>JARCFY010000013.1:10300017-12800017 GCA_029233225.1 Lepidodactylus listeri
TTGTAGAAAAAGCCCAGCAGGAACTCGTTAGCATAATAGGCCACACCCTATGGCAGAAACTCATTAGCATATTAGGCCACACCATCGACAGCACAACTTATTAGCATATTAGGTCACACACCCCTGTTACCAGAAGAGTGGTCATCCAGCCACACCCACCTTTTGCTTCTTATTCTGTTTAACTTGTTTTGTCGTCAAAACCCAGGGCTCTTTTGGTAGCAGGAATTAATTTGCATGTTAGGCCACATACCCTTAATGTAGCCAATCCTAATGAGTTTCTGCTGTTGGGTGTGGCATCTTATGCTAATGAGTTTCTGCAGGGTGTGGCCAACTCAGGAGCCAGCCGGAACTCCGTTCCTGTGCGTTCCTGCCCAAAAATAGCCCTGGGTATAAGGCAGCTTCACATGAGTCCATGTGGAAGAAGCTGGGTCAGAACCCCTCGGGTTCTCAGCCAATCCGTGGACCAAGTCTTAGGGTCCAGTGTGCCAGACTGGACTCTCCAATCAACAGGTGTTAACACACCAAAGGACTAGCACGTTATCCCTCCCAGTTGGAAAAGGATGCTCTGTATCCACTGAAGAGTGCCTTCTCCCCTTCTTCCTGGCCATAGAGACGCCCAGCCCACTTTCCGTCACCATAACTGCCAAGGCATCTCTTGCCCTCCTGCCCCACATCTCTCTACACCACTGTCCTGAGAGCCAACCAAGGGAAAGAGAGGCTTTCTTTGTACAACAGCCTGCTTCTCAAAGGGGCTCTCCACCTGCCAATAGGTAGGATTCTCAGCTCTGGGTTGGGAAATACTTGGAGATTGTGGGGTATAGCCTGGGGACCCCAAAAGGGCACAATGCCATAGAGTCCTTTGAAGCAGCCCTTTTATCCAGGGAAGCTGATCTTGGTTGTCTGGAAATCAATTGTAAGAGCGGGAGATTTCCAAGCGCATCTGGAAGTTGGCAACCCAACCTGTAGATGAGGGCAGGCATCAAGCAACAAAACAGTCCAAAACACACAGGACACTTTCACTCTACAGACGTTCACTGTGTTGCATACAATGCTATTACTCACAGTGGCATCTAGCCTCTGGGCATAAGCAGAGTATTGCGCCCAGGGTCATGCCTAAAATGCAGAACTGCCTTGAATTATGGCAAGAGGATGGAATTGAACTCCCTAAAATTTGAAGGGCAAGCTAGACACCACAGCAACACATTATCTGGGTCAGGCTGCGCTGAACACCTTTAAAAGGTGCGTGAGATTGGGTACAGTCTAAAGGGCAGGCATAGGGTGTGCATGTTGAATCCACCCCACCCACCCCCAAGTGGCACTTTCTTCAGACGTTTTTCTCTTGCATGGGGGGGGGGGGTGTCCTTCAGCTCTTGGAGCCAAATGAAGAAAACAAGCGACGCTGCCAATCCAAAAGGTTGTCCCAAACTGATAGCAAGTCGGGCATTGAAAACTTCAAATGCTACTTGACAGATGGGCTTAATTAGCTATTCGGATCCAAAGTCATAATATTTGCGGTTAATATTCACTCTAAAACACCCTGCTGCCTGTGATAATATTTGTATGTTAATCCTGTTAACGATAAAGGTTTCAGTCCCAGAGTCTCTCCAAACAGAAAGAGTGATATGTTTCAAAACGCCGATAAAACGAGCGCTCAGACTCCCCGCCTGTTTGTCACTGGTGCGAGCGCCTCTTTAATCCGTGAAATTACACCTGTCACAGCGAGTTAGCTTTATTAACACTGCTTCCCGATCCACGGAGAAACTATCGGAACACACAAAAGCGTAGAACCTGCAGTTAATTAACGTTGTCACCTTGGCATCCATGTGCTCGATTTTAATTTTTTTTTTTTTAAAGAATAATTAAATGAGATGCAAATGTGTGTAGGGAGGGGGAACAGCAACCTGAAAGTGTGCAAACTCTTGGAGCGAAGCAACTGCTTTCCACATTTAACCACGTTATGTCTTTTTATTGACATTAAAAGTACAGGCACAGATTGGACGTACTTGCCAAAGAAAGACCTCCAGAACAAGTCCTAGTAATTTGGACCATCGTGCCCACCAATGAACAGCAAATTAGTACATTCTTGAAGAAGCACCTCCAGCTCAAACCATGCCCCCTTCTGTATCTGAGCATCTCACAGCATTCAGACGAGAGCTCTGAAAGGTTCCATAGCCTGTTCACCCTCTGAATATTACAAGAGGCACCATTGGCCAAGCAGAGAAGCACCTATAGCTCTGGGCTGATGGTACTTTGGTAACATCTGAAGAGGACCTTTTTATCTTCTGATCTAGGCAACTAGATGGCGATTCTGCACCTGTTTTGAAACTGTCGGGGCCCCTCCCCAGTGATGTGTTTTCAGGCACCGTTGTCCTAGATTCACAACGGAAGTCTTCCCAATCACCTCTGAATATTGCTGAGCAATATTGATGAGCTGCCAAAACCATTTTGGGGGGACACGAGTGAAAGGGAGTGGAAGAATCACACTCTACCAGCTCACAACGAAGTTGAAATGGTCTTCGATCAGGAAAATAATAATAATAATAATAATAATAATAATAAAGGGCAGTAGTCTTGTATGACTTGTGCTCCACTCGCCATGTATCTAGGGGAGCTCCCAAAATTATTGGTGTACAATTTATTAAATGCATTTATTTATTTATAGTCCACCTTTCTCACTGGGACTCAAGGAGGGTTATGTAGAGTGTGTCAATACAATCACCAAGATGGGGCTCTCAGTAAAGAATGAAACAGGATTTGGGTTGTTGGACCACCCAGAAGTCTAAAAAAAGAGAAAAACCCAGAAAGGAAAGAAAGCACACTAAATGATGCAAAAATCACACAATGTGATCCAAACCACACCAAATGATACACAGTAGTATAGACTACACAGTCCCTAATAGTTTTCCCAAATAATTTTGTGAAGCTTTTTGTACAGGGCTTCCCTATTGTCTGCATAGAAAAACTCTCCGGAATGATTCAGTTTTGCATAGTTTGGGGAAAGCCAGGAGAGCAGGAAAAGAAGACAAAGAAGAGAAGAGAAGAAGAGATTGGATTTATACCCCGCCCTTCACTTGGAGTCTCAAAGCGGCTTACAATGTCCTTTCTCTTCCTCTCCCTACAACAGACACCCTGCTGAGGTCATCCCCTCCCCTCCCCAAACCCCACCCTTCTTAGGTCCTACCCTCCAAAATCTCCAGATATTTCCCAAACTAGAGCTGGTAACCCTAGCTGGAAAATACTGGAGATCGGGGGGGGGGGGGGGTTGGTGCCTGAGGAAGGCAGAATTTGGGGAGGAGAGGGACCTCACTGGTATATAATGCCACAGAATCCACCCTCCAAAGCAGCCACCTTCTCCAGGGGAACTGATTTCTGTCCCCTGGGGATCAGTTGTAATAGTGGGAGATGGCCAAGTCACACCTGGAGGCTGGCAACCCCAAACGAAGGGTGTCTGCTTCATTTACTGGTGGTCCTCCAAAAGCTTGATAGACCATCAAGGTGACCATCTGCTTGGTCCTGTATCAGAGAGGTGCTGCCAAGAGCCTGTCAAGCAACCACCAATAACCAGTCAAACATATCAATCTTGATGGGCTGCCAGTTCCGGAGGCCTGGTCTACTCCCCGGGAGCCCAGCTTTCATCCCAATCACAATCGGTAGCTTGCTTGCTCCACCAAAGCAGGCGGCAAAAAAAAAATCAAACCCCAGACGGACAGCACTCCCCTTAATGGGTCACAAGTTGCACAGCTCTATGAACATCAGACTCTTGCATTGCTCATAGCTGAATCTGAGCCAAAGCTGCTCAGAGGAGTGCTGGGAAATGCCTCCTCTTTTTGCCATGGAATGTCAAAAACATGTCCTTATCCATTTACATCATGCCCAGTGACACCATCTTGTAAGAGAGCATTGGTTTTTTGGGTATGCATCTAAATTTTTGCCAGTGGTTCCAGTTCCCTGGTTTTTGCTGTCGGCTTTGTAGATTGGTTTGTAGTCTGTTTGCTTGTTGCCTGGATTTTATGCACAGTTTATATGTTTTTTTATAAGCATAATGTCCATCATTTTATGCATAATATGCATTATAATGTATAATGCTGATGTATTAACATGCACATTTTAAAGGGAAAGTTTGGTGCATAAACCAGGGAGCAAATGCAAGTTCAGTTTGCACAAGAAAGGAGTCAGAATGGTTCCTTTCAGGTTGATATGGCAGGGATGTGAACCCGTGGCTGCCCTACTGCCCCTCCTGAGCTGGCGGAGCAGCGCTCCGCTTCGCTCCGGCCCCAAAGGACCCCTGGCTGTCACCACTGGTCAGCTAAATCAAAGCTATGCTATAATGCTGGCCATTCTGTGGTACTGAACGAAAACTAGCAATTTTGCTTCAAAACACATCGCTTTTTATGAACATTGACTGGTTTTTCAGTTCTATTTGGCGTCCCCAGGGCTTTTTTTGTAGAAAAAGCCCAGCAGAGACTTATTAGCATATTAGGCCACACTCCTGACAGCACAGCTCATTAGCATATTGGGTGGAGGGGGGGCTGGAAAAGCACAGGGCAGGCGTGAAAGCTTGCCTCTTCCCCCCCCCCCCCTCGAGCTTCTCTGCCCCACTTCAGCATCGCCTTTCTAATCTCCTACACCCCCCCTCCAAACCAGGCAACCCAGGAAAGGCACTGCTGAACTTCAGCATCGCTTTTCTAGTCTCCTACCCCCCCAAAAAAAGATCAGGAAGGGAAGCAAGCATGTTTGCCTGGCTGCCCTCAGTCTCCCCAGCCTTCACATAGCGGCCTACATTGGCAGTCTGCCCACAGCCTAGGAATTGCTGGAAATTCTATAGTTTTTTACCAGTGCTTCCTACAGCAATGTTACTTCCAGTGTTCTCTGGAAGTGATGACATGCCACACGCAATTCCAGTGCCCCTCCATGTTCCCGTCCTTCCATCTCCTCTCAAATGCCAGCCATTAGCGGGCAACCACAGCTGTGATATATACAGAACAAAACAATTGCTTTTCGCTTGGTGTTTACTTGTTTTGAGCACTTTCTATCAGAAGTCGACAACTTCAAATAGTGTTTTGAAGTACACTGGAGCAATTTCTTATTCTTAGCTAGCACATTTGTTGCAAACGTACTTATCTAATATATTAAAGATGTGATTTTTAAAAAACAACAACTACAACAACAACCCAAACATAGAAAATAGACAAACAAAACCAAGAAAATGCTATCTTGTAAGCAGACAGGAAGAGAAATGGAATGACTAACAAAATTAAAAAACGGATAAAGAAATGGAAGAAAACATGACACATTTATAGTTCTCTACATGGAATAGTTTGGATCGGAAATGGACCCTCTTGTGTGTAACTGGAGCCACTAGTTACAGGAGGAAACTTGAATCAATTTGAGCCAAACCACTAACAGGGCAATAGGGTGTCCAGTCAGTGGCTGGTAACTGGAGGGAGTCTGGGGTGAGGGTGGGGCAAGAACATGGTGGGCGCCATCGGGTGATGGCGTGACATCAGCTCTAGAGAAAACCCTGAAGTAAGATCTCACCTCTCTAGGAGTTGCTGGAAACTCTGTGGTAAAAATCATGCAACTTCTGTCATTTCCTAGAGTGAACTGATGTCACTTCCAGCTTTTCCCAGGAAGTGATGTCACCTTGTCACCTGACACATTTCTCCTCCTGGCTACAGGGGCAGCAGCAGGAACTGGGAGTTAGCGGAGGAACATCTGGCACCCCGGCAGGAAAGAAACAAGCCAACTGTGCAATCCTATGCAGAATTGTTTCAGGCGAAGGCCATTGATTGCAATGGATTCATACTGAAGTAATCACGTACATGATTGCACTGTAAGCCTTACAGCCCAGAAATCCCCACCCCATCCTAAGAATCATCAGATGCCCAGAGAGAACTAATTCCACATGCTCCCATTTGAACAACCCAAAACCTCACGTTGTTGCTGTTTTCTGAGTTGCAGACCCTAAATGCCTCCCTGGCACGGTCCCTTTTCAAAGTGTGGGCTGCAAGCCACATTATATCCTGAGGGTGCGTCCATACCCTGCTTTCTCAAAACACCATGGTGAGATTCTTATCAGTGCTGTACCCACGCAGACTCAGCACCCTGTCTGAGAAACCCTGGTCTAGAAAAAAGCTCCCAGGTTCATCTGCCACTCTTCAGCTTCCATGTCTGAAATCTAGATGGTACAGTCCCCACATGAGAAGACTGTTCCATCTGAGAAGGGGCATGTTTAGGCAGGCCTTTACTGTCAACAAAACTGGAGCAGACTTTACCAGGGATGAGAAACTAAACTAGCCAGCTTCTTAAATGCTGATTGTTTTAGGAGGTCAGTGTCTTACGTTAGAAACTACACCATGGGAACCGGGGTGGGTGGGTGGGAGCGCTCTAAGGCTCTATGAGCAGATTAACAATCCACTAATGAGAACAGCAAACTGAAGCCTGGGAAGCAGTTCTCAATTCCCTCTGGAAAGTTCAGGAGCCAAACCAAAGACAATAATTAGCAAGACATGCGTCCTTAAACCTCTCCCGTTTTTCAAAGAGACTTGGTGAGGCCTTTTTTTTTTAATACATACGCTGCTTGCAAAACGAATGTTTCCTCTTACTTCTTCATTTCCTTTCGGCGATCGACATGGCCAAGGGGGGGGGGGAGCCTCTTTGATTTACAGCACATGTCACACAATAAGCAGAATATTATAAACTGACTCCAACAGATAGTATCAGTTTTTCCTTCCTCCCCCCCCCCCCCACAGGCGCATTGCAGTGTGTATTTTTAGAAAACATAATATTAAATATTATTAAAGCAAAGGGAAGATCTGCTATGAATAAAAGGGAGAGAAAAGAAATCCTGCCTTCTGACAAATAAAACTTTAAAGCAATGGGTTTCACACCTTCGACTTGGAGGGAGCCATAGATTAAAGATCTTGATTTGCCCTGCTCTGAGACATCTTGCTCTTCCAAATAGCTTCCAAGCCTGGATCACAGTCAGCCTTCTTTACTTGGTGGGGCTATGAGACCCTCCCCAGAGATTTCACAGGGACATCCTGTCTGTGGGACTTCAGTCCCGGAACACCACGCTAGGAAGGGATGCCAGCCTCCAGGTGGGACCTGTTGATCTCCTGGAATTACAGCTCCTGTCCACACTACGGAGATCAGTTTCCCTGGAGCAAATGGATGCTTTGGAGGGTGGACTCTATGGTGTTGTGCCCCCACTGAGGCCTCAGTCTTCCCAAGGCTCCATCCCTGTATCTCCAGGAGTTTCCCAACCTGCAGCTGGCAACCCACCCACCCACCCATCCCCCACCAACAAGGCAGCTCTACTAGGGTTGTCAGTTCTGGCTTGGAAAATTACTGAAAATTTGGAGATGGAGCCCGAGGAAGGCAGAATTTGGGGATGGGATGAAGCACAGCATGGATATGCTTCCATAGAATATATCTCCCCCTCCCCAAGCTACTACTTCCTCCAGAGGACATGAATTATGTTGTCCTAGAGATCAGGTGTGATTCCAGGAAATCTCCAGCTACCACCTGGGAGTTGGCAAGCCTAAGCATGGCCAAGGAAGTTCCTTGCAGCCCCTGGCCTGAAGATGTTGGCTATACATGCTTTAAGTTTTTACCCTTTCTTCCTTTAAGCACCTCGCCGTGCACAAAATTGTAGCAGCTAAAAGGTTGTTTTCTTTAAAACTTATTATAAGTGAAATTTTAATTCCAGTTTCAGAAATGTCCCTTCTGCCATTCTAGGAGCTCTGAATCATTCAACAAAAGCAGCCCAGTTACCGATTTAAAAAATGCTTATTCGGAAACATTCTTAGGTGGGATGAAACAGCCGGGGGGCGGCGCACCCAGTGTGCCTGGGCTGCTGCCGAACAGAAACATACAGAACCGTCAAAAGAGCAACTAAAACCAGGGACCAGTAATAACCCACTGCTCAAACCAGCAATATATGGCTAGCAGTAATAAAGCCATTGTTGATAAAATAAAAACCCACAGCAGGGGTCCCCAATCTTTTCTCTCCTGCGAGCACCTTTGGAATTCTCACACAGCTTGGTGGCAGCAGGCCCAAAATGGCTGCCACAAAAGGGTTGCTGTAGGAGATGGAGCCAGTCGCAAAATGGCCGCCCCAGCTTACTTTCAGTCACACAGCAAAAACCCTTTTGATGTGGTGGCAGCTGCTGCCAAACCAATTTTTTTTAAAAAAAAAATATTGCACAGCCAATCAAATCACCAATAGCCAATCAGAAGTAGCGTTGCCAGCCCCCCCCCCCCCGGTATGGGCATGGGGTTCCCCACCTTTGTGGGCTCCTCCCCACCCGCAAGTGCCTCCCAACGTGATGCGATGACCTCACCCAGAAATGACATCATCACGCTGATATGCAGCGACGCTCTAGGTTTTGGGCAAAACTCTATGCTAAATTTTGGGCTCAAAACCATAGAGTTTTGCCCCAAACCTAGAGCATCACTGTACGACATCGGTAGTGTGATGACATCACTTCCTGGTGATGTCATCATGTACCACATGCATGGCAGAAGCTCTTAGAGAGGAGTGAAGATCCTCCTCGCCGGCAGCACAGGAAGATCTGGCAACCCTAATCAGAAGCCTTGCTTGGCAAAACCCCCCACCTGCCCCGCCAACTTTCTAAAAACACTTGGCAGGAACCGGAAAAGGTGGTGGCAGGTGCCACAGCACCCGTGACACTATGGTTGGGGACCCCTGGCATGGTTTTACAAAAATTTTGCAACTCGAGAAAGTTTGACCGATAGCTCTGTCCTTCAAAAGTGATATGGAACACCAGCCAATCAAATTTCCAGCGGCCAGTCAGAACCCTGGCTGTGCAAAAGCCCCACTTGGCCACGTACACTTTCTAAAAACACCTGGCGGTCACCAGAACACTATCTGTGGGCCCCATGGTACCCAGGGGCACCATGTTGGGGATCCCTGCCCCACAGCATAAAAACATCAGTGCTGAGACAGGGGGGGAAAGCAGAGCAAAATAAAGATCCAACAAAACATCAAAAGTCAGTAGGGGAGGGAGAGCAGGCATGAGGGCAGGGAGGAACCGGCCACGTGTACATCCTCTCCCTGTGACCGGGGTCCATGCAGCCGCTTCCTTTGTGCGGCCATGCTGCCCTCTTTCCTTGCTTGTTTAATAAACACAGTACTGGGCAGCCATGCCTGCTTATTGCAAGGAAAGATGATTAGAGATGGACACATTCTTCCTTGGAAGTGTAACGTCATGATGATTGGTCTGGGAAGGGTTGCCAAACTCCAGGTGGCACCTGGAGATTTCCCACTATTACAGCTGATCTCCAGACGACCAGGATCAGTTCCTCTTGAGAAAAGAGCTCCTTTGGAAGGTGGAACCCACAGCATTATACCTTGTTGAGGTCTCTGAACCCCACTGTCCCCAGGCTCTACCCCCCAAATCTCCAGGCATTTCCCAACCCAGAGCTGGCAACCCTATCTGACTGAGAACTTCCAAAGAAGCTTCCAAGGCATACTAGCCTTCACCTGAACACAGGTATGCAGCCACTGGAAAACAGCTTACCTCTTTCCAGGGGGAGCAGGTTTCCTCCGACAGTAGATAACAGCCGGCGCATATTTCCCCAAAAAATCCACACTCTTTTGGACATCCCAGGTGTATGGATTGCTGGCCCGGATGCTGAAAACGTTCACACCTTTCTTCACCTTTGCCCTGAGGGAGACAAGAAGCTATGTTAACAATTAAGAAGAGAATGTCATCTCCGGCCAGCCCATCAATCTTCATCTCGTTCCTCATTACTGCTCCTTTCGAAGGCACCGGCGGCATAAGATAGATGGCTCACATGATCCAGAAAGAAGAGTCTAATAGACAGAACTTTGTTCAGTCTCCAGGAGAAATAGAAGCAAGGTTTCATGCTGAGCTAGCCCCCAAGCATCATCCAAGAAAAACTGAATTCTGGGGCTCTAATACAGAAAGCAAATCTGTCAGACTCCCACTTTGCCTTCTCAGGACATTAGAGGCCGCCGGGCATGAAAGAGAGGTCCTTTGCAGGTGAGCACAAAACAAACATACAAAAGCAGAGATATCTTAACAACTGTGTATGCTGTCGACTCTCTGGGTGAATTCAGTGTCAATTCAAGCCAAACAGGAGAACAGCCTTCCTGACTCAGACCAATAGCCCATCCAGTCTAGCATCCTGCCTCACACAGTGGCCAACCAGTTCCTCTGGAGGGCCAACAGCAGGGCAGAGAGGCCGAGGCCTTCATAAGAACATCTGAAGAGCCCTGCTGGATCAGACCAGTGGTCCATCTAGTCCAGCATCCTGTCTCACAAAGTGGCCAACCAGCTCCTCTAGAGGGCCTACAATGGGGCATAGAGGCTGAGGCCTTGATCGCTCTCTCTATAAAAACAGGTGTCCTGACTGACTCATCAATCGCCAAACCCCTGGACCTAGGAATATGAAATTCGGGGAGTGCATTCCTTCCATGACGTCAGCCCCCACTAAGATGGGATTCTGAGAAATTCGAACCCTAAGGGGGTGAAAGGGGGTGAAATTTGTTTTCCCAAAGGGGTAAAGCTTTGCTTGCACCCCTCTCTCTCTGATTGGTCAGATGTGGAGCTCAGCGTTCTGAGGTAAAAACAAGTTACAGGAGACTGCAGACCGATAAAGAAAGTTAGAATTCTTTCCGTGACGTCAGCGCATAATAAGAAGGGATTTTTACAAAATTGACCCCCCCTAACCGGGTGAAAAGGGGTAAACTGTGTTTTCCCAAAGGGGTAAAGCTTTGCGGTGCGCCTGGCAGGCAGTTAAATACTGTAGTGAAGCACAGGTTTTGAATAGGGTTGCCAGCCTCCAGGTGGGGCCTGGAGATCCCCCGATTTTACAACTGATCTCCAGCTGACAGAGATCAGCTCCCCTGGAGAAAATGGCTGCTGTGAAGGGGGGAGCTGTAGGGCATTGTACCATGCTGAGGTCCCTCCCCTCCCCAAATCCCACCCTCTCCTGGATCCACCCTCAATGTCTTCGGGTATTTTCCAACCCTAGTTTCAAGTAAGAACATCAGAAGAACCCTCCTGGATCAGACCAATAGTCCATCTAGTCCAGCATCCTGTGTCACAAAGTGGCCAGCTAGTTCCCTTAGAGGTACAACAACAAGGCATAGAGGCTGAGGCCTTCCCCTGATGTTGCCTCTTGGTGCTGGAATCCAGAGTTTGACTGCCTCTAAACATGGAGGTTTCCTTTAGCCACTGTGACTAGTAGCCATTAAAAGACCTCTCCTCCGTGAGCCTAATCCCTTTTTAAAGCTGGCTATGCCTGTGGCCGTCACTACACCCTCCAGCAGTGAATTCCACAATTTAGTCACCCTCTGTATAAAGAACTATTTCCTTTTGTCCCCCTTGAATCTACTGCCCGTCAGATTCAGTCCTGAAATGCAGACAGCTTGCGGAGTCCAACCGTCCCTGGTGCAGAAACTGGATTGCCACAGTTCACACTTTGAAAGGCTTGGCGGGGGGGGGGGGGGAAGCAAACACAGCCCTGAATATGTATGAGGGTTTTTTCTGCTAGCGCCAAATCAAGAAGAGATGTCATTATTATGAGAGAAGACACATTTGGCAGACTCTCCCTGGATGGTTGCTGACTTAAACAGCAGGAGCATAGCCAAGGTAACGGAACAAAGGCCATGGGATTCCTTTTCCAACCAACTTGGATGAGAAGGGGATGTGTACGTTCGCTTCATCTGCCTGGCTGGCCCGCAGCCCCGGCCCTTCAGCTGTTTCCATCGCTTGTCTTGAACAATTATTGCGCATAGAAGAGCATGACTATTTGCAGTTGGGTTTCGCCGCGTCAAGAAGCGTCTTCAAGGGCTTGAAGGTCACTCCCTTAACATTTGCTAAACATTTCTCCAACTCCCCAAACCCTCCCAAAGCCAAAGGGGGCTTTAAAACCCCACTTTAAAAATCAGAACCATAAAAAACACATCACCATAAAAACCAGAACCATAAAAACCAATAAAATCAACTCCAGCAACCCCACTTGCCACCTTCAGAGTTCACCTTCCAAGTCAGTTGTTTCATTTGTACGGTGCATGCTGGTCACATGGCTTTTGACACAGAGTTTACATGCGCACTGTATGTCATGTAGGAAGTGGCATCAAGTCACAGAAAACTAGAGTTGCCAGACACACAAACACACACCGCGGTATGGGCTGGGGTTCCCTGGTTTCCAGAGCTCCTCTCCATTGCCAGCTAGATGGCTGCCGGGGGGGGGGGGGATCACCTCAAACAGGCAACAAGCCAGAGATAAATGTGATGTGCCTACATCACCCTGAAGTGACATACGCACATCAGTGACATCGGGGGGGGGGGACATTCTGGGTTTTTGGGCACAACTCTATGGTTAGAAGCTAATTCCACCATAGAAGTTTTGCCCACAAACCAGAGCATCTCCCCCCAAACATCCCCAACATGCCTACATCACTTCCAGATGATGCAGGCACGTCACATTTATTTTCAGCTTCTTCCCTCCCCACTCCTGGTAAGTGCACCCCCATCTCCACCCACTCGTCCACCAGACCTAGCAACCCTAGAGAAAACTTATGGCAAACCCATAGGGTTTTCAAGGGAAGAGGCATTCAGAGGCGACTTGCCATTGCACTTTGCACTTTCTTGGTGGTCTCCCATCCAAATACTGACCAAGGCCAACCCTATTTAGCTTCCAAGATCTGATGAGATCAAGCTAGCCTGGGCCATCTAGGTCACCGCAGGTGGCAAAGTCACAGCTGACTTATGGCCACCTGTAGGGTTTTCAAGGCAAGAGATGAACAGAGGTGGTTTGCCATTGCCTGCCTCTAGGTAGTGAACCTGGCCTTCCTTGGCAGTCTCCCACCCAAGTCCTCCTAACCCAGGCTGATGATGCTGAGCTTCTGAGATCTGATGAGATCAGGCTAGCCAGGGCATATACCATGTAGACATATAATAACAACTTAAGGCTGTTTTATTGATGCACATATAGCATTGAAAAAACTGGGTATGTTTTATGGAGGAGATCCACTGCACATAAACATAGATGGTGCAAACCTGATGGGTCTGTTTGTAGAAGGCAGAAGCCCACCCCCCACAAAATGGACACAGGGAGTTCAAGGTCAAAAGAGTGGAACTGGAGCATCCTCAGCATGCTCAGGAATCCAGGTGTGATGAGCAGCACTTTTAAAAGTTTAAAAATGCTGTGTAAAGGACTGTGAAGGGTCAATTCTTCACAGAGCCAGAGAGTCTTGAGTGACAGACTGTTCCAAAGAGATCTGATTGGTTAACATCAGCGGAGCAGAGAGAGACTTCTGAACTGGATGATGAAGAGGATTCAGTCTGATTTCAGCCTCAGCTGAGAGCAGTTTAATACAGATGGAGAACTTGGGGAAAGTTGGCAAGGAAGTTTAGGAAGTGGGCAAAGACTCCAGGCCAAGGAAAGGGGATAGATCTTCTAGACAGAGAAGAAAATTCCCTACCCAGTCAAACAGGGAGTTAGCTCTGAAGAGTACCGAAACCCCTGGTCTGGTACAGTTAGAAACTGCCTGTAGATGTGTACTAGTGTTCCAGAAGAAGGGGTTTTGGTATTGGAAAGGGTGAACCAGCCTCCTGGAAACCAAAAGAGTTAAAGAATACTCAACGAAAGTGTGCTGAAGTGTTTGGGGAAAATACTGGAACAAAAGCCTCTCAACATAAAGATTTAAATCACTGGGGAAAGCTTAGGAAACTCTCAGTCTGAAACAGAAGAACTAAAATCGGTGCATGTACTGGTTTTACCCCAGAAATTTCAACCCCAAATTTCACCTGATCGTTCCTGCCTATGTTAAATAATTCTTTTTTTATTTTTGAATTTCAAAATGCCTCGAGTGCCACTGAAGTTATATGTTGTTCCTGATCCTTCCCTCAGGTTCCTGGGCTGAGCCAACAGTCAAAATAGCTTACTGTGACAGGGCGGGATGGCTAGAGCTCTCCAGCAAGGAAGAACGCACATTACTAGAGTGGCTCAGTCAGTAAGGAGAAAGAAAAATGGAGGGAGAGTCTTGCCTCTGAGGGAGGGAAGAGGATGGGATGGCCATACCAGGCCAAGGCAGCATCCTGCGTGGTGAATTCTTATCCACTCAACCCTCCACAAGAAACATGGCCCGCTGCCAGACTTAAAAGGTGAAGCAAAATCTGGTTTCCAGAAAGACGGGGAAAACGCTGGAGCCGTAATTGAGAATAACTTTTTTTTAAAAAAACCAACACCCCAAAGCAATCACACTCACAGTTGCTCCCTTGTTATCCTCCAGCGAAGATGCCTTCTCAGAGCTAGTCTGACTGCTAACATCCCAGCGGGAAGGGTGGACGGCAGCACAGCCTCGCATGCCCTTGACTTTCGCAGCGTGTGGTGACAAATTGCCACATCCGAGCCCTGACTTTCAAAAACCGTGACAAATCTTTGCATCTCGTCTCCCCGGAGGTGACGGCACGCAAAGAAAAGCTCTGCCCACCCCCCGCTTTCCAAACGGTATTCTTTTTATTTCAAACTGAGTTGCTTGTTGTTCAGTACGGATGCCAGCCTCCAGGTGGGACCTGGTAATCCCCCGGAATTACAGCTGACCTCCAGACTACAGAGATCAGTTCCCCGAGAGGAAAAAGTGGATGCTTTGGAGGGCGGACTCTATGGCATTGTACCCCACTGAGGTCCCTGTCCTCCCCAGGCTCCACCCCCAAATCTCCAGGAGTTTCCCAGTCTGGATCTGGCAACCCCATGTCCCTCCCATTCCCCACCAGCAGCAAGAGGGGAGCTGGCAGTCCTATTGTTCAGGAATCGGAGCACCTGCTTCTCATGCAGAGGGTCACAGAGGAAGAAGGGGTCTTCTTGGCCATCTAGTTCAAACCCCTGTTCAATGCCAGAAATCTAAGCTAGAGCATTCCTGACAGATGCCTTTCCGGCCCCTGCTTGAATCTTTAAATGCACTCATTTGGAAAAGTCCCATCCATTTTAATAGCATCAACTACTGAGCAAGTAAGTTAGCCAGGCTTTGACCTCGAGACCAGGTTTAGGGCGCACTCACCCTGCATAAAGTCAAAATATCAGGGCTACCCATGACCCCACATATCTGAGAGGTCCTCCCCCCCCCTCCCCCGGTGACCTCTGAATTTCTGTAGCCTGCAGATGGGCGGCAGCAATACCCTTGCAAGTGACAGTTGGGTTCATTTCCATCACCATTTGTGCACGTGGGCGGGGGCGAGTGGGTGAATAGTTCATCGCTTCGGAGCCACATGACGGTGATGACGCACATTCCCAGCTGCCATGTGATACAACAACTCCTGGCAGTTTAGCAGACTGCTGCTCTTCAACAATGTCTCCCCAGCAGGCTCCACTCCAAGACATCATTATGCCCTGGGGTTGCCATGTGCCCACTTACGGCAGGGGACCCACAGCTAACTGTGGCCCTTACCACACACATTGCTGCCCAGAAGTGTATCCCCCATCCAGTCTGCCTGTTCCTCATTTTTGCTACCCAGATGTAGAACTTGGCACTTATCCTTGTTAAATGGCATCTTGTCCACATCCGCCCATTTTTCCAGCATGTTCAGATCTTGTTGAATTCCATCTGGATTCTGGAGTGTTTGTTGCTCCTCCCAATTTGGCGTTATCTGCAAATTTAATGAGTAGCCCCTCCAACCCCTCATCCAGATCATTTATAAAAATACCGAAAAGTACTGGGCCCAGAACCGAGCCCCGTGGCACCCCACTGGACACCTCCCTCCAATTCAGATAAAATGCCATTGAGAACTACTCTCTGAGCATGGTTCTCCAACCAGTTCCCTATCCACATCACTGTCCTAGAGTCCAGTCCACAGTCCTCTAGTTTACCCATCAGAACATCTAGTTTACCCATCAGAACAAAAGCTTTGCTGAAATCCAGGAAAACTTCAACAGCGTGCCCTCGATCCAGTAAGCTCATCACTTGATCAAAGAAGGAAATGAGGTTGGTCTCGCAGGACCTCCTTCCAGAAGGGGCTTCCTGAGGGCAGCTGTTTAAGTACTGTACGAACAGAATGCTGGACTTAATGGCCCTTTGGGTGGCCCTTACAGAGCCAGCATGGAGTCGTGTTTAAGATTCCAGGCTGGAGAAGCGGGTTTGATTCCCCACTCCTCCTCCACGTGAACCCTGCCGGTGGCCTTGAACCAGTCACAATCCTCTCAAAGCTCTCTCAGCCCCACCCACACCTCACAAAGTGCCTGTTGTGGGGAGAGGAAGGGAAAGGCTATTGCAAGCTGCTTTGAGACTCCTTCAGGTAGAGAAAAGCAGGGTATAAAAACCTCCTCTTCTTGTTCTTCTGGCGAGAGCCAGTTTGGTGTAGTGGTTAAGTGCGCGGACCCTAATCTGGGAGAACCAGGTTTGATTCCCCATCCCCACTCCTCCACTTGCATCTGGCTGGATGACCTTGGGCAAGCCATAGCTCTGTCCCAGCTGTTCCCTCAAGGACAGCTTGGGAAAGAGCTCTCTCAGCCCCACCTCCCTCACAGGGTGTCTGTTGTGGGGAGGGGAAGGGAAAAGGAGTTTGTAAACCGCTCTGAGACTCCCTTGGGGAGTGGAGGGCGGGGTATAAATCCAATCTCTTCTTCTTCTTCTTCTCTTCTTCCTCTGATCCAGAATGGCTCTTCTTCCCTTCTAAAAAGTGTACTATCACGCAAGGCCTAGCTTCCGATAAAATGCCTTCTTGCCGCCCCGTGTTCCTAATCCCACGCCATGTCACTCTTTCTCAGGGTTCTTAATAGCTTGAGTGGCCTGCTCATCTATTACGTGCCCGTTTGAATGCTACAACACACTCCAAGAGGCGTCCTAGCAATCTGCTGCCTGAGATTCTTGTCAGGTACCGATTTTCAGGTCTGCCTCATTCACATTGCCCTCTGGGGGGCTTTCTGCACAATCTCACCAGTCCCTTCGTATTTATCGAGAGGGGAATTTGCTGGGGGCAGGCAGGGAAAACCAGATAACTTTGCACATATGTCAGGAGAGAAGCACCTGCGTGCTCCGGCAGTAAATCCAACTCACATACGTTGAAAATAAAAAGAAACAGGTCAGTCCCGTGTTCCGCTGTGCAAGGCACAAAAGAAAAAGGGGAGGGGGGAAGAATCTTGCATGCATGCAAGGGCGGGGGGGGGGGGGACACATTCCAGGAGCCGGAAGTGATGTTGAGTGATGTAGGCATGCTGATGATGTTGGGGGTGACGCTCTGGTTTTGGGGCAAACTCTATGGTAAAATCAGCCTCAAACCATAGAATTTTGCCCCAAAACCAGAGCATCAGCACCCCCACCCCAACCCCTGACCAACGCTCCCTCTAAGCTGTGGAGCAGTGTGAGCAAAAATTCTACTTTGTGAGCTACTGGCATTAAAGGTGTGAGAGAGGGATTTGGCTACTGCACAAATTTGCTCTGGAGCCCTCCTTCCTGAGCTAAGACAAAAATGTGTGAGCCAGAGGCTAAAAAGACTGTGAGCTAGCTCACACTAACTCAGCTTAGAGGGAACACTGCCTCTGACATCACTGAAGTGCCTATATTTCTCATAAACTTCGTCTCTACAGGTCACAAACAAGTAATCCATTGCTTTTTTATCCAAAAAATTGATATCTGGTTCCCTAGCTTTTGGGACCTTTAAGCCGAAAATATATGCACTATTGTTGTTTATGGCACTCTGATTTGTTTACAGGTGTATTCTTGAATATTACACCTTTCGTGTTTGTATTTACACTTTTCCACATCACAGTTACTGCATTATGACACTTATTGTTCAGTTTCTTTGTTCTATGTTATGTGACCGATTTCAATGAAAGACAAATTTCAAATGGAAAAAAACCCTGATGTGCCTACATCACTTCCAGGTGATGTAAGCATGTTGCGTTTATTTCTGGCAAAGTCACTGCTGGGGGGGGGGGGATTTCCTCCCGACGGCCAGCTGGCTGGCAGCAGGCAGGAGCCCGCAAAACCAGGTGACCCCTGCCCCAAACTGGGGAATTGTCAGACCCCCGGTTAAGTTACTCTCAACAACTCTCTCTCTCTTCGGCAGTGATAAGTTTATTGAAGAGTACGCATGATCCACAACATCACTGTGTGAGAACTGAAGCATTTTGGTGACTACATATACTTCATATAGGTAAAACAGATCAATGCCCCCTCCCCAGTCACACGTCATTCACACGCCCAGTGTTTCCATCCCAGCCAGGAAGTAAAGATGCATAGTTTGGCTCTCTCTTGACCAGGCTGGCACCAATGCTACTTCAAGGACACCCTTCCAGGAGAAGGCAGAAGGCAGCGCACTTAAAAGAAACTTATGGCTGCAAAAGTGAAAGGCCTCATTCACTCACACTCATTCACACACACCCCTCCCCGCAGGAACTTCCTCCCCCCTAGATCACAGCAGTCTGAAGCAAGCTAAGCGAGCAAGATTTGACACGAATGGCAACCCTACTCAGTTCCCCTCCTGGAGAAAATGGCAGTTTTGGAAGGTGGACGCTATAGCATTATACCTTGCTGAGGACCTTCCCCAAACCCTGCCCTTCCTAGACTTCACCCCCAAATCTTTAGGAACTTCCCAAACCAGCATGGGTAACCCTAGGATGACCCCCTTCTAGCTACATTCAACTTTAGTCACTCCCAATGTGGCAAATCCACTGGGGACATGCTGTCTTCTTTGGGGATCTTCTGTGGCAGGGGTTCCCAAATGTTTCTTGGGCAACTGCCCCCTTGATTTCATAAATTCTCCCCCAGTGCCTACTACCCTACCCTAGAAAAAAACATTATTCAGGATAGTGGTTTGCATGACACACTAAGGAAGTAAGAGCCATAACATTCAAAACAGAAACTATCTGGAGTGCCATTTGCCACCATGGTGTTATAGCCCAGTCCATTGTAAATAAGTGAACAATGAGGACAAAGGGGCCCATCCCCTAAGCCCCCATTGCCATCCTATTACCATCCCCTCATCCTACAGGGCTTCATAAGAACATAAGAGCCCTGCCGGATCAGACCAGTGGTCCATCTAGTCCAGCATCCTGTCTCACACAGTGGCCAGCCAGTTCCTCTGGAGGGCCAACAACAGGGCAGAGAGACTGAGGCCTTCATAAGAACAATAAAAGAGCCCTGCTGGATCAGACCAGTGGTCCATCTAGTCCAGCATCCTGTCTCACACAATGGCCAGCCAGTTCCTCTGGAGGGCCAGCAACAGGGCACGGAGCCCAAGGTCTTCTCCTGATGTTGCCTCCTGGCTCTGGGATTCAGAGGCTTAGTGCCTCTGGATATGGAGGATAACATAAGAAGAGCCCTGCTGGATCAGACCAGTGGTCTATCTAGCCCATCATCCTGTCTTACACAGTGGAAAACCAGTTCCTCTGGAGGGCCAACAACAGGGCACAGAGGCTGAGGCCTTCATGGGAGCATAAGAAGAGCCCTGCTGGATCAGAACAGTGGTCCATCTAGTCCAGCACACTGTCTCACACAGTGGCCAACCCGTTCCTCTGGAGGTTCAGCAGCAGGGCAGCAGAGCTGGCAATCCTAAATGAGGACCATGGGTCTGCCACCCAAAAGGGCAGTCCGGACTCCTGTGTTGAATCCACCCCCTTGGGTGTGTTAGCCCATTCCCTGATAAAACTGTGGTATATGTTTCCATACCCCACACATCACTGGCAAGCCCCACAGCCTAGCAATAGGAGATAAAAAAGAAACACATTCACTGCACATTACAGAGGGGGGAACCCAGCACGGAGCTGCCATTTTCAGCAGCAATCCGTGTTTTTAAGGATATATTCTTAGGGCCACCAACTCTGGGTTGGGAAATTCCTGGAGATTTGAGGGTGGAGCCCGGGGAGGGTGGAGGGACCTCAGCAGGATATAATGCCATGGAGTCCACCCTCTTCAGCTGCCGTTTTTATCCAGGGAAACTGATCTTTGTAGTCTCAAGACAACGTGCAATTCTGGGAGATTTCCAGGCTTCCACCTGGAGGCTGATAGCCCTAGTAATTCTTCCATAACTAGGGATGCTCAGACATCCACCCGCTGGTCAAAAGCAGGGACATGGCTGTTCGGTGGACTGCTCTCATCTTCCACTAATCTGTGAGAACCCTTGGTTGATTCCCCACTCCTCCACGTGCAGCTGCTGGTGTGACCTTTGCAAGATTGTAAACTGCTTTGAGACTCCGAGTGAAAGGTGGGGTATAAATCCAATCTCCTCCTCCTCCTCTTCTGCTTCTTCATTACACCATGCCATGCTACACTTGAGTGGCCCAATGAACACTGATCAGCTCAACAGGCCCCCATTCCTCCCCTTCGCTGCCCATCTGGCAGCTGCAGAAGGCCAATTGCAGCAAAGTGGGAAGGCATGAGGCTCGGTCCAAAGGAAGTTCCTGTAGTTAAGCACTGGATGCTCTCACCTGCTGAACCCACCCACCGCATCCCCATCTGTGGCATCCCTAGCCATGATCCAACCTGACAGATGGCCATCTGAGTTTAGGGTTGCCAACCCCTAGGGGGTGGCTAGCATCTCCTGGGATTACAGCTGATCTCCAGGAGACAGAGACCAGTCCCCCTGGAGAAAATGGCGGCTGTGGGAGTTGGACTCTATGACATTATACCCCACTGAAGTCCCTCCCCTCCCCAATACCTGTCCTCCCCGCCCCTCAAAATCTCCAGAAGTTTCCCAACTGAAAGCCGGCAACCCTATCTGAGTCCTTAGCAAAATGCAGGAGAAGTGGGGGAAAGGAGCGACACGAATCAATACCTTTGCATTTCTCAAACACATAAAGATAGTAATTTGCCAATTCTCTCTTCTTGACCTCCTAAACACCATGTTTACTCAAGTGATAAGGAGCAACTTCAGATCATGCAATTAAAATGCAGGTGTCGTTCCTTTTCATTTACCGACACGTGGCGGGGGGGGGGGGGGGGGGGTTGCATCTCTCAGGATTTTTTTTCCTTCCCCCCCCCTCTTCTTTTTCTCTCTTTGTAGTTTACAACCAGTTAGCACTTTAGCTCCCGGCCCCTGTCATTACTGCAGGCTGGTAATGGCTGTGAAATTGTTACTTAAGTGTTGTATAAAGTGGAACAGCTGGCTGGCGAAGAAATAACACGTCGAAAGGAGGAGTGCCGCTAAGGGCCACGGTGCAATGTCAACGGAGCCGGCGCATTTGGTTTTGAACCACTGAAGGAATGCAATATATATATATATATATATATATATATATATATATATATATATATATATATATATATATATATATATAAGTATATATCCAGGAGGGAAAGGAGGGAGATCAAAGCTGGATTTAAATAGAAGAGGGATTCTGAGTCAAACCGCAACGTGCTCATTTTGTCCCTCCTGGGTTTCGTTTCTTCCTTGCCTCCGATTTCCCCCCACCATTAAGTTTTCAAGCAGGCAGCACGATTCACAAACTGCCAACCTGAATACAGACCACACCACCTGCCATGCAGCATGGCTCCGGTCGTGGGCCAGTTTGACCGACCTGAGTCCAGCGTGGCTGAAGACTCCTCAGGCGTCCATGAGCCACATGCAGCAGCTCTGAACCAGCTAAAGTTGGTAAATTAGAGATACAGGAGCCTCAAGATTCATTGCAGGCAGCTGACCTTGACCCACCCACCCACAGCTCTGAAGCAGCCAACAAAGCACAGCTGCAGGAAAGTAGTCCACCAGGTGTCATTCCCCCCCCCCCCCTTCCGGGCAATTGAACGGTGAAGGGAAAAGCTCGGGCAAGACTTAAGGACACACAGACAGAGTGCTCGCCTCTTGGCTCGGTGCCAGCTGCTTAATGATAGCAGTTCTGAGTAAGTGCAGGAGCACCTCCAGCCAGATGGCTGTAAATCAGGCTGGTTAAGGAATGCCTGTCTAAATCAGACCTGGAGAACTACAGATTCTGGAAGCAACTTGTCATAACCCTGTGAACTTTAAGATCACAACTCTTGACTCTGTCCACCTCCTTCGACCTCTGGACTGACCCTTGACTCTGCATTTCGGACATGCCTGAACCTTGCTGATCAGTGATCTCAGACTGCCTTGACTCGGCTTTCCTGAGCAACCCATGAACTCTGACTGCCGCTAAACTGGTATTCGATCTCTGGACTGGACTCTGGACTGTGGCCTAGCTCTGGACAACTCCTCAGGTGTTTCATGTGCACAACACATCCCAGGTTGGGATCAGTGAACATTTCCTGTTTTTCTTCTAATAGTCATTAATATATATATTTTTGGGAGTGGTTTTGGTTCTCTGCTTTTCTGCTGTTTTGAGTATTCATTTGTAGAGTGTATGCATGCCCTATGGGTTTTATACACAATGCATACAATACTAAAAAACAGGAGACCTTTTGAGTTCCAAGTGAGCTGCGCTACACGAAGTTGTGTTAAGCATAGTGAGTTACAGTTTGTATGGTCTGGGCATGCCTTCAGATTGTGTGTGTATGTGTCAAGCACGGTCAAGTCACTTTTGACTTATGGCCACTCTATGAATCAATGTCCTATACTTGACAACCTTCTTCAGGTCTTGCAAACTGAGGGTTGTGGCTTCCTTGATGGAGTCAGTCCATCTCAGGTTGGGTCTTCCTCTTTTCCTGCTGCCTTCAGCTTTTCCTGGCATTATTGTCTTTTCCGATGACTCTTTTCTCTTACCTCCAAATTTTACCTCCCCATAACTTCTAGTCAGATTTTGCACTTCTGAACTCCCTAATCTTCTTTCCAATGTGGACCTTGTATTTTAGAAATTCCCCCATGGTTTCTTATTTTTAAAATTCCAGCAGCATCCAGCTCATTTGTGTCATCCCTCCCCCCCCAAAACACACACACATATTAACAGAGGGACAAATTTCCGAAAGCACTGCCCTCCAAAATATGCAAGTACTGTGACTGTCCTTTTTTTTGGGGGGGGGGGGTTGTTGCAGTGATGTTTCATGTACACCTATGTGCCTTCATAAAACACTGCAAAAAAGCAACGACAACTGCACACAATATCATCCAGATGTGCAGTGTTTTTTGCTGTCCAACAGTACAGATGGGTAGAAATAAACCACCTCATAAAAGGAATGGTGAAGAAATCATGTCTGTGATCCTATCTACATTGTTAACACACTGCAAAAAAGCAAAGTGCAGGTATGCACTGGTATCATAGGGGAAATGGAGAGGAACTGAAGTGCACAGAAAACTTTGCTCTATTTCTGGAATAAATGTTAGATAATCCACTCAAGGCAGAATGAATGCACCAAGCAAGAAAGGAATGAAGGAAAGCTGTTTAAACCTGGCAGAGACTTGCTTAAAACTGCATGCTCCTAGGGGCAAGGACTGAATATTTCCATTGCATGTATGCCCTGACCTGGATAGCCTAGGCTAACCTGATCTTGTCAGATCTCAGAAGCTATTCACAAAAATAAAGGGACACAGTACTGAAAGTAGAAACCACAAGACGAATACTGTGTATAAGTCGTTCACCTCAGTTAATATGGGAATTTTACTGCAATATTTTAACGGTTTTATATTGTAAACCTCTATGGTACTGGGTTTCTGTTAGCCGCCTTGAGCCGGTTCACTGGCTAGGCGGGATACAAATAGAACAAACAAACAAACAAACAAATAAATAAATAATATATAATTAAGTTCAATTTTTACATTAAAAGCGTATTATTGCATTTCACATTATGACATCGCAATCTTGCAACAATTTCCAAATTTGGTACCTATATCCCATACATTCACATAAATGCACAAGCGGCAAGCAAGATACCCTGCATTCAGCAATGTTCCCACTGTTCCACAATGTTGCTACATGCAAAGAAGTGAATCAAGTATCTAGGACCGATACGATCCTTGCCACAACATTTTACTCCATACAATCACAGAATAGTTGACCTTCACTTGCAGATTAATAATGTGTCAAAAAGACCGTAGATAAGATGCCTAGGTTTCTTTCTCATTCCAGACTGTCGTCTTCAGAATGTGTCAAAATCAGTAGTACATCTCCATATCACTGGAGCCATAAATATTAATCCTGCTAATTCTATGCTTTATCAAGAAATAACAGTATCTTTCCTCCTGATGCAGTTGGCTAAAGGTCAAAATAAGAAACACAGTAATATACTTGTCATGTACAAATTAAACTATTGTATTCCTCTTGTGGTTTCTAGATCTCAGGAGCTGGGCAGGGTCAGCCCTGGTTAGAATTTGAATAGGAGACCACCAAGGAAGCCCAGGGTCGCAACACAGAGGCAGGCAATGACAAACGACCTCTGAACATTTCTTGCCTTGAAAGCCCTACAGGCCACCATAAGTCCGTTGCAACCTGCCAGCACTTGCTAGCACCACTACTTATGGACAGTGTATAACATCTGAGGGTTGCCATGCTGGCCTGCTGTAGGACACCTAAATTTGAGTCCAGTTGCATCTTAGAGAGGGGCCACGGTGGCTCAGAGGTTAAGGCACTAAGTTGCAGACCAGAAGATCAGTAGCTCGGCAGTTCGAGACCCTAGTGCCACATGACAGACTGAGCTCCCGTCTCTGGCCCCAGCTCCTGCCAACCTAGCAGTTTGAAAGCAAGAAACTGCAAGTAGATAAATAGGTACTGCTTTGGTGGGAAGGTAACGATGTTCCGTGCGCCTTGGTGTCTAGTCATGCCAGCCAAATGACCATGGAGAAGTCTTCAGACAGTGCTGGCTCTTCGGCTTGGAAACAGAGATGAGCACCACCCCCTAGAGTCGGATTCGACTAGCTTTCGAGCAAGGGAAACCTTTTAGTAGTGCCTTAGAGACCAACAAGATTTTTTGGATATAAGTTTTTGAGAGGGAGTTTTGACTCTCAAAAGCTTATACAAAAAAAATACCCCTTGTTAGTCTCTAAGGTGCTACCGGACTTGAATCTAGTGCGTAATATGTTATACGTTTGCCTAGAGAGGTGTACGGGCACATATTGAGGCCGATAACGAGGGCAGGTGGATGAACCGGATCGGAGCACCTGAACATTCCGCGGACTGAAGCAGCAGCTGCAGCCTGACATTCCGTCAGACGCTCATTCACTCGTTTAAAATATTTACATCCCCACCCTTCCAAACAAGCTCAGGGCGGCGAAAGACAGAAATCCAAACAGACAATCGCTGCAAAAAGTCACCCCGCAATTACGCCAATAAAACTTTAACGCTGTCACCTCCCACGACTTCCGCCCGGCCTCAAATGTCAACTCCATCAGCTGAAAACCCTCTGGAAATGGTCTGCTAAAAGCTAAAAGGGTAGGAATCCAGCAAATGCCCTCTGGGAGGCTGCTCCAAAGCAGAGGGTTGCAGTCCCAGGCCGAAGCCAGATGGGCTGGCCGCGCTGAGCTGAACTGACCTGAGTCTGCATACAGGTCTGTCTCAAGAGAGGCGGTTCCCCCAGTAAATGGCTGGGGGTGCCCAAGAGGAGGGGTGCAGCTGACCAGACATCCAGTTGTGCCTGAAACTGAATGCCTTCAAACTGAGCCATGACAGCACCAGTAGCATCTTCAAGTGCTTGAAGGGCTGTCATAGAGAAGATGGAGCGGAGTTGTTTCCTGTTGCCCCAGAAGGTCGAAACCAAAACCAACAGGTTGAAAATAACCCAGAAGAGTTTTTGGCTAAACATTAGGAAGAACTTCCTCACAGTTAGAGCGGCTCCTCAGTGGAACTGGCTTCCTCGGGAGGTGGTGGGCTCTCCTTCTTTGGAGGTTTTCAAGCAGAGGCCGGATGGCCATCTGACAGCAATGCTGATCCCGTGAACTGAGGCAGATCACGAGAGAGAGGTCAGGAAGGGTTGCCTCCGTGCTTAGTTCTCGTGTCCCTCTCTTACACATCCAGGGAAATGATGATCGCCACTTTGGGGTCAGGAAGCAATTTTTCTCCAGGCCAGTTTGCCCGGGGGTCCTGGAGGGTTTTGTGGGTTTTTTTGGCCATCTTCTTGGCATGGAACAAAGGTCACCGGAGAGTTGGGGTGGTATTTGTGAATTTCCTTTATTGTGCAGTCATCCAGCTGGTGCAAGTGAAGGAGTGGGGAATCAAACCCAGTTTTCCCAGGTTAGAGTCCGCGCACTTAACCACTACACCAAACTGGCTCTCTTTGATGCAGCGGCCAAATCGCTGGCTCACGATTTTAATGCCAGTAGCTTGCAAAGTAGAATTTTTGTGCACAAGACTCCACAGCTTGGAGAGGGAGCATTGGTCCCTGGCCTTTCTGTCCCTGTGGCCACCTTTGGAATTCTGACGTGGCGTGGGGGGTGCACCCACAAAAATGACTGCCACGGGAGGTGGAGATCCACACAGAGAGGAAGCCCAAGCGCAGCGGAGAAGAGGGGCCCTTGCTTTAAAAATACGCTGGGAAAGAGAGGTGAGAGGCAACTAAACAAACACCGAGAGAACAAAGCAAATGTGGAAACAGTGTTTCGTCTCCATAGCCAACCAAATCTTCAGGGGCAAATCAGAAACCCTGATTTGTAGGAGCCGCACCCGGCCGCTCCCACTTTCTAATACACTTGGCAGGTGCCAGAAAAGGTGTCGGCAGGCACCACTTCGGGGACCCCTCCTCTATGTGTTGAATCCTGGTTTCACAATATAACCATGGTTAAAAGAACAAAATATGGCTTTGTGTTCCACCTGAAGCAAACCTTCGATTGGCTCCTCAAGTTTAGTCTGTTCTTTCACTGTCTTCTGTGACGGGCAACAGTTTTCCTGAGTCTCAGGAGCAGAAAGGCCTTCCCCGGCATTTTCTATCTGAGAGCCTTTAATTGGAAATTATGGGGACTGAACCTGAGTCTTTCCAATGCAAAGTGGGGAACTCTACCCCCCAAGACGCCACTGTCTCAAGCTGAGGTTAACATAAGCATAATAAGAGCCAGTTTGGTGTAGTGGTTAAGTGCGTGGACTCTAATCTGGGAGAACCAGGTTTGATTCCCCACGCCTCCACTTGCAGGTGCTGGGTGACCTTGGGTCAGACACAAGTTCTCCCAGAACTGTTCTCTCACAAGCAGTTCTCGAAAGAGCTCTCTCAGCCCCACCTACCTCCCAGGGTGTCTGTTGTGGGGAAGGGAGGGAAAGGAAATTGTAAGCCGCTCTGAGTCTCCGGGTGAAGGGCGGGGTCTAAATCCAATCTCCTCCTCCTCTTCCTCTTCTTAGCTCTGTCGATGCTGTGGTGTGCTACATAATATCATTTGGGACTGCCAAGTCACGGTTATGAAGGTAAAGAACAACAGGAGCTGACCCCCAAATGATACCATGTTTTGTTGGTTGGTTTGTTTGTTTTCATCTGGTTTGACAGAAATCTAATGAAGCCCGCTAATTCTGTCAGAGGAACAGGGAGAATGAAATCAAAGGGACACTGATATTCCCGACTGCCTCTTGAAAGGAACGCGTGGCAGACACACACTCCCATAGCTAATTATATTAATTATTATCAAAAGAGGGAAAGCGATACCATGCATCTGACAGACTTGTGATGCTTGGATCACACTCCCAGCACGTCTAATGTGGCGCTGCCTCTCCCTCACTCTTCCTTCAAATCCTGCCCTAAAAACACATCGTTTCTTGAAGGTCTTTGGCTTCACCCCTTAATTCTTACATCCAATGCCCCCCCTTTCCCCCTCCCCAGAGAGCCAGTTTGGTGTAGTGGTTAAGTGCGCGGACTCTAATATGGGAGAACCGGGTTTGATTCCCCACTCCTCCACTTGCACCTGGCTGGATGACCTTGGGCAAGCCATAGCTCTGTCCCAGCTGTTCTCTCAAGGACAGTTGTCTCAGAGCTCTCTCAGCCCCACCTACCTCACAGGGTGTCTGTTGTGGGGAGGGGAAGGGAAAGGAGTTTGTAAGCCGCTCTGAGACTCTTAAGTGAGTGAAGGGCGGGGTATCAATCCAATCTCTTCTTCTTCTTCTTCTCCACACAAGCTACAGAATGAAATGGTAAGGACGGACTCTACCAATTCAGAATGACAGCTGGGGTGTATCATATTTGGACACCTTCTTGCGTTAAAAAAAAAAGAAAGAAATCTCTTTGCAAAAAGAAAACAAGTGCATCAGGATGACTGGTTGCCTTATTTGCCTATTCTGCCAGCTTTCTATATGCAGAGAGAGGGGTTTTTTGTTTTTTTTAAAATGAGGATAAATGTTAAAACCATGAATTTTGCCACCTACACAATCCATTCTACCAACATAGGGTTGTGATCTCTGGGCTGGGAAATACCTGCAGATTTTGGGCGTGGAGCCTGGGGAAGTTGGTGTTTGAGGAGGGGAGAGGTCTCAATAAAGTATAATGCCATAGAGTGCACCTTCCAAAGCCCCCATTTTCTCCAGAACTGATCTTAGAGCAGGTGCAGAGGAGAGCGATGAGGATGATCGGGGGCCTGGAGACCAAGCCGTACGAGGAAAGGTGGAGGGACTTGGGAATGTGCAGTCTGGAGAAGAGGAGGCTGAGGGGGGACACGATTGCTCTCTTGAAGTATCTGAAGGGGAGGGCAGGGAGCTGTTCCTGTCGGCAGCAGAGGACGGGACTCAAAATCATGGGTCTAAATGAAGGATGGGAAGGTACCAGCTGGATCTCAGGGAGAACTTTTTGACAGTCAGAGCTGTGCAACAGTG
This sequence comes from Lepidodactylus listeri, assembly GCA_029233225.1. Taxonomy (NCBI): domain Eukaryota; kingdom Metazoa; phylum Chordata; class Lepidosauria; order Squamata; family Gekkonidae; genus Lepidodactylus; species Lepidodactylus listeri. Next base: position 10,328,635 of record JARCFY010000013.1, read on the forward strand.
GAATCGGCTGCCTAGGGAGGTGGTGGGCTCCCCCTCCCTGGCAGTCTTTAAGCAGCAGCTGGAGTGGACCAACACTTCTCAGGGATGCTCTAGGCCAATCCTGTATTGAGCAGGGGGTTAGACTAGACAAGGGGGGGCCCGTGATATTCGTGGGGGGGAGAAGCTGACAGTTGCTCCTCCTTCCTCCGCCCCCTTCTCCCCTTCCTCTGCCCCCTCCCCCCCAGAGACTCCCGGCGGGCCTCGGCGGCTCTCGCTGGGCCCGCCACTCCCCCCTCCCCCCCCGAGACTCCCGGCGGGCCTTGGCGGCTCTCACCGGGCCCGCCACTCCCCCCTCCCCCTCCCCCCCAGAGGCTCCCGGCGGGCCTCGGCGGCTCTCACCGGGCCCGCCGCTTGCCCCCTTCCCCCCCCCCCCCGAGACTCCTGGCGGGCCTCGGTGGCTCTCGTCGGGCCCGCCGCTCACCCCCTTCCCCCCCTGAGACTCCCGGCGGGCCTCGGCGGCTCTCACCGGGCCCGCTGCTTGCCCCCTTTCCCCCCCCCAGAGACTCCCGGCGGGCCTCGGCGCCTCTCACCAGGCCCGCCGCTCGCCCCCTTCCCCCTCCTCCGCGGGCTGTTGGCTGGCCTCGGTGACTCTCACCGGGCCGCTGCCATTCCAAGAGCGTTCCCCGCGCATGCGCAGGGGACGCTCTTTTACTTTTCGGGAGATTTAAAGATCCCCCGAAAAGTTTTTGATAGATTTCAGATTTTTCTGCAAGGGGGGGGGTTACCCCCCACCTGCAGAACCCCCCCTCTGCCCTCCAAGTGCCCCCCCCCACGGATTTAGGTATCCGCACGCGGGGGGGGGCACTTGGGAATTAGATATATAGATGACCTGTATGGCCCCTTCCAGTTCTGTCGTTCTATGATTCTATGGTCACCTGGAGATCAAGTGTAATAGCAGGAGATCTCAAAGTACCACCTAGAGCAGGGGTGGCCAACCTTGCTTAACGTAAGAGCCACATAGAATAAACGTAAGAGCCACATAGAGATGTCTGAGAGCCGCAAGACAGGAACAAATATCACACACACGTTTTTATTTTTAAAAATATGCAAATTTGCTTTTTATTAACGTTAAATGGGACTGCCAAAAATAAAAACAAACGAGGAAAACCGGTTATTGATAATGATATTACTTGTTTGCTAATGATATTGAGAGAGAGAGAAAAAGAGAGAGATGGAAAGAAAGAATTAAAGAAGTGGAAAGAAAGAGAGAGAGAGAAACTAGGAAAGCAAATAGATGGGAGGGAGGAGGGAAGGAAGGAAGGAAGAGAGAAAGAGAGAAAAAGCATGCCTCCCTTTTGCTTCCCCAGCCGCCCTGCCAGGAGCCGCACAATGTGTGTGAAAGAGCCGCATGTGGCTCCCGAGCCACAGGTTGGCCACCCCTGACCTAGAGGTTCTCAACCCTATAGACCAATACATTCTACTGACTACATAGAGTTATGTCTTTCCTATAACCCTCGTGTCTGCCTTCTCACTCCCCTGCTTTGGTTGCCTTCTCTGTCCGGCAGCTGGGCCTAGAATTTTGCTTATGCTGACCTGTAAAGCACCAGGCATACTGATAGAGTGATAGATGGAATGGCATAGGAAGGGCTTTTACAGAAGTCTTCACCAGCGAGATAATTGACTTTTTAAGAAATGACACCTTGGCCAGTATTCACAGAGCCATTCATAGGGCTTGGGGTTGTCAACTCTGGCTTGAGAAAGTCCTAGAGATTTGAGGATGGGACCTAGGGAGAGCCGAGTTTGGTAAGGGACAGAGCTCCGAATTTGGTAAGGGAGTAACGCCCTAGATCCCACCCTCCAGAGTTGCTGTTTCATCCAGAAGAACTGTAGTCTGGAGGTCAGCAGTAATTCCAGGAGATGCATTTATACATTTACTTTATTTCCATTCCACCTTTCTCCCCAATGGGCGACCCGAAGACGCTGACATCATTCTCTTCTCCTCCAGTTTATCCTCACAACAGTCCTGTGAGGTAGGTTAGGCAGAGTGTGCGTGACTGGTCCAAGGTCACTCAGCCAGCCACCACTGCAGAGTGAGGATTCAGGCCTGAGTTCCCCACATCCAAGTCCGACACTAGCCACTACCTCAACCCGGCTCCCCAGTCTCCCCCTGGAAGTTGGCAACCCTACGGCTGGACACTTACACTGTGGTTTTCCCAGACCTTCTCCTTCCCACAGTGCACCCCTCTTCATCCTTCCCTTGAGAGCCAGTTTGGTGTAGTGGTTAAGTGTGCGGACTCTAATCTGAGAGAACTGGGTTTGATTCCCCACTCCTTCGCATGCAGCTGCTGGATGACCTTGGGCAAGTCGTAGTTCTATCAGAGCTATTCTTGAAAAAGCAGTTCTCAAAAGAGCTCTCTCAGCCTCACAGGGTGTCTGTTGTGCAGAGGGGAAGGGAAAGGAGTTTGTAAGATGCTCTGAGACGCCTTTGGGTAGTGAAGGGTGGGGTATAAATTCAATCTCCTCCTCCTCTTCTTTTTCTTCTTCTTAAAGCCATTCTTGAGGGACCCTCTAGAAGGGCAGGGGAATATGAAAGGGAATGAGCAACTTTCTGTGCATTTCCAGACATATTTTCTAAGTGCACATGGGAATCTTTTGACCCTGGCCCTCAAAATTTCTTTAGGTAACACTGTTTTCTTGATTGAAAGTCTCCAACAGAAAACCCAACAAAACTCGCCAAGTTCCTCGTAGACCCGGGGATAATTTATGGAAAGCGATCTAGCAAAACATAAGCCATTTAAAGCTGTATAATATACCCACAGATTCTTATTAAGGTCTGTGGTTTTTCCAGCCCTGTGAGACAGAAACCGGTTATCATTATGCATCACCATGAAAGCAGATTAAAATTAAATCAATCTGTTTATCTATGGGTTTGCATTGCAGCTCGCGCGCTCTCTCCCCAAACCTAACTTGTTCTCCGTCTAATTAACATTTCAGGAGGAAATGAAAAAAAATAAAACATCCATTCACATGCTAGAGCATCCTCTCTCCGATAGGGATATTAAAAAAAAAAATCCCAGAAGGCATTCTAATTAAATTTAATTAGTGAAAGGGCACAAACCCCATGTAAACTTCGGAAAGTGAACTTTGCTTGCCGGAGTTAAATAAAACAGATTTCTTGGAGATGTTTGTTCCGTCCATTCAGCAGAGATTATTTTCTGTGTCTCTGCATCAGGGACTCTGTTTTGGCTTACCTGGGGCTCCATGTGCTCAGACCCGGGTTGGAGTGAGCGACTCAACATGCCTGGACATTGGGGGGGCACTAAATTACTCCATGGGGATACAGATGTTATCTTCTTGAATAGGATGCCTCTCTTTGTCTTAAACTGGGAGCTGCCCTCTGACCCCCTCCTTTCTCCCTTTGTCCTCTCCCTCTCACTCACATGGCCTTCCGGGGAGACACATTTCTCTGCAGGTCTCTCCTGTAGATACAGGGCCCTCATACTCCCACACACATGATGATGGGCAAGCTGGCCATTTGTGATAGGGAAAGTCCTCCTTAGATTAGGCTTCTATTCTCTTCTCTTGACTGCAGCCTGAATGTGAACTGGATCTACTTGAATAAATGTAAGCTTACCTGTTTCACAATATACTTCTTGGGAGATTTATTTTCTGCACTCAGGATCATGCTTCTATGACTGGGCAACCCTCTGCTATATTGACCAAATATCCCAGTAACCCCAGAGCAGGGGAGGGCAAACTTGCTCAGCGTAAGAGCCACCTAGAACAGGGGTGGCCAAACTTACTTAACGTAAGAGCCGCATAGAATAAACATTAGATGTTTGAGAGTCACAAGACATGAACAAATATTACCTGCTTTTATTGGAAAATAAGCAGATTTGCTTTTTATTAACATTAAATGAGACTGCCAAAAATAATAACAAAAGGGGTAAAAGCAGATATTGATAATGATATTAATTTGTCCAATGATATTTGTTTGCTAATGATATTTAGCTTCCCCAGCCGCCCTGCGGGGAGCCACGTAATATATGTGAAAGAGCCGCATGCGGCTCCCAAGCCACAGTTTGCCCACCCCTGGACTAGAAGAAGAAGAAGAAGAGATTGGATTTATACCCCGCCCTTCACTCCCCAAGGGAGTCTCAGAGCGGCTTACAAACTCCTTTCCCTTCCCCTCCCCACAACAGACACCCTGTGAGGTAGGTGGGGCTGAGAGAGCTCTTTCCCAAGCTGTCCTTGAGGGAACAGCTGGTACAGAGCTATGAACTAGATGCATTCTGGGAAATAGCTAAATGCTGACAAGTTGCTATTCAGCCAATGACATTTATTTGTCCAATGATGTTTGTTTGCTAATGATATCTAGCTTCCCCAGCCGCCCTGCTGGGAGCCACATAATATATGTGAAAGAGCCGCATGCGGCTCCCGAGCCACAGTTTGCCCACCCTTGCCCCAGAATATTCCTCCAGTACAGAAGAGCACAGGAGTGTCCCAAACAGCCCCTGATATTTCATGCTCAGCACCAAAGACAGGCCCGTAGCCAGAATTTTTTAATTTGAGGTCTTTAAATATGTCAGGGGCATCCCACACATGCCCCTGCATACACCTCCAAGCAAGTGCCACAAATAAAATTTAAAAATTGGAAGTTGGGGGGGGGGGGCTTGGCAGTAAATCAGGGGGGCGGACCCCGAGATGCCCCACTGTAGCTACGGGCCTGCCCGGAGAGCTACATTTCCCAGACTTTAGATGCTGTGTATCTAAAGCATCTTGGGAAGGAACTGGCTACTGCTGTTGCTCAAACAAAGGCAGGTGGGACCACAAGGTTAAGGTCTGCCAGCAAGGAACAGTGTCTATAAGAATCAGGAACCAGGGAAGCAAGCATGAACTCCATTAGAGTCCTGGACAGCTAAAACCCACTCAGCAATGGAGCAGTCCAGACTGGAACACACGCAGGTCGAACTGACTGGTGAACCAGTCAAGGTCAGAACTCAACTGACCAGTCTTGAGAAGACCTTGCTTGATTGGTGGGAATGTGGATCAGTGGTAGAACACCCGTTTGGCATGCAGAAGGTCCCAGGTTCAATCCCCAGCCTCAGTGGGGAGGGTGGGGTATAAATCAAATAAATCAATCCCGTTTTCTTTAAAATGAATAAGTAAATGAATCAGGTAGCAGGTTACGTGAAAGACCTCTGCCTGAGACTCTGGAGAGCTCCTGCAGTCTGAGTAGACAATACGGACCTTGGTGGACCAGGGGTCTGATTCAGTGTAAGACGGCTTCATGTGTTCATGTGTACTGATGCCAGTGAAAGCTCTGATTCTACCACGTCTCGCCTCCTCCTTCCAAGCGGTGTTCCCTCTAAGCTGTGCACATGAGCGGCCACTCATTGACAAAGGAAGCCCCGCTCAGCAGCAATCTGAAGCCATGCAGGGTCTTGCACTGCCCATTGCCTATTTTAAGATGACAGCAGTAGTCAGGAGGTGAACTGCTCTGCTCAGTTGGGGGGGGGGATTAAAGGGAACATTGCTTCCAAGTAGGATTAGGTAACTGGACAGTCCAGGCTATCCGATGTATCTTCCTTCTCCTAATCCAGGGCCAGACCTTTGGGGTTTTGGAGGCAGATGGGTCCCGCCAGGGGATTCTCAACCATCCACCACAGCCACCCCTAGACGGAGCCTCCTGCAGAAGACACTGATGTGCCTGAAGCCTTGGATGAGGCAAGGACATCTCACATTCATGATGGCCCGGGTCAGGTCCTGAAAGGGCCGAGGAGATATTCTCTCCTCTAAGCTGGCTGGCCAATCAGCCAGCTGCCAAGCCCCCCCCCCCCGCAACACTGAGCAGATGCAACAGGGAAGCTGAGGCACACAGGAATCCCCCCCCCACCCGGTGGCAATCCCAGTGATGTCCTCAGAAGCGCCAGGCTGATCTGGGTGCTCAAAACTGCTCAGCACAAACGGTGTATTTCTAGAATGGCAAACGGCTCAGTTGTAGGGGGGTCCAAAATACTTCTTATTTATTTGCACTGTCATCACAGGGAGCCTTTTCGGCTTGCCAGCATCTGTTCGTGGTGTTCCCAGTCCATTTTGATGCCAAAAAAAAAAAAAAAAAGATGTTGAAAATGTATATATTTAACAGGAAAAAAACTGGAAAGAGAAAACGAGAGGGGAAATGTGAAAATAAAATCGATCTTGGGTCCGATCTGCAAAAGGGAGAACAGAAATGGGCATTCTGAGTCCTAATGGTGGGCCTGCGGAATCTGGTAGTGGCCTTACATCGTTAATCTTATTCTGAGGCCGGGGTGTGTGTGTGTGTGTGTGTGTGTGTGTGTGTGTCACAGTTAAGTTTGCAACTGCAAAACCAACAATTATTTCACTGATTGGACACAGGAAAATTGCAGGCCGAGAATGAGTGCAGTTCTTCTACTACAAATAATAAACCCTCTCACGTAATTGGAAAGTGCTGGATGAAGGGCTGAGTTCCTCTTCTCAAGACCGGCTCTCTGTTTCCCAGCTCTGGAGGGAAGCCAGATGGCAACCGGCATCAGGGCTTTCTCAAGGGTGCTGCTTTGCCTTGGGAATGTGCTCCCCCTTCAGGCTCACCTGGATCCTACCTCAGTCTCCTTCAGGTGCCAGCACAAAACATGTCCAACCCAGCAGTTCGAAAGCAAGAAACGGCAAGTAGAGAAATAGGTGCCGGCCACAGGACTACGGAAACATCTTCGGACAGCTCTGGCTCTTCAGCTTGGGAACGGAGATGAGCGTTGCCCCCCTAGAGTGGGATTGGACTGGCTTTCGAGCAAGGGAAACCTTTACCTTACCTCTATCTTTCTAAGCTCTCTTATGGTGGGGTTTCCTAGCCTGAGAGCTGTTTCACTCACATCGCTTTAGACCCGTTTTTTATATGCTTTTATGTCCTGGTTTGTTTTTAATGGCTGGGTTTATTGACATGTTCTTTATTGATTGTGTTTTATTTGGTCCTATTGACTGAATTTCCTTCTATTGCTTTTAGTGTTATTTGATGCCTTTTATTTGACTGTTTTAGGTGCGAGCAGCCTCAAGCGAGTCTGGAGAAATGGCATATAAATTTCCTAAATTAAGAAAGGGAGGGGGTGGGGTTGCGCCCAGTCTCCTGCTCCCACCCTCCAGAGGCTCATAGGCTGTGCGTGTATAACGGGTACACATGGAGCATAAGAATGCATGAACACCAGGAGTGGGAAAGCATGGGGGCAATTCCCTCTCCTCCTCCACACATTTGGCTTACATGTCTTCCAACCGTGTGAGAAAGGCCAAAGGGAAGCGCCATTGAAGAGGGTCTGTGGCTCAGTGTCAGTTGAGCATAGGCTGGGTGGCTGTCTTCCCATGATCAATGAAAGTGCTGTGTTACCTGTTGCAACGCTTCCTGAGTTGCCTTGACGTTTACTGTTCCATTCACAATGCTTTGTGTTCCAAGGTTTCATTTCACCTCTGTAGGTCCCGCCCGGGAGATAGCATCGGGAACCCGACTCCCACCTTTGGAATGCACGCCTCGCTCGCTTTGCTTTGCTTTGCGCATGCTCATTACGCATTTGCTTTCTTTTCCCTTTTATCTCTAGCCTCCTTAGCTAACGACCTTGAACGAAAGTGCCTCCTGTCATGTGTTACAAGAATCACAGGTGTTATGTATTCCTTTTGCTTAGTTTCTCTGGGAACTCCCCCCCCCCCAAAATATTCAACAGTATCTCTCCCTGAGAACTCATTTTGCCGTGCTTTCCATGGGAATACTGGGCCAGTATATTTGGCCACCAAGAATTCTCTCTATTGATTGGTGGAGGGGTAGTTAGGCCATATTTCATACCAAGTATAATTGTAATTGCAATTCCAAGCTTGAGCATTACTAACAGGAACAGTGTTTGACCAATGTGATCTTTTCTACAAATAAAGGACTTTCTGCTTAAGGAGTCCTGTTGTGGACTATATCTATTGGGACAATCTCACACTCAGTGGTAGAGCCTCTGCTTTCTGTGCAGAAGGTCCCAGGTTCGATCCTTGGCATTTCTGCTTAAAGAATAGTAAGTGATATGAAAGACCTCCCCTCCGAGACCTCAGAGATCCACTTCCAGCCTGAGTGGACAGTAGTGACGTTGATGGACCCAGGGTCTGATCCGCTGAAAGGCAGTTTCATGCCTTCATGACTGGAGGTCTGGCAGCTGTCTGACCCTTTCAGCACCAAGGACAGAAGCAACAGCCTCTTCAACAGATGTGCTGGTATTCCCAGACCAGTTAACTGCTGCTGAGTAAGCCTTAATGAGAAAGTGTACTAAAATCGTATCCGTTTCTGAAATCTAGTTCAGTGATTCACTGCTGGGAATAGTGTAATTGTGGGATTATCATCCATCAAAGTACGTAGCCTGTGCAACTCATCTTTTTCACTGGTTTTATTTAAATTAATGCAGCTACTGTGGCCATGTGGATTTTAATGCCAGTTCTATTATTAGAGTCTGTGGTTTAGCAGACAGAGGCAGGAGAAAACATTTTAATAAATAATAATGTGTTGTTATTGCAACTGAGTTTCCATTGATCTTAATGCTGGGTTTAGTGTTGAACTGCTAAGAAATATTTAAAATCGTTTATGGGTTTTTCTGGCACATTATTAACTATTTGGGGAAGCCGCCTTTTGTGCATTTCTCAGAGAGATGGGCTGGAAATGTTTTGTGAACAGACAGAGCATTTCAAATGGCTCTGGCTGGGATGTTTGACCTGAGATGGCTCATTCCCACACACAAGCCACTGCTAATTAGTTGGAGCGATCGACTAATATGCGAGCCACCCTTATATGAAGGCATTTTTTAACAGTGCTTAGAATATGAATATTTGTACAGAGATACCACTAACTGGTGCTCAGTTCTCACTGCAGTGGTCCACCTGCGTTTAGACTGAGGGGAGGGGCTGTGGCTCAGTGGAAGAGCCTCTGCTTTGCATGTCGAAGATCCTCGGTTCAATCCCCGGCATCTCCAGTTGAAAGGACCAGGCAGTAGGTGATGTGAAAGACCTCTGCCTGAGACCCTGGAGAGCCACTGCCAGTCTGAGCAGACAATGCTGGCTTTGATGGACTGATGCTCTGAATCAGTAGAAGGAGCTTTGTGTATGTAGATCGCAGGCTGTTAAGAGATCTAAAGGTTAAAAAAACCCCAGAGCTTTGAATTAAACTCAGGAGCAAACTCACAGCTGGTGTCAATGCTTAAGATCTCAGTAATGTGGCCGACCTGGATAGTAGCCCAGACCTGGATAGCCCAGGCTAGCCCGATCTCATCAAATCTCAGAAGATGAGCAGGGGTGGCCATGGTTAGTTATTTGGATGGGAGACCACCAAGGAAGTCCAGGGGTGCTACGCAGAGGCTCGCAATGGCAAACCACCTCTGTTCATCTCTTACCTCGAAAACCCCATGGGGTTGCCATAAGTTGGGAGGGAACTTCTCACATACACAAGACCTCGGAGAGCCACTGCCATGGTGAGTAGACAAGACGGACCTTCATGGAGTGTTGGTCTGATTCAGCCTAAGGCACCTTCAGAAAGAAGTCCTTTTCTTTCTTTCTCACAATACAAGAACTCATGGGCACTCCATGAAATTGCTGAGCAGTCAGGTTAGAACAGATAAAAGGAAGTACGTCTTCACCCAAAGAGTGATGAACATGTGGAATTCACTACCACAGGAGGTGGTGGCGGCTACAAGCATGGATGGCTTCAAGAGGGAACTGGATAAACCTATGGAGCAGAGGTCCATCAGTGGCTGTTAGCCACAAAGTATAGATAGGAACTCTCAGTCTGGGGCAGGTGATGCTCTGTATTCTTGGTGCTTGGGGGGGGCAACAATTGGAGGGCATCTACTGTCCTGGCTCCACTGGTGGACCTCCTGAGGGCACCTGGTGTTTTTGGCCACTGCGTGACAGAGTGTTGGACTGAATGGGCCACTGGCCTGATCCAACAGTGGCTTCTCTTATGTTCTTATGTTCAGATGTGTTCCTGTGTGGCTGCAATTCTGGGTTCACAGGAATGCTCTATAAAAAAAACCACTCCACATAGCAAGCTAGGGTCAGAAAGGTCTTCTGGGGGGAAGAGGGTAAAGTTCTGCAGCCCATCTGCACCTTCTGATGACCAGTCAGGGGGTCCAACCCAATATACCCCTGAAAACCTATTTGGGGCATCAAAATAGGGCAAAGTTTTGGCCATCATGCCATGATTAGAGGGCTTTGGTTGCCCACTGTGAGCAAAACTATGCTGGGCTCAATGGACCATCGGTCTGATCCAGCAGGACTGCTTTTTTGACTACGCATTGAAAACTGGGGCTTGTACACACTTGACCATACATGAAGCTGCCTTAAGAACGAATCAGACGTTGACCCATCAAGGTCAGTATTGTCTACTCAGCCTGGCAGCGGCTCTCCGGGGACTCAGGCAGAGGTCTTTCACATCGCCTGCTGCCAGGTCCTTTTTAACTGGAGGTGCCAGGGATTGAACTTGGGAACTACTCCATGGAATGCAGGAGCTCTCCCACTCTCCCACTGAGCCACAGCCCCCTCGTAACTTTAAAAAAAAAAAGATAAGTGCACATCAAAAATACACATCCATGCATGCTCAGACTTCCAGGGAATGCTTTACCACTGGCTTTCCAAAGATGTAACCTGTCTCCCCTTCAGCCACAAAGCTCTCAAGAAGAAGGGTGAAGAGCTGGCTTTATACCCCGCCCTTCACTACCCGAAGGAGTCTCAGAGCGGCTTACAATCTCCTTCCCTTCCTCTCCCCACAACAGACACCCTGTGAGGTAGGTGGGGCTGAGAGAGCTCTGAGAGAGCTGAGACTAGTCCAAGGTCACCCAGCTGTCCATGTGGGGGAGGAGTGGGGAATCAAACCCAGTTCTCCAGATCTGAGTCCACCACATTTAACCATTACACCAAACTGGCTCTTGGGTGACCTAAGGCCAGTAATCCTCAGACTAATCTACCTAGCAGGGCTGTTGTGAAGACAAACTGGAGGGGAGGGAAGGCCCATATCTGCTGCCCTCCCCTCTTTGGAGGAAAAGAGGGGTGTGTGACAACATATGTATATGATGCAGACAGACAGATGCCTCCGGTTCATTTCCAAAATGCACTGATCAATATTAATTTCCAAGGGCGAAGAACAGGAGAGTCGTTCTTTATAAATAATGTAACCAGGTCATCAACCCATTATTATTATTATTATTTTAAAAAATTAGTACTGAAGTCAACAATCTTCTGCCTGTTCTCCCCTCCCCCAACCACTGCCCACGCCGTTCAATCCAGGTTTGTTTGCAAACCATCTCCAATCGGAATTCATCTCCTCCCCCAAATGCCCCCTCCGTAGTTAGCTAGCATGAAATACTTAGAATCACTCTGCCTGTCATCCGCATTGGAGATCAGCAAATAAACAGCCCCTCAATAACAGTCGGACGCCGCCACACCGCCGGGCATCCCCGATCGCTCGATCTAATCACCGAGGCAGAAGAGAACTGAGAGAGAGTGCAATTAATATAATGACGAGAGGCTACAATTACTGTGTGTGTGTGTGTGTGTGTTCCGAACTCCAAGAGGAAAGACTACACACACACGTGCAAGGGCAGCTCACGCAACTTTCCTGCTCAAGCTGAAAATTCGTTTTCGCCCTTCCCGCACCCACACAAAACATGCCCTGCCGTACGGAGTGGGAGGCCGAGTTGGCTCCGTGAAGAATCTTTCAGATTGGAGAGGGGGGTGGGGACAGACTGCAACTGGGAAGGTCACGGAGGGTAAGAATACAGTCTCCAGCCCTGCTCTCACAGCGAGACTCACACCACCACCTTCATACATGTCGGAAGGCTGCGCTCCGTCTGCTGTGTTCCCTCCATCTGTGAGGTTTCGTCCCGGCTCTGCCTTAAGAAGCCAAGGAGGTGCTTTGTTTTTAGTCCAGAAATATGTCAAGAAAACATCACCTGTTCTCAACCGTTTCAACAGAGTCATGTCTACATGTGCAGCGGTGGGCTGTGCACCATATCCGTGTGCATGCATTTACATACAGGCATGTTATGAGAACTGAGAGACAGCCACCCACCCACCAGAAGTTTCGCTTTCAGAAGCCCCGGGGAGAGTAGTGAAGGCACTTGCTTAGGCCATTTGTTGACTGCAAAGGTATCTGTCGAGGATGGGCGAGTGGGCATCAACGTGGCAAATGGGGTTTAATGTGGCCAAGTGCAAAGTGATGTACACTGGAGCCAAAAATCCTAACTGTAAATACATGTTGATGGGGTCCGAACTGGCGGAGACTGACCAAGAGAGAGATCTTGGAGTCGTAGTAGATAACTCCATGAAAATGTCGAGACAGTGTGCGACTGCAGTGAAAAAGGCCAACGCTATGCTGGGGGTTATTAGGAAGGGAATTGAAAACAAATCAGCCAGTATCATTATGCCCCTGTATAAATCGATGGTGCTACCTCATTTGGAGTACTGTGTACAGTTCTGGTCATCACACCTCAAAAAAGATATTATAGCATTGGAAAAAGTGCAGAAAAGGGCAACTAGAATGATAAAAGGGTTGGAACACTTTCCCTATGAAGAAAGGTTGAGGCGCTTGGGGTTCTTTAGCTTGGAGGAACGACGGCTGAGGGGTGACATGATCAAGGTTTATAAGATTATGCATGGGATAGAGCAGGTAGAGAAAGAAGTACTTTTCTCCCTTTCTCACAATACAAGAACTCGTGGGCACTCCATGAAATTGCTGAGCAGTCGGGTTAGAACAGATAAAAGGAAGTACTTCTTCACCCAAATAGTGATTCACACGTGGAATTCACTGCCACAGGAGGTGGTGGCGGCTACGAGCATGGATGGCTTCAAGAGGGAATTAGATAAACATATGGAGCAGAAGTCCATCAGTGGCTATTAGCCACAAAGTATAGATAGGAACTCTCAGTCTGGGGCAAGTAATGCTCTGTAATCTTGGTGTTTTGGGGGTGGGGGGCAACAGTGGGAGGGCTTCCTGCCCCCACTGCTGGACCTTCTGAGGGCACCTGGTGGTTTTGGCCACTGTGTGACAGAGTATTGGACTGGATGGGCCACTGGCCTGATCCAACATTGGCTTCTCTTATGGTCTTATGTTGTTATGTACTCAAAGTGATATGCAATTAAAATAAATTAATTCTCGTAAAAGCCACCCCCAAAAGCCACCCCCATCAACCTAAATCCAGCACAGAACTAAAACAACCAAAAAGAAATTTTATTTTGTTTAATTCATTTGTACACCAGCCTTCTCCCCACTAGGTGTCCAAAGCAACTTACATTGTTCTCCTCTCCTCTGTTTGATCTTCACAACAACCCTGTAGAGCCAGCTTGATGTAGTGGTTAAGAGCAGCAGACTCTAATCTGGAGAGATGGGTTCGATTCCCCACTCCTCCATCTGAAGCCAGCTGGATGACCTTGGGCCAGTCACAGCTTTCTCTCAGCCTAAAAATAAGCATAGCTCACCACCTAGTGGTGCCAAAAAGAGCTACAGCTTCAGGCTGCCAGACAATTCTTAGGGATCTCCTGGCTATTCTGTGTACAATGCCATATTGTAATTTTTATTTAATGACCCTGTGAGATAGGTTAGACTAAGAAAGTATGACTGGCCCAAGGTCACCCAGCGAGCTTCCATGGCATGAGTAGAAGCAAGTCCAGGTCACCTCAAAAGGCAGCCTTGTACTGTGGAATTTTAGAAGTGGGTCCAGAATTTGAGCCTTTGGACTTGCTTCTATGTCTGTGCTGTCTTGGCTGGTTGCCACAGAGACTACACACTGCAAGCTGGAAACACCGTCCGGAGTCAAGGTAAATAACAAAGCCAAAGGTCGGATAGCCAGGAAGTCAACTCTAATAATTTAAATATATATATATAGAGAGAGAGAGAGAGGCGATGGCTCCAGTGGCCCACATGAAGCTGGGAGAGCCACAAACTTCAAATAAGGGGAAATCTGTGTGGCTGAGATTTTCCAAGTTAAAATCATTTCGCAGGCACGCATGTAGGTCAGCGCATACTTCCCTCCCAACCAGAGCTCCCTGAAGCAAGGATTACCACCCCTTGCATCCTCTCGCCAACCCCTTTTCCCCACAATCTCAGTGTTCCAAACCACCGTCTTTCAGTCTGCTTGGATGTTCCAGCTGCTGCAAAAGGAAACTTTTCTGGGCGTTCGATGGCTCTCATCCCAGCAGGCAACAGCCAAACACAGGCAATGAGACAGCCAGATGTGCAGGCAAGCATTGCACAGAGCTTTGTCTGAGCCAGGGCACGGGCCCAAGACTCAGGGCTCCTTTTCAACGGCATGCTAATTAGGAATATTTACTGAGAACCCAGGTTTTTTTCATGCACATGGCAGGACACTCTCACTGGGCCAAGACTCAGAGACTTCACAGCATGAAAAGTGTACTTTTGAAGCCATCTGAAGTGGCTTTGAAGCAGGTTTCTACAATGTGGCACCCTTCAAGTGTTTTTTAGGAAGTGGTTAAGGTCAGGTAGGGCTGTTGCCCCCCCCCCCCCAACCGGGGCTTCTGATTGACTACTGGAAACTTGATGGGCTATGCAGATTTTTGGAAATGTTGCTTTGGCGGCAAGTGCCATCATAGCACTTGCCGCCAAACTGCACTGTGTGACTGAAGTTCAGCCGTGGAAGCCATTTTGTAGCTGGCTCTGCCTCCTGCAGCAGCCATTTTGTGGCTGCCATTTTGTTTCTGCAGCCACTTTGCCATGTCAGAATTCAAAATATGCCCACAGGTTCAAAAAGGTTGGGGACCCCTGCTTTGAAGAAAGCACTAGGTAACATTTGGTTGAGGGCAGCAATGGTTTTTTTCACCGGCTGGCACCCTTCCTCTCCCCCCTCTTGTTCTTTCCCTCTCCCCCGGCCCAAAAAATGGCCAGGTGGTCCAGAATCGGGATAGAAAGCTTGATGGGAAACCATCTCGGATTTTTATTCTGATTCTTTAGTCTTTTTTATTAAATTGTATATTGAATTTTAATGTTTTGTATATTTTATGAAGAAGAAGAGGAGACTGGGTTTATACCCCGCCCTTCCCTCGGAGTCTCAGAGCGGCTTACAAACTCCTTTCCCTTCCCCTCCCCACAACAGACACCCTGTGAGGTAGGTGGGGCTGAGAGATTAGATTAGAATCCGCACACTTAACCACTACACCAAACTGGCTCTATGGAATCATGCCCTTCTGTACATCGCGTAAGCTGGGATAGGGCTATTTGAAAATCAAATCAATAAATAATGGCAAGTTGTGAGAGGTGAAGATAGACATTTGTCGGGATAAGGACCCAGCATCTAGGGTTGCCCAGTGCAGATTTTGAAATTCCTGGAGATTTTGTAGGTAGAGCCTGGGGAGAACAGGGGGGGAGGGACTTCGGGGCAGTATAATTCCATAGACTCCAGCCTCCAGAGCTGCCATTTCCTCCAAGGGGAACTGATCTCTGTCATCTGGAGAACAGCACTAATTCTGGGATATCTCCACATCCTGCCTGGAAGTTGGCCAACTCGCCAACAGAACACAACATGCAACTGCTCTCATTCATGGATCACCCAAGGTGGTCTGAACGAAGCCCGGTCTACAGAATACAGGCTTACATGTTCCAGCTGGTAAGACGATTATGGCAAGAGTACTTTCTATGATAGTCGCTTGCTCCAAGTATTAACCTGCACTGTGTGGTGTAAGGGAATTTTGTTTAAAATTTCCCATTGAGACGTGCTTCCCATGAACATATTTATGGTATATCACACCATTAGTTGTGGATTTTCCAGGCTGTATGGCCATGGTAATTACACAGGGAAGCCATTGAAATTCATAAACATAAACAAAATTTCAACAGGAAAGAAGAGAGTTTAAAAATAAATAGGGCATGGTTTCCTGTCCTGAAAAACACAAAAACTCATCTTACAATAGCACTACAGATAAG
Source organism: Lepidodactylus listeri (assembly GCA_029233225.1). Classification (NCBI taxonomy): domain Eukaryota; kingdom Metazoa; phylum Chordata; class Lepidosauria; order Squamata; family Gekkonidae; genus Lepidodactylus; species Lepidodactylus listeri. The sequence goes on from JARCFY010000013.1 coordinate 10,344,572, forward strand.
TCTAGAATTTCAACAGCCAATCCGTATGCAAAAGAACCTCCTCAGGAAAGCTCCTCCATTAGCATGTCAGGGCCTGGGAAACCCTATAAGATAATGACTCAGCACTATCCCACCTTCCTGAGTAGATATAAATTATCTGCCTACCATTTTCCTTCTCACTCCATCTATTTATGTTATACCTCTGAGGATGCCAGTCACAGCTGCTGGTGAAACATCAGGTCCTACAGTGACCACGACCATACAGCCCGGAAAATCCACAACTAATGAACTCCAGCTGTGAAAGCCTTCAACAACATATTGTATATAACGCTGCCCCCATGCAAACAGATCTATGCAACTACCAGCAAAACCCAGGAAACTGAAACCACTGATCAACATTATCAATGGATATGAAAAGAAACAGAGGAAGCTTTTGCCTCTCCCTACTTCTGAGGGTGACTGCAGAGAATAGCTGCAGAGTAGTGGTTACAGTGTCAGACCCAGCAGCTCTGAGTTCAAATCCCCAGTCAGCCACAAATCTCATGGAGTGACCTCTGGCTGCCAGTCACTTGTCTCTGTGATGAGAACAAAATGGAAGAGAGGAGAAACTTGCATGTCTGCTGGAGGTTCTTGGAGGAAGGTTAGGTAAAAATATGGTATGTAAAAGATAGAGCCCCCAAGATCTGAACCCAGCACTGACCCTAACAGAAGTTGTAGGAGAAAATTTCAAAACAGGACAAAATCTGTCCCTCACTCACATAACAATGGGAAGTTCCCTCAGAAATGTGAAGAAGAGATTGGATTTATACCCCGCCCTTCACTACCCAAGGGAGTCTCAGAGCAGCTTACAAACTCCTTTCCTTTCCCTTCCCCTCCCCACAACAGACATCCTGTGAGGTAGGAGGGGCTGAGAGAGCTCCGACAGAAACTACTCTTTTTCAAGAACAGCAGTGCCAGAACTATGGCTTGCCCAAGGTCACCCAGCAGGTGCAAGTGGAGGAGTGGGGAATCAAACCCGGTTCTCCCAGATTAGAGTCCACGCACTTAACCACTACACCTGAATGACCTAAGAGTTGCCAGCTGTGGATCTATTTAAGCTTCATTGGGTGTAGCTGATGACTAGGCTTGCCAACCTCCAGGTAGCACCTAGAGAGCTCCTGTTATTACAATTGATCTCCACATAACCAAGGTAAGTTCTCCTGGAGAAAATGGCTGTTTTGGAGGGTGGACCACATTATACCCTGTTGAGGTCCCTCCCCTCCCCAAACGCTGCCCTCCCCAAGCTCCACCCCCAAAATCTCAATTTCCCAGCCCAGAGCTGGCAACCCTACTGATGACTCTTGTTCATGCTGGTTCAAATGGTCTCGGTTAGAAACAGAACCAGACTCATTTCCGCAAGTGCAGTATATTCCCCAGAGGACAAGTGTAAAGGTCACTGTCAAAGCAAAGAAAATGCAACCAATTATTTTATTATGTACTGAGAGCCAGTTTGGTGTAGTGGTTAGGAGCGCGGACTATGACCTGGGAGAACCGGGTTTGATTCCTCACTCCTCTGCATGCAGCTGCGGGTGTGACCTTGGGTCAGTCCCAAGTTCTCTCAGAGCTGTTCTCTCATGAGCAGTTCTCTAAAGAGCTCTCTCAGCACCCACCTACCTCACAGGGTGTCTGTTGTGGGGAGGGGAGGGGAGGGGAAAGGAGATTGTAAGATGCTCTGAGACTCCTTCGGGTAGTGAAGGGTGGGGTATAAATCCAATCTCTTCATGTTCTTCTATTATATTATTTATTTTGCTGTCGAGTCACAGCTGACATGGCAACCCCCGTAGGGTTTTCAAAGCAAGAGATGCACAGAGGGGGGTTTCCACTGCCTGCCTCTGCAAAGCAACCCTGGACTTCCTTGGAGGTCTTCCATCTGGTAAGCATCACCACCCAAAAGCCATGGTCTTGGAAGGCTTCCTTTCCCAGGGGCTTCCAAAACCCTGCATCTGGCATTGATTCAAGTCAAGCAGAACTGTTTTGAGAAAGAGATTGCACAGTTTTCTAAATACGCTTAGAGTAGCTAGAAATTCCACAGTCAGCACTCCCTGGGAAAAAAATAGTAGGGTACAGTGTGCCATCAAGTCACAAACAACTCATGGCAACCTCATGATGTTCCACCATGAAGTTAAAGACAAGAGAAGGGCAGAGGTTGTTTGCCATGGCCTGTCTCTGGACAGTGACCCTGGACTTCCTTGCTGGTCTCCCATCCAAATTCTAACCGGAGTTGACCCTGCTTAGCTTCCGAGATCTGATGAGCTCAGGCTCACCTGGGCCACCCAGGGTAAAAACCGTTGTACGTTTAAACTATTTGCCTGCCTCCTAGAGACTGTATGGTCAACGAAAATGGACCCCCTGTGTTGTTGCTGTTGCTAAAAGACTTCTGTTACAACCCTGGAGAGATACATGCCCACCTCCCATAACCTTGAGGATCTTGCGACCAACTTTAGTTTCACAAGAGAGAAGACGAGCCATCTTCTCCTCGCAACTGAAGGGGGCAGACGAGAAGGGAGAGTTCACAGATGTCACCTGGTGTTTAGAGACACGACCAAAAGGTCACAGGAAAGTGGTGTTCGGATTGGAGGCGCAGACTCAGAAACACACACTGTGGACTCTCCTGTCTTGGGGGGAAGCGAGAAAACTTCCATCGAACCAACTGGCATGGCAGCCAGGCCAGATCTTGGCTTCTGACCCTGCTCTCTCCCCCAGCTTGCATCACCAGCTGTACTCGCAGGATTCCCCGTGCTCCTATTAGACGGAAAGGATTTCTTCCAGCACAGCATAACAGTGCTGTTCAGCATGGGAAATCCATATGTTTGTAGCGGGAACAAAATTAATGGCTTACCTAGGGATTAAACAATTGCTCAGGCACAGAGGACGTGGGACGCCCGCTGCATGGGCACGGTTGGCCATGTATCTACTCATCAATCAATTAACCGTGAGCTGCTGCTGGGAGGAGGGGAGGGGAGGGGGGCGAATGGCAAGGGGGTCTGGAGAACAGGGATCTTTTATCTCCCAATTAGCACAGCTTCACTGTCTTATTTTTTCCCCCCCATCACAGTTCACAGAATTCGACCAAGATTCCCAGAGGAGACCAGGTTTCCGTATGAACTTGCCTGAATCGTTAAGATCTTCAAAAGATGCCCTTCTCCAGTTTCACCAACATCGGGGGCAAGGTGGATCCCTACCAGGGATGGAGCCTTGTCGGTGGTGGCATCCTGATGGTGGAACACGCCCACTAGATACTTTCGTCAGTGGCTCATTGTGGCAGCCCTCCGGAGGCAGCACCAGATGACCAGCCTTACCTGGGGGCTGGGGGCCAAGTAGGGTTTTCAGCTTCCAGGGGGTGGCTGGAGAGCTCCTGGGATTACAGGTGACAGAGACCAGCTTACCTGGAGAAAATGGCTGCTTTGGAAGGTGGACTCTCCCCAAACCCCATTCTCCTCAGGCTCTATCTCCCAAATCTCCAGGTGTTTCCCAACCTGGAGTTGGCAACCTTAGGCCCAGAAGACACCCGAGAGGCCAGGAGAGGCCTTCAGCCACCACCTGCCCTGGCAACCTGCTGGTCAGCAGCCATGGCTGAAAGGTAGTGGACTCTAGTAGGAGCACACAAGAAGTAGGGCATGGCCAGGGATGCCAGGCTGCCCGCCACAGAGAGAGGCCTTCTGCCGGTAGCCCTCATTGCCCACCACTGCTCAAAGGGGTGATGGGAGAAAAAGTGGGGAGAAATACACTTCGACATTATGTGCTCTGTGATGCCACCTCTGGGGAAAACCCAGAAGTGATGTAGGGTAGCTCTAGGGATCCCTTGGAACTCTATGGCAAACACGGTTCTCTCCAGCTCTGTTTTAGTTTCCCACCAAACGTGTGAGTTAAGTTAGCTTGAGAGGGTCTGACCAACGCCATGTCACTCTGCGTGCTTCAGGGGTGCGGTACTGACGACACCCCAGCCCAACCCTCCGGATTAACTGGGCGAGGGGGTGCAATTCTGTAGTTGGGAGATCGGCTGTCATTCCAGGAGATCTCTAGGCCCTGCCTGAAGGTTGGCAATCCCACTAGGGAGTCTCCCTAAGTCTCCTGTGAATTGTCCAATTTTGCCACTTGGCCAATATGCTCTCATCCAGTAAGTTACCTGTTCAAAGGAGTGGTTAATCGTGTGTGTGTGTAAAATGTGCCATCAAGTCATAGCCAACTTACAGCCGCCCCACAGGGCTTTCAACGCAAGTGATTCAGCAAAGGTAGTTTGCCATGGCCTTCCTCTGCAGAGTCTTCTTTGGTGGTCTCCCCATCCGAGAAGCAACCCTGCTTGCAGCCATCCAGAAAGGCAAGTGAGAAGCAGAAGTGGTTGGCCATGGCCTTCCTCCGCAAACTCTTCCTTGGTAGTCTCCCATCCAAGCACCAACCCAGCTTCCGAGAACTCACAAGATCGGGCGAAACGACGCCATTCCACATCCTGTAGCTAATCATCCAGAAGGGAATTATAAATTGCAGCCATGTACAGCTCCATCATTTAGTGGTTGGGAGTTTCGATCTGTCACGGGTGGAGAGAACACCAGACTGTTTTCTGGCCGCCAATCCATCACTTCCCTTCAAGGCTAGACTCCCTCTGACTTACAACTCGTGTGTTGCATTCTAAAGACACCACTGCTGAAAGGTGAGATTGTCACTCCCAATTGGTGCAAAAGATTTCTGTATTATTGAGAAGGGGGCAGGCAGTCGGTTTCCCTGTGGGGCCCACAGTGTTGGCTGCTGATAAGACTTTGATTGCGGGAGGGGGAGGAACCTGATCTTTTGGACTCATTGATTTTTCTCCCCCCCACCCCTTTCTTTCTTCTCATGCATACGGCAGCCTTCTAAAAATATAGACGCTGGGTGGTAAACATCTTTGAAGTCATGCTTGCAAGATCACTCGCAACGTTTGCTGTTTTGAACTGATATTTTTGTAGTTGTTGTTCCCTTTTCTCCCCCCCCCCCTTGCTGCAATGCCACCTTGCAGAACAGTGCCAGTGTGGTTCGAGCATCCGACTGGGAGCTGGAAGGCCCGGACTCAAATCCCCAGTTTGCCACAAAGCCCATTGGGTGAGTTTGGGACAGTCATCTGAGCTGCCTGACGGGGATATTGTGGGGATAAAAAGGAGAGCCCTAAGATCTGGGGAAGGAAGGTAGGAAAAAAATGCATTGTACAGATCAATGGGGGATTTTAAAAATGGTGTAAATAAGTAAGCCAGCTTGGTGTAGTGGTTAAGTGCGTGGATTCTACTCTGGGAGAACTGGGTTTGATTCTCCACTTCTCCACTTGCAACTGCTGGATAACCCTGGGCAAACCATAGCTCTGTCAGAGCTGTTCTCTCAAGGGCAGTTCTCGGGAGAGCTCTCTTAGCCCCACCTACCTCACAGGGTGTCTGTTGTGGGGAGGGAAAGGAGATTATAAGTCACTCTGAGACTCCTTCAGGTTGTGAAGGTCGAGATATATAAATCCAATCTCTTATAAGTAGGGTTGCCAGATCCTTGTGAGTTACCGGTGGGGGGGAGTCCTCCTGGGTCCGGGAGCTTCCCTGGTGCGTGCGCAGCGATGATGTCACCCGGAAGTGACGTCGTCACGTTGGGGGCGTTGCCAGAGTGACGTTCTGGCAATCGCCCGAAAACTCTATGGTACCATAGAGTTTTGGGGCGATTGCTAGAGCGTCGTCCCGACAACGTCCCCAACGTGATGACGTCACTTCTGGGTGATGTCATTACACTGGGGAAGTCATCCTGACTGGACGACTTCGGGGGTGGAGTTCCTCCCGCTGGCCGAATGCTGGCTGGCGGATTGGGAACCCCTGTAGCGGGGGATCCCCCTTCCCCCCGGGCTGACATGGCAGCCCTACTTCTAAGTGAATATTTCCCACAAAATTAAAATGGACTATTTCTATGATATCTTTAAAAAAAATGGTGGGGGAGAGATTCCCCTCATCATTACAGCAATAAAATGTTGGCAAGTTTGTACTGTGTGTGGTAGGAGGTGAGTAGTGGAAAATGCAGTCAAGTTGCAGCCCATTTATGGCAACTCTGGAGGGTTTTTAAGGCAAGAGATTAGCAGAAGTCTTTTGCTGTTGCCTGCCTCAACTTCCTTGGTGGTCTCCCATCCAAGTACTAACCAGGGTGATCTTGCTTAGCTTCTAACATCTGACAAGACCGAGTTAGCCTGAGCCATCCAGGTCAGGCTGCAGTAGAATGTAGATAAAAGTGAAGTTCAAAGTTTCTCCGCAAGTCGTACGTTGATAGACCTCCCGTTTATCTGCCTACAGCCCCAATTTCTCACTCCTGAGGAAATGAAAAGCAGGAGAAAGTAATTGCCACCACATAATGAACACTCTAGGAAGTACCCCTGCTCTCTGTGGTAAAAGCCACAGAGACTAGGGGAGGCAGTGTCACCTGGAAGTGACATCACGTTCTCCCCAAGCTCCACCTTCCCCAAGCGCTGCCCTCAAAGTCTCCCAACAGTTCCTGGGAAGAGCCAGTTTGGTGTAGTGGTTATGAGCGCCAACTCTAATCTGGAAGAACTGGGTTTGATTCCCCACTCCTCCACATGCAGCTGCTGGTGTGACCTTGGGTCAGTCATAAATTCTTTCAGAGCTGTTCCTCAAGGGCAATTCTCGAGAGAGCTCTCTCAGCCCCACCTACCTCACAGGTTGTCTGTTGTGGGGAGGGGAAGGGAAAGGAGATTGTAAACTACTCAGAGACTCCGAGTGAAGGGTGGGGTATAAAGCCAATCTCAATCTCCTTCTCCTTCTTCTTGGAGTTTAAAGCCATGGCTGAGCCCAATCCAGAAGTCTTTTCATAAGGTCAGGAAGAATCACCTGAGGGGCATCGCCACAAGCAGCCTAATTTGCCAGACTTGGATAGTACATCTTTGTCTGACTGCTGGCTCATGGTCTTCTGCACGCTTGAATCCTGACAACATAACTGCTCAGGGATGAGACACCGGGGGGGGGGGGGGAAAGGGGGGAGAAACTGCATGTTTTAAATAAATAAGACAAGCCATTTTCCCTGACAGGCCGTTGTGAAGGTTAATTTGAAGAACTTCCCCCTGAGGAAGTTCACTCTTTTCTGACAGGCCTCCGTGTATACATATTCATGCCTTCCTCTGGAAAGGTGGAAAGATGGCTGGCTCATTCAAACGCGATCGGCACCTGACTTCCAAGGCAAAAGCTGGAGGGAAGACCATTCCCAAAGCACCCTTGTCCTGGAGCGCCAAGTACAAAGACCATTCTTGGAGAGTATTAGCAGGTGTAGGAAAAGTTTTGTAGGTTAAGGGTGGGGGGAGTGAGAACAAATTTTCTCAGTGTTAACTTTGTCTGTGAGGTTTCACAGAGAAGCAGAGTTGCCAAATTCTAGGAGGGACCTGGAGATCTCCTGGTTACACCTGATTTCCAGGCTACAGAGACCAGTTACCTGGTAGAACATGGCCGCTTTGGAGGGTGGATTCTATAGGATTATATCCTGCTGAGCCCCGCCCTTCCCCAGACCCCGCCCTCCTCAGGTTCCACTCCCAAAATCTCCAGGAATTTTCCAACCTAGAGTTGGCCACTCTAGGAAGACAGAAGAGAGAAGAAGAGGAAGAAGAGATTGGATCTATACCCTGCCCTTCACTACCCAAAGGAGTCTCAGAGCGGCTCACACCCTCCTTTCCCTTCCCTTCCCCACAACAGGCACCCTGTGAGGCAGGTGGGGCTGAGAGAGCTCTCTCGAGGACAGCTCTTTCCAGAACAGCTCCGCGAGAACTGTGACTGACCCAAGGTCACACCGGCAGCTGCATGGGGAGAGTGAGGAATCAAATCCAGTTCTCCCAGATTAGAGTCCATGCTCCTAACCACTACACCAAACTGGGTCTCTCTAGGTGCTTAGGCCCAAAGGTGAGCTGGTCTACACAACAGCAAGAGAGCTGAAGATGGATAATCTAGCATGAGGGGGAAAGCAGCCACTTCTCTCAGCCACAGGTTGCCTAGAGCAACGAGGCCTGCTCTGCATTGCAGAGGTATGAGATGGCAAAGCCGTATGGCTGTCAATTTGGAAAATCCTGGTGATATGGGGGCAATGTCTGTGGAGGGGGGAACGCTGGGAGGTCAGGAAGTTCAGCAGGGATAGAGTGCAACGGAGTCCACCAAAGTTACCATTTCGAGGAGGAGGAGGAGAAGAAGAAGAGGAGGAGGAGGAGATTGGATTTATACCCTGCCCTTCACTACTGGAGGGAGTCTCAGAGCGGTTTACAAACTCCTTTCCCTTCCCCTCTCCACAACAGACACCTGGTGAGGTAGGTGGGGCTGAGAGAGCTCTGACAGAAACTGCTCTTTTTCAAGAACAGCTGTGCCAAAACGATGGCTTGCCCAAGGTCATCCAGCAGCTGCATATGGAGGCATGGGGAATCAAACCCACTTTTCCCAGATTAGACTTCGCACACCTAACCACGACACCAAACTGGCACCTGTTTAAGAGGAACTGACCTCTGTAATCTGGAGAGCAGTTGTTATTCGAGGAGAATGCCAGGCTTCACCTGGAGGTTGGCAACCTTAGAATGGGGCAGGTATTGGCTAGTAGTTTAGAATGTTCTTTCATATCAAAAAATGCCATACAAGTAGGAAACTAGCACAGTGGGGAGAAAGGTATTGCCTCCTGTAAAAAAAATTTATCATCTCATCTTTCATCTGAAGAGCCGGGTGGAATTAGGGTCTGCCAAGACTCCCACGACCATTGCATCAACACCATGATGTCATTTCTGGGGCAAATCCAGAGGTGATGTCACACCATTGATGCAATGCTCTAGCATTCCCTAGAAACTCTGTGGTGAAACCATAGAGTTTCTGGTGAATGCTAGAGCGTCATGTCAACAGTGTGATATTACTTTCCAGTTTCACTCGGAAGGGATGTCATGCTATTGATGCAGTTAACACCCCCAGGTCAAAGAACAAATTGAGGGTGCTTTAGAAGGCCCTGGATCAGCCCTTTGATACCACCTGACTCCCCTGGACTGGAGGGATTCTCTGCTGTTGTCCATTAGCCATTTAAGGCTGTGCAAATTACACTACCGTATGGCTGATTCTCCCAAATGTCACTGCTGAGATACATATATATTTTATTTCAGAAAACAAAGTAATAGTATAGAGGGGATACAAAAAGGAGAAGAAGGATTATATAACACAATTGTATATATCAAGGATAATTACATATTACAGAAAATATTTCTCCCCGACATCCCCTTCATTATAATTCTTAACGACATCATCTATGAAATACAATGGTCCTTACTTCTGTTGGGGTATTTTTATATTCGGCATTTTAAATTTCAAATTCCGTAACTGATCTATTTTGCAACTACATTTTTAGCTTCATCATTACTGCATATTCAGTATCACGTATTTCACCATTTCTACATACTTACTATAACTTTTAATATATCAAGGCACAAAGGAAAGCCTATTATGTATCTCATAATGAGAAAATAAAAGACGTTTCTGCTCAAAATCCACTTCCTCATCAGTTTATATTCAAAACTTGTTCTCATCCTGCTTCTGCGCTGCAATACATTTATATACAATTTTTAAACTGTTTCGCATTCCCAGTTATTACGTATGGGTGTGAAAGTTGGACAATGAAGAAAACAGACAGGAAGAAAGTGGACTGATCAGAAAGGCGGTGTTGTGGGAGAGTTTTATGGATACTGTGGACCATCCAAAAGGACAAGGGAGTGGGTTCTAGCTTAAATCAAGCCTGAACTCTCCCTAAAATCTCAAACGACTAAACTGAGGCTATCTTACTTGGGTCACATCACGAAAAGACAAGAGTCACTGGAAAAGACAGTAAAGCCAGGAAAAGTGGAAGGCGGCAGGAAAAGAGGAAGCCCCAACATGAGATGAATGGACTCAATCAAGGAAGCCACAAAGGCCCTCCTAGGGTTGCCAAGTATGGGTTGGGAAATACCTGGGGACTTTGGGGGTGGAGCTGGGAGAGGGCAGGGTTTGGGGAGGGGAGGGGCCTCAGCATGGTACAATACCATAGAGACCACCCTTCAAAGCAGCCATTTTCTCCAGCTGATATCTGTCAGCTGAAGATCAGTTGTAAAAGCGGGAGATCCCCAGGCCCCACCTGGAGGCTGGCAACCCTAGGCCTTCCATTTGCAAGACTTGAGTAAGGCTGTTGATGATAACACATTTTGGAGGACATTAATTCATAGGGTCACCATAAGTTGGAAGCGCCTTGATGGTGCTTCACACACACACACACACACACACACACACACACACGTTATAGCCTTGGCATAACTATATTTTAATAAATGTTCTAAAATCACCTTGATCACCTTTGGCTGAAGTGCAGAACAACAGCTACAGAATAAATATTTGTTTTTTTCTAATTCAAATCCTATGGTGTCTAAGGTAAAGGTAAAGGTCTCCCTTGCTCGAAAGCCTGTCAAATCTTACTCTAGAGGGGCGGTGCTCATCTCCATTTCCAAGCTGAAGAGCCAGCACTCTCCAAAGACTTTTTCCATGATCATGCTGCCAGCATGACTAAACACCGAGGTGCACAGAACGCTGTTCCTTCCCACCTATTTATCTAGTTGCAATTTCTTGCTTTCGAACTGCTGGGTTGGCAGGAGCTGGGGCCAGAGACGGGAGCTCACTCCGTCACACGGCACTTGGGTCTCGAACTGCCGAGCTACCAACCTTCCAGTCTGCAGCTCAGCGACTTAACCTCTGAGCCACCACGGCCCCATATTATGGTGTCTAAGACAGTGTCAAATGATGGGTAAAAGCAGAAAGCAAGGTTTGGTACTCATGTCGGAGTATCATTAAGTGAAGTTTTCTGCAACTCCAGGACGGATGTTAGAAATGGCTGCCATCACACGTTTTAAAATAGCCTGAATTTAGGATGAGCAATTTTTTTCCTATTTCGTTTCTTTAAATACTTGCTATATTTCCATCAACCCTTTTGATCCTCTGCTTTTCACCGCTGGTTTTGTAGATCTGTTCATGCTGTGTCTTGAATGCTTGAATATTAAGTTTACATGGTATGGCATTTAGAGTGCTCAGCCAGAAGAGACCCGGTTCAGATTCCGCTGGCCACGACACTCACGAGGTGACCTTGCGCCAGCTATTTTCAAAGCTGCACTTACCTCACAGGGTTGTTGAGAAGATAAAAATGGAGGAGGGGGCGTACGCTGCCCCAGGCTCCTGGGAGGAAAGGACCGATAAATGCATCAAATGATAAATAAATATGCATGTGTCCCGAGTATTTTGTTGTATAATGCATATTTATTGATCCAGAAGCATACATTTTAAGGGAAATCTGGCCCAAGGGAACAGAAAGCAGCACACAAAAAAAAAAAGAATTGTGGGTTTGATTCATACCAAGGAACACTGAAATCTAAACAAGGGTTTTCAGGCTGAAACAGCAGTCAAAATCTTCCTTAAATTCTGGATGAATGACAGAAAGTGGGGGAACACTGTCTGAAGGGCTGCCTCTGCTAGGAATAAAAGGTGGATTCGAAAACAAATGCTAGTTGTGGTCTTTGCGGGAATACACGTGCCAAGCTGGCTTTTTTTTTTTCCTCTTCAAAAAAACCCACAACCCCATGAATGGCAATTTTGACATGCTGTGTGTGGATAGAAAAAAAAAATCTCTGCCAGAGTTGCTCAGATGATTTAATGCTCCTCAAATCTTTATTACACCATCAAGTGTCAATCAACTGGTTGATTGTTTGCCTTCTCCAGAAAAACAGGCTGTTTTCCACCCCCAAAGGGAGTGTACTCTCAGTCCACCCAGGATTCCAAATTGCTGTGCTGGCTGAGGAACAGTGCGATCCCCATTCAGTCATGGAGCTGACCTTGGGCCGGCAAGAAGAAAAGATGCCGGGGCTCTGTGCTTAGGGCTGCCAAACTCCAGGTGGTATATCTAAAAACCCCAGGCTTGGGTGTAAATATTGAGAGAAAAAAGAAACTCACCAAAGGGAAACCACTATTCTGTTAATTTTAGCACACTTTGTTATACTGTGGTGGCTTAGGGGTTAAGACACTGAGCTGCAGACTGGAAGGTCTGTAGTTCGGCAGTTCAAGACCCGAGTGCCGCGTGGCTGAGTGAGCTCCCGTCTCTGGCCCCAGCTCCTGCCAACCTAGCAGTTCGAAAGCAAGAAATTATAAGTAGATAAATAGGTAGCGCTTCGGTGGGAAGGGAACAGCGTTCCGTGTGCCTCAGTGTCTAGTCATGCCGGCCACATGACCACAGAAATGTCTTCAGACAGCGCTGGCTCTTTGGCTTGGAAATGGAAATGAGCACCACCCCCTAGAGTCAGATTCGACTGGCTTTTGAGCAAGGGAAACCTTTACCTTTGTCTTATCATAAACAACATTCATTGTACAAAATACATTTCATGAGTATATCCAGGGGTCCGTTGGGGCCGGAGCGAGGTGGAGCAAAGCTCCGCCAGCTCAGGAGTGGTCACTAGGGCAGCCATGGGCTGAATCAGATTCTCTGATCTGATTCAGCCTGCTGCTGAATTGCCGCCGAAATTCGGCGGCAACTTTAAAAGCGACTGGAGGGGAGGTAGTTTGAGGGAGAGGCTCCAAACTTGCAGGATAGCTGCTGGGACCTCTCCCTCAAATACCCACCAAGTTTCAAGAAGATTGGACCAGGGGGTCCAATTCTATGGGCCCCCAAACAGGTTGCCCCCATTCCCTCCATTGTTCTCTATGGTAGAAAAAAAGGTAACATTTTTTCCCATCATAGAGAACAATGGAGGGAATGGGACAACCTGTTTGGGGGCCCATAGAATTGGACCCCCTGGTCCAATCTTCTTGAAACTTGGTGGGTATTTTGAGGAGAGGCCCCAGCAGCTACCCTGCAAGTTTGGAGCCTCTCCCTCAAACCCCCTTTCCTCCAGCCCCTCATATACCCTATGAGTTTTTGCCATTGATTTCAATGGCCCATAGGGTATAATGGGGCTGAAACTGACATTCCCTTTCTGACACACTTCCAGTGATGTCAGGGGACGTGGCATATGCTAATGAGTTATACTAATGAGTTATGCTAATGAGCTCCTGCAGCTCTTTTTCTACAAAAGGACCCCTGAGTATATCTATATAGGTCTGTGGTCAAAGACCATAGGAAATGGTACTAATACAATACAAAATTTATACATTTTAGTATGATTTTAGTCCGCTGTTAGCCACCTTGAGCCGGCTTGTCCGGCCAGGCAGGATACAAATACAAATAATAAAATAAATAAATAAACACAGTCCTGGCTACGTTCCTGGATTCTTTTTGTGACATTATCACTTTAAGGAGCCTTGATGGAGCTGTGAAAAAACACAACCTGGACTGCAAAGCTTTTTTTTCCCCCAAGCTCTTGACCAACACATAGAATTAGTACCATTTTCTATGCTCATGAAATGTATTTTATACAGTGTTGGTTATGATAGATATTGGCAATGTTAGAAGTATAACAGAGTGTGCTGAAATTAACAGAATAGTGGTTTCCCTTCAGTGAGTTTCATTAAACTCCAGGTGGTAGCCAGAGATCCCCCGGAATTACAGCTGATCTCCAGTCTACTGAGGTCACTTCCCCTGGAGAAAATGGCTGGTTTGGAAGGTGGACTCTATGGCACTGTGTTCCAATGAGGTCCCTCCACTCCCCGAATCCTGCTTTCCTCAGGCTTCACCACCAAATCTCCAGGAACTTCCCGATCCAGGGTGGCAACCCTGTCTGTGCTCTTTGCAGAAACAGTGAGGCAAAAATCTAGCCAATGTCGCAAATGTCCCCCCCCCCCTTCAACTGCTAGGGTTGGCAACTCTGGGTTGGGAATTTCCTGGAGTTTGGGGGGTGGAGCCTGAGGAGGGCGGGGTTTGGGGAGGGGAGGGACTTCAGTGGAGTATAATGCCACAGAGTCCACCTTCCAACATGGCCGTTTTCCCCAGGGGAACTGATATGTCTGGAGGTCAGTTGTAATCCCAGGAGATCTCCCGCCACCACCTGGAGGTTGGCAACCCTATCATCTGCAGATAGCTCTCCCGCAGGCAAATCCCATGTTCTTCCCAGGTGTCTCTTGACCCACAGGAGTGGCTTTTGGCTGCATCAGGAATGGGGAATTTGTTTCTGGTCACAATTTAAGGTGCTGGTGTTGACCTTTAAAGCCCTGTACGGCTTGGGACCATACCTGAAGACCACCTTATCTCTCCCATACCTACCTGAGCACTGTGGTCATCCTTGGAGGCCCTGCTTTGGGTGCCCCGCCTTCAGAGAACAGTTGTAATTCTGGGAGATCTCCACCCTCCACCTGGGAGTTGGCAACCCTACGAGAAGGAATACTTAGACATGTACAAACCACTTGTTTGAAAATCTAACTTCCCTGTTCCCAAGGACCTTTTTCAGTCCAGCTGAGCACGTGGCGGGTTCCCATCAGTGATATGCTCACAGTACAAAAAGAGCAGCATTTCGCAGCATTTGGGATCACACTGCAATCCAGTTCTGGTCCAAGCCAACAGCTGACTGAGCAACCCTGATTTCTAGGGATGCTTACAAAACTCACGACCACTGGATTTCTCTGCCGAATTGGCTCTGTGTCCTCACCACCAGCACTACATAGCAAAACAGCCTCTTGGTGTGCAAGTGTGTGCTCTGCTTATATAGCCGTACAGGGAACACGATAAAATACATATTCAAGCACCTGGTCAAATATACCCTGTGGGGAACAGTACAGTGTTTGTTCAGCCAAATGTATATGAAATATCACATTTTGAATAGAGAAGTAAAATACATATTCAAGTATGTATTCAAACACATATTTCCAGGGGAAATGCAGTAGGGAAAAGTCTAAATAGAGGAGCAGAAGGCCAGAGGACTGGAAGGCCTGTGCGCAGATAATCAGAGAAATGACGATGGAGTAGATATGGGGGGGACTTGTAATTATTTATTTCCAGGTAGGTTTGAATTCTGCCCAGTCCCAAATGTGTATGCATGTCCAACTACAAATTGCCTTGACAAAGCACTCTATTAAAAAAAATAGTTTCTTAAGTGTGCATTTGTGATGGCATTAAAATATTTATACTCTACTTTTCAACTTCTCTAATCCACATGGCAGCTAACAGCTCACCAAATTAAAACAGACAGCCTTTCCTTTAATGGTCAACTCATTTGACCGAAGGTCTCAAGTAGGGTTGCTAGCCTCCAGGTGATACCTGGAGATCTCCCCCTATTGCAGTTGATCTCCAGATGACCAAGATCAGTTTCCCTGGAGAAAATGGTGGCTTTGGAGGGGGGAATCTATGGCGTTATGCCCAGCTGAGGTCTTTCCACAAGCTCCACCCCCAAAATCCCCAGGTATTTCCCAACCCAGAGCTGGGAACCCTATTCTCAAGTCAAGCCACACCAAAATGATTATTATTGTTATTTTTCTATATATTTTAAATTCGACTTTATTTTTAAATTTGGAATTAACTCTTTAAAAAAAATCTTAATCCCATCCCCCCCCCCCAAAATCATCTTTTCCTTCCACATAATCACCACTGAAAAGAATTTTGCTGTGGCTAAAGTTATCCTCGGGTTCTCATCCTTTAATAAGAGTGGTACAATCTCAGGCTGAGGACAGACTGGCAATCTGGAGCGGGAGGAAACCGGGGCCAAAAGCTACAGGGGGAAAGTGCTCCGGGGCTGGCCATTCACACTGGCCAGTGGATTGTGGGAGCATGCCGTTAGGGAGTGTTCAGACTGCTGCGGAGCGGCCCCGGGTGGGCCGGACTCCGCAGCTCGTGGCGGGGCCGTTTCGGCAATATGCACCTGTGCGCCTATGCGCATAGGCGCATGGCCGCATCAGCAGTCTAGAAATTTAAAATCTCCCCACCTCCTGTGCTGGGGCATGGGTGCATGAGCGCTCATGTGCATATCTCCACGATGGCGCGTTCACACTGCCACCTCCGCTTGACTCCCGTTTCTTCCAGTCCACACTGCCAGGAAGCGGGAGACAAGTGGCAGACGGCCCCTGGACACCAGTTTCTGCCAGTGTCCTTCTGAAGCGGCAGGGAAGCGGCAGGGAAGCGGGTAAGTACAGAAGGGAGCCATGGAACAGCTGAGGCTGTTTGAATGAGCTCCCTTCCCCTGCTTCACAAGCGGAGCTCTCCCGCTCCACTTCCTGAGTCTGTCCTCCGCCTTAGTTCTTTCAGAGGACATTAAGGTCCTCAGGGTTGGATCCAAACATTTTGCTCCATAAAGGTCATACCACGAAAACAGATAGCGACACAAGCGTGCAAACCAAAATAATGCAAATTCAGTAATGGATGCAAAACCAAAATAATGCAAAAATAATGATGGCACAACAAATTGGTCCATTTATCTGTCAAAAAAAGCAAAGACCCATATGAGAGGCAGAAAGCCTTGGTATGCTGCTGGGTTCCCCAAAATGCTGTCCTTCAGAACTTCTCTTTAACCTGGCACCAAAACACCGACAGGGAAAGAGCTAGCTGAGTTCCCCATTCTTGGTACCATGGGCAAAATATCCTATCTCATGATGGAAGCTATGTATAGAGAAGGGCCTCTGAGCAAAATCTAAAAGGGAGGAATACATTCATATAGGAAGTTGTGGTCCTTCAGACGTCTGTGATCCAGAACACTTCTGGCTTCTGTGGTTAAAATGGCATTTCAAATTGGGCCTGGAAACAAACTGGCAACAATGAATGAAGCTGGTGTCGTATTGGCCCAGAATGGTCCATGCGGCTAGCTGCGTTTAATAGTCTGGCTAGGAAGACTATGGTGGGACTTGGGTCAGTCTCTGTCTCTCAGCCTAACCTACCTCACAGCATTATCCTGAGGACGAAATGGAAGCAGTACATCCTCTTTGAAGAAAGGGTAGGATACAAAGAGAATGAATATATAAATAACACCTGTATCATGTCATCCCAGTCCTTTAAGTTTTCTCCCTGGTTTGTTGGTTTGTTTGTCTGACAATATGAATAGGAAAGAAAATTCTGATAGGACACTCATTTCTATATTCTATACCCCAAGACAGTGTCAACGATAACCACCCTGCATATCATTCCCAATCTTAAATTCCTTAAGTGAAAGATTTTTCTATCTGGAGAAGTTGGGGCTGGACTAGATGGCCTGTATCTTGTAGGAATGAGGTGAACCACTTCAAGGCCACCTCAGAGACTCCTATTTCGGCAAAGTTAAGTGCACGGGTTCTAATCTGGGAGGACCGGGTTTGATTCCCCACTCCTCCATTTGCACCTACTGGATGACCTTGGGCAAGCCATAGCTCTGTACCAGCTGTTCTCTCAAGGACAGCTGTCTCAGAGCTCTCTCAGCCCCACCTACCTCAGAGGGTGTCAACAAACCATGGCCGACTGTGTCGAATGCTGCTGTCAGATAGAGCAATAGCAGCAGCCCCAACCCGCCACAATTCAGCTGTCTGCAGAGATTGTCTGTGAGGGTGACCGGCACAGTCTCTGTCCCGTGGCCGCGGCGGAAACCAGACCGGAAGGGATCAAGGGCCAATGTATCTTCCTGTAAATTCTAAAGCTGCTCTGTCACCACTCTCTCAATTACCTTGCCCGGAAACTAAAGATTCAAAAGTAAAGGTAAAGGTTTCACTTGCTCAAAAGTCAGTCAAATCCGACTGTAGAGGGTGGTGCTCATCTTGTTTCCAAGCCGAAGAACCAGCGCTGTCCAAAGACTTCTCCATGGTCAGGTGGCCGGCATGACTAAATGCTGAAGCGCACAGAACACTGTTTCCTTCCCACCGAAGCGCTACCTGTTTATCCACTTGCAGTTCCTTGCTTTCGAACTGCTAGGTTGGCAGGAGCTTGGGCCAGAGACAGGAACTCACTCCGTCACGCGGTGCTTGGGTCTCGAACTGCCAAACTACAGACCTTCCAGTCTGCCGCTCAGCGTCTTAACCTCTGAGCCGCCACAGCCCCTAAAGATTCGAAACTGGGTGGTAATTGGAAGGATCTGTAGGATCCCAGGGATGGTTTTTTTAAAGCAAGAAAAGACACTGCTGATTCAAACACATTGTCAGCCATTAGCATCATTAATGACTACTTATACGAACAGCAACCAGGAGAATTTTATTGAAACGTGGCACACATCGATGACTGAGGGGTTTGATTTGTGAAGCGATCTGATTGTCTGTTTATACAATCGCCTGCTGAGCAGAGCAGTTATGCAGCAAGGACTGGGAGGAAGCAGCTCTCAGCCGGACTCTGTGAGAATCCAGATGTGCACTGCCCTAACCCTGCATGGCTAGGAATCCAGATGTACACTGCCCTAACCCTGCATGGCTAGGAAGAAACACAGGGAAGCAGCCTGACGAACTATTGAAGGATCAAAAAATCACGTCACTGTTCGCAGCTGGGGAACACAGCATGTTGGGTGTTCAAACATCCGTACTTGAGAACCTCTAACTGGAGATGCTAGGGATTGAACCTGGGACTTTCCATATGGGTGGGGCTGTGGGTCAGTGGTACGACACCTGCTTGGCATGCAGAAGGCCCCAGGTTCAACCCCCGGCATCTCCAGCTAAAAGGAGCAGGTGGTAGGTGGTGGGAAAGACCTCGGCCTGAGATCTTGGAGAGCTGTTGCCAGTCTGAACAGACAATATTAACCTCGATGGACCACCGTCTGATTCAGTGTAACCCAGCTTTATGTGTTCATGTGTGCACGCCATGTGAGCTGTGCTCCCGGACTCGTGTTCTGAGTTACACCATTGGTCACTCTTCCAAGTACTGTTTACGCTGCCCAGCTGGGTCCTACCGGGCTCTTAAGCAGAGATGCTTCACATGTTACAGAACATAGCCGGGACCTTCCCTGTGCAAAGAATGTGCTTCCCTAACAAGCTATGCCCCTTCCCATAGCAATCTTCGGCGTGCCGGGAGAAAAAAACACACACAAAGCCAACCAGTAAACAGTTCTTCGTACCCACCACATGTTTCTCTTTTAAGTGCACTTTAGAAGCATTATCTAATTTAGCCGTCCACTGCCTCCCTCTCTCCGTGTATGCAAAGTGCTTTAAGATAATCAATAGATGGTGTTTTGGAGGGGGTGTGGTAATGTGCAAAGCTTCTCCTTCATCCCTCTGAACATCCCAAATGACACGTCCCCAATTCTGCCTGAAATTGCTGGACCAGTACTACTCAGCGCATAATCGCGCCCAGTGCAAAGGGGGGGGGGAAAGGTGATTTAGCAATATATCTATGAAGCCACATCATCCTGGCATAAGAATTTAGCTCCCTTTCACGGCAATAAAGGCTTAGCGGAAACACACAATGCGAGCAGCTCAGCGCACCATTTGGGCTTATCAGGCGAGGACAATACTTTTAATGACCGTCGTCAAACAGATCTCCCTCTTCACAGAACAATCGGACCCACCCCTGAACAAAAGGCTGGGGAGGATTATTCATACATTAGCTTGAAAGCCCGCCGAGGAGAGGAATAAGCGCCATGAGACAGAGGTTTCGTGGCAAGCAGCCCGGCAAACAGTTTCATTTACGTGCAGGAAAAGGCTGTCGATCCAGAAGCGTGTTTCCCCAAACTTTTGATACCTGGCAACCTGTCTGAAAACTAAAACTGGAGGCAGGCTGAAGGATGCGTATATATTTTCTTGACCCCCGCATACATCGAGACGCGGGCACCCGTCTGGCGGAAGAGCCCGCTTTGTGCTACAACACAACAGTCCAGCGGGACCTTCAGGACTAGCCTTTACTGGGGCAGGAGCTTTTGTGAGTCAGAGCCCGCATCATCAGACGCATGGGGCATGATCCTCTGTTGCCAGGTGCACCGAATACAAATAAAGGAGGCTAGATAAGTCATTAGAAAGATACGCTAGAAGATCAAACACACAAGAGCTAGACAGGTGGTACGATGTTGCACCGCGCACATGATATCAAAGGGCCAGCAAAAGAGTAAACGTTCTGGTCACCAAAAACACAGACCGGCGGTTCCTAACCTTTTCAGTATGGCGATGCACCAGTCCAAATTTACTTGGTAGAGTGACCCATCCAGGACTGGCCCAACATTTTTTGGCCCTCGAGGCAAACTACGACCTTAGGGCCCATCCAGGTCAGCATTCCATTTGTCTACAGTGGCCAGGCAGAGGTGTTACAGAAACCAACAAACATCACGCAGTAGGCTCAGCTGTCTCTTCTATGAACCCCCAGCAAGTGGCAGTCTGACATTTTATTTATTTATTTATTTATTTATTTGATTTCTAAGCCGCTCTCCCTGCGATTGCAGGCTCAGAGCGGCGTACAAGACCTGTTACTCCAGGATTCAGACCATGCTAAAACCTTAAAACAATATCAAACATTAAAATACAAATTCACAATCTAAGGTGCTCAACTCTCCGTCCTAAAATTTCAGCTGGCGGCATCCTAATCGCTCCGGAGCCCCTGTTTCCTCGTGGCAGATGGTACACGGAGCGGTCAGGCTTTAATAGGTCTGCTGCAGGAGAAAAACAGAGAGGGGGAGGGAAGGTGGAAGTAGCGGCCCCTACTCAAACGCCTGGCGGAAGAGCTCCGTCTTACAGGCCCTGCGGAACTGCACTAAATCCTGCAGGGCCCTGATCTCCTCCGGGAGCTCATTCCACCAGATAGGGGCCGCCACTGAGAAAGCCCTCCCCCTCGTGGTAGCGAGCCTGGCTTCTCTGGGGCCAGGTATAGTCAGCCGGTGTTGGGCCCCAGACCGCAGTGCTCTCTGGGGTACATACAGGGAAAGGCGGTCCCTCAGGTAGGTTGGACCCAGGCCATTTAGGGCTTTAAAGGTAAGCACCAGCACCTTGAAGCGGATTCGGTACGCTATTGGCAACCAGTGCAGCGCCGCTTGGCATACACAGCCTTTGCCCCTGGAGGTTCCAGTCTCTGACCACCAGGGCTATTTTTGGGCAGGAACGCACAGGAACGGAGTTCCGGCTGGCTTCCGAGTTGGCCACACCTACAGCCCCCCCCCCCCCGCGGGTTCCCCAGGTGCCTCACAAGCCACGGCGCGCTTGGGGAAGCCAAGCCGATCCAGGGAGGGAAGGCAGTTTAAACTGTCTCCCCTCCTCAGGTTCCCCAGGCGCCCTGCACCTGTGGGTTGCCTGGGGGAGCTGATCCAGAAACTGCCTTCCTTCCCTCATGTTTTCCACGTGCCCTGCAAGCCACGGGGCATGTGGGGAAGCTGATTCTGGGAGGGAGCTGCGTGGGCAGGGGTGTGGCCTAATATGCTAATGAGCTCCTGTTGTTGGGTGTGGCCTATTATACTAATGAGTTCCTGCTGGGCCTTTTCTACCAAAAAAAAGCCCTGCTGACCCCCCTCGCCTTCTCCATTCCTCCCTCTACCCGCCCCCCACCCCAAGATTCTAAGAAAGTCACTCTAGGAACCCTCAGGACATGTTTTACTCGATCGGTGGTGTATGTGCAGTGAAGAAGGGGGGAAAACAACGAATGTTTGACATGGAAGATACTCTTTCCAGGGTCATCTCTTGGTTTCCAAAATCTGAAAGAGAGCAAAGGGAAGGAGGGCCCATTAGTGAAGGCAGGCCCACAACCCACTTTCAGGGGCTTCATGACCCACTTTGGGTCCCGACCCAGACGTTAGGAAACAATGGCATGGACTACTCCCAACTGACAGGGAATTGGCACAGTCAGTCGACCTGCACGCAGAGAATCACAGAGTGGGAAGGGTCCATACAGGCCATCTAGTCCAACCCCCTGCTCAATGCAGGATCAGCCTAGAGCAGCCCTAACAAGGGTTTGTCCAGCTGCTGCTTGGACTCCCAGGGAAGGGGAGCTCACCACCTCCCTAAGCAGCGGATTCCAATGTTGCACAACTCTGTCAAAAAGTTTCTCCTACTATCCAGCCGGTGGCTTTCTGTCCTTAATTATTGTGAGTCCTCTCCTCTGCTGCCAACAGGAACAGCTCCCTGCCCTCCTCTAAGTGACAGCCCTTCAAACACTTCAAGAGAGCAATCATGTCCCCCTCAGCCTCCTCTTCTCCAGACTACACATTCCCAAATCCCTCCACCTTTCCTCATACTCCTGTAGGGAATGAACCAGTCTGGGGAATGACCTTCTATAGGGAATGAACCATTCCAGCTCCTATCAAAGCGACTCTCCCCTTGCACAAATCAAACCCGTGATTCATTATTTTTGCATCACTTCACTTCCTTGCGACAAATTTTCCTGATAAAATGCATGCCTTTTCCCATGTTACTGGTGAGCCAATAAATCGGGACTATAAATTATACTCATTGTAAGTTTTAATACTGTGTAAATTGCCCATAAAAGCAGGCATCTACAGTTCTGGCAATCCACACCACTGACAGCAAAAAACAGAACCAAAACCGCAGACCAAAAGATACACGAATACTAAAGAGAGAAATCAAACTGTGAAACAAAACAGAGCTTGAGAGTACAAGACAACAGTGAGGAATGACTTCGTCTTCCAGGAGATCCTGCCTGCAGTTTAAAATGTATTCACTCGGAATATTTCCATCGCACCTCTCCAAGAAATCTCGCCCAGGGAGGCTAACCAAACTACAACATGCAATCATTTTAAACCAATAAAAATCATTTCTGAAATCCCAGCAAAAAAGTTCTCCACAATACAACGGCTTTCGGCTTTGTGGAGCCGGTTGGCACACTGAATAGACTTTAGTGTCAAGGGAAATAGGAGACCTCTTTAACTTGTTATAACGTCTGAGTGGTGGAGTGCAGTGCGGAACAGCGGAGAAGCCCTCGTGTGCATCCTGCACCAGTCCCCTCAACTCTTTCCCAGCTTTACCATAGAATCACTGCCTAACGAAGGCTCAAAACAGTGATTTACCCGGGACATCCATTGGCGTGATCAATGCTATGTGGCTAACTTCATATATTATGATTTAGCTTCACATGTTTAAGTGCAACTTATACTTGCACTGCATCTTTAAAGAAGAGTTAATAAGAGGGGTTTTTTGTGATTTGCGTGTATTCCTTCATTACGGTGTTTCTCAGCTTTAGTATTCCACCTGGAAAATGGCAACTCTGCTCTACGATGCACAACAAAAGACTGCAGTCAACATTTAATTCGTGTATATATGTGCTGTTCTTTCCACTGGGGACACAAAGCAGTTTACATCGCTCTCCCCTACTCCTCTTTATCCTCACAACAATCCTGTGAGGTAGCGGAGACGGAGAGGGTATGACTGGCCCAGCATCGCTCAGAGAGCATCCATGACCCAAGCTGGAATTTCAGCCCAGGTCTCCCAGGTACGAAGTCTCCTAGTATAGCTGCTGCCCCACACTGACCCTCACACACCACACTGGCCGTGTCTGGTAAAATGGCGGGTAGGCTAAGTCCCAGGTTTTTCCTCATGAGGGGCTTCATTTTAAGGGGTCCTTCTCCCAACCAAGCACAGAAGCCTCAACACGTTACAAAACAGACAGTTCCAGGAGGTCAAGAAAGACACAAGACAAAGGTGATATGGTTAGATTAGGTAACTTTATTAGACTAAGTTTTATATTTCTCACCTCAGCCTGACTGGGCAGAAACGGGGGCCTTTTTATAAGGGGTCTCACATGGGGCATTGTGAGGTGGGGAGGGGGTGGCCTGGCTTCATTGTGATGGGGGAGGAGGGTCCCACAGGCAGGTTGGAGGCCTGTTTTTGACCACATATGGGCAAAAGCAAGGAGGCCCATGGGGGACGGGCGCATAGACAGCCAGCAGCCCTGCTCACGCGCTTTCCCACCTCCCTGCTCAGCCATGATTTGTGCGCCCCCTCCCTAGTTCTCTTGGGCTCCTGGGGCCTGAGTCGGAATGGAGAATCGCCAGTCCTAATGACCTCCTAGTCATGTCTGACTGGGCGATTTTGGGTTCGTTGCCATCTCTGGGGCTGACCTAGTCCGCAGGTTTTATTGTGGATATAAAATGGAGATGAAAAGAACTACGTGTGCAGGTAAGTTTGTCAAGTCCCCCCGGGGGGCGGGGAATCCCCCGCTCCAATGGCCCGCTGCCCACCGGCCAGGATTGGGCCGCCGGGGGGAACCCCACCTCCAAATTGCCAGGCTGAGTAGACGTGCCCGCCGTAATGATGTCCCCCGGAGGTGACGTTATCGTGTTGGGCACGTTTCGGGGGGAAAGACTCTATGGTTCGAGGAAAGACTCGAGGTTCGAGGAAAGATTCGAGGAAAGATTCGAGGAAAGACTCTATGGTTTCCGTTGAGCCTGACAGGACCCTCCCGGAGCGGCAAGGACTCCCCCCGCTATAGGTAAGGACCACTTGGCCACCCTATGTGCAGGCCTGGGGCACTTTGTAAAGAAAACATCTGATTGTTGTTATATACAAACTGATCAGATATGAGTATATCCACAAATCAATATCATGTCCCAGTTACCATCAATCCCAGTTTTGATTTATGAAGTAATCCGGTGGTCTCCCATTAAAGGGAAACTCAGTCCCCGCCTGCTCTGCTCCTAAGGGCAAGCTAGCTAAACGACAATCCCGTTTCACACAAGCTTTGTCAAAGAAGAGACTCTCTGTTTATTCATAACCATTCAAAACACACGTTCCACGCTGTGACTGTTCACCTCAGATCAAGAGAAGTCTTCAGCCTAGTTTACACAATCACCAACTGGCTCACACACTCGTTGCGAGCCTTCAGGCGGGGCCTGGAGATCTCCTGGAACTAGAACTGATCTCCAGACTACAGGGATCAGTTGCCTTGAAGAAAATGGACGATTTGGAGGATGGGCTGTACAACATCACTTTGTGAGGCACTCCAGAAGGATCTGTCGAGGTTGGGGGAGTGGGCATCAACATGGCAAATGGGGTTTAATGTGGCCAAGTGCAAAGTGATGCACACTGGAGCCAAAAATTCTAACTATAAATACACATTGATGGGGTCCGAACTGGTGGACACTGACCAAGAGAGAGATCTTGGAGTTGCAGTAGATAACTCAATGAAAATGTCGAGACAGTGTGCGACTGCAATGAAAAAGGCCAGTGTTATGCTGGGGGTTATTAGGAAGGGAACTGAAAACAGATCAGCCAGTATCATAATGCCCCTGTATATATCGATGGTGTGACCTCATTTGGAGTACTGTGTACAGTTCTGGCCGCCGCACCTCAAAAAGGATATTATAGCATTGGAAAACGCAGAAAAGGGCAACTAGAATGATAAAAGGGTTGGAACACTTTCCCTGTGAAGAAAGGTTGAGGCACTTGGGGCTCTTTCTTTTTTGGAGAAACAACGGCTGAGGGGTGACATGATCGAGGTTTATAAGATTATGCATGGGATAATGCAGGTAGAGAAAGAAGTCCTTTTCTCCGTTTCTCACAATGCAAGAACTCATGGGCACTCCATGAAATTGCTAAGCAGTCGGGTTAGAACAG
Organism: Lepidodactylus listeri; assembly: GCA_029233225.1. Taxonomy (NCBI): domain Eukaryota; kingdom Metazoa; phylum Chordata; class Lepidosauria; order Squamata; family Gekkonidae; genus Lepidodactylus; species Lepidodactylus listeri. The sequence continues at coordinate 10,369,954 of JARCFY010000013.1, forward strand.
AAAAAAGGAAGTACTTCTTCACCCAAAGAGTGATTAGCACATGGAATTCCCTGCCACAGGAGGTGGCGGCGGCTACAAGCATGGACACTTCAAGAGGGAATTGGATAAACCTTTGGAGCAGAGGTCCATCAGTGTCTATTAGCCACAAGGTATAGATAGGAACCCTCAGTCTGGGGCAAGTGATGCTCTGTCTTCTTGGTGCTTGATGGGGGGGGGGGAGGCAACAGTGGGAGGGCTTCTGGAGTTCTGGCCCCGCTGATGGACCTCCTGAGGGCACCTGGGTTTTGGCCACTGTGTGACACAGAGTGTTGGACTGGATGGGCCACTGGCCTGATCCAACATTAGCTTCTCTTATGTTCTTATGTTTTTCCATAACATCTTTGGCACAGCCTCTAAGCATTCTGAAATGAGGACTAAACATATGTGACTGGAAAGAACACATACCCATCACCCGTTTCTCACATCTGTAACACTCTTTTGTCTTCTCTTGTATGTTACACTACAGTATTTACAGAAAACCAGTGGGGTGTAGTGGTTAAGAGTGTCGGACTAGTATCCCGGGTTTGAGTCCCCACTTGTGCCGTGGAAACTCGCTGGGTGACCTTGGGCCAGTCACGCTCTCTCTGTAACCTACCTGACAGGGTTGCTGTGAGGACAGAATGGAGGAAAGGAGAATGCTGTAAGCCACTTTGGGTCCCCACTGGGAAGAAAGGCAGGGTACAAATGAATGAATGAATGAATGAATGAATGAATGAATGAATACAGATCACTGGCTCCTGGGGCATGGATCCATCTCCGCATGCTTTGTAAAGCACCACATGCATTGAGGGCACTCTATAAATAAACAGTAATTCATATCAGCAATTTGGGGGGGGGGGGGGGATCTAATGCCTAGCCCAATCCAGGTCTACTGTTAAAAATCAGGTCTGGAGACAAAACCCCTTCAAAAATTAACGCTAGGGAAATGACCTTGGCTCATCCCGCAAGAACGCGGCCATCGCCCAAAGGGTGCAGTCTCCATATTTGCTCTAATTTGGCATGTTAAAATATTGATGAGGCCTCCACCATGTTCAAAGAGGTCTCTCCTCCAAAGGTAGGGGTTTTTTTTAAAAAAAAAAAGTGAAATGATTAATTCAGGCTCGAGAACACTTATGGCATCGCTAATCAATCTCAGCGGGAGACGAGTTCGCACAAGGCCCCTTCCCCTCTGAGAATCCACATCATTAAACGAGTTGTTGAGACAGAGATCAAACTCCAGGAATGAGTTGTCTTTTTTTTTTTAAGAACCCCCCCCTCCAAACCCTCCCCGCAAGTCACGCTGCCAGTCTTATCACCATCCCACGTCTCGAAGCCATGTCGTTCATTTTCACACAGAAAGAGATGCTAAGTAGCTAGCTGCCATTTACTCCCCCTAGACAGTTCCCTTAAAAGAGAGATTCCACTCTCTAAATAAAAGAACAGTTAACTCTGCTCTGATTTACATTCATCCAACCATCTCTCGCGTGCTCAGCTCACTCCCCCCCCCCCCTCCCCACATCACCAGTCCCGGGAGGATGTCCATTCCGTGGAAGAGGCCGTTTGCAGCATTGACGGAGCACTGCGAGCTGCTTTGAGGCCTTTGAATTTAATGGAAATAATATCTATCTGGCATCTGCTTGAACACTGTAGGGGGACATGACTGGTTTTTTTTTTTGTCATTAATTGGAGCCCCGAACAGCAAGAGTTTATGAATGGACTTGTAAGTAGTGTTCCCTCTAAGCTGAGTTAGTGTGAGCTAGCTCACCATTTTTTAGCCTCCGGCTCACACATTTTCATCTTCGCCCAGGAAGGATGGCGCCAGAGCAAACTAATCTATGCAGGAGCCAAATCGCTCGCTCACAACTTTCATGCCGGTAGCTCGCAGAGTAGAACTTTTGCTCACCAGACTCCACAGCTTAGAGGGAGCATTATAAGACTGGGGCGAGCGTGGAATCCCTCAGTTTGGTGTAGTGGTTAAGTGCGTGGCCTCTAATCTGGGAGAACCGGGTTTGATTCCCCACTCCTCCACTTGCACCTGGCTGGATGACCTTGGGCAAGCCATAGCTCTGTACCAGCTGTTCTCTCAAGGACAGCTTGGGAAAGAGCTCTCTCAGCCCCACCTACCTCACAGGGTGTCTGTTGTGGGGAGGGGAAGGGAAAGGAGTTTGTAAGCCGCTCTGAGACTCTTAAGTGAGTGAAGGGCGGGATATAAATCCAATCTCTTCTCTTCTCTTCTCTTCTCTTCTCTTCTCTGCTGCCCCCGACTCCTACCAACACGTAATAATAACAGCAATTTTGAGTATTTACATTTTACTTTAGAGAGCAACAATAACAACAATGATCCGTCAATGTATGTAGCACGTAACGGGCTAAGGCAATGGAAGGAAAGGGAGGAGACCAGGCCACGGCACAAGGAGATTAAAGGCGAAATATCAATATACCACAAAGAGTGGAGAAGGAAATATGGACGCCAGCCTCCAGGTGGGACCTGGGGAACCCCCGGAATTATAGCTCATCTCCAGGCTACAGAGATCGGTTCCCCTGGAGAAAAGGGATGCTTGGGAGGGGGGACTCTATGGCACTGTACCTCACTAAGGTCCCTGACCTCCCCAAATCTCTGGGAGTTTCCCAACCTGGCTCTGGCAACCCCAGGGCTCTTTTTGTAGAAAAAGCCCAGCAGGAACTCATTAGCATAACAGGCCACACCCAACAGCAGAAACTCATTAGCATATTAGGCCACACCACTGGCAGCACAGCTTATTAGCATATTAGGCCACACACCCCATGTTACCAGAAGAGTGGTCATCCAGCCACACCCACCTTTTGCTTCTTATTCTGTTTACCTTGTTTGTTGTCCAAAACCCAGGGCTTTTTTAGTAGCAGGAACTGATTTGCATGTTAGGCCACATACCCCTAATGTAGCCAGTCCTAATGAGTTTCTGCTGTTGGGTGTGGCCTATTATGCAAATGAGTTCCTGCTGGGTGTGGCCAACACAGGAGCTAGCCGGAACTCTGTTCCTGTGCGTTCCTGCCCCAAAATAGCCCTGGGCAACCCTATACCCCATCGCCCGCTTGTAGCCAGGGTGGACCTGACAACTCTGAGAAGGAAGCTAGAAAATGTAGCATCAAGGGCAGGGCTGGTGTGAGTGGTCACCCTTGCTGGGCAGCAGCTGGTGCCTTAGCCCATGTGGGACAGGCCATATCCAGGCCCTGAACTGTCCCTGCCTTCTCTACCCTTGCTTCCCTGGGAGGCAGACAAAAGATCAGGCCCCTACCATGTCGGTCCCATTCATAACTCTGTTCTACATCTGAAGAACGGTGCCTGTCTCAGATTCAACTGTGTTGGTCTTGAAGATGCCACTGAACTCAAACTTTGTTCTGTTTTTTTCTTCAGACCAACACAGGCGACCCGGTGAATCTGTTCTACACAGTGGCCACGGCTGGAGCGACTCTCTTTCCCTTTACTGTCTGCTTACGTTTTATCCCTGAGCCACCAGATTTCGGGTTGGAGCGCACAGACCCATGGCACGAATGGTGGCACTTTCCCCCAAACAAGAGGACCACCATGCACCCGGGGAAAGGTACTTGGGCCAGGCAAGGGGGAAGCACCGCTGCCAGCAGGACAGATCCACAGGTTCCAGCCTAAGGTCTGCAGAACTCAACGCTTCTTAACAATCAGAAGTGTGGTGTTTCTATGCAGCTGGCGCAACGCCCATTATTATCAGAGATACAGGTCCCCCACTACGCCTGGCCCTTTTATGGGGAACCAGAACCAAAGTTCCCACCCGGAGGATCATCTCCAAAATGTGACACAGGAACGACAGCAAATGGGAGGGAGGAGATGGAGATCAATGGGGGGGGGGGGGAATGTGCATTCATTTCATGCGCATGTGTTTATGCTCAGTTTTAGTGCAGGACAGGGACTTGGGCTTTACGCAGAAAGGGGAGGTTTTAGGAGGATCAAAACAGTCGAGAGAGGGACCAGTGCACAATGCTGGGGCAGTTCTGTGCATAAGGCGGTCTCACAGGGTTGTCGTGAGGGAAAAATGGAGGAGAAGAGAATAATGGAAGCCGCTTGGGGTCACCAGTGGGGAGAACGGTGGGGTACAAAGAAACCGAATAAACAAATAAATCTTCTAATATTAATTTTTATTTTAAAAAAAACCCACGCCTCAAACCTGCCTATGGGCCTGAGGCCAGAGGGCTGCCCAGCCGCTTTCCACCATCACAGTGAAGCCAAGACACCCACGCCCGCCCCATAATGCTCCCCTCCCACCCAGGTCATAATGCCACTGCCTATTAAAAGGCCACCGTTTCCGGCCCCTCCTTGGAGGACGCAAATGCCACTCAAGCAAGAATATCCTCCTGTGGCCCTCCCCTTAGGGAGCCAGGAGGGATCCTCTCGGTACGAGAGCCAGCCTGCCGAAGAAAGAAGAGGTGGCAAGAAGAAAGAAGAGGACGCCTGTCTAATAAAATTCCTTGTTGTCACTGCGGTGACCGAGAGAGGCAGGCCTGATGGTAGGGTTGCCAGCTTCCAGGTGCGGCCTGGAGATCTCCTGCTTTAACAACTGATCTCCAGCCCACAGAGATCAGCTCCCCTGGTTGCTTTGAAGGGTGGACGCTAAGGCATTGTACCCTGCTGAGTCCCCTCCCCTCCCCACACCCTGCCCTCTCCTGGCTCTCCCCCCCCCAAAGTCTCCAGGTATTTTCCAACCCAGAGCTGGCAACCTTACCTGATGGTGGGAGGTCAGGCCTCTGCCCACCATTTTAACCAGACAGTGCAGGCTGCTTAGAGTGAGCCGGTTGCCTCTATTGGAGCCGAGAAGGAATTTTTCCCTGCGACCCTGGCCGGAGAGGCCTGGTGGACGCAGGTTTTTCGCCTTCTCCGCACTGCCTTCATTGGTCAGCTGCCCCGTCTTGGATGGCAACTCACACAATGGGTTAAAATGTGGGCATTTAAAAAATAAATTAATTAAACTTAATTTAATAAAGGTACATAATCTAACCATATCACCTTTGTCTTGCGTCTTTCTTGACCTCCTGGAACTGTCTATTTCGTAACATGCTGGGGGGGGGGAGACATCTTCAAAAGCCTCCCCTTCCCTTCCCCAGCCAGCCTGCCAAGGTGGGGTTGGAGGGAAGTGGAGAGAGAAGGGGTTTAAAGTTGCAGCACAACTCTAGAAAGAGCATGAGGACGGGGCTTACCACCACCACCATTTGTGCCGGCTCCTGAGCTCCCAGAGTGGCGCTCCAGTGGGCTCCAACCCCAAATGACCCCTGACTATTAGCAATGTCCAGTGAACTAGTATATATACAAAGGTGAAAACCCTCCAAACCAAAGGGGAGGGAAAGGCTGAAAAACAAAGTTTTTATAACAAAACACAATACAATCATTAGAATTCCATAATAGGGTAATGATGAGTAGCTAGCAAACACCGGGTTGAAAAATGAATTCATCTTCAGAGAGCTCACTGAATGATGACTGCAACTCAGGTTTCCAAAGGCAAGGAGCAACTGCTGCACACTCAGAAGCAGGTCTAGTGTTGCAGAGCTGTTGCCCCACTGGGGCAGGTGCACCAAGGGTTTTTAAACAGAGGAGGAGGCAGGGAACAACTCAGCCTCCTTTAGAGACAGCCTAGAGGAAAAACCCTTAGCAGCACCTGAGGAGGAAGAGTTCCCAGCAGCTGCACAAGAGGCACAGCCAGAAGGAGAGACCATTCCTGAGCTGGGGCCAGCAACCCCAGCTACAGACACCCCAAGGCCAGACTCCCTGCCTCATTCCCCTGAGTGCCCCAGATGTAGGGTACGGCAGAGGCTGACTCTGCAGGAACACAGAAGTGCCAGGCTGCAACTCTGGCAATGACAATGAGAGGAGTTGTAAGCCTCTGCAGACACCACTCCAAAGGGAGGGAGGATCTGTTTAAAACCCCTTGGTGCACCTGCCCCAGTGCAGCAACAACTCTGCAACATTAGACCTGCTTCTGAGTGTGCAGCAGTGGCCCCTTGCCTTTGGAAACCTACATTCTTGAAACAACTTTCCGGCTACCAAACCTTTGGATTCTCACTGACCTTGATTCCAGCTTGTGTCTTCAGCTTCTAGCATATCGCCTCGGTGGCTGCCAGCCAAGTCAGCACAGCAACATTGCCCCTGCACAATCACATCTCAGAGTCGGGGGCAGGGTTGGAAGACAGATTTTACTCCTAATAACCCCCCCCCCACACACACACACCCTCTCATAGCTTCAGTTCTTAAAAATGGATAACTTCCTGGACAGGGGGGGGGGGGAATTGATAGCTTGAGATCTGTCAGTACACTTGTCAACCTCCAGGTGGAATCTGGAGATCTTCCCAGAATTACAATTCCAGGCGACAAAGATCAGTTCCCACAGAGAAAACGGCTGCTTTGAAGAGTGGACTCTATGGCATCATACCCTGCTGAGGTCCCTCTCTTCCCCAAACCCCACCCATCCCAAAGTCTCCAGTAATTTCCCAGGCTGGAGCTGGCAAGCCTCACATCGGTGCCTTGTGCCACATATTCCCCAGTGAAATGGGGCAACCGAAAGACAAGGAGGGGTTCCTGCAGACTCAGACTGCAGACTCAGGCATGGAGCAAAACATCCGTTCCGAAATTCCACCTGCTCTCATAGGACTGCTGTCCTCCAGGTGAAGCCTGGAGATTTCCCTGGAGTGACAACTGATCTTCAGGTGACAGGGATCAGTTGTGGAGCAAAGGACTGCCTTGGAGAGTGCATTCAATAGCGTTATACCCCACTGAGTTCCCTCCCCTCCCCAAACCCTGCCGTCTTCCCTAAGCTCTGTCCCCCTCCCCCAATTTTTCAAGAATTTCTCCACCTGGAGTTGGCAGCCCTATGAAGTGAAATGTTGCCCATGAGGAGTGGAGTGCAGCATCAGTTAAAGTAGAAACAGAGAAGGAGGAAGGAGCAGAAATTAGCATGCTCAGGAAGCCTCCTGGGATCCTGAAGAGATGAGGATCAGAGCAGGGCAGGGTGGGGGGGAAGGATGTACACCCTGAAACAAACATCTTCTGCCTTTTCACCTTACTTCCTGGTCTGGTCTGGTTGCTGCCCAGTGTGTTATATGGTTAAGAGCAGGGCTATTTGGGGGCAGGAACGCACAGGAACAGAGTTCCGCCTGGCTCCTGGGTTGGCCACACTCAGCAGGAACTCATTAGCATAATAGGCCACACCCAACAGCAGCAACTCATTGGGATTGGCTACATTGGGGGTATGTGGCCTAACACGCAAATTAATTCCTGCTACAAAAAAAGCCCTGGGTTTTGACAACAAACAAGGTAAACAGAATAAGAAGCAAAAGGCGGGTGTGGCTGGATGACCACTCTTCTGGTAACATGGGGGTGTGGCCTCAAATGCTAATGAGTTTCTGCTGTTGGGTGTGGCCTATTATGCTAATGAGTTCCTGCTGGGTTTTTTCTACAAAAAAAAGCTCACATTAAGAGTGCTGGAGTAGTAGCTGGGAGACCCCAGGTTCTAATCTCCATTCATACCATGGAAGCTCTCTGGGTGATCTTGGGCTAGCCACAGTGTCTCAGCCTACTCTACCTCACAGGGTTGTTGTGAAGTTAAAATGGCGCAGACGAGAATGATGTGAACAGTGTTGTGTCCCCACTGGGGAGAAAAGTGGGGTACAAATGAATAAAACAAAAAATAAGACAGGGATCGGAGCTAAAAGACCCCCGCCAGGTAGGGTTAGCAGGTCTGACTCAGGAGATATCTGGGGACTTTGGGTGGAGCCAGAAGACTTTGGGGGTGGAGCCAGGAGCTAAGATGTGACATCACTTTCGTGATGTCACTAAGGTTGCCAGGTGAGGCCAACAAGCTGGAAGGGAGTTCTGGCCGTCACATTCCAGCATTCCTTTTAAAAGCATTCTTTTTAGATGCTTTCCCTCCATTGCAAATAACGGCAGAGGAAGCACCTTCTTTCGGGGGCTCATAGAATTGGACTCCCTGGTCCTCAGAAGAGGCACCACCAGCTATGCTGAAAGTTTGGTGGCTCTACCTCAAAAAACAGCCCCCCAAGAGTTCCAAGATACTGACATTCTCCATTATACTCTATGGGGGCCAGTCTCTACAGAGTATAATGGAGGGCCCAGTGGCCACCCCCACCCCCCACTTTCTGACAGCCCTGAAGCTGTCAGGGGATCCCCTGCTCCCAACTGGGGACTGCCAACCCTACCACCGGGAGTGAATAAATTAGGATGCATGCCCAGTCCCCATTTGCCTTACTCTTCAGATTCTAAGCCAGATGTCCACGCTCGTGCTTAGATGTCCAGGACCATAGGCGTAAACTACGGGGGGGGCTCGAGGGCTCGAACCACCCCCGAAATTTCCCGAAGGGGACTGAGCCCCCCCTGGGAAAATGGAGCGCCCTCTGCCACGCCTCCCCGGGCCCTTCCAAGGGCCGCCCCCGCCTCTCTCTCCCCCCTCCCGGCCTGGCCACTCCGTCCCTCTCTCCGTCCATCCAGGGGCCAGCTAAGCAAATGCCCAGCTGGCCCCTGGATGGACGGAGGAAGGGACGGAAGCAGGAGTGGTCAGGCCGGGGGGGAGGCGGCGGCAGGGACATGGTCCTGGTGGGCGCGCACGCTTTGCACGCACACACGGAAGAGCCCCTGCCCCCCACCCCACCCCAGGATTTTTAAAACTCGACACCCCTGTCCAGGACAGCATTTGATTCCCAAAATCCAGGGAGAAATGGAAAACCTTCATCCAAGCAGGGGGCTCAGCAGCCTCACTCAGGGCCAGACTCAGCACGCCTTGAGGCAGGGCTAGGGCTGTCAATCAGTGTTCCCTCTAAGTTGAGTGAGTGTGAGCTAGCTCACAGGGGTTTTTTTTAGCCTCCAGCCCACACCTTTTTGTCTTCGCTCAGGAAGGATGGGGCTCCAGAGCAAACTAATTTATGCAGCAGCCTGATCGCTCGCTCACAGCTTTCACGCCAGTAGCTCACAAAGTAGAACGTTTGCTCGCAAGACTCCACAGCTTAGAGGGAGCACTGGTTGTCAGCCGCCAGGTGTGGCCGGGAGATCTCCTGCGATTACAGCTGGCCTCCAGGTGAGAGACATCACTTCTGCAGCGGAAATGGCTGCTTTGGGATAGGGACTCTGCGACATCCGTCCCCTCCCCAAATCCTGCCATCCCCAGGTTCCAGCCCCAAATCGCTAGATAGCTCCCAACATGGAGCTGGCAAGCCTATAGGCCAGAAATGCGGACAGGTTGTTTGAAGGAAGGCAGCTGCTCCCGCCAGGCTCCACTTCCAATTCTACTGGTATTTCCCAGCCCAAAGCTGCAACCCTAGCTAGGGCAGCTGCCAATGACCCCGGCTTCTGGTGGGCCCCACTGCACTGGCACTTGACCCGCGTGCCTGCCCTGCCATCCGCCTGTCTGCCCCTCCTCTTGTTTTCCGCTGGGCGCTCCACCACCCATGGTCCCTGCGCACATGGGACTGCTCAGCCCCCTGCTGCCCGATGCCACTGGAGAAAAGACATGTGGGAGGGTCTGTGGGCAGAAGGACCTTTAGGCAAGGTTGCCAAGTGGGACGCGCAGAGAGGAGAGAACCCAGTGGCACTCTCTGTCCAGGACCCAGCAACACCTGGAGCTGGCCCTGGTCTCACGCTTGTGTGGAACATCCCAGTCAGTCACCCCCTCCCATTTACGGTTCCTCACAAGACCCCAATTTCCTAGAGATTTGGGGGTTGAGCCTGGGGAGGCAGGGTTTGGGGAGGGACCTCAGCAGGGTATAATGCCCTAGAGTCCACCCTCCAAAGCAGCCATTTTCTCCAGAGGAACCGGTCTCTGTGGTCTGGAGACCAGCTCTGATTGCTGAAGGTCTCTGGGCCCCACTTGGAGGTTGGCAACCCTGACAGAGCCTTCTGTTTGACTAGAACCAGGAAAGGGAACCTGCTCTGAGTCCCGTTTCCCACCTTGACGGTATAGATATCTTGATGGGATCCCTTTCGACGGGAATTCATCTCCCAAGCTAGCCATGCCAAATGCAATCCCTCCAGAGACTCCAGCCTCCAGGTGGGACCGTGGCCCCTGGGGATGCCCTGTAATTACAGTTCATCTCTAGACTACAGAGATCAGCTCCCCTGAAGAAAATGGATGCTTCGGAGAGTGGACTCCGTGGCACTTTCCCCACTGAGATTCCTGTCCTCCCCACCCCCAAATCTCCAGGAATCCACACCTCCTGCCAGTGGCCAGGGCAACCTGGCCACTGATCTCCAGTGCCTCCTCGACTTATTTTTAACACCATCTGTAGCCCGCGCTGTTGAGAACGACCGGCAAATAAAGGGGAAGTTGAAGGAACTGATTCAAGATGTTGTGATTTCATCTGCCTTTGTCTTGGCAACATCTTTCAGAGGGGGCAGAGAGTGAAAACAAATCAAGATCGTGGGAAATAACAACTCTAGACTTCCACGAAGGAGAACAGGATGACGACAACAGTCAAAGGCGGGGGGGGGGGGGAAGCGCCTCTTCCTTCCAAAGGGGGGATTTTGCCCTCTCTGACTCCTTTTCGCACAACTTCCTGGCTCTGACTTCCAGCCAACCCCCCCCCCCCCCAAGAGCCACAGTGATGTAGCAGATGCCCGCCAAATCCTGCAATGGCAGCCAGCCAGCGTTTAATTTCCACCAATCAAACTTTGAACGCCAAGTCTCCAAGGATTAAATCACTGCGTCTCTGGCAAGTGCAACGCTCGAGTCCCATGAACCCAGCCTCCGTGCAAGATGCCAGCTGTGCCAAAGAAGGCGCCCCGACAGCTTGGGAAACTTGTTTCTGTTTCATGTGCTGAATTATTGATTTGCTGGGCAGAAAGTTAAAACGCACACAAAAAAAGGACACAGCGTGGGCAGGGGGGGGGGGAGGGTCCACATAACCCTTGTCTGATTGAAAATCTGCACTGTGGTCAGGATTGCTGAAATTCGGGGGATGCTTCTGAAATATCCCCCATCCAAAATTGCTCCCCAGATTTCAGAGCACTGATATGCATGGTCTCATTTCCCCCAGTGGCATCGATTGCATTGCTTTGCTTTTCTGTTTCCAAATATTGCGCACCGCACCACCCATGCACAGTTTGCTGCCATTTTCAGTTCATTCACAGTTTTGTCCTCCTTTCGATTATCGATGTACATGTGTGCTCTGAAAAAAGTTATTTTTTAAAAGCAAACTCAGTGCCAACACCTCAACATTAGTTCACTGCCATATTTTACTGATCCCATGCACACGGGTGGTCCCACCACAAAATAGAGACTGTGATCTTGACAGGCAGTGTGGTCCAGTGGTTAGCATGTCAGACCGGGTCCTGGGAGCTCCAGGTTTGAATCTCTACATGGCCATGGAAGCTTGCTAGGGGACCTTGTGCCAGTGACATTCTCAGTCTAAGCTACCTTACAGGGTTGTTGTGATGATGAGACGAGATGGAGAAGGAGAGAATGACGCAGGCCATTTTGGCCCATCACTTGGCACAAAGGTGAGGTATAAATAAAGTAAAATGAAATAAATCTATATTTATATCGGTAGAATGAGATTTATTTATTTTTTTTGGTGTGGTGCTTTACCAATGCTGAGGACAGCGTGTGAGCTTCCGTAACACAGTATCCCAAATCATCTTCACTGAAGCACGTTTATGATTATTTCTTTGCAGTGTGTTAATAAAGGTACACACACATGGTTGGTAATGGTTGGGGGGGGGGGATGCACCTCAAACAAAAAGCTGCTGCAAACTGCTTATGCTCCAATTCTGTCGAATTAGGACCTGGAAAACCCAGGTTTGAATCATTTCTCGTGCCATGGAAGTTGGTGGGTGGCCTTGGGCAAGTCACATACTCTCAGCCTCACATACCCAGAATCATAGAACCATAGAGTTGGAAGGGACCTCCCGGGTCATCAAGTCCAACCCCCTGCACAAGGCAAGAAATTCACAAATACCTCCCCCTTCACTTCCCCCCCCCCCCCAGCGACCGCTGTTCCACGCCCAGAAGATGGCCAAAAGCCTCCAGGATCCCTGGCCAAACTGGCCTGGAGAAAAATTGCTTCCTGGCCCCAAAGTGGCAATCGGCATTTCCCTGGGCTGGCTTACCTCACCTCACTGGGTTGTTGTGAGGATAAAACAAAGCAGAGGAGAATGGTATAAGCCACTTCGGGTCATCCCCCCCCCCCCCCCGGAAGAAAGGCAGGATCTAAATCAAGTAAATAAATAAATGGTAAAGTAGAATTCAGAAAGTGGGAGGTCAACATAAGTGAACTTTTGAAAACCGTAAAGGACCAAACCAAGGGGGAAATCTGCTCATTCCTATTGTTAACTCTGCCAATGGTTTTCAAACCCCATTACTAGGAAATCAGGGATTCCTCAACGCCAGAGATGTGTAAAGCCTTACATTCCCCCACCCCACCCCTGTTCATATTGACACCTTCCTGAGCATTGCGTGTTTGACGATACTTTTCAGGGATGCTCTGTTGTTGTTATTGCTCATCTGTTCTCCTTCACTGTAACAAATGCTTATTATCTACACTTCTAAATGACACAACCAGCTATTTCACTCAGTGCCGGGCTACTGTGCATTCTCTGTTTTTTATCACAGTTCTAGCGATACATTCAGCCACCAGCCACAGCGAGCAAGCAAATGCTGTTTTGTAAGCAAAAAGCCAGAAATATTAAGAGGAGACCCTCACGATTCCCCCCAAATGACCAATAGTGGCAGACAAGCTACTGGACAGATTGCTTCCCCCTGGAACAGCCAATAGCCAGGAGGTGTTGGGTGCACTGACAGAGCACGGTTAGCAAGGATCTCTCTGGTACACCACACTAGCTGATAATGTATCCCTGAACTGTAAGCAACATAAGGGGATTTCTTGGCAGATACCATATGGATGTAGGGTTGTCAGCCTCCAGGCGAGGCATGGAGGATCTCCCAGAATTCAACTGATCTCCAGATGACAGAGATTAATTTCCCCCTGGAGGAAATGGCTGCTTTGGAGGGTGAATTCCATGGCATTATGCCCTGCTGAGACCCCCTCCCTCCCCAAACCCTGCCCTTCCCAGGTTCCACACACACACACACACACACACACACACACACACACAACCAAATCCCCAGGAATTTCCCAAACCAGAGTTGACAACCCCATAGGGATGTACCAGCCACGCACTAAAGATATTTACCATTTATTAAAATCATTTAATTCAGGATGACATTTGATTCCCCCCCCCTAATTATTAGCAGTTGTAAAGTGTGGTTTTAACTCTTCTTTGTATGCATTTTACCACGTTTTTATGAATTTTTGTTTATACTGCATCCTGCCTTGAGCTCCAGAAGGTAGAAAGGCAGTTCATAAATACTGTTACCCAGCTAACATCATGAGGAGGAGTGGGGAGTCAAACCTGGCCTCTTTTAACCGCTCGGCCACTCTTAACCACTACAGTAAACTGGCTCTTGAGGTACATCTGCACCGGGGTCATTTAGTAGAAAAAGAGATGCAGGAGCTCATTAGCATAACTCATTAGCATAACTTATTTGCATATGCTACACCCCCTGACATCACCGGAAGTATGTCAGAAGGCATGAAAGAAAGAAGAGGGAGGGAGGGAGGGAGGGAGGGAGGGAGGGAGGGAGGGAGGGAGGGAGGGAAAGAAAGAAAGAAAGAAAGAAAGAAAGAAAGAAAGAAAGAAAGAAAGAAAGAAAGAAAGAAAGAAAGAAAGAAAGAAAGAAAGAAAGAAAGAAAGAAAGAAAGAAAGAAAGAGCTGGCAGAGAGGGGACAGCTACTTATCCAAGCCTCAGAAATACCACTATTCTGGGAGGATAGCTTCAGGGGTGCCTGAAGCCTTCAGAAGGCTGGTCGGAGGAACAAGGACCTTTCTGGGGGACGGGGTCGTTTTGCTGCAGCCATGACACAAGCAGGCATTCCCCTGTGGGGGGGGGGAGGTTGGCACCAACTCCTGGAACTGCGCTCCCCTGAGCTCCTGCTCGAAATGGCCCCTAGCATCTGCAATTCCCAAGCAGCTGGCTAGATCTCAAATTGCACAACACCATCTACCAGTCAAATATATGACTGTGACAAATAATAATAATAATAATAATAATAATAATAATAATAATAATAATAATATCCTTAAGATGGGTGACAGGTTAAAACAATGCCCCTAAAACTTCAATAAAAACAAAGCCATTGGTCAGCTCTGAATGCCATCAAAATAACAGCAAAAGTCATCATTAGTTAAAACCAGCGACATCACTAAAACCAATTACGGAAAAAACCAAGCAACGGATGGTTTGCAAGGAGCCACTGCTGGCAACTGTCCAGCCAACGTGGACCTTCCTAGTGATGCAGCAGAACTATGTTATTTTAATGGAAACTCCATGTTAAGGAGCAGTGTCCTTTTAAATAACAGATGCAGAGAACAAGCAACAAAATAGGTCAACCCTACCTTGACGCCAGGTCCTAGATGCATCTGGTTTACCAGCGCAGAAATAGAAAACTAGAATAGAGATGGACCTTTGGTCTAATCCAGCAAAGTAATTCCTTATCATCTTAAAAGCCCACTTAGGCCCTTATTCATGCTCGTGCTAAACCATCCCATAAAGCAGTTTGACCATTGTCATGCTTAAAGGGTAACAAATAATATCCTGGAACATGCTGCTGCCTTAAATATGGGCTTCATTTTCACAGTCCAGGGAACTTTATTGTGAGTAATAAAAAGACAGCTGCCCAAACAGAGCCAGGACTGTAATCTGCCGGAGCAAATGGGAGAACAGAGCTGCTTTTAAAACTGCTGCCTTCTCTGATCCAGTTATGATATCATGAAGGAGAGATGATGGATGAGGGTCTTCAGGTCACACATAAATAAGAGAGTTCTGATGGAAATTGGACTGGTTATTGATTTCCTTCTGCCACAAGGATTTAGTGAGAGCTAATCACTTAGATAATTTATAAATGCATATAATCCCAAAATTGTCTAAGTGACATATCTATCATCTATCCATCTATTCTATCTTCTATCTAAATTTATGTTTTTAAATGGATGGGGCAGGGACAGTGGGAACAATAGGTTGATTCAAACATCGAGTCCAGTGGCACCTCTAAGACCAACCAAGTTTTATTCAAGGTACAAGCTCTTGTGGGCATGCACACTTCTTGCACATGAAATCTTATACCTTGGGTAAGACTTTGTTGGTCTTAAAGATGCCACTGAACTCGAACTTTGTTCTGCCGCTTCAGACCAACACAGCTGCCCATCTTAACCTATCTTGTTTCAAACATGTATGTGCATCAAAAATAATGCTTTCTATAGATATAGATATTGCCCTCGTCCTGGATGGTCCAGGCTAGCCCAGTCTCCTCAGATCTCAGAAACTCAGCACGGTTAGCCCTGGTTAGTTCTTGGATGGAACGGAAGACTACCAAGCAATCTAGTGGTGCTATACAGAGGCAGGCAATGGCAAACCGCCCCTGTTTATCTCTTGCCTTGAAAACCCTATGGGGTCACCATAAGTTGGCTTTGACCAGGGGTCCTTTCGAGCAGGAGCTCAGGGGAGTGCAGCTTTGGGAGTTGGTGTCAGCCCCCCCCCCCCACGGGGGAATGCCTGCTTGTGTCATGGCTGCAGCAAAATGACCCTGTCCCCTGGAAAGGTCCTTGTTCCTCTGACCAGCCTTCTGAAGGCTTCAGCCATCCTCCCAGGAAACTATCCTCCCAGAATAGTGGTATTTCTGAGGCCTGGATTAGTGGCGGTCCCCTCTCTGCCTCTTTCTTCCTTCCTTCCTTCCTTCCTTCCTTCCTTCCTTCCTTCCTTCCTTCCTTCCTTCCTTCCTTCCTTCTCTCTCTCTTTCTTTCTCTCTCTCTCTGTGTCTCTCTTCTTTCTTTCTTGCCTTCTGACATACTTCTGGTGATGTCAGGGGGTGTGGTTTATGCAAATAAGTTATGCTAATGACTTATGCTAATGAGCTCCTGCACCTCTTTTTCTACGAAATGACCCCTGGCTTTGATGTTACGGCACTTCACACACACACATTTCAATGTCAACCACAGGAAAAGAAAACAAATGGAATTTTAACGCTGCTGGTTCTAATTTTAATTAACATGTAAGTACTCCCCCTAACCGTGACTTATGCTTGGGACAAAAGACTGTTTTTCTAGCCTGGGAAGAGAAGCAGTGGGATGTTGATACCAGAAACAACAAGCATCGGGGCGAAAGGTCCATCCGTCCATGAACTCTGCCGGGGCTGATTCACAGTCCAGACGTCACTGGGGCAGGAATGGAATCCGCCTCCCCACTGCAAGGCTGCCACAAGTCATCACAGGCAAAGATTCCCACTGGGCAGGGTTGCCAACCTCCAGGTGGAGCCCGGAGATCTCCCAGAAATTACAACTGATCTCCAGACAACAGAGATCAGTTCAGCAGGAGAAAATGGCTGCTTCAAGGATCAAATGTCTGGCATTATATTCCACTGAGGTCCCTCCCCTCCCCAAGCCCTCCACTTCCCACACGCCAACCCCAAAATTTAAGGAATTTCCCAACCTGGAGCTGACAACCCTACTTCCAAGCCCTCCTCACAGGACTCAGACCTAGCTCAAATATTATGAGATAACATGGCCACAAGGCTTGTTGTTGGCAAGAATGGCCCCCAAATCGGTTCTCTCACTAGCAACAGTATACACTCCTGCAAAATCCCATTCCACATGTTAATTGGAGCTTAGGGTGTGGTCACCCGTGCCAGATAACACAGGGGGGAAGTGAGGCTATTTCCTCTGGAGGAACTTGACCCAGAGTTGCATGATCACACCTCCCTTTGAAGTTGCGAGTGGAGTCCATCAGTGTGTGGTCAGACGCAACTGTGGGTGAGTCATATTTTTTGTGTGCTGTTTGTTTCCCGTGTGCCTAAACGAGGGATCGATGAATCACACCTCCACACTGAGGGCTCCCTATGGAGTATGCAATGATGCGCATACTGCGAAGGGGGGGGACAATGTCATAGAGTCAGGATGGCCTGATCAGACCATCCCAATGCTATGAGACCGCGCTGGAGTGATCAGACAGGGGAAAGTCCATCCATGGCCCGTTACAACCTATTTCCTACTGGATTTTCCCTGGTGTCTTTTAACTCCGCTTCTGCATCAGAGTAAAACAGGTTGCCGATGGCTGCAGGGCACTCCCCAGATGTTGTTGTCTGATCGTGCCCTTTAAATCCACCTGACATTCGTGCCTATGTCGGGTCTAATGGTGCATATGATCGCAGCCTTAGAGAACAGAGGGACCTCAGCAGTGCATAACAGCATAGAGTCCACCTGCCAAAGCAACCCTTTTCTCCAGGGGAACTGAACTCTATCATCTGTTGTGCTTCCGGGAGATCACCAAGCCCCACCTGGAGGTTGGAAACCCTCACCCCAGCCATTGGTAGGGAAAACAAGTTCAGACAGCTTTCAGAGAATATTTTTAGTAGAAGAATATTTACTCTCCCCCCCCCTTTTTTTTTGTAAAGGTAGCAGTCCGAATGCTTTCCTCACTACAAAGGAATCCAAAGGAATTTGCAGAGCTAACATTTCAAGGCGGGGGGAACACATCCAGCATCTCTCCAGTAGTGCCTCTGAATGCTCAAATCGCCGGACAACATTTAATTTAATTTTTTATTGCACCAGCTCCTTGCTGGCACGCTCACTCCACCGCACGGATCAATAATTACCCTTCCGAAGCCAGGTGTTACCGGCGCAGAAACCTTGTCACTGTCACATGCCAATCTGCGGGGCAAGTTGCGTTTCATTTAAGAGGTTCACAGAATGAAGAGTCACACAATGCTGGTTTTTCAGGCTTTGGAAGGAATGCCAGTTTCCAGGTGGCCGCCCTGCCACAGAGGAATGTACATTTCCCCCAAAAGCGTCTCTCGAAGCCAAGAGAACCTGTGGCACTCAGACAGCAGAGTTCAGCCAGGGGAATATCGAACATCGACTAGGTGAGTGGTGCTCAGCCCTCCTGGATGTCAAACTGATCAGGAAGTTTGAGACATCAGGCAAACAGAAGCAGACTTTGGAACCAGGGTTAGTGTACAGTCAGAGTAAAGTGAGTCACAGGACTGCCACGATCACTCTGAAAAGTGGAGCAAAAAACAGCAAAGGCTTCATTCTTTGCAAACAGTACTGTCTCAAACTGGGCACATGCTGTAGCAGTTAGAGTGTGGGATTCCGATCTGGGAGACCCAGGTTCTAATCACCACTCTGCCATGGAAGCTTGCAGGGTCAGCAGTTCCCAACAGACGGAACCAAAGTGCTAGCAAAAGAGTAAGCGGTTTGGCCACTGTCAACACAGATCAACGGTTCCTAACCTTTTCAGTATGGTGACGCACCAAGTCCAAATTCACTTATTATGTTGACCCATCCAAGGCTAGCCCAAGGTTTTCTGGAACTTTAGGCCAAGTGTTACCTTGGCACCCATCTAAGTCAGCACTCCATTTGTTACAGTATCTAACCAGATGTTTTTGAGAAACCAACAAACATCACGCAATAGGCGCAGCTGCCCCCACTACGAACCCCAAGCAACTGGAATTCCTACATACACCGCCTTTGTATACAGAAGTTACAGTCCAGCATTTGACCACTCTCTCCTTCAACTGTACTTCCTCTCATCTCCCCTAAGATTTCCAGAAACGCACTGCTGTAACCATCAGGACATGTTTTACTTAATTGACATGGATAGGCTGCGAAGAAAAAAAATATCAGCTAACGTATGACATGGAAGATGCCGTTTCCAGGGTCAGGTCTTGGTTTCTGAAATGCAAAAGAGAGCAACAGAAAGGGCAGAGGCACCCACTCCCAGAGGCTTCGTGACCCGCTTTTGGGTCTCAACCCACAGGCTGGGAAACACGGTGCTGGGCGACCCCGGGCCAGTCACATACTCTCTCAACCTAACATATCGCCAGGGTTGCCAGGTCTGGGTAGGAAAATACCTGGAGACTTTGGGGGCGGGGCCAGGTGAGGGTGAGGTTTGGGGAGCTGGCGATCAGTTGTAAAAGTGGGAGATCCCCAGGCCCCACCTGGAGGCTGGCAACCTTACATGTCGCACAGGGTTGTTGGAAGGATAAAATGGAGGAGAGGCCCATGAGAGGACAACCTGGATCTCTCCAACGCTCATGCTGGCTTTCTTCCCCTTTGGAATTCCTGCTTAAGACAGGCTATCTCGAGACGTGCCGCTTAATTGCACCGGGAGCTCATTAGCAAATACTGAAAGGCTCTTTATTTCAAAGGGCTGGATTTATGGCGGGGAATTTCCCTGACACCCACTCCTTTTCCCCCTTCCCTCTTAATTCCTTTGCTGAAGTCAAATAGCTCTCATTTAACTGCAATTAAGTATTTTTGGGGGGAGGAATTAGTCAAATCACTGTGGCATCCATTTGTAAATATTAAATCTCCCGTTTCGAACACTTCTTGAAATAAGCAGAATAAATCACCCTCGGGAGAGAGCGTTTATGCATGAGGTTTGCCACTTTTGTGTGTGTGTTTGTGTGTGTGTGTTATGTGTAGCTGGAGGAGAGGGAAACTGAGAAGTATTGGAGTCGGGAGTCCATGGAACAGTGAAACAGCTAGATCTTTATTGCTGGTCCGGATGAAGCATACAACCCAGGGCTCCGAGCCCTCCTTTTATGCTGGTCAGGGACAATCCCCTGACCTCGCCCAACTGGCCTGATAGGCTCTTATCAGTCTATTTACATCTCATAGGTTCCCTGGGAGAAACCTAGGTACAGGATTGGTGGCCGGTTTGAATCCACCTGGCCTTTGTTCTACCTGGCTAAAGCTCAGGTAGTTTCTTGGCCATGTGCTCTGGCCACATGGCGGTTGCCATTACGGGAGTACATGGCGACCGCATGGTCAATACATAACAGAAACAATGTAAACTGCTTTGAGATCCCCATTTGAGAGAAAGGTGGGGTACACTAACCTGAAACTGGCTTTGCTGTATTAAAATGTATATTACATTGGAAGAGGAGTCTTTCAATTGCTACATACCCTCACAGAGCTATATCAAATAACAATCACTGTTAAGCACTTAGGCAATAAGCAGTTGCCTGAAGGGCACACACCGCACTTTCTATGCAAAAAGAAAAAAGGGGAAATGTTTCGAAAATGTTGCTTAAATCATGGGGAGACATAAAGAGAGTAACCGGTCTGCTAATGTTCTTAAAGCAGAGCGGCTCTTTAAAAATAATTTAATCTCAAACATTTTCCAAGCACGAAGCCTGACTGAGCGTCTCTCCTTCCCCTACGAAATCATCTAGGTTGCCAGGTCTGGGTTGGAAAATACCTGGAGATTTTGGGGGTGGCTCCAGGAGACAGTGGGGTTTGGGGAGGGGAGGGGCCTCAGCATGGTGCAGTGCCATAGAGTCCACCCTCCAAAGCAGCCATTTTCTCCAGGGGAGCTGATTTCTGTCAGCTGGAGATCGGTTGTAAAAGCAGGAGATCCCCAGGCCCCTCCTGGAGGCGGGCATCCCTAGAATTACCTTGGTTCTCCTATCCCCTTCAAAAATCTGGAATTCACCCACCCACCCACACCCAAAAGGCTGCTAGCTTTTTTTCAGAGCATCAACAGGGGGCGGGGTGGGGGGCTTGGTGGTACCAATAACCTGAGTAGCCGAAACTGGAGGAGGGAAGCACCGAATGCTGAAAGCAATCTATTTTTAAAGCTAAAGTTGCTCAGGGGAGAGAGGTTTCCCCATACACAGACACCTTGACTCATTTTGATGGGACATCAAAAAGATCTTGCCTGAAGGGAATATCAGGTGTGGAAAGGAAAGAGGGGGAATGATTGCAGTAACATGCATTTATTTTAAAACGCTGTGTTAAAACACCCAGGCTGGGATGCTATTATTCAGCCTTAATCCACTCAACTGCTATGGTCCTCTTTGGGGGCCCTGCTTTGGAGGCCCCCGCCTTTTAGGATCAGTGGCTGTGAGGTTGCCAACCTCCAGGTAGTGGCTGGAGATCTCCTGGGATTACAGCTGATCTCCAGGCGACAAAGATCAGTTCACCTGGAGAAAACGGCCGCTTTGGAAGGTGGGTGCTATGGCATTACACCCCACTGAAGTCCCTCCCCTCCCCTCCCCAAACCCCACCCTCCACTGTCTTCACTGCCAAAATCTCCAGGAATTTCCCAACCTGGAGTTGGCAACCCTAGGTGGGTGGCAACCCAAGAGACATCCTTCTTGGGCATGGCCCCAGAACCTAGAATTCTCTCCCCAGGGAGATTCGTTTGTCCCCTTCTGTTTTCTGTGTCTTTGTACGGATTTCAGTCTTCTTTTAATGATGTGTGTTTGAGGCTGATGTTAATGGTTTTAAAATGTTGCCCTATCATGTATGTTATAAATTCTTTAGCTTCCTTGGTGGCCCTTGTGAGGGCAGAAAGGCAGGATATAATTCTGTAAAGTAAAATAAATGAAATAATTCTGCTGGCAAGGCTGGCGTCAGTGTTGGCACGCTGAGTACCCGCTCCCTACCCGTCAGAGGGCCTGTCACATGGGCGCACCTTCTGAATGGAGAAAGATCTGCCGGCAACTGAGAAAACACAGCAGAAGAGAGCCAAGGTGTAACGCTTCCTCCAGGTACCCATCCCACCAGATGTCTGGGGCAGTCTCCCATTTCTAGGATTGCCGGTGTCCAGGTGGAGACCGGGGATCTCCCAGAATTACAACTGGTCTCCAGATGACAGAGATCGGTTGCCCTGGAGGAACAGCTGCCTTGGGGGGTTGACTTGATGCCCCCCCAGCGGAGGTCCTTCCCCGCCCCAAACCCCACCCTCCGGGCTCCAATAGCCAGGAGGTGCTGGGTGCACTGACAGAGCACAGAACTTTGTTGGTCTTAAAGGTGCCACTGGACTCAAACTTTGTTCTGCTACTTCAGACCAACATGGCCGCCCACCTGAATCCTGACAGAGCACAGTTAGCAAGGGTCTCTCTGGCCTCCCTGGTACACCACACTAGCTCATCATTTATCCCTGAACTGTAAGCAACACTAGGGGATTCCTTGGCAGATAACATACGAATTGGGGTGGCCAGCCTCCAGGCGAGGTCCGGAGATCTCCCAGAATTCAGCTGACCTCCAGATGACAGGATTCATTTCCCCTGGAGAAAAGGGCTGCTTTGGAGGGTGAACTCTACGGCATCATACCCTGCTTAGGTCCTTCCCCTCCTTCAAGCCCTGCCCTTCCCAAATCTCCAGGAATTTCCCAATCCGGATTTGGCAACCCTACCCATTTCTCACAGGGGGAAGCCCTGCAGGGAACAGACTGTAGTTTTTCTTTTGGGGATTCTGCGCGAGTGCCCAGTGGGACTTCAGCTCCATCCACAACAGGAATTGGGTGACTGCCTCAGAGGCTCTGCAGCATATACGGTTGCCAAGTCCCTCGAGCTTACTGGGGGGGGGGGAGTCCTCTGCTGGCTGGGAGCTTTATCGGTGCGCGCGCTTTGCGCGCGCACCGGCTAACATCACCAGAAATGACATTAGCACGTTGGGGGCATTGCCAGGGCGACACTCTGGCAATCGCCCCAAAACTCTATGGTATCATAGAGTTTTGGGGCGATTGCCAGAATGTTGCCCCTGGCAACGCCCCCAACGTGATGGCGTCACTTCCGGGTGACGTCATTACGTGAGGGAAGTCGTCCAGGCTCGACGACTTTGGGGGCGGGGTTTCCCCCGCCGGCCGAATGCTGGCCGGTGGATCGGGAACCCCTGTAGTGGGGGATCCCCCGCCCCCCAGGCTGACTTGGCAGCCCTAGCAGCATACCTGGATCCACCTCCTAGCTGTCCCCCGCCCCTTCAAGGGGCCCATTTCCCAGCAACTACAGCCTGTTCCTTCACTACAGTGGCTCTCACTTTGTAGACAGGGCTCCCTGAGGAAGTGGGGGCAGTGCTACCTTTAAAAGTTTGTAGGAGGCACCGTTTAATTAGCGAGGGCTTTTCGTGGGATTGAAATTGTAGGTACTTACTTGATGAGGGGGGAGTTAATGAGTCCGTGTTGGACTTCGTATGTTTTTAGTCTTGGAACTATAAGCCAACAGGAGACATCAGAGAAAGGCTCAAGGGCATAATTACTGTAATAAAATAATTTAAGCAGATTACAACATTTGGCTTCACTTGGAGCACAATTTAAGTTACCTTGGCCCAGATTAATTTAACTTGCCTGTGTGGCTGCCAGAGGGAAGATGGCATGGTATAGCACGATTCTGTCAGATTTTGGAAGCAAGCAGACTTAGTACTTGGATGGGAGACCACCAAGGAAGACTCTGCAGAGGAAGGCCAGGGTGAACCACCTCTGCGTCTCACTTGCTTTGAAGGCCCCTTGCTGGGGTTGCTATAAACAGGATTGGTTCTCGGATGGAAGACTATCAGGGAACACTCTGCAGAGGAAGGCAATGGCCAAACCACCTCTGCTTCTCACTTGCCTTGGAAGCCCCTTGCTGGGGTTGCTGTAAGCAGGGTTGGTTCTTGGAAGGGAGAACACCAAGGAAGACTCTGCAGAGGAAGGCCATGGCCAAACCACCTCTGCTTCTCACTTGCCTTGGAAGCCCCTTGCTGGGGTTGCTGTAAGCAGGGTTGGTTCTAGGAAGGGAGACCACCAAGGAAGACTCTGCAGAGGAAGGCCAATGGCAAACCACCTCTGCTTCTCACTTGCCTTGAAAGCCTCTTGTTGGGGTTGCTGTAAGCAGGGTTGGTTCTTGGAAGGGAGACCACCAAGGAAGACTCTGCAGGGGAAGGCCATGGCCAAACCACCTCTGCTTCTCACTTGCCTTGAAAGCCCCTGGCTGGGGTTGCTGTAAGCAGGGTTGGTTCTTGGACGGGAGACCACCAAGAAAGACTCTGCAGAGGAAGGCCATGGCCAACCACCTCTTGCTTCTCACTTGCCTTGGAAGCTCCTTATTGGGGTTGCCATAAATCAGTTCCAACTTGACTGTACTTACGTACGTACATGTGGGTGCCCATTCACCACCACACAGGGGGAGTAGATTCAACTCTGGGGTGCGGAGGATATCCTTTACCCTCCCTCATTTCTTTCTAGTTTCCTGTTTTTGTCAGTTCTTCATTTCGGGAGGTTTGTAACAAGTATATATGCTGTACAGTTTTTACATGAGTGCCATGGTGTGGTAGTTAAAGCACTGCACTCGGAACTGGGAGACCAGGGTACAAATCTGCATTCTGCCGCAAAGTACCCCCCCCCCGGTTGACCTTGACCCAGTGCCATTCTTTCGGCCTAACCCATTTCACAGGGCTGTTGTGAGAATGAAATCTCAACCACCCTGAGGTCATTACATGAAGGTCGGGATGGAAAGATACAGCCAGTTTGGTGTCGTGGTTAAGTGCGCAGACTCTAATCTGGGAGAACCGGGTTTGAGTCCCCACTCTTCCACTTGCACCTGGCTGGATGACCCTGGGCAAGCCATAGCTCTGCCACAGCTGTTCTCTCAAGGGCAGTTCTGGAAAGAGCTCTCTCAGCCCCACCAATGGGTGTCTGTTGTGGGGAGGGGAAGGGAAAGGAGTTTTAAGCCGCTCTGAGGGAAGGGCAGGGTATAAATCCAATCTCTTCTTCTTCTTCTATATGAAGACAGCTTGATTTAGGAGCATATTTGACTACTTTAGTTTTTTTAAAGAAAAATTATTTTATTTAATTAATGTCATTCTCAAAACACAACACCACCAATGTCAAAAAAGGCTCATAAAAATGCATAGTTTGTTGGCAGCATGTGGAAAACCATGAAAAGGTACTTAAACACATCGACAAAGGCTCTAACAGCACCGTCGTCCTAAGTATTTAAAACTGCTCTTGATACCCAGGCTAATGAAACAGAGGCCAAGGACAGACTGGCAGTCTGGGCCGCTCTGCCTCCGCTTCAAAAGTGGAGGCAGAGCGGCCGTTCAGACGGCCGCATCTGCCCCGAGGAGGCGGCCTGGATGCATCGCGTCCGGCGCCATGCTCCTCCTGCAGCAGCCGGGGCACCACTTAAAAGGGGTGCCCCAGCTGCTGCGGCGCGCGTTCCACCCGCCTCTGGTGGGTGTGAACGCGCGCCGGGAGGGGGAGCCGTGCAGCGTTCGCACGCTGCCATAGGAAGCCTCCCACAGTCTGAACGCTGTGGGCGGCTTCCTTCCGGCGGCGTGCAAACGCCGCGCAGCGGGGGCAATTTCCCCTGCCTTATTCTTCCACACCGCGGAGGCTCGGCAGAATACAAATCTGTCCTCGGCCAAAGAGGCAGCTGGGTGAACGGACTTGACTGGACTTTGCAAACAAAGTGACAACCTAACACAAAGTGCAGGATACAGTAAACCATCTCTATCCTTTAAAATCTGGTTTCCAGGAAACGGCCCAACAAAAATGAACTACCATGGGTTAGGAAGAGTTGACAAGGGGGCAAGGACCACTGAAATTCTCAATAGAATACCACAGTCCTCTTTCACAGACCGCACCAAGAGGAGAGAACCGTAAAGACAACCACAGCAACAAAAAAAACAGTCACAAATAACACCAGTGACAATACTATCAAGTTATAACTTCTAATTTTCCAGCTGACCATTATTTCCCTCTGAGAGAGCCAGTTTGGTGTAGTGGTTAAGTGCGTGGACTCTAATCTGGGAGAACTGGGTTTGATTCCCCACTCCTCCACTTGCACCTGGCTGGGTGACCTTGGGCAAGCCATAGCTCTGTACCAGCTGTTCTCTCAAGGACAGCTTGGGAAAGAGCTCCCTCAGCCCCACCTATCTCACAGGGTGCCCATTGTGGGGAGGGGAAGGGAAAGGAGTTTGTAAGCCGCTCTGAGACTCTTAAGTGAGTGAAGGGCGGGATATAAATCCAATCTCTCCTTCTTCTTCTCTTCTTCCCTACTGGCATAGCATCAATTCGCCACCCTACCAAACCCAGCAAATCAATCTACTTTTGAAGTTAATATGCAATTAAACAACCCTCAAGAAAAATGGTCTTCCACCATTAACTATATTAATTTCAGAGTCATTAACAGGTCACAGAGGTTCTGCGATTTTTATACATTTCTCTGAAGTCCCTCTTAAAAGGCGTCAGTGGCAAACCGTAAAAATTCTTTTTTTCTGTAGACCTACAGGAGTCTGTATCTTTATTGTTAGCATCACTGGCGGAGGTGCTTTGGTCCTTGCTTTCTATAATAAGAGGACTTGTTAGCTTCAGCTTGGAATGTTTGGTCGCTAGCCATTGATTACCCCTCCGATGCATCATTTTTATAGGCAGTTGGCATAACTGAGAATAACACCTTTGATGGAGTAGAAGTAGATATTGACTTATTAGGGTTGTAAGATTGCTGCAACCTGTCAGTATCGGGGATGAAGGAAGTCAAATCATCATTGTAGGTATGAGTCTTTGGCTTATTGTTAGGCAGTTGTCTCCCAGGGGTGTATAAATTAAGAGCTTCAGCTGTAGTGCAAAGAAGCTGTATTTTCAGTTTCTCCAGTGTAGAAGCATTTGCTTGTCCTTCCAAAGAAGATTTTGTTGTTGTTCAGTCGCACAGTCGAGTCTGACTCTTCGCGACCCCATGGACCACATCTCGCCAGGCCCTCCTGTCTTCTGTCATGCTCCAGAGTTTGCTTAATTTCATGTTTGTTGCATCGATGACACTGTCTAACCATCTCATCCTCTGCAGTCCCCTTCTTCTTTGACCTGCAATCTTTCCCAGCATCAGGGTCTTCTCCAGGGAGTGCTCCCTTCTCATTTGGCGGCCAATGTATTTGAGCTTCGGCTTCAGTCTCTGGCCTTCCAGGGAACAGTCAGGGTTGATTTCCTTTAGGGTTGACTGATTTGATCTCCTTTCAGTCCAAGGGACTCTCAAGAGTCTTCTCCTGCACCATAATTCAAAAGAATCTATTCTTTGGTGCTCAGCCTTCCTTACAGTCCAACTCTCGCAGCCATACATTACTACTGGGAATACCATGGCTTTGACCATACGGACTTTTGTTGGCAGGGTGATGGCTCTACTTTTTATTATGCTGTCTAGGTTTGCCATCGCTTTCCTCCCAAGAAGCAGGCGTCTTTTAATTTCATGGCTGCAGTCACCGTCTGCAGTGATCTTGAATCCCAGGAACATGAAGTCTGTCACTGCTTCCACGACTTTGGAAGCAGTGACCAAAGAAGATACTCTAGGAGAATTTACAGGATGTAGCTGTTGGATTTTTCCTGACACCTTAGTCATACTTGAACTTTGTAATTTAGGCAATCTCCTTACCTTTTTTTAAAGTAAGCTTAAATCATTGCCAATAGTGTCAGGAAAAGGTTCATTTTCATGTCCTCAGGTGGGAGGTTTCCCACTTAACAGTCCCTGGGATTGACGTCCGAACAGTTTCATCAATGAAGACTCTGGCTGAGAAGATTCCAAAGAAGATAAAAACTTTCTCATTTTCAAAAGCATTGAGGGAATTCTTGGCTGCCTAAAAATTAAAAGAACTCTCCTCCCAGAAGGTGTATTTGAAATTGTTTCTACTCTCTCAAGGTCAATATGACGTATTTCTACACGCAGGATTTGGCTCAGGGAGTCGAGGATTTATTTATTGTGAATGTTTTATTGATTTTATAGGTTTTAATGTTTGATTGGCCGTCGGCCCATGTAAGCCGCCCTAAGCCCGCTTGCGGGGAGGGCGGGATATAAATCCCAAAATAAATTAAAAAATTAAAAAATAAAAATTCGTGGCAGACTAAGGCAGGGGGAATTTCCCCCGCGGCGCGGCATTTGCACGCCGCCGGAAGGAAGCCGCCCGCAGCATTCAGACTGTGGGAAGCTTCCTATGGTGGCGTGCGGACGCCGCGCGGCTCCCCCTCCCGGGGCGCGTTCACACATGCTCCAGCGGGTGGAAAGCGCACCGCAGCAGACGGAGCACCACTTTGAAGTGGTGCTCGGCTGCTGCGGGAGGAGCGCGGCGCTGGATGCGATGCATCCGGGCCGCCTCCTTGGGGCAGATGCGGCCGTCTGAATGGCCGCTCTGCCTCCGCTTTTGAAGTGGAGGCAGAGCAGCCGAGACTGCCAGTCTGTCCTCAGCCCAGGTAAGGCCAATCCCATCAGTTCTCAGAAGCTAAGCAGGTCAGCCCTGGCTAGCATGATTTCTTCAGCAAATGCTGCAGAGAAGAGTGCTAATGCCATCCTTAGGTTTTTTAGAACAGAAGGTGCAGGACTTATACCTGCAGCCTTGAAACTCTTTCAAGCCAAATCCTTAACCCGACTCTTATACGGATCCCAAATGGGCTTGACTTCTAATATTAAGATCTTTGAATTAGTTCAATCTAAGTTTCTCAGATCCCTATTCAATGCACCTAGATGTACCCCTAATGTTATTCTCAGACAGGAAGCTGGTCTTCCCAAAGTGGAACTAAAAATCTGGGAAGACGCAATATCTTATTGGTTAAAAATACATTTTGAACCAAAGGGCTTAATTCCTCTGTTGTTAGCCTCTGACCCTTATCCAACCTGGTCTTCAAAGATTATTGATAAAATTAAACTGATCAAGCTGGAACCAGAAGCCCTGTTTGATATGGGGTTGAATAAAGCAAAAGCCTTAGTAACTCAAAGGCTAACTGATATAGAGTCCCAAAATGATGAGGCAATACTTCCGTTAAGTTATAGGAGCTTGAAAAAGGAGCTAAGTTACACAGTACCCTCTTACCTTTTGGACATTACTTATGAGAGATACAGATGGGCACTTTCAAGAGCACGATTCGATGCGTTTCCCTCTGCGGTGTTACAAGGCAGATTTTCCCATCTGCCTATGCAGCTGTGCTGCTGCCCCTGCTTGAGTAATGTGATTGAGTCTGGGACACGCATCCTTCTGCACTGTGAATTTTATCAAGAAGAAAGACTCCAAAGAAGTCTTCTTTATCCAAGAAGAAAGACTTTTCCCTTTACTCTCCAGATTTAACCCGCTCCAACATTATATTGATTTCAGCCCAGAAACTCTTCGGATCTTTCTGTTAGGAGATAGTCAGAAACACATATGTTATGCAGTAGCAAAATTCTGTGTATTAGCCGTCAGGAAGCGAAACTGTTTGACTAAGGAAATGTTAAGTGCTGGAAAATGAATTAGAATCTTATAATTCCTGTTAATGCTATTGTGTTTTATGTAGCAATTTTTAAAACTGTTTTGTTTTTCTTTCTCCACTTTTTTTTATCCTTGCTGGTCTTTTGACCATAATAAAGCTATGTATGTACGTATGTATGCCGATGGGAAACCTCCAAGAAATACCAGGGTCATGATGAAGGGGCAGGCAATGGCAAACCACTTCTGAATGTCTCTTACCTTGAAAGCCCTTCAGGGTCGCTATAAGTCAACTGTGACTCGACATAAAAAACAACAACAGTGAAAGGGAAAAAAAAAATAGAGAATCTCACAGTTTGCACGAGAGAGACCCAAATGTGAAACTGGAATTTTGGGGTCAAAAATTCAATAGAGAGGGGAAATTCGACCTTGTCCTGACTCAGGGGCTGTGAGTTGCTGATCTTTAGTTCAAAGCTCTCCACCTTCCACTTCTACCGCTTTCTCGGGGCGCTTCCCGCCAGCTGTTGGTTTCACTCTTTTTATCAGCCAGTTGGGGATTTAAGTACATCACGGTGACATCTCCCACTATTAGGTAAAAGTGTGATGGATGACGGAGGCTGCACCTGCAAACAAGGCATCTCAAACGTTGTCAATGCCAATCACACTTACCATCTGTCTTCTGTTTATCTAGCACGGGGTTGACAGCCCTCGCCGATATTGTTTCATTTTCTTATCACCGAAGAACCTCTAATGTTTTCTCCATAGGCGCCCAAGAAGGGATTGGAATGCCACAGCAAAGAAATGAGATGCAGCCAGTTCTAACTTATATATATTTTAAATCACCCAAATTCCCCCAACTCCCCCAAGAAAAACATCCCCTTATCACTTTGTAGTTGTGAGCCAAAAAGCTGTTAAACAGATTTCTGCAGTGGTTTATTTCTCTATGTTAATGAAACCTTTATTGCAAAGGTCTAGAGTTTTTTGTATCCTCTACTTTCCCCCACTTTATAAAGAGGAAAAATAAGGTAAAGCGGAATCAAGAGACAAGCTCATTTAGGCAACGTAACTCCTTAACAGAAAACACAGCACCCAGAGTCACAATATTTTTCAGATGTTTCTAAGACTGCATGTCGCGCTTTCTGTCACTGCAATCTCCTTCCTTTTTATTTGAAAAGGCCAACAATTGCCCCACAGTTTGGTCAAGAGAGAACTGGAAGGGCCACCGAATCTTAACTGAAAGCAAAGCTGAAGGCTCCTATTTCGCACTTGTGAATTTGTGTGATCGGGGAGGGGCTGTGGCTTGGTGGTAGAGCACCTCCTCGGAACACATAGAGTCTGGGGTTCAATCCCCGGCCTCTCCAGTTAAAAGGACCAGGCAGTAGGTGATGGGAAAGACCTCTGCCTGAGACCCTGGAGAGCTGCTGCCAGTCTGAACAGACAATACTGACCTTGAGAGACCATTAGTCTGATGCACGGTTGCCAGCTTTGAGTTGGGAGATTCCTGGAGATTTGGGGAGGGTGGAGTGGGGAGAGGGTGAGGTTTGGGGAGGGGGGGGACCTCAGCGAGATATAATGCCATACAGCCCACCCTCCCAAGGCGCCATTTTCTCCAGGGGAATTGACCTCTGCTCCCTGGAGATCAGTTGTAATCCCAGGAGATCTCCAGCCACCACCTGGAGGCTGGCAACCCTAGTTTGATGCAGTAATCTGTTCTCACGTGGTTTGGAAGAAACGGATTTTGAAAAACACATGAGCATTAGATAAAAGTAACATATAGTTGAGCTATTAATACCAGATGATTTCCTACCATCTCCAATGCCTAAGTTCCTCTTTTGCCCCAAGCAGACAAGCACCAAAGTCTTCGAAGAAGCCATCATGCATGTGGGTGAGCTGACATTTCCATTTGCCAACCTGAGAAAGACCGCCCTCAATTTGGAGTCTCTAGGCCGCTGTCCGAAACCACCCAATTGTGACTGGTACAGACTTGAATTGTGAGACGTTCCGGGAGCCAACTGCACTGAAAAGAGGAGCGTTAATAAATTCTACGCCTGGTAGTTTGAAATTAATTGCTGCCCTAATTGCTGTCTTAATCGTGTTATTAGTATTCGTTCGTTAGTGAACTACTTTGAGAGCCATATGGATGAAACATGGAATAAAACTGTTGCAAACAATCCGCCAGAAGAAAGTAGGGGGACCAGATGTCTTCTGCTGGGGAGAACAGTCCTCTTTTCTAAAGGCTTGTCAACAGAAATGTCCCACTTCTGCTTCAGACCAGTAAGCATGGCTAAAGAAGCATTTTGTAAACATTTGAGTGACAGGCTGATCTTCACCGGCTGCTCCAGACATAGCTGGTGCTACGGTCAGTTGTTGCTCTATTTAAACTAGAGTGCAATAATTCCAGATGATGTTACTGATTACAAATTTTATACCCAGCCTTTCTGTTAGGTTTGCCAGCCTCCAGGTGCTGGCTGGAGATCTCCTAGGATTACAAATGATCTCCAGGTGACAAGAGATCCATTCACCTGGAGAGAATGGCCACTTTGGAAGGCGGACTGCACGGCATTACACCGAAGTCCCTCCCCGCCCCAGGCTCCCCCCTTCCCCCAAATCTTCAGGTATTCTCAACCCAGTGCTGGCAACCCTACTTCTTGCCCTCATTGGGGACGCTAAGGCACCTAAGAGACTGAAAATCATACATCATATAATTGTATCTTTAAACCCATTAAAACCAAGCAAAAAATACATCACAAAGACATCAAAACAACAATTAAAACATAGGGCTGGGAGGAAGGATTGCTGAGGAAAAGCCAGACAAAACAAAAAGGTCTTCACCCACTGGCAGAAGATGGTAACAGAAAAAGAAACATGAGTCTCACTGGGGAAGAGTTCCAGAGTTTTGGTGCCACAGCAAAGAAGGCCCTCTCCTGGGTGGTCACCTGCCTCATCTCCAGAGGTGGGGGTTTCCAAAACTAGGCGTCAGAGGATTATCGTAGCTAGAAAATTATAAATACTGTTTTCCAGTAACCTAGCACAAGTAAAAGGCTCAGTGAGATCCCAAGATGATGACAGCCAGGTGGGTTGTGAACACCTGAAATCCACCCCTGCTGGACATCCTAAACAAGAGGCTGGACTTACATTTCAGATTCAGCTTTGGCGACCTAATACCAAATTTCCACCTAGACAGCTCTTGGATGATATTAAATAGTGGGTTCCATGGATGAACAGAGTCAAAGCCTAGTGATCAGCTCTACTTTATTAGTGAATTCAGCAAGCAGCAGAAGGCAAAACTCCTAGGCAGGAGCCTGGTTTTTATGCATGCAAATACCACACCCCAAACACACCCCACTCCCAACACTAGGCTATTTACATAATACTGTTTCTCTATTGGTCTATTCTAGAATCCTAGCCAGCTATCGTTTGGGGACACAAGCTCACTCCATCCCAGGGGTAATTTAGGGACGACTCATCCTTAGCACACAACAGATTACAACTTCTGGATCTTCTCTAGGTCCTGGTTCTGACACGAACGGAGGCATCTGTGGGTCATGGCCAAGAGAAAGTAACATGGGAAGCCAACCTTATAATCCACTCAGGTGGTGGTGGTGGAAAGTGCCGTCAAATCGCAGCTGACTTCTGGTGACCTCAGAGAGTTTTCAAGGCAAGAGGCGAACAGAGGCGGTTTGCCCTTCCCTGCCTCTGTAGAGGAACCCTGGACTTCCTTGGTGGTCTCCCGTCCGATTACTAACCAGGGCCGGCCCTGCTTAGCTTCTGAGATCTGATGAGATTGGGCTAACCTGGGCTAGCCAGATCCAGCCCATTCATTCAGGTAGGCCTAAACCAGGGACATCAAACATAAGACCTGGGGGCCGGAACTGGCCCATCCAGGGCTCTTATGAGGCCTGCGAACAACTTGGGCACAGGAGGGAACTGGAGACTGCTCATGGGAGAGTGTGTGGAGCCTGGTTGTGGCTTCAGCGTGGTGGAACAACCTCGTCTGTAGCTGTCAAGCAGCGTGGGAGCATCTGCCCATTGCTGCACCACTGGCTCTCCAGTCCGCCCATACGGGTGTTCCTTTGCACCCCTCTCCCAGCCCATAAGGCCTTGCAGTGAAGATACA
The DNA here is from genome assembly GCA_029233225.1 of Lepidodactylus listeri. Classification (NCBI taxonomy): domain Eukaryota; kingdom Metazoa; phylum Chordata; class Lepidosauria; order Squamata; family Gekkonidae; genus Lepidodactylus; species Lepidodactylus listeri. Next base: position 10,403,130 of record JARCFY010000013.1, read on the forward strand.
AACGCTCCGAGCTTGCCAGCTGCTGTCCTTCGTACAGTTCATACCTCTGGCATCTGACATTACATGTTATGGTACACGTGGCCCAGCTGGACAAAATGACATTTATGTCAGATCTGGCCCTCGTTAACACGTGAGTTGGACACCCCTGGTCTAAACAATCCAAACAAGCCCTTTGAGCAATGATCATTGCTCAAAGGGCTAGGAAAAGATTGGGAGGGGGTGGGCGAAAGGTTTTACTTGTCGTTTTGCTGAGATGGCACTTGAGCAGCAGAGCAGGCTCTGCTGCACGCAGTTGCCCAGTAAATTTCATCCACTGAGTAATGATTCATGCCGCTCGGCTGCACTGGGAGGAAAGGTATGTGCGCCACCCTGGAATGGATGGATTGCTTTGCTGCGTTCTGCGTTGCTGTGGATTTGGCTCCCTAATTAGCCACCCAGTGTGGTTCCAGGAGGCGAAAAGGGCTTATACCATTATGCCCAGTTCTGGGGATTAGCATACTGTCAGCCATGCTGAGTTAATCGTTTTTTTTTCCTGAGCTTCACGAAGAAAACCTTAATGGGAGTTGGGGAAGGTTATTAAAATAATGCAACTCTAGCAATACCTTATTGAGGAAGACATATTGCTTATTTAAAGATGCACCCTGTCTCTTTGGGGGTGAGGCTGCCTTGCTATTTTTCGGTAGGATTTAGATTGTGTTTTCGCACGTGGATCGTAGGGATGAGCAAACGTTCCTTCTTTTCACATGCTTTTATGAATTTCTCTCCTCAATGGCTTTGGCTGTCTGCTTGTCACTGCTGGTTTTGTAGATTCTCTTGTTTGGTATATTACATCATATATCTTTTATATGTCTTTTATGCAGGATTTATATATACAGTGTACCTCGTTTCTGGGTATAATGCTGCTTTATGGGGGCACCAATAACATCAAAAAAGGCATACCTTTTATGGCAAATTCTTCAGTGTGAGGATATAAAAAAATGGCCCAGCATTGTTTTGGTTCACACAAAAGAGAAGCAAAACTGAATCAGGGATCTGGGAGCTGAAATGCTGGGGATGAAAAAAACTTGACATTGTGCCGGAGGATTTGGTTTATGGGATGGTGTGAATGGAACTGGGCTAGATGAAGGAGAACATTTTTTTTAACCTCCCTTGCTTCTGTCTTTTATGCCCCTGGAATCAGGTTTGGAGGGGGGGGGGGAGTCGGTGAATTCTCTTGGAATAGCCAGGGGTAGGGGACTGTGGCTCTGCAGTGGGGGGGAGGAATCACTGAAAATGGCCCCACTCTTCCATTAGGGCTGCCAAGTTAGCCCGGGGGGGGCGGGGGATCCCCCACTAAAGGGGCTCCCAATCCGCTGGCCAGCATTCGGCCGGCGGGGGGAACCCCACCCCCGAAGTCGTCCGGCAAAGACGACGTAATGACGTCACCAGAAGTGATGTCGGCACGTTGGGGGCGTTGCCGGGGCGACGCTCTGGCAATCGCCCCAAAACTCTATGATACCAGTGCGTGCACCAGAAGAAACTCCCGTGCACAGGAGGACTCCCCCCCGCCGGTGAGTCCATAAGACTTGGCAACCCTATCTTCCATAGGCAGGACTTCTGCAAGCTGAAAAGGAGGTTAGGATCCAAACCAATGCGACCAAAATGTCTCGATACCTTTTAGTCCTGAGTTGTGATGCCAACCTCCAGGTGAGGCCTGGAGACCTCCCAGAATTACAACTGATTGCCAGCCTACAGAACCTCAGGTCCAGGGTTCCCTCTAAGCTAATTTAGTGTGAGCTAGCTCACAGTTTTTTAGCCTTCAGCTCACACGTTTTTGTCTTCGCTCCGGAAGGATGGCTCCAGAGCTAACTAATCTATGCAGTAGCCAAATCGCTCGCTCACAACTTTAATGCCAGTAGATCACAAAGTAGAATTGTTGTTCACTAGACTCCACAGCTTAGAGGGAGCATTGCCCAGTTCCCCTGGAGAAAAATGGCTGCTTTGGAAGGAGGACTCTACTGAGCCCCACTGAGGTTCCTCCCCAAATCTCCCTCTCCCCAGGTTCCACCCCCAAATCTCTAGGAACTTCCCAACCCAGAGCTGGTGACCCAGCACTGTGGCTGCCCTGAATATACATCAGCCCAAGTCAGCTTACAGTCATCACAACAACCCTTGAAATTCAAATCACAACCGCGCAGCCCTCTCCAAATAATGATGGGGTCCAGTGCTACCTTAGAGACCAATTGAATTTATTCTGACATAACCTTTCATGTCACTGAACGGAACTCCTATTTCATGTTTCTGCTAGAGACTAGTGTGGCTACTCATCTGGAATGTGTAGTGTGGCTACTCATCTGGAATTCTCCCCCAAAAATGACGCCCTAATTTAAAATGAATTAAAGTAGTGGCGGCCAAAATAGCCACCTTCTGAAAACAAGCCGTCATGAAAAAGAAAACCAGAAGAACATTTCTTCTTGGTCGCCCAGAGGTGCTTCTTTCTCACCACTGGTGATTTGAGCCACGTGCTGTAATGGGTAGACCGTCGGGCTTGGACTGAGAAGACCTGAGTTCGGACACCATGCAGCTACCTGGGAGATGGGTGAGTCCCTTTCATCTTAACCTACCTCACAGGTTTGTTGTAAGGATACAAAGGGGGAGCTGTGTGAGCCATCTCAACCTCCTGGGAGGGAGGGATTTTTAAAAACCCAGATGAAAAGTGTCGTTCGTTGTGAATTTTCAGGTTTTCGTCTGCCCCAACTTCTGCAGCAGGTCAGTGAGGACCACATCCCGTGCTCCCCTGCAGGCTATTTCGGAGGGTGTTCCCAGTTCCTTCGGCTGCCTCTAGATCCCAGGGCCTCTATGGAAGGACGTCACGTCATGAAATAATTACCGACCATTTGGCAGGTGATCAGCAGAGATGCTAGAGGGGAATCTGGAAATGGTGGGAAGGGAGCCAAGGTATTTTGACAGATCACTCATTCACCCGGTATTTAATTGCTGTCCCTGTTTAACTTCATAAATTAGGAGGGCTACCTCGGGTTCTGAATAATGGGAAGGAGCCCCTGACTAATGAAGACAGAGTGCTCCAAGACGAGGCTGCGTCAAACTGTAGTTCTTGGACAGAGTACAAGATTGTCAGTGGAGAAGCAGCTGGCTGAGACTGGGAAGGCTGCTGGTACCAAGCAGGGAGTGACCGAATGGTCTGCTATCAGCCCCTTTGCTGCATGGGTTTTGCCTCGGCCCCTGCAGTACTTTGAATATTTCTTTCTCAATCCAACTGTTTGAGTGTGGACTCTAATCTGGGAGAACTGGGTTTGATTCCCCACTCCTCCACATACAGCTGCCGGTACAACATTGGGTCAGTCACAAGTTCTCTCAGAGCTGCTCTCTCATGAGCAGTCCTCGAAAGGGCTCTCTCAGCCCCACCTACCCCACAGGGTGTCTGCTGTGGGGAGGGAAAGGGAAAGGAGATTGTAAGCCGCTCTGAGACTCCTTCGGGTAGTGAAGGGCGGGGTATAAATCCAATCTCTTCTTCTTTTGTAGAAAACGTGCTCCTTTTCCAACAATGATCATATCCCATTAACATTTCTTATGGTATGAATGCCTTATGTTGCATGTATAAATTGTGTATACAACTCACACCAGATGTCTGTGCAAGACACAGAAATCTACGAAACCATCACCAAAACATGGCAAAGCAGACATATTTACAGAGAGAAAAAGAAAGAAAATATAGAAAGCGTCTGCTCATCTCTATCAGGCGCTCAAGATTCCTAGCGCAAAACACTACAAGCAAAAATTGCAATTAACCAAATAAGCGCAGTGAAAGTGGAGTGAAGGTTAAGTGGATCCCACCATTAAGAGCAAATGTTCCACTTAAAAATAATCAAGGCTCACCTAACGAGCATCTATGCCCTGTTGAGTTCGCGGATCAGTTAAGCTGATCTGGGACTCCCTTGGAAGCCGGTGCAAAAGAAGAAGACGAAGAAGAAGAGAAGAAGAGATTGGATTTATACCCCACCCTTCACTTGGAGTCTCAGAGCGGCTTACAAACTCCTTTCTCTTCCCCTCCCCACTCTGTGAGGTAGGTGGTGCTGAGAGAGCTCTTTCCAGAAATGTCCTTGAGAGAACAGCTGTGACAGAGCTATAGCTTGCCCAGGGTCATCCAGCAGGTGCAAGTGGAGGAGCGGGGAATCAGACCCGGTTCTCCCAGATTAGAGTCCACGCACTTAACCACTACACCAAACTGGCTCAAAGTTTCAGCTACTGCCCTCCAACTGTCCAGACTAGGGATGCCAGCCTCCAGGTGGGGCCTGGATAATTACAACTCATCTGCTGACAAAGATGAGTTTGCGCGGAGAAAATGGCCACCTTGGAGGGGAGGATCTATGACATTACACCCAGCTGAAATCCTTTCCCTCCCCAAACTCCACCCCTCCCCAGGCTCCACCCCCAAATCCCCAGGAATTTCCCCACCTTGGGTTGGCAGCCCTAGTTCAAACCAATGATGACTTAACTAAACTATTTATTTGTTTGTTTGTTTTGACCTATATCCCGCCCTCCCCACCGAAGCAGGCTCAGGGCGGCTTACACCATAGTATAACGAAATAAAACAATTGATTTAATAAGATTACACTAAAATAAATCTAAAAACAGGACATAAAGTGCTAGCGCAATATGACAGTGGCGGAAATCTGGCAGTCAGTTAACAGCATGGTCTGGGTCATATCAGCAGGAACGCAAGCTATTCAGCTAATACAATATTGGTGCTGATGACAGGGGTAATTTCGTAGAAAAAGAGGTGCAGGAGCTCATTAGCATAACTCATTTGCATAACTCATTTGCATATGCCACACCCCCTAACATACCAGAAGTGTGTCAGAAGGCAACACCCACCCCTCAGGCTCCACTCCACAGGTGAGTGAAACTGACCTGCTCTTCCTCCATTCCCTTCCCCATCCAATACTTCGTGCAAGAAAAATAAGCGTAAAGAACACACCCTCATTCTCTTCCTGCTCCCTTGAAACTACCAGGTTCCAAGTAGACTTGAGATACCCAGGACATGTGCACCACCCATCCCTTCCTCTTCCCCTTCCCACAACAAGACACCCTGTGAGGTAGGTGGGGCTGAGAGAGGTCTTTTGAGAACTGCTCATGAGAGAACAGCTCTGAGAGAACTTGTGACTCGCCCAAGATCACACCAGCAGCTGCATGTGGAGGAGTGGGGAATCAAACCCGGATCTCCCAGATTAGAGTCCAACTCCTGACCACTACACCAAACTGATGGGGTGGAAGCTGCTGAAGGGTTGGTGAAATTTCTCCAGTACTTATGTGCCATGTGCCCAGATAAAAAATGGTAGACTTAGAAAATTTATATGCCACCTTGAGCAAGTCTCTGGAAAAGCAGCACACAGACATAAAAGGAACAATGATAAAATTATCAATATTCAAACAAAACATTAAAAACAATAAAGACCCTAGCAGGGCTTTCCCCGGGGTGCTGCGCCTCTGCACTGCTCAGGGAAGCCGAGGAGGGGGCGGGGCTTGGTCATGTGCCCGCCCCCTGGGCTCCTCACTCCCGGAGCTGCGCTCCTGTGCGCTCCTGCTCCAACGGACCCCTGGCTGATGATATTATTATTATTATTGATGAGATTGGGGCCAAGGCCTCAGATGGATGAGTGTGGCTCCTTAATTGAAAGCCTGGTGGAAGAGATCCGTTTTACAGGCCCTGCGGAACTATCTGAATTACACCATCTACTTCAGCTTCTGATGGGGTTGCCAGGTCCACCCCACCCCCCCGGCCACTGGCAGGGGATGGGGGGAGTAGGGTTGCCAGCTCCAGGTTGGGGAACTCCTGGAGATTTGAGGATGGAGCCTGGGTAGGACAGAGACCTCAGTGGGATGCAGTACCACAGAGTCTGCTCTTTGAAGCATCCATTTTCTCCAGGGGAACTGCTCTCTGTAGTGTGGAGATGAGCTGTAATTCCCTGGGATTCCCAGGCTCCACCTGGAGGCTGGCATCTCTGGCGTCCAATCTGTTTCTCAATCAATATAAGGTGATGTTTTCAACCTTTAAAGCCACACATGGTTTAGGGTCCCAGTACCTGAAGAACTGCCTCCAGCCATATTAACCAATCCAAGACTCCAAGAAACAGCCTTAGCAGAGGTTTGGCTGATGGGCACCCAGAGAAACTCTTTTTTCGGCTGATACCCCCCATCTTTGGAACTTCCTCCTCTGAGCATTGAGAAAGGTTACAGCATATTCTCATGGAAACTGTTCTTGAGCGGGGCAACCAAATTTATATATATATATATATAAGAAAGTCCCCTCACCAGAAAATCAACGCCCAGGCCAAACCGCTGGACCTAGAAGTACCAAATTAGGGGAGAGCGCTCCTACCATGGTGTAGGTGCTCAGTAAGAAGGGGTTTTTAGAAATTTGACCCCTCTGTGGGTCAAAAGGGGGGAATGTGCTGCCCCCCATCGATTCCTATGTGGCTGCCTCCTTGCACCCCCCACTCTCTGATTGGTCAGCTGCAGAGCTCAGCATTCTGAGGTTTAAAAAAAACAGTTACAGGAGACTGCAGAGAGCGAATGGCAGTTGAGGAAATCAGGAATAGCCAACAACCACCTGTGAGGTGCAGTGATGCTGCCGGCCTAGCTTCTCCGATGGCTTCCAACACACTCCCCCTCTCCTCCTAAACCTAACAGGCAGTTGTCTGTCAGGTACAGCAGCAGTTGCAGGGTGCTTAAAGCCATGAGGGAGCCCGCCCCAGCAGTAACTCCTTAGTGATCCTGCTGGCCCCACCTCCACAGTGGTTTCCAATACTCCTCCTCCTCCCCCTTCTACACTGGACAGGCAGCTGCCTCTCAGGTGTAGGAGAGGAGGTGGGATGCTTACAGCCGCCAGGGAGGTTTGCTCAGCAGGATTGCCTTAGCCCTGCTGCTGACCCTGGTGTCTGTCAGGTGTCAGAGCAGGACCAGGGTACTTTAATGCTACAAGGAGGAGGCAACTTAGGAATGCAGCAAAGACATTTGCCCATAGTACTCCTGCAGGGCACTGAGCTGTGCAGGCCAAGTACCCCAGCAAGATCACCCTGAGGTGCTCAGAACAACACAGTCCCCATATGAGCAAAACAATCCAGGAACACCAGTAGAAAGGCCATCACTTTTGTGGAAGGTGGCAGGAGTTGACTTAACAGACAACTGCTTCTTAAATGGACATTTCTGTGTTGCCTGCTCCAGAGTGAGCTCACCAAGCAGCCTGGTGATCCTAGCACCTGAGGGCAGAACCACCAATGTGGTCTATAGAGAGGTCCTTCAGTAGAGAGGGAAAAAACCAGTACGTACGTCTCTCTTCATTTTTTACACTACGATCTTCTCCATTAGAACTCCTACAACAAATGTTACATTTCAAACTTCACAGCATCAGTATTATAACTGGATTTACGGAACTTAAATACCGTAGCGAAGCACGGGTATCAGGCTAGTCAGCAATAAAGTTAAGCTATGTGCCTGTATGCATTTCACAGGAGATGCTAAGATCAGGGTGTAACATCACGGCCTGAAAAATCTGCCTTCTGCCCTTCTGTCTTCTAAACTTATGGAACATCTGGCCTGATGAATGGTTCTGGGGAACTCAAAAGCCTGATCCTAATAAAAGGTTCATTTGAAAAGCAGGACACGAACCCCATACAGAAAGCGGCAAGAAAAATCTCACCCCACGGCTTCAGAAAGAAGCACACCGTCAGTTCTCAAAAGAACAGCAAATAACTTTTCTATTGGATGGAGCAACCCTTCCCCTTACGGACGTCTGCTTCTGATCGGTTGCTAGACCCGCAAAAAAAAAAAAAGGCATTTATCTTGGTGCATCAGGAAACAAAAGTGCTCTTCTGAGATGGTGGAGGAGAGAAAATACATCCGTGAGTGTCCTCGAGGGAGGGTGGCTGAGAAGGAGAGAAGATTTGCTTCTGTGTGTAGGAGCTAATAACTCCCATTTAACTGGAGAACACGGTGGTGGTAGCGAGTGGGGGGGGGCGGAAACAGTACAGAGGCCTCTGTGGAATGGCTGTCACGGCTCTGCCTCGCCAGCTATTGAAATGCTGATGCCTGGAATTATTTCGTATCGCGCCGTGGAATCGCTTCGTGGAGGGCCTTTGCCTTGGAGACATCTCGCCTCCCCGCCATCCGTGAGAAGGAGAAGCAGAAAAGTTACTGGGTCCTTTGCCACAAGACAGGTTGTCAGCTCTTCTCTGGTTTGGGGACAATGAACGGAGGCCTGGAAATGTCGATCCAGACAACCAGAAAATGCCGTTTTCTCCTACATGCCCTTTCCCTGCTCTTTTCCCCCTGTCAAGTCACAGCTGATTTGTGGTGTCGAGGTGGTCTGCCGTTGCCTTCATCTTCATCTGTGTCTTGACCCTGGTTATTCCTTTGCAGTCTCCCATCCAAATACTGACCAGGGCTGACCCTGCTTAGCTTCTAAGATCGGATGAGATCGGGCTAGCCTGGAGTGGGAAACCGTAGACCAGGGTGCACAAAGATCCCGAGAAAGACCATTTTGGATAGAGGTGTTCAAACACCAGCTAGTTCAAGCGAAGGTTCTGACTGCCGGCCGCAATCAGAGAGCTGATTATTAGGCTCAAAGGGTAGCGGTCTGCAGAAGGAGAGCTAGATTTGAGTCCAGTCGTACCTTAGAGAGCTGACCAAGGGAGCTTTGACTCGCAAAAGCTTCTACCCCCAAAATCATCTTGGTCTCTAAGGTGCTACTGGGCTTGAATCTAGCAGATGATTAGTCTAAGAGAAGGCAAGGGAGAGATGTTTTCTCCCTACCATACTTGTTTCTTCTTGCATCCCTGCAAGGCCAGGATTCTGGGAGAAGCTGAAAGAGGAGGAACGGAAACCAAATCTTGATGGGGAGGATCAGCAGAGAGACCCCTTCTCCCCACGCCCCCCAACTCCCCTCTACTTCCCACCCTTCCAGGGAGAACTTTGGGGAGATCAGAAGGTGAGTGGGCTTCTTTTGAGTAGCATCTTCTTTCCCCCACCCCTTAAAAAAAGTCACTTCCTGTGTGCCTGCAATGCTGGAAACCAGCAAGAAATTTGGGGTAAGGACAGCCCCAGAGCCAGAAATTTTTGGCTGGTGGGGCCGAGGCTGGGGCACTGGAGCGGGGAACTTAATTAGATTAAGTGGGGATAGTAAAGGAAAGAGTCTTTGTTTCCTTCCCCAGCTACCCCCTGTGGCAGTTAGGCAGCCACAGAAGGAAAGGGAAGCCTAGGGCTGCCAAGTCAGCCCAGGGGGCGGAGGATCCCCCGCTACAGGGGTTCCCGATCCGCCGACCAGCATTCAGCCGGCGGGGGAAACCCCACCCCTGAGGCCGTCCAGCCTGGACGACCTCCCTCACGTAATGACGTCACCCGGAAGTGACGCCATCACGTTGGGGGCGTTGCCAGGGCGACGCTCTGGCAATCGCCCCCAAACTCTATGATACCATAGAGTTTGGGGGCGATTGTCAGAGCGTCGCCCTGGCAACGCCCCCAACGTGCTGACGTCACTTCCGGTGACGTCGTCCGGTAAGTTTCTTACACTTGGCAACCCTAGGGAAGCCCCCTGCCCTTCTGGTCAGTTTCACTCCCCTCCCAACAGCTGATCTTGGGGGATCTTGGGGGGGGGGGGTAAAACTGACCAGAAGTGTCAGGGCAGGTTGCGGGATTGGGCAGTTTTGATGCAGGTTCACGAAGTCAGAGTCAGGCTGCAGGACTGGCCTAATCATGCCCCGATCCAGATCTGGGCTTGCTGGATCTCTGGGTGTATTTGCCAAAGCCGAGAGTCAAGAGACTTGATGCCAGGCTTTCATGATCAGATTCCCTTACAAGTAATTTAGCTGCAAAAGGAAACCACTGAGAGGGGGCTAAATACGGAGAAGAACCAAGGGGCTGGGAAAGAGGCGGCTTAGCTCCTCCCTCCTGCCTTTCCTCCTTTTGAAAATGCCCCCGGGGGCATTTTGAAGCCATGGTCGTGAAACAAGGTGGACATAATGTGGAAGCCATGGTAGTGAAAAAAGACAGGCATAATATGGGTCCCTCTCCTTTTGATGCTGCTAGGCTTAAAACAGACCAGAGGAAACCCCTTTAAATCAGGGAAAGAGCACTGAAGGAACACCCTGTCCCTTTCCGCCTGCCTATCTGACACTTGGTTGGAATGATAGGCCTGGAAAATATCATGCAAGGTAATGTGGCGGGGAGGGGGAATCAGAGCTATAGATGCTTCATTGGGAAACTAACAGAAATGAAAAGAACAGCAGTCAAAAATAGAACAACCATCAATGCCAAAGGACAAAATCAGCGCTGCCAGCTCTGGGTGGGGAAATAGCTGGAGATTTTGTGGGCGGAGCCTGGGGAGGGTGGGATTTGGGGAGAGAAGGGACCTCAGCAAGGTATAATGCCATAGAGTCCACCCTCCAAAGTAGCCATTCTTTCTCCAGGGGAACTGATCTCTATTGCCTGGAAATCAGTTCTAATTCCAGGAGATCTCCAGCCGCCACCTTGGGTTCTGATCTGAGAGAGTCAGCGCTAGATGTTTATTTCTAGAGTGGATAAGTTGATAAGAATTGCTATTGCCACATGCTCTGGCAAAGCAATCTTTGTGAAACGGGTAGTTGATGTTGCACAACATCCGTTGTGTGTGAGTGATAAAAGAAGATATTTTTCGACTGAATCACAACTGTGATAGTAAATGTTTTTCGCAAATGTATCTTCATTTACTCATCATCGTTTTTGTCACGGATGTACTGTTTGGACTTCCGGCGGCTGCCACCTGAAGGTTGGCAGCCCTAAACAAAATGAGGACCTCCCTTTCCTAAGCTCAGATTTCCCAGCTGCAAAACGGGGCAAATGATTCATTCACCACGTGTACCTGAGGAGCAATGGGATACAGGGAGCCATCCTCTTTGGATGTGGAAAATAGCTATATCAAGAAGTGTAAAAAAAGAAATGGCTCTCGTTCTGCTCGACGGTTTGACATTGCAAATTTGTTCAGAAGACTCGGGAGGGGGATCCGCACAGCTTTGCGGAAGCGAGTGACCCACAAGACCGTTTGCCCCGACCCTCTCTCTGCCCGCGTCTGTCTTGAGCAGCAGAGGGACTCTGTGTTGGTGCTCATGATTCAAGGCCAACGGCTGCTGGCAAAAAAAAAAAATGTTTTCCCCGCTGCTTTTACTCCAATGGACTGGAAACCAAGACTTGAACAGATGGCTGTGCAGGTCAAGAGGTGAACGGCAACATCCAGGCACTGCGATCACGCGGGCAAACACACTCATCTGTGGTTTAATACCACTCCGGCACACGCTGCAGAAACCAACATAACAATGTCCCGGGCAGTGATCGACCTCCCCATTCAAATCTCAGCACCGCATCCCGATTGCTTTGTGCCACAGCATTCAAGCAGGGATACAAAGAGGAAAATCCATCCATAAGCAGTCCTGCAGGATCGAAGAGTCCATCTAGTCCAGCATCCTGCTTCCCTTCCAGTGGCCAACCAGAACTAGCACTTCAGCAGATGTATACCATGGCCACACTGCCGGTATGATGAAGAGGGGGACTGGCTTTTAGCTGATCTCACTGCTTTAAGCACAGCTGCGACAGCACTCAGGCCTGAAACCAGGTTTGATATCCCTGCCTGACATCTTCCAACTTCAGGACTGCTTACAAGAACCACCCAGTTGCATGAGACCACAGCTTCACCTAGTCCAACATCCTGTTTGCCATGCCAGCTAATCAGGTTAGGAGAGGAAGGCAACAGACCTCGCCTAAGCTGGTACTCAGTGACATTCCATGCCTGTGAAACATGGAGGTGTCATTTAACCATCAAGGTGACCAGCCATTGATGGACCTTCCCTCCACTAATCTGTTTACCTGCATTTTTAGGGTCGCCATTTGCCCGCTATTGGCAGGCAACCCTCTGCTGGGGCTCCCTATCTCCCACCCTCACTCAGTGGGGCAGTGGAGGGAAATGGGGCAGAAGTGGCATTGCACAGTACATCAACATCACTTCTGGGTGAGGAACAAGAAGCGATGCCGCTGCACTGAGTGATCTCCCCACCCCCCACCCCCAATCTCTATGGTCTTTACCACAGAGATTAGGGAAATTCCTAGAGTGTCACTTGACAATGCAATGGCTTGCGACATCTTCATGAGATCTCATTTTTCTTTTGAATTTTTCTCCCACTGCCACTTCCGGTGAGAGCAGACAATGGGACCGGGGAGGGGGTGATTTCTCACCCACACTGGGGACTTGGCAGGCCTAACAGCTCAAGACCCTAAGTAAGCTAGGACAACAGATCCGTGTTCCTTCTAAGCTGAGTGAGTGTGAGCTAGCTCACAGTTTTTTAGCCAATGGCTCACACATTTTTTTGTCTTAGCTCAGGAAGGACGGCTCCAGAGCAAACTGATTTATGCAGCAGCCAAATCGCTCGCTCACAACTTTAATGCCAGGAGCTCACCAAGTAGAATTTTTGCTCGCAAGGCTCCACAGCTTGGAGGGAGCATTGCAACAGATCCACTTTAGACCACTGGCATACAGTGCTGTTCTTGTATTCTATTTTTTTCCCCATTTTCTTATTTAAACTGGTATTTCCTAAACTACATTTCTGTATTTTTTAATTTCATAAACTGCTTTTAGATCCCTGTTGGGGAGAAAAGTGGGATAAAAACTCTAAAATATAAATAAGCATCATGAGAAGATGAGAGCCCCGTTAAAAACATGGCCCCGATCCAGTGGGGCTTCTCTTATGTAACCTTCAGCCTTCTTTAAAAGTCTGCAGTCAGTTCTTAGACAGATGGGGGAATTATATTCTAATGGAGTGAAACTGTTTCTTCAAACAGGAGGTGTGACCAAAGAAAGGAGGGCATTGAACGAAATGGGTACAGACAGGGGTCCGTTGGAGCCGGAGCGCACAGGAGCAGAGCTCCGGGAGTGAGGAGCCCAGGGGGCGGGCACATGACCAAGCCCCGCCCCCTTCTCGGCTTCCCCGAGCAGTGCAGAGGCTCAGCGCCCCGGGGAAAGTTCTGCTAGGGTCTTTATTGATTTTAATGTTTTGTTTTAATATTGATAATTTTATCATTGTTCCTTTTATGACTGTGGGCTGCTTTGCCACAGACTTGCTCAAGGTGGCATATAAATTTTCTAAGTATACCATTTTTTTATCTGGGCACATGGCACATAAGTACTGGAGAAATTTCACCAACCCTTCAGCAGCTTCCACCCCATCAGTTTGATGTAGTTGTCAGGAGTTGGACTCTAATCTGGGAGAACCGGGTTTGATTCCCCACTCCTCCACATGCAGCTGCTGGTGTGACCTTGGGCCAGTCACAAGTTCTCTCAGAGCTGTTCTCTCATGAGCAGTTCTCAAAAGACCTCTCTCAGCCCCACCTACCTCACAGGGTGTCTTGTTGTGGGGAGGGGAAGGGGAAGGGATGGGTGGTGCACATGTCCTGGGTATCTCAAGTCAACTTGAAACCTGGTGGTTTCAAGGGAGCAGGAAGAGAATGAGGGTGTGTTCTTTACGCTTATTTTTATTGCCCAAAGTATTGGATGGGGAAGGGAATGGAGGAAGAGCAGGTCAGTTTCACTCACCTGTGGAGTGGAGCCTGAGGGGTGGGTGTTGCCTTCTGATACACTTCTGGTATGTTAGGGGGTGTGGCATATGCAAATGAGTTATGCCAATGAGTCATGCTAATGAGCTCCTGCACCTCTTTTTCTACGAAATGACCCCTGGGTACAGACAACAGGAGGAAGGACTGAACTGAAAGGCCTAAGGCAAGAATCCCGGCAAGAGATCATTCCCCCCACATTTTCCAACCATGGGTGAAAGTCTCTTGTTCTTACCTGAAAAGGGAAAATGTCAGGGAAGAATGAAAATGCCCTTGATCCTCCCCTGCAACTCTTTTAAACTGCCAGTTGTTTCGGATTCTTTAGTCATACATTAAATGGCAACCAGATCCTCGCCTTGCAGAGAGAGACAAACAGCACGTCCCTCACCTTGCCTGCCTTTGTTCCGCTAAAAGCCTCCTGCGACTTGTTTGCGCGGCGCCCAAGGATGTATTGCAATGGACAGCCATGGATGCACCTCTTCTGATTTGTACAAGGGGGGGGGGGGGGAACGGGGGATAAAACCTAAAGCAATCTGGCTTTATAAGGTGCCTTCCGCAGAAAATGCTGCATGGAGCATTGTTCACCGGTGGCAAGTCGTAACCGCGGGAGCAAGTACAGGTCTCTTTTCAGATGCTTGGTGGGGACAAAAGCCTGCTGCAAGAAAGCCAAGATCTGTGTTTTATTTTTGACAGGAGGCTCTGTTCTGAGTCAGGAATGCAGCCATTAAAAAGAACGCCACGCGTCACCCATGAGGAACTCCCAGGCTTGGACCAGGAACCATACCGACGGAGGCCTAATAAACAGTGAGGTACAATAAGGATTTGATTGCAGATTTATATATTTATTTTCTTTATTTTTCACATTTTTACCCCGCCCTCCCCGCAATCGGGCACAGGGCGGCTTACAGAGTGGCACAACGCCAAGTTAAAATACAATTAAAGCACTTTAAAACATTAAATTTAACAATAAATTAACAATAAAGTGCTCGCAATAAATGCTGAAAATCAGCTGATGTTCAGATGACGTCCTGCTGTTTCTCTTGTGACCTAATGTGAGTTCCCTCGGGCCAGCCCTCATCTCCGATGGTAATGGAGGTGGCAGATGGTAGATAGGTGGTGGCGGCTCCTAGTCAAAGGCCTGGTGGAAGAGCTCCGTCTTTCAGGCCCTGCGGAACTGCATAAGGTCCCGCAGGGCCCTGATCTCCTCCGGGAGCTCATTCCACCAGATCGGAGCCGTCACCGAGAAGGCCCTTGCCCTGGTACCAGCGAGCCTGGCCTCCCTTAGCCCTGGGACCGAAAGTTGGCGCTGAGATCCCGACCGAAGTGCTGTCTGGGGTACATGCAGGACAAACAGCAACCTCAAACTAGGAATGTGCACAGTCCTGGGAGCCTGAAAACACTGGATCCCGATATTCCCTGTTACTCTCGAATATTTCTAGCATTTCTAGCATTTTTCTGGAGTTATTTACTGGCATCCCGGAAAGTCCCAGGGACCATCTGGGCACCCACATACATCCAGAAAATACCGGTAAGTATTTTTCACATATTGTGGTGTAGTGGTTAAGAGCAGCAGGCCAGTATCTTGGACACCCAGGTTCAAATCCCTACTTTTGCTGTGGAAACTTGCTAGGTGACCTTGAGCCAGTCACATGCTCTTAGCCTAACCTACCTCACAGGGTTGTTGAGAGGATAAAATGGAGGAGAAGAGAATGATGTAAGCCACTTTGGGTCCCCACTGAGAAAGGAAGGTGGGACACAAATGAATTAAATAATTAAATAATAAATAGTAAATATGTCTATTTGGACTGGAAACATCCAAATGCAAATCCCTACCTCAAAAACTTGACAAAGTATTCCCCCTCAAACACTCTGGTTTGGTGTAGTGGTTAGGAGTGCGGGCTCTAATCTGGGAGAACCAGGTTTGATTCCCCACTCCTCCACATGCAGCTGCTGGTGTGGTCTTGGGTCAGTCACAAGTCCTCTCAGAGCTGTTCTCTCAAGGGCAGTTCTTGAGAGAGCTCTCTCCGCCCCACCTACCTCACAGGGTGTCTGCTGTGGGGAGGGGAAGGGAAAGGAGATTGTAAGCCACTCTGAGACTCTTTTGGGTAGTGAAGGGCGGGGTGTAAATTCAATCTTTTCCCCTTCTTCTTTTCTACTGAGCATTTAAAATGGTTCTTAACTAAGGCTGCCGTATCTGGGTTGGGTTACATACTTGGTTACATATTTCATATGATATGCTTCCTGTGTTTAACTCTGCCGTATGAGAAATAAATGCCCTTCCTGGTTAGAGCTCACTCAAAATGTAGCAGGGTAGGTCTTGATCATGAAAGTTAGCAAGGTTCAAAAGGTAGAAGGCAGAAAGGTTCGAAATGTAGCAGACTTCAAATGAAGCAAGACTTACCCTTCATGCTCCTGATGCACATGGAAACCCAACAATCCAATAATTTGTGGATCACTCTTTAAACGGTGAGCAGATTTTCAGCAAAAGCGTTCGGAGTGCTTGGCTTCAGAGCACTTGGGCGTTGCAAGCAGGATATGTTAAATTCTCAAACACGCTACTTGACTGCCTAGGTCTTCTGCCTTGACCTGGCCCGGCGCATCAGATCCTTCTGACCACCAAACTTCTCATTCCAGCAACTGACCTCAGGAACAACTTGAAGCTGCCCTATAGTGAATGGTGTGGAACAGCGGTCACTGGGGGTGGGGGGGGGGGGGTGGGGTATTTGTGAACTTCTTGCTTTGTACAGCGGGTTGGACTAGATGACCCCGGAGTGCTCTTCCAACTCTGTGATCCTATGATTCCATGAATCAGGCCATCAGCATATCAAGATCAGTAGACCAGCAGCTCTCTGGGGTCTTAGCCAGAGGATTTTCACCTCACCCACTACCCGGTCCTTTTTGCTGGAGATGCCAGGGGTTGAACTTGGGATCTCCGGCATGTAAAACAGAAGCTCTTGCAGTGAGCCACAGGCCATCTCCCAGAGAACATCATCCAGACATGGATCTGGCCAGTATCCAAACCTATCTCTGGAGTATGCATTCCCCAAGCCAAAGCCCCCCAGCCTTGCTTCAGCATCAATAAAGAGAACAACTTGCATGGAATTTAGCTTTTTCACTGGCTGATGTCCTGGACATGCTGACCTTTTCCTCCCCAGAATAATTACTTCTGCATCAGCCTGCATAAGAATTACTATCTTACAAGGGACCCTTGCCTTAATCCCTTCGCCAAGCTTCATTTACAGCAACCAAGTCTGAGTACTTGTAGTTGCATTTGCTGACATTCATCCCTGGTTACATCGGACTTTCCTTTTCCTGTTCCTCCTCTGCTTCCCCCCTTTTTTGGGGTCCCTGTGAGTGACAGAAAGTGCAGTGCAGAGCTGGACCTCAGGATCAGATAGGGTTGCCTGGAGATTTGGAGGGCGGAGCCTGGGGAGGGCAGGGCTTGGATCTCAGCAGGGTATAACGCCATAGAGTATACCATCCAAAGTGGCCCTTTTCTCCAGGGGAGATCTCTAGGTGCCACATAGAAGCTGGCAACCCTAGAATCAGATCCTGAGGCGACCCAAGTAAGATAATTCCTTTGAGATTGATGGAAGATGATAACTGAGGGCGGGGTTGATTTTACCATAGAGTTTTTGCCCAAATTCCGGAGCACCCCCATGTCACCAGTGATGCAGTGATGTTGCTGCGGGTGCACACACAGCCAGTGACACCAGCCTAGGCCTCTTCACTGCCAGTAACCTCCCCCCCCATTGATTCCCAGGGGTCCCTTGCAACCCAAACTAGGATGGACCAGTACCCCCATAGGCCTATATGCAGCCCCATCCAGTTCCTGGGCAAGCCAAGATTCTGCCACCACTCCTGCTTAATCGAGCTCATTATTTTCCAGCCAGGAAGAAGATTTCAGACTCTAGCGTCTTCCATACGGGGACAGGCTTGTCTGGTTTCCTTTTTGCTGCTGTCACTGCAGATACAGCACCGACAGCAACGGGGCTGCCACGTTTCCCCACATCTTCCCTATCCCAGTTCCCCAGCACTGGCCATTCTTCCTTTACATGGCTGCATATGAGTGCCGCTTATGCTGGACTCACAAGCAGAAAAGGGCACGTACGAGTTGGGAAGGCACAAAACTCCCCCAAACATTTGATACAAAGTTGTCGCGTCACAACCACCAGCCAACGCAAGGTCTTTGTAACGTGCGAAGCATCCGTCAGGGAGGAGGGCCTTTCAGCTCCATTCTTGAGGTCAGGGTCACGGGTGATTGGATAGACAGCTTGTGTGAAGAGGGATTCTTGACCAAACTATGGAGGAAAGGTAAGACGCCCAAATGGAGATCCAGAAGCCCTACCCAACTTGTCTTCCCTGGAGCTTTCAAAACATGAGTTAAGGAGGCTGGGACTAAGAAAGCACCTGTAATAGGAGACGAGGAAGGCACCAGCCTGCTGGGTAGGGTTGCCAGCTGTGAGCTGGGGAATTCTTGGAGATTTGGGGGTAAAGCCTGGGGACGATGGGGTTTAGGGACGGGAGAGATCTCAGTGGGGAATAATGCCATAGCAACCATTTCCACCAGGAAAACAGAGCTCTGTTATCTGGACAACAGTTGTAATTCCAGGAGATCTTCAGGCCCTACCTGGAGGTTGGCAACCCTATTACTCTGTGTGTGTGTGTGTGTGTGTGTGTGTGTGTGTGTGTGCGTGTCTGTGTGTGTGTCTGTGTGTGTGTGTCATACACACACAGACACACACTCTTGCCAGCAAGAACTGCAGAAAGGGAAGATGGGAAGGTTAGGGAATAAATGCCTGCTAAACGCTCTCCTCTGATTCTGGTGTTTTCATACTGATCTCTCTCCTTCCACCATTTCCCCTCCACAGCACTATCTTTTCCTCCTTTGAAATGTCAGCCTGAGGGCAGAGCGTGTACCCTTCGTTTGATTTCACAGCACCTTTGTGCAGTGCGTTGTTCCCATTGCACTCTAGACACATAAAAACCATGCGAGTAGCTGCGTGGGCAACAGAAGCCATGCTGGTGGCTTGGACTGTGGGGGCGAAGTCCCCCGCCAGTGCCAGAGGCAGGGACAGCACTGGTGTGACCATGGAGTTCCTCGTGACCTGCAGGTCCAGGCTGGCAAACACAACTCCTGCCCTGTCAGCAGCTACCACACCATCAGTGTAACTTATGAGAGGCTACAGGCAGGCTTGATTCTCAGTGAGGAAAATTGGGGGAAATATCTCCAGCAGTGTTTTGGACCCAGTCCGTCATGGGCTCATCTCACCAAAGCCCTGCCACCCCCTTCCTCTTCACATCTAAACTTTCCTGGAAACTGGAGACATTCTTCCTTCAGGATGTCTGGGACTGCAGCATGATCGAAAGGAAGTAACCTCAGAGCAGTGACATCCAGGGCTGCAACAGGCAGCCTTGTCTCTGGCAGGTCAGACATCTCTGCTATCAGGGGGTCACTGAATGGGACAATTAAGCCCGATGCAGAGATACCAAATTACCCACCCCCAAGCAGCAGAGATGCTTTAGGATCACAGTAGCCTTCCAACAGGTATTTTATTTCTCACCGCACATTAGTATGCCCTGGCAATATAGCTTGGGCACAGTCTAAAATTGTCAAAACATGCCACAAGAAGTCATGTAACCAGAACAGAGTCCAATAGCCCCCTAGAGATCAACAAGATTTGGGCGGTATGAGCTTTTGAGAACCCAAGTTCCCTTCACTGCAGCTGACTTACGGCGATCCCAGCAAGGGACTTCCAAGGAAAGTGGCAAGCAGAGGTGGTTTGCCATGGCCTTTCTCTACAGAGCCTTCCTTGGTGGTCTCCCATCCAAGAACCAACTCCGCTCACAGCAACCCCAGCAAGGGGCTTTCAAGGCAAGGGAGAAACAGAGGTGGGTTGCCCTGGCCTTTCTCTGCGAAACCTTCCGTGGTGGTCTCCCCTCCAAGCACTGACCCTGCATAGCTTCTGAGATCTGATGAAATCAGGCTGTACCATGCCGCCTTCCCTCTCCCAAGGTGCTACTGGACTCAAATCTAGCTGTTCTCCTGCAGGCCAACATGGCTGCCTTTTAAGACACGTCGTTAGACGTTCACGCATCTTGAGTGGGTAACCTGTGCAGACCCCCAGCATTGCCGAGGGTCTAAGTCGCGGGAACCGTGACGAAGCTAAGCAGGTCCAGGATGGGAGACCCTCCTGGGACCTGCATGTATATTGTCTTGAGTTCCAGGATGGAACAAAAGAGGGGTGTCAGTTTGCATGTAGCGCAAGTTTCTGAAAATTCACCCAAACATCATACAGAAAGGGCAGGAAGGAGTCTCTGGTTCATATGCCCCATTAGCCATAAAGCTTATGGGGCGATCTTGCCCCAGTCAGCATACTCTCAGTCTATTATACTAGGTGGTTGTGAGGATATTTCATTTATTTTTTATTTATTTAAAACATTCTCATGCCACCTTTCCGCCCAATCAGGGTCCACAGGGTGATGAACATTAAAAAAAAAACCATTAAAATGTTCGAACAAGTCAAAATGCAGTTACAATTATAAAATAATTTACTTATAAATACACACAAAAATAACATGAGCGGGAGGGCCAGGAACTGTTACCAAGAAGCATCTGCCTGATGGAGAAAGATACCAAAAGAGAAAGACAGAAGAATCTCCCTGGGGAGTGAGTTCTAGAGTTTTGGTGCCACAACCGGGAAGACCCTGTCTTGGGTTGCTACCAATCGAGCTTCTGATAATGGGGGCAGCCAAAGCAGGGCTTCCAAAGATGACTGGGGTGTATGGATAAGTTCGTATGGGAGGAGGTAGTCCTTAAGGATATGCCCCTTAAGGATATGAGGGAGAATTACGTCAGCTGCCCCTTGGAGGAGTGCTAGACGAAAATGTGCTAGATAGAATTACACGAAAGTCAGAAACCCGTGGGGATGGGAGAGAATGCCACACTTTAAAGAAGCACATTTTTGTTACCCATGGCAGAGAGGCTGAAGAATCTAGCAGGATCTCCACCTGAAGACCAAGTCCGCTGCATCTGTTTTTCAAAAAGATAACTTCCAGAGCACTACAAATCAACCAAATACTAGAGGGCAAATATTAGCAAATATCTGAACATTATCGATTTTACCCCTCAAATTTTCAAATCTGCCAACTCGAACAGGAAATCTGAACCTCAAGATTCCAAAATCTGAGTGCTTGATGATTGTGAGCATTTTGTGTTTCGACAGGTTTCGAATATGGGCTCTCACAAGCTGTCAGCACTTAAATACTATTGTATGTCATCTATTAAATCTGATCAGGTACTGAATGTTTCCCACTGTATCGTTTCAATGGGAATGAGCTTGGAATCCCTGCACAAAAGAATATGCTTACATTGAGCTACGGCACCATTCCTAAATCCCACGAAGAAGCTACTTTACTTTACTCCAAACTGTCCACTCTGACTGGCAGTGACTCTCCAAGGACTCTGGCAAAGCAAGGTCTTTTCTAAGATCCTTTATGCAGAGAGGGTTTGAGCCTGGGACTTCCTACATACAACACATGGGCTCCACCAACGAGCCATGGCATTTCCCCCAAGTACTAAGATCCCTCTTTCCAGTCTCCATGAACTCTCAAATACTACTTACTACTGCATGTCAACAGTCAAAGGCTAAACACCGCTGCATGCCAACCATCAAATGCCATCAAGAATGAAATTCCATTACAGGTCAGTACTGCCGACTTCTGGCAAGACTTGCGAGCATGGCGGACGTGCTCCTCCGCATCTGCGGGGAGCGCGATCCGTACCCGGTGGGAAGAAGGGGCTCTGGACTGGTGCCGAGCCCCCAGAGACCCCAGTGACGGGGCTCTGCCTGGGGTGGCCCGAAGGGGATCTCTCCCTACGGTGGCGACCGAGGGATAGAGATCCCTTTTCATCACCCCCATAGGTTCCCCCGCCGTGGGAGCCGTATGGCTGAAAGCGCAAATCCAAGAAGCAGCAGAGAGTGCGAAGCAATGAGGCTGGAACTGACAGTTACGCATGGAGAAAACGTGAGTCTGAAGTAAGAAAAGCAGAACACAGCGGGAAGACGGCGGGAGGAGTGAAACCCACCCCACCCCCCTCCGGGACTAGCGTACTTACGAGACTCTTTACGTGGCGTTACTGCAGGAATAAAAGCCCATCCGCCTTGCTAGATGGCAGCATCACTCACTTGGAGATATAAACTTTAGAAGGACATAAGTGCTGTTTGAAAATTTGCTCCTTTCGTTCATCTTATCTATCTATAAACAAAGAGCGTAGTCTCAACAATGACGGGGAAACTGAAACCTTCCCCCAAACTAGGAAGTACAGCTCCGAGTTCAAAGGTTGATACCACGGAGATGAGTGCGGTGTTCTCCTCGTTATTGCGACCTCTAGTGGACCAAATGACAGCTCTCAACGTTAAGATGGACAAAATGCAGCTAGAACTAAAAGAGTCGAATAAATCCACAGAGAAGCTGCAGCGAGAACTTCTGGAAGTAAAAACTTCAGTAAAAAACCAAGATGCAAGACTACAAAAGGCAGAGAAGGAAAAGGCCTTCCACCACGATCAGCTTTTGAAATTACAAATGGATAGATCGAATTTTTTCCTAAGACTTCAGAATGTGCCAGAAAACACAGGAGAAGACCTTAAAATTTGCTAAGTGAAGCACTTGAACCAGTGACAGGCATGAAAGCAGCGGATATAAAAAGCGATATGGATATGGTTTACAGAACCTATCCAGATTACACTAAAAAGAAAAGCCTGCCTGGTGAAATTATGATAAGGTTCTCCAAAAAATCTACAAGAGACGTGGTGCTTAGGACCACAAACAAAGCAGCTCTGAAGATCCTGGGAGAAGAAGTAAAAGTGATGAAGGATATCCCATTTGAAATAAGGAAAAGAAGGAAAGTCTATGGAAAATTGACATCTTGGCTCCAGTCTGAGTCTATCATCTATCGTTGGAATACTCCAGAAGGACTATGCTTCAGCATCAAAGATAAGAAGTATAAGATTGACTCTGTTCAACAAGCGAAAAAATTTCTGGAAAAAAGCAAAGAGCAGAAAACTGGGAGAGACTCAGATGGTTCACTGGCCTCGCAAGAAAGCATGTATGGATTTGATAGCTCAAAGAGTGAAGAAGAAGTGTCTGACTCGGAAAAGGGAGCTGCAGCTCCAAAAATAGTTGAGACTGTTAAGACAAGAAAAGGACGAAAGAAGAAATAGTGATTAAACTGTTTTATTAAGCATTGCACTTATGTATTATAAATGGTTTAATTAACCGTATTTCTCTAGGTGGGCGTGCCTGCCAAATAGTTTTGATAACTTTTATAGTAGCAGTAACAAGTAATTGAAATTTATCCAAGGTTTTAAATGCTTCATAATTATTTTATGTAACAAGGTAGTATTAAGCAAATGATAAAGTACTCTCTGTATAAGGTATATGTAGCTTAGATTGTAGCGTTATAGTTGTAGTCATAGAGAAAAATCGATTAAAAAATTATTAAAAAAAAAAAGTACTGTCGAATTCTGTCACGAGTCAGCGACAACATACGCATCACAAAAACCAAACTATGGGAAAAAATACATCAGAGGACTGGAAACAGAGATATCACCAATCTGGAGGGCAAAGTATTCAAGCATTCAGAGGATATTCAACATGAAAGTTTGCACAGGAGAATTTCGGAGAGCATGTTCATCTGTCCCCTTGGCCTTACCTTAACGTGAACTGGTCCTCAGTTGAGTTCTTAGCAATAGTCACCAGAAAGGTCAACACATCTCCTTGTTTCACGGTCTTTGGCATATACAGGATGGCAACGTTACCATCCAGCCTCATTTCACTCAAGGAAGGGCTGCCGGGAGTCTGGTAAAGGAAGACAGTCCCAATCCTCTGCAAGGGTGGCCCCGATTCATCAATATCATTGTGTCCAGGTCTGATCCCATTATTTTTCCTCTGATCTTCCTTAGCGCAATCCCCTTTGTCATTTCCCTGTTGGATAGCATAGTAAAGTTCCACAGGACTCCCTTCCAACTGATTCAGTAGTTTCTTACGGCCAGCAACCACCGTGGGTGGGTTAAACCAACCGGGAAGAAGTTCCAGCTCCGCCACACACAATCCTAGGTCCCCTTTCAGCCTACAGCTGCCTCGGACTTCCCTCGTTTCTCGAAAAGCGAAGACCTGTAAGCAGGGCAGTCTTTCGCCAACACTGTAATCATCCCAGTCCCTCCCGACGATGTAGAACAAAACCTGGACTTTGGGCCTACTTGGGTAGATCTTGTTGTTCATGATGTATGCTTTCAGCTTCCAGTTAAAGGAGAACTTGGGCGCGGTAGGTCCAAAGGGATTTGAAGGAGACAGCAGGTCGTGAGGAACGACTTGTTCAATTGAAAAAGGTCCGTAGGTTGCGTTCAGTATAGGCGGCCGCTTAGTTTTATAGATTAGGAAGGACTCAACCCGGGACTGAAGGCTTGAGTTCCTCATGATATCCTGGTTGGCTTCTTTGAGAAAGAAGGAGACGTCTGTGTTGTGGATGTGGTAACTCACGGGCAGGTACGTTGGCAGCAAGGAGAACCTCTGTATGCTCTCCAGGATCCCTCGGCTCTCCGTCACTGGAGAAAAGAAAGGAGATTTTAGAAAGCTGAAAGTTAACGGCGGTTAGAATGTTCAGCTAAGCCTTGAGAGATGTGGGCCAGCCATTCTCTCTCCACCTGTCCACAAGGGGGCGTTGTGAGGACAAAACGGAGGGGGGTATGTCCAGCAGGTCCCGTCCCCAGCATCTCAAGCTGAAAGGACCAGGTAGTGGGTGATGTGACAGAACTCCACCTGAAACCCTGGAGAGCTGCTGCCAGTCTGAGTAGACAATATTGGCCTTGATGGACCAGTGGTCTGATTCAGTATAAGGCAGCTGCATGAGTTTCTGTGTGTTCAAACGAGGCATGATTTCAGATGCGTCATGCCTGCTGTCTGGGTCTGAAAATCCCCATTTTGATTTCATTTCTGTCTTGTACAAACTGGACCTATGATCCTTTATTTCTGCATTATTTTGCAATTCCTGGCACAGATTTTTTTTTCCCTTTACAAAATTGTATGCATTTCTCCACTTTTTGTGCGTAATTAAATCAGCACTCTACCTTCTGTGCATAAATGGCATATCTTGTATATATAAATAATGTACGAATAGCATCTGAATACTGAACACACCTGGAAAATACAATAGAATCTGCAAGACTAGCAGCATCAAGCAGAGAGCTGCAGTTGAAAAAAAAATATATGCATCAATGAATAGCAAAGGAAACCATTCCCACCATTATCCCTACTGGTGTCTGGAAGAACGTAAAACACAATGGGGCATCAATCACAAGCAGAGAGCCAATCATGTGGTACTGTTGCCCGCCTCCACTGCCAGGTCACCCCAGTTGGTAGAGACAAATACCGTAGTCCTGTATGGGGGCCCTTGTCGATTATTTTTCTTTTCATTTTTGATCTGGGCAAGAAGCCCTTTTTGGCTGCTCGGTATAGAATTGTCACAGTGGATTCAGTAAGTTCAGCTGGCGTAGGGCTGCTAGCACTGGGTTGGGAAATACCCTGGAGAGTTTGGGGGTGTAGCCTGCGGAGGGTAGAGTTTGGGAAGGAGGGGAACAGAAGAAGAGGAGGAGGAGGAGGAGGAGGAGGAGGAGGAAGAGGAGGAGGAGGAGATTGGATTTTTAACCCACCCTTCACTCACTTGGAGTCTCAGAGCAGCTTACAAACTCCTTTCCCTTCCCCTCCCCACAACAGACACCCTGTGAGGTAGGTGGGGCTGAGAGAGCTCTTTGCAAAACTGTCCTTGAGAGAACAGCTCTGACAGAACTACGGTTTGCCCAAGGTCATCCAGCAGGTGCAAGTGGAGGAGTGGGGAATCAAACCCAGTTCTCCCACATTAGAGTCTGCACACTTAACCACTACACCAAACTGGTGTTTGGTGGACTCTATGATGCCACAGAGTCCACTTCCAAAGTGGCCATTTTCCACCTGGTGAATTGATCTCTATCGCCTGGAGATCTGTTGTAATCTCAGGAGATCTCCAGCCACCACCTGGAGGCTAATATCTATGAGAACAACAGCTATGGAACAAGTTAAGAGCAGAGAATCATACAGCTGTGACAACACACTCTCCTATTAAAGCATATGCATCAAAAATTGCATCAAAAATTTCAAAAACATACAACAATATTGCAAAATATGATTAATTTAATATAATAGGTGATGGGGGTCCAAAGTCATCAACAACGAAACATCCGGTAGATACATACATTTTACAATGTAAAACCTTTGAGCAAGATGCATTAACTTAGGAGTGCTCCAGATATGCTGTGAGTTGAAAATTGCCATTGTTGAATCAGCCGGATATGGTAGAAGTACCTTTATTGTGTTTGAAGATATTCTAATTGTTGGTCCACACCTGATGAAGACTTTTGGAAACGAATGTATCTACCGGATGTTTCGTTGTTGATGACTTTGGACCCCCATCACCTATTATATTAAATTAATCATATTTTGCAATATTGTTGTATGTTTTTGAAATTTTTGATGCATATGCTTTAATAGGAGAGTGTGTTGTCACAGCTGTATGATTCTCCACCTGGAGGCTGGCAACCTAGGCTGTGTCTTGGACCAGATGGGCACTAGACATGGGCCAGAGAGACCAGGGTTCAAATTGCTACAGAGCTATGAAGCTCGCTCAGTCGTTCTAACCTCTCCCCCCCCGCAGACTGCCCCGAATGCCCTGGAGAAGGAAAAAAAATTAAATAATAAAGAAATCGATAGATGGAACTAAGGCCAGGGTAGTTTCCGCTGTGAGCTATAGCCTGCTCCTTTCCATTTTACTTTAGTGATTTTTTTTTATAAGAGAAGTGAAACAGGGACAAGGTCATGCGCAGTTGTTGATGGCACGTTAATCAAGCAAGCTAATGAGTTAACCCAGAACCCTGTGCAATTCCAAATTGAGCATTTTATCACTCTCAACCCACCAACAGTTTCAATTGCACAGAGAATTCCTCAAATTCTGGACCAGTAGGTTCTGGCCCTCTTTTAAAAAATATATTATTATTTTGCGGCATTTCTATCCCTGCCCTTCCTCCCCAGGAACCAGGTCAATTCCCTCTTGCCAAACACTCTGAAGAGTAGCTCTGTTCACACAAACACACAAACAGGGTGAATGTGCGTGGGGAGGGGGAGGACTGCAGCCCCTCATTCCACCACCCCCCCCTCATATCACAACAAACATAAGAACCTAAGAAAAGGCCTGCTGGATCAGACCGGTGGTCCATCTAGCCCAGTATCCCATTTCACAAGTGGCCAACCAGTTCTTCTTGAGGGCCAACAACAGGGCAGAGAGGCCAAGGTCTTCATAAGAACATCAGAAGAGCCCTGCTGGATCAGACCAGTGGTCCATCTAGTCCAGCATCCTGTCTCACACAGTGGCCAACCAGTTCCTCTGGAGGGCCAACAACAGGGCAGAGAGGCCGAGGCCTTCATAAGAACATCAGAAGAGCCCTGCTGGATCAGACCAGTGAGGGTCCATCTAGTCCAGCATCCTGTCTCACACAGTGGCCAACCAGTTCCTCTGGAGGGCCAACAATAGGGGAGAGAATCTGAGGCTTTCATAAGAACATAAGAAGAGCCCTGCTGGATCAGACCAGTGGTCCCTCTAGTCCAGCATCCTGTCTCACACAGCAGCCAACCAGTTCCTCTGGAGGGCCAACAACAGGGCATAGAGACCAAGGCCTTCATAAGAACCTAAGAAACACCCTGCTGGATCTGACCAGTGGCTCATCTAGTCTAGCACCTGATCTCACACAGTGGCCAACCAGTTACTCCAAAGGGCCAACATCAGAACTTAGAGGCCGAGGCCTTTTCCTGATGTTACCTTCTGGCACTGGGATTCAAAGACTTACTACCTCTGAATGTGGAAGTTCCCTTTAGTCACCATGGCTAGTATACATGGAGCCCAACATGCATACGCATGACCAAGGCTTCCGTTTGTGGACAGAGCCCAATCTGTGCATGTAGGCACCTGAACATGTGGAAGGCTCAGACGGTGGGAAAAATCCAGCTCCCTAGCAAGTTCACTGAACATATGAGGAGATCCCCCTTTATTTCCCAGATCTTTGACTGCTGAAGCACACCGTAACCTGAAAGTTGGAGGTCTACTTTACTTCTGCATTTCAAAAGGCTTGCTTTTAGTGTGGAGAGGAAGAACTGCCCTACAGCAGAAGAACCCAACTCCTGTGGTTCTCTGATCTGTGCAGACTAAGGTTGCTAGCCCAGGTTGGGAAATTCCTGGAGATTAGGGGGTGGAGCCTGGGGAATACAGGGACCTCAGTGGAGTACAATGCCCTAGTGCAGACCTTTCTGAAGGACGAGTAATCAGCCTACATTGGGAAGGATCGGAACTATAGCCCAGTGTAGAGAGTGGGCAGAATTAACCATCCCCCAGAGGATGACTGGATGAGCACAGATCCACAACAGTGGATCTCACACAACAGTGAAACCCATGAGGCCAGCACACCTGGAATGGATCTTTGGGGCTCAAAGGAGCCTTTGGTTCCCTTGAATGACATTCCTCTCAAACGCCATCTTGTATCAAAGCTTGGCTAAAAGGAAAGCCAATGAAGGGAGGGGCCTGGAGGAAGTAGGGACAGTTTTGGAAGCCCCCAGCACTTTTTTCATATAATGTATCCATTCCCCTATGCCACTTTTGTGTTAATAAATCAGTTAATTATGTGTATTGCATGAACAAATACCATATAAATTGCACCTACAAAGCCAACGGTACCAAAATGGAGAACCCAAACAATCAACACCCTGACCTAGAGGCCCCAAGCTAGCCCGATCTCATAAGCTCTCAGCAGCCAAGCTAGGTCAGCCCTGAATAAATAACAACCCCCAAGTCTCTCCCCCCCTCCCCCCATAAAAAGATACCTGCCATCCAAACCCCCTCAAAAGCCCTGGCAAACTACTTGGCCTTGCAGCACCTCCTGAAGATCTCCAAGGAGGGGGTCCCCCTCACCTCTTCAGGGGCCCCATTCCACAAAGCCAGAGCCACGATGGAAGAAGAAGAAGAAGAGATTGGATTTATACCCTGCTCTGCACTCCCCAAGGGAGTCTCAGAGCGGCTTACAAACTCCTTTCCCTTCCCCTCCCCACAACAGACACCCTGTGAGGTAGGTGGGGCTGAGAGAGCTCTGACAGAAACTACTCTTTTTCAAGAACAGCTGGGCCAGAACTATGGCTTGCCCAAGGTCATCCAGCCAGGTGCAAGTGGAGGAGTGGGGAATCAAACCCGGTTCTCCTAGATTAGAGTCTGTGCACTTAACCACTACACCAAACTGGCTCACCAAACCACTACACCAAACTGGGAAGAGGCCCAGGCGCTGGTCAGTGCCAGATGTTCCACCCTGTGGTGGGACAGCCAACAGATGGATGCCTGAAGATCATAGTTTGTCCCCTAGGGAAGGAAAAGGTCCTTCAGACATGTGAGTCTAGGGCCGTGAAGGGATTTAAAGGTCATATCCAGTAGCCTGAACCTTGGCTATCAAGATTACAGGGTGGGCTTTACCTGAGTTGTTATCTTGGACCATAACATAGTCTACCCCATGGGGATGAGCCTGGGCAAGGAACTGTATGAGCATACACTCTTTCCGCATGATTAGGAACCTCTTCGAAGGCAGGGCCACTGATCACATTCATAACTGTATGCCTGGCTCTACGCATACATCGTTCAAGGGAACCTTTAATGGTGAGGGACAGAGATAGCCACTGTGATTATTCTTTTCCCTCTCCATGCATCCCCCATACATACGGACAGGGCTGTGGATGCTGTGACACACGGGACTGGAAAGAAGGGGAGACACCTTAAGTAAGCAGTATTTTTTATTTTTAGTCAATGTTGCTTTCTTCTGTTCTGCACTGTCAACAGAGTTTATGACATCCCTTTGTGCTCTGTTTATGTTTGCTCTACAGGCCTGCATAATTAAAGCCCTAAAAAGACTGCAGTAAGACCAACTGGCTGATAAATCTTGGCATTATTTACCATCGCCCCTCTCTGGCAGGAAACAGCCCTGGAATCTTGAAGGATGAAGAGAGGCTCTACCAAGCACTGCTAATCTGGCATGTCTCCTTTCACGGTATGAAAAGGGGGGAAGCTAACAGCTCAGCACTTGTCTCCCATTCCCTGGCATATTTCTGGTGCCTCAGACTGCTTAATGAGCCACATAGAGTTATATTTATTTATGAGTAATCCAAGATAGCCCTGACCTGACCCAGGCTAGCCCAGTCTCTTCAGATCCCAGAAGTTAAACAGGGTCAGCCCTGAAAAGTACTTGTATGGGAGACCACTAAGGAAGTCCAGGGTTGTTACACAGAGGCTGCGAGCACACGGCCCCTTTAATCCGGGACGGATCCCGGATTTAAAGGGGCCGCGTTTTTCCTCCTGCGGGTTGGGATTTACACATCCCAACCCCGATGGCAGCGTCAGGGGCCGCGGGAACAATGGCCACGGCCGCTGAAGAGGCGGCCTGAGATCGGACCAGTGCTTTACATGCTTTGTATTCCTCACTCTGCTCCTTATTTGTGGTGGTATAACATGGGCAGCCACCAGCCTGTTACAGGAAGAATTGGGACCCACGCCTCACAAAGCTAGTGTCAAGGCACGGCTGCGTCTCACTGTGGCGAAGTGGCAGGAGGGACAGTTTAACCGACGTTACACTCTCGCGCGATGAAGAACACAGCCGCCGTCCCACTCCTGCACGCACGCGCTGCCAGGGCATGCAAGCCCCCTGGCGCTGCTTTCCTGCGGGGGAAGAGGGAGCAGCGGCAACGGCAGCCGCGGCCACGGTGGAAATGGAAACGGCGGCCACTGCAGCTGCCACTGAAAAGGCGGCGGCCGCGGCTGGAAAGGCCGCCGGAACGTCGCTGCAGCGGCGGCAGAAGCAGCGGTGGCCTGGTAAGTTGGGGGTATTTTTTTTACCCTTTTACACTTGGGCGCATGAGTGGCCATGCGCCCAAGTGTAAAAAGGGGGGGGGAAATGGCAGGGGGCCCGTCTGGACAGCCCTGCTCTCGCAATGCTTGCGAGAGAGGGCTGTCCAGAAGGCTGGAATGCGGGTTCCTCCCGCGACTCCTGGGAAAACACTAGTTTTTCCCGGGGTCGGTAAAAGCGGGAGCAACCCGCATTGGAGCCCGCTTCGCTGCGGGACTCGCTGCGGGCCGTTGTGGACGGCCCCTTTAAATGCGGGAGGAAGCAGCCCTTCCTCCCGCATTAAGGGGCTGTGTGCTCGCAGCCAGAGGCATCCAATGACAAACCACCCTTGAATGTCTCTTTCTTTGAAAACCTTTCTGCTCCACGGTACAAAACAGTTCACAGACTTACTTGGATAAACAATCAGGGACTATGGTCTACACTGCCACGTACAGCTTATTCTAAGCAGGATCCCATTAAGTATTTTTTTTGCACCGCCAGACCTTAGTGGGTCATGTGACTACTTATGCTACGCTCCAGTTCTATCTGTTAGATTTCTGGTCGGCTCCAGGCTTCTCCAATCCTAGAGCATTCTTTATTGAATGTCCCATTTTGTTGGTTTTACTGACTCACTTTGTGTAATGCACCTTGAATCCCTGTGTAAGAACATAAATGATTACAAAATATTTGGGGACTGGCCCCAAAAGTGCACCAGGAAGAGAAGGAGCTGCAAGGTCAGCCATAAAGCCCTTTGGTAGTTGCCTTTCCCTTGCTGTTGCCATAATTCTTCTTGGGAGGGTCCTTGTTTCCTCGCTTTAAACTGGACGGACAGCTCCCCTACTCTTTCTGGGTCCTGATGGTCACTCAGATGGACAGCTCCTTTGCCTCTCCCGGTACGCAGCAACTCTGAGCCTTGCAGTTCCATCACTGGCAGGAACTGGACAACAGCAGTCGCGTCTCGTGGGACGTCTGCTTGTCTGTTTAGTTCTGAGATGGATTTCATATGATGAGAAGAGACAGTCTCAGAGGACAGATCAACAGCTATCAGCTGTGCTTGCTAAATGGAATCAGAGGCATTGCATACAACAGATGATCAGATGCTGAAGATCAAAAGATCCCTAGACCTGCCTGTGGACTTCTTGGGGGCATCAGCACTGGAAACAGAATACCAGATGGACCTTCGTCAGAAGCTAAGCAGGGTTGGTAGCTGGGTAGGTGTCCGCCAAGGAAGACCAGGGCTGCTAGGCAGAGGAAGGCCATCACAAACCATTTCTGGTCATCTCTTGCCACCCCTCAGGCTCCACTCCACAGGTGAGTGAAACTGACCTGCTCTTCCTCCATTCCCTTCCCCATCCAATACTTCGTGCAATAAAAATAAGCGTAAAGAACACACCCTCATTCTCTTCCTGCTCCCTTGAAACCACCAGGTTTCAAGTAGACTTGAGATACCCAGGACATGTGAACCACCCATCCCTTTCCCTTCCCTTCCCCTCCCCACAACAAGACACCCTGTGAGGTAGGTGGGGCTGAGAGAGGTCTTTTGAGAACTGCTCATGAGAGAACAGCTCTGAGAGAACTTGTGACTAGCCCAAGGTCACACCAGTAGCTGCACGTGGAAGAGTGGGGAATCAAACTCGGTTCTCCCAGATTAGAGTCCAACTCCTGACCGCTACACCAAACTGATGGGGTGGAAGCTGCTGAAGGGTTGGTAAAATTTCTCCAGTACTTATGTGCCATGTGCCCAGATAAAAAATGGTATACTTAGAAAATTTATATGCCACCTTGAGCAAGTCTCTGGAAAAGCAGCCCACAGTCATAAAAGGAACAATGATAAAATTATCAATATTAAAACAAAACATTAAAATCAATAAAGACCCTAGCAGGGCTTTCCCCAGGGCGCTGCGCCTCTGCACTGCTCGGGGAAGCCCACCCCCTGGGCTTCTCACTCCCGGAGCTGCGCTCCTGTGCGCTCCCGCTCCAACGGACCCCTGGTGGATTCTAATCTGGGAGGACCGGGTTTGATTCCCCACTCCTCCACATGCAGGTGCTGGTGTGACCTTGGGTCAGTCATAAGTCCTTTCAGAGCTGGTCTCTCAAGGGCAGTTCTCGGGAGAGCTCTCTCAGCCCCACCTACCTCACAGGGTGTCTGTTGTGGGGAGGGGAAGGGAAAGGAGAGATTGTAAGCCACTCTGAGACTCCTTCGGGTAGTGAAGGGTAGGGTATAAATCCAATCTCCTCCTCCTCCTCCTCCTTCTCCTCTTCTTCTTCTCCTCCTCCACCATTTATTAGAAATTGTAACAACCCTACTCATATAACCAAGGGTTACAAGCCACATCCCCCCTCCCTTTACACATTGCTGCCTGCCCTATACTTCCTGCTATACTTAGGCAACTGCCTCCCTGACGGTCTTTTAAAAGGCAAGATGTTTGGTCTTGAGGTTAAATGCATCCCACAGAAACAAGATTGTCCTGTGATCAAAATTAGTCCCGCCAGTATGGGAAATGGCAGCCTATGCCCTGCAGGGTGCCTTGGTGTTCAGGCACATGAATTACACAGAAGACGGCTAGTAACGAGATGCTACTTTCTCCTCCCCCACAGCTCAAAGATTTAACTTCCAGAAGCTCAAGGGACAGATGAACCCTGAAGGACAGCAATGCTAGCAACTCATCTTCCCCAAATGCAAACGTAAGGACAGGGATTAACCGGCAATGGCCCTCAGAAATCGAATCCCTTGTAAATATGAATGTTAGTAACCAGTGTTTCCTATAAGACAGAGAGTAGGTAGGCTGTCGATACCATCTCCCAGAAACAGAAATCCATACAGTCAATCAACCCTTTCTTAAACGCCCAGGGAAGTGTTGGTTGCCACTTTGGAGGTCCGGAAGCAATTTTTCTCCAGGCCAGTTTGGCTGGAGATCCTGGAGGGTTTTTTGTCATCATCTGGGCATGGAACAGCGGTCACTGAGGTGTGCGGGGAGGGTATTTACGAATTCCCTGCATTGTGCAGAGGGTTGGACTAGATGGCCCTGGAGGTCCCTGAAGATCTCTTCAGCATAAGTCAAGAGATCCCAAGCTCAAGGCCACGGGGTTGCTGGAGGTGGTAAAGGGATCGGCACCACTGTGTCCAGCATGAAGGGTGGCAGCCCCCACCTATCTGTTTTGGAGGTGTGGCTTCCTGGCCTTCTGAAGGCCTGAGAACTTAATTCTGATGGCAGCAAAGCCCATAAAATCATAAGCTAAGGAGGAATGGCGACCACATCACACTGCAATTGCAGAAGAGTGATCAGCATGCACGTATGTTCAAAACAAAAAAGATGGGAGAAGCTTAATAGTTTGCAGGGAGAAAAACGATCTCCACCTATGAATTTTGTTAAAGAAAATGACTTTATTAGCAGGGATAGTTTTTCCTATGATTTGTCGTATCTTATCACTATTTCCTATATTGCATAACTCTTTCTTTTTCTTTTTCTTTTTTGCTTTTCCTCACTTGCTGGTACACATGTAGCATTGACCATTGTATCTTGTATATAACCATGCTTAAGAGACACACAGTTAGCCTTCCTTGCTGTTTAAAGCTAGATCTGGATTTTTATTCAAAATACATAGCAAAAGCGTAAGTCAGAGAGGTGGGTTACTTTTTGATCTGTTCTCCTGGCACCTTTCAGTTGGTTTTGCTGTATTATTCATCTGTAGTCAGGGCTGGCCTCTATGGGGGGTTTAGAAAATACACACACACACATAGCGAAAGGCACAGCAGAGAGGGCTGGTTAAAAAGTTGACAGTCTTTCAACAGCAGGCATAGATGAACATTTGGCAGATTGTAATAGTGGGAGAGACAAGCGAGATCTGAAGACCCAGAGAAAATTGGGGGGGGGGGATCAAGGGGAAAACCTATTTTTCCCAAGTTAAAAAATACCCTATGGCAAAATTGGGAAATTTGGGGTAGCACCAAAAAAACCCTCCTATTAAATATTTTTTCTCAAGAACATTAGAAGAGCCCTGCTGGATCAGACCAGTGGTCCATGTAGTCCAGCATCCCATCTCACACAGTGGCCAACCAGTTCCTCTGGAGGACCAGCAACAGGGCAGAGAGGCCGAGGCCTTCCTAAGAACAACAGAAGAGCCCTGCTGGGTCAGACCAGTGGTCCATCTAGTCCAGCATCCTGTCTCACACAGTGGCCAACCTGTTCCTCTACAGGACATAGAGGCTGAGGCCTTCCCCTGATGTTGCCTCCTGGCACTATTTTTATTTTTTACTTATATTTATATTTCTATCCCGCCCTCCCCGCCATTCAGTTTTAGAGGCTGACCATGGCAAGTAGCCACTGATACACCTATCCTCCATGAATCTATCTAATACTCCATTCATTTTCTTGGAAATGAATTCTTTGGGAGATAAAGAAGAAGAAGAAGAGATTGGATTTATATCCCGCCCTTCACTCACTTGGAGTCTCAGAGCGGCTTACAAACTCCTTTCCCTTCCCCTCCCCACAACAGACACCCTGTGAGGTTGGTGGGGCTGAGAGAGCTCTGAGACAACTGTCCTTGAGAGAACAGCTGGTACAGTGCTATGGCTTGCCCAAGGTCATCCAGCAGGTGCAAGTGGAGGAGTGGGGAATCAAACCCAGTCCCCCCAGATTAGAGTCCATGCACTCAACCACTACACCAAACTGGCTCTCCACACCAAACTGACTCTTGGTTTACTTGTTCAAAATACATAGCATGACACTCTGAGGACTCCCCCCCCACACACATATTTCTAGTGGAAATTTGTGGGGAGCAGTGATCCTATATATTTTAATTTCTCCCAAATTTCTGTCACCTCATGGGAAAAAACCTGCCTCCCTCATATCTTCAGAAATTTCTAGAAATTTGATATCTAGGTGGGTGATGAAATGATCCTTGGCGGAAGAATGGAAATGCTGAAAGCACCTTTACTTGTGGGAAAGTACAATAGAGGCGCCAGACTCCAGCGAAAGCAGGCATTGTAAACCTAAGTCTGATTCTTGAACGCCTAATGTCTGAAAATCCCGAATGTTCGCAACGTTATAAACCACGCAGAAACAGCCAGGGAAGCAGCCATGGCAAAGCAATTTCTATACGACCATTATACCACGAACA
The DNA here is from genome assembly GCA_029233225.1 of Lepidodactylus listeri. Lineage (NCBI taxonomy): Eukaryota > Metazoa > Chordata > Lepidosauria > Squamata > Gekkonidae > Lepidodactylus > Lepidodactylus listeri. The sequence goes on from JARCFY010000013.1 coordinate 10,438,877, forward strand.
GCCTCCATGACGAGGCAGGATGCCAACCTCCTGGTGTGGCCTGGGGATCATCTGGAACTGCAGCTCATCTCCAGACTACAGAGCTCAGTTCCCCACTGATGCCCCTTTCCTCCCCAGGCTCCACCCCCAAATCTCCAGGAGTTTCCCAACCTGGAGCTGGCAACCTTACACCCTCCATCCCATGCTGGTGGCCGGGGGGGTAACCTTAGACTTATCAGATGTGTCCCAGGTTCTCTGTTCAGGAAATGCAGAATGCAGGATTCCCCCCCCCCCCCCTTTAGTAGCACTGAAAAGCGATTCCAGTAAATCTCTCCGCAGGTCTCGTTTGCCAGTCTCCCTTAATGAGCCATTTTTCCTGTTATTCCCCAACAGGGAACCGAAGGCTCCTGACATGATTTGCAATGGTGGGAAGTGCTAATCAGCAACTCTTGGGGGGGGGGGGGATCAGTGTAGGCGAAAAAATGACGACTGTCCAATGGAGTTTTAAGAACCGATCCAACTATATTCCACAGTGACTGGTATATCGACGAGACAGCTCTTGTCAAGTGAAAACTAGTGCTGTAATTACAACTCCGCATTTACGGATGGGAGAACGAACCCTCAACCAAGCTCAGTCTCTTTTGTTTTTCAGGTCCCCGTTGCTCGGCTAATTGTATTTTCCCGCTGAGCTCCAAAAGTAGGAATGGCATGCTGATCACCTGCCAGTTCGACTCACGCCCTGCTCGCCAGTCACAAGCAGGGAGCCAATCATTTGGTGAGTGGTTCAGTTGTGTCCGAGCGAACTCAGTTGCAACTAATGTGCTTCACTGCAGTACTTTCTCACACAATTACCCTGGATTGCTGCAGCCAGCACACATCTACCAGTGCTGCCTCCAGTTTTTAAAAGGTACACAACAAAGAAAGAAAATCAGAGGGGTTTTTTTAAGTGAGACCTACTATTTAGATGTCTCTGTGTCTGTTCAGTAGCTGCTCGAGAACTCAGCTAATTTTGCAGTTGGCTTCCTTTCCTCTCTCCACAACAAGCACCTCGTGAGGCAGATGGGGCTGAGACAGTTCCGAGAGAACTGTGACTGGCCCAAGGTCACACAGCAGGCGTCATGTGGAAGAGGAGGGGGGAATCAAACCCAGCTCTCCAGATTAGAGTCTGCCGCTCTTAACCACTGCACCATTTAATTGATTTGCTTAAATTTGACATACATAGTTAAGTTCAAGCTAATCAAAACAGGCTAATTTAAGATAATTGATTGATACTGAATGCTAATGAAGAAGATCCATAGCTCAGCCAGTGTTCGCTATCAAAACATGCAAAGGAGAATCAGCGAGATTTCAGGCAAATTTCTTAAACTCTGTTGGGATTTCAGCCTCATTTGTTCATTTCGCTCGCCAATTATGAATTCCACGCTTGTTCGTTGCCTCTCTTCGCAAGCCTGATGAAACACCGCGAAACACAAACGAGCATTGGCGATGCCACTTTCCAAAGGCAAGAACAAAAGGCAACAAGATTCCAGAGAGTTTAGGCTCTTAATTCATCTCTTCTTTTAATCGCGACCTTATCCCCACCTCCTCCAGTTCTGAGGTGGTGTTTCATTACATTACTATTTCATATTTCAAACAGGCAGAGCACGGAACGCCTCATAATTTTTTCAAATTGTTTGAGTTTAATGTTTAATTAGACAAGGGTTAAGGGAGGGGGGAGAGTCGCTCCTCTTTTTCCCTGCTCCATTTCATGGCTCCTCTTTTCCCTCCTCAAAGACGGTGCCCTGCTGAAAGAACCTGTCAATTAGAAGTTGTTCTTGGCGCCGAGCGCGGCAAATGCATGGAAAAGGGAAGAATCTGTCCAAAAATGCCCGGGCAGTAGAGGCAGCTGAGTACCCCAGGCTAGCCCACTTGACACAGGAGAGGAAGCGCCGTGGGTGGAATTTCAGTTGTCTCCTTTTGGAAGCCAACCCTCGCTTTCCAGAACTGCCAGAGGCCAGAATTTTCAAAGCACTTTGCCCTTTATCCAGTTGTCAGCAGGAAGCCAACAAGACGACCCCCGTACCATCAACTTCACCCCTCTTGGGAACACCATCTGGATCTTCACCAAGAGAGGTTATAAGGGTTCTAAAGGACAGTGAATGTAAATCACAGAAACTGCAAGCCAGCAGGCACCATCAGGATGCTGCCAAATTCTTTTTACCCAAAATTCTTCTTGCCTGGCTAGCCCGGGCTAGCCCGATCTCAACAGATCTCAGAAGCTAAGCAGGGTCAGCACTGGCCAGTACTTTGATGGGAGACTATCAAGGAAGTCTTATGGTCGTTACACAGAGACATGCAATGGCAAGCTACCTCTGCATGTCTCTTTCCTTGAAAACTCCACCAGGGGTTGCCATGAGTCAGCTGCAAGTTGAAGGCACCTTATTAGACGCCCTGGCCTGGACAGTCCAATACTGTCTGATTTTGGAAGCTAAGCAGGGTCAGTCTGCTTGGATGGGAGACCCCCAAGGAAATCCAGGGTAGCTACGTGGAGACAGGAAATGGCAAACCACCTCTGCTTGTCTCTTGCTTTGGAAAACCTATGAGGTCGCGATAAGTCGGCTGGAACTTGACAGCAAAAAAAAAAAAAAAAGGGTCTTAAAGTAGTTAGAATCAACAACGGGCCCTCCAGAAATCTCACTCACAACAAAAGGATGGCGAAAAAGGAGGCCTGCTGGCTCTGCAATGGCAGGTGATGCATTCATTAGCGCTTGAAAGCCTCAAGACACGCAAGGTGTGAGACAGTTTAATGCACTGACGCAATGAGGAACGTTTGGGGCTGTTGCTCAAAAGTATAATTATCTAGGCCCGGGCTCTTTGCCACGTCGATCCAGTTGTTCTGGACAGACAGCAAAAGGGGGAGTGGGGGAGAGAACACATGAAAAGGCTGATGACTTCTTCTGGAGGGTAAAGTGCTGTCAACTCACGTCGCAGCCAACTTCTGGCGACTCCTTGAGGGTTTTCGAGGCATACACAAAACAGCTGAATCCACGGGCCCATCAGCAGAGAGCAGAAACCTGCAGCACTGAAAATCTCATCGGAAGAGCATCTGTCTGGCACGCAGAAGGGCCCAGGTTCAGTCCCCAGCATCTCCAGTTAAAAAGATCAGGCAGTAGGTGATGTGAAAGACCTCAAACTGAGACCCTGGAGAGCCACTGCCAATCTGAGTAGACAATACTAAATGCTGATAGACCAAAGGTCTCATTCAGTAGAAGGCGGCTTCATGTGTTCACAGTGAGTCAAAAAAGAGCAAAATTATGTTTTTCTCTTATTCTTAAATTAATGACCCACCAAGGTGACTATGCCCTGACCTGGCTGGCCCAGCCTAGCCCAATCTTGTCAGATCTCAGAAGCTAAGCAGGGTCGACCCTGGTCAGTATTTGGGTGGGAGACTGCCAAGGAAGTCCAAGATGGCAACACAGAGGCAGGCAATGGCAAACTACCTCTGAACATCCCTTGCCTTGAAAACCCTTGGTGGCGAAAAGGAAAGAAAGGAAAGTAAGGATGGATACACTCCATAGCCAGTTCCTTGAAGGCTGAATTTTTTAAGTCCCAGGCTGGCTGCAAGAAAGCTGTCGAACAGCTCCTAGGCCACTGTTCGCGGCTGGGTGAGTTGAATTCCACTTGCCAGACCCCCAAGTTGTGTGGGCTTGTCTTAGGTTCTTAAACCATGCAGAACGCGACCTGTGAAGGTTGCCGCTTCAGAGGAACGGCTGTGGCATTTTGTTATTGCTCCAAGATCCTGTCTGGCCCGGGAGCCCTTTGATCACAGAAAACTGCGCATTCCTCCCTGTGGACCTGCATACGCTGGTCCTGTGATCTGAGTTTCAATGCTGTTCTCTCCCACTCCGGAGGAGATTGTAAATTCGGTACCTGCTCCCCTCGTCTGCCGCCCCGTTCTGACAGTGGCTCTCTTCAGGTCACTGGCCTTTAAAATGTTCCTCTTCTGTTCATCTGATGTATGCTTTTAAAAATGGGACATACAAGAAGCTTTCCTTTTTTTAACAGAGAGGAGCTTTTTAAATGCCACACCGACTCGTTTTTTCCCCACTCGCTCCGATCTGGCCCTCCCCGAGGTCTGTCACCACTTTAATAAAGTCGCTCTCTCTCCAGAGCTTGACACTTAATCACCAGCCTCGAAACGCAACACTCGTTGTTTCTTAAGCAAAGGTTACTACTAAGACAGTGTCTGAGACCATGAGGTAATTTAGCAAGTCAGCTGTTCAATCAGCGTGCTGACTTTTCCAGCAAACGGGGTGCTCGTATTACTACCCTGATCTCGTCAGATCTCAGAAGCTAAGCAGGGTCATCCAAGGCTAGTATTTGGATGGGAGACCTCCAAGGAATACCAGGGGCGTGACAGGGGGGCAGGCAACGGCAAACCAACTCTGAATGTCTCTTGCCTTGAAACCCCTACGGGGTTGTCATAAGTCAGCCGTGACCTGACAGTACTTTCCATTTTCGACAATCATGGGGTACAAGCCACTCTGCGGCTCAGTGCAGATGTTATGTGAATTAACCGTCTCTGTGTTAGGCATAATTAACCATGGTTCGTTGAGCAATGGTGGTTGTGATTACAGGTTGCTCAACTAACTAGGGTTTGTTCAGGTCTTTCGAACCAGGACCTGAAACCATGGTTAGATGCTCTCTTTTTTTAACCCATGGTAAGTATTAGTAGATAGCCCAGGTTGACCTGTTCTCTTCCAATCTCAGAAGCTAAGGGTCAGCCCAGGCCAGTATTTGGATGGGAGACCTCCAAGGAATACCGGGGTCGTCATGACGTGGAGGCAGGCAATGGCAAACCACCCCTGAATGTCTTTTGCCTTGAAACCCCTATGGGGTCACCCTAAGCCAGCTGTGACTTGATGGCAAAAAAAAAGAGTTAAGGATGGTTTTATATGATCTATGAACATTGATGGACATGAACACATGAAGCTGCCTTATCCTGAATCAGACCTTCGGTCCATCAGAGTCAGTATGGTCTACTCAGACTGGCAGCGGCTCTCCAGGGTCTCGGGCAGAGGTCTTTCACATCACCTCCTACCTGATCACTTTTAACTGGAGATGCCGGGGATTGAACCTGGGACCTCCTGCATGCCAAACAGATGCTTTACTGCTGAGCCCCACCCACATCTCGGCTTGTTCCCCAGTGCTGGCTATGCCACAATATAGGCTGGAATATCAGTTGGATGTCTGCCATGAAACCCACATTTATTGAGGCAAACCCCAATACGCATTATCACCGACTAACTGACTATTGGTTTCCTAAAATAATCATAGTTAAAATAAACTATAATTTTCATGTCTTGTTTTATGTCTGAACCAAGCCTACGCATTTAAATTTTTTAAAGTAGTTTAGTGGCCAGCAATCTTTTTTTTAAAAAAACCAAGTTCTGAGAATGGAATTTTGGGAGGGTGCTAAGGATTCTTTGCTGAAGATCATTTGTTTTTGACCCTGAAGAAAGGGTCAAATTTAATGTGACCTCAAAACCTTCCAGGGGCTGTTTGAAGGCGCAGGAAGTCTCACTAGCAGAGGGCAAGACCTTCCCTCCAACCTGGAACAGAAACCATAGAGCCAACAAATGCCATGACACAGATGTTTCTACAAAGATATGACAGGCTGTGGTGCAGCAGAAAACTGGATATGAGGTTGGAGGAAGTGCTGGGTCGGGAAATACCTGGAAGTTTTGGGGGTGGAGCCGAGGGAGGGTGTGGTTTGGGGAGGGGAGGGATCTCAGCAGGGTACAAATGCCATATAGTCCACCCTCCAGGGGGAACTGTCTCAGTTGTCTGGAGACCAGTTGTGATAGCAGGAGAGTTCCAGGCCCCACCTGGAGGTTGGCAGCCCAAGGAAGTACACAGGCCTCTCCTCCCACACCTCTTCCATGGTTTCAGTAGTTTGTCTGAAGATGCAATTGTAGGGTTGCCAAGTCCCCCCGGCGGGCGGGGAAACCCCCACTTGATTGGTCCATTCCCCGCCAGCCTGGATTGGGCCGCTGGGGGAACTCCGCCCCCAAACTGCCGGGATGCGGCGACATGCAATTGGCGCAGTGTGTGGAAATCTCTGTCCTTCGTTACCCCAAACAGCTAACCTCAGCTCCAGAGGGGCTATCAAAATCGTGGAAGAGTCATGGGAAGGGAAGGGTTAAACACTCAGCCATGTAAGCCTGCTAACCAGCTTTTAAAAACCACAATATATTCTGATCATGGCTCTCTAGTGTTTACAGCTACTTTGTTCCTGAAAACCCCAGGAGACTGGGAGCCCAATGCATTCAGTTAGAATTTGCCACGTATAACTATCACTCGGAGAAGCTTGCTGTCTTTGACATGCACTTTCGTGGTCTTCAGCCTCCTCTTCAAGGTTAATGTGGGATGTTGTAAAACCTCGAGATAAGGAGACCGAACCCAGCTATTTTTCTGCCTGCCTTGAGAATTTTAAGAACCCTTACTGATCCAGCCCAGGCTAGCCCCATCTTTTCAGATCTAGGAAGCTAAGCAGGGTCGGCCCTGGTTACTATTTGGATGGGAGACCACCAAGGAAACCCAGGGTCATGACACAGAGCCAGGCTATGGCAAAGCACATCTGAACATCTCTTGCCTCGAAAACCCTGTGGGGGTCACAGCGAATCGGCTGCAACTTGATGGCACTTTCTACCACCACGTAACAGCCAAGGTTTCCTTCCTGGCCAACGGCTGCTTTACCCATCCCACCATGCCGTTCCCGCTGATCAACAGAATGCCACCCCTTTGCTCTAAGGCTCCTTCTCATGGTCCACTTGGAATCCTTAAACTGGGGGGGGGGGGGGCAGCCACACGCTTCCTTGCACAGTGGTTGCACAAAAGCTTCCACTACTTCCTGCAGCAGTGAATGCTGTAATGACTTGTGCCTAGTGGACCAGTTGACTCAGCAAGGCAGCTTCTCCCAGCTTTGGCTTAAATAGGCTGGGAAGTAATCCGGCTCAGTCGCCCTGCCAGTAGGTATGGAGTTCCCACGGCTGCACCGTGCTTGGGCCAGGATCCTGTAGAAGAATTACTGTTCTCATTAGCTGGGATGGGTTGCGTTCAGCCACTCGAGCCCTTCCCCACCCAGGCATTCTGCCCCTGCCATTCTTGCAGAGTGGAAGCATCTCCTGGGGGAGGGCACAAGCCCAGGTCCTGCCAAGCAGAGCTCAGGTGACTGTTTCAGGGACCAGTGGCCTCCATTGCAGGATCGTTTCTGGTGCCGTTGGGCCATTGTCCACAAGTGCCTCGGCCATATTAGCCTGTCCGTGGTCCTCCTAGGCTGGTGGCCTCGGCTCCTTGGGCTCCTCCCCTGATGACTCCAAGTCCGAATCACTGAACTGGTCACCAGAGGTTAGGGCAGGAGTGGCCATCCAGCTTCTGTAAGAAGAAGAAGTAGAGATTGGATTTCTACCCTGCCCTTCACTTCCCAAAGGAGTCTCAGAGCCACTTACAATCTCTTTTCCCTTTCCCTCCATACAAGAGACACCCAGTGAGGAAGGTGGGGCTGAGAGAGCTCTTTTCAGAACTGCCCTTGAGAGAACAGCTCTGAGAGAACTTATGACTGACCCAAGGTCACACCAGCAGCTGCATGTGGAGAAGTGGGGAATCAAACACAGTTCTCCCAGATGAGAATCCACACTCCTAACCACTACACCAAACTGGCTCTCACTACACCAAACTGGAGGCATGGGGAGGGCAGAGTTTAGAGAGGGAGGAAACTCACTGGGGATATGGTGTCACTCTAGGGCTCCTGTTGCTCCCAGACTCTGTTGTGTACCATAGAGTCTGCCCTCTGAAGCTTCCATTTCAAGCAGGAGAACAGATCTCTACAGCTTGGAGATCAGCTGCAATTCCAGAAGGGCTCCAGGTCCCACCTGGAGGCTGGCAATCCTACCTCTGACTTGTTCCTCAGCTGCTACTGAGGATGGGTGAAGGCTTTTTGTTGTTTTGATACATTCCCTGTAAATACCGTTCTTCGACTAAACATCTCCCTCTCTCATCGGAGGAACAATTACTCTACCGACTTCAAGCACCGTAAGTGACAGGCAGGTCTGGTATTCTCCCCGGTTTACATTGAAGTATGGATTTCCTGTCACTTTTCACCCCGAGTCATTCGGAAGAGAGCGGGCAACACAGGAAGACCGCCACGCGGACACCACAGAGTGAAAACACACACAACTTAAAGGGTGTGACCTTTTGTGACAAATGGGCCCACGCCCCTGTCGCACCACCACACCTGAAAAAAGCCACGTGCCCAAATGCCAGGGCCGGATGCGTGTCCCACCGTCACGATCCTCTGCAAATACGCACTCTGAAAATAACATTAAAATGCCAACGGTCTCAAAGAAACTCGTGGAGGCTTCGAGGAAAGGAAGGAAGGAAGTAGGCTTTGAGGTCTGCAAAAAGCCATTTCCCTCCCAGATCGGATAAGAGCTCAAAGGGCGGCAGACAAATCTTGCATTTTTGGTATTTAGCCCAGATGGAAGAAATCTATAGTGGTCACAACAAAGCACTGAAGTTGACACAGATCGCAAGCTTCCAAATATCAGAGATTTATACACACTAGATAATAAACATATGTAGAACATAGGCAATAAAGCCACACACATTACACAGTCAATTATTGTCAGTTAACTGCCATAAATTCTTCTCCTGTATGACTGCTACTGAGTGAATTTACATGACCCCTGAAAAGGTTATTGGCTTTCATGTGTTTTTTCTTCCTGACTGGTGACTGGTCCCGCCCGGGAGTTCTCAACGGAGCCATGACTCCCTTCTCTGGAATGTGTGCTCTGCTTTGCTTGCTTAGCTGCTTCGTTTGCGCATGCCCGCCTCGGTACTTTGCTTCTCCCCTGTTATCTCTTTTGCCCTGTCCTTGAACAGGAGGGCTAGCAGTTATGTGTGAGCCAAACACACCGGTATTTTGTATTCTTCTTATCCATGTCTTGAGAACTGAACTTTAGAGATGTTCAACATCATTATTCTCTGGGAACTCCTTTTCCCGCGTTTTCTATGGGAACTCCTAGCCAGTATATTTGAGCGCCTAAAATCCTGCATAGTGATTGGAAGAATATCTGTAAGCCACATTTCATATCCAGTATATCAATACCTGTAATCCCTAAACCCAGTATTACTAACAGTGGAAGTGTTTGACACCAATGATCTTCTCTACAAATAAAGGACTTACTGCTTAAGGAGACCTGTTGTGGACTATATCTTTTGGGACATTCTCACAATTATTTGCATTCAGGCAATATACATATTCTCCAAATAAGTATAAAGACGAAGGCTCAAGATTCTGCTCTTCATTTCGTGTCGTCCTTCAGACAACTAAATGGAGAATATTAAGGTAAGTTACAGGTAAATCATGTATGTCTACAGTTTATACAACAAATTAAAGAAAAAGAAGGATTAACCTATCTTGTACCCATACTGAAAAAATCTCACAAGAATGATGGACGGCTTCAAGAGGGAATTAGACTAACATCTGGAGCAGAATTCCATCTGTGGCTATTAGCCACAAAGTATAGATAGGAACTCTCAGTCGGAGGTAAGTGATGCTCTGTATTCTTAGTGTTTGGGGGGGGGGGGCAACAGTGGGAGGGCTTCTAGTGTCCTGGCCCCACTGCTAGACCTCCTAAGGGCACCTGGGTTTTGGCCACTGTGTGGCAGAGTGTTGGACTGGATGGGCCACTGGCCTGGTCCAGCGTTGGCTTCTCTTATGTTCTTAATGAGAACCAGTTGGTGTAGTGGTTTGGTGCCAGTTTGGTGTAGTGGTTAAGTGCGCGGACTCTAATCTGGGAGAACCGGGTTTGATTCCCCACCCCTCCACTTGCACCTGGCTGGATGACCTTGGGCAAGCCATAGCTCTGTACCAGCTGTTCCCTCAAGGACAGCTTGGGAAAGAGCTCTCTTAGTCCCACCTACCTCACAGGGTGTCGGTTGTGGGGAGGGGAAGGGAAAGGAGTTTTTAAGCCACTCTGAGACTCCCTTGGGGAGTGGAGGGCGGGGTATAAATCCAATCTCTTCTTCTTTTTCTTAATGATGCGGATCGATTATTCAGCCCTCCCCATTTCTGAGACATTCTTTCTTAATCAAATCCTGAAAAAGGATATATAAATGAATAACTGTGTAATGTATATGGCTTTATTGCCTATGTTCTATATATGTTTATTGTCTAGTATGTATAAATCTCTGATATTTCGAAGCTTATGATCTGAGTCAACTTCAGTGCTTTGTTGTGACTTTAAGGCATACCGATTTATCGCTTGTTTGTTCAGAAATCTATAGTAGAACATAGATATTTGATCATTGTATTTTTCTGGATAAGAAGCTATATTAAGCAAAAGCATTATTAGAGGCCTCTGTAGATGGAATTAAGATGCACTAGAATGGAATGTGTATCCAAATGGTTGCAAGGACACCAAACAGTGGAAGCTATGCTCTGAAAAGATCCTGAATGTTCCCAAAACAACGTCTTTCATTGTAGAGCAGAGCATCTGGCACCAGAAAGACTGCCAAGAGCTAAGTTCCATAGGTCTTATCAGGAAAACTCAGGCTGAAGCAAATAAGCCAGGAATGATGCCAAAAAGAATTGCCCCCTCCCCGTTCTCTGATACAGGGGCATGGCAATCGCAGGGTGGCAGCTCTGATGATGCCCTGATGATGAGACCTGTGGGACACCAATTAGGGATTTCTTAGGCTGATTAGGCAGTTGGTTCCCATCCTTGAACGCAATGACTTGGCAACAGTGATCCATGCGATGGTCACCTCGAGACTGGATTACTGTAATGCCCTCTACATGGGGCTGCCCTTGTCCCAGATCCGGAAGCTGCAGCTAGTGCAAAATGCAGCGGTGAGGCTGTTGTTGTGTCTTCCTGTGCAGGAACACATCCAGCCCACCTTAAGAACACTGTACTGGCTGCCCATAGCATACCAGATTCGGTTCAAGGTGCTGGTTCTCATCTTTAAAGCCCCTGACGGCCAGGGACCTGCATATCTGAGGGACCGCCTTTCCCCATATGTTCCCCAGAGAGAACTAAGATCGGGGACCCAGAATCGGCTGGTCCCCCCAGACATCAAGGCTGGTAACAACAAGGGATAGGGCCTTCTCGGTGGTGGCTCCGCTCTGGTGGAATGAGCTCCCGGAGGAGATCGGGGCCCTGTGGGACCTGTGACAGTTCTGCATGGCCTGTAAGACGGAGCTCTTCCGCCAGGCCTTTGGAGTCGCCGCCGTGACCATCGCCACCATCACCACCGTCACTGTCACCTCTGACATCTGACAGCTATGGCGAATAAGCCTGACCTCTTCGGGTCCCCTCCCCCTCCTGCTATGCCCACCTTCTCCTCTAACTATAGCCCGAACCAAGTACCGTGCTCATCTGACAGGAACTAAGTAGCTGACGACACTGAGGAACTAATGCCGGCACATTTTATGTGATATTTATGGTTTTAGATTTTGTATTGCTATATCTTATATTGCACACAGTATTGTTTGTTGTATTTTATGTTGTTGTAAGCCGCCCTGAGCTGGAAGGGCGGGGTAGAAGTTTAACATAAATGAATAAATCATGTCGTTTGGGGTATACGGCCTCTTGCCCTTCCTGGCTATGGCAGAATACAGCTTGGTGTTACTGGGTGCTGAGGTATCCAGTCCTGTATGCTCCCTTTAATTGCAATAAACAGATGTTCATCTAACTCGCTGGACTCCGACTGTGTGTTCCTCATTCGGCCCCGGGGGCACACGGGGCACAAATGTCTGCATCCATACCATAGCGCTATGGCAATAAATGGGAAAGAGATGGTCTCAACTGTGGACCAAGCAATCTAGTTGCAAATGCCTGCTATGGGACCGTGACAATGAATGTCCAAAGAGACACAGATGCCACAGTCCAGAGAACTTAACCTAGTGAGGAAAGCCACTGAATACAAACGGTCTTAGTAGGATAAGGACAGCAGAAGAAGAAGAAGAAGAAGAGATTGGATTTATACCCCGCCCTTCACTCACTTGGAGTCTCAGAGCGGCTCACAAACTCTTTTCCCTTCCCCTCCCCACAACAGACACCCGGTGAGGTAGGTGGGGCTGAGAGAGCTCTGAGACAACTGTCCTTGAGAGAACAGCTGGTACAGTGCTATGGCTTGCCCCACTGACAGGCTGTTTATAAAACCCTTCCTCCAACAAACTGGGGATATTGTAAATGGGGCCCCTCTTTTATCCTCACGACAGCCCTGCGATGATGTGGGTAAGACAATGGAATAGTGCAGGGTATCGCAGAGTTATCACATGGCTTAGCAGAAGATTGCCTCCCAGGTTCCCCAGGTTCATCAGAACTTCTATCCCAACTAGGCCTCCAAGGCCTCCTGCTATGGCAAGCCCCACTGCCAAACTGAGCGTGTGGCATAGGGTTGCTGTTCCAAGCAGGAGTTCCCCCAATTTGGGGGGGTTAGATTCACTGCCAGCCACCTGGCTGGTGGGGGGACGCCCTACCCCCGAAGACAGATGTTGCCAAGCAACTGCCATTGCTCTATTTTGGGGGGCAATTTTATGGTTTTGAAGCTCCACAAACAAAAGATCCTGGCCCAAACAAGGGAGCCCCCCCCCCCAAGGATTGCAGGTAGGACCTGGCAACCCTAATGTGGCAGGAGAAGAAAAAACACATCTATCATCAATGTTGTTACATCACTTCCGGGTAAAAACCAGAAGTGACATGGAGGAGGAGGAGGAGGAAGAGGGGGAGAAGGAGCTTGGTTCTCCCAGATCAGAGTCCGCGCTCCTAACCACTGCATCAGACTGGAGAAGCTCTTGGAATTGCCAGAAACTCTATGGTTTTATAAGAGAGTTTCCGGCAATTCCTAGAGCCACTCCATGTCACTTCTGGGTTTTACCTGGAAGTGACATAGCAACATGCACCTCCCCGTGTCCCATTTACCCAGCCAGGAAACCCTAAACCCGTCGGTAGCCAGACCCAACGGTATGGATTCAGTACTTCATGGCAGTGCTATTGCAGAGTGACGTCTACAACATATTCCACCAGTTGCGGCTTAACCCCATCTACTGTATTTTGCCAGCCTGGTGTTTGTTCATTTGCGCTGCTGGAAGCAGGACCAGCAGCACACAGCAGAGAGGACCAGCGGGGACCAATGGATTTCCCAAATAGAAATGGAAGCCAAAGCACGGGCCTTCTTAACCCTCATTCCCACACTCTGCATGAAAATCCCCTCCAAGACCTCAAATCTGTCTTTCATGGGAGGCATCCCAGACGGTAGGAGTGGACTCCAGCACCACACCTCCTCTTAGGAAACTACAAGTCCCATGGCTTTATTTTGGTTTTGGAGTTTTTTTTTAGCCACAATGCAGCTTGGACTAGGGATGCCAGCCTCCAGGCGGGACCTGGGAATCACGCGCAATTACAGCTCATCTCCAGACATTAGTTTCCCTGAAGGAAATGAATGCTTTGGAGGGCAGACCCTACAGTAATGCACCCCACGGAGGTCTATGTCTTTCCCAGGCTCCACCCCCAATCTCCAGGAGCTTCCCGACCTGGATCTCACAATCCTACCACCCCATCCCCTGCCGGCGGCCAGAGATAAGGTTACCAGGTCCAGTTTGGGAAATACCTGGAGATTTCAGGGGTGGAGCCTGAGGAAGGCAGGGTTTAGGGAGGGGAGGGACTTCCAGCAGAGAGCCAGTTTGGTGTAGTGGTTAAGGGCGTGGACTCTTATCTGGGACAACCAGGTTTGAGTCCCCACTCCTCCACTTGCACCTGCTGGATGACCTTGGGCAAGCCGTAGCTCTGTACCAGCTGTTCCCTCAAGGACAGTTGTCTCAGAGCTCTCTCAGCCTCACCTACCTCCAGGGCTATTTTTGGGCAGGAACTCACAGGAATGGAGTTCCGGCTGGCTCTGGAGTTGGCCACACCCAGCAGGAACTCATTAGCATAATAGGCCACACCCAACAGCAGAAACTTATTAGGACTGGCTACATTAGGGGTATGTGGCCTAACATGCAAATTAATTCCTGCTACAAAAACGCCCTGGGTTTTGACAACAAACAAGGTAAACAGAATAAGAAGCAAAAGGTGGGTGTGGCGGATGACCACTCTTCTGGTAACACGGGGGTGTGGCCTAATACGCTAATAAGCTGTGCTGTCAGTGGTGTGGCCTAATATGCTAATGAGTTTCTGCTGTTGGGTGTGGCCTGTTATGCTAACGAGTTCCTACTGGGCTTTTTCTACAAAAAAAAGCCCTGCCTACCTCACAGGGTGTCTGTTGTGGGGAGGGGAAGGGAAAGGGGTGTGGCCTGTTATGCTAACGAGTTCCTACTGGGCTTTTTCTACAAAAAAAAGCCCTGCCTACCTCACAGGGCGTCTGTTGTGGGGAGGGGAAGGGAAAGGAGTTTGTGAGCTGCTCTGAGATTCCCTTGGGTAGTGAAGGGCGGGATATAAATCCAATCCAATCCCTTCTTCTTCTTCTACAATGCCATATTTACCTTCCAAAGCAGCCATTTTCTCCAGGTGACATGATCTCTGTTGCATGAAGAAGAGTTGTAATCCCAGGAGAGCTCCAGCCATCACCTGGAGGTTGGCAACCCTCATCAGGGAGGACCTGTCACCCTTTATCTGGGAAGCTTTCTGATACTGCACCAACCAAAGCAGACGCCTTACCCCCATCGGCAAACCACAGCTGGCAAGTTACAAGTGACTGTCTTATAATTCCACTGGAGCCCGGGGAGGAAAATTACAAAACTACACAGGTTGAATTACGCTTGGAATTTGGCTCCGGGAACACTAGAGATGTTTGTGTCGGCACTAGTCTTTGAGTTACGGCGAACGCACCAACCCAGAGGTCTCCGTTGCAGATTAATGGCTACCGATATAAGGTTAACAGTCTCCCAAATGAATTCTGCATAAGGTTACCGAGAATAAAGGCAAAAGCTCTTTTTCTTCTTTAAAAAAAAAAAAGAGCGCGCGCACACCCCACTACGCGCGTATTATTTTGTTAATATAAAAGCAAGCGGCTTTAAGAAGTCAAGTATGGAAAGCACTCCGGTGGAACTAGATCAATAGGTATCACAGGAATGGTATTATTCAGAAAAAAACCCAAACCACGCACGGCAAACACTCTGCATATATAATACAGTAATGGGGAAGGAAGAACGGGACTTCAAAGCCCAACGCAGCCCTCCCAACTTCCTTTTAAAAACTTTTTTTCATTAGCATTTCAAGCCTCAACAGTCCTGCTTCAGCTTTGCAAGGGTTCTCGGCATCATTTCTCACCTGGTGCGGGTGGAAGACATCCCTTTTGTTTCCCCCACTCACCCACCCCGTCACAAAGCTGCTCTTCTCCCCATCAGTCCCTCCTCCGCCACCTTCCTAAGGTTCCTCTTCTTGCTCCAGTTCTGTACATCTTTGCGGCTCTTCTTAAGCGAAAAGTGATGACAGGGAAACCTTACTTAGCACATCAAGGGGACCAGGATTTTGGAGGCGATCCTTTGTTGCAAAGAATCCCGGCTTCCCGGGCGAACGCGCCACATCAAGGAAGGGACGGCCTTAGGGAGTGTAATGAGGATCTCGGAAGCAAAAGGAACCTTCTCGGTCGGATCCGACACATCTTTACTTGGAAAATAGGGCCTACTGGGTTCAAGTGGGACATAGGGATGCCAGCCTCCAGGTGGGGCCTGGGGACCTCCTAAAATTATAGCACATCTCCAGACGACAGAGATCAGTTCCCCTGGAGAAAAATGGATGTTTTGGAGGGTGGACATTGTACCCCACTGAGGTCCCTGTTCTCTGCAGGCTCCAGCCTCAAATCTCCAGGAGTTTCCCAACCTGGAGCGGGCAACCCTACCCACTAGGGATGCCAGACAGCCCCAGTGGGGGTGGAGTTTCCATGCTGCCAGGCCCCACCTCTCCACAGTCAATCCGATGGCCGGCAGGGGGGTACTGACCCCCAAAGGGAGGAACACCAGACATTGCAGCAGCGTGCCTACATGACTTCAACTTAAACAAACAAACAAACTTGACCTGGAAGTGATGTAGGCACACTGGGTACAGCAAGGTGACACTCTGGTTTTTGGGTAAAAACTCTATGGTAGAAGCTAATTCTACCACAGAGTTTTTGCCCTCAACATTCCTACATCACTTCTGGGGCATGTTGAAGTCACGTAGATAATCCCACCCTGCGGGGCCACCAATAGGGTTTTCAAAGCAAGAGGCATTCAGAGCTGGTTTGCCATTGCCTGCCTCTGCGTAGCCACCCTGGACTTCCTTGGCAGCCTTCTACTAATTACCTTTTGTATTTTTCATATGTCCATGTGTGTGTGTCTGTGTGTTTGCATGTGAGCGGGTGTGCACCTGGAAGTCATGGCGCTCTTTTGCGACTGACCCCTACTGGGAGCCTGGAGGATATTTTCAGAGAGGTGGCTGAATAAAGCCTGCCCCTGCCTCCCGACTTCTGGTATTCCAAGGAGGTCTCCCACCCAAGGGCTTGCCAGAGTCGACCCCTGCTTAGCTTCCGAGATCTGACGAGACTGGGCTTGCCTGGGCTATCCAGGTCAGGTCGCCTCCCACCAATTACTAACCAGAGCTGACCCGTAGGGAGAGGCTGTGGCTCAGTGACAGAGCATCTGCTTGGCACGGAGAAGGTCCCAGGTTCAATCCCTGGCATCTCCAGTTAAAAGGTCCAGGCAGTAGGTGATCTGCAAGACCTTTGCAAAACCTGGATAGCTGCTGCCAGTCCGAGTAGATAATATTGACCTTGATGGACTGATGGGCTGGTTCCATATGAGGCAGCTTCCTGTGTCTCCTGCGGGACCCTGAGATCAGGCTAGCCTAAGCTATGGAGCTCACATTGACCATGCTCCTGCCCCCCTCTGAAGCTTCGGAGAGTTCTTCCGCCTCGCGCAGAGGATAAGATCCTGACACACCTGTGTAATCCTCAAAGGGATGGGAAGGATCGACGCTGCCGAAGTGACTTTATTATTCCCTTTGACAGGCAGATTAAAAAGGCAACTCTGTCAAACAGAAAGCAACGCCACCAAACTGGCACACCCTTGCGATCGCCAAGAGATACGGGGGGGATGATCACAGAAGGACTGCGTAACAAAGGGAAAGAGAAGTTCCCCGCTTGGAAAAGTTGGCAATGTGATGACTATGGGGGCGGGGGAGGATTCAGGATGAAAGGGTATCAGAACTCTTCAAAGAAAGAACGGAGGGAAGTGTGCACATAAAAGGGCAACGATGGAGGTTCACAAACAAAAGCAGGATGCATTTGAGGAAATCAGACACACGCATTCCCTTTAATGACTGAGGCAAGAGCCATCTTTCAGCCTGAGGGCAAGAATGAAAGACGTGGCTCCGCCAAACTGTCCACCAGGAAGATGCTGAATGTAACTTCCTGGATCATCATTTATGATACAGAAGGGGAGGGGGAGGAATTGAGTTGAGAAGAAGAGGAGGAGGAGGAGGAGGAAGAGGAAAAGGAGGAGGAGGAGGAGATTGGATTTATACCCCACCCTTCACTACCCGAAGGAGTTTCAGAGCGGCTTACAATCTTCTTTCCCTTCCCCTCCCCACAACAGACACCCTGTGGGGTAGGTGGGGCTGAGAGAGCTCTTTCCAGAACTGTCCTTGAGAGAACAGCTCTGACAGCAGCTGCAAGTGGAGTAGTGGGGAATCAAACCCGATTCTCCCAGATCAGAGTCCGCGCACTTAACCACTACACCAAACTGGCTCAGGACTGGTTAACACTTGGATGGGAGACCACCAAGGAGATTCAGGGTCGCTATGCAGAGGCAGGCAATGGTGCGCCACTTCTGTTCATCCTTTGCCTTGAGAGAGCTCTACAGGGCTGTCATAAGTTGGCTGTGACTAGACTGCCCTTTCCAACACCAGTTAGGAAGGGGGTGAGCTCCCCCTTCACTGGCAGTCTTCAAGCAGCGGCTGGATGAATACTTGCCTGGGTTGCTTTAAGCTGATCCTGCATTGGGCAGGGGGTTGGACTAGATGGCCTGCCTGACCCCTTCCAGCTCTATGATTCCATATGGAAAAAGGCCAATGGGGTGCCCTGACCTGGATAGCCCAGGCAGGCCCGGTCTCGTCAGATCTCGGAAGCTAAGCAGGGCTGACCCTGGTAAGTACTTAGAAGGGAGACCTTACCTGGGCTTGGATGCAGAAGCAGGCAATCAAGCTACCTGTCTGGAGGCATCCTAGCCCCACTAGGGGTCACCAAAAGTCGCCATAACTTCCAGGCTCGCAAGCACATGCACAATATCTGCACACACACACACACACACACACACACACACACACACACAAAGAGGCCAGTGTGGTGTGGTGATTAGAGTGCCAAACTAGGAGCTACACAGAGGCAGGCAATGGCAAACCCCCTCTGAACATCTCTTGCCTTGGAAACCGTACAGGGTCTCCATAAGTCAGCCTTGATTGGATGGCCCTTTAGACACACACAGTAAATTACACCCACGGGCCTAACAATCATGGGGATAGATGGATGGCTATACGGGCATGAAAATTATGTTTTGAAGCCACAGAAGACCACGAGCATTGACAACAGCCCTAGAGGAACACTGTGTGTTCGAACTGGACCACCCTGTTGACCAGGGACTGCCCCTATTTTCTGGGACCTTGTCCAGATAAATGACTATCCCCTTTTCTTTTTCTTCGCGGGGACTGCCTTGGTAACGTTTTTGAGTGCGCGTTGCTAGCATTGTCGTTTTTCATCATTCAAGGCTCTAGATTTGCGAGAAGCTGGTTCACAGAAAAAGGGGGTGAACGTCTCTTATCCTTTGCGCATGTGTAGCTAAATGCGCATAGACACCAAGGCGGTATCCGACTTGGCTTTTCACACCCTGCTGTTGCCGAGAGATATTTTCAACTGTTGATTGCCCATTGTAAGACAATTACCTCTTCCTAGTGAATCTTTAACCAGAAAGGGGTTTTAAAAAAAAACGCCACAACCCTTCATCCTCTTAGCTTTCAAGCCAGTGGAGAACAGGCCATCGGACATTAATTTCATCATAAAGGAGACAGCGATGTGCAGTAACGGAGGGGCCGGGACTCACAAAGCGACCCTGGGTTTGAAAAGGGGGATTGCCACAAGCATATCCATAACCTGTTCCCTGGGACAGAACCAAAGGGAAAGGAAAGGGCCCGATCCATTGCACAGAAACCATATCATCACCCACTCACACAACTAGAGGTCTCAGCAGTGTAACCTGCATTGTGTTAATTGTACTCTCTTCGGTAGGGCAAATATACAGCTCCTGATTCTACATGTGTGGCCACACACTGCATCATCGAAACCAGTTTACCTATTCGCAGGGGTCCGTTGGAGCGGGAGCACACAGGAGCGCAGCTCCGAGAGCGAGGAGCCCAGGGGGCAGGCACATGACCAAGTCCCGCCCCCTCCTCGGCTTCCCTGAGCAGTGCAGAGGCGCAGCGCTCCGGGGAAAGCCCTGCTAGGGTCTTTATTGTTTTTAATGCTTTGTTTTAATATTGATCATTTTATCATTGTTCCTTTTATGACTGTGTGCTGCTTTTCCAGAGACTTGCTCAAGGTGGCATATACATTTTCTAAGTATACCATTTTTTGTCGGGGCACATGGCACATAAGTACTGGAGAAATTTCACCAACCCTTCAGCAGCTTCCACCCCATCCGTTTGGTGTAGTGGTCAGGAGTTGGGACTCTAATCTGGGAGAACCGGGTTTGATTCCCCACTCCTCCACATGCAGCTGCTGGTGTGACCTTGGGCCAGTCACAAGTTCTCTCAGAGCTGTTCTCTCATGAGCAGTTCTCAAAAGACCTCTCAGCCCCACCTACCTCACAGGGTGTCTTGTTGTGGGGAGGGGGAGGGGAAGGGATGGGTGGTGCACACGTCCTGGGTATCTCAAGTCTACTTGAAACCTGGTGGTTTCAAGGGAGCGGGAAGAGAATGAGGGTGTGTTCTTTACACTTATTTTTCTTGCACAAAGTATTGGATGGAGAAGGGAAGGGAGGAAGAGCAGGTCAGTTTCACTCACCTGTGGAGTGGAGCTTGAGGGGTGGGTGTTGCCTTCTGACACACTTCCGGTATGTTAGGGGGTGTGGCATATGCAAATGAGTTATGCTAATGAGCTCCTGCACCTCTTTTTCTACAAAATTACCCCTGCCTATTTGGAATAGGTTGCCAACCTCCAGGTGGGGTTGGAGATCTCCCAGAGTGACTACTGACCTCCAGAGGCCAGAGATCAGAGAAAATAGCAGCTCTGGATTCCATGATATTATATCCCGCTGAGGTCCCTCCCCTTCCCAAACCCCACCCTCCTCAGGCTCCACCCCCAAATCTCTAGGAATTTCCTAGCCCCGGGTTGGCATCACTAATCCAGAAACATCCGGGAACTTCTTGTAGGCCGGGCACACTCCTGGCACCTTGTTCTTAAGTAGGGGATCTTCCAGCAAGGGAGGGAAGGAGTCAGTCAAACACTGATCCCTTCCCTTGGTCGAGCTGTCTCCCAGCTGGCTGCAGTTTAGCATCTGTATGCCCACTGCCATAAAAATTCCTTCCAGCTGTTGTAGTTGCAAGCCATGGCAAGGTGCTCAAAGTGGGGAACAGCCAACTTCCCCAGCCAGAATCAGCTAAGCTGCTTGGCGACCAGAGTTATGGTTGCGAAATCTGGCTTGGGGGATTCCTGGATGTTTGGGGGTGCAGCCTAGGTAAGGCAGGGTATGATGCCATAAAGTACATCCTCCAAAGCAGCCTTTTTCTCTAAGGGAACCAATCTTTGGAGTCTGGAAATCACCAGAGCTTCCCAGACATGGCGTTGCTTCTCTCCTTTTACACAAACCAGTAGAAGATGGTCTGCCCCTAGTATCCTCTTGGAGGAGGAGGAGGAGAAGGAGATTGGATTTATAACCTGCCCTTCACTCAGAGTCTCAGTTTACAATTTCTTTTCCCTCCCCCTCCCCACAACAGACACCTTGTAAGGTAGGTGGGGCTGAGAGAGCTCTTTCGAGAACTGCTCATGAGAGAACAGCTCTGAGAGAACTTGTGACTGGCCCAAGGTCACACCAGCAGCTGCATGTGGAGGAGTGGGGAATCAGACCCGGCGCTCCCAGATTAGAGTCCGTGTTCGTAAACACTACACCAAACTAAATCCAATTCTAACCACCGAGACATCAAACCGCAGCCCTGACTGGCTAAAGTTAGTCTAACATGTCGCCTTGATAGCCAGACCAATGGCAGACATTACAGTTTCTCACCGGTCCAGTCTGATTTCCTTGAACTGGCTTTCAGACTGTCAGCCACATGGCAGACTGCTGGGAACTTATTTCCCCCGGGCAGAGCTCTCCCAGAATCCTCACTGGGACCAGGGCATGGTGGGAGAAGGGGCTTCCGCCTCCACCCCCCATACTGTTTTCCCAGCCCCAGATGATGGGAGGGGGTGCTATTTGTCATGTTAGAAGGCAGCAGGACGGCAAGAAATCCAGTTTCATATTGTTCTGGCAGTTTCTCTTCGATTCCAAAACCAACCATAAGAAGGCAATTTAGGACTAAATGACTAAAAGAGCCAGTTTGGTGTAGTGGTTAAGTGCGCTGCCTCTAATCTGGGAGAACCAGGTTTGATTCCCCACCCCTCCCCTTGCAGCTGCCTTGGGCAAGCCATAGTTCTGCCAGAGCTGTTCTCTCAAGGACAGTCCTCGAAAGAGCTCACTCAGCCCCGCCTACCTCACAGGGTGTCTGTTGTGGGGAGGGGAGGGGAGGGGAGGGGAGGGGAAGGGAAAGGAGTTTGTAAGCCGCTCTGAAACTCTGAGTGAAAGGCGGGGTATAAATCCAATCTCTTCTTCTTCTTCTTCTTCTTCTTCTTCTCTAGGGTTGCCAAGTCCGGGTTGAAAAATACCTGGGGACTTTGGGGGTGGAGCTGGGAGAAGGCGGGGTTTGGGGAGAGGAGGGGCCTCAGCAGGGTACAATGCCATAGAGCCCACCCTCCAAAGCAGCCATTTTCTCCAAGGGAGTTGATCTCTTTCAGCTGGAGATCAGTTGTAAAAGTGGGAGATCCCCAGGCCTCACCTGGAGGCTGGCAACCCTATTCTTCTCTCTTTTGTTTAGAGGCGGTTCCTGCATTCTCATCCTTCCTGCTGTTTCCCCCTGAAAAATCTCTTCTGCTCGCACTTCTCCCTCGCAGGAGCTGAAACCCCCTAATTAATTTCACGCCGTTCTGCTACCTTGTGGTTGAATCTTTCCCATGCAAGGGACACATTCTTCCACCGTATTTGTGCATCGATAAATCACCACTCTGCCTCTGCCTTATGAATCAATGGTCGCCGTTGCACAGATAAATACCGCATGAAAGTGTGCGACGTTGCAAACAATGTCCACAGCAAAGGGCGGGGAGCCAAAAGCACTGATAAAAATGTAAGTGGATCTAAGGAAAAGGAAATGGAAAATGAGAGTCGATGCAGTGGAGTGGTTGGGACTGGGGAGAACTGGGTTCAAATCTGTGCTCGGAAACAAATCCCATTGTTTCAGGGGGTTGGTCTGCAGTAGAAAAACCAGGGCTATTTTGGGGCAGGAACGCACAGGAACGGAGTTCCGGCTGGCTTCCAAGTTGGCCACGCCTACAGCCTCCCCCCCACCCCGGGTTCCCCAGGCGCCTCGCAAGCTGCAGGGTGCCTGGGGAAGCCAAGCCAATCCAGGGAGGGAAGGCAGGTTAAATTGCCTCCCCCTCTCGGGTTCTACAGGTGCTCCACAGCTGCAGGGCGCCTGGGGAAGTTGATCCTGGGAGGGAGCTGCATTGCCAAGGGTGTGGCCTATTATGCTAATGAGTTTCTGCTGTTGGGTGTGGCCTATTATGCTAATGAGCTCCTGCTGGGCTTTGTCTACAAAAAAAAGCCCTGAGAAAAACCTCCAGGACAAAAACGCTCCAGGATCCCTGGCCAATCTGGCCTGGAGAAAAATGGCTTCCTGACCCCAAAGTGGCAATCAGCATTTCCCTGGGCGTGTAAGAAAGGGCCACAAGAACTAAGCCCTGAGGCAGCCCTTCCTGCCCTCCCTCTTGTGATCTGCCTGAGTTCCCAGAATCAGCATTGCTGCTTATCAGTCTTAAGGTGGAGGACCTTTTTTCTTCCTCAGTAAATCGATGTTTAAAAAACCACACGACTAAACTGATTTATGCCAGAGATAAGAGCTATACCCATTTTGGTGCTAGGAGGACATGCTCTTTGCTTGCCTTGGGCCTTCCGTCGAAGGGTAAACACTCTTCCTATGTGGAATCTTTGGTTAGCCCAAAGTCATGTAGGACTTTTATGCACGTGCAATTTAACTGCCCATTTTCTATGGTATCGTTGTCGGCTAAGGATCCCGTTTTTGGATCGGTTATGTCCCTGCCCCCTTCAGTCGGTGGACCCCCTTGTCCATATTCTCTTGCAATGCCCTTATGTGCTCCAGTTTAGGCTAAGATGGATGATGCCTTGTCTGGATAAACGGACTATGCTTTCTCTAGGGATATCAGAGCAAAAGGTTCGATTCCTCTTGGAGGATTCTGATTCTAAACATACTTATTTTGTTGGTTGATTTCTAGAGGCTGCAGAGGAGTGTTGAAGGGAGATGTTTTTAGACGTGGGTTCTATTTAAGTTTTCCTTACAGCTTTATTGTTCAAGACCTAGGTCTAAGAACAGGGGAGGAAGAAGGGGAAGAAGGGAAGAAGAAGAAGAAGAAGAAGAAGGGGGAGGAGGAGGAGATGATTTTGGGGGTATAAACTTTCAGGAGCCAACATTCCCTTCCTCAGATACCTCAGATCCTTGGCCCAGTTCTTGTCTCTCAGCCTAACCTACCTCTGAGAATTGTTGTTAAGATAAAATGGAAGAGGGGAATCATTGTGCATGTTTATCCGCACTCTTTGGAGGAATAGTGAGATAAATACATAATAGAAACAAGGAGGGAATCCTGTGCCAACCGGTAGACACCTGTGAGCTGGAGTTGGCCCCTGTGTTACCAATGCGGGAGCACACAGGAGACAAACGGCCCTCCCGGATTCGCTCCGAGATATTGGCTATTGATCCACAGAACATTTTTAGAACGCAGGCTTCTCCCTCTCCGCCACCATGGGAGCCTGCCAGGTAAAGTGGTTCTTCACAATATATATCATTCTAAATCTGCCAGCAGTCACAGAAAAAGACTCAGCAATTTTCTTGCTCAGAGAAGAACCCAATTGCCTAATGAAGATAGGCTAGAGCCCCCTGGGCTCTTCGCAGCATCTCCAGCAGAAATTATGAGGTTATAGAATGAGACAGAGACTTGCCTTCTCCTTGATGTCGAATTTTTTCATTTCACTGCAAGGTTGATCCTCAGAGCCTGTAACATTCCTAACCTGTTATATCTCTGTCTGCTCTGCTCTTCAAAGAGGCAGGTTTTGGGGGGGGGGGGGTGTTAACAAAAAAAACATCAGGATTGTAACAATCCCAGCCCCATCATTTCTAGAGACTCCCCCCTCCCCGCTTCCTTGCATGCTGGAATTGGACATATGGTACACTTTAGACAGAAATCATTGTCAAGCATCACATCGTATGTACATTATCACAACAGGGACCACTTGGGTCCGGAGCGAGGTGGAGCAGCGCTCTGGCAGCCCAAGAGTGGGCATAAACAGTGGTGGTGGCAAGCCCCGCCCCCAGCGGGCCTGCGGAGGAAGCGAAGTGAGGAGGGGTTTAAAGTTTAAAACCCTTCTCTCTAGAGTCGCACCGCAGTAGCGGCACGATCTGCTATTGTATCCTTTGTCCCCCCAGAATACAATGGAAAGATCGCCACTGCTGCACGACTCTAGAGAGAAGGGGTTTAAACTTTAAAGCCCTTCTTTCTTTACTTCCCCTCCCAGCCTTGGCAGGCTTCCCCTCCCAGGCTTTTGAAGATACCCCCCCCCCATTGCTTCCCCTTCTGAAACACTTCCGGTGATGTCAAGGGGCGCGGCATATGCTAATGAGTTACGCTAATAGGTATGCTAATGAGCTCCTGCACCTCTTTTTCTATGAAATGACCCCTAATCACACACATTCAGCTTAACTGTGCATCATGCTGGCCTTTCAAACGAAACATCAGTTATGATGCAGATTTGAAACTGTGCCGCACACTGCACCTGGAATCGGTTTAATTGTGCATAGCCGTTAGCCAACAGGTGAGACGTCCATTTGTGATTCCACTTTTTCAGGGATTCCACAATAATATTTTCCAATCTGTTTAAGGACATTTATCCACAAGAGCAAATCAGGAGGTTTTTATTTTAGAACTAGAAAATCGACAACTTACAGGATCCGCAGACCCGAGATGTAGTGACAGCCGCTGATTTTGACAGCTTTAAAAATGGATCAGACAAAGTAAAGGCAGAAGCAGCCTACTTAGGGCTCCAAGAGGAGACAGCACGGAACCTCCATGTTCAGAGGCACTGCACCTTAGTGACAGTGAGCCAAGAAGTTCGGATTTCACCAGTCATTAACCAGGACACCCCAAAATGTCACAATCTGATCAACTGCTGAGATGGACTATGGAATAGGCCTTAGATCTCTCCACCTTGCCATGGTCAGTTGTCAAAAATGAATGGCAGCGGTGGAGTACATGGAAGAGACGGGGTGCTAGAGGGAAGGGTAGCATTGCCAACTCTGGGTTGGGAAATTCCTAAAGATTTGGGGAGTTGAGTCTGAGGAGGGTGAGGTTCAGGGAGGGGAGAGACCTCAGCAGGGTATTATACCATAGAGTCCACCTTCCAAAGCAGCTGTTTTCTCCAAGGGACCTGATCTCTGTCATCCAGAGAACAGCTGTAATTCCAGGATCCATCCAGGCCACATCTGGACGCTGGCAACCCTAGGGAGGGGGAGAGTAGAATTCGATGCCACATATGAGGAGTGGCCCAACAAAGGGGGCTTGGCCACTTGTAGGCAGCAGAACCATCTGTAGAGGGGTCGGCCTGTGGCGTGCAACCAACGGGCAGGGTGTGAGTTGATCCTATTCATCAGTTCACTCAATTTAGCTACAATTCACCAGGCATACCTGCAATACAGAGTCAATCACCGGATTGTTTACCTTGCAGGGTTTCTGTAAGGCTCACTAAGATCATACTCGTATGGTGCACTGGAAAACTCTGCTGTTTTAGAGGGATCCTCACTCCCCGCTCAAACCCTAATGGCCCTTCCAAACAGTCTGGCCAGAGACATGGGAATGATGTCTTTTCAGCCCTTTGCATGAGGAACTGGGCGTCCATAATTTATGTAAAATGAAAAGAGATACTTGTGGCATCTCAAAGATGAACAGCGGAGAGGCGGGATTGTGTAGTGGTTAGGACCGCAGAGACCCTAGGACGAATCCCCATTCCACAATAAAAGTCACGCAGGGACCTTGGCCAGTCATTCATTCTCACCCTAGCCCACCTCACAGGGTTGTTGTGAAGTTGAAATGGGAAGGGGGTCACATACGCTTCTGAGAGTTCCTTGAAGCAACGAAATTGTAACAGATAAATAGATATTCATGTAGTAACTTCAAGTGGCCCTAACATACATCATCTCATTTAACAAGCTGTGCTTCCTCGCCTCTGCTCCATTTTCTGGCTTCCCTCTGGCAAGGCAAGAAAACACAGAGAGGGATTAAAGGGAACACAACACGGCGCAGGGTTCCCTCTAAGCTGAGTCAGAGTGAGCTAGCTCACAGTTTTCTAGCCTCTGGCTAACACATTTTTGTCTTAGCTCAGGAAGGATGGCTCCAGAGCAAAGTAATTTATGCAGTAGCCAAATCGCTTGCTCAGAAGTTTAATGCCAGTAGCTCACAAGGTTGAATTTTTGCTCACAGACTCCACGGCTTAGAGGGAGGAGGGCTTCCATTTTCAGCTGCAGTCATCCTTTCATCCGGCCAGCCTGAGAGTGGGTCGCCTTTCTGTGTCCCACTGGATTGTGACAAGGGCTAGAGATGCCAACCTCCAGGTGGGGCCTGGGGATCTCCCCGAATTACAGTTCATCTCCAGACTGCAGAGATCACTTCCCCCGGAGAAAATGGATGCTTTGGAGGCTGGACTCAGTGGCATTGTACCCCACTGAGATCCTTGACCGCCCCAGGCTTCCCCTCGCCAAATCTCCAGAAGTTTCCCAACCTGGATCTGGCAACCCTATCCCCGCGTCCCCCACCAGTAGCCAGAGGGACCTGACAACCCTAGACAAGGCAGTATAATGGATCTGGCATGATATCAAAAGCTTCTACTGATCCTGTCTAATGCATTGCTGAAGTAAAAGTTTATCAGCTTTATTAAGCATCTCTCTAATTTAATAAGAGCCTTTGCGTAGTGTCTTCCTCCACTAAACTAAGTTGAGTCAACCTTCTTAGTAAAGAGATTGGTGCAAACCTTATTTCTGACTTCCTGCGGCCTCTGTGTCCGTGACAGCTCTTCCATGTTTTCCTGCAAGAACATTCGCAAGGTGTTGATTATGAGTATGGGATTTTTTTTCTCCCCCCCCCCCCCCCAACGTAATCATTTACAGCCTGTTTTCCATCAGCTCCTAAGAGAAAAATCTCTTTGTTCCCATTGTTTCGACAAGATAGGAATGCAGGCTTGTTTTGTGCGTCTGAGGAGCAGAGAGCTTTAAGCATCTGAGATAATTGCAGGGTAAGAGAAGAAGTAATCTGCGGATGCCGTCCTGCTGCATCTTGGAGGCATCTCTTGTCTACGCCGTAAAAGCAATGTTGAATTTCAAGTATTTTGCATAATCTAAAATGTGGAAACTGTGGTGTAGTTCAAATCCCCCCAAAGCTGGTCAGGTCTAATTTTGATTTATCTCCCAAGGCCTTCTGCTTATTGACTCTAAAGTGTAAAAGTGCCTCCAGTTTCAAGCCAGCAACGGGTTTTTAAAACATACATTCACGATCTCTGAAAATCAGCCGAGTAGCACGGACTCAAGTTTGAACAAAACCCCTGAGAGAAAAGCAAAAGAAGAAACCTTTGTGACTTTCCTACCTGTGAAGAAAAATGAGGTCTAGCTGGTTGCTGGAGCTATTTTTAGGTGTTTCTAGAACACCAAAAGCTGTAGCAATTTTTTATCCCAAGGTAAGAAGAAAAGGAAGAGAAGGATGGGGGATATTTCCCCCCTTCTTTTACTTTTTCTTTTTTTTTTTTTAAACAGTTGCTGTTTAAAGGGATGCTGACCAAACTAGATGGTGGGTTACTAACTCTGGGTTGGGAAATTCCTGGAGATTTGGTGGTAGATCCTCAGGAGGGCAGGGTTTGGGGGAGGAGCAGGGTATATTGCCATAAAGACCAACTTCCAAAGCAGCCATTTTCTCCAGGGGGACTGATCTTTGTCATCTTCAGGGGTCCGTTGGAGCGGGAACGCACAGGAGCGCAGCTCCGGGAGTGAAAAGCCCAGGGGGCGGGCACATGACAAAGCCCCGCCCCCTCCTCGGCTTCCCCATGCAGTGCAGAGGAAAGCTCTGCTAAGGTCTTTATTGTTTTTAATGTTTTGTTTTAATATTGATAATTTTATCATTGTTCCTTTTATGACAGTCTGCTGCTTTTCCAGAGACTTGCTCAAGGTGGCTTATAAATTTTCTAAGTATACCATTTTTTATCTGGGCACATGGCACATAAGCACTGGAGAAATTTCACCAACCCTTCAGCAGCTTCCACCCCATCAGTTTGGTGTAGTGGTCAGGAGTTGGACTCTAATCTGGGAGAACCGGGTTTGATTCCCCACTCCTCCACGTGCAGCTGCTGGTGTGACCTTGGGCCAGTCACAAGTTCTCTCAGAGCTGTTCTCTCATGAGCAGTTCTCAAAAGACCTCTCTCAGTCCCACTGTCACGGCATGACACCCACCTACCTCACAGGGTGTCTTGTTGTGGGGAGGGGAAGGGAAAGGGATGGGTGGTGCACATGTCCTGGGTATCTCAAGTCTACTTGAAACCTGGTGGTTTCAAGGGAGCAGGAAGAGAATGAGGGTGTGTTCTTGACGCTTATTTTTCTTGCACAAAGTATTGGATGGGGAAGGGAATGGAGGAAGAGCAGGTCAGTTTCGCTCACCTGTGGAGTGGAGCTTGAGCGGTGGGTGTTGCCTTCTGACACACTTCTGGCATGTTAGGGGGTGTGGCATATGCCAGTGAGTTATGCCAATGAGTTATGCTAATGAGCTCCTGCACCTCTTTTTCTATTAAATGACTCCTGGTCATCTTGAGAGCAATTGTAATTCTGGAGGGGATTTCCAGGCCGCACTGGGAAACTGGCAACCCTTTTAGAACTACTGGTGTAAGGCAGTTTCAGTTACTGCCTCAGTGGTAGAAAACAGTGTTTGCAGGCACAAAGTCTCCCTTCCAAGGGCTGCTTAGCTCCCAAGATCTGACGAGACTGGGCTATCCTGTACCGTTCCACATCTCCTCCTCCCTCATGCGCGGGGCTAAATGTGGCCTGAACCAGCCCAGAGATGGCTTGGCTGCAGAGAAGCTTTGCAAGGTGATGCATCCTCAAGGTCAACACGCCACACAAGGTCAGCGCTCCTCTGCCAGTGAAGCCTTGGAGGTCAACACAGAGCCATTTGCAAGACTGTTGTTTCCTGCACAACAATATCAGTCAAGGGTTGCCAGCTCCGGGTTAGGAAATACCTGGAGATGTTGGGGGGTGGAGCTTGAAGAGGGTGGGGTCTGGGGAGGGGCTTCAGTGGGGCATAATGCCATAGACTCCAGCTTCCAAAAGCCGTCATTTTCTCCAGATCAACTGTTCTCTGTGTCCTGGAGATCTGCTGTTATCTCGGGAGGTCTCCAGCCAGCACCTGGAGGTTGGCAACCTCATGCAAAGCTGAGCTGCTGGGACAAAGGTGGTCCCTTTGCAGGACCCCAGCTCTCCTTTAAGGCCATTATGATATTTATTGCAATGGCTGCCTTTGATTAAATAAGACAGTTCTGCAGAGGGCAAACATTTTATATACTTCCGGTAAAAGAGACTTGGTGGGCCTTTCCAGGTCTAACTTTTACTGCTCTGACCCGGCAGAAGTGCCTTCCTTCAAAAGCCAAGCCTGCGTGCCGTTGCAAGTCTTTGAGAAGCAGGGAAAAGGGTTACCTGGACAGTTTGATAGCAGGAGCACGCAAAAGCACATTAGCAGTCTCACAGGCTTTACACAGGTCATTAACCAAAACTCATTTGAACATCTCTTTGGCTGGAAATAAAACATCCACTTTTCTGGAATATTAAAATAGGATTTGGAGAGTTAATTTTTTATAGTGCACACAAATACATGAGGGTTTTTTGTGGGTTTTTTTTTAATGTGAGTACCTGGTAACACTTTTCATCCGTGAGCCACAGACACTGCGCACGTACCCACTCAGTTCTCCCTTGTGTGAATCCAATCCGTGATTTCCACACTAGTTTGTTTCCTCACGCTGAATTTGTTCCATAAAATGCACAGTTTCCAGCAGGACTAGAGTAGCCATAAAACCACACCATCCTTACATGTAAGAGCGAAGAGCCCTCTTCCATGTGGAGACAAAGATCAGCACAATGGGGTGACTACAAGGTGTGCAGGAAAATATGATTTAAAAACATTAAAATGATTTGAATGATAACAATAATGAAATAATAATTTAAAAACTCCAGAATAGTAGTAATGATGAATGTGCGTTTGTAGCCATTTAAAACAGTTAGGGGGAGCATTTTGGGTTGCCAGAGCCATCCAAAATGGCACCCAGAGGAGGACAAAGGATATAGATTTGCCTATTTTCCCACCCATGGCAGGTAAACCTCCTGCTCTTGGCCATAATTCCCTCACCCTTGGTATACTGAGGAGCAGGAGACAAAATGGCCTCCATAGCAACTCTCTAGGAATTTCCCCATATCTCTATGGCCTTTACAGCAGAGGTTACAGGACATTCCCAGAGTGTCACCAGGAAGAGAAGATGCATCCTCAAAATTGCCCTCAAAATCTTCTACTGTTTGCTGAGGCAGTGCTGCCAACTCTAGAAGAAGGTGGAGCTGGAGGTGGGGGGAGAAGCCAGCAAGAGGAAAAGTAGAGCTGGGAGGGTGCCCAATGAGGGAATGAGATTTCCCCTCCCCCACAGGTCCCCCTTTTGTTCATTATAAACAGCATACACAGTACCTATCATGGAATCATAGAGCTGGAAGGGGCCATACAGACCATCTAGTCCAACCCCCTGCCCAATGCAGGACCAGCCAAAAGCACCTCTGACAAATATTCGTCCAGCCTCTTCTTGAAAGCCGCCAGGGAAGGGGAGCTCACCACCTCCCTAGGCAGCCGATTCCACCTTTGAACCACTCTATCCGGGAAAAAGTTTCCCCCAATATCCAGCCAATACCTTTCTGCACGTAATTTAAACCCGTTGCTTCGGGGCCTATCCTCTGCTGCCAACTGGAACAGCTCCTTGCCCCTCTCCAAATGACAGCCTTTCAAAGATTTAAAGAGAGCAATCATGTCCCCCCTCAATCTCCTCTTCTCCAGACTAAACATTCCCAAGGCCCTTAGCCTTTCCTCGTAGGGCTCAGTCTCCAGACTCCTGATCATCCTCGTTGCTCTCTTTTGCACCCTCTCGATTTCTGTCCACATCTTTTGAAGTGAGTGAGGCCTTCAGAACTGCACACAGTACGCAAGGTGCGGCCGGACCAAGGCAGTATACAGAGGAACCAAGACCTCCTGCGATTTCGAAGCTATGGCCCTTTTAATACAACTCAACACTGAATTTGCCTTTTCTGCCACCGCATCACACTGACTGCTCATATTCAGTTTACAGTCCACTCTTACCCCAAGATCTCTTTCGCATACACTATTCCCTAGAAACGTATCCCCCATCCAGTATTTGTGCTTGACATTTTTGTGGCTCAGATGAAATACAGTGCAGTTATCTCTGTTGAACTGCATCCCATTTGCAACTGCCCACTTTTCCAGAGTATTCAGGTCTTGTTGAATTTTACCTCTATCTTCCTGGGTGTTTGCTGCTCTTCCTACCTGTAAGTACCTTATAAATTTAAAACAGAAACGATACAATGTGTGCACACAAAAGAAATGAATCTGCGAAGAGCAGAGAACTGAAACCAATGGGAAATTGTGTAAACGAACACAGACTGTGTTAATGGACATAAACAGCAATGAAATATGGAACATTTCCTCTTCCTTCTCCATGTAAGGCAGTTTCACATGTTCCCATACATTCTCTCTCAGAAGCAAAGGTATTATCATCTTTTTATATCCTACTCCTGTGCATCTTAAAATAATGGCATCAATCCCAGGGGACAGAAAGCACTCCTGCTTTTTAGAGCAACATGAAAGAATCTCTCACTAAAACCTTCCCAGAGAATGAAGCTCCTATCAATACCAGTAACTAGGGTTACGAACTTCAAGATGAGGCCTGGAATTCTCCTGGAATTACAACTGATCTCCGGCCTACAGGAGGGTGGCCAGCTGCCCTGACCCTAGGTTCCTGCCTCCTGTTACTGCCTGGTGGAGGAGTGGGAACAAAATAAAGAGACAGGTAGGCTTGCCAACTTCCAACTGGGATAGGGTTGCCAAGTCTTGTTTGCCTTTTAGCGGGGGGTGTCCTACTTGTCTCTGGGAGTCTTCTAGCACGCATGCGGGGCTGTGGAGACGTGCCCGACGTGATAACGTCACCCAGAAGTGACATCATCGTGGCGAGCACGTTGGGGTCGGGACCTCTATAATTCGAGGGGAAACCATAGAGTTTTCCCTCAATGCTAGAGTGCCCCCTTCCCCCAAAATGTGCCTGATGCGACGACATCTCCTCCGGGTGACGTCATCGCGCCAGGCATGTCTCCGCAGCCCAGCAATTTGGGGGTGGGGCTCCCCCCGGCGGCCTGATCTGGGCCGGCGGGGAGCAGGCTGATCGAGCAGGGGTTTCCCCGCCCTCCAGGGGGACTTGGCAACCCTAAACTGGGACCTGGAGAACGCCTGAAATTCCAAGTGATCTCCGTGCTACAAAGACTGGTTACCCAGGAGAAAATGGCTGCTTCCGAGGGTAGACTCTGTGGCATTATACTACATGGAGGTCCTTTCCCAGGTTCCACCCCCAAATCTCCTGAAGATCTCCAGGCCCCGCCTGGAGATTGGCAACCTTGATAGCTGGTTGCTTTCATGGGGAAAACAGGCATGTCTGGGTGTACACAACCCCTACTTACACCATTATTTTCCAGCCACCCCCCCCCCTGTTCCATGATAACCAGGTTTCCCAACCTCGAGGGGATGCCTGGAGATCTCCTGCTATGACAACTGATCTCCAGATGACAAACATCAGTCTCCCTGGAGAAAATGGCTGCTTTGGAGAGTGGATCCTGTGGCATTATACACAGCTGAGGTCCCTTCCCAGCAAGGGCATCAACTTTCCAATTTCCCAGGGGGGGCTGGGGCTGGGCTGCCAGCTTTCTCCCTCTCCCTCCTCCCCCGCTGGCAGGGCGGCTGTTGGGCACCGCCCAAGCCATGGCTATTGCGCTCTGGGGTGAGTGGCCCGCCTGCTGCTGGGGCTGAGTGGTGGGAGGCCTGCGACGGGTCCTGGGCGGGCGGTGATGGAGCCGGTGGCAGCACTGAGAACCCCAGTGTGGTTGGAGGCCTTCTGGCAGAGTGGCAGCAGCCAGGAAGGAGGGCGCCTCCTGCACCACCTTTGCCAAGCAGGTTGGCAGTGATTGCCCCGGGGGGGCTCATTCACCCTTGGAAAATTTCGGGGGGGGGATGCGAGCTCCCAAGCCCCCCCGTAGTTGACGCCTGTTCTCCCCCGGCTCCACCCCCAAAATCTCCAGGTATTTCACAACCCAGAGCTGGCAACTCTGACAACCACCCTTTCCGGCCTTACTGACAAGGTAGCAACTGTTTCCGCACCCCCTGTGGTATTTCCCAACTATAATCTTGGTCAGAAAGACAGAATGCGTTTCAGTTTTCTGCGAGGCCTTTTCAAGAAGTCTCCACTTTACCCTAGGTGGTGTTTCATCTTGCTTGTTGCCACCATTTCCACTGATACCCAGCGAGAGCTGTCATTTCCAACGCATGCCGTACAACGGCAAAATGAGATTCGCTATCCAGATTAATTAAAATCTACGTGTTTATCGCTTTCTCTCCCAGACGTGGAACTCACTCATCTCCCTCTCGCACAGATCACGTACCGATACTGTCCCCTCAGGGTTTTATGCCTTCTGGTGCCTTGCAGGCCTTTTTAAAAAGGTCACACTGTGACATTTTCAGCAGCGTTGGAAGTATCTCTCTGTATGCGTGTTTCTTCCTCTCTCATCTCTTAGTCCGCCTCAGCTTAGTACTGTTTCTTTTCAGTCAGAGGGGCCAAAGCAACACATTTTTGGAAGTTGACAAGAACAGATCAGCACAATCTGAGGCGGATTCAAAATGGGAACGCCGGGCAACTGCTCGTGTTGAAGCTGTGTTGGAAAAGTTACACAGTGCGGCTAAGGAGAGGAAACCCGGTCGCCTGCTCGAAAGGATGATCATATCCACTTCCTTACTTGTATTTAGGGTTGCCAGCCTCCAGAGGGTGGCTGGAGATCTCCTGAGATTACCATTGATCTCCAGGTGACTGAGATCAGTTCACCTGGAGAAAATGGCTGCTTTGGAAGGTGGACTTTCTGGCATTATACCTCAGTCCCTCCCCTTTCCAAACCTCACCCTCCTCAGGATCTACTCTCAAAATCTCCAGGTATTAGGGCTGCCAAGTCAGCCCGGGGGGCGGGGGATCCCCCGCTATAGGAGTTCCCGATCCACCGGCCGGCATTCGGCCGGCGGGGGGAACCCCACCCCTGAAGTCGTCCAGCCTGGACGACTTCCCCAGCGTAGTGACGTCACCCGGAAGTGACGTCACCACGTTGGAGACGTTGCCAGGGCGACGCTCTGGCAATCGCCCCATTTGGGGTGATTGCCAGAGCGTCGCCCTGGCAACGCCCCCAACGTGGTGATGTCACTTCCGGGTGACGTCACCGGGCGCGCGCGAAGAGGCTCCCGGGCGGCGAAGGACTCCCCTCCGCCAGTGTGTGAGTACGACTTCGCAGCCCTACCAGGTATATCCCATCCCAGAGCTGGCAAACATACAGGAAACTGATCAAAAACAGGAAGGCTGGACAACTGATCACGTTGAAGCCATGCTGGAAAAGTTAAGCCTTGATACTGAGGAGAGGAAACCACTCACCTGCTGTAAAGGATGAACATATCCACTTTCTTAGTTGCATTGTAGCTTCTGCTGAATTGACCTTTCTAACAAAACAGGCCGTAAATCCTGCCCTTCCTCTAGGGCTGCCAACCTCCAGGTGAGACCTGAAGAGCTCCTGGAATCACAGCTGACCTCCAGGCTGCAGGGATCAGTTCCCCTGGAGAAAATGGCTACTTTGGAAGGTGGACTCCATGGCACTGCACCCTGCTGAAGTCCCTCCTCTTCCCAAACTCTGCCCTCTCCAGGCTCCATCCCTAAATCGCCAGGAATTTCCCAATCCAGAGTTGGCAACCCTACCTTCCTCCCAAGGGGCTCAGGACAATCCATACAGGATGGTGCAATTTCCAAACCCTCTAACATGTCACATATAAACTTACAAAGCAGATGCTCTATCACTGAGTGATTGGCTCTCCCCTATCAGTGCTTAGTTCTTGTGGCCCTTTCTTCCACACCCAGGGAAATGCTGATCGCCACTTTGGGGTCAGGAAGCAGTTTTTCCTCCAGGTCAGTTTTTTGCTATCTTCTGGAGGGTTTTTTGCTATCTTCTGGGCATGGAGCAGGGGTGACTGGGGTCTGTGTGGGGGGAGTACTTGTGAATGTCCTGCATTGTGCAGGGGGTTGGACTAGATGACCCTGGAGGTCCCTTCCGACTCTATGATTCTATACTCTGAACATTTGTTTAATCCTAACTTTCTTCCAAGGAGCACAGGGCAACGACACATTGTCTTCCCTTCCCTCAGCTGATTCTCGCAACAACCCGTTGAACTAAAATAGGGAGAGTGGTCATCCCAGTGTCACCCAGTGAAAGTGGAGAATTGAAGCAAAGTGTCCCAGGTTCTACTCCAGCACTCTAGCACCTGCATCACACAGTCCTAGTCTGGTACTCTGACTACTGTACTGTACTGCCTTGTGTCTAAACTCCTCGGTTCCAAAATGTTGGGATCATCCCTATGGTTCGCGCTGAAATCTGCATTTTCAAAGATCTTTTCCAAATGAACGTGGGCATTTTTAAAGACGCATGGGGGAGGGGGGAATTGGACCTTGACTCCAACCCATTTGAAGAAGAAGAAGAAGAAGAGGAGGAGATTGGATTTATACCCCGCCCTCCACTCCCCAAGGGAGTCTCAGAGCGGCTTACAAACTCCTTTTCCCTTTCCCTCTCCACAGCAGACACCCTGTGAGGTAGGTGGGGCTGAGAGAGCTCTTTCCCAAGCTGTCCTTGAGGGAACAGCTGGTCCAGAGCTATGGCTTGCCCAAGGTCATCCAGCCAGGTGAAACTGGAGGAGTGGGGAATCAAACCCGGTTCTCCCAGATTAGAGTCTGTGCACTTAACCACTACACCAAACTGGCTCTCTTTGGCACCTTCTCTGTGTTTTTGACCATAACCGGAGACCATGCAAGCTAATTAGGTAGCACATCGCTAGTGTGATGCCACATGAGGCCAAGATTACAGAGGTGCTAACAGGAACATGCTGAGATCAGACTAGAAATGTCCAGTGCTGCAATTCTTTTGTGCGTTTTTCAAGATCTCATTGTTTTACTTCCTTGTTTTCAGCCTTGCTGTAGCCCACATCAGAAAGTAGGAAAAGCAAAACAGAAATGCTTTAAATGCATTTCTGTCCATTTCCCTTCAAATGTTGAATAACATTTCACTTTGGCCAAAGCCGTTCATTTTACCTTCAGTCTTACTTTGGGGCAAAATTCAGTTCCACCAGGATGTCCCTGAGTTCAGCTAAACCAAATCGCATATCCCTGCACAGCCAATCAGGCACTGCACAGCATTTTCCAACAGCATCCCTAGGGCAACTGTAGCACATGATCTGTCCCAGATGTGTCAGAGGTCAGACCGGAGACCTTCTACCGAGGCCCAGTCATCATGGGGAGGGGGACAACTTGCAAATCGGGTTTAGGGAAGAGGAAAGATAAGGGAATTGTGGGGAGCAAGAGAAAAAAAATGAAAACGCTCCATAGGCAATTGCAAACTTAATTGAGAAAGTGACCTATCAGATTTCCTAAATAATACTATCAACAAAGGGCAGAGAGACTTGCACCAGACAATAGAAGAACTACCAGAAGCTTTAAAATAATAAAAAAAGATAGACATTACTCTTTTTCCCCTACAGGCCCCAAACCAGAATAATCATAGTCCGTTTCAAGACTCATCAGACCACCCCAATCATTTCTGCGACAAGCTGAAGCCCTGATGTGAATTACAAATACATATACTGTCTCATAAGGACATCGAGTGACAAGCATAACCGACAGCCAATATCCACAACAAAAAGCTGAAAGTTTCAACTCAGGAGCTACAGTTTAGGGGCTGCCCTTAACAGCTTGCAAAGGGCTGATACATTTTTTGGTTAGAAGGATCCCTTTGACAACTTATTTTAAGGAAAGCTGGGGCTTCCCAGAATCAAACCAGCATTAGGCATCTGTGACATTTGAGCAACCTGGTCCACACAGTTCCAAAAGCAATGACCACACTAGACAGAAGAAGAAGCACATTTTCAAATTATTGTGGCATGCTTCCCTCTCCTCTGAAAGCTCCCAATACAGCCTTCTTCCGAGAGCTGGTTTCTTATGAGGGGGAAATATTGGTAAACCTGGGGCGGTGAACTATTGAAGGATGCTTGGTAAGGTTGCCAGCCTCCACGTGGTGGCCTGGAGATCTCCCAGGAGTGCAACTGATTTCCAGGTGACAGAGATCAGTTCACCTGGAGAAAATAGCAGTGTTGGGAGGTGGACTCTCACCTGGAGAAAATGGCAGCATTGAGAGGTGGACTCTCACCTGGATAAAATGGCCACTTTGAAAGGTGGACTCTCACCGGGATAAAATGGCCACTTTGGAAGGTGGACTCTCACCTGGAGAAAATGGCAGCATTGCGAGGTGGACTCTCACCTGGAGAAAATGGCAGCATTGAGAGGTGGACTCTCACCTGGATAAAATGGCCACTTTGAAAGGTGGACTCTCACCGGGATAAAATGGCCACTTTGGAAGGTGGACTCTCACCGGGATAAAATGGCAGCATTGGGAGGTGGACTCTAACCTGGATAAAATGGCCACTTTGGAAGGGGGACTCTCACCTGGAGAAAATGGCAGCATTGGGAGTTGGACTCTCACCTGGAGAAAACGTCCACTTTGGAAGGTAGACTGTGCAGCTGCAAAACTGTTCGATAGCAGCCTGAGGCCATCAGCAGTGAAGCAAACCGATCAGAGGCTTGGCTCTCAAGTGATTGCAGATATTGAACACAGTATGTTCACCTGCCGAACCTGTTTGTCGTGAGGTTGATGGCACCCTTAGTTGTAGCACGTGTTAATTTACAGCATAGCTTGGAAGAGCCAGCAGGCAATCCAACAGACAGTGCTGGTCTTGAAAAGAGCATCCGTTCCCTCTCCAAAGTGAACAACATGTCTGTGGGGCTCCCCAAGGCAATAAGTCTCTCCTTCGTTACGCTCAGAATTTCCAACCTGTTCCTCTGCAAACCCACCTCTACATTCATTCATGTTCATCAAAAGCAAACATCTCCTAGCTATTGTGGCTCATTTAGGAAAGACCAAGGACAAGGTCATCTCCTCACAGTTTGCACAACACAATTAGAATCTCCCTTCAATATTGACAACATCTTTGTGTTTTCCTCTCACTGGAGGATCACCTCTGAAGTGTAGCTTGTACTATTGTGCTAAAGGAAGACGACAGATCCTATGCAAGGAATGGATAACTACACATTTAACGTGCAATGAAAAATTCATCTCTACGGCTTGCTCAGCCTAGGCGACGTGAAATTAGAGGTGATTTCGAATTTCTCCTCCCTGTTTCAATCCAAGAATCCTCCTGTCTTGAGCTCTTTTCTCCAGTTTGGTGTAGCAGTTAAGTGCACGGACTCTAATCTGGGAGAACCGGGTTTGATTCCCCTCTCCTCCATTTGCACCTGCTGGATGACCTTGGGCAAGCCATAGCTCTGCACCAGCTGTTCTCTCAAGGACAGTTGTCTCAGAGCTCTCTCAGCCCCACCTACCTCACAGGGTGTCTGTTGTGGGGAGGGGAAGGGAAAGGAGTTTGTAAGCCGCTCTGAGACTACAAATGAGTGAAGGCCGGGATATAAATCTAATCTCTTCTCTTCTTCTTCTTCTTCTTCCATGGCACCAACCAAACCCATATTTATTTTCACACCATTCTCTGCCTCCTCAGACTAAACTTTTCCTGCTGAGGGTACACAGATTTCAACAATGTTAAATAGATCAACAG
The DNA here is from genome assembly GCA_029233225.1 of Lepidodactylus listeri. Classification (NCBI taxonomy): domain Eukaryota; kingdom Metazoa; phylum Chordata; class Lepidosauria; order Squamata; family Gekkonidae; genus Lepidodactylus; species Lepidodactylus listeri. Next base: position 10,478,318 of record JARCFY010000013.1, read on the forward strand.
TACACATTCATAGGGTTGGCCTCCAGTAGAGGATGAGGGGGTGTGCTTGCCAGATGCAGATTGGGAAACTCCTGGAGATTTGGGGATGGAACATGGGGAGGACAGGGACCTCAGTGAGGTACAATGCCATAGAGTCCACCCTCCAAAGCATCCATTTTCTCCGGGGGAACTGATTTTTGTAGTCTGGAGATGAGCTGTAATTCCAGGGGATCCCCAGGTCCCACCTAGAGGCTGGTATCCCTATACATTCAATATTATATACTTTAATGGCATAAACTTAGGGTTGCCAGCTCTAGGTTGGCAAATACCTGGAGATTTTGAGGGTGGAGCCTGAGGATGGTGGAGTTTGGGGAGGGGAGGGACTTCATCAGGGTATAATGCTATAGAGTCCACCTTCCAAAACAGTCATTTTCTCCAGGGAACTGATCTCTGTCGCCGGGAGATCAGTTCTAATGCCAGGAGATCTCCAGCCACCACCTGGAGATTGACAACCCTACATAGGCTTGCAAGCTTTGCATTGGGAAATACCTGGAGATTTGGGGGAGGGCATCCGACCCCATCACTCCTTGGCAAATAGAAGGGGAAGTCATGGAGGCAGTGGCAGAACTCATGTTCTTGGGATCCAAGATCACTGCAGATGGTGACTGCAGCCAGGAAATTAAAAGACGCCTGCTCCTTGGGCGGAAAGCGATGGCAAACCTAGACAGCATAATAAAAAGCAGAGACATCACCCTGCCAACAGAAGTCCGTATGGTCAAAGCAATGGTATTCCCAGTAGTAATGTATGGCTGTGAGAGCTGGACTATAAATATTTATTTATTTATTTATTTATTCACATTTATATCCCGCCCTCCCCGCAATAGGAAGGCCGAACGCCGAAGAACAGATGCTTTCGAATTATGGTGCCGGAGAAGACTCTTGAGAGTCCCTTGGACCGCAAGGAGATCAGATTAGTCAACCCTAAAAGAAATCAACCCTGACTGCTCCCTGGGAGGCCAGATACTGAAGCTGAAGCTCAAATACTTTGGCCACCAAATAAGAAGGGAGCACTCACTGGAGAAGACACTAATGCTGGCAATGATTGAAGGCAAAAGAAGAAGGGGACGGCAAAGGATGAGATTGTTAGTGTTATCGATGCAATGAACATGGAATTGAGCAAACTCCTGAGGACGGCGAAGGACAGGAGGGCCTAGTGTGATGTGGTCCATGGGGTCGCGAAGAGTCAGACTCGACTGTGCGACTAAACAACAACAACAACAGGGTTTAGGAAAGGGAGGGACCTCACCAGCAGATAATGCCATAGAGTCCATCTTCCAAATCAGCCATTTTATCCAGGGGAACTATCTTGGTCTTCTGAAGACTGATTGTAATAATGCGAGATCTCCAGATGGAAACCCTACCTACGTATAGATATGGACTTATTTAAAAAACCTGCACAGAATACAAATAAACCTACGAAACCAAAACTGAAAAACGGGGCATCGGAAGAACCATGATCCTAAAAAACGGATGGAAAAGGAAACAAAAAAGAGGAAATCTTTGTTCAGCCCTATGTGAAACATGTTTGTCCTTTGAGCTCATTGCAGATGAAATATTCCCCAAAAAAATCACCCCTCATTTGCTTTAATGAACAAGTCAGGCAAAGCTGTGGAAGGCGGCTTGGAGCCCGATGAGGTCCCGGGCAGCTCGAAAAGAGGACAAATGACTCCGTTAGCTGGTTGGCAAGCTAAGGAAAAGTTTGAGGCCCTGTCATCAATTTTGCTGCCTCCAGCATTCTCCCGAGGTAAGGCCAATTAACCAGGAAGGCAGTGGAAGAACAATTGGGGAGGTGGGGAGACGGAAGGGGAACTGGGGTTGTATATTTACTGTTCCAAAGTGCAGGAATAACACCAAAGATGAAAAGGAGCCAACATTCTGAGAGCCAACCGCGTCCCAATTGCCTGTCAAGAGGAGTTCCAACTTCATTAGGGCTTCCACACACCCCACCTTCCTATTGCGTAGCCACACTGTGCAAGGAAGCAGAGCTTTTTAAAAATACATAGATAACCCTTTTAATGGCTTGGCAAAACCATCAATTGCTGCGCTGCAGCTAGCTGTTTCTTGTTCTTTCCTACTGTCCTGTTGCAGAAAGCTGATGCAAATCAAGACAGGAAATCCAGCAAGAGGCTGACTTACTCGAGGCTACCAGCAATTTCATGGCTGTGAATACCAGCTTTCCAAGCTGAGGTTCGAAAGGGGGGGGGGGGCGGGAATTCTAGGACCCTTGAACAAAGATCCATCTACCTTTGAGGCAGAACTCCAGAGACATCATCACTGTAAGCCTTGAGACTGAACCAAGAGTGCCAGTTTGGTGTAGTGGTTAAGAGCATGGACTCCAATCTGGGAGGACCGAGTTTGATTCCCCACTCCTCCACATGCAGCTGCTGGTGTGACCTTGGGTCAGTCATAAGTTCCTTCAGAGATGTTCTCTCAAGGGCAGTTCTCGAGAGAGCTCTCTCAGCCCCACCTACCTCACAAGGTCGTTGTGAGGAAACAGTGGAAGAGAAGGGAACAATGTAAGCCATTTTGGGTCTCCACTGGGGAGAAAGGTGGGGTAAGCATGAAATAAGTAAACAAATAAATCAGCTGCCAGACTCTCTGAAACCAAGGAATAAAGCTCAGTATTCATCAGTTAAGTAAGTGCTGATGTAGTGAATTGGCTAAGAATCCCTCAGTTTAAGTCTCACTTCAACCATGAACTTACTAGGCAGATTTTGAAAACGACGGTACCCTGGCTTGAGCAATATGGAGATAACGGTACAGAAATGTCTTAGATGGTTACTGCAAAAAATATACATTTTCTTTGTTTTATTTAAGCAACGTGGCAACCGTCTTTTTGCTCAAAGGGCACTCAAGGTGGTTTGCAGTAAAACTAAATATAGCTCAAGTACATTACAAAAATATTTTAATCATTTAAGAACAAACATTGGGGAAAAAAACAGACATGGAATAAAAGCAGTAAAGATTGCCAAGATGATGCACGTGAAGCTGTTCGTACACCTAAAGAACTACAGAGGTGCTGTTGTTTCTGTACTGTTTATTATATCAGGGCGGACCAAACAGGTGGACAAGCCATCCACCCCAGCTATTCCATCTGGTCCCTGAAAAACCTGCCGGGTCAACAGCAGCAGTGCCTAGTGGCTCTCCATGGCAGAAGGGTCTCTGAAGACCCTCCCAACAGCCAATCTATGGCAACCTATGGTTGCCAAACTCCAGGTGGGGCCTGGAGATCTGACCACAGAGATCAGTTCCCCTGAAGAAAACAGCAGCTGTGGAGGCAGGACTCTATGGCATTATACTCTGCTGAATTTCTTCCTCTCCCCAGGTTCCCCCCCCCCCAGCCTCCTTGAATTTCTCAACCTGGAGCTGGCAGACCTACTAATACCACCCACAGCTATAGCCCATGATCTGCAAGCAGGGTGGCCAACTTCCAGGCAGGGGCTGGGGATCTCCCAGAGTTAAAATTGATCTCCAGACTCGATAAATTGCTTATTTACTCTTTATTTATTTATTTATAATGTCCACTTTTCCTGGAGAAAATGGCTGCTTTGGAAGGCGGACGGAATGGCATTATACCTTGCCAAGGTCCCTCCCTTCCCTAAACCCAACTTTCCCAGGCTCCACCCTCAAATCTCCAGGTAGAAGAGACTGAAGAGAAGAGATTGGATTTATACCCTGCCCTTCACTACCCGAAGGAGTCTCAGAGCAGCATACGGTCTCCTTTCTCTTCCCCTCCCCACAACAGACATCCTGGGATGTAGGTGGGGCTGAGAGAGCTCTCTCAAGAACTGCCCTTGAGAGAACAGCTCTAAAAGAAATTGTGACTGACCCAAGGTCACATCAGCAGATGCATATGGAGGAGTGGGGAATCCAACCTGGTTCTCCCAGATTAGAGTCCACGCTCCTAACCACTACATCTGGAACTGGCCACTCTTTCTGCAACCTCACCTAAACATCTTGAGAAACAAATTCCACCATCTGTCCCTATCAGTCCAACTACCATCAGTGGAGGGCTGATCCTGTAGTTTATAAATGGAGTACATTTGGCTTTAGTCAGCTCTCCAAGTTTATACAAGCCCAGCGCTCACCGAATCTGGCGGCCTTTTAGCTCAATTCATACGAACGTCTTAATACTCTGCATTGATCTGGAATCAGCACAGTTGCCGACACATGGATAAATAGCATCTGGAGACCTTGTTGGTTGTTATTTCAAGCTGTTTATTATTCCTCAAGGACTCGTAAGAACACTCAGACCTATCGCGCCTTCATTAATACCGCTCTCCTACACCGCCGGGTACAGTACGGCCGCACATTAAAGATGCTTTAGAAAATTGTTTGCGGACCCACAATTGCAGGGGGATTGTTCTGTGCAATCTACCCCTTTGCAAGGAATAAATACTGAAAACCTTTGTGCAGGGAAGGAGTGCTGATTGGGCTTCTCAGAGCAGTCTCTGGAACATCGTTGGAAAGGCGAGAACAGCAACAGTCGCACTTAGAAAGCATACACAGTTCTGGGAATATCGGCACCTGGGCTGAAGACAGCCACGCATACAAGAGAGCAGCAAAGCAAACCATACCTTCACAGGACTGAGACTGGAGGTAGATGGAGTTCCAAGGGAGACTCACCAAGAGCATCAGTCCAGATACAGACTGGATTGAAGGCCAGTACAGCCTAAGGGGACTTAGAAACATAGACCTGGAAGGGACTCCAAGGGTCATTTAGATTCACTGTAATTGCAGGGGGATCCCCAGGTTCCCCCTGGACTGGCATCCCTGTCAGGACAGAAAGAGATTTGAGGACAAGGCTAAGAATCCACACAAGCAGTAGATAGGCGCAACCCTATTGAGCAAGGTGAAAGGATGTGGAGGGCCAGTGATGGGTGGTGGTTAGAGCAGGACCTCAGTTCTGTTCCTCCCTCTGCAATGAAGCTCACTGGATGACTTTGGGAATGTCACTCTCTTGGCCACATTTGGCACTGGTTCTGCTGGGCTTGTGGAAAATGCCCTTCACCTTCAGTTTCTACTGCAGAGATTCTCTGGGACTTTGATTCTGTTCTGCCGGGCTGCTATTGCCCTTGCTTGCTTTTTTTAAGGCTTTTTCCCACTCACATTGTGCCGGCGTTCTGCCTCCGTTTGTCCCGGCGCTGGGTGTCAATTTCACACCCTTTGCTGCGGCGCGTGTGTTAATACGGGGCTTTGCGCCATTTTCTCTGCACCTTCGGTAAACCTAAAAAGAAAGGTTTACCGAAGGCGCAGAGAAAATGACGCGAAGCCCCGTATTAACACACGCACCGCAGCAAAGGGTGTGAAATTGACACCCAGCGCCGGGACAAACGGAGGCAGAACGCCGGCACAATGTGAGTGGGAAAAAGCCCTCTGTTTTTTTTCTCTATTGGAAACAATGGAGGATGGGGACACCTTCTTTAGGATGCTGTAACTCTGACTCCGCAAGTCCAATCCTCACCAAACTTGGTGGGCAGGTAGAGGAGACTCAGCCGGAGGAGCCCTGCAAGGTTGATGTCTCTAGCACCTCGGGGTGCATTCTACCATGTCACAAGCCTTATGAACTGTTTTGTGATGGTTTGTGGCTCATGAACTGGGCACACCACAAACTGAAACAAACCACGATTTCCTGGTTTGTGCCCATCCCTACTGGGGATCCCCTGGAATTACAGCTCAATTCCAGATAACAGAGATCAGTTCCCCAAGAGAATTTTCATGCTGTGGAGGGTGAACTCTGCACCCTGTCCCCCACAAACTCCACCCTCAAATTGAGAAAAAAAGGGGGGGCACTCAACTCAAAATATGGCTGTGACCTTAGAGAGTCAAGCTAACAAAGTAAGTTATTATAAAAATACAAATATTTATTATGGAGTGCACATTAATAAAAGATAAAATAGGTTAAAAGAAATGATCCAAATATCAGACCCTTAAAACTTTTGACACACAGAGCTGGTAGTTTTACATATACAATTGATGGGTATATCTTGCGACCAGTAGACCATACGCGTTTCGGCCCCTTAGGGCCTTCCTCAGTAATCAATATTAACATTTTAAGACAACACACATCCAGAAATAAATATATGAAAAAAAGGTTTTTCTTTAGAGCCAGGTGTTGCTTTCTCACGTAATGTGCAGTTGCTAAAAGTTTACACAGTGGACCACGGATAATCTCTCATGGTAACTGCACATGGTCTCCAAATAGTTCTGGTAACAAATATCCAATGTGTCCGGATGTGTGCCTCTTCCATCAAAGGTAGCAATCAACTTGACCCTCTCACGTCTACCCCCAAATCTCCAGGAGTTTGCCAACTTAGAGTTGGCCACCCTACTTCCTAACTCCCGCAAGGGGGATTTAGCAACCATGTAAGGCACACAAAAATAAAGAGATTTTCAGGAAGCTGGGGAACCAGTACAAATGTCGTTGCGTTGTTTCACCCAGTCTGTAAACTGGTTTTAGCAACTATAGTTTAGAAAGAAAATTCTCAGCAACGGGGGAACCTGGGAAAACAACTTCCTTCCGAGGAAGCAAAGAAAGGAGCCAAGATGTAAGAGGACGAACTCCTCATTTCCAGCTGGAGGACGGTAAGAAAAGAGAGTGCTGTGGAAGCGTTCTGAAGCAAACAAGCGCCAGTCAATCATTTCTGTCTCTGAACAAAAGAGGTCTGCAGGTAAGTGGCTAACAATTTTAAAGGAAAATGGCACTTGATGGATTCCTGCTGGGATTTATGTTACTCAAGAGCAAGAGGGAAAGTGATTTGTCCCAAAATATATATAAAGAACGAGAGAGAGAGGCAGTGGAGTCAGCTGAGAGTCAAGGAGGTGAGCTCCCAACAGTTTCCCCCCCTCAAACCCCAAACATTTTCTAGTTTAATTAAAGCCAGGGGGTTAAGAGAGTAACAGCTTGCGACGTCCCTGAAGTTCCAAAGGATTTGCTACAAAAAGGTAATTTCGAGATAAAAATAGGAAGGATCCCCCTCTCTCATTCGCTGCGGGCTGCTAAGCTTTGCAGGGCTCTGGGCTGTTGCAGGCCTCGAAGGATCACGTATTCAGAGCCAGCATAAGGAGCCAAAGAATGGAGTGTCTACAGGAGAAGAACCAAAATCCATACCAAAAGATTTCCAAGTCCCAGCTAAGAATAAATGAATGATGCCAAAATGGGAAGCGTAGACAGAAGATTTCAGGTGTCTACTGCCCACAAACTCTTTCCCCTCACCTTCAAGGCCTTCCAAGGCCTCACCCATCCCTTCTCTCTCCGCTGTGATGGTAGAAAAGTGTCATCAAGTTGCAGCCAACTTATAGCAACCCCACAGGGTTTTCGAGGCAGGAGAGAGTCAGAGGTGGTTTGCCATTCCTTGCCTCTAATAGCCCTGGACTTCCTTGGTGGTCTCCCATCCAAGTATTAACCAGGACTGATCCTGCTTAGCTTCTGAGATCTGAGAATATCAGGCCAGCCTGGGACATCCAGGTCAGGGAGAAAGATACTCAGAGGAGGTTTTCCTTCCCCTGCCTCTGCATAGCAATCATCAGCTTCCTTGATGGTCTCCCATGCAAGTACTAACCAGGGCTAACCCTGCTTAGCTTCCGAGATCTGACAAGACTGAGATGGCCTGGGCCATCCAGTTCTGGGCTTTCTCTCCACAACCACATTCAAAACATCTCTTGTAAACAGCCTTTGTGATAAGTATTGGAGTCGGGAGTCCATGGAACAGTGAAACAGCTAGATCTTTATTGCTGGTCCGGATGAAGCATACAACCCAGGGCTCTGAGCCCTCCTTTTATGCTGGTCAGGGATAATCCCCTGACCTCGCCCAACTGGCCTGATAGGCTATTATCAGTCTATTTACATCTCATAGGTTCCCTGGGAGAAACCTAGGTACATGATTGGTGGCCGGTTTGAATCCACCTGGCCTTTGTTCTACCTGGCTGAAGCTCAGGTAGTTTCTTGGCCATGTGCTCTGGCCACATGGCGGTCGCCATTGCTGGAGCACATGGCGACCGCATGGTCAATACATAACACTTTGGTTCCTTGAGCTCCACCACTGTCCATGTCCTCCATCCCAAGTTCTCCCACTCCATGAAACGATTCTGCCTTTTCCTCCTTGACAGCCACCACTTCCCAGAACAACTGCAAGGGGCCACCTTTCACTTCCTTACATCCTCCTCAACATCCACCTTCTCGATCTTTTGTGAAACCAATCCTAAGCACTCCAAAGTGGAAGATTTATCCTTCAGGAGATCATCCCCAACTCCCCTCTCTGTTTCTCCCTTACGGGTGAACAGGAGGGAGTTAAAACATTTGCCTTTTGAGATTAATGCCCATTCATCCACATGCATGGGGGGAGCGGGGAAGGAATTTAAAAATGTATCCCAAAATTGAACACATGACGCTGTCTTATACTGATACAAGTTCAGTATTGTCTACTCAGACTGGCAGCAGCTCTCCAAGGTCTCCGGCAGAGAAAGGTCTTTCATATCACCTACTGCCAGGTTCTAACTGACGATGCTAGGGATTGAACCTGGGATGTTCTGCATGCCAGGCAGATGTTCTACCGCTGAGTAAGCATCTCCGCTTGTGTCATGAACAAGTTAAGCTGTTGTCTGTGTTTACAAGCAGTAGTCAATTAGAATAGAGCCAGTGGGACATCACGTAGAAGTTCCCACTGGAAAAGGAGGAGGTAGTATTCTAAATAAGGGGATCTAAGTTTCTCTGTTGGTTAAACAGTTTTATTGGGGTTATTACATGCGTTTGGTCATATAGGTAGTTTTGGGACTTCCCTGTTTCTTTGTTCTAGAAACCACAAGAGCCAGTTTGGTGTAGTGGTTAGGAGTGCAGACTCTAAACTGGGAGAACCGGGTTTGATTCCTCACTCCTCCACATGCAGCTGCTGGCGTGACCTTGGGTCAGTCACAAGTTCTCTTGGAGCTGTTCTCTCACAAGCAGTCCCTGAAAGAGCTCTCTCAGCCCCACTTCCCTCACAGGGTGTCTGCTGTGGAGATGGGAAGGGAAAAGGATTGTAAGCCACTCTGAGACTCCTTCAGGTAGTGAAGGGTGGGGTATAAATCCAATCTCCTCTTTTAGCCAACATGGCACTTAAATAATCTGAAGCTGGTCAGACAATTTACTCTTTATGATTTTTATAGCCCAATGTAACCCTCCCTTTCATTTCTGCGTAAAGTGATTTCTTTTTAACCAAACACACATGACCACGTGCTTTCTTTTATTCTGCTCTGCATTTTTAGTGCTCTGCTAATTTCCCCCCGGCTTTTCGCCTCCATTTCATCCTCCCTGAAAGAACCCCCTTCTGATGTACGTGAGGCTGAGAGAATATGGCTGGCCTAGGCAGAGGTCTTTCATATCACCTACTGCCTGATCCTTTCAGCTGGGGATGCCAAAGGTTGAAGATGGAACCTTCTGCAGCTCAAGCAGATGCTCAACCACTGGGCCACCGCCCCTTCTCGAGTCCTGAAGGTGGGTACGAGGAACGGGTCCTCGATGCTGATAATAGGTCCAGGTAGCATTAGAGCAAAATCTCTCCATTCGTTCCATGCATAACGTAGCTGGGAGGGGTGGGAGAAATAGCGTGGGCCCTTAATTCTCTGGAGAAGAGCCAAAGGACAAGAAAACTGTGATGGCCCCTTCTTTCCTTGGGCCAGTTTGGCCTGAGAATTATTCAAAGATTAGAGAAGTAAATCCTGCCATTCTGCCATTGATCTACATCACCTGGCGTTTCAGATGACAACAAAACCACTGAGTGATTCTAAACAACGCAACCATTAAGTCAACTTCAGTTCTTCGGAACAATCTTCCACTAGAACCAACTATTTCAGTTAAGAAAGGGAACCCATACACTGACTTGGCTGCATCTTCTGATGATCCAATCCTACACATTATTTCAGAAGAACCAGCGGAGAGGGGGGGCTAATTCTAATCCTACGCCTCCGATTAAAGATGTTAAAGCACGACGGTCTACCCAGTACAAAACAGGGAAATCGGGCGATCTTGAAATGATCTCCGGGAATATAGCTGGATGGGCCTGCCTTAGAAGTCTTAATAGCCCTCTTTTTCAAAAGTATTATGATATTCTGCTCCTTCAGGAGACTTGGCCTGCAGATTACATCATGGTCATTCCCCCTGCAGGAGAGGAAAGCAAGACCATTTTCTCCTGACTGGCTTTTATTCATTAGTGTGACCTGGATGGCCCAGGCTAGCCTGACCTCATCAGGCGATGGAAGCTAAGCAGGGTTGGCCCTGGTTAGTGTTGGGATGGGAGACCACCAAGGAAATCCAGAATAGCTATGCAGAGGGAGGCAATGGCAAACCACCTCTGTTTAATCTCTTGCTTTGAAAACCCCATGAAGGGTCACCAGAAGTCGGTGGCAACTTGAGGGCACTTCACATACACACACACATCTGTCTGCAGCGCCAAGTTTTCCTCTTGATGAAGAAAGGCAGGGTATAAATGCATAATGCATTCCACATCATTCTACACGCTACATACATATTGGCTGTTAAATAGTAAGATTATGGGCGTGCATGACTCAAATTCTAACCGCTCCATAAACTCTCATTTTCAGAGCCAAGGGACTTGTAAACAGATACCAGATTTGTACAGTAGGCAGGCAGAAGGACCACACAAGAAGTTATGGTGTGTTTAGGGAAAGAAGGAAAGAAAGAAAGAAAGAAAGAAAGAAAGAAAGAGAAGAGAATGGATTGGATTTATACCCCACCCTCCACTCCCCAAGGGAGTCTCAGAGCAGCTTACAAACTCCTTTCCTTTCCCCTCCCCACAACAGACACCCTGTGAGGTGGGTGGGGCTGAGAGAGCTCTTTCCCAAGCTGTCCTTGAGGGAACAGCTGGTACAGAGCTATGGCTTGCCCAAGGTCATCCAGCCAGGTGCAAGTGGAGGAGTGGGGAATCAAACCCGGTCCTCCCAGATTAGAGTCCACGCACTTAACCACTACACCAAACTGGCTCTCTCAGAAAGAAAGGACTGAGCAGAAAGCCAGACAGCATTAGAAGCTTCACATTGTGTAAGATTTTGGCAAAGCGCCCATTCCCCCAAAAGATGGGGTATCATTTTGGAACAATCTCTGCAACTTCATCTTTTGGACGGACACGTATTTCAGACTCAAAGAGTCAGCTCCACCAAATGTGAAACAGGGGGAGAGAGAAAAAAACATTTATTACCCACGTCTGGCAAATATTCTCGGATCTAATATCACACGTTCTATCAGACACACGAGCCTTAACAATGTGGAACTGCTCCATCCAGCCGTGCCAGCTGCAGCTTGTAAATTATGTCAGAAGGAAAAAGAGAAAGAGGGAGGGGGGGGGGGAGAGGAAGGAGCTATGGTTCAGTCCTCTAAGCTATTTGCTACTTCCCAGCTCGTAACCAGGGCGGTTTACTGCGTACAGTCTGGGGCCAGTAAAATAAAATTATTTCCACCATTCTTGCAAAAGACGGGGGGGAAGCTCTAAAAATATTTAGCAACTCACTTTCCCAATAACATCTTCCATTTGTAATTTGGGCTGATTCATTAATGCATTTTTGAAAAGCTACATTCAGGGTAGAATGGGGGGCAATTCACTTGTGCGTGTTCATCTGTCTGCAGATGGGCAAAAGGTCAGGGCTCATCTTGTAGCAGGAGCTCCTTTGCATATTAGGCCACATCCCCCTAATGTAGCCAATCCTCCAAGAGCTTACAGAGCTCTTCTTACAGGGCCTACTGTAAACTCGTGGAGGATTGGCTACAACAGGGGTGTGTGGCCTAATATGCAAAGGAGCTCCTGCTACGAAATGAGCCCTGGGCAAAACCCACAACTGCCCGGACACGTGCCATCTCCGTTGCGGCCCCCACCTTGTGGAGGAGGTCAGGAAGAGTCCCTCTGTCATGGCTTTCCACAAATGATACAAAGCTGAATTATTTTCTGCACAGGCAATAGGGTAGCACTGTACAAAAGGCTTCACAAAGTTACTTAGATAAATTATTGCGGACTGTGGTCAGTACAACTGTGTATAATTTGCTGTGGGTTGTCGTCGTCGTCATTGTCGTTATTCTGTGGTGGCTCAGTGGTTAAGACACTGAACTGCAGACCGGAAGGTCGGTAGTTCGGCGGTTCGAGACCCGAGTGCACCGTGACGGAATGAGCTCCTGTCTCTGGTCCCAGCTCCTGCCAACCTAGCAGTTGGAAAGCAAGAAACGCTCAGTCTGGGACAAGTGATGCACTGTATTCTTGGTGCTTGGGGTGGCAACAGTGGGAGGGCTTCTAGTGTCCTGGCCCCACTGCCGGACCTCCTGATGGCACCTGCTAGACCTCCTGATGGCTTTGCAGAACGGTTTTGCATTCTTGACTTTTGAAAAGGTTGGATGTTAGATTGTTGGATTTACAGTGGTTGATAGGGCTTTTGCTGAATCAGTAGCCTTGTCAGCTCTTGGTTGAGAAATACCTGGAGATTTGGGGGAACGAAGCCTGAGGAGGGTGGGGTTTGGGGAGGGGAGGGGTCTCAATGGGGTATAATGCCAAAGAGTCCACCTTCCAAAGCCGCCATTTTCTCCAGGTGTATATAATCCAAACAAAAAAACATGGCTATATTAACAAAGTACATATTTCAACCACACTAAAGACTGCAATCTCAACAGATCATAAGTATAAATATACATTCACATAGTAAAGGCAAAACTCATATAGTGTACAATCCAATCACACTGTAATGGAAACCACAGGCAATCCCATAAGCACTTAATAGTCCAAGACTCTTATCTTCAAAGAAAGGAAGGAATAAAAGGGCTGTGCCAACAATAATGTACTTCTTTAAAGACCGTTGTCACTCTTGGTTGTAATACAGAAACGTCAAGGCGCACCTGTAGACAAGATACACCAGTTGTTTTTATGCTTCTGGCTCTCAAGTAGTCACTTGCTTCCAAGTAACTCTGTCCAAATAATTATCTCCAGGGGTCCGTTGGAGCAGGAGCGCACAGGAGCGCAGCTCTGGGAGTGAGGAGCCCAGGGGGTGGGCACATGACCGAGCTCCACCCCCTCCTCAGCTTCCCCGAGCAGTGCAGAGGTGCAGCACCCCGGGGAAAGCCCTGCTAGGGTCTTTATTGTTTTTAATGTTTTGTTTTAATATTGATAATTTTATCATTGTTCCTTTTATGACTGTGTGCTGCTTTTCCAGAGACTTGCTCAAGGTGGCATACAAATTTTCTAGGTATACCATTTTTTATCTGGGCACATGGCACATAAGTACTGGAGAAATTTCACCAACCCTTCAGCAGCTTCCACCCCATCAGTTTGGTTTAGTGGTCAGGAGTTGGACTCTAATCTGGGAGAACCGGGTTTGATTCCCCACTCCTCCACATGCAGCTGCTGGTGTGACCTTGGGCCAGTCACAAGTTCTCTCAGAGCTGTTCTCTCATGAGCAGTTCTCAAAAGACCTCTCTCAGCCCCTCCTACCTCACAGGGTGTCTTGTTGTGGGGAGGGGAAGGGAAAGGGATGGGTGGTGCACATGTCCTGGGTATCTCAAGTCTACTTGAAACCTGGTGGTTTGAAACCTGGTGGTTTCAAGGGAGCAGGAAGAGAATGAGGGTGTGTTCTTTACGCTTATTTTTATTGCACAAAGAATTGGATGGGGAAGGGAGGAAGAGCAGGTCAGTTTCACTCACCTGTGGAGTGGAGCCTGAGGGGTGGGTGTTGCCTTCTGACACACTTTCGGTATGTTAGGGGGTGTGGCATATGCAAATGAGTTATGCAAATGAGTTATGCTAATGAGCTCCTGCACCTCTTTTTCTACGAAATGACCCCTGATTATCTCCAAATATTTTCAGCAGACAGAAAGCAATATTCCATCAATGGCATTGCTAGCCTAAACGTCAATGTTTCACCAAGGCTTCTTCATAGATGGACAATCACCACCCACAGCATAAGAACATCCTTACATTGCACAGAGACAGTCATATCTTCACCGCATGGATGGAAACCTTTGTGAAGATACGAAAGTTCTCAGCGCAATGTAAGGATGTTCTTATGCTGGTGAGCGCCTAGATATAATTTACTGGCCTCTTTATAATGTGAGTGCTCGTTTTACTATAGAACCTTATGGGATATTTTTATTTTTATTATTCTAATAAAAACTCTTCCCATTTCTGGCAGAGAGACTGTTTAACAGGATGTCCTTTAAGAGGAACAGATTGTTTACAAATATTTTCTTGCAGCTCACCTCGAGTCCCAGAGCGAAGACCCTTCGGCTGTGGGGGCAGCTGCCACCAAAGCAACGTTTAAAACAAAAATCTGCAAAGCCACTCAGAAGCCCTGCTGGTAACAGCTCCATCTGCCCTCTCTACTTTCTAGAAGCATTTGGCAGGCACTTGGAAGGGTGTGGGAAGACACCATGCAGCCCACGGGCACCTCGCTGGGGACCCCTGCATTAACCCCTTGACACTTTCTTCAGTGGAAGGGAAATGCAGGGTGCATGCCACACCAAAAATGCACACACAGGATGTTTGAGAGTCAGTCTGGCGTAGTGGTTAGGAGAGCGGACTCTAATCTGGGAGAATCAGGTTTGATTCCCCACTCTTCCATGCACAGATGCTGGTGTGACCTTGGGTCAGTCACAAGTTCTTTCAGAGCTGGTCTCTCAAGAGCAGCCCTCAAAAGAGCTCTCTCAGCCCCACCTACCTCACCGGTTGTCTGTTGTGGGGAGGAGAAGGGAAAGGAGATTGTAAGCCGCTCTGAGACTCCTTTGGGTAGTGAAGGGCAGGGTAAGAGAAGCCAGTGTTGGATCAGGCCAATGGCCCATCCAGTCCAACACTCTGTCACCCAGTGGCCAAAAATACCAGGTGCTGCCCTGCCCTAGATAGCCCAGGTGAGCCTGATCTCGTCAGATCGCAGAAGTGAACTGTGGTTAGTACTTGGATGCAAGGGTCCTTTGGGGCTGGAGCAAGGCGGAGCATTGCTCCGCCAGCCCAGGAGTGGGCAGTAGGGCAGCCACGGGCCGAATCAGATTCTCTGATCTGATTCGGCCCGCCGTCGAATTGCCGACAAAATTCAGCGGCAGCTTTAAAAGCGGCTGGAGGGGAGGGGGTTTGAGGGAGAGGCTCCAAACTTGCAGGGTAGCTTCTGGGACCCCTCCCCCAAATACCCACCAAGTTTCAAGGAGATTGGACCAGGGGGTCCAATTCTTCAGGGCCTCCAAACAGGTTGCCCCCATTCCCTCCATTGTTTTCTATGATGGAAAAAAAGTAACGTTTTTTCCCACCATAGAGAACAATGAAGGGGATGGGGCAACCTGTTTGAGGCCCTGTAGAATTGGATCCCATGGTCCAATCTTCTTGAAACTTGGTGGGTATTTCGGGGAGAGGTCCCAGAAGGTACCCTGCAAGTTTGGAGCCTCTCCCTCAAACCCCCTCTCCTCCAGCCCCTCATATACCCTATGAGTTTTTGCCATTGACTTCAATGGCCCATAGGGTATAATAGGGCTGAAACTGACATTCAGCCGGTTATGCTAATGAGTTATTCTAATAGGTATGCTAATGAGCTCCTGCACCTCTTTTTTTATGAAAGGACCCCTGCGTGGATGGGAGACTTCCTTGGAATACCAAGTCAAGAGGACAGAGGCAGGCTTTCAGTCACTTCTCTGAATATCCCCCAAGTCCCCAGGAGGGGTCAGTTACCAGATATCAATGTGACTTCCAGGCGCAGACACACTCACACACACCAAAAGAAAAAAACACAGGTGCCATCAGGAGGTCCACCAATGGGGCCAGGTATAAATCCAATCTCTTCTTCTTCTTCTTCCCTATTCTCATCACACAGCAGAGAACAGCAAAACTTCTGGGACTCCCAGCCCTGGTGCTTGAAGCCATTCGCATCTCAGAGCCTCATAGATTTACCTGCAAAAGGCAGTGCTATTTTCTAGGCTTCCGATTAAACCCGTCGCTGCCCGGCCTGACGTCTCACTTGCTCCACAGCATAATTCACCAGCCTCTTCAAGTTTCTATTTCACTTGCCTTTGGAGTTGCGGCACCGTTAAGATGCATCGTGTTGGTTTATTCTAATTCCAATATCTTGTTAATGCCGCCCAGCGAGATGCTACCAAATTGGGTTCATCTATCTGTCGGGGAGAGCTGGTGCAGCTGAGCCTGGTTCATTACAGATATAAAAGTAAGCATTATTCAGGCACCTCGGCCCCCAGGAACTCCAGCCCCGAAAAACATATTGATTGAACAATCAAATTTTAAAAGCCACAAAACAAGCCAATTCTGGGGGGGATAGAGTACAGCAAAAGCCTCCGTTTCTAACTTGGGGGGGTTGGAGCGGGAGGGAGAGACTGTAAAATGTGAAACTCATCAGAAATTCTTAAGCTGGACGGATGCGGGAAGAGATAGCACCTATAAAAGCTGGCCGTGTCTACGCTGTAGAAGTAGCAACAGTCCAAAAGCCAGTTCAGATGTTGCTAAAAAAAATCTCACGTGTGTATACATACCTGAGGGACTGCCTTTCCCCATACATACCCCAGAGAGCACTGCGGTTGGGGTCTCAGAACAGACTGACCCTCCTGGGCCCGAAGGAGGCCAGGCTCGCCACTACTAGGGCCAGGGCATTTTCAATGGCAGCTCCATACTGGTGCAATGCGCTCCTGAAGGAGATCAGGGCCCTGCAGGACCTTTTGCAGTTCCGCAGGGCCTGCGAGACGGAGCTCTTCCACCAGGCTTTCAACTAGGAGCCACCCTACCATTGCTACCAATGAGCCCTGCCCCCCTCCCCCCCAATCTCAACAGTGGCTTTATTCCATCAGGACTCAGGAAGACCATTGGAACTGGTAACCGTCTGTCTGCTGTGGGTTATAGGATACCAACTTAAGCAATCTAACCCCATTTTAAGGGACACTAACAGCATTAGCACCTTACGATTTTGTCACGGGCCGGGTGCCAACAGGCCAGGAGGCAAGCAGAAGTCCGGGACAGTCCGAGGTCAAACCAAAGCAGGAACCAATCGCCAAGTCCAAAACACTGAGCCAGAAGCAGAGTCAGTCCAAGCCAGGATCAAAGCGGGAAAACTCACAAGTAAACCAGTCCGAGGAGTCAACAGGGCCGAAGTCAAGCAGGTCCAGAGTCAAAAGCCAGAGGTTCCAGAAACAGGTCAAGTCACAAGCCGAATGGGTGCAGAGCTTAGCCAAGAAGACTTGTTGCTGGCACAAGTTGGTTGTCTCTGTGCTGTGCCTAAATACCCAGCCACTTCCTGTGCTAGTTAGCAGCTGGCAGTGAGGTCCCGGCTCCTACTAAAACTCAGGGCTTAGTGATCTGCGACCACGCAGGCCTGCCTCTTTCCTTCTCACAGCTAAGTCTTGCCTGCATCGGGACCTTAGACGTTCCACCCGAGGAGGTGAATCAGGTGTGCGTGAGCTTAGCTGTGGTTCAGCTGCTGCTGGTGCTGGGGCAAACGCCTGAGAGGTGCTTGCTTGAGCCTCATCTGGCTCAGGTGGAGGCTCCTCTGGCACTGGGAGCTGACCCTCCACCTCACTTAGATCTGCAGGGGGCAGCTCCCCAGAGGCACTCGTGACAGATTTTATGATTTTAGTGTATTGAATTGCATTGACAGGTTTCATCTGTTTTATGCTTTTTAAGGGTATCTATACCGATTGTGTCAGCCGCCCTGAGCCCGCTTGCGGGAAGGGCGGGGTATAAATTGAAGTAATAAATTTTCAAAAATTAAAAATACATTGTTCCTACAGACACACAAGATACACCAAACACACTTCTGGGGGAAAGGATGTATGAAGCTGCCTTATACTGAATGAAGCCCTCAGTCTGTCAAGGTCAGAATGTTCATTCAGACAGATGGTGGCGTCCCAGGTTCCCAGGTGAAGGTCCGGCACGTCACCTCCTACCTGACCCTTTTAAAACTGGGGATGCCGAGGACTGGACCTGGGATCTTCTGCTTGCAAACCAGATGCTCACTGAGCAGCACTCCCTCCTTAAATGACATTGGCTTATAGTGAGTCAAACTGTCGGACCACTAAACACGAACCGGTTCTACATATCCTACCCTTTATATTCGAATCTAGCACTATTCTAATGGAACTGTGATATTAGTTTGAAGATTATGATTCGGCTGTGAAGCCTCAGGAGCAATTATAATTCTATTGTTGTGCGTCTTGCACCTTACCTTTGTTAGAAGTTAGAAGAAGAAGAGGAAGAGATTGGATTTATACTTTGCCCTTCACTACTGGAAGGAGTCTCAGAACAGCTTACAGTCTCCTTTCCCTTTCCCTCCACACAACAGACACCCTGTGAGATAGGTGCTGACAGGAGTCATTTCGTTAAAAAAAGAGGTGCAGGAGCTCATTAGCATAACTCATTTGCATATGCCACACCCCCGGACAGCACTGGAAGTGTGTCAGAAAGGCAACGCCCACCACTCAGGCTCCACCCCAAAAATCAAGTATTTCCCAACTCAGAGCTGGTGAGCCAGCTTTACACTTTGACTAAAGACACTTTAGGTTTCCTTTGCTCTTGCAGGGAAGCTACCCTACAACAAGCATGAAAATACAGATCAAGTTAGTATGCTTTTGCTTTTTTCCACAGCGCATCACCATATACGCCCGCTCCTGGGCTTGTTACTCCCGGAATGGTGTTCCTGCTTGAAATGACCCCTGGGCGCTGAGAGAGCTCTTTCGAGAACGGCTTGTAAGAGAACAGCTCTGAGAGAACTTGTGATTGATCCAGGGTCACACCAGCAGCTGCATGTGGGGGAGTGGGGAATCAAACCCGGTTCTCCCAGATTAGAGTCCGTGCTCCTAACCACTACACCAAACTGGCTACTGCTGAGTTGTTGGTTTGTTATTGTTAAAAATGACTTGTTACTGTTTAAATATCATAAATATCATGATGGCGTATACAGAAATAAAACTAATAAAACTTAATTTTAAAAAAAAAGACCTGTTGGTCTATCAAGCTCGGTGTTATCTACTCTCAGTGCTAGGGTTGCCAGCTGTGGGTTGGGAAATACCTGGAGATTTTTTGGGGTGGAGCCTGAGGAGGGTGGGGTTTGGGTAGAGGAGGGACTTCAGTGGAGTATAATGCCGTAGAGTCCACTGTCCAAAGTGGCCAATTGCTCCAGGTGAACTGATCTCTTTCACCTGGGGATGTTGTAATAGTGGGAGATCTCCAGCGACCACCTGGAGGTTGGCAACCCTAACTCTGACTGATAGCTGCTCTCTGGGGTCTCAGGCAGATGACGTCCACATCACCCCCACCTGTTCTTTTTTTGTAGCTGGAGATGCCAAGGGGTTGAAACCAGGACTTTCTGCATGCAAACCTACTCTCCCCAAGCTAGAACTTACGTCATGCCTATTTTTTATCCCACTATTTATCCAAGAAGCACAGGGTGACATATGCAGGCCTCCCCCTCGTCCCTTTTCACTCCACAACAAGCTCAATAGGTAGGCTACAGTGAGAGGAAGAGGCTGCCTCAAAGTCAGCCAGTGAGATTTGTGCCTGAATGGGAGAATTTAATCCAGTTCTCCCGGGCCTTACCCCCAACGCTCTAAGCTTGTTTTATTATTAGGGTTGCCATCCCCCTGGTGGGGCCAGGGGATCTCCCACTCTCGGGAGCCCCAATCTGCTCCCAGCCAGCTGGCCGGTGGGGGAAGTCCCACCCCCAAACAGCAGCACCCCAATGGGGACACTGCCAGCACAATGACAGCACTGGTAGTGACATCATCGTGCTGGAGGCATCGTGCAGCGACACTCTAGCATTCAGGGGGGAAACTCCATGGTTGCCTCCTAGTTCTGGGATTCAGAGGTTACCTGCCTCTAAATGTGGTTGTTCCCCTAACAGCCACTGACAGACCTGTCCTCCATGAATCCCCCTTTTAAGCCATCTATTCCTGTGGCCGTCACTACATCCAAATTTTAATCATGCTCGGCGTAAAGAAGTGTGGAAACACAGTTGTGGAAACCGCAACACCCAGTCAAGTTTCTCTCTCGGCTTCCTGTCATTTGCAACTGCAAGGGATGGAGCTCAAAGGGTGCTTTTCTATTTCGGATCATTCACGTTAACGACTTCATCCCGCTCCTCTGAAACCGCCGAAACTTTTTCTAGCCCGCGGACCCATTTCGGCATTTGCAAGAGACACCTATGCTGCTATAAGGCCAGAAAGGAGACCCAGAGCTGCCATCTAAAACAACAGCCCTGCGTCTCCTTCTCACACTCTTTTCTCAAAATGCCTAGGGATGCTGACCACATCACATTACACCTAGGACTGGGCACGAAGGATGAGCATGAACCAAACATTTCCCCAAACATTTACCAAACCGAACATTTCCTGAACCGAACATTCCCCAAACATTTTCTGGACTTTTGTCCCATTCGGTTTGGCTGTTTGGGCCATTTAAACCTAGCAGCTGAGCAGCGAGGGTCAACAGCTGACCCGTTATGTTTAAATGGCTGTCACCCATTTCAGCCTAACAGCTGATGGGCACACCTACCCTGCAGTTAGGCTGAAATCACTGTGAGTCATTTCACCAGGCCATTTTGCTTCCCACTGCTTCGAAGCAGGGGGAAGCAAAACAAACTGGTGAAATGGCTGCCGGCCATTTAAATCTAACAGCAGGGTGGCATCAAAATGCCAGCCATTTAACCATTCCCCAGGCAATCCACAGCTGGGAGAAAGGGGGATCCAAACCGCAAACCAAACCAGAATTTTTAGGTCCATGCCCATCCCTAATTATGTCATTGCATTGATGAGTCTCTTCAGCCACAGCTGACAGAGCAGAAAGGAACCATTATAGTGCGATATTGCGTCATCCCTTGCCACTAGATATTGGCAAGGCTGCTGATTTTGACAGCAGTTCTGTGCCCATCGTAAGTTTCAGTTCTAGCCTCATGTGACCTCTAACAGAGAGTCACAAAGCTGCCTTTGAAAAACAGAGAGTCTCAAAGCTGCCTTTACAAAGTATACTGATCCCTCCCAATTTATAAGCCACAGTATATTCTACAAAAGCTATGCCCTGTGTCAGATCAGCACCAGAGAAGGTTCAGAATTATTTACTTGCTAAGAGACGCTGCGAGGTGCACTCCCTGAGACCCAGTGCCTCCATTCTTTGCTCTTGGCACAGGATTCAAACGATGCTGGCCCTTCAAGGCCCTGCATCAACAGAGAGCTCACCCCAAAGTTCCCTGCAAGAGATTCTGGAGCACTTCCAAACTCTGCAAGCCCCTGCGACTGCTTGTGCCAGGTCATCCAAATAGTCTAAGGCAGGGGTGGGCAATTGTTTTGGCTCGGGGGCCACTTTGTGGGAGCAGAGGTTAGCGGAGGACTGCATCTTTTAAAATGATTGCATTCGTTAGTTAACTTTGCATTTCAGAAAAGGTATAAATTGTATCATAAAAACCCATAAATATAAATTAAATAAAATAGTGGTAGTTTTATTCAATTGTGCTAATTTCATATCGTCTATAGCTGCAAGCACATTTAATTTTAGAATCCGTTTAATGAGACAAATGTACCCTATCACACTTTTCTACAATTTTTTGAAATCAGGAGTGAGATTGCTTGTCGAGATTCTCATCACAGCCTGCAAGTTAATGTCTGTCAAAGAGCATCTATATTTACTCTTGTTGATCTTCATGCAAGAAAAACTTTGTTCACAAATATACGTAGACCCAAATATAGAGAGCATTTTCCCAGCAAATTTCTTCATACATGGAAATTTTTTCAGTACACAAAGATTTGTATAAGTCAACTAATGTCACAGCTTTAAACATTTATTTCACAGTATGATCTGACGGCATGTCAATAAGTTCAAGCTGCAGCTCCTCAGGTGCTGTATCAATATAAGCGGTGATGGGATAAGAGAGCAAACTGAATTTAGGCTCAGTTTTCTTGAAGTCCTGAAATCTTCTTGGCGGGCCGCAAAAAACTCTGTGGCGGGCCGCATGTGGCCCCCGGGCCGCCATTTGCCCACCCCTGGTCTAAGGTAACGGTCCCCAACCTTTTTGGTATGGTGATGCACCAGTCCACATTGACTTGGTATGGTGGCCCATCCAAGGCTGACCAAAAGTTTTTGGCACTCTCGGCTAACTATGACCACCTGCTCATCTAGTGGCAAGCCAGATGTGTTTGAGAAACCAACAGACTTCACCCAACGGGCACAGCTGCCCCCCATAGGAACCCCAAGGAAGTGGCACTTTGACATACGCAGCCTTCACAAATGGAAGTTACATTTGTTGACCCGCCTCTTCTTCTCCATTCCTCCCTCTACCCCCCCCCCCCAAGATTCTCAGAAACTCACTCTAGTAACCGTCAGGACACATCTGGATTGATCAACATGAATACGCAGTGAAGAAAAAATACCAACTAACATATGACATGGAAGATACTGCTTCCAGGATCAGGTCTGGGGTTCCAGACTACAAAAGGGAGCAATGGAGAGTACAGGGGTGGCCAGCAGTGTTCCCTCTAAGCTGAGTTAGTGTGAGCTAGCTCACAGTTTTTTAGCCTCCAGCTC
Organism: Lepidodactylus listeri; assembly: GCA_029233225.1. Classification (NCBI taxonomy): domain Eukaryota; kingdom Metazoa; phylum Chordata; class Lepidosauria; order Squamata; family Gekkonidae; genus Lepidodactylus; species Lepidodactylus listeri. The sequence goes on from JARCFY010000013.1 coordinate 10,500,874, forward strand.
ACAGATTTTTGTCTTAGCTCAGGAAGGATGGCTCCGGAGCAAACTAATTGATGCAGTAGCCAAATCACTTGCTGACCACTTTAATGACCGTAGCTCACAAAGTAGAATTTTTGCTCACAAGACAACACAGCTTAGAGGGAGCATTGGTGGCCATTACGGAGGGAGGGCCCGCACTCCACTTCCAGAGGCCTCATGGCCCACTTTTGGGTCCCAATCCACAGGTCGGAAAACACTGGTCCAAGGGACCCAGGAAATTCGGAATTAGACCAGAATCGGCAGTGAGCGCCCAGTGGTTTTGTACCAGGCTCTTCAAATTTAAGGCGGGATCCCTTTCAGAGGGAGTTAGCAAAATAAATCAATATGTGAGGCCACCGCTCTTTAAAATGTCGATTCCTTTTAAAAGCTTTCCCACCCACCCCAAATCTCCATAGATCCAATTAGATGACATTCAGATCTAACAGATGGGTCGCTAAGTTGGGAAGGGAAAGAAATAAGACGCAAAGACCAAGACAACACATCCATTAAAGAGCCGAAATATGTTGGAAGAGGCACTCCTGAATCCCGACATCCGCTCGGCGGCGCACGCAGTAATTCTCTCAGAGGAGGCCACCACAAATTTGTTTACATTAATGTTAATCACTAGCTAACTAATGAAAAACGTATGCTAATTTATTCGATGGGGAATGAAGTACACCCTGAAGACAAGAACACTTTGGAGACTCACGACTGAAGGCTTCGCCGCAGCCAGGTCTGGAGTGCAGGCACTTACGACGCTCCCACCCACCCACCTTTTCGTGCCGCACAAGTGATTGTATGAGAATGAGCTGCTAAGGCGGAAAAGAGAGGGCAAAAGAGAGACCAGGAGGGGTGCTGAGACTGCCACGGGCACCTCAGGACTTGGCCACAGGGTTTCCAAGATTCCCAGGCTGGGGGGGGACGGGCAGAGTGATGTCAACTCAGTTCCATTTCTCATTGAGCTACTGGGAAAGAATGCAGTTTGCAAGCTGGAGGAACTTCCCAAAGATCACATCTGGTACGAACCGGGAAGAAAGCCTGCAGCAGGATTGAAAGGGAACGATTCGAGTTTTGCCAGGTTCCATGAATGACAGGTGCCCCTAGGAGGGTGAGAGCTGAGTTCCGCGTTCAGAAGGAGAAGGGAAAAAGCAATTTGTGGAAGGGACTCTGATGTTAGTTGCCTCTCACATTTTTCTCCTGCTGTTCCTAGGAACGCGGTGTGTGCGTGCTTCTCCACCTTCCATTTTATCCTCTCGGCAATCCTGTGAGGAAAGTTAGACTGACAGGGCCTGATTCTACTCTACACTATGTAGGGATGCCAACATCCAGGCGGGGCCTGGAGAATCTCCAGACTACAGAGATAAGTTCTCCTGGAGAAAGATGAATGCTTTGGAAGGTAAGACATTATGGAAAGAGCCAGTTTGGTGTAGTGGTTAAGTGCACAGACTCTAATCTGGGAGAACCAGATTTGATTCCCCACTCCTCCACTTGCAGCTGCTGGGTGACCTTGGGCCAGTCACAGTTCTGTCAGAACTGTTCTCTCAAGGGCAGTTCTCTAAGAGCTCTCTCAGCCGCCACCTGCCTCACAGGGTGTCTGTTGTGGGGAGGGGAAGGGAAGGAGATCGTAAACCACTTTGAGACTCCGAGTGAAGGGCGGGGTATAAATCCAATCTCCTCCTCTTCTTCTTCTTCCTCCTCCTCCTCCTCCTCCTCCCCTATTATACTTCACCTTCCCTGGACTCCATCCCCCTTTTTAATTTACGTTATTTATCATCCACCTGTCTCACTGGAACTCAAGGCAGATGACACAGAGTGAATCCATACAATCGACGGATTGCGCATTCACTGAACAAGCAATAGGATTTGGGTTGTAGAACCAACCAGCAGTCTAAGAACAGAACTGCAGCGAAGCGTAACACGGCACATTAAATGTTGCAAAATTCCGTCGCAGGGTCCTAGTTTCAGCAAGCTAGACACAGTAGTATAAGCCGCCGTCCCTGATCATTTTTCCAAGCCACTTTATGAATCATTTAGCGCAGTCCAAGTCTGTTGCCTGGGTAGAAAAGCCCTCTTGAAAAATTGAGTTCTGCATACCCCAGGGTTCAGCCCTAGTGAGACAGCATTGGTTCCTATCTATCCATTCGTAACTGGCTTCCCCCTCTCTGTTTGTGCTAAACATAGCACTGCTTGTCCATCACTGCTTAGCCTAGGAGGACGATACAGATGACCAAGTTGCCTTCAGGTGAAAATAAGGTTGCCGGCTCTGAGTTGGGAAATACCTGAATATTTAGGGAGAGGAGGGTGGGATTTTACGGAGGGGAGGGACTTCAGTGGGGGATAATGCCATAGAGCCCACCTTCCAAAGTGGCCATTTTCTCCCGGTGAACTGATCTCTGGAGATCAGTTGTAATCCCAGGAGATCTCCAGCCACCACCTGGAGGTCAGCAACCCTCAGTGAAAAGGGTCACGCCACACTGCTGTATTTTGCCCATGTAAGGCATTCGTCTCTATCGAGAAGGATTCAGTAAAGCCATCCCTGTGTAGAGCGTCTGAAGTGATACATTAAAGAAAACAGGTCGATGGCCCGTACCTGTTCTTTTGTACGAACAGGGCCTTAACCACCACATCTGTTTGTTGCTGAGGAGATGAAGGCCTTGCAGATTTTTGGGGGGGGAACGGTGGTTCTGCTAGTTTGGGCTGAAGTTGGAGAAATGGGAGGGGGGGTGGATGAGAAAGGTGTTCAGGGAGGGGGGGAAAGCTCCAAGTTCTCCACGGGAGATTTCGGGAACGAGTTCAGAAAGGCAACAGAACGGCGCTGCTGAAACAGACTGGTGTTGTCTTCTGTGTGAGACACTTTCAAAGGGACTCAGCAGTGGTGGGTCGCAGAAGCCGGAGAAGAAAGACCAGTAAGGTCACTCTGTCCATCTTCCCTACCTGTGCTAGAGTTTCCCTTAGAAAAGTACACACACGGACAGTGGGCTTTGAACTGTTGTTTTATGTTCAGAATGAGACTCTAGTGGATTCAAACGGACAAGAACGAGAGGGTGACCGAGAGGACTGGGTCAGACAGGATGCCATCGCGGTTTGTGAACCAGTGGTTTGCTCCTTTTGCCTTCCCATCGATCTGATTATTTACACCCGCACAGTAAACCGTATGCGGCTGCCACGTCTAAGCCATCACGCCGTAGCTTGTCCTTTCCTCACAAGCCTCAGTTTAAGCCTAGCCGGCAAAGCCAGCGCAATCCACAGGCCGCTGGTCTGGATGTAACAGCAAACCTTGGTTTGCCACAAAACCAGAAGTATCAAATTAGCTGGCGGGGCATAGAGGAGGGAGGGGGGCAGGGAGGAGGGGAGTACCTCCGGTCTGAGGATTCGGTCTGGGGTCAGGATGGTACAGTGGTTAGAGCAGTAATTTTTCTGAGCGTGGACAATCAGCAAATCTGGAGGGGGGGGGGCATTCACAAATTTGGAGGCATTGTACACAGCCCCTTCTTCCTATGTCCCCTAATGGTTTAAATCAGGAGTGGGATTTGTCTTGATCTGAATAAATGGGATACTTTATGTAGGTTGACTATTGGATGTTATGTGTAATTGTCTCTTTAACGGGAAGTATCTGAATGTTGAAGAACATAAGAACATAAGAGAAGCCAATGTTGGATCAGGCCAATGGCCCTTCCAGTCCAACACTCTGTCACATAGTGGCCAAAAACACCAGGTGCCCTCAGGAGGACCACGAGTGGGGCCAGGAAGCCCTCCCACTGTTACCCCCCCCAGCACCAAGATCACAGAGCATCACTTGCCCCAGATTGAGAGTTCCTATCTGTACCTTGTGTCTAATAGTCACTGATGGACCTCTGCTCCATATGTTTATCTAATTCCCTCTTGAAGCTGTCCATGCTTGTAGCCGCCACCACCTCCTGTGGCAGTGAATTCCACGTGTTAATCACTCTTTGGGTGAAGAAGTACTTCCTTTTATCTGTTCTAACCTGAATGCTCAGCAATTTCTTCGAGTGCCCACGAGTTTATTTAAGACACCTGGAGGGCTGGTTGGTATATTTAAGAATGGTGGTTAATTCAATCTCTATTAAGCACACAAACCATTTAGAAGGACACAGTGACATGAAATATTTTATCATGCGGTAATTTTGGATCTTGCTCATGTATGTAGTTTTCAGCATTCAGGGTTTCTTTTACAGTGTTAAAATAGTTTGTGATTGTATTTGTATTTCATAGTTGTTACAGTTCCATCTTGGATAAAGCTTTGGTGAAATGAGGTGCCACAACACCAGTTCACCCTGTCAGCTGGAACTAAACTTGCAGAGCTGCTATATGAGCAGAACTTTTAAGTTTTCAGGAACCGAGGGTTCTACTCGCCTGAAGTACCATCGGTATACTGAGTGGACTTTTGCATTTGTAATTTGCATTTGAATCCTTTGAGTTTCTATGACTCTTGGCTCTTTAGCTATTTGCACAATTTATTTATATGAATTTCAAGATTTGTATTGAAATCGTTTTGCATGTTTGTCATTGCTGATTATGTAAATAATTTATGAGCATTATATTAAGCGTCTGAGTATTTTTGGAGGTATATTTATATGAAGGATTTTTCTTTCTTTTTTTGTACCCACCTGGAGGTTGGCAACCCTACGCCACACATATTTAGGGTTTGTTTCTGTTGGGAATCTTACAGGGACAGCTTTTGTCCCAGTTTGGTGTAGTGGTTAAGTGTGCGGACTCTAATCTGGAAGAACCGGGTTTGCTTCCCCACGCCTCCACTTGCACCTGCTAGATGACCTTGGGCAAGCCATAGTTCTCTCAGAGCTGTTTCTGTCAGAGCTCTCTCAGCCCCACCTACCTCCCAAGATGTCTGTTGTGAGGAGGGGAAGGAAAAGGAGTTTGTAAACCGCTCTGAGACTTCCTTGGGTAGTGAAGGGCAGGGTATAAATCCAATCTCTTCTTCTTGAAAATGAAAAAGTTGGGACCTAGGAGCAGAGTCCAAAGTCAACGTGAGAGTGGAGGAAGAGGGAAAGCCTCTGTTCTCGAGTCCATTGTCCTCCCTCTTGCACCTCCCACTGGTGCTTTGGATGCTATTTTGAAATGTCAGGCACCCTGGGAAATGTAGTCCACACAACACCTTCACTTTATTCATGCAGGCACCATGGAAACACCATCTCCTTCTTGGGCTTCTGGCTTTTTGGAGGCAGCTGAAACAGGATCCAGGTGGGGGAGAGGGAGAGACTCTTCCCTCCTCCCGCCTACTTGCGGGCTGCTACAACAGAATTCGCTGAAGGCAGTGGCGGGCATATGAGGGAGTGAGGTTTTCAGAAGTCCAGCATTCCAACCAGAAGTCATCAGGAGCACCCTGGGGACTTCTGAAGCTCAGAATCAAGCTCGACAAAGCCAAACAAATGGTTTATTTATTGCTTCTTGACCTACAAAAACTGATTCCATATCAAGCCCGGAAGGATTCACCGATCACTAGTGGTCAGTTCTTCATGCGCCCGTCGCTTCTTACATCTAAATCTCTCCCCCGAGCCCAATCATTTGTCTACTAGCCTGCCTGACTTCTTGTTTTGGAGCCCAGATAAGGGGGAAATGGGCACTTCTCAATGCTGCCGGCAGATTTTGCCCTGAAAGAATCCCCCCACTTGCCAACTTCCAGGTGGGGCCTGTCAATCTCCTGGCATCAAAACTGATCCCCAGACTACAGAGATCAGTCCCCTTAGAGGGAATGGAGACTTTGGAGGTTGGACCGTGTGGCATCGTGCTCTGCTGAGGTCCCGCAAACCCCCAGGCTCCACCCCCAGGAGGGTGGGGGCAGTAGGGTTGCCAGGTCCCTCCTGGCAAAGGGCGGGGACCAGGGAGACTCGCCAGGAGTGGGAGGGCTGCCAAGGCTACGTTGCGGGCGGTCTGGCAAGTACTGTCAAAGACACCATCCCATTGTTCTATCATGGCAACGCTACGGCACTTGGGCAAAAACTCTATGGTAAAAATGGCTTCCACCATGGTTTTTGCCCAACCGGAACGCTGCTATGATGTCGCCGACACAATCATTTCTGGTATAGCCAGATGTAGTCTGGGCCTCCCTCCTGCTCACAGGCTCATTGGCGATGTAGTCTGGGCCTCCCTCCTGCTCACAGGAAGTCGCCCCCACTGGCCACGGGGGGCGGGGGGCAGGGCCTGGCAGGAGGGGATCCCCCACCTCCAGAGGGGGGATCTGAAAACCCTGGGGAGCAGTGCTTAGGGAAGGTGGAGTTCAGGGAGGGAGCTCGGCAGGGATTTAATGCCACAGAGTCTTCCCTCAAATGTGGCCATTTCTTCCGGGCGGGAAGTTTTGCCAACCTCCAGGTAGCACCTGGAGATCCCCTGCTATTACAATTGTTGTCCAGACAACCAAGATCAGTTCCCCTGGAGAAAAGGGTTGCTTGGGAGGGTGGACTCGAGGGCATTATACCCTGCTGAGGTTCTTCCCCTCCCCAACCCCCACCCTCCCCAGGCTCTACCGCCAAAATCTCCAGGTATTTCCCAACCCTGAGCCGGCCACCCTAAGGGGAACTGATCTCTGTAGTCTGGGGAGCAACTGTAATTCTGGAAGGATTCCAGGCCACACCTGGAAGTTGGCAGCCCTACACGGCGCCATTGCATCTGCCTTCCAAACAAAACATGTGGTTGGATATTTTGCATTTCTCCCACGCAACATGCAGTTCCTCTCTCGGCATTGTGTGGATTAAGTTTCATTCTCTGACCATTACAGAACCATACAGAACTAAGAGAGAAAAAGACTATAGCAACAGCTGGCAAAAGTAACATGTCTTACCCCAAAACAGGGAGCTGATTAGACTTTTTGGCAGTCTGCAGGTCTGTTAATTAACCTAATTTGGCGCACCAAAGCCCCAAGTTTTAATGTTCCGCAGTAAGTCGCCGCTGGAAAGACATTACCCAAATGTTTGTGCGACTGTCAGCCCCGGTAGCATGCAAGCAGCCATGCTCTCATTCAAACACAAGCCAAACAGCTTCAAGAAACTGCAAGAGAAAGGGGACCTGGACCGTCTGTTCAGAACTGCTTCTCACCCCAGTTCTGCTGAACTCGGGGAACTGCCTGTCTGTGAAGCTGGAGGAAACCCAAATCCACCTCATATATTTTCCACTGAATTGTAGTGTGGCAAAACATACAGAATGAAGGGGCTGGTAGCCCACATCTGGACATCCCTTGATCTGTCAGCCGGCAATGACTCACGGCAGAACACATGGACGCAACATATGGGCAGACTTGACTGGGAAATAGCACGGGGTGGATCAGAAGGCCTGACTGTGGAACTGCATCAGGGATGGTCCGTGTACTGTTTTAGATTTCAAAACGTTGTCCTTCTCCCAAACTACACACTGGAAGGATCACTCACTTGGAGCTAGGGTGGGACAGCAGAGGAATAAAGTCAGCTAGGGCCACGTAGGCCCTGACTTGGCCCAGGCTAGCCGATCTCATCAGGTCTCAGAAGCCAAACAGGGTCAGCCCTGGCTAGTATTTGGACAGGAGACCTCCAAGGAATACCAGTGGCCTGATGTGGGCTCAGGCAATGGCAAACTACCTCTGAATATCTCTTGCCTTGAACACCCTACAGCAGGGGTGGCCAACCTGTGGCTCGGGAGCCACATGTGGCTCTTTCACACATATTGTGCGGCTCCTGGCAGGGCGGCTGGGGAAGCAAAGGGGAGGCATGCTTTTTCTCTCTTTCTCCCTTCCTTCCTTCCTTCCCTCCTCCCTCCCATCTATTTGCTTTCCTAGTTTCTCTCTCTCTCTTTCTTTCCACTTCTTTAATTCTTTCTTTCCATCTCTCTCTTTTTCTCTCTCTCTCTCAATATCATTAGCAAACAAGTAATATCATTATCAATAACCGGTTTTCCTCGTTTGTTTTTATTTTTGGCAGTCCCATTTAACGTTAATAAAAAGCAAATTTGCATATTTTAAAAATAAAAACATGTGTGTGATATTTGTTCCTGTCTTGCGGCTCTCAGACATCTGACGTTTATTCTATGTGGCTCTTACGTTAAGCAAGGTTGGCCACCCCTGCCCTACAGTGTCACCATAAGTCAGCTGTGACTTGACAGCCCTTTCCACCACAACCAGGGCCACATAGTGGAGCAATAATTAAAATGTCACATTGTACATCAGTTTCAGTGCTGTTTACTAAACCTGACCTTTGGGCGGTAGAGGAAAAGCCGGATAGCCATGAGTTAGTCTAAAAGTAAAGGTAGCCATAGAAGGGGGACCTGATTTGGATGGAAGCTGCAGTGAGAGATAGGATGTCAACCTTTCCCCCACCAGGGTTTCACTGATCAAACCCAACTCATTCCCAGACTGTGAGTTTTTCCACATTACCATTTTACTCACTGGTAGGTTCCTATTTCTTCAGGGGGGGGGGTTTTCCTGCTCCATACATGTTCACTCCCTCTAGTGGTCGATTCGATATCACGCAGGCTTATTTCCAGCCTGTCTCCCCTTGCAGATAAAACTGAGCAATATCAAATCAACCAATAGAGGGAGCGAACCAGGAACAGAGAAAAAACCGGGAAGAAACAGGAATTTACCAGCAAGTAAAATGAGTATGCAGAAGAGCCCTTTATTAGCTCCCTCTCCCCCACCCATTCCACAGACAACTGCAGGGTGAGGTCAGTTTTAAACAGCAAAACAATACAGGAGAATTGCAGCCCATTGTTTTTAATTCCTGTTGTTACTTGCTCTGGGTTCCTGTGTTGGAGGAGGGGGAAGAAATGGGATTATAAACGTTATAACCAAGCATAAATTCAATAAGCTGAATGGGGGTGGCTGTAGCAGCAATGTTAACAATAAAAACTGCTGGATCATAGATCTCCTGTTATCTGAGTTAGATCTGAAGCAAAAGCATTGGCCTTCTGCCTGTACTCGAAATCAGAAAGTGTATTCTGCAGTTGAATACTTGCTGGCTGAAAGCAGACAATATCTGACATGTGATACTGGCCTTTTTTCAATGCAGTCATTTAGTTGTAGAACAGCAGGAGTCCTTGGAATTTCAGAAATACCATTATAGGACTGGCAATAAGGTTGCCAATTCTGGGTTGGGAAATACCGGGAAATGTTGAGGGTGGAGCCTGGGGAAGGCAGACTTTGTGGAGGGTTGAGACCTCAGCAGGTTATAATGCCATAAAGCAACCATTTTCTCTCTAGGGAAATGGATCTCTTTTATCTGAGGTGGGAGATCTTCAGGGGCCACCTGGAGGTTAGCAACCCTAATGGGCAAGGACTTGTTGCTCCTGCCCCACCATCAGAAGCTCTGTCAGTCTGTCACATTTTCCGCCTGCTCTTCATTCAAGCAGCTCCAGGAACATGTACAGCTGTTCCGTTCTCCACTTGATTCTCACAACAACCTTGTTGGGGGGGTCAGATTGAGAGGATGAGTGACCCAAGATCACCCGGCAAGCTTCACGGAACTCTCGGGATCTTGAATACAAGTCTTCCCAGTTTCCTCCTCCATCATGCTAATAACTACACCATACTGGAAGTCAAGTTGGCAGCTACAAAGGATTCTGCCGGTCCTGGAAGAGGTCTTTCACATCTCCTACTGCCTCTTCCATTTAACTGAAGAGATCAGGTATTCAGCTTGGCACCTTCTGCCTGCAAAGCCAAGGCTCTTCAGCTTAGCCACAGCCCCTCACCTAAACGATATGGACTTTAATATGCATAGCTCCTGTGTACTATTTTTAGATGATGTTTCATTTGCTGCCCTATTGGCTCACTTACCCTAACCTGCCTCAGGTGGGTAGCTGTGTGGGTCTGAAGCAACAGTATAAAGTTTGAGCCCGGGGGCCCCTTTAAGACCAACAAAGTTTAATTCTGGGTGTAAGCTTTCGTGTGCGTGCACACTTCTTTAGAGGCTTCTTGAGATACTTCGGAAGACCTGTGCATCCACATAAAAGCTTATACCCAGAATTAAACTTTGTTGGTCTTAAAGGTGCCACCGGACCAAAAATGTGTTCTACTAACTCAAGAGGTTATTGGGATGATAAAAAAAAGAGGAAGGGAGAAGTATGTGCCGGAGTCTAAGTTTCTCGGAGGAAGGTGGAATAAATATCGGATAGATAAAAGTAAGGGACATTCACTGGGAGGGAACAGAAGGCCGCCTCGTAATTATAATAATAGATAGTTCACATGATACCTGCACGGTAGGGTTGCTAACCTCCAGGTGGTAGCTGGAGACTTCCAGGGATTTCAACTGATCTCCAGGGGACAGAATTCAGTTCCCCAGGAAAAAATGGCCCCTTTGGAAGGTGGACTCTATGGAACTATCCCCAACTGAGTTCCTCTCTTCCCCAAACCCCACTCTCCCCAGACTCCTCCTCCAAAATCTCCAGGAATTTCCCAACCCAGAGCTGGCAACCCTGAAACATTAAAAATAAGAACCAGCAACCCAAACCATCTCACCTTCAATATATGAAAGTTTTAAGAGCAGAGAAGAAGAAGAAGAAGAGATTGGATTTATACCCTGCCCTCCACTCCCCAAGGGAGTCTCAGAGCGGCTTACAAACTCCTTTCCCTTCCCCTCCCCACAGCAGACACCCTGTGAGGTAGGTGGGGCTGAGAGAGCTCTTTCCCAAGCTGTCCTTGAGGGAACAGCTGGTACAGAGCTATGGCTTGCCCAAGGTCATCCAGCCAGGTGCAAGTGGAGGAGTGGGGAATCAAACCCGGTTCTCCCAGATTAGAGTCCGCGCACTTAACCACTACACCAAACTGGCTCTCTTACCAACATAGCAGAGCTATGGCTTAATAGGTATCTCCTCAAAAGAAATCATCAGCACAAACAAAACATCATGGCAAAATTACCCACTCAGAATCTGAGATTAATTAGGCCCGCGTTAGGTAGATTTTTTTTATTACCCATTGCTTTCAGCTTTATCTCTCTCTGCCGCATCTGTGTTTGAATCCCACATAGCACAGCTGCACTGGAGTGTAGAAGGAATGTATCCAAAAGACCTTTCAGGGGTTTCCCATTGGATAACATTAAAAATAACACAGTGGTCTAAGAGTAAGCAAACCAGACTAGTGTAATGACCATCAAAACAGCAAAAGTTTAAGAATTGCTACTTTAGGTCAACAGCTATTTCTGCCAAATACGATCGTTCCTCATTAGTACCAAGAAACCCCAAAGCAAAATTCCCACCTCCCAAATCTGGGATTAATTACCACCCCTTAACTATTGTTTTGTAGCGAGTAGATCTGTAAAAAAAGAAAAGAGAAGAAAATTGACCGGGGATCACAGTCCAACATACAAAGAGAAAAAGAAGTAATCATCTAGAATTACCTTGTAGCTACAACCCATTAGCAAACTCATTAAACAAGTCATTAATACATCTATCCTGATTGATTGCAATCTTGCCCCAAAGTAAAAGGTGTGGAAAAGAGGAAGAAAGGAATCCCGATGAATGAAAAGAAAATCAATGTCTTCTTTTAGGCATGATGGAATGTGCCTGGAAGGGGCCAAAGTGAAGTTAACTTTGCACTAAATTGATGTTTTGGAAGTTCAGAGGACAACTTTCAACTCCAGCACTGGCCAACAACTTCTACTCCATAACAGTGTCAAATTCTTGGAAAGGACCTCCAGCTTGTTGATAAGAAGAGCACACTGGCTTTGAAACTAAGGAGCAGTAGGCTTAGAACAGATAAAAGGAAGCATTTCTTCACTCAAAGAGTAAATAACACATGGAATTCATTGCCGCAAGAAGTGGTGGCAGCTACAGGCATAGGCAGCTTCAAGAGGGGATTGGATAAACATATGGAGTGGAGGTCCATGTGTGGCTATTAGCCACAAGGTATAGATGGAACACTCTGGTTGGGGCAAGTGATGCTCTGTATTCTTGGTGCTTAGGGGGCAACAGTGGTGGGAGGGCTTCTGAAGTTCTGGCCCCACTGGTGGACCTCCTGAGGACACCTGAGTTTTGACCACCGTGTGACACAGAGTGTTGGACTGGATGGGCCATTGGCCTGATCCAACATGGCTTCTCTTGTGTTCTTAACTTCACGGATCCCTAGATTTTCAAAGAAAAGGGTGGAAAGTCCCATATTTCTCATGCTAGCCCCACTTCTTGGTCCATTCCATGCTAAGAGAACACGTGTCAGTAACGCAAGATATATTATTTCCTCTTCCTGCAGTGTCACCAGGGTTACTTTGATAGGATCACCATGATGGACAGCTCCACCCTTGTCTGTCATGTGACCACCTCGGGACTAAGACACGGAGCCTGTTTTGCAGGGAGGGCAGGGTACAAGTGGAAAAATAAATAAATAAACCCCTTAAATGACCTCTCTAACAATGATCAGCTGCCTGGGGGTCTCATAAAAAATAATCCAGTGCAGTGAATGTCCTATCCGTTGATTGTATTGACTCACTCTGTGTAACCCGCCTTGAGTCCAAGTGAGAAAGGTGGACTACAAATTACATAATTAAATGAAGAAGTGTCACAGTGCACAATTCAGACTGCTGCCCTTTTAAACACCTTTGCAGCTCACCTGGAGAGCTATTTAGGACTATGTAGAGAGCAACACCTGCAGTCACTGGGAGCTGTCCCAGGTCCTGAAGTACCTGATTGCTCTATACTCCTTGCAGTGTAAAAGAAGAGTGGGTTTTTATACACTGCTTTTCTCTACCTTAAGGAGTTTCCAAACAGCTTACCATTTCCTTTCCCTTACTCTCCCCACAACAGGCCCCTTGTGAGGCAGGTGGGGCTGAGAGAGTTCAGAGAGAACTGTGACTGGCTGCGGTCCCCCAGCAGGCGGCATGTGGAGGAACAGGGATTCAAACCTGGTTCCCCAGATCAGAGTCAGCTACTCTTAAACACGGCACCATGCTGGCCAGTGCACTGCCTCTTGCTATAGCAAATCAATCCCCACAGTCCAGAGATCCAGCCTCATTGGGACTCTCAGCTCAGCTGTGACAGGGCATCATTCCATCAGGAGTCCGTGGCACTTGTTCACACCCCTGATGTTCAAAACAGCCACCACGTCTCCTGGTAATGCTGTAAGGAAACTGGGTACATGGAAGCAAAGGAAAGCAGAGGGTCAATGGGATAAGAATTTTCATTTATTCTGCCTTTGCTTTAATAAGCTTGGCATAGAAGGCTCCCCGCTATCACCACAATTTTACCATTACAGCAAATCTTCGTGGCACATTAGTTTGAGAGATGGTGGTAGGGCTGCTAAGTCCCCCCAGTGACTGGCAGGGGATGGGGGAGTTAAGGTTGCCAGATCCTGGTCGGGAAACTCCTGGAGATTTGGGGGTGGAGCCTGAGGAGGACGGGGACCTCAGTGGGGCATAATGCCACACAGTCCACCCTCCAAAGCAGCCATTTTCTCCAGGGGAACTGACCTCTGAAGTCTAAAGATGAGCAGCAATTCTGGGGGATCCCCAAGTCCCACCTGGAGTCTGGCTTCCCTAGATGGTGGACTGGCCTAGTCACTGGCCCATGGTCCAAGCTTGGAAGCCTCATATCTGAGTAGAAATCTGAACCTACGACACCTTGGCCTAAGTTCAGCATTCTAACCACTATGCCATCCCAGGCATGGGCGTCAACTACGGGGGGGCTCGAGGGCTCGAGCCTCCCCCGAAATTTCCCAGGGGGGGCTCAGCCACCCCCAGCAAAATGGAGATCTCGCCAGTGGCCAGTCAGCCGGCCAGCTGGCCGTCGCCGCCTCTCCTTCCCCCCACCCCCGGCCTGCCCTCCTGCCTCCCTGGGGCGGGGAGGGGGGGAGAGGCAGCGGGGACATGGTCCCGCACTTCACGTGGGCAGCAGTCAGCCGGCCAGCTGGCTGCCGCCGCCGCCGCAACTGCGCGGGTCTGCCTCCCTGGGGCCGGGGGGGGAGGAGCGACGGGGACATGGTCACGCGCGCACGAGAGAGCCCCTGCCCCCCCCCAAGGGATTTAGAAAGTCTACGCCCCTGATCCCAGGGTCTCACCTGAGACCCGATGAAGCCCGGGCAGAGCCATCAGAGAGCAAAGGGCTCGTGGAAACTCGGACTTCGGTTACAACCAAAAGGCAGCTGGTACCTGGAGTGCTGGGTAGCCGAAGTGCTCATTTAGCCCTGCGATTGCTCGGCTCAATTAAACTACACCCAGTTTTAATCAATAGAAAATGCTCAGCACTGGAGCCAAAAGTCAATTAGCGCCGCACTAATACCTAGCTGATTAAAACATTCCCTTGTCGTCTTAAGGTAAACGCAGATAAAACCCCTCCGACGGGGCAAGGTCAGAATGTGTTGAAGCCATTCACAGCTGAGTTTTCAGATTAATCAAATGAGAAGCACACGGAGAAGCACATTCATACACAGAGAGAGAGAGAGACTGAGTCTCTCCATCTCTGCATTCTAACCAGTTGAGAAGCCTGTAGCCAAAGCATTGACTTGTCCACTCAGATCAACAGGCAGAATTCAGCATGCGCCAACACATACTGGAATTAGGGTGATTCTGCATTGGCTTTTTCCTCTGTTGTTTTACCAAACCCGCACTGCAACAGAAATTCCCCTCTGCATTGCATGCCGCTTCCACTTTCTTTGATCGTCGGTTTTTATGGTACCTTCTGCATAGCTTTATGGCCGTTCAGGGGTGACTTTGGAGTTAGTACGGGGTTGTCCCGGGGTATTTGAATGTGGTTTTGAGCTGCACCTTTGGTGAAACAATGAAGGGAAAAGCCATTGCAGAATCGCTCTTAGTCTGCTCACGTCACTCCAATGGGGTTGTCGGGTCCCAGAGCTGTAGCAGCAGGAGACGCTGAATTCTCCACCCTATTCTGTTTCCTTTAGCCTCCTTGGCTTTAGGCTCACTGTCTCTTTGTTTGGTGTAGTAGTGTAGTGGTTAAGTGGTGTGGCGGTTAAGTGCGCTGACTCTAATCTGGGAGAGCCCAGTTTGATTCCCCACTCCTCCTGCTGGATGACCTTGGGCAAGCCGTAGTTCTTTCAGAGCTGTTCTCTCAAGGGCAGTTCTTGAAAGAGCTCTCTCAGCCCCACCTACCTCACAGGGTGTCTGGGGGGTTTTGGGGGCGGGGGGAAAGACATCGTAAGCCATTCTGAGACTCCTCTGAGTAGTGAGGGGAGGGGCAGAGCATAAATCCAATCTCTTCTTCTTCTTTTTCTTTGTACCTCTAATTCTGAGACCTCTTCCCATTCTTCAGCCTGCCTCTGCATGAGGTATCAATCCCATCCAAACAGATGACTTCTCTTGCCTCACAGAAGCTGGACTTCTATGTTCCCCTGAGCAACTAAGCATTCTGCTCCACCTTGGTTCAGCCAGTCGGACATTTCACAAACACAACATAAATGTTTTTTAGCCAGCTGGTGTTTTCCGTTCTCTACCTTGCACTAAATTGCTTGCAATACTGCATTGGCTCCTTGCTCCACATTGCCCCATTCAAAGTGAAATGTACACAGACGGCTCTCTTGACACATGAAAATAAAAAAGCAGAATCAAAATTTACCGTTCGGAGAGAGGCTGGCCTCCAAAACGCTTTTGGAAGGAGCTAATTTAATGCGTCTGCCATCTACAATTACACACAACAACGGAATCCAAAAGAGATCAGGTTTTCCTCCCTGCTTCCAGATGTTTAAAAACCTCCAAGGCTGTTGCCTAAACTCAGAATTAAGCAGCTGCACTGGGAGGATATTAACCTCCACAAGGTTTTTTTTATGAGCCAGTAAAAAAATTGATCGTTCACTGGACTCGGAGATCCCCCTTGCTTTTTCCACCCCGTAAAACGTTCCAGAGTCGATTCTTGGACATAAACCACCACAATAAGCCGGCGTGTGGGTGGGCTGTGCTTAGGGTAAGACCGCAGCTGCTCCTACTATAGATTACTCTACATACCCCAGGGATTGTCATCTTATTGAGGGATCAGGGCTCACACGGAAACAAATTCCTCGGGGTCAGCACTAAACTAGGGCTGAGGGACTTACTCCACACACTCCTCCTGCCAACTCCGGGTTGCGAGATTCCAGGAGCTTTGAGGGCGGAGCCTGGGGAGGGTGGGGTTTGGGGAGATGGGGAGCTCTGAAAGGAATAACAACCCACGGTCCACCCACAACTGGGGTTGCCAAGTCTTACCTAAGTTTTAGCGGGGGAGTCCCGGGCCCCGTCCTGGAGATCTTCACGCATCGCGATGACGTCGCCCAGAAGTGATGTCATTGCGTTGGGCCCATTGGGGACAGGACCCCTACCATTCAAGGGAAAACCATAGCGACAGAGTGTTTTTATCCCCTGGCAACGTGCCCGACATGATGACATCATCTCTGGGCGACATCACCACGCCTGGCACATTTCTTCAATCCCGGCATTTTGGGGGTGGGGTTCCCCCCAGCGGCCCGATCTGGGCCGGCAGGGAATGGATCCATTGAGCGGGGGTTTCCCCTCCCCCCCCCAAGGGGACCTGGCAACCCTAGCCATGACATTAGCCATTTTCTCTGCAGAACTGATCTCTGTGGTCTACGGATGCCAGTCGTGAGGAGAGGCCTGGAGATCTGGAATTACAGCTTGTTTCCAGACTAGAGACACCAGGTCCCCTGGGGGAAGTGGATGCTTTGGAGGGTGGACTCCATGGCCTTATACCCCGCTGAGGTCCCTCTGCTCCCCAGGCTCCACCCCCCAATCACCAGGATTTTCCCAACCTGGAGCTGGCAACCCTCTCCCCCCCCCCCCCCCCCGTTGCCCACCTTTGCCCAGGGGGAACCTGGCAACTCTAATTGTCTGGAGAAAATGGCTGCTTTGGAGGGTGGACTCTATGACATCAAACCCCACTGATGTCTCTTCCCTCGCCAAATCTGACCCGTTCCAGGCTCCAAATCTCCAGGAATTTCCCAACCCAGAGCTGGCAGCCCTAACTAAGCCACAGCAATTCCTAAGTACTCTGGTGGGCCTTGAAGCGCTCAAGTCAAGGCCAAGGGCAGCCAGAGGACAGGGCCTGCAACAGGAGAGCAAAATCATATCACTGACATATTGTTGGCTTTCAAGTAGAGTTGCCCACTTGGGCCTGGCAACCAGTAGGAGACCGAGGGGGTCTTGAGGGGTGAGTTATCAATCAGCCAGTTTTGTGTCATTTAGGGTTGCCAGGTTCCCTCTGGCCACTGGTGGGAGATGGTGTGAGAGTCCTAAAGAGTCAGTCAGCAACAAATCTCCCTAATCAGGAATTCTTTATTGAGAAAGGTCTGTTATGGTCACCCACACTTCTTGTGTTAGTAATGGCGGGCACCAAAGCATCCAGTATAGTTATACAGAATTCAAGCGTTGTCATACAGTATAATGTAACCAGTCAACAGAAAAAGAAAAAGGCGCACAAAATACTGGCTCTTTGTTCTCAGGGGGAAAAGTGGGAAGCTCTCTAACTAACAGGGGAAAGATACATGTCTTGGTACTCACAGTCCCTCAAGGCCAAAGCATTAGGGAGAGGGCGATAAGCATGCCTGAGAATAGGATAACGTAATATTCCACACAGTTGATGTAGAGAGTGCCTCCATGCCAGCTTCCGGGCACAATATGGCAGCATTAGCTGACAGATAGGTTTTGGGGTTTTTTTTGCCAGATCCAGGTTGGGGAACTCCTGGAGATTTGGAGATAGATGGAGTCTGGGGATGACAGGGATTTCAGTGGGGTACAAGGCCATAGAGTTCATCCTGCAAAGCATCCATTTTCTCCAGGGGGAACCGATCTCTGGAGATGAGCTGTAATTCCGGGGGGTCTCCAGGTCTCACCTGAAGGCTAGCATCCCTAGTGTCATTACTTCCAGGGAAACCTGGAAGTGACATCACACCTTTCTAGGAATTCACTGAAACTTTCTGGTGCAACCCAGAAGTGACCTCTTTCCTCTCTAAAGGTAAAGGTAAAGGTTTCCCTTGCCCGAAAGCCAGTCAAATCCGACCCTAGGGGGTGGTGCTCATCTCCGTTTCCAAGCCGAAGAGCCAGTGCTGTCCAAAGACTTCTCCGTGGTCATGTGGCCGGCGTGACTAGATGCCAAGGCGTACGGAACACTGTTACCTTCCCACTGAAGTGGTACCTATTTATCTACTTGCAATTTCTTGCTTTCGAACTGCTAGGTTGGCAGGAGCTGGGGCCAGAGACGGGAGCTCACTCTGTCATGCAGCACTCAGGTCTCAAACTGCTGAACTTCCAATCTCCCGGTCTGCAGTTCAGCGTCTTAACCAGTCACCAAAAACTCTATGGTTTTACCATATTCCTAGGGAGATGTGATGTTACTTCCAGGTTTCACCAGAAATGATGTCACACTCATGCCCTTTTTTTAAAAAAAAACAACAACTGCTGAAGTCTGGTGCAGACTGGTGGATTTGTGTCATATATACTACCACAAACCATTTTAGCTCAAAATGCTCCAGTGAATAAAGGGTACAGATGCTTTGCATTTCTTCTTCTTGTTCCTTTAACTCCAAAATTTCCATTTTGATTTCTTTTCTCCCTTGTGCAAACCAAACGTGTTTCTTTTCATTCCGTTTCCTGTTTTCTTGTGCCCTATTTATGCAAAAAAAGTATGCATTTTTCAACATCAGTTGAACATCAATATATCAGCATTATACATTATATGCATAATTGACGTCTACTGTATTATAAATATCCTATAACTGAGTATACAAATAATACAATATGTGTTTAACATACACATGTCTCTAAAACTCAAACAAGCAGGAAGCTGAGAACCAAAACAGCTAAAAAACAGAAAGAAATATTCTGTTAAAAAAAATAAACAGAGATAATCTGGCTCACCCCAAGTCGAAGGAGAAGTCTCTCTGAGCCCTCAAGCACACTTAGGGTTCCTACCCTACAGGTGGTGCCTGGAAACTTCCCAGAATAGCAACTGATCTCCTGATGGCACCTGGTGTTTCTGGCCACTGTGTGACACAGTGTTGGACTGGATGGGCCGTTGGCCTGATCGAACACTGGCTTCTCTTATGTTCTTATGATAACAGAACTCAGTTCCCCCGGAGAGAAGGGCTGCTTTGGAAGGGAGATTCTGAAGCAGGGTTGCCATTTTCCCACTGGGATGAAAAGTACAGCAGGACCATGGTGCATACAATAGATGGCAGATAAAATAAACAGCGCTGTGCAAAGTCTAACCAGCAGCATATAAATAATAAACTCACATTTGGAAATGCTAGAACTTGTCTCCTGTATTGTATCCGTCTCCTAGAACAGTTGTTACGAAAAGATCAACCACGAAACCAGATGCACCAGCAATTACCCACGACTCTTTGCCATCCGCATTGAAGCAGAAGGTTTGTTGTTCATTAAAATATATATATATATATATATTGGGAGCTGCTTCTTTATTCCATAGTGGAATTTGGTTTCAGGTTTGAGTTTTGACAGAGAAGCTTACGACTTTCAAGGAAGATTTAGATGAAACGGGCTTCAACCGGGTGCTCGTTAAGTCACGGAGTCAAGTCAAGGCGACTATTTATCTTTATATGAGACAGACCTTATTGCTCTGAAGTCACTAAATCAAGTCTAAGTGACTATTTGTCTTTACACGAAATAGACCTCATTTGTTGAGGGAACAGCCATTCCACTTTTCGGGTCTACATAAAGTGTTTTATCCACATTTTCCCACTGGGGCCACGGGATTCCTCATCTCCAGCTTCCACTGATCACTGATCACTCAGCTGAGTGGTGGGAGGAAATGCCTGGCAAAATGGGAGACACGAGTGGTGTCCTTGGCACAACGATGTCACTTCCGGAGAGATCCAGAAGTGATGTCATCATGCCAGGTGATGCTCTAGCATTTGCCCAAAACTCTCTGATTAAGCCATAGAGTTTGGGGAGAATGCTAGAGCATCACACACCACCACCATCCCATGCACCTACACCCAATGACATCACTTGGGGGGCATTCTGGAAGTGATGTCATTGCACCAGGGAACTGATGTCCTTGCACCAGGGAAATGATGTTCTTGCACCAGGGAAATGATGTCATTGCATCAAGAAGTGATGTTATTGCTCCAGGATCAATCTGGAAGTGATGTCATTGCAATCAGGAAGTCCCTGCCTTCTCCATCTCCCACCAGTTGCCAGGCCATGCTGAGTAACCTTAACTCTATGGCACTGTACCCTGCTTGAGGTCCCTTCCCTCCCCTCCCCAATCCCTTTCCCGGCATCACCCCCAAATCTCCAGGAACTTCCCAACCTGGAGCTGGCAACTCTAAGCACACTAGAGACCTCAGACCAAGCCAGGGAACATTCAATCAGCTCTCCGCCAAAACACCACAGATTAAGACCTGCTCACTTCTTAACCTCCCACAGAGACATGTGTATCCCCCCCCCCCCGCACACTGCCTGAGTAGCGTCAGCATGAAGAAGTGTGAGCCACACGCCCTTTGAATCCTTCCTCATAGTCTTCGAAGTTCCCCTGCTTGACTGGAAAGTGCAGGGGTTGACAGGACTGCTGGCACATCATTTTAGAGAGCAGAAGGCCAGAGAATACCAATCAATCAAGCTTCTGGACGCTCCTTGCGGCGGCCCATCACCTCCTGTTAAGTCACAAGCCACCGCAAAGACCGCGGCATCCCTTTACGTAGGGCATCGGGAGCCACGAGATATTCGGCTGGCGTAAGCGGTGACCGGAAGAGGGAACTTGCCCCGGAGACATCTTCTCTGTTGCCTGTGTAGGCCCATGCGCCAAGCACCTTTGCTGATGTCTCCCCGCTGACGAGCCCAGCTGTCCAAACCAATTCAAACTTGACAGATGAGCATTATCGGCAGTCCCTCAGCCTCTTGTGAATAAATCTATGTTTAGATGAGGACTGCACTACCTCGGGGGCGCTAACTTCAGAGGTCACTCTGACACGCGGAAGGACCAGCCTGTCAAGGCACTTCACATGGAAGCAACGGGCGCTGAGATCTCCAAGCCAGCTCTCCTGGCTCTGTGCACCAATCTGAAATTTAGCAACGGACCAACTCGGCACAGCTCCGACTGGAACTGGGTCACCAGTTATGAGCAGTGTCGGAAATGGCTTGGAGAAAAATAATAATTTGCTTTTTATCAAGATCTTAGCCGTCACTGGTTTGTTTGTTTATTTTGGTCTTTCCCACAAGTGCATTTCCCCATTGCCGCTTGGAAACGGTGGTGCAAATGGAGACCACAAGTTGTCTAGACAACCCTTTCTTCTCGTATCACAGCATCTTGCCCCATTCTCCAGGTCTGCCCACACGGATCGCTTAGTGGAGGCAACGACGTTAGCAGCTCCTAAAGTGTCTGTTACTACAGCAGCTACTAAAAGAGCGGGTCGGTTCCAGCAATCCAGTTGGCGACACGGAGACCAAGGCTGATCCCCCTGTGACGTTTTTGCTCTGGTTTTGTATTCAAACAACAGTGAGTTTGGGGACAGAGCCCCCATGTGAATTTGTCCCTAAATCATCCCATTTTCAGGTTTCCCCACACGCTGCTGCAGCCTTTCCCAAACCTGGTTTGGGAGCATCCGTTTGGAAAGAATGCATGCAGACCACATGCGTATCCCCAGATGCGCAGAAAAATCTGAAATCTATAAAATACTATAGGGGGATACTTAAATCCCCCCCCCCAAGTAAAAGAGCGTTCCCAGCGCATGCACAGAGAATACTCTTGAGAACTGCCTCACTGCCATTGCCGCAGCCACCACTAGGGGAGAGGGGAGGGGGGAGGGAGAAGGCTTGGCCGACTGACCTCGGGCCTCACCACTGGTGCTGGGGGGGAGGGAGAAGTCTTGGCATGCCCGCCTGCAGCTGCTTCCTTCTCCTCCACGTGGAGCTTCTCCTCAACCCCCCCCCCCCGCAAGTATCGCGGGTCCCCCTTCTTGTACATACATAAAGTTCACCTTCCAAAGTGGCCATTTCCTCCAGGCAAACTGAACTTTGTCGCCTGGAGAGCAGTCCTAATACCGGGAGAGCTCCACTCTCCACCTGGAGGTTTGCAGCCCTAACGGTATACCCCTCCTATGAGTCAAATGGTGCTTGCTGACACTGATCCTGGACATCTGAACCACCAGGAAAAAAACACACTTGGAATAAAATCCGGAGTCTTAGGTTTTGCTTCCCTTTTGCACGCATGCAGGTTTTCCCTCTTCCCTTCTGCAGCCAAAGTCATTGCTAGGCAGACAACAACTCCCTCTTCAAAAGAGTGGCAGGAAGCAGCCAAATCTCTCCTTAATAGCTTGATAAACACTTTGCCAGGATTAAAAGTGTTATAAATAATCAAGAGGCAGAAAAATCCCACCTCTCCGCCCCCTCCCCCAATAGAGTCTAATTAGATGGATTCCCCCTCCCCCCTTCCTTCTTCATTTCATTTAGGGCAGAGCAGAGGATTTCTGAAATCCCAGTTTAATCAAAGCCAAATTCTACAGCTCCTGGGAGTCACTTCTGTCTTCAAAACTACAAAAGTTGTCAGCCAAGTTTCCACGCACATTCCTCTGTGTGGAAGGGAAGGGGGGGGGGGTCTGCCCCCTCAGCCCGGGCCTGAGTTCCACAATATTACTTCACTCTTCCCCCCAAAAAAAAATCTCTTTGCACTTCTTAATTGAAAACCACATTTTCCAGACATGGACAAACTGGACCCATGGTAAGGACCTGCCCATGTACTGATCTTCCACAGAGGTCCCTCTCCAAGCAACTGAACCACCCAGTGTGAAAAGGGCAGGCCATGAGAAGCGGGGTCTTCTCAGTGGTGGCGCTATGGCTGTGGCACATTCCCTCCACCCACACAGAAGTGCCACAATACCACCGAACCCAGTACTCCAGCCGGTCATCCAGTACGGCTGCCGGTTCCACGTTCGGAAATTCCTGGAGATTTTGGGGGTGGAGCCTGGGGGAGGGCAGGATTTGGGAAGGGGAGGAGCTTCAGAAGAAGAAGAGATTGGATTTATACCCCGCCCTTCACTTGGAGTCTCAGAGCAGTTTACAAACTCCTTTCCCTTCCCCTCCCCACAACAGACGCCCTGTGAGGTAAGTGGGGCTGAGAGAGCTCTGAGAGAACTGCTCTTGAGAGAACTGCTCTGAGAGAACTGTGACTGACCCAAGGTCACCCAGCAGCTGCAAGTGGAGGAGTGGGGAATCAAACCTGGTTCTCCCAGATTAAAGTCCGTGCACTTAACCACTACACCAAACTGGCTCTCTCTCTCAGTGAGGTAGAATGCCACAGAGTCCACCTTCCAAAGCAGCCATTTTCTCCAGGGGAACTGATCTCTGTCACCTGGAGATCAGTTGTAATCCCAAGAGATCTCTAGCCACCCCCTGTAGGTTGGCAACCCTAGTCATCCAGCCTGCCTGACCTGTGAGGAGGAATTTGATTGTCACCTATAGGGATTTACAAATACACCCTTTTACGTTTCTTTTGTTACGTTAGAGTATGTTACCATGAGCTGTGTCAGAAAAGCGGACTTTTTAATTGGAAGCTGTGTGTTCATGAAATGTGGTCGGTCTCCACCTCCTCTGCCTGCTGTGATTTTACCAGGCATTGCTCACCTGCTTTTATGTGGGGCAGTGGTTAAAGTGTCAGACCTGGACCTGGAAAACCCGGGTTTGAATTCCCCCCTCTACCACGGAAGCCGGCTGGGTGACCTTGGGCCAGTCACATGCCCTCAGCCTAAAGAAAAACGACGTAAGGTGCCTGGGCCTCCATTGGGGAGAAAGATGGGTACAAATTAAGCAAATCATAAAATAAAAAAATAATGGAGAAGGAGGAGATTGGATTTATTCCCCGCCCTTCACTACCCGAAGGAGTCTCAGGGCAGCTTCTTCCCCTGTGAGGTCGGTGGGCTTAGAGAACAGCTCTGACAGAACTTGTGACTGACCCCAGGTCACACCAGCAGCTGCATGTGGAGGAGTGGGGAATCAAACCCGGTTCTCCCACATTAGAATCCATGCTCCTAACCACTATACCTAACTGGCCCTCAATCCTAAGGAATCCTAAGTGCCAGAATTTTGCTTTAAAAACCAGAACACTACAGTTCTTAGAAAGCTGGATTTTATATCCCCTACCCACAAACAGAAGTGGGAAGAATGAAAATAGGAAGCTGGTCCTTTGAAGTCGGTACTGTCTACTCCAGTGTTTTTCAACCACTGTGCCGTGGCACACTGGTATGCCGCGAGATATTGTCAGGTGTGCCGCGGGATTTTTTCAATGAAAGAAATGTGCCTTCTGGGCTGACCTTCCGGGACGCGTTTGCGTATGCAAGAAAGAACAGTGGCGCTCTCTTGCTGATTCCGCTCGCACGCTCTGTGGCCGGCCTGAGGTAGGAGGGAGCCGCCGTTGAGGCGCAGCTCCCCTTGGCCTTGCGAGATGGTTTTAAATGAATGAGGAGGACTCCTGTGCTGAATCAGAGTCATGCTAGACCTGTGGATGTTAATACAGAGGACAGGAACATTCGGTACCAAGGGCATTCACTCCTCCAGCAGAGTAAGCTGGTTTCTTCCAGTGTGTGTGTGTGTGTGGGGGGGTGATTTGCACCAAGACATTCCAGTAAACATGAATATGTTTGATGGTAACAGCTAGCTGTTTCTGTCAGGGTGGGGTTCAAATCAGTAACTGTCCCTCAGCGAAGAATGGGTGTACTGTGCTTCTCTTCAAATCACTTATGGTCAGCGGAATGCCGTTCACATAAGAGTAAGAGTCTAAACTCTCTATTTGAAAAACTTTAGCAGAATCGCAGTATTAAAATACATCCACATTATATTTCTTCTGAAACTCAGGTCAATGTTATGGGAAGGAGCCATTACACTTTGGATCTGTAACTTACGATTTCAAGTTGAGTGGCTATTACGTGTATTTGTAATACTGTCATAGTTAATACTTGAGCTGAGGCAACGAATGACCCATTTAGCTTGTATTTCAGTGTTTTTCAACCACTGTGCCATGAGATATTGTCAGGTGTGCCGCGGGATTTTTTCAATGAAAGAAATGTGCCTTAGCTCAAAAAAGGTTGAAAAACACTGGTCTACTCAGACTGGTAGCAGCTCTCCAAGGTCTGAAGCAGAAGTCTTTCACATCACCTCCAACCTGACCCTTTTAGCTGGAGATGCCATGGATGACTTATGTAGAACAGCACCCAGACTGAGCCCCCAAACCATGCTTTACATCTTAAAACTGCTTACTTGTGTTGAAGTATATACAAATAGCTACGTCTGCAAAACAACCACTGGTTTCTCTGCACGAGTCACTGTATTGAACATGTATCACCTAGCAGCTAGTCACTTTGAGTCATTACACCTGGAGTTATTGACTGGTCCCATCACTCGTAATGCAGATACGGCAGCATTTCCGTCCTCTACTCAGCAATGACTGATCAGGACCAGGCAACGGCAGAATGGGAACTCGTGCAGAAATGCCGCGGGCAGCCTCCTCCACGGGACATTTCTCTGCATCAGGAGCAATTCGACGTTCCAATCACACCCGATACAGACATAAGACAATATTATCCAGAGCAAGGGCGTAGACTTTCCAATTTCCGGGGTTGGGGGGGGGGGGGGCTGGGGCTGGGCCAGAGACATTACAGGCCATTGTCTCCAGGGGAGGCTCAGCATGTCCTGGAAAAGTTTGGGGGGCTCCAGCTCCCCAGCCCCCCTGAAGTTGACGCCTATGATCCAGAGGCTGGCTCGTAGGGGAACCAAGCATAGCAGCAACTCACACAGGGGCACAACAAGCACATCTCTCTGGCAGAGCCCTTCAGCCTCCCAGGAGCCTCCCGCTGTTTTTCAAGCGAGTGCTTCCTCCCAGCACAGTTGAGGCAACCTGGCCCACGGTGCTGGGAATTGCTGATCCCCTCCGCCAACACACGCAGAGGTTTTACGGTTTGCAGCTGGCACCGGGACCCCTAAAAACCGTCTCGCTGAAAGAAATCATTTCCCATCACCAGCTCGCGCCTCCACTTCTCTCAGAGCAGGAGCGAGAGGAGCCTTTGTCATGCTAATTATGAAGCCAGTTAGACAAGGAGCCTCTTCGGAGTGGCTGGCACTCGAAGGCAGGGACAGCAGGAAAGATATTCCAAGGGAAGACTCTCCGGGGAAATAAACACTGAATTACTGCAGCATTCGAAGAAGTCCTCTCCCAATTGTGAACATCTCCGCAATGGCTCATAATCCGCTCACCTGCTTGTGCCCTCTGCAGGAATAGGAAGAAATGGGGGGGGGTCCCTAAAAATGGGGGCGAGGGAAGAAATGAGACATCTGTTAGTTTCCTTCCCTGACTTCTGCTACTTGGCAAACCTGGCTGTATTATTGTAACTAAGGGCTCCCAGGAAAATACTGGGGCTAGGAAACGCGGATTGCCAAAGAGATTTGCTTGGAGGAGGCCGGCCAAAACTTTGTGACTGGAGGTCAAGGGGAAAAAAGAGAGGCTTGTGTTTCGACTAAAGATGCTCCCGAGTTTTGCGGCCTGAAAATCCCGGCTTTGGTTTTGCTTCTGCCTAGAGTGTGAACTCATCCAAATATTTATTCTCATGGTTAGATTCGAGTCTTGCAGCACCTTAGAGAGCAACAACATGTTCAGGGAATCAGGTTTCAAGCTCGGACAGAGGGAGTTTTGACTCTCGAAAGCTTATACCCCAAAAATCTTGTTGGGCCAGAATCTAAGAACATAAGAAGAGCCCTGTTGAATCAGACCACAGGCATAAACAGCTTTAAAGGGGAATTAGCTAGATTCATGGAAGATAGGTCTAACAGTGCCTAAAGAGAACCTCCATGTTCAGAGGCAGTCAACCTCTGAGTCCCAGTGCCAGGAGGCAAAATGAGGGGCAGGCCTCGTCCTCTCTGCCCTGTTGTTGGCCCTCCAGAGAAACTGTTTGGCCACTGTGTGGGATAGGATGCTGGACTAGATCTGGTCATAAGAACATAAGAGAAGCTAATGTGGGATCAGGCCAGTGGCCCATCCAGTCCAACACTCTGGGTCACACAGTGGCCAAAAACACCAGGTGACATCAGGAGGTCCAGCAGTGGGGCCAGGACCCTAGAAGCCCTCCCACTGTTGCCCGCCCCCCAAGCACCAAGAATACAGAGCATCACTTGCCCCAGACCGAGAGCTCCTATCTATACCTTGTGGCTAATAGCCACTGATGGACCTCTGCGCCATATCTATATATCTAATAGCGAAGGCGCCCCCTGCGTGCGGATACCTAAATCCGTGCGGGGGGACACCTGGGGGGGCAGGGAGATTGTTCTGCAGATGTGGGGCAGTCCCCACATCTGCAGAAAAATCCAAAAAGTTTAAAAAATTGGGGGGGGGGTATTTAAATCCCCCTAAAAGTAAGAGCGCCCACTGCGAATGCACAGGGAACGCTCTGGCCGTTGTGGGGGAGGCTCAGTGGGTCCGGTGACTGTGAGCTGCTCAGGGCTCACTGTCGCCGATGGGGGGGTGGCTGGAGCAGCGCCGCCGCCACTTGCCCTGGGGAGGGGGGTGGAGGAGCAGCGGGGCTTGCCACCGCTTAACTCATGGGGGGTTTGGAGGAGCGGTGGGGTTTGCTGCCACCGCTGCTTGACTCGGGGGGGGTTGGAGGAGCAGCAGGGCTTGCCGCTGCCGCCGCCACTTGCCTAGGCGAGGGGAGTGGAGGAGAGCGGGGCTTGCCGCCGCCACTTGCCTCTGGGAAGGGGGGTGGAGGAGAGCGAGGCTCGCCGCCACTTGCCCCAGGGAGGGGGGGCCAGGAGGACTAGGGTACTCCCCCCCCCGTGAGTATCGCAGGTGCCCCATCTTGTGTTTATCTAATTTTGGTCTGATCTAGCAGAGCTTTTCTTCTGTTCTTAGAGTTAACTTCACTAGCACCTTAGAAATTAGGGTTGCCAGCTCCGGGTTGGGAAATACCTGGAGATTTTGGAGGTGGAGCTTGAGAAGGGTGGGGTTTGGGGAGGGGAAAGACATCAGCAGGGTATAATGCCATTAAGTCCACCACCTAAAGTGGCCGTTTTCCACAGTTGAACTGATCTCCATCCCTTGGAGATCAGTTGTAATGGCGGTAAATCTCCAGCCACCACCTGGAAGCTATACAAAAATATTTATCACTGTGTACAGTAAATATACGTTTATGGAAGCTGGCAACCCTATTAGAGGCTAACGAGCCGGGGGGAGCTATAAGCTTCATTAGATACCTCTGAAGGCAGCTTGGACTCTCCAAAGGGCATACCCCAAAATTCCTGTTGGTCTCTAAGGTCCTCATAGACTCCGATCTAACAGTTCTACTGCAGATCAGCATAGCTGCCCTCTGGAACTACTTTAATGGTGTTTCTGCTTCTTTTGCCTGTTAAAACATTCCTCATTTTATTTTTCATCTACGATGTGTACATCACACATGATGAATAAATGGTATCAAAATAAAGGAAACAAAAATGGGCAAAGATAAGAAGAGGAGGAGGAGGAGGAAGAGTTGGATTTATACCCTGTCCTTCACTTGGGAGTCTCAGAGCAGCTTACAAACGCCTTTCCTTTCCTCCCCCCACAACAGACACCCTGTGAGGTAGGTGGAGCTGAGAGAGCTCTGAGAGAACTGCTCTTGAGAGAACTGCTCTGAGAGAACTGTGACTGACCCAAGGTCACCCAGCTGCCTTCTTGTGGAGGAGTGGGGGAAATCAAACCTGATTCTCCAGAGTAGAGTCCACTGCTCTTAACCACTATACCAAACTGGCTCTCCACTATAACATCCAAAAGGGGCATATTTGTACCCCTGTAGTATAAATCTCCCCTAACCCAGGCTAGCCTGATATTATCAGCTCTTGGAAGCTAAGCAGGGCCAGTCCGTGTTAGTTTTGAGATGGGAGACCACCAAGGAAGTCCAGGGACAGGCAAAGGCAAACCACCCCTGCATCTCTCGCCTTGAAAGACCCACTACAGGGTTGCTTTAATTTGGCAGTGACTTGATGGAACTTCCCACCAATTTAAGAGCCCCCATCCCCACAGTTGCCATATCGCAGGATTTGACCTGAAGTTGCAGGGTCTGAACCTCCTTTTCTGGTCACAGGTGGGATCTGTGATCAGATTTCCCAATCAGTCATTTGGCCCTGAAACGCTGGGAGATCACGGGTTTTGCAGCAAATGTGTTGGACGGTCAAACTTATGGAGTTCGACTATGATGATCAGACATGAGGCAGTCATCATGTCTGTTCAGTGTCGGTACCAAAGGACTTGAATGCCTGCCGAGCAGATCAAACCGGGGTTTTTTTGGCACATGCCAAAAAAATGCACAAATGGCACATGCACAAAAATACTACAGATGCAAACAAACTGACGATCATCAACATCGCTAAGGACCACTCAGGTGAACACAAAGGTATGATGTTTGTTAAAAGACAGGATATATTTATGACTAATTCATATGATCTGCAACTGACTACTTAAACAATGGCCTTCCGGCAGTGTAGGAAGGGGTGGTGGAACTCCATCAAGCTGTGTGAGAACTCGCCTGCATGAAAAGATGATTGCACTGTATTGTACTGTTATGAAGGATTCCCTCAAAATGACTCGTCAGACCAAAAAAGGGTCAGTGAACTGTTTGTTGAAACAAATGGCTGGTGAACAGGACATGAGCTGGATTTGTAAATGTTCAAACATCACTAGCAAAAAACAACCGCAGGTGGTTCAAGATGAATCTAGATCATGGTATCCAAGAGGGAAGGGGGAATTCTTCCCTTCTGTACTGTTTCCCTGTGTCATGGGCATGGATGAGGGAGAGCTAACAGACTTGCAGAAACTGCAGCTGGTCTCTCTAAAGCATCAGAGGAGGATAGCTAGCAGTTACCTGCATCAGCATTCTTCACACCTGGCTCAGATAAGGGGGAAGAATTGCAAACTGAAAGTCCTCCTGACTCACTCCCATGTGTGACTCATTTAAGGGGGCGACTGCGGCAAAACTTAGCAGCCAGGAGGCAAGAGGCCAGGCTACAGGGAAGACACTTGGCCAGCCCAGAGTTCTAACAGGAGCCTAGGCAATCGTGCAGCTGGCTACTTGGAAGCAGCATTTAACTCCACACTCTGGGCAGTACTCTTTGTGGAAGCAATGAGTCAGCTTCATGCCACCTTTCATTTACTTTGGCTCAGCTCTTGCACCTAGACCTTCAGACCCCCTGGCTTTGGAGTTGGCTCTGTGTTCCTTGTTATGTCCACTGACCGCCACTAGGTGCCAGCGAGACTAAACCCAACCTTGGCTCTGGGGAACAATAGGGGCCTAGGATCCAAAACTTACGACAGGGCACCAATGGGAACTTTGGTGGGAAATTTAAACCCGCCAATGGGACCTGGAAGTGGAGTTCAGGAGTTGTATAAAGTTGGCCCTCTTCGGCCAGAATTTTATCTCAATTCCTGATGTTCTCTAATAAAGCTCTACGCTGAATCACTATGCCTAGAACTCAGTATTTTATATTCCTGGCTCCTGACCCCGGCTTGGCTTTGGACTACATTTCTGGTTAGTGATTTTGGACTTGGTTCTGTGTTTCTTGCTCCTGACCCCGGCTTGGCTTTGGACTCTGCACTGTCTTCTTGGCTTCTGTTCTGGACTCCCCTTGACTGGCACCTCAGCCTGTGACACTCTGGTCAAAATTGCCCTCTGAAGTCAGTGTCGCCAGCCTCCACACAGGGCCTGGAGATCTCCCAGAATTACAACTGATCTCCAGATGACAGAGATCAAATTCCCTGGGGAAAATGGCTGCAGTGGAGCGTAGACTCTACGGCACGATACACCACTGAGGTCTCTCCCAAGGCTCTGCCCCCTAAACCTCCAGGTATTTCCCAAATCAAAGTTGGCAACTGTACATTGCAGCTGCTTTAATGGAAAACACACATAAAACCAGTCTTCTTTTTTCATATTTGGGCTTGAAGATGCCCCGAGGGAGTTGACAACGTCTATCTTTCTAGAGCATTTTTATCCTGCGATTCCTCCGAGGAGCTCAAGGCAGCAGAGAAGCTTCTTGCCTCCCCCATTTTATCCTCCAGAGTGCTAAATCCAGGCTGGGAAATACCTGAAGATTGGGGGGTGAAGTCTAGGGAGGGTGGGGCTGGAGAGGGAAGGGACAGGAGTTTAGCATGGCATAATGCCATAGGGACCACCCTCCAAAGCAGCCATTTTCATGAACTGATCTCTGTAGTATGGAGATCGGTTGTTGTAACGTCAGGAGATTTCCAGGCCCACCTGGAGGCTGGCAACCCTATTATGTCCTCACAACAGCCCTGTGAGAAATGTTAGACTGAGACAAAGTAGCTGGTCCATGGTCACCCAGTGGGAGGGCTCCTAAGCCCTCCATGGGGTGGGAAATCCCTGCTCCCAGGCCCCATTGCCTGCCCCACTCAAAGCAGCAGCAGCAGTGGACAAATTAAGGGGGGAAAGGCAGCCTTGTGTACTTACCAGAACTTGACACAGGAAATTAAAAAGGTCGCTCTAGAAATCACTGGAAACTCTATCATTTTACCATAGACTTCCTGGCGATTCCTAGAGCTATCACTGCCACTTCCAGTATCAACTTCCAGCAAGTACATTAGGCTGTATTTAAAAAAAAAAAAAAAAATTCCACCTGCGATGCTGTGCCCTTCCCCCACAACCCTCCTGCCAATTGCCAGGCACTGCCGGAAAACCCAACTCAGGGGGCTTCACGGACCAGTAGGGATTTAAATGCAGGACTTTTCAGCTCATGTCCACAGCCACGGCAGTAGAAATCTCCCCTTCCTCGCCCCTCAACCTTCCCCTCTCCCTCCGCAATAATCCGGGTGTAAATGTTGCTTCATAAGCAAAGATGCAAGCAGACTTTCAGCATGGCTAAGTTAAGACCACCACCCCACCCCCGATGTCGCTGGGCTATCCTTGGCATCGCTGCTGGGCACTGCTGGCCTAGTTCAGCAAATCAGTCGTAGGTCACTCCCTCAAAAGACGGAGACCTTTCCGAGCCCAGTTTCACTGACATGTAAAACCCTCCGATTCTGGAGCTACAGAAGAGCTGGATCAGCCCTATGTCCTTTCCAGCTTAGACAAACTATCAAACATGTTGACGCGGCACTGTAATCACCGGGTAGAGGAATTCCCAGATGCCCCAATTCAGAGGCAATAGCTAATATCCAGTCCCCAGGAATGGTGAGTAGTGGGGGGGGGGGGGGGGGACAACGGCCTTTTTTACTGTTGCTCCCTCCCCTGCACATTTGACAGATATATTCCAGCAGATGACAGAAGGAAGCACTGATCCTACATAGTATAGCTGATTCGAGGGTTGCCAACTCTGATTTGGGAAATGAAGGTATGTTTGCTGACAGTACTATCATCCAAGGGGAGGGGAGCAGCTATTATTTATCAGTCATAATTTTACCCTGCTGCTTCTGCAAGGAACTTAGGGTGGTTCTCCCTTCTGCATTTTTATACTCACAACACCCTTTCAAGGTTGGCTGGGCTAAAAGAGAGTGGCTGGCCCAAAGTCACCCAGGTGAGCTTCATAGCAAATGAGGGTTTGAACCAGGGATTCTACAGGTCTGACCAACACCCCAACCAATACACTATGTTATATTAAGCTCATAACTATGATAGGGAGCACAGCAGATTACTTAGAATGGAAGAGGGAAGCTAAGGAAGTTATTTACGGGAAACAATTCATTACAAGTGGATAAAAGCTTATGAATTTTTAAAAGCCGGTCTTATTTGGCGTATATATTTCCGGTATTTAAAATTCATAGACAACAAAGCACACGTAATCTCTTACGGTTTGGCAGTAAGCATTTAAAAGTTTGGGGTGGGGTATGAAAAAATAGCCGCTTTGCCATTCATTTCTTTGAAGCCCCTCCTGAAAATGTGGCGCAGAAGACCAACACTGGCCTTGAAAAACATAGAATCGTAGAGTTGGCGGGACTTCAAGGGTCATCTAGTCCAACCCCCTGTGCCATACAGGAAATTCACAACTACCCCCCACTCCCCCACCAACCCCTGCTTTATGCCCAGAGGAAAGCCAAAAAAACCCTCCAGGATCCAAAAGAAAATGGGTCCCTAAAAGGTTTCCCAGTACCAAACAAGGTTGCCAACCTCCAGGAAGTGCCTGGAGATCTCCCAGAGTTACAACTGACCTTTGGATAACAGCAATCAGATCTCCTGGGGGGCTGCTTTGGAGGGTGGTCACCACCCAGGCTCCACTCCCAAATCTCCAGGAATTTCCCAACCCAGAGAAGGCAACTCTAGCATCACAACGTGTGAATCAGACATACAGATCTTCATTCATGGCTCACGACATTGTCTTAGAGCCAAAACAACACAATATGGAAAATTCTTGATTGGGATCTCTTACCTTTGTTAAACTTCAAAGCAGCCTCACCAGAATGCTAACTGGATCAAGGAAGGGGAGAAGGGAGCGTTTAACCCTTTCCTTCTGCAAAGTTACCCTGGTCCAAAAAAAACCCTCCCCTGGTCCAATTCTACCGGCCCCCAAACAGGTTGCCCCCATTCCCTCCATTGTTCTCTATGGTAGGAAAAAAGTAACATTTTTTCCCACCATAGAGAACAATGGAGGGGATGGGACAACCTGTTTGGGGGCCCATAGAATTGGACCCCGTGGTCCAATCTTCTTGAAACTTGGTGGGTATTTCAGGGAGAGGCCCCAGCAGCTACCCTGCAAGTTTGGAGCCTCTCCCTCAAACCCCCTTTCCTCCAGCCCCTCATATACCCTATGAGTTGTTGCCATTGATTTCAATAGCCCATAGGGTATAATGGGGCTGAAACTGACATTCCCTTTCTGACACACTTCGGGTGATGTCAGGGGGCGTGGCATATGCTAATGAGTTATGCTAATGAGCTCCTGCACCTCTTTTTCTACGAAAGGACCCCTGTCCAATAATCAAGTGAGGGACCCGCTGCCTTGCAGAATTGCATCCCATGTGTCACTCCCCCGCCTGTATTCTCATCACGTGACCAAAGTATGAAAGCCTGTTTACTCATTTTATCTTATAGTAGTGGCCAACCTCCAGGAAGGGGCTGGAGAGCTCCAGGAACTGGAGCTGATCTCCAGGCCACATAAATCACTTGTTTATGTATCATTAACTTATTTAAGGGGGCTGCAGTGGCTCAAGTGGTTAAGACGCTGAACTGCAGACTGGAAAGTCGGTAGTTCAGCAGTTTGAGACCCGAGTGCCGCATGACGGAGTGAGCTCCCGTCTCTGGTCCCAGCTCCTGCCAACCTAGCAGTTCGAAAGCAAGAAATTGCAAGTCGATAAATAGGTACCGCTTTGGTGGGAAGGGAACAGCATTCCATGCACCTCAGCATCTAGTCATGCCGGCCAAATGACCACGAAAACATCTTCAGACAGCGCTGGCTCTTCGGCTTGGAAATGGAGGTGAGCACCGCCCCCCTAGAGTCATATTTGACTGGCTTTCAAGCAAGGGAAACCTTTACCTTTACTAACTTATTTAAAACGTTTGTTCCACTTTGCCTGGAGAAAATGGCTACTTTAGAAGGTGGACTGCTTGGCCTTATACCTTACCAAGGTCCCTCCCCAACCTAAATCCACAGGTTCTCAAGCTCCACCCTCAAGTGTCCAGGAATTACCCAGTCTGGAAGTGGCAACCCTAGATTCTGGGAAGAGTTTAGGTCTGATGTGATCTAGAACCCACTTATTTGTCTTTCTGGCTATAGCTGTAAAACTCTCCTCCAACCCCACATTTCCAATGCTGACCTGGACATTATTCTATGGATGGGTAAGACAGAGATGTGTATCCAACAGCCCACAGATTCTGTGGAGTGGGACATCTCCCATTGTTTCTTCTTCTTACTATAGCCTAATTCGGTTCTCTGAAACCTTCAGGAACAACATAAATGACAAATCTGGAGTTTTCAGTGGGAGGGGGCAGATATGTAGAAATCCACACATACCCTTCCTCTAATGGAAAGACTTTTTAGGTCAGAGGGACTGCGTGGCTGGATACAGGCCATTATCAGTGTAATTATGTGAATCTAGTGTAATTTGTCTAAATTGGGTAGCTTTTAAATGCGATTTTACCTTGGAAGTGTTTTAGCCTGATCTTATTAGCCGCTCTGAGCTTTTGGGAAGAGGGAAATGGAAATGTTTTTAAAATAAAAGTTACACAGAAGCCAGCCGCAGTCCAAATTAGCCAAGGTGAAGACCCCAGCAGTGGGCGGCTTCATTATTTTCAGTGGACTTTTTGAATTTCGGGCGTTTTTTCCCTACTGGGTAGATAGCCCAGGCTAGCCCGATCTCATCTCCCAGGGTACCTCCCTGCCTCTTTACTTTTTCTGTCTCTTATCAGTTCATCGGCCATTACGAAGTCTCATAGATGTGGTCTCTTCCATCACACAAGCACAGCGCCCTTTTTTTGCCTTTTTTGGGGGGCTGCCGTTAGGCTGGTTGGGCACAGTTTAGGCATCAGCAAGAGACCGAGGTGAGTCGCCGTGGTGATGGCAGGATGTCACTCCCAAGGAAAACCCGGACGCAACTTCCCACTTCTTTATGACTTGCTGGAAACTCTATGGTAAATCACCGTTTCTAGCTATTCCTAGAGGGGACTGACATCGCTCCAGGCTTTCCCAGAAGTGATATCACATTGTTGGCCTGACTGCCACTTTTTAAAATCAATTTTTCTCCAGTCACCTCTTGGAGTGGTAGCAAGGAAGAAGAGCTGGGGGAAGGGCATCAACAGTTGCTGGCAGCCGGGAACTGGAACTGGAGGCAAGGGGCAGGATTAGGGTTGCCAAGTCCAGGTTGGAAAATACCTGGGGACTTTGGGGGTGGAGCCAGGAGAAGGTAGGGTTTGGGGAGGGGAGGGGCCTCAGCAGGGTACAATGCCATAGAGTCCACTCTTCAAAGCAGCCATTTTCTCCAGGGGAGCTGATCTCTGTCAGCTGGGGATCAGTTGTAAAAGCTGGAGATCCCCAGGCCCCACCTGGAGGATGGCAACCCTAGACAGGATTACCAGAAGCAAGGAACTTTTAAGCCTAAGAGAAGCCATGTTGGATCAGGCCCATGGCCCATGCAATCCAACACTGTGTCACAAAGTGGCCAAAACCCAGATGCCATCAGGAGGTCCACCAGCAGGGCCAGAAGAACTCCAGAAGCCCTGCCGCTGTTGCCCCCCAAACACCAAGAATACGGAACATCACTGCCCCAGGCAGAGTGTTCCATCTATAATTTGTGGCTAATAGCCACTGAGGGACCTCTGCTCCATTTGTTTCTCCATCTATGCTTGTAAGTCTCCACTACTTCCTGCAGCAGTGAATTCTGTAACTACTTGTGCCTAGTGGACCAGTTGATTCAGCAAGACAGCTTTGGCTTATATAGCCTGGGAAGTAATCCGGCTCAGTTGCCCTGCCAGTAGGTATGGAGTTCCCATGGCTGCGCCGTGCTTGGGCCAGGACCCTGTAGAAGAATTACTGTTCTCATTAGCTGGGATGGGTTGCGTTCAGCCACTCGAGCACTTCCCCACCCAGGCATTCTGCCCCTGCCATTCTTGCAGAGTGGAAGCATCCCCTGGGGGAGGGCACAAGCCCAGGTCCTGCCAAGCAGAGCTCAGGCGATTGTTTCAGGGACCAGTGGCCTCCATTGCAGGATCGTTTCTGGTGCCGTTGGGCCATTGTCCACAAGTGCCTCGGCCATATTAGGCTGTCCGTGGTCTTCCTAGGCTGGTGGCCTCGGCTCCTTGGGCTCTTTCTCTGGTGACTCCAAGTCCAAGTCACTGAACTGGTCACCAGACGTTAGGGCAGGAGTGGCCATCCAGCCTCTGTAAGAAGAAGAGATTGGATTTATACCCCGCTTTTCACTACTCAAAGGAGTCTCAGAGCTGCTTACAATCTCCTTTCCCTTCCCCTCCCCACAACAGACACCCAGTGAGGTAGGCCGGGCTGAGAGAGCTCTTTCCAGAATCGCTCGTGAGAGAATAGCTCCGAGAGAACTGTGGCTGGCCCAAGGTCACACCAGCAGCTGCATGTGGAGGAGTGGGGAATCAAACCCGGTTCTCCCAGATTAGAGCCCACCCTCCTAAGCATGACACCAAACTGGCCGAGGACAATTCTTATGCCACTATCTACGTCTGCCCGCTGAGTCTCTGCTGCGTGTCCCTGGTGAAGTGGGCTCTCGACCCCAGACCGGTTAATCTTCCAAAGCCACCGCCAGCCTCCTGCTTGTTCTCGCTGCGGCAGGCGAGCCCGGCTGCTCCTCGGAGAGCTTTTAACTTTTTACACGTTGTAACATTTTGCCATCAGCACTCCTTGAGGGTCATTATGAGCAAATTCCTTGAAATGATTGTCCTCGCAGTGCAGAGAGATTAGCGATCGCAGTCCGGGTGCCGGTCTTCCGTAACTACTGTAAAGGATTTAGAGACGAAATAATTGCCCTACTTTTGGACAATTATTTACTACTGTACCAGGGTGTTCAGCAGAAGAATTAATCGCCCCTTTTCTTACCAGGGATAATGGGTTGGATCGGGCACAACATTTCCACTGATGGAAAAGGGGAGATTTCTGCTGATTCCCGATGGCAGAGCTTCCAACTCTCCCCATGCTCTTCTTAAGGAGGGGGACATGTCTTTCATGAGCAACATTGGGGGGGGGGTGCCTTTGGGGTCTGTAACAGGAAGAATGTTTTGTACCACTAATGGAAATGCCTTCTGAAGAGGTTTGTATGGGATCCAGCCCAATGTACATATTACTGAAAGAGTGGCTGTTTTTCAGTAGATCTTGGATGACAGAGGGATTTTGCCAGCCAAACCGACGCACCGTCATAAATCCTTTGTTTTAATGACTGCGCCGTAAAAGGTCGGTTGACCACATAGTAAAAAAAGAATTGATTGTTCCTCGGGAAATACGCTTCCGAAATACGTCTCGTGTTTGACTCTCCCATTTAAACACCTTCTGCCTGTCCCATTTACTTGGGACAATCTACGTTTTGTTGAATATCGGTCCCTGTTTTAAATCGCCGCCGCTTATTAGGGCCTGCTTTTTAAAACCGTTCTGGCTGCCTTGTTACAGTGTTGGAACACAAATGAATGCATCCAGCTGCCTTATACTGAATCAGGTCATCGGTCCATCACGGTCAGCAGAGTCTACTCAGACAGGCAGCGGCTCTCTTCAGCGTCTCCGGCTGAGGTCTTTCCCATTACCTTTTAACTGGAGGTGCCGGGGATTGAACCCAAGACCTTCTGCAGGCACTCTCCTGCTGAGCCACAGCCTCTCCTAGGATTGCCAGGCTCCCACTGGGGGCAGATGAACCCCCCACGCCAGTCAGCTGGCCGGCAGAGGAACTTACCGCAGGGTTCCCTCTAAGGTGTGTGTGAGAGCAGCCGTTCATTAACACAGGAAGCCCCGCACAGCAGCAATCTGGAGCCATGCAGGGTCTTGCACTCCCCAATCCCCATTTTAAGATGACAGCCGTTCTATTCTTCTCAGGATGTGAACGGCTTTGCTCGGCTGGAAACAATCACCATGTGGCATTGGGTGCAGAATGGCCAGGAGATCCTAAGATTGTCTGGCAGCCACAAGTTCTAGCTCTTTTAGTGTTATGCACCACTAGGAGGTGAGCTAGGCAAGAGACGTTTCAGAGGCGGCTTGCCATTGCCTGCCTCTGTGTCATCCCACGCTGCAAGAAAGTGAATGCTTTACAGCTCATATGGACCACTCTGACGAACCCTTATAAGAGGCACTTGCCAGACTAGCCCTGATCTTGCTATGGAAACCATACCTGGAGGAGGGAGTGGATGCATCATGATGCATCATGCATAGAGTTGCCAGGTCCCTCAGACCTGCCGGCAGGGGGTGGGGGGGTGAACTGAATGGGGGTGGGGAGGAACGCTGAAAATAAACGAGACGTGGCTACGTGACCTGGAAGGGACGTAGGTTGAATTAGCTTCAACCACTGAATTTTGCTCAAAAACCAGAGCCTCGCCCACCCCAACATTACTAACATGCCGACGTTACTTCCGGGTCACATAGGCACATCACATTTATTTCCAGCTTCTTGCCTGTTTGGGGGATAATGGGGCAGGGGAACCACGCCTATACCGGGAGCTCTGGCATCCCTGATCATGCATCATCAGGCGTCATGCGCCATGTACGTTAAGGCCTACTTCACACAGGCAGACAGGAATGAGGTGGCAAAGGCCAGGGATGGTGGAACCGCTGATTGGGTTGCTACCTCTGGGATGGGCAATTCCTGGGGATTTGGGGGCAGAGCCTGGGAAGGGGAGGGGTTTCTTGAGGGGAGCGGCTTCAGTGGGGCACCATGCCATACAGTCTACCCTCTGAAGCAGCCATGTTGTCCAGACAGGTTGCCGGCTCCTGCTTGGGACATACCTGGCAATTTGAGGGCAGATCCTGGGGAGGGAAGAGTTAGGGGAAGGGAGGATCCTCAGCAGTGCATAAAGCCATAGAGTCTACCCTCCAAAGCAGCCAGGGGGACGGATCTTGGTCACCTGGAGCTCCGTTGTGATTCGAGTCCCACCTGGAAGCTGGCAACCCTAAGAAGCTGCTCTGTCATCGGGAGATGAGTTGTGATTTCAGGAGATCTGCAGCCCCCACCTGACTGTTGGCAACTGGAACCACTGATGATACAGGTAAAAGCTTTTTAAGCACTGAACACTTGCTAGAATCCTAGCATTCTGGAGGAGGTTAGTTCTTCAGCTGGGAGCGGATTCTTAGACCTTTTATTTCTTGGATTGCAGATGCTATCTTTTTTGTGTACCCAGAACATGTTAAGGGCAGGAAGAAAAAAGAGAAGAAGAAGAGATTGGATTTATACCCCGCCCTTCACTCACTTGGTGTCTCAGAGCGGCTTACAAACTCCTTTTCCCTTCCCCTCCCCACAACAGACACCCTGGGAGGTAGGTGGGGCTGAGAGAGCTCTTTCCCAAGCTGTCCTTGAGGGAACAGCTGGTACAGAGCTATGGCTTGCCCAAGGTCATCCAGCAGAAGCAAGTGGAAGAGTGGGGAATCAAACCCGGTTCTCCTAGATTAGAGTCCCCGCACTTAACCGCTACACCAAACTGGCTCTCTCACCAAATTGGCTCTCTCAAAAAAGATCCTCGAACAATTCTTGGGGCAGGGGGGAGAGGGAAGGGGGTCCCTCCAAGCCCTGACATTTTCAGTGCATTAGACATCTCTTTGCCTGTCGAGCGCGGGCACAGCCAGGAATCCTGCCCTTTCAATTCGCTCCGAGCTACCGCTTCAATCTATTCCATCGCTGCTCCTTGAACCTTTCATTTCCAATTGGTTCAGCCTAATTCAGAGCAGCCGGCGAGGTTGACAAGCTTTGCCTTTCTTTCAACGTTCTCTGGGGCAACACGCTGACATCTTTTCTCTCTTTGTTCTTTTTCTGAAAGCATGTAGAAATAAATCTAATACCGCTCCTTCCAGCCACAGCAAATTATTTATCCGAGTTCCATCAAGGGTGCAGCTCAGGAGGTACGATCAAGGAACGGCGGCCAGTGCTCGAGAAGGCCGGGCCGCGGGAAAAACCATTTGGCCCATCACGCCGGGGCCTCCCGCTCCACTGTAACAGAATAAAACGCATGCCTGGTCATTGACACCCATGGAGGCCAAGGCCCGGCGGCTTTCAGCGGCTGCAAGATGGACTTTAAAAATCAAGGGAAACCAGAGCGGACGCACATGGCCCGTTACAATCCCTGGGGACTTTGAGACAAGCTTCCCTTCTCAACAGAGCACCAGAGTATAAATTAAAGGGGGGGGGGGGTTGAATGACACAAATCCACTTAACATAAGAACATAAGAGAAGCCAATGTTGGATCAGGCCAGTGGCCCATCCAGTCCAACACTCTGTGTCACACAGTGACACATTTCCCACTTGGCATCTATCTATCAATACTTCGGGAGGGATTTGGAATGTGAGAGGGGACTTCTATCAAGTATCCGAGTCTTTCTCAGACTGCTCAAGGCCCCTCAACTCAGGGTGGATTAGGGCTGCAGGCTGTGATTTAGTGGGGCTCTGGAGGTTTTTATAAGCAGAGGCCAGATGGGCCACCTGACAGCAATGCGGATTCTGTGAACTTAGGCAAATCACAAGGGGGAGGGCAGGAAGGGTTGCCTCAGTGCTTAGTTCTCATGGCCCTTTCTTACACGCCCAGGGAAATGCCGATCGCCACTTTGGGGTTAGGAAGCAATTGTTCTCCAGGCCAGTTTGGCCAGGGATCCTAGAGGGTTTTTTGTCATCTTCTGGGCATGGAACACCGGTCACTGTGGGTGTGTGTTTGGGGGGGGTATTTGTGAATGTCCTGAATTGTGCAGGGGGTAAGACTAGATGACCCTGGAGGTCCCTTCCAATTCTACGAAATTCCTGGAGATTCTGGGGGTGGAATATAGATTTGGGGAGGGGAGGGAGTTCCGCGGGGCCAAAAGAGTCCACCCTCCAAAGCTGCCATTTTTCTCAGGGGAACTGTCTCGGTTGTCTGGAGATCAGTGGCCACTCCTCCAGGAGATCTCCAGGCTCCACCTGGAGGATGGCAACCCCAGGGTGGACATCTTCATGCACGGAAAGGACTCCTGAGGCAAGCAGAAGGGCATGTAGTTCTCCAGATTGGCAGGGAGCAGGGGGAAAACCACATTTTTGGAATGCAGCTTTATATTTTAAAAAACCTTCCTAGAGCAGAATCACTTATTAAGAAGAAGAAGAGATTGGATTTATATCCCGCCCTTCAGTACCTAAAGGAGTCTCAGAGCGGCTTACAAACTCCTTTCCCTTCCCCTCCCCACAACAGACACCCGGTGAGGTCGGTGGGGCTGAGAGAGCTCTGACAGAAACTGCCCCTTTTCAAGAACAGCTCTGACAGAACTACGGCTTGCCCAAGGTCATCCAGCAGCTGCAAGTGGAGGAGTGGGGAATCAAACCCGGTTCTCCCAGATTAGAGTCTGCGCACTTAGCCACTACACCAAACTGGCTCTATTTAGTTGTTCATGCCCGGTATTTCTTGAAAATGGCATTGCTCCCTTGTCTACCATTTCATCCTCACAACAGCCACCTCATGAGGTAGGTTAGGCTGCCGGAGAATGAGCAGCCAAGGGTCATGCAGCCAACTTCCATGGCAGGGTGGGATTTCCACCGGCATTTCCCGGACCCTCATCTGACACTGCGGCTGCTATGGCGTGCCGGGGCAGAGGAGGACCATCACAATGCGGTAGAGCCATGAGGTGAGTAAAAGGGGCCTATACGACTTCAAAAGGCAGGAATTGGAATTGCATCTCTAATAGCAGATGCTGTTTAAAGAGCCTTCCCTGCGCAAGTCCCGAGGCAGACTCTGCCAGTCGGAGCAGCCAATACAGAGCTGGAGGAACCAACACAATACCCTTTCCTACCTTCATGTGCCCACATTGATATTCACGTACCATCTTATGTGCACCACAGTAATATCATCCCATACATCATGCAATCTCTGAGTGGCTGGATTCCCCAGCTGCAATGATTTCCAGAAAGACAACCCAGGATCGCAGTGGAAAAGAACAGAAACTAAATGACCACTGCCAATAACGGTGACTATGCTTTATAAGGAAGGGACGCTACCTATAGTCCTTACCGGTTTCGTAGATAACAAAGATAACACAACAATTAACACGATCCTGTGATGTACATTAAGAAAAAGTCCCCGCCTTGTAACGCTGCCGCTTCTGGGATGAGCATCCAGACGTTAAGCCCGTTTCATGGTTAATCTTCCTCAGAAGATATTCTTCATAAGTCTTCCTCTGTGGTTATTCCCCAAAGACTTCTGCGCTCAGAGAGCATTGTGCTGGTTAATGTTAGAACAGAAGGCTTTGCGCCGTGTTATGAAAAGACGAAAGGACTGGCCTGGCTTCCTATATAAATGCAGAGTTATAAATAACAGGGAAATGGAACTATTTCCAGAAAGACATTGACTGACAGCAGCAACAGCAAGCAGTCGAAGTAATACTAATCACAAACATTAAAAAAACAACAACAGGAGAATGTTTACACATCTTTTTAAACTTTATTTATATCCCACTGTTCCACCAAGGGGGACCCAAAGCACTTACAGCGTTTTCCTCTCCTCCATTTTATCCTCACGACAACCCTGTGAGGTCGGTCAGGCTGAGAGGGTGTGACTGGCCCAAGGTGACCCAGCGAGCTTCCACAGGACAAGTGGGGATTCAAACCTGGATTTCTCAGACACTAGCTTCACATTTTAACCACTACACCCCTCTTGCTTTCCTGGAACGATTTGCGCCCCTCCACTCAAAATCAACAATTTTCATTCCAAAGGCATGAAACCTAACAAACTCAAGCCTTCTCCAGAGGCCTAGCACAGAGACACAGACTTCTAGGAACCAAATCCTTAACTTATGCAGTTGTTCTGCTAAAAAGTCATAAGTCAAAAAGAGATTGAGATTTTCAAATGAACCAGCCTGCGTTGATCCCCAGGTTACACATGCGGCACACAGCCTCAGAGGGAGGGGAAAGACCTCTGCCAATTGGGAAAAGGGGGGGCGCGAAAAGTCCTCCGCAAAACCACTTTACCACCCATTAAAGAAAAAGTAGCTCGACGAAGGATTCGCCTTGAGCAGGGGCAGAAAGGCAAATGGTACAAGGGAAAAGAAAGGAGATAAAAGATCGGTAGGAAATGGCTGCGAAGTTAAATCGCAGCTTCTTAATATTCCATCTCTCTCCAATAAAGAAGAGGGTAACCAAGCCAAGTAGTTACAGGGCAAAAATGTACCCCCAGAGCAGATTACCTTTTTCCAGGCTTGATGGTCGAAACACACTCATATGCCAGGGAAATTAAAATGTTTAGCATCGGACCCGATTCTGAGCAGTTGCGTCGTACTGCATTTTGTAGCAGTAAGGAGAGGTTTGGGGATGGAGCCTGAGGCGGACAGGGACCTCAGTCGGGTACAACACCACCGAGTCCACCCTCCAAAGCAGCCATTTTCTCCAGGGGAGCTGATCTCTATCACCTGGGGATCAGTGGTAAAAGCAGGAGATCCCCAGGCCCCGCCTGGAGGCTGGCAACCCTACCCAGGCAACATCACCAGTGCTGTGTCTACGTCACTTCCAGCATGTATAGGAAGTGATGTTATCACATCATGATGTCGGGGCAACGCTCCGGTATTTGGACAAAAAAATCTATGGTGAATATGGCTGCTACCATAGAGTTTTTGACCAAATACCAGAGCTTCACCTAAATGTTGCCAATGTGACGATGTCACTTCCGGTGCATGCTGGAAGTGACATCGCCGCGTTGCCAGCGATGAAGCCTGGGCCTCCCTCTCTCTTCTGATAAGTCCACCCGCTGGCCAGCTGATCGGCGGCAGGGGACCCTGCCTCCACTGAGAGGTCTGGAAACCTTAGCCCAATCCAACAAGGCCAGTTCCTGATTATTGCACTGGAGCATTCATGGAACAGGAAAAGATAACAGATGGCAAACACAGGAAAGGAAGAAAAGGGCCATGGCTCTACCCCAGCCTTTGCCACATGCTTCAAAGCAATCAGGCAATGTATTAAAAGCAGATTCATTATTCCAGGCCGAGACTGATGGAAGGGGGAACATGGGCCTAAAATGTCAATAGGAGAAAGAAAGAATCAAATAAATACGTTTCCTTCCAGACTCATTATCGTGCCATTACAGTGATTTACCATTCCTCGAGCGCGGGGAACAATGGGAAGCCCAAAAATATAAAATAAAAGGAAGCCATTGACTCGGGGTATTATTCTTCTTAAGCTACGGTAACAGGGGAAATTCAGCTCGGCTCTTTCTCAAACAGCAGGAGGCTCAGGCAGCCGGATCTTAAAAGCTATCTAAGGACAAGTTGGGGGGGGGGGGGGGGGAATATAATAGCAACATCAACCGGATGTTTAGGCAGCAAAAAACCCCAGGCAAGGGCCTTATTTAGCAGCCCATCCATTAAAGAAATGAAGCATTTGAAAGAGAAAAAAACCCTCCCAAATTATACACAAGTCAGAATCCTAGCCTGGATTGCGATTGTGATCACTTTGGGCAAAA
This sequence comes from Lepidodactylus listeri, assembly GCA_029233225.1. Taxonomy (NCBI): domain Eukaryota; kingdom Metazoa; phylum Chordata; class Lepidosauria; order Squamata; family Gekkonidae; genus Lepidodactylus; species Lepidodactylus listeri. Next base: position 10,545,836 of record JARCFY010000013.1, read on the forward strand.
CCATCACATCAGAGATGAAACCAGGGAGACAGTTGTGCGCCTGAAAACACCCTTCTTCTCACACCAAGGAACACTGCCCGAGTTGTCCTCACCCAAAGAGGCTGTGGATAGGTTGTGGGCTCTTAAGCTGGGAACCACCTGAAGATTTAGGGGGTAGAGCCTGAGGAGGGTGGGCTTAGGGAGGGGAGGGACTTCTGTGGGGTATAATGCCACAGAGTCCAACTTCCGAAGCGGCCGTTTTCTCCAGGCGAACCGATTCTCTGTTGCCTGGAGGTCAGCGGTATTCCCAGGAGATTGCCAGGCAGCACCTGGAGGTTGGCAACCTTAGTTATGGAGTTGCCAGCTCTGGGGTGGGCAAGGCCTGGAGATTTTGAGGGATGGACCCTGAGAAGGGCAGGGTTTGGGAAAGAAAGGAACATCAGTGGGGTATCATGCTATGGAGTTCCCTTTCCAAAGGGAACTGATTTCTACCTAGAGATCAGTTATAGTTCTAGGAGACTTTCAGCCACCCCCCTGGGGGAGGGGGGGGAAGAGAAGGAAAAGGAGAAGGACTGGATTTATACGCTGCCTTTCACTCAAGTCTCAGAGTGGCACACAATCTCCTTCCCTTCTTTTCCCCACAATGGATACCTTCTGAGGTAGGTAGGGCTGAGAGAGCTCTGAGAAAACAGCTCTGAAAGAACTGTGACTGACCCAAGGTCACCCAGTGGAAGAGTGGCTAATCAAACCTAGTTCTCCAGATTAGAGTCCACTGCTCTTAGTTCTCCAGTTTAGAGTCCACTGCACCAAGCTGGAGGCTGGCAACCCTACAATGTATTCACAATAGCCTGTCTCACACTAACTTCTGAATCAGATGTGTTAACGTGAGAGTCTGTGTGGTATCGTAGTTAGGACTTAAGAAAAACTTGGTTTGGTTTCCATCGTGTTTGCCAGCTCTTAACAGGAACATGAATTTTCAGTGGACTGTTCGTCGGCGCTTTCAGGCTTCTTTGACAGGCTGTGTTCCTGTGTTTTTCCTTAGTAACGCACTACTCTGCCAATGGATGCTTGCATATTCATGTGCATACTTCATTCTGCCCCATGGAGCTCTGCTTTCCTCCATCTTTGCTATGCCGCTGCTCTGTTCAGCAAGCGGTGGTGTCGAGAGACAGATGAATCATCGATAAATGAGAATCAGTCATAAATCAAACCCTGACCTGGATGCCCCAGGTTAGTCTGATCTCGTGGGATCTCAGAAGCTAAGCCCTGATTGGCCCTGGTTAGGATTTGGATGGGAGACCACCAAGGAAGTCCAGGGTAGCTATGCAGAGGCAGACAGTGGCAAATCACTCCTGTACTTCTCTTGCCTTGAAAACCTTATGGGGTCACCCACCACAAGTCAGCTGCAACGTGAAGGCACTTGGTGCACACACATAAATCAACACTGTGTTTAAAAGAGATATTTCCACACAGTGTTCATTGGCGCAGTCCTTCGTAATGATAACGGCTGGTGATCAGTTTGGAGTGGCTGTGATTTAGTACAGGTGCTGTTTGTTTTCAAAAGCACAAACCTGTCGAGCAAGCGTTCAAATCATTTGGTGACAACCCAAACAGACCCAGTAATCAGCCGAACTCTGACTGTCAAACAAAGTAAATTCAATTGCTAAACACACGTACCATGAAATTCATGGCACCCCTGAGGAAAGGTTTGCACATTTTTTAAAAATGGGTTAATTTCATATTTGGGAGGAGAGTAGCTTTTGTTACCTTGAATTGTCCGGACTCTCCTTGCAGTTTGGGAGATGGGATTTTTTCAGGTTTTGGAGAGGCATCCTGAAAATTCAGAACCATTTTAGCAATTGGCCCACCCACGGTGGCTCAGAGGTTAAGACGCTGAATTGCAGACCAGAAGGTCGGTAGCTCAGCAGTTTGAGACCCGGGTGCCGTGTGACAGAGTGAGCTCCCATCTCTGGCCCAAACTCCTGCCAACCTAGCAGCTCGAAAGCAAGAAACTGCAAGTAGATAAATAGGTACTGCTTTGGTGGGAAGGTAACAATGTTCCGCGCACCTCAGTATTTAGTCATGCCCACATGACCATGGAGAAGTCTTCAGACAGCGCTGGCTCTTCGGCTTGGAAACGGAAATGAGCACCGCCCCCTAGAGCTGGATTTGACTGGCTTTCGAGCAAGGGAAACCTTGACCTTTTATTCACTCAACACCTCCCAAAAAACCCAGCAGGAGCAGGGGAAGAGGGAGGGGAGGGGAAGACAGGAAGCTGGTATAGCCAAACAGCTATTCAACAGCATCTATCTCCCTTTAAAATTTATTAAAAGGACCATTATTTCGTATGCGTAGACTGGGCCTTCCTTGCCTATGAATGGTATACATAGCCTCCCAGGACAGCTCTACCTGAACAGCTGTTTGTTAGGTCTTCCCACAGAAAATAAGGGCCCTTTAAAATTTAAAGGGACTGAAGAGGGCAACAAACTGTTCAGTGGACCCGCTTCCGCTTTCTCCCTCTTGGTTCCTGACAACCAAAAACCTCCCAAATTCTAGGAGATAAGAGTTTCTTTATCCCAGGAATTTTTGAAGTGTTTTAGGTCATGTTCGAATTCTCAGGATGAGCTGAAACAGCTAATTTCAGGTCCATTTCCAGCTCAGGTATATCCCAATGCACACCCCTATCCCCAAGTACCCCTCCTCAGGAACAACGGCCCCCAAATTGAACTTTTGTGGTTGCCAACCTCCAGGTGGGGGCAGGAGATCTCCCAGAATTACAGCTTCTCTCGATCACATAGATGCCTTGCATTTTTTTTATTTATTTAATTAATTAATTCAATTTATTTAATTCAATTTCTAGGCCGCTCTCCCTGCACAGCAGGCATGTTTACCATTTATTTATCTAAAACATTTATTCCACTTCTTCTAGAGAAAATGGCTGCAGCGGAAGGTGGGCTGTATGAGGTCCCTCCCCTCCAGAAACCGCACCCTCTCAGGCTCCACCCACACATCTCCAGGTAGTTCCAAACCCAAAGTTGACTGTCCTAGTTTGATGATGAACTGTATTTTCACTGCATGGCCGCCAACACCCACTTGGGAAATTCTTGGAGATTTGCGAGCAATGCCTGGGGAGGGCAGAGTTTGGAGGGGGGGAGGCGGGAGGAAAATCAGTGGGGATGTGATAGCACAGAGTCCACTCTCCAGAGCTGCCATTTCCAAAGTATCCATTTTCTCCAGGGGGACTGGCCTCCATAGTCTGGAGATGAGCTGTAACTCCAGGGGATCCCTGGAGGCTGGCATCACTACCCACTCCTCCTCCACATCTGCTGGGTGACCTGGGGCCAGCCACAGCTCTCTCCGAACTCTCTCAGCCCCACCTACCGCACAAGGCGCCTGTTGTGGGGAGAGGGAAAGGAAGGTGATTGCAAGCTGCTCTGAGACTCCTTGAGGGAGAGAAAATTGGGATATAAAAACCAACTCTTCTTCTTCTTCCTCTTTGCCTCTAACCACTTTGGGAGGCTTTACAAATCGGTGCCTCTAGCCAAAGGCCAAGGAAGGCTGTAGGCCTCAGGCCATGAGGCATCCAAATCCAGCCTCGTCCTACCCAAAGAGGTTGTTCCGTATTTCGGTTTTCATCTCCTCCAGGCTAACCCACAAAGCCCCCAAATTCCTGTTTCAACATATCCACTTGAGTCAGTACTGAAACACTGGCTTGCTGCCTGGGGAGGCTGTGTTATTAATAAAAAGACATTAAAATCCAGCAGGGTTTCTCTAATGGCACTGCCAAATGTATTATCACAAGGAGGCGGGGAGGGGGAACATAAAGACATCTTTATGACATATCCATATTTAAGGATCTTGCTTTGCTTTCCTCTCCACTTCTTTGCTATTTAAGTTATTTAGATAATTTATTGACCGGTATGGGCTGGTGGGTTATTTTTAGCAACACCGTCTCAGTAGGTGACATCTTTATTTTGCTATTTTTTCCTCCTCTTTTCCGAGGACACATATGGAAACCTGGCCAATATTCCCCAGGAGTTGGCTGCCACAGTTGGTAATTAGTTTTTAAAGATAGGAAGCTGTTCCGGAAAAACAAAACTTTCACCCAAGTGCTGATTTCTGCATTCCTGTGGATTTGGATTGCTTGCAGCCATGCAGAGAGGCAAGCACTCTTTGCATGCTCAGAGGCATTTAGTCAATTTCCCTTGTATTGTGGCTGGAAAAAAAAGATTCCGGGCAGGACTGGCCAAAGGTGGTTTGTCAGGTCCCTCCAGGCAATTAGTGGGGGAGGGGCTTACCAGGACCAACAAGGATGTCCCACCCAATGTGCAGTGACACGTCTACATGACCTGCAAGTGACATCATCACATCTGGGACGCCGGGGAGATGCTCTGGTACTTGGGCAAAAACTCTATGGTAACTTTGGCTTCTACCATAGAGTTTTTGCTCAAATGCCAGCGTGTCAGCCTGACATCCCAGACCTGATGACATCACTTGTGGGTCACATGGGCAGTGACGTAGAGACGTCACTGCACATTAGATGGATTGTCCTCTTTTTCAGGGTACCTTTGCCCTCACTGGCCAGCTGATCAGTGGCAGGGTAGTGGGCCCTGTCAGTGGGGGACCTCCGCCCCCATCAGGGGGTCTGGCAACCCGTGGCCTAAGTATAAAGAAATGTTATTGGCTTAATCTGTCCCCGCTCACCAAGGACGGCCAGGGCTCATTTGGTAGCAGGAGCTCCTTTGCATATTAGGCCACACACCCCTGATGCAGCCAATCCTCCAAGAGCTTACAGTAGCCACTGTCAGAAGAGCTCTGTAAGCTCTTGGAGGATTGGCTACATTAAGGGGGTGTGGCCTAATATGCAAAGGAGCTCCTGCTACCAAATGAGCCCTGAGGACGGCTATTTACCATTCCCCATCCCTGGTAAATCACTCCAACCGTTTTTCACTTTGAGAAATGCCCTGCTCAAACTGTTAGTGCACCTTGCTCATGCTGTCATTCTGCAGAATTCCTCCCCCCATATTCCTCTAGGCCAGGGGTGGCCAACCTGTGGCTCGGGAGCCACATGCGGCTCTTTCACACATATTGTGCGGCTCCTGGCAGGGCGGCTGGGGAAGCAAAGGGGAGGCATGCTTTTTCTCTCTTTCTCCCTTCCTTCCTTCCTTCCCTCCTCCCTCCCATCTATTTGCTTTCCTAGTTTCTCTCTCTCTCTTTCTTTCCACTTCTTTTATTCTTTCTTTCCATCTCTCTCTTTTTCTCTCTCTCTCTCAATATCATTAGCAAACAAGTAATATCATTATCAATAACCAGTTTTCCTAGTTTGTTTTTATTTTTGGCAGTCCCATTTAACGTTAATAAAAAGCAAATTTGCATATTTTTTAAAATAAAAACGTGTATGTGATTTTTGTTCCTGTCTTGCGGCTCTCAGACATCTCTATGTGGCTCTTACGTTTATTCTATGTGGCTCTTACATTAAGCAAGGTTGGCCACCCCTGCTCTAGAAATTCAGTCTCTGATGGCGGAAATGGATGCATATTGTGCATGTAAATCTAGGCGCATGAATGCCTGGAGAGTGTGCAGTGCACAGCCGGCCACTTTAAACACTGCAGCTGCTGGGTTATATTTTCAACTGTTACTAGCACATTGTAGGACAACTATACTAGAAACCTTTAAAACGAACCTCCCCTTCCAAAAAAACAATGGCCAATTATCCTCTCAACTTGGCTTCGAAACCGATGGGAGGACAGGGCCTTTAAAAGCAAACAAATACATCCCAGAGCTGGAGGTCTGCCATTTACCCGCTGGCAGCAGGCAATCCCCCCCCCAATCCAACCCCCCCCCCTCAATAATTCAAGAAGAGAGAGAGAAAAAAAATGGGTGGGGGACATGGTATCCATGGCCACGCTCCAGAAATTTCTCCTAATCTCTCTGTGGTCCTTACCACAAAGATTGAAGGCATTCCTAGAGCATGACTCAGAAGTGATGTCACATCCTCCTGAAACTCCATATTTTCCGGACTCCGTCCTCAGTCTCCCAGGATTTGCTGGCATGGGGCTGGAAACCTCACATTGCTGTGATGGGCCTTGAGCTGCGTGTAACCGTGGGAATGGATGAAACTTACAGAGTGTGGAAGACAATTTTGCCAATCCCTCCTTCCTTCTACAGCCTCCCAGTTTGTCCCACTCCACGTACATTGCTCCTTCAGGGTCACCATCGCAAAGGAGCATGATTTAGGTTTGCAAAGAAGACTGCAGTGGGAGGGGGGGACAGTGTGCCTTCCACAGCGTGTTTAGGATCCAAGCCAACAGAGAATCATAGAGTTGGAAAGGACCTCCAGGGTCATCTAGTCCAACCCCCTGCACAATGCAGGACATTCACAAATACCTCCCCCCCCCCACACACCCCTGGTGACCACTGTTCCACACCCAGAAGATGACAAAAAAACCCTCCAGGATCCCCAGCCAAACTGGCCCAGAGAAAAACTGCTTCCTGACCCCAAAATGGCAATCAGCATTTCCCTGGGCATGTAAGAAAGGGCCACAAGAACTAAGCACTGATGCAGCCCTTCCTGCCCTCCCTCTCATGATCTGCCTCAGTTCACAGAATCCGCATTGCTGCCAGACGGCCATCTGACCTCTGCTTAAAAACCTCCAAAGAAGGAGAGCCCACCACCTCCTGAGGAAGCCTGTTCCACTGACGAACTGCTCTATCAGGAAGTTCTTCCTAATGTTTAGCTGAAAACTTTTGATTTAATTTCAACTTGTTGGTTCTGGTCCGACCTGCTCGGGTAACAGAAAGCAACTCCGCACCATCCTCTATATAACAGCCCTTCAAATCATCCTGATTCTTTCCCCCAGCGGAAACATCTTCCGCACATGCATATTCCAAGCCTGAACAATAGGGTTCATAAAACCATTTGCTACAGGCACAATCTGGACAACAATACATCATTAATATACAGCTCACAGTCGACATGGCCCCATCTGCGGATACTGAAATCCACGCACTGGGGCCACGGAGACAGAAAACAGATTTCCCATCGGTCCCGGGCTACCCACCGTCACACCGCCTTTCACGTGACATTAAATGATTGTTTCTTTCCCACTTACAATGCTCAGGCCTGTTTTCTAGATGGTGGGTGAAAAGCTCGCTTTCAGCTTTGCCCTGAGGCTTGGCAAGGGCAGCAAACCTGGCAGAACAGACCGGTGGCCGCTTTCAATTTGCTCCGTTTCACAATCATCCACTCAGAGAGGAGCAATGCGTGTCAGCTGACGAGCAACAGCAGTGACCAGTGAACAAGAGCAAGGGGTAGGAAGGAAAGGGAGACAAGAGGTCGCCTGGACTTCTTCTTTTCTCATGTGGGGTGGCTCGGCCACAGCACACCGGATTCACGATGCCCCTCCCTTGGCAAATCCGCACTCACAGCCTTGATGCTCACAGAGTGTCCCCCCCCCCACTTTCAGCATAGCCTAAATCACAGGGGGCGTTTTCGCACTGGCTTTTTTCCGGGGCGAGCACCGGAGTGAGCACCGGAGTTTCTGGTCAGTTTCACATCAGTTGCTCCATGCTCACAAACTCCTCCGGAGTTTCACCGCACTGCTCAGGAGTATCCCTGGAGCAAGAAAATCCTGTTCCTGGCGGTGTTTCCTGTTTACTCCGTTGGAGAAACCTAGATGAGAACACACCACTCGCCCGCCCTCCATCTGGCCCGCCCCGCGGTGGGCGTTTCTTGATTTTTTTTTTTTTTTGAAATGAGCCCTCCTAACGTTATATCGAAATAAGGAGGCAGGGAGGCAAGATCGCACCACAGGGACTGCGTTGGCGAGGTGGATTTGCCGTTTCTTGGGAGCAGGAGCCGGGTGCCATTGGCCCGAGAGCTCCATGTGCTTGCTCCCCGGTAACTGCTGCCCTTTGTTTGGGCTTCCCTGGCAACAGCCCGTGCAGAGCTGGTGGTGGGTGCTTTCCTCTAGCAATCCGTGGAGAAGCCGCGGCAAGCGGGCGGGCGGGCTGGGGAAACTTGCCTTCCTTTCCGCTCCCTGTGTGCGGTCCCACGATCCTGAAGCAACACTTCCCCCCTCCTTTTTTTTTTTTTTTTAAAAAAGGCCCTTATAACGTTATAACATCATAATGAAATTTTGATGCAGCAAGGGAAGACGGCACAATTGTTGTCTTTATATAATAACCACAGGTTCACATCTACTATTGGGGGGGGGGGTTAATTTGCTGTTTATTGGCAGCCCCTGCAGAGCAGGCTGGGCGCGCTTCTTTGCAGAAAAGTCACAGAAATGGATTGAACTGTTTTCAAGAGGCTATAACTATTCCTGCGGAGCGGGGAGACTGCTCTGCGTGTCATGCTGCTCCTCCTCAGCTGCTGCCACCACCACCACCACCATTTATGTAATTTTTTTTTTCTTAACACGGGCCAGCTGACGCCATGTTGCCCATCCTCCATTTTGTTGCCTTGATCGGGTTAAGCACACGACATTTCAGTTCACATCAGAGAATCCACCCATGGGGGGGGGGGGTCCTCCTTGTAGCCTGCCAATCGTTTTGCACCAACCCAGAACGGCGGGAAAATTTGAATACTGAGGAGGGACTTGATGAATTCTGGGAAGAGGAAGGCGGGTGATGCACTGTCGTCATTCCACTATGACGTTATAACGTTACCACGCATGCGTTTAAAAAAAAAAAGGAAAAGCGGGGAACGAGGGAGGAGCTGGGGGGGAGGAAGGGGAGGGAAGGGGAGGGGAAATGCAAGGGGCGGGCACAGAGAGCATCGAAGCAACCCAAATGGGAACAGAAAACTTCGGGGGGGGGGGGGGAGAGGAGCAGATTGCTATAGTGCGAAAACGGCAGGTTTGCTCAGGAGGAGTCGCAGAGGGGGAAATGAGGAGGAAGTGAGAGGCAACTGGCCAGTCTGAAAAGGCCCAGGGTGGTTTTTGCAGGTATAAAAGCGGGGAGCCACCCACAACATTCAGCGCTTAGTGGAAGAACAGCAGGCCAATAATGTGCGGGATGAAAAAAATTATAATGGTCTTGTCTCCCCACCGAGGGGCTTCGAACCACTTCCAGCCACAACTGTCCCCCTCCTAGGAAAGAAACAAGACAGGCAAAGAATGCATCTACCCAGGCCTGACATCCACCGGTGGGGCTTCATGACCAGAGACAGCCGGGAGGATGGAGGAGTTAGAGTGTCCAACTGGGATCTGGGAGACCCAGGTTCAAATCCTCGCTCTGCCAGAGGAGCTCCCTAGGTGACCATGGGCCCGTCACGTCCTCAGCCTAACCCACTTCACAGACGGGCTTGCCAACTTCCCGGTGGTGGCTGGAGATTTCCTGGGATTACAGCTGATCTCCAGGCAACAAGATTCAGTTCACCTGGAGGAAAAATGGCCGATTTGGAAGGTGGGCACTGTAGCATTATTCTCCACTGAAGTAGGGATGCCAGCCTCCAGGTGGGGCCTGGGGTTCCCCTGGGATTACAGCTCCTCTACAGATGACAGAGATCTGATCCCCTGGAGAAAAGGGATGCCTTGGGGGGGGGGGATTCTGAGGCATTGCACCTGCTGAGGTCCCTGACTTCTTGAGTCTCCATCTCCAAATCTCCAGGCACTGCCCAACCTGGATCTGGGGACTCTACCCCTGCATCCCCTGCTGGTGGCCAACGAGGACCTGAAGTCCCCCCCCCCAACCCCCCCCTCCTCAGGCTCCACCCCCAAAATCTCCAGATAATAAGCCCTTCTCACAGGGTTATTATGAGGATAAAATGGAGGAAAGGAGAAGGATGCGTGCCATTTTAGGTCTCCACTGGGGAGAAAGGCAGGATGCAAATGAAGTAAATAAACGGGCTTGGGGCAGGTGACAGTTTATTCAGAACCCTCACCCAAACTTTCCACTCCCAGTACCAAAATGGACTAGCTCCTTCTCCTTGAGCAATCTGCATGGAGCTTCGGCCTCCACAGTTAGTGGTAGGGTTGCCAGGTCCCCCCGGGGGGGGGGGGGTTGCCCACTTTAGAGGCTGGGGCTGCCAAGTCAGCCCGGGGGGGGGCGGGGAATCCCCCGCTACAGGGGTTCCCGATCCGCCGGCCAGCTTTCGGCCAGCGGGGGGAACCCCACCCCCAAAGTCGTCGACTTCCCCAGCGTTATGACGTCACCCGGAAGTGACATCGTCACGTTGGGGACGTTGCCGGGACGACGCTCTAGCAATCGGCCCAAAACTCTATGGTATCATAGAGTTTTTGCACGATTGCCAGAGCATCGCCCTGGCAACGCCCCCAACGTGATGTCACTTCCGGGTGACATCATTGCGGTGTGCGCGCTTGCGCGCGCGCGCCGGGGAAGCTCCCGGCGTCAGGAGGACCCCCCCCCCGCCGGTAAGTAATAAGGACATGGCAACCCTATTAGAGGCCCCACAATCTGCCAGCCCAGATCCAGCCAGCAGTGGAACCCCGCCCCCAAAATGCCTGGATTGGGCCAACATTCCTGATGCAATGACGTCACCCAGAAGTGACATCATCACACTGGGACATTGCCAGGGGGACGCTCTAGCGTTCGGCCTGAAAACTCTACGGTATCCCGGGAGAGGAGCTTCTCCCCCCACCGGCAAAAGGTAGGGACCTGGCAACCCCAGTTTGTGGGTGTGGAGGCCCCAAGACCATGGGGGCAGCCAAACCCAGATAACCAGCAGAAAGACCACCCTCTGAGGAGTCCAAAATGCGAGCTGCAACACTGCCACCCACATGCAGAGAACCAGCCCGTGGACACATTTGTTAGTACGTCTTTGAAAAAAGGCTTGAAATCCATTTTTCCTGTTGTTTTTTCCCCTTTTTTTTTTTTTTAAAAAAAACCCCTACTTGTGATAATTAACACCACTTGGGTTGTTGCAGAACTGTTTTTAAAAAACCACTTGATTGTTCAATTGTCATTAATAATGCAGAAAAGTTATATTTCACTGTGGGGTGGGGGAAGAAACTGGTAATTTAACATATCGCTTTCTTCTGAACCAAAGCAGCTATGAATTATAACTCCTTCTCCTCTATCAAGTGACAGCCAGGCGAGCGGATGCTGGGACGGCGTGACAGACAGCTGCCACCCTCGGCTGCCACGACACCCTCCAGAGGAAGACGGAAAACAGAGCATTTGGGACGTGAGCGTGCACAAGACTCAGAGAGAGGGGTTTTTTCTTCTCTGTGGGCGGAGGTTCCATATATCCAACAATTATCTTCGGATTCCCTCTTATTACACCCCCATGTTTTCCATTCAATAATGCCGCTTTTATTAATATATTAAAGCACAACGCTGGCCAGAGTCAAAGATGTTGGGCCCCAGCCAGGAAACTAATAAAAAAGGCGGCCGGGGGGGGGGGAGAGAGAGAAAGGGAGGCCACTGCCAGAAGATATTAGAAACCAAATTGCATTAAGGAGCAGAGCTGACAAATAAAATGGCACGGCCGCGGAACGACTCGTGTTCCAGTCGGAATTTATTATTTGTGTGTTCCAGTGATACTGAAAAGCATCAGCCGAAAGGAGCTGAAATCTCTGTCATAGGAGTCCGTACCTGGCAGCCAGATAGGGGGATCCTATGGCCCTCTTGCATTTTCTATCAAGACCAGCAGCCAAAGAGGGATCATGAATAAGTGACCCCTGTGGTAACGGAGAGAACATGGGGAGGTACAGAGCGGTTCGGCATCTAGCATTCGCCAGTCTGGTGTAGTGGTTAAGTGTGCGGTCCCTAATCTGGGAGAACCGGGTTTGATTCCCTCCACGTGCAGCGGCTGGATGACTGTGGGCAAGCCACAGTTCTGTCAGAGCTGTTCTCTCAAGGACAGCTCTGGAAAGAGCTCTTTCAGCCCCACCTACCTCACAGGGTGTCTGTTGTGGGGAGGGGAAAGGAGTCTGTAAGCCACTCTGAGACTCCCAAGTGAAAAGTGGGGTATAAACCCAATCTCCTCTTCTTCTCCTCCACATTTTCACAACTGGGAAGGAAAAACGCAGTTCAAAACCACATCCAAATACCTCAGGGCAATGCCGTACTGACTGCATATGGCCTGAACGGGCATAAAAACAGCCACAAATCTATGCAGAAGGTACAATAAAATCCAGTGATCAAAGAACTCGAAAGTGGCACAGAGTGTGGAAGCTACCATAAAACCCAACAATCCAAGGAAGGGAAAGAGGCATGCAACGCAGAGGGGGATTTCTGTTCCAATGTGGATTTGGTAAAACAATGGAGGGAAAGGCCAATGCAGAATCAGCCACAGTGGCTCCAAGATAAAGCATCTGCTTGGCATGCAGAAGATCCCAGCTTCAGTCTTCAGCATCTCCAGTTTAAAGGACCAGGGAGCCGGTGACTGTCAGCTAATGCTGCCATTCCCTGCACGGGAGGTGGCTGTCTGAGCCCGGGACGTCACTACTATGGAATGTCATGTTATAGTTCTCATGGCATGCTTATCGCTCTTCTCCGACCTTGAGAGACTGCTGGCGCCTGCTCATGTATCTTTAACTGTCTGGCTATAAGCCTCCCCGCTTTTTCTCTGGGAACTGTAAACCAGTATTTTAAGCGCCTTTCTTGTTCCCTAATGATTGGTTACATTACACTACCAGACCTCTCTTTGAATTCTGTATAATTGTCCTGATTGCAATAGTGCCTGCCGTTACTAACACAAGAAGTGCAGATGACCGTAGCAGACCTTTCTCAATAAAGCTTTCCTGTTTAAGGACGCTTGTTGTTGACTGACTCTGTGGGACTCTCACAGTGACTCACTTGAAATGTGGTGTTGGGGGAGAGTTTTATGGGGACTGGGGACTGCCCAAAAGACAACTGAATGCCTTGTTGATCAAATCAAGCCTGAACTCTCCCTAGAAACTAAAGTGACTAAACTGAGTCCTTTGGTCACATTGTGGGAAGACAAGCATCACAGGAATGGACAACAGTGCTGGGAAAAGTTGAAGGCAGCCGGGGAAGAGGAGACCTAGCGAGAGGTAGATTGGCTGCATCAAGGGAGCCCCAGCCCTCCGTTTGCAAGACCCAGGCAAGGCTGTCTTGGACGTCATTAATTCATAGGGTGGTCATAAGTTGGAAGTGTCTTGACAGCGCTTCACCCACATAGCCAGTGATGCGTAAGACCTCTACTGACAAGGGGGACAGGACCGACAAAAGGAAATGCGCAAGGACACTGTGGAATGTACTGCCAGTGGAGGTAGTGGGTGCCTGCAAGCATGCATGGCCTTAAAAGGGGGTTAAGACAGACTCACAGCGGCAAGGCCCACCGACGACTATTAGCCATGGCGAGTGATGTATTCAGAGGGAGTGAACCTCTGAAATCACAGCAGTAGGGGTGCCGGGCTCCAAGTGGTGGCTGGGAGATCTCCGGGGATGACAACTGATCTCCAGGTCACAGAGATCAAGTCACCTGAAGGATGTGGCCATTTTGGAAGGTCCACTCCAGGGCATTGTACTCCATGGAACTCCCTCCCCACCTCAGACCCCCCCCTCCTCAGGCTCCTCCCCCAAAATGAGAGATCACACACTATGAAGAAGAAGAAGAAGAAAAGACTGGATTTATACCCCGCCCTCCACTCCCCAAGGGAGTCTCAGAGCGGCTTACAAACTCCTTTTCCCTTCCCCTCCCCACAACAGACACGCTGTGAGGTAGGTGGGGCTGAGAGAGCTCTTTCCCAAGCTGTCCTTGAGGGAACAGCTGGTCCAGAGCTATGGCTTGCCCAAGGTCATCCAGCCAGGTGCAAGTGGAGGAGTGGGGAATCAAACCCGGTTCTCCCAGATTAGAGTCCGCGCACTTAACCACTACACCAGACTGGCTCTCTCTGAAGAACTCTGTGCAGCCAAAAGTGGGCAAGACTGTCGGCTGCAAACTTTCTCCCTTTACAGGAAATTTGGGGCAGCTTCATGGATCTGATGCAAGGACCCCTGAAGACTGCAGATAACCTTGTCAGACGCCATTTCATGTTGTCCCTTCCCATGCCTGCCGGCAGGAAACAGAGATGTTTGCAATGCCTCTATTATCATCCAGCTTCTCCTCCCCCCCCCCCCCCCGACTATCTGCCCCCCACAGCCCATCCCAGAAGGTTTGTCTCCACCCGCAGTGCGAGTTCTCCCTGCAAGAGCCAGACCCTCCTTTGATTTAAAAAAAGCTGAAAGCATGTTTGCACTTCTGGTTAAAGATATATCTGAAAAAATGTAATTACTGCACAACGTGTTATCAGCCATTCAAAATCTACCTGGGCAGCCACAGGGCGTGAAATGACAGGGTACAGTCGGCAAAGAACAGCAGTTTGTGAGAATCAGCGTCACGAAGGAGCTGTGAGACCCAAGGGGAAAAGAGGAAGGCCCTGGTTCAAATCCTGCCTCTCCCCTGAACACCCTGGGTGGGCCTAGGCAAGTTACGTTTTCAACATTCACACTCCCCAGATTGGTAAAATGGGGATAGTGCCACCAGCCCACAATATAGGGTGTCGTGGTTAAGTGCGCGGACTCTAATCTGGGAGAACCGGGTTTGATTCCCCACTCCTCCACTTGTACCTGCTGGATGGCCTTGGGCAAGCCGTAGTTCCGGCACAGCTGTTCTTGAAAAAGGGCAGTTTCTGTAAGCCGCTCTGAGACTCCAAGTGAGTGAAGGGCAGGATATAAATCCAGTCTCTTCTCTTCTTCTAGTTGAAGGTACCATCAAGTTGTAGCTGGTTTATGATGACTGTGTAGGGTTTTCAAGGCAAGAGAATTCAGGGGTGGTTTGCCATGGCCTGCCTCTGCGTAGCGACCCTGCACGCTCTTGGTGGTCTCCCATCCAAAGACTAACCAGGGCCGACCCTGCTTAGCTTCCAGGATCTGACGAGGATGCGCTAGTCTGGGCCATCCAGGTCTGGACACTCATTAAAGCAGGTGTAAAACGTTGTGAAGTTGTAGTCTCCTGCAGGGTTTTCAAGGCAAGAGGCATTCAGAGGTGATTTGCCCTTGCCTGCTTCTGCCTAGCAACCCTGGACTCCCTGGGTGGTCTCCCATTCAAGGACTCACCAGGGCCAGCCTTCCTTAGCTTCCGAGATCTGATGCAAATAGGCTAGCCTGGATCATCTAGGTCACAACCAAGGTTGCTGCAAGGATTACAAACCATCACATATGAAGAGCCTTGGACACCGAAAAGCACTCTATTAATGTCAAACGGTGTCTTAGCATTTGTGCATACGCATAAGAACATAAAAGAAGCCATGTTGGGTCAGACCAATGGCCCATCTAGTCCAACACTGTGTCACACAGTGGCCAACACCCAGGGGCCATCAGGAGGTCCACCAGCAGGGCCAGAACTCCAGAAGCCCTCCCACTGTTGCCCGCCACCCCCCCAAAGCACCAAGAAGACAGAGCATCACTTGCCCCAGACACAGAGTTCCATCTATACATTGTGGCCAGGGGTCCGTTGGAGCGGGAGCGCACAGGAGCGCAGCTCCGGGAGTGAGGAGCCCAGGGGGCGGGCACATGACTAAGCCCCACCCCCACCTCGGCTTCCCTGAGCAGTGCAGAGGCGCAGCACCCCAGGGAAAACCCTGCTAGGGTCTTTATTGTTTTTAATGTTTTGTTTTAATATTGATAATTTTATCATTGTTCCTTTTATGACTGTATGCTGCTTTTCCAGAGACTTGCTCAAGGTGGCATACAAATTTTCTAAGTATACCATTTTTTATCTGGGCACATGGCACATAAGTACTGGAGAAATTTCACCAACCCTTCAGCAGCTTCCACCCCATCAGTTTGGTGTAGTGGTCAGGAGTTGGACTCTAATCTGGGAGAACCAGGTTTGATTCCCCACTCCTCCACATGCAGCTGCTGGTGTGACCTTGGGCCAGTCACAAGTTCTCTCAGAGCTGTTCTCTCATGAGCAGTTCTCAAAAGACCTCTCTCAGCCCCACCTACCTCCCAGAGTGTCTTGTTGTGGGGAGGGGAAGGGGAAGGGATGGGTGGTGCACATGTCCTGGGTATCTCAAGTCTACTTGAAACCTGGTGGTTTCAAGGGAGCAGGAAGAGAATGAGGGTGTGTTCTTTACGCTTATTCTTATTGCACAAAGTATTGGATGGGGAAGGGAATGGAGGAAGAGCAGGTCAGTTTCACTCACCTGTGGAGTGGAGCCTGAGGGGTGGGTGTTGCCTTCTGACACACTTCCGGGACGGTAGGGGGTGTGGCATATGCAAATGAGTTATGCTAATGAGCTCCTGCACCTCTTTTTCTACGAAATGACCCCTGATTGTGGCTAATAGCCACTGATGGACTTCTGCTCCGTAGGTTTATCCATATGCACCATATGTTTATATCTTTCCATGCATGTGCATCAGCCAAGATGCAGCCATTCCCTGGGGATTTAACTACTAGAAACCCAGAAGAATGGCAGTTACAGCAACTTAACACTAATTACACTAAAAACAAACCATCACCAACCGGCCAAAACAGGGACAGCTGTTTACCAAGGACAAGAACCAGAAAATAGGGACTCCCCCTGGAAAACAGGAAGAATTGGAGCATTATGTGAGATGCTGGCCAGGCCTTTTCCCTCACTGTCACATTATGAAAATAGAGAGCGCATTCTAGAACATCCACAGCCTTCCCCTGCAGGGGGAAACAGGCTGTCTTGCCGGGAAGTTCACCCACCGCCAGGATCTTTTCACAGAGAATCCTTGACAACCTCCAAGGGTTTCCTGAAACTCTGTCTCAGAAGTTGGGCAGATGATACGGACGAGCAAGTCTTTCATTCTTTTGCCCCGGTTATCTTTTTGCCAGCAGTTTCTATTCTCCGCTTTTCAATGTTGACTTTGTAGATTCGTTGCCATACCACCGTATGGCTTGTGCATATAATCGATGCGCCATTTACACATGCAACATGCGCCTTTTATGTGCATCATGCCGATTTGATACACAAAACATCAATAAGCAGAGGTTTAAGGCAAAGGTTCAGCCCGGCGACTGGAAAAATGGTATGAAAAAGAAGAACCACGGGTTTCCTTCAGACAAGGGAGAATCAGAAAGGGTGTTTTTTTCTCTTATTCAAAATAGCAAGAACAATCCCTACACAATACAAGAAGGCCTTTCCAGTTTAGTAGCCCTGATTTGCACCAGGAGTCTTACCTTGGTAAGCTGTTCTCTCTCTCTCTCTCTCTCTCTCTCTCTCTCACACACACACACACACACACACACACAGAGCAACGCTTCCTGTCTGTTCCACCCCACTCTACAAATGCAAAATTTAATTTCTAAGCTAATCGTCCTTCTCACCAACAGTGACACGTCCCTTGCCATATGAAAAATGCCACATTTAAAATTCAAGGTTTTGCATGTAGGTCTGGCGCAAACCGCCCACTAAGTGCGCCTCACATTGTCGGTCCTACACGAGCAGATTACAGACACAAAAGAGATGGAAGGGGGGATAGTGCTCGTCTCTCAATGCAATCCCCGCTGACCCAAAACACACAGCTCGCTTCCACCAGAGAGAACTCTCAGGAGCAACACGCATGAGTGAAACCGAGAGAGGCTGTGGCACCATAATAATCATCACGACGGTTCTGTGCCTTGACCTTTGTCTCCTTTCAACAAACACTAGAAAGTTGTGTTTGCAACAGGAGCTGGGAAGGGAGGATGTGCACAGAACAGATGACTAAGTCAGGTTTTCTGAAACGTTGCCTACTTACAAGGGAGCAACAGCCGCCTAATAATACTTACGATGGATGCAAAGGCCATCTAATAATAATTTCCCAAGCCCAAATAGATGGGCAAACAAACCACTATGGAGAGGCATCCTTGAACACATCAGGGAGTGGCGGTGGGAGGGAGACAGGAGATTAATACTTTGAATAATTAAACTGCCAAGCTGCTTCAGAGCCAGTTTTGGAATTCATCTGGCAAAGCTTTCCCTGGACTGCAAGGTTTTGGAGTGGATGGTCACATGTGCAAACAGCCTGCCATGGAGAAGACACCTCGCAATGAGAAATCAAGAGTGTCAGGGATTCTTCTCCATGAGATGCTTGTTTTCTATTGTCTGTTTGCAGAGAGTATCCAAACATGCTCCTGCAAATGAAAACGAGACAAACTTCATTGCTTGATTTGGCTGACTGCACAAAGTAGCCACAAGTTAGGTTGGGTGAAGTGACAGATTTAGGCCCAGCTCTTGCATTGCTCTGATGGCATGAGTGCGGAGGTAGCCATTACCCCTTCACCCGCTCACAGGTAGCTCAACAAGCCACAGGCCACCTGGAACAGGAGTACACCACATCTGCCACCCTTGCCGATGTCATCCCACTTCCCGGGTCAGCAAAACCAGAGCGCTGGTTAAACTTAGGGTCACCAACTCCAGGTTGGGACATTCCTGGAGATTTTGAGTGATGGAGCCTGGGGAGGGTGGGGTTTGGGGAAGGACCTCAGGAGCTTACAATTTCATAGAGTCCACCCTCCAAAGCAGCTATTTTCTCCAGGGGAACTGAGCTCTCTCCGCTGGAAATGTCTTGTAATTCTAGGAACTCTTCAGGCCCCACCTGGAGGGTGGCAACCCGAGTTGCACTCATCTAGTAAAATGGACATGTTCCACCAGGCCTATGGTTGAGGTGGTGAAGACCTATCGGTATTGGTCTCTGCTGTCTATATCTAGCACCGTTCTTCTTCTCTGCCCATCACCATCTTCTTCTCTGCCCATCTCTGCCCACCTCGCTGTTCATCATCCTCTACTTGCACCCAGATATGGAGCTCAGCCAGGAGTAGATGTTGGCATCATTAATTGTTATTTTACTGTTTGTTGGTTGCTTGATGCTTATTAGTTGTATGATTGTCATCTCTGTGTTTTAACTATTGCATTGCATTGTTTTATTATATCGTTCTATCCCGCCCTGAGCCCTGCTATGCAGGGGGTGACGAGCCAGAAATCAAAACAACCACCACAGTCCACAGCTTCTTGTGTCACCCAGCAACTTCGGAAGGCCCAGTGCTGCAGTAGCGGCCACACCCCTAGGCCCAGAGTGGTCAAACTGTGGACCTTCCGGTTGCAAAAGGGAATTGCAATTTGGAATTCTTTCCCCTGTATTCTCCTGCCTGTCGTCTCCCCGACATGCTACACTATCCTCGTCATCTCCCTGATGTGCTACATTACTCCATGCAGGGAACCGCTCATATAAGGAGAACCTTCAGCTGTATGCCCCTCCCTGCCTGTAGACGCAGTCTGAAGAGTCCAGAGCCCAGAGGTCTAACTCATTAGCGCCACAGTTTCACCTGCATAACTTGTAGAGCAGCTTGTGGTATCCGCTAACACCCCGACGGTTTCGCTACCAACACCTCAGTCTGCAGAATAGCCATTAAAGATGGAAGAGGAAAAATAATGATCAGCCTTTCAGTTTGGAAAGTAAACCAAAAAGCACTCCATTTTTAAAAAAAAACGCATGGCAAGGATTAAAAGGAATGCTCATCTGAGAAGGCACATAGCTGCCTATCTCTGTTCAGCAACAAGCAATCCTTCAACAGCTCTTAAACCAGACTTCTAATATACATTATCCCAAGATCTGACATTATCATATCAGGCCGGGGAAGGATTCTCTCGTCTTTTGCCACACGCAGTGGTGTTGATACACCCAGGCGACGGGGGAAATGGACACTTTTCTGGCCGCCTAAGAAAAAGAAATAACTATTCCGTCGAGGTATTTTCCTCGCTGAGGACCAGACGCATGACAAGCGCAAGCCGACAAAGCCACGTGATCGCTCGTGCACAAGCGTAAAACAGAAAGCAGGTAACGGGTCTACTTAACCCCAATGCATACTCTCTCGCCACAGATCACCTGCCCCATCCAAATAAAATAAAATTTACCTACAGGCTCAGTGAAATACCAGTAGACACGTTTCTTTCAGAATTCTACAATCCCAAGGGTGCTTCCTTTTCCCAAGCACCACAAAAAAGCAAGGGGCTTTCCCTCTTCAACCAGAAAAAAACAACCGCCCTGCCAGAAGAGGTAAAACATTTGTAAGAATGCCCATTGCATGATGCTTTGTCCATTCCCTTGCTGCAGACATTGTTCGAGGGCCATGGGAGAGGGGAGCAGGGTCAATTACCCACTTCAGAGTTTTCACTTTGGATGGGAAAACTTAACCCCACACCCTAATCATGTCCCACAGCCAATTCTCGCAAATTGGGAGGGGAGGGTTTGGGGGGGGGGGGGGACTCTTCCTAGAGATTTTTCCATTGACATCTAAATTCTGTTGGAAGGGAAGAAGTTTGTCCCTGTCCTGTGATCCGGTGTTTGGGGTTGTTGTTTTTTATCAAAAGCGGATTAAAGGGAAATAAAACCGGCTCTCTGCCAAAGGTTTTGTCACACGCCCAAAAAGCACCAGTCGGAGACTTCTCTTCTGATGGCTGGATCGGCGCCCCTACCTTGGACAGCACTGAGGCTAAAACAAGGCTGCCTCCCTTCGTGAATGGGGAAGTTGGCAGGGAGAGAGGAGAGCGATTCCCAGCAAACAAGGGGGAATTGGCAGCGAAACGCACTCGAAACCTACCAGTGAATCAACACCAGCTTTGCCCATTCATAGATTTCCACTCCACTCCCCACGCACTTCCAGAGACAATCTCTAGGGAAGGGGGCGGGCGGGCGGGGGGGGGGGGCAGGGAGGCTGCAGCTGGGGGTTCCCAGGCTCAGAAAGCGACGGAAAGTTCAAACCAGGGGGAAGGCTCCCTCCTGCTGGCTTACCTTTGGAGAAGACGAGGGCCAGGCTGAAGAGGAGAAGCGCCAGGAGGCGATGGAGCTGGCCGCCCCAGACGGTCCCCATCCTGGAAGTCAGACCCCGGCCCCCAGCACTCGGCGATCACAGCCCCCCAGCCGCTGGGGCATCTTCCTGGCCGGCCCCCCCGGCGCGAAGCAAAAAGGTCATCTCCGGAGGGTGGCAGACATCCTCCCCCTCCGCTCCGGGCGCCACCGTCTCTCGCAAAGACCCCTTCTGGTTCCCAACTAGCCCAATAAAGACATGTCAATCGATAGCGTCTCTCTCTCCGGGGAAGGCTTCTCCGAGGCGGGGGCCGGAGCGGAGCTCTCCATGGACCGAAAGCTGGCGGGATCGAGGCGCCAAGCCAGGAGGGCAGAGCCAAGGAAGGGAAGGGGGGGAAGGGGGGCGGGGGGGGGTCCCTTATTCGTCCTTGCAAGCCTGGAGACGGGAAGCGGGAGGTTTAAGCAGGATTCTCTGATCTTGACACCTCTTCCTTCCAGCGGTGAAATTGACCGGGGGGGGGGGGGAGAGAACCCTTTTCCTATAGGGATCCGCCGGGAAGCTTTGAGGCAGCTGAAGCCGCCTTCTTATTCAGTCCTGGGGAGGGTGGACTGGCTGGGGGAGGGGGGGGGGAGGAGAGACCACTCGAAGTGCAAAAGTTTGCTTTTGGGGTGGGCTCAGAGGCCATCCGGGGAGGGGGACACCAACCCCCCCCCTCTTCTTCAAAGGAGCTCTTGTCTCAGAAGGAGCGCGGGGGAGGTCCGAGTTCGCTCTCCTTCAGTCTTTGGGTCCGGGAAGCGGGGGGGGGGGGGGCGCAGAGAGGATCCGGTCCCTTTTCCGAGCGATTCTCTCGTCTCCACGCTCTGGCGCTGCTTTCCGGAGGCTTCGCCGAAAGAGAGCCGCCGAGAGGAGGGGGGGGGGGGAGAGATTGCCAAAGGGAGGGAGGGAGGGAGGGGGGTCTGTTCTCCTCTCCTCCCCTTTTATTTGGTTGCATTGCAATCAACCCAACTTCCGAGCTGATGGGGAGGGCGAGAGGCAGAAAGAAAGAAAGGGGGAAAAAGAATATTCCGCCGCTCCCACCGCCTGGATGGAGTTTCCGCCTTCGGAGGTGGTCTGCAAAGCGTTTGGGAAGAGGAGGGGGCGGGGGGGGGGGGGGAGAGAAGCGGGCTTATCAGAGAGGAAGCGCAAAATCAAAACACCGGGAATGAAATAAATAAATAAATAAAGCCCCCTCCCCCTCCCATCTCTTCCAGCCACTAGATATCCCGGATTCAGCCAATCCCGTTAAGCGGCGGATAAAAGGAAAAGGGGGCGAAGAGAGGGGAGGAACGCCCGCCCGCCCTGATTCGCTCCACTGGCCCATTCAAAAACGAAAGGGGCGGGCCGCATGCAAATCGGGCCCGCGGAAACCCCGCCCCCGCCTCCCGAGCGCCCCGCCCCGCCCCGCCAGAGGCACGCGCGCCACCTCCCCCCGCCCGGGGAATCCCAGGAGCTACTGCGGGGGAATGTAGAAGGAAAGTCGGGATTTTTTCGTGTTGTTTTTATTTTGGGAGAGGTTTAGGACTGGGGTAGCTCCAGGAATCAGGCTGAGCCTGTCTAGTCCCACCCCCCGCATGGGAGTTAAATGAAGAACGGCAGGGGAGCCAGTGTTCCCTCTAAGCTGAGCTAGTGCGAGCTGGCGCCCAGTTTTTCAGCCTCCGGCTCCAACACTTTTGTCTGAGCTCAGGGAGGAGGGCTCCGGAGTGAAGCGATTGACGCAGCAGCCAAATCGCTCGCTCACAACTTTAAGGCTAGTAGCTCGCAAAGTAGAATTTTTGCTCCCAAGGCTTAGAGGGAGCATGGCTGGGGACGTGTAAACCGCACGTTCTCACTACGCTCAGATAGACTGCTCCTGGCTAGGAAGCCGGCGTGCAGAAACGGCGCTGCTCTCGCATGGCTTGTTGTCCGGTTTTTCTCCTCTCTTCCACCACCTTCCCCGCAATCACATACGATAAGTGAGTATTTTTAAAAGGGTTAATCTGCGGTGCAGGCGCAATGCCAAGGAAATGCTGTTAGGCTGCCGCTGGACTGGCCAGTTGCCCCCTCTAAGCCTCACAACAAGCCCAACCGCCGACTTCTCCTTTACCAACATGACCCCCTCTAGAAGAAAAACTCCCCAGCCCCAGTGCACTCGGGTAAACTGCTCTTGTTCAGAAACCAGCGCACATAAAAGCCATCTGGTATCTTTTTACCCAGCCCTCCTTCCAAGTACACATATCCCCCCCCCCCCCAATTTTGCACTTACAATACCACTGTGAGAGGTTGGTGAGGCTGAAAGAAAGCGGCTGGCTTGAAGTCACCCAGCAAGCTTAAATGCTCAGCATGCATTTGAACACTAGTCTAACCACCTCAGCACCAAATCTCTACGGTCCCTCCCTCTGCAGCCCTTCTTTTAAAAATTAGCACTTGCATAGCATTGCCAGAGGTTCCAGCCCTTCATGTATGTCATCAGTCAACATTACAACAGCCCTGTAAGGCAGGCCAGCATTAAGCCTGTTTGGCTGATGGGGGGGGGGGGGGGTGACTGCCTGGCTTGCTTAAACCCACCCAGTGAAATTCTTAGCTGAGATGAGGTTTGAACTGGGGACCTCCTGGATTGCAGAAAAAATATATATAAAAATTAAACCGGTCAAACAAATGGCAAGAGATGTAAACAGTCATTGATAAACTTAACTCGCCTTGGCAGCTTTAACCAGTTCATTTAATTCCAATTCAATTCCAATAACTTTTATTAGCATAACAAGTTTATTTAATTAATTTGTACCCTGCCTTTCCCTCCAATGGGGACCCAACGCAGCTTACACCATTCTGCTCGCCTCCGTTTTATCCTCACAACAACCCTTTGAGGTAGGTTAGACCGAGACTGAGTAACTGGCCCCAGGTCACCCAGCAAGCTTCCATGGTAGAGCGGGGATTCGAGCCCAAGTCTCTCAGATACTAGTCCAACACTTTTAACCATTTCAACACACTGGTTCTTACTATCTCTCTAGGTTATCATTATTGTTATTGCTGTTGTTATTTCACCTGTCCTGCAAATCCTTCAGGACAGTATGCCCGGACTTCTCTTCCTCTTATTATGCTCACAACAACCCTGAGAAGCAAGCTAGCTCAGGGAGAGGTCACTCACCTTGTGGGAATTCGAACCTGGGCCTTGCAGATGCTGGCATTCTAGCCATTCCATCACACTGTCCCCTGAATTAATGTACTGTCTTCGTATGATCCTAAGAACACTTCCCTGAGAGTAAGCCCTACTGAATACACCTGAGGAGTACCCTTGAGTAGACCTATTTTTATTTTTAAAAAGTTTTCAAAGGAGCCCCTGGACTTTGAGTTTGTTTCTCTACAACAGACTAACATGGCTTTGCATGAACTGAAATTTGGCCGGGGCTCAAGCGAATTCTCCTAGCTGGGGATTTGTTTTAGCACAGGACATTTCTATCCCCTGCTCTGATCCTCTGTTCAACATACTGGGTTAAGGATGCCGAGAGACTTAAGGGATTTTCTGAGAAAAAGCAGCAAAGGGTAAAAGTACTGAGTTCAGCAGGCAGATTCCTCAACACTAATGCCTTAAAACAGGGATGTATGTGCTGATTTCAGTCATGCATAATGTACTTAAAAAAAAAAAAATACAGTGTACTTTAAAAAAATCTCCACGGTCAACTGTACTGTTTTAAGTTTACAAAGGAAGAACACCTGCTCAGGTTCTCTTTAAAAGCTAATGTGCAGGACATATCAATTAGCCCCTGTGCCTCAGAGGTTAAGATGCTGAGCTGCAGACTGGAAGGTCGGTAGTTCGAGACCTGAGTGCCGCGTGACGGAATGAGCTCCTGTCTCTGGCCCCGGCTCCTGCCAACCTAGCAGTTTGAAAGCAAGAAACTGCAAGTTGATAAATAGGTACCGCTTCGGTGGGAAGGTCACAGCGTTCCGTGCGCCTTGGTATCGAGTCATGCCAGCCACATGACCACAGAAAAGTCTTCAGACAGCGCTGGCTCTTCGGCTTGGAAACGAAGATGAGCACTGCCCCCTGGAGCTGGATCCAACTGGCTTTCAAGCAAGGGAAGCCTTTACCTTTACTATCTGCGTAGGTCTTTACCCATTCATTTAAACTGACTTTATCCTGAACCACGACGTCAATCCAGATGGCTCAGTATTGCTTGCTCCAAGTGGCAGCAGCTCTCCAGGGCTTTATGGACTTCATTTATATCACACCTTTTATCCCCAAAGTGGTTTACATCCTTCTCCTCTCCTCCGTTTTATCCTCACAATAACCCTGTGAGGTAGGTTAGGCTGAGACGGTGTGAGTGTCCCAAGGCCACCCAGCCAGTTTCCATGTCTGAGTGGGGATTCAAAGTCTCCCAGATCCTACTCTCACACTTCAAAGCAGAGCCAGTTTGGTGTAGTGGTTAGGAGTGCGGACTTTAATCTGGGAGAACCGGGTTTGATTCCCCACTCCTCCACATGCGGCTGCTGGTGTGACCTTGGGTCAGTCACAAGTTCTTTCAGAGCTGGTCTCCCAAGGGCAGTTCTGGAAAGAGCTCTCTCGGCCCGACCTCCCTCACAGGGTGTCTGTTGTGGGGAGGGGAAGGGAAATGAGATTGTAAACTGCTCTGAGACTCCTTTGGGTAATGAAGAGTGGGGTATAAATCCAATGTCGTCTTCTCATGCCCATGAAGCGGCCCTATACCGAATCAGACCTTTATTTATTTACTTATAAGTTCAAGGTCAGTATTGTCTACTCAGACTGGCAGCGACTCTCCAAGATCTCAGGCAGAGGTCTTTCACATCAAGTGTGACCTGATCGTTATAACTGGAGAAGCCGGGGATTGAACCTGGGACCTTCTGCATGCCAAGAAAATGCTCTACCTCTGAGCCATAGCCCCTCCTCCTCACTACCTGGAAGATTTTAACGGGAGATACTTGGGGCTGCGGCCCGGACTGCAAGGGGCTCTTCCACTGAGTCAAAGCCCCCGTTCTAATACACTCTTATAATCCAGTTTTGCATGTATTAGGGGTAGGTCAAAAGGGGGGTTAGTTAAGAGCAGGCAACGTCTTATGCACAGATGGGTCACGTAAGAGAATCAGGAAAATGATATTGTGCACAGCTGTGGTTTCCCCAGTGCTGCCCTTCTAGATTGCCATACTTTATTGCCATATTACACCTGGTATCCACAAACTCTCTCCATTGTGCTGCTAAGTGCCAACTACTCTAGGTTGAAGAACCGAATATGGGGCGATGCAGGAGAAAAGGCCCTCGCTTTGGCATCACTGAACGCTTTATACCTGGCCCAACTGCCCAACATTTCACAGACAAATCAGGGGCACGCTTGTAGGAACCCTCTGCTCATATTGAAGATGGGGTCCGACGCGCCCCTTTGCTACCACGCTTTGCTGAGCGTTTTGTTCTGCCTGCCAGGTTTTCATTTTGCGAGAATCTGTCCTGTCAGAGAAGCCGGGAAGGCATTTGCTCTAGATTAAAGAGCTGCCCTGGAAACAGAACGGTCTCACGGCACTCTTGGAGTTGAAATCATATGTCAGTGAGATCCGAACTGGGAACCTAAGAACAGACAGTCCGGGTTTAGCTAGAAGGGCTTCCTGATGAGGGGGGGGGGGGGGTCACATTTCCAGGCATATTCTGACATGTCTTTTTTACGAGAAATTAAGCACAGGTTAAAGAAAACTCTGAAGCTGTCTGCGGAGTTAAACCGATGGTCCATCTAGTCCAACATCCTGTTTGCCGTGGTGGCTGACCGCAGGGCCCACAAGCTGGGTGGGGAAGCCCAAGCTTCTTCCTCTGGCTGCTCCCCAGCAACCAGCATTCAGAGATGCACTGCCCCTGAACAGGGAGGTTCCATTTAGCCATCGTTATTTCTTATGAGGTCCATCAGTGGCTATTAGCCACAAGGTATAGATAGGAACTCTCGGTCTGGGGCTAGTGATGCTCTGTATTCTTGGTGCTTGGGGAGAGGGGCAACCGTGGGAGGGCTTCTAGTGTCCTGCCCCCACTGCTGGACCTCCTGATGGCACCTAGTGTTTTGGCCACTGTGTGACCCAGAGTGTTGGACTGGATGGGCCATTGGCCTGACCCAACATGGCTTCTCTTATGTTCCTACCTAAAAGCCACTGTTGGACCTCGCTTCCAGGAACTGCTGCCCAATTTCACCCCTTCGAAGCGGTCACCTCGAGATGTCACTGAGGAGAGTTCGTTTCGTAGAGAAGGTGCTACACTTGATTTTCATGCAAAAAGAAACATGGTTCACTGTTCTTTTCTTTTTTTGCCATCAAGTTGCAGCTAACTTATAGCAGCCCCCCAGAGTTTCAAGGCAAGAGATGTTCTGAGGTGGTTTGCCATGGGCTGCCTCTGCATAGAGACCCTGGCATTTCTTGGTGGCCTCCCTTCCAAATACTGACCAGGGCTGACCCTGCTTAGATTCCAAAATCTGATGAGATCGGGCTAGCCTGGGCTACCTAAGTCAGGGCATAGTTAGCTATGCAAGATGCCAGCTTCAAAAAAAGGGGGGACAGTATTGGGGGGAGTAGAGGAGTTTAAAGATTTTCTTTTTTAAAAAAAAGTTAACTCCAGACTGGAAAAAAGACTGCAGTTCCTGATTCTGGAACTGCGGTACCTGATTCTGCTCCAGCTTTCCCTAAACCTTTTCACCTGCAATCCACTCAATTAATCTTTAAGTATCAACTGAAGGCTATTTTTTATTTTTCCAGGCTTTTCTCTTGCTTTGTAATCTGCTAGGAGACCGATTTTAAAATTGCATTCCACTGTGTTCTGTCCTGGCATTGCTTTAATTTAGTAAGTCCCCTTTGAGAGCGCCAGTAAAATCTTATAAATCTTTTGAATGGAAGGAAAAGTCCTGTCTTAAGATTTTTGGATGGTGGGACTATTACAAGCTTCCCATTCTTAAAAAAAAAAAAAAATAGCACACAAAAGTGGGATAGAACAAAGTTTGAGTCCGGTGGCGCCTTTAAGACCGCACGAAAGCTTATACACAGAATTAACTACTGGATTCAAACTTTGTTCTGTTGCTTCAGACCAACAAGGCAACCCACCTGAATCTATCATCGTGAAAAGTGAGGCCGGACTTCGTTCTGGGACCACCAGCATCCATTCCTGGGGTCTTGCTTTAAACCATGACACATTCCCAGAACTTTGTTTCTTTGCATCTAAGCACAAAGCTGTGATACCAGGAAACCATACTGAAATACCTAGCTGAGTCATTGCTACAAGGAGGGAAGGGGACAATATCGGATCGGAAGGGTGTTCGTTAACAACATGCTACCCCATATTATTTTCCTGGCTGGAAATGGCCCTCCAGGGCTTCTTGATGCCCCAAGAAGGAAAAAGAGACTGTTACAATAAGGGTTCTTGCTATCCGCACCCCCCCCCCCCCCCGGTAAAAACAGCTTGGGGGGAGGATCCAACTGGGGTGACGACAGAAGGAAGAATTAACTCCTGTTCTCCAGCCCCGTGGTCCTGATCCTGACCTTTCCTCCTCTAACAGCTTCTTTTTTGCCAGTAAAAGAGAGCGACTGTGGCGTCATGTCACGTCAGACTAGGATCAAGAAGGCCCAGGTTCAAACCCCCACGCATGCCACAGAAGCTCGCTGGGTGACCTTGGGCCAGCCACGCCCTCTTCAGCCTAACCTACCTCGCAGGGCTGTTGGGAGGATCAAGTGGAGGAGAGAAGAACCAGGTACGCCACTCTGGGTCCCCACTGGGAAGAAAGGCAGGGTCCCAAATGAATCCAATAAAATAAATAAACTGCACACCTGAGAATCTGACCGTGTATCCCCCGGATCTGGTGCAACAGGAACTGTTTCCCCACTAGGAACCCGGTTCCTTTTTATACAGATCTTCTCTTTCCAGTGCCAGAGCTTGTGAGTAATACTAAAACCTGGACCTGTTTTCTAAGTAGTTGTTGTTGTTGTTTCTTACAAGAGCTTTTGAAACCTTCGGTGAGGTAATTAAGATGACTAATGGCGAAGGAAGCCTGTCCTCCTGGAAGACATAGCGGGGGACTTCACTCCCACCATGTGTGGGCTCTGTTCCGTTCCCAGAAGCCCCCTAATTGGCTTGTGACAGATTAATCAGCAGAAATTGTCTTTACCCGGAGACATCCTCGCTTTTGGTTCCAGGGTGACGGATCGGCTGATGAGTCCGATTTACTGTAAGTAAATCTAGGCAGCTCGCTGTCCTTGCTGCATTTGGGCTCCTGAGAGGCAGGCTGGCTTTCTCAATGACCATCCCGTAGGGCTCCTAACAGCAGATTGGAAAGCTCCTAGAGATGGGGGGGGGGGTGGAGCCTGGGGAGGGCAGGGTTCAGGGAAAGCCGGGACCTCAGTGGGGTACAATGCCATCGTCTGACTTTCAAAGCAGCCATTTTCCCCCAGGGGAACTGATCTCTGTCACCTGAAGACCAGTTATAATTCTGGGAGATCTCCAGGCCCATCTGGAGGTTGGCAACCCCACTATCTGGCAATAAATAATGTCAGCATTGCCCCTGCTGTGCCAAAAGCTGACCTGTCCTCTCGTTCCTTTAACCTGCGTGGAAACGCCAAAGGACCAGAAACTTCAAGAGAACCAGACAAGAGCTATCAGGTTGGCCTCCTTGGCTCTTTACAAGAGCCAGGTGGTCTGAGTCTCCCTTATTTAAAGAGCCATGAGCCAATCAGAATCCACAGTACTCTGCCCAATCAGGGATCAAAGTGATTATGCCTGCCCTGTCCACTGTATTTAAAGGGGCCCTGTTCCTACTGAACTGTGCTGAATAGGAGATAGAAGGTAAGGTTTCCCTGGCTGCCTGGCTATTAAATCCTGCTTGTTATTCCTTCCTCCAGGTTAGTGAAGGAGTGACAGCATGAACAGACTTGCTTAGATATCTGGTCCTCTTTTCAGTGGGTTTAGAAGGGATTGACTCAGCTAAGGAGGGGTATTGTAAAAGACAGTAAACTGGGAAGACTTGGGCCTTTCTTCTCGTCCTATTGCTATTAACATCAACAGGATCAGTGTTTACGACTCTTTAATTTATGAATGAATTGATCACAGTCTCATCCTTTCTTTTACATACATACAGATTTCCTTCCTTTTTCCTGATTCGGCTGGATAGGGGAGACCGAGAACAAAAGGCCGGCAGAGCTGGCTTATAATACGAATTTGTTTGACAGCTGGTAACTTTGCTGTCACTGGTAAAAAACCCTTTGGAATGCCTGTCTCCAAAGCGAGCCCTTTAGCAGTGAAAAGGATCCCTATCAGACGCCTCTAGGGGGGTCCCCGAGACGGCTGTCAGTTCAGAATAGCTGCAGAGGCGGGGCGGGGCGGGGCGGGGGGGGGGGGGACGACATGTGAGTCTGATTCCAAGGATTTTCATCTGCTCCCACCAAAAAGGCTACTGAAAGGAAGGGTACACGGGGAGGGGGGGGAGAGAGAGAGAAAACAAAGAGTGATGGACAAAAGAACCTTATCACAACTGCAGCTGCTACAGATCTGACAAAGCATGGCTTATAACAGGAGGTCCTCAAACTTCATCAAAGCGCTTCTAATCTCTGCAGTGCTGTCAAACAGGGCAGTTCGTGCTTTCGAGAGCTCTGGTCTCAGACACACACAGAGAGAGAGAGAGAGAGAGAGATGTTTCTATCTGAGCAAAGGAATCTTTGTTTCTAGGTGGGGCCCGCATCTGTCCTCATCTGTGTATGTTTCTCGATGATGCGCACGCTGGCGTTGTCCGAGAAGAGGCATTCCCTCTTCGGTGTGAGAGGAGGGGGAACTTCTCACCTAAGTTGGACCTGAATTTGCAGATAAGTAAACACAACAGCTCTGGAGCAAAAGAAAAGGGGGGAGGGCCCTCCATTTTGAAACATATTTATAGTCTCTAAAGAAAAATTTCTTCCCCTGGTGACAATACCTGCATTTTTTATACAATAATATTATTGCTTTTCTTTTTAAAAAATCTGTTGCCCAGTAACTCACCTAACCACCACCACCACCACCACCACCAGTTTATTCCTGGGGCAACTCTGGAAGCTGCAGCTAGTGCAGAATGTGGCAGCCAGGCTGTTGATGGGTCTCCCTATGAAGGAGCACATCCAGCCAGTGCTAAAGCTACTGCACTGGCTGCCAATAGCATTCCGGATTCGCTTCAAGGTGCTGGTTTCGACCTTTAAAGCCCTTTATGGTCAGGGACCTGCCTACCTGAGGGACTGCCTTTCCCCGCATGTTCCCCAGAGAGTGCTGCGATCAGAAACACAAAACCGCCTGGCCCTCCCTGGTCCTAAGGACGCCAGGCTGATATCGACCAGGACCAGGGTGTTCTCCCTGGCAGCACCGACGTACTGGAATGAGCTCCCTGGTGAGATCAGAGCCCTGCGGGACCTCCAGCAGTTCGAATGGAGCTTTTTCGACAGGCATTCCAGTAGGAGCAGCACCTATCGACTGAGCCGGCACCGATCTGCTACCAGAAGTTATTTAAAGTGGTTGCACCGTGGAACGTGTTCTGGATGCACTTTATTATACTGTGCCACCAATAATATATACTATGGTTTTAAATTGATTGTGTAATTTATATTGAAATGTATGGTTTCACTGGTTTTATGTAAGCCGCCCTGAGCCTGCTTTGGCGGGGAGGGCGGGATAAAAGTGGACTTAATGATAAATAAATAAATAAATTATAGAGAGCCGGTTTGGTGTAGTGGTTAGGAGCGCGGACTCTAATCTGGGAGAACTGGGTTTGAGTCCCCACTCCTCCACATACAGCTGCTGGTGTGGCCTTGGGTCAGTCATGGCTTTCTCAGAGCTGTTCTCTCAAGAGCAGTCCTTGAAAGAGCTCTCTCAGCCGCACCTACCTCACAGGGTGTCTGTTGTAGGGAAGGGAAGAAGATTGCAAACCTCTTTGAGACTCCTTCAGGTAGTGAAGGGGGAAGTATCAATTCAATCCCTCCTCCTTCTTCATCTTCGTTTTCTTCATCGTCGTCTTCATATAGGGCTGGATCCAATCAGCTTGTCCACTGGTGAAAAGAAGAAGAAGAAGAGATTGGATTTATACCCTGCCCTCCACTCCCCAAGGGAGTCTCAGAGCGGCTTACAAACTCCTTTCCCTTCCCCTCCCCACAACAGACACCCTGTGAGGTAGGTGGGGCTAAGAGAGCTCTTTCCCAAGCTGTCCTTGAGGGAACAGCTGGTACAGAGCTATGGCTTGCCCAAGGTCATCCAGCCAGGTGCAAGTGGAGGAGTGGGGAATCAAACCCGGTTCTCCCAGATTAGAGTCCGCTCACTTAACCCCTACACCAAACTGGCTCTCTATACTTTATCAAAAGGGGAGGAGAGGGTCTCCTTTAACCAACAAAATGGCTTTTCTGGGATCATGGAACCTGCATAGAGAAAAGCCATGGGGGATGAAGTAAGGAACAGAATTGAGTGACACGGATGAGTGGGGAAAAACTGGTGGCGTCCAACCCATATAATGTGGAAGAATATGTGTTGTATCCTCTGGCACTTTCCCACTCAAGGTGGTGTTTTCTCCAGTATGAGGAGACTTGCGCCCCGGGGGGGGGGGGGGGAGGTGGGACGTCCATGCACCACCGTCGTTAGCAGATAACTTCCATAGGAGCCACAACAACCCATCCCCTGCAAGTGTGACCATGAAACATACGAAGATGAAACATATGTTATGTATGAAGCTACCTTGTACTGAATCAGACCGTCGGTCCATCAAGGTCAGTCCTGTCTACTCAGGCCGGCAACAGCTCTCCAGGGTCTCAGGCGGAGGTCTTTCTCATCACCTGCTCCGTGATCCTTTTAAGTGGAGATGCTGGGAATAGAACCTGGGGACCTTCTGCATGCCAAGCGGATGCTCAGCCACTGAGCTCCCTCCCAGAAGCAGAACGCCGGGTGGTGGTATGCAAATGAAGGGCGGGTTATACAGATTGGAGCGTGCCTGATTCTGTCTGACTGCGATCTCCAGGGGCCGGAGGCAAGTTCAGCCTCGGCTCTCCCTAACTGCACCTGTTTCCTTTCTCCCCTAAAAGTGAATGACGGGCGTTGTGTTATTGTGTCTAGACAGACAGCTCAATACGCTGGTTCCTGGGATCTGTCCTTCCCGGACTCAAGCGCGCGAGAGAAACAGAACCAATAGTCAGGCAATGCAAACAGGAGCTGGCTGAGCTCTCAGTGGCCATTAAGAGCCGAGCCAGCTCCCGCCTGGTTCTATTTCTTGGACGTTCCATGGGACAGCAATGCAAACCCAAACTGTGTTAAGATCAGCCAGCAAAGCCTTTCAGGAGATGCTAGGGTGGGCAGGGGGCGGGTTTAGACCCCACCCCGGTTATTTCCTTGAGGACATGCTTTTACGTTCCCACTTGTGAACGGCTGCCGTTCATTCATATGGGGAGAATGGCTGTGATTGGGGTTACCAACCTCAAGGCCCACCTCAAGAGCCCTGGAGTTCTCCTGGAATCTCAACTGATCTCCAGTCTCCAGGGATCAGTTCCCTGTGAGAAAACTGCAGCTTCAGAAGGCAGACTCTATGGTATAGAGAATGCAAAAAGTGGGTTGCGGAGCCACTGAAAGTCAGAGCCAGTGTGGTGTGGTGATTAAGAGCAGCAGACGGTCATCTGGAGAACCAGATTTGATTCCGCACTCCTCCTCCACATGAAGCCTGCTGGGTGACCTTGAGCCAGTCACAGTTCCTTCAAAACACTCAGCCCCACCTACCTCATAAGGAGACTGCTGGTGTAGTGGTTAAGGGTGGCGGACTCTAGTCTGGGCAACCAGGTTTGATTCCCCACTCCTCCTCCACATGCAGCCAGCTGAGCGGTCTTGGGCCAGTCACAAGTTCTCTCAGAGCTGTTCCCTCAAGAGCTGTTCTCTTAGAGCTTTCTCAGCCCCACCTGCCTCACAGAGTGTCTGTTGTGGGGAGAGGAAGGGAAAGGAGATTATAAGATGCTTTGAGACTTCGAGTGAAGGACAGGGTATAAATCCTCCTCCTCCTTCTCCTTTCTTCTTCTTCTTCTTCGTCTTCTTCTTTCCCAGTGAGTTCCCTCTATCTCCCCAAACCCTGCCCTCCACAAGCACTGCCCCTAAATCTCCTGCACTTTGGAAGAGGTGGACGGAGGCCGCTCAGCGGATTGACGGTTGGGTGACACCCCCTGCGTCCCAGATGGGATCGAGAGATTTTAAACCTTTGTGGTTGTTCCAGCAAGGGATGGACACAGTTGTAAAAAGGTGTTTTTAAAAAGGCAGCAAAGAAGGGACAGAATGGACACTAAGCAAGCCAAATCGTCCGGTAGTATTCCCCATTCGTGCGTATGGGTGTGAAAGCTGGACAACGAAAGAAAGCTAATGGGAAGCAAATTCGTTCATCTGAAAAGTGGCACTGGGGGAGGGTTCTATGGACACCATGGACCGCCAAAAAGCCAAATCAGTGGGTTCTAGATCAAACCTAACTCTGTGTAGAAGCTAAAATGATAACCTGAGGCGATCATACTTTGGTCATGTTATGACAGGACAAGAGTCGCCGGGAAAGACAATAATGCCAGGAAAAGCTGAAGGCAGCAGGCAAAGAGGAAGACCCAACCTGAGATGGACTGACTCCGTCAAGGAAGCCACAAGGGCCCTCCGTTTGCAAGAATTATAGAATCATAGAGTTGGAAGGGACCTCCAGGATCATCTAGTCCAACCCCCTGGCACAATGCAGGACGTTTCCAAATGCCTCCCCCTCCACACCCCCAGTGACCCCTGCTCCATGCCTAGAAGAGGGGAGGGGCCTCCAGGATCCCTGGCCAAACTTGCCTGGAGAAGAATTGCTTCCTGACGCCAAAACAGTGATCAGCACTTCTCCGAGCATGTAAGAAAGGGCCATGAGACCTGAGCAGGGCTGTCAATGAGAGGACGTTTTGGAGGTCATTAATTCAGAGGGTCACCATAGGCTGGAGGCGACTTCAGACTGAACACACTCCCGCACATACCAATAGGCCATTCAGTTCTTGATCCTGTAATGCGCAGGCATGATAATGCCCAGCATACAGGAAGGCAGTGAGCCTCAGTGTGACACCTCTGGGTCCCCTGGCACCCTCCAGTATGTTTTCTGGCACTCGCATCTCTCTCCTACAAAGCAAAGCACCCGTCCTGGCTCTCCTGCCCTCATGGGATCAAGAGGAGGGGCTTCCGACAAGCACAGGAAGGGTCACTGCTGGGTCTACAGGAAGCGGCACCCACAGCTGCCTCCATTAGGGTTGCCAGGCCACACTTGGCAACTGGTGGGTGGGGACATGGGGCGATGGGCCATTGGCTATGCCACTGTATTATTTCCAGGGAAAACTCAGAAGTGACATAGGGTAGCTCTAGGAATTTCTGAAAACTCTATGGTAAAACCAGGTAACTTACATTGGCCATCTTTTTCTTTCCTCCAATGGCCACTCTGAGAGGCAGTGGGCAGCCAGGGCATAGCAGAAGGCTGGCAGGCATAGTCTCCATCCGGGCAAGGTGCTTAGCTTAGAACTCCCCAGTATTTTGTGATTGGCCCCTACCTCCACGACAGCCATTTTGTGATTGGCTTTGCCCCCCCCCCCCCGGCTTCCTCGGTGGTCTCTCATCCAAATACTAACCAGGGTCAACCCTGCTTAGCTCCCGAGACCTGATGAGACTGGGCTAGCCTGGGCCATCCAGGGGAAGGGAAAGGAGTTTGTGAGCCGCTCTGAGACTCCAAGTGAGTGAAGGGCGGGGTATAAATCCAATCTCTTCTTCTTCTTCTTCCCCACTATGAACAAAATGAGCAAATGTGGGCAAAACCGAGGGTTGACAGGTCTGGACTGGAAAATACCTGGAGACTTTGGGGGTGGATCCAGGAGACAGCGGGGTTTGGGGAGGGAAAAGGCCTCAGCAGGGTACAGTGCCACAGAGTCCACCCCTCAAAGCAGCCACTTTCTCCAGGGGAACTGATCTCTATCAGCTGGAGATCCATTGCAAAAGCGGAAGATCTCCAGGCCACACCTGGAGGCTGGCAACCCTAGCAAAACCCCACTCCACCTTTATTAGCGTTAAAACCTGTAGCCCACTGTGGCCCACACCCTTGTGGGGGAGGGGGGTAAATAACAGAACTCCTCAATACAGAAATCCCTGTCCTAGGATCCCACCATCTAATGGAGGGAAGCAATGCCAATTCCTCAAACAGAAGCTTTTCAGTAACGTTACAGGCAGGGGTCCGTTGGAGCGGGAGCGCACAGGAGCACAGCTCCGGGAGTGAGGAGCCCAGGGGGCGGGCACATGACCAAGCCCCGCCCCCTCCTCGGCTTCCCCGAGCAGTGCAGAGGCGCAGCGCCCCGGGGAAAGCCCTGCTAGGGTCTTTATTGTTTTTAATGTTTTGTTTTAATATTGATAATTTTATCATTGTTCCTTTTATGACTGTGTGCTGCTTTTCCAGAGACTTGCTTAAGGTGGCATATACATTTTCTAAGTCTACCATTTTTTATCTGGGCACATGGCACATAAGTACTGGAGAAATTTCACCAACCCTTCAGCAGCTTCCACCCCATCAGTTTGGTGTAGTGGTCAAGAGTTGGACTCTAATCTGGGAGAACCGGGTTTGATTCCCCACTCCTCCACATGCAGCTGCTGGTGTGACCTTGGGCCAGTCACAAGTTCTCTCAGAGCTGTTCTCTCATGAGCAGTTCTCAAAAGACCTCTCTCAGCCCCACCTACCTCACAGGGTGTCTTGTTGCGGGGAGGGGAAGGGGAAGGGATGGGTGGTGCACATGTCCTGGGTATCTCAAGTCTACTTGAAACCTGGTGGTTTCAAGGGAGCAGGAAGAGAATGAGGGTGTGTTCTTGACGCTTATTTTTATTGCACAAAGTATTGGATGGGGAAGGGAATGGAGGAAGAGCAGGTCAGTTTCACTCACCTGTGGAGTGGAGCCTGAGGGGTGGGTGTTGCCTTCTGACACACTTCCGGTGTGTCAGGGGGTGTGGCATATGCAGATGAGTTATGCTAATGAGTTATGATAATGAGCTCCTGCACCTCTTTTTCTACGAAATGACTCCTGGTTACAGTTCAGAGACCTCAGTGGCAACAAGGGGGTCAACCTGTGTCTGGACAGTACCCCTCCAGCCTGCAAAGGACAGACCCCTCCTCCCGACAGGAAAAGGATTCCTGCCCGGAGCAGAGAGGCTTCTAGTTTTTCCTTCTAATTCTGTTTGCAGAAAGAATCGTCGCTTTGGATGAAGGAGGGTCAGGCAGCTGCAGAAGCCCTGACACAAGGCGAATACTTCAGCAAGAGTGGAGCGGGTGCTGGGAAGAGTGACGAGGATGATTGGGGGGGGGCTGGATACCAAACCCCATGAGGAAAGACTGAGGGACTTGGGAGTGCTCAGTCTGGCGAAGAGGAGGCTGAGGGGGGGGGGGGACACGATTGTTCTCTACAGTTTGGTGTAGTGTTTAGGAGTGCAGACTCTAATCTGGGAGAACCAGGTCTGATTCCCCACTCCTCCACATGCAGCTGCTGGTGTGGCCTTGGATCAGTCACAAGTTCTTTCAGAGCTGTTCTCTTACAAGCAGTCCTCGAAAGAGCTCTCTCAGCCCCACCGACCTCGCAGGGTGTCCGTTGTGGGGAAGGGGATTGTAAGCCGCTCTGAGACTCCTTCAGGTAGTGAAAGGCGGGCTACAAATCCAATATCATCTTCTTCTTCTTTAATTATTTGAAGGGCTGTCACTTAGAGGAGGGCAGGGAGCTGTTCCTGCTGGCAGCGGAGGAGAGGACTGGCAATCGTGGGTTTAAATTAATGGCGGGAAGGAACCGGCTGGATCTTAGGAAAAACTTTTTGACAGTGAGAGTTGTGCAACAGTGGAATCAGAAGCCTAGGGAGATGGTGAGTTCCCCCTCCCTGGCAGTCTTTAAGCAGCAGCTGGACCAACACTTGTCAGGGATGCTCTAGGGCTAGGCTGATCCTGCATTGAGCAGAGGGTTGGACTAGATGGCCTGCATGACCCCTTCCAACTCGGTGATTCTATGTACTGGCCACCCTGATTTGGATGGCCCAGGTTAGCCTGATCTTGTCAGATCTCAGAAGCTAAGCAGGGTTGGCCCTGGCTAGTGTTCAGACGGGAGACCACCAAGGAAGACCAGAGTTGCTACACAGAGGCAGGCAACGTCAAACCAGCTCTGAAGGTCTCTTGCCTTGAAAACCCCACGAGGTCACCGTAAGTCGGCTGCAACTTGACAGCACTTTGCGCACACACAAGAACTGTCCAGAGTTTTCACTGGGACAATGAAGACGGAAGGGAGAGTCAACCGGCTGCCTGCCCAAGGCGACGGCTATTGAGACGAAGGGAGCCCTGGCGAACTGCCAAGGCAAACAGACGACAGCAGATCTAACGGGACCGGGAGAGAAGCCGTTTGCAACAAGGGCTTAGGGACATAATAACTAGACAGGCAGAGAACAGTGCCGCTCAAGCACTGCTGATTTAGTGTCCATTCAGACTTCAATGCCACATTGCCTGGGCTGCAAGAGGTAATAAATCAACACTGTCCCTGTGCCTTTTCTCAGCCGCAGTGACCAAGGACGCGTGATCCTTTGGCGCTGCCCTTCGGCTCTTGCTTGCAAAAGGGGTGCTTTGCGTGGCAGGGACGGAGATTGTTAGGAGTCACTGCCCCTTCTTGCCACAGCGTTCGCCACCCTTTGCTGACGGTCTGGATTCGGAGCACAGAAGGGAAACGGAATCCGAGAGAGCTCCCTGACGCTTTCGGCTTCCCTCGCTTGGCCTTCATGAGTCCGAGGTCCGATTGACACAAGTGAACGGACCAGTGAAAATCCAGGGCACCTTGGGTTTGCCAGTTCTGGGTTGGAAAATACCTGGAGATATTGGGGGGTGGGGCTTGGGAGGGGAGGGACCTCAGCAGAGATGTGACGCCCCAGAACCCACCGTCCAAAGCAGCCGTTTTCTCCAGGGGCCTGGGTCATCTGGAGATCAACGGCAGTAGCAGGAGAGCTCCAGGCACCACCTGGAGATTGGCAACCCTGTGTGCACAGTGATTTCCTATCGCTAGCCACACTTCAAGGCACAGGCGCTCACTCCCAGACAGGCGCCATCGCAATTACCATCGACCAAAAGGGCCACATTGGCTTCCATCCCTGCCAGGAGCACACACCCACGATGCTGCCCGACACAGAATCAGATCCTTGGTCTGTCAACGTCAGTATTGTCTGTATTGTCTACTCAGACTGACAGTGGCTCTCCGGGGTCTCAGGCGGAGGTCTTTCACATCACCTACTACCAGATCCTTTAACTGGGGATGCGGGGATTGAACCTGGGACCTTCTGCAGGCCAAACAGATGCCCTGCCACTGAGCCACAAGCCCTCCCCATAGGCCTGCACCTCAGGAAGGCTCACAGCTTACCCACTCCTCCAGCAGCAGCCACCTGCCAGTCACAAGCCCCACCAAGGCAAAAGCTTTGCCCCCTTTCCTGAAATAAAGGGCAGGTGCTACATAAGGGAAGAAGAAGAAGAGACGAAGAGATTGGATTTATACCTCGCCCTTCACTACCTGAAGGAGTCTCAGAGCGGCCTACAAACTCCTTTCCCTTCCCCTCCCCGCAACAGACACGCTGGGAGGGAGGTGGGGCTGAGAGAGCTCTGACAAAAACTGCCATTTTCAAGAACAGCTGTGCCAGAGCTATGGCTTGCCCAAGGTCATCCAGCAGGTGCAAGTGGAGGAGTGGGGAATCCTGGTTCCCCCAGATTAGAGTCCGCGCACTTAACCACTACACCAAACTGGCTCTCACACAATGCTCAGAAGAGCAACACATAATGTGTCCAACAGAACACATGTGGCATCCAAGCCACTGAGTGAGCATCACTGCTTTAAGGGCTGTTCAGGTACACAGACACACACATAAGTACCTGAAACTGCTTTATATCATTTGACCACTGGTCTGTTTAGTTTGGTAATCTGCCACGGAGCTCTCTACAAGCGTCTCAAACTAAAATGTGTTTCCTGCCATCTGCTACCCGGAGTCCTTCAGCCGGAGCATATTATTACTTGCTTCTTGGCAGAAGACGGGATCGGAAGAGTTAAAAGTAACTAGCAAGTAACTTGCGAGAGAAAAATTATCGGTGAATCAGCGTTACCTGCGCTAGTAACTCCTTGCATCTGTCTTCTTTCAACAGCTCGCAAGCCGATGCCAAAATGTAACAAGGTCCTATCTGAAATTGGATTGCATTCCAAATGATGTAATTTTTTGGAAGGGGGGAAGGAATGGGCGGCTGGAGTCGATAACAAGAATGAATGGAAGCAGCTCTCTGACACCACAAAAACATGGTGGAATTCAGCCCGGAGCATAAATCAAAATTCTGCCTTTTAAAAAAATGTGCCGCTTCTTCTATCTTTCTGATTTGGAGGGGAAAGTCTGCTTTATTCTCTGTCTGGCGAGGCGGGTTGTTCAGCATCGACTCTGCAGGGGAAACTT
This sequence comes from Lepidodactylus listeri, assembly GCA_029233225.1. Taxonomy (NCBI): domain Eukaryota; kingdom Metazoa; phylum Chordata; class Lepidosauria; order Squamata; family Gekkonidae; genus Lepidodactylus; species Lepidodactylus listeri. The sequence continues at coordinate 10,586,047 of JARCFY010000013.1, forward strand.
TCCCCTGAGATATAATACCAACCTTTTGGTTGGGAGGGGGGAGATATTCTTTATCTTCAGGGTGGAACAAGGAAGCACTTCTGTCTGTAAGCTACGATGAGCACATCAGATTCATTGCTACCAGGTGCACTGATGCCCACTCAGGTGGCTTTAAGAAGGGACTAGACAAATTTCTGCCAGTACTTAAGAACATGAGGAGAGCCCTGCTGGATCAGACTGGTGGTCCATCTAGTCCAGCATCCTGTCTCCCACAGTGGCCAGCCAGTTCCTCTGGAGGGCCAACAACAGGGCATAGAGGCCGAGGCCTTCATAAGAACATGAGAAAAGCCCTGCTGGATCTGACCAGTGAGGGTCCATCTAGTCCAGCATCCTGTCTCACACAATGGCCAGCCAGTTCCTCTGGAGGGTCGACAACAGGGCATAGAGGCCGAGGCCTTCATAAGAACATGAGGAGAGCCCTGCTGGATCAGACCAGTGAGGGTCCATCTAGTCCGGCATCCTGTCTCCCACAGTGGCCAGCCAGTTCCTCTGGAGGGCCAACAACAGGGCATAGAGGCCGAGGCCTTCATTAGAACATGAGAAAAGCCCTGCTGGATCTGACCAGTGAGGGTCCATCTAGTCCAGCATCCTGTCTCACACAATGGCCAGCCAGATCCTCTGGAGGGTCGACAACAGGGCATAGAGGCCGAGGCCTTCATAAGAACATGAGGAGAGCCCTGCTGGATCAGACCAGTGAGGGTCCATCTAGTCCAGCATCCTGTCTCACATAGTGGCCAGCCAGATCCTCTGGAGGGTCGACAACAGGGCATAGAGGCCGAGGCCTTCATAAGAACATGAGGAGAGCCCTGCTGGATCAGACCAGTGAGGGTCCATCTAGTCCAGCATCCTGTCTCACATAGTGGCCAGCCAGATCCTCTGGAGGGTCGACAACAGGGCATAGAGGCCGAGGCCTTCATAAGAACATGAGGAGAGCCCTGCTGGATCTGACCAGTGAGGGTCCATCTAGTCCAGCATCCTGTCTCACATAGTGGCCAGCCAGATCCTCTGGAGGGTCGACAACAGGGCATAGAGGCCGAGGCCTTCATAAGAACATGAGGAGAGCCCTGCTGGATCAGACCAGTGAGGGTCCATCTAGTCCAGCATCCTGTCTCACACAGTGGCCAACCAGTTCCTCTGGAGGGCCAACGACAGGGCATAGAGGCCGAGGCCTTCATTAGAACATGAGAAAAGCCCTGCTGGATCTGACCAGTGAGGGTCCATCTAGTCCAGCATCCTGTCTCACACAGTGGCCAGCCAGTTCCTTTGGAGGGCCAACAACAGGGCATAGAGGCAGAGGCCTTCATAAGAACATGAGGAGAGCCCTGCTGGATCAGACCGGTGGTCCATCTAGTCCAGCATCCTGTCTCCCACAGTGGCCAGCCAGTTCCTCTGGAGGGCCAACGACAGGGCATAGAGGCCGAGGCCTTCATTAGAACATCAGAAGAGCCCTGCTGGATCAGACCGATGCTCCACCTTGTCCAGCATCCCACATCACAGTGTGGCAACCAGTTCCTCTGGAGGGCCAACAACAGGGCATAGAGGCTGAGGCCTTCCCCTGGTGTTGCCTCCTGACACTGGGATCCATCGGTTGACTGCCTCTGAACATGGAGGTTCCCTTTAGTCACCATGGCTAGTAGCCACTGATAGACTTATCCTCCGTGAACCCAATTCCCTTTTAAAGCTGTCTAGGCCTGCGGCCATCACTACATCCTCTGGCAGGGGATTGGTAACCATGGTAGCTAAATAGAATCTTTAGAGGTAATGTGTCTCAGTCCGAATACCAGAGTGGGGGGTGGGGGCAACAAGGAAAGTTTTCATGCCCAGCCACCATGCCGGTTCTGGGCACAGCCAAACTGCTGTTCCGTCATCCACGTGGTGCGATTAGGCTCCGCCCCACCTTTCCAAGCTCTTCCCTTCCTCTAGGAGGCACCACCCCTTCAGCAACCACGCTCTATTTCCCGCAGCCTCAGGAGACGGAGCAAGTGTTTGTGGGTGCCACGACGCCCATGGGCACCCTGTTGGGGATCCCCGAAGAAGAAGAAGAGATTGGATTTATATTCCGCCCTTCACTCACTTAAGAGTCTCCGAGCGGCTTACAAACTCCTTTTCCCTTCCCCTCCCCACAACAGACACCCTGTGAGGTGGGTGGGGCTGAGAGAGCTCTTTCCCAAGCTGTCCTTGAGGGAACAGCTGGTACAGAGCTATGGCTTGCCCAAGGTCATCCAGCCAGGTGCAAGTGGAGGAGTGGGGAATCAAACCCGGTTCTCCCAGATTAGAGTCCGCACACTGAACCACTACACCAGACTGGCTCTCACACCAAACTGGCTCTCCAAACCGAGCCAGATGGAGCAAGGTACTCATTTTGCCAGACAACTTCATATGTTCCTTGATGGTTCCGGAACACAGGGCCTGCCAAAGGAGAACAATTCTATGCTTTCTCAGGCCTGAGTTTACACATTTGGGCAAATGAGGAAACAGAACGCTGGGCAAATAAAACAGACTGTTGCAGGCGGTAGATTCCAGTTTCAAATGTTCCTTTGCATTTTTTAAAAAAAACATCCTGCAAGTAAAAACCGAGCACCAACAGGGAGGAGGATTCTAACCCACCCCCCCCCCCCCGGGTCTGCTGAGCTGGTTTCTGTTTGTAGGGAGTTTTTGTATTCCAAAATCTTCTTCTCCACCGCTTGCAGTGGGTTGCCAACTTCCAGGTAGCACTCGGAGAGCTCCTATTACAATTGATCTCCAGGTGAGACCAAGATCAGTTCACATGGAGAAGATGGCTACTTTGGAGGGTGGGCTCTATGGCGTATACCAGTGAGGTCCTTGCCCTCCCCAAGCGCCACCTGCAAAATCGCCTGGTATTTCCCAACCCAAAGCTGGCAACCCTCGTCTGCGGTCTGCCATCAGTCGGTCCTTTGTCTTGCATAACCATTCCGCCTCCCCATTCCTGTGGATACCAATCAGGTTGCCCATAACGGCATATAAAATGGCAAGCATGCAAAAATCAGCCTGGCACCCAAACAGTGGTGTGGGGTTTCTTGCCTTGAGGTCACAGCTGACTTATGGCGACCTTGTAGGGTTTTCAAGGCAAGAGATGTACAGAGGTGGTTTGCCATTGCCTGCCTCTGCGTTGCGACTCTGGTCTTCCTTGGTTGCCTCCCATCCAAATATTAATTCTACTTAGGAGCTGAGATCTGATGAGATCTGGCCACTTGGGCCATCCGTGTCAGGGAAGACACATATTTATGATGGTGGGAAGTGCTGTCAAGTCACAGGTGATGCATGGCAAACCCCATGGGGTTTCCAAGGCAAGAGGAGGAAGAGATTGGATTTATACCCTGCCCTTCACTACCCGAAGGAGTCTCAGAGCGGCTTACAATCTCCTTTCCCTCCCCCTCCCCCTCCCCACAACAGACACCCTGTCAGGTAGGTGGGGCTGAGAGAACTCTGACTGAAACTGCTCTTTTTCAAGAACAGCTGTGCCAGAACTATGGCTTGTCCAAGGTCACCCAGCAGGTGCGAGTGGAGGAGTGGGGAATCAAACCCAGTTCTCCCAGATTAGAGTCCGCGCACTTAACCACAACACCAAACTGGCTCACGATGTATTCCCAAGTGCCAAAAACAAGCACAGGAAGTAGCATTCAGCCTTGTCAAAATCCTATCTATATAATCTAATTTGCAACCTGGCCCCAGAGCGTCAGTTGAAACCTCAGCACACTGAGAGATGCAAAAACAGGAGATGCTTAATCAAGAGGACAGAGAGATAGAAGAAGAAGAAGAAGAAGAAGAAGAAGAAGAAGAAGAGATTGGATTTATACCCTGCCCTTCACTACCCAAGGGAGTCTCAGAGCGCCTTACAATCTCCTGTCCCTTCCCCTCCCCTCCCCACAACAGACACCCTGTGAGGTGGGTGGGGCTGAGACAGCTCTGAGCCAATTGTCCTTGAGAGAACAGCTGTGCCAGAAGTATGGCTTGCCCAAGGTCATCCAGCAGGTGCAAGTGGAGGAGTGGGGAATCAAACCCGGTTCTCCCGGATTAGAGTCCGCGCACTTAACCACTACACCAAACTGGCTCAGAGTGGTTCAGAAGTGGTTTGCCACTGTCTCCCTCTGTATAGCGACTCTGGACTTCCTTGGTGGCCTCCCATCCAAACACGAACCAGGCCCACCCTGCTTAGCTTCTGAAATCTGACAAGATTGGGCTAGCCTGGGCTATTCCAGTTCAGGGCACCCTCCAACCTGCGCACACACCATATCTGTCATTCCCATCTGCCCCCATCCTACCCTGGTAGTAAAGTCTTTTGAACTACAGATGGTTTGCTTGAAACTTCTGGTAGAGCGGGGAGGACTGGGCCATAGATCAGGAAGGAGCAGGCAGTAAAAGAACAGCAGTAAATTCCGAGCTGAAGGCAACTTCGATGAAATCCATCAGGGGGAACAAGTCAGACAGAAACACTGTTCACGTTGGAAAAGCTCCAGCTAACTAAGCTACAGCAGAGAGCCCAAGTGGGGCCGGCAGAAACCTACCCTGTACTTAGTGCAATGGCTAATCCGGTTCGGTTCTGCCACATGGCCGGGAGAAGGAAGACATGGGGCCGAATCCTCTGGCTGCTAAAAACATAGCCAAAGGGCCGTCAAGGAGGCCATATCACAGGCAGCCGCACAGTAACTGCCATCCTCCTTTTTTGTGGGGTGTTATGCTAATGGAAATGTCAAGAAGGAAGAGGAGGAGACTGGATTTATACCCCGCCTTTCACTCAACGTCTCAGAGCGGCTTACAAACTCCTTTCCCCTCCCCTACCCACAGCAGACACCCTGTGAGGCAGGTGGGGCTGAGAGAGCTCTTTGAGAACTGCTCTTAAGAGAACAGCTCTGAGAGAACTGCGGCTTGCCCAAGGTCACCCAGCAGCTGCAAGTGGAGGACTGGAGAATCAAACCCAGTTCTTCCAGATTGGAGTCCATGCACTTAACCATTACATCAAACTGGCATAAAGCAGGGGTCCCTGGGGGAGTGGGGAGGGGGAGGAAGCTGTGAATTTCCTGTGTTGTGCAGGGGGTTGGACTAGATGACCCTTGGAAGTCTTCTGGGGCTGCCAAGTCTGCTGGCAAAGGCCTCCCCATCATCTCTCTGCTCCTCCTGCCTTGTTTTGTGCTACCTGCTTTCTTGCACACACTGTCTGTCTGCAGTGGCTTCCTGCATCCAAGGCACCGGCCCACCTTCAGCCTCAGATTCTGGAAAGATGAGAGGATTTCCAAGGGGGGGGGGGGTTTCCGACACCCCGGAAATGCCAAAATCCACCTCTGAGTAGTTCCCTATTGGGATGCCACCCTGGCCTTCTGCATCCGGGGCCGGCCCATTGTTAAATTTTAGACCATCGCCTAGGGCAACAGCTCGAGAAGGGCCCCATTCTGGCTGCCCATTCTCGGGCGCCCGCCCCCATCCCATCTTGACCCGCATGGGGGGGGGGGCAGAATGTATCCTAGCCTAGTGGGCAGAAAAACCTGGGGCCCTCACTGTCTGCATTAAACATTATTGACACTGTATGTATCACAAAGTTCTGGTATTTCCAAACAAACAAACAAAATGAACAGCCACCCATGCGAGATGGACTTCTTCCCTAAAACACTGCTCGTGTACCTGCTCTGTGTGTATTTCTGTGCATGCCTTGGCTGGCCCTACAGGGATGTGCTTTGCTGTGCAAATACTGTGAAACTGGGATGCAACAGGCTGCTGCAATCTTTCACACCCACATAAAAATCGGGTAAGGCCTCGAGCCATCACTGGTGGAGTTCTAGCCCCTCCTAGTGCTCAGTCGCTTCTACCAGAATTCAGTTCTAAAAGCCAAGAACTCCTTTGCAGTCATGGAGAAATCACAAAACTGTTGTGTTCCCCCTGAAGAATCTTCTCTGGATCTTGTTTTTTTGTGGGGTGAGGATGTTATTTTTTCAAAGGGAGAGAAAACATTGCAACTTTTTTTCCTGGGAAAAATTGATGCTATCCAAGATTAATATTTTTGCGCTCACTTTGGCCTAACCTAATAATGTTTGCCTGACCTGGATAGCCTGATCTCATCAGATTTCAGAAGCTAAGTAGGATTGGCTTTGGTTAGTACTTGGATGGGAGTCCACTAAGGAAGCCCAGGGTCACGAGACAGAGATAGGCAATGGCAAACCACTTCGGAACATCTCTTGCCTTGGAAACCCCACGGGGTCGCTGTAACTCAGCCGTGACTTGACAGCAACAGCAACAAAATCAAGTCTGCATCACAGCTTCTGTGATCCAACTTAAAATGGGCGCAGTCTATACACTTACACTTTCCTTGAGGCCAAACAACAGAAGAGCCCTCCTGGATTATATCTATTTCCCATGTTATTGTGGGGGTGGAAGAGAATGGATTTATACCCTGCCCTTCACTCGGAGTCTCAGAGCGGCTTACGATCTCCTTTCCCTTTCCTTCCCCACAACAGGCACCCTGTGAGGCAGGCGGGGCTGAGAGAGCTCTTTCCAGAACTGCTCTTGAAAGAACAGCTCTGAGAAATCTTGTGACTGACCCAAGCGTAGGCGTCAATTTCAGGGGGGCTGGAGAGCTGGAGCCCCCCCCCCAACTTTTCCAGGAAGTGCTGAGCCTCCCCCAGAGACAATGGCCTGTGATGTCTCTGGCCCAGCCCCAGTCCCCCCCGCCCCGGGGAAATTGGAAAGTCTATGCCCTTGCACCCAAGGTCACACCAGCAGCTGCATGTGGAGGAGTGGAGAATCAAACCCGGTCCTCCCAGGTTAGAATCCACACTCTTAACCACTACACCAAACTAGGACAGAAGTCCCCATTGTGGCACCTGTGGGTTGCTGCCTGCCAACTGTTTTCAAAAAGAGGGTGGGGCCAGGTGGGGCTTTTGCCCAGCAAGGCTTCTGATTGGCCATTGGAGGTTTGATTGGCTGTGCAGTTTAAAAACCACAACATTGCTTTGGCAGCACAGTACAAGGATTGTCACCACATGACTGAAGTTAAGCTGCAACGGCCATTTTGTGGCTGGCTCCACCTCCTGCAACAGCCATTTTGCAGCGGCGCCCATCACACTGTATGAGAATTCCAAAGGTGCCCACAGGCTCAAAAAGGTTGAGGACCCCTGGACTCAGATCTGGGAGTTGCAGGTTTCAATCCTCACTCTGCCATGAGGCTCACTGGGTGACCCTCGGCCAGCCACTGCCTCCAGTCTCAACCGAACCGTCCGAACCGTGCTTTTGTGAGGATAGAATGGAGGAGGGGAGATCTACATGGGCCACTTGGAGTTGTACATGGGAGCATCAGTATTAAAATGTACTAAATAAATAACTTGAGGTACGCCAGCATCCTGTCTTCCACAGCAGCCAGCTGGAGACATAACATCCAAATCACAAGATGTCGTAGTCCCACTGTACGCTGCATTGGTCAGGCTGCACCTGGAGTATTGTGTACAGTTCTGGAGGCCTCACTTCCAAAAGGATGTGGACAGAATGGAGGATATGCAGAGGATAGCGAGAAGGATGATCGGGGGCCTGGAGACCAAGCCCTGCAAGGAAAGACTGAAGGACTTCTTGGGAATGTTCAGTCTGGAGAAGAGGAGATTGAGGGGGGACATGAATGCTCTCTTGAAGTCTTTGAAGGGCTGTCCCTTAGAAGAGGGCAGGGAGCTGTTCCTGTTGGCAGCAGAGGAGAGGACTCACAAGAATGGGTATACATTAAGGGCGGGAAGGTACTGGCTGGATCTTAGGAAAATCTTTTTTACAGTAAGACTTGTGCAACAGTGGAATCGGCTGTCTCCGGAGGTGGTGAGCTCCCCCTCCCTGGCAGTCTTCAAGCAGCGGCTGGACCAATACTTGACAGGGATGCTCTAGGCCAGTGGTGGCAAACCTATGGCACGCGTGCCAGAGGCGGCACTCAGAGCCCTCTCTGTGGGTACGCACGGCATCACCCCAGCACAGAATTCGCAAGACTGGACAGCAAAAATCACATTAATTGTTCAAAAACATGCCAAGTGCAAACTTTTACCTTTCAATAAAAAGTTGTTTGTATCACTGAAAGCTCTGTTATTGTGTTTTTCTTTTAAGACAAAAGATGTTAATGTATGAGTTGTTTTTTCTAAAACGAAAACCTCAGTATTCAGGTTAAATTGCCGTGTTGGCACTTTGCGATAAATAAGTGGGTTTTGGGTTGCAGTTTGGGCACTCGGTCTCTAAAAGGTTCCCCATCACTGCTCTAGGCTGATCCTGCATTGAGCAGGGGGTGGGACTAGATGGCCTGTATGGCCCCTTCCCATTCTCTGATTCTATGTTTCTAGACGGTCCATAAGCAGGAGCACAGAGGGCAAAGCATCCCCACATTCCTGAACTGGTGTTCAGAGGTAGACTGTTACTGCACATGGAAGTTCCATTTAGTCACCCGGAGTGGAATTCTCAGGAGCATCTCTGCCCACTGCACTAGGATGAACTTCAGCTTCCCTTCTGCTGTGGACATTAAAAGGCTAGGCATAGCCAGAGGCATGAGCCAAAGGGCTCTAGACTTGACCCCCAGCTTTTAGCCCCTGGCTAGCAGCCTACAGACTTGAGTGAGCCAGCCCAGTGGACCCTTGGCCAGCCCTGGCTTTGTGCTCTTTGGTTTGTCTGTTTAGCTTGATAAGATTCTTTAGGCCGCGGTGGAGAAAAACAGATGTTCATAACAATGATCATTATGGCCATTATGATTTGTCAAACTGCATTTTAAAGCCATTATTTTCATGGCCATTACCATCACTGAGACGATGAATTCCATAAGCTGATTAGGCACACTCTAAAGGAAAACTTCCTTTGTCTGTCCTCATTCACCAGGTTCTAGTTTCCTGGGGGAGGGATTTATCTCTGTTCCCTTTCTCCATACCTGCCTCATCTTCGAAATGTGCATCACAGCCCCTTTTGGTCACCCCTCCCCCAACTAAAATACCCCAGTAGTTCCAGCTTCCTGTATTCTGTTTCTCTGCCTCCATTTTGCCTAGGCCAACCCGATCTTGTCAGGTCTCAGAAGCTTCAGCAGGGTCGACCCTGGTTAGTATTTGGATGGGAGACCACCAACGAAGTCCAAGGTCCTGATGCAGAGGCAGGCAGAGGCAATCCACCTCTGAAAATCTCTTGCCTTGAAAACCTTACGGGGTTGCCACAAGTCAACCACAACTTGATGGCATTCTCCACCACCACCTGCATTTTGCTTAACGTACCTGAAGAAGAGTTCTGTGGAGATCAAAATCCTGCTTAAGAACATCAGAAGAACCCTGCTGGATCAGATCAATAGTCCATCTAGTCATAAGAATATAGGAAGAGCCCTGCCGGACCGGACCAATGATCCATCTAATCCAGCATCCTGTCTCACACAATGGCCAACCAGTTCCTCCGGGCAGCCAACAACAGGGAGTAGAGGTCGAGGCCTTCTTCTGATGTTGCCTCCTGGCTCTGAGATTCGGAGGATTAGTACCTTTGAATGTGGAGGTTCCCTTCAGTCACCATGCCTAGTAGCCATTGATAGACATATCCTAGATGAATCTGTCTAATTCCCTTTTCAAGCTGTTCATTCCTGTGGTCATCTTCCACATCTTCTGGCAGCGGATTCCACATTTTAATCACTCTCTGTGTGAAGCAGTATTTCCTTTTGTCCATCCGGAACCTACTGCCCATTGGTTTCATTGGATGCTCTCGAGTTCTAGTATTTTGGGACAGGGAGAAACAGTTCTCTAGGTCAACTCTCTCCATCCCATGGATAACATTATAAACCTCTTTCCTGTCTCATCTTAATCAACTCTTTCCTAAACTGAAAAGCCCCAGACTCTTCAGCCTTTCCTCATAGGGAAGGGGCTTCATCTCCCTAATCGTCTTGGTTGCCTTCCTCTGTACTTTTTTCCAGCTCTGCCATGTCCTTGCGACTTTGCGGTGTTTTAGTCACTCCTGATAAGCAGACATCTTCTGTCCCCTTTGCAAAACAGCCCCTGCAGACTGCGGTTTTCACATGATCACAGAACCTGCCCGGATAGAGCTCACGGAACTGTTCCATTGATCAGGGGAGAGCAGTCAGGGGTCGCCTGCGAAGGACAGACTCATTTCCCTGAAAGCAAACTTGTCACCCAATATTCCCGTCGCAATGGGCAGTCAGAGGGGCATGTGCTCAGCTCACACGGGGTGACACAGGGAGCGTGGAAGGCCCGGAGGTGGCCTTGTATCAAAACATGCCATTCCCCCCAATATCCCCCACAATCCTTTGCAGTCAGCGTGGAAAAGGTTCGAAGGTGGGATGTTGCAAAGCCACTGAACTCACCCCTTCCCTTAAGCAGGGGTCATTTAGTAGAAAAAGAGGTGCAGGAGCTAATTAGCATAATTCATTAGCATAACTTATTTGCATATGCTAAACCACCTGACATCACCAGAAATATGTCAGAAGGCAAGAGAGAGAAAGAGAGAGAGAGAGAGAGAGAGAAAGGAAGGAAGGAAGGAAGGAAGGAAGGAAGGAAGGAAGGAAGGAAGGAAGGAAGGAAGGAAGGAAGGAAGAAAGGAAGGAAGAAAGAAAGAAAGGAAGAAAGAAAGAAAGAAAGAAAGAAAGAAAGAAAGAAAGAAAGAAAGAAAGAAAGAAAGAAAGAAGGCAGGGGACAGCTACAAATCCAAACCTTAGAAAGACCACTATTCTGGGAGGATCGCTTCAGTGGTGGCTGAAGCCTTCAGAAGGCTGGTCGGAGGAACAAGGACCTTTCCAGGGGTCGGGGTCATTTTGCTGCAGCCATGACACAAGCAGGCATTCCCCTGTGGGGTGGGGGGCTGGCACCAACTCTCAGAGTTGAGCTCCCGCGAGCTCCTGCTCGAAATGACCCCTGCCCTTAAGGAAATGCCCTTCTCTTACCGAAATGAAAACCAGTTGGGTCTCTTTTTAGTTTCCCCATTGCCAATTAGTTGGAGCGGCTGTTTTACAGTTTTGAACCATCAATCCGCTATTGCAGAGTGGCGTAAAAGACTAAGGGCCACATCAAGTGGCAGAGAAGAATATGTCATATGGTTGCCAGCCTCCAGGTGGGGCCTGGGGATCTCCCAGAATTACAGCTGATCCCCAGACAGTAAAGATTAATTCCCTTGCGGGGGGAATGGCTGCTGTGGAGGCTGGACTCTATGGCATTATACTCCACTGAGGCCCCTCCCCTCCCCGAACCCCATCCTTAACAGGCTCTACCCCCGAAAGTCTCCAGGAATTTCCCAGCCTGGAGTCAGTAACCCTACCTGTGATCAGATCTTTGCAGGGTTATTTGTTTGTTTTCCTTTTTTAGCAGCTGATCTTTCCCCACCACACTTGACTAACCTCAAATGTCCCCCAGAGCTGATATTTACTCTATTGGGGGAACATAAATATTTCCTGTGCCTCTTCCGGGGACCATCTAGGAATTCACTGAGGGAGGGAGTTAAAGGAAACAACTGTGCACCGTGGTCCCCTGTTGAATTGGATCCTTCAAAAGCCAAGATTTACGAAAAGACAGAGGTGCTTAAAATCTGAACACACGAAACTGCCTTCTACTGAATCAGGCCTTCTACATCACAGTCAGTATTGTCTACTCAGACTGGCAGCAGCTCCCCAAGATCTCAGGCAGAGGTCTTTCACGTCACCTACTGCCTGGACCTTTCAACTGAAGATGCTGGGGATTGAACCTGGAACCTTCTGCACGCCAGTCAGATGCTCCACCACTGCGCCACAGCCCTTCCCAGATCTTCTAGTATCTCAAGTACTTTGGCACTGACATGGTCATCCTATGCCGGTTTGCTTAGAAGTAAGTCCCACTTTTGATCAGGAAAGTGTGCCTCAGATTGCTGCCGAAAAACCTAAAGTTAATGATGTATGGAGACCAAGTGGAGGTTATGTGGTCTTTCTGCGCCCCCTTCTGGCCCCTGCAGGGATTGTTTTAAAATGTTGGTGCTGTGGTTTTCCAAGCAGGGGGCTTGGCGTGAAGCTGTGAACCTGGGCTCTTAGAGGAGACTCTGGTTTGTTGCAGCCAGCAGCTTTGCGGGATACATGCTGCCCCTGGCTATAGCGACTGTCCTATAGTGCGACGGCTGGGTTCTGACATGCAGAAGAAAACCTTAGTACGTTTTTTTTTATTCCACATTTCCTCCAAAGGTGCGCAGGGTGGCATTTGTCGGCCTCCCTTTCCCATTCGATCATCACAACGACCCTGTGAAGTAGATTAGATGGAGAGCATAGGACTGGCTCAAAGTCGCCTAAGGAAGGAACAACGATCAGAGCCAGGGAGAAATCCTTTCCACCACTGAAGGCCCTCGCCTCACCAAGAACACACAAAGCTGCCTTCCACAGAATGGAACCCTTGGTCCAGCAAAAGTATTGTCTACTCCGCCTGGCAATGGCTCTCCAAAGTCTCGGGCAGATAGAGGTCTTTTACACAATCCACTGCCCAGTCCTTAACTGGAGATGCCGGGGACTGAACCTGGGACAATGCTAAGCAGATGCTCTACCGCTTTGGCATGGCACCCTGCTTCCCCTCTCAGTTTGCAGGAGGCATGGTGGTACCCTTGCTCTGTGGGCATGAGCACTGGCGAATCTTTCCAGGAAGCAGCGGGGGGAGGGGGGAGTTCCACTGGGGTTCCATAATCCATGTGAGGGTCCTGAGTTGAAGGTTAGAGGCAACTGCTATACTGGATCTCATTGTTTCTAGGCATGCATTGTATCATCTCTCTTCCTTCCTCCCCCTCCTCTTCTGCACAGAGGCTTTTAATCCACATCAGCATCTGAAATAAAGCCTAGATACCAATCACCCCAAACACACACACATGTGGTCCTCCATTTACTTGAAGAAAGGCCACAAGAGAAGGCGGCTTTGGCCTTCAGACATGGCCTGCAGGCCTTAACGAAGCACGTGGAATTCACTGCCACAGGAGGAGGTGGCGGCAGCTACAAGCATGGACGGCTTCAAGAGGGAATTGGATAAACATCTGGAGCAGAGGTCCATCAGTGGCTATTAGCCATGGGGTATCGACTCCTGCCAAACTAGCAGTTCAAAAGCAATACATTGCAAGTAGATAGATAGCTGCCACTTCAGTGGGAAGGTAACAGCATTCTGTGTGCTTCAGCATTTAGTCATGCTGGCCACATGACAACGGACAAAGTCTTGGGACAGCGCTGGCTCTTCGGCTTGGAAACGGAGATGAGCACCGTCCCCTAGAGTAGAATTCGACTGGCTTTAAAACCAAGGGAAACCTTTAGCTTTAGCTTTGTAGATAGGAACTCTCAGTCTGGGGCAAGTGATGCACTTAATTCTTGGTGCTTGGGGTGGGGGGCAACAGTGGGAGGGCTTCTAGCATCCTGACCCCACTGCTGGACCTCCTGAGGGCACCTGCTATTTTTGGCCACCGTGTGACACAGAGTGTTGGACTGGACGGGCCATTGGCCTGATCCAACATTGGCTTCTCTTATGTTCTTATGTTCTAAACTGCTGGATGACCTACAGGTGGGGCGAGAGGTCAAAGTTTCCCCATTATTGTCCCACAGCATCTGGTATTGGGTAGTACCATGCCTCTGAACATTGGGGATGTCTCTGTTTGGCCTCCTCTAGGAGTGTGCCTAAATCGTCGGTGTCAGGGTCTAATACACGGGGTGCGCCTCGTCTGCAATACAAGTGCACCAGCATGGCATAGAGAAGCTGGCTGGAGAGATCACCACTCTGCCCTGAAGCTTGCTGGATGACCATGAACTAATCATTCTGTCTCAACTCAATCAGTTGCACAGGGTTGTTGTGAGGTTGAAATGGGGAAGGGGAGATTTCACGTGCTTCATTCTGAGCCTGCTGGCAGAAGGGTGGTGACTAGGTAGCAAGACAAAACTCTCCTATGGCAGCGTGAGGAGCAGGAGGAGGAGGAGGAGGGTGTGTGTGCAGCCACCCGTTTCACATGCTGGTGAGGCATACAGCCGAATGAATACTTACAAGAAACTACAAGAATTCGGGACGAGTTTAGGATTAGGTTTTGTGGTAACAATGATTTGAAAGTGTGATCCTTACAATACAAAACCCTGAAGGCTGAAAAATGAGTCTGGGGGTTATAGGGTGGCCAGACTCCAGGTGGGGCCTGGAGATCTCCCCCCCCCTTTCACCACTGATCCCCAGCTGACAGAGATCCGCTTCCCTGAAGAAAATGGCTGCTTAGAAGGGTGGATTCTCTGGCATTGTACCATGCTGAGAGGTCCCTCCCCTCCCCTCCCCAAACCCCTCCCTCTCCCAGATTCACCTCCAAAATCTCCGGGTATTTCCCAACTCAGAGCTGGCAACCCTAGGATGTTAAGAAATGAGTGTTAGGATTGCAGCTGAGTCCTCATACAACTGCCAGAGAAGACACTTCCCACACATGAAAGAAAGACACCAGAGAAATGTATCTAGTTAAATCAACTTTATTGAATCAATTTTAAGAGGCAGCCCTAAAACACCCACTTGTTCTCACCTGGGCCTAACTACACTGGACACTGTTTCCAGGCCCCTGGGAGGGAACCTGGAGAGAGTGTGGCTTGTAGAGAAGTCCGGCGTTTGCAAGGAAGGCAGTGCAGAGAAGGCGAAAAACCTGCGACCACCAGGCCAGTCTGGGCGGGGTCACAGGGGAAAATTCCTTCTCGGCTCCAATAGAGGCAACCAGCTATCAGCCTGCACTGTCTGTTGAACACGGTGGGCGTAGCGCTCTTGCCTTTTAAAGCTGGGCCTGGGCGTACCAAACGAGGCCTCTCTACATGTGGGACGATCCATTAGCTTGATTTTAGATCTTGGATGGGGAAGGGGGACAGATGGGTACGGAGAGAGAGGGGATGTGGGGGACGGAAATAGGGACAGACTCAGGAGAGAAAAGTCAGGAAAAGGAGGGGGGAGAGGGATGAAAAAGAGGAAAGGGGAGAAAACAAGGGAAGACAGACATACATGCAGGGTTGTTGTCGATCTTCGGGGCGATGGCTCTTCCGTGAAGAATGGATGGGGAAGGGGGGGGAGGAAAATAGGGAATGGATGGGGATGCGGGGGAGGAAAATAGGGAAAGGAAGGAGGGGAAGAAGGAGGAAAAGAGGAAAGGGGGAGAAAAGAAGGGGAGAGGTCCAGGGAAGAGGTGCAGGGCGTCGTCTACCCTCAGAGTGTTGACTCTCCAAGGAGGGTGAGTACGTGGGGATTCTGCCTCCCCAGGAAGAGACAGCAGGAGGACAGTGCCTCTCAGAGAGCGAGAAGCAGGAGGACAATACCCCTCAGAGAGAGAGATTTCATCCTCTGAGTAGCAGCCCAAAATTGTTGGGCTTTTATAGGCAGTGGCATTATGACCTGGCGGGACCTGGGGCTTTGTGAGGTTGGGGGAGGCTGGGTTGGCTTCAATGTGACTGCACAAAGGAGCTGGGCAAACCTCTGGCCTCATTTCCATAGGCAGCTTCAAAGCCTCTTGGTGGCCATACATGGTCAGAAGTGGGAGAAGAGAAATCTGGGAGGAGGGTGGAGATGGACAGAGGTGTTTGGGCCCTGATCACATGAGCCCCTGCCGTTAATTCCAAAATGATCCACACCACTTGCAACAGATCTGAACCTCTGGCTGAATGTTCCAAGGCCTGGCTAGAAATGTGGCCCACCAATAGTTGTACTCTCTCCCTTCTGGTGAGATGGCTGAATGGGTAAAACACACACAGCCATTCACGTCATATGAGAGGAGCCTTATCAGGATTACGACTCTGGCTGCTAAATGGCCATTCACACCCCAGTAAAGGCACAGGATCCTAATTCGTGCTGAATGAAGGCCACAGCTTTATGAATCCTGTGGCTGTCATAAATTCCCTGATCATCTGTCCTGCTTTTCACCCTTCAGGGCAGGGTAGCAGATGCTGCTATGAGGCTCAAACTTGTCTTATTCAGTGCCCTTCAGTGCTCGTGGGACAAACTTCTAAAGGATCCCAAGTGGACCCTGATTTTAGCCTTAGAATATCAGGTGAGCTCTGCTGGAACAAATCCATCAAATCCAGCTTCTTGTCTCCCACGGTGGCCAACTGAATGGTGGCTGACGTACAAGCTAGTGTCCTGGCCCCACTGCTGGACCTCCTGATGGCACCTGCTATTTTTGGCCACCGTGTGACACAGAGTGTTGGACTGGATGGGCCATTGGCCTGATCCAACACTGGCTTCTCTTATGTTCTTATGTTCTAAGCTGCTGGATGACCTACAGGTGGGGCGAGAGGTCAAAGTTTCCCCGTGATTGCCCTATATCATCTGGTATTGGGTAGTACCATGCCTCTGAACGTTGGGGATATCTCTGTTTAGCCTTCTGCAGGAGCCTGCTTAATGCGTCAGTGTTAGGGTCTAATACAAAGGGTACGTCTTGTCTGCAGTACAAGTGCAACAGTATGGCATGGAGAAGCTGGCTGGAGAGATCACCACTCTGCCCTGAAGCTTGCTGGATGACCATGAACTAAGCATTCTCTCTCAACTCAATCGATTGCACAGGGTTGTTGTGAGGGTGAAATGGGGAAGGGGAGATTTCACATGCTTCATTCTGAGCCCACTGGAGGAAGGGTGGCGACACAACTGACTAGATAGCAAGACAAAACTCTCCTATGGCAGTGTGAGGAGGAGGAGGAGGGTGCGTGTGCAGCCGCCCATTTCACATGCTGGTGAGGCATACAGCCGAATGAATAGACTTACAAGAAACTACAAGAATTCGGGACGAGTTTAGGTTTTGTGGTAACAATGATTTGAAAGTGTGATCCTTACAATACAAAAACCCTGAAGGCTGAAAAATGAGTCTGGGGGTTATAGGGTGGCCAGCCTCCAGGTGGGGCATAGAGATCCCCCCCTTTACAACTCATCCCCAGCTGACAGAGATCCACTCCCCTGGAGAAAATGGCTGCTTTGAAGGGTGAACTCTGTGGCATTGTACCATGATGAGAGGTCCCTCCCCTCCCCAAACACCGCCCTCTCCCAGATTCACCCCCAAAGTCTCTAGGTATTTTCCAACTCAGAACTGGGAACCCTAGGATGTTAATGAGTGTTAGGATTGCTGGTGAGTCCTCACACAATTACCAGAAAAGACACTTGCTTCCCACACACGAAAGAAAGACACAAGAGAAATGTATCTAGTTAAATCAACTTTATTGAATCAATTGTAAGAGGCA
This sequence comes from Lepidodactylus listeri, assembly GCA_029233225.1. NCBI lineage: Eukaryota > Metazoa > Chordata > Lepidosauria > Squamata > Gekkonidae > Lepidodactylus > Lepidodactylus listeri. The sequence goes on from JARCFY010000013.1 coordinate 10,603,247, forward strand.
GCCCTAAAACACCCACTTGTTCTCACCTGGGCCTAACTACACTCGACACTGTTTCCAGGCCCCTGGGAGGGAACCTGGAGAGAGTGTGGCTTGTAGAGAAGTCCGGCGTTTGCAAGGAAGGCAGTGCAGAGAAGGCGAAAAACCTGCGACCACCAGGCCAGTCTGGGCGGGGTCACAGGGGAAAATTCCTTCTCAGCTCCAATAGAGGCAACCAGCTATCAGCCTGCACTGTCCGTTGAACATGGTGGGCGTAGCGCTCTTGCCTTTTAAAGCTGGGCCTGGGCGTACCAAATCAGGCCTCTCTACATGTGGGACGATCCATTAGCTTGATTTTAGATCTTGGATGGGGAAGGGGGACAGATGGGCACGGAGAGAGAGGGGATGTGGGGGGCGGAAATAGGGACAGACTCAGGAGAGAAAAGTCGGGAAAAGGAGGGGGAAGAGGGATGAAAAAGAGGAAAGGGGGAGAGAACAAGGGAAGACAGACATGCAGGGTGTTGTCGATCTTCGGGGCGATGGCTCTTCCGTGAAGAATGGATGGGGAAGGGGGGGGAGGAAAATAGGGAATGGATGGGGATGCGGGGGAGGAAAATAGGGAAAGGAAGGAGGGGAAGAAGGAGGAAAGGGGAGAAAAGAAGGGGAGAGGTCCAGGGAAGAGGTGCAGGGCGTCGTCTACCCTCAGAGTGTTGACTCTCCAAGGAGGGTGAGTACGTGGGGATTCTGCCTCCCCAGGAAGAGACAGCAGGAGGACAATACCCCTCAGAGAGAGAGATTTTATCCTCTGAGTAGCAGCCCAAAATTGTTGGGCTTTTATAGGCAGTGGCATTATGACCTGGCGGGACCTGGGGCTTTGTGAGGCTGGGGGAGGCTGGCTGGGCTTCACTGTGACTGAAGAAAGGGGCTGAGCCACCCTCTGGCCTCATTTCCATAGGCAGCTTCAAAGCCTCTTGGTGGCCCTACGTGGGAGGAGAGAAATCTGGGTGGAGGGTGCAGATAGACAGAGGTGTTTGGGCCCTGATCACATGAGCCCATGCCTTTAATTCCAAAATGATCCACACCACTTGCAACAGGGCTGAACCTCTGGCTGACTGTTCCAAGGCCTGGTTAGAAATATGGCCCACCAATAGTTGTACACTCTCCCTTCTGGTGAGATAGCTAAAACACACACAGCCATTCACGTCATATGAGAGGAACCTTATCAGGATTACAACTCTGGCTGCTAAATGGCCATTCGCACCCCAATAAAGGCACAGGATCCTAATGGGAGGTGAATGAAGGCCACAGCTTTATGAATCCTGTGGCTGTCATAAATTCCCTGATCATCTGTCCTGCTTTTTACCCTTCAGGGCAGGGTAGCAGATGCTGATATGAGGCTCAAACTTGTCTTATTCAGTGCCCTTCAGTTCTCATGGGACAAACGTCTAAAGCGGGTGGGCAAATTGCGGCCCGCGGGCCACATGCGGCCCGCCACAGAGTTTTTTGCAGCCCGCCAAGACAGTCGGCCACGTGGTTTCTCAACAAGCAATCTCACACCTGATTTCAAACAATTTGTAGAAAAGTGTGATAGGGTACGTTTGTCTCATTAAACTGATTCTAAAATTAAATGTGCTTGCAGCTATAGATGATGTAAAATTAGCACAATAAATAAATTGAATAAAACTACCACTATTTTATTTAATTTATATTTATTCATTTTTATGATACAATTCATACCTTTTCTGAAATGCAAAGTTAACTAATGAATGCAATCATTTTAAAAGGTGTATTTCTCTGCTAACCTCTGCTCCCACAAAGTGGCCCCTGAGCCAAAACAATTGCCAACCCCTGGTCAAAAGGATCTCAAGTGGACCCTGATTTTAGCCTTAGAATATCAGGTGAGCTCTGCTGGAACAAATCCATCGAATCCAGCTTCTTGTCTCCCACGGTGGCCAACTGAATGGTGGATGACCTACAAGCTAGTGTCCTGGCCCCACTGCTGGACCTCCTGATGGCACCTGGTATTTTTGGCCACTGTGTGACACAGAGTGTTGGACTGGATGGGCCATTGGCCTGATCCAACACTGGCTTCTCTTATGTTCTTATGTTCTAAGCTGCTGGATGACCTACAGGTGGGGCGAGAGGTCAAAGTTTCCCCCTGTCGTTGCCCCATATCATCTGGTATTGGGTAGTACCATGCCTCTGAACGTTGGGGATGTCTCTGTTTAGCCTCCTCTAGGAGTGTGCCTAAATCGTCGGTGTCAGGGTCTAATACACGGAGTGCGCCTCATCTGCAATACAAGTGCACCAGTATGGCATAGAGAAGCTGGCTGGAGAGATCACCACTCTGCCCTGAAGCTTGCTGGATGACCATGAACTAATCATTCGCTCTCAGCCCAATCGATTGCACAGGGTTGTTGTGAGGGTGAAATGGGGAAGGGGAGATTTCACATGCTTCATTCTGAGCGCACTGGAGGAAGGGTGGCGACACGACTGACTAGATAGCAAGACAAAACTCTCCTATGGCAGCGTGAGGAGGAGGAGGAGGGTGCGTGTGCAGCCGCCCATTTCACATGCTGGTGAGGCATACAGCCGAATGAATAGACTTACAAGAAACTACAAGAATTCGGGACGAGTTTAGGTTTTGTGGTAACAATGATTTGAAAGTGTGATCCTTACAATACAAAAACCCTGAAGGCTGAAAAATGAGTCTGGGGGTTATAGGGTGGCCAGCCTCCAGGTGGGGCCTGGAGATCCCCCCCTTTACAACTCATCCCCAGCTGACAGAGATCTGCTCCCCTGGAGAAAATGGCTGCTTTGAAGGGTGGACTCTGTGGCATTGTACCATGCTGAGGCCCCTCCCCTCCCCAAACCCCGCCCTCTCCCAGATTCACCCCCAAAGTCTCTAGGTATTTTCCAACTCAGAACTGGCAACCCTAGGATGTTAATGAGTGTTAGGATTGCTGGTGAGTCCTCACACAATTACCAGAAAAGACACTTGCTTCCCACACACGAAAGAAAGACACAAGAGAAATGTATCTAGTTAAATCAACTTTATTGAATCAATTTTAAGAGGCAGCCCTAAAACACCCACTTGTTCTCACCTGGGCCTAACTACACTCGACACTGTTTCCAGGCCCCTGGGAGTGAACCTGGAGAGAGTGTGGCTTGTAGAGAAGTCCGGCGTTTGCAAGGAAGGCAGTGCAGAGAAGGCGAAAAACCTGCGACCACCAGGCCAGTCTGGGCGGGGTCACAGGGGAAAATTCCTTCTCGGCTCCAATAGAGGCAACCAGCTATCAGCCTGCACTGTCCATTGAACATGGTGGGCGTAGCGCTCTTGCCTTTTAAAGCTGGGCCTGGGCGTACCAAACGAGGCCTCTACATGTGGGACGATCCATTAGCTTGATTTTAGATCTTGGATGGGGAAGGGGGACAGATGGGCACGGAGAGAGAGGGGATGTGGGGGGCGGAAATAGGGACAGACTCAGGAGAGAAAAGTCAGGAAAAGGAGGGGGGAGAGGGATGAAAAAGAGGAAAGGGGGAGAAAACAAGGGAAGACAGACATACATGCAGGGTTGTTGTCGATCTTCGGGGCGATGACTCTTCCGTGAAGAATGGATGGGGAAGGGGGGGGGAGGAAAATAGGGAATGGATGGGGATGCAGGGGAGGAAAATAGGGAAAGGGAGGGGAAGAAGGAGGAAAAGAGGAAAGGGGGAGAAAAGAAGGAGAGAGGTCCAGGGAAGAGGTGCAGGGTGTCGTCTACCCTCAGAGTGTTGACTCTCCAAGGAGGGTGAGGACGTGGGGATTCTGCCTCCCCAGGAAGAGACAGCAGGAGGACAGTGCCTCTCAGAGAGAGAGAAGCAGGAGGACAATACCCCTCAGAGAGAGAGATTTCATCCTCTGAGTAGCAGCCCAAAATTGTTGGGCTTTTATAGGCAGTGGCATTATGACCTGGCGGGACCTGGGGCTTTGTGAGGTTGGGGGAGGCTGGCTGGGCTTCACTGTGACTGAAGAAAGGGGCTGAGCAACCCTCTGGCCTCATTTCCATAGGCAGCTTCAAAGCCTCTTGGTGGCCCTACGTGGTCAGAAGGGGGAGGAGACAAAGCTGGGAGAAGAGAAATCTGGGAGGAGGGTGGAGATAGACAGAGGTGTTTGGGCCCTGATCACATGAGCCCCTGCCGTTAATTCCGAAATGATCCACACCACTTGCAACAGGGCTGAACCTCTGGCTGAATGTTCCAAGGCCTGGCTAGAAATGTGGCCCACCAATAGTTGTGCACTCTCCCTTCTGGTGAGATGGCTGAATGGGTAAAACACACATAGCCATTAACGTCATATGAGAGGAACCTTATCAGGATTACAACTCCGGCTGCTAAACGGCCATTCGCACCCCAGTAAAGGCACAGGATCCTAATTCGTGCTGAACGAAGGCCACAGCTTTATGACTCCTGTGGCTGTCATAAATTCCCTGATCATCTGTCCTGCTTTTCACCCTTCAGGGCAGGATAGCAGATGCTGATATGAGGCTCAAACTTATTCAGTGCTGTTCACTTCTCGTGGGACAAACGTCTAAAGGATCCCAGGTTTGACAGTGATTTGAGCTCTGCTGGAACAAATCCATCGAATCCAGCTTCTTGTCTCCCACGGTGGCCAACTGGATGCTGGATGACCTACAAGCTAGTGTCCTGGCCCCACTGCTTGTCCTCCTGATGGCACCTGCTATTTTTGGCCACCGTGTGACACAGAGTGTTGGATTGGATGGGCCACTGGCCTTATCCAACATTGGCTCCTCTTATGTTCTTCTGTTCTTATCCTCTTGGTAGGCTTACAGGGGCCTACTAAAGGCAGGCAAACTCCCAGTCATTTACCGCCACTGCCCGCCAACACTCAGCTGGTGGATGGATGGGAGGAGGCCAGCCAAACGGGTGGGCAACCATCTTGATCACTGTGCGATGATGTCCCTTTTGCTGTGACCCCAAAGTGCTGGCATCACACTAGGGCAATACTCCAGCACCCACCCCAAAACACTACAGAAACCATAGATGTGGGGCTTGCTGGCAAATGCAGTGATGTCACCATCAAACAGATGACATCACTTCGAGGGCAACCAGAAGCGACGTCGTCATGGCGCCAGCAACACTTTAATGTCCGGCCAAAATCCTACAGTTTAACCACAGAGTTCTGTCAAAATGGAAACACATCCCCATCAACACGATGATGTCACTTCCGGCCACCCTGGAAGTGACATCATCACTTCCATGTGAACACTGATGGCCACACCCACCACCCCTGTTTTTCTCCTGTTGCCCAACTGAGCAGCAGTGGGAACAGACAGTGCAGGTGCGGGGCAGGAGGTCTCCCACTGAACCAGGAGTCCCGACAACCCCGAACTACGCTGGGGCCAGCGGAAAAGCCCCGACAGTCCAGATTTTGCCTTAGGGCCTCCGGTCGCCAAACCCTAAATTCCAATCAGCCATGCTCCGTTTTATTTTTTTTTGCAACCCATTCATTTTCATTTCTTGCCACAGATGGAAGAGCATATGGCAGAAAGCCTTGTACAGTATGTCAGTGACGGCTTCCACATTTGTAATCAATTTCGTGGCAAAAGCCTGGAACGATACAGAGATACATCCGCATGCACGCACCAGAGACGGCAATATTTTTTAATGTTTTCATTCCCTTGCTGTAAACGGCATCTGCTCTCACACTGGGAGCGCAGGCAACGCTGCCTGCACCCAAAGAATGGGCAGAAAGCACGCGAGAAAGCTCGGGAAGCAAAGGGACCGAGCAAAAATCACATGCAACACTGTATGTGATCACATATACAAATCCCCCGGCGCCAGAGAGTATGCACCCAAGAGTGCTCAAAGAGCTTTTTCTGGAGAGCTTGCAGAGCCTTTGTCCATCATCTTCCAGACCTCTTGGAGGACGGGAGACATGCCACAAGACTGGAGGAAGGCAGATGTTATCCCAGTTTTCAAAAAAGGGAGGGACGACCCAGGAAACTACAGGCCAGTCAGTCGGACCTCTGTCCCAGGAAAGATATCGGAGCAGATTTTAAAGGGATCAATCTGCGAGCATCTGAAGGACAACTTGGTGATCCAGGGAAGTCAGCATGGATTTGTCCCAAACAGGTCTTGCCGGACCAATCTAAGTTCCTTCTTTGACCAAGTGAGGAGCTGACTGGATTGAGGGAAAGCTGTTGATGTTGTTTACCTGGATTTCAGCAAAGCTTTTGACAAGGTCCCCCATGATGTTCTGATGGGTAAACTAGAGGACTGTGGAATGGTCATCACCCCGAATGGTCATAAATCCATGCAGAACGCACCAAAAAACCTGATGTTCAAAGAAAGCAAAAGTGGCATGCAGTGCGGAGGGTACCATAAAACCGGATGATCAAAGAAAGTGAAAGCGTCATGCAATGCAGAGGGGAATTTCTGTCCCAGCGTGGGTTTGTAAAAACAACTGGGGGGGGGCTCGCCCTTTGTTTCCTCCTCTCTGTCAAGAAGCTGTTCCCGGGAGTTCCACAGGCTGGTGTTTTCCTCTTCTTGGAAGGGCACCGAAAGACGGAGGGCGAGCCCTCTCTTCTGCCCTCTCCTGCTTTCCCTCTTCTTCTTTGTGGGAAAGGAGCCCTCTGGGCTCTGGAAGAGGCACAGACTGGCTGCTTGGCACCTGACCTGCTTAAAACCCAGCCTCGCCTTTGATTTCTAAGCAAGCGGGCGGGGGCGAGGAGGGAAGGACTCGAGGAGACGGAGCAGTCCCGGTGACATCTGCACCGCGAACCTTTGCTGAAGCATTGCTGCTGTGCTAATGCACTGCAATAATTGCCCGTTTCAAATCATTTCAGACAGTTAGGCCTGATCTCAGGTGAGCGGGGAGTTCTCGCTCGCTTCCTCTCTGTTCTTTCACCTGAAAGCTCTCTGTTGGGAGACGGAGGAAATGAGAGGCGTTCTGCAGCTGAGCTCCTGCCCCCGGGGAGGGTGAGTGATATACTCCAACCATCTCTATTTAGCAGGTACAGTTCCCATTTTCTGAACCCCATCCCTTTGTGTAGGCTAAGTGCCGTCGAGTCGCTTCCAACTGATGCTGACCCTGTGAATTAGTTAAACGTAAAGGTTTCCCTCGCTCCAAAGCCAGTCGAATACGACTCTAGGGATGACCTCCAAAATGTCTTATCGTTAACAGCGCTGGCTCAGGCCTTGCCAATGGAGGGCCATGGCTTCCTGGAGGAAAGTGTCAGCTTTGGAGCTGTCTAAGGTGCTGAAGTTGAGATACTTCCCCAGCCGTCTCACTGCTCTCCTGCCCAGTCACTGGAGATATCATAAAATAAGGCCATGCTATGGATAGCCTGGGCTAGCCCAATCTTGTCAGATCTCAGAAGCTAAGCAAGGTCATTCCTGGAACACTAAGGAATTCCAGGGTCGCTATGCAGAGTCAGGCAAGGGGGAAACCACCTCTGGATATCTCTTGCCTTGAAAGCCTTACGGGGGTCAGATAAGTCAGCTGCCTTGTTTGCAGAAGGTCTCAGGTTCAATCCCCGTCATCTCCAGTTAAAAGGAACAGGCAGCAGATGATGGGGGAAACCTCTGCTTAATACCCTGGAGAGCCCCTGCCCATCTGAGTGGACAAAACTGACCTCGATGGACCAAGGGTCTGGCTCAGTAGAAGGCAGCTTCATGAGCGTTCAGGCTGGTCCCCCTAAACTGCTTGGGGGTATAAATCTCTGCAAGAACCATGACGGATGGGGCTTTCTGCATAACTAGAGTCCACAACTAGAGCCAGTTTGGTGTAGTGATTAAGTGCGTGGAGTCTAATCTGGGAGAACCGGGTTTGATTCCCCACTCCTCCACTTGCACCTGGCTGGATGACCTTGGGCAAGCCATAGCTCTGTACCAGCTGTTCCCTCAAGGACAGCTTGGGAAAGAGCTCTCTCAGCCCCACCTACCTCACAGGGTGTCTGTTGTGGGGAGGGGAAGGGAAAAGAAGTTTGTAAACCGCTCTGAGACTCCCTTGGGGAGTGGAGGGCGGGGTATAAATCCAATCTCTTCTTCTTCTTCTTCTTCTTCACAAATTGCCCACCAGGGTGCCTTCACTCTGTCATAAACAGTTCCTTTTACCATTCAGTTTGTAAGGAGTTGCTAAAATCACAACGTATTATCTCCCTCAAGACAGTCCCACGTCTTTCAACGCTGTTTTCAAATCAACTAGTTTTGCACTCCCGGCTGACTACGATTTTGCTTCAGAAGCCACTGCGGCTTTGCGATAGCCTTTCTTCGTCTTCAATTTTTTGTTTCCCAGCAAGCATGTGGATTCGAGCAGAAGCGCAACAGCACCCGACGCAAAGCTTTTACAGCGGCTATTGCACACGCGTGGACTGGCCGAAATCTCACTTTTTTTTGCTCCGAGACCCACACTGTGAGCTTTTAAGAGGGACTTTAAAACTGGGCTTAACAAGGGGGTTAGCCAGAAAAATTTACAAGCACCTGTCAGACAACATTGTGGACTTCGGTTACCATTATTAGGGGTTTATATTGATTGAACATGTGGCTAGTAAACTATGATAATAAAGCATATCTCATTACTGGGGCTGGATGGGATGGGGAGTTTAGAGGGTAAACTGCACCCCGTTGCACCCTTTCTTTTATTCATCACAGTTGTTTGCGATTCGACTTGCATTTTATTTATCCTCCTTCCCCTTGTTAAATGAGATTTGTGGTTGGGCTGTGCTTGAGAAATGAGGCCAGGAAATTATTGCCGAGGCTCTTAGGATTCCACAACAAACGAGGCTGGCAACGGCCAGTTCTTTTAAGTCATTAAAATCCATAAATTATCCCTCCGTTCTTTATTTCCTTGTGTTTTCCCTACAGCCAGTCCCTGCCACCCTGGTTCCCTAACCTAGCTGGCGTATCATGCTTTCCGCTTTTCTTACTGCAAGAGCCAATAAAATGGAGCTGGTTTTATCAGACCAAACTTATAACTTCGGCCTCTTGAGAGTATATAGGGACACTCTGGCTGGCTGTGTTTACAAGGGACAGTCCTGATTTTCCAGTTCCTGTTCCTGGTTCTTTTCTATTCCCCGTTTTGCCTTTGGAAGAGACTTTGGGGACACCTTTTCAAGGATGTGTTTTAGCATTCATATGCATGCATTAAGACACAACAACTTCCCGTCAACCTCCCCCTCCATAATAATTTCCTCTCCAGACAGTAAATGTTTGATTTGTCTCTTATAAAAAGAACGGCCAGATGTATCCTGAGATTAAACGTCTTGTGGAACAGTGGCGAGTGTGCTTGTTGTTAAGCACCAGAGGACCAGACTGTGGCTCCCTGCTGTTCAAAGGAGAGAATCTCTCTCGTGTCCAAAAGAAAGACTCTCTCTCTTCTCTCCCAGAAGCTCAGAGCAGCATATGTGCTACTCCCTTCCTCATTTTATCCTCACAACAGCCCTGTGAAGTAGGTTAGGCTGACAGGGTTTCACTGGCCACTCACGGCTGAGAGGGGATTTCAACACACATCTCCGACAGAAAGAAAGAAAGAAAGAAAGAAAGAAAGAAAGAAAGAAAGAAAGAAAGAAAGAAAGAAAGAAAGAAAGAAAGGAGGGGAGGGAGGAGGGGAGGGAGGGAGGGAGGGAGGGAGGGAGGGAGGAAGGGAGGGAGGGAGGGAGGAAGGAAGGAAGGAAGGAAGGAAGGAAGGAAGTTAGTTTACAGCTTATCCCCAAACTACAGAGATCAGCTTCCCTGGGGAAAATGGAGGTGGAGGAGAGGGTGGAGGAGAGGAAGGAGGAGGAGGAGGAGGCCTATTGTATTTCTACCCCGCCCTTCACTCGGAGTCTCAGAGCGGCTTACAGTCTCCTTTCCCTTCCCCTCCCCACAACAGACACCCTGTGAGGTAGGTGGGGCTGAGAGAGCTCTTTCGAGGACTGCTCTTTAGAGAACAGCTCTGGCAGAACTATGGCTTGCCCAAGGTCATCCAGCAGCTGCATGTGGAGGAGTGGGAAATCAAATCCGGTTCTCCCAGACTAGAGTCTGCACTCTTAACCACTACACCCAACTGGCTCTCTTGGAGGGTGGCTTCTATGGCATCGTACCCCACTGAAGTCCCTGTCCTCCCCAGGCTCCATCCCCAAATCTCCAGGAGTTTCCCAACTTGGATCTGGCAACCCTACCCTTCCCATTCCCCGCCAGTGACCAGGGGGGACCTGACAGCCCTACAAGGAGACCACCTGCCTGGCCTGGCCTGGTCAGAGCAGTCATTTCTGCTTCCTGGACTTCTCAGACATCAGTCCCAGCCTCTGGATGCAGAACCCAGGATCTGGGCATCATCTCCCATGCCTCTGTCTTGGCCTGGGACACTGCTTCCAGCAATGCTCAAAGAGTCGTTGCTGCGCCCCTTCTCTCATACCCCACAGCAAAATTAAAGCACACCTAGCAAGTGTTTACAGGGATCAAAGCCTTCACATTTTTAACAATGCCAACCAGGCCACGGCTTCACTTAAAATAAATTGGACGTGTGCGCATGCACTCCGTGCGAGGAGATGACCAGAGCCGAGGGCCATCGTTTTATGATTTCTGCCTCTTCTGCTTCTGACAAAATATTTGAAATACATGCCCAAGATGCTTCGATTGCAATTATGTCCGGCTAACCAATTATTGGCACAATCTACATCTCAAAGTGTAATTTATCGCCAGGCTGTACGAAGCCCGATACTTGGAATTCAATCTGTTATCTTCTTGCCAAGAAAAGAAAAAGTCTTGCGTTAGGAAGCAATTTAACCTTTCACTTACCCAGCAGTACTTTGGGGGAGAATTCGTCCTGACTCCCTTTCAAAATTATCTTCGCACGATACCATACCGCATTTACTAAGCCCTGTTAATAAAGCACTTTCTACCCACTCTCTTCCACCCATGCTCTCGGTTTCAATTAACCATTCATTTAATCCATTATCGGCTTGTTAAGGAACATTCCATCTTAAGCCAGCTTCATTTTCACTCCCGCAATATGTATCGTTGGGGGTCTCACTTAACGAGATTGTCATCCAAACAGTGAGATTTCTTCCTCTATCACAACAGGCCTTGAGACTGAATCAGAGTGGGTATGTACCAGCTGACGTGATGTTACCATTTGTTGATAAGTTCAAACCAAGAGCCCTCAATTATACTGGATGCCACTTTGAGGGCTTTCGTGAATGTAAAGGCATTTAAAAAGAGAGAGAGAGGGCCAGTTTGGTGTAGTGGTTAAGAGCCCGGACTCTAATCTGGAAGAACCAGGTTTGATTCCCCACTCCTCCACATGCAGCTGCTGGTGTGACCTTGTGTCAGTCAAAGTTCTTTCAGAGCTGTTCTTTCAAGGACAGTTCTCAGGAAAGCTCTTTGAGTCCTACCTACCTCACAGGGTGTCTGTTGTGGGGTGGGGAAAGGGATTGTAAGCCACTCTGAGACTCCTTCAGGTAGTGATGGGCAGGGTAAAAATCCAATCTCCTTCTCCTCCTCCTCCTCCTCCTCCTCCTCTTCTTCTTCTTCTTGTCGCTGGGACAACAAGTTGGAGGAATGAACTGGAAATTCAGATTTAAAATCTTCAGGATGCTGAAGAGTTCAGAGCAGAACTTGTCTAGACTGAGAGCTGGAATGATCAGTAAGAACCCAACCAGAAAACCAGCCAGGGAGACAGTGGGGCCTTTGGACGACCAAGGGGTAAAAGGATTACTGAAGAATAATAGGGAAATGGCAGAGAAGTTGAATTCATTTTTTGTCTCTGTCTTCACTGTGGAAGACGGGAGGTGCTTGCCCGCTCCAGAACCACCAGTTGCAGGAGGGGTGTTGAAAGAGCTGAGTCGGATTGATGTTATGAGAGAGAAGGCCTGTGGCTGATAGACAAAAGAAAAACTGACAAATCACCAGGCCCAGGTGGCATACAACCAAGAGTTCTGAAAGAACTTAAATGTGAACTTGGGGATCTCCAGACAAAAATATGCAGTGTATAACTAAAATCTGCCTCCATTCCCAAGGAGTGGAAGACAGCTAATGTAACCCCCATCTTTTTAAAAAAAGGCTCCAGAGACATTCCGAGAAATTACAGACCAATACCAGCTAAGCTGGTGGAATCCATTACTGAAGACAGAACTAGTAGGCCCACCGATGAACAAAAGCTATTGAGGCAGAATCAGCATGGATTGTGTAAGGCAAGATCTTGTCTCCCTAACCTTTTAGAGTTCTTCGAGGGGGTGAACGAACATGTGAACGAGGGTCACCCAGTAGATGTTGTTGGAGAAAAGGCAGCCTTGGAGGATGGAGTCCGTGGCATTTGACCCTGCTTTCGCCAAACCCTGCCCTCCCCAGGCTCCGCCCCAAATCTCCAGGTATTTCCCAGGTTAGCAAAACTGTGCTGCAGTTATGAAATGAATTGGGCACCGCATGTATGGGAATTGAGAACCTACAGGTCATGTGATACCAGGACACAGGGTGGAGACCCCCGACGCAAACCTACATGCTCCTCATGTATGAAGAGATGCAACATCCACACACTCATCTACCCTCCCACAGTGCATGGAGCCAACACGATCTGGCCCTTCAGTGTTTGATCAAATCAAAATAGGTCAGCTATTAAAAACCAGTGGCCAACCGGTGATGCAATAGCTGGAAAGAGCGAGTGCCTCTTGGAAGGTGCGAAGGCCAGATGGTTTGTCCCATCAAGTCACATCTCACATCCTCCCCCGAGGGATGAATTAATGGAAGCAGGAGAGCTGCTCTGTATTCTGCAAGGAGACCTAAGCGCCTTTCCAAAGGCATCCGGCTAGCCGCTTAAGGACTTCTCTGAACAGATAGAGTCAGACACTTCCTGAACTCAGTCAGAAATGGAGTTAAGGCAGATCGCACCTGGTGAAATTTTTATGAAAGCCCCAGGCTAAAAAAGAGCACTTTGGAAAAGTATTCTGCTAATGGTTTCCAAAGAAAACAAAAGTTTTCACAGGGGGCAAGGCTAGGTTTGGTTGGTACATGCGTATCTGCATGAAAATTCTGTATGGTGGTGTTTTTAAAAAAAATAAATAAATAAACAAAATCTAACCACCGCATATAATAAGCCAAGTAAGAGTTAGAGGCATAAATCAGTGTTCAAGATGTATACTTGCTGAGTTTCTCCTCTGCTGCATGCACAAGGAATCCTGGGAATTGTAGTCTGAAGAAGAACATAAGAGAAGCCAATGTTGGATCAGGCCAGTGGCTCATCCAGTCCAACACTGTCACACAGTGGCCAAAAATACCAGGTGCCCTCAGGAGGTCCACCAGTGGGGCCAGGACACTAGAAGCCCTCCCACTGTTGCCCCCCCCAAGCACCAAGAATACAGAGCACCACTTGCCCCAGATTGAGAGTCTCTCTTCAAAATTGCCTTCCCAACTCATGCCACTACAACCAAACCCATCTCTGGGAATGTGGGAACCTCAGGCTACTGGAATATTTATAGCCAGCTCAGACGAAGGATGGGAGACCACCCGAGGAAGTCCAAGGTTGCTATGCAGAGGCAGGCAAGGGCAAACCACCTCTGTTCGTCTCTTGGCCCTGAAAACCCTACAGAGTTTCCATGTCAGCTGTGATCTGTTGCCCTTTTCCCACTACTGGAAATAACGGATCACCTGGGATGAGTGGGGCCATAGCAGGACTTGGGAAACCAATTACCATGTCTTCCTCCACTCCGCAGCTCAAGCGGTCACCATAAGGCATGTCTGTGTACAAAACAGGACGTTTCTAGGTCCCATCTTGGTCAGTCGTGACACATGAGCACATGAAACTGCCTTATAGTGGATCACACCCTTGGTCCATCAAGGTCAGTATTGTCTACTCAGACTGGAAGTGGCTCTCCAGGGTCTTTCACAACACCTCCTGCCAGATCTTTTTAACTGGAGATACTGGAGATCGAACCTGGGTCCTTCTGAACGCCAAGCAGATGCTCTACAACACAGCCCCCCATCTCTTTTACAAGAGGGTTGTGCAAGGGGCAAAGAAAACACTGCTAAACGTGGAAGCTAGTGGAATGCAGTGGTTAGAACTAGGATCCCCAACCTCTAGGTGGGGCCTGGAGATCTCCTGAAATGACAACGATTCTCCAGACAATAGAGATCAGCTCCCCGGGAGAAAATGGCTGCTCTGGAGGAAAGACTCTGTGGCATTATACCCTGCTGAGGCCCCTCCCCTACCCCAATCACACCCTCCCCAGGCTCCACCCCCCAAAAACTTCCAGGTGTTTCCCAATCAGGAACTGGCAGCCCCTAAACTATAACCTACTGAGGTCCCTTCCCAGGCTCCATCCCCAAATCTCCAGATATTTCCCAAATGGGAGTTGGTCACCCAAGTTAGAACACTGGGCTAGAAGCAGAGAGACCTGATTTCAAATCCCTAGTGGTCTATGAAACTCAACGGTTGACTGGCCGGTCACCTTCTCTCAGTCTGCCTGTTGTGAGACTAAAACAGAAGAGGGGAGAACATGTGGATCATCCCAAACTCCTTGGAGGAAAGCTGGGATTAAAAAATTGATACATGTTGGAAATGAGGGATGTCCCAATGTTTCCCAGTCTTCTAATATTCCTCTGGTGTCGGGCCTCTGGTTTTGGAGGAGGAGGAGGGGGAGATGAAGACAGTGGTGATGATTTGGTTTTATACTCTGCTTTTCTCTGCCTTAGGAAGTCTCAAAGTGGCTTACAATAGCCTTCCCTTGCTCTCCTCACAACAGGCACTTTGCGAGGCAGGTGGGGCTGACACAGTCATCCAGCAATCTTCGAGGAGGAGTGGGGACTCAAACCCTCTCTTAACCACTCCACTATACTGGCTTTATAGATCTATTTGTATCTTGTATGTAGAATGTACCTTTTTTCCGCAATACACACACACACACACACACATGCATCCTTAATACATATTGTGTGGCGTGCTGATTTATTGATGCCCTAATAACACTGATAAATTTGGGGCCGGCTGACAGAAAATGGTGAGAAAATCAAGAGTCGCAAGTCGGATTTGCCCAAGAAAGAAGATCTGTCAGAACACGGTGGAGAGATGAGATGTTTTCCATTTCCCCTTTAAAAACCACAGCGACAAAACCGTCCCGAGGACACATATTTGGCAAGAATTTTCCTTCCAAGCTGAAAGCCGGAGAAATTGAAAGTGCGTTTGGAAGGAGACCATGA
Organism: Lepidodactylus listeri; assembly: GCA_029233225.1. NCBI lineage: Eukaryota > Metazoa > Chordata > Lepidosauria > Squamata > Gekkonidae > Lepidodactylus > Lepidodactylus listeri. The sequence continues at coordinate 10,618,397 of JARCFY010000013.1, forward strand.
AAGTACCATATAAATAATACACCGATAAGGAGGAGAAGTTACCTATACAAGACCTTTGGGATGAGGCAGGGTCCGACAGTTATGTGCGAGCGGCGGGAATGGGGCCGTTCCCTTTCAAGCAGATCCGTATTAGTCCAAAGTAAAAGCATTAGGGGCATTCGCTCATTCAGACCCCATTTGGCCTAAACGACAGCTGTGGGTCTGTTTTAGCGAGTTCCTTTAGTCCTATTCCCGATGAATAAAACATGTATTTACCCACTGTATAATGCACGCGCTGGCTTAAAATAGCTGCGAGACGAACGAAATCCCGCTCGGCCGACAGCGTAAGAGAGCTTGTGTTGTTGTCAGCTCTTGGCCATGGGAGGCACGGATGAATCAGTGCTGCTTAATGTAGTCGTGAAGCTCAGGAGGTCTTCTTGAGACACGCCAGGAGTAAGACAGGACCCCCAGTGCTACACCAAAAGAGAAATGGCTCCATGGGTCTCCAAAGCATTCTTCGTAAGAATGGCGGGGAGGAGGTTTCTGGAGAGACAAGCTATATCAGATGCCATGCTGGCTGGTGAAGCCCTCTGAGGGTGTCTCATGGTGGCGGTGGAAAGTGCCGTCAAGTCTCAGCCAACTTATGGTGACCCCGCCATGGGGCTTTCAAGTCAAGAGATGAGCAGAGGCGTCTTGCCATGGCCGACATCTGCATAGCCACTGTGGACTTCCCTACTGATCAGGGCCAGCCCTGCTTAACTTCTAGTACCTGGAAGTGATGACAATGAAGCCATGTACGTGCTGCTAATAATATTTATGATGAAAGAAAGCCGATTACAAATCCTACAATGTATACAGAAATTAAAGAACTATAAAGAACATGCTGATCTGTTGTATGTGATGAGAATCTCTGGAATGGTGTCCCGTTCTTATGAAGGCCTCGGCCTCCATGCCCTGTTGTTGGCTGTCCAGAGGAACTGGATGGCCACTATGTGAGACAGGAGGCTGGACTAGATGGACCACTGATCTGATCCAGCAGAATGCTTATTATGTTCTTACAAGATGTGGGACCTGCGGAATCCGGGGGGGAGATGAGGAGCCAATCCTTCTCCCCCTGCTGCCCCGGCGAGGCCCGTGGCTCTGCGCTGCACAGGCCTCACCATCCCTTTCCACCCCCAGATTGCCCCTGGTGAGACCCGGAGAAGCCAGGCCTTGCCACTCCCCCCTCCTGCCCTGCATTGCCCCAGTGAGGCCCAGAGACGCCGAGCCTCACCGCTCTTCCCTCCCTCTCACCCCTGGATTGCCCCGGCAAGGCCCGGAGCCACCAGGTCTTGCTACTCTTCCCCCTCCCACCCCCAGGTTTCCCCTGGCAAGGCCCAGAGAAGCCGGTCCTTGCCGCTCCCCCCTCCTGCCCCGCGTTGCCCCAGTGAGGCCCGGAGACGCCGAGCCTCACTGCTCTTCCCTCCCTCTCACCCCTGGATTGCCCTGGCAATCGCCGCTCTCGCCCCTCCCGCCCCTGTGTTGGCCCGGTGAGGCCCACGCAGCACACAGCTGCCGGGCCTCACTGCTTCCCCCCCTCCGGCTCCGACAGCGAGGCTTAGACACCTCTCAACCACCGGGCCTTCCCAGTTCCCTGAGCGTTCGCTGTGCATACGCAGGCAATGCTTTTACTTTTGGGGAAATGTAAATATCCCCCCAAAATTTTTAAAAACTTTTTGGATTTTTCTGCACATGGGGGGAGTGCCCCCTGCATGTAGGAAGACCTCCCCCCCCCACGTGCCCCCCGCACGGGTTTAGATATCCACACGGGGGTGGGCACTTCAGAATTAGTATACAGATGGTCAAAGGCTGGAATGTAACCTCCGTATGCAAAGGGTGTGCATGTCAGAACGCCACTTGCGATGGGTTCATACTGGGGCACCCGTGCCCCTTGTGCAATGTTTGTTGGTTTCTCAAAAACATCTGGTTAGCCACTGTCGCAAATGGAATGCTGGCGGGTACCAAGGTCATAGTTTGCCTGAGGCAGGGCTTTTTTTCTGGGGGAACGTGCAGGAACAGAGTTCCGGAACCTCTCTGACAAAATTCTTTTAAAAATGTTTATAAGTTCATGAGTTTTCACTATACAGATTGAAAACTTCATTTCCCTCTTGAGAGTTCTGCCACCTCTTTTTCCTGGGGGGGGAAAAAAGCCCCTGCCTAAGGCAAAGTAAATTTGGACTTAAGGGTCACCACAGTGAAAAGGTTGGTAACTGCTATATTAGACCTTTAAAGAAAGGGGGGGAGCCGATTTTGCACTAGCGTTTGCCCCAGGTTTGCCCTCATGCTTGCACCAGAGCTCCTGGTCGATTTCACACCAGTTGCTCTGGGCTCACGTTTTGCTCTGGAGTATCGCCCTGCTGCTCTGGAGTTTCCCTGGAGCAAAGAAATCCTGTTTTCAGAGGATTTTCCTGTTTGCTCCAGGGGAGAACCCAAAATGAAAACATGCCCACTTGCCCGCCTTTCATCAGGGCCGCCTCGTTGTGGGAGTTTCTAATTTTTTTTTTGGAGAAAACCCTTCGTCACACTAAATCGAAAGGGCTGAGGTTCCAAGTGGGAAAATGAAGAAAATACTCCAGAGGAAACTGGGAGGGGAAACTCCGGAGAGAACAAGAGACAACTGGCCAGTGCGAAATCGGCCAAGGTCTTTTCTTTGTGCCACAGTGTTGAACCGCATGCAATCTCCGCATGCAGGCTAGTCACTGCAGAGTTCGGGCCACTGTCGGGATGGTTTCATCAGTGCTTACGCATTCTGAAATTGCCACCCTCTGCTTGCCTCCATTCCCCTCCCTGGCTCCTTGTTTGCTGGAGGCAAAGAACGCATTAAACATGTAAAAACAGTCCCACAAAGTTAGCATAATTGATTGGGAGAGGCAGGCTCCTTCAGGATACATTAGTTTCAAGCTCTTCTTCTCTCTGCCCTCCTCTCCGCCTCTCTTAGCAATTATTAAGTGCTAATAGGAGAAGATCATTATGTTGCCAAGGCACCCTGTTCAGGGTTATCCTTTGACTGCTCACATTTCTCCCCCCTCCCTCTTTTTTTTTGCGGAACCAGAGCATTCTCCACAACATTTAATCCCAAATCATCATCCTGTGTTCAAGGACTGAACTGCCACCAAATGGTAGCCCAAATAGAATCCAGGGTAAAATCCAGGTTGGCCAGGAAGACAAAAGCCATTTGTGTCCATGTGCTCATGTGCTCCTATTTTGTGCCATCCCCATTTCTGCTTTTAAGCATTATATAAGCTCCAGATGTTTGTGACCAGATGTAATAACTTGGCCTTTGGCCCTGTGTACAGCAGGGCCTTTCCAAGGTTGGCCCCAAAGCTGTAGAATACATATTCCTGGAAGATTTGTCATGACACCCACTGAGCTGGCTCCGGACTATGACTCTGAAGCCACGGAGGAGGAGCCGAAGGAGCCAGAGACGTGTCCTAGGGGAGAGCAGGGAACTCTGGGGGACCCCTGCATGATAGATGGTTTGGGCCCCTCTGTTTCAGAGGCAGGCCCTGAAGAGCCTGCTGCTGGAGCTTCTCCACCAGAACTTGCCCTGAACTTGCCTCCAGAACTTTCCAGCAGTTGGAGCTCCTCCCTCAGAACCCTACTTTGCCTGGGTCTGGTACCTCTTGAAGATCCTAAACTGGCCCAGACTGCAGAGTACAGGACAGTATTCTTGTTTATAGTTGGCTTTCATAATAGATGTTTTATGTTCCTATATAATTGTCACTGGGCCTTTATCCTATGCTGTACTTTTTATTAATTGTGGCTTATTTCATTTGTGTTTTGATTTGTCTGAATTACTGTGGCCATTTTATCTGTATGCCATTTTAAAGACAGCAAAAGGGGGCTTGTGTTAATTCAAGCAACTGTTGCTGGCAATTGCAGTCATCCTGCATCATGGGGCTTGTAGTTTCCTGGACCACAAAAGCCATGCTGCGGGCCGACTGCGATCATAGAAGAGCGCTGGCGGTGCCCCAAGTGCCTGGCTGGAAGGCGTGTTGTGTTGCAGCCTTGTTGAAACTGAGTCCAGATGGTAGGATATAAAACCCAATACATAAAATGCATGAGAACCTTTGGCAAGTAAAGAGAGGGAATGGTATCAATGAGAGCAGATGGGCCTGGTTGAACGAAGGCTATTCTGCATGGAAATCTATGACCCTTAAAAAAGAAATGGCTCTTACGACAAAACATTTATCTTGCGATTTTCACACATTAGTATTCAGGATAAACCACATGGATAATTAATAAGCATATTTAATTAATGAAATGTCATTTGTTTTTCTGAATGAAATAATATCTCAAGGGCATGCTTTATGAGTAACTGAAGTTCCGGGGGTTTCTAAACGCCAGAAAATGAGAAGCTACCACTGTCCAAACCCATAAAGCTAGGCTAGCTGGCCCACTGATCCATCTGAAACTGGCTCAGACAGTGTCACTTAATACCCTATGTAGCAATACCTCTCCGGTTAGCTCTGTACCTTTAGAGGAGAATGACAGGTATAAAACCAGGGGCCTTCTGCACACCCTTAATGGTAAAGACCTTATCCCTTCCCCTTAACAGGGGATCAGAATTCCAAAACTACCGTTATGGTCGTCTATTGACCTGATGTTTGTGTAGATGTTTCCTTGCACAGCTTACTGAGTATTGAAATACCCTTTATGTACACGGGAGCCAATCCAGAACTAAGCTGAATACATAAATATATGCAGCTGTCTTAATTTAAAGGGATTGCCCTGGTACTGGGCAGGGGAGTCATTCCAGTTTGGTGTAGTGGTTAGGAGCGCAGACTCTAATCTGGGAGGATAGGGTTTGATTCCCCACCAGTGTTCCCTCTAAGCTGAGTTACTGTGAGCTAGCTCAAAGTTTTTTAACCTCCAGCTTACACAATTTTGTCTTAGCTCAGGAAGGATGGCTCCGGAACAAACTGATTTATGCAGCAGCCAAATCGCTCGCTCACGACTTTAATGCCAGTAGCTCACAAAGTAGAACTTTTGCTCACAAGATTCCACAGCTTAGAGGGAGCATTGTGTTTCCACTCCTCCACATGCAGCTGATGGTGTGACCTGGGGTCAGTCAGAGGTTATTTCAGAGCTGTTCTCTCAAGGGCAGTTCTTGAGAGAGCTCTCTCAGCCCAACCTACCTCACAGGGTGTCTGCTGTGGGGAGGGGAAGGGAAAGGAGATTGTAAGCTGCTCTGAGAGTCCTTTGAATACTCAAGGGTGGGTTATAAATCCAATCTCCTCCTCTTCCTCTTCCTCCTCTTCTTCTTCTCTGAAATCCTTGTCATTGGAGATGTCAGGAATGCCAACCAAGGAGGACTGCCCACACTATAAGGGAGACCCATGCCCTTAGTTAGACCAATAAGCCTAAGTGTGGTGGAATCACCAACACTTGGTTTAAAAAATGATGGCACCTAGTTGGGATTCAGAGACAAAAGCTGGTGGTGAAGCTCAATCCACTCCACCAAGAAGAGCAGAGGAAAGCCTGGCCGAGATGGTAGCCTGCACTTGAATGTAGACCCCCCCCCCCAAAAAAAACCCCATAGAGTGAAGAAGATCTGCAGGCACATGGATGAAACTGTCACAGCTGACTTCACATAACCATTCTGCTCAGCTGCCTCTTCCTTCTTTCTGTTCTGGACTTTGGTTCCACCACCTCTCTTGGCCCAAGAAGGACAGCTCGAGGGACCACCACACCATTGCATGCCAAAGTCTACCATGCAGCAACACGAGCAGTGGCAGTCTGGGGATCAGTTCAATGTCCTCGTTCATTACTGCTCGTTATTCTTGTAGAGGAGAGGAGCTCTGAGCTGTGAGGATCATCTCAAGAGGTGACCTCTCTTAGGGATAATGCCTGTTTTTTCTTCCTGTTCTTCCATCCCAGCCCCTATTAGAGATCTTTGATGTTAGAATTAAAGGTTGCCATATTTTGCGATCCATTCGCTAATTAAATGAATGCATGTGTGAAAACTGTCATCAAGTCACAGCTGATTTAAGTCGACCCTATAGAGGTTTCAAGACAAGTGATTAAGCAGAGGTGGTTTGCCCTGGCCTTCCTCTGCAGAGTCTTCCTTGGTGGTCTCCCACCCAAGAACCAACCCTGCTTACAGCAAACCCAGCAAGGGGCTTTCAAGGCAAGTGAGAAGCAGAGGTGGTTGGCCATGGCCTTCCTCTGCAGAGTCTTCCTTGGTGGTCTCCCTTCCAAGAACCAACCCCGGTTAGAGCAACAGCCAGCAAGGGGCTTTCAAGGCAAGTGAGAAGCAGAGGTGGTTTGCCCTGGCCTTCCTCTGCAGAGTCTTCCTTGGTGGTCTCCCTTCCAAGAACCAACCCTGCTTACAGCAACCCCAGCGAGGGGCTTTCAAGGCAAGGGAGAAGCAGAGATGGTTTGCCATTGCCTTTTTCTGCAAAGTCTTCCTTAGTGGTCTGCCATCCAAGTACCAACCCTGCTTAGCTTCCCAGATTGGGCCATACTATACCATTCCACATCAGCGATTGACTGGCTAGCTTTGTTTTACTAGGAATCTTTGCCATTAGGGTCTGGTATGGTTATCACTCAATGGTTATCCTATTTTATAACTGAACATACACTTGACGCTGGTTTATACTAACTCAGACCACTGTTCCATCATGGGTAGTATTACCTACTTAGACTGGCAGCAGCTCTCCAGGATCTCAGGCAGAGTTCTTCCACATCCCCTACTACCTGGTCCTTTGACTGGAGATGCTGGGGATTGAACCTGAGACCTTCTGCAGGTAAAGCAGAGGCTCTTCTGCCGAGTCACAGCACCTCCCCGCTGATTGACTTACTGATTGACTAACTAGTTCTATTGTACTTGTAATCCACCTGGAGGCCCAGTGAGAAAAGAGGACTATAAATGAAAATAAATGAATTGCACAGGCAAGAACTACCCAGTTGAAGCATAAAGAATGATTGGACATACTGAATTGTACTCTAAAATGCTACGTTTACATTAAAAACAATTCTGGCAACCATCCAACTAATTCTAGCAGCTAAGACCGAGTTTAAACAAACTACTAGACAGGGTAATTTTTCCAGCTTGTTGGCAATCTAAACCATTTGTCTAAACCAGCATGATAATGCAGTGGCAGACCTTCTATAAAAAAACATATCAGAGGGAATTTATTACTTGCTTTAGGAACGTCCCTGCTTCCCCCATTCTTTTCAGCTTTTGGAACTGCGCAAAACGTTGACGAATCTTATATTAAAGACCAACTCCAAAGAAAAAGGAAAGGAAGACTTCTAAATAATACAGTAGACACTGCATCTCACACAACAGCTAATGTCTAATCCACTTTGGCAACCTTTTATGAACCTTCCTGGGTAAGCACAGGGCGCTATGCTGGGAACCGATCCCAGCTGCCTGACAGAGACTAGAGCGGATTCTGTTCCAGATGGCACTGAGGTTTTCGGCTGATTGCCGTCTTTCGAGCTAATTAGCACAAAACGCGTTCCGTCTGATGACGGAACCCCATCAAGAGAACATCTGGGGAGAAGCACGGGTTGTCTTGTTAACTGTTTTCTCTAGCTCTGCACGTAGGACTTCAGTGAACCCTTGACGGTACGGATGCTGTTCAGAAAGCAAGAAACAGGTAGCAGACTTTGGTCTGAAAACGCTATTGACCCAAAGCAGCTCCATTTATAAGAGCGCGCCTGTACTTTCCGGTTTATTAACATCACAAGGGTTATTGGTTGGTGTTTTGGCCCCGACGAAGTGAAACCAGAATAATTTCAGGAAATGATCGGAAAAGGCCTTTAGTTAATGTTCTGTTCTATGGTTGTGTATATGTTCCTGAATCCAGATGGATAAGATGTACAATGGCAAAGAGACAGAGAGAGTCCAGGGCTCAGCGGTGGAACAAGCCCTGACCTGGATAGCCCAGGCTAGCTTGATCTCGTCAGATCTCGGAAGCTAAGCAGGGTCGACCCTGGCTAGTATTTGGATGGGTGATCTCCAAGGAATACCAGGCAATGGCAAACCACCTCTGAAACGTCTCTTGACTTTAAAAAGTCTAGCTTGCCTCTTAGTGGTGCATAACGCTAAAAAGAGCTAGAACTTCTGTCTGCCAGACAATCTGAGGATCTCCTGAGTATACCGCACAGACTGCCATTAAGATAATAATAACAAGAATAGTGGTGGAACGTACAGTCTGCATGCAGGAGGCATCTAGTTCAGCTTCTGGCGATTCCAGTGAAAGGTTCTCAGGAAGGGGATATTGGGAAAGACTTCTCCATGTTTTGAGACTTGGGTAGGGTTGCCAGGACCACAGAATCCCAAATACTGAGACGTGGGATAACATTTAGTGATGCCATGAGGTAAGGCTAGGGTTGCCAACCTCTAGGTTGGGCACGGCGATCTTCCAGAATTACAGCTGATCTCCAGACCACAGATCTTGGAACCTGAGCAGGGTCGGTACTTGGAAGGGAGACCACCAAGGAAGACCCTGCAGAGAAAGGCCAGGGCAAACCACATCTGATTCTCACTTGCCTTGGTGGCCCCTTAAGAGAACATAAGAGAAGCCAATGTTGGATCAGGCCAGTGGCCAATCCAGTCCAACACTCTGTCACACAGTGGCCAAAAATGCCAGGTGCCCTCAGAAGGTCCAGCAGTAGGGGCTGGACCCCTTGCTGGGTTGCTGGAAGCAGGGTTGGTTCTTGGAGGGGAGAACACCAAGGAAGACTCTGCAGAGGAAGGCCATGGCAAACCACCTCTGCTTCTCCCTTGCCTAGAAAGCCCCTTGCTGGGGTTGCTATAAGCAGGGCTGGTTCTTGGAAGGGAGACCATCAAGGAAGACTCTGCAGAGGAAGGCTAGGGCCAACCTCCTCTGCTTCTCCCTTGCCTTGAAAGCCCCTTGCTGGGGTTGCTATAAGCAGGGCTGGTTCTTGGAAGGGAGACCATCAAGGAAGACTCCGCAGAGGAAGGCTAGGGCCAACCTCCTCTGCTTCTCCCTTGCCTTGAAAGCCCCTTGCTGGGGTTGCTGTAAGCAGGGTTGGTTCTTGGATGGGAGACCACCAAGGAAGACTCTGCAGAGGAAGGCCAATGGCAGACCTCCTCTGCTTCTCCCTTGCCTTGAAAGCCCCTTGCTGGGGTTGCTGTAAGCAGGGTTGGTTCTTGGATGGGAGACCACCAAGGAAGACTCCGCAGAGGAAGGCTAGGGCCAACCTCCTCTGCTTCTCTCTTGCCTTGAAAGCCCCTTGCTGGGGTTGCTGTAAGCAGGGTTGGTTCTTGGATGGGAGACCACCAAGGAAGACTCTGCAGAGGAAGGCCAATGGCAGACCACCTCTGCTTCTCCCTTGCCTTGAAAGCCCCTTGCTGGGGTTGCTGTAAGCAGGGTTGGTTCTTGGATGGGAGACCACCAAGGAAGACTCTGCAGAGGAAGGCCATGGCCAACCTCCTCTGCTTCTCACTTGCCTTGGAAGCCCCTTGCTGGGGTTGCCATAAGCAGGGTTGGTTCTCAGATGGGAGACCACCAAGGAAGATTCTGCAGAGGAAGGCCATGGCAAACCACCTCTGCTTCTCCCTTGCCTTGGAAGCCCCTTGCTGGGGCTGCCGTAAGCAGGGTTGGTTCTTGGAAGGGAGACCACCAAGGAAGACTCTGCAGAGGAAGGCAAGAGCAAACCACCTCTACTTCTCCCTTGCCTTTGAAGCCCCTTGCTGGGGTTGCTGTAAGGAGGGATGGAGACCTCTATACCTGAGACCCTGTAGAGCCACTGCCAGTCAGAGTAGACAACAGCGATCTCAACAGCAAGAAGAGTTGGTTTTATACCACACTCTTCACCACCCGAAGGAGTCTCAGAGCAGCTTACAATCGCCTCCCCTTTCTCTCCCCAGAGCAGATGCCCTGTGAGGTAGGTGGGGCTCAGAGAGATCTCCTGCAATTACAACTCCAGACGATACAGATCACTTCCCCTGGAGAAAATGGCGGTTTTGGAAGGTGGACTGTATAGCATTGTGCCCTGCCGAGGTCCCTCCCCTCCCCTCCCCTCCCCAAAGCCCCTGTCCCCAAGTTCCACCCCCAACATCTCCAGGTATTTCCCCACCCAAATCTGACAACCCTACAGGGACCCCATCTTGGAACAGGGGAGCTTCATACTTGGACTGGCCTTATGCGAGCCACGCGTGGCCTTTGCACCTCGTAATGATACAGACTTTCCTAACGAAACTGTTGCCAGGATTATTGGAGGGGAAGCCATTTGAGCAAGTTGCCGGTGTTATCACAGTTTTACACCAATCTGACCAGGAAGCGTCTCTGAATGAGTTCATTCGTGACATACTTTCCCTGACCTTTGGGGTGCCGTAAATCGGCCTTTATTCCGCATTGATCATTCCTAATTGCCTAATCCATCAGGGGCAGGAAAAGTCTGACCTGCTTTATCATAATTCATACTCATAAGAGAGAGCACCGATACTGAAAGGACTGATCCAATCAATTACGCCCAGTTTCTTGGGAAAGCTCCATGAATAAACATGGCACAACCTGGGCTCGTTTCTAAGCTAATTGTATTTATTTCACAACATACCAGCTTGTATCGCTCTCCCTCTTTAGAGGAGGAGATAGCAAGGCAATTTACAGGATGGCCAATAATTCTCTCCTTGGCTCACACCGAAGAGCAGGCAATGCATTTATTAAATCTGGGGGATAAAACAAAACCGGTGAGGATTATAGGCTGGGGGAACCCATTCAAAGTAGTCTCAATAAACTAGGAAGCCTGGCAGAGGGCGACACAATACAATTCCCCAGGGATAAATGTTTGTTTATAGGCTTTGGCAAATTAATAATAAATTTAAACAGCATTTAGAGAGAGAGCAGGTATGCAAAAGGTTGGATCCATCACAGGACTGTACCTAGCCTTCCTCAGTGGGGGGGGGGGGCAACCTTTCTAGGTGTATCTAGCAGGAAACCCCCCCCTTCCCCCCCACAGCTAGTCTGCAGGGAGAGGAAGCAGTGACCACACGGATCAAGAGGATTCAGCCCTCGGGCTGGTGAACTGGGCCACTATTGCCGCAAGCTATTCCACCCTGTATATAAATAAAAGACTGATTAAAGAATTCGAGGAGAAATGGAAAGCCTATTATACTAATTCAGATAAAGGTTGAAAAGAGGGGATGTAATTGATTGTTGCTTGGTATGATTTGTAAATGATGCAACGGAAATACTGTTTACTGTTTATTGTTTTTGCTAGAGACCCTTGCACTGGTTTATATAATTAGAATAACTAGTTTTTTTCATATATATATATATACACAAAATATGCTTTATTGAAATATATTAGTTGTGTTTGTAATCATAATTTAAGATAACGCTCTAAAATCCTTTAAGAAGCAATATAATGCCATGGTACTTTTTTTTTACTATAATCATATTTATAATAGTGGTAATATGGCTGAGAAAAAAGTTAGTCTCTAGTATCTTTCAATATGTTTTATGTGTGTTATATCTGATATATATGTTATATGATATATAATATCTATAATGTTTATATTTCTCAAAATATTTTTTTATGTAATACATCATTTGCATTTCTGAACAGTTTCCTATGTCTATGAATGCCATATATGTGTGTGTAATCCCACCTTCCCCCCTTTTTCTGTATCTATCTATCTATCGTCTATCTATCCATCCATCCATCCATCTATATTTCTCCCTGCAGCTTATCTGATGATAATAATTAGCTGCTAGTTTTAAAAGGCGAGGCCGTGGAGTACAGTGCGATTGTGAGATGTGTCAGTGCACCCACAACAAGATTTGTGTCGTTTAGCGAGGTCTGGTGCTGGAATATGTTTCATTAGCCTCTAAAATGCCACTGACTTCTGTTAATTCTGACCGGGTAAGTTCCATCAAACCAGGAACTGGAACCATGGTTTGAAGTTGTGTATGTATAAAAAGAACGACCAGTCTAGGTGCGCTGAAACAGATGTGGTGTATTTCAGCTACTTTCCGCATTGCAGTGTCTAGATTACAAGAGAGGATGGTCTTCCTAACGCAGGTGGTCCAACTTGGCACAGTTGTCCCTCCACGGGGCAATGTGATTTCCCAATCTTCTTGTTGCTTTTGCTGAAAAAGACGAATTAGCAACAGCCACCTACGCTGCTCAGTGGTGACAGATTGAAATATGGAGCCAGGTAGGCCCAGAAGTGAGATCGGGCCCACCTGCTCCTGCTCCCGCACAATTACAAGGGAGAATTGTATTCTGATGCGTTCCAGCCCATTGGTCAATCCATTCTTGCCCGTTCTGTCTCCATCGAAAAGTGGCCAAAAGGAAAAGGCCTGGCTGGCCACCACAGAGTCATCCTGGATTTAGCGGCTTAGGTAAATCTAAATTGAGGTCAGGTAGGGACACAACTCAATTAAGAACTGTTTTCCAAAGCCTGGGAAAATGAACATTATGGGGTTTGGGGATGTTCTCTGCGCATCTGTCCGTGGCACAGTGTTATCGACACACATGCGCACACGACAAACTATCGCCGTATCCTGTCCGAAGGCCACCCGGAACAATCCTTGCAAGCCAAGGATATTAAAATACTCTTTGGCTTACTCAGCCCAATTGAATTACTTTCCCTTTGTAATGCAAAACAGTTCTCGGTTGCTGGATGACAAAAGTTTCCCTTCAGCTCTCCGCTTTGAGCAAATTAAATGATAAGGTGAAAGGGGGAAGCAAAGAATAGGAGGCCGCAGGTTTCAAAAGGATGTGGGGGGAGACAACAATTGTAGAAACACTCTGAACCCCCCCCCCCAAGTGGTGAACGAAAAAAGGGCCTATTTGTGCTGTTCATCTTGGAAAGAGGCGCTTCAGCAGTTCTTGGCTATGCAGCGAGCAACCTGAATGATGCATTCGTTAATCTTGCTTTTAGGTGATACCTTATGCAGTTGTGATTTTGGATGCAAATTTGGGGCTTTAAAAAGAAGTTTAGCCAGCCCTGACGTGGATAAGCCCAGGCAAGCCCGATCTCTTCAGAGTGCAGAAACTAAGCAGGGCCGACCCTGGCAAGTATTTGCATGGGAGACCTCCAAAGAATACCAGGGCTGGGAGGCAGAGGCAGGCTATCAAGCCACTTCTCTGAACGTCCTCCATGCCCCCCCCCCAGTAGGAGTCGCCAGAGGTTGCCATGACTTCCAGGCATGGGCACACAACACACACGCAAAAATACCCCCCCCCCAAAAAAAAGATTTAAAGAAGTTTAGCATACAGGGGGACTAGTAGGGTTGCCACCCTCCAGGTGGTACCTGGAGGTCTCCTGCAGACAACCAAGATCAGCTCCTCTGGAGAACGATGGCTATTTTGGAGGGCGGGCTCTATGACATTCTACCCTGCTGAGGTCCCTCCCCAAACCTCCCTCTCCACAGGCTTTGCCCCAAAATCTCCCAAAATTTCTCAGCCCACAGCTGGCAACCCTCAGGACCACTGATGCACCTGTCCCATATACCTGGGGAAGGGCCATTGCTCAGAGCAAGGAGAAACCAAAGCTCAGTGGGAGAGCGTCTGCTTTGTGTGCTGAAGGTCCCTAGTTCAACCCCCACCATCTCCAACTGAAATATCTCAGGTGCTCGAGGGAGGTCTTGCTCCGCCTGACATGCCAAAGACCTACTGTTGGTCGGAGGAGGCGGCCATAGCTCGGTGACAGAGCACCTGCTTTGCACGCTGAAGGTCCCTGGTTCAGTCCCCAGAATTTCCCATTAAAAGACTGCAAGCGATAATATCTTTCTCTGCCTGACATCCTGAAGAGCTGCTGTTGGGCAAAGGAGGGGATTCCAGGACACCAGCAAGAGAGCACTGTATAGTTGAAGATCTGATACTTTTAGCAGGGAGGCAGCAGGCCTCAGTAGTAGAGCGTTTGCAGAAAGATCTCAGACTGAATCCCCAGCAGCCACTATTAAAGAGAGAGCAAGGGTGGAGTAATGATTGTGTTCTTGCTGCTGAGAAGAAGAAGACGACAAAGATGAATCTGACCCCAAGAAGCCCCTGCCTCTACCACAGAGTGAAGAAGAAGAGTTGGTTTTGTACCCCACCCGTCACTACCCAAAGGAGTCTTGGAGCAGCTTACAATCTCCTTTCCTTCCTCTCCCCACAACAGACACCCGTAGGTGGGGCTGAGAGCGCTCTGGGAGAGCTGTGACTGACCCAAGGTCACCCAGCTGGCTGCATGTGGAGGAGGAGTGGGGAATCAAACCCGGTCCTCCAGATTAGAGTCCTGCCGCTCTTAACCATGACACCACACTGTCTCAGTGCTGAGACAGACTAACCAAAGATCTGATTTAATACAAGGCAGCTTCGTACCTGTCTGCCTGCACACGGCAGCAATAGGGGATCAGACACCACGGTGTACATCAGGGTCCCCCAACATAGCGCCTGTCGGCACCGCAGTGCCTGCGAACACCTTTCCTGTGTGCCCACCAAGGGTTCTTAGAAAGTGGATAGAGTCAGGTGGGGCTTGTGCCTAGCAGGGCTTCGGACTGGCTGTGCAGGTGAAGAGGCAGCCGCTTCTACCTCAGATGCTGAAAAGTTACTGTGAGAGCCCTGCATAAACCTCGCGTTCTAAACTTGGCGTGGCTGGCTGCTCCACCCGCCCATCTGCTGTTCCGCTCACCGCCCTCTACCACGATTCCACGGGTGCCCACAGGCTCAAAAGGGCTGGAGACCAGTGTTCCCTCTAAGCTGAGTTAGTGTGAGCCAGCTCATGGTTTTTTAGCCTCTGGCTCATAGATTTTTGTCTGAGCTCAGGCGGGATGGCTCCAGAGCAAACCGATTTATGCAGCCCCCAAATCGCTCACTCACAACTTTAATGCCAGTCACTCACAAAATAGAATATTTGCTCACAAGACTCCACAGCTTAGAGGGAGCATTGCGGGAGACCAGCATTCCCTCTAAGCTGAGTTAGTGTGAGCCAGCTCACAGTTTTTTAGCCTCTGGCTCACACACTTTTGTCTGAGCTCAGGAAGGATGGCTCCGGAGCAAACTAATTTATACAGCAGCCAAATCGCTTGCTCACAACTTTAATGCCAGCAGCTCACAAAGTAGAATTTTTGCTCACAAAACTCCACAGCTTAGGGGGAGCATTGCCGGCAACCAGTGTTCCCTCTAAGCTGAGTTAGTGTGAGCTAGCTCCCAGTCTTTTAGCCTCTGGCTCATAGATTTTTGTCTGAGCTCAGGAAGGAGGGCTCCAGAGCAAACTGATTTATGCAGCCGCCAAATCCCTCACTCGCAACTTTAATGCCAGTAGCTCACAAAGTAGAATTTTTGCTCACAAGACTCCACAGCTTAGAGAGAGCACTGCTGGAGACCTCCAGCGTACACACTGACTAGGAAGGCTGGATCTGACGAACAAAACACAATGGCACTGTAAATGTTACAGTCAGAAGAATGGCCGGGGGGGGGGGGTTGCATAAGGGAGCAAAGTGTTCAGTAAATGTAAGTCTAACAGCCAAACCAGGGGACTCTGTAAAATCAATGAACTGAAAGACTGTCAGACAAATTGACTAAAACATTTAACTGCGTTCTCAATTATGAATCACCACAAGTGGGTTATGAACATTTTAGGAGTGTCGGCGGAGTTGAAGCGATTACCTTTAATTATGTCTCCGGTGTCCATTCCAGACTGCGGGCTCTGCGGAGAAGAAATAAGCAGGAATATTTTATGGCCCAACCATGGGGGGGGGGGGGGAGAGAGCGAATGAGCCCCCATGTATTCGATGATGTTTTCTTAATGGGCTTCTGTGGAATAATATTCGAAACGATTAAGAAACACCCGGCAGGGCAAACACGACGCAAAAGAGAAATGACGAGTGGGAATTGATATAGGCCGAGAAATTAGGATCTTCCAGAGGAGCGGCGGAGGCATTTATCCTAATCTCTGTAACCCTAAAACAGATAACTAATAAAAGAAAATAACCACCATCTTTTTCTCTCCACTCAGATATCTCACATACCCCAGGCTGGCTTCTTAAGAGAAGATAAATCAATGAATGTCTGGTCTGGAATGGTAGCCAGTTTGGTGTAGTGGTTAAGTGCGCGGACTCTAATCTGGGAGAACTGGGTTTGATTCCCCACTCTTCCACTTGTACCTGCTGGATGACCTTGGGCAAGCCATAGCTCTGTCACAGCTGTTCTCTCAAGGACAGTTCTGGAAAGAGCTCTCTCAGCCCCACCTGCCTCACAGGGTGTCTGTTGTGGGGAGGGGAAGGGAAAGGAGATTGTAAACTGCTCTGAGACTCCCTTGGGGAGTGAAGGGCGGGGTATAAATCCAATCACTTTCTCTTCCTAAATACCTGGAATTACACATGGATTTATAACTTGGATAACTGACAGCTCAACTAAACTGAGTTCAACATGGAGATGCCAGGGTTGGAGAAGAAGAAGAGGAGGAGGAGGAGATTGGATTTATACCCTGCCCTTCACTACCCGAAGGAGTGATTTACAATCTCCTTCCCATCCCCCTCCCCACAACAGACACCCTGTGAGGTAGGTGGGGCTCAGTGAGCTCTTTCGAAAACTGCTTGTGAGAGAACACCTCTGAGAGAACTTGTGACTGACCCAAGGTCACACCAGCAGCTGCATGTGAAGGAGTGGGGAATCAAACCCGGTCCTCCCAGATTAGAGTCCGTGCACCTAACCACCACACAAAACAGCTGCTTGGGAGGGTGGACTCTATGGCATTATAGCCCCTCCCCAGTCCTCACCCTCCCAAAGCACCACACCCAAATCTCCAAGAATTTCCCAACCCGGAGTTGCCAACCCTAGGGGACACCTCCGCCATTTTAGGTGTTTGGGCTCTTGAAAATGGTGAGCAGGCGACGGAACAGGCACGCACACACACACACACACACCCCACAGTCCCAGTCAGGATCAGGTTCCCACAGTGTTTGCAAACAAAGGGAATTTCATCCCTGAAATGCCAGAGGCATTCCTTATGGTTAGGGTTGCCATTCTCCAGATGAGAGCTGGAGATTTCCCAGAATTAAAACTGGTCTCTGAGTCACAAAGAGCAGTTTCCCTGGAGAAAACAGCTGCTTTGGAAGGTGGACTCGATGGCATTATACTCCTGTGAGGTCCCTCCCCTCCCCAAACCCTGCCCTCCCCTGGGTCTATCCTGAAACTTCCAGGAATTTCCCAACCCGGAGCCGGCAACCCTACCCATGGCGGCCTACTGCTCTGGTCCCCCTTTATTTTCTTCCACTGATTTTCTTTGAAAACAAATTTTATTTTTTCTTATCCAAAACTTTACACAATTACCTTCAGAATATTTTCATCACTATCATATTTTCTATATAACTGTGTATTCCGATTACAATTCAAACTCTTTATGACTTCCCACCTCACCTACACCATTATATATATATATATATAACAACAATTATAAAGATTTAGAAATATTATCTCTTACAGGTAACATATTTGGTTATAAAAAAATTTCAAACGTTTAAAAATATTATCTAAATATCGGTGATATGTAATCTGGCTTCCATTCTTGTCACATCAAACGTTCAATATATTTTCATTAAAGAAAACCATTTCTTCTTTTCTTAATATTATTTCAAACATCCAAACTCCTTTGGTTTTCAAACACCCTCAACACTCCATGCTTCCTAGAGGGAAACAAGCATTTTTTAAAATTTATTTTTTATTTCCAGATTTTCCAACAGACAGGTCACAACCCAGAGGGAGACAAGCATGTCCTCTTCTCCACATACCATGGGGGAGGTCGTCTTTGTTTAATTTACAAACTTGGTGGGTTTTTTCTGTACACCTAGGGAGTTCCCCGAGCATGCAGAAACCCTTATCTTGTCTACGGCTGCCTCTGCTTCTCTGCTTGACTGGAAGGCACTCAACCATCAAGTTTCCAATTAGACAGAACACGCTGGAGGATCCAGGATACTCTAAATTCCCAGGGACGTGAACAGGCCAGTTTCCCCAGCTCTCCACACTCCACTCTCAACTGCTCTCAACATTGCAGGCCTCCTGGCTGGGCCTCATCCAGTCGTCCGGGGGATATTTTTCCCCACTCAATTAATGTACAAAATTGAGTACTGCTAAATATCTCCAACTCCGTTTTCAACCTGTGCTCCATTATTTTCAGTGGAACTATTTGATTAGCCCTATCAGCCTGATCATTATTAAGCTGTTGATATTAAGGGTTTTTTAAAAAAAAAAAATCCCTTTCAAAAGACAAGAGAGGCAATATCAATACATCAATGGAGGGAAGAAATACTGGCAGGAGATGATATTCTTACTGGCAGGGGAATTCTTCAGACAGTTTTACTGACAGTCTGGAAATTTACCGGCAGTTAGCAGCCCCTGCGCAAGACCTCTCAGAAGGTGGTGGCTTTGTGCCGGCTGTTCATGAGCTGCATTCATCGACATAAGCAGGGAAACCGGGGTCTGAATTGAGGCAGGGTCTGTATTTGGCTCGGCATGGGGCCAGGAGCACCAGAGCAGATGGAATGCTAAACCTGTCAGTCTTGGGAGGGTTGGACACAATCCAGCCAATGCTCCCCCTAAGCTGTGGAGTCTTCTGAGCAAAAATTCAACTTTGTGAGCTACTGGCATTAAAGTTGTGAGTGAGGGATTTGGCCACTGCATAAATCAGTTTGCTCTGGAGCCATCCTCCCTGAGCAAAGACAAAAATGTGTGAGCCAGAGGCTAAAAAACCGTGCGCTAGCTCACACTGACTCAGCTTAGAGGGAACACTGATTCCAGCTCTCTCTCTCTTTTACCCAGGGCACCTCTGATAAAACTACTGTCACGACCCTATGCTGCTCTTTGGTTGCAGGAAGCGGGTGGGAATGCCTTTTTGAAATATTCTTCATGCAAACTGCTAGGATTGTCTCCAAGGTTCAACTTGAGCCTTCTGGATGTATTCATATGTCCTTTTCTGGGCTTGGCTTCTTCACAGATGCTGTTATGAATCTTTTTGGTCCACATTATTTTCATTCCGAAGGGGAGTTAAGTGTGGCCAGGATCAGGGCTTCCACTGCTATGCCAGGTAAGGTTTCCAACGTCCAGGCAGTGGCAGAAGATCTCCTGGGATTATAACTGATTTCCAGGCGACGGAGATCAGTTCACCTGGAGAAAATGGCCGCTGTGGAAGGTGGGCTCTGTGGCATACAAGAAGTGGGGACCCGCGATACTCACAGGGGGGGCAGAGCTCCATGGAGAGGAGGAAGCCGCCGCAGGTGAGTCTTCTTCCCTGCCCTTGCCAAGCTCTCTCTCCCCTCCACCCCCTGTGGAAGGCTGCTGTGGAAGGTGGGCTCTGTGGCATACAAGAAGTGGGGACCCGTGATACTCGCAGGGGGGGCAGAGCTCCACGGAGAGGAGGAAGCCGCCTCAGGTGAGTCTTCTTCCCTGCCCTTGCCAAGCTCTCTCTCCCCTCCGCCCCCTGTGGAAGGCTGCTGTGGAAGGTGGGCTCTGTGGCATACAAGAAGTGGGGACCCGCGATACTCGCAGGGGGGGCAGAGCTCCACGGAGAGGAGGAAGCCGCCGCAGGTGAGTCTTCTTCCCTGCCCTTGCCAAGCT
The DNA here is from genome assembly GCA_029233225.1 of Lepidodactylus listeri. Lineage (NCBI taxonomy): Eukaryota > Metazoa > Chordata > Lepidosauria > Squamata > Gekkonidae > Lepidodactylus > Lepidodactylus listeri. Next base: position 10,637,939 of record JARCFY010000013.1, read on the forward strand.
CTCTCTCCCCGCCGCCCCCCGGCAGCGACAGCGAGGCCTGTGCGGCTCCCAGCCGCTGGGCCCACTAAGCCTTCTCCCAACCACCCCCCACTGGCAGTGGCGGCAACGGCAGCGAGGCAGTTCTCAGAGTGTTCTCTGCGCATGCGCAGGGAACACTTTTACTTTTTGGGGGGGGGGATTTAAGTATTTCCCCCTATAGTTTTTTTTATAGATTTCAGATTTTCTGCACATCTGGGGATTGCCCCTAATGTGCAGGAAAATCTCTTTGCCCCCTAGGTGCCCCCGATGTGCGGATTTAGATATCCGCACGCAGGGGGCGCCTTGGCTATTAGATATATAGATTGAAGTCCCCCCCCCCTCCTCAGGTGTTACCCCTAAAATCTCCAGCTATTTCCCAACCCAGATCTGTCATCCCTAACAAAAGAAAAGGTGTGAGTGCAGGGTTTCCCATGAAACTGTTACAGTACTTCCTGATCTGTATTCAGCCACGCCTTGTTCCTCGCTGATTTCACATGTTTGCAGCCTAGCTCCTTGTACCCAGAGCCTTATGGGCCATATTAAATACTGGGCTTGAGGCAGCTCTTATCAAGCAGCAATTCCTTTTATTCAGCTCAGAACACAACAAACAGAACAACCCAGCAACGATCCCCACTTATATACAGTCACCAGCCGTCAAAACCACACCTCCTGACACAGTAATAACCAATCACAATGAACACTAGAGCATGCCTTATTTGCATTTCCGGTTTCATTCTCGACTTCTCTGATTGGTCTGTTATTTGGGCAGCCAATCAGAGCAAGCGCTCCATCATACCGGCAAGCAATGCTCTCTGACACAAGGCTCAGGCCTTAGCTGCTTCGATAGAACGACCTCTATATGGTAAGAGCCAATAGCAATGATTCCCTCCAAGATACGCCCTCTTCTGATTGGCTCACAAGGAGACTCTCAGGATCCTTGCAATCTATGAAAGCTTGGCACGGAGCTCTGCCACAGTAACAATACATAACCGACCACTCTCCTGCTTCGGCAATGAAGTCTTCAGGGGTCCCCAAAGTAACACCCAGGGGTTCCAGAGTGCCTGCCAACACCTTCCTGGAGTGTTTTTATAACATGGGTGGGGCCAGGTGGGATTTTGCTCAGCAGGGCTTCTGATTGGCTTTGGAGATCTGCTTGGCTGCGCAGATTCAAAAAAACAAATTACTTTTAACAGCAGCTCCCACTGTTTAAGCAGAGGGAATTCCGCCTGTCATTAGTGGGAAGGGTTTGGGCCCTCCCCCTTTTGACTGGCCCTTGACCGTCTCCTTGGCCAGTCTGGACAGTGGCCAACCACAGAGCCACATCGCACGGGTACTGTTGCTGAATTCCCCGTCTGTGTTCTGTCCCCAGCCCAGATGCGCTGGGCAACTCCCGCCCTCTCCCAAAGTGCGGCCATGTGCTCAAGCACACGGCTAATCACCACGTTCTGTCAATCCGGCTATTTTCATCTGCTGGCAAAGCAGACAGAGGCTACGCCTCATGGGACAGAAAAAAGAAAAAAAAGAAGAATCGTTTTCCCCCAGGACTTTCCGACTATCTGTCTAGGCTGAAAGCATTAATAGATTAATCACAGCAATTAATTGATTAATGTATTGATCGCAGTTCAACAGGGCCACGCTAATGAGCTTGTGTGGAAAAAAGGCTTATGGATGAGCACAGACTAACGTGCGTAGGTTAGCATTTATTTTTCTTGCCCAGCCTGAGCACATTTTTGACTGCTTCGTCCCTTTTTGAGAAAGGGAGACCTGAATGGCACTTGAAATCCCTCCCCCAGAAGACTCTAGTCCTTAAAACTCACTCTGGCGGAGAATATACTGTCAAGTGCAGCGTTTCCCATCCTGTGGTTCCCAGAGTTTTGCAGTTTTGCTGATTCGTGCATGCTCTGTTGTTGTTGTTTTTGGAGTCATGTACTAGGAAAAGTTGAAGGCAGCAGGAACCGAAGACGACACAACGTGAGAAGGAGTCACTCCGTCAAGGAAGCCACTGCCGCTTGCAAGACCTAAGCTAGGCATGTAGAGGATGGAGCGGAGTTGTTTTCTGTTGCCCCAGAAGGTCGGACCAGAACCAGCAGGCTGAAATTAAATCAGAAGACTTTCCGGCTAAACATTAGGAAGAATTTCTGGACGGTTAGAGCGGTTCCTCGGTGGAACAGGCTTCCTCAGGAGGTGGTGGGCTCTCCTTCTTTGGAGGTTTTCAGACGGAGGCTAGACGGCCGTCTGACAGCAATGCTGATCCTGTGAACTTAGACAGATCTTGAGGCCCTTTCTTACCTGCCCAGGGAAATGCTGATCACCACTTTGAGGTCAGGAAGCCATTTTTCTCCAGGCCAGTTTGGCTGGGGATCCTGGAGGTTTTTTGTCATCTTCTGGGTGTGGAACAGCGGTCCCTGGGGGTGTGGAGGGGGAGGTATTTGTGGATTTCCTGCCTTGTGAAGGGTTGGACTAGATTGGTGAACTAGTTTGGTGTAGTGGTTAAGTGTGTGGACTCTAATCTGGGAGAACCGGGTTGGATTCCCCACACCTCCACTTGCAGCTGCTGGATGACCTTGGGCAAGCGACAGTTCTGGCAGAGCTGTTCTTGAAAAGAGCAGTCCTCAAAAGAGCTCTCTCAGCCCCACCTACCTCACAGGGTGTCTGTTGTGTGGAGGGGAAGGGAAAGGAGTTTGTAAGCCACGCTGAGTCGCCGAGTGAAAGGCACAGGGTATCCAATCTCCTCCTCCTCCTAGATGACCCTGGAGGTCCCTTCCAACTCTATGATTCTATGACAGGATGTTTTGGAGGACATCAATTCATAGTGTCACCATAAGTTGGAAGCTACTTGACGGCATTCAACATGTGCACATACCAAGTAAATTTGGACTTCTGGGTCACCGTACCATAAAGGCTGGTGACCACTGATCTACTGTATAGGTGGCAGCTGGCAGCCCAGGAGTCATTTCTGGGGGATCTGCATGTCTCCTCCACAAAAGTCGTCTCAGACGCTCTGTAACGCCATTGCAGAAGAACCCCTGAGGAGGATTAGGGAATGCTGTAGTCGTAGGATTGCCATCCCCCCAATTGGGGTGGGGGTTTACCCACTTTTGGGGGGGCCCAATCTGCCGCTCGTCAGCTGGCTGGCAAGGGGAGCCCTGCCCTCAAGGAGCCCCATTCACACCAACGTGCCCGATACGATGATGTCACCTGGAGGTGACATCATTGCTCAGGGCACGTTGTGGGGGGAGACACTTGAGCATCTGAGAAAGAACTCTATGGTAACCATAGAGGGTTTTTTTAAAAATCAGATTTGAGTTTTTTCTCAACAGTACAGGCTGGAGCCCCCTGCTGGCAACAGGTAGGGACCTGGCGACCCTATGTAGTCGGATGACCTTGCTCTGTCTTTGAGTATGTTGGCAATTAGGTTCCATAGCCATAGTGGCTGCAGGCATACTGTTCCCTCCAAGCCATGTGCATGAGCAGCCACTCATTAACACAGGAAGCCCCGCTCAGCAGTAATCTGGAGCCCCACAGGGTCTTGCACTGCCCATTGCCCGTTTTAAGATAACAGCAGTTCTATTCTGCTCAGGATGTGAAGTGGTCCGCTCAGCTGGGGGGAAACAATTAGAGGGAACATTGATTTGCACCGTGCCACCTAACTCAGCATGACTGCCAGGTGTTACTAGTCCCGGGAGGCTGGCCTAACAGGCTGAAGAATATTTTTTAAAACTGTACATACAGTTGGGGGGGTGTTGGCATGGTGTTGGATGACTGGTTTTGGATGATCAACGCGCACCTATATTCCCATGCATTGTTAAGATACCATTCAGAAAGAATCTTGGTACAGTGGTATATACAATCACTTCGAGATTGCTTCTTTGTACCATTTTATCACTGTGCACATATAGCGAAGAAGTGACAAATGGGAAAAACGGAAACCTGTGGCAAACACCATGCAAAATCTGAGCAAAATCTGGAAATAAGAAATGGGACGACGAGGATGCATGTCACATCGGTTCCATTCCAGAGTCAAGAACGGGTCCTTCAGAACACCAAAATTCAGGGAGGAATTCAGCCTCCTTACAGAGAATTGGGTGATGTCGCTGCTACAAAGGGAGACTCGAGGCACGTATGTTGATTTGTTATCGGAAGCTGCAATCGTGACAGCGCAAAACCTCGCACGTGTGTTCCTCACAACGGAGTTCCAGCCAGGCAATCCAACTTCCCGAAAATATCTAATAAAATCTTAAATGGTTTCTTATCCTTTTCTTTCCAGGACAGCTCAGCCATCATCAATATGCATTTCTTTCTCAGCAACTAATATACTGGAATGTCAATAACGTGGCGGCTTATGAAAATATATCAAGTACTTTCATATTGTACCCGGCCTCATAAAATTGTACTTGAGCTGATAAACAACAGCGATAAAATGGATGGAAGAGGCTGTGCTGAATTGAGATTCCCCCCCCCCAAAAAAAAATGGACCAAGGGAAAGGGGAAATGAGGGGGGGGAGGCAAAACCTTTAAATTGGACTTTTCACTGCCTGCTGCAGAAACCTGGGGGGGAAGCAGAAATTAACGCCAAGTTTTTAAAGGCTTGATTAGAAACATGATGCATTGTGATGATTCAACTACCCAGGAAGCCTTGTGAAGATGACTGCCGCACTTGACAGTGGGGCATTTGGGGGGCTGGCCCCCCAACTTCCTGCCAAGGCCCCCCAACTTCCATCCAGCCCCGAGACCAATGCTCCCTCTAAGCTGTGGAGTCTTGTGAGCAAAAATTCTACTTTGTAAGCTACTGGCATTAAAGTTGTAAGTGAGCGATTTGGCTACTGCATAAATTAGTTTGCTTTGGAGCCATCCTTCCTGAGCTAAGACAAAAATATGTGAGCCAGAGGCTAAAAACTGTGAGCTAGCTCACACTAACTCAGTTTAGAGGGAACACTGCCCGAGACCCCCAGCTCTCTAGGCCACCCGGAGGACTCCCCACCACTGCCCCTTCCCCAAGTGCGGCTTGCTTTCCCATGTAGGCAGGCAGAGTGCGAATGCTGCAAAAGTGAGTTTTTTATGATTTTATTTTAACTGTATTTTTTGTTTTCTGATGTTAGTACCCCCTGAGTTATTTAAAAGCCCCCACCCCAAATCACAAAATTCTGGCTACGGGCCTGCAAAATCAACTGCTCCTAAGGCCCTTGTATATGTTAGCCAAAGGTCCTGGCTTTTGATGGCTGATGGCCACTAGCTAGCTCATCTTTCAGTTGCTTTGGTAGGAGCTGGAGAAGATCGCTTTGGAGTGGCGAGGTAGCTAGCAAAGGAGGCGGCTATCTGTGGCTTTGCGACTGACTAGTGAAAGAGAGCTTTGTCAGGGGAACCTTCCAAGGATATGCTGCTGCTTTTAGGGGGAGCACTAGGGAAGTTCAGCATGGTTTGTCTCAGCACTGGCCCCACCCCCCCGGGAGCTGAGGAAAGGCTGAAGAGTCTGGGACTTCCCAGTTTAGAAAAAGAGATGGCCAATAGGTGGGGCATGACAAATATTTATAAAATTATACAGGAGGTAGGGAGAGTTGACAAAGAGAACTTTTTCTCCTCCCAAAATACTAGAACTCGAGGGCATCCCATGAAGCTGATGGGCTGTAGGTTCAGGACGGACAAAAGGAAATGTTTCTCTACGCAACGGGTGCTTAAAATGTGGCCTTCGCTACCAGTGGATGTAATGATGGCCACAGGCATAGTGAACTTTACAAGGGGATTAGATTCATGGAGGAGAGGTCTATCAGTGGCTACTAGCCGTGGTGACTGAGGGGAACCTCCACGTTCAGAGGCAGTCAGCCTCTGGATCCCAGTGCCAGGAGGCAACATCAGGTGACGGCCTCGGCCTCTATGCCCTGTTGCTGGCCCTCCAGAGGAACTGGTTGGCCACTATGTGAGACAGGATGCTGGACTAGATGGACCACTGGTCTGATCCTGCAGGGCTCTTCTGATGTTTTCATGTTCTTATGAGTGAACCAAGGTCAGCCAGGAAGCTACACGGCACAGGTGCACCCAAATCTCCCTCGCCTGAGTCCAACACTCTTAACCAGCTCTCAGATTTGTAGAAATTCTATACCCCGTGCCGAGAGCTGTGCTTGCATGGGATTACAAATCTGAATTTAAGTGTCACTTCTCTGGGATGACTGTCATACTCTCATCATCCACCTGAGGGCAAACCTAATGCTAGAACTCTTGATGCTTCTATTATTAATCCCTGTTAGCAAAGGATGGAATTTTCCCCCATTGATCCTACGAATCAATATCTATGAAGTGGGAGATGGATGACTTTGCTGATCAGCCCCACAGTTCACACCCGAGACCTTTGATTTCTAATTTGGTGCCATTTCTGGGCAGGTGTGTGTGTGTGTGTGTGTGTGTGTGTGTGTGTGTGTGTGTGTGTGTGCGCGCAAACAGAACAAAAATACCAATTAAACTCTTGTTAGCAGTTCCCTCATTGTCGAAGTCAGCCATACAAGCTACAGTTCTACAGTCAGCTCATGCTGTTGTAAAAGGACAACTTTGTGTCCCTCTAAAGAGGTTTCTATATATATTATATCAGTGGGGTTTCTCTCACTTTCAGAAGACAGGTGACGGCTGGAGATCTCCTGCGATTACAACTGATCTCCAGGTGACAGAGATCAGTTCATCTGGAGAAAATGGCCACTTTTTAAAGTGGTCTCTAGGGCATTATACCCCATTATACCCCTGCAACGGACTTATTTTGGTCCCGTAATACGGAAGAGCTCACTAGAAAAAGCAATCATGCATGGATTGGTTAGCGGCAAAAGGAAACCTGGTTGCCAAAGAACACAGTGGCTAGACACCATAAAAGTTGACACCAGCCTGAGCATGGAACAAGTCAAAGAAACAATACAAGATCAGAAAATGTGGAGAGAGCAGGCTCATAGAACTGCCAAGAGTCGGACACAACTGAACGGCTAACAACAACAACTTCACTGAAGTCCATCGCCCCCTCAAAATCTAGCCTCCTCAGGCTCCACTCCCAAAGTCTCCAGGTATTTCCCATCCCAGAGCTGGCAGCCCTACAGTAGATGGTCACCACTGTCATGACAACTGAATCTAAAACAAAAGTAAGAAGTTCATGCCAATCACAAAAGCATCCAAACCAAGCCCCCATGCTAGGGTTGCCAAGCTTCCAGTGACAACTGGAGATCTCCCACTATTACAACTTATCTCCAGATGACCAAGATTAGTTTCCCTTGAGAATACAGCTGTTTTGGAGGGTGGACTCTATGGCATTATACCCTGCTGAGGTCCCTCTCCTCCCCAAATCCTGGTCTTTCCAGGCCCCACTCCCAAAATCTCCAGGTATTTTCCAACCCAGAGCCAGCAGCCCCAACCCACACACACAAGTCAGGGGTTTCTTTTTAAAAAAATTAAATGTTATTGAAATAAACAAATGAAAGATGTAGACAAAAGTTACAAGATGTTCATAAGATACATTGCCAGTCTAAACCCCCTTTCATCCTGCCTCCATGGACATAGAAAACCCTTCACCAGCAACTGACAGTCTATATACTAATAGCCAAGAGTCCCCTCTGTGTGCTGATACTTATTTCTGCAGACAGGGGGCTCACTCTCCCCCAACATGTTTTTCTACAGACTCTGGGGACTCTATGAATCTGCAGAAAAATCCAAAAAGTTTTAAAAAATCTCAGGGAGGGTTGAATTACACCCCCCCCCCCAAAAATACCTTTTGAAATTGCACTTGCATGGATCTCCTCCAGGCTCTGCCACTTGTAAATATTTAAATAAGAAGAAGATACCTGAAGAAGCCTGGGTCTACTTGTACAAGGGTTGCCGACCTCCAGGTAGCACCCAAAAGTGAGAGATCACGGGAGGAGGCAGAAGTCCAAACAATACATCTGTGAGAAAAATGACAATGAGTCCATAAAGATATATTTGCTATTGTTGATAAACTAATGGAATGGGCAGAATTGGATAGAATGAGTTATTTGTTAAATCCTGCATGTAATAGCGACCCTACCTTTACATGGTCCAAGTTTTTCAGTTGGTTGTATTAGTGTAAATATTACGATGGTTCACCTTATTTCAATATGAACATTGTTTTATTTTTGGTTGTCTAATTTTATATATTGTTAAAAACCTTAATAAAAATGGATTAAAAAAAAAAAAGATATATTTGCAAAAAATATTTACTATCACAGTTGTGATTCTATAGAAAACTATCTTCTTTTATTGCTCACACACACATAGATTGCTTTGTCAGAGTGTGTGGCAATAGCAGTTCTTGTCAACTGATCCGCTCTGGAAATAAACATCCAGTGCTGACTCTCTCCCATGATGTCACTTCTTGTGCGACACTAGCAATAAGGCCCCGGCCTTTCTCTTTCTCCAGGCAGGTCCCCCTGCCAGCCAGCTGACTGGCAGCTGGAAGGCAGGGCCTGGTGGGCGGGGACCCCTGCCTTCACAGGAGGGTCTGGTAACCCTACCCACTATTACAACTGAGCTCCAGATAACCAAGACATTTGAGAATATGGCTGTTTTGGAGGGTGGACTCTATGGCATTATACCCTGCTGAGGTCCCTCCCCTCCCCAAATCTTGATCTCCCCAGGCCCCACTCCCAAAATCTCCAAGCATTTCCCAACCCAGAGCTGGCAACCCTAGCTTCAGCAGATGAGAAGGCAAAGATACTGCGTGAATCGGTCCTAATCTATAATATCAGTCTCTTAATTTGGGGATCTCTCCAACAGTCTTCTCCTGATTTCAGATGTATTTAAAAGCTTTTTATCAAATGGCTCTTCAAAGGCAGAATTCCTGGATCCTCCGCCCCTCACAGCTGCTTTTCTGCCCCTCCCCATAGACACATTGGTGTTAGACTTTATCATGTCTTGGTCCCTCCGCCAGTTGCCTTAAAAGACAAGCAAATCAAAGTCCTTTCTTAAGGAAATAATAGATAATTTTCCCTTCCCTTTGTGGAGCCCAGTCCCCTCTCGCCACATCATCAAAAAATAAGCCAGTGTCTGGAATCTCTAGTTAGCAATTATCCCCGGCTTCGTTCAGTCCTCCCCTGCCACAGCAAAAAGTCTCGATTTTGCTTTTTAAACGCTGATAGAGGGTTTTTGTTGTTGTTTTCTTAAGGAATTAAAACTGCACGCTTACCACGAACATTTTGAGGGGGAGGGGGATATTATGCTATCTAAAAGGGAGCGACCCAAAGCAGAAAGAAAGAATTGTGGAAATGCAGGTTTCAAAGAGGCCAGTTATAATAGCTGCACATGTTTTGGGGTTTGTTTTTTTTTAATTGAAAGTCTGGAGGGAAATCACAAAGGTGGATAGATAGCAGTTTTCATTTCAGATTGGAGCCTATATTTGGAAGTTCAGAAGGCTGGAATGTATCTATATTAGGCATGTGCTGTACGCTACTTTATGATTTTCCAGCTCTCCATGAACTGACTCCAAATGATGTCCTGGGGTTGCCAGTTCCAGGCTGGGAAGTTCCTAGAGATTTGGAGGTAAAGCCTGGATAGGGCAGGATTTGAGCAGGGACTTCAGCAGGGTATAATGCCATAGAGCCCACCCCCCAAAGCACAGGGTAGCCAGCTCGGGGTTGGGAAATGTTTAATGCCAGATGTTTAATATGGTCAAAAACCCATCAAATAACCACTAAAGCCATTAAAACACAGGATATATAATTCAAGCAAACACCCCTTTTAAAATCTTAAGCATAAATTTAAACTAGAAGAAGAAGAGATTGGATTTATACCTTGTCCTTCACTACCCAAAGGAGTCTCAGAGCAGCTTACAATCTCCTTTCCCTTCCCCTCCCCACAACAGACACCCTGGGAGGCAGGTGGGGCTGGAGAGAGCTCTGACAGAAACGGCTCTTTTTCAAGAACAGCTGTGCCAGAGCTATGGCTTGCCCAAGGTCATCCAGCAGGTGCAAGTGGAGAAGTGGGGAATCAAACCCGGTTCTCCCAGATTAGACAGAAACTGGCCTACGAAGCAGCCATTTTCTCCTGGAGAGCCGATCTCTGTGGTCTGGAGATCAGCTTTAATTCTGGAAATTCTCCAGGCCCCACCTGAAGGTTGGCAAACCTCGCCATTTCTGGACCGGGCCTGGAGCCCTAGTCGGTGCTCTCATGGAAGCCCTGGGGGGCAGACGGTTGAGGAACCTCTCGCGAGGGAGAGCTGGGGGGGGCCTCAGAGTTGATTTATTTTGAGGAAAAGACAATTAGTATGAACAGAAGTCGGCCTGAGACAGAATTGCCACATTCTAATGTGGGCCCATTCCTCCCCCCACCCCCCAAAAAAACCCCTCATGGAAACAGTTGGTGGGGGATCTCAGAATCCCCAGACCACATTGACTCCACGGGGAAATCTGACAAAAGAGCCTTCCCGGCATGATGAGCAGATGGCGGTTTGCCATTGGGCGTGGGGTTGCCAACCTCCAGGTGGGAGCTGGAGATCTCCCAGGTTTACCACTGATCTCCCGACTACAGAGATCAGTTCCCCCTGGAGGAAATGGCCGCTTTGGAGAATGGACTGTATTGGATTATACCCCACCCAAGCCCCTCCCTTCCCCAAACCCACCCCCCTCACAAATCTCCAGGAATGTCCCAACTCAAAGTTGGCAACCCTAAATTGGGACTATTGACTGTTTGACTCCGTATATTGCGGTTTTATTTTTAGCAAACTGAATCTACCAGTCTCTCCTTCCCCCCCTGGGTTTAATAAAAGGCTGTTTTGCTCAATTTAAGTACGACTGGGGCAAACATTGGTTTATGAACTTCAGAGACAACAACAAGAGGGTCTGGCCCATTTTGCTGACAAGGATAAGCAGTCGGGTGGCACACACGCTTCTTTATCCTTTCCTTCTCCTCACAGGAGGTCAGTGTGGGGTACATGGTTCGCCCCTTTTTGATCCCCACAACGACCTTGTGAGGTAGGTTAGGCAGAGAGACAGTGACTGGCCCAAGGCTACCCAGTGGAAAATTCATGATTGATTTGGGATTTGAACCCAAGTCTCCACAGTCCAACACCTGAGCATTACACCTCTCCCCCACCCCAATTTGACAGACAGACCTTCACTTTGAAGGGCTGCCAACTTTCAAACTCGTCCCTCCAGCTGTTCCTTTAAGACCTGTTTGACCTGCAAGTAATTATCAGGTGATGTTAGTTAACTTCATTCCATGAGAAGTGTTGTGTACTAAGACCGCGGTCACCTGACCTCTCCAATGGCGACCGCCACGTGGTCAGCGCACAAGGTCAGAATCTACCTGAGCTTCAGCCAGGTAGAACAATAGCCAGTTGGATCCTGAGCAACCACCAATTATGTGCCTAGGTCTCCCGCTAGGGGACCTATGAACTGCAACCACGGACTTAAGGTCCTATCAGGACTTGGGGGCGAGGTCGGGGGCATTGTCTCCGGCCGGCATAAAAGAGGGCTCTGAGCCCGGGGTTTTTCATGTTCCATCTGACCCTCAATAAAGAGCTTTACTATGAAATCACTACCACTCGCCTCCCGACTCCAATACTTTCCAAGAAGTTTCAGCTGTCCTTTTTGCACTCATTCACCCTCAGTTAAAAGGACAGGACATTGTCCCTGTCCTCTCCAGCATCCTAAAGTGATACAGTTCCAGGCAAAGCTACGCCATTTGATTCCGCTGGCTCTATAAACTATCCCTGAGTCAGTTGCATGGAAGAAAATATATTTTGTGTGTCCCGTGTTAAAGAACAAAGTCAATGTCTGGTTCTGTTTTCTATTGCCGTTTCCCAATTATTTATCACAGCTGTCTTCTGTGGATTAACACCGTGCAGAAAGCTGGATATCAGGGCTCTGTCTAATCTACCAGCCAGCTATGCAAGCGGGATATCTAAAGGCCCTTTTGCAAACACGGGCACCCCTCTCCCATAACAGCGACTAGGGATGCCAGCCTCCAGGTGGGGCCTGAGGATCTCCCGCTTTTACAACTGATCCCCAGCTGACAGAGATCAGCTCCCCTGGAGAAAATGGCTGCTTTGAAAGGTGGACTCTATGGCGTTGTACCATGCTGAGGCCCCCTCCCCTCCCCAAACCCCACCTTCTCCTGGCTCCACCCCCAAAGTCCCCAGGTATTTTCCAACCCGGACTTGGCAACCCTAACAGCAACTGCAGTCCGGTTCCTCACTGCTATTCTCTGCCCAAAGATTCAACGACTGCTCAATTCACCAGGTCCATAAAATAACACTGGTGACATTTTTAAAGTTTCACTCGCAAAGGAACTGGGGGGCGGGGGTAATGCCCGTTCTTATGGGGAATGCAAAAAATGGCTGTTCAGAGAAGTGATCCTTTGGCGCCATCCGGTGGTTATCCCTTGAATTTTCACGCTTGCCCTCAGTGATGTTTGCCTTCAGAGGAATCTGTGTAGCATTGCCCCAGTTCAGATGCAAGGACAAACCATGGTTTGTCTTGACGTAAACCCCCCTGCCTTCCTGTGCACCTCATTGGTGGATTGTTAATTAAATGCTTGCACATTGCTTTTTTGTTACACTCAAACCATAAGCAATTGTTTGTTCTCTTACCTCTTTACCAGGATTCCAAACTCTGGCCTGAACACAAGAACATAAGAGCCCTGCTGGATCAGACCAGGGGTCCATCTAGTCCAGCATCCTGTCTCCCACAGTGGCCAACCAGTTCCTCTGGAGGGCCAACAACAGGGCAGAGAGGCCGAGGCCTTCCTCTGATGTTGCCTCCTGGCTCTGGGATTCAGAGACTGACTGCCTCTAAATGTGGAGGTTCCCCTCAGTCATCATGGCTAGTAGCCACTGATAAGGCCACTCCTCCATGAATCTATCCAATCCCCTTTTAAACCCATCTATGCCTGTGACCGTCACCACATCTTCCGGCAGCGAATTCCACATTTTAATCACTCGCTGTGTGAAGAAGTCTGATCCTGGTTTGAAGATAGGGTGGCCAACTCTGGACTGAGAAATACCTGGAGATTTGGGGGGGGGGGGAGCCTGAAGAGGGTGGGGTTTGGGGAGCGAAGGGACCTCAGCCATGTACACTGCCATAGAGTTCACCCTCCAAAGCAGCCATTTGCTCCAGGGGAACAGAACTCTGTAGTCTGAAGGTTAGTTATCAAAGCAGGAGATCTCCAGGTTCCACCTGGAAGCTGGCAACCCTATTTGAAGAGAACAGAGCTTAACAGAGTGCCTAGAGGTTCGGCTACACTGCAAAACTATAGTTTGGTTTAAATGTGGTTAGCTTGTGAAACCAAGATTTGGCTCAGAGGTTTCATTGCCTCTGGTGACTCCCTCTCAGAGACTCAGAGACCCAGCTGGCATCCCAGCCTGTGTTGCAAGCCGCACTGGAAAACAAGCCAGGATTAAGCCAGGAGAAAGTCTGTGTTCATACATCGTCCAGAACCATAGCTCAGGGCAACTGTGGCTCATCCACCAACTTCAATCCATGCCTTTTGATCCTGGTTTCATGTACCCTACCCAACACAGCCTGCATTCAGACCACCACGCTTACCGCAGTAATTAAAACCATGGTACATACTTTGGGAAGGGGCCACGTTGGCTCAGAGATTAAGGCGCTGAGCTGCAGACTGGAAGGTCGGTAGCTCGGCAGTTCGAGACCCGAGTGCCGCGTGGTGGAGTGAGCTCCCGTCTCTGGCCCCAGCTCCTGCCAACCTAGCAGTCTGAAAGCAAGAAATCGCAAGTAGATAAATAGGTACCACTTCAGTGGGAAGGTTAACAGCGTTCCGTGCGCCTCGGCATCTAGTCATGCCAGTCACATGACCATGGGAAAGTCTTCAGACAGCATTGGCTCTTCGGCTTGGAAACAGAGATAAGCACCGCCCCTAGGGTTGGATTTGACTGGCTTTCGAGCAAGGGAAACCTTTACCTTTTTCAATACTTTGGAGCCAACAAACTTAGTCAGCATGAATAACTTCTGTGATTCAGCTGAGGAGCTTTCCAGCGAGGATCCAAGAAACTCACTAGGTCTCCTGAGATGTTGAGTGTTGTTTGAAAAATACAGCCTTTATTATATAACATGGGGGGTGGGGAGAGAGATAAATGTACAGGGAGCGGTTTAGACAGCTACAACGGGCTGAGTATTGTGTGTTCCTCATAGCTCTGAGAAACACTTAATAGTCAACCAAGACTGAAGCACTACATTTGGAAAGGCCAGTTTCATCCATCACCTTCTGGATGGGGAGGGGAGGTGGGGGGGAAATATCTGTGGCTTGCCAGAGACTGAACGTTAGGTGATCCAGGGAGAAGCAATTCATTTCTGACGTGCTTCAAATACAGGGAGTGAATGTGAGTGGAATTCCTATGTCAACCATAATTTCACCAATAATACTGCAATGTGAAAAATCAGCACTCTGAAGAGAAGGATTTAAATCAGCACAGAGAAGCTGTAAGGACAAGTCTCAGCATAAATACAGCGACGAACTCTTGTCTGTCTGTCCGTGAGTTTCCAGTGTTCTGGCACACAACCAAAGGCCACACCAGATATGACGCCGGGAGATCTCTAATCAGGTCTCCTCGGAGTTTCTTTATTATAAATAACACCTGTGGATGGCCCTGATTTGGATCAGGACCAAAGTGGGGTGGGCGTAAACCCCCCCCCCCCCCCAATTCTTTTTCTTTTGCTGTCAAGTAGGGTTTTCAAGGCAAGAGGCATTTAGAAGGTGGGTTGTCACTGCCTGCCTCTGTGTAGTGACCCTGGACTTCCTTGGTGGTCTCCCATCCAAATACTAACCAGGACCGATCCTGCTTAGCTTCCACGTTCCGACAAGATCAGGCCAGCCTGCCCTATCCAGGTTGGGGTTACCTGATCTAAACTGGCCCTCCTGGAGCTTCCATTTGCCTTGATGGTGGAAACTTACAGGTTATTTTTATATAGTGCCTGCATATTTCTCCTAGCAAAGCAAATGTCAACTCGGGGCGGGGGGGGGGACGAACAGACGATGACAGCACTTGAGAACAGGAAAATGGCATGGAGGGGGGGATTAAAAGCAAGCCTCTCACTGTGCTGCAGTCCCAGCTTGAATGGATTGACTGAACTGATTGACTGAATTGATTTGGAGGGTATTCCCAGGACCAGGGTTGCCAGCATCCAGGTGTTGGCTGGAGATCTCCTGGAATTACAACTGACCTCTAGACTACATCTATCACTTGTTTATTGTTTGTTTGTTTAAAGCATTTATTCCACTTCCGGATACAATGACTGCTTTGGAAGGTGGACTGCACGGCACCACGCCCTACCACAGTCCCTCTTCCCCCTAAACCTCACTCTCCCCGGCTCCATCCTCAGATCTCCAGATATTTCTGAATCTGGTGTTGGCAACCTTTCCCAGGAATCCTCTTTTCACCCCTGCAGGGCTGCCATCGTCCAGGAGGCCCAGGAGATCTTCCAGGATTAGAGCCGAGAGAAAGGGGCTGCTTCGGAGGGTGTGCTCGATGGCATCACGAGACCCTTCCCTCCCCAAACCCCACCCTCCTCAGGCTCCTGCCCCAACTCTTCAGGAATTTGGCATATGTACCCCCTTACCTATCCTAATGGTAAGTATTTTTTGAACAACTGCAGACTGCTCTTCCTTTGCCCGTGGGGACCAGTAAGATTGGTCACTTGAGCAGAACTTAAAGTGCCCTTCCTCAAGGGAGACCGGACCTGGATCTCTTAAAGGGACTGGGCTGTGGCTGGAATCTAGCACTCCCCTGAAGGTTTTGGGTAGGATTGCTGCCAGCTCAGATGGGGGGGGAGAAGAGGTAAATGTGGGTATTTAAGTTGCTTTTCCCTAGGCTGATAACAGCTATACTTAGGGAGGCCAGCCTCCAAGTGGGACCTGGGGATCCCCCAGAATTGCAGCTCATCTCCAGACTACAGAGGTCAGTTCCCCTGGAGAAAATGGCTGCTTTGGAGGGTGGACTCTGGGGCATGGTACCCCGCTGAGGTCCCTGTCCTCCCCAGGCTCCATCCCCAAATCTCCAGAAGTTGTCCAACCTGGATCTGGCCACCCTACCTCCATCCCCCACTGGGGGGACCTGGAAACCCTAGCTAGACTACACCGGGGCTCCTCTCTGGCTGCTCCCTTGATCCTATTGTCCTCTTGCTGAACCTCAGGTAAGCCTTTCTTGCACCCAAGAGAGTGTGTGTCAGGGATCTGGCCTCACATCACATCTGTCCCTGCTGTCTTTAATTCTGGTTGGGTTAGACATGCCCTAGGGCTACCAGAGAACTGCAAACAGCGTGGCCCTCAGTAGTAGAATCTCAGGCAATTGGCAAGATGGCTTCTTGGGTTGGCTGTGACCAAACTGTGCATCTGTTGGCTCCTGTGTCTCTTTTAAGCAGGGAGTCTCTTGAACTCAGAAGTTGGTCACCTGTTCATCTGTGGATCGGCTTCAGACCCCGCAGGGATTACATGAGTTATCTAGGGATGCCAGCCTCCAGGTGGGACCTGGGGATCCAACAGAAATACTGTTCAACTCCAGACGACAGAGGTCAGTTCCCCTGGAGGAAATGGCTGCTCTGGATGGTTGACGCTATGGCATTGTACCCCACTGAGGTCCCTGTCCTCTCCAGGCTCCATCCCCATATCTCCAGGAGTATCCACATCTGGATCCTTACCCCACCCCCCAGTTATGGCCCCCAGTTATGACCCAAGAAATTCCACATCTGGATCAGTTAGAGGTATTTTCTTATGGTCAACATGACAAGATAGAGATCTCAGAATTCCCCTGGTCTGGCAGGGTCTGGCATGGAGGGAAGAAGAAGAGAAGAGATTGGATTTATACCCCACCCTTCACTTGGAGTCTCAGAGCGGCTTACAAACTCCTTTCCCTTCCCCTCCCCACAACAGACACCCTGGGAGGTAGGTGGGGCTGAGAGAGTTCTTTCCTAAGCTGTCCCTGAGAGAACAGCTGGTACAGAGCTATGGCTTGCCCAAGGTCATCCAGCCAGGTGCAAGTGGAGGAGTGGGGAATCAAACCCGGTTCTCCCAGATTAGAGTCCGCGCACTTAACCACTACACCAAACTGGGAAGGGGAAAGAAGGTTTAATTGTCTCACCACCATGTGGCTTTGCTAATCCAAATGGGGGGGGAGGTGCACTTTTACTAGCATCCATCTTTTCCCCTTTAACAATGAAACAGCTAACACTTAAAACATCCTTAATGAATTTTCTTTTGATTTTCTTTTTCTTCTAAGCCGGCCCATCCAATTTATGCCTCTCCATCTGAAAAGCGCGTTCGATTCATCCCCTCGTCTGTCCTGGGGAACGAAACGTAATATATTCGAACGCTTCCTGTAAGCGGAAGGAACTCTGAATGAAACATAAATCCACGTTTCTTGACAGTTGCTGATTTAGGGTCCGGGCTCAGCGTGATTAAGCGTTTTGCTCATCCGTATTTTATCACTCGTGCAGTGTCAGTTTAATTTCCTCTCTCCGAGAGAGATCAATGGGGAAAGGGAAGCGGCTAAGAATGTGGAGCCATCCTTGCCACGTCCCGTCTCATATTGCAATCAGCCACTTGACTTCTAAAAGCAGTTAATAAGATGGAAAATTAGATCTAAACATGACACGCGTATCGGGAGGGTTCTAGGAGCCTGTGTGCCCCATAGCTTGTTTTGTGACATTTGGGTTGCGAGAGAAGGCTCACGCTTATGTCTGGTAGCCTCATCCAGTTTCAACGAAGGGTCAGGGGAAAGGATTACATTGCTTATAGACAGGGGTCATTTCGTAGAAAAAGAGGCGCAGGAGCTCATTAGCATAACTCATTTGCATATGCCACACCCCCTAACATACCGGAAGTGTGTCAGAAGGCAACACCCACCCCTCAGGCTCCACTCCACAGGGGAGTGAAACTGACCTGCTCTTCCTCCATTCCCTTCCCCATCCAATACTTTGTGGAATAAAAATAAGCATAAAGAACACACCCACACTCTCTTCCTGCTCCCTTGAAACCACCAGGTTTCAAGTAGACTTGAGATACCCAGGACATGTGCACCACCCATCCCTTCCCCTCCCCACAACAAGACACCCTGTGAGGTAGGTGGGGCTGAGAGAGGTCTTTTGAGAACTGCTCATGAGAGAACAGCTCTGAGAGAACTTGTGACTGGCCCAAGGTCACACCAGCAGCTGCATGTGGAGGAGTGGGGAATCAAACCCGGTTCTCCCAGATTAGAGTCCAACTCCTGACCACTACACCAAACTGATGGGGTGGAAGCTGCTGAAGGGTTGGTGAAATTTCTCCAGTACTTATGTGCCATGTGCCCAGATAAAAAATGGTATACTTAGAACATTTATATGCCACCTTGAGCAAGTCTCTGGAAAAGCAGCACACAGTCATAAAAGGAACAATGATAAAATTATCAATATTCAAACAAAACATTAAAATCAATAAAGACCCTAGCAGGGCTTTCCCCGGGGCGCTGCGCCTCTGCACTGCTTGGGGAAGCCAAGGAGGGGGCGGGGCTTGGTCATGTGCCCGCCCCCTGGGCTCCTCCCTCCCGGAGCTGTGCTCCTGTGCGCTCCTGCTCCAACGGACCCCTGCTTATAGAGAACGGTACCTTTAGGGCTTTTCTGCATTCTTGTTTTCCTTGCTTGTAAGTTCCTGTTTCGGGGGGGGGGGGGGGCGCGTTCCTATTCTGCACATGTTTTGCTCCCTCCAGTGGTCGGCTCAACACTACACAAATTTAAACTGCAGGTTTTTACAGATTCAGGTGGGTTGGTTTGAAGCAATAGAACAAAGTTTGAATCCAGTGGCACCTTTAAGACCTTGTTGGTCTTAAAGGTGCCACTGAACTCAAACTTTGTTCTTCCGCAGTTTTTTTATGCTGGGCATAAACCGGTGTAATATAGAATCAACCTCTAGAGGGAGCAAAGCCCTGGCAGAACAGGAACTTGCAAGCTAGGAAAGTGAGAATGCAGAAAAGCTCTTTGTTGACACATTGGTTCTTAGTTTGTAGGGCAGCTCAGCAGCAATTTTTGGGTTGGGGAGGCTCTGGGCAAGATGGCTTCTAGTAGTGGTTTGAGAGTTGTGCTAGACCTGAGGAGTTGGGTTGCCAACTCCAGTTTGGAAAATTCCTGGAGATTTGGGGATGAAACCTGGGGACGGGAGAGTTTGAGGAGTGGAGAGACCTCTGTGGGCTATAATGCCATAGGGCTTTTCTGCATTCCTATTTTCTTTGCTTGTAAATTCCTATTTCTTCCGGGGGGGCGTGGGGGCGTGTTCCTGTTCTGCAGTGGTTAATTCAATATTGCACCAGTTTATGTCCAGCTCCCTGCAGATTTAAACTGTAGATTTTTATGGCAGACATAAACTGGTATAATATCAAACGGACCACTGGAGGAGAAAAAAAATGCACGTAACAGGAAAAAAAACCTCCAAAGAAACAGGAAGTTACAAGTGAGGGGAATAGGGTTGCCAGCTCTGGGTTGGGAAATACCTGGAGATTTGGAGGGTGGAGCCTGAGGAGGGCGGGGTTTGGGGAGGGGAGGGACCTCCGCAGGGTATCATGTCATAGAGTCCACCCTCCAAAGCAGCCGTTTCCTCCCCGGGGAACTGATCTCTATTCCCTGGAGATCAGTAGCGGTAGATCTCCAGGTCCCATCTGGAGGTTGGCAACCCTACCAGGGGAAGAACTTGCCGAGTGTGCTGTGACAATCCTGCCTCCAAATGTACATTGTCTCCGAAATGTTATGTGAATGGAAGTCTCATGACAAAAGAGTTCTCCCCACGTTGTCAGGAGGCTTTCAGTTGCCAGGTTGTAGTTCTACTTTCTGGCCACAAGAGGGAACTGTGCGCAATGATTGCAATGAGCCAGGCAGCAGGCGTTGGGAAGTTTTCCTTTCCTGATTTTTGTATTGTCGAGCGTGGGCTGACAATTTGCATTGTGATAAAACAGATAAAACAGAATCACTCCCTCTCACCCCATTTTTCTCTCCCTCTTCTATAATTTGTCACCTAGAGCCACTTAGAAACAGGCTGCAGGTTTGTTTGTTTTTTCAGACAATGCCAAGTCAACTATGGAATTCCCTTCTGCAAGATGCGGTGACTGACCAACTGCTTTAAAAGGGATTTGACACCATGCGCGGGGCATGGGTCTAGCAACAGCTATTAACCATAGCAGCTAAATGGAGCCTCCATGTTCAGAGGCAGTATTCCCCTAAATACTATATACTGGGGTCAATTCAAAGGAAGTACTGTCCCCTTCATGTCCTGCTTGGGCACTTCCCAGAGGTGCCTGGAAGTCCAAGATGGAAACAAAATGCAGGAGTACATGGACATTTTAGTCTGATCCTACAAGCTAGCTTGCTTGCTTCCATCCCACCCCTCCCCCCCCCCCCCCCAGCTTGACCAGCTAATTATATACTTTGGCCTTTGCAGCAAATAATAGGGTTTTTTCACACTATCGGCTTTCCTTGGTGAGAGCAATTCTAAGCAGTCCTGCTCAGAAGCCTACTCAAATCTATTCACTTAGGCTTACTCCTAGGAAAGTGGGTTTGGGATTGCACTGGAAGTCCCTCCTGATGGGGAAGGACCATGGTGTTTTTGGCCACTGTGTGACCCAGAGTGTTGGACTGGATGGGCCATTGGCCTGATCCAACATTGGCCTCTCTTATGCTCTTAGTGGTAGGGCACGTTGCAGGATCTCAAGTAGCAGGTTTGGGGAGGGAGCCTTTCTCTGCCCAGGAACTGCAAGTTTGAGTTGAAAGTTCTGAGCTCCATGGAGCGTATGTGTTGCTATCACCCGCCCATCTCCCATCTATGGTTCGCTGTTCCTGGGTAGATGCCTGTGCTGCTCATTGTAGGGCTTCAGTACAAGGGCATGCAAAATTCCATGGAGACAGAATTCCATGTGGGGTAGCCATGTTGGTCTGGAGCAGCGGAACAACGTTTGAGTCCAGGGGCACCTCTAAGATCAACAAAGTTTAATTCTGGGCATAAGCTTTCGCGTACATGCAGACTTCTCCAGATACATTGAAATGGAAGTTACCAGTCCATAAATAGAGGTAGAGGGTGAGCAGCAAATCAGCATACAGCATAATGAAGATGGTTAACAGATGCAAGGACCAAACAAGAATAGCAAGCTTAGTTTATACGGTTACTACTTGTTGTTGTTCAGTCGCACAGTCGAGTCTGACTCTGGGCAACCCCACGGACCACATCATGCCGGGCCCTCCTGTCCTCCGTCATCCCCTGGAGTGTGCTCAACTTCATGTTTGTTGCATCGATAACACTGTCTAACCATCTCATCCTTTGCCGTCCCCTTCTTCTTTGACCTTCAATCTTTCCCAGCATCAGGGGCTTCTCCAGTGACTGCTCCCTTCTCAATTTGTGGCCAGCGTATTTGAGCTTCGGCTTCAGTCTCTGGCCTTCCAGGGAACAGTCAGGGTTGATTTCTCTTAGGATTGACTGATTTGATCTCCTTGCAGTCCAAGGGACTCTCGAGCGTCTTCTCCAGCACCAGAATTCGAAAGCATCTATTCTTCAGCACTTGGCCTTCCTTACAGTCCATCTCTCGCAGCCATACATTACTACTGAGAATACCATTGCTTTGATCATATGGACTTTTGTTGGCAGGGTGATGTCTCTATTTTTTATTATGATGTCTAGGTTTGCCATCGCTTTCCTCCCAAGGAGCAGGCGTTTTTTAATTTCCTCGCTGCAGTCACCATCTGTAGCGACCTTGGATCCCAAGAAGGTAAAATCTGTCACTGCTTCCACGACTTCCCCTTCTATTTGCCAAGGAGTGATGGGGCCGGATGCCATGATCTTAGTTTTTTTGGTGTTGAGTTTCAAGCCAACTTTTGCGCTCTCCTCTTTCATTCTGAGCAAGAGGCTCTTGAGGTCCTCTTCACTTTCTGCCATTAGAGTGGTATCATCTGTATATCTGAGGTTGTTGATGTTTTCCCCAGCAATCTGAATTCCGGCTTGTGATTCATCCAGGCCAGCATTTTGCATGATGTCCTCTGCATATAAATTAAATAAGCAGGGTGACAATATGCAGCCTTGTCGTACTCCTTTTCCAATGCTAAACCAATCAGTTGTTCCATATCCGGTTCTAACTGTCGCTTCTTGACCCTTATACAGGTTTCTCAGGAGACTTGTGAGATGGTCTGGTACTCCCATCTCTTTAAGGACTTGCCACAGTTTGCTGTGATCCACACAATCAGAGGCTTTAGCATAGTCAATGAAGCAGAAGTAGATGTTTTTCTGGTACTCCCTTTCTTTCTCCATAATCCAGCAAATGTTGGCAATTTGATCTCTAGTTCCTCTACCTCTTCGAAACCCAGCTTGTACTTCTGGCAGTTCTCTATCCACATACTGTGGAAGCCTAGCTTGTAGGATCTTGAGCATGACCTTGCTTCTTGTCACTACTTGTTTGGGTTTAATTCCGAGGGGAAACATAGTAAAGGAAATATAAATATTTGGTGGGCGGATGTAACCTTCTTAAGTGTGGGATGCTGAGAGTATTTAACTGAGACCCTGCCATGATGCCACAGGCTGTTTTTAAAATGGCTCAGATGCTTCATAGGTAGAGAAGAAGAAGAGATTGGATTTATACCACACCCCCCTACCCAAGGGAGTCTCAGAGCGACTTACAGTCTCCTTCCCCTCCCCCTCCCCACCACTGACACCCGGTGAGGTAGGTGGGGCTGAGAGAGCTCTGACAGAAACTGCTCTTTTTCAAGAACAGCTGTGCCAGAACTACGGCTTGCCCAAGGTCATCCAGCAGCTGCAAGTGGAGGAGTGGGGAATCAAACCCCACTTAGAGTCCACGCACTTAACCACTGCACCAAACTGGAGGTTATACAAGCATTGCCAAATTATACAGCATGATACTCTACTCCGGACTATGGCAAGCAGAGGCACAGATAGGATGAGGCTAGATGTCACATTCATACAGCCATGAAGTGGGCTAGAAAGCACCCTCTCTGCATTCCCTTTAGTTAAGCGCCTTTTCATCTTCAGGATCGAGGTCCTAGAAAAAAGTAGTTCAGCTGGTTTGCTGCAGAAACCCGTTGGAGGCGGAGCCGATTGGCTTATGTCTGTGACATCATGAACCCATCCCCACTCCCCGCTGTAACCTCTCCAAAGCAGTTTTGCAATTACTTTTAAACAGTGAGTGGACGGGCAGAAGGCTGATGACGAAGCTAGTAGGAAGCCGAGCCCACGCCGTCAAAGAACCCGCTGCCGTTTATGACACTTTTGCCTTTTACCCGTAGGGCTGCCTCCTCTGACATCTTAATCCCCCTGAGCCTTGCACCACTGTAAAGGTGATAAGATTCTGCCCACCACGGGTGGAAAGAGGATAGCTCCAGCGTGATGTCCGATCATCAAAGCTTAGCGAACCGTTGAAGGCTGTGGGAGTTTGCATTAGCAGGCACCTGCCTGACCTCACCTGCTGGAAACAAATCCCCGAAGGAGGAGACAGCTCGGCATCTTGCTTTTGAAGCGTTTGCGAGGCCCGTTGAAAGAGGAGACCCAGGCCAGGAGGTTCACGCTCCTTTGTAGCTCCTACAACACAAGCCGTTGCCTGCCTTAAGCCTGACAAGATGACACCGTCCTCTCCTCCCCACCCCCAGCTCCCAGTAGCCTTCATGTTCTTCAGCTGTTGCACAGGTGTCATGGGTCTTGTACAAGTGTTCCCTTTATCCGAGGGCCTCACACACCTTAGGACTCGGCTGATATGCTCACAGTAAAACAAAACGGCTTACGTGCAAATCCATTGCCAAAAATGGCAACAAAGATGGGGTCTCAAGGGAACACATATACCAAACCTGCTTTTTAACCGAAGTCTCGGGGCTTAAATTTTTGTCTCTTTTCTGAAAGGGAGATCACCAGGGAATACCAGGGTTGTGACATGGAGACAGGCGAAAGCAAACGAAGTCTCTTGCCTTGAAAACCCCAAGGGGTCGCCATGAGTTGGCTGTGACTTGAAGGCCAAATAATAATAATAATAATAATAAATTTGTGGCTGAGATGAGTTTTGAATCCAAGACTTCTCAAGACACCAGATTATCACAACTTGTAAATGGCACTGTAACAGACTTTTTTGGGGGGGAGGGGGGGCAAATTCTGACTTCTGCATTTGGCTTGCAAAACATCAAATGCCTCGTCTCCCAGCTTCCTTGATTCCAATTAGGAATGCTGTTAGATGCAAATCTTTTATCAACATGAATCGTTTGGGGACGTGAAAGGGACTCTGTTTTTGGGCTTTGAGTCTGGCGGCAAAGAAGCAAAGAGGGAGTGACTGAAGGGACCGTCAGCCTGAGAAAGAGCTTTGGTGGAAGTCAGTTCAGTTGACACTCCCAGGGATCTTGGGAAAAGCCATCAAAGGCACACAAACAGTGGGACAAAAATAGCGCTGCAGTACTACCAGAGTTGTTGGGAAGAGTTCTGGTTCTCTCTTCTAGAGATAAACACGGCTCCTGCTGAGAGGTAGGTCAGCCGATCTGATCTCTCAAGTGTGAGTCACCCATTCTGAGCTTTGTAAGGAAGCCGCTCAGCACACAATCACAGAGCGGCGCATCAGTAACCAGGTGGCCTGTGCTTTCGCTGCAAGGAGTACCGCACTCAACCAGGATCGCCCAAGTCCAACCGAGTCCAACGAGTGGCAGGCTCTAATCTGGAGATCCGGGTTTGATTCCCCACTCCTCCTCCCCATGAAGCCTGCTGGGTGGCCTGAGGCCGGTCACAGTTCTCTCTAGGGCTGCCAGCCTCCAGGTGGGGCCTGGGGATCTCCTGCTTTCACAACTGATCTCCAGCTGACAGAGATCAGTTCCCCTGGAGAAAATGGCTGCTTTGAAGGGTGGACTTTATGGCACTGTACCGTGCTGAGGCCCCTCCCCTCCCCAAACCCCGCCCTCTCCTGGCTCCACCCCCAAAGTCTCCAGGTATTTTCCAACCCAGACTTGGCAACCCTAGTTCTCTCAGAGCTCTCTCAGCCCCACCAACCTCACAAGGGGCCTGTTGTGGGGAGAGGGAGGGAGGGGCAGGTGAATGTAAGACACTTTGATTCTCCTCAGAGCAGAGAATAGTGGGGTATTTTCCTCTCCTCCCTTTCCTAAACCCCGCCCTTCTAAGGCTCCACCCCCCAAAAACTCCAGGTATTTTCCAGCCTGGAGTTGGCAACCCTGTGACAGCAGCAGATCCACTCTTTGAATTGCAGTTTGGCCGCACATTACAAGCAGTGCTCTTGAACACTTGGGGGAAAGTTTGCTTTTTAAACTTGCCCCAGAATTGCACTGCAAATGCTTGGCGCATGGATGTTCTCACACTGCTTTCCTGCTAGGGTTGCCAGCTCTGGTCTTGGATATACCTGGAGATTTGAGGGTGGAGCCTGGGGAGGGTGGAGTTTAGGGAACTCGGTAGGGTATAATGCCATACAGCCCACCTTGGTAGCTAATTTCAGGGTACCATTAAAGAACCAGATCATCATTATTTTATTTGTTGTTCTGTTTTTGCCACCTGAATGCAGCATTTTGGATTTCCTGCCTCCAGCACTGAAACTTTTTAAGCCTTCTCTGCTGTAGAGACAGATTCGCAGTTTGGAAAACTATGAATTGATTTAATCTATTTATTAGCCCTCAAGGTGCCTCACAATATAAATAAAATGATTATAAATACATATAAATAAAGTGATTATTTTGTGAATATAACAATATGGATTTAAAAAATAATAAAAGATTCAGGTGGGTAGCTGTGTTGGTCTGAAGTAACAGAACAAAGTTTGAGTCCAGTGTCACCTTTAAGACCAAGATCTGAAGAAGGTATCTAAAACATCGGGCACGCGCACGAAAGCTTATACCCAGAATTAAACTGGGCTCCAACTTTGTTCTGCAACAGTTAAAAACACACACACACACAAAAGGCCATAATTTAAAAACTCCAAGTAGGACACCCAATAAATAAAACTAAATCAGTCAAATGCAGTTCTAAATAAAACTATCTTCAGCTGCTTCCTGAAGACCAACAGTAAGAGCGCCAGGCGTGCCTCCCTGGGAAATATTCGGCATTGTTTCCTTGCTCAGCCCACAAGGGGTCAGTATTAACAGCTGAGATCATGACTGCTTTGGTGACTGAATAATGCATGGCGTGGACGGAACAGTTAGATTAGAGTCGAGTAGCACTTTAGGGACCAGCAAGGGTTTCAAGATATAAGCTTTCAAGAGTCAAAACTCCCTTCATCAGACATGAGTCTGGGGAGCAAACAATTCAAATACAGCAAATATGGGCCTTGGTCAAAAAGTCTGGCTTCTCTGCGGCCTTGTTTTACAGTCTGGAGAATTTGTGGAACGTCGACTAATAGGGTCGCCAACCTCCAGATGGTGGCTGAAGATCTCCCCACTATTACAACTGATCTCCAGGCAACAGAAATTAGCTCACCTGGAGAAAACAGCCACTTTGGAAGGTGGACTCTATGACATTATACCCCAACCCCATCCTCCTCAGGCTCCACTTCCCAAAATCTCTAGGTATTTCCCAACCAAGAGCTAGCAACCCTATCAACTAACCATCACACAGGCTCTAGATGCTGGGGGAACTGGATGTGTTTGTCTCCTAGACAAAAAATGTAAAATATAGAGCAAAGTTTGAGTCCAGTGAAACCTTTTAAGACCAACAGGTTTTTTTTCAAAGTATAAGCTCTCGTGTGCATGCACACTTCTTCAAATACATCTCGCCTCTGCTTAAAAACCTATATAAACTAAGCTTATTATTCCTGCGTATAGACAGGGTCAATAATGGTCAGTTTTGGTTGTCACTGTACAATTTGATTCTTAATTGAGGCAATCACCAGGATCAATATCTGTTCGTTTGTTTTTAAATCTGTGAGTATGGACAAGTTGTATATTTAGCAAAAAATGCAGAACTGAATTATTCAAGAGGGCTTTTCTATGCAGGCAATAGGGTAGCCCTGTACAAAATCATTCCCAAAGTTACTCGGACAAATTGTCGGGGACTGTGGGCTAAACTACTGTGTGTAGTTTGCTGTGGGCTGGATCTTATTGTGCGGTTTTGCATCATTTCATGTGCTTTGCTTCAGTTCTGGCTGAAGACAGATTGGCAATCTGGAGCGAGAGGAAAGCGGGGCCGAAAGTTGCGGGGGAAAACTGCTCCGAGGCTGGCCTTTCACACTGGCCAGACTCCTGCATTAGCATACCGGACCGGAGCGTTCAGACTGCTGCGGAGTGGCCCCGGGTGGGCCGGTCTCCGCAGCTTGCATAGGCACATGGCCGCATCAGCAGTCTAGAAATTTAAAATCTCTCCACCTCCTCTATTGGGGCATGAGTGCGTATAGGTGTGTGAGTGCTCACGCGCATATCTCCGTGATGGCACATCCACACCGCCGCCTCCGCTTGAATCCCGCCTTCTTCTGGTTCACACTGCACCGAAGCGGGATGCAAGCGGCAGATGGCCTCTGGACACTGGTTTCTCCCGGTGTCCTTCGAACACGGAAGGGAAGCGGCTGGAAAGTGGGTAAGCATGGAAGGGAGACAGGGACCAGCTGCAGCTGTTTGAACGGGCTCCCTTCCCCCGCTTTACAAGTGGAGCTCTCCCACTCTACATTGCCAGTCTGTCTTCAGCCTCTGTCTTTTAGACTTCAGCTTCAGGGGAGCTGTCCTGGATGGCTCTGGGAATCAGCATGTGTTGTGGGGGCATGCAGACGATCCTCACTCAGGCCTGCTAGCAGCCAGAGCTGCCACTGAATTTGGGAGGGGGGGGGGCATGCGGTGACTGCGCAAAGTTTGGCCCGTGGAGAGGCATTCTTCAGCAGTTTCTTCCACACATCGGGGGACTAGTCCTGCCACTGGGCACACAACCTGGCAACCAGGCCTTCCTCCCCCACGGGCCACCCAGTGCCCATCCATGGCTTCAACCAAAGTCGGGGTCCCCTTGGCCTGGAGTGGTATTTGATGTGGCAAGGCGAACTTCGCGTCCATAAAACAGTGGGACGCCTCCGAGTCCACCACTGCAAAGAGGAGCCACCAGTGAGGATCAGGCAAGCAGGGTTTGACTGGTACGAAGAGTGGGCCAAGAGTTTCCCCGGAACCTCCCGTAGAATCACTGAATTGCCCCAAGGGGTTCGGCCCACACTGACTTGGGGCTGGTCTTTTGGCACCACCAGCTGCAGCTTTCTTTTTGCGAGGCAATTGTTGGGAAAATGCTCCATGCCGCCCTGGTATAGGCACAGGTTGTTGTCCCACCGCCGGGTCTTCTCCACTGGCGTTAAAGGAGGCCGGGCTCCCTTCGGCTGCACGGGCTCTCCAGTGTCCTGATGAACACTCGGTGGAGGGGGCTGGGGGAGCAGGAGCAGGAAAAATGCATTGGGTCGACTGTGGCGGGTGGACTCTGGGGCATTGTACCCCACTGAGGTCCCCTGCCCTCCCCAGGCTCCACCTCCAAATCTCCAGGAATTTCCCGACCTGGATCTGGCCAAAAAGACCCATCCTCCGCCAGTGGCCAGGCAATCTTTAGCCCTTCTCAGATCGCACCAGTGGTGGTTGGCTAGAGGCCGCAGTGCTGCCTGTCAAAACTCTACGGAGCAAGAGCTATCAGATCCGAAGCTCAAGCCTCTTTTCAGGGCTCGCCCAAGCCATGCCGGGAGCCAGTTCTGAGGGACAGCTGAATCCTCGAGACTTTTCTCATCATCCCTAACGGCCTACATCAGAGTCCTGACACGGTGCAACCTTTGTCAGAGCTCGGATTTCATTTATGAGGGACGCTGTGGTCGATCTCCTCTCAGCTGGATCCTTTCTATTTGGCAGCCCAAAACCTCTGTCCTTTTGCAAGAGTGTGTTTGCTTCTTCCCTCAGATGGTTTTCACAGCTGCCTCTTCCCTTCTACCCTGAACTCTAAATTTAACACCCTTGCCGTTTGTACTGGCGATCTTTGCCCTTATCCCCGGTTTCCTTTCCTGCGGCCCTTTCTTTGATCTTCTCAGTTTTCTGTCATAAAGGCCCCTTTTGCCAAATGTTCACTCATTCGGTGAGGATGATCCCACAGATCAAAACTTGCTTTCTGTTGACTGGTAAAGAAGAGAGAGAGAGAGAAAGAGAGAGAGTGAAAAAGAGAAAAGAGGGGGAGAGAAAAAGAGAAAATTAAAAAAAAACCCCTGGCAATAACATCTACATTTCCTCTGCTTCTCGGTTCCCTCACAAAAGATTTCTGCCAGAGACACAAAGCCGGAGTTTCTGCAAACGAACCACACTCTGATAGCAGAAGTTCAACCGGGGGGGGGGGGGGGGGGGGGACCCAGAATTGTGATAAGCTGAAGATGGGGGGGGGCTGGGGGGGGGGAGACAAACGAGAAGCCGGCAGAGATTGCAGTGAAAGCTGACTTAAGGTTTCACAAATGGAACTAATATTTAATCAATGGGCAGGTCAGCAGGTGCGATGTGTTCAGAGGAGTCCAGGCACTTCAAATGGTTTGACTTTGTAATACGGGAGTTTGAAGTCTCTCTCTTAGAACTGGAATTTTGCCAGCCGTTAAAAAAAGAGAGAGAGAACATTGAGCCTGGTTTTTTTTTTTTACGGTGCCTGAAATCCTTTGTGCAGACCAAATAGAAAAGAGAGGGAATGATGAACAAGGAGAGACCTGACCCAGGCAAGAGCGCAATCTTGTCCTCTACTACATGGCACATCTGTCGGAGAGAAGAATTACCTTTAGAGACCCCGCGTTCCATCTAGCCCTGCCTTCAGGGTGACCACCCACACATCTTTGAGCACACATGTACGCCGGCCGTATCTGTATCCCCAAGCTGTGGTCATCAAAGATACACTGCTTCTGGACATGGGGGATCTGTTTAGCCATCACAAATAATTGTCAACGGCACAGTGGCGATCAGCAGCAGACTGGTCCTATCCTTCCGAAAAAGCCACCCAAGCTGGTGGTGCTTCTCTTGAGAGAGCGGATTCCATACGTTGTGTGAAGAATACATCTCACCAGGACAGAATACCTATTTTCACTTCATTATAACGTAGAATGTTAACAGTTTGTATTTTTATTCCAAACTCGTATAAGCTTCCAGTGAGCAGGGGTCATTTCGAGCAGGGGCTCGAGGGAGCGCAGCTCCGGAAGTTGGTGCCAGTCCCCCCCCCCCCGTAGGGGAATGCCTGCTTGTGTCATGGCTGCAGCAAAATGACCCCGTCCCCTGGAAAGGTCCTTGTTCCTCCGACCAGCCTTCTGAAGGCTTCAGCCACCACTGAAGCTATCCTCCCAGAATAGTGGTATTTCTGAGGCTTGGATTGGTAGCTGTCCCCTCTCTGCCAGCATATGCAAATAAGTTATGCTAATGAGTTATGCTAATAAGCTCCAACGCCTCTTTTTCTACGAAACGACTCCTGCCAGTGAGAGATGGGAAACGTGACACTTGGAATCAGAGAAGCCAGACATGAATGTCATGCTTCTAGTTCACTGAGAAACACAATAATTTTTGAGAGTTTATTTATTTATTGCTGTCAACTCACAGCCGACTTACGGCAAAACCGGCAGACTTTCAAGGCAAGAAATGTTCTCGGCTGATGTGCCATGGCCTGCCTTCTGAGTAGTGACCCTGAACTTCCTTGCTGGTCTCCCATCCAAGTACTAACCGGGGTTGGCTCTGCTTAGCTTTCAAGATCTTGCAAGATTGGGCCCACCTGGGCCATCCAGATCTGGGTGGTTAGAAGCTTAAAAAAAAAATTAAGTTTAAAGAAGTAAAATCCTTCAGGACAGTTTAAATATTTCCACCGTTTTAATGCCTGAAGTCTCTTTGAGGAAGCTGCAGCAGCATCCTTGGATATAGCTGGGTATGGGCAAGCTGAATCTTCCCCTAGTAGTAGTGATATAACCCTGATAACCACAGACCACTGAAATCAAAAGAGCAGGTTAGTTGTGACTCTGTGATCACTGGACAGGGGCCAGACTCTATTACTTGGAAGATTTTGGCGGTGATATTTTTGCATTCCACAGCTGGCCTTGGATCCATGATGCATCAGTGATACCAGCAAGAGGCGATAATTTTTAACTACCTGGAAGAAACATAACAGGAAGCCGTGTCATCCCTGGAAGCCAGGTTTGTGTTACCTAACCACTAGAAAGCAAACAGCAGCTTCAAAGGCAGGGTGACCAGATTTAATTTCCTATCAGATGAACCAAGAGAGAAATTTGTCAGAGATCAAATACATTCAAATACCTTTTGAGCAACTCGCTGAGGGATTGCTTGGAAGAGACGGAGGGGAACTTAAGGAAAACCATGCTCAGCTTGAAGGAAGGCAGGCTCTAATCTACTAAAAGAGAACATCGTAAGTGTCAGAGGGAGCAATCCTAAACAGGTCTACTCAGAAGGAAATTCCACTTTATTCCATGGGGCTTTCTCTCAGGAAAGTGTTCTTAGGATTGCAGGCTGAATGTCTTGGCTATTCTAAAGCCACAGATGTATCACCGAAAGAATTTTTTCTAGGATTTCTTACTTTTTAAAATGTATTTCACCTTGTCCTCTCAGAAAGCTGCCTTGATTGACACCGGAAGCTGCCTTCTGAAAAGCAGGGGGAGGAGCTTCCAGATTCATTCTTCATCTGTAGAATTCCATTCTTTTAAGCATTTTGCTTTGCATTGCATTCCCTTGAACTGCAGGAGGGAGAATTCCTAAAATAAGTTCCCAAATGGGAACTGGAGTATTCATTTATTTATTTCCATTTATAGTCTGCCTGTCTCTCTAGGACTGAAGGCAGATGTTACAACTGGAATGGACTGTGGGCTTAGGATGCTTTTGGCTCTCTTTTTGAGAACAAGAGCAGAAAGTTCAGAACTGCAGAATCCAGGAGGAATATGAAAGCATGCGGAATCAGACCAACGTTCCATCTAGTCCCGCTGCCTGTTTCACCAGATGCCCCAAGAAGGCTAATAAGCAGGACACGGAGGCCAAAACCTCCCAATGCAAATATTCTTGCAGAAGAAGTTGACAGACTGCTCTTGACTGTTCGCCCAACCACATGCAGCCTTGATCCGTGCCCATCCTGGCTTATAAGATCTGGCCACGAGGGGTTGCGAGGTACCGCCCGGGAAATAATTAACACCTCCCTTGTTGAAGGGAAATTCCCGGGGGCTCTCAAGGAAGCGATGGTCCGCCCACTCCTAAAAAAGTCACATCTGGACCCGGCAGAATTGGCTAATTATAGGCCGGTGTCCAATTTGCCCTATTTGGGCAAATTAATAGAGAGGGCGGTGGCGTTACAGTTACAGAGGTATCTGGATGACGCTTCGGTTCTTGACCCCTTTCAGTCCGGCTTTCGCCCGGGCTATGGGACGGAGACCGCTCTGGTCGCTCTAACGGACGACCTCCGACGACATCTGGATCAGGGCGGTGGGGCGGTATTGCTGCTGCTCGACTTGTCAGCAGCGTTCGACACAGTAGATCATCAGCTGCTGTCCCGCCGCCTTGCCGACGTGGGAATCAGGGGGCGGGCCCTACAATGGCTCGTCTCATTTCTCCAGGGTCGGGGACAAAGGGTGGTGCTAGGGGAGCAGCAGTCCTCGAGGCACCCGCTTGAATACGGTGTGCCACAAGGGGCAGTGCTCTCCCCGATGCTCTTTAATATCTATATGCGCCCCCTTGCCCAGATTGTCCGGAGGTTTGGGCTGGGATGTCATCAGTATGCGGATGACACCCAGCTCTATCTGATGTTGGGCGGCCGGTCGGACTCCGGCCCGGACGATCTTGACCGGGCATTGCACGCCGTGGCTGACTGGCTCAGATCTAGCAGGTTGAAATTGAACCCGGCAAAGACAGAGGTCCTGTGCCTGGGTCGCTGCGGTCCAGAGTGGGGGGTCCTGCTCCCGACCTTCGACGGGGCGCCGTTGGTGCCAGCGCCGAGGGCAAGGAGTCTGGGAGTGCTCCTGGAGCCGTCCTTGTCAATGGAGGCCCAGGTAGCAGCCACTGCCAAGTCAGCCTTTTACCACCTACGGCTGGCGAGGTAGCTGGTTCCCTACCTGGACCGCGATGGCCTCGCCACAGTGATCCATGCGACGGTCACCTCGAGGTTAGACTACTGTAACGCTCTCTACATGGGGCTGCCTTTGGTGCAAACCCGGAAGCTGCAGCTGGTGCAGAATGCCGCGGCCAGGCTACTGATGGGTCTCGCAAGGCGGGACCACGTCGGGCCTGTGCTGGCGGCGCTGCACTGGCTGCCTATAGCATACCGAGTTCGCTTCAAAGTGCTGGTTCTTACCTATAAAGCCCTATATGGCCACGGTCCAACATACCTGAGGGACCGCCTTTCTCCATATCAACCCCAGAGAGCGCTACGGTCGGGGTCTGAACACAGGCTACGTGTTCCTGGCCCCAGAGACACCAGGCTGGCCAGAACGAGGACCAGGGCTTTTTCGGGCGGCTCCTATCTGGTGGAACGAGCTCCCAGAGGAGATCAGGGCCCTGCGGGACCTTATGCAGTTCCGCAGGGCCTGTAAGACGGAGCTCTTCCGCCAGGCTTTTGAATAGGAGCCGCCACCGACGATATTAGGATACCAGCTGACATCAGAACCATCTTGGTCTCAGTGGTGGCCGAGGGGGGGGGGGGGGTAGATCAGCCACTTGGTCGCCATCGAATGCTGTTTTATGGAAGCTTTTAGGAGTATTTATTGTTGAATGTTATTTATTGTTATTTATTATACTGTTTTTAAGCGATTTTATAGGTCAATGTACCGAACCGGCCTCTGGCCCATGTAAGCCGCCCTGAGCCCGCTTGCGGGGAGGGCGGGATATAAATACGAAAAAATAAATAAATAAAATAAATAAATAAATTCTGAGGGTTACTGCCTCTGGATATGGAAGTTTCATTTAGTTATGGCGGTGAATAGCCATTCAGGAACCTCTCCTCCATGAATTTGTCTAATCCCTTCTCAAAACCGACCTAACCACTGGCCATTGCTTTATTCTGTGGCAGAGAATCCCACAAGAATTACTCTTTGAGTGGAAAAAGTACTTCCTTTAGGATGAGGAGTCTTTGGAAATCATCCCTGATTTTCACCTCACGCTTAAGAGATGTGGCTTAAACAGGTTCATTTTACCTCATGGCTTAACAGATTCATTAAATATTCTAATGAATGTGACCGACACAGTCCAAGAAAAGGACCCACATTTCAAAACTGAAGTATGATTTTGTTCCTGCATTGGATTACGATGCTTCTTAAGAAAGTCAGAGAAGAAAGATAGATTCTTTTTTAGTGTTATAATTTTTTTTTTTAATTTTTAAAAAGATTCAGGTGGGTAACCATGTTGGCCTGAAGAAATAGAACAGAAGCGTGCGTCTAGTGGCCCCTTTAAGACCAACAAAGTTTAATTCTGGATATAAGCTTTTGTGTGTACACACACTTCATAACACTTCATCAGATACCAGAAGAAAGATGTTGTCCTTATTTTTAAGGTCCTTTGTGTGCCTTGGAGAGCCGCTTCTGCTTGGTAGTAGAGCAACAATGGTGCTGGAAGAGAAACTCAACACATTCCCGAGGAGGACAGGAAACTTCTCTCCATTCCAAAGTGGCTGGCTCAAAAAACGCCTCAAACACTTGTTGATAGAAACCAAGTTCTGTGTCTGCTCTGTGGCAAACGGAGGATTTGGATTTCAAATTGGCGGGGGGGGGGGGGGGCGGGGGAGTTGGGCACCTTCCCTAAGGGCCACGTCCATTCGATCCAAGCAAAAGCAACCCAAGATGAGATGAAACAGGACCCTTTTAATGGACTCAAACACAAGCAATCTGGCCCACTTGCAGAAAGCTTATCGAGCTTTAGAGAACAGCAAACCTGACGAGGTATCTTTTTACTGATTAGATATCTTTGCCACTTCCCTTTCCAGACGTACCTTTTGTGTACGCTGCTTTCAGGATTTTACAGTATTTCACTGTCGGATCACTGAGAAATTTGATGTATCTCTTTTCGGAGACCTGATGTTATCCTAAAGAAGGAAGGAGACCTTAACCCATAGGGCAAAGAAATAGATATTTTCCCACCGGCTTAGGTTCTCTTGGTCCTATCTCTCGGCCATGTGCCTGGGTGGGTGTATGTTTTGCTACAGGAGGAAACAATGTGAAATTCACAAGGATCTTACGCCACTGATTTTACTGGTGTATTGCTTTCCTCTCTCGTCAATTGTGAGCATTTTATCACCCTATATGCCACCTTGAGAACTTTTGTTCTAAGATGGTTGAAAAAAAATTAAGTAAAAATCAACAAGACCACTATTTTAAACCTCCATGAGTCTATCTACCCATCCATCTACTTTTTCCTTTTGAACAATGTTTGCCCTCACAGGTGGGGGGGGGGGGAATTATGAAAACAAATGATCCTTACTATTCGTGTGAGTCTTTACAATGTTCAAAGTGTTCTCCACACATTGGCAGAGTTATTTTAGTAGGAAGGCTCTGTGTGTGTGTGTGTCTGTGTGTGTGTGTGTGTGTGTGTGTGAGAGAGAGAGAGAGAGAGAGAGATGGTGGCTTCCTGATTCATGACTCCATTACTAAGAATGAGGTGAAAACAGGGGTCCTTTGGACCAGGGGGTCCAATTCTACGGGCCTCCAAACAGGTTGCCCCCATTCCCTCCATTGTTCTCTATGGTGGGGAAAAAGTAACTTTTTTTCCCACCATAGAGAACAATAGAGGGGATGGGGCAACCTGTTTGAGGCCCCGTAGAATTGGACCCCCTGGTCCAATCTTCTTGAAACTTGGTGGGTATTTGGGGGAGAGGTCCCAGAAGGTTCCCTGCAAGTTTGGAGCCTCTCCCTCAAACCCCCTCTCCTCCAGCCCCTCATATACCCTATGAGTTTTTGCCATTGACTTGAAAGGCCCATAGGGTATAATAGGGCTGAAACTGACATTCGGCCGGTTATGCTAATGAGTTATGCTAATAGGTATGCTAATGAGCTCCTGCACCTCTTTTTCTATGAAATGACCCCTGGGTAAAAATAATACGTTGTCCAAAAATAACAGTACTTAGCAAATAAAACTTCGTTGGTCTTGAGGGTGTCATTGGACTCAATACTTAGCATTTGTATAGCATATTCAGAGTACCATAACTATCACACCTTACAACAGTCAGACCGTGGCATGCCGGAGGCCAACTAGCTACTTTGTGGGGGAGACGTGATTTCAACCAGTGAGTTCGAAGCTCGCTCCTCTAGTGCATTACACCAGCAATTACGAGTTAATGAGTTATAAGAGAGCCAATGTGGTGTAGTAGTAAGGCAGCTGGATTATGATCTGGGAGAGCCAGGTTCCAATCCCAGCTCTGCCAGGGAAGCTCGCGGGGCGACCTTGGGCCAGTCACACGTGCTCAACCTAACCCACCTCACAAGGTTGTTGTGAAGATGAAACGGAGACGAGAGCAATGTATGTCACTTTGGGGCCCCCAGGGAAGAAAGGTGGGGTATAAATGGCATAATATTAATGACTAAACTAAGTACTGGAGGTAGACTGCAGCTCAGATTAACTCACTTGCAGAGAGATAAAGAGGGTTAAAAAAGAAGCCATCAACACCTTTTTCAAACTTTGTCTGGTGAATAGGCATGCCTACGCAGCCTGTAGTTGACCTTTTGGTTTTTCTGCTCTGCTCTGGTTTCAGTCCCCCCTGGCCTCACCGCTTGTGCTCAGTCCCCTTGCTGGAAACAGCATCAGGGTTTCTCTGTTGGGCTCCTAAGAATAGCGATACTTATCTACCTCACCCAGCGTGTCGTTAAGTGGCATTTGTTGTCTGCCAGCCTCTCAGATGAAAGGAGCTATTCTCCACGTGCCAAGGACCGAACTGTACTGGAACAGCAACGGGGCCTCGGGTTGATACCTTCCCTGTTTTATGGCTGGCCCTGCTTGGAGGGAAGAGCAAGGCGGCAAGTTCAGTGCACCACTGACAAACTTGCAAACATTCAGCTATTTCATTCATTCATTCTTTTAAACAAAATTCCAGACAGTGTTAGTGTAACTCGGAATTATAGCTCTTGGATTCTACCAGTCTTCCTGTTGGTGCAAGAGGGAGGAATGGCAATCTATCTTGTGTGAGTGGTTTTTTATCCATGATTGCCCATGACTGACTGCCATCATAGCCAGGTGGTGGCGGTGGGGGGAAATCTAAAGGGCCTATTCTTTAGAGTTGCCAGGTCCCTACTGGCCACGGAGGAGGGATAGGGGGGTAGGGTTGCCAGATCCAGGCTGGGAAACTCCTGGAGATTTGGGGGTGGAGCCTGAGGAGGACAGGGACTTTAGTGGGGTACACCCTGCAAAGCAGCCGTTTTCTCCAGGGGAACTGATCTTTGCAGTCTGGAGATGAGCTGTAATTCCAGGGGATCCCCAGGTCCCACCAGGAGGCTGGCATCCCTATTTTCCTTCTTGAGCCAGAAAAGGATCTGGTAGGATCTTAGCGCTTATACAGAATCTGCAAAGTTCCAAATGGTTCACACATATTGTTTCACTGCAGCCCATACAACATTCTTGTAAGGTAGGCCAGCATTATTACTCCCACACTGCCAAAGGGGGTGGGGCTGAGCTGTCTGTTTAATGCCTACTGCCGAGTTTGTGACAGAGATGAGATCTGAGCCAGGATGGACAAGAATTACAAAAGGGCTTGCTGGAAATGTAAAGAAGTAGATGGCACCTTTCATCATATGTGGTGGACCTGCATCAAGAAAGACAAAAAGATACTGGGAAAATGTACATGAAGGAATTCAAAAATATTTTTGAAGCTAAATGCCCAATGAAACCAGAGACTGTGTTACTAGGAATCCTACCAGATAATATAGACAGAATCTCACAAGACCTACTTAGATATATGTTGACAGCAGCCAGAGTAACATTTTCAGTGAAATGGAAGACAGAAGAATGTCCTACAATAGAGCTCTGGAAAGAAAAAATAGCTGAGTATGCAATACTGGCAAAACTAATTATATAGACAAAAAATCATTGAAAGAATTTCAGCAGAAATGGCAAGCTTATTACTCATATTATGGGAATAATTAACTCTTTTGAGCTCTGGAATTATCTAATATTAAAGGTGATGAAGATATTGATTACAATTTCAATATTGTATTCTTTATTCCATTAGTATTTAAATAATTAGTAAGAATGAAATTTAGATTTAGACAAACATTTAGGACAATATTTAGGTTTTTACAATGACATAATTTTAGCATAGAAGTTCATTCATCTGTTAAAGATGTCATCTCTTTTATTGTTAATAGATTATTGCTAACTTTAGGAAAGTTCTTGTTTATTCTTTAAAGAGAGAATCTATCCCCAAATTCTGTAAAACTGATGTTTTAATGTCTGTTTCAATATTTGAAATATGTAATACATTTGATAATGCATTTGATTTTACTTGTTGTATGTGACAATTCATAAAATTTGACAAACTTGATGCACCTATACTTTCCCCACCCCTCTTCCTTTCTGTATCCCACCTTTTTTGGGGGGGAGGGGAAATAATTAAAAAATTAAATTAGAGATTTGAGCCAGGTGTGTTACTGAACCAGAGGTGCCAGGGACTGAACCTGGGACCTTTTATAGGGATGCAAGGGAATGTGTTCCACCAGCAAACCATGGCCCTTACTCAAATATGCCTGAAAGAAAAAAAAATCCCACTCAAGATTGAGTCCCCCCCCCTCCCCGCATCAGTTCACAACCCTAAAGGGAGCTGCACTGCTAGTACCAGACTGCCCTTCTGAGTCCCTTTTTTGTTAAGTCTTTGTGTAGGGAGGAGGGGAGGCTGGCAAGCCAACCCACTGGGCCACACTTCACAGGGCTGCCACCCATACTCTCCCCCCACCCTTCCATGCCCTCCATTTGTCCTGCATTTTAATATGAGATCTGGGTGACCTGGTTTGTTCCGTTGACTGGGCTTCAAACACAGGGCAGATGAAAGGTTGGGAGGCAGATTCTTTAAAAGAGTCCTTTTAAGTGGCTTTCCCTCCCACCCTATCTGCTTCTGATGAACTAAGATTTAGGGTTGCCGTCCTACTCCCTGCTGGGTTCCTTACACTGAGTAACCTGGCTCACGGTTTCAGCACTCTGCTCTTGACCAAATGGCACCGATAATAACCAAATGTGACTGGGCACTGTTTTTGCATCTGGGTCCTGTGTGGACAAGTAAAGGCTGTGGTCACGTGTACAGTTGGTGGCGCTATAGTAGTGTTACCTGAGCGGATTAAATGGGCCCCTCCAGACCAGTACACCTGCCTCCTGTGGAGCATTTGTCAGCAGCCCGTGGTGTTCTGCGATGGAAGTGGAATAAACAGACACCACGGTGGCGTGGAGCTATCCTGAGGCAAGGGAGGGGAGACAGACCCTGGTCAACTGGAGCCCCATGCAAGAGGCGAGACGAAGGGGGGGGGGGTGGCCCCTGGCTCAGCCAATTTATGGCGAGGCAGACACTGCAGCCAGCTTGGTCAAGCCCCACATGAGATAAAGCAGGTGGTGGTACCAGGGCTCCACCCTGCACAAGCCAAGGTGAAGCAGATGGAAGCACTTTGGCCCTTTGAAGCCTCACAAGCAAGGCGAGGAAGATAGTGGCACTCGGCCCAGCTGAGCCCACCACACAGTGAAGTCAGGCAGAAGGCGGCATCCAGCAGAACACCACGCAAGGGGGAGCAATAGGATTGCCAACCTCCAGGTGGCGGCTGGAGATCTCCTGGGATTACAATTGATCCCCAGGCGACAGAGATCAGTTCACCTGCTGAAAATGGCTGTTTGGGGAGGAGGACTCTACGTCATTATACTCTGCTGAAAACTCTCCCCTCCCCAAACCCCGCCCTCCTCAGGCTCCACTCCCAAATCTCCAAATATTTCCCAACCCAGAGATGGCAACCCTGTGGGGCAAGGCAGAGGTTGGTGCCCAGAAGCAAGGTAATAGGTGGTGCCCAGCTAACTGTGTTACCAGCTCTGACTGGCAGCAGCTCTCCACAGTCTCAGGTCAAGATCTTTTACATCACCTACGGCCTGGTCCTTCATCTTCTCCTGCATGCAAAGCAGATGCTCTACCATTGAGTTACATCCAGTTTCTGTTGTTAGGCCATATATCGTTTCAGACTGCAAGTGGGAGGTTATAAAAAATTGGGATGTTTAATTGTTTATTGACTTAGGATAGTTCTATTCCACCTCTTCAGAGTCCTGCTCAAATCAACAGTAGTAAATAACTGAAACCAAACTTCAAGCTGTTAAAAAAAACCCTGAGCCCACCTTGGTGAGAAGGGCGGGGTATAAATCAAACTAATAAATAAATCTTGGTCCTCCAAAGCTAGCAAGTCTTCTACCTGAGATGCTACTTTTGTATGGTCATCGAAGTGTTTAAAAAATGTGGGCACATTCCAGCCTTCCGCTCCTCCTTCACTGTGGTGGAGACGTTCAGTAACATGTTCATGAGGCAAAGCTTCTGGGTCACAGCTCAGGTCTACATTTACGGTTGTGGCTCACAAATGCCCATCTGTCGCTTGATCATTGTTCTACGCAGAGAGCTTTCTTGGGAAAGAGACCTCACCTATCAGAGACCGTGGAAAGAACACTTCAGCTACCTGTCAAAAGCCCAAATTGATGCATACGAAGTCTAAGGATATCAACTGTGGGCTTGGAAAATTCCTGGTGAATTTGGGATTGGAGGCTGGGGGTTTGGGGGAGGGACTTCAGGAAGGATGTAATGCCATGGGCTCCACCCTCTGCAGCCACCCTTTCCTCCAGGGGAACTGATCTCTGTAGTCTGGAGAACAGCTGGAATTCTGGGAGGTCTCCAGGCCCCACCTGGAGGTTGGTGTACACACAGTGTTGGATTCCACCATGAAGAAAGGCCGCATGGTTCTCATGAAGAGGCACATCTTTCACCCTCCGAACAAATTACGGAATGCGTCTTTCGAGATAAGGAAAACCGATCCCCTCCGTGGCTGGTGGCGACTGTCAGCTGCGATTGGCCGTGTTCTCTGCCACCTGCCCGTCATGTCATCTGGATCTCATTCTCCATACTTGGCATCCAGTCAGTCGGAAGAAAGGGTGGGCGGTGGATGTTGAAAGGTGGGCAAATGGCCGGCAGCTGCATGTTTGCGTTCGAGATCGTCTGGCAAAGCAAGACCGCTGTGATTCCCCCACACACACACACCACGCACAATGCTTGTCAGAAAATGACCTAATTCATAACTTATAAACGGAGATTTAGAAATCTTGGTGAGGCTGAGGACAAGGAAAGGGGTATCGTTTCGTGTTCCTTTGTGGAGAAAGAGTACTGGAGACTTGTGGAATTTGTGGTAGCTGGAATCCTTTTATGTACATTGATGTTCTGCAGGGGAAGGGGAAGTGTTCGGAAAATAAATATCTGCCTCAGTTCCCTCAGTAAAGCAACAGTGTACCCTTATGCTGCCCCCTCCCCACCCCTACCCTGGCATTTTCCTGTCAGCAGTAGATTTTGAACTGATGAAAGGAAATATTTGGCTCAAAGAGCAATTGAGTTGTGGAATTCACTGCCGCTTGATAACCCTCTGAATACTAGTACCGAGGGAGGGGTGAGATTTGGTCAGCAATAGGCTTGCCAATCTCCCAAGTAGGGCCTGGAGTTTTCCAGGAATTACAACGGATCTCCAGGCTACAGAGCTGAGTTCCCCTGGAGGAAATGGCAGCTTCGGAGGGCAGACTCTATGGTATACCATAGATCCTAGGTGAAATCCTCCCCCAGATTCCCCCTTCCCCTGGCACCGCCCCCAAATCTCCAGGAATTTCCCTGGCCAAAAACGGCAGCTCTGCTCCAGGAGAGACCCTGGAGAGCCACTGTCTGTCTGAGAAGACAACACTGACTTTGATGGACCAAGGGTCTGATTCAGTAGAAGGCAGTTTCATGTGTTCAATCTGAACTGAGTTTCAGAGAGAAAGGCGGACTACAAATGACTGAACAGGCCAGTATCCTGTTTCTACTACTGGCCCAGAGTTGCCAAGAATTCTACAAGCAACCTTTCTCCCTCCTGGAATGTCCCCAGCAACTGATCTTCAGAGGTCTGCTGCCTCTCAGTGCATCCGTTCCCTTTGGTCATCGTGGCTGCAAGCCTCTGCTAGCCAGGTCCTCTGTGAATTTATCCAGGCCTTTTTAAAAGCCATATTAATCAGCAGCCACTAAGGATGTGCACCGGGATATGAACGAGTGAACATCTGAGCTGTCTACTCAACGATATTAAATATAAAGAATCTGGTTGCTACCATTCACAATGGTGGGCCATCTCTGGCTATGATGGCTATTTCAACACCTTGAGGCGTGCTTTTATAGCCCAGTGCAATTTGAACATGGACCTTCCCAGTCTAAATCCTAACGTTCTAACCACCATACCCCACTGGCTTCTTCCAGCATGAATGCAAAGAGAGGAAGGGAGGGTTGCCAGCTCTGGACTGGGAAATAC
This sequence comes from Lepidodactylus listeri, assembly GCA_029233225.1. Taxonomy (NCBI): domain Eukaryota; kingdom Metazoa; phylum Chordata; class Lepidosauria; order Squamata; family Gekkonidae; genus Lepidodactylus; species Lepidodactylus listeri. The sequence continues at coordinate 10,680,351 of JARCFY010000013.1, forward strand.
CTGGAGATTTGTGGGGAGGAGCTTTTGGAGGGCGGGGCTTGGGGAGAGGAGGAATCCCAGCGGGGTATAATGGCACAGAATCCACCCTCCAAAGCAGCCATTTTCTCCAGGGGAACTGAACTCTGACACCTGGAGATCAGTTCTAATTCCAGGAGGTCTCCAAGCCTTACCTGGAGGTTGGTGAACCTGTATGGCACCCTTGCCCTCTAAGCGAGTGCATTTGCAGCAGGGGCCTTTAAAGAAAAAGCCAGAACCTGGTGGCTCATGACGCAGCAGGTGGGGCTCCACAACCCACCCGAGGGTCATCATGACCCATCATCAGTGTAACCCAAATGGACCCATTGCCTGGTGTGCCAAGTCCAATAATGAACACAGCAATTTAGGATTTCCAGAATCAGACAAAAACCTTTATTGCAATGAAGGGAGACCCCCCCCTGGGCAGCAAAGGTCCCAAGGAGCCTGTTGCTTTGTGGTAAAAATGACTTCTTAAAGCAGTTCTTGGGCATGTGCAGATGCACCATTCCATCAGTCATTTGACTTCCCTTATACCCATTTATATCTGACCACCAAGAGGGGTGCCCAGGGAACTTGACGAGTTGGAAAGACAAGGGGCTCCTGGGGGTTATTTGACTTTGAAGAACTAATCGACAAAGGTTCCAAAAGTGATAACGATGATCATCATCATCATCTATTCAACTTGTGAATCGTCCACCCAATGAGCAGGCTCTGGGTGATTTAGAACCTTAAAAGTAATTTCAAAATACAATCAATGTAAAATCACAGTAAATCAATCAGACCGAATTCCTCTTGGGTGAAGTCCAGCCCTGTTACATCAGTATTGGCTCCTGGCTGTATCAAATGAGGTAATGGGGGGAGGGGGCTTTCACCTCTGGGCCATTTGTAGGTCGTCCAGCAACATCAGGTTGGCCACTGTGGGAAATGGGATGCTGGATTAGATAGACAACACATTTACCCCAGCAGAGCTCACTTGGTATTCGAGCACTAAAATCAACCAACCTCACAAAGCCCCAGGTCCCGCCAGGTCATAATGCCACGGCCTATAAAAGCCCACCAATTTTGGGCTGCTACTCAGAGGATGAAATCTCTCTCTCTGAGGGGTATTGTCCTCCTGCTTCTCTCTCTCTGAGAGGCACTGTCCTCCTGCTGTCTCTTCCTGGGGAGGCAGAATCCCCACGTCCTCACCCTCCTTGGAGAGTCAACACTCTGAGGGTAGACGACGCCCTGCACCTCTTCCCTCGACCTCTCCCCTTCTTTTCTCCCCCTTTCCTCTTTTCCTCCTTCTTCCCCTCCTTCCTTTCCCTATTTTCCTCCCCCGCATCCCCATCCATTCCCTATTTTCCTCCCCCCCCTTCCCCATCCATTCTTCACGGAAGAGTCATCGCCCCGAAGATCGACAACAACCCTGCATGTATGTCTCTCTTCCCTACATTTCTCCCCCTTTCCTCTTTTTCATCCCTCTCCCCCCTCCTTTTCCTGACTTTTCTCTCCTGAGTCTGTCCCTATTTCCGCCCCCCACATCCCCTCTCTCTCCGTGCCCATCTGTCCCCCTTCCCCATCCAAGATCTAAAATCAAGCTAATGGATCGTCCCACATGTAGAGAGCCCTCGTTTGGTACGCCCAGGCCCAGCTTTAAAAGGCAAGAGCGCTACGCCCACCATGTTCAATGGACAGTGCAGGCTGATAGCTGGTTGCCTCTATTGGAGCCGAGAAGGAATTTTCCCCTGTGACCCCGCCCAGACTGGCCTGGTGGTCGCAGGTTTTTCGCCTTCTCTGCACTGCCTTCCTTGCAAACGCCGGACTTCTCTACAAGCCACACTCTCTCCAGGTTCCCTCCCAGGGGCCTGGAAACAGTGTCGAGTGTAGTTAGGCCCAGGTGAGAACAAGTGGGTGTTTTAGGGCTGCCTCTTAAAATTGATTCAATAAAGTTGATTTAACTAGATACATTTCTCTTGTGTCTTTCTTTCGTGTGTGGGAAGTGTCTTCTCTGGTAATTGTGTGAGGACTCAGCTGCAATCCTAACACTCATTTCTTAACATCCTAAGGTTGCCAGCTCTGAGTTGGAAAATCCCTAGAGACTTTGGGGGTCGATCTGGGAGAGGGCAGGGTTTGGGGAGGGGAGGGACCTCTCAGCATGGTACAATGCCACAGAGTCCACCCTTCAAAGCAGCCATTTTCTCCAGGGGAGCGGATCTCTGTCAGCTGGGGATCAGTTGTAAAGGGGGGGGGGGGATCTCCAGGCCCCACCTGGAGGCTGGCCACCCTATAACCTCCAGACTCATTTTTCACCGTTCAGGGTTTTGTATTGTAAGGATCACATTTTCAAATCATTGTTACCACAAAACCTAATCCTAAACTCGTCCCGAATTCCTGTAGGTTTTTGTAAGTCTATTCATTCGGCTCTATGCCTCACCAGCAAGTGAAATGGGTGGCTGCACACACACCCTCCTCCTCCTCCTCCTCCTCCTCACGCTGCCATAGGAGAGTTTTGTCTTGCTACCTTGTCTTGTCACCACCCTTCCGCCAGCGGGCTCAGAATGAAGCACGTGAAATCTCCCCTTATCCATTTCACCCTCACAACAACCCTGTGCAATCGATTGAGTTGAGATAGAATGATTAGTTCATGATCATCCAGCAGACTTCAGGGCACAGTGGTGATCTCTCCAGCCAGCTTCTCTATGCCATTCTGGTGCACTTGTATTGCAGACAAGACACACCCCGTGTATTAGACCCTGACACCGATGATTTAGGCACACTCCTAGAGGAGGCTAAACAGAGACATCCCCAACGTTCAGAGGCATGGTACTACCCAATACCAGATGATATGGGGCAATAACAGGGGGAAACTTTGACCTCTCGCCCCACCTGTAGGTCATCCAGCAGCTTAGAACATAAGAACATAAGAGAAGCCAATGTTGGATCAGGCCAATGACCCATCCAGTCCAACACTCTGTGTCACACACTGGCCAAAAATAGCAGGTGCCATCAGGAGGTCCAGCAGTGGGGCCAGGACACTAGCTTGTACGTCAGCCACCATTCAGTTGGCCACCGTGGGAGACAAGAAGCTGGATTCGATGGATTTGTTCCAGCAGAGCTCACCTGATATTCTAAGGCTAAAATCAGGGTCCACTCGGGATTTGTTTAGACGTTTGTCCCACGAGCACTGAAGGGCACTGAATAAGACAAGTTTGAGCCTCATATCAGCATCTGCTACCCTGCCCTGAAGGGTGAAAAGCAGGACAGATGATCAGGGAATTTATGACAGCCACAGGATTCATAAAGCTGTGGCCTTCATTCAGCACGAATTAGGATCCTGTGCCTTTACTGGGGTGCGAATGGCCATTTAGCAGCCAGAGTTGTAATCCTGATAAGCTTCCTCTCATATGACGTTAATGGCTGTTTGTGTTTTACCCATTCAGCCATCTCACCAGAAGGGAGAGTATACAACTATTGGTGGGCCACATTTCTAGCCAGGCCTTGGAACATTCAGCCAGAGGTTCAGCCCAGTTGCAAGTGGTGTGGATCATTTCGGAATTAACGGCAGGGGCTCATGTGATCAGGGCCTAAACACCTCTGTCTATCTCCACCCTCCACCCAGATTTCTCTCCTCCCCCTTCTGACCACGTAGGGCCACCAAGAGGCTTTGAAGCTGCCTATGGAAATGAGGCCAGAGGGTTGCTCAGCCCCTTTCTTCAGTCACAGTGAAGCCCAGCCAGCCTCCCCCAACCTCACAAAGCCCCAGGTCCCGCCAGGTCCTAACACCACTGCCTATAAAAGCCCACCAATTTTGGGCTGCTACTCAGAGGATGAAATCTCTCTCTCTGAGGGGTATTGTCCTCCTGCTTCTCTCTCTCTGAGAGGCACTGTCCTCCTGCTGTCTCTTCCTGGGGAGGCAGAATCCCCACGTCCTCACCCTCCTTGGAGAGTCAACACTCTGAGGGTAGACGACGCCCTGCACCTCTTCCCTGGGCCTCTCCCCTTCTTTTCTCCCCCTTTCCTCTTTTCCTCCTTCTTCCCCTCCTTCCTTTCCCTATTTTCCTCCCCCGCATCCCCATCCATTCCCTATTTTCCTCCCCCTCCTTCCCCATCCATTCTTCACGGAAGAGCCATCGCCCCGAAGATCGACAACACCCTGCGTGTCTGATTTCCCTTGTTTTCTCCCCCTTTCCTCTTTTTCATCCCTCTTCCCCCTCCTTTTCCTGACTTTTCTCTCCTGAGTCTGTCCCTATTTCCGCCCCCCACATCCCCTCTCTCTCCGTGCCCATCTGTCCCCCTTCCCCATCCAAGATCTAAAATCAAGCTAATGGATCGTCCCACATGTAGAGAGCCCTCGTTTGGTACGCCCAGGCCCAGCTTTAAAAGGCAAGAGCGCTACGCCCACCATGTTCAACGGACAGTGCAGGCTGATAGCTGGTTGCCTCTATTGGAGCCGAGAAGGAATTTTCCCCTGTGACCCCGCCCAGACTGGCCTGGTGGTCGCAGGTTTTTCGCCTTCTCTGCACTGCCTTCCTTGGAAACGCCGGACTTCTCTACAAGCCACACTCTCTCCAGGTTCCCTCCCAGGGGCCTGGAAACAGTTTCGAGTGTAGTTAGGCCCAGGTGAGAACAAGTGGGTGTTTTAGGGCTGCCTCTTAAAATTGATTCAATAAAGTTGATTTAACTAGATACATTTCTCTTGTGTCTTTCTTTCATGTGTGGGAAGTGTCTTCTCTGGCAGTTGTATGAGGACTCAGCTGCAATCCTAACACTCATTTATTAACATCCTAGGGTTGCCAGCTCTGAGTTGGGAAATACCTAGAGACTTTGGGGGTCGATCTGGGAGAGGGCGGGGTTTGGGGAGGGGAGGGACCTCTCAGCATGGTACAATGCCACGGAGTCCACCCTTCAAAGCCCTTCCTGAACTCATGTAGTTTCTTGTAATTCTATTCAGTTTTTGACAAAAATACTGTTGTGTATAAACAAGTTTTCTACAATTGAATAAAACTATATAAATGAGTTTTCTACAATGAGTGCGATAGTATATAAATGAATATATGCCCTTTCAATGTGTTTTAATAATCCCATTTAATTCATTTATTATCCATCTTGAATACAGAGTCAACATGTGGGATTCCAACACCAGCAAGATGGCCCACAGATGTCATGAACCAACATCTAAACACTTTGTGAAGCCACAATCCAGGAAGCATTAAACTCTCATCTAGATCAGCACGCGGAAACAACTACAATAATAAAGCCATAGCTTTTATTATATTGAATTAAATAATACTATGAGTGGAACAGACCATAATTAGCACATGTTACTGAGCTATAATACTCTCAACTAGACACCATATTTAGTTACTACGTTTCCATAAATGATATAGTGAGAGGGTTTTTTTGCTAACAGCAGTTTTGCAGCTGTGGTCCTATCAAGGATCATCCTTATTCCGACTTCTGGACGATATGCACGAACTAGTCCCAGGAATACTACCTTGGGATCGAAAGGGGTGTGATCTGGGCTAGGGTTGCCAACCTCCAGTCGGGGCCTGGAGATCTCCCAGAATGAGAATTAATATTCAGATGGCAGAGATCAGTTCCCCTGGAGAAAATGGCTGCTTTGGAGGGGGGACTCCGCAGTATTATACCCCACTGATCTCCCACCCCTCCCCAACTGCCTCCCTGCCCAGTCTCCAACCCCCAAATTTCCTGGTATCCCTTTAAGACCAGCTAAGTTTAATTCCGGGTATAAGCTTTCGTGTGCATGCACACGTATCTGAAGAAACATGCATGCAGACAAAAGGTTACACCCAGAATTAAACGTCGTTGGTCTTAAAGGTGCCGCTTCTACTCCAACTTTGTTCCATTGCTTCAGACCAACACGGGTGCCCACCTGAGTCTAGGAATCCCTGTAATCTTTTGGTTCTTCCTGGCAGCTGGAGGTTGTCCCCATGTGGCTGGGGGGTGTCGTCGTGCCACTGATCGACAGCATGCTTTTCAGCACGACTAATTTCTTCCCAGGAAAATCCACTAGGCGTGATTGAACGAGAGCTGACTGAATTCTCGGCAGTTCTTGAGCGGGCCCTCGGGACAGCATCCCCCCGCCCGTGCACTGGGGCTGAGCACTTGCAGTGAAAACTTCTTCGAGCAGTTCTTAGCTCAAGTGGGAGGCTGAGTCGGGTGGGGAGGGGGCTGCACTGTTTCATTTCAAACAAGAACCAGTTGGAGAAAAAAAAATTCTTTAGTGTCTTGGGTCAGTTACAGCTGCGAAGGGACACCAGCACTGACCAATTCCTTTGCACCCGTGACTGGGATTACCCCCCCCCCCCACATATGTACTTGTCTAAAATTATATCACAGTGGAGTGAAATTGCAGAATATCCCCCCCTCCCCAAAGCCCTGACCTGGGTAGCCCAGGTTTGCCTGATCTCATCAGAAGCTAAGCAGGGTCAACCCTGGCTAGTATTTGGATGGGAGACCTCCAAGGAATACCAAGGTCATGACAAGAGAAGCAGGCAATGGCAAACCAATTCTGATTGTCTCTTGCCTTGAAAGCCCAGTGGGGTCACCGTAAGTCAGCTGTCACCTCACTTAGAGTATTGTATTCAGTTTGGGGTGCCACAGTTTAAGAAGGACATAGACAAGCTGCAACGTGTCCAGAGGAGGGCAAGGAGGATGGTGAGGGGGTCTGGAGACCAAGTCCTATGAGGAAAGGTTGAAGGAGCTGGGTATGTTTAGCCTGGACAGGAGACGACTGAGAGGTGATATTATAACCATCTTCCAGTACTTGAAGGGTTGTCCTAAAGAGGATGGAGCGCAGTTGTTTTCTGTTGCCCCAGAAGGTCAGACAAGAACCAATGGGTTGAAACTCTAGGAAGAACTTCCTGACAGTTAGAGCGGTTCCTCGGTGGAACAGGCTTCCTCGGGAGGTGGTGAGCTCTCCTTCATTGGAGGTTTTCAAACAGAGGCTAGATGGCCATCCGACAGCAGTGCTGAGCGAACTGAGGCAGATCACGAGAAGGGAGGACAGGAAGGGCTGCCTCAGTGCTCAGTTCTTGTGGCCCTTTCTTACATGCCCAGGGAAATGCTGATCATCACTTCAGGGGTCAGGAAGCAAATTTTCTCCAGGCCAGTTTAGCCAGGGATCCTGGAGGTTTTTTTGTGATCTTCTGGGCATGGGATAGTGGTCGCTGCGGGTGTGGAGAGGGAGGTATTTGTGAATTTCCTGCATTGTGCAGGGGGTTGGACCAGGTGAGCCTGGAGGTCCCTTCCAACTCTATGATTCTACGTCATGACTTGATGGCACTCCCACTCTTGAAAAAGTCATTTCAAAATTCATGTATCATTACACAGGTTGCTAATTTAGGGACGCAGCGCTCGTGAACTGCTTTGGAAGCTGGCTTTCGACCTAACAAGTGCATCCAGAACTGGCCAGCTAACACTGCGGGCCTAAACAGAGTTATACCCTTCTGAGCCCATGGACTTTATTTATGTATTTATTATTGGATTTATATCCCGCCTAGCCAGCGTTAGGCTTTGCACGATGAAACACTGTTTAGGATTGCGCTGTCGATCTCCCAGATCCTGATTCCACTTTGTTTGAATGTTTGTCTGACAAAGGTTAAGGGAGCTGTTTCATGACGACAGACTCCCTTCCTGTTTTGTCTAAGGAGGAATGGGGATTTCTCATAGGCAGTGCCGCAATGACAACTAGGGTTGCCAACCTCCAGGTGGGGTGGAGATCTCCCGGGGTTACAGCTAATCTCCAGACTACATAAATTGCTTGATTCCACTTCTCCTGGAGGAAATCAACCACAAAATGGCCACGTGGGAGGTGGGGCCAACCACGTGCCCACAGAGGAAGCCCAAGGGATAAGAGGAGCAAACTTTAAAAACACACTGGGAAAGAGGAGTCAAAGAGAGAATGAAACTAACAATACATTGGCAGCTGTCACTGAAATGTTATTTTAATCCACACAGCCAATCAGGTCTCAAACAGCAATTAGAAACCCTACTTGTCAGGAGCCCCACCTGGCCCCGCCCACTTTCTGAAAACACTTGGTAAGCACCAGGAAAGGTATTGGCAGGTACCATGGCACCCCCCAGACACCACCTTGGGGACCCCTAAGTTGGAATAGCTGGTCGCCTTGTTGGTATCTATAATATACTGGGGTCCACACACATTGAGTGAAATCAGCTCCTAGTTTATTTAAAGCCTGCAAACACGAACTGTCAAGCATGACTCGGGGGCCTGCTTATATGCAGGTACAAACCACACCCCCGGTTACACCTGATCCCTGTGATAGGGTTACTTACAAAACACCTCTGACCACAGGTCCCCTTTAGAATCCTGTGGAGCCGATTGGCCCAAATTATGATCCACATGGGCTATTGTCTACCGATACGAAGCTCCGGTAGTTTGCCCGACCGCGTGTGCGATCTCCATTAGAACACAACACTATCTCTTGCTTGTTCTGACTCAGGTGACGACTATGAAATCTTACAGTCTGTGTCAAATCCTAATTATTATCGGTGTTTTCCACAGGAGGACAGGTTTGTATGGTTTCCCTGTTGCTGCTGCAGCTGCCAGTACAGCACGGAAGTAACACGGCTTCCACACGGCAAGTTTTGCTGCATTTCCCCTGCTTAGAGCCCTGGCGGCTGCCAATCCGCTAACACACACCACAGGTGCTTTTTCAGCCAGGTTTTTTTTTTAAGTCAGCAGTTGAATATTGTTATAACAACTTGTGTATCAGGTTCTCTGAATTCCCAGCTTTCTTTTTTTTTTAAGTAAGTCTCTAGCTCCTTTCATTGTGGAGATACAAGGGGAAAGGACCGGCAGCTGCCTTTCATACGACTTCCAGAGGGGAATCATACAACCCAGACCCAATCCTGGACATCAGACTTCACTTGGGGTGTCCATCACTTGCTTTTGCAAGTGACCTCTTCTCCCTCTTCCATCACTGGCCATCAGTCTCTCCTAGTATTATTCCCACGTGATTGGGAATACCTCCGCTATCTGTGGAAACGCTTATCATCTTGGCCTTCAAGTAACAATTCCACCAGGTGCAAGATCCAGCCTCAAAGGCCTCCTTCCTAACAGGGAATGCTAAGCCGCCACTGACACAATTCACTGCAGCCCATTCATGACTGCACATGTTAAAAGATTAATTTTGTTTTAGCAAAAAAGGTAGCCCTGGGGGAGGTTTAAAGCGAAAGGAGCACATCTGCAGGAGGGTGTCGTTCAAGTCCTGTCCTGCCCCTCCTCACAAATAAGCCACAAACGAGACTTTGTTCTGTTCCCAGCAGTTTACACCCAGAATCCTTTGCTCAGGGAACTTGATAGGGTTTGTTGCAGGTTCCTAAGGGGAGTGGGTGAGAGGCAGGGGTGAGGATATTCAACATGATGCCTGACAGCCCATAAATTGCAAATTAAAAAACCGACCTAGGGAAAATTACAACTGAACTAAGATGCTCATGACATCTACATTTGCCTGAGCCTGGAGAACAGCTGCCAGTTAAGAACTGATGATACAGATCTAGGTGGACCAGTGGTCTGATGTACTTGAAGCTGCCATTTACTGAGTCAAATCCCTGGAATACAAGAAAGTGCCTGCAAGGTCTTTGGGAGAGGTCTTTCACATCACCGACTACCAGATCTTTCAACTGGAGATGCCGAGGATTGAACCTGGGACCTTCTGCATGCCAAGCAGATGCTCTGCCACTGAGCCACAGCCTGTCCCAATTAACTGATTTATCTAACTCAGTACTGTTTACTCTAACTGGCAGCTGCTCTCCACAGCCTCAGGCAGAAAAAAAAACCCTCTTTACCTACCTGCCCTTCAACTGGAGATGCTGGGGGCTGATCTCGGGCTAGCTGAGTCTCCTAGACAAGAAAAAAAAATCTCTTTAACTACCTTAAGTGCAACTAGTGCAGGTTGACCTGATGATGTTCCACCACAAGGGGTGTTCAAGGCAAGAGATGAGCAGAGATGGCTTTGCCTTCCTCTGCCTAGCAGCCCTGGTCTTCCGTAGTGGTCTCCCATCCAGCTTCCAAGCTCTGATGAAATTAGGCTAGTCTGGGCTATTAGGGCTGCTACGCTTACCAATCTTAGAAGAGGAGGAGGAGGAGATTCTATGGCATTACACCCTGCTGAGGTCCCTTCCCTCCCCAAACCCTGCCTTCCCCAGGATTCACCCCCCCCAAATCTCCAGGTATTTCCCCATCTACAGCTGGCAACTCTACCTTAAGAGGGCACTGTTTCTTCCCTCCGTATGCCCTTGAATGAGGATACTCAGATTTGACACTCCATCCCTGCCCTCCTTAACAAATCTTGCCCTCACCCCAAGCCAAGGGGAGATAGTGTAGCGCCTGGTCCTTCCAACAGACAGGCACCAGCCTCTAGCTAGAGTCAGATGCTGCAGAGCTGGGCAACCAATACATCACGTCCTTCCATTTCTGTTGTACATGCAACGGGATCCATGCCACCTTGTCGACAAAACCTCCTCAGGGCAGTCGGAGTTGGCAGGATGTCCCTGTTGACTCAGGATATGTTGTGGCAGAGGTGGCCCAAGTTTCTAATTTGACAAGCCTCCTACAAAATGATTCCGTCAGCCACGGACCACAAGAGACACCTCCCTTGACCCACAAGTCATGAGCTTCCAAGCTCCTATTGAAAAATGAATAAGAATGATAAAAGAAGAAACCGCAAGTTCCCACACTTGTCTGTTGCATCCCAACTGCGAAATCCTTTGCGTTGAGTCTTCGCCAGGTTTCCCAAACACCTCGTTTCTTGAACAAAATTAAAAGCACGCATAAAAAGTGAACAATTGGTGGGCAACTGTTACTCCCCAAGTGGGACAGCAATTAGGGTTGCCAGTTCTGGGTTGGGAAATTCCTGGAGATTTGGAGGGGGAGCCTAGGGTTACCAACTCCAGGTTGGGAAAATCCTGGAGATTGGGAGACGGAGCCTGGAGAGGGACCTCAGGGGGCATTAATGCTAAACAGTCCGCCCTCTAAAGCAGCCATTTCCTACAGAAGAATTCATCTCTGTAGTCTCAAGATTGGTTGTAATTCTCAGAGATCCCCAGGCCTCACCTTGTGGAGCCTGGGGAGGGCAGGGTTTGGGGAGGGACCTCCGTCCACCCTCCGAAGTAGGCATTTCCTCCAGAGGAACTGATCTCTGTTGTCAGTTGTAATTCTGGAAGAGCTCCCAGGCCCACCTGGATGTTGGCGAGCTTATCCATCTTGAATTCAGTTTGTCCAAGAATTAACAGGACATCTCATACTTCCTTCTGAGTCTTCCTTCACAAAGTTATCATTAGCTTGGTTAAAAAGAGGCCTTTTTACACAGTTCCTCTTAACACAGTGGTTTCCCAGAGACTGAAGCTTCCATTCAAAAGACACAACCCTGATCTCTCACATTCTCTTTCCTGCGTTTGACACATTTCTTTTCTCATCTGTCTGACACATTTCTTATCTTACCTAAAGAAGTGTGCATGCATGAAAGCTTATACTTTGAATAAAACTTTGTTGGTCTTAAAGGTGCCACCGGACTCAAATTCTGTTGCTTCAGATCAACACGGCTACCTTCCTGAATCTATTCTTTTCCTTTTGTCTTTTAAGTTCAAAGTGCAAAAGAGCCACAGGGTGACCAGGACGGGTGGGGAGGCAAGATAGCTTTCTTCCCCAGGTGAGATCAAAACTATTTTCCATCTGTCACAGGAATGTGAGCATCATGCTTTCCAGGGAGATGCCACGGAGCTCTTTGAACCCTCCCCAGCTGCGATTGAGTAGATTGAAAATTTAGATATTAGTATTTAGGGGATTGGCCAATCGGTCTGCATACCCACGGTATCAACTTGGTTACATTATATTATTATATGCTTCCTGTGTGTAACCCTGCCATATGATAGATAAATAAAAAATGACAAATCAAAAAGAGTCTCGTCCAGAGCCAGGCTTGTCTCCCTGGTTAAAAAAGCCAATTCTCCAACATCAGTTGCCACCACTGTCAGTTTCACCCCGACAGCCGGCCATGCTGCAAAACTAGAGATAACAGAACCAGGCCCCCGATTTCAACACCTACCCGTTCCCCCGCCTCCAGCTTGTCACTCGTCTTTAAAAAAACCAAAAGTGAATCCCGAGAAGACAGATTTTGGAAGGGACCAAAAGACCAAGGAGGGCCAATTGTGCATTTGATAGCTCTTGTCTGTTGTGTTGCCTCTAAAAAACACGCATATATTTATGTTAATCGCTGAACTGACACTTCATTTATTCTGACAGCCAGCATGGTTTAATGGTTAGAGTGTCAGACGAGTGTCTGTAGTGGTAAAAAAGAGCAAGATTCAGCCCCGTAGCTGGGGAGGGGGTTGCTGCTAATTAAATTAAACAGGCTAATCTGCAAATCTGTTTCAAACATCCCCAAGCCATCAGCAGTGAGAAGAGGGCCCAACTCCATCCCTTGGAGACTGCCCGAAACACCAAGGCCCAACCCCATCGGCCGCTTGGAGTTCGGGCGTACAGCCAACCCCTCCCTCCCCTCCTCTAAGGTTCAAAGGGCTCTCCAGCTCATCAGTGGGTCATGTGATCCTGCAGATCAGCTGGAGGGCCCTTTAAATCTCGCAGGAGGGGAGGGAGGGGGTGGCTGCTGGTGGTCGCTCTTGGGCAGCAACCCTGGACTTCCTTAGTGGTCTCCTGGCGAAGCACTAACCAGGGCTGACCCTGCTCAGCTGTTGAAATCTGACGGAACTGGGCTAGGTTTGATGCTCCCACAGCACAGTTCCCACAGCACAATTTCCAGGTGGGCCTTGAGAGCTCCCAGAATTGTAGCTGATGTCCAGACAACGGGGATAAGCTCCCTTGGAGAAAATGGCTGCTCTGGAGGATGGCGTCTATGCATTATACCCAGCTAGGCTTGCCAGCCTCCAGGTGGGGCCTGGAGATCTCCCGCTTTTACAACTGATCTCCAGCTGACAGAGATCAGCTCCCCTGGAGAAAACGGTCGCTTTGAAGGTTGGACTCTGTGACACTGTACCCTGCTGAGGTCCCTCCTCTCTCCAAATCCCGCAGTCTCCTGAATCTACTCCCAAAGTCTCCAGGTATTTTCAAAACTAGAGTTGGCAGCCCTAAACCCAGCTGGCCTTCCTTCCCTCCGCAAACCCTACCTCCCAGGCTCCACTCCCCAAACCTCCAGGAATTTCTGAACTCAGAGTTGGCAACCTAATTTAGGAAGGCCCTGACTGGAACTGAGCAGTATTTGGGCTCAACAAAGCAAAACGTTAAAGAAGTAGAAATGAAAGGAAAAGAACCAGCAATTGTAAGGGACATTCCTCATGGGACACCCAACTTTCATCACTATGATTGATTCTAAAGCTCGTCTTGACTTGGAATTCTGTTTTGGTGCCCGGCATCCTCTTTCGGGAGTGACATTATCAGGTCAAGACTTCAGGCTGCTCCAACTGGAAGCAAAGGAGAGAGCCTGCGATTGGATCATAGCCACTTCTCTCAAAGGCCGGGATAACATCTGTAAGCAAGAGGCGGTTAAAAGAGCAATTATCAAAAGAATGGGGGAATGAAAGGAAGTATAATTTCTGCTGTCATTGATCGTGGGGACTAAAGTGGTGATAAATTCATTTGTGGCAGGAAATAAAATGACAAGAGCCCTTCTGTAATGCAAATGAGAACCTCCTCGAAGGCCTGCTTTGAAATGGGTATTTCCCCTGCGGATGGTTGTTTCACTTTCTTTTTCTTTTTATTGCTGTTCAAGTCTTGCATCGCTGAGCCAAAATACAGCTCCATTCCAGCGGTTAACATCTCCATGGAGACATAGTTACTTCCCAAGAGGATTGTAAGAAGACAGAAATTTTAGGGTTTTCCCTTTTTGTTTTGCTTTCTTAAATACTGCCGATCTTTACACCAAGATGCGGCTGAAAGACAAAACCAGGACAGAAGAACAACTTCAGAAGCTGGTGGACTCTGGAAGAAGGCAGGACAGAGCTTGATAGGTCAGGGATGAAGGCTGATGGGTCTGGAGTTGCCAGCCTCCAGGTGGTTGCTGCATATTTCCTGGGATGAAAACTGATCTCCAGGCAAAAGAGATCAGTTCAGGTGGAGAAAATGGCTGCTTTGGAAGGTGAGCTCTGTAGCATTATGCCCCAAATCTTGCCCTCCTCAAGCTCCACCCCACCCCACTATATAGGAATGCCATCCTCCAGGTGGGACGTGGAGATCCCCTGGAGTTACAGGTCATCTCCAGTCTACAGAGACCAGTTCCGCTGGAGCAAATGGGTGCTTTGGAGGGTGGACTCTGTGGTGTTGTACCCCACTGAGGTCCATGTCCTCCCCAGGTTCCATCCCTGTATCTCCATGAGTTTCCCACCTGGATTTGGCAGTCCTGTGACCTCCACAGGTGGCTGGGGGATGGACGGACTGGCAACCGTACCACAGCACCCAGTATCAAAACAGAACTTTGTAAGAACATAAGCAAGGCCTGGTCTGGGCCTTGCTAGGCGATCACCAGCTATAGCCAGCAACCAACATCACAAGTGAAAAATGAATCTATAGCCAAGGTTTTTTACCTTAAGGGATCATGTTAAAATAATGATGCCGTACAATAAGGGAACATCAGCAAGTTCACAATGGCCTACAACAGGGGTGGCCAACCTGTGGCTCGGGAGCCACATGCGGCTCTTTCACACATATTGTGCGGCTCCTGGCAGGGCGGCTGGGGAAGCAAAGGGGAGGCATGCTTTTTCTCTCTTTCTCCCTTCCTTCCTTCCCTCCTCCTTCCCATCTATTTGCTTTCCTAGTTTCTCTCTCTCTCTTTCTTTCCACTTCTTTTATTCTTTCTTTCCATCTCTCTCTTTTTCTCTCTCTCTCTCAATATCATTAGCAAACAAGTAATATCATTATCAATAACCGGTTTTCCTCGTTTGTTTTTATTTTTGGCAGTCCCATTTAACGTTAACAAAAAGCAAATTTGCATATTTTTAAAAATAAAAACGTGTGTGTGATATTTGTTCCTGTCTTGCGGCTCTCAGACATCTGATGTTTATTCTATGTGGCTCTTACATTAAGGAAGGTTGGCCACCCCTGGCCTACAATATAACAGTAATTCAGGGCTCATTTTGTAGCAGGAGCTCCTTTGCATATTAGGCCACACACCCCTGATGTAGCCAATCCTCCAAGAGCTTACAGAGCTCTTCTTACAGGGGCTACTGTAAGCTCTAGGAGGATTGGCTACATCAGGGCTGTGTGGCCTAATATGCAGAGGAGCTCCTGCTATGAAATGAGCCCATCCTACAACAAGTCCCCAGGCGCAAAACAGCTGCTCACAATACGGCTTATTTCGAACGGTAAACAAATCCGCGCAAGCACAGAAGACGCTTGAGAGAAAACAGGCATCCTGAGGGGGATGAGTACTATCTTCACTTTTGTTTGTTTGTTTCAAAGATCACAGCATCATTGTGTTTATCTGGAAAGCAGCCTGCCTCTTCAACAGCACAACTGCCTCTCCAACAGCACCGGTGGAGGAACGTTGAAGGGGGCCTTACGACTCCCAGAAAAAATGGCTTTTGTTATGTTTTCAAACCCAGGCCAAAGGGAGGGGTTTTCCTCCATTGCTTTCTTGCGCTGACATGTTTTTGTGTACCGCAATACCTTGGCACAAGTTGTGGTTGGTGTGGGGAAAGCTGGGGGGGTGGGGCATGGCTCAATGACAAAGCATCGCCTTGGCATGCAGAGGGTTGCTGGTCAGTGCTGCCAACCTCAAGGCGGCACCTGCAGATCTCCTGCTATTATAACTGATCTCCAGATGACGAAGATCCGTTCACTTGGAGAAAATGGCTGCTTTGGAGGGTGGACTCTGTGGCGTTGTATCCTGCTGAGGTCCTTCCTTGTCCCCAAACACTGCCCTCTCCAAGCTCCACCCACAAAATCTCCAGGTATTTCCCAGCCAAGAGGTGGCAACCCTATCCCAGGTTCAATCCCCGGCATCTTCGGTCAAAAGGATCAGGATAGGAGGTGGTGTGAAAGACCTCTACTCGAGACCCTGGAGAGCCACTTTCAGCCTGAGCAGCAGTTCTGCTCTTTAGCAACTATAGGTCTGAATCAGTAAATAGGGCTGCCAATCCACAGGTGGGGCCTGGAGATCTCCTGGAATCACAACTGATCTCCAGGCTGCGGAGATCCGTTCCCTTGGAGAAACTGGCTGCTCTGGAGATAGATCAAGATGGAGAGCCGTGTTAGTCAGTCTATAGCAGTAGAAAAGAACAAGAGTCCCGAAGCGCCTTAAAGGCTAACAAAACTTGTGTCAGGGGATGAGCTTTCCTGAGTGAGCAGTGACTCGAGAACGCTCATCCCTTGCCACAATTTTTTGTTAGCCTTTAAGGTGCTCCTGGACTCTTGCTCTTTTCCACAGCTGCTTCGGAGAGTGGCCCCCGTATGGCGTGATGCCCCGCAGAAGTTCCTCTCTTCCCCAAAGTCCGCCCTCCCCACGCTCCACTCCCAAATCTCCAGGAATTTCTAAGTACAAGGCAGCTCCATGTACATTCGTGCGTTCGGTCAACGCATCCTAAAACGCTTAAGCCTGCAAAGGTAAAATCAGGACAGAACAGTGCCAATTACGCAGAAACTAGACAATAGAGACTGTAAATAGCCTCCTAGGCTTGCCCGCTCCAGGCTGAAAGGCAAGCCGCTCTCTTGGTCTTCAGACCAGAATTCAGAATACCTGCTTGACCCCTGTGTTTTAAGCAAGGATTGCAAATATGGTTAACACAAGCCCTCCTGCTGAGATCAAAGCCTGGGCCGAAGTTAACTCAGAACTGCAGGCAGCTACCACCGGCTCCTTGTTAGGGCGAAAGTACCCTCGTTTCCTTCTCTGTAGATAGTGCGGCGTGGTTGGGGCTTTTTTTTGTTTGATCTCGGGCCTCTTTGGAATAATTTTGCTCTTTCTAATTGCTTTTGATTTTTTTTTTTTTAAAGTACATTATAGACATCTCTGGCTGTAGTCCTATATGCAGCGGGTGATTATTGCATGGGAAGGACCGCTTCAAATATCGCTCATCAAGGCAAAGAAAGATTACTTCAGATCAATCTCTATAAATCCTGCATGAATGCTGAAGTTCTTTTAAGTGAAAAGACACTTTCGGCACAGAAGGGGGAGAAAAAAGAAGCAGCACACACCGAACCTTTAAACTCCGAAAAGGGGGAAAGCCGAGTAACAATTTAAAGGCACATCAGATGTCGGAAGAGCGAATTCATATTTTAGTTCCCGGCAGCTGACAATAGATATATTACTATATTATGGGATGCTGAGGCTAAAGAGCTGGAGAGGCCCCAGATTTCGTCAGCCAGGTATTGGGTCTGATAAAAGCTATTCCATGCTGTTCTTAGCGCCACAAAGACACCACTGTGCGATCGAGGGTTGCAGTTGTAAATAACATCTGCCCCAAACTAGCTAGTGGCTGTTTGTGCCCAGATGCAAGCTTCTAGGGTCGCCAACTCCAGGCTGGGAAATTCCGGGAGAGGACAGAGTTTGGAGATGGGAGCTCAGGAGGGATGTGATGCCGTAGTTTGTCCTCCAAAGCTGCCATTTTCTCCAGGGGAACTGATCTCTGGAGAGGTTGTGATTCTGGGAGAACTCCAGGCTCCACCTGGAGGTTGGCTACTGAAAGCAGAGCAGAGTCTCTTGCACAGCGGAATTCTACAGTTTGGCTGCTTGAGGAATAAAGTTCATTCTTGAGGGATAAAGTTGGGGGGAAAAAAGGAATGTCAATCACAGAACATGGGGCAGTTCCAAGCCAAGCACCTCCCCACGATGGAGGTGGCCGCTTTGGAATGGGCGCCCCCTGCAGGTGCAGAGGTGGGACCAGCTCTTTGTTTTGGGGACGAGGCGCCCTTTGGCTTCAGTTCCCAAAGAAGGGGGAGGGCGTGGTCCTTGTGCAGCCCCAGGGCGAGTCTGCCAATCCCCGAAGCAAAGTCGAAGCCTGCGCCAAATCAAGGGCGCACCTATGGGATGCACCTGCCTGGGATCAATTCAGCTCCATCATTTGATGAGGATTAAGTCAAAGTTCCCTTCTTGTCCTTTGTGTAGACCTGTGCTTTATGCAAGACCAGTTTTATCCGTTTTATCCCAACAAGACTCAAGAAGAAGAACTATGCCAGGGCCCTTTATCAGCCAGTCTGGTGTCGCGGTGAAGTGCGCGGACTCTGATCTGGGAGAACCGGGTTTGATTCCCCACTCCTCCACTTGCACCTGGCTGGATGACCTTGGGCAAGCCATAGCTCTGTACCAGCTGTTCTCTCAAGGACAGCTTGGGAAAGAGCTCTCTCAGCCCCACCTACCTCACAGGGTGTCTGTTGTGGGGAGGGGAAGGGAAAGGAGTTTGTAAGCCGCTCTGAGACTCCAAGTGAGTGAGGGGCGGGATATAAATCCAATCTCTTCTTCTTCTTCTTCTTCTTCTTCTTCTTCAAGTGCTATGGCACCCCCAGCAAGTCTTGTGATGGGCTGCTGGTCTTCTCTGACTAGCAAACAAGGAGAAGGTTGTCAACAATATAAGCAACCAAACCTACAAAAGCAACCTTCCCTGATCGGCAGCCACTTTCAGGCAGAGTCAGCGTTGCCAACCTCCAGGTGGGGTGGGGTGGTGTTCTGCAATGACAACTGATCTCCAGTCTACAGAAATCACTTCCCCTGGGGAAAACGGCAACTTTGGAGGGCCGACTCTATGCCGGTGGTTTCCATCCTTTTTGATATGACGACCTACGAGTCCAAATTTACTGAGTATAGAGACAAATCCAGGGCTGTTGAGGCCTGTAACTACAGCGCCCCCCCCCCCCACTTACTGCCAAGGCCTCCAACTTCCCATACAGTCCAGGCCCCCCAACTTCCATTTTTTAAATTTTATTTGTGGTGGGGGCGTCTGTGTGGGGTGCTCCCCGACATTTAAAGGCCCCCCAAATTAAAAAATCCTGACTGTGGGCCTCCAAGGCTCCCTCTAAGCTGTGAAGTTTTGTGAGCAAAAATTCTACTTTGTGAGCTGCTGGCATGAAAGTTGTGAGTGAGCGATTTGGCACAGAAAAGGATTTGTTAATAAAGAATACGCAAAATGCAACGTGTTTCGAACCAGTCCATGTACATGCACACTAGCTGATTTCTGCCGGTATCGTGATGTCTTGGACTGTATCTGTACTAAATCTCAGTTTTCCGTACCATGGGGAAGTACTGTAACAATCTAGGTTGACCCAAAACATTTCCCCCCTTCTCCCATAATACTAGAACTTGCACAGCTGCCCAATGAATTTGATGGGCAACAGATTTCAAGGCAGAAAAAAGGGGAAACCTCACTCAGCGAGTGAGTAAATGGTGGGATTCACTGCCACAGGATGGGGTGGTGGCCATTAGATTACTTGGCTTGAAAAAAACAGATTAGAGAACTTTATGGAAGAGAGACCCTTCAATGGCTAACACCTATAGGGTGGCCAGCTCCAGTTTGGGAAATACCTGATGATTTGGGGGGTGGAGCCTGAGGACAGTGGGGTTTGGGGATGGGAGGGACTTCAGTGGGGTACAACCTTATAGACTCTGCCTTCCAAAATGGCTGCTTTCTCCTGATAAACTGATCTCTTTTGCCTAGAGATCAGTTGAAATCCCAGGAGAACTCCAGCCACCACCTAGAAGTTGGCAACCCTAAATGCGAACCATGACTAAATGGAACCTCCATGTTCAGAGGCAGTAACCTTCTGAATACCAGAGATGGGAGCCTATGACTTGGGAAGGCTTTTGCCTCCATGACCTACTTATGTGTCTTCTGGAGGCATCTCGTTGACCAATGCAGGATGCGGGACCAGATAGATCACTGGTCTGATTTAGCATTGCACCTCTTGTTCTTATGAGTGAGTCTGGCCCAAGTATCTTCATATTGATCTATGCTTGGATGTGAATAATGCAACACGAACGCAAAAAGTGGTGAGTGGAGCTTATTTTCCACCTTTCCTTCTCATGTTAACTTGGGCGTAGCTCACTAAACGTATTGCACTCCTGCAATATTGCACAAGTCTTTTATAGGCCTATAAAAATAGGGGTTTAGTATGCTTTAAATACTAGGCAGTAGAGTTTGGGATTCATAGGGCTGGAATGCACCCAAAAAGGTAATTAAATCCAACCCCTTACTTAAAACTGGATTGCCCACATATTAACCAACACAATCCTGACTCAAGTGGGCCCTAGGCAGGGAATAAGTGTCTGCAAACCCCACATCCCAGGCAAGCCCTAGTGCTGGGAGCCTCCCTCAAACCTTCTAGGGAGCTCCTCTTCATCAGGGCTTGGGGATTCTCTCATCCACATGTTCTCCTAAAAGCTCTCCCAGGCAGCCATCTAAGTGTGCGGACTCTAATCTGGGAGAACCAGGTCTGATTCCCCACTCCTCCACTTGCACCTGCTGGATGACCTTGGGCAAGCCGTAGTTCTGGCACAGCTGTTCTTGAAAAAGAGCAGTTGCTGTCAGAGCTCTCTCAGCCCCACCGATCTCACAGGGTGTCTGTTGTGGGGAGGGGAAGGGAAAGGAATTTGTAAGCCAGTTTGGTGTAGTGGTTAAGTGTGCGGACTCTAATCTGGGAGAGCCAGTTTGGTGTAGTGGTTAAGGCAGCCATCCAAGTGCGCGGACTCTAATATGGGAGAACTGGGTTTGATTCCCCACTCCTCCACTTGCACCTGCTGGATGACCTTGGGCAAGCCATAGCTCTGTACCAGCTGTTCTCTCAAGGACAGCCTGGGAAAGAGCTCTCTCAGCCCCACCTACCTCACAGGGTGTCTGCTGTGGGGAGGGGAAGGGAAAGGAGTTTGTAAGCCGCTCTGAGACTCTTAAGTGAGTGAAGGGCGGGATATAAATCCAATCTCTTCTTCTTTTTTCTTCTTTAGATTTATTTAAATGTTATATATGCTGCCTCAGAACCATACGGTTCTCAAAATAATATATGATAAAAATAGATGACAAATTCTAATCAGAGGGGGAGAGAAACAATAATTGGTAGAAAAACAATAACCAGTAAGTGGGTGGGGTGGGGGGAGCAATAATCAGGAGAAACAACACCAAGTCTTAACTTTTCATAAATAATGTACCCAGGCTGCCATTCAGGTGGTAGAAAGGAATCGAAATCAAAACAAACTTGTCTCTTTATCGAAGGATAAGGAAGGAGAGAATTATTTTGTAGAAGTGAATAGCTTCAACTGGTGTTTCGGACTGTTTGTTTTTAAATGGGCCAGTTGTTACAAATGTCAGACATTTATTCATGAGTCAAACCAAAAGCAAGGTTGTCAGTAATTATATGGATCCTTCCAGTGGAATATAAGTGGAATATAAGTAACAACTGAGTCCGGACTCCCAAAGCAGATTCCCCCCACCATCTCAATATTCAGGAGTGATAATTGCATTACGATGTCTCCGTCGCCCTAACTTAGCCAACCCACAAAGTCACGCTAAAATGGATGAGGGTAGAACCCATATCAGAAGCAGAATTATGCTATAAACAGACACACATGTGTTTGCTTTTGTTTAAAATATTTCAATCTCACACTTCATAAATCTACAGACTTTAAAAAAATTATCCCACTACAGTAGCAGCACCCGCAGCGTTAAAATCAAGACTAAAGCCATTAGTGAAACCAACAAAGAAACCATTACAGCCCACAATAAACACAACAGTAAAAATCCTTAAAATGAAATCATAATGACAAGTAATAACTGATGCCAGAGGAATAACAATTCCGCTAAACCAGGAACATTAAGATTGACAAATTAACAGGAGATCCCAGAAAAGGTTTTTGCTCGGTACTTAAGCATTCAGCTGGGTTGCACCGGGCAAAAGGGAATTTCACAACTGAAGTCCCACCTCAGCAGAGGCCCTTGTTTCAGATAATCACTCGTTTAATTTCTGAAGATAAGGACAAAGACCTGGATGTGCCATGACCTGGGTGGCCCAGGGTGACCAGATCTTTATAAGATTATGCATGGGATGGAGCAGGTAGAGAAAGAGGTACTTTTCTCCCTTTCTCACAATACAAGAACTCGTGGGCACTCCATGAAATTGCTGAGCAGCCAGGTTAGAACAGGTAAAAGGAAGTACTTCTTCACCCAAAGGATGATTAACACATGGAATTCACTGCCACAGGAGGTGGCGGCAGCTACAAGCATGGACAGCTTCAAGAGGGAATTAGATAAACATAAGGAGCAGAGGTCCATCAGTGGCTATTCGCCACAAAGTATAGATAAGATCTCTCAGTCTGGGGCAAGTGATGCTCTATATTCTTGGTGCTTGGGGTGGTGGGGGGGGGGGAAAGTGGGAGAGCTGCTAGTGTCCTGGCCCCACTGGTGGACCTCCTGAGGGCACCTGGTATTTTTGGCCACTGTGTGACAGAATGTTGGACTGGATGGGCCATTGGCCTGATCCAGCATTCGCTTCTCTTACGTTCTTATGATCTTGCAAGATCTCAGAAGCTAAGCAGGTAAGTATTTGGTAAGTATTTGGATGGGAGAGTATTTGGCGGTAAGTATTTGGATGGGAGACCACCAAGGACTCTCACGGTCACTATGCAGAGGCAGGCGATGGCAAACCACCTCTGAACATCTCTTGCCTTGAAAACCCAATGTGGTCGCCATAAGTCAGCTGCGGACTTGATGGCATTTCCCATAAGCAAGGGCACAGAGAGCAAGGTCATGGAAGGTGACCTCAGCGGATGGGCATGTTCATACCAAACAGGAGAAGCCTGACTGTTATATACTGTGTTCCCACACAGTTTAGGGCCACACGGATTATACTGTCTCTTAAAGATGCAAACAGGTACTGATCAAGTAGGAAGACTAACAGCATCCACAAGAGATTTTTGTTCTGTGTCCACCACTGACCTTACTCTTTCCCGTGAATGTTATTCTTTACATGACACGGGCAGCAAGATTAGTGCCAAACAGCATACCTCATGCAAGATCAGCAATTGCATCTCCCCACTGAAATGCAACCACGGAGAGCTGCCGGTATCCTGGAAGCAGAAAAGTGCTTCTCTCCATGCCCTTTTGCCTCCAGGAAGGGGAGATATAATGGCATGGGGGAGAGTTAAATATACCTTGCACTTTGCTCTGAGCAAATTAGACCCCTCCCCCACGCAGCTTCATCCCAATAATTTCTTTTTAAACCTGGGGAAATCCACTCATGGTTGTGTTGAGAACCAGAGATCAGTTCCCTGGAGAAAATGGCACCTTTCGAGGGTAGACTATATGGCATCATACCCTGCGTATGTCCCTCCTTTCCCCATACTCCCCCCCCCCCCTTCTCAGTCTCTGCCCCCAAATATCCAAGGATTAACCAACCCAGAGCTGACAATCCTAACTCATGGATCTCCCGTGTAACATGTACATGTACATGTATGACTGCCACTTTGGTGTAGTGGTTAAGACTCTAATCTGGGAGAACCAGGTTTGATTCCCCACTCCTCCACATGCAGCTGCTGGTGTGACCTTGGGTCAGTCACAAGTCCTTTCAGAGCTGTTCTCCCAAGGGCAGTTTTCAAGAGCGCTCTCTCAGCCCCCCACCTAACTCACCGGCAATGCTCCCTCGAAGCTGTGGAGTCTTGTGAGCAAAAATTCTACTTTGTGAGCTACTGACATCAAAGTTGTGAGCGAGCGACTTGGCTACCGCACAAATCAGTTTGCTCTGGAGCCATCCTTCCTGAGCTAAGACAAAAATGTGTGCGCTGGAGACTAAAAAACTGTGAGCTAGCACACACTAACTCAGCTTAGAGGGAATTCTGCTCACCGGGTGTCTGTTGTGGGGAGGGGAAGGGAAAGGAGATCGTAAGCCGCTCTGGGGCTCATTCAGGTAGTGAATGGCGGGGTATAAATCTCTTCTTCTGCACTGACCCTTAAGACCAACAGGAGATTCAAAAGAGCATCAGAAAACTCTGCTCAGTCAGACCAAAGGTATATCTAGGCATCCTTCTCTCCATGGCACTCCAGCAGATATCACTGGGAAAATTACAACCAGAACAAGGAAGCGAACGCCTTTCACTGCTGCCGCTCTGCAGTAAGGGATGCTCAGATGTGCCCTGCTCCTGAGTATGACGATTCCATTTAATTTTAATGTTTTGGTTTTTCGTTTGATTTGCTTAAGGCACATTTTTGTGCCCTGACCTGGATGGCCCAAGCTTAACCCAATCTCATCAGATCTGGAAGTCTAAGCAGGGTCGGCCTTGGGTTCGTACTGTGATCTTGGAAACCACCAAGGAAGTCCAGGGTTGTGACGCCGAGGCGAGGCGATGGCAAACCACCTATGAAGTCTCTTGCCTTGAAAACCCTACGGGGTCACCGAAAGTTGACCGCAACTTGATGGCAGTTTCCACAACCATGTGGGGTTTTTTTGCTAGATGCTTTGGGTCCCCATTGGGGTCAAAAGCAGGACTAAACAATATACTAAATGAATAAATGTAACCACCATGGGCCTATCCTTCGTGAATGCACCTGGTCTCCTTTTCAAACTAGTGTCCACATCTTATGGCGGTGCATACTTGGATGATGGAGGAGCTGTAGACCGAGATTCTACTTTCCCCCTTTTCAAGAAAGTCCAAAGGGAAGGTTTGTTCTGATGACCTCCTCGCAGGTCCTGAGATCAAAGTCAGTACAGAAGTGCAAAGATATGGGGGGCCCCAGTCTGTGTGTCATTCTGCCTTTCATGTACACCATTTCAGAGCCTCTCCTGACCAAGCTGCAAACTCCTGGGACCTATTAAGCTACTTCCTGGTAGGACTGTCGGAGTCAAATTACAAAGAACCAACAGGCAGGCAAGGATTGAGAGGATGGCTAAGGGTACCCTGGTACTAAGCTGCCTGCTACATGTCACTTATTATTTGTTTGCACTGCAAACACAGGTGGGAGGAGGTGGGAAAGAGGAGGACAAATCGCCACCTTGCCCGAGAGGATACTTAATTTGCTTGCCTCACACTTCCTAAGCTCGAAAACATTTGTTCAGATTAGCAGAAGCTCCCATTGATTTTTTTTTTAAAAATCACCGCTGTAAAGACTGCTTTCAAGTCAAAATAAAAGCCCAGCCTCAATGAGCTCTGCTCTACCAGATACTCTCACTTGGTTACGGAAGGGGGTGGTGCGTCAGAGGAATCTTCCCAGAAGCCTTTGCTAAAGCTCCCACAGATTTTAACAGAATCCAGACCCAAACGGCGGACAGTTCATCACACAGAAGAACAGTTGTCTGCTTTTCTCTCCCTTAAAGAGTCTCGAAGTGCCTTACAGTTGCCTTTCCTGTCCTATTCCCACCACAGGCACCTTGCGAGGCAGATGGGGCCGAGAGAGATCGGAGAGAACTGTGACTGGCCCAAGGTCACCCAGCAGGCTTCCTGTGGAGGAGGAGGAGGGAATCAAACCGGGTTCTCCAGCTCTCAACCACCACTGGTTCTCTTTCTCTCTTTCTACTCAATGAGATGGACCCCAAAAAAGAAGAGAATGGGATGGGTCTGCCACTAAAACCTGTGGTCAAAAAATATACACACACTCCAATTTGTCCATACTTGCTCGGGTTAAGAACCTAAAGGTTAAGAAGGTCTGAATGTACAGGCCGAATTATTCTGCTAGTCAAATTAAAAACATTAAATATTGACAGCTATACAAAATATATACATGTATTTATTACAAAGTAGATTTAAAAAAAAAAAAAGATATTGGCCCTGATGATGGCCTCAATTAAGAATCAAATTGTACAATTGTAAGAATCAAATGACCATTATTGACCCTGACTATATACACTTTGGCCCACTGGCCTTCCTCAGTGGTCAAAGAATAATATTACAAGACGGCTCCTGACATTGTAAAGGTAAAGGTTTCCCTTGCTCAAAAGCCAGTGGAATCCGACTCTAGGGTTGCGGGGCTCATCTCATTTTCCAAGCCGAAGAGCCAGTGCTGTCTGAAGACGTTTCCGTGGTCATGTGGCTGGCATGACTGGACACCAAGGTGCACAGAACACTGTTACCTTCCCACCGAAGCAGTACCTATTTATCTACTTGCAATTTCTTGCTTTCGAACTGCTAGGTTGGCAGGAGCTAGGGCCAGAGACGGGAGCTCACTCCGTCACGCAGCACTTGGGTCTCGAGCTGCCGAACTACCAACCTTCCGGTCTGCAGTGTCTTAACCACTGAGCCACCGCAGCCCTTCCTGACATCACAACGCAACAATAATTTTTACAAATTGACCAAGATTAAATTCTTCAGTGATTCTTGTCTGTGACCAAAGGCAAAGATATTAATCAGAGGCCTCATCCTTGATACTTTGCTGCCATGGTCAGGTACAGTTTCCTATGGTAATGGTTCGATTGAGTACCTTTCTCGTTTGGTCAGAAAAATTAGATGCAGCCAGGAGCCAATAGTGATGTAAAAGTACCATCATATCACTACTGGCTCCTGGCTGCATTGAATGGGGTGATAATTGGGGGGGTGCTTTGACCTCTGTGCCCTGTTTGTCGGTCGTCCGGCAACATCTGGATGGCCACTGTGGGAAACGGGATGCTGGATTAGATGGACAACACATTTATTCCAGCAGAGCTCACCTGGGATTCTAGCACTAAAATCAGGACCAAGGCTGGCATCCTATAGACATGTGTCCCACAATAAGCAATGGGCCTCACATAAGCATCAGTTAACCTGCCCGGGAGGGTGGAGATCAGGACAGCCGATCAGGGAATTCATTACACCTGCAGGATTCATAAAGCTGAAGCCTTAATTCAGCTCACATCAGTGTCCTGTGCCTTTCTCTGGCTGCAAATTGCCATCCTGCTAATGTTCCTTCCCTATGGTGTTAAAGGCAGCATGTATTGTGTTTGCCTAGGTCTCTGCCCAAAGCTTCCCATTTGAGGGGCGTTAGAACCACTGGGGGAGCACACTTCTAGCCATGAGGCTGCAATCCCCTGAACACTCAACTGGGGTTTCAGCCCCACTGAAACTGCTGGGATTCACTTTGGAATGAACATGCCGGGGACTGGGGGGGGCCAAACACCCTCCCCCAAGGTTTGTCTTCTCCCACTTTTGACCATGTATAGCCACCAAGAAGCTTTGAAGCTGCCTATGGAAATGAGGCCAGAGGGTTGCTCAGCCCCTTTCTTCAGTCACAGTGAAGCCCAGCCAGCCTCCCCCAGCCTCACAAAGCCCCAGGTCCCGCCAGGTCATAATGCCACTGCCTATAAAAGCCCACCAATTTTGGGCTGCTACTCTGAGGATTCAACACCTCTCTTGGAGAGGTATCCTCCTCCTGCTGTATCTCCCCGAGAGGCTGCATCCACATGCCATCACCAATTTTGGGAAGACAGCATCCTGCCCCTCTTCCCTACATCTCGCCCCTTCTTCCCTCCCCCTTACCGCTTCTTCTTCCGTCTTCCCCTTGCTTCCTTGTCCTACTCCCCCCCCAATCTATTTCCTACTTTCCTCCCCCCACCCATCCCATCTTTCCATACTTGGAGATCCTGAAACAGAATACAGCAGCAAGATTGCTGGTAGGTTCTCCTTGGAGAGATTGTATCTCTCCTGTCTTGAAGCAGCTGCACTGGCTGCCAATGGAGTTCTGGATCAGATTTAAGGTGCTGGTGATTGTCTCCCAGCAGGCTTCGCGTCAAGGTTCTCCAGATCAGAATCTACTTCACATATTAGAATCTACTACACCATGCCAGCTCTCATCTATTACTCATATTAGAATCTACTACACCACGCCAGCTCTCATCTACTACACATATTAGAATAGATAGATAGAAGATAGATAGAAGATAGAAGATGTGGCTAGAAGATAGATAAAAAATAGAAGAAGATAGAAGCAGATAGATGATAGAAAGATGATGTGGCTAGAAGATAGAAGATGATAGAAGAAGATTGAAGAAGATAGAAGATGGATAGAAGACAGAAGATAGATAGAAGATAGAAGACAGAAGAAATACTACACATATTAGAATAGATAGATAGAAGATAGAAGACAGAAGATAGATAGAAGATAGATGATAGAAGATAGAATATGTGGCTAGAAGACCGAAGATAGATGATAGAAAGATGTGGCTAGAAGACAGAAGATGTGGCTAGTAGATAGAAGATAGATGATAGAAGAAGACTGAAGAAGATAGAAGATGTGGCTAGTAGATAGAAGACAGAAGATGATAGAAGAAGACTGAAGATAGAAGATGTGGCTAGAAGATAGATAGAAGATAGATGATAGAAGAAGATAGATGTGGCTAGAAGATAGATAGAAGATAGATGATAGAAGAAGATAGAAGATGTGGCTAGAAGGCTACTCTGAGGATTCAGCACCTCTCTTGGAGAGGTATCCTCCTCCTGCTGTCTCTCCCCAAGAGGCTGCATCCACATGCCGTCACCAATCTTGGGAAGACAGCATCCTGCCCCTCTTCCCTACATCTCGCCCCTTCTTCCCTCCCCCTTACCGCTTCTTCTTCCGTCTTCCCCTTGCTTCCTTGTCCTACTCCCCCCCCAATCTATTTCCTACTTTCCTCCCCCCACCCATCCCATCTTTCCATACTTGGAGATCCTGAAACAGAATACAGCAGCAAGATTGCTGGCAGGTTCTCCTTGGAGAGATTGTATCTCTCCTGTCTTGAAGCAGCTGCACTGGCTGCCAATGGAGTTCTGGATCAGATTTAAGGTGCTGGTGATTGTCTCCCAGCAGGCTTCACGTCAAGGTTCTCCAGATCAGAATCTACTTCACATATTAGAATCTACTACACCATGCCAGCTCTCATCTACTACACATATTAGAATAGATAGATAGAAGATCGATAGAAGATAGAAGATTGACAGATGATAGAAGATGTGGCTAGAAGATAGAAGATAGATAGAAAATAGAAGATAGAAGCAGATGGATGATAGAAAGATGATGTGGCTAGAAGATAGAAGATAGATGACAGAAGAAGATTGAAGAAGATAGAAGATGGATAGAAGACAGAAGATAGATAGAAGATAGAAGACAGAAGAAATACTACACATATTAGAATAGATAGATAGAAGATAGAAGACAGAAGATAGATGATAGAAGATAGAATATGTGGCTAGAAGACCGAAGATAGAAGAAGATAGATGATAGAAAGAAGATGTGGCTAGAAGATAGAAGATGTGGCTAGTAGATAGAAGATAGATGATAGAAGAAGACTGAAGAAGATAGAAGATGTGGCTAGTAGATAGAAGACAGAAGATGATAGAAGAAGACTGAAGATAGAAGATGTGGCTAGAAGATAGATAGAAGATAGATGATAGAAGAAGATAGATGTGGCTAGAAGATAGATAGAAGATAGATGATAGAAGAAGATAGAAGATGTGGCTAGAAGGCTACTCTGAGGATTCAACACCTCTCTTGGAGAGGTATCCTCCTCCTGCTGTCTCTCCCCGAGAGGCTGCATCCACATGCCATCACCAATCTTGGGAAGACAGCATCCTGCCCCTCTTCCCTACATCTCGCCCCTTCTTCCCTCCCCCTTACCGCTTCTTCTTCCGTCTTCCCCTTGCTTCGTTGTCCTACTCCCCCCCCCAATCTATTTCCTACTTTCTTCCCCCCACCCATCCCATCTTTCCATACTTGGAGATCCTGAAACAGAATACAGCAGCAAGATTGCTGGCAGATTCTCCTTGGAGAGATTGTATCTCTCCTGTCTTGAAGCAGCTGCACTGGCTGCCAATGGAGTTCTGGATCAGATTTAAGGTGCTGGTGATTGTCTCCCAGCAGGCTTCACGTCAAGGTTCTCCAGATCAGAATCTACTTCACATATTAGAATCTACTACACCATGCCAGCTCTCATCTACTACACATATTAGAATCTACTACACCACGCCAGCTCTCATCTACTACACATATTAGAATAGATAGATAGAAGATAGATAGAAGATAGAAGATAGACAGATGATAGAAGATGTGGCTAGAAGATAGAAGATAGAAAATAGAAGATAGAAGCAGATAGATGATAGAAAGATGATGTGGCTAGAAGATAGAAGATAGATGATAGAAGAAGATTGAAGAAGATAGAAGATGGATAGAAGACAGAAGATAGATAGAAGATAGAAGACAGAAGAAATACTACACATATTAGAATAGATAGATAGACAGAAGATAGATAGAAGATAGAAGACAGAAGATAGAAGGTAGATGATAGAAGATAGAATATGTGGCTAGAAGACAGAAGATAGAAGAAGATAGATAGAAAGAAGATGTGGCTAGAAGATAGAAGATGTGGCTAGTAGATAGACAGAAGATAGATGATAGAAGAAGACTGAAGAAGATAGAAGATGTGGCTAGTAGATAGAAGACAGAAGATGATAGAAGACTGAAGATAGAAGATGTGGCTAGAAGATAGATAGAAGATAGAAGAAGATAGATGTGGCTAGAAGGCTACTCTGAGGATTCAACACCTCTCTTGGAGAGGTATCCTCCTCCTGCTGTCTCTCCCCGAGAGGCTGCATCCACATGCCATCACCAATCTTGGGAAGACAGCATCCTGCCCCTCTTCCCTACATCTCGCCCCTTCCCTCCCCCTTACCGCTTCTTCTTCCGTCTTCCCCTTGCTTCCTTATCCTACTCCCCCCCCAATCTATTTCCTACTTTCTTCCCCCCCCCCCCCAATCCCATCTTTCCATACTGGAAATCCTGAAACAGATTGCTGGCAGGTTCTCCTTGGAGAGATTGTATCTCTCCTGTCTTGAAGCAGCTGCACTGGCTGCAATGGAGTTCTGGATCAGATTTAAGGTGCTGGTGATTGTCTCCCAGCAGGCTTCACGGCAAGGTTCACCAGATCAGAATCTACTTCACATATTAGAATCTACTACACCACGCCAGCTCTCATCTACTACTCATATTAGAATCTACTACACCACGCCAGCTCTCATCTACTACTCATATTAGAATCTACTACACCACGCCAGCTCTCATCTACTACTCATATTAGAATCTACTACACCACACCAGCTCTCATCTACTACACATATTAGAATAGATAGAAGACAGAAGACAGAAGATAGAAGACAGAAGAACACAGAAGATAGACAGATGATAGAAGATGTGGCTAGAAGACAGAAGATAGATAGAAAATAGAAGATAGAAGATAGATGATAGAAAGAAGATGTGGCTAGAAGATAGAAGATAGATAGAAGAAGATTGAAGAAGATAGAAGATGGATAGAAGACAAAAGATAGAAGATAGAAGACAGAAGAAGATATACTACACATATTAGAATAGATAGATAGAACATAGATAGAAGATAGAAGATAGAAGACAGAAGAAGATAGAAGATAGAAGACAGAAGAAGATAGAAGATAGATGATAGAAGATAGAAGATGTGGCTAGAAGATAGATAGAAGACTGAAATAGAAGATGTGGCTAGAAGACAGAAGAAGATAGATGATAGAAGAAGATAGATGTGGCTAGAAGATAGAAGATAGAAGACAGATGATAGAAGATAGAAGATGTGACTAGAAGACAGAAGAAGATAGGAGATGATGGATGGATGGATGGATGGATGGATGGATGGATGGATGGATGGATAGATAGATAGATAGATAGATAGATAGATAGATAGATAGATA
The DNA here is from genome assembly GCA_029233225.1 of Lepidodactylus listeri. Lineage (NCBI taxonomy): Eukaryota > Metazoa > Chordata > Lepidosauria > Squamata > Gekkonidae > Lepidodactylus > Lepidodactylus listeri. The sequence continues at coordinate 10,711,961 of JARCFY010000013.1, forward strand.
GATAGATGTTTTACAGTCTCCTTTCCAAGGTCTCCCAGCAAGTTTCATGTTAAGGAGTAGCAAACCAAACACGTTCTCCAGATCAGAATCTACTGCACCACTCTCATCCTTGAGGATCGTCCTTGCCAAAGTCACATCAACACATCTCCAAATCCGACAGCACTGTTCTTCAGACTAGAATCTGCTACACCAATTAGAATCTACTACACCACGCTGGATCTCATCCTTGAGTGATCGTCCTTGCCAAAGTCAAGTCCACACATCTTCAAAACTGACAGCAGCTCCGGAGGGGCCTGATTTGGTCCGGTCCAGCCCAGCTTTAAGAGGCAAAAGCGCCCCACCCACCACACTCAGCGGACAGTGCAGGCTTGTAGCTGGTTGCCTAAATGAGGAGCCGAGAAGGAATTTTTCCCTGCAGCCCCAGATTGGCCCTGGAGGGCGCAGGTTTTTCGCCTTCTCTGCACTGCCTTTATTGCAAACTCCGGACCTATCTACATGCCACACTCTCTCCAGGTTCACTCCCAGGGGCCTGGAAACAGTGTCGAGTGTAGTTAGGCCCAGGTGAGAACAAGTGGGTGTTTTAGGGCTGCCTCTTACAATGTATTCAATAAAGCTGATTTAAATATATTTATATTTCTCTTGTGTCTTTCTTTCCTGTCTGGGAAGCAAGTGTCTTCTTTAGTAGAAGAGTGGGGATTTAGATGCAATCCTAAGTAGGAATGAGTGGATTCCAGTAGCTCCATTTCATTTTAGGATTGATCCCCCTCTCGGTTTTGTTTCTGTCACTCTCGGAACCTTTGTAGAGGGTTAGTTCTTCAAAGACTGGAGTCCCCAGCAGCCCTTGTCTTTCCAGCTAGTCGAGTTCGCAGGGCGTCCCTTTCTGCAGGCAGGAAATAACTCACCTGGTTTAACAGGCTGGGTGGCTAAAGGCAGAGTTATCGATTTGCTCGTGTTAAGAAATGTGCTCGCAGCACCAATCCAGCTGGCTGAAATGGCTGCAACAGCAGACTCTGTCACTCATTCACGCACCTTCCTTCTGTCTACAATGGTCTCCTATGGAGGATGGGTCATGATGGCCCTCGGGTGGGTTGTGGAGCCCTAACTGCTGCGTCATGAGCCACCAGATCTTGGCTTTTTTTTTAAAAGGCACCTGCTGCAAATGCACTTGATTAGAGGGCAAGGGTGCCATACAGGGTCACCAACCTCCAGGTAAGGCCTGGAGATCTCATGGGATTACAGTTGATCTCCAGGTGACAGAGATCAGTTCCCCTGGAGAAAATGGCTGCTTTGGAGGGTGGATTCTGTGCCATTATGCCCCGCTGGGATCCCTCTTCTCCCCAAGCCCCGCCCTCCCAAAGCTCCTCCCCACAAATCTCCAGGTATTTCCCAGTCCACAGCTGGCAACCCTCCCTTCCTCTCTTTGCATTCATGCTGGAAGAAGCCAGTGGGGTATGGTGGTTAGAACGTTACGATTTAGACTGGGAAGGTCCATGTTGACTCTGTTTTTCTTCTTTTGCCTGTGATCTGTAATTCTGCAATGTGTGCTGGTCATTGACTGAATCTGATTGACTGATTGGTTGGTTGTCAGCTCCTGAGATTCAAGAGTGGCGCTTGGGTTTGGGAAGGGGAGGAACCTCCACAGGGTCTAATGCCCTCCACCCTCCAAAGCAGCCATTTGTTCCCTGTAGTGCAGAGATCAGTCGTAATTCTGGGAGAACCCCAGGTCCCTCCTGGAGGCTGGCAACCCTAAGGACTGAGGGCAGATGAAAAATCACTTCAAGACACAACGGAGAGAAAGGACAAGGGGGCTCAAGAGAACAGGAGGCCGGTGGAGACAGAGAAGCACAAACCGCGGGATGTTATTTTTCCCAACTTCATTTATGCCCGCCTTTTTCCCAAAGGGGACCAAAGCAGCTTACATGGGTGTCCTCTCCTCCGTTCTATCTTCACAACAACCCTGTGAGGTAGGTTAGTCTGAGAGTGTGTGACTGACCCACAGTCACCCAGTGAGCTTCTGTGTCTGAGCAGGGATTCGGACTTGGGGCTCCCAGACCTTGGGCCAAGACTCTGACCCAGGGGTGTCAAACTCATTTGTTAAGAGGGCCGGAGCTGACATAAATGTCACTTTTTCGGGCCGGGCCACGTGTGCCATAAAACGTAATGCCAGGTACCAGAGATATAAACTGTATAAAGGACAGCAGCTGGTAAGCTCCGAGTTGGTGTGTCCTCACTGCAAGGCCCCGTGGGCTGGGAGGGGGGTGCAAAGGAAAACCCGTATGAGTGGACTGGAGAGCCAGTGGTGCAGTAGCGGGCAGAATCTCCCACACGGCTTGGCTGCTGCAGATGAGGCTGTTCCACCACGCTGAAGCCACAGTCGGAGTGTCTCCGCCCACTTCCCCCAAGCAGTCTCCTGTTCCCTCCCTTGCACTAGTTGCTTGTGGGCCGCTTAGGAGCCCTGGACGGCCCAGTTCCGGCCCCTGGGCCTTATTTTTGACACCCCAGCTAACCGCTACACAGCACTGCTGAAGATGGAGAGGGTGGGCAGTGCTAATTCTATCTGTGTTCATCGCAGCTACATGAGACCCTGGACCCTGAAATGCCACCCTCGGCCCTTTGGCAACTCCATTCAGCTGACACCACTTGACACTTATCTTTAAAGTCACAAGAGGTAGAAACTTGAATTTTTTTAAAAAAAGAAATGCTGTGTTTTAGAATACGGAATAATCTCAGATTCCTTCCAGTGAGGTGCAGGGGGACTTCCAGGTGGATTGTCAGATCTGTCCCCCTCCTGGGACTGTGGCAACCCAAAACCTCCACAAAAAAGGACCACCATACCTTCCCTCATAAACTTCTAAAGCGGCCTGATGCTGAGTCAGGCCATCAGTCCATCAAGGTTAGTGTTGTCCTCTCAGACTGGCAGCGGCTCTCCAGGGTCTCAGTTTGAGGTCTTTCACATCACCAACTGCCTGCTCCCTTTAACTGGAGATGCTGGGGATTGAACCTGGGACCCTCTACAGGCCAAGCAGATGCTCTGCCACTGAGCTACAGTCCCTCATGGTTAGGGTGACCTCTAGAGTCACTCATAAACCCACTTTTGGGGCACACGCATGTAAGCAAGCCTCTCTTTGTCATAAAACGACGGATGACTAAAATGTGCTACATGAGCGCAAGGTGGCAAAGCTGCCAGAGACTTGATACATGACCACTTTAAGTAATGGAATAGCAAAAGGGGATTTTTTAAAAAAAGGCTGGGAACACTGATGGCTTTGAAGTCATCTTGCTGTCAGCCTTGCTCTGATAAAGAGGCAATTTTGGCAAACGCTGACTTTCCCCCTCTGTGCTGCAAAGCCATGTAATCAAGCGGAGTGGAAAGGAATTAGGGTGCCTGCACGGAGGGGGTGGGGCAGGGAGACAGCTGTAAAAGTCAGAACTGCTGCCAGACGGAAGGGCATGAAGAGGAGGCCGTGGAGAACCCTCAAATCCCACTCCCCAGCAATGTTTATTTATTTAAAACATTTCTATGCCATCTTTCCACCCAAACAGGGTCCCCAAGGTGGTGAACACGAAAAACTACAAACAGTTACAACATTAGAACAGCATTTAAAAGAGGGTATGTATAAAGCGTTTAAGCAATTCAATAAAGACATATGAACATACGAGACACAGAAGGAGTTATTGGGGGAACTCTAAACAAAACAAAACTGAAATTCTTCACCCACTGGCAAAAAACAATGAGAAAGTGAGACAGATGGATCCCCCTAGGGAAGGTGTTCCAATTTTCCGGTGCCATGCCCGAGAAGGCCCCTTCTTGGGTTGCCTCCCATCTAGCCTCAGATGGCAGGGGCACCCAAAGCACAGGGTTGGCAGCTCTGGGTGGGGAAATACCTGGGGACTTGGGGGTGGAGCCTGGGGAGGGTTGGGTTGGGGAGGGACCTCCTTAGGGTACAATGCCAGAGAGCCCATCCTCCAGGGGCTTACAAGGCCTCTATTGCTTGGAAAGGTGGATTATAAAATGATGAATGAATTCAAGATAGCGGCTAGATTAAATAACATGATCGAGGTTTACAAGATTATGCATGGGATAGAGCAGGTAGAGAAAGAAGTCCTTTTCTCCCTTTCTCACAAGACAAGAACTCACGGGCACTCCGTGAAATTGCTGAGCAGTCGCTGGGTTAGAACAGATAAAAGGCAGAACTTCTTCACCCAAAGTGTGATTAACACGTGGAATTCACTGCCCCAGGAGGTGGCCGTGGCTACAAGCATGAAGGGCTTCAAGAGGGGATTAGATAAACATATGGAGCAGAGGTCCATCAGTGGCTATTAGCCACAAAGTATAGATAGGAACTCTCAGTCTGGGGCAAGTGAGGCTCTGTATTCTTGGTGCTTGGGGGGGGGGGCAACAGTGGGAGGGCTTCTCTGGTGTCCTGGCCTCACTGATGGACCTCCTGATGGCACTTGGTATTTTTGGCTACTGTGTGACGGATAGGCCACTGGCCTGATCCAACACTGGCTTCTCTTATGTTCTCATGTTCTTATGAGATTAATTGTAATAGGGGGAGATCTCCAGGCCCGTCATGGAGGCTGGCAACCCCACCAAAGCAGGGCCTCCAAAGATGAGCGAAGTGGGCAGGTAGATTCATATGGGAGGAGGTGATCCTTCAGATGTTCTCTTATCTTCCCTACCAAGCTGCATTATACTTCCTGCTGGCATCAGGTTGGCATCCTCAAGCTGAGGCCCAGCCCTGCCTGGAGATTCAAGGCTGATCCCGTTTCCCAGTGGGAGACGCGCTTGGAAGCAGAGGAGGAGGCAGAACGCACAACAACCGTGCGATTGTTGCTCCTCCTCCTCCTCCTTACCCCTTTCCTTGGGCTCACAGTTTTTTAGCCTCCGGCTCACACATTTTTGTCTTAGATCAGGAAGGAGGGCTCCAGAGCAAACTAATTTATGCAGTAGTCAAATCGCTCGCTCACAGCTTTCATGCCAGTAGCTCACAAAGTAGAATTTTTGCTCACGAGACTCCACAGCTTAGAGGGAGCATTGGTGGGGGTTTGCCCGCTTTCAGGGCCCCCGATCTGCCAGCCCAGATCCACCCGGCAGGGAATCCCCACCCCCAAAGTGCCACGTTCGCGCCAATGTGCCTGGCGCAATGATGTCGCCCAGAGCTGTCATCTGGCAGGCAGTCCCTTCCTTCCGGGCTGGCCCACTGTGGAGCTGGGGAGGTTGTCAAAGGAGCCGGGGGGGGGGGAGGGAGGTTCCCAGAGCTTGACTTATGACTAATGTTTAATAGAGATTGTTCCTCCATCTACTTCTGGCAGATCCTCACCTGAACACCTGCTGCCGAACCAGGATTGTGGATGCAAAAACATGAATGTCTAAAAACACTTAGGCCAAATCCTTGTGCATTCAGAAAGGATTGTGATTACATGTTTCACGCACCCTAAGAGAAACAGAGCGAGCGAGTGCTTTCTCCATTCAGGCACTCACTGGAAACTACCAGACCTCTGCAGGGAAGAGCAGAACTTGGCGTCAATGGCATCTGCAGCTCAGGTTCCTGGTTTTCCTCCCTGCCGGGATCTCAGGCCTCCGGCGGCGGCAGAAATTAAACAGCTGGAGCCTTTTGTGTCCACTTTTTCACCAGACAAGGTGGCCCTGTTCATTGACAGGATCACAAGACAAACTCGGGGAGGACGAGTCGCTTAACAGCTGTTAGATTCAGGTGGGTAGCTGTGCTGGTCTGAAGCAAGGGAGCAAGGTTTGAGTCCAGTGGCACCTTTAAGACCAATAAGTTCAATTCTGAGTGCAAGCTTTTGTGCACCTGCACACTTAGAAGTCTGCAGGCCCACGAAAGCTCATACCGAGAATTAAACTTGTTGGTCTTAAAGGTGCCACTGGACTCAAATTTTGTTTTAATAGCTGGTAGCGGGGCTTTTTTTTTTTTCCTGGGAGAACACACAGGAACAGAGTTCCAGAACCTCTTCAGCAAAATTTTTCTTAAAAACGTTTAAAAGCTCATGAGCTTTCAATATACAGATTGAAAACTTCATTTCCCTCTTGAGAGTTCCGGCACCTCCCCTCTCCCCCCCCCCCCCCCAAAAAAAAGCCCTGGCTGCTAGTTAGACTAGCTGGTGGAGTTTCAAGTGAATACTGCATGTGCAGTCCTGCAACAGGGCAACTATGAGCCACCCCAAGGCCATTTCAGCTTAGGAAAATGGCACGGGAGGGAAGGCTGAAGTCGCTTCCCCCGCCCCCCCCCCCCCCCCCGTGTCACAGTCCTGTGCCGATTCAGACCAGTGTATCTGAGACCTTTGGTTCCCCAACACCACCTCTGACTGTGCAGATATCACTCAAATTGTGCCAGATGTTAACAGCTGGTTCGGACCTCATTTGAAACAATGGGTGAAATAAGGGCTGCGTGTCATCCAAGGAGAGCAAACTGATCAAACTCGTGGTGGTGGAAGGTTCCGTCAAGTTGCAGCCAACTTAGGGGCGACCTCATAGGATTTCCAAGGTGAGAGACAAACAGAGGTGGTCTGCCTCTGTGTGGTGAGCGGGGATTTCCCTGGTGGTCTCCCATCCAAGTACTAACTAGGACTGACCCTGCTTAGCTTCTGAGGTCTGACAAGATCAGGCCTAGCCTGGGCCATCCAGGGCAGGGCCTGATCAAACTACACGAGTTCAATTAATTCATTACAGCTAGAATTACCTATATTGATAGCTTTTATGCTGCTTGTTTTCTATCTTCAGCCCCTCTGTGTGTTTTTTTGTATGATATACTGAGTATTTTATCAAAACTGACTCAAACAAATTACAAGGAACAGAGGAGGCATACAAATATTTTAAATGAATAATAAATCCGTCACTGTTGTTCTGCTGCCGAGTCTTGGGGTGCCTGGTGATGATGCTGTAGGGTTTTCAAGGCAGCAGACATTGGGAGGCGGTTTGCCATTGCCTGCCCCCACGTCACAGCCTTGGTATTCCTTGGAGGTCTCCCATCCAGGTACTAACCAGGGCCAACTCTGCTTTGTTTCCGAGATGTATCGAGACCGAGCTAACCTGAGCTATCCAGGTCAGGGCAACATGAGGCCTGGTGCCATGTCATCTACAAACAAGGAGATTGTGGGTCCCCCCCCCCCCTTCTGAAGCATTGTTTTATTTCTGTGCGCATTTAAATAGTAAAAGTAAAAGGTAAAGGTTTCCCTTGCTCGAAAGCCAGTCGAATTCGACTCTAGGGGGCGGTGCTTATCTCCGTTTCCAAGCCGAAAAGCCAGCGCTGTCCGAAGATGTTTCTGTGGTCATGTGGCCGGCATGACTAGAAGCCAAGGCGCACGGACCGCTGTTACCTTCCCACCGAAGCGGTACCTATTTCTCTACTTGCAGTTTCTTGCTTTCAAACTGCTAGGCTGGCAGGAGCTGGGGCCAGAGACGGGAGCTCACTCCATCATGCGGCACTCAGGTCTCGAACTGCTGAACTACTGATCTTCAGGTCTGCAGTTTAGCGTCTTAACCCCTGAGCCACCGCGGCCCCACATTTAAATAGTAGCAGATATTAAATACTACTTAAATGTGCACAGAAACAAAACAGTGTTTCAGAAGGGGGGGGGGGGACGAGCCCACAATCTCCTAGTTTGTAGATGATATGGCAGCAGACCTCATCTAAGAAGAGGCATTCCCTCCTTTTTAAAAGAGAAAGATTTTGGTGCTTGCATGAAAAATATACTTCATCGAAGGACTTTTGATTGACTGAGCTCACCAGTTAACGGCCTGATGGCTGCAAATCTTCATTCTTCTTCAGGGGAAGTGATCACGGTATTCCGGAGGTCGGTTGTAATCCTGGGAGAACTCCAAGCTCTCCCTGGAAGTTGACAACCATATGCTGGGGGAGGGGTTGCCAGCTCAAGGTTGGGAAATACCTGGAGATTTGGGGTGGAGCCTGAGAAGGGCGGGGTTTAGGGAGGGGAGGGACTTCAATGGGGTATAATAACATAGAGTCTGCCTTCCAAAGCGGCCGTTTTCTCCAGGTAAACTGATCTCTGTCGCCTGGAGATCAGTTGTAACCCCAGAAGATCTGCAGACGCCACCTGGAGGTTGACAGCCCCAGGGAGGGAGCACACGGACACTCTGTCCCATTCGCTCTGTTTTACTGCACGAGTAATACCTGGAAGGAAGCCCAGGCATGCAGGTGGCACTCCTCAGGGGCAGGTTTGGGCCTTGGGGCTATGACGCATCTGAAGCACAGTGTCTTTCAGCTCCACTGGGAAAGCTGCTCTCTCAATAGCAGGCTTAACGTCTTTCTTTGGTATGAAGAGATCAATGGAGAGACAATTAATTAAAGAGATGTATCTAATACACGCAGATGAGGCAGTCCTTCAAAGTCTGGATCCTAGGCATCCTAGGTTTGCTTGGCCTTCGCTTCTCTTTCCGATGGCTAAAAATGTTCTTATCCTTTGATCAACAAAAGCCTCCAAATAATAATAATCACGATTTCAGTTCTCCCCTTTTCACTGCTGGCTTTGGGAGATTCATTTGTCTTTCATACACCTGTCCTCTGGCTTCTATCTACGACTTATAAAGAACTAATAGTATAACACGCATTTTTGTACATATACGTCTAAGGTATGATAATCCCAGTCAATACTGGGAAAGAAAATAAAGAGAGTTCAGTTTGTACAAGGGAGGAACAACATTAAAGTGGGGATTTGGGGGTGGACAGAGCATGGATCAGAGATTCGAAATTATCTTTACCACATCTGTGATGGTCCACTGTAGAGAGAGAGACTTTTACTAATGATCTCAGTTTCCAGTAGGCCCGGTGCAGAGGTGAGCTTTATCGGAAGATCATGTGCTCTTTTTCTACAAAGCGCAGGAGCAGAGGCCTGTTTAAAAAGTTGGCAACCCTGATCCCCAGCTGTAGGGGCCCAGCCCAAACATGAGAATACCCTCAGCTGGTTGCAACTAAAGGTGTGACATACACCAGTCATTTCAGGTGATAATTGCTGTTCAGGTGATAATTGCTGCTACATTCGGCAGGCAGAGTGGATCAGCAGTCTCTCCTCCCCCCCCCACCCCATCATTTGGCTATTATCGTATCAGATAATGACTCAAGGAGATGTCAAAGGCGGCTTACCTGTTACATTTCATCCCACCGTTCCTTCCAAGAACTTGGAGCCGGTTCCTCTCCCAACAGGATAGGTTAAATTGAAGGGTGCTTACTGGGCCTCGTAAGACAGAGACAGGACTTGAACCAGGGTCTCCTGTCCCACTCCACACTAGCTCCCTAAAGGCAACAGAAAGAGGTCAGGGCAAAATGCACGGGTGGTTTTCCTTTCCCAAGTCATCCTCGCAACAACCTTGTGAGGTAAGCTCTGAGAGAGAGAGAGAGACTCTGACTGCTCATGAGTGAGTGTGCGACTGGTCCAAGGTCATCCAGCAAGAGTCCACAGTAGGGCTGCCAGATCTTCCCTGGCTGCTAGCAGGGTGTGTGTGTGTGTGTTAAGGAATAAGGTTGCCAAATCCAGGTTGGGAAACTCCTGGATATTTGGGGGTGGAGCCTTGGGAGGACAGGGATCTCAGTGTGGTCCAATGCCACAGAGTCCACCCTTCAAAGCATCCCTTTTTCTCCAGATCTCTCTAATCTGGAGAGGAGCTGTAATTCCAGTGGATCCCCAGGGCCCACCCAAAGGCTGGCATCCCTAGCCCCCAACAGACCTGTCACCTGAAGGAAAATGTCCTGCCCCTTTAACAGAGGCCTAATGTGTAGAAATGGGCAGAGGAAGCTTTTCATGGCGTCGGGGAAAATCACATCCCCTAATTAAAAAAAAAATCATTTCCTTCACTTCTACCCCACCCTTTGGGGCCCAAAGTGGCTTATAGCATTCTCCCCTTTGCCATTTCACCTGCACAACAACTCTGTGAGGCAGGGTCAACTGGGAGAATGAGACTGGCCCAAGGTCACCCTGCAAGCCTCCATGGCAGAGTGGGGATTCGAACCTGGGTCTTCCAGATCCTAATCTGACACTCAACCCCTTCCTCCAGCCCTAGTGCACCTACACCTACACCCAGCCAGTGTGACAGAGTGGTTAGGGATTTTGGACCTGGGTTCAAATCCCCACTTGTTCCTTGGAAGCTCGCTGGGTGGCCTTGGGCCTGTCAAGCTCCCTCAGCATAACCAACCTCACATGGCCGCTGCGAGGATAAAACGGCAGAGAGGAGAATTATGTCAGCTGCTTTGAGTCCCCACTGGGGAGAAAGCTGGGGTATAAATGAATTAAATAAATGATAAATATTAAAACCACAGGCCATTTTTTTCCGAGCAGGCCTGCGGGTAGCCCCCTCAGCCATCCAGATAATTCTCAGACATCACTATGATGAGGCTGCTAGCAGTGCCGTCTCCTAAAGCACTCCAACCTCTAGCAGGTAAAGTCTGGCAGCCTTCAGCCTTGTGTGGATAGTGAAAGGGAGATGGGTGCTATCTTTCACATGAGAACAGGGGTGCTGAAGGCAGGTCCCTGTTTTCCACTGTGAATCTTTGGGCAGGGCCTGGGGTGGGGAGGTTGTCATTCTCAGAACACAAGTATAGCTATAGCCTGCTTTTCCCGGTCTGGGGTTGAGACCAGCCCTCGCCACTGGCTTTTGGGACTAAGCCCTGGATTGAATTAAGCCCCGCGGCTTTCACATCTGCTTGTGATAACCGTTGACATTTTCACAGAATCATTGTCTGTAACCGCCATAAACAACTTCCAGCTTGGTTTCTTGAAACCCTTTGCATAAATCTTCCTTTAAAAAGTTGCAGCTGACAACGCTGCCTATGTCAAGGGAGGCCTGTGCAAAAGAAAAATGTGTTTGCGGCTCAGCTTTTTAAAATATGGACACAGAATTCCACCTCCGATGAGGCTTGTATGGACACGGTGGTCTGACTATAGCCTGGAGATTCCCCTTATAAATCGACAGCAAAAACCATCACCTGTTCATATTATTCATGTAGGATTTTGCAGAATCACCCTCCCCCATTATTAGCAGATCAGTTATGTTATCGTTCACAAATGCTGCTGTAGAACAGAAGTTTGAATCCAGTGGCATCTTTAAGACCAACGAAGTTCTATTCTGGATATAAGCTTTTGCATCTGTAGAAGTGTACCCAGCTTTGTTGGTCTTAAAGGTGTACTGGACTCAAACTTTGTGCTCTTGCTTCAGACCAACAAGGCTACCCACCTGAATCAAAATGCTGCTATAATTATATAACTTGGCGCTTTCTCAAATACTTTTGCCTCTCTAGCATCTGCCAGGGGTGCCGGAAATAATTCTCTAAAGCATTCTACAGCATCCACACGGGGCCAAACTTGATGATACAGCATTCCCAGGGACTAGGGTTGCCAGATCTGGGGTGGGGAATTCCTGGAGATTTGGGGGTTTGGGAACTGGCTGGTCACTGTATGAGACAGGATGCTGGACTAGACAGACCACTGGTCTGATCCAGCAGGGCTCTTCTTATGTTTTCAGCTTTGTGAGCTACTCAGAGGTATCGGGCTGGCTGCCCAAGTAGTCAAACTGTAGGCGAGTTTTAGGTTTGTGATCTGCCTTGTGTCACTGAATATAAATGAAGTAAATTCAAAAAAATAAATACTTGTTGTCCTTTGTTACCCTGACCCGGATGGCCTAGGTTAGCACAATCCTGTCCAGTCTTGGAAGCTAAGCAGGGGTCGGCCCTGGTTAGTACTTGGAGGGGAGACCACCAAGGAAGCCCGGAGTTGCTATGCTGAGGTAGGCAATGGCAAACCAGCTTTGAAAGTCCCTGCCCTGCACCGGCGTAAACTACGGGGGGGCTCGAGCCACCCCCGAAATTTCCCGGGGGGGACTGAGCCCCCCCCAGGAAAACGTTGTGCCTGCCACCGGCGCCTTGCCGCCGCGCCTCCCGGGCCCTTCCAAGGCTCGCCAGCTGGTGCCTCTCCCCTCCCCCCCCCCCCCCCCCCCCGGCCTGGCCATTCCTCCCTCCTTATCTCTCCCTCTTCCTCTTTTAGGGGTGAGGGAGGGAGTGGCCAGGGTGGAGGGGGAGGGAAAGGCACCAGCAGCACCGGCTGGTGAGCCTCGGAAGGGCCGGGGAGGCACGGCGGCTGGCGGTAGGTTTTCCGGGGGGGGCGGAAACATCGCTCCAGCGAGAGCGCAAAGCGCACGCGCTAAAGAGCCCCCCCCCCCCCCGGACTTCAGAAAAGTCTACGCCCCTGCTGCCCTGGATGGCCCAGGCTAGCCCTGTGTCATCAGATTTGCAAAAGCTAAGCAGGGTCAGCCCTGGTTAGTATTTGGATGGGAGACCCGTAAGGGAGTCCGGGGTCACTAGGCAGAAGCGGGCAAGAGCAAACCACCTCTGAATGTCTCTTGCCTTGCAAACCCGACTTGATCGTGTGAGTCAGCTGCAACCTGACAGCCCTTTCCGCCACCCCCACCGCCCTCTGTTAAGCCAGCAAATAAAATCTTGGATGACAAACGGCCCTGTTATTAACTGACTGCTCATCTCTAATGGATCGATAAAGGCTTCTGATCGTTATTCAGATCTCTTTCATGTGCAAACATGCATCCTATCCATGTGCTTATGGAGCCACTGATATACACCCCCATGCAAGAAGAGATTGGCTTCTCCTTTGCGCAGCAGCGTCTGGGCACACCCAGGAGGAATTAGCAGCGCTGAAACAGGCACCACCGGCTGCCCCAGGGCCTTACCGCAGAATGAAAAGAGGGGAAAGGTGTGTTACGCAAATGATTCATAGCTACCCAAGGCTGAGGCCAGGTGCTCCATAATTAGCGGCATGAACGGCTCATTGGAGGGAGTTCAGATGGAAGGTGAGCATTCTTAGCACAACTGGTTTCCCCGGCTGCATTGTTTCATTACGGATCAGGTCTGGTTCACGCATGGGGGTGGGTGGGCAGGGTTGCCAGCTCTGGGTGGGGAAATACCTGGAGATTGGGGGGATGCAGCTGGTGGAGGGCAGCGTTTGGGGAGGCGAGGAATCTCAGCAGGGTACAATGCCACAGAGTCCACCTTCCAAAGCTGTCATTTTCTCCACGCAGATAACAAACAAAACCGGGAACACACCGTGTGGAGCGATTACAAGCAGCAAAATAATACCACGCACAAAATGTTTACTGCATATTAATTATTGGAATTTACTCTCAAATAGCATACGAAATTCCATCAACATTAATTTACAAACAGTTACTCAAACATATAGGTGTCCAATTATTCAAAGATATGAACTTTCACAAGGAAGGAAATACGAATGGTAACCTATTCCAAAGCTTGTAAAAGCAGCCCGTATGCCAAATGAGAGGACGGGTGACATTTTTGCCGCTTATCAAAATAATTACTTTTGGCTTGAGCACTGGTTCCATTGATAATTCGCAACCTGGAAGAAGGCTGTGAAATATGCAGAAATCCTGGACATGTGTAATCAATGATAGTCTCAATTATCTATTGAAATGTTGTAATTGGACAACACTGTCCACGATTAAATATTGGGAGCAACTCCCCAAAAAACTTTTTGGCTGCTTTTACAAGCTTTGGAATAGGTGTTAACCATTCAATGTTCCTTCCTTGTGAAATTTTATGTCTTTGAATAATTGGAAACCTTGAGGGGGGGCAACAGTGGGAGGGCTTCCTGCCCCCACTGCTGGACCTCCTGAGGGCACCCGGTGTTTTTGGCCACCGTGTGACACAGAGTGTTGGACTGGAGGGGCCACTGGCCTGATCCAACATTGGCTTCTCTTATGTTCTTATGGTCTTACATTTGAGTAACTGTAAATTTATATTGTTGGAATTTCATATGCTATATGATAGTAAATTCTAATAATTAGTATGCAGTAAACATTTTGTGCGTGGTGTGACTTTGTTACTTGTATTTTCTCCATGCAAACAGACCTCTGTCATCTGGAAACCAGCTGTAGTGGGAGGAGATCCCCAGGCCGCACCTGGAGGCTAGCAATTATAGTTGCCAACTGGCCTGGAGAGAAATGAACTGTTCCTTTAAGAGAACCTTACAGCACAGAAATGGGCAGCTGAAGCTTTTCATGGCATGAAGTTAAAAGACTTCATTTGATAAATAACAGCCCATTAAGACTCTGCTAAAGGGACAGGACATGCTTTTTTCCTCCATGTAGCGGGCAGCGCTGCTAATGTCAACAGCCTGCAGGGGGGACGGGGACCTGTCCCTTTAAGAGGCTCAAAGGAGTGTTACTTATCCCCATGCCCTGAAAAGCTTCCAGCACCACGCAGCAAGCCTCTATTAAAGGGACAGGACAGTTTTTCCCCCTTCCAGGTAGTTGGCAACCCTAAGGTGGAATAAACAAGCCCTGGACTTCTTCCTGCTTGCACGACCTTGGCAAGTTTGTTTCTGGTTTGCAAAGTCGGGCACAGCCCTTGCCTCCCAGCCTCGCGGCTGCGTAATTCTTAATTCTTTACAGATATGCCGCAGAGCTGCTGAACTCAGGATATCAAATGTAGGTGGCTCTTGCTGCATAAATTAAGGGGGGGGGAAGAGATCAAGGAGAGGACTCCCCAGTGCCCAACCCTTAAAAGAATTATAACTCAATTAAGGGTTTCTGTAGTCTGTCACAGAGTGTTCCGGGCCATTACGGCTTCCATGCAACAGACCAGACGGGCCGACTTCCTGTCTTCTCATTCCATTGATGTTTCTGGAGGGGGCTAAGTATATTTAAGATTTTGCTTCCACCCTGAAAGTTCAGGCTTAGAAAGGAGGCTGAAGGTTGTGGGCAACTGAGTGCTCTCCCACCCATCCTTCAAGCAGGTCAGGGCGCTTTCCCCCACCTGCCTCTAAATCTCACTTCAGCCTGGTGAAGTGGGTTAATCTGAGAAAGAGAAAGTGACTAGCCCAAGCTGACCTGCGTAGGGTTGCCACCTCTAGGTAGGGAAATTCCTGGCGATTTGGGGGTCCAGTCTGGAGAGGGCAGAGTTTGGGGAGGGAAGGGACCTGGGGTGGCCACCCTCCCAGTACACATGAACACATGAAACTGCCTTTTATTAAATCAGACCCCGTGGTCCATCAAAGTCAGTTGTCTACTCAGACTGGTAGTGGCTCTCCAGGGTCTCAGGCGGAGGTCTTTCACAACACCTACTGCCAGATCTTTTAACTGGAGGTATCAGGGATTGAACTTGGGACCTTCTGCATGCCAAGCAGAGGCTCTACCTCTGAGCCATGGCCCCACTGCACACCTGGAGATCTCCTGCTATCACAGCTGATTTCCGGATGACCAAGATCAGTACCCTGGGAGAAAATGGCTGCTTTGGAGGTTGGACTCTATGGCACTGTACCCTGCTGAGGTCCCTCCCCTCCCTAAACCCTGCCCTTCCCAGGATCCACCTCCCCCCCAAATCTCCAGGGATTTTGCAACCCAGAGCTGACAACCTCAGGGAGCTCAGCAGGGATTGATGCCACAGAGTCCACCCTCCAGGGGAACTTATCTCTGTGCTCTGGAGCGCAGTTCTAATTCTGGGATGTCTCCAGGCCCCAGCTGGAGGTTGGCAGCTGATCACCAAGCCCCACCTGATATGAGCTCGGAAGCATTTGGGCATGCCTAGCCACTTCTTGAGGAAGGGTGGCATGTAAGAGCACGGGAAGAAAGGACTGGAAGTTTCTTTCTGTCTCCCCCTGCCCAATCCGAGAGGGGCCTTATCTAGAAAACAAGGGGGGCATGAGGCACTGCAGCATTTCAAACTGCAGGTAAAAGACTGCATTTTGGTACCTTCCCCCATGAGAAAGAGTCCCTGCATCAGAAAGCAAACTCAGGAAGTAAAGAACGGAGCAAGACCATTCTCATCTATGGTGCAGTCTGGTCTACCAAAATGTATCATCCAGGCCTTAATAAACTTGTAGCTCCTCTGACATGTTCTGAAGCCAGTTTCCAGACGCCAGCTGGCACTATGCAATGGAACTCAGGCGGGGCGATGGAGACGAATGGGTGGGACTATGCAGATTAGTAGCGGGCTCAGTTTCTGAGTGGCTCCCGTTGAGTCTGACGCATCAGAGGAAACCTGTTCCAACCTGAGTCACAGATGAGCAAAGCAAAAAGCCTCTGTGATGCTCCTGGGGTTACCAAATCCAGGTAGGGAGATTCCTGGGGATTTCAGAGTGCGGCCTGCAGAGTAACCTCAGCGGGGTATAATGCCCTTCAAAGCAGCCATTTTCTCCAGGGGGAACTGATCTCTGTAGTCTGAGGAACAGTGGCAATTCCAGGAGCTCTCCAGGCCCACCTGGAGGTTTTGCTCCCCACCCACTAATCAGGGACCAGAAATGCCACGTGGTCTGCAAGGACATCTAAAACATTCACTTGTTAGTGAGTGGCTTTTCCCACATAAGTGACTGTACACTTCTAGGCTTGCCAGGTCCCCCCTGGGGGTAGGGCTGCCAGCTCCAGGCTGGGAAACTCCTGGAGATTTGGGGGTGGAGCCTGGGGAGGACAAGGGACCTCAGTGGAGTACAATGCCATATAGCCCACCCTCCAGAACATCCATTTTTTCCCCAGGGGGAATTATCTCAGTAGTCTGGAGATGAGCTGCAATTCCAGGGGATCCCCAGGTCCCACCTGGAGGCTGGCATCCCTACTTCCATGGGGAAGGTCTGCATTTGAGCATACTGTTGTACTGAGAGCAGAGAGCCCTGAACTGCCTTACGCCCCTTTCTCAGCACCATATGAGTCTAATCCTCCTAAAACATCCTTGTCCATCAGTATGAAGGGATTAGACAACAAATGCCATAATACTGAAAAATACACAAACAGAGAATAGATATATAAGCTTCCACTCTTCAGTTCTAAGTTGCTTGCATTTTGTTTTTACAAGCGTTGTTTCCAAGTGGCTTTCAATAAGCACCCTCGATAAGGATCAAGTTCCTTTGCATCAGTCACTCCACACTTCGCTGCAAACATTCATTAACTGATCGCCAGCCTCATTAAATCCAGTTATACCCGCGAGTAAACTGTGGAATTAAGATACTCACAAGGCGTTCAAACTGAAGAGTGCCCACAAACATTCAGTGTGCTCCACCCCTAAATAATTGCTATTTATTGATTTTCATCCCAAGCAGCTCAAAGTGGCATACCTGACTTTCCCTTTTATGATCACAACAACCCTGCGAGGTAGTGTGAGCTGAAATATTTGAACTGGAGCGCCCCCTGCAGCCTGTCCAGCATATTAATTATCATTATCTGATTCAGGGGCCACAGTGGCTCAGTGGTTAAGATGCTGAACTGCAGACCGGAAGATCAGTAGTTCGGCAGTTTGAGACCTGAGTGCCATGTAACGGAGTGAGCTCTCGTCTCTGGTCCCATTTCCTGCCAACCTAGCAGTTCAAAAGCAAGAAATTGCAAATAGATAAATAGGTACCGCTTCAGTGGGAAGGTAACAGCGCTCCGTGTGCCTTGGCATCTAGTCATGCCGGCCACATGACCACGAAACGTCTTCGGACAGCGCTGGCTCTTCAGCTTGGAAACAGAGATGAGCACCGCAACCCTAGAGTTGGATTCAACTGACTTTCAAGCAAGGGAAACCTTTACCTACCTGATTTTTAGCCCACCCTTCCACCAAGAAGCTCAAGGTGGCATACAGGATTCTACCCCCCCCTTTTATTTTCACAGCAACCCTGTGAGGTAGGTTAGGCTGAGGAATTATTATTTAATTAATTAAATTCATTTATACCCCGCCTTTCTTCACAATGGGGACCCAAAGTGGTTCACATCATTCTCCCTTCCTCCATCTTATCCTCACAACAGTCCTGTGAGGTAGGTTAAGTTGAGAAAGTGTGACTGGCCCAAGGCCACCCAACCAGTTTTATATGGTATGAAGTAGGATTTGAACCTGGGGCTCCCAGATACTAGTCCGGCACTCTTAACCACTACACCAGACTGGCTCTGTCCGCCAGAAAGAGAACGCATGACAGTCATTCAGTGAGACTCATACCTGAGTATAGATCGGAGCACCCAGTCGTCATCTGGCCCTCTAATCAGATTGGCTGTCACATGGATTATTACACTGTTGGATGCTGCAAGTTCCAAACCAGGGGAGATGAGAATTGTCTTGCCAAATCCAGTGAAGTGTGGAACTAAAGTTCCCAAGAAACAAGGGACTGCCGCCCCAGGTTGGGAAATACTGGAGATTTTGAGGGTGGAACCTGAGGAAGGCAGGGTCTTAGGAGGGGATGTACTTCTCCAGTGGGGTATACAGCCATAGAGTCTACCTTCCAAAGCGGCCATTTTCTCCAGGTGAACTGGCTTCTAAATGTTTTGGCCTGACACCTAAAAAATGGTAAGGTATTCACTGGGCAAGCTTCTGGGGAGGGGCATTAAAAGACCAAGGCACCACCAATGAAAAAGCACTACCTATGGACACCTCCCGACCTCACCCCTGCCAGTTTCCTTTGTTTCCTCAAACTAAATCAGCACCTTTAAGGATCTAGAACCTACACTGTGGTCCCCAACGCCTGCTGACACCCGTCTTGGCGCCCACTGTGTTTAGAAAGTGAACAGGCCCATGTGGGACTTTTGCCCAGCAACGCTTCTGATTGGCCGGTGGAGATGTCATTGGCTGTGCGGGTTTTTAAAAACAGTGCTTTGGCAGTAGTTGCTGACAAAGGGCAAGGGGATGTCACTGCATGAGTGAAGGTAAGCGGCTGGAACCATTTTGAGGCTGGCTCCGCCTACTCTGGCAGCCATTTTATGGCTGCGCCCGCCACACAATGTCAGAATCCCAACAGTGCCCTGACCTACAAGTTTGCACCCCTTCCTCTACATTTTTATGTCTCTGAAACACTTCATAGCCCACAAAAAGCTTTCCCAGCTTTAATTAAAACAGAAACACAAATCACAAATAATACTTGGGGTGGCCAAAATGTCCCATCCTTTTAACAGAGGCTTAATGGGATGTTATTCGCTGGGGGGGACATGATTTAGCCCCATGCCACAAAAAACTTCAGCTGTCCATTTCTGGGCAACATGATTCTACTAAAGGGACGGGACATTTTTCTCCAGGACTGATGGCAAGCCTGGTCTGAACCGTGAAATACATCTATCTGTCAAACAGGGCAACTGAATTCAAACACCCCGACAGAGAAGCCTTTTAAAAATGTATTTGGAGGATAGATACACTGCCCATCCAGCTTGCAAAGTCAAACCAGCAAACAACCCCCCCTATGTTTGTAAAAGCAACAATTATCGAGATTAAAAAAGCCATAGGGGCAGCCTAGAACAATGTTCGGCAACCTAAAATTATATCCCTAAACCAGTCCTCAGGCAAGAGGCAGGCCATAAAAACAGCTTCAAATGATGGAACCCAGCCGTCAGTCAAAACCCCTGCCTAAAAAGAAATATTTTGAAAGGCCACCTAAACGGCTTCATGACTGACAAAGCACATTTCTCTGAGGAAAACAGGGGCAGCTACGATTGCTAAGTGCTCCCCCACCCACCAGCTCCTATTTCTTGCTGCAGCTCAGAGTGGGAGAAAAAAAATTAAAAATTGGCTGGGCCAACGGAGTGATGTCACTTCCAGGGAAAACCCAGAAGTGATGTTAGTTCCTTCTACATATTGCTGGAAACTGTGGTTTTACCATAGAGTTTCTGGCAATTCCTAGAGAGGTGTGACATCACGTCTGGATTTTCCTAATGACGTCCCTCCCTATCTGCGTGGCGTCACCAGATCCCCCTGGCCACCAGCGAGGGATGGGGAGTAGGGCTGCCAGATCCAGACTGGGAAACTCCTGGTGATTTGAGGATGGAGCCTGGGGAGGACAGGAACCTCAGGGGTGTCCAGGGCCACAGAGTCCACCCTGCAGAGCATCTATGTTCTTCAAGGGAACCAATCTCTGTCATCTGGAAATCAGCTGTAATTCCAGAGGATTCACAGGTCCCACCTGGGGGATGGCATTCCCTATGTCCACTTTCCCTGGTCTCCCACTGATTGCCAGGCCTATTGCCAACCTCCAGGTGGGGAGTCCTGGAGTTCTCCTGGAATTACAATGGCTCTCCAGACTACAGACATCAGTTCTCTTGAAGAAAATGGCAGCTCACGAGAGTGGACTTTATGGTGTCCCTCCCCTCCCCAGAATCTACCCTCCCCAGGCTCCTCCCCCAAATCTCCTCACAACAACCCTTTGAGGTATGACAAGATGGAGAGAGAGCAACTGGCCCAAGGTCACCCTGTGAGTTGCAGGGTAGCACAGGGACCTCAATCCAAGACACCCGGGTTCTCATTTGACACCCTAACCACTATGTGTTGTGAGGATAAAATGGGCAGTAGGTTCAGGATGGACAAAAGGAAATACTACTTTACACAGAGACTGATTAAAATGTGGAATTTGCTGCCAGAGGATGTAGTGACCGCCGCCGGAATAAGCAGCTTTAAAAGAGGATTAGATAGATTCATTGAAAAGTCTATCAGTGGCTACTAGCCATGGTGACTGAGGGGAACCTCCACATTCAGAGGCAGTAATCCTCTGAATCCAAGAGCCAGGAGACAACATTGGCCTCTATGCCCTGTTATTGGCCATGCAGTAGAATGGCCCGGGTTAGCCGCTGTGTGAGACAGGATGCTGGACGAGATGGCCACTGGTCTGATCCAGCAGGGCTCTTACTTTCTTATGTTCTTAATTGGGTCGTGTCACAGATAGCCTTGTTAAAACCTCCGTTCTCCAGCCCTGCGGCCCCGATCCACATCAGATGGCCTGGCAACTGGTTTTTGAGCCACCCTGGGGGATCACAAGCACAGTTTAGCTAACAAAATGTTAACAAGGTGTTCCCGGAAGACAAAACCTGAGATGGAATGAGGATTTACCCCCTCTCCCCCCAAAAAGAAAGAAAAAAATAAAACCAGGTCTCTCCCTGCTAAGTAGGGACCGTTGTCTGTCTCAAGTCAGTCACTTGGATCTGAATTTGTTTGCAGAGAAGTGAACCTAGCACAATATTTGGCAGCTGCGCATGGGGCCATCGTGTTTCTCCACTTTATTTTTTTTTTCTAAAAGTCCCTTCTCCTCTCCGACAACTTGATGAAAGGAACGACCTACCGAAGAATCCTCACCCTTGAATGTCTCTTTGCCTTCCTCTAATGAAGCCTAGGCTTCTCCCGGGCCTCATTCAAAACCGTGGGGATAATATGGTTTAGGGGCTTAAAAACCGACCATCTGATCACAATCGGCAAGTATTCCTGCCGTGGGATGACGTTACCCTCCTGTCCTTTTTATTACGGGGTTTCGATAATTGTTTGTTATTTTTTGCCCAGTGGGTGTTTCTTAATTTTTTTCTTTTAAAAGAAACTAATAAAGAGACTGCATCTTTAAATTAGAAGTAGCCAGATAATGAATCTTAGGCAGTGAAAAGGCTAATGCTCGTATTATGGAAGGGAAAGGAGTCTAATCTAATTTGGTTGGAGGGTGTCTGTCTATGGTGTTGTTTTCCGGACTGTGGGAATAGAGGCGAGGGACTGCTCTGGTGAATGGTCCTCCCTGGGCTAGAAGCAGTGGGGAGTCTCTGAGCCGCCAGTGATCCGAAGCCAGACCATGAAAGGGGGATTAAAGACCATGTTCTGATTTGCAATTCACACTAAGGCACCCCGTCGAACCTTTGGTAATATTTCAAACCCCATTTCGGAGAAAGCGCCCTTTAAAAAAAAAAGAAGCAAAAAAAAAATAAGCTGCCCAAATTGTATTAGAGCAACGCTAGACAATCCATTCATCCGTTTATGATGTGCGTGCGAGGGGGTCTCGCTTTGTCGTACCAGGGTGTGCTTTATTTGGGGAGGGGGAGGCTTTTAACGATTGCTGACAGTTGGTTGGTTGTTTTGCTTCTTCTTTTTTTTTTTTAAATACAATTAAAACTTTTGTGCCCAGTTTTGCGTCTCTCCCCTTTCTCAAATCGAAACCATGGATTGCCTGAACTCATATACTTCAGAGGAATTGGGAAGAAGTCTAGAATTAGAGGGAAGGGAGAGAAAGAGAAAGAGAAATCCCTTGAATTGGGTTTCTTTTAGGGAAACAGATAGATAAACTACTTTGCCAGCCACATAGGAGACTGGCAAGCTAAATATTCTGAGATTGGCATTGCGCGTAAAATGTAAGCAGTAGAAACCAAACGAACGATCTCATCATCCGGGGTCACTCTTTCTTCCCCCTCTTTATATCTGAGGAAGTGTGCGTGGACACGAAAGCTTATACCTTGAATAAAACTTTGCTGGTCTTAAAGGTGCCACTGGACTCGGACTCTGTTCTGCTGCTTCGGACCAACAGGGCTACCCACCTGAATCTTTCCCCCTCTTTGTGAGAGTTGGTCTTGAAAATCAGTGGGGCATAATCCAGAGAAAAGGTAAACCTGACTGGCTCCTATTGAAATCCATGTGGCCTGTTCAGTTTGATGGCATTTTGGCACACGTAAGGTTCTCTAGAGCTGTGAGCATTGTGCGTGCTTGCATTTTGCCACTGTCGACAAGGACAGCAAATTTCCAGGGAATTCCCACATGCATTGTACACACAGTTGGACAACTCTTTTTAAAAGTATGGACAAACCAAACCAAACCAAACCTACCCTTGATTCTTGGGACTGTCTCTGTATTAAAGAAAACTTGAAGTGGGGGGGGGGGGTGTCAGGTTGAGATGAATTAAAAGCTGCTATTTCTCTTTCAGTAAAATCCTAGAGTTTTTAGCCTGTCTTTTCCTCAAAGTGGCGTGGTTTCAGACGGGCATTAGGAAACATATTTTGAAAACTGTGGTGAGTCGATTGCCTTTGAACTCTTTAAATAGATCATTTCGTAGACTGCTTTTCCTGCTGGAGAATCTCAGGAGAATGATTTGGGTTTCCTTTAATCCCATTTTTTTTACAAAAAGAGAAACACAGAGTGAGAATCAAGAACCTGGCCGCATGATTTAAATATCCGTTCAATGGAACAGGGATGAAGGAGCTATAACTTTGATTTTTCTTGCCATTACTCCAAATCAAAGTATCTGACTATGCTTTCGCCCCTGTAGATTACACTGTTCAAATTGGCCGTGTTATATTCTTTTCTTGAAGCCTTTCTCTCCTTTTTATGCCGCGTTCCGCCACAAAAGAAGATTTTAGTTACTTTCCAGTTATGACATTCATTATTCGTTTGAAAATGTCGCTTAAGGAAGCAAATGTTGAGATATCTGTGGTGGGTTCTGCCTAATTTGCAGGGAAGCAGGGGAAGAAATGCTGGGAAGCACGTATCTTCTATGTGAGTTGCCGCGTTATTTGAAATCATGTTTAATTATAAAGTTTCATTAAAAACCTTTGCTCCAAATTTTTAGAGTCCTAATAAGATTTCCATTAATTTAAAGATATCGCTATTCCCACAACGGCCCCAATGCTTTCCTCCCCCCCCCCTCCCCTTTCATCCATGGTTAAATATGTAAATAAAATGTGTAAAGTCACTCTTCAAAGAAGACAAAAGAAAAAAAGAGCCGAGGGAAAAGACAGCCATAAAATTCTTTCCCGATTCTCCATAACGTTTGCCAGAGGGGGGCTAGAGACCAGCCTGGGCCTATCAGCAGGGGTGCTGAGCTGCTCTATACAATCACACATCTCAAATCCCACACGCAGGGGGTAAGGAGGAGAGAAAAAAATAAAAAAATAAAATATCTTTTCAGCTGGAACCATCAAAAGAGTCTTTTCATTTATTAGTTACAGAGTCCTTTTCCAGTTGCTGATTTCTCATCATGTTCTTTTTCTCCCCCTTTCTGTCATTATGTTCTGTTTGCTAGCTGCTGATTTGGGTTGCATTTATTTTTATTTTTATTTCATTTTTTACAGGGCACCCTTTTTGAAACGGGGACCTCTCCTAGCAAGATGTTTGCCCGCTCTTTGTTTTTCCTTTCTGTTGTTCGCTAAAATGGTAGAAACAGAGAAAACATGATCCAGAGAGAGCTGAAAAATATTCGCGGTAATAAACGGAGGAGGAAACCGGGCGGGTTTCAGAGGGCAACGGAAAGAAGATGAAACTCCTACAAAGGATAATTGTTTGTGTCATTGTATGTATGTGACTGTGCTATACTTTACAACATGTCTTATTTCCTTCTAGGCAAAACAAGAAGAAAACAAAAAAACAAGTTGTTTATATCAATATAGATCTTCCCTATTTAGGAAAAAGACTAAAGTTTCACTTAGTGTTTCTCTCCTGTTCCAACTTGGAAAAATAAAGTTTGTCACATTTAGACATTATTTGAAGGCGACAGATCATAGCATATCCAGCTGTACCACAAATGTCCTCAAGGACTTCACTTCCAAAAGGGGAGCTGAGGCCTTGTATATGGCTTCCCATCCACCAGCCCCAGCTGAAGGCAAATATGTATTCAAGGAAAAACACACCTGGCTTAATAAAGAAGAGAAGTCTTCTGTCAACTCACTGCACTCCAGGCTCCCACGATACTGTCAAGATAAGGCTTTCCTCAACCCTTCCTGCCATTTTTAACGGTCCGTGAATGATTCTAAAAGTGGCCAAAGACACAATCAACTTAACAGGGCCACAGTTTATTTACATCAATCCAGGTTCTTTCTGCAAGGAATTCTTGGAGACACTGGGAGGTTGTTAAAGAAGCAAGCAGCCAATTTAAATACACATACACACACACACACACATATATATACACATATGACCTTTCACATCATCTGCATTTGCTGCATATTGATATGCACCAAGCGGTAACCAGGGGTCCTTTTGAGCAGGAGCTCGGGGGAGTGCAGCTCCGGGAATTGGTGCCAGCCCCCCCACCCCCACGGGGGAATGCCTGCTTGTGTCATGGCTGCAGCAAAATGACCCCGTCCCCTGGAAAGGTCCTTGTTCCTCCGACTAGCCTTCTGAAGGCTTCAGCCACCACTGAAGCTATCCTCCCAGAATAGTGGTATTTCTGAGGTTGGATTAGTAACTGTCCCCTCTGCCAGCTTTCTTTCTTTCCTTCTGACACACTTCAGGTGATGTCAGGGGGTGTGGCATATGCAAATAAGTTATGCTAATGAGTTATGCTAATGAGCTCCTGCACCTCTTTTTCTACGAAATAACCCCTGGCGGTAACATATCTTGTGGTGTGCAAGTAACCACATGGTTCAACTGTGCCTATTGCCCTGTCAACTGGGGGAGGAGGGGGAGATTGCTAGCATATTTTTTTAACCTGATCAGAAATCCAACTAAGTGCCAGACTGAGAGGCAGTATGGTGTTGTGATTAAAGTGCCGGACTAGGATCTGGGGAACCCAGGTTAGAATCCCCCACTTGTGCCAAGGAAGCTCACCGGGTGACCTTGGGTTGGTCATACACTCTCAGCCTAACCTACCTCCCAGGGTTGTCGTGAGGATAAAACAAAGGAGGGCAGAATGATGTCAGCCGGTTTCGGTCCCCGTTGAGGTGAAAGGCAGGATATAAATAAAGTAAGTAAATAAATAAAGATTCTCCTCTTGATTTGGTCGGACCACAGAGAGGCCTGGTTTGGACTGATGGGCAACTGGGGACACTATAAGCAACAGTCGCACTCCAGAGTCCTGTAGCCTCAGCCATTGCATATGTAGCAACCCAACCGAAACAAGACACTGAGCCCACACAAACTCTGCAAGGCCCACAGCTGTTGCTTGTCAGTCATCTTGCCGATAACCAGTTCACCAAGTGTTTGCAAGCAGACTATGGTGAGCCGGTCACTTGGAAAACAGCTGTCCGTATCCAGTTGACGACAGGGGCGGTGGGGAATGCTAGCAGGATACAGCTCTTGTGGGGTTTGTTCACGTCTAAGGAAGCGGTGTTCAGATGGACAAGAAAAAGAAAGATGCTGGGGGACAGAGCGCGAATAAGGAAGTGTATGTATGTACAGTGACAGTCAGTTCTCACTAAATTTTTGGGATTTGGATACTGGATGCTCTGACCTGCAGAGCCCAAGCTGGCCCAATCTTGTCAGATCTCAGAAGCTCAGCACAGTCAGCCCTGGTTAGTATTTGGATGGGAGACCACCAAGGAATACCAGGGCTGCTAGGCAGAGGTCAGCAATGACAAACCAACCTCTGGACATCTCTTGCCTTGAAAACCCTATGAAGTCAGCGTACGTCAGCTGTGACCTGATGGGGGGGGAGTTTTTTGTCCAAAATGCCAGAGGCTCAGCAGCACATCGATGTAAAATTTAGTGCATGTTCCTTTAAAATATTCAGAAGTGGTGGCCAGGAGCAAATTGAACCTTGCCTCAGAGAGGTGTTTTTTTTTAAAAGAGACGTGCCAAATTTTAAATGCATCCCATTTCAGTGTCAGCAAGAGCCCTTTTCTGTTGTTAAGATCTTGGCGGTTCCTACCTTATCTGCCTATGCATGATCTTCTTGATCCGTGCAGTTACCCTTCTAGGTGAACAAGAAGAAGAAAGAAGAGTTGGTTTTATACCCTGCTCTTCACTACCCAAAGGGGTCTTGCAGTGGCTTACAATCTCCTTCCCTTCCTCTCCCCCCCCCAACAGAAACCCTGTGAGGTAGGTGGGGCTGAGAGAGCTCTGAGAGAACTGTGACTGATCCAAGGGCACCCAACTGGCTTCATGTGGAGGAGGAGTGGGGAATCCAGCATCAGTACACTCAGGTGAGTACGCTGGGTTTCTGATTGTGTGTACACAGCTAGAAAGTACATCTCAAGGAGATGCGTCCCATTTCAGAGATTCGCAAGTGGCTCGGTGTAGTCTCATTAATAGTTAAGGGTTCCATTCTTGATTGTATTCACCAATACATCACAGAAAAGTGGTATGTTTTTAAATCATGCTATGATAACTCACCATTATTTCTTACGTTTTATCCCGCCCCCTTCCTCTAAGAAGCTCAGGGCAGCAGACCTGCTTCCCTCCCTCTTCCATTAGACCCTTGCAATGCCCCTGCAAGGTAGATTAGGCAGAGAGAGCGTGACTGGCCCCAGGTCCCCCCCCCCCCATGAGCGTCACAGCTGAATAGGGATTCCAACCCAGGTCTCTTCAACTCTAGTCTGACCCTGCTACCTTGCTGCAATCGCTATGGCATCAGCTCGGGGCAGTCAGTCATTTTCAGAGCCAGAGCCAGACCTGGGGGAATGGAGAAGTAGAGACTGGGTCCCCTCCATTGGTCAGTCTAGAAAGAAAGAAAGCCAGCCTGCTCCTGCACCAGCAAACCAGTCAGAGATCTAGGTGTTCACATCTTATCCTAAACACAGGTAGGCGGCAATGCGCACAAATCCATGTGAATAAGCACCCATGCGCAGGTGCCTCTCACCCATTCAGGCTGACGTTCCAGCTGCGTCTGTTGCTGCAGGAGTGGCATCCACCCACAGTTAGTGCACGCTCTAGCAACTTCCTGTCTCCAGTAGCACATCCTACACTGGACTGCTCTTGAAAAATTCTCCGAAATTTCTACCTGTTCCATTTCGTTTCCGGCCGGCTAGTTTGGGCACAACGTATTCGCATCACTACGTTTTCACAGGCTTCCAGTCTGTTTCTGGCCTCCAGCTGCTACCTTTCAAGCCTTAAGCAAGTTGAGATAAGACTGTTTTGAGGAACACCTTCTCCAGTACACCTGAGCATTCAGGCAGGGTGGTGTCGTGGTTAGTCTGCCTTATTATAACCCAGGAGACACAGGTTCAAATCTCTGTTCCACCTTGAAGCTCAGTGTATACCCTGGAGCTGGTCGTTCCTTTGCCTCAACTCCTTCACAGGGCTAGTGAAAGGATAAGACAGAGAAAGAAGAGTCGTGCATATGCATCCCTACATCCTTTGGAGGAAAAGTAGAATAAAAATGTTGTAACCCTCCCCCAGACATGTAGACAGGTAGACATGAGCAGGGCCTTTTCTGTGGTTGCCCCTTTGTATGGAGCTCCATCCCAAGAAGCTTGTTTGGTGCCACACCTGAAGCACACACAAAGCTGCCTTATACTGAATCAGACCCTTGTTCTATCAAGGTCAGTACTGTCTACTCAGACTGGCAGCAGCTCTCCCGGGTCTCACGCAGAGGTCTTTCAAATCACTTACTACCTGACCCTGGTAGTTTATTACAGGGATGACAACTTTTAGGTTGACAGTGAAGAAACTGAAATTGTTAAAATATTTTCTATCCGTTGGCTCCATCGTCAAGCAAAAAGGAGACTGCAACCAAGAAATCAGAAGGAAACTGAGACTGGGAAAGGCAACCATGAAGGATCTAGAAAAGATCCTCAAGTGTAAGGATGTGTTGCTGGCAACAACAATCAAGTTAATTCACACCACAGTATTCCCCATTATTATATACAGGTGTGAAAGCTGGACAATGAAGAGACCTGACGGGAAGAAAGCAGAATCCTTTGAAATGGAGGAGACTTTTGCGGAGACTGTGGACTGCCAACAAAGACAACAAAGTGGGTTCTAGATCAAATTGAGCCTGAACTCTCCCTAGAAGCTAAAGGATCTAAACCGAGGCTGTCATACTTTGCTCACATCATGAGAAAACAAAAGTCACTGGAAAAGACAACAATGCAAGGAAAAATGAAAGGCAGCAGGAAAAGAGAGAGACCCAACATGAGATGGATTGGCTCTATAAAGGAAGCCAGGTCCCTCAGTTTGCAAGACCTCAGCAAGGCTGTTACGGGTAGGCCATTTTGGAGGTCATTCATTCATAGGGTCGCCAAAAAGCCAGAAGTGACTTGATAACACACAGACATGCCTTTGTTAACTCTTCACAAGTTGGTAGAGACCGTATTAGCAGACTCTCAGTTTGATTTCCATCTGGTTATAGTGCTCTCTGACTGGGTTAATCCAGCGTATGGCATTTCTCCCTTATTGATTTGCTCTGCTCAGGTGAGAGGGGGACGGATGGAAGTTTCACTTCTCCTGTTATAATCTGTTGAATATTTTATTTGGTTTTGCACAGCTCAGTGGCAAAGCAGTGGCTTTATATGCAGAAGATCCCAGGTTCGGTTGCTGGTATCTCCAGGTTCAGTGATATCAACGGCCAGCAGTTGGTAAGAAACGGGCCCTTACCCTTTTTGAGCCTGTGGGCACGTTTGGAATTCCAACACGGCATGGCGGGCGCCGCGACAAAATGGCTGCCGCAGGAGGTGGAACCAGCCACAAAATGATTGCCACAACTTAACTTCAGTAGCATAGTGCAGATCCTTGCGCTGTGGTAGCAGCTGCGGGGAAAGCAACAATTTTTTTAAAAATCTGCACGCCAATCAGATCTCCAAAAGTCAATCAGAAGCCCTGTTGGGCAAATGCCCGACTTGGCCCCACCCATTTCCTCAAAACACTTGGCAGGCACCAGAAAAATTGCTGGCGGGCCCCACGGCATCCACAGGCCTCCATGGTGAGGGCCCCTGCCCTAGAGAACCACTGCCAGTTAAAGTAGACAGTACTGAGGTAGAGAGACTAACGGTGAGTCATGATACAAAGCAGCTTCATATGCACTCAATAAATAAATGAAACAGAAAAGAGAAGTATCTGAGCATGCACAGAGCGTCCTTCCCTTACTGCTGAGCCCCCATCATGGGCTCTCTCTCTAGCACCACTCTACGTATTTTAGGACTTTCTAAATTGTGTCGTCAGTCTTTCCTCCCCCTGCTGCTTTTAAAACAGGGATTGAATTTTTGATACTGAGATTTTTATTATGAGATTAGAGTTTTACACCGATCACAACGCCGCTCTTTTGACGCCGATTCTGCCGCATCCTCTTGGTGTCACCACAGTTCTGCTGCCGTATTTACGCTGTGACTCATGTTGTTTTTTACGCAAGGATCCCCCCCCCCCCCCCGGCAAAGTGCCTCAAACTCATTTGGAGAGGTGGCGCAGAAATAAATGGTAAAATGAATAGCAACAAATATTGGGGCAGATCACAAACCCAGAGCACCCCGGAAAGAAATGCTGTGTGAAAATGTCATTGATATGCACTGAGAAATCCCTCCATCCACCTCTCTCTCTCTCAGGAACATTCCACTTTCCCTCGTGATGTTTTAGAGGCTATAACTGAATCAGAGAAGCCCCTCGCGGCTCCTTTTCTTGACTTTGGTCTCTGCATCTTTGATGGTGCGAGCTCTCCGGTTGCCATCAAAGCTCCCATTTTGTAAACAGAAAAGCCGGCAAAGATTCTGGGCCAACCGGATTTTACGAGCCTCTCAACCAGACGTTTATGGCCCCTGCAATAAAATGCATCCTACTAAGACCCTTTTGACTAACCACCCCATCTCTTTTATGGATCATCCCTCCCTTCTCCTTCCCCCGCCCCCCCCCCCCGCCTCAAAATAAAAGAATTCCAGGAGGCACCACAAGGGCTTGTTTTGAAACCCACCCCCATCCTCGCCTTCCTGGCACTTCGCTCAGAAACTCCTTTTCAGTGTCTGTTTTTTTTTAGATCCAGAAGATCTAAAATAATGCTGAATGGTACAGTCTTGGGGCACGCACAGAGTGCCTTTTATCCTGCGGAAAGAAAACATACTCATTTCCAGGAAGGATGGTACTGGTGTATTAAATACTTATACAGCACTTTCAGGGTTCAAAGAGATGCATACCCTTCTGGACAAGTTGGAGTGATGTAATGCTGAATGTCAGGCAATGTCTGGGGAGAGCCAGGTTTAAATCCTCACTCACTGGGTAAGCCTGGGGCATTCATTCACGTTCATCCAAACCTTTTGGTTTTTTTTCTTTTTGTTTTTTTGTTTTTTTTTTGTAAGAAAGTTTTTATTTTTTCAAAACATTAAAATTAATACATTTGTTTTATACAAATCCTTTTTTCCATATTATATAACATTTTGTTCTATTTGTATAGTCTTGCTTTTATCTTGTATTGGTGGTTTCCCACCACATCTGAAGCATAACACATTTTCCACTTTATCCAAAATAGTAATATTTATCTCTATGTTTACATTTCTGGTAACGGTTATATATCTTTAAAATACTTATATGCCAATTCTTGAGCCAGTCTGGTGTAGTGGTTAAGTGCGCAGACTCTAATCTGGGAGAACCGGGTTTGATTCCCCACTCCTCCACTTGCACCTGGCTGGATGACCTTGGGCAAGCCATAGCTCTGTACCAGCTGTTCCCTCAAGGACAGCTTGGGAAAGAGCTCTCTCAGCCCCACCTACCTCACAGGGTGCCTGTTGTGGGGAGGGGAAGGGAAAAGGAGTTTGTAAGCCGCTCTGAGACTCTTAAGTGAGTGAAGGGCGGGATATAAATCCAATCTCTTCTTCTTCTTCTTCTTCTTATTTTCTATATTCTTATATAATTCTAAAAAACAAGTTCATTATCTAATTATCCTTAGTACATTCATATACTCAATTTCTATTCCTTTATGCTATTATAACCATGTATAAATGTAGTTTTTCATGTCCCAATATTTTTCAACATATTCTTTCAAATCCTCCCAATCTTCTAAAAAAGTCTCTGAGTACAGATTATTCAACTTTCTAGTCCATTTATCCGTTTCAGCCATATATAACAATTTTTTCAACCATTCCCACACTTCTGGTATTTTTTCATTTTTCCAATTTTGTGCATACACCATTCTTGCTGTTGTAATCATATACCATATTATTGTCCTTTTCTTTACATTTATCTCTTCTAGTTTAAGTCCAAGCAGTAACATTTCAGGCAACTTCTTAAATGTACATTTCAAATTTTTTTCCATTTCTGCATGTATTATAGACCAATAAGTCTTCGCTTTATCACAAGTCCACCACATATGATAGAAAGAACCTTCTTTCTTTTTACATTTCCAACATTTGTTAGACATATTTTGATTAATATTTGCAATTTTTTTTGGTGTCATATACCATCTGTACATCATTTTAAAACAGTTCTCTTTTAGATTATAACATGTAGAAATACTCATTGCATTTTTCCATAAAAATTCCCAAGATTCCATTTCAATGTCTTTGTTTAGGTTTATCGCCCATTTTATCATTTGTTCCTTTACCATTTCATCAGCATTAAACCATTTTAACAATACTTTATACATTTTAGAAATCATTTTTTCCCATCTTCCTCCCAAATTTGTTCTATTTCATTGCTTTTTTCTCTAAAACCAGATTTTTTATCACTTCTGTACATATCATATATTTGTCTGTACCTTAACCAGCCATAATCAAAGTCCATCTGCTGCTGCTCCTTCAATTTAAAGTCTTTACCATGTCTTGTTAACAGGTCTCTATATTTCAACCAGTCTTGTCCTTTGTAGTGAGATGATGGATTTAAAACTTCTGCAGGTACAATCCACATAGGTATTTCTTCTGGAAAAAAGTTTTTATATCTTGTCCACGTATCGATTACTGTTCTTCTCAAATAATGATGCTTAAACATATTGTCCATTTTTGTTTTACCATAATACAGATATGCGTGCCACCCAAACCTACAGTCATGACCTTCCAGGGACAATAACTTTCTGTCTTGTAACATAGTCCATGTCCCTATCCAAGTCAAACATACTGCATCATGATATAGCCTTAAGTTTGGTAACTGAAACCCACCTCTCTCTTTAGCATCACACATTATTTTCATCTTAATTCTTGGTTTTTTCCCTCCCCACACAAACTTAGTCAATTCCTTCTGCCAGCATTTGAATGTTTTTACATCTTTCACAATTGGAATAGTTTGAAACAGAAACATTATTCTTGGTAACACATTCATTTTAACCACTGCAATTCTACCCAGCAGTGACAAATTTAATACATTCCACCTTTTAATATCTTGCATAACTTGCTGCCATAATTTCTCATAATTATTCTTATACAAATCAATGTTTTTCATTGTTAGGTTTACACCTAGATATTTTGTCTTTTTCACCACTTCACATTCTATAAGATTTTGTAATTCAATTTGCTTATTTTTTGGCATATTTTTACACATCACTTTCGATTTGTTCTTATTTACATAAAACCCAGCCAAATCACCAAACTCTCTTACTTTCTGCAACAAATATGGTAGTGTAGTCATAGGGTCTTCAGCTATAAACATCACGTCGTCTGCAAAGGCTCTATATTTAAAAGAGAAACCTTTTATTGTTAAGCCTTTAATTTCTTTATCTTCTTTCAAATTTAGTAACAAGACTTCCAAAATCCAAATAAATAGCAACGGCGAGAGTGGGCATCCTTGTCGTGTTCCTTTTTCCACTTTAAAGTAATCCATTTTTTCAGTATTAATTATTAAAGAGGATTTCTGTTCACTATATATTGACTTAATAAGATTAAGCATATAGTCTCCAATTTCAAGATGTTCCAACACTTCAAACATAAAATCCCAATTTAAATTGTCAAACGCTTTTTCCGCGTCTAAAAAAAGAAAGCCCACTTCCTTCTCCGGATGTTTATCATAGTACTCTATAGCATCCACTACTACTCTTATATTGTCTCTTATTTGGCGATTAGGTAAAAATCCTGCTTGTTCTGTCTGTATAGTCTCTTTAAGATGTTCCTTAAGCCTATCAGCTATAATCTTGGCAAAAATCTTATAGTCATTGTTTAACAAAGAAATTGGTCTATAATTTTTAACATTGGTTAAATCTTGACCTTCTTTCGGAATGAGTGAAATGGTTGCTTCTTTCCAAGTCTCCGGGACCTCACCTGTCACTCCTATGTCATTCATTAATAGCAATAACACTGGTGAGATCGAATCCTGTAGTGATTTATAAAACTTAGCTGTAAATCCATCTGATCCAGGTGCTTTCCCTAATTTTGAATCATTTATTGCATTTTTAATCTCTTGTAGTGACATTGGGCAGTTAAGTAGTTCTTTGATTTTCTCCGTTGGTTTTGGTAATTTTAATGACTGTAGGTACTCTTTAATCCTTCTTCTGTCTTTATTTTCCTTCTTAAAAAGCTTTGCATAATATTTAAAAAATTCTCTTTTTATTCCCTTATTGTCTATTATCTCAATATTGTCCCGTATCACTTTAGTAATAAATTTATTTTCACGTTTTTTCTTTAATTTATTTTATTTATTTATTATTTTATTTATTTTATTTAATTCAATTTCTAGGCCGCTCTCCCCGCATAGCAGGCTATAATTGCCATGCTAAGTACTTTCCAGGTTTATTTGCACCTTCAAATGCTTTTTGTTGCAATTTTTTCAGGTTCCAGTAAGTCTCTTGATTCAAAATAGCTTTTGCTTGGTCTTGTAACATCCAAATTTCCTTTTGCAGTTTCTTTTTTCCTGGTCTGTTCTTCAGTTCCTTTTCTTTTATTTTAATGGCTTGTACAATGTTTTCATATTGTTCTCTTTTCTTTTTATTGTCTTTAGCGTTCAATGATATCAATAATCCTCTCATAACTGCTTTGTACGCATCCCACACAGTTTGAATTTTTACTTCTTTTTGTATGTTCGCTTGAAAATATAAATCTGTCTCTTCATGTAATTTTTTAACTATTTCTTGGTTGTCTAATAAGTCCTCATTTATTCTCCATCTCCCTTGCCTTTTTATTTGCCCAGAAGTCCATAGACAAGGATTGTGGTCTGAGATTATTCTAGGTAGAATTTCAACTTTTTTTGTCATAAATGTTAGATTAATAGACATCCAGATCATATCAATTCTTGAATGTGAATCATGTCTGTTAGAGTAAAAAGTATAGTCTTTCCCTTGTGGGTTAACCTTCCTCCAAATATCCTACAGCTTTTCCTGTTTTATCAGTTCAAAAAAATTTTTGGGAAGTTTCCCTAGTGTGTCGTCTTTTCTCTTTGAGCGCCTATCTATTTTATTATTCACAGTTCCATTAAAGTCTCCCAACATTATGATTTGTTCATAGTTTACACTGTCCAGTTCCATTTGTAGTTCTTTAAAAAAGATTTCTTTAGCTCCATTGGGGGCGTAAATATTTACAATCAAAGTCTTCTGTCCGTGTAACAGAATTTCAATAGCTAAGTATCTTCCTTCTTTATCTTTAAATATTAGTTTAGGTTCCAAGTCTTTTTTGGCATATGTTACCACTCCATTCTTTTTATTACTTGCCAATGAAAAAAATTCTTCTCCCAACTTTTTTCTTATTAAATATTTGTAGTCTTGTTTCTTAAGATGGGCCTCTTGTATACAAACTATACTACATTTTTGTTTCTCCAGCCAGTGTCCTACCATTCTACGTTTTTCGGGTGAATTAAGTCCATTTACATTCCATGAGAGTACTTTGTAATCCATCTTGTTGTAGTCTTAAATATCACCAAATTCTTCCTTGTTCTCACCAACAAAGGCGTACATTTCTGCTGAATTTTTAATCACCATTCTGTTGTTACCATAATAAAAACTCAGTCCTTGTGGTATTTCCCAACGAAATCTTATTTTTTTCTCTTTCAGTTTGTCTGTCAGACGCTTGAATTTTTTCCTGTCTTGCAAAATTGCTCTGGGCAATTCTTTCATTACAATAACTTTTTTTCCACTTATTTCAAAAGAGTCTGTAAAACATTTCTTGTAGATTTGTTCTTTTGTTCTCTTCATTGTAAATTGAACTACCACGTCCCTTGGTATATTTTTGTCTCTCGCGTATGTAGAATTGACTCTGTAAACAAGATCCATATGTTCTTTAACAACTTCCTCTTCCTCTTGTAAAAAATCTGCTAATGCTTCTTGCATTCTTGTAAAAATGTCTTCACCTAATTTTTCCTCTATACCTCTAAATCTCAGATGGTTTTGCATGTCTCTATAGTGCATCATCTTTTCCATTCTGTCATTTTCCTTCATTGTTTTTTGAGTATTTTCTTCCAGTTCTTTTACTTTAATTTCTATGTCTTGTGTTCTAGTGGTTAACTTTTGTAATTCAGCTTTTAAATCTATAAAATTTTTGTCTGCTTGTGCAGCTATACCATTCATTTTAACATTTACCTCTCCTATAGCGTCTAACATTTTTTTTTCCATTGCTTCCATAACAGCTAGTAATTCTTTTTCTTTTTTTGCTGCCATTGTAGGAGAGGACCATGTAGCTGCTCTCGATCTTAGCCTGCGATCCGTCTTGTCTCTTTAAAAAAGATCGATTTTATTTTATTTTCCACATCAAACACCGTTTAGTGTAATCACACAAGCTAGTCTTGCCAAGTCAAATTTCGTTGGTTTCAGCCTTCTAAGTTATATAGTTTATGAGATATTACTGTTTAAAAATTTTATAAATCCAAAATGGCGGGCGCAACTTCTCTATGGTTTGTGTCAAAGGTTATAGTCTTTTTACCTTGCTTCTGGCTTGCCGTAGTTTCCTTTTGTCCCTTCCTCTTGCTTACTTGTCTGCTCTCCGCACGTCACTTCCTGTTGTAGTCCTTTTGGTCCGGCAGTTTTTACAGTCCCCTTTGCTCTCTTCCGGTTCTTCTCCGCTTCCCTTCTTGTCTGCTCCTCAAGCCGTCACTTCCTGTCTCAGTCCTCACAGCTTGGTCTCACGATGCTTGGTTCCCTCCTCCCCTCTTTGTCTCGCGATGCTTGGCTCCCCCTCCCAACTCTTCTTAACCTCAGGAATGTTAAACAACTTGTTTTTTTGGCTTTTTAAGTTCAAATTCAGCTTTTTAACGTTTCAAAACTGCACTCATCCAATCTGCAACAGTCTATTGCTTCACCAGATCTGCTTTTCGTCTTTCAAAACACGGTAATGGTAAGGCAAAAAGTTTTTTCCCATTACCTTATGTTGTTACTTCTCTTCAGATGTGGTCCCAACGTTTAAACTTTGTCTTCTTTGTTAAGGAATCAGGGGAATTGGAGATTTTATGCTGATTAATCAGCCCAGCTCGGCTCCTTAGAGATACTTGCAAAAATCTTCTTCGGCTGCAGTGCTCAAGGTGTTGTAAAAGTCTCCTCCAAGGCTTTTCCTTCACCGAGCTTGCTCAAACCTGGATTATATTGCTTGCTGGTCCTCACTCTACCTGTGTGAGGTTGCGTCAGGTGGATTTATCCACCCAAGCTGTCAAGAAGAGCCGCTGTCCGCCCTGCGCATTTGCAAAGCGTGTCAGACCTCCATTCCTCCGACCGGAAACCCACGTTCATCCAAACCTTTTGTAATGGGGTAAAACAGATAAGGGAAGAGCTGTATCTGCTGCTCAGAGTTCTCTGGAAGAAGGGTGGAATCAAAATCTAAAAAGAGGTATTGTAACTCATACAACAACCCTCTAAGGGTGGAGTGTAATGGCAGGGTCTCCGTTAATTACTCTCAGCATTCCACAATTAAGGAAACATCTGCCCATCAGTCTCCAATCTGACATATTTATTTCCTTCACGAGGTCCCCCCCCCCATTAAACCTAAACAAATCGTAACCATATAAACTAAGCTTGTTACTCCTCTTTGGTCCTTGAATCTGCTAAACATCTTCATTATGCATAATTTACTCCTTACCCCCTACCTATATGTATGGACTGGTAATGTTCATTTTAATGTATCTGTAGAAGTGTGCGTGCACACGAAAGCTTACACCTTGAATAAAACTTTGTTGGTCTTAAAGGTGCCACTGGACTCAAAACTTTGTTCTGCTGCTTCAGACCAACACGGCGACCCACCTGAATCTAACAACCCTCTAAGGTAGGCTATTATTACCATCCGGGGGGCTAAAGCTGAGAGGGGGCTTGCTTAAAGGACAGATAGTTAATTTGTGGCATCACTGACGTTTGAACCCAGGACTTTCCTGATTGTAGTTCAGTCTGTACATTCTAGTATCTCCCATCTCAGAATTGCCTCTGAACGTTTAATTTCAGGCAGGGCGAGGCCTATCAACCTGTTTTTCATTGCCAGGGTTCAGCCTCAGAAGACAGGGCCCAATTGGCATATTGGCAGTGTAGGGTAGTGGTTAGAGCACCTGGCTAGGAACTAGGAGACCACCATTCAAATCCCCATGTAGAACAGATTTACAGATGCAAGAAGAGGAGGCTAAGGAAAACAATCTGGTTTCTTAAATACAGGATGACAGCCCAACCTGACAAATACAGATGTGGTGGTACCTGCTAAGGGGCCGGGGAACTGTGGATCGGTAGTATAGCGGATTACTTGCATGTATGCAGAAGAAGCCAGGTCCAAATACTTGCGTTGCCAGCTCAACCCTTTGGGGAAGATTCTTCTGTTCCTGAGAGCTGTGGCCGGAATAGATATTTATATAGGGTTGCCAACTCTGATTTGGAAATCTCTTGGAGATTTGGGGGCAGTGCCTGGAGAGGGTGGAGTCTGGGGGAGTTTGGAGGGAATGTGATACCCATCTTTCAAAGCTCTCATTTCCTCCAGGGTAACTGATCACTACAGTCTGGGAATCAGTGGTAATTCCACAACTCCAGGCCCCACCTGGAGGTTGGCAGCCCTACCAGACTACATGGGCCGATGATCTTGGTGGCTTCATGCGTACAGAAACCTTTTCCTTCACATGGACCCACCAGAGGCCCCTGGGGAACTCTTGGAAATCAAACCTGCTGTTCCATAATGGCCGTACAGCCACCAATTCAAATCTACCGTGAACGTATTACATAGCCAAGAGTGCAATTCTAAATCCACTGAAGTTAATGTGCTCAGAGGGGAGTTCACCCCCTTTAGGAGTACACTGTTATTCTACTAGGTAAACTACTTCCACAGTATTCTGGACTACAGAGCAAGGGTTTACAGAAAAGAATGCATGTGAAGTGAACGTAAGAAGAACCCTGCTGGATCAGACCCAAAGTACGGTTCTCCCAGCTTCCTGATTCACACAGTGGCCAGCCAAATGCTTCCAAGAAGCTCTCAGGAAGAACATGAAATGAGCGACATCCCCACATTGTTACCTTGCAACTGAAATTCAGAGGTACACTGCTTCTATACATGGCGGTTCCACTGATAGTTGTCGATAAACATGCTGATAGTTGTCGATAAATGTGCCTCATGAATCTGACTGGGTACCCTTTTAAATCATTTAAAATATGGTGCCTTCCATGAAGATTGTTCCAGGTGTGTAGTCTGCGTTGGTCTGCAGAAAAAAGGGCAAAATTCAAGTTTGGCAGATTTCTGACAAAGGGAGCTTTGACTTTGGAAAACTTATACCCTGGTGCTACTGGACTCCAATTTTGCTCATTTAAAAAACAAATGCTATTGCTATTGCTACCAACAGCAACAAAATTGAAGGTCAGACTCAGAGCCAGTGTAGAGTACTGGTTAAAAAGTAAGGGAAGACTCCGGGTTTGAATCCCCACTCGTGCCGTGGAAGCTCACCAGGTGACCTTGGATCATTCATGCACTCTCAGCTGAACCTACCTCACAGGGTTGTTGTGAGGACAAAATAGAGAAGAAATAATGTAAGCCTTAGCCTAACCTACCTCACAGGGTTGTTGTGAGGATAAAATGGAGGAGAGAACATGTAAGCTGCTTGGAGGCCCTACTGGTGTCAAAAGTGGGGCATAAATTAAGTAAGTAAATAAATGATGTAAGCCACTTTGGGTTCTTACTGGGGAGAAAGGTGAGGTATTAATGCATTAAATAAATAACTAATAAAAAAATGGCAAGAAGGCAGCGAATGGGCATAAAAGCCTTTCTGGATGAGACCCGGGGCGGATCTTTACATCTATATATGCTTTTGAGGAAGTTGAAGGCACACCACACTGCAGTAGTTGCTGGGACCAAAAAGGATGGAGGGATTTCCTATTTAAAAAGAAACACGTTTCCGCGTCTTTTGGGAGGGTATTAAAAATACTTTCCCTTCTCCGACCCGGTAGGAAAGATGGGGCGGGCGCCGGGCGCCGAGGAGAAAAAAAAAGAAACCAACTGGCCTCTTTGAATCTCCGCCGATCCGCAGGGTTCCGGCCGGAGTTGGGGCTTGTTGTTGCAACCCAAAGAGGCGGCGGCGGCGGAGACGGGGGAGGGGGCCGAGTTCGGAGGCGTTGCGCACGATTGGAAAGTAATCGCCGTGTCGCTTTCACCTTTTCTCATGCAAAGCGGGTGTCGTCGGGAAGGCGGATCCTAGGCCAGGTCTGGCTCTCTCTGGGTGTGCATTTTTTTTCAACCGCCCCCTAAAAAACCCAGCTGCTGCGAGCCTCTGGAGTTACTCTTGCAAGGGAGAGAGAGAGAGAGAGAGAGAAAAGAGGGCGAGAGCGCGCGTCGCTTTTACGCACGGTGTCTCTCTCCACTGCTCGCCCCCAGCTTCGCCAAACCAGATCCAGGGACCGTCGGATCGCGCGGACTGCAGAAGGCGGG
This sequence comes from Lepidodactylus listeri, assembly GCA_029233225.1. Taxonomy (NCBI): domain Eukaryota; kingdom Metazoa; phylum Chordata; class Lepidosauria; order Squamata; family Gekkonidae; genus Lepidodactylus; species Lepidodactylus listeri. The sequence goes on from JARCFY010000013.1 coordinate 10,752,054, forward strand.
GGCCTCTTCAAAAAAACCCCTCCCCCGGTGCTTTGGCGATCGCCTCCTGCGCCCTTTGCAATCGGAGAAAGCCCTCTGTCTGCCGCAAGCCCCACCTTTGGGGGCCAGAAGAAAGTCTGGAGTGCAGGGCTGGTCGGGGGGGTCGTCCGGCGCGCAAATTGCAGAGCAGGAAGCCAAGCCGGAGGAGAAAGAGACCGGGACACGGACACATACACCCCGCTCCACCTGGGACCGGTGGGTGCTAGAAGGGCGGCGAGCTTGGGGGAGAGCTCTCCCAACTTTGGAAGGGGGAGGAGAGCAGACGGTTCCCGCGATCCTGCTGGCAGCCCAGGCGGGAGACAGGCAGGAGGCGACGCTGAGAGAACCCCTCGCGGAGGAGGACCAAAGTTGAGCTCCGCGCTGGTGCAGTAAGTTTGCTGGAGGATGGACGGGGTGCGAAGGGGCGAGGGGGGTCCCGCTTCCCATCTGCCCCCCTGCCTTGGCTCCAGCGGGTGTGGCAACTGACCGAGATGGACTTTTGCAGAGAGATCTCGACTTTCCTAGATCGTAGCCGGAGCTAAACCGAAGGGGGGGAGGGGGTTGGCTATGGTTCTGCTGCCCCCTGTCGAGTGGCTCGGGTTTGACCCCATTTGGGGGCAACGATGGCTGGGGAAAGGCTGATCTGATCCCTGGCAGCTTCCTTTGGGGGACCTGTGGATCTTCTCCCTGGAGGGAAGGGCCAGTGTGGCGGGCTGCCATTCGGGGGTTCGCTACCATGGGTGCCACCCGCAGCAACTCCAGACAGACCCTGGGGCTCCTCTTGCAACTGGTGTGCTCCTGCTTCGGCATCAGCTCCATGGACATCGACCGGCCGGGGGACGGGAGGTGCCAGCCCATCGAGATCCCCATGTGCAAGGACATCGGCTACAACATGACCCGCATGCCCAACCTGATGGGCCACGAGGACCAGAGGGAGGCGGCCATCCAGCTGCATGAGTTTGCCCCCCTGGTGGAGTATGGGTGCCACGGCCACCTAAAGTTCTTCCTCTGCTCCCTCTATGCCCCCATGTGCACCGAGCAGGTCTCCACCCCCATCCCGGCCTGCCGGGTGATGTGCGAGCAGGCCCGGCTGAAGTGCTCGCCCATCATGGAGCAGTTCACCTTCAAGTGGCCCGATTCCCTGGACTGCAGCAAGCTGCCCAACAAGAACGACCCCAACTACTTGTGTATGGAAGCGCCCAACAATGGGTCGGAGGAACTGCCGCGGGGTTCCAGCATGCTGCCACCCATGTTCCGGCCCCAGAGACCCCAGAGCACGAGTCACGACCTGCAGCAGCCCAAGGACGGGCTCAGCCGGGCCGCCTGCGAGAACCCCGGCAAGTTCCACCACGTGGAGAAAAGTGCGTCTTGCGCCCCGCTTTGTGCGCCCGGGGTTGACGTCTACTGGAGCCGAGAGGACAAGCAGTTTGCCGTCATCTGGATCTCCATTTGGTCCGTCCTCTGCTTCTTCTCCAGCGCCTTCACTGTCCTGACTTTCCTGATAGACCCCCAGCGCTTCAAGTACCCCGAGAGGCCCATCATCTTCCTCTCCATGTGCTACTGCGTCTACTCGGTGGGGTACATAATCCGCCTCTTTTCGGGGGCTGAGAGCATCGCCTGCGACCGAGACAGTGGCCAGCTCTATGTCATCCAAGAAGGCCTGGAGAGCACCGGCTGCACTCTGGTCTTTCTCGTCCTGTATTATTTTGGCATGGCCAGCTCCTTGTGGTGGGTGATCTTGACTTTAACTTGGTTTCTGGCGGCTGGGAAGAAATGGGGCCACGAAGCCATCGAGGCCAACAGTAGCTACTTTCACTTGGCTGCCTGGGCCATCCCGGCGGTGAAGACCATCATGATCTTGGTGATGCGGAGGGTAGCCGGGGATGAGCTGACGGGCTTATGCTATGTGGGTAGCATGGATGTGATTGCGTTGACCGGGTTTGTCCTGGTCCCCTTGGCTTGCTATCTGATCGTAGGGACCTCTTTCATCCTCTCTGGCTTTGTGGCCCTTTTCCATATCAGGAGGGTGATGAAAACTGGCGGGGAAAACACTGACAAGCTGGAGAAGCTCATGGTCAGGATTGGGGTCTTCTCTGTCTTGTACACAGTGCCGGCCACTTGCGTCATAGCTTGCTATTTTTACGAGAGGTTGAACATGGAGTACTGGAAGGTCTTGGCCGTTCAGCAGAAGTGTAAGATGGACAACCAGACAAAACATCTGGACTGTGCCATGAGTGACTCCATCCCGGCCATAGAGATTTTCATGGTCAAAGTGTTCATGTTGCTGGTGGTGGGTATTACAAGCGGCATGTGGATCTGGACCTCCAAAACCCTCCAGTCCTGGCAGAGCGTTTGCAGTCGGAGGCTAAAGAAGAGGACGCGGCGGAAGCCTGCCAGCGTGATTGCAAGTAGTGGGCTTTATAAAAAGCCCCAACATCTGCCCAAAGCCCACCACGCAAAATACGAGTCGGCGCTACAACCCCCCACTTGCGTGTGAGCAGAATGTATCATTTAACTGCGTAACTCGCATAGAGATACCCACGTGCGCTCACCATAGCGGTCAGAACTAAAAGGAATAATATTAATTAATTAACTGCGTGTTTTAAAATGTCTTTTTTGGGGTCAGAAAACGGATTGCCAATCAAAGAGGGGGAATTAGGCCTCTGAACATCAAGACCTGGAGCTCGAAACAGAAGGTTATGCTTAAGGGAAAGCTGTTGGCGGGGGTGAGGGAAACTGTCAATAAAAGCCCCCCCCCCCCTTTGGTACTAATTTGTTTTAAATGTTTTTTTTTCCAGCCCCTTGTGTTAAAAATGGTGTGTGATATTTTTGTATGTACACTAAATATGGTTTGGCCTTAGCTTTTTAACTAGGTTTAGTTATAATTTCTAGAGCAATTTAAAAAAAAAAAAATCTTGAAAGAGATTTTGAGTCCTTTTTAGGAAACAGCCTGTGAGAGAGGCCAAACTTCCATTGGTGCATCAGCTTTGAAAAAAAAAAACTTCAGTTCTAACTTCTCATCCTACCTACTGGGTATGGAACCTCGGAATGTAGGTACAATCCCCATGGCTCGCTGATATCCCATTTCTTAATGGAAAAAGAAAAAGGAAGCCATCTGCTGATCCAAACTTGGAAAATAAAAATAATGTGCACTACAGTTTCCCCTCTTTTCCCCCCATCCACAACATGAAACGAGGAGTTTGTTATACATAAAGACAACAAAAGGGACCCCTTGACAAAAGAAGGAAGGGGGTCTAGTCCTTAGAAACCCTTTAGTGTTACATTTTGTGGCTTTTTAATGGAAATCAGACACGTTTGGACTGATTTGTGGAAAAAGAAAAGGCGGGGGGGGGGGGGGGGGGGGGAAGGGATCTGTTGAAAAGAATCCAAAGCGGGCTTATTGACTCTTTCGATTGTTAAACAAATTCTGGGGATGAATAGATCAAGAAAGCACTCAATTTTTTTGTGCAAAAGGGAAACTTTGTTGCGACCGATGGGATACTTTTTGCTATGTAGGAAAGGTGCAAAGTTACTTGTGTGTGTGTGTTTGTGCGTGAAAAAGAGAGTATGCATGTGTATATATAAATATATATATATACAAATATTATATATATTTGTAATATACAACTATTTTTCATGCCCTATTTTATTTTTTAAAAATTAATAATAAACTATGGCCTTTAGTTTGCTGATAACATAAAGTGTCCTCAGCTTTCCGTCATGATGGAGCCTGTAGCTAATAAAGCCAACTTTGCAGATGTCGTTTTTAAGTGCTAAGGGGTTCTTCAAAGGAACCAACCGTATGGATTGGCCTCTTCTAAGGTCAGAATGAAATAATCAGATTTCTTTCCCGAAAACAGAGGGGCTTGGTTTTCCAGTCACCCCAGGGGTAAGATGTGCAAGGAGGCAGGTTGTGGGAAGAGGCAGGGACCTCACCATGTATTGGGGCAGCTGCACAGAGGAACAACCCCAGTGTGGTCAGAGAAACTGATTCCAAACTAGGTTCTGGGGAAGCCTGTGATTCCTTAACCAAGTTTTCATAGGGGGGAGCTAAGTTTCTCCAAAATGCGGTTTGCGCTGCACTGCTGATCTTCACATACAGCTCCAAATGTGTTCTGGACCATATCTTCAGCTAATGGCTGAGAACCCAGTCGCTTGGCCGTGCTTTACTTGTCCCAGAATCCTTTGCAACATTATGTGCAGATTCACAGGTGTGATTCCAGCAGACAGGATGATGTTGAAGGGGGCCCCCTTTCCCATTCCGTTCATTTATTTGTTTAGCTATTTATTTTTTTGAAATCCCCCCCCTATCCTGCAAGCCAGCGCAGGGCGGCTTACAACATGTCATAAAACCATAAACAATTCCGTACAATGGTAATACATTAAAATGTTAACTGAAACAAGATTAAACTTCTCAGTAAGAAATCTAGAATGTACCTAAACCTGATGGCAGCTTGGCAGTTAATTCCATTCCAGTGTACACTTTGCTCATTTCATTTTTGTCCTACCCTTTCTCATCCAGGGTGGTTCTGATGTTTTTATCATCACCCTGTGAGGCAAGTTAGGCTGAGAGACAGTGAGTGGCCTGGGATCACCCGGTGAGCTTCGCGACTGGAGCCGGGTCTCCGTCCTCATTCTCTTAACGCTCACTCGGACTCTTCCAGGCCTACCTCACAGGGTTGTCGTGAGGATAAAATGAAAGGACATCTATGCCTGCCTGCTCTGTTTGGAGAAAGGTGTGGGACACAAATTTAATCAGTCCAGTTTCCAAGGCCCGTTGATAGGATATCGGGATGCAAAAGAGAGTTTTGTGGTATGGCCTGGACTACAAAGGAAAAGGGCTAAACAGGGTGAGAATGGATTGGGTTGAGGCAACCCGCTCCAGCTGGGTGGGGCAATCACAGAAAGGTCACCGTGAGTCTTACTGGCCCTTGTCAGGGGCTCAGTTTTTCCGAAATATGGGGCCTGCTGAAAGAAGGGAGCAGGGTTATAAATCTCCAAATGCTGGCTGATCTTATCAGAGCCAGGAAGCTAAGCAAGGCTGGCTCCACTTAGCACTTGGATGGGCGACCACCAAGGAAGGCCAAGGTTGCTAGGCAGAGGCCGGCAAGGGCAAACCACTTACATTTACCTCTTGCCTTGAACACTCTATGGGGTTGCCATAGGTCACCAGTGATTTGATGATGCTTTCCACCACCGTAGATGAGTAAGACTGGGGCAAGTGATGCTCTGTATTCTTGGTATTTGATGGGGGGGGGGCGGCAACAGTGGGAGGGCTTCTGGAGTTCTGGCCCCACTGCTGGACCTCCTGAGGGCACCTGGTGTTTTTGGCCACCATGTGACACAGAGTGTTGGACTGGAGGGGCCACTGGCCTGATCCAGCATTGGCTTCTCTAATGTTCTCATGTTCTTATTCAAGACCAGACAAGATTCAAGATTTCCAGGGTACCAGAATACCTGATGGAGACAGCTTGGCCTCTTGAAAGCTGATACCCTAGGAATATTGTTAGTTTTTTAAGGTGTTACTGCCCTTGAATCTTGCTGTTCTACCACAAACCAACAGGGAAACTATCTCCAACTGAAACTATCTCCTGCTATAGAGGTGTCTTGAAACAGCGGCATTCTTTCCAGACTTGGGAATCTATTGAGCACGGCAGCCACTGCAAAGAACTGACAGAAAGTCACATTTTAGGAGGGTTTTTTTTTTTTTACCAGAGCTATGATTTTGCTGCCCACAGTCCGAACTTTGACAGTGGGAGCCCTGGAGCCAAGAGGGGCAGGAAACACAGGCAGAACACTGGGAAGGGTACATCAGTGAAGAACAAGCCGAGGGGCAGAGGTGTGGGGGAGCCTTGCCATAGTGCTATTCCTCTCTGAAGGGCATGCAGATGGAGGCAGGGGGCACGGCACCTGGCTCTGAAAGTCAGCAGAATTGTCAGCTTTAAGTAGTAGGGTTGCCAGCTCCAGGCTGGGAAGTACCTGGAGATTTTTTTGGGGGGAGTGCCTCAGGAGAGTGGGGTTTGGGGCATATTGCCATAGAGTTCAAGTTCCAAAGCAGCCATTTTCTCCAGACGGACTGATCATTGTTGCATGGAGGTCAGTTGTAATAGCAGGAGATCTCCAGCCATCACCTGGAGGCTGACAACTCTTAGGTAGCCAGTCAGGGGGTGTTCTAAGACCTACCTCTGGGGATTCAAGACAACTGTCTAATGGGAGAAAGAGCAGAGGCGTGTTTATTTCTGTAGGAACGAAGCCAGGGTGGTTCTAAGTGATTGGGGTTAAGATGTGCCCTCTGAGTTAGTGTGAGCTAGCTCGCCGTTTTTTAGCCTCCGGCTCACACATTTTTGTCTTAGCGCAGGAAGGATGGCCCCAGAGCAAACTAATTGATGCAGGAGCCAAATCACTCGCTCACAAATTTAATGCCAGCAGCTCACAAAGTAGAATTTTTGCTCACAAGACTCCACAGCTTAGAGGGAGCATTGGCTATGACTGAGGAAGATTCGGATGAATACAGATGCAGCATGGTGTAGAGTTTAGGATATCAGCCAGGGAGACCCAGGTTCAAATCCCCTCTTTTGTTTCTTTCACTTTACTTCATGTATATCCCGCCTTTCTCCCCCGCGCGGGGACTCAAAGCGGCTTACATTGTTCTCCTTGCCTCTTTTTATGCTCACAACCACCCTGGGAGGTAGGTTAGGGAGTACATGACTGATCCAAGGTCACTGTGTAACACAAAGTGTTGGACTGGATAGACCGTTGGCCCAGTCCAACATTTTATTTATTCATTCATTCAATTTGTAGCCCACCCTCCCCTGTATACAGAGCTGAAAGTGGGTAACAGCGTTCATAGAATAGTTAAAATTATTTAAACAATTCTATAATGCAACAGTATAGCAGCAACTAACAACAACTCATAGATGGCATAGAAAAGGGGCATAACCTACTGCTCCTTATCCCGGGAGAAAAATAAATAACCATTTGGTAAGCCAGATAACCCTACCGAGTCCATATGGGCGACTAGACTAGAGGAAACACTCTCACCCGGGAATTTCTTTGTTGTCTGACGCAGACACTTCCTATCTCTCATACCAGGGTAACTTTCAGTTGTTCTATCCCACCAGGTAGGGGCCCAGTATATACCAATAATTAATTATGCTCCTGGGTGGCACAGTTTAACTTTAGAAGAAAAGGGGATAACAAACTCAACCAAAAATATACCAATAATGCTGCAAGGGTCATGCTACCTCAAACAAACTGTGTATGTGAAATCGTCGACTTTGTACGTGAAATTACTACAGCCTATGTGATGCTCAGACTGATATTCTCTTCAGTCTGGTAGTCAGGCTTTATGCTTTTAATGTTTTAATCTTTGCCATTGTGTACACCGTATAACAAATATATATATTGATAATATTTCATTTGAGGTAGCTTGACCCTTGCAGCATTAATAGTTTGACTTTCTCCAGTAAGTTGAGAAACCTGGTGCATTTTTATCGAGTTGGAGAAATTCTGGCTTTTGAAGTCTACTCCACTGTTTTTTGTTGGGGAAGGGCCCCAGTTGAAGAATGCAGTTGGCTTGCTGAAAGGAGAACAGCCGGTGGCCATGGGTGGGTACTGTTAAATGGGAGGCTAATTTGGCTGTGATTTATAGGGTTGCACTTACAGCGCTTAATATATTAGGCTTTATAGACTTCAGTCTGGATTTCAGGATATTCATAGAGTAATATGAAAGCAGGAATCTTCCCTGCATATTTTTAATGGGGCGGGGCAGCTCCGCTGTGGGGGTACATTTTCAGAGCTGCCTGGCCAGGATCTTTCCCTGCTCTGTTACCTGCATGATTCTTTTAACATGAGATGATTCAACCAAGCACCAATGAAGGATGAGCATCTCTCCCTACAAGCTAGAGGCTCTCTTGAGCATTGTGTGACCTGCATGCACACAGTAGAACCACTGGGAGAATTGGAGTTCCTTACGCATGGGGTTACAAATGAAGCTGCCTTATAATGAATCAGAGCATTGGTCCATCAAGGACAGTATTGCCTAAGTCTGGCAAGGCAACAGCTCTTCAAGGTCCTAGGCAGAAGTCTTTCTTATCACCTACTGCCAGATCTTTTTAATGGAGAAGCTGGAGATTGAACTTGGGACCTTCTGGGTGCCAAGCAGAGGCTCTACACGACTCCTCCCTCTATGGCCCTTCCTTGCCTTGCTCTACAATTTTTGAGGGAGACAGATAAATGAATGCATTTTGGACCACTGCCATAATGCAGTTATGGATGGATCTACCTAGAAGCTGGCTTTGAAAAGGAAAAACCACACCACCTTTGCATATGTGGCATATCTATATACTTCCCATGCATGTGGTAGAGTCATGTCCATGCATGACCAGGCATGGTCTTGTCCGCTAGTTTCTCTGTCTGCTTGTACATGTTCAGCCAAACTTCTGCACCCTGCATATACGTACTGTAAGAGTGATAGGGACCCCTTCTGACTGTGTGCATGGAGCCTACAATCAGCTGAATGCAGGCAATGGGGTAGTAGGTGTGATATTGCTGCTCTTGAGCATCTCCAGGTACACACATGAAGCTGCCTTACACTGAATCAGAGCACTGGTCCATCAAGGTCAGTATTGTCTACTCAGACTGGGGAGTGGCTCTACCCGAGAGCTATTTTGGTGTAGTGGTGGTGAGGAGTACGGGCTGTGATCAGGGAGAATTCGGTTTGATTCCTCACTCCTTCATGGCTGCTGGGTGACCTTGGGCAAGCCACCGTTTTCTCAGAGCTGTTCTCTCAAGAGCAGAGTTCTCTTAGTCCCACCTACCTCACGGAGTGCCTGTTGTGGGGAGAGGAAGGGAAGACAATTTAAGCCGCTCTGAGACTCCGAGTGAAGGGCGGGGTATAAATCCTCCTCCTCCTTCTTGGATCTCAGGCAGTGGTATTTCACACCACCTATCTCCTGTTCCTTTAAACTGGAGATACCTGGGATTGAACCTACAACCCACTCATCATAAGCAGATGCTCTACCATTGAGCCATGGTCCCTCCAAAGGATCAGTTAGCAGATGATATGAAATAACTCTAGGAGAGCCAGGGTGAAGTAGGGGTTAAGAGCAGAGGACTCTAATCTGGAGAACCAAGTTTGATTACCCGCTCCCCAAATGATGCCAGCTGGGTGACTTTGGGCTAGTCATGGTTCTTTCAGAACACACTCAGCCCCACCTACCACACAAGGTGTCTGTTGTGGGGAGAGGAAGGGAAAGGCCAATTGTAAGCCGCTTTTAGACTCCTTGAGGAAGAGAAAAGCAGGGTATAAAAACCTACTTGTCTTCTTCTGTAGTTAAGACCCTGTAGAGCTGCTTCCAGTGAGAGCAGTCAAGACTCACCTTGATAGATCAAGGGTCTGACTCACTAGTAGGAGGTAGCTTCATGTGTTGTGTCTGTGTGTTCCCACATGTTGCCTGTTTATAAGAGCATTCACAGTTCCAGGGCTACCGATGGGAAACAGTGGCAATCCAGCCCTTGACTAACTCGGGAGAAATGGAGAAACAACTCATGGTGAGACACAAAGCGAGCCAGCCCCCAAATATCAGAGAGCTCTGTGCCCCAGAGAGACCAGAACAGGGATGTCACAATATCCGGCAACATCGCATGGGACTGAACTGACAAAGCAGAGAGATTATCAGGCCAATCCCGAATTAATGTACTTCGAAATCTGTGGAGGGTTACATTCGCCATGTTGGAGATGAATGGGTGAATGAAGGGATCTGTTTTCAAACTGCAGAGGCTTTTCCTTTGTGACACTGATTAAAGGGACAGGGGGAACAGAGGAGTGGGGGTGGAGGGAGCATGTTGGAGAGTCCTCATAGAGCCCCCACGCCAAACAAACAGGCTGTTTCCTTTCCTCCCTCAGAAATGGTCTTTCTCTCAGGACTGTTTTATAGCTCAGTAAGTTCGAAAGCAAGAAATTGCAAGTAGATAAATAGGTACCACTTCGGTGGGAAGGTAACAGCGTTCCGTGTGCCTCGGCATCTAGTCATGCTGGCCACGTGACCACGGAAAGATCTTTGGACAGCGCTGGCTCTTCAGCTTGGAAAGGGATACGAGCACCGCCGTCCCTAGAGCCGTATTCGACTGGCTTTCGAGCAAGGGAAACCTTCACCTCTTACTAAGGGGGAAAGACTCCCATTATTACATATGGGTGTGAATGCTGGACAGTGAAGAAAGCTGACGGGAAGTGAACTGATTCATTTGAAATGTGGTGTCAGAGGAGAGTTTTATGGAGACTGTGGACTACCAAAAACACAGATAAGTGGGTTCTAGATCGAATCAACTCCAAACTCTCCCTAAAAGCTAAAATGACTAAACTGAGGCTACTGTAATTTGGTCACCTTATGAGAAGACAGCAGTCACTGGAAAAGACAAGAATGCTGGGAAGAACGGAAGGCAGCAGGGAAAGAGGAAGACCCAACATGAGATGGATGGACTCCATCAAGGAAGCCATGGCCTTCGGTGCAAGGCTGTTATTGCTAGAGTGTTTTGGAGGGCATTAGTTCACAGAGTCGCCATAATTCAGAAGCGAATTGACAGCACTTCACACACACACAAGGAAGAAAGACAGGTATAGTACAGAAAACTGTCCTTTTCTCTACTAGGGATCAAACAAACAAAGGGGTGGTTTTGAACAGGGAAGTGGCACCTGGGATAGAGAGTTGAACCCCCTGCATCACTGGCACTTTCTAGGCCCAAGATTTGAGTTCAGTTGACCTTAAAGACTAACGAGATTTCCGTGGTGTAAGCTTTCGAGAGTCAAAGCTCCCTGATATATCAGGGAGCTTTGACTCTTGAAAGCTTATACCCTGGAGATCTTGTTGGTATTTAAGGTGCTACTGGACTCAGATCTTGCTCTTCTGCTGTAGACTTGCACGGCTACCCACCTGGAGCTTGCTAGGGCCAAATAATACATCTGGAGTTCCAACCACAGAATTCACAGATCTGGTATAGGTTGGTCCGGATGTACAAGATTTCCCTTCCCTGTCACCAGGGTATCTTTAAGCCTTTTACTGCCCTCAGATTCCCTTTCCCTCTGCTTCTGCATGAGTCACTGATCTGGGCATGCCTCCTGATTGGAAGGGGAGTACAGAACAGTGACTCCTTCAGAGGTAATGGGCAGCCTCCTCCAAATATAGCTGGTTCTGCTGCCTCTGTGTATAGGGAGAGATTGAAAGACCCCATTGGCCCTGCTGAAGAGAATTAGCATCAGGAACACACATAGAGGGGTCAGGCTGACTGGAACCCGGTGAGGGCAGACTGCTGCTACTAACTCACGCAGAGATACTGCGGACACCCTCTTCTTTTGCTAGATGATCAATGCCTTTCTCATCGTGTGCTAGCAGTTCTTCTGGAGGCAATACTGCCCTGCCCTGTTATATGGAAATGACAGCATGAGGAGATTTTTGAGAAATGCATTGAGAAACCTCCCTAAAGGGGCTTTGATCTTGTTGTTCCCCTGACAGCAGGACCCTCCATGTCAGTGGACTACCCTTATTTTCAAAACCAAAGCGAGTTTGGAAAGCAGTTTGTGATCTGTTTTGTGAGGCAACCGTATGAACAGAGAACAAAAAAAAAAATTAAACTGTCTCATCCGGCATCTCTCGAACCACCCTACAGTGATTGCTTAATATCCCAGCCAGCGCCTCCCAGCAAGTATTACACGCTAAAAAAAAAATAAAGTCTTGTTTATAACAGAGCAGCATCAAGGGGAACTCCAGTGTGGATGAAGGGGGGAATGCATTTTAAAAAAACAACAACTCTGTAATAATACCTTCGTGTGACGTTCCTAAGTATTTTTCTTGACAGATCAGCAAAACGATGCCGAGTGACAGATGATAAATCAGAAGGTACTTTCATAAGCAGTGGAGGGCGATTATGTGGTTTTTGGGGGCCGCCTTTGATCCTGCGTGACAAGCCCTCCAGGTCTGTGGCATTCGGGAACCCCCTGAAGGGAGATCGGCACCTGTTCGTACTTCCCCGGCTCCTCTGCCTCCCAGCGCTATTTCATCTCTCTGAACAACTCTTGGCGCTGATGGGTTTTCATTACTCATTTAGAAGGCACTTTGTTAAAAAAAAAACCCAACGTATGTAGAAACCATATTGCTGGGGAGTCTAGGGGTTTAGTTGGGTGGGTTTTTTTTTTTGATTTGGTACCCTGGGGGTGATTTCTATCAGCATTCCTGTCAGGAAAGGCTTATTTCACTTAATACCTGGCTCCACATAAACTATTAATCTAGTCGACATGACTTCCTTCCTGGCAGGGTTTTAATACTGGAGAGAGCTATATTCCATGACTGGCAAAAGTGAGAGGTAGGAAACCCAGATTCAAAGCTCACCTCTGTCAAGAACTCACTAAGTGGCCCTAGGAGAGACCTCTCAGGTCCTAGGGTTGCCAATTTCCAGGTGGTTACACAAAAAACCAAAAATACTGTGGAGCATAACGAAAACCAGTAGGCAATATATGTGTGTATGAAAATGCATTTTCATTTACACACACACACGTATTTTGCCTTTTTTTTTTTGGTTATTCTCCACTGCATTTTTGTTTGTTGTATAATCTTCATCTGTGGTTCTCTCTGGTTATGACTTCCAGGTGGTGCCTGGAGAGTGCCTGGAATTACAGCTGGTCTCCAGACGATTTAGATCCGTTTCCCTGGAGAACATGGCTGCTTTTGGAAGGTGGACTCTACGCCACGGGACCACTCTGAGATCCCTTCCCAGACCCCACCATCCCCTCACTCCACCTCAAAAATCTCCAGGAATTTCCCAGCCCAGAGCTGGCAACCCTATCGGGGGCCCCTTTGTCCCAGATCTGGCCTCCATTACAAGGGCTCTCCATTACAAGCCCTTCATCGGGCCCTTTATATAGCTCAAGAATCCTTTTATCTTTTTGTGGGCTTCTGTGTAACTTGAGGAGGGTTATGAGGCGGGCAGCATTCTGAGGGAAAATTTAAAAGAAAAACAAGGAGGAATTTCACACAGCCGTTATGTTCTGTTTCAGGAACTCTTCAGAAACGGTTTCTGTCAGGCATTTCACACAGAACCGTATTAGTACTGGTTCCCTAACGGAACATATTGGCCCTTTCACACAGAAACGTGCCTCTCCCGTTGGGGAAGCGTTCCTGAGCCGCTTTACCTTGAAACCTCTTCCCAAGCATTCTTCAGTTCTTGTACCGGTCCTGAAGCGCTACAGGGTGCTGTGTGAAATGCCCAGGGCTCATTTCGTAGCAGGAGCTCCTCTGCATATTAGGCCACACACCCCTGATGTAGCCAATCCTCCAAGAGCTTACAGTAGCCCCTGTAAGAAGAGCTCTGTAAGCTCCTGGAGGATTGGCTACTTTAGGGGTGTGTGGCCTAATATGCAAAGGAGCTCCTGCTACGAAATGAGCCCTGGAAATGCCCCAAGGCCACTTACAGGAAGTTCTGACCATAGAGTTCCCACCACTTCCTAGAGCTACCAAGAAGTGATGTGTGGCTCTTGGGAGTCGCTGGAAACACCAAGGGAAGTTTATCATAGAGTTTCTGGCCGTTGTTCAAAGTGCCTTTGTCACGGCTGGGTAACTCAGACTCTCTATGGTCATAACTTCAGTAAGTAGCCAAGGCCTTATTTTTTATTTTAATTTTTTTCTCCCCAGGACCATTGCCCCCCTCCTTTTGCTCCCAGCTTCCACCTGCTGATCAGCTGAGTGTTGGTGGGCAAAAGCTGCAATTGGCTGGAGGTCTCCCACCATAAGCGGGCAAATGGGAATCTTAACTTGAAACCATTTTGTTCTCGGAAACCACCTGCCATTTTTGCAACTGAGCATAAGCTGAGGGTAGGGTTGTCCACCTCCAGGTGCTGGCTGGAGATCTCCTGGAATTACAACTGATCTCCAGCCAGCAGAGATCAGTTCCCCTGGAGAAAATGGCCACTTTGGATGGTCGACTCTATGGCATTAGACCCCACTGAAGTCTCTCCCCTCCTCAAGCCCCAGCCTCCTCGGGCTCCATCCCCAAAATCTCCAGGTATTCCCCAACCTGGAGCTGGCAACCCTAGTTGAGGCATATCACTTGTAATGAAATGTAATCTTAATTAAGGGATTGGAACAAGGGAGGAGCAACAGAAGTGAAACAGGAACTAGAGAGAGACTGGAGAGCAAGGAGGAGGTTGCAAAGCAAGACTGGGGGGACCGTTTACTCTTTTTCCTATCTGTGTTATGATGGAAACTTCATAAATAGCTTGTTATGCTAGACTGCTGAAGTCCTTGACATTTATGAGGCACCACCAGTTTTCTCAGCCTCTTGGGATCATGGAGATGCTGTTGCATTGTATGAGGTGGCAATCAAACATGGTTAGCAGGGTTTTTTTTTAACTTTTTAATCTTTATTTAATACAAGCAAGTACATATAACATCAGAAATATAGCTTAACTGGTACATGTGATAAAACTTCTATAACAAGCAATGTCGACGCGATATTAACAACAAACAGTTTGACTAAGAACATCATTAACATGAAACATCCCATGAAATGCATCAATACAGCAGATTTATAATAACAGAATAACAGGTTGCGTCTCGCCACCCTCCTACCCTCTAGTAGGTCACCATGGTCTACAACAGGGGTCCCCATCCTTTTTGAGCCTGGGGGTACCTTTAGAGTTCCGCCAGTGTGGTGGGCACAGCCACAAAATGGCTGCCACAGCTTACCTTCAGTCACACCGTGAAGATTCTTATGCCGTGGTGGCAACTGCCGCCAAAGCAACATTTTTAAAAATCTGCACAGCCAATCAGAAATCTTGCTAGAGAAAAACCTCCGTTTCGAAAAAAAAACACTTGGTGGGTACCACAAAAGGTGTTTACAGGCGCCGTGGCATCCACAGGCACCATATTGGTGACCCCCGGTTTACAGAGAACTCCGGTTTCCATGATTCAGAAGGAATATGATCCTTTCAGGGTCCATTAAAATATATATATATATTCTTTCTTTCCAGGGAGTAGCACCCCTGCTGGGCAGTTTGTTCACTCAACTGAGGTAAAATATTTCACTGAAAGCATCATTGATGGTGTGAGATTTTCAGCTGGAAAGATGAGAAGGTCTGTTTAGTGTTGCCTGGTGGAATTCCCTTTCCAGTGTTGAATGGCACAGATTGACAGCATCAATGCCTGTTACTGTTGCAGCCAAAATGGTTTGGGGAGTTCGGTGTGTTTCATTTGCCTTTTGAATTTTCTTACTCTGCTAAGTCATTCTAGGACGTCACCTTCTCTCATTTTCACAGCTGCAGCCAGAAAGAGTTCCACTTTTCAGCTAGCTTTTCTTACCACTTCCTCTGCTGGTGACACAGAGCTCTGATTAGGTTTCCAGCTCTGGGTTGGGAAATATCTGGAGATTTGGGGGGGGGGGGGTGTTGGACCCCAGGGAAGATGGGATTTGGGGAGGTCAGGAACCTCTGCAGGATGGCAACCCTAGCTCTTATACTTGCCTTCCATGTAGTCCAGTACAAAATCTGACAGTGCAGCAGGGAATCCTCTTTGCAGATGTAACACATGAGCTTCATATGCAGCAAAGTCATTTCCAAGTAACTTGCAGCAATTAACCATCAGGATTCCCACCCCCCGTATATTTTTTCCTGTCAGGTCACAGCTGACTTATGGAAAACCCAGAATATTCAAGGTAAGAGATGTTCAGAGGTGATTTGCCATTGCCTGCCTCTGCATCATGGCCCTAGCATTTCTTGGTGGTCACCCACCCAAATACTAGCCAAGTCCGACCCTGCTTAGTTTCCAAGATCTGATGGGCTCCAACTAGCCTGGGCTATCCAGATAAGGACAAGCGCATCTTTATTGAATAGACAGCTAAACAGGAAATAGACCAAAGACGGACAATATATAAAGGGCCAGCATATCACACCAACTTCGGGCCAGTCTCTCTCTGGCTAACCTGGAATTATGTTCAAGTGATAGCCACCCTTGACTGAACCACTGGTAGCATGTGAAACAACGCACAATGCCTTTGGCTTCTTGGAGGAGGGGTGGGATGAAAGACAGTAGAATTTCACAGGTTGACATCACAGACAAGGACCAATAGCACCCACTTGGCCTTCTCAACAGGACCCCCTGGATTCCAAGACACAGGGAAGGTGATGGCAGGGAGGGGCAGGACCTGTGATTCGCTCGACCTCTGGGCTACGGTTGCCAGCTGCCAGGTTCTGCTGGAATTACAAGTGATCTGCAGATTACAGAGATCAATTCTCCTGTAGAAAACAGCAGCTTCGGAGGGTGGAGTCTATGGCATCCCATCCCCTCCACAAACTCCATCCTCCCCAGGCTCCACCCCCAAATCTCTAGGAATTTCCCGTCATGGAACTGACAACACCACTGGGCCCAGTCCTCACCATACAGAGGTTATAATGGACGGGACCATTTGGTTGGGGAAAACCACGCGCTGGCAGCTTGCTTTTAAAGCCAAAGGATCTGGGCCAACTATTTGCTACTCTTGTCTAATCTTACTTAGCATCTCAGTCCTAGGATACCTTTCTTCCCCACCCCTCCAGGGCTAGGGTTGCCCGGAGATCTCCTGGAATTACAACTGAACTCCAGACTACAGAGTTCAGTTCCCCTGGAGAAAGTGGCTGCTTCAGAAGGTAGACGCCATGGCATAATATTCCACTAAGGTCCATCCCCCCCCCGCCAACACCACTCTCCCCAGGCACCACCCCCAGATCTCCAGGAAGTTCCCAAACCAGATTTGGCAACCATATCCAGGGCTAATAACAGTCTAAGGGGAAAAATCAAGTTTGATTGGGGTGACCACCTGGGGAAGTACTTCTTCACCCAGAGAGTGATTAACACATGGAATTCACTGCCACAGGAGGTGGTGGCGGCTACAAGCATGGATGGCTTCAAGAGGGAACTGGATAAACATCTGGGGCGGAGGTCCATCAGTGGCTATTAGCCACAAGGTGTAGATAGGAACTCTCAGTCTGGGGCAAGTGATGCTCTGTATTCTCGGTGCTGGGGGGGGGAATGGACAGTGGGAGGGCTTCTGGAGTTCTGGCCCCACTGGTGGACCTCCTGATGGTACCTGGTGTTTTTGGCCACAGTGTGACTCAGAGTGTTGGACTGGATGGGCCATTGGCCTGATCCAAAATTGGCTTTTCTTATGTTCTTAAGAATTAACCCCTTCCCCTTCATGAAACAGTCCTGTGTTCAAATGAAGACCCTGTACATCTGCAGTTTAAAAGCCACGAGTTGGCTCAGCCTCCCAGAATCTCTTGCACCACTGGCTCCTTCTTTGAGACCATTTGCAGTCCACTCCCCCCCCCCCCCCAGAGAACACTGACCTCAAAAGAAAAAAAAATGTATCTTCCCTCCAACTCTGTTCTCCCCACCCTGTGTTTAGGCCTTTGTGCTCTGGGCTGCTTTGAAAATGCAAATTCTGCCCTCCTTTTGTAATCCTGAAGCAAGCAAGCGGATGCCTGGGTTGCCCTGGCTGGGAAGTTTGCAGGCATAAACCCTGCAGGATTAGACCTTCCTTGATCAAAGCATATCGGCACTAAAGCAAGTGTTTGTGTGTTACACTTTGTGATGGGCGGGACTGAAGGTTGCCGACTGACTTTGTCCCGCAGGCTTCTTTCACAAAGGCACTGCAGACTCCAGAGTTGGGTTTTTGGGATGGAGAGGCTGCAACGGAGAAAGCATTGCCTATTTTCTGTTGCCCCAGAAGGCTGGACCAGAACAAATGGATAGAAGTGAGTTTTCGGCTAAGTATTAGGAAGAATTTCCTGATAGTTAGAGCGGTTCCTCAGTGGAACAGGCTTTCTCGGGAGGTGGTGGGCTCTCCTTTTCTGGAGCTTTTGAAGCTGAGGCTAGATGGGCATCTGACAGCAATGCTGATTCTGTGAATTTAAGCAGATTGTGAGGGGGAGAGCAGGAAGGGATGAGCCAGTGCTTGGCTCCCCTGTCCCTTTCTTACATGCCCAGGGTAATGCTGATATCTGCTTTGGGGTCAGGAAGGAAGTTTCCTGCAAGCCAGATTGGCCAGGAAACTGGAGGTTTTTCCCATTCCTCTGGGCATAGAGCAGGAGTCACTGACGGGGGAGGCAGTTGTGAATTTTCTGTGTTGTGCAGGGGGCTGGACTAGATGACCCTCGAGGTCCCTTCCCGTGTTATGTTTCTGTGTTACTTCAAGTTCTGCCTGGGCTGCAGCAGATTAAAGGCAGAGGAAGCCTGCCAGGACGACAACCAATGATAGATGGTGAATCAGAGCCAGGGTGATGCGGTGATTGGACCCTGGGACTAGGAACGGAGAGGTGCCAGTTCAAATCTCCACCCTGCCACTAAGGGTGATCAGGCCCTTTCTGTCAGCTTAGCCTACCTCATAGGGCTGTTGTGAGGAGGGAAGAACCAGCTCCTTGGAAGCAGGGAGGAATAAAACCATGTACTGACTTAAGCAGAGGCTACAGTATTGTACAGGCGGATCTGTAAGTTCCTTCGAAGCCAGTGGGACTTCTAAGCCCGCCTAGTATCCACTGGCACACTTGCTCCTATGAACATATGAACTGAGATAATCAGTGGCCTTTTCTGGCTTCCTTGACCTTGAAATATTGAGCAGTTGGGGTTGATTCATTTTTGATCCAAACAATCATACCGGGGGGGGGGGGGGGGATAAACACAGTATCAGCTCCCTCCTTGCTACCTTTTCTGTGGTGGCAACTCTGTAATGAAGGTCCCTTGCAACACAAATTTCCCTGGGACCTCTGTTGTCATCTGGTGGTACCCATCCTGCTCTGAAGTTGCCAGCCTCCAAGTGGGGCCTGGGATCTCCCAGGATGACAGCTGATCTCCGGGACTACAGAGACCAGTTTTTCTGGAGAAAATAACTGCTTTGGAGGGTGGACTCTATGGTGAAGTCCTTCCTTCCCCTCCCTAAACCCCATCCTCCCCAGACTCCACCCCCCAATCTCCAGGAATTTCCAGGCCCAGATTTGGCAACTCTCTTTGTTCACTTGTGCTTGCCGCACAGGCCTCAGATGTGGCTTTGATGCTCAAAATTGTATTTTGTGTTGCTGCTAGTTCTACTTCCTGACATACTGAAATAAATGGGCTTTCTTCTGCTGGCTCTTTTGTCGATCGCTCGCTCTGAATTCTGACGTCCTTTGGCTCTCTAATTACAGACGGTTGCTGACAACTCGAGCTAGAGCGTGACCCGGTGTTTGTTTGGGCCTGTCTTTGAGCCGTAGTTTATTAACCAAATCTTAGCCCGGCAAAACACTTTGGGTCACAGGCTCAGCACAGCTGCTGAGTTGCAAAGAGGAGCAATTTCTGTGGATTAAGAAAGGAATCCTTGGCCTGAAGGAAGATCATCTTCTGCTCGCTGTCAGTGGAATACTGCTTGTTTGGGTGGAGGTGCAGGGATACAGGCCTTCTGGGAAGGCAACACTACCCAGTTTGGCTTCGATTGACTCTTCCCCTCGAACATGAGGTCTGCCAATGGATTTAATTTAATGCATTTATACCCCATCGTTTTCCCCAGTGGGGGCCAAAGTGCCTTACACCATTCTCCTCCTTTTTATCCTCACACCAGTCCTGTGAGGTAGATTAGGCTGAAAGAGTGTGACTGACCTAAAGCCACACAAAGAGCTTTCATGGCATGATGGGATTTGAACTGGAGTCTTCCAGATACTAGCCCGACACTCTTAACCAGTACACAACACTAGCTGCCCAGCGCTATCAGAACTTTCTTTATATCTGCTGTCTAAACCGGAGGTTAGGGAGGTCTCTTCCAAACAGTTTAGCTGGCAATGCAAGAGTTGGCAACTTTGGGTTGGGACACGCCTGGAGATTGGGGGGTGGGGGAGGGGACTCAGAGGGGTATAATGCCATAGAGCCCACCCTCCAAATCAGCCATTTTCTGCAGGGGAACTGATCCCTGGAATCTGCAGATCACTTGTAATCTACAATGCAAGCATGTGAACCTGGCTCTTGCTACATACATGTGCATAACCTGCTGTGCCACTGAGCCTCTTAACAGGAAGACCAAGTCTGTATTCGAACAAAGTTTGAGTCCAGGGGCACCTTTAAGTACCCGCAAAGTTGAATTCTGGGTACAAGCTCTCCTGTGTATGCACACTTCTTCAGATACAGGGACAAAGAAGTCACCAACCATTACCTATAGATAGTGGGCGGGAAGGGCTAATTAGAGTCAAGATGCATATGTAACTGAGCAATGAATGTAGTTTGTATTTGTCAGGTTGGGCTCAGCCACTGAGTTTTGAACTATGAATCACAGGGGAGGCCTTAAGCAATTGCCTAGAGTTCCTATGGCAGAGGAAAACCAGTCGTCCAGCCCCTCCCCCCCGATAGTAGGGTTGCCAGCCTCCAGGTGGTGGCTGGAAATCTCCTGGGATTACAACTGATCTCTGGGCAACCGAGATCTGTCCACCACGGAGGCTGTCTACTTTGGAAGGTGAACTCTATGGCCTTATACCCCACTGAAGCCCCTCCTCAAACTCTGCCCTCTTCAGGCTCCACCCCCCAAATGTCTAGGTATTTCCTAACAAAGACCTGGCAAGCCTACCACCTAGCCAACCACCTGCAGCAGGGAATAGAGCCACGGTTGGCAGCTTCTTGCAGAGGGAGGCAAGGAAGTCGCTCTGTGGTGGAAAGGGCTGCTTTGACTGGCCCTGGTGAATGGGATGTTTTATGTAGGGTTGCCAACAGGCCTTGAGAAAAATGTCCTGTCCCTTTAATAGACCTTAACACATGGAAATGGGCAGCTGAAACTTTTCATGGCATGGAGGTAAACAGCATAACCTGGCAAATAACATCCCATCATGCTTCGATTAAAAGGACAGGTTTTTCCCCCTCTCCAGGCAGTTGGCAAGCCTAATTTTAAGATGGTGATCATTTTCTAGTATCTCTTTAAATAAAGAACAAAACACCTGTCTTGGTTTTTCAAAAACTGCGCAGAACTGGCTCTTGCAGAAAAAGAAAACAGACGCCATCAAGTTTGCAAAGGGAGGAGGTTTTGGACTGGGAGACTCCAAGCACCCGGTCCGCTCTGAAGTCTGCTGGGTTATTTTAGGCCAGTCCTACTCTCTCAGCATAACCTACCCCAGAGGGTTGTTGTGAGAATAAAATACAGGGGGAGGTAGAACTGTACACATTGACTCGAGTCTGTTGAATAAAGGATGAAAAACATACTAGGCGGACAGGAGCTTTGGCAATTATAGGCATATGGGGAAAGGCCCACTCCAGGGCGGGAAATTCCTGGAGATTTGGGGGTGGAGCCTGGGAAAACTGGGGTTTGCGGGAGGCGAGGGACCTCTATAGGGTATAATGCCATAGAGGCCACCCATTTTCTCCAGGGGAAATGATCTCTGTGATCTGGAGATCGGTTGTAATTCCAGGAGATAGCCAGGCCCCACCTGGAGGTTAGCAGTGTTGTTAGAAATATGTCCCTCTTTATCCGTGAAAGGTCGAAGGACGCGGGATGGGAAAGAGGTTGCCCCGCCGGCTCCTTAACCTCGCGGGGTGAGCATCTCCGTTTGACCAGGGGCTGTCTTACTTCCCTGTGAAAATGGCTGCTCTCCAACGCCTAAGTGTTTCCAACGCTTGCACACACGCACACCCTTATCCTCCGCCATTGTGCTTCTGGAAATGCACCCCTTCATCCCAAGGATATTGTCTGCAGGGAGGCTCCAGACATTCCCATTCTGATTCCGATCGCCCTTCCCCCCCACAAGAGAGGTAAACTTGTAACCTGGGGGGGGGGGGGGAGGGGAGAAAGAAAGAGAAAGAAACAGACCCCGACAAGGCCCGAGTTAATTTCATTTGCATCACAAAAAGATCCTTAGATTTGGAAACAAGGCCATGCCTTTTGAAAGGCACAATCCCTTCTGTTGTGGATGGGAGAGGAAAGAGGCCAGGGAACTGGAAGATCACGACTCCCTCCTCAAAGGGGAATACACAAACACTGGGCGGATGGGGTTTTTTTTTTTTAACGGGGCTGAGTATTAACACTGCCTTAAGGCTTTGCTCCAAGGTTTTCCAGAGTTCTGACAGCCAGATCACACACACACACACACACACACACCCTCCCCAAAATTAAAATGCATGTAAATTCTTACACACACACATATGAAGGATCTGATTGGAAGGCGGCAAACCCACTCACGCGGAGACACAACGGGCCGCCTCCTCTGGGGACAGAGCACTCTGCAAAGACTGTGTGGTCCGATGCAGTGAGTGGGTGTGTTGAGTGCTGTCAAGTCGCTTCTGACTTATGGCAACCCTATGAATTAACAGTATCCGAAAAGTCGGATTGTTAACAGCCGTTCTCAGGTCCTGCAAACCGAGGGCCCTCAATGGCTGTCTTTATGGAGTCAGGCCATCTCAGGTTGGGTCTTTCCCTTTTCCTGCTGCCTTCAACTTTTCCTTTTATTGTCTTTTCCAGTGACTCTTGTCTTCTCATGATGTGACCAACGTAAGCTAGCCTCAGGTTAGTCATTTATTGATCTGATTTATACCCCGCCCTCCCTGCCGAAGCAGGCTCAGGAAGGCTTACATAAAATGCAGTAGCTAGAACAACAATCTAGATAAAAACTTAAAAACAGCACATAAGGTTTTAGGAAACAATTTAAGTGGCGATGGTGAAAGCAGTAGCAGTAGATCATACTAGTAGATGCATTTTAGCTTCTAGGGAGAGTTTAGGCTTGAACTGATTTAAAACTCACTCATTTGTCTTTTGGGTGATTCACAGCATCCGTAAAACTCCCCTCCAACACCATATTTCAAAGGAATCAACTTTCTTCATTGTCCAACTTACAGAGTAATGGGGAATACTATGGAATAAATGAATTTGATCTTGGTTGCCAGCAACACATCCTTACCCTTAAGGAGCTTTTCTAGCTCCTTCATGGCTGCCTTCCCCAATTTCAGTCTCCTGACCTCTTGAGTGCAGTCTCCCTTTTGGCTGATGACAGAGCCAAGGAATCTAGAACAACTTCAGTTTCTTCTTCACTGTCAACCTTACAGTTGTTTAATTCATTACTTTTGTCTTCTTGATGTTCAGCTGTAATCCTGTTCTGGCACTTTTTGCTTTAACCGTTATCAGTGGTAGTTTCAGCCCAGACCTGGGTAGCCCAGGCTAGCCTGAACCCGTCAGATCTCGGAAGCTAAGCAGGGTCAGCCTTGGCTGGTATTTGGGAGGGTGACGGGGTCATGACGCAGAGGCAGGCAATGGCAAACCATCTCTGAAACATCTTGTCTTTAAAAAAACACAAGTCTAGCTCGCCACCTAGTGGTGCTAAAGAGCTAGAACTTCTAACTGCCAGTCAATCTTAAGATCTCCTGGCTATTCTGCACACAATGCCATATGATAATTAATTAACTAGTAGTCGTTTCAAGTCTTCACTGTTGTCTGATCCAGTGCAGCACTATACAGAATTACTTCCTGGCGCCAGAGGAAGTTTGGGAGATAGAGGGCTGTTAATCCCCTGGCCTTCCTGAAACTGACCAGGTCTGAGTCTGACTAGCAGCTGGACAGGAAACCTCCCGAGAATCTTATATAAGCGGCATTGAGTTCCGTGAAAGAAAGGTAGAATATAAGAGCAAGAAAATGAATAAACAAAGCCAGGGGAGAACCGTGACTTATACAGATATACAGCAGGCAGCCTCCACAGTGGTTGAGTCATGCGGGTTTGCAGATGCCTTTAATTACTTAAATAATTGTTTTCTTGCAGCACGTTAGCAGTTCTCTGTCTGAAAGAGTGAACGGGTGTCACAAATGCTCCAATAAGGTTGTCATTTATATATACATCAAAGAGCCTAGCCCTCTAGAGAGGCGACAGGTAGAACAGAGAAAAGGCAGAGCCGGGGCCCTGGTGGACTGGAAACAGAGGGAGGGAAACTGCGTTGAATTTGATGGATTGAGAGTACAGGCAGGACTAAATCTGATGAGCTTGAGGGTGGAGCTTGACAGAATCTGATGAGTCATGGTGACGCTTGGGAATCTGATGAGTCACCAGTGTTGGGTTTTTTACTGGATTTCAGAATACCGTTTTGATGACTTGACAGGAAACAGTTTTAATGGTGGAACCCATTAAATATAGGGAGATTTATAGAGTTGCCAACCCCCCAGGTGGCTGCTGGAGATCTCCCACTATTATAACTGATCCCCAGGAGAAAATGGCTGCTTTGGAGGGGGACTCTATAGCATTATACCCCAAGTCCCTCCCCTCAACCATCCCCAAACTCCACCCTCCCCAGTTTTTACCTGGAGAATCTCTAGGTATTTCCCAACCCGGAGCTGTCAATCTTAGTGATTGATAACTACTTCTAGCAATATGTCTTAGCTAAGAGGGAAATGTATGTTTGGCAGTGGTTTTCGGTTGTTTATTTATTTATTACTTCCGGGTCATGACCTTGTGAATAATTCCTCACTAGCAGGTATTTATTTTATTTACTTTATTTATTGTCTGCCTGTCTCGCTGGGACTCAAGGTGGATTTCACAGAGTGAGTCGATACATTCAACAGGATGGGATATTCAATAAACAATAAAATAGGATTTGGGTTGTAGAACCAACCAGATATCTAAACAAAGTAACTGAAGCAAAGGTTAAGTGTTTACAGATTCAGATGGGTAGCCGTGTTGGTCTGAAGTAATAGAGCAAAACCTGAGTCCAGTGACACCTTTAAGACTGACAAAGTTTAATTCTGGGTGTAAGCTTTCATGTGCATACACATTTCATCTGATGTGACATGCACACTTCATCTGACTACGGAAACAGCTATGGACAGCACTGGCTCTTCGGCTTGGAAACGGAGATGAGCACCGCATCCCTAGAGTCGTATTCAACTGGCTTTCGAGCAAGGGAAATCTTTACCTTATACACAGTAGTACAGACCACAGTCCTTAAAGATTTGTCCAAGTAACTTTGTGAATCATTTTGTACAGTGCTACCCTATTGCCTGAGTAGGAAAGCCCTCCTGATTAATCCAGATTTGCATAGTTTGCTGAAAGCCAGGAGAGTGGGAGCTAGGGTTCCCAACACTGGGCAGGGAAATTCCTGGAGATTTGTGGGTGGAGCCTGAGGAGAGCAAGGTTTGGAGAGGGGTGGGGCTTCAATGGGCAGGAATGCCACAGAGTCCACCTTCAAAAGTGGCCGCTTAACCCCCAGCCCCAGGATGTGTCACATTCAAGGCTTAAATAACAACATTATATTTTTCCCAGGGTCTACGTCATCAAGCGTCTATTGCAGGTTATGCAGGAACTTAATCCAGGGACAGATTCAGATAAGGACCATGGGGCATGGAGAAAAGGGGCTTCAGTTTCCCCATGCACCGTTTCCCTGACCTGAAATAGCCCCCTGGATTCTGTTTGCCTCTTGTGGGGCTTAACGTGCATGGATAGGGCACATCTTCATTTCCCCAATGGGTTAAAAAGCACTTGCCTTTTCAAGTCAGCAAAACAGCACAGGGGCAAGAGGGCCAGTCTGGTATAGAGAGCCAGTCTGGTATAGTGGTTAAGTGTGTGGACTCTAATCTGGGAGAACTGGGTTTGATTCCCCACTCCTCCACTTGCACCTGGCTGGATGACCTTGGGCAAGCCATAGCTCTGTACTAGCTGTTCCCTCAAGGACAGCTTGGGAAAGAGTTCTCTCAGCCCCACCTACCTCACAGGGTGTCTGTTGTGGGGAGGGGAAGGGAAAAGGAGTTTGTAAGCCGCTCTGAGACTCCCTTGGGGAGTGGAGGGCGGGGTATAAATCCAATCTCCTCTTCTTCTTCTTCTTCTTCTTAAACCCTACCTTCTCGTGTGCAGAGGTCCAAAACAGAACAGGGTCCATGCTGGTCTGGGGATGAAGTTCCCAGCACTGAGCTTGTGATACATGTTTGATGGCACTGTTTCTAGGGAAGATCCAGGAAAACATTGTGTGTAGTAGTCAGGCTTGGCCATCCTACACTTGCCCCTTAACGTCTAGTTTGGGCCGGCTAATGCGGCTTTCTGTTGCTGCTGCAGTTCAGTAGCGATGGGGTTTCCCCACTGCAGATTTTCCGTGGAAATCAATTCAATTCAAGGATTCCCCTCCCTTCCAGTCCACCATCAAACCACTGTAGATAGTCGCATTTCTGCAGAAGGAAGCACTTCCCTCTCATTTTCTTCTAAGCACAGCAAAGATGAGGGAGATTTGGCTCTTGGCCATGTTCGGCTTGGGCACCTGACATTGCCCTGATGGCGCAGCAGACTTTCCAACCGCCTTTCCCCCTTGCATCCGGTTGACATGGGAAGAAAGAAACAAACAGGCCGAACCCAACAATACTTTATGGGGGAAGCCCTTCTCTCTTCGCTTCTGCCCTTTGAAGAGCCCCACCTGTTAATTATGGCGCACACTTATAATGGCAGTGTGAAGTTCCCAAGAACCGCAAAAATGAGTCTTTCTAATTATACGCCAGCGTGAGTGAGAAGCCCGGCTCCAAGACTGTAGATGCGGGGAACAGGCAGGATCTCAGGCAGACAAACTTATGGAAACAGTTTGTCACAGCTTGTTATCCTCTGGTCTGTCGACACGGCCTCCATCTCGTTCCACACCCCGCTGCGGCAGCTTTTCCACTCCTGGCCTCATCTCCTACCCACCCCTGAATTTGTTCAGTGTTTCCATAATGGGGGTGGCCGTTTTCTGGCAAGGATCCTGGGCTTGCTGACAAGCAGGGATCCAGGTGTCCAGAGCACGGATGTGTCTGACAGCAGCTGGGGTGGTGGTTTGCTATTTTTTTTTTTCCTTTTGGTATTTTTGCATTTTTCTGACCCACCGGCTGACGTTGCAGGGCAGTTGAGGGGGCCAGAAATGTTTCTGCTGTGGTGTGTAAGCCGCCGGAGAGGCAGGGCGCCTCTGCACGTTGACAGGTGTATGGTTGCTGATGGCATGTGTGTGTGTTCAGTGCTATCAAGCTGCTTCTGATTTATTACCAGTTAACAGCCTGCTCAAGTCTGGCAAACAGAGGGCCCTCGTGGCTTCCCCCGGTTGAGTCAATCCGCCTCAAGGTTGGGTCTTCCTCTTTTCCTGCTGCCTTCGACTTTCCCTAGCACGATTGTCTTTTCCCGGTGACTCTTCTCATAATATGACCAAAGTATGATAAGCCTCAGTTTCGTCCTTTTAGCTTCTGGGGAGAATTCAGGTGCTGATTGGATAGCCCCCCCCCCCCCCCACAAGTTCACAGGCCGCTGACTGCTGATGGCCAAGGAGGCTCCCGGCTCAGCCCCTGCATGCCTGGACGAGACTGGCTGAAGCAGCCCCTGCCTCTCTGGTTGCCAGCAAATAAGATAAGGTTGAGAAGTCCCCTCCCTCCCTTAGGATTGCCGACCTCCAGGTGGAGCTTGGAGATCGCCTGGAATCACAGCTGATCTCCAGACAACAGAGATCAGTTCCCCTGGAGAAAACGGCTGCTTTGCAGGGGTTACTCTATGGCATTAGACCCTACTGATGTCCCTCCCCTTTGTAAACCCTGCCCTCCCCAGGTTCTTCTGCCCCCAGAGTTGGCAACCCTACATCCCCCTCCTTCCATCCTCCCTGCAAATGCCCACGTTAGCATTTTGAGCCGGACATCTTTGAGAACCCCTTTTTTATAATAGCCCAAAACATTTCCATTGACTCACTGAAACAGATTATTTTTACAACTCAGACAGGTGGGCCACTGTGGTTATCCCCATATGATAGAGGGCAGGCTGAAAGAGAGGATAGCTTGCCTAACACATTCATGGCAGGGGTGTGGATGGAGAAACAGCCAGATCCGGTGCAGTTGTCATCCTCCAGGTGGGTGCTGGAGATCTCCTGGGATTACAGCTGGTCTCCATACGACAGAGATCAGTTCCCCTGGAGAAAGTGGCTGCTGGGCTCTGTGGCATTATATCCCTTACTGAGGTCCCTCCCTTCCCCAAAGCCACCCTCCCCAGGCTCCACCCCAAAATCTCCAGTAATTTCCCAACCTCGACTCAGCAGCCCTGCCCAGACCACAGCCCCCCTGCTCGCTCAGTTGCCACCCTTACGAGATGCTAGCCCCCGCATGTGTAATCCTATCTGATTAGTGATATGTGATCGCCCTGGCCAGGATGCCCCAGGCTAACCCGATCTCATCAGATCTCAGAACCTTAGCAGGGATGGCCCTGGTTATGTGGATGGGAGACTGCCAAGGAAGTCCAGGGTTGCTACGCAGAGGCAGGCAACTGCAAACCACCTCCGCATTGAGAACCCTATGGGGTCGCCAGAAGTCAGCTGTGATGTAATTAGTGATTAGTAAGCGTGGCAGTATCTGGTGGGAGTTGTTTGATTTCAGCTTGTGCCTCACCCAACAGCTGTTTGTGCAGCCTGGCATTCTTGTACCACACAAAACAGTTCTTTACCCTCCAGCGTTGAATGAGCTCCTACGGCTTGCAACCTCCGCCGAAAAGGCCACTGGAGTTCAAGTCTGGGGGTGCTTTTCAGGCCTCCACTCCAACCCGTCCAATGGCTAAGCTAATCACCGGCTTAGACTGCAAACACCAGGCGCTGGTGGCGCCACACTAAAAAGGCCACAGTTAAGTGCGCAAATTAGCTAATTGCACGTTCAATCCAGTTATTAAAAGAGGCAATTGCCTTACTCCTC
Source organism: Lepidodactylus listeri (assembly GCA_029233225.1). NCBI lineage: Eukaryota > Metazoa > Chordata > Lepidosauria > Squamata > Gekkonidae > Lepidodactylus > Lepidodactylus listeri. Next base: position 10,780,740 of record JARCFY010000013.1, read on the forward strand.
ATTCCCCTCTTTTCCCTCCTTCTTGAAATTTTGTACAGGCAGAGCGGCGGGGGCAGGAGCAGTATGTGAATGTTGCTTCTCCTGGGCAAAGAAGAAGAAGAGAAGATATTGGATTTATACCCCGCCCTTCACTCACTTGGAGTCTCAGAGCGGCTTACAAACTCCTTTCCCTTCCCCTCCCCCCAACAGACACCCTGTGAGGTAGGTGGGGCTGAGAGAGAGTGGGGAATCAAACCCGGTTCTCCCAGATTAGAGTCCGTGCACTTAACCACTACACCAAACTGGCTCTACACCAAAGATTATGCTCGGCCCTGCCAGTGTACTTCTCTTACTTTAGGGACCATGCAATAGGCCACGGTTTCTTCTGGGAGAATGTTCGGACTTAGGGTTGCCAACTCCAGGTTCGGACATACCTGGAGACCTGAGGGTGGAGCCTGGGAGAGTGGCGATTAGGCTTGTGAGGGACTAGGGATGCCATTGCCAGCCTCTAGGTAGGGCCTGGGAAACTCCCGGAATCACAGCTCTCATCTCCAGACTACAGAGATCAGTTCCCCCTGGAGAAAATGGTTGCTCTGTAGGGTGGACTCTGCGGCATTGTACCCCACTGAGGTCCCTGTCCTCCCCAGGCTCCACTCCCAAATCTCCAGCAGTCTCCTGACCTGGAGCTGGCAACCCTCCCCCCCACCGGTGGCAGCCTTTGATGGAACCCTTGGTCGGGTGTGATGCCACGCAGTCCACCCTCCAAACCAGCCATTTTCTCCAGGAGAAGCAGAATAAGCATTTTAGGTAAATAAGTGATTGAGGTAGTCGGGAGCTCAGTTGTAATTCTGGGAGATTTCCAGCCCCCACTTGGAGACTGGCTACACTAGACTCCTGCGCTCAGTGCAAACCCATTCCCACTGCACGAAATTAGGCCACTTTTGAAAGTCCCTTTGTCAGCAAACCGCAGATCAGAAGGAATTTAATCTCTTGGGCTGCACTGTGTCATGTGACTTGGAAATGCCTTGAGATGACACCATTTCTTGGACTGATAGTCTCCAGAACTCCAGACGCCGCGACACAAGGTTGCACGCTGTACCTCCTAGGCTTGCCAGCTCTGCGCTGAGAAATACCTGGAGATTTGGGGGGTAGTGCCTGGGGAGGGCAGGGTTTGGGGAGGGGAGGGACCTCAGCAGGGCATAATGCCAAAGAATCCATCTTCCAAAGCAGCCATTTTTCTCCAGCTGACCCGATCTCTGTCACCTGGAGATGTGTTGTAATAGTGGGAGATCTCCAGACACCGCCAGGAGACTGGCAACCCTGTGATCTGGTGAATGCACGAACTGCCTCATTCTAGCCCTGTTCACATGTGGCAGAGATCATGCATACATCCTGTGTGCGTTTGTGTGAGGTTTGCCACCCTCCAGGTGGGGCCCGGAGGTCTCGTGGAATTATAACTGATCCCCAGATGATAGAGATCAGTTCCCCTGGAGAAAATGGCTGTTATAGAGGGTGGGCCCTATGGCATTATACTCTGCTGAGGCCTCTCCTCCCCAGGCTCCACCCCCAAATTTTCGAGGATTCCCAACCTTGAGCTGGCAACCTTCATTTGTGTTCATCTGCTTGTGAGAAATGGCTGCCGCACATTCAGCTGGCAATTGGAACTGGCAGTTGTATCCCATGTTCAGCTGGATATGCGTCAATTGCATAATGAAAATTACTCAGTGCATGTATAAAGAAAAATCAAGCGTACTCTGTATGCAGAAGCCTTGTTCCCAAGTTTGGTGAGAGCCAGTTTGGTGCAGTGGTTGTGCGCGGACTCTAATCTGGGAGAACTGGGTTTGATTCCCCACTCCGCCTCTTGCAGCTGCTGGATGACCTTGGGCAAGCCATGGTTCTGTCAGAGCTGTCCTTGAAAGAGCAGTTTCTGTCAGAGCTCTCTCAGCCTCACCTACCTCACAGGGTGTCTGTTGTGGGGAGGGAAAGGAGCTCTGAGACTCCGAGTGTAAGGCAGGGTATAAATCTAATCTCTTCTTCTTCAAGTTATGCTGAATGCACTTTCAATGGATCTGCGTATAGCAAACACTTGAGTTTCTTTATATATCGTATTTCTCATGTTACAGTTAATGCACGGACAGCTGATTGTGTGATTTAAACTCTACATAAAACCAGATACTGACCACCAGTTTCATTTGTAAGCTTGTCGGCTCCTCCTTACAAACAGGTGTGCGCGCATACATGCAGGACATATGTGCATACACTGGAACATGTGAACAGTCCAAATTGCATGTGCATTCACCGGCTTCTCTTTACAGTAGGGTTAGCAACCTTCAGGTGGGGCTTGGAGGTCTCCAGCTACTATAATTGCTCTCCAGGTGACATAGATCAGTTCCCCTGGGGAAAATGACTGCGTTGGGAGGCGGACTCTGTGGTATTGTCCCCCGCTGAGGTCCTTTCCCTCCCCCAAACCCACCCTTACTTTCAGTGCACGTTCGGCTGATTGGGTGATATAAACCCCACATTTATCGAGGTATCGGTCATCAGTTTCATTTGTGACGTGAATGCCCTTTGGCTTGTTCTCACAAGAAGACGTATGCTCCTACGAGCAGGCTGGGCACGAGTTCACTGTAAAATCTCCCAAAACTTTACAGCAAAGCAGTTTGGAGAAACAGCAGAGAAAAGCCTGGGAAGCCCAGGGAGGTGTACAAATGCACCAGCCCAGGTTGCTACGGGGAAACGAGTGTTGCCAACCTCCGGGTGGGAACTGGAGATCTCCCAAGACTCCAGCTGATCTCCAGATGACCGTGATAGGTTCCCTGGGAGAAAGTGGCTGTTTTGGAGGGTGGCCTCTACGGCATTATGCCACGCTGAGGTCCCTCCCCTCCCCAAACCCTGCACTTCCTAGGCTCCACCCCCCCCCCCCAAAAAAAAAATCTCCAGGAGCTGGATACCCAAGAAACTCATCCACCTTCTTTCTAGGCATAGGAGGGAAGACTAACTGGTCATTGTGTTCTGAATCTTTACCTGGTACAAAAATATAGATGCAACAGCGGGGGGGGGGGGGGGGAGCTTAAGTTATTGGGGCACATTTTAGTTCATTGGTAATATAAGTTGGTAGGTGTAAACTGGAGTTGTTGTACATAACTGTTGTGAAATTGTATTCAAATTTTGTTTAAATGTTATTTACAGTTCACTGTATATGTTCAACTTATTTGTAACTGTTGTACTTTTAGTGATGTTACTGTTCAGAATGTTGTATTTTTGATATTTTTTATTTTGTTAAAAAAATTAATAAAATTGTTAATTGCCCAAAAGAAAAATTATTGGAAAACTTTCTGTTTCATTGAGGCACTAAACAAATCCTGGGGCTTAGGTAGAAGTTTCAGTGCCCATGCCTACTGGATTGGAGCAGTGACAAAACCCGAGTCACCCTTGGGTGTTCTGGAACCCTTACTGGGGCAACTGAGTCATTTTCATCTTTAATGTCACCCGGCTGGCCGGGATGTATGATGTAATGGCACGAAAAACCGTCTGGACAGATCCCTGCTTTCTGCATATAATCCACAGAAAGGCTCAATTAGGCCAGATGAACGATTTGAACGTTTGTCAGGTGGAGCTTTTTGGATCCCAAGATCTCAGCCCCGGTCAGCTCATGTAGAATGTTTTTCTCTTTCCTACCTCTACATTCTGGTCCTGGTAATCAGATTTTTCCCTGCACTCTATACTAAACAACTCTTACCCATTTAAATTTTTAGAATTCTACCCAGGGAATCCAAGTGTTACACCAATAAAAACAGAATTTGTCTTGCATAAGTCTCATAAATAGAGCATATATGTATTTATTGCTTTTATTACTTTATACCCCCCTTTCTCCCCAAAGGAGGCCCAAAACAGCTGACAGTCTTTCTCTTCCCCTCCATGTTATTCTCACCCCAACCCTTAGAGCCAGTTTTGGTGTAGTGGTTAGGAGCGTGGGTCAGTCATAAGTTCTTTCAGAACTGTTCTCTCGTGAGCAGTTCTCTCAGAGCTCTCTTGGCCCCACCGATCTCACAGGGTGTCTGTTGTAGGGAGAGGAAGGGAGGGAGACTGTAAGCCATTCTGAGAGGGCAGGGTATAAATCCAGTCTCTTCTTCTAGGTTAGGCTGAAAGTGTGGGACCGGTCCAAGGTCACCCAGCAGTCTTCCATGGCGGAGTGAGAATTCGAACCTGGGTCTCCCAAGCCTACTCCAATACTAATCTCTACACCACAGGCTGTAATTTCTCTTTTTGCATAATGTTTCTGTAGTTTTTCCTGTTGCAGCAGGGAGAAAGGAAGGAACTATACAGGGCTTCTGAAATCACTCCCATAGCCTCTGGAAATCTTATTCATCTATCTGTCTGATAGTTCAGCAGGCATTGCCTAAACACTTATCTTTGCACTTTTGAGGGCTAGAATCTAGGGATGCCAGCCTCTAGGTGGGACCTGGGGAACCTCTGGAATTACAGCTTAACCTCCAGGTGAGAACTGGAGATCCCCCAGAATTCCAGCTCATCTTCAGACTACAGAGATCAGTTCCCCTGGAGAAAATGGATGCATTAGAGGGTGGACTCTATAGCATCGGACCCCACTGAGATCCTGTCTTGCCCAGGCTCTGTCTCCAAACCTCCAGGAGTTTCCCAGCCTGGATCTGGCAACCCTACCACCCATCACCCGCCGGTGGCCATGGAGTACATGGCAACCCTACTAGAAACTCACTGTTTTTCTGAATCCAGGCTAAGAGTCTCAGGAAACTGAATTGTACCACGTTGACTGTGTACTTTCTGTGCTCCTGGTAGAATCGTGGCGTGATAGGCCTTTAATTAGGCACAACAGCTTTGCCTTCTTCCTGAGGACTAGCCTCTTTTGAAGTCGGTGTGTTTGAATTATAGCTGTCCAATACCAAAAGCCACGACAAATGGCTCCCAGGGACTGGCACATACAATTGGCTGAGGCTAGCTGTAAAGTGCTGGGTGCTTAAGGGAGACCCGGTCATTTGTGTAAATCCTCTGGGTGAGAAGGATCAGTTCCAGAAAACGATTAAGGGAAAGATTAGCCTGCACCGAGTCTACAGGTAATGAGAGGGTGCAACTGTGTGGCAGAAGCTGTTGCAGGCTTATACAAGGCAAGGATTCCCAGATTTTTGTGGGCATGGCCTACATAAGAGGAGTCCTTGTTAAAACATTTCCTCTCTAACATTTCACAGATGGAAACTGAGATGTCTGCATGCTTGTGTGTATATGTGCTGCAGTGAATTTATGGTGACCCTGGAGGGTTTTCAAGGCGAGAGATGTTCAGAGATGGTTTGCCGCTGCCTGCCTCTGCGTAGCAACCCATCCGAGTACTAACCAGGAGAGACCCTGCTTAGCTTCTGAGATCTGTTGAGATCAGGCTAGCCTAGGCCATCCAGATCTAGACCAAAGACAAGAGGTGGTTTGCCCTTGCCTGCCTCTGCGTAGCAACCCCGACATTACTTGGAGCTCTCCCATCCCAAGTACTAACCAAGGCCGACCCTGCTTAGCTTCTGAGATCTGATGAGATCAGGCTAGCCTAAGCCATCCAGGTCTAGGCAAAAGACACAGGTGGTTTGCCATTGCCTGCCTCTGCGTAGCAACCCTGGACTTCCTTGGAGGTCTCTTATCCAAACACTAACCAGGGCTGACCCTGCTTAGCTTCTGAGATCTGGCTAGCCTGGGCCATCCAGGTCAGAGTGTCCATTTATTTACTATGCCCTATTCTTATATGAGCCCCGTCCTGTATTTGGATGGGAGTCCACCGAGGAAATCCAGGGTTGCTACACAGAGGCAGCCAGTGGCAAACAACCTCTGTTAGTCTCTGTTAGCCTGATGGGAAAAACAACCAGCATGTCTGCTTTGGGCTTACTGCTTTATCTAAATATTTATTAGCCATTTCACCGCCTTCTAAAAAATCATCTGAAGCAGTGTGTGACCAAGAGCCAATAAAAAATTTAAATACATTTGAAACTAGTAAAACAGTGAGTGTATCTCAGTAAATTAAGTTATACGCCAAGGAGAACAAAATAGTGTTTAGAAATACCCACTTAAGCCCAGCTGAATGTATAAAATGAAAAACCATTTAAGAGCATCGAAGAATACGTTTCTGTTGTAGCAGATTTGGCAGCCAGTGATAGGGCTGCTGGAAAACACCAAAGGGACCTTGCAAAAACAACATGGAGAGACTGAAGAACTGACACCATGGTAGAACGAATAAAAATGGGATCTGAAACAGAATGGCCTGGGCACCAGAGATGGCGCTCTATGTTCTGCAACTGCGGTGCCACCACGGGAAAGACCCCACCTCTGGTCGCCACTCACTTCATTTCAAAAGATGGGGACGTACAGCCCTGACCGGGATAGCCCGGGCAAGCCCGATCTCATCAGATCGTAGAAGCTAAGCAGGGCCGACCCTGACAAGTATTTGGAGGGGAGACCTCCAAGGAATAGCAGGGCTGGGAGGCCTGAGACAGGCCATCAAGCTGCTTCTCTGAACATCCTCCGTGCCCCAGTAGGAGTCGCCAGGGGTCACCATGACTTCCAGGTACAGGCACACACGCCTAGACACACAAAAAATGCAACACTCCCCCCCCCAAAAAAAGATGGGGACATACAGAACAGCTGTGGTTGGGTTGCCAGCTCCTGGCTGAGAAATAGCTGGAGATTTTGGGAATGGAGCCTGGGAGAGGGCGGGGTTTGGGGAGGGGAGGGACCTCCGTGGGGTACAATGCCATGGAGTCCATCTTCCAAAGCAACCATTTTCTCCAGGTGAACTGATCTCTGTCACTTGGAGGCCAGCTGTAATGCCAGGAGATCTCCAGCCACCACCTGGAGGCTGGCAACCCTACGGGGAGGCAAACAGAGGACTGCTTTCTGTATTGTATCCTGGGAACTTGGCCATCATTTTTCTTAATAAAACATAAGCCCCTTATTTGTTTTCTTTTGCTGCAAAAGACTTAACATGGCTACCCCCTTTGCGATCATCCCTTTTCTACCCATGCGTGAATTTACTTATAAGAAATATGGGCTTTTTTAAAAGCTTAGTGATTAAAAGAACTTTTTTTTTTTTTAAATTGCAATCAGTTTCTGGTCCAGGAAGAGAAGGGCAGACTATAAACGCTTTGAAAGTTTGCAGAGGAAAGAGTGCAGGAAACCCTTTGATGATGCGGCCCCTTGGCTGAAGCGGGGCCAGGAAACGGCCTGCTTGGAGCCCATAGCGAGGTGGACCCACAAAGCTTCCTTCTCCGGTGCAGCTCTGCTCTTTTGGCTGAGTCTGTCCCCTGGAATCGGACAGCAGGAATCACAGGAACCTTTAACTAGCCACGTTAAAAGATGTGTTAATGAGTTACCGAGCCATTGTTATGGTGTGCCACAGTGAGTAATTTTGAACAATGCAGTAATAATTGAGGAGTTCAGTGTGGTATGTAGGGGAATAGCTCAGCTCCGGAGGCACCAAAGAGGAGCCGTTGGAACCCACAGATGAAAATCCCAGTGCAAGAGTTCGGCGTGCTTAACTATCACCTGGCACTACAACTGATCTCCAGATGACAGAATTTCCATGCAGAACATGGCTGCTTTGGAGGGTGGACTCTATGGCATTATACCCTTCTGAGGTTGCCTTCCCTTCCCCAAACCTTGCCTTTCCCAGGCTCCACCCCAGAAATCCCCAGGAATTTCCCAAGCCAGCATTGGCAAATGGCAACCCTGACTTAGTTCTTTCCGACGGAAGCAAACAGCTTTGATGAAGAAGTCAGGCCAATAACTTAAATGGAATTTTAGACAAATTCTCCAAAACAGAGACAGAGGCAAAGGACTCTGTCACCTTTTTCCAAGGTCACCCAGCAAGCTTCCATGGCAAAGTGGGGGTTCAAACCTCTTTCTCCCGGATTTCGGTCCAGCACTCTAACCCCTACTCCACACCGCCTCTCCATGGTGTATATAAAAATGGCATGTAGATATGGCATAGAGAGAAACAGCGGGTAAGATATCGCTTAGAAGCCCCAGTGCTAACAGTGACAATCAACCAGAAGCTTGCAATTGAATGCCACCATAACTCATACACTTCCAAAAATGTTGAGTGCAGAGCTACGCAGAGTTATTCCATTTGAAGCCCATCGACACCACTGGGCTTAGCCCTGAGTAATTCTGTTTACACTGTGAATCAGATGTCTAGTGGTGAAGAGGTCTTAGATGGCTTTGAAATGGGGATTTGGTGGATTCGTGGAGGAGAGGAGGCCCATTAGTGGTATTGGTGTGGTCCCTTGTAAGAAGAGCCCTTGTGGCCAAATGCCCACCTACTTCAGCACTGTGTTTCTAATAGTGGCTAGCCAGATGCAGGGTTGTAGTCAGGACTTTTCAGTTTGTGGGGTGATTTTTTTTTTCTCGTAGGGCACACACACACACACACACACACACACTCTATCTCTCTTCAGCCAATGCATCCTCCGTTCCCAAACAGTTGGCACGGTGTGGGAATGCTGCGGAGCTTGCTGGCCACAAGAGAGAGAGGTGCAGAAAATAAAATAAAAAATGGGAAGTTGGGGGCTTGGGCTGGATGGGATGTTGAGGGGGGGCTTGGCAGTAAGTTGGGGGGCTGGGCCCCGAGAAGCCCCACTGTAGCTACAGGCCTGGCCAGATGTCTACAGGAAGCCCATGATCAGTTGTGGGCAAGTGACTATATGGGTGAAGGTAGTCTTTAGGTCTTTGAATGTCACCATCGTTTGGCATTGTTTCCTAAAGTAGACTTCTGATCTGGAAGCCAAAGATGGTTGTTCTTGGAGTTTATCTGGGGTCATTCTACTGGAGTATTACACAACTTTAAGGCTGACGATGGAACTTAAATCGTTCAAGATTTTCTATTCCTTGGCTTCATCACCAACCAGAAGAGAGATTGCCACCAAGAAATCGGGAGGAGACTGAGATCCGGAAGGGCAGCCATGAAGGCTAGGAAAGATTCTTAAGTGTAAGGATGTGTTGCTTGTGACCAGTATCAAGATAATTCATGTCCCAGACTTCCCTATTTCCATGAATGGGTGCAAAAGTTGGACGGATCCCTTTGAGATGTGGTGTTGGAGGAGAGTTTTACAGATACTGTGGGCTGCCAATAATACAAATGATTATGTTCGAGATCAAGCCTGAACTCTCCCTAGAAGCTGCAATGACACAACTGAGGCTAGCATACTTGGGTCACATCATGAGAAGACTCACTGGAAGAGACAATAATGCTCAGAAAAGTTGAAGGCAGCCGGAAAAGAGGAAGACCCAAAAAGAGATGGATTGACTCAATCAAGGAAGCCACGAGGGTCCTCCATTTGCAAGACTTGAGCAAGGCTGTTAACGATAGGATGTTTTGGAGGTCCTTAATTCATAGGCTCACCATAATTCGGAAGCAACTTGGTGGCGCTTAAAACACACACACACCACGTTCTTTCTTGACCAGGGCCAAAGAAGTCTAAATTGGCCAAAGAGATGGGAACTTCCATTTCATCTCCATGGCAAAGTCCGAACTCTCCCCCCCCCCACTTGCCTTCTATGTTTGCAAAAAACAACGCCACTATCTATGATAGAAGCTTGTGCTTGTTCAGTTGCTGATAATGCTTCTCCCTTGGGGCATGAAGCCCAGCTGGCGCATTGATGCTGGCTTATTCAACTACAAAGAGAAATCTCTCTTCCTTCCTTTAGACTGTTCGCAGACTACCAACAGTGACCTACATATGACAGGTTGCTATTCTCTGCTAAGGCGGCTGGAGAACGGGAAAGGCGCGCGTGCGGGGGGGGGGGGGGGAAGGGGAATCGCAACATGTTTTTACAACCTATCGGAGGGTTTGGGGCCTCTGTGGTTGTACTCGGTGTGCGTACAACAAAGATAAAAGAACTTTCGGGAGGGAAATCCCTGAATAGGTCGGCTCTTAGGAAATGGCTGCGTGTAAATAAAAATACAGCCCACAGTGCAAATTAAAGGCTTAAGTGGAACAAGGAAACCAGGCAGGGCTGTAGTACATTTCCAGCCGCACCGAGAGGAGCTCTGCAAAGAAAATCCCATGGGTTGCTTCAGTCCTTGTTACCCTGTGGCCACACGGCTTCTAATACCTAGGGATGCCAACCTCCTGGTGGGACCTGGAGATCCCCTGGAATTACAGCTCATCTCTAGACTACAGAGATCGGTCCCCCTGGAGAAAATTGATGTTTTGGAGGGTGAATTCTATGACATTGTACCCTGCTGAGGTCCCTGTCCTCTCCAGGCTCCACTTCCAAATATCCAGGTGTTTTCCAACCTAGATTTGGCAGTCCTACTCCCCCTCACCCCCACCAGTGGCCAGGGAGCACCTGCAGGAGCCCAAGCCTATAGGGTAAGGTTGCCAGCTCTGGGTTGGGAAATTCCTGGAGATTTGGGGGTAGATCCTGAGGAGGGTGAGGTTTGTGAAAGGGGAGGCACCTCAGAGGAGTGCAATACTGTAGCATCCACTCTCCGAAGCTGCCATTTTCTCCAGGGGAACGGATCTCTATTGTCTGGAGACTAGTTGTAATTCCAGGAGATCTCCAGCCACCCCCTGGAGGCTGAGCCAAATAATAGGGACCCCAAGCGTATGTAGTAGGCAAAAATATAAACCGCAAGGGTAGGCCATCAAAAGATTCACAACCTTCACAAGTAAACAGTCGACATCAGTCTATTGAAATACAATAACAATAAATTGAAAATGCAATAGAATTGGTGATCACAATTCAAAAACACTATTTGCAAATTCAAACTACAATTTGATGATAGTGGAAAATATCCAACAGGAGACCCCTCTAGACTCTTTGAATGTAATTGTGTCCAAAAGACCTCAAAATCCACAAAAAAAGACCGAGGATGTTCCAAAGCACAAACTTGTAACAGCCGAAAATGTCCTTCCCAGGTATGCCAGACGTTTCAATCTTCCTCAGTTGTACGGCTGAAAACCTAATTTCCACAGTAATGTGGGCACAGCTCATATCTCAAGTGGAATCTGATTTCTTGGGCTCAGTCCCCTATTCCTTAGTAAGTGAGGGAGCCAAGGAATAGAAAATCTTGGAATGGTTTCAATTTCATCGTCAGCCTTAAAGGATATAGAGGAGTTTCCTGTTGGATATTTTCCATTTTCATCAAATTGTATTTTGAATTCGCAAATAGTGTTTTTGAATTGCGACCACCATTTCAATTGTATTTTCAGTTTATTGTTATTGTATTTCAATAGACTGATGTTGACTGTTTACTGGTGAAAGCTGTGAATCTTTTGATGGTCTACCCTTGTGGTTTATATTTTTGCATACCCCCTGGAGGCTGGCATCCTGAGCTCTAGGAATGTTATGCCTCTCTAGGAATTGCCAGAAACTCTCTGTTGAATTTCTGGAAATCGGTAGAGAGGATTGAAAAGCCTCAAACTCTTCCTCCTTTCTTCGGAAAGGTGCTCCAACACCTCATTTTGTTACCCTTTTCTACACGAGGATTTTTTAAGAGTGGGTAACCAAAGCTGCATGCAATAGTCCAGATGTTTACACACCATAAATCTATACAAGCTCATTATGCCACAGGCCATTTTATTTTCAATCGCTGCCCTAAAAACCCCAGCACAGAATTTGCCTTTTTCACCGCCGCCACCATACTGCATCAACATTTTTATCAAATTATCCACCACAGCCCGGAATGCTCTTTCTTGGTCACCTCCTTGGGTTACCAGCCTCCAGCTGTGACTGGAATTACAATGGACACCCCGATTACAGAGATCAGTTCCCCTTAGGGCTGCCAAGTTGTGCCGGGGGGCGGGGAATCCCCCGCTACAGGGGTCCCCAATCCACCGGCCTGGATTTGGCCGGCGGGGGGAACCCTACCCCCGAAGTCGTCCGATCTGGACGACTGCCCTAGCGTGATGACAGCACCCGGAAGTGATGTCATCACGCTGGGCATGTTGTTGGGGCGACGCTCTAGCAATCACCCCAAAAACTCTATGGTACCATAGAGTTTTGGGGTGACTGCCAGAGCGTCGCCCCGGCAACATGCCCAGTGTGATAACATCACTTCCGAGTGATGTCATCACGGCGCACGCGTGCTTGGCGTGTGCACTGAAGCCCCAGACCGGGGACAGGAGTCCCCTGCCAATTCTAAGGTAGGACGTGGCAACCCTAGTTCCCCTGGAGAAAACGGCAGCTTCAAAGGGTGGACTGTGTGACACCACTTCCCCCACCCCGCCGAGCTGCCTCCTTTCCACAAAGTCTGCCCTTCCCAGGCTGTGTCTCCAGATCTCCAGGAATTTCCCACCGTGGAGTTGGCAACCGTATCCTTAGCGACTGTCCTTGAGAAGTGTGGTAATGTCACACTCTGCATCTGTAACCATTCTTCTGGATCTTTTTTCCCCCCACCTGTGCAGGATGTCCCCAGATTAGCTTCAAAGTTTGTTTCAGGCAAAAAAAAAAAAAAAATTGCGGTCACCTTTATTTGGGGGTTGCCGTTGCTGTGTCATGTCCCCCCCCCCCCCCCACACACACAGTCCCTTCTGCCTTATAATCCCACCCCTCCTTGCTGACAGTGATACGGATGTCAACGCTGTCAGATCTGAAACAAGGCAGAGCTGCTGGTTCAGCATTCCCCAGCAGGGGAGGAGCGGCAGGGCCCTCGGTCCCATCCCGAGCTTTTGTAATTGCTGTCGCCCTGCTTGCCTGCTGGCAAACGGGAGCAGCAAGGGGACCCCGTGTGACAACAGAACAAGTGGGAGTCTTGTGGCAGTTGGGAGACGCAAACGCACACACACATCTGTTCTGGAGGAGGGGGAGAAAAGCACAGTTGGGAGCCTATTGAGCGCAAGGAGGCCAGAGTTTCACATTCAGATTCAGTTGAGCAAAGTACACTGGCCGTTCACAAGAGCAAGAATCAATCAGCACGCTGTTTGCTAAACTAAGTAACTAGGGTTGCCAGCTTGCAGGTGGCGGCTGGAGATCTCCCAGAATTACAGCTGAACTCCAGGCAGTAGAGAGCCATTCCCCTGGAGAAAATGGCTGCTTTCGAAGGTGGACCTTGTGGCACTGGAGAGCCAGTTCGGTGTACTGGTTAACAGCGCGGACTCTGATCTGGGAGAACCGGGTTTGATTCCCCACTCCTCCCCATGCAGCTCTGGTGTGACTTTGGGTCAGTCACAAGTTCTCTCAGAGCTGTTCTGGAAAGAGCAGTTCTTGAGAGCTCTCTCAGCCCTGCCTACCTCACAGGGTGTCTGCTGTGGGGAGGGGAAGGGAAAGGAGATTGTAAACCGTTCTGAGACTCCTTTGGGTAGTGAAGGGTGGGGTATAAATCCAATCTCCTCCTCGTTGTCTTCTTCTTCATTATACCCCATTGAAGTCTCTCCCCAAACCCCGCCCTCCTCTGGCTCCGCCCCCCAAATCTCCAGGTATTTCTCAATCTGGAGCTGGCATCCCTGGCCACCATGGAGAAGGCACGTGTACAGGCTGTGGTTGATTTTGCCCATTTGCAGGCTGGCATCAGCAGAAGGCCCTGCTTGTATGAGAGAAGCTGCTGGGATGGTGCACGGATAAGAGGGTCCCAAGGCCAGTACTTAAACTGAGCTCGGTAACTGATGGGCAGCCAGTGGAGTGACTGCAGAACGGGGGTAATGACAAACATCTTTTTCTTTTGAAAGTTTTCCAATTAACAGAGCGGGCACCTTTTCAAAGTCAGCCCAAAGGTTTTTAGTCGAGTCGCTCAGTTGATGAATGGAGGAAGCATCGCGGCTCAGAGAGACGCAGACGTTTTCTCCACGCAGAGAAACGTGTCGACAGGTAGTTCTGCAAAGCGGCCTCAGCGCTCAGCGTTGCTTGGAAGCGAGGCAATTTAAGGAGCTGGGCGAGGGTGGGTGTATTTTTTCTTAAACTCCCCTTCTTTAACTTTCGCCTAAGAAAATTTTGTGGGAGGAGTCATTTCTCGAAAGGTGGGAAAGCCTTTACCCTTAGGTTGCCTCGGCAAGAGCCCCCCGCTGGGCCACTTGAAAGCCCAATAGACATGTCTGAATTTATAATACACCCTTGAAGTATTCATTCATAATCCTGTAGGGATTTTCAAAGCCGCCGAGAGAAATGCAGGCCTTTTAACCGGCTGCAGGGGGAAGGGAAAATAGTAGACGTCATAAACAAACAGATTCAAAAGCGATGGGGTGGGTGGGAAGATCAGGCACGCTTCTCAAAGGGGCTCGGCAGAAAGTGGGTAGGTTTGGGTTTTTTTTGTGGAAGGTGGTTTACCAGGACGGAGAATTTCAGCTTGCTGCTGTGGATTTCTTGGCAGCTTTGGGGAAAATGTGGGAATGGATAGCCACCCACTGTGAAGAACACGGTAGTCTAGTAAGACATCAACCTGTGTCCTTAGACATCGCCTGAAGCCCAAATTCATGGGGCATCTTCTAGGAGTGTTGGACCCCTATTGTGTAATGCAGGGCATTCTCAGTGGTGGCACTAACTTTATGGAACCCTAATTGCCCCCAGCAGGTAGTCAATGTAAGCAAACCATTTCTGCGCTACAGATGATTCTGGGATGTGCATTGAGTTGATACGTTGCATCGACCAGTCTGCTGGTCCTCATAATCACTCCACATTAATGGAGAGTATCAAGTGATCTCTTACAGCTGTACGTTGCAAAGGAAGTGAGTTGAAAGGGCAATTTGCCTGTTGGCACATAGAAACATAGACCTGAAAGGTACCCAAAGGTCATCTAGTCCAACTCTCTGCACAGCATGGAAAATTCACAGCTATCCACCCTGACTGTCTCAGTGACCCCTGCACTATGCCCAGAGGAAGGCTACCCCCCCCACAAGCCTCCAGGATCCCCAGGCCAATTAGGCCTGGAGGAAAATTCCTTCCTGACCCCAGAGTGGCAATTGACATTTCCCTGGGCTTGTAAGAAAGGGCCCCGAGACCCGACCACTGCGTCATCCCTCGCTGCCCTGCCTCTCACTATCTGCCTAAATTCATAGTGAGTATGACTCAATAAACTGCGAACATACCCTCAAACTCACCCTATATGCCCTGGACTGAATAGGAAGGCTGGTTACAGACTGTGGGGGAAAGGTCAGTTACGGATTTCAGGAGAAGGACACTGGGGCTTCATTTTGGCTTGCAAAGAAAGGCTCGTTGCCAATTGCAAGGGAAGCTTTACAAACAAGGTCTGGTGCAGCCTGCAGGCCAAGGTTGGTTGGTAGGGTTGCCAAGCTCAGGTCAGGCCAGGACTTCTCCTGGAATTACAGCTCATCTCCAGACTACAGAGATCAGTTCCCCTGGGGTTTCTAGGTAAAATCCCCCCCCAAGTCCCCTTCCACAGGCTCCACCCCAAATCTCCAGGAATTTTCCAGGCCAGAGTTGGCAACCTTATCAGTTGCAGGTTTGGGGAAGGCTGGTTGTGGATTAATATTGGTGGGTAAACTAACTTTCCGAGAACCTTTTCTTCTTCTTGCTGAGAAGATTTCAACACCCCCCCCACCCCTTTCCTAGAACACATTTGAAAACCACCGATTTAAAAGCATGGATGGCCAACGCTGTAAAACACAAAGGGTGCTCAGTTCTCCAGACCAGGGTCCAAAAGCTGGAAATGTATTTTGCAGCACAAGCGGAGAATCTCACGGGTACTGAGTAAAATAAGATTGGCGCCATCTAGTGGCCAGGGCTCCCCAGTCTCGGAGTTGCATGCCAGGAAGCAAGCAAGCGTGACGTTGCTTACAAATATAAGGCTTGAGATATGATGCCTTTGGTTCTCACGTGCTGGGTCACAGGACCAGCTAAGAGGAGGTGGGAGCAGGGAGCTGGCTCTTGGAGGCTTGCTGGCCAATTTGGGCTGGCCTCTTCATAATGTCCAAAATGTCCCTAAGATCACTGGATAGCCTGAGACTTGGACTCTGAGGAGGAAGGCAATGGCCAAACCACCTCTGCTTCTCACTTGCCTCAGAAGCCCCTCGCTGGGGTTGCCATGAGTTGGCTGCAAGTTGATGGCACTTTACATGCACAACTTATTCAGTGTTCCATTTCATGTTGGAGAGGTGGAAAGTAGTTTGGAGTGACTTTGCAAGTGGGTCTCAAAAGGTAGAGTAAGTTAAGAATTGGGACCCACTCCAAAAAAGGTTGTGAAGTGTCCTCACAACTTAAGCTCGTAAACCTTTAAGTAGGGCCTGGTTCCTCTTGGAATTACAACTGGTGACAGAGATCAGCTCCCCTGGAGAAAATGGCTGTGCTGGAGGGTGGACTCTATAGCATTATATCTTGCTGCGCTCCCTCCCCTCTCCAAACTCCGCCCTCCCTAGGCTCCACCCCCCAAAACTCCAGGAATTTCCCAACTCAGAGTTAGCAGCTCTATTACAGCTCTCATAGGTTTCATAACACACAGGGACAGATTCTTCCTCTTGCAACTTGAATTTTTCTCTCTTATCCGAGTGAAACATCAGAAGGGCTGCTGGACTGAATTGTGCCAGAGGCCTGATCGAGGCTGGGGGTATCTGTTGCCCCACTCATGCTTGAATCTCTCAATTGAATTGGTTTTGCAATTGCAGCTTCCAATTATGATGTAAAGGATCTTGTGGCATCAGGTTTAAGGGTTTGATGCTGACGAATTTATGACACCTCATAGGGTTCTCAAGGCAAGACACTCAACAGAGGTAGTTTGGCTGGGTCACAAATTCCGGTGCTCCTGGGGAGGAGAAAGAGCGGTGGGTCCAGGCTCATAAAAAAGGGAAGGGCGCGGAGAAACAGTAAAGCTCGACGCCCTTCCAGCCTGCGTCCCATCCTGATGGTTGTTGGCAGTGGGGCTAGGAATAAACCCTCTCCGTCATTGGTGTTGTGCAATGCCAGGTCAATTAACAACAAGGCTGCGATCCTCCGGGATTTCCTGGAGGACCAAAAGGCCGACCTGGCATGCGTGACCGAGACCTGGGTCTGGGAGGGAGAGAGGGTAGCGCTCTCCCAAATGCCCCCCCCCCCAGGTTTTGCGGTCCTTCACCAATCATGGACTATGGGGCGGGGCGGTGGGGTAGCGATTTTCATTCGGGAGGCTTTCTCCTTCAGGGCGCTCCCATCGGTAGAGATCACGGGCATTGAATGGGGCCTGGTGTGGGAGGCCCCAAGGCAGTGAGCCTATTTTGGCTCGCCTGCGGAGCCAAATGGACCTGGAGCGGTTCCAGATGGCCCTGCGGGAACCGAAGCCCCCTGGCGGCTCGTTGGATGAGCTGGTTGAAGATTGGCACAACCGGCTCGCTACAGCTATCGACGAGATCGCTCCCAGGCGCCCTCTTCGCCCTTGCAACAGAATGGCCCCTTGGTATACCCGGGAGTTGCGCCAGATGAAGCGGGAGCTAAGACGGCTAGAGAGACGGTGGCGCCGCGCTCGCGACGAGGCGTCAAGAGCATCTTATAGGACGCTTATGAAAGCCTATGAGATGGCAACTAAGGCAGCAAAGAAAGAATTCTACGCTGCCGAGATTGCATCCGCTAGCTCACGCCCAGCCCAATTATTTAGGACAATTCGGTCGCTAACAGTACTGCCATGCGGCAGAGAAAATTCTAGGGAATTGGAAATTGGCTGCGAGGCATTTGCGAGCTATTTCGCGGAGAAAGTCTTGTCGCTCCGCCGGGACCTCCCCGCCACAAATGAGACAGTGGGTGAACTCGAGGCCCCTTGCACGTCTTCGTTTCCGGGCTTAGATGGGTTCGACCAGCTGGACCTTGAGGAAGTTGACAGACTGCTCTTGACTGTTCGCCCAACCACATGCTGCCTTGATCCGTGCCCGTCCTGGCTTATAAGATCAGGCCACGAGGGGTTGCGAGGTACCGCCCGGGAAATAATTAACACCTCCCTTGTTGAAGGGAAATTCCCGGGGGCTCTCAAGGAAGCGATGGTCCGCCCACTCTTAAAAAAGGTACATCTGGACCCGGCAGAATTGGCAAATTATAGGCCGGTGTCCAATTTGCCCTGTTTGGGCAAATTAATAGAGAGGGCGGTGGCGTTACAGTTACAGAGGTATCTGGATGACGCTTCGGTTCTTGACCCCTTTCAGTCCAGCTTTCGCCCGGGTTATGGGACGGAGACCGCATTGGTCGCTAATGGACGACCTCCGACGACATCTGGATCAGGGCGGTGGGGCGGTATTGCTGTTGCTCGACTTGTCGGCAGCGTTCGACACAGTCGATCACCAGCTGCTGTCCCGCCGCCTTGCCGACGTGGGAATAGGAGGGCGGGCCTTACAGTGGCTCGTCTCATTTCTCCAGGTTCGGGGACAAAGGGTGGTGCTAGGGGAGCAGCAATCCTCGAGGCACCCGCTTGAGTGCGGTGTGCCTCAGGGGGCAGTGCTCTCCCCAATGCTGTTTAATATCTATATGCGCCCCCTTGCCCAGATTCTCCGGAGGTTTGGGCTGGGATGTCATCAGTATGCGGATGACACCCAGCTCTATCTGATGTTGGGCGGCCGGTCGGACTCCGGCCCAGACGATCTTGACCGGGCATTGCACGCTGTGGCTGACTGGCTCAGGTCTAGCAGGTTGAAATTGAACCCGGCGAAGACGGAGGTCCTGTGCCTGGGTCGTTGCGATCCGGAGTGGGGGGTCCCGCTCCCGAGCTTCGACGGGGCGCCGTTGGTGCCTGCGCCGAGGGCGAGGAGTCTGGGAGTGCTCCTGGAGCCTTCATTGTCAATGAAGGCCCAGGTAGCAGCCACTGCCAAGTCAGCCTTTTACCACCTACGGCTGGCGAGGCAGTTGGTTCCTTACCTTGACCGGGATGACCTTGCCACAGTGATCCATGCGACGGTCACCTCGAGGCTGGACTACTGCAACGCTCTCTACATGGGGCTGCCTTTGGTGCAAACCCGGAAGCTGCAGCTGGTGCAGAATGCCACGGCCAGGCTGCTGATGGGACTCGCAAGGCGGGACCACATCAGGCCTGTGCTGGTGGCGCTGCACTGGCTGCCTATAGCATACCGAGTTCGCTTCAAAGTGCTGGTTCTTACCTATAAAGCCCTATATGGCCAGGGTCCAACATACCTTAGGGACCGCCTTTCTCCGTATCAACCCCAGAGAGCACTACGGTCGGGGTTGGAACACAGACTACGTGTGCCTGGCCCCAGGGATGCCAGGCTGGCCAGAACTAGGACCAGGGCCTTCTCGGTGGCGGCTCCTGTCTGGTGGAACGAGCTCCCGGAGGAGATCAGGGCCCTGCGGGACCTGATGCAGTTCCGCAGGGCCTGCAAGACGGAGCTCTTCCGCCAGGCTTATCAATAGGAGCCGCCGCCGATGATATTGGGGATACCATCTGACATCGTAAACATCATGATGTACCCTGGTCCAACACGACCTCGGCCATGGCCGAGGGGGTGGGGCCCAAACCTGCCATTTGGTTGCCATCCGATGCTGTATGATGGAAGCTTTTTATGATTATTTATTTTTTAATGATATTTATTATAATGTTTTAACTGATTTTATAGGTTATTGTGATAATTAGGCCACAGGCCCATGTAAGCCGCCCTGAGCCCGCTTGCGGGGAGGGCGGGATATAAATGTGAAAAAATAAATAAATAAATAAATAAATAAATAAATAAATAGTTTGCCATTGCCAGCCTCTTGCTTAGCAACTTGAAAATTCCTTGGTGGACTCCTATCTAAATGCTAACAAGGACTGACCCTGCTTAGCTTTTGAGATCTGATGAGATCAGGCTAGCCTGGGCCATCCAGGTCAAGGCATGAGACAAACAAAGGTGGCTGGCCATTGCCTCGCTCTGTGTAGCAACCATGGACTTCCAAGGCGGTCTCCCATCCAATTACTAACCAGGGCCAACCCTGCTTAGCTTCTGAGATGTGATCAAACCAGGCTAGCCTCGGCCATCCAGATCAGGGCTGATGAACAAATACATATGCACTTTAAAAGGAAAAAGATGAAGCAAGAATTGCACTGGCAGACTAAGTAAATACTCCTCCCTTCCAACGGCACCCCAATCTGGCACACACCCCTAAATATGAAAGTTGCTTAGCGGGAAGAGAAACCATCATTTGGCCCCACCAAGGAAAAAAAGATGGCTATCTAAATCAAGATTGCTTGAGAACACCTTTGTCTGTCTGATGTACCGAAGGTTTTGCAGACGAGTGCAGAGGCGGTGTCCTCAGGTAACACTTCCCCCCCCAACACACACACACTTCAATTGCTTATGGCTTGCAATGGTTAGCCTGATAAGCAGACATTTCCCATTGCCCGAGTGTGACTTAATAGCTAACCTCAGTGAACCAACTCCTGGATGCAAAAGCACCTTCGCATCCCTAAGGAGATACATGCAAGCCAACAGGGGACCTACTTTGCAAAATAATTCAGGTCCTTGGGAAGGCAGGGGAGCTGAAAGTAGGGAGCAAAAACTGTTCTAAAATGCCCTGAATCTGCATCAGGAAAGGAGGCTGCTGTGCTTAACCTGATATTTGGGAAAGCATGATAAAGGGTTGTCAGCTCTGGCTTGGGAAATACCTGGAGATTTGGGGGGGGGGGGGGTTGCAGCTTTAGGAGGGCAGCGTTTGGGGTGGGAAGAAACCCCAGCAGGGTATAACACCGTAGAATCCACCCTCTAAATGAGACATTTTCTCCAAGGGAACTGAGAGAGACCAATTGTAATGGCGGGAGATCAGGCCCGTGGCCAGGATTTTTGTGTTTTGGGGGGGGGGGGGGGGGCTAGGGTTGCCAAGTCTGGGTTGGAAAATACCTGGAGACTTCGGGGGGGGGGGGGTCCAGGAGAGGGTGGGGTTTGGGGAGGGGAGGGGCCTCAGCATAGTACAGTGCCATAGAGTCCACCATCCAAAGCAGCCATTTTCTCCAGGGGAGCTGATCTCTTATCAGCTGGAGATCAGTTGCAAAAGCAGGGGATCCCCAGGCTCCAACTGGAGGCTGGCAACCCTAGGGGGGGGGCAATTTAAATTTTAAGGGGGCAGTCAGATTACAGTTGATTAATCAGAATGCCTGTCTTTAAAGGGGGGAGGCTCAGAGCCTGTTTCTAGCCCTTCCTTTCAAGGGACAGGGCAGCGTCAGTTCCTAGGAAAAAACAGCTCGGAGGGCATTTAAACGCCTTTTTGAGTTCCCTTCCACAGGGCAAGAAAACTTAGAAAGGCACTCAAGAGTGGCACCTTTAATACCTTTCCAGCAGCCCCCCTTTCTGCTAGTCCAGTCCTCTACTGTATAGCACCGAGATCTTGGTCAGTCTCTCAAAATCATTCCCCATGAGCCTTTGGGGGAAATGCTGCCAACCGCAGGCAGCGAGGGGGGGAGGGGTGTCTCCAAAATAGGGATTCTGGCATCGCTATTTGTGGGGGTGGGGCTTTCAATTAAGGGGGTGTGGCCCCAAAATGCCCCGCTGTCGCTACAGGCCTGCGGGAGATCCCCAGATGCCACCTAGAGGCTGGCAAACCCTAAAGCCAACTAAAATGAAACAGAAGGCCAGGGCCACCTTAAAGCCTAAAAGCACTTTAAGTCACACTGGATTAAACGTGGCCAGTCTTAGTTTCAGATGTTGCTGGACTTCTGTTTTGTTTTGCTACAACAGGCTAACTTGGGGAGCAAAGAGTGGGAGGGCTTCTGGAGTTCTGGCCCTGCTGGTGGACCTCCTGACGGCACCTAGGTTTTGACCACTGTGTGACTCTGAGAGTTGGACTGGATGGGCCATTGTCCTGATTCAGCATGGCTTCTCTTCTGTTTACCTCTCTGGAAAACGAAGTCCACAGCCAAGCCAGAAAAATTCTGGCTGGAGAGTCCCAGAATTACACCTGGTCTCCAGAGGACAGAGCTCAGTTCCCCTGGAGAAAATGGCTGCTTTGGAAGATGGAGCGTATGGCATTATAACCTGCTGAGGTCCCTCCACTTCTCAAGCCCCACCTTCCCCAGGCTGCCCCCCCCCCCCCCCCAGTCACCAGGTATTTCCCAGGAAGGAGATGGCAAACCTAGATCATCTGAAGCAACCATCTCCTGTTTGGTGTAGTGGTTATGTACGCGGACTCTAATCTGGGAGAACCGGGTTTGATTCCCCACTCCTCCACTTGCACCTGCTGGATGACCTTGGGCAAGCACAGCTTTCTTGAAAAAGAGCAGTTTCTGTCAAAGCTCTCTCAGCCCCACCTACTTCACAGGGTGTCTGTTGTGGGGAGGGGAAGGGGAAGGAGTTTGTAAGCTGCTCTGAGACTCCTTTGGGAAGTGAAGGGCGGGGCATAAATCCAATCTCTGCACTTCTCTTCTCCCTGCTGAAGGTTGCCACCTCTGTATTGGGGAATTCCTGGAGAGTTGGGGGTAAGGATTCGGGAAAGGACCTCAGCGGGGTATAATTCGAAAGAGCCCACTCGCCAAAGCAGCCGTTTTCTCCAGGGGAACTGATCTTTGCATTTCTTATTTCTAATGTCTTCTGACTTCACACTTCTTGTTTCTAACCCAGCTATAAGTTTGAACAGGGACAGCCTGGAGAATACAAATGGGCCAGGAGAGAAGCCCTGTGGCCCTGGGAGGCCAGCCCTACAGGGGCCACTCAGTTCAGACCCTGCCGGCAGTGAAGGCTGGCAACACTAGGTTGAGCCAAGCCGTGCCAGCAGGTCTTGGGGCTTGACTCCCCTTGTTGCTGCTGGGCCTCGGGTGATCCTCGAGGGCTGTGGCCTGATGGGAACTTTCTCAGTATGTTAAATGGCCAGTTAGCCCGAGCTTGGAGCATCCAGAGTTAAAGACTTAACCCAAATTGGGGCCAAATGAATAACAACTTGGCTTTCCATTTTCTACATAGTCTATGTATTCCTTGACCGTAGTGAGGTCTGGGTGGGATGGTGGCATGGTATATCCCGATTTTGTCAGATCTCTGAAACTAAACAGGATCATTACTTGGAAGGGAGACCACCAAGGAAGACTCTGCAGAGGAAGGCCAGTGGCAAACCACCTCTGCTTCTCACTTGCCTTGGAAGCCCCTTACTCGGGTTGCTGTAAGCAGGGCTGGTTCTTGGAAGGAAGACCACCAAGAGAGACTCTGCAGAGGAAGGCCAATGGCAAACCACCTCTGCTTCTCTCTTGCCTTGGAAGCCCCTTGCTGGGATTGCTGTAAATAAGGTTGGGGACTACCAAGGAGGACTCTGCAGAGGAAGGCAATGACAAACCACCTCTGCTTCTCACTTGCCTTGAAAGCCCCTTGCTGGGTTCGCCATAGGTCAGCTGCAATTTGACGGCACTTTACAGACTCGATTGCAAGGAGAGAGGGAAAGCAGCATGGTGTAGCCGGATGTCATCAGATCCCAGAAACTAAGCAGGGTCGGTACTTGGATGGGAGACCTCCAAGGAAGGCTCTGTAGAGGAAGGCAAGAGGCAAACCACCTTTGCTTCTCATGCCTTGAAAACCCTTTGCTGGGGTTGCCATCAGTTGTCTGCAACTCGATAGCACTTTACACCCACACACATAGAGATCTAAGTGCCCTGTGAGGTTCCGTGCTTGCCCTTCACTTTTAAATTGCAGTATAGGCGCTGAGAGCATCAGGACTCTTGGCCAAAGAGGCATGTGTCAGCATGACAGCCACAGAGGCATGTCGTGGTCTATACATGCATTTTCACTCTGCAAATGAGCCTTCCATGAAGTTTCACGGACGCCCCATTCTGACAGTATTTGCATAACAGCGAGAGCCCCCCCCCCCCCCCCCGCAGTGTCCGTTTTTCTTTCTCTCCCTCTCTTTTTACCGTGCCATTATTGCAGATTGCTTTGTGCTTTCCCTCCGTTTTAATTAAAAGGCAGCTCGTAAAATGTGTCTGACTCTCCGGGAGCCTCTGCTGCCATGACATTGGACAGAGCACCTTCAGGGATGAAAGGTTACAACTTAAAAGCCCAGAATCAAGGCAGTAAACTGGATGGCCGGCCGGCCGGCCTTTTATTAATAAAGGTAAATGGAGGCATCCCGAGCCTCCTCCTCTCTAGCCAAGTGGCAACGATCCCAGGTGCTTAGGGGGGTCTTCCCACCCACCACTTGAAAGATGGGTGGCACCTTATTGTGTTGTGTGTTTGCAGAGACGGAAAACCAATTCAGGGGTCCGCAGGTGCCAGCCCCCGAGGAATATGCTGATCTGCTGGGCTAACAGGCTGCCCCATTTATTTATTTATTTCACTTTATTTATATCCTGCCTTTCACCTCAATGGGGACCCAAAGCAGCTTACATCATTCTCCTCTCCTCCACTGCAGCCTCACAACAACCCTGTGAGTTAAGGTCGGCTGTGAGCGGGTGACAGGCCAAAGGTCACCCAGCGAGCTTCCGTGGCACAAGTGGGGATTCAAACCTGGGTCTCCCAGATCCTAGTCTGACAGTTTCACCACTGCCCCACACTGGCTCTCATTTTATTTGCTGCATTGTTCTGGCTCCAACTAGTGCAATTTATCTTCGTAGGATATTTCTCTCAATCTCTCCCCCATGTGCTAAACATGACAGGTGCTACCCGGTTGCTTATAAAAGTATTCTGTTATTGCTCTAGTACTGCACTGGAAGACTATCTACTCAACGGGTCAGTCGAGATGTCCTCAGGGGATCCTGAGGAATCTCAGTGGATGAAGGATGCAGTTATGGTTGCCAACCTCCAGGTGGTGACTGGAGATCTCCTGGGATTACAGCTGATCTCTGGGTGACATAGATCAGTTCACCTGGAGAAAATGGCAGCTTTGGAAAGTGAACTCTTTGGTATTATGACCCACTGAAGTCCCTCTTCCTCCCCACCCTCCTCAGTCTCCACCCCCAAAATCTCCAGGTATTTCCCGACTTGGAGCTGGCAACACTAGATGTAATCCAACCGTGATGGCTTATAGCCATGGAGAGGCCTTTTCTCCTCAAATATGTCCAGTGGCCATTTTTACATTCTGTGGCAGGGAATTCTGCAGGCTAATTATGTGTGGTGGGAAAAGGAACTTCCTCTCTGCTCTGTGCTGACTCTACTGCTCTTCCAGTTTCATCAGTGTCTCCCCAAGTTCAAATATGATGGGAAGAAAAGTGCCCCCAAAGTTTAACTACCAAGATACGTCTTCAAGACTTTTTTAGGTGTTTGGTGTGTGGGGGGGGAAGGAATATTTAGGGCCAAGAAAAGATCGTTAACATCCCGCTACTAAAGATGGAAACTACCAGCTGTGTATAGCTAGCTGTTCTCCTCTTGCTGGGAAAGATGGCAAGCATCCCACTGTGTCCCTCACGTCCCACAATTTCTCTTGAGTCAGAGAGCACTTTGGTACCACCCGCGGACATGAGAAGCAAGAGAGCCAGAAATCTGCTATCGGCAGCACACCTCCGAGAGGAAGACAGCAGGAGCTTGCGCGGCGTGTCATGGAAGCAGGGGTTTGTGTGACAGCCGAGGAAAAAGAAGCTGTTTCCTCGCCATCTCTGTTGATGCCAGATGGGTGGCTGTGTTCGTCTGCATCGCAGCAAAATAAATCAGGAGTCCAGGAGCACCTTAGAGGAAGGGTCCCTGACGTGGCATCGACATCTTTTCTGACACCCGTCAAGTGTTTTCAGGCGGTGGGTGGGTTTAACAGAATGGCACCCTTTTCCTGATGGCATGGCAGCTTGAGATAGCAGATGCGTCTATTTTTTTTTTCCCTGCACCCCTCCGCTTTGTGTGTCTGAAAAGTGTACTTCTGGCAATCCTCTGAAGGCTCAGCGGGAGTTTTGGCCCCTTTGCCATTGGTGGGACTGACTTCTGAAAGGGTATTCCTGGGATAAAGCAGCCAAACGCCTTTCTCTATCTCCCCCCCCCCCCCATGATAGAGGGCTGCCAGCTTCAGGCTGTGAAATCTGGAAATTTGGGGGGGGGTGGAGCCTGAGAAGGAGGGGGTTTGAGAAGGGGAAAGACTTCAGTGGGATATAATGCTGTAGAGTCTACTTTCCAAAGCAGCCACTGTCTCCAGGTGTACTGACCCCTGTCGCCTGGAGATCAGTTGTAACCCCAGGAGATCTCCAGCCACCACCTGGAAGTTGGTAATCCACAAATCATCCTTAGCTGCACTCCCAAGTGTACTTGGAACTTGGCAGTCAATGCTATTGAAATCAAGAGGGCTGACTTCCGAATAAACATCAAGTCCTTCTGATTGGCATTTCACGTTCACGGGTCTGTACACCCATGTGGGAGGGAAGATGATAGGATATAGCCCAGTCTCGTGGGATCTTGGAAGTGAAGTCAGGGTCGGTACTTGGATGAGAGATTGCCAAGGTAGACGCTGCAGAGGAAGGCAGTGGCAGACCACCCCTGCTTCTCACTTGCCTTGAAAGCCCCTTGCTGGGTTCGCCATAGCTCAGTTTTGACTTGATGGCAGTTATGTACTTACATAAAGGTAAAGGTTTCCCTTGCTCGAAAGCCAGTCGAATACGACTCTAGGGATGCGGTGCTCATCTCTGTTTCCAAGCAGAAGAGCCAGCGCTGTCCAAAGAAGTTTCCGTGGTCATGTGGCCGGCATGACTAGACGCCAAGGCGCATGGAACGCTGTTACCTTCCCACTGCAGTGGTACCTATTTATCTACTTGCAATTTCTTGCTTTCGAACTGCTAGGCTGGCAGGATATACTCACATACCCATGTCCAAAATATAATCATGGTCCTCCCACCCAGTGCTGCCAGTTCACATTACTACCATTATGATGAGCGATAGCAAATCTTCTCCCAGTCTGTCTCTTCCACCAGCAATCTCTGGGTTGCATGTCGGTGCCACTGCCGCAGGTGAGGATGGGCCAACACAGACTACGTGGCTGTTGCAAACAACCAGCCGGTTAGCATCCAGTTGAGACTCGCTGTATTCTCTGGGGTTAACGCCGCCACAACACCCAGATCAAAGGGAGCTTAAAAGCAGGGAGCCTAGTCAGCCCCAGAGTGGGTATCCCTTGATTTTTATTTTTTAAATAATTTTTAGAGCTGTTTCGGTCTCTGTGGCAAGACACGCTCCTCTAAAAAAGGAAGTCTTTTTTTTTTTTTTTTGCACGCAGTTTTGAAGCCAAAACTTTGGACGAACAGGCTTTGATCCGCAAATGCAATTAACATTAGAATTAGAGATGGAATGGAGATTTGTTTAAAAGCATTAATTCAAATCCCAGGCCTGGTCCCCTCCCCACCCCACTCTTATCGCTGCGGTAATTCCAACAGCGCCTGTGGCAGATTGAGGAATCAGAAAAAGGGGATACAGCAAGAGATCTTTTTCTAGCCAAAAAGGGGGGGGGGGGGAAGGTGGAAAAAGAGGACCACAGATCGTCCAGCGAAAATAATCTATATATTATCTCCATCAGTGGCTATTAGCCACAAAGTATAGATAGGAACTCTCAGTCTGGGGCAAGTGATGCTCTGTATTCTTGGTGCTGGGGGGGGGGGGCAACAGTGGGAGGGCTTCTAGTGTCCTGGCCCCACTGCTGGACCTCCTGAGGGCACCTGGTATTTCTGGCCACTGTATCACAGAGTGTTGGACTGGATGGGCCACTGTCCTGATCCAACATTGGCTTCTCTTATGTTATTATCCCAATTAGAGCTGCCAACCCCCAGATGGTGGCTGGAGATCTCTTGCTATTATGACTGATCTCCAGGTGAAAGGGATCAGTTCCCCTGGAGAAAATACCTGCTTTGGAAGGTGGACTCTATGGCATTATACCCACTGAAGTCCCTCCCCTCGCCAAACTCCACCCTCCTCAGGCTCCGCCCCCAAAATCTCCAGGTATTTCCCAACCGTAAGCTGACAACCCTAATCCCAATGCTGTTTTCAAGGTCCAGATGGTTTATTTACTGTTTTTAAGACGTGATTGTAACAGAACAATTGCATGGCCAATGGCGATACTTCCCCTGGAATACAATCTAGGGTACGGTATAAAATACCCATCCAAGGTGATGTAATATCTTGGCAATTATTAAATACTTTTATATTATATCCTGTTTTCTTCTTTTCCTTATGGAACAACTAAAAAGACAGAGGACCAAAAGCGACTTTACTGAGAGTTCTTAGCAAGGGCAGCAGACCAGGCAGAATGGCTCTCTTGCAGCTTCTCATTGGCTTACCCTATTGGTCCCTCCTCCTCCAGGCCCAGGTTCTTTGGCTGCTGCTCCCACAGCTGCTTCGGATCATGGATCTCTCCTGTCACACCTACTTGGGCCCTGACTGGGCTTCATGGCTGATCTGAACCCAGGTCTGCCTGGTCAGACATAATCCAGCAGGTCAGACAAATGTGCTAGCCCAAACTGTATGACTATTTTAATTCAGTACGATACATGTCCCTTCTAGCTAAGTGGGGACTACTGGAGAGGGTCAAAGTCCAGGTTTGGAGGGAGGGGGGAACAGATTCCAACATCCATCTTAATTTGGCATATTCTTCTCTCCAAAACTCACCCGCCCTCTGGAAATAACTCAAAGCATGTTGTTTTCTCGCTTGCTTGGGAATACAAGGTGTTAGACAAAGTTTTCCACTCAAAGCAAGTTCTCTGTTTTTCACGTCTCAATATGATTACTCTTTCCTCCTCCCCCCCCCCCCCGGGTCTTCCCTCCCCCCAATGAAAATAACTTCTGTAGGAACAAAGGCCGTGCGGCTGAGCAAAAAAACGAGCCCGTAAGAACCTTATCAAAGCTCCAACAGAGTGGGGATAATTATTCGCACGCTGTTGGGGGTTTGGGAGGAAAAAGGCTAACTCGGCCTTGGTTACCGGAGAATTTAAAAGAAAAATTGCAAGGAATTTGGAAAGTGGGGACTCAGGAAGAGGGGCAGTGGGGATTCCAGCTTTTATTGTATGCGTGCCGCATCAGTGGCCCTTTAGTTAAGTCAGCAGAATGGTAGTTATCATTAAGTGATCTTTTATATTATTATTTTAGATTATAATTATCTAATTTAATAATAATACTAACAACAACAATGATAACAATAATTTCACTTATACCTCACCTTGCTCCCCAACGGGGACCCAAAGCTATTTAATTGTTCTCCTCTCCAACATTTTATCCTCACAACAACCCTGTAAAGTAGATTATGCCGAGAGTGCTGATCACATACACTCCAACTGCCCTCTTTCCGCCTGAGACAATGCCTGTTGTCTTTATTTATGATGTTTGGACAGCTTCTTCTCTTGTTAACTTTATTCTCTTGTGAACATGGCTGATTTCGTCTTTCTGCCTCCCTTTCACTAATTCAAGGCTGGTCTTGTGGTTGCCAATCCCTAGGTGAGGCCTGGAGTTCTGCTGGAATGACAACGGAGCTCCACACTGCCAAGACCAGGCCCCCTGGAGAAAATGGCTGCTTCGGACAGTGAACTCTATGGAATCAAGTCCCTCGGAGCTCCTTTGCCTCCCCGGAGTTCATCCTCCCAGTATGACAATTGCGGTGTGGCAAGCATGTCCCCATTTCGGTATTATTTATGTATCTGAAATGTTTCTACAGCTTTCAGAAGAATCTGCCTGAGGCAGTTTTCCAACATGACACAGTGGAAAAACAATAACATCGAAGAGAATTTTAATCTGATGGCAGAGGCCATTGGAAGTGACAGATCCGGTACTGGGCTCTCCGTCTAGTACGGACGTTTGAGGCAGATCAAGAGGTAAATAGATAGTCCTCCCTTTCTTCTCCCTTCCACATTCCATCCTCAGAACAGCCCTGTAAGGTAGGTTCAACTGAGAGAGCATGATTGGCCCAAGGGTTGCCAGCTCTGGGTTGGGGAATTCCTAGAGATTTTTCGAGAAGAGTCTGGCAAGGGGTTGGGGAGAGAAGGGACTCCAGTGGGGTATAATGCCATAGAGTCCAACTTCCAAAGCGGCCGTTTTCTCCAGCAGGACTGATCTCTGTTGCCCGGAGATCCACAGTAATCCCAGGAAATCTGCAGCTGACACCTGGAGGTTGGCAACGCTAGCCCAAGGGCACCCAGTAAACCTTCCGGGCTGAGTGGGGTAGGATCTGAACACAGATCCTAGTCTGACATTCGTCTAAGCACAATACTATCCTGGCTCTCAGATCTTTGAAAACGCATACTAAAAGAGCACAGTTGGCATAAAACTACAGCGGGTATTAAACATTAAACAGTCGATTAGGAGCAGGAGGGTGCTGATAAACGTATGCCAGGATTAACATTGTGGCTGAAACGCTTGGAATATTTTCTTAACAGTCTTCGCCTTGACAAATTTGGCACCAGGCAAGGGAGGGCGTTTTGCAAGGGAAGGGTGTCTCACCTCAAAAGATAGGGTTGCCAACCTCCAGGTACTGGCTGCAGATCTCCTGGGATTACAATGGATCTCCAGGTGACACCGCAACTGGCTGCTTTGGAAGGTGGACTCTGTGGCAGGTTAAGCCGCTGAAATCCCTCCTCAAACCCCACCTTTCAAGTCTCAAGGGATTCCCCAACCTGGAGCTTGTAACCCAAAGGGCGAGTAGATAGTTGCTCGTATGTTCAAGGCCTTGGAGCGGTTTGGCCTCAACAAAATCCAAAGGCTCTCAGATTATGAGTTGCTGGAGCCCCCCAGGGTTGCCAGCCTCCAGCCAGGGCCTGGATATCTCCCCGAATTACAACTGATCTCCAGAATACAGAGGTCAGCGCCCCTGAAGAAAATAGTTGCTTTAGAAGGTAGATTGTGGTGTTATACCCTGCTGAGGTCCCTCCCCTCCCCAAACTCCACCCTCCTCAGGCTCCACCCCCAAACTCCCCAAGTATTTCCCCACCCAGAGTTGGCAACCCTAAGTATACAGCCGGAACACAGTGCAAATATATCTGTGGAACCAAGGATGAAAAAAGACGCCAAACGGTTGACAAAATACAAATGTCAAAAGAAACGCAAGAGGGGGCAGTCTCCTTGTCTTCAGACTGCCCCTCTTCTTCCCTGCAGCGGTTTCCTGCAACGGCCTGGGCTCCAGCCCCCTTGCTCATTTTCTCTTTCCCCCAAAGCAGAAAAGGCCTGCCCCCCCCCTTCCCCTGACTGACACTCTATGTAGGGATGTTCAGTTATTGTCACCCTGGAGCCCCCACTGCTGTCAGCGGGTCAAAGCGCTGAATATCAATGGACTGACGCCTTCACCCCACCACCCCATATCCCTGAAAGGGACACCAGCTTCTTTCGCATGCTGTTCACCTTTGGTCCCTGCCGTCTTTGACATCTCTCCGTGTCGAAGGATGCTGTTCACGGAGAAAATGCCTGATGGGAAGAGCGGTCCTCACTACATGAGCTTAAAAGGAACGGGCACATTTTTCTCTGCCTGTTGAGGATGGCTACCTGGCAGTGGCCGAGGAAAAGAGACACCTACTTTCAAGATTCACATTATGAAAGTCCAACCTGACAATGGACCACGGCAGAGAGAGGAAGTGATCCTTTGCTGACTGGCGTACAGGGGGAAATCCCACAGCGCTGTGTACAGTTTGATCATTCTTCCTTCTGGTCTTTTGGGCACCTGGCAAACTTCCTCTGTGAAAACAAGACTTTGATTGCGGGTTTGCAGGGATTATTTTACGTTCCTTTCTCACCCTCCTTTCTTCTGAAGCGACTGCTTGCTCTGAGATCCCAGCCATAGCTGCTGAAATAGGCACTTTCAATTCATTCCTTCTTGGCCTTTTAAAATTTAATATTACAGGTCACCGTGTGGTTGCAGCCCCAAGAACCTTTCTGCCTTGATCCTTCATTAGATTTTGATCCCACCTTTCCTTCCAAAGAACTCGAAGCAGCTTGTAATCCAAGACATTGAGCGACATAGATTCAGGGAGAGCAGAAAGCTGGGTCTCCCTGGAGCTAGAGGGAATTGGAATCCAGATCCCCCTGTGTCAGCTAATGCTGCCATCTCCTTCCCAAGAGGTGGGATGAGTGAACCTTTGACATCAGGTCTGTGGAGTGTTATATTTCTCATGGCATGCTTATCGCTCTTTGAGCTGCTCTGACCTTGGGAGACTGCTGGTGCCTGCCCATATATATCTTCTCCTGTCTGACTCGAATTCTTCCCATTTTTTCCCTGGGAACCATAAACCAGTATTTCAAGCGCCTTTTCTTTGGCTTGGTGACTGGTTGCAATTTCTTACCAGACCCCTTTTTGAATTCTGTATAATTGTCCTGCTTGGAGCTGTGTCAGCCATTACTAACACAAGAAGTGCGGATGACCATAGCAGATTTTTCTCAATAAAGCATTCCTGTTTAAGGACCCTTGTTGGTGACTGACTCTGTAGGACTCTCACACCCTGGGCCTAATCCAAGTACAACTACACGACACTATTTCCAAAGGCTTTACCAAATTTTAAACAACACAAGACATATGTTTTCAGTGTCCAGCTGTGTAGTTCCTCTGACAAGCTGCTTGTGTGGAAGGAGTGGTGATTTCCCCACCTGGAGCTGGCAACCTATCATGATGTTGGCGGGTGAAAATGTCATCAAGTCACAGCTGACTTATGGCAACCCCATGGGGTTTTCAAGGCAAGAGACAAGCAGACGTGGTTTGCCACTGCCTGCCTCTGCATAGCAACCCTGGACTTCCTCGGTGGTCTCCCATCCAAGTATTTAATGAGGGCTGACCCTGCTTAGCAACTGAGATCTGACGAGATCACACTAGCTTGGGCCATCTAGTCAGGGCAGCCCGACCCATAAGGGTTTCCATTTGTGTAACAAAATCCGTCTATTTATCTAACACATCTGATCTAGGTTAGGTTAGCTAGGGTTAAGTGACATGGGGAATTCTGCCATCCCAGTTCTGACAATAACTGCAGTTCGCACTGAGCCACAAGGGTTGCATCCAAGGTTGCTGTTCTACCAATGGAACATCTCCTGTGCTACCAGAATGGCACATCATTTGGGGGGTGGGTAGATGGGTCACTTTGGTTCTGTCTCCCACTGTAGACCCCCACTTTGGCCCCGCATATTTGTTTGTGAAGGTTTCTGGACCACCCTCCAGCAGAATTGAGAGGGAGGTTACAGCAGGAGAAGCAAGATGGGAAAATCACATTCCATAACCTTAATTCAGTTGCTGGAAATTTGCAGGGTTGCCAACTTCCAGCTGGGGCCTGGAGATCTCTTGGAATTACAGCTGATCTCCAGACAACTGATGTTAGTTTCCCTGAAGACAATGGCTGCTTTGGAGGGTAAACTATGGCATTGTACCCTGTTGAGGTCCTTCCCCTCCTCAAACCCCACAGTCTACCCCCAAATCTCCAGGAATTTTCCAGCCCATAGTTGGCAACCATAATTTAGATTCAGTCCAACATGTTCAGAAGAGATTTTTTATCTTCTTCTACTTTATGGTTAGAGAGCATGATTATCGGCCCACAGTCAACCAGTTAGTTTGTAGGGGTTGCCAGCTCCACCATTGCTATGAAGTCCATCATCTAAGCAGCCATTTTCTCCAGCGGAACTGACCTCTAAATTCTGAAGACCAGTTGTAATTCCAGGAGATCTCCAAGCCCCACCTGAAGGTTGGCAATCCTATTCTTAAGGCTGACTGAGGATTCAAACCAGGCTTTCCTTGGGTCTAGCCCAGCATTCTAGCTGCTATAGCGCTGTGAACTGACTAAGGGAAGCTTTTCCCAATGTCGAGCTCCTTGCTAGGAAACGCTTTAAATTCCCAATTTGTATCACAGTGCTGTTAAAGTTAAAGGTGCAGAGCCAATAAACTGCAATATTTCAGTGTGGTTTTTTAAAAAATAAAAATGTGCTTCATTAGTACTCCCTTCCTTCCTTCCCTTTCCATGCCGGCTGCTTACAGAGTTTGCAGTCACAAAGGAGAGCTCTCTCCTCTTACCTGCGCTTCATCTTGAATCCACTAACCCCCCTGCTGGTGTATGTGAAAAAAATGTTGTCTAATTCTTCAAAAGAACCTCTGCTTTCCTTCACACAGCTAGGGACGCTCTTCCCGAGCTGGTGTGAGGGGGCACAAATTGGGATGTGGCATACCAATGAGGCATGAAAGGCCTCGTTTTAGCCCCGTGCACCTGCTGGGCCAGCCAAAAGTCTCATGCACTGCAGGGCCTATTGAGAAGGCTGCCAACTGTGTGAAAGGGAGCCCACCGATTTGCCAACATCCAGGTGGTGGCTGGAGTTCATCCGCTCTTACAACTGATCTCCATCCAGGTGACAAAGAACAGTTCAGTGCGACCAAAAAAGGGGGAGAAGAAAGTAACCAAAAAGGACGAGACAAAGAAAAACAAACTAAAATATAGCTACGCACGTAGTGCTAATGTACAAAATATCACATATAATTTAATGATACATTCAGAAGTGCTAAAATATCATTTAAAAACCACAGTCCTATGGTTCCGCATATGAGCACCTAATCCTAATATAAAGACAAATGTCCAATCACATAAATACAGGTTAAAAGTTACAAATTACAGCCATATACAAGAACCAATACCAAATGCGTTTCAGCTAAAAGCCTTCCTCAGTGGTAAAATTCAAACTGAGCACTCCATAAATTTAACAAAAACATACATAAAATTCATCATACGCAGAATGAGCCTTACACTGAGATGTTCACCCATAGAGTAAGTGGTGATAAATATTCTTGAGATGCAACACGGGCAACTCATCAAAATGTACAATATTTCATATGCCCGTGGATTTAGGCCCAATCTGCAATGCTCAAAGCTCCAGTGGCGTGCTCAGGTACAAATAGAAAAGGATCAGGTTGTCTTTTTTCTCTCGACAGAGAGTAGCTCCCCTGGAGAAAATAAGACGCTTTGCAGGGTGGACTCTGTGGCATTATACCCCACTGAAGACCCTCCCCTACTCAAACCCCTCCTTCCTCAGGCCCCACCCCCAAAATCCAGGGGTTATTTCGTAGAAAAAGAGGTGCAGAAGCTCATTAGCATAACTCATTTGCATATGCCACACCCCCTAACTTACCGGAAGTGTGTCAGAAGGCAACACCCACCCCTCAGACTCCACTCCACAGGTGAGTGAAACTGACCTGCTCTTCCTCCGTTCCCTTCCCCATCCAATACTTTGTGAATTAAAAATAAGCATAAAGAACACACCCTCATTCTCTTCCTGCTCCCTTGAAACCACCTGGTTTCAAGTAGACTTGAGATACCCAGGACATGTGCACCACCCATCCCTTTCCCTTCCCCTCCCCACAACAAGACACCCTGTGAGGTAGGTGGGGCGGAGAGAGAGCTTTTGAGAACTGCTCATGAGAGAACAGCTCTGAGAGAACTTGTGACTGGCCCAAGGTCACATCAGCAGCTGCATGTGGAGGAGTGGGGAATCAAACCCGGTTCTCCCAGATTAGAGTCCAACTCCTGACCACTACACCAAACTGATGGGGTGGAAGCTGCTGAAGGGTTGGTGAAATTTCTCCAGTACTTATGTGCCATGTGCCCAGATAAAAAATGGTATACTTAGGAAATTTATATGCCACCTTGAGCAAGTCTCTGGAAAAACAGCACACAGTCATAAAAGGAACAATGATAAAATTATCAATATTAAAACAAAACATTAAAAACAACAAAGACCCTAGCAGGGCTGCACCTCTGCACTGCTCGGGGAAGCCGAGGAGGGGGCGGGGCTTGGTCATGTGCCCGCCCCCTGGGTTCCTCACTCCCGTTGGAGCGCTCCTGTGCGCTCCCGCTCCAACGGACCCCTGCCAAAATCTATAGGTATTTCCCAACCCAGAACTGGCACCCCTAGGTACAACGCTATCAGCAGGGGTGGGGGCAGCTGCACATAGATCAGATCTGGCCTCTGTTTGCCTGTCTCCTGTAAAAACCAACAGCACTGTCACCAGGTTTGTCTAGTACACCGTACCAGATCTAGTATTCAGCATCACTATGAATGGGTGTGAAAAGGTGGGCGATGAAGAAAGCTAAGAAGAAAGTTCATTCC
The DNA here is from genome assembly GCA_029233225.1 of Lepidodactylus listeri. Lineage (NCBI taxonomy): Eukaryota > Metazoa > Chordata > Lepidosauria > Squamata > Gekkonidae > Lepidodactylus > Lepidodactylus listeri. The sequence goes on from JARCFY010000013.1 coordinate 10,816,532, forward strand.
TTTGAAATGTGGTGTAGGAGAGTTTAATGAATACTGTGGACCACCAAAAGGACAAATCAGTGGGTTCTAGATCAAATCCAGCCTGAACTTTTCCTTGATCCTAAACTTACTCAACTGAGTCTAGCATACTTTGGTCACATTAGGAGAGGATGACACTCACTGGAAAAGACAATAACACTACGAAAAGTTGAAGGCAGCCGGAAAAGAGGAAGACTCAATACAAGATGGATCACGTTGGGTAGCCGCGTTAGTCTGTCTGTAGCCGTAGAAAAGAGCAAGAGTCCAGCAGCATCTTAAAGACTAACAAAATTTGTGGCAGGGGGATGAGATTCTGCGAGTCACTGCTCACCTCTGATTGGGCTGAGAAAGTATGAAAGGTCTAAGGATACCTGGCGAGCTTCACAGTAGAGGGAATGTTTGAATCTGGGCACCCCCTGTCCTAGCTAGACAAGTGAAGTGAGCAGTGACTCACGAAAGCTCATCCCCTGCCACATACACTGTTAGTCTTTAAGATGCTACTGGACTCTTGCTCTTTTCTACTCTGACATGAGATGGATTGACTCAGTAAAGGAAGCCATGGCCCTTTGTTGGCAAGGCCTGAGCAAGGCTGTTAACGATAGGACACTTTGGAGGTCATTAATTCAGAGGGATACCATATGTCGGAAGCAACTTGATGGCACTTAACACACACACACTGAGTTTGCCCACCTGGGCCACCAAAATTAGGAGCACTGAGTTTTGAATGTGTCCGTCCCACGGTTACTTGCTCACCTGTCTGTGCCACAAGCGAAACAGGCAGTACAAGTGCTTCATCTTCCTGGCGTGCAACACCACCTTGTGTGCATTAATTAATGCTCTTTTTTACAAAAAGCTTTATTTGCAGGAAAATGTATGAAATCCATGCCCGCTCAAGAAACAGTGAGAGGGACTGCAATGACAGCTGTTCTTTCGCATAGAGACTTCCCTGTTTGTCCAATAAAGAGAGTTAGAAGGGCATTGTTGACATTTGATGGAGAATATAACACTGGAAGATGAGCATGTGAATGAACCTGAGATGGTGTGGCTGGTGTTATGTGGTCCGGTTATTGTGTTGTCAGAGTGGATATGGGGACAGAGCCGGCACCTTGGTGAGCTGCAGGCCCTGGTCCCAGAGACTGTGTCCATGTCTGGAAGATTACTGCTGTGGGTGAGAAATTGTTTAAGATTAAGAGGCTGTCGGTGGCAATCTAACTGATCCGCTGCAGACGAACACAGCTACCCTCCAAAACTATCTGCAGTAACATCGACACCATAATAATTGTTAAACACCATGAGGCTAGTGAGTATCAAACCCACATTTAACACAATGTTCGCTTATCATCTGATACGTGACAGGGATGAATCATGCATACAAATTGGGGGATCAAAGCCATGAAATGGACTATAAATGCATATTTGGGAAAGGAGGTACTTAAAAGCTGAACAAATGGAAAGGGGCAGGGTGAAGATGTCTCTCTCCCAGATTTTAATTTAGCTGACCTTTCAATACACTGCAGACAGGCACAGAAAAGGGGCCTCCCAATTCATGTAATAACCCAATAGCTGATGTAACTGCACTAACTGGGTAGATGGAATCCCAGAGGTCAGCTTGCCAGGAGGCTTAGTGAGGGCAGCCAGTCAGGCAGTCTGCCACCTGTACAGCTTCTTTCTGGCTCCATGCCTCAATGAAAATCAACCACTAGATAAAAACGGGGGGAAAGGGAAGAATGTGTCCAGTTACGGCATTTTTAGCCAACCACCCTTCTTCAAAGGAGCTCAGTGCTGCATACATGTTTGTTTCCTCCATTTTATCCTCAAAACAGCCCCATGGAGTTGGTTGGATTGAGAGTATGAAAGGTCTGAGGACACCTGATGAGCTTAGTGGCAGAGGGAAGATTTGAACCTGGTCCTAGTTAGATGCTCTAATGACTACATCACATTAGCTTCTTCAAGAGCTGGATGGCACCCTCCCCCTGAAGTGCAAAGGGGTACAGTCCACTGCACTGTCTTCAGATTTTGCCCATCATTCAGTTGCATGTATAGGCCAGGCTTCATCCTAGGGCTTTTCTGAACTTTCAAAGAATTGCAGCCCCGCCAATGCTTGAATGCACAGAGAGTCAGTTTGGTGGAGTGGTCCTTAGAGTGCCAGACTGGGATCTTGGAGACCTGGGTTCAAATCCTTATGCTGTCGTGGAAGCTCGCTGGGCGACCTTGGGCCAATTACATATGATCTCGGCTTAACCCATCTCACAGGGTTGTTGGGAGGATTAAACGGAGGAGAGGAGAAAGATGTAAGCCGCTCGAGGTCCCCACTGGGGAGAAAAGTGGGGTATAAATTAATAAAATAATCATAAATGAAATATATTTTAAAAAATACCAAATGGATGTGCTTCCAGGGTAAGAGTCAGAATTAGAGCAGAGACCTGAAATACTCCCCCCGCCTCAGGAATTTTTTTTTTCTGTAAAAACAAAAGCCATACTTTTAAGTTGTAGCCTGACAGCTTTCATTTCAAGACTGGAAGCCTGTTTTCAGCTAAAATTCGGGGAGGGGGGGGGGGGGAATTAGCTTGTAACAAATAATTAGCTTGTAAAAAATCAGCTTCCAACCCCCATCAGCCAACAGGGCTGTGGGCATGGCAAGGCATTTAAAGGGTGGGGGGATTAAAGCAGGGGTGGTCAGATTCATCAGCAGGGGTGTGCGGAGCTTTCCTGACCACACTGTTTTGTAGGGATGCCAGCCTCCAGATGGGGCCTGGGGATCCCCTGGACTTATAGCTCATCTCCAGGCTACAGAGGTCAGTTCCCCTGGAGAAAATGGATGCTTCAGAGGGTCATCTCTATAGCATTGTACCCAATTGAGGCCCCTTTCCTCCCCAGGTTCCACCCCCAAATCTCCAGGAGTTTCCAACCTGGATCTGGCAACCCTACCCCCTCATCCCCTGCAGGTGGCCAGGGGAGATCTGTTAACCCTACTGTTTGGGCACTGGTCTCCTCCAAATGGTCACACAGCTTGCAAAGTGGCTGTAGAGTATCTGGGCCCACCTGGAATGTTGCAACCCCACCAAGCGAAGAAAGATGACCATGGCCTTGCTCAGTCATTGCGATGCTCTGATTGCTAGGTAGAGTTGCCAATCTGCAGGTGGGATCTGGAGGTCTCCTGGAATTATAACTGATCTCCAGATGACAGAGATCAGTTCCCCTGGAGAAAATGGCTGCTTTGGAGGGTAGACTCTATGGCACTATACCCAGCTGAGGTCTCTCCCCACTCTAAACCCCACCCTTCTCAGGCTCCACCCCCAGACCTCTAGGAATTTCCTAATCTGGAGTTGGCAACCCTACTGCCAGGAGAGACGTAGGGTTGCCACCCTGCAGGTGGCACCTGGAGATCTCCCACTATTACAATTGATCTCCAGATGAAGATCAGTTCCCCTGGAGAAAATGGCTACTTTGAAGGGTGAACTCCATGGCATTATACTCCATTGAAGTTCCTTCCCTCACCTCCCCAAGCCACGCCCTCCCCAGGCTCACCCTCACATCTCCAGGAATTTGGCAACTCTAGGGTCCCCCCCAAAAACAACAGCCCAGAATCCAGATACTGGCTTTCCCAGCTTTATCCTATTATACCTGATCTTCATGCTATCATGCTTCCTTTGTGTTCCGCCATAACATTTAAAAATTACAAGCAAGTACTGACAATGAAAATTAGACAGTGTTTAAGGAGCCTTTTCGTTTATTTCAAATCTACTGGAGAACATTTGTAAGACCTATTTAATTCGTTTAATGGTAATGCAAACATAGATATAAATTAAGACACTGGAACGCTCTCTGACATCCCTCTCGCACTCCATGAGAAGTGAATGAAAATGAGTTATTACTTGCACATTATAATTGCTTAAAATAGGTTACGATGTAGGTTGTTGGGGGGGGGGGGGTTTGGAATTGCTGGTACCAGGCAGGAGCTAAATTCTACAGACAGAAAAATTACATTTAATGCCAGTGTGTTGGTGAAGCAATATGGTTCTTCTCCCTTTTGGGAAACTCTAAGGACGCCTTTTTAGAACTGTCAAAACTCACAAGCTGTAATAAATTATTCTTTTTCATTACCCACTTATTAAGTAGGCTGTTTGGTATAATGGCAGAAAAATTCTGTTTTAATTTCTGCTGTATTACACAACCTCTGATTTCTGATTTGAAACAGACTGGTTATCAAGAGAAAATGATGCATTTTATTTTGTACACTGGGACCCCCCCCCACCCCCCAAAAAAGAGATGGAAACTTCAAAAAAGAAGAGAGAAACCGCACAAAATCCTGCTGCATGTCTAGTGACCGAGGCTAGAGGTGCTCAGTTCAGACATTACACCAACCAGTGGTGAACAAGCGTGAGCTTTGCTTTGGCACAGGGTCTGAATGAGACACGGGCAGATTCCCCCAGGCTCAGTCTGGAAACAGCATGGCAGTTTGCTAGCGCCAACTGGAGAACTCTCTCGAGATAAAAATTCCCCTCCCAAGAGTTCTCTTTTTTCCCATCAAGAGTTCCCCAGTGGTTCATAATTCCTTGGCCTTTCCCTTTGTCCCCAATTGCCCTCCAGCCTCCTCCCACTACATTTCCCAGAGTGCAAGCTGGTGCTTCGAATGCTACGAAAACAGTGCTTGTACTGGGGGAGGGAAGGGAGGAGCGAGAAGCTGTCTACTTGCCCGTCTCTTGCCTGTCTGGCCAGCCTTTTTACCTTAGCTGCCACCCAGCTGGCCACAGTACCATCAGCTACAAGTAGGAGTTGCTGACCCTAGTCTGGGAAATTCCTGGAGATCTGCGATGGAGCCTGGGGAAGGCGGGGTTTGAGGGGAGGAGGCGCCTCCGTGGGGTATAATACTGTTGAGCCCACCCTCCAAAGCAGCCATTTTCTTCGAGAACTGCATTCTGAAGTCTAGAGATCTGTTGCAATTTGGTCAGATTGCCACTCCCCATTTGGAGGTTGGCAGCTCAAGGGAAGGGGGGGGGGGTTGCTGAGTGGAGCTGCCTTGTTTAGGTACACAACCAGGGCCAGAAAAGAATGCAGAATTGGTGCAAGAGTTCACCTTTTGGCGACACTGCCGATCAGAAAATACCAACCATGGTTCTTGGCAACCTTAAAGTAGGACCTATGATCTAAAGAGGGTTTGCAAATCATGATTTGTGTGGACAAGACTTTGGCGTCATGTCTGAGCAATACCCTTCATTCTGCATCTGCATCATGCAGCAGTACGGAGGAAAGCGTGTATTTCTGGAGATGAGTGGACTGGGTGTAGGTGGTAGGCTAGCCAGCTCCAGGTTGGGAAATACGTGTAGATTCTGGGGAGGACAGGGACCCCCGTGGGGTCCAATGCCACAAAGCCCACCCTTCAAAGCAGCCATTTTCTCCAAGGGAACTGATATCTGCAGCCTGGAGATCAGTTGTCGTTCCAGGAGATCCTCAGGCCCCACCTGGAGGTTGGGAAACCTAATAGGTGGAGACCTTGGTTTACCTGTTGTAACTCTGGAATTTCGAACCCTGGTTTGGATCCCCAACAGGGGTTAGTGCAAAGGGCGGTTCAGTGTGATGTCGGAAACTGAGCTTTTAAAAATCAGGACTCCAGGGGCACTGAAAAAAGCAAAAAAAAGCACCCCATTTCTCTCATCTTGAGTTCATGTCTTCAGATGCTCTGGAGAAAAAATCATTATGGCAGAGGGAATTGTTTTGGATCCCCCCCTCCCCCCCCCCCCCCTTTGTACCATCTGAAGAAGTAAGCTGTGACTCACGAAAGCTCAAGCTGAAATAAATGTTGTTAGTCTTCAAGGTAAAATAAAAATCAAACAAAAGTCCAGGGACACCTTGCAGACGAACAGCATTTATTTCAAGAGGTGCTTTCGTGAGTCACAGCCCACTTCTTCAGACAGGTGGGGGGATGCACATATCTGAGTCCGTGAGTTCTGAGTCATCGAAGCTCATATTGAAAGAAGTGTTGTTAGTCTTTAAACTGCCCCTGGACTTTTGTTTTACCTTGCTACAACAGACTAACCTGGCTACCCCACTGCTTGTAAAAATCACCATGCCCAGTAGTAAAAAAAGAGCAGATTGTTGCGGGGTTCAAGTTGTTTTGTTGCCCCAAGCAAGGCACACAGCCCTCGCCACCTGGCCCCTGCCACCATGGATGGGCTCCAAGCCAACCCTCTTGGACTTGGACGCAGCTGGCGTTTGTGTGGGTGCAAAGGTGATGCAAATCACCTCTCGTGTCACTGATGGCCGGAAGTGAGATGAGCCCTTCCGGTGCACCGGCACTGTTGCGGTCTTGACACCCCAATAGGGATGCCCACACCAGGCTGGGAAATTCCTGGAGGTTTGGGGGTGCAGCCTGGTGAGGGCAGAGCTTGCGGAGGGGAGGGACCTCAGTGGGATATAATGCCATAGAATCCACCCTCCAAGGCAGCCATTTATCTCTGTAGTCAGGAGATCAGTTGTCAGCTCTGGAAGATCTCCAGGCAGGGGCAGTTACAGGCTTTTGTGGGTTCTGGGCAAAAAACTATAACTGGACCCCACTTTGGTACAATCCCTTTCTTCCTTACTGCCACTGTTTATCAGTCTCTCTCCACATCTGGAAACAGAATATATTTTAGTTAGAGGGACGGTGTGTCCTAAAGTGTCATGTATCAGAATTGAAGGGGTCCATCTCTACTACTCATTTTATCTGACAATTCTAAATTATTGGACTGGCTTTTAAAGTTTACAAAATGTCTTGAAAAGCAATTTATTCTCTCTCTCAGAAACAACTTAAAAGAAAACATATATTTCCAGCTTGCAATCCTTCCCACACCACTTTTTTTGAAATATCTACTCGATTCTAATGGCTTTTAAAGGTAGAAGCATTTGAGCTGCGGTTTACATAATCATTGACTCTAGAACAAAAAGAGATGATTCTACAAAGAAGGTAAAGCAATCCATTTTTTGTTTAAAACCAGATACCCCTTCCATTCTTTACATATGATAAACAGAATCTCGTAAATGCATGAAGACCCCCGCCCCCTTATTTGTCCTCACTTCCACTTTCCTGGGTTGTGTGCCAAATGGGTATTTCCCAACCCAGACCTGACAACCTTATATATATCATTCATTACCAGGTCATGCAAAAATTTAAAGGGAAGCTTTGCATAATAGGACAGTATTGCGTCTGTCTGTCTGTCTGTCTGTCTGTCTATCTATCTATCTGATTCCGGTGACCTATAAAACTGTGGTGTTCAACATTTCAGTTTCAACAAGTGCTTTTTAAAAAATCCCCCTTTTAAAAGAAAGAAAATAAAGCAGAAACAAAAAAAATAACAAGGCTATTAATCTTTCATTAAGCTAAAGGGATGAAAAGGAATCACTTAAAGTATCGTTCTTTCTTTGCTCCGCAAGCTGGGATACCCCCTGCTATCTTCAAAGGCACTAAAAGAACTTAGTTAATATTGTTGGCTTGGAACCAGATTGCGGTTTACTTTAGCGGGGGTTTTTTCTCGGTATGATTTCTCGTGCTCCTTAACAAAGGCAAACCTGACGGGTCGGTTGCTTGGTGCGAGCTGAAAAAGGATTCCTTTGAATTGAGAGCAGTGATATGTCAATTTTCCAGCATTCCCCAGATATTTGTCCGTGTGAGTATGCAGAGGGAGAGAAGTCTATATACCATTGATCCTGTTTGTTCTATAGGTCCAGATCAAACGTGGGGCTGTGCAAATTGTGCTCTAATATATCGCCAATAAAAATTGGATTTGCTGACCTGAATGTGATATGCAAATAGCCTAATTTGTATGGATCTTATTATTTTCTAAAACTGACTCTGCTGTAATGGTCTGAGGAAGGATTAAGGAGATGCAGATAACATTGGTGTTTCTCTTTCTGGCCGCATGTTTAACCCATTCCAGTTGATCACACCAAATCAGTAAAGGTAAAGGTAAAAGTTTCCCTTGCTCGAAAGCCAGTCAAATTCGACTCTAGGGGGTGGTGCTCATCTCCATTTCCAAGCCGAAGAGCCAGCGCTGTCCAAAGCACTTTCTGTGGTCACGTGGCCAGCATGACTAAATGCCGAGGCACACAAAACGCTGTTACCTTCCCACTGAAGCAGTACCTATTTATCTACTTGCAATTTCTTGCTTTTGAACTGCTAGGTTGGCAGGAACCCAATCAGTACCAAAAGGCAAAAGAGTAAAGCACCAGAAATCCTAAGGACCATGTGTGCATGCTGCATCTTCTCTCATAAGGTCTGGAAACTTGCCTTTAAAAATCAAAGCAAGAAAGATAAAATCTGCAGGGCGCTGAGCAGTATGACAAATATGAAATTTCACAGCTCAAAACTGACTGAAGGCATGAACTAGCACAGCTCTGGAGAAATGTAAGCTTCCCTAGATCTGCCAACTTTGGTTGGAAAATTCCGGGAGATTTTGGAGTGGCAGGGCAGTTTGGGGAGGGGAGGAAACACAAAAGCAGGCATTTTCTCCAGGTGATCTGATCTCTGTAGTCTGGATATCTGTCATAATTCTGGGAGAGCTCCAGGCCATACTTGGAGGTCAGCATTGGCAACCCAGCCAATTGCTGCCCTTACCTGTGGATGTTCAGCTGATAGGTGGCCAGAAACTGGAGCCAAAAGGGGTCCTGGGGAGAAAAATTAAAAAGAAAAATGAAGCTTCTTCTGCTTACAGAAAGTAGATGGCAATCTTACCGTAGCGAATTGCCAGAAACTCTATGGTGTTCTACGGCAATTGGTAGAGCAACTCCTGTCATGTTCAGGTATCTCTAGGAATCATCAAGAACTCTATGGTCAGGACTTCCAGTAAGTAGCCAAGGCCTTTTTGTTTATGTTTTGTTTTTTCAAGGGACACTGCGGCCGCCCCCTCCTGCTGGTTGCCAGGCAACCCTGGAACAAGCCAGAAACGCAAGAGCAGTGGCCAGGTTTCCCAGCTTGAAGAAAAGCCTGTCAAGCCATGGCTGCCAACTCTGGGCTGGGACATTCCTGGAGATTCTGGGGTGGACCTGGGGGAGGGATCTCAGCAGGGCACACTGCCAGAGGCCACCCTGCAAAGCAGCCCTTTTCCTCCAGCCCACAGGCTGCCCAGCTTTATGCAGGACCGCGGCCATGTTTTGTGCCCTCACAGCTGCTCGATGAACCACCGAGTCGTTCCTCACCCCTGGCTTTCCTGGCTACAAGGACAGGAGGCTTTTCAGCCACGTGATGGGCTGCAGGACAGAGCTGCTGAGCAGCCTGAACCTGGGGGCCGGCGCGTTTGCCAAGGCCCAGTCTCGAATACCGTTCCGGCAAGGCAGGAAGAGCGAAGGATGGGAAAGGATGTGGCGGACAGCAGCGGGGGAGATGGACCCGTTGCTCTCTTCCCTTCCTTTCTTTGCATATGAATGTTGGCAGATGATAAAACATTGATTTTGGGGGTCCGGGAGAGGAGGAAGGAAGGCCCAAGCCATTCTTGGCACTTGAAGTGGGAAATAAAAAACGGCGTTCCAGTACAAAACAACAACGTTTTGTTTGAAAGCCGCTGTGCTGAGGTGGCACACACGATCTTTTGCGTCCCAAAGGCAGCTTCCTCACAACAGGTACTGCCCCTCATGGACATCATCATCATCATCACTTATCAGTAAGAGTAATAATCAGATTTCTATATTCTCCAAGGGGCCCTGTTGATATAGGTGGGGAGGGGCAGCTTTCATTCTCTCAACTGTCCCAGGAGGACGATTAGGCTGAGGAAACCATAGCAAATCTAAATCGAAGAGCAAAACACAACCAGATCCCAAAAGGCAGGAGAGATCTTTTCGACATGGAAGAAGTTACCGGGGGGGGGGGGGGGGGATGTGTTTCCGCTTGCATAAGGCTGAACGACCTACCGTAAGGGCAACGTATCTAGCAGCATCAACCTCCAGGCAGTGCCTGGCGATCACTTGCTATTACAACCGATCTCGGGGTGACAGAGATCAGTTCACCAGGAGAAAATGGCCACTTTGGAAGGGGGACTCTGGGGTACTACACCCCATTGAAGTCTCTGCCCTCCCCCAAACCTGCCCTCCTCAGGATTCACCCACCAAATCTCCAGGTATTTCCCATGCCAGAGCTGGCAACCCTACTAAAAGCATAGAAGATTCTCCCCCCCCTCCATCTGTGTGACCAGATATGATGGGGACATCTGGGTGCTGCTTTGATACTCTTAGCTGAAGATACGCCATCTATTTCTTCTTAATATGTTTTCATGTTTGCTTAATATGTTTTTAGTTATTTTAAGAAATTATATTGTTTCCATTTTGGCTTGTTGTTAGCTGCCCTGAGCCCGCCGTATGGAGAGGAGGGCGGGATATAAATCTCAACAAATAAATAAATAAATTTTGCCACTGATCATGCCACAGGCTATGCCGGTTTTTTCCATATCAGGCCTGTATAATTCAACTAACAGCATGCATGCAGGAGGAAGTGTACAAGAACACTTAGCAGATGTATGACATTTGAGTGTTTTTTGTGCATCATCTCAGTCATCCTCCCTGCAACCTCTGAGGTATTTCTGTGTGTGTTTAAAGTGCCATCAAGTCGCAGCTGACTTATGGCAACCCCAGCAAGGGGCTTCCAAGGCATGTGAGAGGCAGAGTTGGTTTGCCATGGCCTTCCCCTGCAGAGTCTTCCTTGGTGGTCCCCCATCCAAGAACCAACCCTGCTTACAGCAACCACAGCAAGGGGCTTCCAAGGCAAGTGAGAAGCAGAGGTGGTCTGCCATTGGCCTTCCTCTGCAGATTCTTCCTTGGTGGTCCCCCATCCAAGAACCAACCCTGCTTACAGCAACCACAGCAAGGGGCTTCCAAGGGAAGGGAGAAGCAGAAGTGGTTTGCCCTGGCCTTCCTCTGCAGAGTCTTCCTTGGTGGTCTCCCATCTGAGAACCAGCCCTGCTTACAGCAACCACAGCAAGGGGCTTCCAAGGCAAGTGAGAAGCAGAGGTGGTTTGCCATGGCCTTCTCCTGCAGAGTCTTCCTTGGTGTTCCCCCATCCAAGAACCAACCCTGCTTACAGCAACCACAGCAAGGGGCTTCCAAGGCAAGGGAGAAGCAGAGGTGGTTGGCCCTGGCCTTCCTCTGCAGAGTCTTCCTTGGTGGTCTCCCATTCAAGAACCAACCCTGCTTAGCTTCCACAATCTGATAAGTTTGGGCTACACCTAGAGTTGTCAACCTCCAGGTGGTGGCTGGAGATCTGGGATTACAACTGATCTCCATGCATCAGAGATCAGTTCCCCTGCAAAAAATGGTGAGTTTGGAAGGTGAACTCTATGGCATTACAGCCCATTAAAGTCCCTCCCCTCCCCCAAACACTGTCTTCTCAGGCTCCACTGCCAAAATCTCCAGTTAGTTCCCCAACCCGGAGCTGGCAACTCTAGCTATAGCATGGTACCTTCCTTCCCACCCTCTAAAGTAGGGCAGTATTATTGATATCACTGCATTGCAGGTTGGATGCTAAGCCTGTTTTGCATGTTTGAATTTGAATTGGGGACTTCAGTATTCAGATGTTTAATGTTTATGCAATACTAGATCAACCTACAGTAGAGAGCTGGTGTGGGTGTAATGGTTGGAGGATCAGACTACCAGATCCAGATTCAAATGTCCATTCAGCCTTAGAGCTCACCTTGGTACCCTGAACTTTTCTCGGCCTAGTCTACCTCGCAGGGTGGTTAGGACAAAATTGGGGTTTGTGTGCGTGGGAACCACATACTAGAGCTCTGTGAAGAAAAGACAGGCTAAAAATGTATATATAATTAATCAACTGCAACGGAGGCCCAAATAAATACATCCTCTGCGGCAAATAATCTTTGCTGAAAGAAAGTCACATAAAAAAGGAAGGAGAAAAAAGAATTCAGCATCACAATAGCCAGTCTGTAGTCTTAAATTCCTTCCCAAATAGACCCCGCGATGCATTTTCCCAAAATTATGAATTTAAAGGCTTTCAAAATGTAAAAGGGGGATGAAGGGGAAGCATCATGCTGGTCCATCTGGGTTAATTCCAGGGAAAGGGGGTGGGGTGGAAAATCAGTATTCTGCGCATCTGATTTCAAAACATCTTGCTAGAGACTCTCACTGACTTTATTCTCCCCAGTATATCTCTCTAATCTGGAACTGAAGAGTGGATGGTTAGTAAAACATGAATATCGCAGAAACTTTGGAATGTAGATGAAAGGATTGCTCCCCTCCCTCTTCAAGACGCATGCGATAAAACGTGCTTTGGAGGGTGTTATCTTAATGAAGGTACAAGAAAGCCATTCCCCCAGAACATAATAATAAAGGAAGTGATAGATTAAAGAAAGGTAAGAAATGATGTTCCTCAGAGATCTGTGCCGGGATCACTACTGTTCAACATATTCATTGGTGATTTACAGAAGCCGTGTAGTGATTATTCTGCAGGTGCCAACCTGCAAATGGGCAAAATCAATAAATGCCTGTACATGGGCCTTCTCCGTTGTGGCCCCCACCTTGCCAAACGGCTTTCCTGAGGAGGTCAGGAAGGCTCCCACTCTCCTGCCGTTCTGCAAACGATGCAAAACTTTCTGTGCAGGCAACAGACTTGCACTGTACTAAATGATTCACAAAGTTACTTACAAAAATTATTAGGGACTGTGGTCTATACTACTGTGTCTAGCTTGTTGAAACTCTGCTCCTACGATGGAATTTGCATCATTGACCCATGTGTGGTGTTAATACTGATGCTTTGCTTCAGTTCTGTGTTTCTGGTTGGTTCTACATCCCAAAGGGGCCACAGCAGCTCAGTAGTTAAGACACTGAACTGCAGACCAGAAGATTGGTAGCTCGGCAGTTCGAGACCCGAGTGCCACATGACAGAGTGAGCTCCCGTCTCCGGACCCAGCTCCTGCCAACCTAGCAGTTCGAAAGCACGAAATTGCAAGAGAAATAGGTACCGCTTTGGTGGGAAGGTAACTGCGTTCCGTGTGCCTCGGTGTCTAGTCATGCCGGCCACATGACCACGGATACGTCTTTGGACAGCGCTGGCTCTTCGGCTTGGAAACGGAGATGAGCACCGCATCCCTATAGTCGTATTCGACTGGCTTTTGAGCAAGGGAAACCTTTACCTTTACCTCTACAACCCAAATCCTATTTCACTGTTTACTGACTGTCCCATCTTGTTGATGGTATCGACTCACTCTGTAATCCGCCTTGAGTCCAAGTGAGAAAGGCAGGCTACAAATAATGCAAATCATGCATTTGGTTAATGACACCAAATGGGGATGAGGCTCAAAGTATATAGAACTCGGGATTGCCGTTCAACTGAAATGTTTAAAACCGACACATTCCCACTTTCCAAAGTCGGAGGTTTGTATTGAGGCCTTTATCAACAACTTCTAAGCGATCAGTGGGTTAGGGTGCAAATAGGTTCACAATTCCTAAATCCATTCATTCATAATCTTTTTATTCCACCATTCCTCCAAGGAGCTCAGGATGGCATATATGCCCTCTGCCACATTTTATCCTCATAGCAGACCAGTGAGGTAGGCTAGGCTGAGAAAGAGTGCCTGGTCTATTTTGGATAATTCCTGGAGATTTGGGAGTGGAGCCTGGGGAAGGCGGGGTTTAGGGGAGGGGAGAGACCTCTGCTGGGTGTAATGCTATCGTCCAGCCTCTAAAGCAGCCTGGTCCATTTTGGATAATTCCTGGAGATTTGGGAGTGGAGCCTGGGGATGGCGGGGTTTAGGGGAGGGGAGAGACCTCTGCTGGGTGTAATGCTATCGTCCAGCCTCTAAAGCAGCCTGGTCCATTTTGGATAATTCCTGGAGATTTGGGAGTGGAGCCTGGGGAAGGCGGGGTTTAGGGGAGGGGAGAGACCTCTACTGGGTGTAATGCTATTGTCCAGCCTCTAAAGCAGCCTGGTCCATTTTGGATAATTCCTGGAGATTTGGGAGTGGAGCCTGGGGAAGGCGGGGTTTAGGGGAGGGGAGAGACCTCTGCTGGGTGTAATGCTATCGTCCAGCCTCTAAAGCAGCCTGGTCCATTTTGGATAATTCCTGGAGATTTGGGAGTGGAGCCTGGGGAAGGCGGGGTTTAGGGGAGGGGAGAGACCTCTACTGGGTGTAATGCTATTGTCCAGCCTCTAAAGCAGCCATTTTCTCCAGGGGAAGTGACATCTGCTGTCTGGAGGTCAGTTGTAATTCTGGAGATCTCCAGATTGCACCTGGTGGTTGGCAACCCTAGTGACTGGACCAAGGTCACCCAGCATACTTTATTACAGAATGGGGTCTCCCCAGTCCTAATCTGACAGTATAACCACAGGAGACAAAATGGCTGCCCTAGAGTAAATGCACTTTAAAGTGACTGGGAATTCATCTCTGACCCACAAAATATACATATCTTTTTTCCTTCATCACCACTTGCTCAATAAACTGGTAACTGAAGGAATTTTATTTCTCCAGACTTATTCTGGATTTCCATACTGATCACAGGCCACTGAAACACCATTCTCTTATCCTGATGCGGGAACAATATTTGAAAGGGGCAATTTTTCCACCAAAGGAGCTCGCTTAAACATGTAATTTTCTCCCCGCTTTGATGGACCTTGTGGTTCCAGCCTAATGAATCCCATCAAATCTAGTCGCTTTCTTTCTCAGTGGAGTAAGTGCCACAAAAATAATGAGACATTCAAGCGTCTCCTTACGCTTTGTCTCCCGGATCGCGCGCTCTCTCTCTCTCTCTCCTCATTCTCATGAAACGAAGTCCTTGAGCCCTTGATTAGTCATCTCAGCTTCAAGGGTTTCCCAGGTTAAGAAGAAAATTATCCCAACTGTGTGCTTTTGATTCGCTCTTTCTCTGAAATCACCATTTCTGTCCTGGCTGGAAATCACCTCCATTATCAAGGGGCCCACCATTATCACTGCCAGAAGAGCAGAGAGGTCCTGCTTCATCTCTTTAATATATAGAGAGAGATATATTATTATCATTAGGCTTTAATGTTTTAATAAATGTCAGCCCTGTGGTTAAAGGCTCTTTTTTATTTTGACTTCTTAGACCTCCAACCAGATACGTGGAGCAGAAGAAAGAGGAGACGGCAGAGATTCACAAGAGCCAGAAGAAGAAGCCGATTCCAGGCGACCGCGAAAACAAAAGGAAAGACCATTTCTCCCATTTGTTCGCTCCCACCAAATTTGCCTCTACCCCAGTGCAGGAGTAACACCTCCATTCAGGTCAGCGATCATTAAAATTCAATGGAGCCTGTGTCGTTTTCTGAGAGTCGAGATGTACCCCCTTGGGGAAGAAAGAACCGGCTGGGCTCAGAAGGACCCTCATTAAGGGGAACCATCAAAAGGCCATTGAAGTCCGTGGGAGCACTTCCACGGACTTCAATGGGATTTAGGGAGAGATCACGTGGCGGTGCAAAAGTAGATGGCATTTGAAACCCAGTTCTGTGAAGTGAGAGAGCTTCATTTGGAGACCAGAGAAGTCGTCTGACTGGAGGAAATCCCTTTAAAAGATCCTTTCCGGGCTTGATTCTGACAGCTTGCCAAGTGTACCTTAGGCCAGGGCTAAATTCCAAGAACATCAGAACAGCCGTGCTGGATCAGACCAGGGGTCCATTTAGTCCCGCATCCTGTCCCACACAGTGGCCAACCGGTTCTTCTGGAGGGCCGACAACAGGGCAGAGAGGCTGAGGCTGTTCCCTAATGTCGCCTCCTGGCACTGGGATTCAGAGGGTGACTGCCTCTGAACACGGAGAAACACCTTCAAGACCAATGAAGTTTACTTCTGGGAATAGACTTTTGTGTGCACGCACACTTCTTTAGATACGTACATGTGTGCATGCACACGAAAGCTTACACCCAGGATTAAACTTTGCTGATCTTAAAGGTACCACTGGATTCAAACTTTGTTCTGTTGCTTCAGGCCAAAACAGCTACCCACCCAAATCTGACCATGGAGGTTCCCTTTCATCCCCATAACTGGTAGTCACTGATAGACCTCTCCTCCATGAATCTGTCTTATCCCTTTTTGAAGCTGACTATGCCTGTGGCCAGCAGTACATCCTAGATTCTTGACCCGCAGCAGGATTCAAGGAAGCAGTACCAGTGTTGCCAGGGGTGGATGGGTCATGTGGAACTCTTGCTGAGGAGCACACTAATGCTCTGGAGGCGGATGCTTTCGGAATCCGCAGCTGGAGGCCCCAGAGGTGTAAGTCTTTTTACATGTAGCCACCCAGAGCACTTTCGATGGTAGGGGGCACACAACACAGAGCTTCTGAGGAAGATCTTAAATACTGGATGGGTTCATGGAGGAGGAAGTGGTCCTTGGGGTCTCTCAGATGAAGCCTATGAAGATGTTACAGTACTGTTAAATTTTTAAAAAATATATTATTATATTCGAGGAAGGCTGTGGCTCTGTGGAAGAACCTCTGCTCGGCATAAAGAAGGTTCCAGGTTCAATCCCGGGCATTTCCTGTTAAAAGGAGCAGGCAGAAGGGTGAGGTTAAAAACCTCCGCCTGAGACCCCGGAGAGCCACTGCCAGTCTGAGTAGACAATACTGACTGTGATGGACCGAGGGTCTGGTGCAGTATAAGGCAGCTTCACGTGTTCATGTGTACCGGTTTTATACATTTCATGCGGCCCACTTTAATCCACCCCCCGGCATGACATAGTGGATAGAGTGGAGTAATAATACGGGGAGGGCGGGATATAAATACGAAAAATAAATAAATAAATAAATAAATAAATAAATAAATAAAATCCTGGGAGACCTGGGTTTGAATTCCCACTTCTACTATTGAAGAAGAAGAAGAGATTAGATTTATACCCCGCCCTTCACTCACTTGGAGTCTCAGAGCGGCTTACAAACTCATTTCCCTCCCCCTCCCCACAACAGACACCCTGTGAGGTAGGTGGGGCTGAGAGAGCTCTTTCCCAAGCTGTCCTTGCGAGAACAGCTGGTAGAGCTATGGCTTGCCCAAGGTCATCCAGCCAGGTGCAAGTGGAGGAGTGGGGAATCAAACCTGGTTCTCCCAGATTAGAGTCCGTGCACTTAACCACTGCACCAAACTGGCTCACAAATTGAAGTTTGTTAGGTGACCTTGGGTCTGTCACACAATATCAGCCTGGCTTACCTCACAGGATTGTCGTCATGAAAGAATGAAGGAGGGAAAAACAATGTTCTAAGCCACTTTAAGACTTGGCTGGGAAAGAAAGTGGGATAGATATAAATGAGTGCCTACAAATGCATCTGGCAGACATGTTTTGAATCCTTGGCAACTCTTTTTAAAGGCAGTCCCATTGAGAGTGCATTGCAGTAGGCTGATCTAGAGCAGTGATGGACAAAAGAAAATACTTCTTTATACAGCGAGTGATTAAAATGTGGAATTTGCTGCCAGGGGATGTAGCGATGGCCACAGCCATGGGCAGGTTTAAAAGGGGATTAGATGCTTGGAGAATAGGTCTATCAGTGGCTACTAGCAGCAGTGACTAAAAGGAACCTCCATGTTCAGAGGCAGTCAAGCATCTGAATCCCAGTGCCAGGATGCATCATGAGAGGAAGGCCTCGGCCTCTATGCCCTGTTGTTGGCCTTTCATAGTAACTGGTTGGCCACTGTGTGAGACAGGACGCTGAATGAGATGGACCACTGGTCTGATCCAGCAGGGGTCTTCTCCTGGTATACCCTCCAAAGAGCACTATGCTCTGTGGAGCAAATTTTCCTGGTAATCCCTGGCCCGAAAAACATCCAACTGTCCTCGACCAGAGCCAGGGCATTTTCGGCCCTGGCTCCAGCCTGGTGGAACTTTCTGCCTAGTGACATCTACGCCCTGCGGGACCTGGTACAGTTCCACAGGACCTGTTAAGACAGAGATGTTCCGCCAGGCCTATGGTTGAGGACAGCAATGGTTCACCATCTAGCCTGGCCTCCATCTCTCGCCCTCCCTCCCCCCTACGGGAAAGCTATAAGTGATATCAAATGCCTTGGATGAGTTTTATTTTGTATTATACTGTTTTAACTGTTTTTACTATTATTTAAATCTACTGATGTATTAGCATATGTTGTACATTGTCCAGGGGAGGCCAGTTTATAAACTGAATCAATCAGTCAATCAATCATGTTCTTATGTTTTTATATTTGGGTTTTAATAGTGTCCAGCTCCTTTGGGAGCCAAACTTGGCTGAAAAGTAGAGTATAAATATAAGACTCACACTCTGAGTTTGGCATCAAGGGGGAAACTTTAGGCGAGCTCAGGTGAGCTTCAAAAATCCAGTGCAACCTGAGGGTTGCATGACATTCAAGATTTTTGTCCAGATCTCTTGATGTCTCTTTTAGCCCCCAAAGCCGGTGCATGGACCACAATATGGACGAGGGTTACACGATGGAGCAAGAAGAGTGAACTTTTCTTCCTTGTGCCATTTCTCAAATGAACCCTCCCCGCTGCAGTTATTTCTAATTAGAGGGAAGCCTAGGGGTTGTCAAAGTCCAGGTGGGGCCTGGGGATCCCTCGGAATCACTCCATATCAGAGACCAGAGGAAATGGTGGCTTCAGAAGGCGGGTTGTACGGCATCATCCCAACTCCCTCCCCTTCCCAAACCCTGCCCTCCCCAGTCTCCAAATCTCCAGGAATTTCCCAGCCCAGAGTGGGAAACCCTAAGGATGGCAGGCTCCTTATATTGTGTCTTTCCCCCATATTAGTGCTAAAAGTAGCCCAATTCGTACTCTGGCAGACAATTGACATATTTATTAAAAATATTTATCATTCAGAATATGTATCACCCCTACAGAAAGCAACTCTCCCCCCAAAACACCAGAAGACCCAAAATAGGCCCTCCCTTGGGAGGCCAGGTCTCCCTCTTTGCTGGGAGACCTCCTGTAACCCACACCATTCAAATTAGGGTTGCCAAGTCTCTGCTGGAAAATACCTGGAGACTTTGGGGGTGGATCCAGGAGAGGGCGGGGTTTGGGGAGGGGAGGGGCCTCAGCATGGTACAATGCCATAGAGTCTACCCTTCAAAGCAGCCATTTTCTCCAGGGCAGCTGGTCTCTGTCAGCTGGAGATCAGTTGTAAAAGCAGGAGATCCCCAGGCCCCACCTGGAGGCTAGCAACCCTAATTCAGATGGTATGTCCATAGACTTAGAAGGGTATAACTGTGTTCAGGATTGCACTTTCAGTCACACTGGAGCAGGGATCCCCAACTGTTTTGAGCTTATGAGCACTTTTGGGCTTCTGACACAGCATGGTGGGCGCAGAACTGCTGTCGCAGGAAGCAGACCCAGCAACAAAATGGCTGCCACAGCTTACTTTTAAGTCACACAGTGAAGATCCTTGAGCTGTGGTGGCAGCTGCTGCCAAAACAACATTTTAAAAAAATCTGTACAGCCAATCAAATCTCCAATGGCCAAACAGAATCTTTGCTGGGCAAAAGCCCCACCTGCTGGGCACCAGGAAAGGTGTTGGCGGTCGCCATGGCATCCACAGCAACCATGTTGGGGACCCCTTCACTACAGCGTGTGTGACAAACAGATGTAAGTTAGGAACTAGTTGTTTATAACTGTGATAGCCAATGCTCTAATGGAGCTGGTCTCTTACAAAAGACGTGATGCATTAAAAAAAAAAAGTATCAACTACTTCACACAAACAGAAGCTTTTGGATTGCTTTGTTTTGTTTTAAACTTGATCAAAAGATTGGTGTCCTTTTAAACATCATTTCTACCCTTACTTTTGGGCTTTCTCCGGTTTTCGCTCCCCGTAGGGGTTGGCATTTATTCTGGATCATAAATATTTTAAAAGTACGTGGACTTTTCATGTCCTTTGTCTGCCAATCACTTTTGTTATTTCAATCCGGACTCGGATAGAATTATTTTACTGGAGGAAAAGAAATACAGCTTTGACCAAAAAGGGGGGGGAAAAGAAAAAGAAATAATAAAACGGCGATGTGAACCAAAACGGCTCTTATTTAAAAGTTTAACTTTTACTTTCATCAATTTATAATCAGAGTTCCTCTGGTATGTTTGATTCCTGACAAATAAGGATAAAAGTCTCGTGCTCCCCCTTGCTAATGAGATGATAAAACAGCAGGGATCAAGTTTTTAATTACTAGAGGCTACAGACTGGAGAGGTGCGGACCGATATTTTCTATTGCATGTCTAAGTTGTAACTTCAGGCTTACGACAGTCCTGCTGTGTTCCTCTGCCTTTGATGCTCATTCATCTTTGTCTCCTGAGAATGTACCAAAAAAAAACCCCGGAGCCTGATCTTGGGTGCGGGTGGGAGGGGAGGCTGACAATTATTGCCATAACCTGTTACAGATTCCACAGTCATGCCATCATCTCTCAGCTGGTGGTCCTATGTCATTAGGCTGTCCACTTATACAAGAGAAGAAAAACAGGAGGTTCGAGGTCACCATGATCCAGTGAGGGTGATCACCCTATGGACACAGATCACTGTACATCGAAGGCGGCTGGGAACAGAGCAGTATAGTAGTTAGAGCTGGGAGACCCAGGTTTGAATCCCCACTTCTGACATAGAAGCTTGCTGGGTGACCTTGTGCCTGTCATACGCTCGCAGACTAAACTATCTCACAGGGTTGTTGTGAGAATAAAATGGAGGAGAGGGGAAGGATGAGTCCCCATAGGGGAGACAGGTGGGAGTAGATGGATGGATGATACGTGATAAGTGCTTTCAAGTCACTTTTGACTGACTATGGCCCTATCAATTAATGACCTCCAAAACATCCTATCAAAATTAACAGCCTTGTTCAGGTCTTGCAAACTAAAGGCTGTGGCTTCCTTGACTGAGTCAATCCACCTAATGTAGGATCTTCCTATTTTCCTACTGCATTCAGCTTTTCCTAACGTTATTGTCTTTTCCAGTGACTCTTCTCTACTCATAACATGACCAAAGTATTGTAGCCTCAGACAGATATGAGAGAAAGAGAGAGAGAGAGATTTGGGGTGGGGACTGGGAAGGGTGGAGTTGGGAGGGGATTCAGGGAGGATTTGATGCCAGAGTCCACCTTCCAAAGCTTCCATTTCCTCCCAGGGAACTGATCTCTGTAGCCTGGAAATCAGTTGTAATTCCAGGAGAAGCCCAGAGGGTGGCAACTTCACATGACCTGTGCGGGGGAAGGGGGCCACAATATTTTATTTACTTAATGAAACAGTTATCTCCTGCCTTCCCTGGTTCAAGTTTAAACCGCATAATGGTTTAAACCAAAATAAAATAATAAATCCCAAAATCTCTCTCTCCCCTCAGACTTCTGGTACTCTTTGCGCCTTATGGGTATATTTTCCCCTTGTTCCAGAGAGGCAATTGGCATTGGGAAATGGTACAGAGAAACAATTTGCATCTTGGAAACGTTCCTCCAGTTCCATGACCCCAAACTGAATTGTCTCCCTCCACAGCTACTTTTAAGGTCTCCAAAACAGAAATCCACCTAGGGTCTCTCACCCCAGATCTTGTTTGATCTTTAAATAGTCACACACACAAACACAGCTTATTAGGAATCAGACCAGTTGTCTGTCCAACAAGGCTTTTCCAGGATCTTCGGGACTGTCTCTCCTGGTATGTCCCCCAGAGAGCGTTATGCTCAATGGATCAAAATCTGCTGGTGATCCCCAGCCCAAAAGATATCCACATAGCCTCAACCAGAGCCTTCTTGGCTCTGGAACCAGCCTGGTGGAGCGCTCTCCCAAGTGAAATCCAGGCTCTGTGGGACCTGATGCAGTTCCACCGGGCCTGTAAAATGGAGATGTTCTGCTGGGCCTATGATTGAGGTGGCAGCAATTCCATCTGTACTGGCCTCTCTTCGCCCTGCCCCGCTCTGTTGCTTTGCTGGGCAGCTCCTCTGCTATAGTACCATTTCCACATAGATGGTTACACCTAAACTACAGTCTTTTTAAAGAAGACGACGCACTAAATCACATCAAACTGTGTGCTGCCATCTGATTGATTAGACTTACATTGCTGGCATTTATGGTTGTTTTTAAGCTGGGTTTTAACATTTATCGTTGTTTTAATAGTGTTGTCAGTACCTATTGTTACCTGCCCTGAGCCCTGCTATGCAGGGGAGGGCGGGTTATAAACAGAAGATAATAAATAAATAAATCTCAAGAAGAGGTGTTTTATACCACCTACTACTGATACTGTTAATTGGAGGTATCAGGGGTTGAACTTGGGCCCTTCTACATGCAAGGCAGATGCTCTACCAGTGAGCCACGGGACATCCCAATTTTAGATTACTGTTTATACCTCTCTCTTTTCTTAAGGATTCTGGGGAATTGTTAGTTAGGTTGAATGGGGAGATACTTTAGAATGTGTAACAGACAATGCCAGATCCCTCACTATACTACAGCCCCCAGGTTCCTTTGGGAAAAACCATGACAGAGCAGTAGGAAATTAGTATGTTAGAGTTGCCAACTTCCAGGTGCTGCCTGGAGATCTCCTGGAATTACAACTAATCTCTAGATTACAGAGACCAGCTTCCCTGGAGAAAATGACTGCTTTGGAGTGTGAACTCTATGACATTACACCACAGTGAGGTCTGTTCCCTCTCAAATCCTGCCTCTCCTAGGCTACAGTCTCAAAATCTCCAGGAATTTCCCATGCCAGAGTTGGCAACCCTAGTATATGTGTTGTCTGAAATGTCAGACTTGAATTGAAATGTCATATGGGCTAATTGCTTTGAAGATTGATTCAGGTGGGTAGCCATGTTGTTCTTAAGCAGCAGAACAAAATTTGAGGCCAGTGGGACCTTTAAGCGTGCACACGAAAGCTGATACCCAGAATAAAACTTTGTTGGTCTTAAAGGTGCCACCGGACTCAAACTTTGTTCTCTTAATTGCCTTGGTTATGTACGTGTGTTTCAAAATATGGAGTGTTTATGTGTGTGTGATAGAGAGAGCAACAGGAGTAGATGGGAAGATAATAGAGATGAAAATCAGAGAATTGTTCAGCGAATATTAATAAGCAAATCGGGGTGCCCTAAATATATTATATAACAGACTATATGAAATGAAATGATCCACAAAATGCATACATCAAAACAGTGGGAGCTGCTCTGCCTTTTAATGATCTGCTCAGCTAAACAATTTCACATGTTTAAGAGATGATGCAAAGTGTATTTGCAGACAGAATACATTATTTCTATCAAGTTCCTGGGAACTTCCAAAACTGTTTACAGATCTGATAGCATCGAGGTCTCTATTAATTATAAAACTATGTAATGAATGGCCTGATTTCAATAAGTGACAATCTGGTACAGACCCGACACTTAACTAAATTTGAAGCTTTGTGGTAGAAGCTAAAAAGTAGACTTCGCTCAAGCATAGGACATCAAAGAGAGGGCTGCTCTGAGAAAGAAGGGGGGGATAATGGTCCCCAATTCCTGATCTCCACCTAAAACTTCGAAGACCCACTATGGCCCCTGCCTATCCCCTTCACATCCCTTTTGGCCTTTGGACCATGCCAAATGGTCAACAGGCAAAGGGAGAGGTCTTCTACAAGCACAGAGGGGGCCACTTGAGGGCACGGAGGGGGCCACTTGGCTATTAGATATATCGATAACTTATGGATAATTGTTTTAATATACGAGACAATTTGTTTCACTGCAATAAGGAAGCAGTTAATTATCTTATTAATAGAGAATATATATTACAGGCTGTCTGTGAAGAGAAAATAACAGTGCCTCAGCAAAAAAAAACCTGATGGCCCCCAAGGCCCTACAGGGCCCCTAGGCTTCAGCTTAGTCAGCCTTATGGATAATACAGCCCTGTATGGGATAGGATATCGATTTGATGAAGTGGATTGTGGAATTCATGAAAGCTCATATTGATATAAAGGTTGTTACTCTTTATTTGGTGTAGTGGTTAAGTGCACAGACTCTAATCTGGGAGAACTGGATTTGATTCCCCACTCCTCCACTTGCATCTGGCTGGATGACCTTGGGCAAGCCATAGCTCTGTACCAGCTGTTCCCGCAAGGACAGCTTGGGAAAGAGCTCTCTCAGCCTACCTCACAGGGTGTCTGTTGTGGGGAGGGGAAGGGAAAGGAGTTTGAAAGTCACTCTGAGACTCCCTTGGGGAGTGAAGGGCGGGGTATAAATCCAATCTCTTCTTCTTATTATTTTTATATTACTTACATTCCACCTTTCTCACTGGGGACTCGAGACAGATTTTAAAGGTGCTGCTGGATATTTTATTTTTTTGCCTTCATGACCCTCGCTGTATGCTGGAAAATAATTTCTAGATATCTGGGGGAGGAAAATGAAACTCCAAAGAATAGCAATCTAGGGTTGCCAGCTCTGGGTTGAAAAATGGGGGTGGAGCTTGATGAGGGTGGGGTTTGGGGGAGGGACTTTAATGTGTTATAATGCCAGAGAGTCCACCTTCCAATGCAGCCATTTTCTCCAGGTGAACTGATCTCTGTTGCCTGGAGATCGGTTGTAATAGCTGGAGATCTCCAGGCTACCACCTGGAGGCCAGCAATACTACTGGGGAGGGTTAGTTTGGTAAGTGGAGGAAACTCAGTGGGGTACAATGCCATAGAGTCCACCCTCCAAAGTAGCCATTTTCTCCAGGGGAATTGATCTCTGTAGTCTGTAAACCAGCTGCAATTCTGGGAGATCTCCAGGTCCCACCTGGAGGTTGGCAACCCTATGTAGCAAGACACATTTTTAACAAGGTCGTCCTTAAATGATAAAAAGGGGCAAAATAGAGCCATCAGGGACAGCAGCAGAAAAGGAAAGCGTCCTTGGCCGGCAGAGGTAATTGCAGTGTTTGTATTTCTTTTTTAAAAGGCCATGCTTTTGTTTTAATTCGACTTTTGGGGCAGCTTTTGCCATCAGCCTGATCTTTTAATTTCAGTTTTTTTCTCTTTCTTTTGGTTACAATAACATCTGATAATCAGCAGCCCATATTTCTGCTTTCTAAAGAGACAGAGGGAGGGGAGAAAGAGAGGGAAAAAAGAGACATAAAGAACTGGTTTGAGCTTTGAACTCTCCTCCCAGCCCCCCCTCCCAGCCCCTTCCAATCTCTTCTTTGGGTCTCAGTTGAAAAGGCCTCCCCCCCCTCATTTGCGTTTAAAATGGATGTTTCATACCGGTTGATTAGTGTTCATATGGAATACCAGCCGCTCTGAGCTCAGCACTCAGCTTGAAATCTGCGGATTATTCATCAACTACCCCAGCAGGGGGGACCCGGTTCTCACTTTCCCTCTATAGCCTCAGAAGTGTTCAGGTTTGCTTTTAAACCTATTCCTCTCCCCACTGCCCCTTCCTTTTTCACCAAGCCCCCCCCCCCCCCCCCACATGAAGAGGTTACTTGAGTGTACCTAACACCAGAGCTCTTTTTAACACAAAACCTGGTTCCCAGATGCATCCGCTGAACCATGTTTTCAACAGTGCCCAGACTTGGCTGCCTTTGCTACTGGACTGCTCCGGCTGTGGGAAATTATTCCATGCTCAAACTGTCATAGTGACCCTGTGTGCAAAATATGGAAATGCATTTGCTTTTTGTAAAATCTTCTGAGGCTGACATCGTGTGTTTCCTTCGCTATGCAAAAAATAAAGCTCACTGTTGCCAAATGTCCTCCGGGGAACTGGTCTCTTTAGTCTGGAGATCATGTATTACAGGAGATCTTCGGCCACCACCTGGAGGTTGGCAGTCCTAGGTGGCATCTGGAGATCTCCTGCTATTACAGCTGACCTCCAGGTGATGAAGATCAGTTCCACTGGAGAAAATGGCTTCTTTGGAGGGTGAACTCTATGGACTCATACCCTGCTGAAACCCCACCCCCAAAATCTCCAAATGTTTCCCAACCCAGAGCTGGCAATCCTATTAATTCCTCCCCTGAAACTGGGCCTGCAAATAGTTTTTAGAAATCCACACAGCCAATCAAAACTCCAGTGGCCAATCAGAAGCCTTGCTGGGCAAAAGCCCTGCCCACATAGTAGGTGCCAGGAAAGAGGTCGACGGATGACATGGCAGCCATGAGCACCATGTTGGAGTGTTGCCCATGAGTATACATGGAGCCCACAATGGGGAAAATAGTGCCCCCAGGTTCATTCCAGGCTGGGAAAATGGCACAGGATATGTCTGAGGCCGTCTTGGCAAGGCACCTCTCCCTGTTCATCACAGTCCCAATCCAAACTGGGACCCAAGGCACCTGGGAAGCATGGAACCAGAGTTGGTCTGTTGACCTGATCTGAGGATGTCCTAGGGTTGCCATTCCTGAGTTGGGGGCGGGGGAATCCCCTGGTTCAGAACCCCTCCTCCGCTTCAGTGCTATCAGAAAGCGGTGGTGGTGGTGGTCATGGAGCACTCCTCATCACTGGGGAATTATCCTCCTCCCAAAAAAACCAGTGTGCCTACCCCACCCAGAAGAGACACAGGCTTGCTGGTGACATCGGTGTGTGTGTGTGATGCTCTGGTTTTGGGGCAAAAATCTATGGCAGAATTAGCTTCAAACCATAGAGTTTTGCCCCAAAACCAGAGCGTTGCCCCCGATGACACCAATGTGCGTACGTCACTTCCGGGTGACGTAGGCTCATTGCGCCCAACGTCCCAGGTGTGCACACGTCACCTGGAGTTGACGTAGGAACATAGTGCTTCTTCCCTCCTCTCCCCTGGAGCCTCCTGGTAAGTCCCCCACCAGCTTGTTGGCCAGACCTAGCAACCCTATGTCCCCAGGAAAAAAACACATAGCTAGGCCCTCAAGCTATTAGCATCAGAAGCTATTGGGAACCAAACACAGCTCTTAACTGACAGCATCCCTGGTCCACTGGAACTGTAAGCTCAAGATTTGCCAGTGCTCATTTCAACCAACTGGATCAGCGGTGTGGCGCAATCTGTCTTATCAAGAGAAGCATCTGTCCTTTTAAACGAGGTTGGGGGACAAGAGTAGATGTGTTTTTTTTCTCCTGCAGATCGTGCCTTTTAATTTCGGCTTCAATATGACAACATCTTCCGGCATCAACACCAAAATGTTAGGCCTCTGGGAAGGGCTGCATTATGACATTTTTGGGTTCTAAGCACTTATGCCTTTCTGGGCCCCTCCCACCATAATATTTATTTGGTTTATCAATATTGAAAATTATTTTTGATGCAACTTTAAATACTGCATTTTTTTCTGTTTTAGCAAAATGTAACAAATTTTCGTGGGCCCTAAACATTTCATTTTTTTTCCTGATGTGAGAAAAAAACATTTTTTCAACCCTAAGTTTATTTCCCCCCTTGTGATTTTTTTAAAATGTTTTTGTAGGCCCTAGGCGTTGTGCCTATTTATTTATTTAGTTATTATTTGCATTTATATCCCACCCATCCTGCGGGCGGGCTCAGGGCAGGCAACATCATTTGCCTACTGTGTTAATGGATAAGTTGGCCATGCTTCTGGGAGTTTTCTGACACAGGATGTGAACTTTCTATGCGGACAGCCCACAGATACTTGTCCAGCAAAAGCAGCCAGTAAAGGCCAAATGATTCATGCTGCTGGACTTCAGGACGCCAGGCACCAGGTGGGACCTGGGGATCCTCTGGAATTACAGCTCATCTCCAGACTACAGAGCTCAGTTCTCCTGGAGAAAACGGATGCTTTGGAAGATGGGCGTTACGGCATTATAACCCATTGAAGTCCTTCCCTTCCTCAAACCCTGCCCTTCTTAGGCTCCCCTCCCCCCATCTCCAGTTATTTTCCAAGCTGGAGCTTGCAACGCCATCTACCAAAGATTTCATCTGTTGGGCAGGTTTATATGGGGTTCGGCACTTCTTACTCCAGTCCCAAAGACACCCTGTTGAGAGCTTCAAAAGTTTTTTTAAAAACAGCACTTTTGAATTGTGCTCTGAAATAAATTGGCAGCCCTCAAAAGTTCTTTCAATTACTGGTGAGATACATTCCCCATCATCTTTACCGGTCAGCTGCCTTGCAGCTGAGTTCAGAACGGGATGAAGTTTCTGAAGAGCCATCAAAGGAAGACCTTTGTAGATCCCTTCAGGACCCCTTCTCAAACTATTTGGAAGAGTTCCACAGGATCCCATAACAGAGAATGCCGTGGCCCCAGTGCCCGCCGATCAAAAATGTTTCTCCGGTTTGTGCTCTTCCGAAAATATTCTCAGCAATTTTTTTCATGGTGTCAGTTAATTTTCATTTCTGTCTGCAATTTTCCTAATGATCCCCGATGTTCTGCTCCCCCCATCATTTTTCCCACGACAGGTTCTAAGGCAAGCTAATAATAATCATCCCGCTGCAACAGAGAAGGTTAAAAGCTCCAGACAATTCCTATGCAACGTTCCAAAGGGGTAAGCCAGGAAGAGTGTGGGTTTTTTTGTTTGTTTCAGTGTACAAGTCCTCTATAAATAGCCAATGAGCCTTCGGATGACAAATCAGCCTCTATAAACCTTTGGGAATTTATTAGATCATTTATAGAGTCAATCGTAGCCCTCAGGTGTTCGAGAATTTCTTTTTTTCCCCACTCTCCCTTTGGGAAAAGAATTTAACAAAGGAGTGGATTTCAAAAGGAAGTGCTCTGTGTTTGCCACCCTTTCCCCCCTGAAGTGTTTTCACGCACGCTCCATGTTAAAAATCCTCAGAAGTTTTTTTAAAAAAACACAACACAAGGGAAGTATATATATCAGACAATCCCCAAAGTGTCCGACAAATCCCAGAGAGCTGAATGTGAGGGTCAAATATGCGATGCCTGAATTCCAAATAAGTTTTCGCCATAGGAGGGCCTTGAGTTATTTTTGTGCCCCATCTAGGGAGCACCAGACTTTAGAAAACGTTCAACAAAAGCTTTGTATTCTTTCCCCATTTGTGTGAAATGTTCAGCTGAGGGCTGATACTTCCATGTGGTTCAACTTGTTCCTTAATTAGCAGGGACAGTTAATAGTTTCTGGAATCTGCCCTGCTGCATCAGGTGTCTCCCTGTTAGAGATATCATGTTGAAATACTTCTAGTGTCCTTTGACTTGTCACTCTGTAGGGTCCAAACTCATCCCTGGGGTCCTGAGAAGTGAACTGCATCTTGTTTCTAATGCACATTAGGGAGGGGCCGTGGCGCAGTGGCAGAGTCTCTGCTTGGCATTCAGAAGGTCCCACGTACAATCCCTGGAATCTCCAGTTAAAAGGACCAGGCTGTAGGTGATGTGTCCTCTGTCTGAGACCCTGGAGAGCCGCTGCCAGTCTCAGTAAACAATACTGACTCTGATGGACCCCAAGGATCTGATTCAGCAGAAGGAAGCTTCATGTGTTCACATGCTGCTAAAAGAACACACATGAGCATGAGATTGCCCCATTTTATTTATGTATTAGATTGGATTTGCTAAGCCACCCTTCCCAGGTCAGGGCGGCTTACAACAAAATAATACACAAATCTCAATTCAAAACTAAGTTAAAACAGCCAAATAAATACCAATAAATAAAAACAGAATACATACAATATATGAGATGCTGGAAAAATTCCAACTCCCCAGCCTTCCTGGGAGGAGCGGTTACAAGAGATGGGGAGTTATGTGAGAGTGCCAAAGGGCGCCCCATCGTTGTCCTCAACTGAAGGCCTGGTGGAACATCTCTGCCTTGCATGCCCTGCGGAAAGGTAACAACTCCTGCAAAGCACGGATATCTTCTGGCAGTGTTCCACCAAGGTGGGGGCCAAGGCCGAGAAAGCCCTGGCCGTGGCTGAGGACAGCTGGATTTCTCTTGGGCTCTTTCCTGAGCGCAGAGCTCTTCCAGGGGCATACTGGGAGAGGCCGTCCCAAAGATATGGTACGTAGTTGTCAAGAGCCATAGTGGCCCATGAAAAATCTATAAAAGAAATGCCTTTGTTTGTAGGATTGCTGGCTCTGGGTTGGGAATTCTTGGAGATTTGGGGGATGGAACCTGGGAAGGGCAGGGTTTCAGGAAGAGAGGGAACTCAGCAAAGTACAATGCCATAGAGTAGAATTCACCCTCCAAAGCAGCCATTTTCACCAGGAGAACTGATGTCTGGAAATCAGTTATAATTCCAGGAGATCTCCAGGTCCTGCCTTAGGGATGCTAGCCTCCAGGTGGGACCTGGGAATTCCCTGGAATTACAGCTCACTTCCAGACTACAGAGATCAGTTCCTCTGAAGACAATGGATGCTCGGAGGCTGGACTCTGTGGCATTTTCCCCGCTGAGGTCCCTGTCCTCCCCAGGCTCCACCCCCAAATCTTCAAGAGTTTCCCAACTTGGACCTGGCTACCCTACACCCCATCCCCCAGCAGCACCCCCGGGGGGGGGGGGGACCTGGCAACCCTCTGCCTATTTTATTTAGGCCAACCAAAATGACACTTAACAATCGGTAAGCCTTCAACTTCTTCTGCATTTTGTTTCTGTACCCACATGGTACATAAGTTGGCTTTCACATGTTGGTAAATCTTCTTTGGAAAGAGGAACGCATATGAAAACGTGAAGCTGCTTTCTACGAAATCAGACCACTGATCTTTCAAAGTCAGTACTGTCTACTCAGACTGGCAGGAGCTTTCCGAGGTCTCAGATAAAGGTCTCCCATGTCACCTATCACCTGATCCTTAAAAAAATTGGAGATGCCAGGGTCTGAACTTTGGATATTCTGAATGCCAAGCAGATGCTCTGAGCTATAGCCCTACCCCAAGAAAACAACAGGTTGTAGGACAATTACATTTGTCTAGCTAGTTTGAGTCCAGGAGCACCTTAGAAATCAACAAGGTGTCTGGGGTATAATATTCCAAGAGGGAGCTCTGACTCTCAAAAGCTAATTGTCTGGGAATCTTGTTGGTCTTTAAGGTGCGACTGGACTCAGATCCACTTGTTCCATTGCAAACCAACACAGCTACCCTCTGAGACTATCTTACATTTGTCTAGAGCAGTTTAATGTAGGGAACTTTGCTTTTCAAACAGATGCCAGTAAATGAATGCAGACGACACTGCAGAACCTTCAGCATGGGCTTGGTAGGCGTAAAACAATTAAAAAAAAAAAACTACCTTGCCTTTCCACCTAACAATGAAAACGACGATTGTTGTAATAATAATAATCAGGGGTCATTTCGAGCAGGAGCGCACAGGAATGCCGTTCCGGGAGTAACAAGCCCAGGAGTGGGCACATATGGTGGATGCGCTGTGGGAAAAAGCAAAAGCATACTAACTTGATCTGTATTTTCATGCTTGTTGTAGGGGAGCTTCCCTGCAAGAGCAAAGGAAGCCTAAAGTGTCTTTAGTCAAAGTGTAAAGCTGGCTCGCCAGCTCTGAGTTGGGAAATACCTGGAGATTTTGGGGGTGGAGCCTGAGTGGTGGGTGTTGCCTTCTGACACACTTCTGGTGATGTCGGGGGGTGTCGCATGTGCAAATAAGTTATGCTAATGAGCTCCTGCACCTCTTTTTCTACAAAATGACCCCTGATACTAATCATATAGCATCATCAATATGCACAGTTCTTTATAGAGTACAAGAAGGCAGGTTCCTCCCACAAAGAATTTGTCATCTGAAATGTGACACACAGGACACGGGAAAGCGACATTGGGGGCGGGGGGGGGGGGGATAGCACTGAGGATAAACACCAGAGGAATGGATGTCTCTCTTCCTGCAAAGCAGAAGACGGCAGTTTCGACAGAGACTAGAAAATAGACACTATTGTCCCAACGGGGAGAGTTGGAAAATGCATAGGATGGAAAGGAAGGAAGAAGAAAGCTGAGGGGACGGGTTCGGTAGTGGGTTGACACAGAAGCTTCAAAGGATGGGAAAAGGAAGGAAGCAGAGCTGACGAAAAGAAGCACGTCAGCCGAGAAAACAATCCCACTTTTGGGATAGGTAGGGTTGCCAACCTCCAGGTTGTGGCTCAAGACCTCCTGGGGTTATAAATGATCTGCAGGTGACAGAGATCAGTTATATTTCACCTAGAGAAAATGGCTGTTTTGGAAGGTGGACTCTATGGCATTATACCCCACTGAAGTCCCTCACCTCCCCAAATCCAATGCTCCTCATGCTCTATCCCCCAAATTTCCAGGTATGTCGCAACCCAGAGCTGGCAACCCTAGGTGTAGGGTTGCCACCTCCAGGTTGAGAAATTCCTGGAGATTTGGGGGTAGACCTTTGAGAGGGCAGGATTTGGGGAAGGGAGGGGCCTAAGCAGATTGTGATACCACAGTGTTCCCCCTCCAGGGGGGACCTTTCCTCCAGGGGAAGTGATCTCTGTCATCTGAACATCAGTTATCATTCTATGGTATCTCCAGGCCACACCTGGAGGTTGACAATCCTACTTTGCTACAGCCCCCCCCCACCCCCCCCAGGTCAATACATCTGCAGTGGCACTTTTGCAATTCATGTCACATTGCAAGGCTGTTCATAGCAACGCACAACACCGACAGAGTTTTCAAAGCTGCCATTTCAAAAAAAGTGCTTTACAACTTAAGAAAACATACTCAGGCAATTACTCTTTCCTCCGCCATGTTGCCAGAATTCACTGTAAGCCGCAGCTTTAAAGAAGAGATCTAAGGATCCTATCAACTCTTGAATCCTTACACTGGCTTTGGGCATTTCCTGATGTTTATGAGGAGCGCTCTAAGCCTGCAGCTGGGCTTTTGACGACAACAAAAAATGAACTTTAACTGACAGCAAAACCTTTTTGTTTTTAATGTATTAAAAGAAATGAAGGCCTCAGAAGTCTGGAGTTGGCACCAATCATTCTGGTATCATGTAAGAGATGGTTTTAAAGAACTAACTTCTTGGCCGGAGGGGACTGGATAGGTTTTTTCCCCCCCTTTTGGTAAGAGCTTTTGAGCGTTGATGAAGTAAAAATCTTGTTCCTCTTTTGATCAGCTTTTCTCATTTCCTTCAACACCAGAGAATGAAATGTCTGGATTTCCCCCACTTGCACCATGAGAAAACAGGTGCTGCTGCATTAATTAAAACACAGGCAGTGGGCAGGAATCCTCGGCTGGCAAATTAGGGTCACCAACCTCTAAGTGAGGCCTGGAGATCGCCTCACTTAGGCGATCACAACTGGCCTCCAGACTATAGCAATCAGTTTCCCTGGTGAAAACGGGTGCTTTGGAGGGTGGACTACGGCATAACATCCTTGCTGAGGTCCATCCACATATCCTGTCCTCCCTGGGCTAAAGCAGGGTTGCCAGGTCTCCCCCCACCCAGACCAGCAGCCAGGGATGGGGTGGTAGGATTGCCAGATCCAAGTTTGGAAACTCCTGGAGATTTGGGGATGGAGACTAGGGAGGACAGGGACCTCAGTGGGGTACGATGCCATTGAATCCGCCTTTCAAAACATCAATTTTCTCCAAGATAACTGATCTCTGTAGTCTGGAGATGACAATGAGCGGTAATTCCAGAGAATCCCAAGGTCCCACATGGAGGCTGGCATCCTTATGGCAGGCTTACCCCTCAAATTTCCAGGAATTTCTCAACCTACAGTTGGTAATCCTAGCCGTCTTTCAGATTCCACACCTCTTCTGAAACACCCATTCCCTTTAACCTTTCTGTGCATCTCTGCTCTATGAACAAACACTACCGTTTGGGGCCCAGCTTTCCCTTTCTTTTGACAAGGCTACCAAAGGGCATCGTTTGGACATGATCCATTGAGAGCTCCTAGCTGTTCCTCCCACTAAATTGACTAAATTGTAGGCACTACGTAAAAACATTTTTGGGTTTTTTCTGTGGTTTTGATCATGATTTTCTGGGAATTAGTACCCTGCCTTGCTTTCTTATTTACAGTTGAAGTCTCTTGGTGCTGGAAAGTGCTGTCAAGTTGCCACTGGCTAATGGTGACCCCAAAGGATGGCAAGAGACATTCAGAGATGGTTCACCATTCCATGCCTCTGCATGGCCACCTGGACTTCCTTGGTGGTTCTGGTCGCCACATCTCAGAAAAGATATTATAGCACTGGGAAAAAGTGCAGAAAAGGGCAACTAGAACTAGAACTGGAAGAGAGCAAAGGGGACTGTAAAAACTGCCGGACCAAAAGGACTACAACAGGAAGTGACGTGCGGAGAGCAGACAAGTAAGCAAGAGGAAGGGACAAAAGGAAACTACGGCAAGCCAGAAGCAAGGTAAATAGACTGTAACCTTTGACACGAACCATAGAAGAGTTGCGTCCGCCATTTTGGATTTATAAAATTTTTAAACATTAATATTTCAAAAACTACATAACTTAGAAGGCTAAAACCAGTGGAATTTGAACTGGCAAGACATGCTTGTCTGAATACACTAATTGGTGACTGATTTGGAAAACAAGAAAAAATCGATCTTTTTTAAAGTGACAAGACGGACCGCGGACTGAGATCGAGAGCAGCTACATGGTCCTCCCCTACAATGGCAGCAAAAAAAGAGAGAGAACTGTTAGCTGTTATGGAAGCAATGGAAAAAAAATGCTGGATGCAATAGGGGAGGTAAATGCAAAAATGGCAAGTGCAATTGGAGAAGTAAATATTAAAATAAATGTCATAGCTGCACAAGCAGATAAAAATTTTATAGATTTAAAATCCGAATTACAAAAGTTAACCACTAGAACACAAGACATAGAAACCAAAGTAAAAGAACTGGAAGAAAATACTCAAAAAACAATAAAGGATAATGACAGAATGGAAAAGATGATGCACTATAGAGACATGCAAAACCATCTGAGATTTAGAGGTATAGAGGAAAAATTAGGTGAAGATATTTTTACAAGAATGCAAGAAGCATTAGCAGATTTTTTACAAGAGGAGGAGGAAGCTGTTAAAGAACATATGGATCTTGTTTACAGAGTCAATTCTACGTACGCAAGAGACAAAAATATACCAAGGGACGTAGTAGTTCAATTTACAATGAAGAGGACAAAAGAACAAATCTACAAGAAATGTTTTACAGACTCCTTTGAAATAGGTGGAAAGAAAGTTATCGTAATGAAAGAACTGCCCAGAGCAATTTTGCAAGACAGGAAAAAATTCAAGCGTCTGACAGACAAACTGAAAGAGAAAAAAAATAAGATTTCGTTGGGAAATACCACAAGGACTGAGTTTTTATTATGGTAACAACAGAATAGTGATTAAAAATTCAGCAGAAATGTATGCCTTTGTTGGTGAGAACAAGGAAGAATTTGGTGATATTTAAGACTACAACAAGATGGATTACAAAGTACTCTCATGGAATGTAAATGGACTTAATTCACCCCAAAAACATAGAATGGTAGGACACTGGCTGGAGAAACAAAAATGTAGTATAGTTTGTATACAAGAGGCCCATCTTAAGAAACAAGACTACAAATATTTAATAAGAAAAAAGTTGGGAGAAGAATTTTTTTCATTGGCAAGTAATAAAAAGAATGGAGTGGTAACATATGCCAAAAAAGACTTGGAACCTAAACTAATATTTAAAGATAAAGAAGGAAGATACTTAGCTATTGAAATTCTGTTACACGGACAGAAGACTTTGATTGTAAATATTTACACCCCCAACGGAGCTAAAGAAATCTTTTTTAAAGAACTACAAATGGAACTGGACAGTGTAAACTATGAACAAATCATAATGTTGGGAGACTTTAATGGGACTGTGAATAATAAAATAGATAGGTGCTCAAAGAGAAAAGACGACACACTAGGGAAACTTCCAAAAAAATTTTTTTGAACTGATAAAACAGGAAAAGCTGGAGGATATTTTGAGGAAGGTTAACCCACAAGGGAAAGACTATATTTTTTACTCTAACAGACATGATTCACATTCAAGAATTGATATGATCTGGATGTCTATTAATCTAACATTTAAGACAAAAAAAGTTGAAATTCTACCTAGAATAATCTCAGACCACAATCCTTGTCTATGGACTTCTGGGCAAATAAAAAGGCAAGGGAGATGGAGAATAAATGAGGACTTATTAGACAACCAAGAAATAGTTAAAAAATTACATGAAGAGACAGATTTATATTTTCAAGCGAACATACAAAAAGAAGTAAAAATTCAAACTGTGTGGGATGCATACAAAGCAGTTATGAGAGGATTATTGATATCATTGAACGCTAAAGACAATAAAAAGAAAAGAGAACAATATGAAAACATTGTACAAGCCATTAAAATAAAAGAAAAGGAACTGAAGAACAGACCAGGAAAAAAAAAACTGCAAAAGGAAATTTGGATGTTACAAGACCAAGCAAAAGCTATTTTGAATCAAGAGACTTACTGGAACCTGAAAAAACTGCAACAAAAAGCATTTGAAGGTGCAAACAAACCTGGAAAGTATTTAGCATGGCAATTAAAGAAAAAAC
The DNA here is from genome assembly GCA_029233225.1 of Lepidodactylus listeri. Taxonomy (NCBI): domain Eukaryota; kingdom Metazoa; phylum Chordata; class Lepidosauria; order Squamata; family Gekkonidae; genus Lepidodactylus; species Lepidodactylus listeri. Next base: position 10,852,773 of record JARCFY010000013.1, read on the forward strand.
GTGAAAATAAATTTATTACTAAAGTGATACGGGACAATATTGAGATAATAGACAATAAGGGAATAAAAAGAGAATTTTTTAAATACTATGCAAAGCTTTTTACGAAGGAAAATAAAGACAGAAAAAGGATTAAAGAAAACCTACAGTCATTAAAATTACCAAAACCAACAGAGAAAATCAAAGAACTACTTAACAGCCCAATATCACTACAAGAGATTAAAAATGCAATAAATGACTCAAAACTAGGGGAAGCACCTGGATCAGATGGATTTATAGCTAAGTTTTATAAACCGCTACAGGAATCGATCTCACCAGTGTTATTGCTATTAATGAATGACATAGGAGTGACAGGTGAGGTCCCGGAGACTTGGAAAGAAGCAACCATCTCACTCATTCCGAAAGAAAGTCAAGATTTAACCGATGTTAAAAATTATAGACCAATTTCTTAAACAATGACTATAAATTTCTTAAACAATGACTATAAGATTTTTGCCAAGATTATAGCTGATAGGCTTAAGGAACATCTTAAAGAGACTATACAGACAGAACAAGCAGGATTTTTACCTAATCGCCAAATAAGAGACAACTTAAGAGTAGTAGTGGATGCTATAGAGTACTATGATAAACATCCGGAGAAGGAAGTGGGCTTTCTTTTTTTAGACGTGGAGAAAGCGTTTGACAATTTAAATTGGGATTTTATGTTTGAAGTGCTGGAACATCTTGGAATTGGAGACTATATGCTTAATCTTATTAAGTCAATATATAGTGAACAGAAATCCTCTTTAATAATTAATACTGAAAAAACAGATTACTTTAAAGTGGAAAAAGGAACACGACAAGGATGCCCACTTTCGCCGTTGCTATTTATTTGGATTTTGGAAGTCTTGCTACTAAATCTGAAAGAAGATAAAGAAATTAAAGGCTTAACAATAAAAGGTTTTTCTTTTAAATATAGAGCCTTTGCAGACGACGTGATGTTTATAGCCGAAGACCCTATGACTACACTACCATATTTGTTGCAGAGAGTAAGAGAGTTTGGTGATTTGGCTGGGTTTTATGTAAATAAGAACAAATCGAAAGTGATGTGTAAAAATATGTCAAATAATAAGCAAATTGAATTACAAAATCTTATAGAATGTGAAGTGGTGAAAAAGACAAAATATCTAGGTGTAAACCTAACAGTGAAAAACACTGATTTGTATAAGAATAATTATGAGAAACTATGGCAGCAAATTATGAGAAGAACAGTAATCGATACGTGGACAAGATATAAAAACTTTTTTCCAGAAGAGATACCTATGTGGATTGTACCTGCAGAAGTTTTAAATCCAGTATCACGTCACAAAGGACAAGATTGGTTGAAGTATAGAGACTTATTAACAAGACATGGTAAAGACTTTATATTGAAGGAGCAGCATCAGACGGACTTTGATTATGGTTGGTTAAGATATAGACAAATATATGACATGTATAGAAGTGATAAAAAATCCGGTTTTAGAGAAAAAAAATAATGAAATAGAACAAGTTTGGGAGGAAGGTGGGAAAAAATGATCTCTAAAATGTATAAAATTTTGTTAAAATGGTTTAACGCTGATGAAATGGTAAAAGAACAAATGGTAAAATGGGCGATAAACTTTAACAAAGACATTGAAATGGAATCTTGGGAATTTTTATGGAAAAATGCTATGGGTATATCTACATGTTATAACTTAAAAGAAAATTGTTTTAAAATGATGTACAGATGGTATATGACACCAAAAAAAATTGCAAATATTAATCAGAATATGTCTAACAAATGTTGGAAATGTAAAAAGAAAGAAGGTTCTTTTTATCATATGTGGTGGACTTGTGATAAAGCAAAGACTTATTGGTCTATAATACATGCAGAAATGGAAAAAAAATTTGAAATGTACATTTAAGAAGTTGCCTGAAATGTTATTGCTTGGACTTAAACTAGAAGAGATAAATGTAAAGAAAAGGACAATAATATGGTATATGATAACAACAGCAAGAATGGTGTATGCACAAAATTGGAAAAATGAAAAAATACCAGAGGTGTGGGAATGGTTGAAAAAATTGTTATATATGGCTGAAATGGATAAATGGACTAGAAAGTTGAATGACCTGTACTCAGAGACCTTTTTAGAAGATTGGAAAGATTTGAAAGAATATGTTGAAAAATACTGGGACATGAAAAATTACATTTATACATAATTATAATAACATAAAGCAATAGAATTAGAGTATATGAATGTATTAAGGATAATTAGATAATGAAGTTGTTTTTTATTTTAGAATTATATAAGAATATAGAAAGTAAGCATTAGTATATAAGTATTTTTAAGATATATGACCGTTACCAGAAATGTAAACATAGATATAAGTATTACTATTTAGGATAAAGTGGAAAATGTGTTATGCTTCAGATGTGGTGGGAAACCGCCAATACAAGATAAAAACAAGATTATACAAATAGAACAAAATGTTATATAATATGGAAAAAAGGATTTGTATAAGATAAATGTATCAATTTTAATGTTTTGAAAAATAAAAAAAAATTTACAAAAAAAAAAGAAAGGTTGAAGCGCTTGGGGCTCTTTAGCTTGGAGAAACGATGGCTGAGGGTGACATGATCGAGGTTGACAAGATTATGCATGGGATAGAGCAGGTAGAGAAAGAAGTCCTTTTCTCCCTTTCTCACAAAACAAGAACTTGTGGGCACTCGATGAGATTGCTGAACAGTTGGGTTAGAACAGATAAAAGGAAGTACTTCTTCACCCAAAGAGTGATTAACACGTGGAATTAACTGCCACAGGAGGTGGTGGCAGCTACAAGCATGGATGGCTTCAAGAGGGAATTAAGATAAACATATGGAGCAGAAGTCCATCAGTGGCTATTAGCCACAAAGTATAGATAGGAACTCTCAGTCTGGGGCAAGTGATGCTCTGTAATCTTGGTGGGTTTTTTTAGGGGGGGGGGTAACAGTAGGAGGGCTTCCTGCCCCCACTGCTGGACCTTCTGAAGGCAACTGGTGTTTTTGACCACTGTGTGACAGAGTGTTGGACTGGATGGGCCATTGGCCTGATCCAACATTGGCTTCTCTTATGTTGTCTCCCATCCAAGTCCTAACCATGGCTGAATCTGCTTAGTTTCACAAGATCTCACGAGATCGGGCTAGCTTGGGCCATCCAATTCAGGGCTGGGATCTCTCTTCTGCTGTTAAATTATCAGTTTAATCACACCTTGGCATTTTAATCTGCTGCAAATCTGAGGCATTTTTTTAAAAAATGGCTGGTTTTATTGTTTTAAGGTTGTTGTGGTTGCTGCTTGATTTTTAAAAAGCTTATTGTGTTTTGCTTAATGACGGTCTTGAGAACATTAAGGCTATAAAAGCCATATCTGAATTTCTTAAGCAAACGAATAACTGGACCCCACTGTGATATTATCAACATAACCTAACAGCTGTCTGCCGGCGAAATCCCTGGTTCCTGTGACCCTAGTCATCATTTTCCTGTTTATACTGGTACATCAAATGGACTTTTTGAAACTTCCCTGATTTGCCTTTTGTTCTCTTTTCTTTGTTCTCTGTCCACGTAGTCTTCCCTTCCCTGATCTCTCCCCCCCCCCCACTTGTTTGGAGATGACACACATGGGAAATGGATTGTGGTAGCAACAGGAGGTGCCAGACCCCATCAGCCCCATCCTTTAAAAATATCCAAAAACTTTGCATGCACAAACATACGTCCAATTGTATCATGGGGAAAAGAAACGAACATCAAAGCAAAGCACAAGCAATTTTTTTTTGCTTCATATAGGAGATGTGTTTATAGAGATAGCTGGATTCCTGCCACACAGCCAGTGTCGTGTATATTCAAAGATTTGCTGCCACTAATGCCAAAAATTGCTATACAGTTTATAATTCGGCATCTTGACAAATAAGTAGTTACTAACTCCCAGGTAGGGCCTGGAGATCTCCTGGAATTACAGCTCAGCTCCAGGCAACATAAATCAGTCCCCCAGAGGAAACAGCTGCTGTGCAGAGTAGATAGCATTGGACCCCACGGAGGTCCTTCCCCTCCCCAAACCTTACCACCCCCCAGGTTCTAGGGATATCAGCCTCTGGGTGGGACCTAGGGATCCCTTGGAATTACAGCTTATCTTCAGTCTATGTAAAAGTCCTACAGAGTCAGTCACTAACAAGTGTCCTTAAGCAGGAATGCTTTATTGAGAAAGGTCTGCTATGGTCATCCGCACTTCTTGTGTTAGTAATGGCAGGCACTGCCTTGGTTAGGACAATTATACATAATTCAAAAAGGGGTCTGTTAATGCATGGTAACCAATCAGCATGTCAGAGAAAAGGTGCCCAAAATACAGGTTTACAGTTCCCAGAGAAAAAGCAGGAAGGAGAGTCAGACAGGAGAAAAGATACATGGCCTAGCACTAACAGTCTCTTAAGGTTGGAGTAGCTCAAAGGGCGATAAGCGTGCCATGAGAAACATAACACTACATTCCACAGTCTTGATGTCATGAGTTCACACATCCCACCTCCCAGGCAGGAGATTGCAGAATTAGCTGACAGTCTACACAGATCAGTTCCCCTGGAGAAAACGGATACTTTGGAAGGAGGGTGACTGTATGGCATTGTACCCCCATGAGGTTCCTGTCCTCCTCAGGCTCCACCCCCAAATCTCCAGGGGTTTCCAAACCTGTAACTGGCAACCCTACCCCTCCCCCCCCCACCATTCCCCACAGGTGGCCAGGACAACCCTATCAGGCTCCACCCCCAGAACCTCTAGGAATGCCCCAACTGGAGTTGGCAACCTTATTTCCAGACCACCCCCTGGAAAAAATATGGCTGCTTGGGGGGATGGACTCTATGGCATTATATGTCGCTGAGATTCCTCCTTGCCCAACCCCGTTCTCCCTAGACTCCACTGCTAAACCTCTAGGGATTTCCCCAAAGGGTTACCTTTCTTCTAGAGCAGGGGTCCCTGAGCTTTTTGAGCCTGTGCAAACCTTTGGAATTCTGAGAGGGGGTGGTGATCCACCACTCCAAAACAGCTGCCACGGGTGGTGGAGCCTAATCCAAGATGGCTGCAACTACTTGTAAAAGAATTGTAGAAGGTGAATAAAAAAGAAATGAAGTAAAGCCAAGGGGGAGGGAGAATAAGGGGGAAGTTTTAAAAAAGGGAACCCTGGAGGAGGAGTGGAACCACAAAGCTGGATAGTTACTAGTCCTCCTGACGCTCCAGTGGCAGCTCCTGCTATTTCAGCCATGAAAGACCCTTTCCTTTGAATGAGAGCCACCAATAACAAGCCCTGCCTCACCAAAACCCTACCCACTTTCTGAAAAGCTTGGCAGGCAGCACAGTGCCTAAGGGCACGACGTTTAGAAACCCTGTCCTAGAAAATGTAAATAACCCCCACCAGGGGTCGTTTCGTAGAAAAAGAGGTGCAGGAGCTCATTAGCATAACTCATTTGCATATGCCACACCCCCTAACATGCCGGAAGGGTGTCAGAAGGCAACACCCACCCCTCAGGCTCCACTCCACAGGTGAGCCAAACTGACCTGCTCTTCCTCCATTCCCTTCCCCATCCAATACTTTGTGCAATAAAAATAAGTGTAAAGAACACACCCTCATTCTCTTCCTGCTCCCTTGAAACCACCAGGTTTCAAGTTGACTTGAGATACCCAGGACATGTGCACCACCCATCCCTTCCCCTTCCCCTCCCCGCAACAAGACACCCTGTGAGGTAGGTGGGGCTGAGAGAGGTCTTTTGAGAACTGCTCATGAGAGAACAGCTCTGAGAGAACTTGTGACTGGCCCAAGGTCACACCAGCAGCTGCAAGTGGAGGAGTGGGGAATCAAACCCGGTTCTCCCAGATTAGAGTCCAACTCCTGACCACTACACCAAACTGATGGGGTGGAAGCTACTTATGTGCCATGTGCCCAGATAAAAAATGGTATACTTAGAAAATTTATATGCCAGTTTGAGCAAGTCTCTGGAAAAGCAGCACACAGTCATAAAAGGAACAATGACAAAATTATCAATATTAAAACAAAACATTAAAAACAATGAAGACCCTAGCAGGGCTTTCCCCTGGGCGCTGCGCCTCTGCACTGTTCAGGGAAGCCAAGGAGGGGGCGGGGCTTGGTCATGTGCCCACCCCCTGGGCTCCTCACTCCCGGAGCTGCGCTCCTGTGCGCTCCTGCTCCATCGGACCCCTGACCCCCACAGTAATTACAGAGGAGGAGGAGTATTACAATGCCATCCTAAGTAGAGTTACATCATGCAGTGGACTTGGAGAGGTGTAACTTTAGGATTGCAGTGGTGGTCTGTTGCAGCACAATGAAGTATGAGTCTTGCAATAGCTTATGGACAAGGAAGTTTTATTATAGCACCCATTCCTTGACTACTGGTCACTTTGTCAGATACGAAGTAGCAGATTCTCACTATGCAGGTGTTCATATATGAGATTTTTTAAATTGAAGTTATTCCTATGAGAGCTGTACTATTCTTGATTGACAACCTTGGGGGACAGCCATTTCGTGGCCCCTACACTTTTTTTCTTCATAACCCCTGTCTAGTGAAAACTCTTATCTTGAGTGTGACATGGCGGTTCTACACTGTGGCCATTCTCTGCAAACATTTTTTTTGTGCATGCAGAATTACAGCAAGGATCCAGACTTGTTGGGGGATATTGTGCTTTCGAAGTCATTTACTATGGTTGCCAACTCTGGGTTGGGAGATTCCTGTACATTTGGGGGTGGATCCTGGTGTGGGTTTGGGGAGGGGAGGCACCTCAGCAGGCTATAGTGCCACAGAGTCCACTCTCCAAAACAGCCGTTTTCTCCAGGGGGACTGATCTCTGCAGTGTGGAGATCTGTTGGCATTCCTCTTCCCGTGCTGTTGATGTCAACAGGCGGATAGCTCTGTAATTTTTTTTTTAAAGTTGGAACTGATTCGTGCTGCTACACCATGACACCTAATGGCAGAAACAGAAATGGCATCAAATCGCAATGGCATGATTGAAAGCCAGCATAGTTTAATGGTTAGATTCTCAGACTGGGATCTGGGAGAACCAGATCTGAAGCTCCACTCGGCTACGGAAGCCCGCTGGGTGACCTTGAATCGGCCGTGCTCTCTTTCAGCCTAACTTACCTCAGAGGGTTGTTGTCGCAGGAATATGATGGAAGAGTGCAGGACAGCATTGTGAGCCACTTCAGATCCCCACTGGAGAGAAAAAATGGGGTATAAATATTTAAAGAAATAAAAAGCCTCCAACTGGTCATCCCCCAAAGACCTCTCAGATAGAAGAGTTCTTGTGATCTTTCCAACAGCCGTGAATTAGCAGGCCTGGTAAGCAATCTTAGGTAATCATTTCCACCTAGAAAATGTGTTCCAGGCAGTGAAGGTGGGGCAGGCCTCACCAGTGAAGACTCTCAGATCCGTCAGCCTGACATCGGCATGATGCTGCACTTGCATATGGTTCAGGGTACCCCTATTTATCAGAGCAGGATTGCCAGCTCTGGGTTGGGAAACACCTGGAGATTTTGGAGGTGGAGCCTGAGGAGGGTGGGGTTTAGGGAGGGGAGGGACTTCGATGGGGTATAATACCACAGACTCTACCTTCAGAAGCAGCAGTTTTCTCCAGGTGAACTGATCACTGTCACCTGGAAATTGGTTGCAATTGCAGGAGATCTCCAGCCACGACTTGGAGACTGTCAGCTTTGTAACTCAGACATCCCTGCTTTTGGAATCTGTTTCTGGTATTACATTGCCCTGATGTTTCCTTTTTTTTTTTTTACTTTTGTGAAGATGTTGCTGTGCCTTTTGTTAGTGTGAGACACTGGAGCTATCTTCAGGGTTCACCTGTCCCCTCAGTCTCTAGAAGTTAAATCTTGAACTGGTTTCTGGGTACACAGGCAATCTGTCTCTCTCACACGCACATCCACCTTCCAAAGCAACCATTTTCTCCAGGGGAACTGCCTCTGGAGTCTGGAATTCAGTTGTGAATTCTGGGAGATCTTCAGGCCCCACCTGGAGGCTGGCAGAGCAGTACATCCTCTGTTTAAGCAGAGCCTCCTCAGACTACCTGAGCACATGGGAGGGGAGGGAACACAGCATTTTACTGGCCTTAATTCTCACATTTAATTGGGTGGAGATGGGGGGGGGGGAGGGGGAGGAAAGCTAGAGAAAACTGGCCCATTAATTGCTTCCACAACTTTTAACCCAGCCCAATGAAAGATAATTAGGAATCACAGTCAGAAATTCAAAGGAAGGGTTTAGAATGTCGATTAAAAAGAAATACAGAACTAATAATACATCAGGTACTAATGAATAGGCACCAAAAGCCAAATCTCTCCTTCAGTTCCTGAATTTGACAGCTCCTGTCTTCAATTGTGTCCTTTAAATAGCTTTGGTGACAATATGGATTATTTTTGTTTCCCTTTGAAAACATGCCTTTCTCCAGCAATTGGCAACTCTTGTTTCTGGAGTTTTAACCCTTTGACCCTTGGAGAATTCTCTGCAGTCTGTTAAGCCATAAACTTTCCCAATGTTTGGTAAAAGAGCCCGGGCAAGCCCTAATCAGTGCTCTTAAAATAGGGAACACGTCCACCGTAACTCTCTATAGGGTCTGTTAAATGGTTATCCTAGATTTATATTTGAACAGTAAAGATATTAGCCGCTGGAAGCAAAGCTGCAGCTGTAGCTGGATCAATTCATGCAAAGGGTATGTACGATCCCCAGAAAAAACAATGTAGGGCAATAATTTTTGGATATTTTCTGGGCCCTTTTTTGACCTGTCTGTTGCATTTCCTTACATTAGATAAAGGTTTCCCTTGCTCGAGAGCCAGGCGAAAACGACTCTAGGGATGCAGTGCTCATCTCCGTTTCCAAGCCGAAGAGCCAGCGCAGTCCAAAGACGTTTCCATGGTCATGTGGTCGGCATGACTAGACGCCGAGGCACACGAAACGCTGTTACCTTCCCACCAAAGTGGTACCTATTTATCTACTTGCAATTTCTTGCCTTTGAACTGCTAGGTTGGCAGGAGTTCCTTACATTAGCTCTTAATAAAAACAAACAAGCAATACCCTACTAAAGGATTGAAAGGCAAACCACTTCTTGCTTGTTTTAGCCATTTAGTGCAAAGACCTGAGATGTGTGGGTGCTGAAAAATATTAAAATTAATTTTATTTTGTTACATTACATAATGTGTGTGTAAACTGCCGACTTATGGTGATCTCATAGGGTTTTCAAGGCAAGTGGTTAAGCAGAGGGGACTTATGTGGTTCTCCTCTCCCACACTTCATACATATATCAACCCTGCGAGGCAGGTTAAGCTGAGATATATTTATTTATTTATTTATTTTTCGCATTTTTACCCCACCCTCCCCGCAAGCGGGCTCAGGGTGGCTTTTCTCCATTGCTTTGTCTTCACAAAAACCCTTTGAGGCAGGTTAGGCTGAGAGACATATCTGGTTCTCTTCTCTTCCACTTCATCCTCACAGCAACGCTTTGAGGCAGGCCTGCAGCAATGCTGGGGCTATTTGGGGCTCAGCCCCCTTACTTAAATGCGCAGGCCCACAAGGTTTTCTGGCTAAAATGCTTTTTAAGTCAGTTTTTAGCATGTCTTTAAAGGTGCATGCTCCTGCGCTGTGGCGAACAGGGCACCGAAAACAGCCTCGAGAAGTCTGGCCTACTGGTCCACCCTTTGTGCATCCTCCCCAGCAGTTCCCTCCTTTTTTTAAAAAAAAAAAACCCAGCTGTGCTCCAAAAACAGCCTGAAGAAGCCTGGCCAGGTCTGCCTTCCCCACCTTTCCCCACTTAAAGAAACTATCTGGAAGCAGCAGCTTGATTCACTTGGCTGGATCCTTCAAGACTTACCCTTCTGTCTCTGCCTAGTCTGCCTGTGGAGGCTAACTGTCGTTCGTTAGGAAACCAACTGTGATGTAATAACGAAGTCATGGTTTAAACAATTAGATTTTTTAAAAATGCATCCAGTGTATAACAAGTCATTAAAGTTGTTTCCTTTGAAGCAAAATGGTTTCAAATCTATCTTATGACGGTGCAGCACTCATTGGACCGACAGAGGGAGCGTTAAGTTGCAGTGAGAACATGAAGGGTGAAAGGTCTCATCTGATGAAACTTTAAGTGAAACAGTCCAATGAGCGCTGCACCATCATAAGATAGAATGGAGACCATTTTGCTTCAAAGGAAACAATGTTAATAACTTGTTATACACTGGACACATTAAAAATATCTTTTTTTCTAATTGTTTAAACCACGACTTCGTTATTGCATCACAGTTGTTTTCCTAATGAACTACTGCCTGTATCGTGAGCTCTCCTCCTCCGACATTACTTATGTGGAGGCTAACTGGCTGCTGCTTTGCAGCTGGGGAAGCAATTCCCGAGCGAGCTTCGCCACTGCAGGGAACGGAGAGCGCAAAGAGGCTGGACCAGGTATAAATTTAGCCTTCTCATATACTGGGAGGTAGGAGGCATGCTGCCTTTAAAAACAAAACACCTTAAAAATTCGAAAGCTCCTGGGGGAAAAAAACCCCTAGCTATGGGCCTGTTGTGAGGCAGGTTCAGCTGAGATATGTAGTTTTCTTCCCCACCATTCCATCCTCACAACAACCCTGTGAGGCAGGTTAGACTGAGAGACATATGTGGTTCTTGTCTTCATCCTCACAAGTACCCCGGGGTAAATTAGGCAGACAGACAAGTGAATGAGCCATCATCACCCAGGGAATCTTGTATACTGGGTGAGGGTTCGAGCCTGGATCTTGCAGATCCTAGTCTGGGACTCTAACCAGTGCTTCCTCTCAGCTGTGGAGACTTGTGAACAAAAATTCTACTTTGTGAGCTACTGGCATTAAAGTTGTGAGCGAGCGATTTGGCTGCTGCATAAATCAGTTTGCTCTGGGGCCATCCTTCCTGAGCTAAGACAAAAATCTGTGAGTTGGAGGCTAAAAAACTAAGCTAGCTCACACTAACTCAGCTTAGAACAATGACTTTAATTGCTCCACTAACCTTTAGCAACTGTTGTTTAGCTGGCAGTTACTTCCTACAAAGCTTCACTGAGCTTCTCTTTCTAGTAGTGTCAAGGATGTGATTTGTTGGTCCACTGCTCCATCTGCTGGAAGTCGTATAATCTGCCTCTGAGTCTCCTTCAATGCCAAATAAGCATTAAAAAAAAACCCTCTCGAAATAACACTCATTTATTTTCTAGATTAAAACGGGAGGCACATTTCATTCTTTTGCCATAAAAAAGTGTCACATCAATTTAGTTGTTTTACAATATCAAGCACGCATGTTCTTTAATTTTTTAACGAGTGGTTCAATTTTTTAAAAAAAGTCAAACGCTGAAGACACTGTAAAACATAAATGTTAACAATACACAGTCATAAGGAAGAATGCTGCTGGATCCAAGCAAGATAGAGGAATGCCTCACCAATATTGCCTCCTCTAACTCCTGTGATGATCTGGGCCGCTAGAAACTTCAAAAGTCCCCCATTACTGACCTCACAACAACCCTACAAGGTAGGTTAGGCTAAAAAAATTGATTGGCCCAGGGTTAGACTAGAGCAGGGGTGGCCAAACTGTGGCTTGGGAGCCACAAGCGGCTCTTTCACACATATTGTATGGCTCCTGGCAGGCTCTCCAGCTATTTGCTCTCTCTCTTTCTGTCTGTCTCTCTTCCTTCCTTCCTTTCCCTCCCCCATCCATTTGCTTTCTTTGTTTCTCTCTCCTTCTTTCTTTCCACTTCATCCTTTCTTTCCACCTCTCTCTCTTAGACACATTGTGAGGTTCTTGCTATTGGGGGGGAAACGGTTTTACCTTTAAACCCTCCTTGGGTATATAAACTTGGTAGTTTTCAACAGCCACCAGGAATTTAAAACTCCAAATCTCTTTCTTTTGGTAGTATGACCTAGGGTCTGGGCACTTCAGAGGACTATGTGGCCCTGAGGAGATACTGTACTAATTTCTAGGATAAGTTTAAACAAAAATTGATTTATTTAATAAAGAACAAAATAGGTTTCTGGTTATTTTGAACAGCTGCTGAAGAAGGGAACTTGTAAATATAACTGGTAATGCTTGGTGCTACAAACAGTCTCTCAAACTCCAAACTCCACTCTGACAGGCTTATCTGAGCCACCCTGAGCTAACTTTGGACGGGATAAAAGTTTGAGCAAATAAATAAATAAATAATCTCTGTCTCACTCTCATTCTCTTATATAGATAGCCACCCAGGCTAGTCTCTTTGTTTTATTCACACAGAATAAAGATTTGTCTAACCACACAGTTTAGAAACAACTTGGCTCTTTTCCATATAGACTTCTCTCACAAAACTCTTATGGTCACACAGACTATCTTCAAAACTCCCATAGTCACAGACTATGCAGTCTGTCCAAACACAGAACTCTTCATAGACAAAACCACTCTCCCGGAATCCTCAGAACCTGTCTTCCCACACTCTCAGTCACCAGCCAATCAAAATCACACTTGTCTACTTTGTCTACTCTGGGAAGCCAGTTTGGTGTGGTGGTTAAGGGCAGGGACTCTAATCTGGGAGAACCGGGTTTGATTCCCCACTCCTCCACTTGCACCTGGCTGGATGACCTTGGCAAACTGTAGTTCTGTACCAGCTGTTCTCTCAAGGACAGCTTGGGAAAGAGCTCTCTCAGCCCCACCTACCTCACAGGGTGTCTGTTGTCAGAAGGGGAAGGGGAAAGGAGTTTGTAAGCCGCTCTGAGACTCCCTTGGGGAGTGAAGGGCGGGGTATAAATCCAATCTCTTCTCTTCTGTCACCCCCCCACAGTATTGCAGTCAAACTAAACATTTAAAGGAACACACACCAAAACATGAAATTATTACACATATAAATATCATTAGCAAACAAATAAATATCATTGGACAAATAAATATCAATATCCATTTCCCCCCATTTGTTCTTATTTTTGGCAGTCTCATTTAATCTTAATAGATAGCAAATTTGTATATTTTCCAATAAAAATGTGTAATATTTCTCCATATCTTGTGGCGCTCAAAACATCTGACATTTTTCTGTGTGGCTCTTTACCTTAAGAAAGTTTGGCCACACCTGGACTAGACCAACTAAAGGTAGAGTTGGGAAACAGATTTACAAGGGGTAGGAACCGGAGAACAGAAACCATTTTGGAGCTCATGTGACGATACAGCAACTCTGCACATGTTGAGAAGTGGCCTATGGCCTTGGACTCACAAACTCCACAATTTGAGGAAGGGCCAGTGCAGGGTAGCAGACTAAGTCCTGGAAACTCCTACCACCCCACGAAGCTTGGGCCAGCCACTCTCAGCCTGACCTACCTCACAGGGTTGTTGTGATGATAAAAAAGGGGAAAGAAGACCAGGTATACCTTCTCGAGTTCCTCGATGCAATAAAAATGTACTAGTTCAGGGGTGGGCAAACTTGCTCAGCGTAAGAGCCACCTAGAACAGGGGTGGCCAAACTTGTTTAATGTAAGAGCCACATAGAATAAACATCAGATGTTTGAGAACCACAAGACATGAACAAATATTACCTGCTTTTATTGGAAAATAAGCAAATTTGCTTTTTATTTACATTAACTGCCAAAAATAATAACAAAAGGGGTAAAAGCCGATATTGATAATATTAATTTGTCCAATGATATTTGTTTGCTGGTATTTAGCTTCCCCAGCCGCCCTGCTGGGAGCCACATAATATACGTGAAAGAGCCGCATGCGGCTCCCAAGCCACAGTTTGCCCACCCATGCATTAGTTTATACAGCTGCCAACTCTAGGTTTGGGATTACCTGGAGATCTGAGGATAGAGCCGGGGGGGGGGGGGGGCTTTAGGAAGGAGAGGGACTTCAGTAGAGTATAATGCCACACAGCGCAGTTCCAAAGCAGTCATTTTCTCCGAGAGGGAATTTTATAAAATTAAAAAAACACACTAAACATTTAAAAATGTGCTATTTATGTAGTCCGGAGATGAGTTGTAATTCCAGGGCTCTCCAGCCCTCACCAGGAGTTCGGCAACTCTGATTTAGTGTCAACATGACTACCGGACAGGCAAAGCGCTCTACAAAACCAACGAGCAGATTATTGGAAATCAAGTCTTAAATTGCACTGATAAAACCGAGGGGACTGCGCAACGAGCGCGCACACTTAATTTTAAAAAGAGGTTCCCTGCCTTCGTCTCTCTCCATTGATCCCCGGATGCGCCCGAGTCGAAACCTTTCGGAATCTTTCAATACCTGCGGAGCGCGGACGAGGCGCCAAGGCGAGCGCGAGGACTCTCAACGGGCAACTGGCGCGCTCAACCCGCTTTTTAAAGCTTCCCTCGCGGGGACGATTCACCGCCGCCCTTAGTGTCCCTCCGAGGTTTTTTTTTTTTTTTTTTAAACGTTAAGAAAAAGAAACCCGAGAGAAGAGAACACGAGTGAGAGGAACCCGGAAAGCGGAAGGGGGTGGGGTGGGAAGCAGCCGAGGTTTGAAATCTTTTGCGTGTTTTTGTAAGAGTTGAAGACCTCAGAAGATCGGCGGAGCGTCTTCCCGCGCGCGCGCGCCGCGGAGGGATCCCCCCCCCCCAATTCCGGACCGCGGCGCGCGCTGTTCCGCCGCGTGAAAACGGCCGTTGGCGTGAAGCGCCGGCTTCTTCGAGGCGCGTGCTGCGGCCGGGCGGGAAGCGTGTCTGGGCGAGGCCGTCGCGCGTCGGAGCCGCCCTTGGAGGGAGAGGCGAGGCGGGGGCAGGAACGGAGGAAGGTCTTCGTCGCTGTCTGTGATATTTCTGTACCGGGTGTGCGTCGTTATCCTGGTACCCCCCCCCCCCCCAATATAGTAGGGGGCGCGTCGCCGAGTCCTGACGTCGATTTATTGAGCCGTTTCCTCCTCCTCCCCCCCCCCCCCCATTCCTCCAGCCTCATTTAATTTCAGTGCGTGGCGCAGGGAGTAATTCTGGTTCGTGGGAGGGCCGTAATTGGTGTGCATTTTGGGGGTGGTGGACGAGCCTTGTTCTAGGTGGGAAACCGTTAAGGGGTTTTCTTCTGTTTTTAAGTCCCGCGGCACCTTCTTAAGGCCAGCAGAGTTTTGTTCGAGGAATGCGCTTTTCGTGTACGTGCGCACTTCTTCGGACACGTGTTCACGGAGGCGCCTACCTTGAATGAAGCTTTGCCGGCCTTAAAGGTGCCGCTGGACGAGAGTCTCAATTCGGTTCGCCGCACGCGCTGTTTATTATTGGGGCGGGGGGGGGTGCTACTCCCAGGCAATGCTCCCTCTAAGCTGTGGAGTCTTGTGAGCAAAAATCCTGTTTCGTGAGCTACTGGCGTTAAAGCTGTGAACCAGCAGTTTGGCTACTGCATAAATCAGTCTCCTCTGGGGCCTCGCCCTTCCTGAGGTAAGATAAAAATCAGTGACCTGGAGGCTAAAAAACTGACCTAGCACACACTAACTCAGCTTAGCGGGGACACTGCTCCCAGGTGCTTTCGTGGATTTGACCCTTCTTCCCCTTACCCCGCTGCATTTTGAAAAATTTCCAGTAAAAGGGTTGTCCAAATGTTCGTTCTAAATACCCCCCCTTCTCTCGGAGAGCCAGTCTGGTGTAGTGGTTAAGTGCGCGGACTCTAATCTGGGAGAACCGGGTTTGATTCCCCGCTCCTCCACTTGCACCTGGCTGGATGACCTTGGGCAAGCCATAGCTCTGTACCAGCTGTTCCCTCAAGGACAGCTTGGGAAAAGAGCTCTCTCAGCCCCACCTACCTCACAGGGTGTCTGTTGTGGGGAGGGGAAGGGAAAGGAGTTTGTAAGCCGCTCTGAGACTCCCTTGGGGAGTGGAGGGCGGGGTATAAATCCAATCTCTTCTTCTTCATCTACTCTTTCCCCCCCCCCCCCCCCCCATCAAGCACTTTTTCTGGTGCCCACAAAGTGCTTTTAGAAAATGGGCAGGGCTGGATGGGGCTTTTTCCAGCAAGTCTTCTGTTTGCTCACTGGAGATATGATAAGTTTTTGCCTAGTCTTTAAAAAGCGTTGCTTTGGCAGGAGCTGCCACCATGCCATAAGGCTCTTCATCGTGTGACTAAAGGTAGGCCATGGAAGCCATTTTATGACTGGCTCTGCCACCTGTGGCAGCCGTTTTTCAGCCTCACACACTGGCTGCGGTGACACACTCTAAATAATCCACATTAAGGGCACTTTCAAACTGGATTTTACTGTGTGAACTAGCGAAATCCAGTTGGAAAGTACACTGAAAGTGGATTATATAGTCTGTGTGACTGCAGCCCTTGTTCCATCAGCATTCCAATGGTGCCCACAGGCTCGAAAAGGTTGACCACCCTTGCGTTATTCCTTCCTCCATACACGCTCTTAATTGCAAAAACATCTATTTGCACACGCTTTGTTATAGAAAAATCTTACTTTTCACATGCATACCTGTTTATGGCTTCTCTTATTGCTTACTGTTAAAAGCCAGGATGGGTAGTCATGATTGTTTTATTCAAACAGAATCTATATATCTGATAGCCAAGTTGCCCCCTCCATGCGGATATTTAAATCCACGCTTGGGGGGCAGGGAGATTTTTCTGCAAATGTGGGGGACTCCCTACGTGTGCAGAAAAATCTGAAAAGTGAAAAAAAAACCTTTGGTGGGGATATTTAAATCCCCCCAAAAGTTAAAGAGCGTAGGGGAAGGGGGGGGAGATTGGCGGGGCCGGGGCTTGCCATTGTTGCCCGCGGGAGAGGAGGAAGCCTTACATTTGGCTGGAGCTCCTTCTCCCCCCCCCCCCGCGGGTCCCCCCTCTTGTATAATCTATTTTTCTAGTCCCACAGACTAGAAATTTCACACAGACTTTCTTCAAACTTCTTCCTCTCTCAAGACACACACAGAAATCCTGGAGATAACCATACACAGATTCCTCTTGGAACCTCTCTTCACTCTCTCAGTCTTCAGTCAATCAAATCACACTTGTCTCCCCCTATCACCCCCTCACAGTACTGCAGTCACATGCAACATTCAAAGGAACATGAACACCAAAACATGAAATTATTTCAGGGGTACTCTTTAAATTTTACTCAGTAAACATAAGATAAAACCAACACATTAAATTCATGTTCTATTTAAAGCACTGAAAAAAATCAGTTCAAAATTTTCCTGAAAACCCATTTCCCTGTTTGAGAATATATTTTTTTTATCTATAGGAATGTGATAAGAGTAAAAATACTTGCACATTTTGTCTCATAGCAGCAGTTTCTGGGGCACCATGTCAGGCAGAGCAAGAGCCAGAGCGAGGGGAAGAGCCCGTGGTCAGGAGACGACTACACCTGCTGTGGGACCCCCTACAGTAAGTATGAAGCCTGAAGTCTGGATTTAGCAGTAATCTACTCCATAGAAGTTTGTGCAAATTAGATTCTCTTGACTGGTTAATAACAGCTTCATAAAGCAGAGTTGAAGAGGATACGAGAATGTTGTAAACAGCTTTGGCCCCCATTCCGGGACTTTTCCATTCAAGGGCTTTGATGGGGATACTCAGTTGTGTGCCCAAGTGTACAGCGGCTGATTCAGATTGGGTTGGCCTAGTGTTGCTGGAGTTCTGGGATTTCGATAGATCTCCAGACTAGATCAGTTCCCTTGGAGGAAAATGTTAGCATTAGAGGGCAGAGAAACAGAAGTCATAGAGTGACATCACATCCCTACTGAGCTCCATCCCCACATCACCTGGAATATCCCAAGCTGGAGTTAGCAACCCTTAATGGAATCCTAATGAATGGGGAAATGGAGTTGAAGCCTCCCTCCCTCATTTTCATAATCTGAAATGGCTGTGTGGGGGGGGAATCACTTAACTGATGGCTGCATGTAGTACTCTCCAGATGGGGGGGGGGGAAGGGCCCCTGGAACAGTTTCAGGGTTGGAAATTGGTGGGTAGTGGAAGGCTTCAGCAGCCACATTGCTAGCGTCCCTAAATTGTTCCCCACACACCGAAGAACTGAGTTCTGAACATGGAATTTGCTGCTGTGATGAACTAAAACTAGCCTGAGTGTAGGCAGTGGCAGAGGCTCACTCTGATTGGTGAGCCGCCTCCATGACAATGGAATGCATTCAGGAGGGGGCTCGGAGGGGAAAACAGAGCTTTACGGTTGGGGGGGAAGAGGTTGGTTCAGAGAGAGAGTTATTATTGAGTAGAGGCTTCTAGTGGTTTCCTTCTGAGAGAAAACTCTCGGTTTGTGGCACAGTGACGGGGTGTCACAGAGAAGAGGGACAGATAAACCTCTGCTGAGAGGTTTTGCCAGAGTCAAAAGGGCAGACCTCTGTTTAAAAGAAAAACACCAACTCACCTAGGGAAGGACTGTAGTTCTGTTATCCAGGGAAAAGTCTGAGGAATAGACAGGTCTCCAGCACAAAGGGAGGAAACTGGGTACTTGAGAGTGAATGGTCGGTGAAAGGACCCTCAGGCGTATGTCATTTCTAGTTTCCTCAGGGGTGCTTAAAGGAGAAGAGTCTAAAGAGGGACTAGTTGGGATCCAGAGTCCAGTCAGACTTCACCGAGAGGTTGTATTTGGGCAGAAATAGTTTTGAACCAATCAAACAACATCGTAAAGTCACAGTGTTTAAAAGGGTTGTCAAATCAGGGGGGACCTGATTTATTAATTGTTTATGATTTCTAGCGTTACAATTGCCTACCTATTTTAGAGAAATATCTTATAGGGTTTATTGAAGAAGAAGAGAAGAGATTGGATTTATATCCCGCCCTTCACTCACTTAAGAGTCTCAGAGCGGCTTACAACTCCTTTCCCTTCCCCTCCCCACAACAGACACCCTGTGAGGTAGGTGGGGCTGAGAGAACTCTTTCCCAAGCTGTCCTTGAGGGAACAGCTGGTACAGAGCTATGGCTTGCCCAAGGTCATCCAGCCAGGTGCAAGTGGAGGAGTGGGGAATCAAACCCGGTTCTCCCAGATTAGAGTCCGCGCACTTAACCACTACACCAGACTGGCTTATTGTTTATATTAATTCTGTCTGAATTTTAAGAAGCCTTCAGCAGTGTTAATGGCGTTCATATTGGGGACTGGCTGGTTGCCCACTGTTTAATTCATATAAAAATCTTTTAAAAAGAACAATTTCCCCATTTTCCTGCCTTTAATAAAGAATAAATCTTTGTTCTTATTTTATTTAAAACCACTCTATCAGTTTCATTCTTTTATATTTGTCAGGGAAGGTTTGGGCGCCAAGGGTCCCCTTTATCTAAGTGTGAAGGGTTCCTCACAGCTGCGTATGTCTGGGGGAATGCACACTGGAGCCAAAAATCCTAACTATAAATACACGTTGATGGGGTCCGAACTGGCAGAGACTGGCCAAGAGAGAGATCTTGGAGTTGTAGTAGATAACTCAGTGAAAATGTTGAGACAGTGTGTGACTGCAGTGAAAAAGGCCAGTGCTATGCTGGGGGTTATTAGGAAGGGAATTGAAAACAAATCAGCCAGTATCATAATGCCCCTGTATAAATCGATGGTGCGACCTCATTTGGAGTACTGTGTACAGTTCTGGTCGCCACACCTCAAAAAAGATATTATAGCATTGGAAAAAGTGCAGAAAAGGGCAACTAGAATGATAAAAGGGTTGGAACACTTTTCCTATGAAGAAAGGTTGAAGCACTTGGGGCTCTTTAGCTTGGAGAAATGACGGCTGAGGGGTGACATGATCGGGGTTTATAAGATTATGCATGGCATAGAGCAGGTAGAGAAAGAAGTACTTTTCTCCTTTTCTCACAATATAAGAACTCATGGGCACTCCAAGAAATTGCTGAGGAGTTGGGTTAGAACAGATAAAAGGAGGTACTTCTTCTCCCAAAGAGTGATTAACACGCGGAATTCACTGCCACAGGAGGTGGTGGCGGCTACAAGCATAAACAGCTTCAAGAGGGAATTAGATAAGCATATGGAACAGAGGTCAATCAGTGGCTATTAACCACACAGTATAGATAGGAGCTCTCAGTCTGGGGCAGGGGATGCTCTGTATTCTTGGTGCTGGGGGGGGGGGGCAGTAGTGGGAGGGCTTCTGGTGTCCTGGCCCTACTGCTGGACCTCCTCAGGGTGCCTGGTGTTTTTGGCCACTGTATGACACAGTGTTTGACCGGATGGGCCACTGGCCTGATCCAACATTGGCTTCTCTTATGTTCTCAATGGAAGGAACACCTAAGTTGGGCCCTTAAACAGTCAGTAGATTTCAGCTTTATGCAGAAGCAGAAGAAATTCCTGTCTGAACTCTCTCTTTCCAGGGCTTTTTACCTCTGAACTTTTTCAAACTTCATTCACCCCACTAGGTTCCACAACCGGGGTATGGACCAACTAGGCCACAGCCGCCTCAAGCGGAGCCATCAGCAGAAGGAGGAGAACTGGTGGGGCGTGGGCGCCAGAAAAGAGGAGCTGCTGCACCAAGATCCGAGGGTAAAAGCTCAGTGGGAGAGCACTTTTCTTCTAGTACCCAGTTATCTGTTGAATGGAGTCCCCATATCATTGCAACATCTGTGTAGCATTGCATTTGGTGTGTGTTTAGAGGTTACATTTATTGGCATTTGACTTTTACACTACAAATAGAGGCTTTGTGGCAAATTTGTATTGCCAGTCGTAGTGCAATCACATTGTTAACCGCCCTCCTTTTTTTTTTTTTGCTAGTGCTGGGTTTGACTCCCAGGTTGCTGTTACCTTGACACAACAAGGATGAAGAAAAAATGGGCTGCACCATCAATGTGCCAACAAAAAGGAGAAAATGCCAAGTGATAGTTGACTGGTTTATTATCGTACAAAATCCCAATGCGTTTTGTGTAGAGGCTTCGTCGGGGGGGGGGGGGGATCAGAGCATTCACCTAGTGCTGGAACTGTCCACAGAAATTAGATCAGTCAACTATCACCTGATCCTCCCCCCCCCCCCCCCCCACATTGGCATAACTGGCATTTCACTGATAGAATGATGTTTCTGTTGGTCGTGGACTGAAGGCTGGTTTCTGTTCAATATTCTCTCCCACTGCAAACCCCTGCTTTGCTGCTCACACTGTTCTAGGGGGTCAGATCAGAATTTTGAGGTACACAAAAGTCTGCAATGGCAAGGGGAGGCAAAGAAGTTCCCTTCCTCTGTTGTCACTATGCGTGCAGCTTAGGGCACTGCTGTCTATAATTCAAGCAATTAGAAATTCTAATCAGGCAGTGTTCATTATGAAACTCACTTGCCTTCTTTTCTGTTTGTGTTGTGATTGTAACCTTTGCAATGTTGTGTATTATGGTACTTGAGTTGTGAAATGTCCATTGTCATCCTGCCTAAGTTTTTGCTTGCTCCAAGATTTCCACCTTACTGCTTCTCAAGTAGCAATGGAAGTGGAGTTGCTGTTGGTGAATTTCTTTGACTGTGAGTCTGTGTCAACAATTTAGGCTGGCAAGAAGTATGTCTTCTGATTTAAGTGATCAGGGCTTCTTGCTTCCATTTAGGAATGTTCTGTTTTTATTTATATAATTAGAAAATTCATAGCCTGCCTCTCCAGGGGCGGCATATAAAATAATTGACAAGTAAGTGCAAGTCATGATAAATGTTTGCTCTTGAAATGCAGAACTGCAGATTTCAGCTGGCTTTCAGGAAATGACATTAGGAGAAAGAGGTGGACGTCGTAGAGACTTCCATGATCTTGGTGTAAATACACGCCAGTCAATGGAGCATGTTAGAGAATCTAAAACAGGTATGTAGCATTTTTAGGTATACTTCGTATAGTTTATAGGTGCATCATGCTAATAAATGACAGCTGTTTAGAATCAGAATACTTTCAAGACCCCGTCACAGTCCAGGATACAGTGGGGAGCCTCAGTTCTTCTAGGCTTCTCTTTCTGGCCTCATGTGATTTCTGCATCTTCCCCCACTAACTTGAGCTTGCTTTGTATTTAGTATGCTCCTTCATTACTACCTTGGGAAATGGTGATTTGATGGATAGATAGGAGCAGTGGTGTAACTGAAGATGGCTACCTTCTAGTGCATAGAGTAGTTTTTGTTGTGCAGCTGATAAGAGATGGCTGATACTTGAATGCTTCTCCTCAGGTGCCTCAGGTACTATAATAAAGCTCAGTACGAACCATTTTCGGTTGAGTTCTCGTCCTCAGTGGGCCTTATACCAGTATCACATTGACTATAACCCTGTGATGGAATCCCGGCGTCTTCGCTCAGCTTTGCTGTTTCAGCACGAAAGCCTGGTTGGAGGAGCACATGCATTTGATGGGTCCATTTTGTTTTTACCGAAGAAACTAGAAAACAAGGTATACTTTTCTGCAGTGATTCTGTGGAGGCAGGTGTGGAAAGGCTTACAATACAGTGGTGAGCTGAGTAGTTCAGAAGCTTGTTTGTCCTATATTCTGTGACATCAGAAATGAATTTCATATAAGGTGCTTAAGCTTTACTGAGATTTAGAACAAAACGGTCAAATGCACAGGAAAGCATGTACTCAAGAAGCCAGAGATGCATAAGCTGTTTGTGTAAATGCATTCCATCATTTTAAGGGGTTGGGTCTGTTCTCTAGATGTTTTACATTTCCAGACAAGCAAATCTTAAGTGTTTAACTCTAGTATAAATGTTAATATTTCTAGGTTACGGAAGTGTTCAGTCGGACCCGGCAGGGAGAGGACGTGAAGATCACAATCACCTTAACTAATGAGTTGCCTTCTACATCACCTACATGCTTACAGTTTTACAACATAATTTTTAGAAGGTTGTCTTTCTAATATATTTTCGGTTTTTTGTTAGAGTTTATTTAGTGGTGAGACTAATGCTATTTGCCATTATTGCTAGTAAATCTCAGTGAAAAAACAGATTCTTATGTAATATGCACTAAGAACTATCTGAAGTTTTATCCTTAATGCTTGGCAGGCCTTCCTTCCCCTGCAAGGAAAAAAGAAGGTGTTTTGGAATTGGACCCTGTTAAGTTCTTCATCTTATTCTCCTTTGGCAGGAGGGAGCTCCTCCTCCAATTCCAGTGCTTGATAATGATGGGGGTTTCTTTGGAGCTGTTAATCAACTAATTACTTTTGAGCTGCATGTCTGAGGCTGCTTCTGTGGTACTATCCTGGATTATTTAGTGGGAACATGAAGGGAACTGGCCACTTCCTTCCATTTTTGGGGTGACTTCACCAGTGGTGTGCCTGACAAGCATGGGTCTTGCAGCTCATAGAGTTCTCACAGTGTTACTACTAATATCACATCACTACGGAATTTGCAGTTGCCTTTTCCACTTTCAGGACTAGCATGTGATTGAAAGGAGGGGAGGGAAGAAAGTACTTGATATACCTGTCACTTAGGGTTTTCTTTTTCTGTTAACTGGTCAGCTGAGAAACTGCATCTGTGTGCATCTGTGTTGCTCAAGTGATACTCATAGTTCTTGTGCCTCACTTGGGCTAGTCCTGGCATAAAATAGCTGTAAGATGTTTTGAATGTAACACATTTACAGTGTTGAACTCAATTTGTGGACAGTTTCCGTGGACAGATCTAGCAGAGACTTATGATTGGAAGATCTTTTCCAGTCTGTGATGTACCTACTTCTAGCCTGCTATAATGAGTTCTGCCCTGCTGGGTCAGGCCGAAGGCCCACCTATTTCAACCTTCTGCTTCCTGTAGTGGCCAAGCAGATGTCACAAACAGGGACACAGAGGACTGTGTTGCTGTCCCCAAACAGCCATTTATCCCTCTGAACCTGGAGGTTTCATTCACTCATCATGTCTAATAGTAATTGAACATCTCCATGAATTTGTCTAATCCCTTTTTCCAGCCATCGAAGCAGTTGCAGTTTCATGTGGTGTGAGTTCTGCATATCAATTAATGTTTTTATGAAGAAGTACTATCTCCGTGCCTTCTCTAGTGTATTGCAAAGGGGAGCGAAAGTTCCCTCTTTGTGCTTTCTCCACACCATGCACAATATTCTAAGCCTCTGTTGGACCCCTCCCCCTGTAAGCTGTCTGTTTTTCTGAACTGAAAAGGCCCAAACTCTTTCTCAGCTTTGTCTCACAAGGAAAGTACTCAGACCCCTTGCTTAATGTGGTTGCCCTTCTCTGCTCCATTTGCAGCTCTGCAGTTTTCTTTTTAAGATAGGGCAAGCATATCTTTAAATAATACTCTACATGTGACCTTGTTATAGGTCTCTGTGAGAGCATTATGACACTGATTTAGTTTTAATCCCTACTGTGGATTGGTAAAGCTACTTCATCTCATTGCACTCTGACCTTTTTTCCAGGCTCCTGAAGATTATGAATTTGCAGCAAATAGGAAGAAATTATTACAATCCTGGTGACCCAATCAGTATTCCAAAACACAGGTAGATGAAATAGGGGGACAGTGACCCTTTTCTTAACACTTTTGTGATGTGGCGGGCTATAGTCTGTTGTTAAATGGATCAAAAATCAGTCTGCATGATTTATATATGTTCTTTTGTCTCTAAAAAGGGGCTTCCAGAGGAGCCTGTGCTTCCAATTTGCTTTGCTCTAAAAACTAACCATTCAAAAAAGAAATGTTCTAAAATAAGTAGTCCATATGTCAAATATATGTTCACTGACCTTTTTTTGAAGAAAAAAAACACTAGTTCTGAAAATGTTTGTGTACACTGTTTATTGGGAGCAGGCTTTTTGAGCACCAATTGTGATAGGGCTCTCTGTTTAATGTTTTAGAATTTTTTAAAGAAGAGTTGGAAGCAGTTTTGGCCTCATGGTTCTGGGAAAGGTCATCAGTGAAAAATAGAAGTAGTGGATACTCATAACCAATGTTCCCTCTAAGTGGAGTTAGTGTGAGCTAGCTCACAGTTTTTTAGCCTCCAGCTCACGTATTTTTGTCTTAGCTCAGGAAGGATGGCTCCAGGACAAACTATGCAGTAGCCAAATCGCTTGCTCACAATTTTAATGCCGGTAGCTCACAAAGTAGAATTTTTGCTCACAAGACTTCACAGCTTAGAGGGAGCGTTGCTCATAACATGCAATCTGTTGTGTTTTCAGTTTCCAGTGTTCAAATACACTTTTTCCTTGAGAGGAGGACATCCTGACACTTGGGTACTTTTGCCATAATCCACAGAGGGCAGGCACTAGGATGCAGCGTCCACTTCAGTGGGAGGAAGTTCCCACTACCTTCAGCTCTCTTCCCACCTCCTCTGTGAGATACTGTAATGCAGTATGTGCACCTGCACTTGCAGCACCTTGGCTCATCTGAGAGGGATTGTGGTTGCCATAACAGTGTCTGTGTCCAGGCTGGTTACAGTGGAAGACTGATAACTTGTGAGAAAAGTGCTTCTCCTATGAGACATCCAGGTCTGCCATTGTAACCAGTCAAGATGTGGCAGTGGTTAATGATGACTGCAATGCCTCAGGAGGGAGAAGGCACTAAAATGATGGTGAATGGTGCTTGTACTCCGGCTGTTTCCTTCCAGGAAGAACCTGCAGCCAGAGGCCTGGTGTAGCTCAATCAAGGGCCCTTCTAGCTTCACACTAGTTCAGGAAAACAGAGAGGTTTGGAATCATCTCACCCTAGAAAGAGTGACGCCTGTGACCTGCTGTCTGCTTGCAAACAGGAACCATTTTGGTGGACAATCTCTAATTGTAATGAAAATAGAATACCAAGGGCCAGTTTGTAATATGTGACTACATGACGCACATTTCTGTTCTCTCTCTGGCAGGCTGATGATTTGGCCAGGTTTTACAACTTCTATACTGCAGTATGAAACGAGCATAATGTTGTGCACTGATGTGAGCCATAAAGTTCTCAGGAGTGAGACAGTTCTGGATTTCATGTATACCTTGTATGAACAGGTGGAAGAGCAGAGGTTCAGAGAAATATGTACTAAAGAACTGGTTGGCTTGATTGTTCTTACAAGGCAAGAGCTCCTCATTTTTTAAAAATAGGTGGGAAAAAAACAAATTCAGGTTGCCTTTATAGGAACTGTTGCAATTTCAGCAATGTTCAAAGAGTGAGTAGCAATTACTTTATAAATAGAACTGCTGTGCCTTCACTTGGTATAATGGGTACATGATTTCCTTGTTCCCTGGGAAAAGAAGTTTTAGAATATTGTTCATTTGAGTAGGGGACAGATGACAAAATAGAAGATGGTGTTACTGGCCAAACATCTACATAGCAATTCTGTTAAGAAAATAAGACATATCCAGGTGGGTAGCCATGTTAGTCTGAAGCAGTAGAACAAAGTTTGAGTCCAGCGGCACCTGTAAGACTAACAAAATTTTATTCAAGGTATGAACTCTTAAAGGTGTCACTGGACTCAAACTTTGTTCTCGACTAAAACATGTTCAGGATGTGTGTGTATGAAACGCATTTTTGCTTTCCTAAAATATGAGAGTGCCGTCAGAAGCCTCGAAGCATGGTTTTGATCATCACAGTTTTTATTCAGAGCTGCTCTAAATGTGTTCCACTCAGAACAAAGGGCATGATTGTCCTGTATAACCTATATATAAATTCTAACTGAAATGAAAACCAACTTAATTCTGCAGTTTAAGGATTAAATGGCTCTTTTTGGTTTTGACTGACTTGAAACCCAATGTGATGGAGTGGTAGGGGTGTTGAATTAGGACTTGGAGATGCACTTCTCTGAAGCTCACCTGGTAAAGTTGGGCCAGTCACTCTGACTAACTTAGGAAGGCTTGTGAGGATGAAATGAAGGAGGGGGGAATCCATTTATGCTGTCCGCAGCTC
The DNA here is from genome assembly GCA_029233225.1 of Lepidodactylus listeri. Classification (NCBI taxonomy): domain Eukaryota; kingdom Metazoa; phylum Chordata; class Lepidosauria; order Squamata; family Gekkonidae; genus Lepidodactylus; species Lepidodactylus listeri. The sequence continues at coordinate 10,879,485 of JARCFY010000013.1, forward strand.
CTTAGAGGGAGAGCAAGAATAAAACTACACTGGGCACTTTACTGAGCCTGACATGCTTTCAGGTACACTGTTTGGTTTAGGGATATGTGCTCGGTATATACCAAGTGGAATAAATACCCTAAAAATATATCCACAGGGTATAATGGAGCTGAATACGTTTGGGTTTCCTGAATATTTACCCAAATCCCAGTACAAAACTCATATTGGTATTCAAGAATTCTGATATTTCTTGGGTTCAGTAAGCCCAAATTGGGAGAAAAAACTAATTGTTTTTGCACATCCTTTATTTGGTTGTATAGATGCATGACAAATTACAGTAGTGTGAGACTGAAATATCCAATGCTGCTACTAGAGAATTAGGGTGTAAAATATTGGCTTGTTAAATACTGAATTTATAGTCCACCATTTTCAGTGTATTAAAAATGCATTGTTATAAGGGAAGCAGGATCAATCAGATTTTCAAAATGTTGCCAGATATAACAACAAAACATACCGGGTGGATGACATTGATTGGGATTCCAACCCCCAAGGTGTCTTTAAGAAAGCAGATGGATCTGAAATCAGCTTTATAGACTACTACAAAAAGGTAAGAAATGTTGAATTTGTATGAGCTTTATGGAACTTGTGTACTACACTAAAATCATTTCCTGGGACTCAGAAATCTGATAAGCCTGTATTAGATCCCCCCCCCCCCCAAATGTGTCAATTACATAAATCATCTTAGATCTGCTAATGCTCATTGGAGGGTATACTTCTGGCTCTGGTGATGTGACCAGTGTTAGCACTTACATGTAATAGAAATTAAGGTTATATGGGTGCACTTCCTTACTTTTTCTGGAATGAATCCTAAAACAAAGTGTGTAACCCTCATGTTCATAGAGCAGTATTTGAAATGGTGTGGAGTCATGGTCTGCTTCAGCAGCTAGTAGATGCATCAGTGCAACACAGCAATATATGAAACATGCTGTGCAACCCTGTGTTCAGTTCTCACCTTTCCCCTCTAGTTTGATTTTTTCACATACTTTCCTGACAGCCAGCAGTTCCTCCTGATTGCTAGAGTCACTGCAGATGACTCCTTAATATCTTTTAAAAGAACCAGGAGGGCTGGGGCCTCCTCAACTGAGGCTGCAAAAGTGTCGACAAATGTTTACTTGTTTTGAGAACTTTTTCTAGTTGAAACCTGAAAGGTTTAGAGGTATCATGGGAGAACGTGTTCCTTTTACACATCATTGGCTGGCAGAGGGGCCCCCAATATATTGTCAATATGTGAGTTACATTTAATTGGTCCTGTGCTGTTTTTTTCTGTCCTACTTCGTTCTCAACTGCCAATGTTCCCTCTAAGCTGAGTTAGTGTGAGCTAGCTCACAGTTTTTTAGCCTCTGGCTCACACATTTTTGGCTTAGCTCAGGAAAGATGTCTCTAGAGCAAACTTATTTATGCAGTAGCCAAATCACTCGCTCACAGCTTTAATTTTTGCTCACAAGACTCCACAGCTTAGAGGGAGCATTACTGCCAGTATGTCTGAAGTTGGCATAGATTCCATCCCAACGTAGTTAATGTTGGAAAAGGCAATGTCTGGTGCATAAGAGAAGAAGAGTAGAAGACCCTGCAGGGTGCATAAAGAAGACAATTAGATAGGATAGTGAGGTCAGCACCTTCTCTCCTTTTAAGTGTCATTTCTTGTCTGTCTCCAGATTGCTACTCTCATTTCCCCCTTCTCAGAAGTGGCACACTCACTCTTACCCTCTCTCTCAGCCAGAGAATGTAGTTAGGAACCTATCTCTCTCTCCTCTTTCCTATCAAATATGTTAATTCCTAAATAAACCTTTATCTACTCTTTAATCAGGTTATGCACCATTGCTGCTCTGAGACTCCTTTGAGTAGTGCAGGGCAGGGTATAAATCCTATCTCCTCTTCTTCTGTGTTAATTATTCTGCCAACAATTAAGTAAAACTCCCACACAATACCTTGCATTTATCCCTGGTTGTAACAGCATCTGTTTATCCTGGGACAAGTGTGGGGCAAAACCAGGGTGACCTCAATGTAATGTGGAACCAAAAAGTACCCTGAGATAATTACAGGGGTGAACTCAAGTGTAGTGTAGAATGTAAGTTCGGGGACAGGATTGAACCAGGATTTCAGGTCTAGTGTGGAATCACCCTGAGTGTGTCTGCTGTATGCTGAACTTGTGTACTTGTGTTGAGTGCCTTCAAGTGTGTGTAGAGGGGTGTTATTGTGGAACTGCAAAGTGATTCTGCTGTGGCTGGATTTGTCATCCTACTCGATCCTGAAGGCTCAGGGCATCTGACAGTGCATTAAACCAGACAGTCTTGGCTGGGGGATAAACTACCAGGGAGGGAGGGGCTTCAACCTCCCCCTGGGAGGGGTGCCAGATAGCATCACGAAGGTACTTAGACTGCCAAACTCCCCTTTCTTTCTCTGGGATTTTGAAACATTTACTTGACATACAGGAACACTGCTCCACTGCCTTACCACATTCTTTGCTTGGGATTTTTAGAAGTTCTGACTAAAGCCCCTACTTTTCAGCTTGTGGATCATCGAAACATACAACATACTGAAAGTTAAAGTGATTTTGGTATCTTGGGACTTGCAGCGACATGGGAATAGTTCTGTCTTAAGCCATGTGTGTTGGGAGGCAAGGAGAAAAGAGGCCTGTGGCTTAAATGCTGGAAGTTAAGGTGATTTTGGTATCCTGGGACTTGCAGCTTTAGAGGAAAAGAAATGGAAGATTTGGAAATAGCCCTTGTTTGCCTCGGTGCATCTGTATGTGGTGGGTGTGGGGGAAGGAGATAAAGCTGGTTTACCAAATACAGAAAGTGAGCCTTTGGGTGTTTGGACGTCAGATAATGTAATGTAATTCCATTTAATTTTGGTTATGATATCTGGGTTGAGCTGTTGCCTGTCAGTGGGTGGAGGAAACATGAGATGCCTGAATGTCGGCATGAAGTGAAAAAGCATGAAGCTGCTTATTTTCCTTCCCAACAAAGCAAACCACAGCAGTGCTGCTGTTGAACGATCTCAGTGCAGTCACACTGACGTGCTGTATATCTGTGCAGAGCAACGATCTGTGCAGAGCTTGCTGTGGCATATACCCTCTATGAAGACGAGGTGCTGCTTTTGGCTTCTCCTCTGCACCACTGGTTTCCAACCTAATGCAGGGCACCCAGCCTCCTTCATACTGCAAGCATATTTGGAATTTTGACACAAGGTGGTGGGCAGACTCAAAATTTTCTGAGGCTAGTCCATAGAGGTCAATGTCTAATTTGTCAACTAACCAGGAAAGGCCAAATGATTCATGTTGCTGAACATTTGCATTGCAGCTCTAAAATGGTCACAGAGAGGGGGCCTCCTCCTGCATGGGTTGTAGCAGGTTGCATGAATATACAAAGCCACTTGAACACAGTAAACAACTTGTTTTATTTCTCTGTGGTCTGAGTGGGATGGTGTGGACCCCCCCCCCCCCCCACGTGCGCAGTCCAAGGCTGTGATTTTGAGGGAAATATCTTCTGCCAAAAAAGCTAACTCTAGAAGTTTCCAAAACCTTGCTGTATGTTAGCACAAAGCTGTTCAGTGTGAGTAGACAGATACTTTCTTGAAGAACTGTAGTCATAGGTAAGTTAGCAAGCTGTTTATCTTTGTGTTTGTCGTTAGATATATGTTGCAAAACCTTGCCTTTATCTGCAGTGTGACGACTAAATATGTTCTGACTCCATGGCTAAAAGCATGGCAGAATTATTATTTTGCAAAAGCCAGGTTTCTTACTATAGTGTTTTTTCCTCTTAAAAAATGCAGCAATATAACCAAGAAATTACTGACTTGAATCAGCCAGTATTGGTGAGTCAGCCTAAAAGGAAGAGAGGCCCTGAAGGTGGCATCACGGGGCCAGCAATTCTCATTCCCGAGCTCTGCTTTCTCACAGGTGCGGTTCTTTAGCTTCACTGTCATGTAACTGGCATACACTTTCTCCTACTGGTATATCACAATATGGATGATTCTCGATATATAGTTAGTATGGATTACTGTCAGTATAGGACCACAAGTTAAAATCATATACTGTGCAAATAAAAATGTTAAAACATTTTGACCTTAGGTTAAAACACCCCCATAATGGATGCAGCATGCATGGAGGGGCTTTCATACAAATCCTGCCTACTCATGTATCTGGCAGATGGATCATGATTGAATAGCTGTGTACAGTACATGAATCTTGTTAAACACGCGTACTCTCTATCACCAGTGACAGGTGTAGAACTATTTTTTTATATATATTTTAGGACTAACTGATAAAATGCGAAGCGATTTCAATGTGATGAAAGACTTAGCTGTGCATACAAGACTTGCACCAGAGCAAAGAATGCGGGAAGTAGGAAGGCTTATTGATTACATCAACAAGTATGCTACTTAAATTCTTTTTTGGGTTGGTGGGCTTTTCCTTTCTCATTATCCCTTCCATTATGCAACTATCAGGGCTAATAATACTAGTTATTAAAGCTGCCTCTCAACCTTCATTTTTATAATTAAACAGAGATGATAATGTCCAGAAAGAACTTCGTGACTGGGGTTTGAGGTTTGAATCCAATTTGCTTTCCTTTTCTGCAAGAGTTGTTCAGTCAGAAAAGATCCTTCAAGGAGGAAAAACAGTGAGTAATTTGTGCCTTGAGTTAACTAAAAGTACAACGGTCACTTCCAGCTTGGATTATTGTAATTCTCTCTATGTGGGGCTGCCCTTGATGCTGCTCCAGAAGTTGCTGCTAGTGCAGAACGCAGCGGTGCAGGTTTTGAAGTTATTGCCTGTGTGGGCGCACAGCCACCTGGTGCTGCATGATCTGCACTGGCTGCCTATCAAGTACGGATCCATTTCAAGGACCTTTAAAGCCCTATACGGCCAGGGGCCTGCATATCTTTGAAATCACCTCTCCCTATAGAAACCCTGTAGAACATTGCATTCTACAATCCAGCATCTCCGGGTAGTCCCTCGCCCTAGGAATGTCTGACTTACCTCAACTAGGGCTAGGGCCTTGTTGGCCCTGACCCCTGTTCGGTGGAATGAGCTACCTTATGAAATCAGTGCCCTGCGGGACCTGTTACAGTTCCACAGGGCCTGTAAGATGGATCCCTTCCACCAGGCGTTTAGTTGAGGCAGCAGGCATCCACTTCGTTTTGGCCCCCCTCCAGTGACCGCAGATCTGAGAAGCCAACTGGAACCACAGCATCCCTGGAATTTTTATGTCTATTGAGGCACGTTGCTTGTTTTAGAATGCTGTGAACTTATTTTACTGGATTTCTGAAATACATTTTTTATTGTAAATTTACACTAGTTGAGGATCTATATGTCTGGAACCCGCCCTGAGCTTACAATGTGGGGAGGGTGGGATAGAAGATAGAATAATTTAAAAAAAAAATAAAAATAACTAGAACAAGTTATTTACCAATGAGGAAAGGAAATCAGTGAGAGGCTTACCTTTGTTCTTTGAGAATATTTAATTCAGAACCTTTTAAATTCATAGTTTGAATACAATCCACAATCTGCAGACTGGTCTAAAGAAATGAGGGGTGCATCTCTCATCAGTGTAAAGCCATTGGAAAACTGGTTGTTGATATATACAAGGCGTAATTATGATGCTGCTAACACACTGGTTCAGAATCTCTTCAAAGTCACACCAGCAATGGGCATACAAATGAACAAGGCAATAATGTAAGTACTGTAGAATCCAAGTTGCTTGGAAACTGTGTGGCTGTCTTTCTAGATCTCTTAACAAACATGTTAAATTCACAATAGGTTGCACGTATGGTAATAGATAGTTCCATTAAATGTCTTTGAAAGAATGACAGTGTTGAAAAGGTTTCTTGAACTGTCATCACTTAGCTGTTTTTTCAGAGAAAGAACTGAACTGCTTTTTCTCTCTCTAGAGATATCTGTGGAATTAGTGGGTACGGGGGGGCGCAATATTCGCGGGGGGGGGGAGAAGCTGACAGCTGCTCCTCCTTCCTCCGCCCCCTTCCCCCCCTTCCTCTGTCCCCTCCCCCCCCCCCCAGAGACTCCCAGCGGGCCTCGGCGGCTTTTGCTGGGCCCGCTGCTCGCCCCCTCCCCCCCCGAGACTCCCAGCAGGCCAAGGCAGCTCTTGCTGGGCCCGCTGCTTGCCCCCTTCCCCCCCCCTCGAGACTCCCGGTGGGCCTCGGCGCCTCCCGCCGGGCCCACCGCTTGCCCCACCCCCCCAAGACTCTCAGCGGCTCTTGCCAGGCCCGCCGCTCGCCCCCTTCCCCCCCGAGACTCCCGGAAGACCCGCGAGTATCGCGGGGTGAGCCTCTTCCCCCTCCTCTGGCCCCGCATGCAGAGCCTCTACCCCGTTCCCCCTCCAGGCAGCTTCCCCCCCGCCTTCAAAACGACGGTGGCGGCAGGAAGACAGCCGCCCGCCGAGGCTCCCCCCCCGTAAGGCGGTGGCGGCAGGGAGACCGCCGCCTGCCGAGGCTTCCCCCCACCTTCAAAACGGCAGCGGCGGCAGGGACACCCGCCATCCACTGAGGCTTCCCCCCTCCCTCCCTGCTTTCAAAACGGCGGCGGGGGCATAGAGACCTGCCGCCTGCCGAGGCTCTTCCCCCCCGCGCAGACGGCGGCGGCGAGTCCTCGTCACGCCGCTTCCCACCCCCTCCCCTACAGCGGCCACAGCGTTCTCTGCGCACGCGCAGAGAACGCTTTAACTTTTCGGGGGATTTAAAGATCCCCCGAAAAGTTTTTTAAACATTTAGGATTTTTCTGCACATGGGGGGAGTGCCCCCCGTGTGTAGAAACCCCACCCCACCCCCCAAGTGCCCCCCCCCCGGCACGGATTTAAGTATCTGCACGCGGGGGGGGGCACTTGGGAATTAGATATATAGATTAAATATTATAAATCTGTAAATTGGACACACATTTGTATCCAGCTCACAAGGACTGGATGTAGCATTGCCTTTTGGCTCTTAGTTTGGAATGAAAGGGACTAAGACAGTCCTATGGCCTTCCTTTATAGGATAGAAGTAGAGGACCGAACAGAAGCATACTTGAAAGCCTTGAAGCAAAAAGTGGACTCCAACACACAGATGGTATGTACTGAATGACCGAAAGTTTTAAATCTGGAGTGTTTCATTCTCTAAACCATGCTGAAGGAACAATTCTTGAATTTAGTTGTCTGGGTTAATTTATTTGAACAGGAAGGGGTGTGGGGCAGAAGATAATTTAAACCCCATGAAGAACAGCCATCAGAGGGAGCTTATCAAAATGAATTGGTTGGCACCCTGACCTGGATAGCCCAGGCAAGCCTGATCTCGTCAGATCTCAGAAGCTAAGCAGGGCCAACCCTGGCAAATATTTGGATGGGAGACCTCCAAAGTATACCAGGGCCGGGAGGCACCAACAACCTATCAAGCACTTCTCTGAACGTCCTCCATGCCCCAGTAGGAGTCACCAGAGGCCGCCATGACTTCCAGGCATGGACACAAACACACACACAGACAAAAGAAATGCAAAAAAATACCAAAAAAGAAATAATTGGTTGGCAAACACCCACTGGATCCCTGTGGTGGTTACAAGGATCAACTGGTGGAGATAATATAGTCGGAATGGACTCAGTAAGGTGCTTTCCGGGCTTCTAGATGATTATTGACAAAGGGGCAGATTAATGGCTTTTATAGTACCATTTAGATGCTTTTTGTGTCTGCTTAAACCAAGGAAAAAATGGCACACTAAATCGTTCATGAATATGTTTTTAGAGCCTGGGTGCTGAAAATGAATATCCTCGATGTAGGCTTGCTTGACTGGAGTGGAGTTGTGGTGTGAGAGGCCAGGGTCAGTGTTTAACTTGCACTTGGTGAACACTAAGGTGAAGATAAACACCTACCTGCAAAAATGGCCCAAAGATTGCAGATCAGGTCTATGTTTCTAGTTTGCAGTCTTCGGTAGGTAGAAGTCCAATTCACAGTGATGTGGGATAAGTTGACAGAACACAGTACTTTCGCTAGTGGTGGCTGATTAGCTGGTGTCCTATAAGTAGCCTCCAGTGAGGAAGAATGGGGTGAGGAAGATTGGTGAGACATAAAAAAGATAAAACAAAAGCTGCTCCCCTCCCCCATGACCTGCAGTAGCACAGAGGAAGTACAGGAATGAAGCTGGGTAATTATTATTGAATTAAGAGAAAGCCTAACAGTCACTTGCTAGAAGAAAATGAATTAGTCAGCTAGGATTCCCAAGGCAAACTATCTCAGGAAAAAATGGTGTATAAACTAGATTTACCTAAAATAGTGAGTTTGTTTCTGATAAACACAGTTTTGGAAGACACTATTGGGGGCGAACCTGTTGGTTTTTTTCTACCTAGTGCCAGCGTTCCCTCAAAGCTGTGATAGGGGGTACTGGCACACAATGTTATAGCTGGCAGTACGGCCTACAAGTGAACTGAGAAGGCATTTTTCCCTCCATTGGAAACAGTGGAGGATGTGGGCACCTTCTGGGGCCCATAGAATTGGACCCCCTGGTCCAGCTTTTTTGAAAAGGGGGGGGGGGTTTGAGAAGAGGCACCAGCAGCTATGTTGCAGATTTGGTGCCTCTGCCTCAAAAAACAGCTCTCCAAAGTCCCAGATACCCCTGGATTGATTCTCCATTATAGCTTATCGGCCGTTGACTGTAATGATCACCATAAACTATAATGGAGCTGGAAAAAATTTATTTTTTTTGCACATGTCTATTAACACTTTTCAGTTTGATTTATAAGCTCCCATGAGTCACAGGGAAAAGTGGGATATAAATATTTGAATAAATAAGTAGCTTGGACAGATTGATAACATTTAAGCAACTTCCTGTTAGGTTAGGTAGGGTTCTGACAGTGATTGCTCCACCTCTGTTATACTTGACCTGTAATGCTGGTTGTCATATTTCACTAAAGAAAACCCCAAAGTAGACTGCAAGAGTTTTTTCCTCCCCTAAGTGCTGGTATGTTTTCTAAGACTCAGCACAGGGTGACAGTCTGAGGCCAGGTCTACCAATATGGTGGAAAGGGGTGAGTGAAATTTGACTTGATTCTGTTTTCTCTTATAATGTTTAAATTATTCTTAAAATATAGTTTAAATATAATTTAAAAGAATTTATTCTGAGGTTTTTACAAGGGTAAAAACTAGTTTATGTGATAGTCAAACGTAGACTCACTCACAACTTGAATGCTGCTAGCTTTTTGGGTTCACAAGGTAGAATTTTTGCTCCCAGCACTGTGGAGCTTTTGGTAATGCTTTAACAAAAGAAGAGGCAGATGCCCAGGTGGCCACACTACAGATCTCCTGTAGGGGCAAGTGTTTGTGGAAAGAACAGGAGACACACAGTACCTTTGGTGGAATTTAATGATAGCACCCAAAGGAGCTGTGAGACATTGGGTTTCGTAAACCAGGAAGATGCAAACTTTGATCCACCAGCCACTAAGGAGCTTTAATAACAACTTCCATTTTTTTCTGAGCAGTACAAGATTTTCAAGGATATGCTTGTTTAAATGTGAATAATTTTGGCAACAATTAACGTGCTACAACGGGTTGAATAGTTATTAAAAGAGTTCAGTGTTCAGTATGAAAGTGTTTTTAACTTTCCCCCAAGTATGCTGGCAGTTCTACTCATTATGGATGTATAAAACTTTTTCCAGACAGTCCACTTTCTTCTCTTCACTACAGAATTCGGGTTTTTTTTACATATCAGGTGGTAAACATCAAGATAGGGAAGCGTAAGGTGAGGCAGTTTGCAGTCTTCTCTCCAGTATTGGGTGTATTTACAACTATGTTTATAGAAAACTAAGGCAGCTATACTTAAATCTCATAAAAATGCCAATTAGTCCAAATTTATATGCTAAGTTGAGTGCGAGAAAGGTGAATTGTAAATGTAGTAAAACTAGATTAACTCTTAAGTTATTAAAGCAAAATATGTCTAGGTTTTATTATTTCAATCCCCCCCCCCAAAAAAAAAATTCTGCCCCTCCTCCCCCCCCCTGGATAGAGAGAACCTGGGTTTGGGGAACCTTACATCTCTGTGAAACTTGTTTCTTTCCTGGGGTGCAGGGGGCTGCTGGTGCATTGCCTGAAGAGGATGGTGAGACTTTGAGGTGCTTTCTGATAGTGACATTGGAGGTGTTTTTTTCTCTGTTCAAGGTGGTTTGCCTTCTGTCTAGTAACCGCAAGGACAAGTACGATGCAATCAAGAAGTATTTGTGTACAGATTGCCCGACTCCAAGCCAGTGTGTACTTGCTCGCACTTTAAGCAAGCCCCAGACAGTAATGGCCATAGCCACAAAGATTGCTTTGCAGATGAACTGTAAGATGGGTGGAGAGCTCTGGAGTGTTGAGATACCAGTAAGTGATGCTTCTCATTTCATTTGACTACTGTGATGAGTTCAGCTTAGGGACACTATCACAAAACCTTTACATATTTAATATGGTTAGGTTAATGTATTTGTCCCCAAACCATTACAGGTCCCACCAGATATTCTGCCTTTGTATGATCTCTGTCCAGTTGCTCTAATTAAAGCCTATTTCACAGGGTTGTTCTGAGGGTACACTGGAGGAGAGCAGAACAATGTAAATCGCTTTGGTTCCCCCTTAGGCAGAAAGGCAGGAAATAAACAAGTAAATAAGTTTTGCTTATAGGAGATAAGAAAACAGACGCTGATACTAGTAATTTTAGAAGCAACTTGTTTTCCTTGTACCCATTTGCGTTTGTCAAATTTTATAAACATACTAAATGTTCAGAAGGGTGGGTTTGGGGCACAAGCAGCAGACCGTTGTAAATTAATGAGTTGTATGGAAGAGGACTAGATGGGCGCTTGCTTGAGATCACAGGCCAAGTGGGACATCACACTGGGTCATGTGGTAGCAGCTAGGGATTATAGGGTACTTGAAATCATTAGTTCATTTTTGTGGGTTCTGTGCAGTCCCATGTGTGCCTGCACAGAAGACCACCCGGAACAGAAGTTACAGGTAAGTGCAACCCTGTTTTCATTGTTGTGTAGTCTCACATAGCCAGTCTGCACTAGCAGTTCCAGTGAAAATTTGTGACACTGTAAAGCATGGCAGCTGCTCTCCTCCCTTAACAGTGTCCCTGCCTTCATGCTACAGGAGGGGAGGGGAAGCCTCTCTTCTCCCCCTGAGGCAGAGGACATCTTGGTCGGGTGATTCCCATCCTCTGTCCAGGGAGGCAGGAACAAAGTCTTTCCACTTCCTGTCTCCTTGGTGGGAGTCGCCCATCTCCTCAGTTCTTTTCCTGCCTCGACGGGAAGAGCAGTTCAGCTGCGGGGGCCCTGGAGAAGCACAGGCAGGGACCCCAGGCATGTTTAGATGTCTTTCTTTCCTTCCTCGTTGGGGGGGGGGGGGGAACTGGGCTCCCTGCCTTCCCTTTTCTAGCTACCCTGGTCAGCTAGGGAAGGGGGGGGGGGGGAGGTTTCCTTGTCAGTTTCCCTCCCCTGGAAGGTCTGCTGACTGGTGGGGAGTGAAATTGGCAATGAAAACTGAAGGGGCTTCAGAAGGAAAGAAGGCATTTTTACATGCCCCCCTTCCTTCCTGTCGGGTATGTCAGACCTGAATCTATTTTCGGGAATACCAGATATTTCCCCAATCCTGATACTTTACCGGTATTGGACTGGGGATATTCGGCATTTACTGATATTTTTCGGGTGTGATATACCTGAAGCCGAAAAATACCGACTTTTTTTTTTTTTTTTTTGCACACCCCTAGTGTTAACTGGTTCCTGTTTAGCAGCAGTGAGACAGGTCTACTTGTGAGTAGTACTCAGGGAGTGGGTTCTCTTCAGTGTTTCCCCTCAGAATTATAACATTATTCAGACCCGCACCAATGTAGTGTAGTGGTTAAGATTGTTGGGCTAGCATGCGGGAGACCCAGGTTTGAATCCCCTCTTGTGCCATAGGAGCTCGTCGGGTGAACTTGGGCCAGCCCTGCTCTCTCAGACTAACCTACCTCACAGGGTTGCTGTGAGGGTTAAATGCAGGAGAGGAGAAGGGAGGATATCATTAACTTTGTCAGTGAAGGCGACAGATGCAGGTCCCAATCCAGTTCCTCCTCCTACACTCTTCTCCCAGATTTGGAGATACTGGAACTCCATTTTCATCCAAAGAGAGCCCTAGGATGGCTTATTAAGGCAGCTAGGAAGAAAAAGAGGGAGCTATTAAGGCAGCTTAGCAGAAAAAGAGGGAGGGATTCACCTCACTGGGCCCCAGATGTATACTCTGATGTGAGGTAAAAGAAAGACACAGCCTGTGGCTCAGTGGGTAAGCCTTTCCTTTGCATGCCGAAGATCCCAGATTCAGTCCCCAGCATCTCCAGTTCAGGTGAAGGGGGGAGTTCTTCTCAGTTTAGAAGGGGATGAGGTAGAGTTCCCATAACAGTCCTAGGATTCTTACATCAGAGGACTATCACATTACCTGTTATCTAAGACCATGGCAGCTGGAGAACTACAGGAGAGATCCTCTGCAGAGGAGCCAGATTATCCCGCAACAGAACCTGGGGGCAGGTACAAAGAGAGAGCAGGTAAATTTTAAAAGAGGATTAGATAAGTAGATGGAGGGATTGATCTGTTGCTGGTTTGCCACAGTGACACCCTGGAGCCTCCGTGTTCAGAGGTGATAAACCTGAACACTGTTGCTAGGGGCAGAGTGGGAAGCCTCCAAGTCTAAGACCAGCTGGTGGGCTTTCCCAGAGGCATCTGGTTGGTCGCCATAGTACTTGACACCATAGGATGCAGAGTTCTTGACTAGGTACACGGTTGGTCTGAACCAGTAATGCTGCTCTTATGTAGGGCTGTGATAGAGTACCTTGGCAGCACTAGATTTTTTTTATGGACTGTCAAAGATTTAAACAAGATACTTTAGCATTTTAAATAAAATTTGTGATCATATCCAAGTAACTTGCAGTCTCGAACTGGGTTTGAAAAGAGTCTGTTCATAAATGGAGATACGTTGTGTGCATGCGTACTAACAGTAATGTGAGCTGGGAGTAAAGATGTGGGAAATTGCTGTTTTAAAACTTGTGGCTTATTCTTGGTTTCTCTAATGCGTTCTTCCTTTAAGTTGACACAGCTCATGATAGTGGGAATTGACTGTTACCATGACACTACAAGTGGCCGACGATCAATTGCGGGATTTGTTGCTAGCCTGAATCGAGGAATTACACGGTAAAATAACCTCTGATTGAGCTAGTGGTCTTTTCAGTACTTGAGAGCTATCTTGAACATGTTTTCTTAATTGAAATACATTGTGTAAGGCATTTAAGTCCTTGGTCTGCAGTGAATCCCTTGCAGATATGTCCTTATCATATCTCATACTGGCCTGTTCTAAGCACATAATGCATTTGCTGGTTCTGCCTTACTGATTAAGTTGTGGTTACATGATGTTGCCACACTTGAATCTAGCAGGTACACAGTAATAGACAGAGGCTACATCTACACAGGAAGAGTGTGAAAATGCAACAGCAAGCATCATGGGAGTGGGTAGAAGTGACAGCCACATGTCCCATCCCCCGTGCCACATGCTGCCATTCACCCTTCCCTCCATCGCATCTGTGCATAGACCTGACAGTGACTACCTGGGTACCTCTGCTGCCCGGAACCCTCCTTTTTACCTCCATTTCACAGCTGAGTCACACTGCAAGAGTATAGTGAGGCTCAGTGAGAAAGGGGAAAAGCCATGTAAGGAGCTAAATAGGAAAAGGTGGAAGGCAGAACTTAGCTCCACCATCCTTGCAGTGGCCACAGGTGAAGTGCTTACATGAACACTCTACCATTAAAGGAGGTTTTTCATTGCTGTGGTTTAAAGGGGAAAACCTGGAAAGTACCTATAGGTCCTGGCAATTATGCTGGTGATTAAGGTTAACTAGTTACCAAAAACAAATGTATACAGTCAGCAGACCCTACCCCAGAAGATAAATGGACACAAATCTGACATCAAGAATCACAAGACTGAGAAACCTTTAGGAGAACACTTCAACCTTCCAGGATATTCGATGGGTGACCTCAAGGTAGCTGTTTTATTACACAGGACCTTCAGAAACAGTATGGAAAGGGAAGTTACTAAATTACAAGTTATTACAACACTTGGAACAAAAACCTCCTCAGGACTCAACAAGGATATTGGTTTCTTATCTCATTACATATGCTAACTCATTCAGTCCTCTCACATGTATTTTCCTACATCCTCTGTATTTTAGTATATATATTTTTTTCCGAATAGTATATTAGAATACTGAATGTAATACAAGGAATATTGGAATGTTTGGCTGATGTATACTACAGCCACTTCAAAAAAGAAAAAAAAAATAAGTGACCGCCAGGCCTGAGAGGAGTAAATGGAGAATCTCAGTCCTGTTTTGACATACTTCTTGCTTTACAATTGTTGACCTTATAACCTTAGCTTGTTATATAGTTTTTGCATATCTTAGAACATCTTCATCACAATACATGTTAATTTGCTGTTCATCCCATCTATAATTTTGAACCTTACCTTCCTTCCAGTGTATTTGAAAAAGTGTGCTTTGCACACGAAACCTCATACTTTGAACAAAACTTTGTTGGTCTTAAAGGTGCTACTGGACATTAATTTTTTTCTACAGCTGAACCGAGGCTTTCATACTTCAGTCACATTAGGAGAAGACGAGAGTCACTGGGAAAAAACAATACTGCTAGGGAAAGTTGAATGTATTTATTTATTTATGAATCGCCCACCCTGCAAGCAGGCTCTGGATGCTTTACAACATTTAAGATACGGTCAATATAAATAAGAACACTACAGTAGGTCAATAAATTAAACCAATCCAGGATGGCGATATAATAATCCCCCTTTGCCGGCTATGCTACTGTCCTGCGCAGCAGGGAAGGGCAAGTGGGGGCCATAGGAGAAAAAGAAAGGGTGCTGGTCTTCGCTGTTGCTGCCCTCAGCTAAAAGCAGGAAAAGAGGAAGATCCAACCTGAAGTGGATTTACTCAATCAAGGAAGCCACAGTCCTCAGTCTGCAAGATCTGAGCAAGGCTGTTAACAATAGGACATTTTGGAGAACATTGATTCATAGCATGGCCAAAAGTTGGAAGCGACTTGATGGTACTGTTAACACAGAGAGAGAGCAGTCTGCTTTCCAGTGTGTGTTTTGTGAGCTTCATCTCAACGAGTTTTCTTGAAATCCAGTCAGAAGCTGACTTGAGACCAGTAAAAGCCACAGAACCTCTCCTACTGGATTCCTGCGTTTCTTGACTAGATGTGGTAACACGAGGCAATTCTAAGGTAGAATTGCCGGAGCTAAAGCCAGCTTGCTCTTTCACAGAATCTTGTTGGTATCTAGCCACACTTAGAAAGGTTGCTGGCATACCTTTTCCCAGTTACAGAAAGCAGACTAACTGGCTAGTAATTTGCAGGATCCTTTTTATTGGTGTTCTTATAGACTGGAATAATTATTGCTTGACTCACATTTTAGTTATTGATACATGTAAATAAGATGCTAATGAGATATCATGTGACAGTGGTTTTAATTAGCTTGGGGAGGATGTTATCTGGACCTGGGATCTCCCCCAGTTTCAGCTACCAGTGCTAAGGTGTATACACTGATGCTCTTTGCCATTGGTATTCACATTTTTCTTGCTCTCGGCAGTTGGTATTCACGATGTGTCATTCAAGATCGTGGGCAAGAACTTGTAGATGGGCTCAAAGTGTGCTTGCAAGGTAAGCTTCTCCATGTCATAACTTACCTGTTGCGTGGCATTTTTCCTCTTAAGTCAGCTTTTTTCAGCAATGAGATTCGTGGTGTTGAAAATTCTGAATAAGACACTGAGGAAAAACAACCCACCTGGTGCTCATCAAAGCTGTATGTTAGAAGTCAGAAACTAACAAGTTTGTATTACTCTTAATCGTGCAAATGGAGTGCACTGTACTGGTCTGTAGGTAATTGGTGTGTATGAACAGGTGGAATATTAAGTAAAAGCTTAGGTATGAAGACTGGAAGATTGTCTTGATGGTAAAATGGATAGTTTTTATTAGGATAGCAAGTTTAACTCTCCAAGTCTTAGTGGTTCCCATAGCATTCAATTCTGTAATAATTCTGTCCCTTTTAAAAAAACTGTTCTTTGGTCCTAGACACCTTTTAGTACTTTCATTTTCCTTTTTGCACATGTATAGAACACTGTGTGTTTCAAAAGCTGTGGTTGATTGGGGGGGGGGTCCAGTTCACGCTTTGGTTTGTTTCAGCAAGCAGACTTTCAGCATGGCCTTTCTCCCTCTAAGGTGGAGGCCCTCCTGTGGGTGATTCCCACCTATCTTCAGGGAGGCAGGACTAAGTTTAGCTTCTTCCTGTTTCCTGTGGTGGGAGTCACCCCCGGCTCAGTTTGTTTCCTTCCTCAGTAGGGAGAACAGCTGGGTGTTGACTCTGTCTAACACCCATTTTTTTCTTCTTGACTCTAAATGGATCCCTTCTTCATTCTCCTGCTTTTATTCCTTCCCTCGCCTATTTTTCTCTCTTTAAAAAAAAAAAAAAGCCTTCTCCTCCTCTCTTTACTCTGTCCCCATCCTGCCGGGGAGCGAGCTCCAACTCCCGCTGCCCACTGCTGAGGCCCGGGTCTGTCCTGAGACTCCTCTCGCCCCCCTTCAGCTGCTAATGGACGTGGCGGGGCCATCGGACGAACGGCGCAGTGGCGCACCATGGAAGCACCCAGCTGCCGAGGACCAGCACACTGAGAGCCGCGGCGGCGACTCCAGAAAGCACGCCAAAACGGGCAGCTATGAGCCGCCCGATCACGCGAAAGAGGCGGTGGCCATTTTAGAACACTCGGGCCGCAACGCACAAGCCGGGGATGGCCTAATGCGCCTACACCCGCACTCCCTCGAACCCGGGGTCGAGAGCCGATCCGGGGAGGAACAAATACAATGGATCCAAGAGAGCTTCGCTAGCTGAGCTGCAGAGGAGGAAGAAGTGGAGGACATGGATAATGTTGACGAAGAAACACCCCCCTTTTCCTCTGGCACCATGGCCTTTTTTCGCAGGGCGATGAGGGATGAAATAGCCGTTTCTTGCAGCTCAGGTGGACATAGTTCCTCCAGATCCCGTTCCCCCCCTCCCCTCCCCCCCCCCCCAAGACAACCTGATAGCAGGGGAAAATGGCCCACGAAGGCAGCCCAAAAGAGCACTGTCAAGCGTCGTCATATTCAAGAGCCCCAGTACCCTGGGGAAGATGACCTCTCTCACTCATCCAGTGAGAAGGAGGAAGGGGAGTTCTCTTCTTACCCAGAGGATGAAGGGGAACCCATTCCAAAACCCCCTACAGCTAAGGAACAGTCCTTTCACTTCTTCAAGCCTGAGGACCTTTACTATCTACTTCCCAAGACCCTGGCTGCTTTGCAGGTCCAGGGTAATCAGAAAATGACTAAACCTGTCCCCCCGCCCCAAGAGCAGATCAAGGGAACAGAAATCTTTGATGAGTTCTTTCCTCCAGTGGATCCTTCTAAAGTTGCCTTTCCTTTCCCGGGGTTTTATGTGAGGAAAGTCAAAGCGGAATGGGAAAGACCTCTAACTTCCAAACCCTTTCCTGGGGCCACCAGGAGACTTTACCCATTACGCTCATCTGCTTCAGAATTATTGCAGGTCCCTGTGGTTGATGCACCAGTGGCGTCATTACAGTCATCTGGCGTGGTCTCTGAAGATGGCCACGGCACTTTGAGAGACAACTTGGATAAAAGAGCAGAGTTTGCCCTTCGCAAGGCTCATGAGGCCAATGCTTTAGCCATCCGGGCCTCCTCTGCAGCATCTATAGTATCCAGGGCATCGATAGTATGGATGCGAAGACTCATAGAGATGTTGCCAGAGGGTAATTGTGGCCTATTAGAAGGAGCCAACAGACTGCTGAAAGCAATTTCTTTCTCAGCGGACGCCACCCTGGACTCCGTGGTCTTCTCTGCAAGAGCAATGTCCACAGCAGCTGCCGCGCGTCGCACACTCTGGTTGAGAGTCTGGCCAGCTGACTACCAATCAAAGGCCATGGTTTCAGCCTACCCCTTCCAAGGGGATAAACTATTCGGAGACTCACTGGGAAAAAAATCCTAGTGGAGACGTGCGACAAAAAGAATACCCTACCTAGAACAATTCAGACTGGGGACAAGAGACCAGGCACTTCGTCCTCCTTTCACCCCTACAACTCTTCTTACAGATTTTGGCAAGACAACAGACAGTCTGCGTAGACCCCCAACAAGCAGCCCTTTCATCGGGGAGGATTTAACAACTCCAGTAGGTCACCAAGAACTTCGGAAACAGAGCTGACAAGAGTGGAGACTCCAACTCCTCCAAGGCATGACTATGCGGACATTCCTGTGGGTGGTCGACTTCTCTTCTTCTCCCCAAGGTGGCTGACCTCAGAACCAGACTCATGGACTACAGACATAATTTACACAGACTACAAGACAGAATTCAAGTCTCTTCCTCCTCCCCGATTCCTACCCTCACCGGTCCACAAGAACCCAATCAAACAAGACAGAACTCTTGCGGCAATGAACCATTTTATCCACATCCATGCAGTGGAACCAGTCCCCCTACAAGAACATCGGTCCAGAGGGTATTCAGTTTTCTTCACTGTGCCAAAAAGAAACGGGGATTGGAGGGCAATCCTTGATTTGAAATTCTTAAACAGATATGTAGATCTAAGGAACTTTTGTATGGAGACTCTTAAAGGTCCATCGCGGAGTCCCTCCAACCGGGAGAGTTTCTGACCTTGATGGATCTAACAGAGGCGTACCTCCATTTCCCAATTTTCCAACCACACAGAAGATTCCTACGCTTCTGCATGGGAAACACTCATCTTCAGTTCCGTGCCCTCCCCTTCGGTCTGTCTTCAACACCCCATGTATTCACCAAGATCCTAGTGCATCTCCGGAAACTCGGTTTCCACATACATCCGTACCTCGACAACCTCTTGATCCGCTCACTATCGGAGGAACAGTCACACAGAGACATCACCGAGAGTATAAGGTCCCTGGAAGAGTACAGATTCATAGTCAACAGGAAAGAGTCATCTGCAACCAACTCAACACCTAGAACACTTGGGAGTGTTGATCAACACACGTTCCTCCAAACTGTTTCTACCACCAGCCAAAGCACAGAAGATCAAGGCAATAGCGGCGCAAATCATCGTGGCTCGCACATCGTCCTTATCTCTCCTGGCGAAGATGATGGGCTTAATGGTTTCACTCCAGACCACTGCAGAAGTTTCTTCACCACTTTCAGAACCATATAACTCTGAAGACAGACATGTCCCTGAAGGTACCACTACAAGTGAAGATGGGCCTCCGTTGGTGGACCAGGCCATCCAACTTGTTACAGGGCAAGACCTACTGGATCCCAGAACAGGTTCAGATCTTCACGGACACCAGTCTCTCCGACTGGGGGCAACCCCTCTTCATATCCTAATACAGGGGAAATGGTACACGACAGAAATGACCTTACCGATCAACCTACTGGAGCTTCGGGCCATTTGCCTTGCCCTCCTGCATTTTTCTCCAAAGATACAAGCCAAACGTGTGTTAATAAGGACAGACAACATCTCTGCCAAGGCGTACCTGAGCAAGCAAGAGGGAATGCGGTCCCCATCTCTAGCCAGGGAAGCAACTCTACTCCTGAATTGGGCAGAAAACAATCTATCATCCTTGCAAGCGGAACAAGTGCAAGGTATGATCAATACCCAGGTGAACTGGCTCAGTCGCCAAACCATTCAGAAAGGAGAGTGGTCTCTCCACCCAGACATCTTCCAACTGATCATATCGGAACTGGGAACGCCAATAGTAGATCTATTTGCATCTCCTACCAATGTACAACTGGACAGATTTTACACCAGATTCATCCATCAGCAGAGAAGACGGACGCCCTTCTGTCTCCGTGGCCTACGGGGCTTCTCTACGCGTTTCCACCACTTCCAGTTCTACCAAGGCTATTGCGCAGGATAAGAATCCTGAAATCAGAAGCCATAGGGGTGGCACCTTATCGGCCGCGTCAGCCATGGTTCACGTCTCGGCAAGAACTGATGGTGTCTCCGCCTCTTCATCTACCAATTCTAGAAGACACGCTCATCCAGGGACCGATCCGACACTCCGACCCGGGATGGTCCCATTTAACCGCGTGGAAGTTGAAAGGCAAAAGTTTGCAAGACTAGGATACGACAAGTCATCAACACCATCTTGGACTCCAGAAAACCATCCACAACTAGGATTTACAATGTAACATGGAAAGCCTTTGTCAGGTGGTCTAGGAGGAAAAAGATTGACTCCCTTCATCCAGAGTCTAATCAGTGTTAACCTTTCTGCAAGATGGCAGGTCCACTGGCTTCAAGGCATCCACACTTAGACGACACGCCTTAGCCTCCAAGACGACATCCACGCCTTAGCCTCCGTCCTCCCCTTATACAGGGGACTACCAATCTCCCAACACCCACACATCCATCGGTTCCTAAGAGGAGCTTCCCTCAACGACCCTCCAACATGTCATAGATTTCTCACTTGGAGGCTCAACCCAGTTCTTAGGGCATTGACAAAAACTCCTTTTGAACCCGAGAGACATTTCACTCAAGTTCCTGAGGATGAAAACCTTGTTCCTAGTTGCCGTCACTTCAGAAAGACGAGTTTCAGAGTTAGGTGCTCTTTCAGTACGATCTGATTTGTGCGTGTTCCATAAGGACATGGTGGTCCTTATGGAATCCATGCTTCTGTCCTAAAATTAATTCGACTTTTCACAGGAACCAAGAGATTTACCTACCATCCTTGGTTCCAAATCCCTCTCATCCAAAAGTAAAAATATGGCACATGTTAGACGGTCCCTAAAGTGCTATGTTCGAAGGATGACATCAATCAGAAAGACAGTGGCCCTGTTTATTAACATCTCCCCTCCCCATTCGGGGAAGAAAATGTCCACAGCAGCAATCAGTTACACTGTTAGGACTTGCATTGCGGAAGCATATAAGACCATGCACCTGGCAGTTCCAGAGGGCATTACAGCCCATTCTATACGCAGTGCAGCCACCAATGCAGCCATCTCCAATAGGGCCTCAGTGGAAGAAGTGTGCAAAGCGGCCACATGGTCTTCGTTGACTACCTTCATAAGACATTATAAAATCAATACGTATGCCTCTGCAAACACCACCTTCGGTTGTCGGATCCTCCAGCACATCTTAAATGAGGATGACGATCTCCCACCCGAAATCTAGGACCATTGCTCTGGGAGGTCCCACAAGATGGCCTCCACCTCAGAGGGAGAACGACCAGTGGTTACTTACTGTGAAGGGTCCTTCTCCTCTGAGGGTTGGAGGACATCTTGGCTCTCTCAGATCGTCATTACCAGGTACGTACAGAAATTACGAGAGAGAGAGAGAGTGAGCTAGAGGCTAGCCTTTGGGCACCAGCGATTAACCTCATGTAATCGCATGTTACTGGTTAAGAGAGTTTTTTTTCTTATATCTTGTTCTTCCTGTTCCAGTTAATATTCACGTTTATTTTAGATGTAGTTGTCTTTACATGTGAGTTTGAAGTTACTTCAGCTTTAGGAGCACCCAAACTGAGCCGGGGGTGACTCTCACCACAGGAAACAGGAAGAAACTAAACTTAGTCCTGCCTCCCTGAAGATAGGTGGGAATCACCCAGAAGATGTCCTCCAACCCTCAGAGGAGAAGGACCCCTCACGGTGAGTAACCACTGGTCGTTCTTGACTAGGGTTGGGGAGGGTATATGCTTAAGCATTAAATTTGTAACAGGAATGATCTGCTCTGCTGATGCTTTTTCCCGAAGCTGCTTTAAGGACATGGTATACCTACAACAACCGCTTGCCTGCCCGCATTATTGTATATCGAGACGGTGTTGGAGACGGTCAGCTGAAAACCTTGGTTAACTATGAAGTCCCTCAATTTTTGGAATGCTTGAAAGCTGTTGGGAAAGACTACAGGTTAGGCTGTGATAGTTGATACCAGCGCATGTTTGGGCCAACGAACTGAGGAGGCAGTATCAGTGTCATGTGGTAGCTAAGATAAACTAGCTTGATTGGGCCACTCCTCATTGGTGAAGTAGAACACGTGCTCTGAACCCTTGCAGTGCTCTTTGCTTATGCTTTCCTAAGAACAGATGCCTCAAAACTTGACTGCGCTTAATGCATTATAGGAGGTTTTATCTAGCACGGAATACGGTGGATTGTAAAAAAAAAATTCGCTGCCGTATAGTAACATTATGGGCCAAACATTATACTGGTGTTGACCTTTTAAAATCTTGAATTCCTGTTTCTAAATCTTGAGTTGTG
This sequence comes from Lepidodactylus listeri, assembly GCA_029233225.1. Lineage (NCBI taxonomy): Eukaryota > Metazoa > Chordata > Lepidosauria > Squamata > Gekkonidae > Lepidodactylus > Lepidodactylus listeri. The sequence continues at coordinate 10,901,814 of JARCFY010000013.1, forward strand.
GATAGTAATTTGGTGTCCACACCATGAGTTTTGTAGCTAGCAGAACAGTAGTGCAGAAGCTCAGACAGGTTCGGAGGCCTTGCCACAGTTTCGCAGCTTGTTTCTCGGGGGCTTGTCACTGCCAGATTTCTATTGGGGGAGGAGTGGAGTTGGCAAAAGTTAAGAGACTTCCATGTTCAGTTTGGTTTGCTTTTATCACTGCATTTTTGGTACGTTTTCTTAAAATTGCTGCTCATTTCCGTGCTTCAGAATAGTAGACTGTTAATTTTAAAAAACCATCCTAGTGATGGAATACAGTGCCAAATATCTCCTGAGACTGTTAAACAGAAGCATTTAAAAATAGTCTGAATTTAAACTATATATGTGATTGTCTAAAGCCCTAAGTTAACAGTAATAGTGGTGAAGAAGCGTGTGAATACCAGGTTCTTTGCTCAAGTTGGGGGAAGACTTCAGAATCCACCACCAGGCACAGTGATTGATTTAGAAGTTACCAGACCAGAGTGGTAAGTCACATATGAAGTAAATATTAGCAACTTGAAAAAATACAGCTTGTATAACTAAGGGACAATTGAATTTTTTTTTTCTTATTTCAAGCTTCTGTCTCAGAACGTTAGAAGAGATGGGATTGTTTTTAGTAATCTGAATCTTGGGTGATCCTTGATTGGGGAGTAGCTATTGATGTGTTTGTAATTTTATTTCAAAGATGCAACTTTGGTAACAGCAGAGATGTTTACTGAATTTCAGCAGTATGTCAGATGTACCTTTGGGTTTTCCATTCACATGAGATAATGCCTTATGGACTGTATTTATTTATTTATTAAACTGGATTTTAAACCACCCTCCCCTTTAGGAACAGGGCTTGGAGCGATGTACATCATGGAATATATTCCCTAGTGGCTAGTAAATCTATACCTCTCATACTGAAGTATGGCCCCCATCTGTGGATATCTAAATCTGCGGATTGCGGTCACACTGATGCAAAACAGATTTTTTTCCTGCAAATTTGGGGAACCCCCAGGTTTGCAGAAAAATCTGAAACGTTAAAAAAAAATACATTGGGGTTAAATTCCCGCCAAAGTAAATAAAATGTTGTCTGTGCACGTGGAGACGATGCACTCACCTTCGAAGATGGCAGCAGTGGGCGCTGGAAGCCACTCTGGGTGCGGCAGCCGTGGGCCCCAGGAGCTGCTCCAGGCCTGGCAGTGGCAAAAGGGAAGGTGGTCAGAGAGCTGAAATGAAAGATCAGGTGGGGAAAAGATGAGGATTTAGGCGGGAGGAGCATCAAAGGCGACAGAGGTGAGAATGAGGGCGGGGGGAGATGGGGAAACATAAAGGGTGAGTGAATGGGGACAGAGGCCGCCGGGGGGGGGGGAGACCAAGAGGGAGAGAAGTGGGGCAGTTCGACTCTTCCTGCTCCCTCCCGTGAGTCCTCATGGGGTCCTCCACTTCTCATGTCTAATCTGAGATGACATCAACTGGATGCCAGGACGTAGTGAAGTTTTCCCAGTGACAATCAGCTACCGATCTTTACTCTTTTTGAAGAACTACTGCAAGACGAACAGTTTCCCCTGACAAAGCCTGATGGCAAAATGGATGGGGAGTTTTTGGAAATTTAACTGAGTAATATATATATTTTTACCTGATTTGGCACTATCGGCCTTGGGTTTATTTTTAAAATCTGTTTTTTAGTCATACAGAATGTAAGCGAGTTAATCAGTTTATACTTCAACAAAGTAATTTTTTCCCTATGGTGCCCCCCCCCCCCCCCCCCCCCCGGTATTTGGGGAGAGAATTAGAAATTCCAGACTAAGAAAATCCTTGATATGAAGTAGGACGTAGGGCTTCCAGAGGGTAAAATTGGAGTGGAGTAAACTAAATATGAAGTTGTGTCACATGGCATTGATAGCAAGCAACATTGAGAGCTCTTTTTTCTTTCATCATAGGTATGATTTCTTCATTGTGAGTCAGGCTGTGAGAACTGGCAGTGTTTCCCCAACTCACTACAACGTCATCTATGACAACAGTGCATTGAAGCCAGACTACATGCAGCGGTTAACATACAAGCTCTGTCATATGTACTACAATTGGCCAGTAAGTATTAGAATTACACTATGTGCAGGGGTGGGGTGGGGGATTGTTTTCTTTGTCCACGTACAACAGCTTCGGTGCAGGATCTCACATAAGGAAGGGTCACTGTGAAAAGGCTGTGTCATCCAGTGTGAATAGTATAGTGTTGTGTAGTCTGGAATGTAAACTATGTAGAAATAGAAGAAGAGCTTGGATTTATATCCCGCCCTTCCCTCACTTGGAGTCTCAGAGCGGCTTACAAACTCCTTTCCCTTCCCCTCCCCACAACAGACACCCTGTGAGGTAGGTGGGGCCGAGAGAGCTCTCCTGAGAACTGCCCTTGAGAGAACATCTCTGAAAGAACTTGTAAGTGACCCAAGGTCACACCAGCAGCTGCAAGTGGAGGAGTGGGGAATCAAACCTGGTTCTCCCAGATTAGAGTTCACGTTCCTAACCCCTACACCAAACTGGCTCTCAGGGAGGGGAGGGGCCCTGACTCAGTGGTAGAGCATCTTTGAATGTGGAGGACTCTGGGTTCAACCCCTGATGCCTCTGGTTTAAAGGATCATATAGTGAAAAATCTAAGCACAAGGCCTTGGACGGCCACGTCTAATCATAATATTTATTTTATTTATTTCTATTCAGATTTCTATCCCACCCTACCCCGTCAAAGCAGGCTCAGACAGTGGTGATGATAGACCAGTGGTCTGAGTTGGTATAAGGCAGCTTCATTTGGGTCTGGTTTGGACTAAAAGACATGGCTATTCTCTTTTGAGTCTTCTTTCATGGTATTCACCTGGCTTCAGGAATACAGTGTGTAAATGTTGTATAATATCTAGGCGTTGTATTCTTGGGCAGTTTTTTTTTTTTTTAAGTGGAATATGGAAAGCGAAACTTCAGGTTCTTGGGCTTGGTCAACAAGTCTTGCTAGTCTTTGGCTTCTAATTGAGACCTCTGAATTTCTGTTGCCTTTGGAAGATGCTTTCTATGCATCTGTATGGGTCAAATAATGGAGGAATCGAGGTTTTATTCCTCATGACAAAATTCCCAGTTTCCTGCTAGTTCTGACTGTTTCTAACTTTATTTTCTCTGTTGGAGAGGACAGCCCAAAAGCCTTAGTGTGTTTATATCTGAGGGTGTGAGGAAGAGCCTGAAACTGCACTTCTTTTGTTTTATGCCACATAGGAGGAAGGGCTTCCAATGTCAAACCCGCTGACTATATTTGTCCTGGGAACAGATAAGTGTATGAGTGCTTTGCCGTTGTATCACCCGGAAGGCAGCAGCTTTAGCTTCAGGGAAGGCATGTGTGCTGTCTTCCTAAGAGATGATACTACATGTAACTTGTCTTCTCCACAGGGTGTTATCAGAGTGCCTGCTCCCTGTCAGTATGCCCATAAATTGGCGTTCTTGGTGGGCCAGAGCATTCACAGAGAACCCAGCTTGTCTCTCGCGGAGAACCTGTATTACTTGTAAACCTGCCCAAGTATGGAAAGAAAAGAAATACTCATGGTGCAGTCTCCTTAAAAGAGGGAGCCTTTGAGTTCTCGAAGCTGGGCTACTGGATGTCTACTTCATCATGGTGTGCTATTTCACCTCTGTCAAGGTATGACTATTGGGTGCCAGCCATAGAAGTTTGACTGCACTGCGTTCTGTTTTCTTTGCAGACTTCAACAAAAAAAAGTTTATGCTGTAGTATAAAATTGTTGTGTAATCCCTTTTCCAGTAAAGTTATTTGTGTTGAAGCGCATTTTATTTGAATGTTTTGTACACATGACTTTGTCTTTGGATGGTACGGGAGAAATAGATAAGATCAGTATAATTGGAGGGGGAATGTTCAGAAATAATGAGTGTTGATCTTGTATGGCTAGGGCCGGCAGCCTGTTACAGAATCTACTAGAGTTAAATAAATTTGGGTTTATTACCAGAGCTTTAATACAGGTGCATTTGGTGAGATTGGAGAAAGCCGTTAGTTAAAAGCTAACCTTTGAACGCTAGTTACAGAAGCTACCAGTACTTTTATTCCAGATTGTACAAATTTACATAGATTTCAATAAAGCTTTTGACTGAGTTTTCCATGGGGATCTGATGGATAAACTAGAGGACTGTGGACTGGACTCTAGGAATAGTTAGGTGGAGAGGGAACTGGTTGGAGAACCACGCTCAGAGATTAGTTGTCAATGGAATTTTATCTGAATTGGAGGGAGGTGTCCATTGGGTGCCACAGGGCTTGGTTTTGGGCCCAGTACTTTTATATTTTTAAAAATTATCTGGATGAGGGGTTGGAGGGGCTACTAATTAAATCTGCAGATGACACCAAATTGGGAGAAGCAGCAAACACACCAGACGATAGAGGTAGCATTCAACGAAATCTGAACACTCTGGAAAAGAGGGTGGATGTGAACAAGATGCAATTTAACAAGGAGAAGTGCCGCGTTCTGTATCTGGGTAACAAAAATGAGGGACAGGCATACTGGATGGGGGATATACTTCTGGGCAGCAGTGAGTGTGTGAACAAGATCTTGAGGCACGGGTGGACTGTAAGTTAAATGCAAGTAGCCAGTGTGGTGCTGCAAAAAGAAAAAAGGGTAATGTGATCTTGGGGTGTGTCAACAGAGGCATAACATCCAAATCGCAAGATGTCATAGTCCTGCTGTATACTACCTTTGTCAAGCTGCACCTGGAGTCTTGTGTGCAGATCTGGAGGCCTCACTTGAAATAGGATGTGGACAGAATTGAGCGGGTGCAGAGAAGAGTGACGGGGATGATTGGGGGCCTGAACACCAAGCCCTTTGAGGAAAGGCTGAGGGACCTAGGAATGTTCAGTCGAGAGAAGAGGAGGTTGAGGGGGGGACATGATTGCTGTCTTTAAGTATTGGAAGGGCTGTCACTTAGAGGAGGGCAGGGAGCCGTTCCTGTTGGCAGCAGAGAAGGGCACTTGCAATAGTGGGTTTAAATCAAGGGTGGGAGGGTAGCAGGAAAAACTTTTTGACAGTAGTGCAACAGTGGAACAGCTACCTAGGGAAGGTGGTGAGCTCCCCCTCCCTGGCAGTCTTTAAGCAGCGGCTGGACAAACCCTTGTCAGAGCTGCTCCAGGCTGATCCTGCACTGAGCAGGGGGTTGGACTAGATGGCCTGCATAGCCCCTCCCAAGCCAGAGCCTCCACATAAGTCTATCCTATAGTTTCTGCCATCCCAGAACAAAAGTTTTTAGTTGAGAAAAACTCATTAGTAAAGTGTTACACAAGTGGAAAAGTTTAAAACACACTTTCCGTTTAACTTTCCCTACACCTAGATGTTATTCAAAGTTAGAAGACTTTCCCAGTATTTCCATTGGGTGCTAAGCATACTGACTGGGAAGCCAGGCCCATGGTGTCTGCCTTAAACATGGGCAGGCATATGGTTTCTGTTCAGTTTTCCTGTCTAGGGCTGAGGCCCATGGGTAGCCCCAGTTTTATGCTTGAAAAGGAAAGGCATCTTGATATGAGTGGAACAGCAGTGCGGCATATTTGCTGCCAGGTTTGGCTGGTTGAAAGGAATTAATCTGATACCTGCGTAGGAATATGAGCATGGGTATCTGTAAAGGGTCACTGATGGATGTGGCCTAAGCAGGATTTCTAAAGGTGGTTTTGCTCTACAATGGTGTCTGGTGGTTGCAAGTGCCACCTCTAGTATTGGGCAGGTTTTAATTTGCTGAGTAAAGAGGCAACAAACTTCTACAAAATATCAAATTTATTTATATAAAATATTTTTACACATGAACAACTGTACACATGCACACGCCCACACAATACTTTACCACAAAGTTAGGCCAGTGTTTTTCTTTAATTTCATAAATCTAGCACACAAGATTATTTTACAGGAATTTACATTATATTTCTTTGAAGACACAATGGGGAAAAGCTTTGATCATTCGTATTATAAACCTTCCATCAATTACAAAAAGAAAGGCAGTCTGAAAAGTATGTATAAACAGTAAAAAGAATTTACAAATGGACAAGTTACAAAAGAGTAACAGCCAAATATGTCTGCCAGCAACTACATCTCTTTTCGTTCTAGGTTGTAATGCCAATAACAAGAAATAACGTGGCAAACCTTGCATTTTTGTATATCCATTTTAATGACTCTTCCTGGCGAAGGCCAATAAATAACACAGCTTTCTCACTGTAGTACTTCCTCACGTTTCGGTCTAGAATACTTTCCAAGTATCAACAATACCCCCAAAATGGTGTCCAGCTTTAATCTGCATTTCAAGATACATTTTTTAAAACTTCTCTTTCTGTTGGAATACTGAAACCTTTGTTTGCCAGTACCAGCGCCTGCAGTTTTTTAAAAAATGGCTTGAACAGGGTGTGCATTTTCTGGCTAGTGTATGCAGTAAATCTGGCTTTTAATGTACTTGAAAGGTTGACTAGCAGAACTTATACAGATGTTTAAAAATGCATCTTGCACAACACTTTCAGACTCCCAAGAATTACATCAGACACTGAACGGAGTCAGCAACACCAATTAACTTGGATCTTTTATATTACCAATGTCTTGGTGAGGATGGAAAGACAAGTTGAATACACAGTACATACAAAGTATACGCTGTATAGTTTAGACAGTACAAATCATTGTGCATTAATAAGGCAAACATCAAGGCGGAATAAACTAGGAGTTTCAAGACCATTTATGTGTAAAGAAGATGGGGAATGAATGGTTGCAGAGGGGATCAAAGAACAAGATTTCCCTTTCTCCACTTTACAGGTGGAAAATGCACCAAAATTAAGTTGTTAACAGGAGGAAAGTTGCCTTGTAAAATGAATGGTTCCTGATATTCCTTAATCCCTTCAGTCTTCCCTTTTCGTTTTAAAGAAAAAGATGCAAGTTGGCAACACTGTGCTTTTGGGTAGCAATGCTACGTTGATAAGTGTGTGTGTTTTCTCCTCACCACAGGATTTTAAGTAACTTAACAAACAAGTCAGATGAGTCTGCTGATGTTGGAATGTGCTAAAAAATGGCTAGGCTCTATAAAAAGATGTTCTGAATAGTCATGAAAGCCCTAGTTTTGAAGTGTTTGTAAAATTTTATTTTCTTAAAAAAATACATATATCGGAAGCTTTACAGGTTGTCCAGAAGAACACGAATTCATTTCACTGCACCAAGCTTTTTCAGAAGTTTCTTCCCTTTGGAGAGGAGCCCCTTTTTCTTTTTCGAGGGCAATTCCCTGCCTCTCCCGGGACTACCAGAACCCACAGATGACGTAGGTGACCCCGAATGGAGATGGACTGTGGGGGATGGTGCTCTCCTTGGTGATGTACCTGTATTCTCAGGAGGAACCTAGTAGGTACATTATTACAGTTTACTGAATGGTTTGAAAGCCAGCAACAACAAGAAAGTTGGTAACAATTTCTTTTTGTTTAATAACCCACTTGGTTTGGGGGGTGGGGTGTATTTTGGACAGTCCTTTTACTTTATGCCACAAGACTAAAAGAACTTGTGGTGCTTACCAAAAAGTCACAAGGGGCAGCATATACAGCTGAAGTGAATACATGACTTTCTCATGGCCTCTTTGCTTTTTAAAAACTGACCCAGGACAGGATTTTGCCAAAAATTAAATTGCTTTTTTGTATTTTAATACGTTAGTGGTGATTCGGCAGACATGAATAAGTGGGATACAGACTACAGGTGGCAAGTTCTATATACACCAGCCAGTTTCCAGAAGGAATCACCAGTTGTGAAGATAATAAATTAGAGCACTAATTTTTGAGATCCTTTGAATGCTTGTTTTTGTTTTGTTTTTTTGTCGAGCATACTGTATATACATATTTTGAGAAAATGGCACACTGGTTGAAAGAAAAAACTAAATGAACCTTAATTGTAATCAAAGAAAGCTTGAAGCCCCTTGCTGCTCTGTGTTGGCAATGTAATTACACATTCAAGGTGAAATAGGATTGCTTGGTGACGCGTTGCACAGATATGTAGAAGAATCACTTGAGAAGAAACAACTGAGCCCCTAGCAACTACAGTTCTTGCTTAATACTGTAAGCTCATCACAGTTCTTTCCAGCAGCTATGACGTAATCTATATGATAGATGAAGGTAAAGTTAAGCAAAGGGGTCACAAGCTTACTTTGGTCACAAATCAAGGTCTTCATCTAATGAAGAAAACCAAATCAAAAGAAACCACTCTGTAGAAGCACCCCAACGTACACCTGAAGATACCATAGAGTGAGTTCTAATGCATTCATTCACGGGTCGAGCTGCAAGGTTCACATTGACAGTTATTGCATTGATAAACCAAAGAGTGGCTGAGTGCTTTGCAAATGCAGGTGTGGAAACTGGCATTGTAATGAGCATTACTGCGTTGGTATTGCCAGAGGCAGGCTTGCATTACTGCTGACCAGAAGAAACATTTTAAGGCAAACAGTTTAAGCAGATATTTGAGGTTAGAGGTTTCAGGAATAACTACCCTTTTTGCAACTGCCATACTTATCTGCTTACAGTGTTATGCTCATTCTTGGAGGGCTGGGATTTTGTGCTTTTTTTCCCCCCCCCTTGAGTTGGGACTTTTCTCCCAGATTGGCTAACAATGCAATATGCAGCTCCTCTTTGGAGTTAGACACTAGGAACACTTTTTAAAATGCAAACAGACATTAAGTTCAGTAAGAAATATGTTCCAAATGTTAACCTTATTTACCAACATGAGCCCTGAATACAAGGAGAAAGAGAACTATTGAGACAGCAGTCAATTTTGGTCATGTTTTTTTCTGACTACATATGCCCTCGGCGTTGATTTTGAATATGCATAACAGGAAAATCTGCAACCAGCCAGGGCTAAGAGTGGTTTTGGAGACATATTTCTCATTTAGTTTCTGCACACTGAAGTGCCAGGATGGCTGCATTAGATATTGCCAGCTAGCTTGGGGTGGTATCTTTATTGGTATCTTCAGTTGCTCACTTACGTGAAGGCTACATTGCCTTTTTTAAGGTGTGAAATGAACACTCTTCTTCTGTTCCCAAGCAGATGAGCAAAGAAATAAAAATATATATAAAATATAATATATAAAAACTGCAGTGATGAAAGAAGACAAGTGAGACACTACATATGAATAATTTGTCCTTCCAAGGGTGGGGGACACAATGGCAGTAAGGAAACCTTGGAAGGGCTTATGACCTATGGGCAGTGCCCACAGCAACATCTGCCCTATATTTTCCCCCTTCCAAGCCCGGTTCTGCTGCTGTCATTAAATCTAAAATCTATGTACTGTGGAAGTGAATACTTGTACAAGGTAGAAAATGCTCCTGAAGCTAAAGTTACGTTGTTACGAACCAAACTAAATTAATGGTTCATTCTAAATGTCCATGGCACTATACACACTGGCAGATGAATGTGCTATTTCTGTTATTTAACCGGTACTCTCCCCAAGTATTTCCTGAAAACAGAAATTGGGATTTTAAAATACCAAAAAAACAAAAAGACAACTTGGTGTGAAATGGTATACAAGGGAAAAACAAATAGTACAACGTGTGTTTCTCTTTAATGCTTGCTTACCCTTTTTGCTTTTGTACGCATTGGCGTATCTTGAGGAGCATATCGTGACGGGGCATCAGATAAATAGACTTCTACATCATCAGGCACTTCTTCAAGAAAGTTTGAAGGAACCAGACCTTTCTGGCCATTAAGCTCACCCTGCACAGTGAAGGAGAAAGTGGGGGATAGAAAGGAACTCGGTTATATTCTAAAACATTTTAGAGCAGCATAAAGGTGATGTTACTTTTTCACACCGAGAGAATCAAATGAAAGGGAGGGATGCACAGGATGTGTCTGTCATTGTAAATGGCCTGTCTTGCTCCCTGTTCACCTTTGGCTCCTGGTATTTATCACATAATGACACCTGCCCACCACTGCACATGTTCTGTCCGGCTGACATCTCTTACGCCATAGGAGAACCTAAGGGGTGTCTGGCCCTGCCCTAGCTTACAGGGAGTTAGCTCTCTGATGGACTCAAAGGAATTATATGCAGTTGCCAGTCTTCAGCTTTTGCTGTATATACAAGTCCGATAGCGTGGCTATTTCTAGTCTGTTAGAGCTCTTCAAATACGGCAGGAGTCAAAATGAGGGATGCTGCATTGGAGAGGGTTTGTGAGCAAAACGTGAAATTGGGAGAACCCTCTATGTTCAGAAGTCGCAGAAAACATCTGATGTGCATGAATGCTTGTTCTCCTGCTTTCTCTTCCCTCTCTTGCTCACCTCTTCCCAGCGTCTTACTGAAGGCTTCTTCATTCTGAAAGCCTTGAATTAAGCTCCCAACTGTCATGGCATCTGAATACAGACTGTTCTGAACAAAGAGGAGTTTGTTTCAGACCCAGAAACCAGGTGTTGGAAGCCTGTTTTATTCCAAGTGCTTGCAGTTGGATGTAGCAGCAGATCAGGGCTTCCTAAGCCAGGAGCTTCACTCACACTGCATGAGAGGAAACTCCTTGCTTGTGAATGAGGTGGTTTGAACAAGGGATTTGTCTCCAGTTCTTGCTGGCACAGATGCAGTCTGACAAAGCAGACTGCTTTGCCTACACCCCTTGTTTGTGATTTTGGTGGACTGGAAAACTAAGACATGTGACAGTATGTCTGGGGCAGTAGAAAAGAGCAGTGACTCCCAAAAGCTCATATCCTGCCACATATTTTGTTAGTCCTTAAGGTGCTACTGGATTCTTCCTCTTTTCTACTGGGAAAATGAGTTAAGCATTTGCTGTGACTGACATTCCTCCCTTGTAGCCGAAACCGATCTTGCTGGCTAATCAAGTACTGGGCACTCTGCAACTGGGACAGAGACCGATGGAAAGCACTTACATAATAAAAACCATCTTCATCAATTTCTCCAATGACTGTAATAATATCTCCTGTACAAAATGTCAGCTCAGCCTGTAGAAAGAATACAAGACAAAGCATCATGTCCGTTTTGCCCCTTGCAAAGGGTTGGTGTGTTTTATGCTGTTTCTGGGGGCTGACAAACTGAGCAGTATATGCATTTACAGAGAATTGTTGGTACACTCATGTGGGATTGAACAGGGAAGCAAAGAACTCCAAAAGTTGTTTTCTGTTGAGCAGGGAACCATCTGAGGGGCATGTTAGCATCACTCCTGAAGCCAAGCTGCATCAATGGTGCTGGTTGTGTTTGCCCTGTTACCACGAGCTCAGCAAAGGTGCAGGATAAGGGCTACTGAAATACAGACATAAGGAATCAAATAAAAGCCCTGTGAAAGCGTCTAGGCAGATGTGTCATGCAGCTGGGTAGTTACGGTTTGCTTGAACTATATGTGAAGTGTCAAGTTGCTTCTGACTTATGGTGACCCTGTGAATTAATGACCTCCAAAACCACCTATTGGCACTCATCTTTAAATCCCTGCTCACAATTTTAGTCCCTGCAGGAATTAGAAAAAACAGCTTCTCCTTAAAATGAACGGGGTGTGCTCAAACAAAGCTGAGTGAATCTAGGGTGTGAGAAAAGAACACTGTGCTAGCGGATCTTGATTTGGGGGTTGACATGCTATCTCCTGCTAAATCTACTTTAAGGAACAATTGTTTGGGGCTGTGGTTCCCCCCCTCCCCCAAAGAAGACATGAAAAGGCACTTCCCATCCCCTAAATTAATAATAGTGTAGGTTTCTGAGAAGTGTTTCAATGCTGCTTCAGTAAATACCTCAACGTCAACGTTGGGAGAGCTCTCCCTTGGGTCATAGTCATACAGAGCCACCATTCTCCTTGTTGACGCAGCAGGTTGGCGGCTGCTTCTCCGGCTCCTTTCTGTTCCAACCAAAAGGAGGGAAAGCCATCAAAGTTTTTTTCTAGACAAGAGAATGGTGCAGGTTTCTCAACCAGCTGGGACCCGTTTGCTCGGAGCCTGACTGGCAGACCAATCCGTCAATAACCATTTCTTTAAAAATAAGCAGAAGTTCACTGATACAATTTCTAAATCTTAGGTGGGTTTTGCTTGCTTACAGTACCAGACTGGCAGAGGCATGGATTTTGTTGATCAAGATCATTCTGAAGACAGTAATAGAGTCCACGTTGGAACAATGCTGGCACTGAGTATTTACACAGGAAAACATAATTTAGCGGTCTAAGATTCTCTTCTGAATTCAAGGCTAGAAGACCCTGCCACTCTGCTAATAGAAGAAGCCTAATGAAAAAAGAAATCCCACTTTTCAATTGCTGCACTGCTGAGGCCAGTTCATACATTATATTGCAGACTCGAGTTTGCCGCAAATTGTTTGCTCATCAGGGTACCCCAGCCAGCTTCCTGACAACTATACTTAAATGGCACAAGTTGGCAACCATGTTTGTTGTAATCACAACTTTTCAGTTCTAGGCATGCACCTAAAGAAATTAGGAGTAGGTCTAAAAATATGTGATGGGAACTTCAAGGATTTCTTGAAAGAGATTGGCTTCCAGCTGACCCAGCTTCAGTTGGCTGGAAGTGCTCCCTGCCCATATCCTTGCTGTCACATGTAAACTCCAAGAAGAGCAAAAGACATCCCATTCCATTAAGTGATACCCTTTGTCCCAAACAGGACACTATCCACTGTCTAGGCCCAGGACAGGAAAGTATAATGAGGAGTATTCCACCACCTCACGGAGTGAAGTCTCATAGGCTGGGGCAATTGGCTGTGCGAAATGGAAACAGACCAACTACCCTAACATCCCCACGGTGCAGAGTATGGCCCAGTCTGCATCTAGCATTTGCTCCGCTGTCTTACCAAACCCACACTGGAACCGAAATTCCCATCTGCATTGCATGCTGCTTTCACTTCGTTTGATCTCTTGGTTTTTTGGTGGCCAGTCTGCATAGAATTATGGTTGTTTTATGGTCATTCAGGGGTGACTGCAGTCAGTACGGTGTTGGCCTGGGCTATCTGAATGTGGTTTTGAGCCTCATCTTTTTCTGTTCCAGTGTGGGTTTGGTAAAACAACGGAGCAAATGCTAGCTGCAGATCGGGCCTATGACCACAGCATATGGTCTCTGTGGCTGCACAACATGACTGCTATAATGAACATGCTAATATATCTCAGTGACATATGGTATATGCTTGTGGTTCACAGAATCCAGCAAGATCCACAAAGGATTTGCATGTATGCAGGGTGGGGGAGAAGCTACCACTGAACTAGAGCTTCCAAATCAAAACATACAGTTGATAAATTTCATTGTTTTAAAATTATTATTTTCCAGATGCAACTCATGAATGGTTAACTTGTAGTTTTCTCTGCCAGAAGGGCAAAGGGTCCTTCAAAACATCTTGTTTTCTACTCGGCTATTAACTTGAACAAAAATTACACCAGAAACATACACATTTTCTTAGCAAAATAACAGCAGTTTGAGCAAATTCTACTTGTGAAAAACTACAGTGAGAAATGGTTAGGTGTCAAACATTAAATACTTGGGGAGGAAGTTCTCTGATGACTTTTGGCTTCCAAACTGAAGGGAGAAGCATGACTCTTGCCACTGGTAAAATGGCAACAGGAACATGCTCATTAATGTCATCTTGCGATGGATGTTTGGAGCAAAGCTGAGAGAACATTACGGAGACTGATGGAAGATGCTCAGCAGAGAGAATCTGGCTTGGGTGGTCTGGGAACATCTGAAGGACAAGTTTGGGGACTGGGGTTCTCTTTTGTAGAGGAATGTGCAGCCATACTACCTCTTGGCTGGCATTCCTTCTCAGGAGACTGAACTCACAAATTCAAACCAACTGAAATCTTCTCTGGGTTCAGGCACAGCTAGCTGTTGAACGCTGGTTCCTGTTGATTGCAACACCGAAGTACTTTGTACATACTTTAAAAATGGCCATTCCATTTTTGTTACATAAAGCAGATCTCTAGTTGCAGGTGGACACACAATAAGGGGAGCTAACAGCATTAGACAGGATGGTTAAAGGGCCGAGTTTAATTTTACATCAAGTGTATAGGAATCTGCAGCAAAACATGCTCTGTGCCTAAGTGCAGTGCAAGCATGATGGGACGCAGATGCATTAGGCCTCTTCTGCACATTCCTGATTTCCAGGTGAGGCCACCCTGGCTCCAAGGCCTGACCTGCCAGCCTGTATACAGCCTAGCTTTCTTACCAAGAGATATGTGCCTTGTCCTTTCTCCCTAGCTGTGACGTCTATGGGTCAAGAACAAGGGCGCCCCTGTTTCTGTCTCAGCTCTCTGAAGGCGTCAAAAGGCCCCTGTTTCAGGGCTGAGGCTTGCCCCTGCATCCAACCAACTGATGCCTTGGGGTGTTCACCTAAGTTTTATACATACCACTCAAATCATCTTTACCCGCCCTGCTGTTGTCGTGGGGGGCAGCTCACTGCTTGGGTCCCCCCCCGTCCAGTGCACAGCTTTCTCCCACACTGCAGTTGTATCAGGATGCTTGCTTGCCTTTCACCCACCGGCTGCTGGCGAACTCTGCCCCTTTCCCCCGCCTCGGTTGAGGAGGCCGTGCGGACTTGGAGCGGCCTTTGAAACAAATCTGAACCTTCATGCCTTTTCCTGAGCTGCATGAGAATTTAATTTCAGCTGGTTTGAATTCCCAGTTGCAGCACTTCCTCAGATGCTGGAGAAGTCACCAGTCTCTGCTGTACAAAGGATACGGAGAAGGCGAAGGGTATATTCGAACTGGGTTTACAAGCGGGGACAGTGGGGGAGTTAAGCCTCCTTTTCTCACAGAATCTTGCAGTGACTTGATCACAGACAGATACTGGCCTTAGAGATGAAACTGAACAGCATCCCATGCCATATGAATCACTTTGGAAACCCCACTCACTTTCACAAGCAAATTGTGACATGGGACGGGAGTCAGTTGCTCAGCACAATCTCCCCTTTGGTACCCCCTGGCACCACCCTAAGCTGCTCTGGGGATCCCGGCTGCTATACCTTGTGACTTGTGTGTGGAGCTGATTTGTCAGCTGCAAAGATGTGACCCAGATATTTCCCACCACAGTCTTCAGAGCTGTGCATTCTCTGGCCCTCGCTTACTGCAATTCCAGAATTCTCTGTCTGGCTTAGCATCCTGAGGAGGTCAGTTTTTTAATACATTCCTAGCCCTCATGGCTGTGTAATGAACATGTAAGTGCTTGGTGAAAACCTACAGCTAAGAGGGAGAGCTCAAGAGCCCGTGGTTAGCAGCGGAACCTCAGTGCTCAAGTTAGTATTCGCAATTTCCATCATGACTTGCATGCATAGAATGAATGTTGGCTCTCAACTTTTCAAGCCGGGGCAGTTGCCCTGGTGAGGAACCTCTGAGCATGAGCCATGGTATGCTGGGGGAGAGCTTCGTGCACCCTCTAGGGTGTGCATTTAGTCCATATTCCATCTAATCACAGCAAGAATGGAAGAGATTGGATTTATACCCCGCCCTTCACTACCCAAAGGAGTCTCAGAGCGGCTTTCAATCTCCTTTCCTTTCCCCTCCCCACAACAGAGGCCCTATGAGGTAGGTGGGGCTGAGAGATCTCTCTTGAGAACTGCCCTTGAGAGAACAGCTCCGAATGAACTTATGACTGACCCAAGGTCGCACCGACAGCTGCGTGTGGAGGAGTGGGGAATCAAGTCCTGTTCTCCCAGATTAGCATCTGCAGTCTTAACCACTGTCTTGTCTGCATTTCAGGGGAAAGCCAGTGTGGATGGACAAAGTGCCCTTGATGGATATCTGACGTCTCCCGCCATGAATCTAATGAGGAACCCCTGGTTCCCAAGAAAACAGTCCAAACACTACTGCTTTTTGCAAATTAAGAAAGTAGATGCTTGCTTGCTTAAGTTATTCAAATAACAGGACTTGTTTTCTTGGGTTGATATTTCAGTCGTCTGCCCCCCCCCCCCCCCCCGCGCTCCCTGAGTAAAGTACCCAGCTGTGATACCGGTGGCACAGGATGATGCCCAAGCCCAGGGCTGAAGGGATATTCGCCAGGGCCTGTCTGCTGCCAGTATTTGATTGAGGCTGTAAAAGGAGTATTGGATGAGACAGCTCAAAGTGCTTCACTACATCAACAGGTGATTGGTTCAGTTTTGTTTTTAGCACAGACCTCTTTTAGACTTTCTGGATCTGCTGTGGACAGAGTGTGTGCTCTTTTTGAAACGGTCACGGTTGACTTCAGGAAGGAAGGCATACAAACAAAAGAAGAGGGATAGATATGAAGCTGTTCGAAATGGTCTTTTCTCTCTCTCTTTCTCTCTGTAAAGACCAAACACTTGGGCAATTGAGTAAGCTAAAAATAGCCGGGTGGTAATGCAGCCCCTAAATTCCTGGGAATGCATTTTATTTTAAAGAACCATCTACTGTCGGAATTGTTTTGACTGGATTGTGGAGCAGGGCTTAGTTTACTAGCTTGGCTTCCAGAAAATTAAGAAGAAGAGATTGGATTTATACCCCGCTCTTTGCTCCCCAAAGGAGTCTCAGAGCGGCTTACAATCTCTTTTCCCTTTCCCTCCCCTCCCCACAACAGGCACCCTGTGAGATAGGTGGGGCTCAGAGAGCTCTCTTGAGAACTGTCCTTGAGAGAACAGCTCTGAGAGAACTTATGACTGACCCCAGGTCTCACCAGCAGCTGCATATGGAGGAGCGGGGAATCAAACCCGGTTCTCCCATATTAGAGTCCACGCTCCTAACCACTACACCAAACTGGCAGTTTATCTTCATCATTTATTTATTTGAATTTATACCCCGCCTGCTATCGGCCTTTTCATGGTAAGGAGTAAAAGAAAATTTATTCTTTGTATACCACTGTGCTTTATTGCTATTAGTAAATCATGGTATTTCATGTATTTATGGCAAAGCAAAAGGTGTCTTGTATAATAACCAGGGGTGTGCATTCGGATCTCCCCAAGCCGAAAATGTACCCCAAAAATACCTTACCAATATTTTCAGGTATATTTTGGCTTCCCAAATGTATCTGGGTTTTCTTGGGAAAATGGGGGGGGGGAACCCCTAAGAAAATCCTGGATATATTTGGGGATTTTGGGTAAATCTGAGCTCCTACCCCTCAGCTGTTTGTCAGGCAGGTTTATACTTTAAGCTGGGCTGCAAGAGAAGCCAGGCCAAGATCAGCTGGGTTGGTGGGGAGTTGATGCAGCTCTGCACTGCCTCTGCACTGCTCTGCAGCTCTGCACTGCCTTCTGCCGCCTGGTTTAAACCAGTGCGGCAGGAGAGAGCAGCCCAGCCAGGACCAACTGTGCCTGCAGGGAGCTGATCACTGGAGGAGGAGGTTGCACCTGCAGGGAATGGCAGGCACAGCAATTCCCGCTGGACTTCCCTCTCCCACTGCCCATTTTAAACCAGGTTGCAGAAGCCAAGCCAGCATTTTAACAGCATTTTTCAGTTCGGGTGCATTGGGCCCGAAAACCCCCGGATCCGAGCACCCATGCCAGTACTTGGATCCGGGATTTTTCAGGAATCCTGAAATTTTTCTGGGTCCGATCAACCCGAACCAAAAAAATGCCGGTTAAAAAAAACTGTACACCCGTAGTAATAACTTGTTAAAGAAAATATTATTTGGTCAAAGTATCTTAGTAGTAGGAAGACACATTTTGCTTTTAGTTCCTTGGTGTTGGTTTTAATTAATTTAAGGTGTGATCAGACCATAGACCTGGGACCGATCCTGCTTGGAAACAGACTTACGAATTCAGATCCTTCCCTCTACTATCTAGTTACGGGAGCCAATAGAGATACGAGTTACTCTGCCTCAGATGGTGGGTCCCCTTACCGAGTTTCTCTACAGGAGTGTTCAGAGGGAGAAACCCTTGTTTCAGAAGCTGGTCCATCATCTCTTCATCGTCGGCTTGGATTTCGGAGACCATGTTGCAAGGAATCAGGCCCAGCCTTGCACAGGTTTCTCCTCGGTAGAATCCATCGACATCTTTATCACCATACACCTGCCATTATTCAAAGGAAAAAGAAGACAAGGCATGACCGAGTTTGACTGCACAGCAAGAGTTTCCAGAAGTGAAAGCAGATTGCTTGACGGATCCAGGGCCTTTGGCTCACTTAACTGGACAGAGATGGTTCATGGGTTGTCCGAGTTCCTGGACTGTACACTCCGAGAGCCACACCCTCCCTGTGGAGAACTTGTCACAAGAACCAGGGCCTCTGCATTTTATAGGTTTGGGTCAGTCAGTCCCCGATCCCATCATTTGCAGCGGTGCAGGGACCATTCAAGTAGAACCTACTCCTGCCTCGGCACATAAGCTCTCATTGATATCACCAGTTATCCACGCAGTAGGAGAGGCTACACCAGACTGAGCTAGCGGTTAGAATGTTGGGCTTGGATTGGGGGACTTGGGTTCCAATAATCTCCCATCAAGCCATGAAGGTCACTGGGCCAGTCATTTGCTCAGCCTAACCTCCCTGTTGCAGGAAAAGAAAAAAAGAGCTCATTTCCAAGCACAAAGTCCTGGATGTGGTTCACAGAGAAGGATACACAATGAACTGAAACGACAGCATTAGCCCAGTGCTTTCAGTTTTCAACGTACTTCACACACATCTTGGAACTGTCGTAACAGTCCACCCCACATTGCAGTTTCGGGGGCAAGGCTAGGGGTCACACACAAGAGTTCCCTCCACAAACATGAGTAATACACAGGGCTCATTTCATAGCAGGAACTCCTTTGCATATTAGGCCACACACCTCTAATGTAGCCAATCCTCCAAGAGCTTACAGAGCTCTTCTTACGGGGCTACTGTAAGCTCTTGGAGGATTGGCTACGTCAGGGGTGTGTGGCCTAATATGCAAAGAAGCTCCTGCTACAAAATGAGCCCTGGTAATACATCTCTGCTATTGCCACCTTTTCTTCCTGTCAATGTTTATGGAAGCATCTTTAGGGTATAGTTAGGTCTCCTAGAGCAGGGGTGGGCAAACTATGGCTCAGGAGCCGCATGCGGCTCTTTCACATATATTATGTGGCTCCCGGCAGGGCGGCTGGGGAAGCTAAATATCATTAGCAAACAAATATCATTGGACAAATTAATATCATCATCAATATCTGCTTTTACTCCTTTTGTTATTATTTTTGGCAGTCTCATTTAATGTTAATAAAAAGCAAATTTGCTTATTTTCCAATAAAAGCAGGTAATATTTGTTCATGTCTTGTGACTCTCAAACATCTGATGTTTATTCTATGCGGCTCTTACGTTAAGTAAGTTTGGCCACCCCTGTTTTAGGTGGCTCTTACGCTGAGCAAGTTTGCCCACCCCTGTCCTAGAGGAACCTGATGCAGGATTTGTAGTTGTGTTGTTTGATAGGGGAGTGCTTATTTGTTGCCAACAGACTCTACTTATATATCTGTTGGTTAAACAAATACTACAAAGATACTCTTGTAAGCTACTGATCTCACATAAAATGGAAACCGAACCATTATTGTGCTTTCCCTGGACTTCTAGCTGCTCAGGGGAACCGACTGTGCTGAATAAAATGTTTGACTGAGATTGTATTTCCAGTGCTAGGAGTAATGAGCTTGGACAGCTCATAATGTTTACCTTCAGTACTAAAGTAAGCATAACATTCCGCCCAGCAGTAAAAAAATTGAACTGATAATGAAGCCCACAACAACGCATCCACCTGGACTGAATCAAGACCTAGTATTCCTTTCTCATTACCAATGCTGGTTTCTCCACATCTATTACCCCTCTGCATATCTCACCTAAATCCAATCACGCCTGCTATTGTCATTCACCTGCTATCGTCATTTGCCTGCTAATGTCATTTGGCATCTGAAATCACTTCCCAATAAATAGGACAGATGGACTCCCATTCTAGTTGTATCTGAAGAAGTGAGCAGTGACCCATGAAAGCTCATCCCCTGCCACATATTTTGCTAGTCTTTAAGGTGCTCCTGGACTCTTGCTCTTTCCTGCTGCTACAGACAGACTAACATGGCTACCCATCTTGATCTATTCCCCCCAACGCTGCTCCAGCTTGGTGGATGGTATATCTGAACCAAAAAAGAACCACCCCATATCTTGTGATGGCGGCTGCTGACAGGTGGTTGGTGAATGGACAGAGAATCTCTCCGTACCACTTTTCCCAGAAAGCCCAGATGGTGTTCTAGGGGTGGGGTGGAGAGACAGGGAGGAGCAAAGGATTACTGTGCAAACGTGGCACTTCAGCAGTAACAGTCCAAGTCACTGAGTGAGACTAGGGAGAGGCATGGGGAAAGATTGCCTCATAACCATCTACAGGGTCTTTTGAGTTCGGAACAAAGCTTGGTGTGTTCCAAGTCATCTGAAGGTAGCAGGAGGTCTTTACCGGTTTTGTGCTTAACGATGCTACGACAGGGTCAAGAGACTCTTCTAAGTTTGAATCCGGCAGGAGCACGGTTCCATCCCATGTGTATATCCTACCTTGATAATCTGCCCTTCTTTAAATGGGAGTTCCTCTTCTGCCGCATCAGGATTAGGAGACATGGTCAGTGGATCGTAGTCAAAAAGGGCCACAAAGATCCGCGTGGAAACGTCCTCTGCACCAGGGTCAGTTTCTGATTCTTCATAAATTTCAGGAGACAGACGGTCCCGGCTAGAGTATCCATCTGCAATAGCAACACCAGAGACCAGGGAGGGCTCTGTTACACAAAAGTTAGCATGCCTGTGTGACCTGTTTTGAGTTCTCGAAATGCATCCCCGGAAGTACCACTCAACCTCATGGCGAGGAATTTGCTCTTCTGTAGCAAAGTCCCCACTTGTTCCTAGAGTGCAGCAAACCACTCGCCCTGAGCATGAAGGCCAGTGGGGTTGGATTCAAACTCTGCATTGGGGGGAAAGCGCCACCCTTATCAGGATGCATCCAAGATCAGCATCCTGCCCATTCTACCTCATGCTCTGCCGCTCACAGGGGCTGTCAGTGCTCCAAAGGGACACTACTTTATTTCTTATGATACTGTACATGAGCATACATGAGCAATGCAACTGTAACGACACACGACACACAGGACTGGGACACCGGCAGCCACTGTGAGCGGGTACACAGGACATAACATCTAAGGCCTGTGGGCTTCACCCCACAGGGTGGCTACAGCCCATCTTGACAGGGCTTTGGGATAGAGTCGGCCTACAGACTTCCGGCTGCACAGCAATTGAACGGAGACCTCCCCACTGGTCCTCCTATAACTCTGCAGCTATAGCTCCGCTAGGCTTTGGGGTGAGTAGCCTCTCCCATTTGTGGCCCCTTCCCAGTGCCCTGCTGCTTTAGGTGGCATGCCTTGGGCACTGGAGATTTGTATTCGCCTGCTATTGTTTATTGTACCATCTGTTGGTTTTAATGCTTTTATTGTTTTACGAATTTTATGTTGTAAGCTGCCCTGAGCCCACTTATGGGATAGGGTGGGGCAAGCAATAGATAAATAAATAAATATAATAATAGACGGACTCAGCACCGTCTCAAATGCCTATGCCGGGACTATCTGATTCGTGGAGTCCATTCTACCTGCTCATAACCTACAGTTATAATAATCCACAAAGTTACGGAGTGCAACAGCTGCTTGGCTGATAGGATGTTGGCTTAACCCACATCTTGGCTTTTGCAAAAATCGCACGGCACACCTGGATCATTCACAAGACTGGTGACCTCATTCCACAGTGTCTGCGCATCATGTCCCCCTGTGTCAGAATGCCTGTGGAAACAGCCCTGAAGTGCAGGGAGGGAAGAAAGAACCATCCTTTCACATACAATTCTTCTTTCAGCCCTCCCTGCTGGGTGGGTTGACACACAAAGGCTGCCTTATTGATCCGCTCAAGACGAGGGCTTTGACTTGCAGGTGTACCATCTCAATTTACAAATCCGATTTATGAACCAGCGACGGATCGGCTAATTCAGGGCAGGAGCTACAGAGCAGTGGCATTCAGATCACAGAGCTCATTCTGGTGACTGAGTAACTCCTAGTTTGAGTTCCCTGGCTTGCCTGCTCCCCTCGTGCATGACTTGCAGCGGAAAGTGACTCCCTGCTTTACAACAAAACCCCACAATTTGTTGTGATGCTCAGATTGGGTTAAATGACAAATTTGACTTTACTTCTGGTTGACAAATCCCGATAAAATGATGTGAAAGTGAAGGAAGCAGTGAATGTGAGGACGTTAAAGGCGCATTCTTGAAGTCATCAGAAGGTAGCTGAAGACTCCCTCGGGGGGCCAGCTCTCAGGACTGATAAAAACCTAGATCTACTCCCACTGCACACAATGGAAGTCCCTATTTCAAATCTCACCTCTGCCATGAACTCAGTGGGTGGCCCATGGCATACCACTGTCTCCAGAGCACAGTCTCCTCATCTGGAATGCAGGGAGAACTATACTGGCCTGCCTTACAAGGTTGTTATAAATATCACTTTGACGTGAAACACCGTGAGGAAACGCAACGCCTCCGGAAAGAGTTATCCATTCTGAGCTGAGTAAATCAGGCCAAAGAATGTGTTCAGAGCATTTGATTGTATGGGCAGCAATCCAATAAGATGGAGTTTGTAAAGTGCCACCAACTTGCAGCCGACTTATGGCCACCACCCCAACAAGGCAAGTGAGAAGGAGAGGTGGGTTGCCATGGCCTTCCTCTGCAGAGCCTTCCTTGGTGGGCTCCCTTCCAAGTATTGACCCTGCTTCGCTTCTGAGATCTGGGTACACCGTGCTAACTTTCTCTCCAGGAAAGTTTGGTATCAGAAGAGTGCAAAGTATTTACTGATGCTGCGCAACAGTACATTAATCCATCAGGACATCACCAGAATGTCATAGGCCAGCCTCCCACCTTCAAGTCACACAACCGTTTTTTTTAAACGCACGGCAAGTCGTTAAAAAAAATTAATCAAGGCGAGCAAGCCTTGTGAATGTTCCACTGTGTCTTTCATGGCTGACGTGCCCCCTCTGAATCCTGCTCCTTAGGGGCGGGGTTGCATCCGAGATGATAAGCCTTCGAGAGGTGGGTGCATTTGTGAGACACAGTCAACCAGCAAAAATCCTCCGTGCAGATTCCACAGTGGGAAGAGTCATGGTAGTTGGGGCTGGTGCTTCATCCTCTCTCCCCCTCCATCTAGAAAGCAGACGTTCGTTTCCGTGGCTTCTGTACAGCCCTGGATGGGGACTGCACTTTCACCTTAGCCCTCTTTCTGCCACCACCTGAAGAGGACGTGGTTTCAGCGAGCTGCTGTCTTCCTTAGTCTAAGGTGGATTTTTCTCTCAGGCTACCAGTTCTTCATGGCTTTAAGAAACGTCGTCTGTGTGGTGCTAAAATGGCCCAGTCAGATGGACACGCCACCTGTGTTTTGGGCCTCGGAGAAGGCTGTAACCCATCTTACATGTCAGGCTTCTGAGGCCTTGACCCCAAAGGCCCGAGGAGGCAGAGCACTCACCTCAAGGCCACTCTTTGGGAGGAGGAGAAGAGGAGGAGGAGGAGGAGACTGGATTTATAACCCGCCCTTCACTACCTGTAGGAGTCTCAAAGCGGCTTACATACTCCTTTCCCTTCCTCTCCCCATAAAAGACACCCTGTGAAGTTGGTGGAGCTGAGAGAGCTCTGGCAGAACCTGTTCTTGAGAGAACAGCTCTGAGAGAACTTGTGAATGACCCAAGGTCACTGGAGAGTCTGCCGTCACAGCTACCTGCAAAATCGGCTTCAGACATCTTTGGTGAGTTTGGCCCCTCCTTCAACTGTTCTACAGGGCTCCTCCGGGACTTCTGCCCTCAGAGCAGGTTCTGAGCCCCCGGTAGTCAGTTTATTACCACAGTGATCTACCAACTCCCAGTAATTTAAACCAATGGCAAAAGAGCTGACCAGAGATTGTGTGTGAGAGAGAGCCGGGAGAATGGCAGGTGTGTGTGTGTGTGTGGGACCAATGCTCCCTCTAAGCTGTGGAGTCTTGTGCACAAAAATTCTACTTTGTGAGCTACTGGCATTAAAGTTGTGAGTGAGCGATTTGGATACAGCATAAATCAGTTTGCTCTGGAGCCATCCTCCCTGAGCGAATGCAAAAATGTGTGAGTTGGAGGCTAAAAAACGGTGAGCTAGCTCACACTGACTCAGCTTAGAGGGAACACTGGATGTGGGGAGGGAAGATGCCGAAATCCACACCTTTCTCTCTGTACTTTCCCCGAACCTGCTTGTGGTCCAAACTCCCTCTCCCCGCCTCTGTTCTCATTCCCTAATCTCTCTTCCTCTCCCTCCTTACCTTGACCTGCCCTTGGACACCTGGGTCTGCCCTTCCCCTGAGAGTTCCCACCTCAGCAGCAGGGTCCCCAGCAGCCCCTGGGGGCTGCCACATCAGGGGCGGGGCAACTGACCACTGGCTGGGCCCCTGGGAGCCTCCACTTCAGCAGCAGGGGCCCCATGGCAAGCCGTGGCAAAGATCTTGGAGGCTGCACGCACGGGTAACTTTATTACTGGGGGGGGATTTAAACCCCCCAATATATTTTTTAAAAGATGTTCAGGTTTTTTCCTGCAAGCTTGGGGTTTGGAAAAAAGTCCCCCAAGTTTGGGAAAAAATATCTTTCTGCATGCTCAACTGATGTACAAATCCCCAGATTGGCCCAGACTTTAGCTATGCTTTCCATGACCATTCATTGAGCCAGGTAACCATTTAAGAAATGCCAGGTATCGTGGTACCCACAGGCTTACCGGGTGCCCCTAGGAAGCACACAAGCAGGGGCACAGAGGCCAAGGTCTCCCCCAGGGTAGAGACAACATGATTACTTTCCCAGCTGAGAGAAATCTCCATGCGTTTGCTTTACTTTGGGTTTTTCTTTTTGCCCCTTAAAAAGGACAATCTATGCGGAGGCGATGGGTGGTCTGAGACATCCCAGATTTGCATCATATGGATGAAATCTGCAAAGATCAGGGACACTTCTATCCTGCCGGCATCTCTAATACTCAAGGACGATTGCCTCCCTCTTGGCAGAGACCAGCACTCATTGGGCAAGTGGGCAGAGAGCGGGGGGCTTGAAGCTGGAGGCCCATATCCAATATTGGCCGTGTGCACCTTGACTTGCTGTGGAAAATCACCAGCTTACCCTCTCCTTGCCAAAATGGTTAACTTGCAGGGTTGCTGCAAGACAACACAATAAAAATATTGCACAGCTCCTTGCGTATCAAAAGTGCTGCATCAACTCAGAGAAAAGGTAATAACTGTGGGAACCCTGGCGGCGGCGGCAACAGCTCCCCCCCCCTCCCCCCCCCCCCACTCCAACAGAAAACAGGGCTACTGGCTCCATGCTGTCCTTCCGGCCCTAAAGAGCAGCCAGCCCCGCCTGTTCCCCCGTGTCAGCAAGACAAGAAGACAGGTATCCCAGCAGCCAAAAAAGTGCGCCTGGTCTCAAGAGTCAGCAAAGCAGTTCAGCCTCATGCTTCCCCCTCTCCTTGCTCTGCACAGCCGCTTTGCATGCACCTAAACGGGGGATGCTGCAGAAGGGGGGGGTCTCATTCACTGCCAGCACAAAGGAAGCTCCTGGGCCTTAGACTGTTTGTAGTACTGATCAGACTGGCGTCAAGACGAGCAGCTATACAGACGTAACCCATCTGAGGAGGGCAGCAGAGGTCGATTTGCCTGTTCCAGCGATTCCCCTTCGTCTTCTGCCTCCTCCTCTCTCCCCAGTCCACAGAAGAAAGGCAGAGAGGGAGTATGCCAGGATTGACATTTTCTGAGTTGAGAAATATCTGGATATTTGTGGGTGGAGCTTGGGGGCAGCTGGGGTTCAGGGAGGGGAAGGAAGGACCCCCCCCCCCAAAAAAAGCAGCCATTTTCTCCAGGGGAACTTACCTCTGTGGTCTGAAGATCAACAGTCATTCTGGGTGATCTCCAGGCCCCACCTGGAAGTTGGCAACCCTAATACCAGCAGGTCACTGGGGCAGGGCCAGACCACACACATAACATGGAGGAGGGAGTCCTTGATCGGCTCTCCTGGGCAGGAAGCAGCTGTAAGGGGTAGGCAGATCTGGATACTGTCAAGGTGACAAAGGAAGGACACTTCATCTTAACTCGTGCTCCTTCAGAATCCCAGCAGCATTTGACCTTGGCGATGGGGGGAAAAGACAAGCACGGCACAGGTACCCTATTGTTATCACTCAAAGGAGTGCAGAGAGACATATGTGATCCTCACTGCTATCTCAGCCTCACAACAACCTTGGGAGGTAGGCTAGGCTGGGAGAAGGTGGCTGGACCAAGGCAGGGTGAGGAATCGCCTGTTTGCTCTCCTGGCACAAGGGCAGCCCTGAAATGACGAGCAAGGGCAAGAACCTAGACTGGAGCGAGGGAGACCTGGTTGCCTTCCTGGCTCACCCAACCCTGAAGCTGGGCTGGTGGCTGCCTCTCAGTTCAAGCTACCTCACAGGGCTGTTGTGATGATACAACAGGATAACCGCCACGCAGGCTCCTTAGAGCCCCTTAAAGTGTAACTGCCACCAGCTGCAGACTGCACGTGTGGCTCAGCCTTCTGCCGAAGAAGCGCATCCGGCTTCCCAGCAAACGTCTGCTTGGCAGGGGAGCCCAGATGTATTTTTCAGTGCCTGACTTTGCAACACGACACTTATTTTCAGTGCCCAGCTGCAGGTTGTTCTTGGGCCTCACAGAAAACCACCAGGTTAGCAAGAGTTCCTAGAGATGGACTTTCACCGCCGTTCAAGACTCTTTCAGCCCCTCCTCATGCCATCAAGAGATCCTGGCTATGAACTGGAGGGGCATTGCTTTCACAGGGGCAGCCTAACATTCCCTTCATGTGTGCCTTCCTTGGCATGGCCATCACTCCGTCTCCTGTGCCTGCCTGGGGATGCACGTGAATACACACAAAGCTGACTTCTACTGAATCAGACCCTTGGTCCATCGAAGTCAGCATTGTCTACTCAGGCAGGCAGTGGCTCTCCAGGGTCTCAGGCAGAGGTCTTTCATATCACGGACAGCCAGAGCCTTTTGGCTGGAGGTCCTAGGGATTGAACCCAGGACCTTCTGCCTGCCAAGCAGAGGCTCTTCCACTGAACCACAGCTCCTGAAGTTTCCTCCTTGGCTGTTTGTCTTCCTTATGCATTTAGCAAAGCCTCTGGGTGGAACGGCAGAATAGAGACATTTACAGGCGACTGAGTATACAAATAAATGCACCCAGCCTGATGCAAGGGCCACTAAGGAGGCAGCAGCATCAGTTACGCCAGCATAAATACATGTGGAGATGGTCTTGACTCGTTTGCACGAGCAGGACGTCGCCGAAGCTCAGCCCAGGGCAAGACAGAGTGGCACACAAGGCAGCCAGTTCTGTTTGTGGCAAAACTGGACAATGCATTTATCGCCAAGTTGAGACTGTCTGCTGTGCTCAGGTACACACCAAAGACACGGCTGCCTCAAGCAAGCCATGTGCGCTGGGCCTTTGTCAAAGCTCGGGTCAAAACCTGGTAGTAGAAAGCAGAAAGGAATGCAACCTGGACCTCCCCCCCCCCCACCCCCCAGCCAGAAATGTGTTCTGCAGCTAAAACAGTTGGGTCACATGAGGTTGTATTCCATGCCCTACATCATGAGAATGTTCAGAGAAACCATTATGGGCTACCAAACCAGGCTGGGTTGGAAGCAAAGTTCCACTGATCACCTCCAGCCTGCGTGGTATTCCCTGTCCTGGCTGGCTTCAGACGATGCCTCTGCCAGTCCACCACAAGGTCTTGGGTGGGCTACTATGTAAGTCCATCTCGTCATGCAGAGAATACTCTGGAGTCTCCAGTGGGGCCTCAAGTGGCAGGAAGAGACTACACATGATTTGAGAGAGTCCGGTGGTGACCACCAGCAGGCCTTACGGAGGGAGTGGGATGAATAAGGAAGACCGCATGTCGACTGGCCACTAATTCCAACGATCTGGGCTCAGGACCACAAGATGGGGAAGGCCTCTGAAGGGAGTTTTTGCAGCTCCTGGACTCTGCATTATGATTTGGGCAAGCAGACTGTTGGTTTTATATGCAAACATAACGACAAACTTCTTTCTTCGGGTAAGCTTGCAGCAAAACACTTTGCTTCATCAGAGGACCGTGTGAGGAGGTTCTCAAGGTTCTGAATAGCCAAAGAAATGTGTTTAAATGGGGCTGAGTTTCTGGACGGATTAGATCAGCGTGGGGCTATAATGCTTTGGACATAGATCGTGAGGCACTTTGGTGACAAATTCTGGATCTAGGGCTTCAGGGATATCAGACTAGAGTTCAGTCCGCCGCCTCCCAAGCTATGACCAAAGGAAAACAGTTAGGTGAGGATGCTCCTTAACAGCATTAAGCCATAGTGGGTCATGTTCTGCCCGGCACCTCATCCACATTGGTCTGCGCAACAAGTATATTCTGCTGCTGTTCTCTGTGCCCTCTCCAGGCTTTCCAGGAGTGAACTGCAAGGGTGCTGCTGAGTTTTCAAAGACAAAAACAAAATGGGATCGACAGAGAGGACTTCTGCCGAACTTGAGGTTAACTGAAGTCACATGGACATATGAACTGACTCATTGGCCCCGTCTTACACAGCATGCACAAATGGACGTATGGACTGGCCTGCTGGTCCATCTAGTTCAGAATTGTCTGGTCTGACTGAACCTCTTCAGGGTCCAGGCAGAGGAAGGTCTTGTCCAACACCTTGCCCATCAACTAGATATGGCAGGGGCTGAACCTGAGTTGCTGTACCACTGTATCATGTACCACAGGTGCTACACTACTACATCATGGCCCTTCCCTTACCACACAAAGCTGCTCGTATCAAATCAAACCACTGGTTCATCAAGCTCAGCATCGTCTGCTTTGACTCGTGGCCACTTTTCGAGGTCCGTGGCATAGAAAGGTCTTACCCACCCTCTGGTACCTGAGGACCTTTTACTGGAAATGCCGTGGACCAAACTTGTTATATTCTTGCATGCCAATCAGATGCTCCACCACTGAGCCACAGCCCTTCCATGATGACAGAGTTCCAGGGAACATGAAAGCACGCTTCAGTGTTTTGGGATATTTGGATGGCCCAATAAAAAGGTAGATTCGAGTCCAGAAGCACCCTAGAGAACAACAAGGTATTTGAGGTATGAGCTTTCCAGAATCAAAATCCCCGTCATCAGATAAAGGGAGCTTTGTTCCTCAAAAGCTTATAGCCCGAAATTGTTGTTGGTCTTTTAAGGTGTTACAGGACTTAAATCTAGTTCTTCTGCTGCAGACCCACACTGCTACTTGCTGAAACTAATAAAAAGGTGTTGTTGGCATTGTTGTGTGTGTTTTTTTTTTGCAGGGTGTGCGTGTGTGTCAGACTAGCACAGTTACCAGTTGCCTTCCCTAGGAATGGGGAAGTGAATTGGCTAGCAGTCTGGTTACTTATTCACTTAGAAGATTACATATTGTTGTTCCCCTTCGGGGTCCTATGTTCACAAATCAAGTTCAGAATGATGACAGTACAAAAGCAGTAACATTTTAGATTCCCCTCGGTAGTGTACAGCCAGTCGGGAAGAGAGGAGGGGTAGAAGGGTCATGCAATGGGAGGTGCTTTGATTGGTTTCGGAATGGAAAGCTGGTGGTCGGGCGGGGAGTCGGGGAAGGTGACCGGGAGCTTTCTTCTCCCTTGCGCCTAAGCAAACTTACCTGTTTCGAAAGAAAGGGAGGGCAGGAAGCGGGACAAGACTTGCCATGTAAAGAGAGGCGGCTGCCCTGGCATTCTGCATGACATGCAACAGCGACATAGGGGAATGGGGCTCCTTTCACACCCAGCTCTTTTTTTTTTAAAAGCAGCCTCTTTTTTTTGGCACAAAGGACGAAGAAGGGTTTGGCATACCGTATCTATAGTCAGAGGTCATGGTACGTTGCCGACACCATTTCCTGTGTCCACCAACGCTGCGATAATAAGCTTCTTCTTTTACGGGGGAAATATTCCCCTCACTACCTGACCGGGACCGACCGCCTTCACTGTTACTGTCCAGTGTAATTTCTATGGAGAAAAATGGAATGGTCCATTAAGGTTGGCTTCAGGTTCTCCTCCGCCAAGGTGCCGCACGGCAGGGCTGAGCCTGACCTTGGCTGCAGTATGGGCTCAGATGTTGCCGGCATACATCTCAAGCGTCTCACTCCAGGAGGGATGCCCTGCATGTAGTCCGAGGGCACTCAAGAAATGGATGGGTTGAATAAATGGGGTCTGAGTGGCATGAAGCCACAAGACTTTACAAGGCCACCGCAGGCCGGAATGAGAAATGTCTGAGATTCCCTGTAAGGAGGAACGCTTGAGAGGTATGGTTATTAGGTTTGGTAACTTCTCCTTTGGGGCAACATGGGGTAGTTTTCCTTGGACAGATCAAGCTCTGGGAAGGGTCCAGCAAATTAAAAAAAAAGATAAGGTGAGCTCTTACAGTGTCCAATGTACAGAACTCCAAAAAGGAATTACATATTTACACAGACGAGACCTGTGGCAAAATCAGAAGTCAACTCATTCCCCCCAAATGGGTGCTAATCACACGAAAGGCTACCTATTTTAAGGCCTGATTTATAGAACAGTTTTTGGGAGGCTGAAATGCCACCACAAAATGACACTCACCCTCCATTTAATTGCATGAAATAGTCTTGGGGGCGGGGGAATAATCCACAGGGTAAGACTGCGACTTGTTATGTCATGAAAACTAGAACATTCTGTGATGTGGAACCTTGCCCTGGGGCAGTGACTTTCACAGGATGATTACGCCATGTGACAATTGGAAGAAAACACAATATTTAATTAATCCATTGATGAGGCTGGATCAGTCAAGGGACAACATAGCCATGACTCTTGATACAGAGAAGGGAAATGGAGTGTTAGAGACTTTGTCAAGAATGTGACTTCCCAGCTTATTCAAGAACACAAAGAGGGTGAAACAGATGCTGTCACTGACTTCTTGCAGTGCCTATGCTATTTCGTTTTTCTCCAAGACGTTTTAAAAATATGTCTCTTGGAAAGTTAACTCCATATAAGTAAAAATCAAAGGCTTCATTTGCTCCTATCTCGAACCCCACATGTTTCCTGGTGGACGGAGGGCTCTTATGTGTTTGGACATTCTCATTTGTTGCAATGGAACATGCGATCTTGCGGAGACAAAGGAATGTATGTACAGATCAGCTCAAACTGACTGAATGAACAGGGAAGTCTTTGTTTGTGGGATAATGGGGGGCACATATCAGAAGGAACACCCACAGCTATGAATGACTGCTAGGCAGGAGCAAGTACCTGCCTGGTATCACTTACAGAAAATGTCTTATTTTGCATCTTTCAAAAAATTAATGTGTATTCATAGGAAATGTACCTTCCAACACACTTGGTGGCACTTCCAAGGAGGGTGAGAGAGCAAACTCAAGAGGGCTTAATCTTGAAATGCTTTTCTGAGAAACTTGGAAATATTACTCGCATTCTTTTTAAAATAATTCCTCCTCCAAAGATAGCTGCAATCTTCATTTACAGCTGGATTTGTAGCAACACCTTCAATCACTTTTTTTTTTTTTAAAAAAAAAGCCCATTCTCAAGATTTAAACAGCATCTAATGAACTCTCGGGGGGGGGGGGGGAGCTAAATCCAACCACAAGGATTTTGCCACCATTCAGATGATCTACAGTTTTGTGTGTAATCCATTGAAAGTATCAGCGACCTTGCTGATCAAAATAGATTCCCACAGATGGAATTAACACAACAGTGTCAAGGAGGATAGGAAACCTAATGAAACAAAGGAGTCTGCTGTTTGTGTATGTAAAGTGCCCTCAAGTCACAGCTAACTTATGGCAACCCCATAGAGTTTTTGGGGTAAGAGACGTTCAGAGGTGTTTTGCCGTTGCCTGCCTCTGTGTCACAACCCTGGTATTCCTTAGCGGTCTCCCATCCAATTACTAACCAGGGCTGACCCTGCTTAGCTTCCGAGATCTGACGAGATTTGGCGAGCCTGGGCCATCCAGTACCTGTGGAGGGCAGGGGACTCAGTTGTGATGTGGTTCTATCACTCCTAGATTCTATGGTATACCACTGAATTCCTCCCTCTGAAGCTTCTTTGATCACTCAGAACTGGGGTCAATATTAACATTTTCCATGGTGGTGTCTGACTGGTTTGAAATTGCATTTTAAGAAAGACGTTGGCTTAAAATAGCTATAATATTACAGAAGGTGTGTAGTTGCTCTTTCTCAAGTGGAAGTTGGTAACATCAGGGGAGAGTCACGGTGCCTCTGCTGTTGTAAGCTCAGGTGGCTTGTGGGCAAGGATTTTGTGAGCTGCGTGCCACACACTGGCCCTTATGTTTCTGCATCTTGAGCCGCTGCATCTTGCAGAAGCACTCACATCAGAGGTAGGGTAGCACAGCTAGAACTATAATAGGAGAAGTCCTTGGTTCAGATCTCACTGGGGCTGTGAACACACAAGGGGGACTTAAGGCAAGGTGCTTTCTCTCAGCTTGATGTATGCAAGAGAGAGTTAATAATATGAGTTTACTTTGCAGGGCTGTTGTGCGGATTACTGCGATAATGTACAACATGACCATACGGATGACGCAGATAATGCCCATGAGGTCTTTGGAATATTCCAAAGCACTAACAGAGGCTGTCTGGAAGGAACAAAAAATTTAGCATTCTACTGCTTCAAACCAACACAGCTGGCCATCTGGACCTGTCTGGAAGGAAGCCATTCTTCAACCCTGCGGAGACTCAGTGGGCAGCCTCCTTTGTGGATGGGTGCTTTGGACTTGCAAAATCCAGCCTTCTCATATGGAACTGCCTTTTACTTAGTCATTGGTCCAGATAGCGCAGCACCATCTACTCTGATTGGCTGACAGCTGCTCACAGCCTCAGGCAGAGAACGACCTTTCACACTGCCTGCTGTCGGCGGTTCTGCAACTGGAGACACCAGGGACTGCATTTGGGACCTGCTGCACAAAAAGCAAGTGCTCCGTGACTGAGCCACAGCCCTTCTTACCTCATCAAAAAGAAATGAACAGCGAGGTAGCCGTGTGGGTTTGTTGCCAGCGCACTCAACAAGGAGTTGCTGCAGTTGAAGGGCTTCTGTCGCGAGGGCTCATTTCGTAGCAGGAGCTCCTTTGCATATTAGGCCACACACTCCTAATGTAGCCAATCCTCCAAGAGTTTACAGAGCTCTTCTTACAGGGGCTACTGTAAGCTCTTGGAGGATTGGCTACATCAGAGGGGTGTGTGGCCTAATATGCAGAGGAGCTCCTGCTACGAAATGAGCCCTGTCTGTTGCCAATAAACCTGGCTGTCTTTCGACAAGACTCTCTTGTCTTATTAAGGCAGTGACGTGAGAATGATTCCTGCTCAGTATAATGTAGCCTGCTTTCTTTTTTTAAATCATACCTTTTAGCTTCTGTAAAGGCTTTGTCTCTGATTGCCTGCGTGGCTTTCAGGTATCCGTGGCGGGACCTTTTTTGCTGGATATCTGTTATCTCGTTAGTGCAATTTTTTTTTTAAAAAACCCTTTTAGCTAGCTTGTGGCTGCAGAAAGGAAATTAACGACTGGGGCAGCATATGTATTTCAGTTTTTGTTCAATACTCTCTCTACCACCACCTCCAGAACTAGTGACGAAAACAGAAGAGAAATGCCATGTGGCGATAAGGAGGAATGGAAAGGTGGATGAGTGAACAGATGAGTCAGTGAATGGAGTGAGTGTAGTTCAGTTACAATTCATCTCAACATTAGGTAGATTTACCCTTTGAACTTACATTGGTTTAAGCACCTCGCTCCAAGGATCCTGAGAATTAACCGGCCGTTAGCAAGGGTTTGGCAAGACTTTTCTTCATTGCTTTTATACCAAAATCAGCCTTGGGCAGGTAGCATCAGCTTGCTTAAAAGCAGGGGTCCCCAACCTTTTTGAGCCCATGGGCACCTTCTGAACAGGGCAGGGGGCACAGTCACAACATGGCTGGCACAGGAGGCGGAGCCAACCACAAAATGTCAGTGAGTGCAGTTATGCGTAATTCTAATAGCAACTCTTCAACATTTCAGGCAGAAGTTGTGTTTAATAGGATGCCTTTGAATCTGCATAACTAACCAGAAGCCCTGCTGGGCAAATGCCCCACCTAGCCCCACCTACTTCCGAAAAACTCCTGGCCAGGACAGATGTTGGTGGGCACCATATTGGGGGCCCCTGGCTTAAAGCCTTCCTGTTTGATCATATTTCAGCTCACGATCTCCTGCGGAGCCATTTTCCAACCTGCGGGGGCCACGGCTGCCTGAGGAAAGGGGACAAGTAGGGTAGTGCGACTGGGTGTACGCATGCCCCATTCTTAAACAACTTGGTGTATTCTTAACCAACTAACTGACCATTTTACATTTTAAGCCTCAGCTAGCTAGAATGGAGGCGGAGAGGAAATCAGAAGGGAAAACTCCGGCTGCCCAATGGAACCAAACTGCAGTCTGCGAATAGTTCTTTCATGCTGCGGGCAACTAGAGAATTATCCTGTGCAGGCCAGTGGACGAGAGACCATCAGCTACGCCTCTCTAACAGCAAACTCTTCTAACTGAAGAAGCAGAGTGGTGCAGGATCAACCCGCTCCTCCTCGTGGCCATACCTAGCCCTGTCCTTCCACCCTACCCAGAATAACAGCCAATTCAAATGTTCAGAAAAGACAATCTTCAAGGGCTGTACCACTCCAGAATCCAGTTGTGGTATGGAATTTGCATGTTTCAATACTCCCACATATTTTTTTAAAAAACTCCCTGGTGGGTTGGTACAGAAGGAAAGAGAGACTGGTCCCTGAGGCAGAATGCTCCCTGTGAAGTGGTACAGAAGGCAACACCAAAAGGCCATTTGTCACAAGTGGTGGAAGGTCTGTGACTCATATGCTGGTCTGAGTTGCTGATCCAGCGCAGTGGTTGATAAGTAGGGTTGCCAACTCTGGTTTGGGAAATACCTGGAGATTTTGGGGGTGCCGCCTAAGAAGGGCAGAGTCTGGAGAAGAGCCTCAGTGGGGTACAATGCCACAGAGTCTATCTTCCAAAGTAGCCATTTGCTCTAGGGGAACTGATCTTGGTTGCCTGGAGATCCACTGTAATACCAGAAGATCTCCAGCTACCACTTGGAGGCTGGCAACCTCAAGTCTCCATAAAATCAAACAGAAGTGGTTTGGTTCCATCTTATCAAAATGAAGCTGAAGGGCTTTCTTCCGGTAACCTCCCCACCCCCCCCGTGCCTACACCCATCGTTGTGGTTCCACGCAACATGAAAGTACCAATCAGGCCAACTAACCAATAGAAGGGACTGTCATCGGTCGAGGCCTCTGTGGTCCCATGCCACCGTGAGAGATCCTTCGGCCTGGGTGCTCTGACCTGTCCAGCCGTCCAGAGGATGACGGGTTACCTAAAAGCTGAGCAGCCAAACAAACAGACAAAGGGAGAGGGGAGAGAAAAGACAAGTTGGAAAATTACACTGCTGCACGTATTTTAGAAAGGTAGGGGGCAGGGTGAGTGGAATTAACGGGAAATCATCAATCATTGTCAAAAGCGTAAGGTCTAAAGGCAACTAAACTTGGCTTTTAACTGAAAGGTTAGCTGAAAACAGGACAGATGCTGACTAAACCTGGGAAAGGAAACCAAAAATAATAATAAAAAAGAACGCTGGCTAGCCTGATGCGGTACGTACGCTGCAAACGACAGTCACACATTGGAACGGAAAAAAGAGTTCAGACATTCTTTTGCCTTTGTCATTGCCACTAAACGAGCTGCTGGTCCCTCGGGCCCCTCCTCAAAGAGGAACCACGCCTTTCCCAAGAGCTGCGAAGAGCAGATTCACCTGCATTGTCTGGGCTTACTGATTCCTCTCCAGCTAGACTGTGTTGCTGTCTGCAGCATGGCCATCCGTCTCCTGCCATTTCTTCCCCCTACTGCTTGGTCTGAGGCCACCTACAGGCTTTTTCAAGGTCGCTAAGACTTGGGGGAGTCTTAATTCTTTTCATTCTCCCCCACCCCAGAACGTCACAGCTGGCACACTCGGCTCGCTAGTTTGCTGGAAACGCCACTAAGTTACAAGGCTCTTCGGGGGGACGGGGGACTGTCTTTTTGTGACGACCAAGATTAAATGAAAAACTTGGCACTCATTTTCCATGGATGATTTTTTTTAAAAAAGAAAGAGGGAGGAAGAGAGAGAAGAAAGAATCAAACAAGAATAAACGGCCGGCCAGATAAAACAGAAGCAGCAGAAGCGGAATCTACTGTCGTTGAGGAAGATGGAATATTTCAGAGGCTTCAATTCCCTGGAATGGTGCAGATTTGAAAGGTGAATAAGCTAATACACTAGGGCTCAGGGTGTAAAACGTAGCTGGCCCACTTTGTGGATCTTATAGATCTAGTTGCCCCTGGATGGAGAGTTGGGGCAGGGAAGGGATTCTCCTGCATGCAGAGATGCAGTGTGCAACTTCAAAGGCAAGAAGAGATGATTTGATTAAAAAAAGAGAGAAAGAGCAAAGAAGGAGGTGAAGAAGTAGAGGTGGAAAAGGTGGACAATAAAAACACAATGAATCTTGTGACTTCAAAACCCTAGGTCACTGTCACAACAGGACAGGAAAGGAGAGAGGAGTTTGAGCTTGGTACTTGCCCAGCGATAAGGACTGAAGAGAAAGAGAATTCTTCCTGGAAAGTCTGGGAGCGAGGGAAGCAAAAACAATATGACATGATGGAATTTTTAAAGCAGACATTAAAAAAACAAACAAAAAAAAGAGGTGAAACAGGGAAGGGTCTTAAAAAAATCCCAAGTTACAAATAAATTCTAATGAGCGCATTCAGAAAACCAACCCCCCAGTCCCTCCCCCCACATGCCAATGTTAGAAAAATGGTCGTTCAGCTAACCCTTAATTAAAATTTAGTTTCAGTTGTCCTTTTATTAAAAAGAAAAGAAAAGCTACTTTTATCATTATTGTTATTTTTCTGCAGGGAAAAAAATGATTCTTGTAAAGCAAATGAATCCCATTTTGGTATGGCACAAAATTAAAACAAACAGACAAACTAAAAGCAGAAGAATTAAGAAGCCTGTGAAGCAACATAGATTAATTAAAAAAAAGAATTGTGTGGGAAAGAACAAGAAAAGAAAATTAAACAAACAGCAAACAGGTGCCAAGGATGGACTTTTAAGAAAAGAAAGAAATGAACGAAGGATAAAAAGGAAGAAAGAAAAAGAGTTTGATTTGGCAAGCAGATGTTAGAAGGAAGTTTTTAACTTCAACACACCGGGGAGTCTTCAGGGTCCCTGTAGGAAGACTTTGCAAGTGGGATGGAAGATGCCCTAATGTCATTCATTTTTAAGCGGGTCCTCCAGTCTCCCTGATAATCCTCCTTGCGAGTCAAATTATTTGGTCTATTAGACCTCTGAGGCTCGTACTTCCTTTCATAACCCAACTTGCCCTCTTCGCTTCGGGATTCAAGAAAGGAAGGGTCAGGGTTTCCAAAGTCTTCTTCGATGCTGCTCTGCCTTGTCAGCGTTCTCCGGCGCGCAAGTAGAGGCCGCGGAGTCTTTCGGCACGAGCAGCTCCCACTATTGGTGCAACAGACGGGTGCGACACTGGCAGAAACTGCCTCGTAAGCGTTCCGGAAGCTAAAGCGGGATTCTTCTTCTTCACTGCCGCAGTCCAGGCCACTGTCTGGACTTCTTGTCGAAAACCGGCTGTATTTATAACCTCTCTCTTCTGAGTCCTCCAAAATCCTTTGTTTCGCCGGGTGCCGGAAGTCATGCTGCTGCTCTTGATTGTAGGCCTTGGCAGATCTACTCTGTCTAGCTATCGTGCTTCGCATTTTGTGGGGCATCCCTAAACCCTGCTTGTGCAACAGTTCGGAATAATCGCCGTCCTCTTCCGCTACTTCGGGGATACTGAAAAGTTTTTTACTGTGGTGGATCTGCTGGGCAAAATCGGGCTGTTCCAAATAGGCTGCTTCAGTCATCCTATTCCTATAGCATTCCTTTAAAGAGTATGCAGTTTTCAAAGAAACAAAAAGAACAGGCGAGAGGGAACGACCAGTGTGCAATCAAATAAAAAGATATAAATAAAAAAGAGGAAAGGGGGAGGAAAGAAAAAAAAAAATAAAGACAGAATTAGTTTTAGAGCAATGGTGAACAGAAAGCATGCAGCTTTTACTTAGTGAGGAAGGATGTCATGCTTTGAATGAGAATCTGTGAAAATAAAAGACACGGTTAGGACGTTGCCCAGTGTCAGACGCAGCGCAAGGATGTCGGTGCAGCAGGCTGAGAGGTTAACGCTCGACCAGGAATAAAACCAAACCCACGCTTCGAAAACAAAGTGGGGGGGAAAGCCACAGAAGAAGTCTTCTTGCCATGCAGGGAACGCTTGACATCTGCACAATGCTGAAACCACCACCACCCCGCCTGCCCCTGCTCCCTCCTGTCTGCTCAACATCTGTCGGGAACCTACTGGTGCCAAATCTCCTCTCCATTCACTAACAGAAGTTAGATGAAGAACGAGAAGCCACCAGCATGTCATTACAACAAGGACAGCTGATCCCATGTAATTTAGACACCTTTTCTATGGATGGGAAAGGCGGGCAGAAAACAGCGATTTTACTGTTTAGCGCTGAACTCGTCTCACCGTGATCCCGACTGGGAGGACATTCTATGAACTGGTTGTCCAAATCATTGCCATGATACTTGGTTCACAGCAGAACTGTCTGTTGGCACATGCCGGAATGGCACGAAAAAGCAGACAAATCCAGCACCTCGGAGAGCTCCATACAGAAAAAGAGACCTTTGCTGAGGGATCGTTCAGCTCCCTTGTTTTAAACAACACCTACCTTTTCTGTCTTGACATTCAATTTAGAACTAATGTTGACATCATCCCTGTTTGTTCTGGGGTTGCTTGCTTGGGGTTTTTTGTTTTGCTTTGCAGTGCCAGAAGAGACTGGTACACAGAAGCTTGGAAGGGAGCGTGTGTGGGGGTGGACTCTCTTTAACCAGAAAGTTCCTGCCCACTCTATGAGTCCATGAATCTGTTTGATGGTACAAGGAGTTAACTTGTGAGCAAAAGACCTGCGGTGAATAGAAACAGTGGGCAGAAACGGTAAAAAACCATCGCGGATCCGGAATTCAGATTTTCACTGACTTCCAGGGCTCTTTGGGGAAAGTGAGTTTTTTGTTCCCGTTTTTTTTTAAATCTAAAAAAACCCACACCAGAATATATAAATCCTTGATGTGTTCATCTCAGTCTGAAAGACGCTGCCAGTCTGTGATAGAATCAAACGCCGTAGGCTGCACTGGCTCAAAACTATTGAACACATCCTTCTGCACCCATCTCACAGCCACTTCTTTACCTTTAGCGTGTTATGCGATGTCACACTAACTCTTCTCCTCCCACCGTCCTCCAGCTGCATCTCCGAGTAGAGCTCTTCCTCATCTTCCTCCATGATGTCGGACAGGTCGGAACCCCGGCTGCTTTCGGTGTGATACTCCTCCCCATGGCTATAGTGGGGCTATTGTTGGGGTGGGAAGAAAGACAGGAGGGGTGAAAACACAATGAACTTTTAAAATGAAGTCAAGGGGAATCTCCAAAGTTCACTGGGGATCAGTGGCAGCTCCCAGCAGCAGAGCGGAAGAAGAAGAAGAAGAAGAAGAAGAAGAAGAAGAGAAGAGAAGAGATTGGATTTATACCCCGCCCTCCACTCCCAAAGGGAGTCTCAGAGCGGCTTACAAACTCCTTTTCCCTTCCCCTCCCCACAACAGACACCCTGTGAGGTAGGTGGGGCTGAGAGAGCTCTTTCCCAAGCTGTCCTTGAGGGAACAGCTGGTACAGAGCTATGGCTTGCCCAAGGTCATCCAGCCAGGTGCAAGTGAAGGAGTGGGGAATCAAACCCGGTTCTCCCAGATTAGAGTCTACGCACTTAACCACTACACCAAACTGGCTCTGGAAGGTTCTTACGAAGCCCAGGACACTCTAGTACATGGTACAGGCTCCTGACAATCGCTGACTTCGTTTTCAAAAAGAAAGCACATTTTCTGAAATCTTCCCAGGATTCTCTCTGCATGCTTAAAACACAGCAGGAGTTACCTGCTTTCCAAGTTCTGAGCCTTTTAAGAAATCGTCGACTGAAGCCCCTCTCCTTTTGACGCGCGGTGAATCGTAGCCATCTTCTTCTTCATCGGAGTTTGCATAATGCACAGCGTTGCTCCTTTCGCTGAACACGTTCCTCCTCTCCAGCTGGAGAATTGAAAACAGAACACTGTGAGAGGAGTCTCTCTCTGGAGACAGGATGGGCAACTGGACGTGAGGCCTCTGGGCTGGATCCAACCAGCTTCTCCTGCTGCTGAAGAGGGAGTCCCCCTTTCACCAACAAAATAAAGCTATGCTGGAGACCTTGGGGTGTACACAGATAAAAGCTATGTAGGATGGGGGCTATATTAAGGCGAGGAACGGGGTGAGATTTTGTGGAATAGCTAGCTGGATTCAACTTAATGGGTTTATGAAGGTCTCAAAGGGATCCAGGGCTGCTTTCGAATTCTGGCATTTTTTTTTTAATGTGCTACTCAGTCACTGCTTCTGTGTAACCAGCTGCAAGCGGTATTAAAAGTATGGTTGCGGAAACAGAATGCTATATAATAGATGGAAATATAAGGCTATATAAAAACATCTGGCAAGGCCCATCCTCTTGGGCAATGTACATTTTTCTGGAAGGGAGGGGTGTTCAGCAGAGGCTGTGGATCAGAGGCAGAAAGACCCAGGCAGAAAGTCCCAGTCCCTGGCCTCTCCAGTTGCGGATCTGGAAGAGGCATGTGTTGGAAAAGACTCTAAACTAGTATCAGTCAGGTGAGGCTCTTTTACAGGGAAATCCAAGGACTGAGCTTGAGATATTCTTGCATGTTAATCAAAAGCTCCACACGGTAAAGTGTTCTGAGGAACTCAATAGCATATTTCAACTTTTTACAGCCCGTAGGAGCCTTTGGAATACTGACAGGGGGGTGGGTGGGGACAGCCACAAAATGGCCATGGGAAGCAGCATCAGCCACAAAATGGCGGCCTTGGGAGATGGACCCCCATCTCTCCACACACACACAGGAAGCTAAAGTGCAAGGGACAAGAGAAGTGTTTTTTAAAAATACACTGGGAAAGAAAGAGAGAATGAAACCAACATTATGATGCCGGCTGCCGCCAAAACAACATTATTCTAAACTGCATGGCCCTGGATAGCCCAGGCAAGCCCGATCTCGTCAGATCTCAGAAGCTAAGGAGGGTCGACTCTGGCAAGTACTTGGATGGGAGATCTCCTTGGAATACCAGCAGTCGGGAGGTTAGGGCAGGCTTTATTCAGGGTCACCCAGAGGAGTGGGTGGGGAATCAAACCCTGTTCTCCCAGATTAGAGTCCACTACACCAAACTGGCCACTGGCCCGATCCAACATGGCTCTCTTATGTTCTTATATCTGGGGCAGCGATGCTCTGTCTTCTTGGTGCTTGGGGAACAACAATGGGAGCGCTTCTGGAGTTCTGGCCCTGCTGGCAGACCTTGATGGTACCTGGGTTTTGGCCACCGTCTGACACAGAGTGTTGGACTGGATGGGCCATTGGCCTGATCCAGCATGGCTTCTCTTATGTGCTTATTGTTTCGGGCACAGGGATCAGGAATGGATTGATGATAACTACCTAATAACTAACTAATAGCAAATTAAGCAGACAAACAGAAGCTGCCTAAAAATAACAAAAAGGGAAGGGGAAAAACTTTAAAGGACAGCATGCTTGAGTAACCTCCGTGGTGCCCATAACAGTGGTCGCTCCGTTCTCGAAGGCACTGCAGGGCCCCATCAGCGTCTGGGGTAGATAACCAACAAGGAATAAATATGCATTAGATCTATTTTGCTGCCAACCCACTTGCAAGAAGCAGCAATTCTACTCACCCTGTTGCTCTCGGCGACCCGCTGAGCAGCTTCCCTGGCCATGGCCTTTGCGACTGTGTTGGGGATGGGCGTGCCTTGTGGCTGGGGGAGTATCCGATTTGGAGAAGGAGACCTCCTCCCATGGAGTGGGCTGTGGAAGTTGGGAGGCTCCAACATGTGTCCGTGGATGGGAGACGCCACACGGGTCTGCTCCCATGACTCATCCCTTTTTACATGCGGACACAGATGCTCGTCTTTGGTATCTGGGATGCCGGCACTTGATAATGGCTTAGATTTGGGAGCTGGCCGAGGGTGAGGGGTCGGAGGCACCAGTAGGTCGGGCGGAATGGCAGCAGTCAGTGAGTCCACAGATTCCCCTTGGACAGAAAGCGTCCGAACAAAAACTTCCTTGGCTTCCAGGTTCCGGAGTCTTGTTAGCTCCACAATGTTGTTATCTGCCACAGGAAATATTACTTCTGCCACCTAAACACACATATGCACACAGAAAACGTTCACAAAGAGGGCCAAGTTCTTAAGGCACACAAAATGGAGGTCTAGAATATTGCAGAAGGGGAAGGGAGGAGGGGGTCTCAAAGTGGCACAGAAGAAGACCAGCAACTCTAACAAATGATGAACAGACAATGCTTGTCGTTGCCATGTGATAACAGGCTTTCCCTAGCCCCACCCCCCAAAAAACCACCTCAGTTTCTTGCTCTTGATGATTTAAGGTATGGGACAAAAATCACTGGGAAAATGGTATTGATGGTGAACCTCTAAGAACTCCCTACAGTCTTTATGGTCTTTACCGTAATGGGGGTAAACAAGAAGCAAAGTGTTGATGGTGAAGCTCTAGGAATTTCCCTCAGTCTCTTTAACATAGAAATCAGAGGTAATTCCTAGAGTGTCATGAAAAAGTGTCATATCCTCCAGAAACTCCACCCTCCCCAGGCACCACACACTCCAAAAAACCTACCAGCATTTGTCAGTGCAGGGTTAGGAACTCTATAGGGGCATAACAGTAGTCCACTAAATCTTGCAGAAAAAAAACAGACTTATGATAGCAGAGTGAATGTAGGGAAAAACAAATAAAACAAAGTAAATTTGTGTGAGCTTCTTTGCAAGTTCTTGCAAAAAAAAGAAAAGAGTTTTTTCCTGAGTGCTTGGATAGAAAACTTGTGAAAATTGGTGTGTGTGTGTGTGTGTGTGTGTGCGTGCGCCAGATGACCCTGCAGGCCCCTTCCAACTCTATGATTCTAAGCCAATGCTTCACTCAAAAATTAATTGGTTTGTGGAATTCACTGCTACTGAACACGGCGATGGCTGTGACCTTAGTTGGCTTTAAAGAGGAACTGGATAAATCCATGAAGGAGGGGTTCATCAGTGGCTATTATTCAGGTAACTAAATGGAACCTCCATGGTCAGAGGCAGTAATTCTCTGAATAGCTGTGTTGGGAAGGGGGCAAAAACACAGGAAGCTTTGGCCTATGTGCCTACTTTGTAGGACTTCTGGGGAAACTAGCTGGCCACTGTGAAATAGAGTGCTGAATTAGATGATAGTTTCAGGTGAGTAGTCATGTTGGTCTGCGGTAGAGGAACAAGATTTGAGTCCAGTAGCACCTTGGAGTTCAACAAGACTTCCAGGGTATAAATGTTAGAGAGTCGAAGCGCTCTTTGTCCAATGCAAATTAGATGAATCATTGCTCTGATCCAACACAGCTGTTCTTAAAAACATGTCCAGGCTTAGCATAAATCTATCAGAAAACTTAACTGAGAACTCAGAATTTGGATAGGTCCCAGATTACATAACAGAATGACATAAGGTCGTCAACCACAAAAGTAGCTATATTGACTATTACCCCCATTAACTAAAAGAAAATGCTACCTACCCTTTGACCTTTTGCATAAACACCATAACCAGTAACATTGGCTCCATTGGAGGTTCCTGTTGCTGTAAGAGCCGGTGGCTTCCAAGAAACCAATATAGTTCCTGGAGATGGCCCAGCCTGAACTCTAATATCTTGAGGGGGAGCTGGAGGACCTAGAATGAGAAACAAACTTTAGTTAAAAGTCGGTGCCTTCCATATGCCCTGTGAATGGAACCCCCTGCCAATAAGCTTAAGATGCCAGCAGAAACAAGGCACACGGGCAGGGCCTTCTCTGCAGTAGCCCCAAGACTGTAGGGCAAGCCTTCAGAGGAGTCATCCCTCTTGCTATTGGTGGTGGAAAGGGCTGTCAAGTTGCAGATGACTTATGGCAACCCTTCATGGGGTTTCCAAGGCAAGAGGTTTACCTTGCCTGCCTCTGCGTGGCGACCCTGGATTTCCTCAGTGGTCTCCTATCCAATTACTAGCCAAGGCTCACCCTGCTCAGCTTCCTGCTCAGACAGCCAATGAGGTATAGTGATTAATAGAGTCGGACTACTCTCTGGGAGACCCAGGACTGAATTCCCAC
Source organism: Lepidodactylus listeri (assembly GCA_029233225.1). Taxonomy (NCBI): domain Eukaryota; kingdom Metazoa; phylum Chordata; class Lepidosauria; order Squamata; family Gekkonidae; genus Lepidodactylus; species Lepidodactylus listeri. The sequence continues at coordinate 10,946,102 of JARCFY010000013.1, forward strand.
TCGTGCCATGGAAGCTCAGACACTCTCTCTCAGCCTGGCCTACCTCACAGAATTGTTGTGAGGTTAAAGTGGAGGAGAGGAGACTGTAAGCCACTTTGGGTCCCCATTTGGGAGAAAGATGGGGTACAAATGTATTAAATAAATTGAATTAGCTTCAGGTATCTGACAAGATCAGGCTAGCCTCTCCTTAAAGTTTTTTTAATTTAATTTCTTTTAAAATAGTTTACTTATCTTTTTAAGCTTTATGGTCACTCTTCTTATTGAATCATTTTTTTTATCATTCAGTCCTATACCAATTTACTTTTAAATAAAATAAAATGCTCAAATGCTTTTGCAAGGTCTGTCTTTTTAGGGCAGCTATCTCGGGGATTAAATTATGGTTCACGTTTGCTGCTTTCTTGAGAATTTAATTTTTATTAGAGTGGAGTCAAAATTAAAACAAAATCAAAATCGATTGCTTGTTCTACAGACTTGGGGCTGCCGCAGGGAAGGCTCTGCTTATTTCTGCTGGCATCTTAATATTCGTGGATGGTGATACTTTGAGGGGTCTGACTTGTCAATGTTATTGGCGGTGGATTCTGTTCAGTGGCCATTCCGAGTTTGATATCGAAGCGCGGTTCCCTTTGTTGACATCTGCATTTCAGAACCCCCCAAATTGACATCAGAACTGGACTATTTTGATATTTGAGAGGCTGTTTGCTGATTATTTAAATTACTATAAAATCAATGCAATTTGGGGTTGCCGACTTTGAGTTGGCAGATTCCTGGAGACTTGGGGATTGGAGCCTGGGGAGGGTGGGGTTGGGGGGGGTACCTCAGGTGAGCATAATGCCATGGAGCCCCCCCCCTCCAAAGCAGCTCTTTTCTCCTGAGAAACTGATCTCTGGAGGCTGGAGATCAGTTGTAATTCTGGGAGACCTCCAGGCCTATCCTTGAGGTTGGCATCCCTCATGCAGTCCTATGCAGTTACTCTAGTCTAAGCAGGCTGAAATCAATGGACTTATGCTGAAGCAGCTCAGCAAAGGGTTGCGCTGAATACATAATAAACATGATTGCAACTCTACTACAGATTACATCCTGTCAAATATCGGAAAGCTATAGCATGGATCCAGCAATGTACAAACGGAAACATAAACAGACTTAGCACAGTGCTGTTTGACCGAGACCTTTCACGATACCTACCGTTTTCTTCCCTACATCCTGTAGTGCCCAGAAATTGTTTGCACAGTTTCTTGTGCAAGCAGAAAAGCAATTGGGGATGCACAATGTTTAACGTAGTGCAAGGGGCTGGTGTGAAGGTCATTCCGTATTTTCACTTCACAAGAATCCTAGCGCAGGCAGAAACTTTTCCGGGGATCCAAGCCAATGTCTGGGCATCAAATCCTGGTGTTTTATTTATTTAATTTATTTATGTCATTCATCCTTTACCTTTCTCACTTGGATTCAAGGCGGATTAGAATGAGACATTCAATAAACCACGCAAAGGACTGGGGTTGTAGAACCAACCAGAAACCTAAACACAGAACAGCAGCAAAGCATAAATCTCGACACATTAAGCTGTACAGAAATTACATCGCAGGATCCTAGTTTCAGTAAGCTAAACACAGTGGAATGGATTTATCAAAAGAACTTTGTGAAGCCTTTTGTAACAGTGCCACCCTATTGCCTGCACTGAAAAGCCCTCTTGAATAATTCAGTTTTGCATCGTTTGCAGAAAACCAGGAGACCGGGAGCTTTCCTGACCGCCTCAGGAAGGCCATTCCACAAGGCCCATGCATGGGAAGTTGTTGATTTTTGCCAATTGACTAGTAGACACCTGCAGAAGACCTTTCTCCAATGAGTGAAGCTGTTGTGGTAGTCAGATAAGAGGGACGAAGGCCATGAAGGACTTTGTATGTGATAGCCAATACCTTAAACTGAACCCGGTGACTGATATGGGCAGCCACTGGAGGGATTATAGAATGGGAGTGATACTGTGGAATGCTGAACGTTTACATAGCAAGGGAAGACTGCAGAGAGAAACCTAACCGCAGTTCTAGATCTGATTGCTGCTGATAGCGGGGCCATTTATTTATTTACTTGATTTTTTTTGTAGTCACTGCTCACCCAAAGGGTCTCGTGGCGACTTACGACACAAAAACTGATAAGGTAAAAACAACGTTAATAACAAATATAAAATGTGAGCATTAAAATATTAACCTGTGAAAATATATTGCCATCGCCATAATAAGAACCGCCCAAACACTGGAGGCTACCCTCCGAGGGCCAACCGGAACAATTCAGCCTTGCACGCCCTGCAGAAACCAAGCAAGTCCGGCAGGGCACGGGTGTCATCTGAGAGTGCGTTCCACAGGGCAGGGGCCGCAATCGAGGAGGCCCTTCCCCTGTTGACAGGTAACTGAACCACCCCAAGGCCAGGCCCCTGCATGAGGCCCCTAGATGATGACCAAAGCTCATAGCCAGCTTCCCTCATCAATTGGGACTGCAGCATTTCCGGGGAAGGCCACACTCTCCCCTGCCAGTTTTTTATGGGGGGAGAACTGGGGCTGTCTGATTCTCACAGCAGCATGGCAGGGAAGGATTTAGACCAGGGGTGGCCAACCTGTGGCTCGGGAGCCACATGCGGCTCTTTCACACATATTGTGCGGCTCCTGGCAGGGCGGCTGGGGAAGCAAAGGAGAGGCATGCTTTTTCTCTCTTTCTCCCTTCCTTCCTTCCTTCCCTCCTCCCTCCCATCTATTTGCTTTCCTAGTTTCTCTCTCTCTCTTTCTTTCCACTTCTTTAATTCTTTCTTTCCATCTCTCTCTTTTTCTCTCTCTCTCTCAATATCATTAGCAAACAAGTAATATCATTATCAATAACCGGTTTTCCTTGTTTGTTTTTATTTTTGGCAGTCCCATTTAACGTTAATAAAAAGCAAATTTGCATATTTTTAAAAATAAAAACGTGTGTGTGATATTTGTTCCTGTCTTGCGGCTCTCAGACATCTGACGTTTATTCTATGTGGCTCTTGCGTTAAGCAAGGTTGGCCACCCCTGATTTAGACACTGGCATAACGAAGCTGACCATCCCTGCTCTAGATTAGCCCTTCCTCTCCTTTAAGCACCTTGCTATGATCACACAGGTAGCTAAACAGACGCTTTTTAACCACACGGTTATTGGAAAACAAGTCCCCATTATTTAAATGAAACCTGTTATATCACAGATTAAAAGCCCCAACCCCCCCCCCCCCAAAAAAAATTCTTAGGGAATGCTGTATTCATACTGGCAATGGCCACAGTTGATAGGCTCCAATCCATTTTTTCTTGTTGATCTGACTGAGGGTCATTTTACACCTCCCCTCTAAAGTAGTTTGACTGCTGTCTTTTCCTGTGCTGAATTCACAGTGGTGTGAAATTTCACTCCAGGGGGTCTAAGTGCCCTAATCAACAGCAATTGTTTAAAGCAGAATCAAGCTGGTTGAATACTAGCTTGACCACAGGAGGGCAATTAGTAGATGTGGACATTTCAGTAGCAGCACGGTTTCACACCGCACAGAAGTGTGGGCAGGTTTTTTTGGAACTAGAATGATTCCAGCAGGAAAGTCAGATGTAAAAACAGCCTGAGGATCTGTGAGTCTGTTAGGATTTTAATGTCACCTGTAAGCGATCTTGAATAGCTTGGAAACGCAGGGCAGCAATATACTCAGCAGGTCAGTGAAACAAAACATACAAGGATGTTAGATGGCTCACGGGACTGCTTGGCAGCAGACTTCTGTCATTGTTTTCTCCCGAGCCCCCACAAGGCTGATGTGGAAGGAAAGAGCAGAGTGCCAAGAAGTCAATCAAGAATGTAAGAACCCACTGCGGAGGGAACCTCGGCCAAACCTGGCGAATTGTTCTCCCGAACATTTGAGCGCACATTTCCACATTCCAAAATTTCAAAGAGACTCCTGTAGGAACAATTAGAAGCGGAGGAGGGAAAGCTTGGGGAGCCTGCCAAACTCCCCGAATCTCAGAATTTCCTTCAGATAATGTGAGGAAAAACCCATCTACACTGCAGTTTAAAAGGCCCACAGTAAATAAGCAGTGATACGATGGCACAGAGGTAGCAGTTCAGCCCCTTTTCAAATTTCTGCTGCAAAGACTCAGGCAGATGAGGGGAAAAACCATGTCTTGTTCCATCCATAAATGCAAACTGTAAGCTTGTGGTGCCTCAATTTGCACTGGGGTCATACAGGGAAGACAAAGCGTCTTTTACCCATCAACCTCCATTTGTTTTGGCCACTTGAACCTGGGATCTCTGCTTTTGTTATTAGTACTTTAAAAAAAGAAAATATGGGTCCTTCAAAATATGCTCCCCACCCCTTTAAAGTACTAATAGCAAAGCAGGAAGCCCAGTAGTGAAACCAAATGGAGGATATTATGAGAATCAGCATTCTGAGAATCACTGTCAACATGTGGCCATCGCAATTATTTTATGAAGAACTGTGCTGTATTTGAGATCTGAGTCATTATCAAGTTAGGAAATCCATTGGGTTTCATTAAATAAGATTTTTCCAGCTTGGCTTACTCAGGGCTCATTTTGTAGCAGGAGCTCCTTTGCATATTAGGCCACACACCCCTGATGTAGCCAGTCCTCCAAGAGCTTATAGTAGCTCCTGTAAGAAAAGCTCTGTAAGCTCTTGGAGGATTGGCTACATTAGGGGTGTGTAGCCTAATATGCAAAGGAGCTCCTGCTACGAAATGAGCCCTGGGCTTACTTACTATAGCGTTCTCAAGGTTTCAATATATAAGCATTCCCCAGCTTGGCTTACTTATTATACAGCTTTCAAGACATTTGGCCCAACTCACCGACTATCTCTGGTGGTGGCCCAAGAAAGGGTTTCAAATGGCACGGTCATGATCTTCAAAGAAGACCCACCTTTACAGCCGTATTTGTTTCAAATTAGCATTTGAGTACAAAAGAGTTTGGCTTGAATTCCTAGTATGATTTTCCTGGAAATTTAGATCTATAACCCAGTTTCCAAAGGGTTTGCCTATCAGCCAGTGTTTCACCGGCCCAAATAATACACCCACAAGGAACTAGTCCTGGGGCCAACGAAACATCAGTTTTGCCAATCTCCTCTCCCCTGACCTGCCTTGTCCTTGATCTGCCAAACTCAATCTATCGCCAGCCTACCATGTTCTGCCCTTTGTCTTCCTGCTCCGGCTTCACCATTCAACCACAACCCTAGTGGACCAGTAAGATGGCAAACCTGTTCACGTTCTGCTCTAGAGAGGCCCAAATTCATCAAACATCTGCAGGTGCAAGCTGCCCCATTCATTCATTTAAAAGAAATGGAAGCTGAGCAAGGGTGTAAGTATACTTTCTCTAATGGAATGAACGAAGAAGATGCTGTGGTGTGGGTGGGGGGATCTCATGATCTGGAGCCCTTGTTCCCAAAATAGTTCAGAAAGCAAAGCAATTAACAGTGCATATCTACAACTTAGGGTCTTGTTAGCAATCATGTGCGTGGAGGGGAAATAAATAACTGGGTAACCCCCTGACCAAAATCTCCCTCGAGGACAAGAGAATTGAGCAAGTTCATTTCCACATCTCCCTCTATTCTCCTCCCCTGAATGGAAGAAGAAGAAGAAGAATTAGAAGAAGAGGAGGAGGAGGAGGAGGAGGAGGAGGTTGGATTTATACTCCGCCCTTCACTACCTGAAGGAGTCTCAGAGCAGCTTACATATTCCTTTCCCTTCCGCTCCCCACAACAGACACCCTGTGAGGTAGGTGGGGCTGAGAGAGCTCTCTCGAGAACTGCCCTTGGGAGAACAGCTCTGAGAGAACTTGTGACTGACCCAAGGTCACACCAGCAGCTGCATGTGGTAGAGTGTGGAATCAAACCCGGTTCTCCCAGATTAGAGTCTGCCACTCTTAACCACTACACCAAACTGGCTCTCAAGTATGTTGGCTCTCAAATATATGAACAAGTATGTTGCAAAAAAAAAATTAAAAATAAAGTGCAATCAGATTCTTGCTTGTTTCAATACAACAGAGTAGCTACACTGGAATATCTATTCCACTGTATCTATACACACAAATGCGAAACATGCATGTAGATTCAGGAAGACCAAAAGGAAATACTTCTTTACACAGAGTGATTAAAATGTGGAATTCACTGCCACAAGATGTAGTGATGGCCACAGGCATAAAAAGCTTAAAAAGGGAATTAGATAGATTCAGGGAGGACAGGTCTATCAGTAGATACTAGCTAAGGTGACAAAAGGTAACCTCCACATTCATAGGCAGTCAGCCTCTGAATCCCAGTGTCAGGAGGCAACATCAGGAGAAGGTCTCGGCCTCTATACCCTGTTGTTGGAGCGCCCCCTCCCCCCCCATTGGCCACTGTGGGAGACAGAATGCTGGACTAGATGGACCACTGGTCTGATCCAGCAGGGCTCTTATGTCCTTATGCCACATTTTCATTTAACAGGGACCTTTCTCGTACTAGGGGTCTTACATTTATCCATTTATTTCTTCATGGGGCCCCAGGCGGCACAGATAAGATTCCCACAGGGTCCCCAATGAAGGCACTGTCTAGACAAGACTAACCTAGTTTCATCACAGCTGCTAGATCACGTGCCTTCAACACGATTCCCCAAGCCTTGGGAGAAGACGTGGACCCATTCCAAAATCTCAACTCCATGCAGCAAAAATAACTGAGCCGGGGGGGGGGGGGGATCTTTTCGTTTGAAGGGCCTGAAAACCTGTTATCACGAGAGCACGCTTGCTACCTCTCTAATTAAAACCGATTTGCTATAAATGGCACTGTGCTGGATGGGAACCTGACCTCAAAATAGCTCTTCCATTATTGAGGCTTATGTATAATTCATGAGCTTGGTCACATGTTTGGAAACATCCTGGTGAAATCGAACAAGCTAAAAAAAGATCAAGATGGGTATCCATGTTAGTCTGTCTGTAGCACCGGAAAAGATCAAGAGTCCAGCGGCACCTTAGAGACTAACCAAATTTGTGGCAGGGGACGAGCTTTCGTGAGTCACTGCTCACTTGACATGTGTGGTACGTAAAATATGTGGCAGGGGGTGAGCTTTCGTGAGTCATTGCTCGCTTCACTCACTGGGCTCTTGCTCTTTTCTGCTGCTACACACAGATTAACACCAAAGCTCATCCCCTGCCACGTATTTTGTGCTGGGCTCTTGCTCTCTCCCGCTGCTACAGGCAGACTCGTGAAAACTCATCCCCTGCCACAAATCTGGTTAGTCTTTAAGGCGCTGTTGGATGTTTGCTCTTATCTGAAGTTAAAAAAAGCTTTTGGAGAGAAAGGATCACCCTTTTGAGAAAACCACCTCCCTCTCAACAATCAGTTCCTCTCACTGGGACTACCCCCCCAACAACTTCCCGTTTCCATTGCCAGACAGATTTAACCACTTAAGAGTAAGGGGAAAGAATAAACCCATTTTGCAGCTGATGGTATGCATGGTTCTAGCTGGCCAATATACATCAGGGTTGCTGCTCATTTTACTCTTAGGAAGGAAGGAAGGCAGTTTCTTGGGACCAGGGGTCCTTTCGAGTAGGAGCTCAGGGGAGCGCGGCTCCGGGAGTTGGTGCCAGCTCCTCCTCCTGCGGGGGAATGCCTGCTTGTGTCCCTGCTTGTGCCATGGCTGCAGCAAAATGACCCCATCCCCTGGAAAGGTCCTTGTTCCTCCGACCAGCCTTCTGAAGGCTTCAGCCACCACTGAAGCTATCCTCCCAGAAAAGTGGTATTTCTGAGGCTTGGATAAGTAGCGGTCCCCTCTCTGCCAAATTTTTCTTTCTTTCTCTATCTCTTCTTTCTTTCTTGCCTTCTGGCATACTTCCTGTCAGGTGGTGTAGCATATGCAAATAAGTTATGCTAATGAGTTATGCTAATGAGCTCCTGCACCTCTTTTTCTACGAAATGACCCCTGCTTGGGCCCACGTGCTTAACTTCAATCTAACAAGGGATGAGATAACCCATAAACAGAAGCAGCCTTGCAGATGTGCATGGTGGACAATATCTATCTGTGTTTGTATTACACAGGGTAAATAAACTAGGGCTCTGGGCTGTGCGCACTATGAATCCCGATTGATTGGCAGGTTCACACTTGCAGCATCCAAGCCTTGCTCGCTGCCGGAGGATATAGTGATGGCCACGAGCATTGACGGATTTAAATGGGGATCAGACAGATTCATGGAAGATAGGTCTGTCAGTGGCTGCTAGCCGTGGTGCCTAAAGGGGAACCTCCACATTCGAAGGCAGTCAGCCTCTGAATCCCAGTGCTAGGAGGCAACCATCAGGCGACGGCCTCAGCCTCTATGCCTTGTCGATGGCCTTCCAGAGTAGTTGGCCACTGTTTGAGACAGACTGCTGGACTAGATGGACCACTGGTCTGATCCAGCAGGGCTCTTCTTATGTTCTGGCATAGGGCAGGATTGCTTATTGTAAGCCCAGCACTCAATGACCACCTGGGATGTGTTTCCTAAGTGAATATGTCTGTCATAAACAGCATGGATCTAATTCAGACATAACAACAAGCCACCGTTTTCTATTACAGGAACGAGCCTCTGAAATCCCTCTGGAGCACAGACTCCTTCCTGTTTCTCTAGTGCAGACCGGATCTTGAAGGTTTCAGGGTTCCTAAGAAACCATAGCTTTTTGTCATGTCTGAACTGGATGAAACAGCAAATGGTGGTTTGTCCTCAGACCTACAGACCAGCCTTACAAACCAGCACGAAACCATGGTCGGGGATGCCAGTCTCTAGGCAAACCACCTCTTGGATAATCTGGCTGCCGTGACAAATTAGTCCATCAGGAAATGGGAAGTAAGCAGCCGCTGAGCCTTGTGCAAGAGGAGGGCATGAACCCAAGGACTTGGAGTGCTCAGTGTTGTTACGACAAACTTTGGTCTATGGTTCCTAGATTACCCAGTTTTCATTTAAAACCTCACGCACAACCTTTCTGTCCTCTGAGTCTTCTGCCTGCCTTGGATTTTTCCTTCCTCACTTCTCCCACACCTCTCCACTATTACACTCCTAATACTGATTTTTCCTCCCTTCTCATAATCATTTCAAGCTTCTCCTTTAAAAGCCTGCAGAAGAAATGGGCTCTATTGCACAGAAGATCGTGTGTGTATAAAGTGCCGTCAAGTCACACAGCTGACTTCTGGTGACCCCAGCAAGGGGATCTCGAGGCAAGTGAGAAGCAGAGGTGGTTTGCCATGGCCTTCCTCTGTAGAGCCTTCTTTGGTGGTCTCCTTTCCAAGTATTGACCCTGCTTAGCTTCCGAGATCTGATGAGATCGGGCTATACCGTGATCTGATGAGATGGGGCTATGCCACACCACCTTCTCTCCTGGGCAGAAGATTATGCCACAATAAATTTGTTAGTCTTTTAAGGGCCTCAAGTCCCCGGTTCCATAGTTCCACCAACCTCCAGTTCCACCAACCAACATGGCTACACCCTTAGAAATTTTGAGGTACTCCCCTAAACATATACATTACTTAGCCCAAATAGTAAACCTTGGTTGTTTAGAGGTTGTTTCGTTTCATCAACTAAGACGGTGGTGAAGACAGAAATACTACCTTGTACAACTAGCTTGACAACTGTTCAGAGATGTTGATGATACAACTGAATTTTAAGTGGGTCCATCAGATTTAAAGCATAGTTGCCTGTCATCCAGCAAACACTCAACAATACTACGCTAGCAAAAAAGAAGCCAACCTGCAGGCAATGTTGAGAATTCGACAAAGGCTTCTTTTTTTTCCCGCTGCTCCAGAGGGAGTTGCCAGGGCATTTGGTGAGGCTTGGCCAATACCTTCACCTTGTAGGGCATGTTAGGCTTCAGGTTAAAAAACTGGTACTTGTATCGGGCAGCCTTGACAATGTCAAACTCTTCTTCGTTGAGAAAGATCACGTGGCTGTAATTGCTGTTGGTCGGGAGCCAGGAGAGCTCGGCAGAGATCTGCGTTATCTTGTCCACCTTCAGGTGAGAGGGAGCCACAATGACATCCTTCCCAACCAACAAAGTGCACTGCAGCTCATCAGAACTGCCCCGGCTTGTGATGCTCTGAACCGATATTCGATACGTGCAAGTCGCAATGTTAAGTTTTTCTATGAGGGCTTTAGTTCTGCTCCCCAGGGATACGCTCATCCGTATCTCTTTGTCTACTAGGACATTGTAGCTATGAATGGTTCCCCATCCAGGTGGCACAACTGGAGGCTCCCAACCCACAATAACACTTTTGGCTAGTTGTTTGATAAGGGTAATTTTTCTAGGATAAGGCACAATGTCTTCTCCGATATCGTCAATGTTCACATCCAGGGTCCCGGCACTGTTATTGACGACGCTGGATTCTAAGTGGCTCGGCGGGTTGATCTCCAGAAGGCCATCTCCTTCCAACATGTGACCAGTGTGGTTGATGTAGTTCTGGTCCTGCTCGCTGGCCAACCCACTCGACAAACGGGATTCATTGTCTTGAACAAAATCCACAAAGTTGGAAGGGACCAGACCTCTCTGTCCATCTAGAAGTTCACCTAGTGGGAAAGGATACCAGATGAGTGGAAGGTTGCACCAGTGGTCAAAACCGAACCATAATCCACAACACCAAAAATAGATAAATATTGGATTTTCATCTAACCGGTGAACATGTCATCAATGCAATGCTAACATCCCTGTTGTTGTCTAGGGCAGGGGTTCCCAATGTGGCATCTGTGGGTGCCATAGCATGCACCAACACCTTTCCTGAAGCCCGCCAAGTACTTCTAGAGACTGGGTGGGGTTAGGTGTGGCTTTCCACCAGCAGGGCTTCTGATTGGCTGCACAGATCCTGTGTATCCTGTTAAACAAAGCTCCTGCCTGAAATGTTGAAGTGACAATTTGGGGTTGGCCCCACCTCCTGTGGCAGCCGTTTTGTGATTGGCTCCACCTCCTGTGGCAGCCATTTTGTGATTGTGCCCACTGCCCTTTGTCAGGCACAAAAAGTTAGGGGATCCCTGGTCTAGGGCCTCAGGAGACTCCAGAACATAGACAAGGGAGAAGCAAAAGTCATCTCCCTTATTTTTATACCCAGAGGTCAAGGGGGAAAGCAGCTTTACTAGACTGAGGGGAAATAAGTTGCCCAAATCTGCTAAAATGGCAAACAATCTTTGTTGTGATCCCCACCTCATGGAATGACCTGCCTGATGATGAAGAAGAAGAGTTGGTTTTTATACCCCGCCCTTCACTACCTGAAGGAGTCTCAGAGTGGCTTACAATCTCCTTTCCTTTCCTCTCCCCACAACAGGCACCCTGTGAGGTAGGTGGGGCTGAGAGAGCTCTGAGAGAGCTGTGACTGGCCCATGGTCACTTAGCTGGCTTCATTTGGAGAAGTGAGGAATCAAACTCAGTTTTCCAGATTAGAGTCCACCACTCCTAACCACAACACCAAATGAAGTAAGGAAAGAGTCCAACCCTCCTGACTTTCTTTAAAGGGATAGGGTCTGTGCGTACTTCCTGCAAACCGGCTCAGCAAGCAGAAAGAAACTTGGCATGCTAGCTTTCTAGTGGCACAGAGTTTTAAATGAAAGCGAACATTCAAAGTTAAAATCCACCACCTGCAATCTGAAGTTCATTTTACCAGTTCCAAGGGTCCGCTGTCTCCTTCCGGGCTGCATTTGCAAACCAGGCCTTAAGTTCTAACTGGTTGAAAAGAGAAAACGAAAAGCAATGCCGGGCAAACCTTCATAGAAGCCATCTTCATCCATGTCTCCATAGACATAGAGGTATTTTCCTGCTGTGAGGGGGAGCTCCGCTTCTGGGTTTTCATTTGGTCCATCGAACGGGTTGTAGCTGCAGCGGAACACAGAGGATGATTTTCCTTCATAATCTCTCAGGAATTTAAATTTGTCACTGTCAAGATTCCTGGGCAGCAGGGAGGGCGGAATGAGAGGAGCACAGGTTTCGGTTTCCTCCTGCTCATCCACTCACTCCAACATACCTGTGTGTACAGGGCACATCCTGACTTTTTCCTGTGGAGCTAGCAAGTCAGTTAGCACCCTCAACTTTTCCCTCTCCTCTTAAGCCACAAGAGGGAGCTAGCTATCTCCTCAATCCCTGCATCTCTCAGCCATTATTATATACCTCTCCTCGGTAGGCAGCACCGTATTAGCTACAGCATCCTGTCCCCTACCACCCCAGCCCAGCTCTTTGCCCAATTTGCTGTCCCAGTCTGTAGTCAGCTGAATGCTCCCCCCAAAGCTGAAATATGAGCAGTGAGGCCATACGTATGCTAGAAAGCCCCATCGCTTTCTGATGCACCAGGCCGTAGATTTGGACCGAAACAGAACTGAGTTCAAACCCCCTCTCGGTAGGGTTGCTAGGCATGGCCTGGCAGCCAGGGGGAGATGGGAACTTATTGAAGGGGCACAACTGTTGTCCCTGTGTGATGATATAATTTCCAGAGTGACCTGGAAGTGACATCATTGTGCAGCGGGTGATGCTCCGGCATCCATCCAAAGCTCTACAGAGGTTCTGGGGAAATGCTAGAGTATTGCCTCTGGCACGACAGCATCACTTCCTAGTCATGCTGGAAGCTGCATGATTGTGCAGGGGACTCTTTGCCGGCCGGTTTCTTCCCACCACCCAGCTGAGGGGCAGCGGGTAGCAAAGGTGGGCAGTGGGAGATCTCCCACCACAAGTGGGCATTCGGTAAGTCTGCCTCTCAGCCCCTGAAGTTCGCTGGGTGACCCAGCACCAGACACACACACTCTCTGCCTAACCTGTCCTGCTGGACTTTTGTATGAATATAGGAGTACCACATATGCTGCCTGGAGTCCATTGGAGGGAGCTGGGGAATATGAACGAGAGAAATAAACAAATGCCTCTCTGACCCACATGCTTAGATTCCAGATGTTTGGGCACCTTTTCAAATGACTGCAGACTACCAGACAGCTGCCCTCAAGCCCACAGAAGGTACTGGCACAGAGAACTACCTTGTACCAAACCAGACTGCATCTAGTCTTGCACTCTCTGCTCTCACACACTGTGGGCCTTTCACCACCTTGTTGAGATTGTTTTGGGTGAGAGATGTCAGTAGCTGACTGGGTTCTTACTCCATGGAAAGCTGATGCTCTGCCATTGATCCATGGCATCTCCTTCTGAACCAAGGGGAGATCAAGCACAAGGACATAAGAAGAGCCCCGCTGGGTCAGACCATCTACTCTGCCACCCGGCTTCACACAGTGGTCAAACCTAGAGGACCAACAAACAGGGCATGCAGGCCACAGCCTCCTAGCACCACTATTCAGATGTCTGCTGCCTGTGTACATGGAGGTTCCAATTTACCATGGCTAGGAGCCACTGATGGATCTGTCTTCCACAAATCTGTCTAACCCCATCTTGAAGTTTATCTGTGTTCCTGGCCATCACTAGCTTGTGCTACCACTGGACAGGACTGGACAGGACTGCAGAAAGCCAAGGCTTGCCCATGTAAGACACTGGACACCAAGTCATGTCCCAAGGCTTAACATCCACAGGAGTTTGTCTTTCCTGCATTCTCATTTTTCTCGCTTGTACATTCCTGTTTCTTGGGGGGGGGGTCTATTCCTCATGCTCCCTCTAGTGGTTGATTTGATATTACACTGGTGCATGTACAGCATATCTCCCTGCAGATTTTTTATGCTGGACACAAACCAATGTAAAATCAAATTGACTACTAGGGGGAGCAAAACATGTGTGGAACAGGACCCACTCCAGAGAAGCAGGAACTTACAAGGGAGGAAAATAAGAATGCAGAAAAGCCCCTTGATTTGCTGTTACAGGCAGCTAAAGGAACTCAGCTCCCCCAAGGATAAGCCCTACCTTGACTTGCTTCAGTTTAGCCATCAGCCCCATCTGGCCCAGCCTCCCTTCACCTCCTAGACAAGTTTCCACAGCTGGGAATATGATTCCCACTTTCTCCACACTTGAGTAAAGGTGCGGTGTGAAAAATGGCTGGCATTACCTGTAGCGGGCGATGCAAAGATGGACTTTTCCCGAGTATCTCTGCTTTGAGGTATTGGAATTCCGTTCATTCTCCATCTGTGGTGAGAAGAAATATTTGGGATAAGTTTTCTGTCTCTGTACACACTTGGCTGTATCAGTCAACACAAGAGTGGTGACCATCTTTACCTCAGAAAGCACAACACAGTGAAACTCAACATGAGACATGCAAAATAGCTCTTTTATACCTCACACAAGTAGCATTGCTAACAGGCCTGGAGAAAATGTTCAGTCCCTTTAACAGAGGCTTAACAGGATGGTATTTGTCAGGTACTGTTATTTACTTCCATGCTGTGAAAAGTTTCAGCAGCCCATTTCTGGGCATGACGCCTCTATTAAAGGGACAGGACATTTTTCTCCAGGCCAGCTGGCAACCCTACAGACCGGACCTGTCAAACATCCTGTTTATTTAGGAAATGGCATAGTATTAAGTAATAGGAACTTAAACAAAACAACTAGCACCTACAACTGGGTTGTCAGATTGTGGGTGTTTGAATGTGGTGAGAGACCTGTGTTCAAATACCCACTCAGCTGTGAAATTTTCTGGACAATTCTGGGCCAGCCATTTTCAGCCTTACTGGCCTCACAAGGTTGTTATGAGGATAAAATCAGAAGGAGAGAACCGTATATGCTTGCCTGAGCTCCTGGAAGCATGGAAAGGATAAAAATGTGACAAAAAGAGAGATAGAAGAAGAAGAGGAGGAGATTGGATTTATACCCCACCCTTCACTACCCAAGGGAGTCTCAGAGCGGCTTACAAACTCCTTTCCCTTCCCCTCCCCACAACAGACACCCTATGAGGTAGGCAGGGCTGAGAGAGCTCTGACAGAAACTGCTCTTTTTCAAGAACAGCTGTGCCAGAACTACAGCTTGCCCAAGGTCATCCAGCAGCTGCAAGTGGAGGAGTGGGGAATCAAACTTGGTTCTCCCAAATTAGAGTCTGCGCACTTAACCACTACACCAAACTGGCTCACAATGTATTCCCAAGTGCCAAAAACAAGCACAGAAAGTAGCATTCAGCCTTGTCAAAATCCTATCTATATAATCTAATTCAGAACCTGGCCCCAGAGTGTGGATTGAAACCTCTGCACACTGAGAGATGCAAAAACAGGAGATGCTTAATCAAGAGGAACTCCTAAGTCTGCATAAAAAGTTAAAATTTGAAAAAAGGGGGGCAACATAAAAATTAAAAGTTTTAAAATGCCAGGATCTTGCAAGATTACCTCACAAACTCTCAGCAGCCATTTTGGATTACCTAGGCAACTTCGGACTACAGCCTGCAGTTGCCTAGGTTACCCAAGATGGCTGCTGCAGTTTCATTTTGAAACATGAAGTGAATTTGGGAGAGAAAGGAGGAGTAGGGAGGCAAGAAGGAAGGTGGGGGAGGATTAAAGATAGAGAAGGGGAGAAGCTGGATGGGGGGGCGGGAGGGAAGGAAAGCTGAGACCATGAGTCTGAGAACCAGTTGGAAGAGGAGATAAGATCCGCCCCCTCCTACAAGCTCTCACTGATTCCCTGCAACAGTCAGTTCTCTAGTCCCTAATACTGACAGAACTCTCAGATACACGTGAACAAAGCTTGCTGGTGAGCTCTCAAAACAAAAACCCAAAATGGAGGAATGAATTGTTTAGAATTGAGAAGAGTGTCAGGCATCGCCATCTAGATGAGTATTGTCTGCCCTTGGTAGCAACGAGTTCTGCCAGAGTCGGTCCCCCTTGGGGTACAGAGCTGGAATGGGCAGCCTGGTTCCCACTCTTCCAAAGGGGTCGATCCCTGTACTGCAACTGACACCCCGCTCTTTCACCTTTGGGGTGTTAATTGCAGTGGACTGCACATCACTCCTTAAGTGGTCAGGTTTGTCACAGGGGTCCCCAGTTGCAGAATCCCAAAACTTTCTGACTGGTAACCGTTTTCCAACATCCTTTACCAGTCTTTAAGGTTTCCAGCTCTGGGTTAGGAAATTCCTAGAGATCTGGGGGTGGAGCCTGGGGAGGGCAAGGTATAATGCCTTTGGGTCCATTATAGCAGCCATTTCCTCCAGGGGAACCAATATCTGTCATTGGAGAGCAATTGCAATCCTGGGAGATCTGGCCCCACTTAGAGAATGACAACCCTACTTCTGACCCCCAGTGGTCATTATCTTCTTCATGTGAAGTCCAATTAACTAAGCCCCCCTCCCCAAGTCCTCAGACTCCGACTCAACTATGAAGTTAATGCAGCCAGCAAAACAGACTGTACAAGTGAATCTGCCCGACCATCCTTTTTGGGAGAGGGGGATATTGTTTCTGGACATCCACTCTTTATTGACCTGCCTCCCCATAAAAACACAAATCATTGGGCCATCATTTTCTTCTCTCTCTCTCTCTGTCTCTCTCTCTCTCACAACACACACACAGGAAGCCTGTGGAGGAAACCGAAAAGCAAAACTAAAAAAGCATGGCCTTTCCCTTTGCTCAGCAACCATGCAATAAAGAACTCCTACCGCAGCCCTTAACAGTTACTTCAGAAGCTGAATTTCCAGCCCTTGCTATCAATCACCTAGACAGTAAATGGATGTTGTCTTTGTGCAATGAGGCCCCGCACGCAACTCCAGAAATTGCCATGTCGAGTGCCTCTTTTGTTAGTTTGACTTTTCAAAGCTTGATTTCTCCTGAAAGCATTTAGCATACTATAACTCTCGGCCCTCTTAAATGGTGGGTGTGCTACCTCCGAAAATGTCTGGAGCCAAACCTCCACATGTGGCACACATCCACCCCTCGGTTGCCAACACAAAAGCAAACAATGAGCTGTTTGTTGAAAAGGACTCGGTGGTCACGAGAACAGAGGGTGGGAAGGTGTCAGAGAAAAAAACCCCACAACCTGAGGCTGTAACTAGACATCACGGTTTGAGTACAATGAGGTTGACAAGAGAGCACCTTTGCTACCTGAAGGTAGCTACCTTCTCCGGGGGGGGGGGGATTCCTTTTATGAAAGGAATAGTGGGAAATATATGATTAAAGAGTCAAATGAGAATATAAATCTGCTGATCACCATGGGGTGGATGTGCATGTAAAGCGCTTTCAAGCCACATGTGGATTTATGGAGAGCCCCATATGGTTTTCAAGGCAAGAGAGACACAGAGGTGGTTTGCTATTGCCTGCCTCTGCATAGCACCCTAGACTTCCTTGGAGGTTTCTCATCCAAGTACTAATCTGCTTAGCTGAGGTCTGATGAGATCAAACTAGCCCGGGCCATGAGATCAAACTAGCCCGGGTCAGGACAGGTGGTGAAGTGGCAGCCAGCTTACAGCAGCATCGTAGGGTTTTCAAGGCAAGAGATGCACAGAGGAGGTTTGTCTTTGCCTGTCTCTGTGGACTGACCCTGGACTTCCTTGGGGGGGGGGGTGGTCTCCCATCCCAATACTAACCAGGGCTGACCCTGCTTAGTTCCCGAGATCTGACAAGATGGGGCAAGCCTGGGCCATCCCGGTCAGGGCATGTCATGGGTAGTTTAATGAAAACGGCGGCCGCACCTGTTTAGAAGAGGCTGGGAATAGAATTATAGGTTCTATAAAACTCTTAAATTCTCCATTAAAATCCATGGCAAAACAAGCAAAGAAGTCTTGCTACGGCACAGTGATAAGAAGAGAACCACTTGCCAAGGTAATTCAATTTTATTTTAATGAGTGCACTTCCACTCTAATTGCACCAGTGAAATGATTTTTTTAAAATTTACCATACCTGTCCTTCAGTGCAACAGTGGAGTTCTCCCTCCCCTATTTTCCTGCCTGACTTAAATCTTTCTCTCTTTCCTCCCCCTTTATTTTTTCCAGGGACACTTTGTTATTTTCCTACAGTAAAATTAAAAGCTCCATTCAAGATGGATTCCCTAAATGGGCTGGTGCGGACTAGGGGGAACGTGCAATTTCCAACAGAGTGCTCTGATCCATCTCCCCCCTTCCCACCTTCTGCAATTGCTGGACTGCTTTCACATAACTACCTTCCAGGGTGATCCACAGGGATTTTAGGGCTCCTTCAAGAGATCCTGGAGTAGATATATGGATGGGGGGGTTAAGAGAAGAAGAAGAGGAGGAGGAGGAGGAGATTGGATTTATACCCCACCCTTCACTCAGAGTCTCAGAGCAGTTTATAGTCTCCTTTCCCTTCCCCTCCCCACAACAGACACCCTGTGAGACAGGTGGGGCTGAGAGAGTTCTGACAGGAACTGCTCTTTTCAAGAACAGCTCTGACAGAACTATTGCTTGCCCAAGGTCATCCAGCCGCTGTAAGTGGAGGAGTGGGGATTCCAACCCGGTTCTCCCAGATTAGAGTCCACGCACTTAACCACTACACCAAACTGGTAGGAAGAAAGTTCCTCATCAGCTGCCAACAACAGAAAGCAGATCATTTTCAAAGGGAAGGCAAGGAAACTGAGGTGGGAAGAGATGGAAAACCCATTGCTCTAATTCAGGGGTCCCCAATGTAGTGCCCATGGCCAACATGGCACCCACTGACACCTTTTCTGGTACCCACTAAGTATTTTGGGAAATTGGGTGGGGCCAGGTAGGGCTTTTGCCCCCCAAGGCTTGTGATTGGCCCCTGGAGATTTGATGGGCTGTGCAGATTTTTTAAAATGTTGCCTTGGCAGCAGCTGCCAGCACAGCACAAGGATCTACACTGTGTGCCTGAAGTTAAGCTGTGGCCATCGTTTTGTGGCTGGCTCCGCCCCCAGTGGGAGCCTTTATGTGGTAGTCACTGTGTTGCTGCTCCCGCCATGCTGTAACGGAATTCCAAAGGTGCCCGCAGGCTCAGAAAGCTTGGAGACCTCTGCACTAGTGCAAAGCTGAAGTCCTATCCACCTCCTGCTAGGTATTTAAATCCTGTGCTAAAAATGATGGCCCTGACATAACGGAAAAGGGTTTTTTTTTTTTAAATTGTCGCACTTTATTTCAGTGCGATTAAACTAAACAAATAAGACCAACTCAGGCTGTTGAAATATAGTGAGGGAAAGGGACACGGGTAATGCTGAGGGGTGTGCCACCAATCGCTGTGGATGCACATGAACACATGAAGCTGCCTTATACTGTATAGTCTACTCAGCATGGCAGCTGCTCTCCAGGGTCTCAGGCTTTCACATCACCTCCTACCTGATCCTTTTAACTGGAGATGCCAGGGATTGAACCTGGGACCTTCTGCATGCCGAGCAGAGGCTCTACCACTGAGCCACAACTCCTCCCCAGTGTACACATGGTAGGACTGGAGCCACTATAGCACTCTGGTGGACATTGGTCCAAAGGTACTGGCACATATCCAACCATCAACAGGTTTTGTCGATGCTGTTCCTGTGAGCCACCAGACCACCTGGCACAGAACAGGGATCAGTGAGAGGGGAAAACAGGTGGAAATCACTGCCCTTCTTCCACAAACAGAAATGGCCATTCCTCCAGAGGAGTGGCATGGTTGGATATCTGCCTGGCTGAGCACAGACAGCCTGGTTTTCGCTTGTTCCTTCAGTGCACCTTCCATAGGGGGCTAATGCGCACGGCGCACCTCACAGCATCCACACAATCAGACTTTTTTGTTGTTGTTGTTGTTTAAAAAAACAAACTAGTTGCCTCATCAGAGCCGAGGAAGATGGAAGACTCAAGCTCGTCCAACTCATTTCCAACTCACGTCTGATTCAAATCTGCATCTTGGGCTGCCAGATCGTGACCGGGAGAGGAAAGTTGGCTTGACGGACAATTGCTCTGGTTTATCGCCGGATAGCTGCAGGGGTCGTATAAACTCTGAGATCACACAGTGGCCTCCAGAGGAGCTTTCATGACCTGTGAAGGAACGAAAAGGGAGAGAGCATCACAGGACGTGCCTCGAGTTCTGCTTTTGTGGCCGGTTTTGGTGCTCCTAGAGGGGTAGCCGAGCCGTGTCAGCCTACAGCAGCAAAACAAAACAGGAGCCCAGTGGCACCTCAAAGGCTAACAACATGTATTCCAGCACGAGCTTTCATTACTAGCTCACTTCTTCAGACGCAATGGGCCTAAGAACATAAGAAGAGCCCAGCTGGATCAGACCAGTGGTTCGTCTTGTCCAGCAGCCTGCCTCACATAGTAGCCAGCCAGTTCCCTTGAAGGGCCAACCACAGGGCAGAGAGGCAGAGGTCTTCCCCAATGTTACCTCTTGGCACTGAGATTCAGAGGCTGACTGCCTCTGAATGTGGAGGTTTCCCTCAATCACCATGGCTAGTAGACACTGACAGACCTCTCCTCCATGGATCTATCTAATCCTCTGGCAGCAAATTCCACATTTTAAACTCTGTCTGTGTGAAGAAGTATTTCTTTTTGTCCGTCCTGAACCTACTGCCCATTGGATGCCCTCGAGTTCTAGTATTTTGGGAGAGGGAGAAAAAGTTCTCATCAATTCTCTCCATCCCACACGGAATTTTATAAACCTCTATCACGTCCCCCCCCCCCCCCCTAATTGTCTCTTTTCGAAACTGAGAAGTCCCGGACTCTCCAGCCTTTCCTCATAGGGAAGGTGCTCCAACCCCCTAATCGTCTTGGTTGCCCTCTTCTGTACTTTCTCCAGCTCTGTGATGTCCTTTTGAGGATACAGTGACCAGAACTGTACACAGTATACCAAATGAAGCCACACTATAGATCTGTACAGAGGCATTATAATATCAGACGTTTTATTTTTAATCCCTTTCCTAATAATCCCTAACACAGAATTTGCCTTTTTCACTGCTGCCCAAAGAAAGGAAATCATCTCCCCGTATTTGGTTCTACCATCCTTCCCCTTTGTTTCTTAGCTGTCTCTAGGGATGCCTATGGTGGCATATGCAGTTAGACAGAATCACAGGGTTGGAAGGGTCCCTATAAAGCTATTTAGTCTGATCTTTGCTCAGTGCAGGAAATCCAAAATTAGGCCATCACCAACAGAGGCCTCTCCAGCCTCTGCTTGAAGATTTCCAGGAGGGGGAGTCCACCATTGCCCTAGGCAATTGGTTCTTTAGTTGAACTGATGGCACTGTTAGGAAGTTTCTCCTGTGACAGCGGAAAGGACCATAGTCACAACTGATTTATGGCAACTTTGTCAGAATTCTGGATTAAGGGAGACTTGTCTATTTATGTATAAGGTATATTGAATAGATGTAGCAAAAACAGACCTTGGTTTCTTCCATGAAGCACTGCAGTATGTCCAGTGCCTGCTTCCTAGGTGCAAGGGGGTACTTGGCTGAGAACGAACTGTTTCCCACGCATAGCTCACATTCCTTTAGCCAAAATGCACGCAAGCCCAAGGCTGAAAATCTAGAGATTTTTGTCTATATCTCACCTGCTCTGGCCAGAGGCTCGGACCTAACTGATAGCCTGTAGGGAGGAAAAGTTTATGGGTTTATGGTGCCTTCCAGGGGAAGGGTCTGGCTACTGGGGCCCTCATGACATCTCCATGGGACATTTGATGGATGTGTTTTTTTTATCACGAAAGAGGGAATAAACATTGTCAAGGTCCCACCGCTCAGCACCACCTCCTGAACACCCTTTTGGGGTCTTCAGGTGGCGGTCGAGAGACATTTCTTAATTGTGCACACTGCCATTTTTGGTGAATGCTCTAAGCTTTTTTTATAGATTATGGTAAGGTTGAAATAAATCAGGGGCGGGCAATTGTTTTGGCTCGGGGGCCACTTTGTGGGAGCGGAGGTTAGCGGAGGGCCGCACCTTTTAAAACGATTGCATTCATTAGTTAACTTTGCATTTCAGAAAAGGTATGAATTGTATCGTAAAAATCAATAAATATAAATTAAATAAAATAGTGGTCGTTTTATTCAATTTATTTATTGGGCTAATTTCGTATCGTCTATAGCTGCGAGCACATTTAATTTTAGAATCCGTTTAAGGAGACAAATGTACCCTATCACACTTTTCTACAATTTTTTTTGAAATCAGGAGTGAGATTGCTTGTTGAGATTCTCATCACAGCCTGCAAGTTAATGTCTGTCAAAGAGCATCTATATTTACTCTTGCTGATCTTCATGCAAGAAAAACTTTGCTCACAAATATAGGTAGACCCAAATCTAGAGAACGTTTTCCCAGCAAATTTCTTCATACATGGAAATTTTTTCAGCAGACAAAGATTTGTAAAAGTCAACTAATGTCACAGCATTAAACATTTCTTTCACGGTGTGATCTGACGGCATGTCAATAAGTTCAAGCTGCAGCTCCTCAGGTGCTGTATCAATACCAGCAGTGATGGGATAAGAGAGCAAATTGAATTTAGGCTCAATTTTCTTGAAGCCCTGAAATCTTCTTGGCGGGCCGCAAAAAACTCTGTGGCGGGCCGCATGTGGCCCCCGGGCCGCAATTTGCCCACCCCTGAAATAAATGGATTGTACTGCAGGCGTGTGTCCTCTTCTCTTTCCTACCAAAACTTGGTGTCCTGCCAGAATCCCATCCAGCCCAGTGTACCTGAGCAAAACTGGTAGACCAGGTGATAGCCTGGTGACCGGGTAAATTGCTTTCTTTCTGGAACAGCAGCCCAGTAGGGTTTTCAAGGCAAGAGATGTTCAGAGGTGATTTGCCATTGTCTGCCTCTTGGTCACAATGCTGGACTTCCTTGGTGGTCTCCCATCCAAATACTGACTAGGGCGACCCTGCTTAGCTTTCAAGACCTGGCAACATTGAGCCAGCCTGGGCTGCCCAGGTAATGGTGTTTTCCCTGTGCTTCCACCCAAATCCACCGTCCTATAATTTAAGCCCGTGAAACCTAGTTTTGCCCTTTGGAGCAGTGAAGAACAAGACTGGTGCTGTCTTCTAAGCCCTTCGGGAATTCGAAGAGTGCAATCTGAAGAGCAAGGAAGACAAAGCTTGTCTTTGTAGCTAAGGCTAAGGACGCTTTTTTTTTTTTAATACATCAAGCATATCTCACATTCTGGGGGGATCTTGGTGTTTCTAGAATTGTAACCATTTACAACTACATTAATGCACACACACACATCTATTTCCTCCCCTGGAAACCAGCAGCAGTATTATAAAAAGTGAAAGTGTTCATGCGGAGAGCGGATGTGCCAGACCCCTGCCGAGGCAGCTAGATCGATGCTCCCTGTCTGGCCATGCTGTGCTCCAGCGCCATCTGCCATGGCACAGCATGGCAAATCAGGGAGCACTGGCTCAGTTGCCCTGGCAATGGGCCTACGCGTCCCCCCTCCCTCTCCCTACTCACAGTGAGGGAAAGCGATGGGCTTCGTTTGCCCTCGATGACCCCATACAGCCAAATCTGGTTGGCTTGACTGGGCTGTGATGTCTTTTCATTCGCTATGTGGTCCATGGTTGGCTGGGATAAGGGAGGAGGAGGGGAAACGGTGCTGGAAGGATAAGGGGGAAACACTTGATTTCAAACGATCAAAACTGGGGGTAGAGGGCTTGACTGGGTGTCTGGGGCATTCCATACCCCCTGTGTTAGTTTTGAATCCCTCGCTTTGCCTATGAATTCGGCACATTCCTAGTTACTCTTGCAAAATTCCACAAGGTAGCGGCTCTCGGCATCTGAAACACCATGATCTACAGAACCTCTGAGACACAGGTCACAATTTTACAGCTGCTCTGAGAAATTGTTGCAGATTGAGACCAGGGGTGGGGTGTCATCACACAGGGAAGAAAAGAGTGGGAAAGAAGAAGAAGAAGAAGAGATTGGATTTATATCCCGCCCTTCACTTACTTAAGAGTCTCAGAGCGGCTTACAAACTCCTTTCCCTTCCCCTCTCCACAACAGACACCCTGTGAGGTAGGCGGGGCTGAGAGAGCTCTGACAGAAACTGATCTTTTTCAAGAATAGCTGTGCCAGAACTACGGCTTGCCCAAGGTCATCCAGCCAGGTGCAAGTGGAGGAGTGGGGAATCAAACCCGGTTCTCCCAGATTAGAGTCCGTGCACTTAACCACTACACCAAACTGGCTCTCACCAAACTGGTTCTCACCGAACTGAAAGACGAATCCCCGCTGGGCCAGCTGTCATTCGGGATTGGAGGTACACAAAGACTGATGCATTTGCTACATTGGGTGAGAAAGAAACGTTCCAGGATATCAAGCAGGAAGGAGGAGGAGAAGGTAAAGTACAATACGTCAGTCTGTTTCCCGATAAGCTAAATGGCCAGACTGCCTTTGCCCTCATGATGCAGGCATGTTATATACTAGGTCTGAAAACCAACCAACCAACAGAAGGAAGAAGAAGGAGTTAGTTTTATACCCCGCCCTTCATTACACGAAGGTGTCTCAGAGCAGCTTACAATCACCTTCCCTTCCTCTCCCCGCAACAGACACCCTGTGAGGTAGGTGGGGCTGAGAGAGCTTTGAGTGAGCTCTGACTGACCCAAGGTCACCCAGCTGGCTGCATGTGGAGGAGTGGGGAATCAAACCCGGTTCTCCAGATCAGAGTCCCGCTGCTCTTAACTACCATACCAAACTGGTCAAGGGGCCATGAAACGGAGGAGGTACAGAGTGAAATGTAATTATGGAAAATCCAAATCTAACCAGAGACCGCTCTCAAGTTAAGCTAGTAGACACCTGTCAAGTTGCAACTGACTCATGGCGACCTCTCAAGGCAAGGGACGTTCAGAGGTGATTTGCCATTGCCTGCCTCTGTGTGATGACCCTGGTCTTCCTTGGTGGGCTCCCATCCAAATACCAGCCAGAACTGACCCTGCTTAGCTTCTGAGATCTGACGAGACTGAGCTAGCCCAGGTTATCCAGCTCAGGGCATTCACCTGTAATGGATCCCAGGTCCCCGGGTTTTGCTAAGCTAGTTAATACCTGTAGTGATGAAGTGAGTTCTGGCACACAAAAGCTTAGGCTGGAAGAAATGTTGTTTGTCTCAAAGGTGTGGCTAGATGCCTTTCTTATTATAGTAAGAAATCCCAAGTCCCAGTTCTAGGCAAAGCGGAGTCAGGGTTGCCAACCTCCAGGTGGTGACTGGAGATCTCCAGGTTACAGAGATCAGTCCCCCTTGAGACGATGGTAGACTGGATAGAATTATACCCCATGGAGGTCCCTCCCTTCCTCTGACTCCACCCTCTCCAGGCTCCACTCCCCAAATATCCAGGAATTTCCCAACCCAGAGCTGGCAGTCCAAGGGGGAGGAGAGAGAATGTGAAACGTTTCCATGACTTCCATGAGTCTGTTTGCTGCTTGATACGAGGCCCAGAGCCCTGCCTTGGAGTCTGATCCGGCCTTCCAGCGCAAGGCCAAGGGGGCCACAGGTGGAGTTGCCAACTTCTAGGTGGCACCTGGATATCTCCCGGAATCACAACTGATCTCCAGGCGACAAAGGTCAGTTCCCCTGGAGAAAAGGGCAGCTTTGGATGGTAGAGCCTATGGCATCACTCCCATCACTCCCTCCCCCCCCCATACTCCACCCTCTTCAGGCACCACCCCTAAATCACCAAGAATCCCCCAGCCTGGAGTTGGCAACCCTTGCCACAGGTCCAGCATTGTGCCTGACACTCTCTTACCCTCGTGTAGTTGAGAAACTGCACAATTAGTCATATACTCTGTATAGGTATACTTTGCGTATACTCTGTACTCCCTGGAGGATGTCTTCTTGACTCTGCTCCGCGAAACATGGTGCCAGCCTGTGGTGCCAAGAGCTCTCCTTCAGAGGACGGAGTGCTTCGGCCATAGAACAGCTCCTTGCACCAATGGAAGTCTCCACTCTGCAGCTGAATATGGGGGTGGGAGAGAACCCATTAAGTTTTTCCTTGCTGCCTGTGGCGGCTGTCTCAGTCCAAATCCATTGTGCCTTAGAAGAAGGAGTACAATGGGGGGACAGGGAACAGCCACGTGAGAGTCATAACATCCTGAAACCCCAAATCAGTTTTGTGAACTGGGTCTGAAGCCAAGCTTCAACCGAGCCGAATTCGGACCTGACCCCGAAGTCACAGGCTCGTCCAGGGTTCGCAACCTGTAGCCTGGTGGAATGAAAGCAAGAGCGTGGGAGGCAGAGAGAGAGGTTTGGGTATCTGATTATGTCAGCAGAGCACTGCCCTAAATCGTACTCTGTGGCTTTGCTGCAGCTGCCGCTGCCAATGTCATTAGCCACAGTTTGCTGCTTCCACCTTTGCTGCTCCCAAGGAACGACAGAGCGGTGAGATGCGGGGAGGGGAACCGTGCGGGGGAAACCACGCGGTACATTTCTCTCCCTGCCCCACCAAGCTCCTGCTTTTTCAAAATGCTGTCTTTGATGATGTAGCTTGCTGCAGAAGTTCGTAAACGCCTAGTGCCTTCTGCTGAGGGAGAGCATAGGAGGCCCAGTCTCAATATGCCAAACCTGCTGTGGGGGAGAGACAAACTCTTCTGTCTTGCTTGCACCTCTTCTCCCAACATACGTCTTGGCTTGGGTGGAAGTCCTGTGGCTTCTGCTGTAGTCCGCTGGGCACCATTTGGAACCCCCTGGGGCACACCAGCAGCTACGGGGCTCCGTACTCTGCGGCTATGATTCATCTACCCAACTGGCTTTAATTACCCAGTTGGCTGTGATTACTCAGGTGCCTCCTCCACATTAAGCACGATCCCCTCCCTGGAGGACGTCGCCAAAGCTGTCTGGACTCAGGGCACAGAGTGTCAGAATCTGCTGATTCAGACAAGGATTTCTGGGACTTTCTGCTATGCTTTCTATTGCTATGTGTTGTGTATTGTAACCTGTGTCTGCACCCATTATGTATTCATGCCTATTGCTTTTAGTTGCCCCTATGCCCACCATGTAACCATATCTTTTGCCAGTATGAATGTATGCTATGTGACCCCAGGTTTATGGCTTTGACCAGGCCTGGTCTGTGTAACTGTTTGCCCGGGAGAGTGACAACTTCAAAGCATGGGAACAATGGGCCTCTCACACTCCTGCCTCCGCATTCCATTCATCCCAGCTGGGAAGACAAGGGGAGGACAGGGACCATTTCTTATCAATGTGCGAAAGCCTTGAGGGAAGCATTTGTTATGTGAATATGGTTACATCTAAGGGGTCTGGTTTGGGAAGGGAAATTTACAGCTTCACACCTAGCTTTCTTTCCTGTGGGAAGCAAACGGCCAGAGACCCCTTTTGCCCGCCGTTTTTCCCCTTTGGTGATTGGTTACCTATGGGCAATTCAAATTGTACTGAAGGGTATAATAGACCTGCTTCTATTGTATGCATTATCTCTGACAATAATCCGAGGACCTGTACCAATGTAGAGATTGGAAATAAAGAACTGTGTTTCATCAACAAAGATCTGATCCTTGACTACTTTGAGCAGAAGCCTCACAGGGGCCATCGCAAAGGCCTTCTCACGCGCCCTGTCGGCACCTTTGAATCGATCGGTAGCTAATCACAATTCAGGGGCAGAGGCTGCCGTAGGCAAGACTTTGCTCTGCACGCGACTGTAAATAACCATACTGAGATTCCATTGCGGAAAACTGTACTGAGGTTGGGTTTGAGATCCTGGAGTATCGAAAGCTAATTTCGGTATCACAGTGCTGTGCTCTGCCACTTCCCCAGTCTGGGCGTCCCTTCGTCCGAAGCACAGGTAATGGAATGATATTGAGTGGCGCAGCATTTTGCCTCCTCCATCGGGGACTCTGACCCTCCGTCACCCACTCCCACAGCCCTGTATGGACACCAAAAGTATTGTGGCGAGGCCTCGGAGGCTGCACTGTGCACTAGGGTTGCCAAGTCTGGGTTGGAAAATACCTGGAGACTTTGGGAGAAGGCGGGGTTTGGGAAGGAGAGAAGCCTCAGCATGGCGCAATGCCATAGAGTCCACCCTTCAAAGCAGCCATTTTCTCCAGGGGAACTGATCTCTGTCAGCTGGAGATCAGTTGTAAAAGCAGGGGATCCCCAGGCCCCACCTGGAGGCTGGCAACCCTACTGTGCACACATCGCCTCTCCCATTCATGCCAGCCCCTCTTCTCTGGCTCTCGGGGCCTTCTGCTTTTTCTGGGCCCCAGATTCTTCAGCATTGCACAGGCTTCTTTCTATCCCGTTTTTGCTCTATTGCATTTTTGTTGCGTCGTATGCATTTGCGTTACAGCTGTACTCGGCCCTTCCTCCAAAGACCTCAGGGAGTCGGTGCGTGTGGGATTATCCAGTTTTATCTTTGCAAAAATCCGGTGAGGTAGATTACCGTGAGGCATGATAACGGGCCCAAAGCCACCCAGTTAGTGTCATGGCTGAGAGATGGCTGGAACCCAGTCCCCTACATTCAAGTCATAGAATCAGAGAAGCACAGAGTTGGAAGGGGCCACAGAGCCCATCTAGTCCAACCCTCTGCTCAATGCAGGATCAGCCTAGAGCCTCCCTGACAAGGGTTTGTCCCGCCGCTGCTTGAAGACTGCCAGTGAGGGGGAGCTCACCATCTCCCTAGGCAGCCGATTCCACTGTTGCACAACTCTGACTGTCAAAAAAGTTTTTCCTAAGATCCAGCTGCCCTTCCCCTCACAGGAACGGCTCCCTGCCCTCCTCTCAGGGACAGCCCTTCAAATACTTCAAGAGAGCAATCGTGTCCCCTCTCAATTTCCTCTTCTCCAGACTGAACATTCCCAAGTCTCTCAGACTTTCCTCGCAGGGCTTCCAGGTCTCCAGGCCTCCGATCATCCTCGTCGCTCTCCTCTGCACCCGCTCCATTCTGTCCACATCCTTTCTGAAGTGAGGCCTCCAGAACTGCATGCAAAACTCCAGGTGCAGCCTGTCCAGTATGCTAACCATTGTTCTACAGTAGGAAGTGTGGCCGCTGCTCGGACACTGTGATGAATGGCACAGCGGCTCTTCCCATGGGCAAAATCCCTGGTAACTTCCCCTCAGCCGAGCTCTCTCCTCCAGCTGTCACCCATCCCCCCAGTCTGGCTTTACTTCATCCAGGATTTCCTCGCAAAACAGAGCTTCTGGAGTCAGTCTAAGATCCCACGCAAGCTCGCCTCACCCTTTATAGACATCCTAGCAATGCACATGGTTACCATGGACAGCCAAAAAGCCAAATCAGTGGGTTCTAGATCAAGTCCAGCCTGAACTCTCCCCCAGAGGCTAAAATGACTAAACTGAGGCTACGTACTTTGATCATCTTATGAGAAGAGTGACTGGAAAAGACAATCATGGTAGGAAAAATTGAAGGCAGCTGGAAAGGAGGAGGAAGAGGAGGAGGAGACTGGATTTATATCCCGCCCTTCACTACCCAAAGCAGTCTCAGAGTAGCTTACAAACTCCTTGCCCTTCCCTCCCCCACAACAGACACCAACCTGTGAGGTAGGTGGGGCTGAGAGAGCTCTGACAGAAACTGCTCTTTTTCAAGAACAGCTGTGCCAGAACTATGGCTTGCCCGAGGTCATCCAGCAGGTGCTAGTGGAGGAGTGGGGAATCAAACCCAGTTTTCCCAGATTAGAGTCTGCGCACTTAACTACTATACCAATTTTATACCTCGCTTTTCACTACCTGAAGGAGTCTCAGAGTGGCTTACAAACTCCTTTCCCTTCCCCTCCCTGCAACAGACACCCTGTGAAGTAGGTGGGGCTGAGAGAGCTCTGAGAGAACTCTGACTGATCCAAGGTCACCCAGCTGACTGCATGTGGAGGAGGAATGGGGAATCAAACCCGGTTCTGCCGCTCTTAACCACTACACCAAGCTGGCTCTCAAGACCCAACCTGAGATGGATGGACTCAATCAAGGCAGCCACACCCTTCGCTTAGCAAGACCTGAGCAAGGCTGTTAATGATGGGAAGTTTTGGAGGTTATTAATTCATAGGGTTGCCGTAGGTCGGAAGAAGTTTGACGGCCCTTAACACACATGTGAATTTGGCAGGGGAGGCCATCGGCTTGGATCCCTGACATGGAAGAGCAGGCTGTGTTTACGCAGTCACTAGCATCATGCGGCAATGAGATTTTTCAGCATAAAATCGTGTGTATGGACATCTGCTAGGCAGAAAACCCTCCCACATGCATGGGATGGATGTTCCTTTTTTAGTCTGCTCGGCATAAATGGACCTTCTCTCCTTCTGTCCCACACACAGCATCTGGTGGGAAAGGATGGTCCTATTCTCCTTCCTTGCCAGGACAACCCAGTGGCACAAGGGATGGCGTTCTTACCCATAAAATTGGCCCCTATATGGGGGGGCAGGGGACATGCCTGCTATTTCCATGCTATAATAGTGGAAGAGTAAACCCTGGAGCTCCAGCCCCCTCCAGGTGGTGGCTGGAGATCTCCTGCTATTATAGCTATTGTGTACTGGGTTCGATGCATGGAAAACCTGGACTACGACATAGTGATCAGCATTGGTTTATTAGGTACACAACTAGCATGCAATACCGGCCGAGATGGCCAACTTTATACAATCCCTAGGACACACCCATGAGATCGATTGGCGGGCTTGAATTTCCTGCCAGAGTTCTTATTGGAGGGCTAGTGGTGGTCTAGGATCCTTGACTCTTACTGTCTCAAGGAGTCAAGCTCTGGCTGTATTTCGCTGATGCCACGTGGCGGTCAGTGGATATAACAATAGCTGGCCTCCAGGCGACAGAGATCAGTTCTCCTGGAGACGATGGCTGCTCTGGAGGGTGGGCTCTATGGCACTGTACCCCGTCGAAGTCCCTCCCCTCTCCAAAACCCACCCTCCTTGGGCTCCACCCTGAAGATCTCCAGGTATTTCCCAACCCTGAGCTGGCAACCCTACCCTCCAACATTCGAAGAGCGCAAATGCACGGCTTACTTGAAGCTAACTGAGTCTTGCACCTGAAGCGAATTCGGCACCATTGATAGTTTTAACATGAAACTTGAGAAATGTGCGCATCAGCCTGACGGAAACAAACTTGAATGTATTCCTGCAGCCTTGACACTAAAAAACACTCTCTTTCAAAAATGGGGTAGAAAAAAGCATATTTTCTCCATGGCAACACTAAAAAAAAATAGTCCACGCAAATAGCTGACTTGTGCT
Organism: Lepidodactylus listeri; assembly: GCA_029233225.1. Classification (NCBI taxonomy): domain Eukaryota; kingdom Metazoa; phylum Chordata; class Lepidosauria; order Squamata; family Gekkonidae; genus Lepidodactylus; species Lepidodactylus listeri. The sequence continues at coordinate 10,977,038 of JARCFY010000013.1, forward strand.
GGCGGGGACACCGGGAATAGCTGGAGTCGAGTGGCTAAGCAAACCCTCTCTTCACATGGTGCAACCTGTCCTGACTTCCTGCTCTGCAGCAATAGGGACGAAGGAGTAACAGAAATGACAGTGTGGAAGCGGCTCAGATGCACACGAAGGCAGAGTGAACGTCCTCGGTTTTAGTTCTTTTTCATGCCCATTTATATTTTGATCCTCTACTTTCTACTGCTGGCTTTGTAGATTCTTTTATACATATGCAACGTACACACCTATTATAACACATAACAATTGGGATTGCCAGCCCTGGGTTGGGAAGTACCGGGAGATTTTGGGGGTGGAGCCTGGGGAGGGTGGGGTTTGGGGAGGGGAGGGACCTCCACAGGGCCTAATGCCATAGAGTCCACCCTCCAAAGCAGCCATTTCCTCCAGGGGAACTGATCTTAGTCATCTGGAGATCAACTATAATGGTGGGAGATCTCCAGGCATCACCAGGAGTCTGGCAAACCTAATTGTGTGTGTGTGTGTGTGTGTGTGTGTGTGTGTGTGTGTGTGTGTGTTTGTCATAGGGCAAACTTCATATGGTTTCACAGCCAGAGACATTCAGAGGTGTTTTGCAATTCCCTACCTCTGCGTGGGAACCCTGGCATCTCCCATCCAAATACTAACCAGGGCTGATCTTGCTTAGCTTCCAAGATCTGACGAAAGTGGACTATCCAAGTCAAGGAAAATCATCATATACTGACATACAAATAACACTTTCATAAAATAATTTTTTTTTGTATTTTTCAGGTGTGTGTATATGTGTGCACCTGGAAGTCGTGGTGACCTCAGGTGACTGTCCCCTACTGGGGGCCTGGAGGATATTCAGGGAGGCGGCTGAATAAAGCCTGCCCCTCTCCTCCCAGCTGCTGGTATTCCGAGGAGGTCTCCCATCATCCAAGTACTTGCCAGAGTCGACCCTCCTTAGCTTCCGAGATCTGATAAGATCGGGCTTGCCTGGGCTATCCAGGTCAAGGCCATAAATAATTCTCAGGAGGGGAATCCTGCTGTGCCAAAACACAAAATGGTACAAAAATAAGTTCCAGAGTGTCCAGGATTCAGTGACCTCAAATGTTAGGCATCAGCCTGAACCTGAGAATTTGCCTGTTTCGATTCAAGCATGCGTTCACTGACTGATTGCAGCTGTATCCTGCTTTTGTTGACTGGAGTCCCAAAAGTGGCCTGCGATAGTTCTGAAATACATTTCCATTTAAAATAGCCCTGTCCTGATTTTGTTTCTCCCCTGCAAGAAGTGAACCAGTAATCGCTGAATTTTTGCACCAGTTTCTCTTTTTCCCCATGCTGAACTTTTTCCCATTAAGGGGCGGGGGGGGGGAGACTTCCAGTGGTGGTGGAAAGTGCCATAAAGTTCCAGCCAAATTTTGGTAACCCCATAGGGTTTTCAAGGCATTGGACAAACAGAGATAGTTTGTCATTGCCTTGGGTAGCAAACCTGAACTTCCTGGGTGACCTTCCATTCAAGTACTAACCAGGGGCCACCCCGCTTTGCTTCCAAGATCTCACAGAATCAAGCTAGCCTGGACCATCCCATCCCAGTCAGACCATCAATACAAGAACTCATGGGCACTCCATGAAATTGCTGAGCAGTCGAGTTAGAACAGATAAAAGGAAGTACTTCTTCACCCAAAGCGTGATCAACACATGGAATTCACTGCCACAGGAGGTGCTGGCGGCTACAAGCATGGACGGCTTCAAGAGGGAATTGGATAAACATACGGAGCAGAGGTCCATCAGTGGTTATTAGCCACAAGGTATAGATAGGAACTCTCAGTCTGGGGCAAGTGATGCTCTGTATTCTTGGTGCTTGGGGGGGGCGGCAACAGTGGGAGGGCTTCTAGTGTCCTGCCCCCACTGCTGGACCTTCTGAGGGCACCTGGTGTTTTTGGCCACTGTGTGACAGAGTGTTGGCCAATGGCCTGATCCAACATTGGCTTCTCTTATGTTCTTAGTTGCATATAAATGACACAAAAAAGAAACCAAAAACTCACAAGGTCAACCCTATTAAATATATCTTAAATAAAAAGATAAGAAGACCAGTGGTCCATCTAGTCCAACATCCGGCCTCACACGGCGGCCAACCAATTCCTCTGAAGGGCCAATATCAGGGCACAGAGGCCCCTTCTGCTGCCTGCTGGTACTGGGATTCAGAGGTTGACTGCCTCTGAGCAAGAAGGTTCCCCTCAGTCACCATGACGAGCAGCCACAGAGAGATCTCTCCTCCATGAATCTGGCTAATCTCCTTTTAAAGACATCTATGCCTGTGGCCATCACTATGTCCCTTGCCAGTGAATTCCACATTTTAATCTCTCGCTGTGTTAAGAAGTATCTCCTTTTGTCCATCCTGAACCTTGCTGCCCATCAACTTCATTGGAAGCCCTCCCTTCCTCTGTCAACTCTCTCCACCCCACACATAATTTTATCTAAATACTATTAGCCACTCTTGGTCCCAATCTGTGGATAGCTAAATCTGTGGGTCGGGGCCACATGGAGGCTAAACAGAGTTCTCGGCACACTTGGGGGACTCCCCAGGTGTGCGGAAAAACCTGAAATGTTTAAATTTCCCCCCAAATTTCCCCCCCAGACAACACACTTACTTTGCTTCTAATACAGTGGATACTAATACAGTGGATACATAGGGAGCCACTTGGGGCTTGGTTGTGGCCGTGGTGCACATTGGGAGCTGCTCAAGGCCTAGCCACAGTGGTGGCAGATGCTGGTAGCCGCTCTGGGCTTGGAGTGGTTCCCAGATTCAGCTGCCGCCTCAGTCCAAAATGAGCAATTGGACCTGGACTTGCCAGCTCATCAATGGCGTGGGGGAGAGATGGGATTCCTTCCCATGAGTTTTGTGGCTCTCCCTTGTAAACCTCTATCATGTCTCCCCCCCCCCCACACACACACCTTAGTCGTCTCTTTTCTGCACTGAAAAGTCCCAGACCCTTCAGCCTTTCCTCATAGGGAAGGTGTTCCAACCCCCTAATCATCTTGGTTGCCTTCCTCTGTACTTTTTCCAGCTCTGCAATGTCCTTTTTGAGACAGGTGACCAGATATGGTGACCAAAGCAATCCTGCCCCTTCAGAATCTTTCTCTGCCCCTGCCCTTAGTGCAAATACCACTCACCATGACTAGCAAGAGTCCAGTGGAAAAAGGAATTGTTCGCTAAAGATGACACTGAAGTGTAAAAGACTTCTTAATTTAGCAGTCTCAGGACGCAAATTAGCTGCTGGCACTTAAAAGTGTATTTGCACAAGCCAATTATATCCACCGTCCAACTCAGACAATTACTGATGGATCAATTATGAACTATTCTGAATGCCTGGGAGACAGCATTAGGCCATCCTCCATATCTGATGAACTGCAAAGTCTGGCCAGTCGGCTGTACCTGGAAGACGGTTATCTTTTTCGGCAGAATGGATTTTGATTGGCTGCAGCTGAGAGGTTTCTCCTTTTTTGTGTTTTTTACAAACAGGGTTTGGGAGACACTTCTCCAGGGTCTCAGGCAGAGGTCTTTCACTTCACCTACTGCATCCTTTTAACTGGAGATGTTGGGGATTGAACCTGCACAAAAAGCACAAGCTTTGCACAAAAAGCACCGCCCCTTTCCCAAGGTATTGAGTCTTGGTCACTTGCCCAACCATGACAATCCCTCATGTTGGCCAACTCTGGAGAAATCACACCCCCACCCACACACCCACACACCACACCCACACCAGTCCTCCCATTATATTTGAAGGCTCCCTGCCTTGCAACTCCATTAAAGTTAAAACCAACCAACCAACAAGAAAGATTCCATGCATCTCATAGAGTTGCCAGCTCTGGGCTGGGAAATACCTGGAGGTTTGGGGGGGGGGGTGGATCTTGGGGAAGGCAGGATTTGGGGAAGGGAGCAGGGTACAATGCCATCAAGTCCACCATCACAGAATCCCAGAGTTGGAAGGGGCCATACAGGCCATCTAGTCCAACCCCCTGCTCAATGCAGGGTCAACCTACAGCATCCCTGACAAGTGTTTGTTCAGACGCTGCTTAAAGACTGCCAGTGATCTCTGTAGTCCGGAGATCAACTGTCATACCAGGAGATCTCTAGGCCCCATGTCTTGCACATCTAATCTAGCTCTGGGCTCACCTAATCTGGCCCCGAGCACTGAACTGGGGACTCCCCAGTTGGTAGCTTATTTGCTTTTAATGGCTGCTCTGCACCAGTTCTTGCCTCCATGCGTGCGTGCACATTTCGACGTGCTCGGTAACCGTTGGGTTGGGTCCAAGGAGTGTTCCGGTACACCCAGGAAGAGGGATGTCTCCCCTGCTTGCATCTACATCAATAGCTGAACAGGCCCGCTTGCTTATTCAGCTCTCATCAAAGCGACATGAAACAGGCTCGAGCGCACCAATCAGCATGCTGGAGCTATTCCAAGCATCCTCGGATGACCCGTAGCTCACGATGCCGCTGCAACCCTCGGAAATAATTTATGCACTAAAAGCAAACCAGCCGGCTGAGGTTCAGCTAGTTAGCAGTTGCTGCCACTGAAAAACAGAAAAGATCTAGCCAGTCTCTCCCCACCCCCCAGTAATCCATTTTCTGCATTCCTTTGGGAAACACACAGAGAATGGGGGGCGGGGGGGGGGGAGAAACACATTACCAGCAAGGCATAAGAAGGCCAGTCCGCAACGAGTCAATAACAGTGTCTTTCATTTCTAGGTTCTTACTTAACAAGCTGACGTAAAAGCTATCTACAAGATTCATGGGAAACAGGCTTGCTGGCGAAAGGTTCACGACTCCCCAAATGCCCTTAGGAGATCTTGTAAGACTTTCTTTATTGAAGCAGGCATTGCAGGGTGGTTGATTTTATGGGCTGATTTAGGGCAGAAACTACCAGCGATTCCTTCTGCACAAATCCCACTGATTCTAGACAAGCAAGTGTTATTGGAAACCCTCTTTCCTGCTGCCTGAGGTTGTGTCTATGGAATCAGGATAATTACATCAGAACCCTGATAGGAGTTTCGAGAGGGTCGCCCTCTTGGTCTGCAGCAGAAGGGCAAAATTTGAGTCCGGTAGGACCTTAAAGGCCAACGACGTCTCCAGGGTATGAGCTTTCGAGAGTCAAAGGGCCCTTCAGCAGATACAGTCTGACGGAGCGAGCTTTGACTCTCGAAAGCTTAGACCTTGAAAATCTTGTTGGTGTTTAAGGTGCTACTGGACTTGGATCTTGCTCTCCAGCCTGCTAGAAGTGTGCCATTTCAGACTGCTGGGAAGGTGGTAGGGAGTCTGTAAACTAGAAATTCAGGAAGGTGGGTTTAACCTATCCTTTTTGCAAAATTACTTACCTGCTTACTTACCTCTTCTTGGATGCACACCTTAATGTGGGGGCAGGGGCGGGTTGTGTGTGTCAGCAAAGCTGAGAGCAATACTCCCAGCAGAGTCCCTCCAGGTGGTCACAGCTGAGACACCAGACCAAGATGCATCCCCCCCCCCTTTCAGGGATCAATGGCCACATCAGCAGAAGAGAACGGACAGTCCCAGTGGGGAGGGGGATGGAGGAATCCTTGAAGGGTAGCAGCTAGCGGGCAGCAGCTGTAGTGGAAAGGGACACTGGCGAAGGACATTTCGTAGACAGCAGCAGCGCCACTTTGACTTACCCTGATCAGTACCGCACAGAAGGAAATGGTAAACCACTTCTGACCAACTCTTATCTTGAAAACCCCATAAGCTGGAAATGACTTGATAGCAATTTACACACCCACAAGGCTTGATTATTATTTTTTTTAAGTTCTATAGCATTCCGAAGTCTTGGTGCCATGACTTGTAACGTCCAGAAGAAGGCAATGGTAAACCACTTCTGATTATCATTTACCATGGAAACCTTTTGATAACAGAAGTGCAAAAGGGGTGTGTGTGTCTGTGTGTGTATTAGCTGCACACATCTGCTACATTCCAGCAAAGGCGTAACACATTAATAGCAACAGGAACAGCATTCAGAGAAGGCAAGACAATAAAGTGGATTGTATCAAGGTTTCCGAATACTTCTCTTGGAGCAGTTTTGAACCAAAGGGCTCCTTCTTACCTTTGCCGAGGGAGGTGGCAATTCCATTCATTAACTGGGACAGGGACTTGCTAGGGGATCCGGGGATGTCCGAGGCTGCCAAAGGGTTACTACTCAGGAGGTCAATCTTCCCAGCTTGCTGCCGAAACTTTTCCAGTTCCTTGGAGAGGAGATTAAACTGCTCGCTCTGTGTCCGACATTTCTCTTCTAGCTCGCGGACCTTGGCCTGAACAATTGAGGATAAAGGAAGGGGGTGTCATCTGAGTAGGATCACAAAGAGGTCCACCCATCCATCAAGATTTCAAAGGGTGGAAGCACTCGACACCTTGTCTTGTCACGTGAGCAGTCTCAGTGATCCCGATTTGCATGGGCAAATGTGATGAGTACAGTGGACGATCTCTGTCTACAGAACTGGTCACATGCTTGGGGAAGGGGCCCTCATGCGATCCCCCTGTGGCAGCACGCAGCTCGTAACCCATCCGGGACTGAACAAGACAGACCAACTGTAGGATCCAAACCTGCATGCAGGGGGGTCACACACATTGCTGTGTGGTTTGTGCAATCAATGGCAGCTCGAAAAAGAACTGATTTGTGTAATCAGCATGATTAATCTCTATGTAGAAGTACCAGTTCATACAATCAGAACTCCCCTGGGATACTAGCTGGGTCGCTGGCTTGCTAGTGGCTCCTGTGGCAATTTGTGGGGGGGGGGGGCACTGAGTGTCTGAACCGGGCCACCACAAACGGCAGTCCCTGTGATTGTGGCCACTGGAAGAAGAGGGCTGTTGCAAACACAGTATTTTTCAGCATTCTCATTTTTCTCGCTTGTAAGTTTCTGTTTCTTCTGGGGTTTTTTTCTTTTCTGCACATGTTTTACTCCTTCTGGTCGATATTACACTGATTTACCTCTGGCACAAAAACCTGCAGTTTAAATCTGCAAGGAGATATGCCAGGCATAACCCAGAGTAATATTAAATTGACCAGTAGAGGGAGCAAAACATGAGTAGAACTGAAAAAATCCCTAGAAGAAATGGGAATTTACAAGTAAGGAAAATAAGAATGTGGAAACCGATAAGAACAGCTGCTTACAACAGAAGGTATTGCCTAATATTAGATACTGCAACTGCAATAAGAATAATATGCAATTTATATATTACATTGGTCCAGAGGAGAATAGCTGGGACCATCCCCTCAGTTAAAAAATGAATTGTGTGAACTCTGCCAAAGATTACCAAGAATAAGGAATGGACAGCTAATTGATAAGAGTAAAGAAGGCACATCCGTGTTCCCCCTTCACACAACCATTTTAGTGTGATGAGATGCAACAACCTGAACAGAGTAGTGAGAATGGGAGATTCCCAGCATCTTTCAAAGCCCAGTTACAGCTATATGAGGTTCCCATTCAAATCATGGGTTCACAAAATTCCTTCTACCCCTACATGGCTTTGTTAACAGATACCAAAACACACACACACACACACACACATCCTGCATTAGAAGAAAGTTTGAGTCCAGTGGCACCTTGAAGACCAACAAAGTTTAATTCTGGGTATAAGCTTATACACAAAATTAAACTTTGTTGGTCTTAAAGGTGCTACTGGACTCAAACTCAGTTCTACTGCTTCAGACCACATGGCTATCCACCTGAACATCCTGCACTGTTATGGCCTTTTAAAGAAAAAAGAATACAGGCAAAAGATGTAACTTGTCATTTCCCTTTAGATACCTAATAATGGAGCAGGGGGGTGTTTTTTGATTAGCAAAACCACTGAAACTCTTCTCTCCTCCCTGCCAGACCCCAATCTGAACTGGGGTCCCACAGGGCTGTAATTCAGCTTCAAAAGTCTCTGGAAGGTCCTTGAGATACGTCATGTCTGGATTTGACCCTAAGTTCCTTAGCGGACAGAGGGGTGGGGCTTCAGAGTCCCACAGAGCTCCTCCCCATCCATGACAGGCGAGGGTGACATAAATTAAGAATAATATTCAAAGAATGATACCAAAATAAGAGGAAGTTATGCATGCATATTTAGAGCATCCTGGGGGCCCAAAGGCAAGATCATAATTTAAATAAATTATATCATTTAAACGAGTTGTGGATATTCAGCTTTTCTTTGCGCCCAACTTCAAGCAGCCACCCCCACTCCACTGCAGAAGTCTGGGTGTTGGCTTCTGCACAAAATATACCCTCCTCTATGGAAATCAGGAAGTGCTTTACGGCGATTGAGAGCAACCGTTCTTTGGCCAAGGAGCCATTCCTTTCTTTGCTTGGCAGTCAGGGCCCGTGCCAGGCTTTTTGGCGCCCTAGGCAAGGCTAACTACTTGCGCCCCCCCCCCCGCTAACCAATTATCAAAAACTGATGAAATTTAGGGAAAAGTAAAAGCACAAAACTTGACCCTGCTAATTTTTTAAAAAATTGTGTGGGCTTAGGCAGGCAGGGTGTGAGGCAAAGCTGAAGGGAAGCTGCTGCTGCTGCTGCAGTTGCCGTGACTTTCTGGAGGAGGAAAAGAATGGGAGTGAGTGAGGGAGTGTGAGAGCCTGTGGCTGGTTGGAGGGGCGCTGATTGTCCGTTTCTGCACTCCTCTGAGGTCGGCGCCCAAGGCGGTCACCTAACTTGGCCTAATGGTAGCACCGGCCTTGCTGGCAGTGGTTTCCTTTCATCAGCAAAAGTTCTTTCTCAGTTCTCTGGCTGTAAGACATCTTTAACTGGAGATGCCAGGAATGGAACAGCAGACTATGCAGAAGAGCACCGTGTGCTCTGCCACCAAACAACAGCACCTCCAAAAAAATGATGCTTATTGGACCTCAGATTCATGGTGAAGAAGTAGTATGATCACACCAGCCCCCCGAGCACCAAGAATATCTCCACAAGGGAAGAAGCTAGAAACTTTTTTTAAAAAAAAATGAAGTTAGGAATTCAGATAATCTGCTTAAATTATCTTTACAACGCTACAGGGGTACATCAATATTTTAGGGCCATTTTTTAAAAAAACCCAAATAACTCATCTTGGAGGAGAGAAGGAGTGGATTAATGATGATAACAGTCCAAGCATTGAAAAGTGAGCTGGAGGTTGAGACAAAGAAAACTGATAGTAACAGTACACACTAGGGAAAAGCTGACTCAAAATCGGCTTCCAGAAAAACATCTGGGTAAACGTGGTCTCAAAAGAGCTGGGAAAAAGTGGGGGGGGGATGGACAGGGCAAAGTGAAAACTAAAGGCACAGAAATGCATGCAGAAATCAGAAGAAAAACCAAAGCAGTATGGGGCCACAATTGGGGGGGGGGCACATGCAGAAAATCCCCAAGGATCTTGGGATCCTCAGCCTCAGCCAAAAGTCATCAGCCAAAAGTCTTTCCTAGCCTAGCTACTGGAGGTTCAATATTATGTCTTCTTCCTGCCAGTGTTTCCTGGGAAATTTCTAGACTATGATGATTGATCACTCCACACCCTTTTCCATCATGGGCAGGAGGGATTTGAAAATCATGGAAGATTATAGGGCTGTGGGTCTGCAAAGGGCAGGCAGGGTCTTCATGGATAGAAACTGGGACCTCCACCGTTCACAATAAAAACAGAGATTCTGTGGATCTGGGGTGGAGGCAAGTGGTAGTTTTCGTCAGGTCTGGGCTGGAAAATACCTGGAGGCTTTGGGGGTGGATCCAGGAGAGGGTGGGGTTTGGGGAGGGGAGGGGCCTCAGCATGGTACAATGCCATAGAGTCCGCCCTTCAAAGCAGCCATTTTCTCCAGGGGAGCTGATCTCTGTCAGCTGGAGATCAGTTGTAAAAGCAGGAGATCTCCAGGCCCCACCTGGAGGCTGGCAACCCTAGTGGAAAGTGCCTGCCATTTAACCACACTCATGACAGATTACTTGACCTGGACCTATTACCAGAACACTCGTGTGATGGTTTTATGCAAACCAGCTGTAAATGTAGGCAGGGGCTGTGGCTGAGTGGTAGAGCTTTTGCCTTGCATGCAGAAGATCCCAGGTTCAATCCCTGGCCTCTCCAGTTTTTTTTGGCTTTTTCTCTAACCTCTTTGTTTAGCTACTCAATAGCAAAAGGTTATTCCTGCACATTCTCACCAGTAGCTAGAAGCTCCTTCTGTCACTTGCCATTGATGTCTGGTGGTTGTTACCACCGAGGGCCGAAAGAGTTCAGTAATTTGGAAGGTGGCCAGTGGAGGAGAAAGATTAAACCGGGAGCCCCCAACATGGTGCCTGCTGACACCTTCTCTTGCGCCAGTCAAATGTTTTTAGAAAGTGAGCCCAGCAACGTATTTGATTGGTTGTGCAGAGCTTTAAAACGCTGCTTTGGCAACAGCTGCCATCTCAGCACAAGGATCTTCATGGCGTGACTGAAGGTCAGCTGTGCCAGCCATTTTGTAGCTGGCTCCGCCTCCTGCAGAACCCGATTTATGGCAGCCATTTTGTGGCTGTGCCCACCACACAGTGTCAGAATTCTGAAAGTGCCCACTGCTCAGAAAGGTTGGGGATCCCGAGACTAAACTTTCCAGCTGACTGGCAAAAGAAGAGCTGAGGGAAATTGCTATGGCAAGGGGGGGGGGGGTGTTGTACGTGTGTGTGATTTAAAATGAGAACGCTCAGTGTGCTTGCCTCCATAGGGCTGCAGGCAAAATAGATATCACAGAAATGCAGTCTTAAAAGCCCTCTCCTAGCAGGGTTGCCAGACCTCTTGGTGGAGGTGGGGGTGGGGGTTCCCCACTGCTAGGCCCCGCCCCCTGCCACCAGGCCCCACCCTCATTGCCAATCAGCTGGCTGTGGGGGGCTTACTGGGAGAGAGAGGGGGATGCCCAGGCGACATCACTGACAACATGGCGACGTCACTTCCAATGCACTCCGGAAGTGACATCATCATGTCGGCAACATCTGGACGACACTCTGGTATTTGGGGGGAAACTCTACCATTCTAGTTTTTGCCCAAATACCAGAGTGTTGCCATGATGGTGCAGTATGATGATGTCAGTTCCAGTACACACCAGAAGTAACATGGTGACATCGCTTGGGCCTCCCTCCCACTCCTGGTAAGTCCCCCCCCATCCCCCACAGACAACCCTATCTCCTAGCAAAAGGATTCAGCTTCTGGAAAAGCTGCCCCTGGAACTTCCAGCTACTTGAGGGAAAGTGGACAGACAGTGTCATGGGTAGTGGCTCTGTTGAGGCTGACTACTCCTCAGAGGAGGAAAAAGCATGGAGCAACCCAGCCTCCTCTGGAGTCAGCCCAGCAGAGAAACCCTTAACAGCACCTGAGGGAGAAGAGGCCCCAGCAGCTGCACAGGAGGTGCAGCCAGAGGGAGAGATTGATCCAGAGCCTGGCTTAGCACCCCTAGGTGGGTAGAGACACCCCGAGGCCAGAATCCCCACCCGGTTCTCCTGAGTGTCCCCAGAAGCAGGGCACGCCAGCGTCTGAATGTGCAAGAGCGAAGGAAGAGTGCCAGACTGGAGCTCTTGCAAAGGCAACGTGAGGCACTGTGAGTCTTGGCAGACTGACTCCCAGGGAAGGGAGGACCTAGTCATAAACACCCCCACGCACCTGCCTCAGTGCGGAAGCAACAGTGCACGCTCTGACCTGATCCTGGCTGTTTAGCATCAGTTCCTTGCTCCTGCAACCTGTGACTGATTCCCCGGCTTTCTGACCTTCGGCTCTGTTGTTTGACTTGATTTCGATCTGTGTATCCAGTTTCCAGTTCATGATAACCACGGTGACTGGCTGAGCCAGTACAGCAGATTTCCTTCTCATCCATCACTCCACCAGATAATCCGAATTCAGATAAAATTAGACACACACACACACACAACTGGAAAGCAACTACTTTGCATGAAACTTGGAACCATTCTTACTGGGCACGCTCATAAGAATGTTAGTCAGTATCCAACATTGGGCCTTGGGAGTTACTATTAATAATGGATCGTTAGTGGGGTTTACCCTCGGGGTTTGATTCGCCCCTCCCTCCCGGGATACCAGTAGCATTAGCCAAGCATGCTTTCCTAACAATGGTTCTCCTGTGTACATTTTCATGCAAAGGTGAGCAGGGTTATTGCATCCATTTACTCAAAACTGGCAGTCAGTATTGAAACAGAAAGAAAAGGGAGGGTGGGGGGTTTTTTTGTCCTAAATACCTGCATGCTGTCCAAGGTGTTCTGGATGAGGAGCAAAGCAATAAATACCAAACAAAGACATAGGAAACAAAAATTTGAAATAAAAGGAAGAATTTTTTAAAACAAAAAAATGATGAACAACAACAGATTAGAAACAACTTTCTTCTTCTTTTACGCACTTAAAACCAGAACACACATTGAGCACATCTAGACGACATGTTTAAACCCATTTCAAATCCAACTTGCCTACTGCGGCTTCCTTCCAAGAACCCTGGGAACGATAGCTTAAGTGTGCAGGGTTGGGTTGCCAGCTCCAGGCTGGGAAATACCTGGAAATTTAAGGGGTGGAGCTTGGGGAGGGTGGGGTTTAGAGAGGGGAGGGACTTCAATGGGGTATAATAGCATAGAGTCCAGTCTCCAAAGCAGCCATTTTCTCCAGGGGGAACTGATCTCTGTAGCCTGGAGATCAACTATAATAGCAGGAGATCTTCGGGCGCCACCTGAAGGTTGATAATCCTGGCGGAGAGGATCCTCCATTGGAGGGGATCCACAGACCTCCTTAGAACTACAGTTCCTCAGGTTGCTTGCTAAGGAACTACCCAGGTTTGAAACTGGTTTTAAATGAGCAATGCAGATAAGTCCACTGAAACACTTTTACACACATTAAAACAAAAGAAGACATGCAACCACTTAGGCATACGTTTCAGAAAAGTCAATAACACCTCTAGTTTGCGATCTCAGCAAGCCAATTAAATAAGCACATAACCCGGGGGGGGGGGGGGGATTAAATAGGCTCAAGGAGGACAACGTAAGACCAATAAGCAAATCAGAAAGGAGAGAAAGCAGAAAGTTCAGGTAAAACTGGAACTTCAGCAAGGATAAATGGCCTCTTCTCTCTTTAACACCTCTTCCGTCTTGGTCAAACTCGTTTCCCCTTGCATGCATTAGGCAATTATCTTGCAAGAGGTGAGTTCTGTTTTTGTTTTTTAAAAATCGATTCTGATACATGTGGTGGTGTGACACACACGGGGCATGTTTTGCCCATGAATACATAAAATTTCAAAGGAAAGAACACTGAATATCATGGTCAGCACCTAGATTGGGAAGAGCTCCACCCACTGACTCCTCGGGGCCAAGGTGCAGGGAAGGGCTCTTAATCCCTTTTCCCCCAGTATGAACTGTAACAGCAGCTCTCTCTCTGTTATCCTCCCTCTCCAAATCCTTGCAAGGCTGTCCCACGGATGACTGCAAAGACTTGTCCTCTGTTGCTTTGGAGGGCAAGAGTAGATGTAAGGGCTTGCATTACTGGACGGTAGCTTTTGGCTGAACTTTAGGAGAAACTTTTAACAGTGAGAGCAGCTTGAGAATGAAAGAAATGATGGGGGGGGGGCTCTCCCTCACTGGAGATCTTCAAAGCAAGGCTGGACAGACATCTATCAGGGAAGCTAAATCCAGGGTTGGATCTCCCACTAGCAACCTTTGTTGTCCACCAACACTCAGAGTGAGGGGTGGGAATTAAAAATCCATCAGCATTGTAAACAGCATGGCATCACTTCTGGGGAAAACCCAGAAGTGAAGTCATATCACTCTAGGAACCACCCACAACTCTATGGTAAAACCACAGACTTTCTGGCAATTCCTAGAGCTACCCTACGTCACTTCCAGGTTTCCCCCAGAAATGATGGAGCCGTGCATATAACATCATGGGCCCCCCATATCCCCACTCCTAACCTCTCGCTGGTTGCCAGGCAATCCTAGAAGTGGTCTGCTCTAATACTATTTCAACACTGAGTGGGTTTGCCTCCAGTTAGAGGATTAGAGAGTACAGAATAGGCAGAAAGAAACAGACCACTGTATTTGTTTTTTCAAGTGGAAAAATAATTGACTCCATCAGCCTTTCTTGTGGATTAATGACCAGTTCAGAGGAATGGAAAGCACAGAGACACAACCCCTCGGGTCAATACAATGTAGCCAGCTATTAATCCCTAGAAAAGCCCAGCATCAAGGATCATAATTGATATTAGAAGTTGTTAATGATGCCAGCGGAGGCGTATGGATTTTTACTTCTCTGAGCGCTGGCCGCATGGACAGGACAATTAATGGGCTTCAAACGAACCAGGAAGATTATCAGACTCGACCCTCAATGTTCCATGCAGTCTGATGACCTAGTTTATTGCTAGGCTTTACAAGGCTCCTGATAAAAGCGGAGGCAAATACTACGAAGGTGGAGTTGGGAGTTGTCTTTCGACACAGACTGTTCCTAGATCAGGGTCTATGTTACCCCTTCCCTGCACATAATCGCACGCCTTAAAGAAATCAACACACACAGTGGGGTGTTTTTCTTAAGGTTTGCCTGCAATTCTCACTCTGTTCATTGGAACAGGGGCTGCTGGACTCTTGTTCCTTTTGTTGTGAAGACAAAATGGGGTAGGGGAGAGTGCCCTGAACTCTAGGGTTGTCAACTCCAGATTGGAAAATTCCTGGAGATTTTGGGGTGGAGCCTGGGGATGGCAGGGTTTGGAGAGAGGAGAGACCTCAGTGGGATATAATGCCATGGAGTCTCCCCTCCGAAGCCTCCATTTTCTCCAGGGGAACTGATCTGTGTTGTTTGGAGATCTCTTGTCATTCTAGGAGATCTCCAGCCTCCAACCTGGAGGCTGGTAACTGTACTGCCTGTGGACCTGAACTTCTTGGAGAAAGAATAGGATGATAGTGGATGAATAGGTAGATCTTGGTCTGATCCTTCCAGCTCTTCCCATCTTCTCTCTAGTCATCTTTTAAATGCTAGAGACACACCATCCCTGTCACTTTCTGTTTTGTGTACAAATGGTTCAGTTTTCTCCTCCTCCAGTTCTTTGCCCCCCTTGGTTTCTTTCTCCCGCTGGGGAGTTCTGGACCTTCTGTTGTTATGCTAAGTTCAAGCAGAGTCTGCTGGTTGCACTCCTCCCTTTTCAAAACCCTGACTGCCAGGAAACCTAAATACTCAGCCAGAATTCCTGGTTGGGAAATTCCAGGAGATTTGGTGTTGGAGCCTCGGGAGGGGAGGGACCTCAGTGGGGTACAATGCCACAGAGTCCACCCTCCAAAGCAGCCATTTTCTCCAGGGGAACTGATCTCTGTCGTCTGGAGATCAGTTGTAATTCTGGTTGATCTCCAGGCCCCACCTAGAATTTGGCAACCTTAGTTCCTGGCAATTCAAAAACACTTTCTTTTTCAGCCCCCAACATGTACGCAAGTTTCTCAGAGATGACTGTAGAAAGGGAAAGTGCCAAGGCTCAAATAAATGGGCTCACAGTAATCAGGATGGTCAACTTTAATGGCTCCCAACTGAGCTTTATAATTGTATTTTAATCTGCTTGGACTAGTTTTGTTACAATTGGTTTGAACACACTGCTGTTGAGTCAAACGTACTTGAATTTATCGGTTTTAGATGGATTTTTTATTTCTTTCCATGTGCCTGAAGGCTGATAGATGGCATTTCTTGTAGAAACAAACTAAATTTTTAAAAAATGTTTAATCTCCTGCCTTGTGACTATTTAATGGATTAAAGGCAAATACATTGGCACACTATTAAAACTTCAGATCGGATACCTTTTCAAGGGCTACACTAGGCAAGACACGAGATCTCAGCAATTAGATTCCCAGACAGGCTTGATTTTATATAAAACCCCAGGAGGGTACAATTTGGATTGGGGCCATGCCAAGGGATGTTTAGCTGTCGTCCCCCCGCCCCCCCAACACACACACACCACCTTTTGGCTAGAAATTATCCTTCTGTCCCTTTACCCCCAATCTGATATTAGCTCCAATAAGGAAAAGAGAGGGAAAGAAAGATGCCTCCAAGTGGGGCCTGGGGATCTCCTGAAATTACAGCTCATCTCCAGACAACAGAGATCAGTTCCCCTGAAGGAAATGGTTGCTTTGGAAAGTGGACTGTATGGCACTGTATCCCACTGAAGTCCCCGTCTGCCTCAGGCCCCATCCCCAAATCTCCAAAAATTTCCCAACCTGGAGCTGACAACTCTACCCCCCCCCCTACACACACACTGGTGGCCAGGAGGGACCTGGCTGCCCTAGAAAGATGTCAAGAGATCCAATCACACACCACGTGTCTTATCTATTTGCGCCCTGAGACCCAAATGAGAAAGAGGAACATGCCTTCATGAACAAAACCCACTGCTAGTTGCGGGAAGGAGGAGCTGTCTCTAATCATTACCTTTCAAAACCCCTCTTTATAACACTCCAAAACCAATAAAGTCTAAGATGATGATGACAATGATAGAGCAGGTACTTACTGCTCAGCCCAACTTGGCTAAAATCCCCCCCCCCACCAATTAATCAGCTAAAACTTTAGTTGATTAATCTACCAGTTAATTGAACTGGAGCTTGCAAGTCCGAGCAAAGACTCAAAAGATGAAACAAATAATTGCCCCGCTTACCTCTAGCAGCTGAACTGCACCTTCATGTTCCTTCTTAGCTTCAACCTGAGCCTGGGAGAGACACAGGGGGAAAAGGGCAAAGAAGAATATGTACACCGCTTTCCCATTACTCTAACACAAAAGCATATCACCAGATCTTTATGAGAAGCATGGTCTTTAATGCTAGAAAGGTGTGTCACCCTCTCAACAGATTTCACTGCACAGTTCATCAATCCTTCGTGATCATATAGGATCCCTTGCAATGCAGCAAAGGATGCCGGGGTGTTTGTGTGTGTCTCCATGCTCAGATGACAGCCACATATTTTTGTTAACATGCTTCTTTCCCCCCCCCCCCCCCCACAACAAAGACTCAGATTAGGTCAAGGGCAAAGAAAGCTGAGTGCATTCAAGCTTGGAAGTCACATCCCAACAGGGAATTGGACTGTGGCTGGATTGGAACACGGGGCCACAGGAAAATCGAGAGAGAGAATTTAGGATTCCAAGACACAGAAATGAGACACAGAGTCGTGTGAGAGGTAATGCTGAGGGAGGGAGGGAGGGAAGGAGGAAGCAAGCAAGCAAGCAAGCAAGCCATGATGCAAGGTGAAGATGTCAGGCAAAACAAGAAGCAGAATCAAGCTCTATGTTCAAGCGATGGTTTGACCAGGAAGCATTTATAGCCAGGAGGAATCAAAGGGCTCGAGGAACCCTGGGGGTACCCAGGAAGACAATCTTGCCCTGCAGACTTCTTCCACTCTGCAGCCTCAAGAATTCCATGTACCAAAGAGGTTCCTAATTTGAGTCCCGTATAATCCTAACAACCCTCTTAGTCTCCAGTGTTCGTCACCTTCCCAAAGGAACGGATCCCGTAATGGCTTCCTTTTGAACCTCCTGTCAGGGGAAAGGAGACTATGGGGGTGAAAAGTATCCTTTCCTGCAGCCAAGGCAAACTTATTTCCTGTGTTACACTATTAAGTCCCTCTCCTAGTATCTGATAAAAGCAAAACATCCCCCAAACGAAATTGGCCTACCGAAGGCAAACAATACTTTGGCAGGTAATAAGAGGCCTCTGTCTTATCTATCATCATAAGCTTAATGACAGTAATAAAAATCTTTCCAGAACGCAAGCACACAGGAATGATGTGGAAAGCAATACAAGAATTATCTGTTGCTGCTGCCGCTGTGTACACACCTAGGCCTGTGCGACAGACTTTGCTATCTTATCACATCCTGTTCTTGGCATCTAGGTTTGGGTGGACAATATTCTCTTTTCTGTGACTGACAGGCTGGGTAGGAGCAGCCCGGATGGGAGAAACGTTTTATATATCCTGAAAATGGACAATGGCTCGGATTGCGTTCACAGGGGGCTAAAATGAAAGCTGCTGTTATTAGCTTTGTTTGCGGGAAATGTAGCTTCAGAACTTCATAACGCTGGTAGTGGTCGGAGAAACAAATCCTACACTAGCCTTGCGTGTTTATGGCTGCATCTTACATTGTTTCACCAGAACCTGGCCAAACAAGGGAAACAGCCACAGATTATACACGAGAAGGTGGTAGGAAACCAGACTGAGTGATTACAAACAGGCGTGTGTGTGTGTGTGTGTGTGTGTCATTTTTTAATGCCTAGAAAAGTGGGCTGTGTAATGGGATGGTACAGCCCTATCTCATCAGATCTAAGAAGATAAGCAGGGTGTGTATTTGAATGGGGGTCTGGGGGAATCACCAAGGAGGACTCTGCAGAGAAAGCCAACAACAAACAACCTCTGCTTCTCACTTGTCTTGAAAGCACCTTGCTGGGGTTGCTGTAAGGAGGGCTGGAGACCACCAAGGAAGATTCTGCAGAGGAAGGCCATAGCCAGACACCTCTGCTTCTCACTTGCCTTGAAATCCTTTTACAGGAGTTGCTGTAAGCAGGGCTGGTTCTTGGATGGGGGACCGCCAAGGAAGACTCTGCAGAGGAAGGCCATGGCCAACCACCTCTGCTTCTCATTTGCCTTGAAAGCCCCTGGCTGGGGTTGCTGTAAGGAGGGTTGGAGACCACCAAGGAAGACTCTGCAGAGGAAGGCCATGGCAAACCACCTCTGCTTCTCACTTGCCTTGGAAGCCCCTGGCTGGGGTTGCTGTAAGCAGGGCTGGTTTTCGGAAGGGAGACCACCATGAAGACTCTGCAGAGGAAGGCCAATGGCAAACCACCTCTGCTTCTCCCTTGCCTTGGAAGCCACTTGCTGGGTCACTGTAAGCAGGGCTGGTTCTCGAAAGGGAGACCACCCTGAAGACTCTGCAGAGGAAGGCCAATGGCAAACCACCTCTGCTTCTCACTTGCCTTGAAAGCCCCTTGCTGGGGTTGCCATAAGTCAGTTGTGACTTGATGGCACATACAAGAAAAGTTCCCTACGTATACTAATCTAGCACATCAGGGAGCTGGCTATTGTACTAGTATGTGGCATACAGAGAGATGTTTCTTTTTAAAAAACATGGGGATCGTTTCAGAGGGTAGCTGCGTTGGCCTGCAGTCAAACAGCTCGATTTGAGTCCAGTAGCTCTTTAGAGACCAGCAAGATATTGGGGGTCTAACCTTTTGAGGGAACGTTGACTGTCAGAACCTTATACCCCTTGATGATCTCTAAGGCAGGGCTCATTTCGTAGCAGGAGCTCCTTTGCATATTAGACCCCACACTCCTGATGCAGCCAATCCTCCAAGAGCTTACAGTAGCCCCTGCGAGAAGAGCTCTGTAAGCTCTTGGAGGATTGGCTACATCAGGGGTGTGTGGCCTAATATGCAAAGGAGCTCCTGCTACGGAATGAGCCCTGCTAAGGTGCTACTTGACTCAAACCAAGCTGTTTTAGACAAGGAAGTACTGAAAAATGTGAACTTTGTCACTCAGTTTAAGATTGCAAAAATCATACAATGTTCGGGGTTTTTTTTTTTTTGAGAGCTTGTTTGAAAAGGAAGTTGTTCTAGAGGGGAAGGGGTTTGGGGACAGGGTTGTTCTGAAAACCACAGTTGTCACAGGACAGGCTGCGGTAGCCTATAGGACGTTGTGACGTTTGTTTTCATGGTTTCTTTAACTGTGATATTTAATTTTTCTTAGCTGTTTCGAGCATCATGGTCAAGAGGCTTATGCATCCTAAAAAAACATACAGAAATGGCAGCCCCAAATTGGACAACCTAAATTCTTCTACCCCAACCTGCGTAATGTGTGAAATTATTCCAGCCGCACAATCCTAACTTGGTCGTTCCAAAAATAAGCCCTACTGAGTTCAATGAGTTTTACTCACTAGGAAGTGTATGTTGAATGGCAGCTTTTTGGGCTCAGCTAGAGGTTATGGTTTCTATTCATTTTAAACTGTGTTATTTCACCATTCAAATTTATCTGCGATAATTGCTTTCTGAAGAAGGAGGATGAGATGGGAAGACTGAGAAACCCTAACCCTTTCCTTTACTGCTGTTTTCTCACTGGGGGGGGGGGGGAAGACCTTTCAGCCACTTCCCCCCACATTGAAGAAAACTTACTGGAATCCTTATTCCCCACCCCCACCCCAGGTTAACAGCAGCTGGAGATGGGTGTGTAAGTTTTTCTCCACTGAGGAAAAATGCAGGGGAGGAATGGGTTAAGGCCCCCCCATCTCTTCCTTGATAAAGCAATCCCTGCAGCTCAGTTTGCAAAGCAAAACAGTGTTTCATAAAATATCCAAGGAAAAATGGTAACTTGTACCTGAGCTCTAAAAAAAAAATCTACCAAAGTCTCTTTTCTGCATCTTTTATTGAAAGCTTGAGTCCTGGAGAGTTTTTGGTCTTTCTTTTCATTAAACATAGCGATAGATAAGGCATGGGTTTCTGTTATCAGCCACTGTGTTGTCTGTGAACGGCCTTCTACGGTCTTATCAGCTGAGCCAATATCCTCTTCTCTTCCAAGTTCCTCTTCAAGATCCATTTTGTTCCCAAAGATGTTTTTCTCCCCCTGGGTATGATGCAAATGTGCGGTAACAGAGCCACAGGTATATCACAAGACAGCTTGGTGGGTATATTCAGCCAAATTAATTTGGAGGTACAGTTATGCCCCATGTGGCATCCAGACCTCTAGAAGCAATTTGGCAGCAGGTGTTTCGCAGAAGACAAGGGATGGTATGTTTTCCCAGCACTTGGAAAGTGAATGATTAGGGGAGGGCCTGTGACAAAGAATAGTAATGTTCTTGGTTGAGAGATAATAGGAGATATCTGATAGTTCTACTCATGCACCCACCAGACTGGAGTAGAGGTAATGGTGGGGAACAGTCAGTTTGGAATGGACAAAGAAGGTGGGCTTTTTGTCATTCTCATTTTCCTTGTAAATTTGCATTTCTTCATTTGTTTTCCCCCTGTCCTGCACATGTTTTGCTCCCTCTAGTGATCAAGTCGACATGATATCAGTTTATATCAGGCATAACTACCCTGCAGATTTATACTGCAGGTTTTTTATGCTGGACGTAAACCCATGTAATATTGAATCGACCACTAGAGGGAGCAAAACACATGTGGAACAGAAACAAACCTTGACAAAAAAGTAACTTACTAGCAAGGAAAATACCAATGTGGAAAAGCCTTGTGAATTGGTGGAAGTATCCTAATCTTTCTCTCTGGCTGCTTCCCCACAGAGGTCTTGCTTCAGCTTCTTATCTAAACTGGAGGGTTTAAAAATAATAATAATCCACACACAGTGCCATCCCCAAATCATTCATTTTCCAAGTTTCCCCATGCTTTGCTGCGATCTTTCTAGATCCTGGTTTGGTACCATCTTTTGGGAAATCCCCAGAAGTGCATGAATGTGGCATGATGCTGTGGGGAAGCATGGAAAAACCCCTCACTTTCCCAAAGCATTGAACTTGGGGCAGATAAGCCATGCAGGAATATCACCACCCTGTCTTGCTGTCTCTGCGGATCTGATGTGGGAAACCACATCTGCTGACCCACAGAAATTGCCAGCGATATACTGGTATATTTTTGACCACAGGTAACCCACCCAGGTAGTGCTGTTCCCAGGAACTTGAACACATATGGAGATGCCTTACACTGAATGAGACCATTGGTCCATCAAGTTCAGCACTGGCTAGGGATGCCACCCGCGGGAGTTGTGGGGGTTGGATTGCCAGTTCCAGATTGAGAAACTCCTGGACATTTGGGGGTGGAGGGCAGGGTTTGGGGAGGACAGGGACCTCCATAGGATACAATGCCATAGAGTCCACCCTCCAAAGCATCCATTTTTTCCCCAGGGGAACTGATCTCTATAGTCTGGAGACGGGGTTTAATTCTGGGGGATCCCGAAGTCTCACCTGGAGGCTGGCATCCTTAGTATTGGCTACTCAGACTGGCAGCAGCTCTCCAGAGTCTCAGGTTTTTCACATCAGCTATTGCCTGGTCCTTTTCACTTAAGATGCCCGGGATTGAACCTGGGCCCTTCTGTGCACCAAGCAGAGGCTCTTCTGCTGAGCCACAGCCCCTCCCAGTTGACTGCTGCTTGGGGAAGTAGGGAGCATCTAACAGTAACCTAAGAAGAGGAGTGCATGTCTCTGCATTGCTAAGCCTCACTGAGACCTTTTCTGCACCTCAGTGCTGCTGCTGTTTCCCGGCAAGTAGAATCCCCAGCTGATGTTCTGACTTTGTGGCACCCCTTTCCCAAAAGGACATTTATTTGGGGGATTATTTTCTTGAATTTGGATCTGACCTTCCCCATGTATTCTGCACTTCTTTTGAAAACATGTGGTCATGTACTTCCTCCCTCTCTTTTTTGTATATGCAGTAATGTTATAACATCATAACACTCTAAAAAAAAGCTGGATGTATTGTGGGGAACAGCATGGTTGCCACCATTTCAGAGATCCCCTGCCCCTCCTTAGTTGCCAGCTAAGGAAATGGTGTCAAACTGAATACACCAATCCTTAACAGTGTTAGTCAATAATTATGAAGCACACTAAATGTACTTTGTCAGTGATGGAACCTCCTTTTTTATTTTTTTGCATGTGCAATAATGTTCTAACATCATAACATTGTAAAAAAGAAAACACACCAGGAGCTATAGGGGAAGAGGAAGGGGGGGGGGAGGAAGAATGAAGAAATAATAGAAGTGCATGGCATCAAAACCTCCCCACCAAAAAAAAAAGGAAAGGAGAGGAGAGGAGAGGAGAGGAGAGGAGAGGAAAGGAAAGGAAAGGAAAGGAAAGGAAAGGAAAGGAAAGGAAAGGAAAGGAACTTCATGGATGGGTAATAACATAGAGAAGGCTACATGGAACCTCACTGCCCATTTTATCCCAACACTATAACGTTACTGTATTATAATGGGGAAAAGTGTCATAACACAATCAACACTATGCTTTAAAAATTAGCAGATTGCTCAGGGGACAACCTGAAGGAAGTGGGAGGGGGTGAACATGCAGCACTGACGATGCAAAAGGGCAGGGGGAAACAAAATCTGAAATCGGGAATTCCCCACTGGAAAACTGCGACTTCAGATCTGAAGGGGAAAAGAACCGCGGGAAAAGTAGGTTTGGAAAAATGCAGGGGAATGGGGCACTGAATATGACTCTGCTCCTGGGGAGGCAAAAAGTTGTGTGGAGTCATTTACTGAAGAATGCTGATATGGAGGTTTGCGCTTGTGCAGAAATGGTCTGAGTCCCACCTGTTTGCTCTCTTGCTTTGCTTTTCCCCTCCACCCCGCCCCCTCGGCTCACCTTCTGCAGGAGTTCAATTTCCTGCTGCTTCGCATTGAGGACAGCCAAGGCTTGCTCATGCTCCAACTCCAGCTGTTGCCGCCGCTCAGCAGCCTCTCGCATATGCTGTTCAGTGGGAAAGAAAAGCAACCCATTGAGGCAAAGCAAAAGGCACCTGCCTCCTTTGAAAGGCCAGGATGCTAATGCGGAGGAGCACATCGCTAATCCTTAATGGGGAAAACCTTTGGAGTGACACTAAGTCAGCCGAGCAGGAAGCTGAAGAAACCTGATGATCCGCACAGACACACAGCTCCCAGTCACAGATTTCCTGCACAGGTTCATGCGGCATCAGACAGATACAAGAGTTCCACAGAGACGAAGAGAATGGGTTTATACCTCACCCTTCACTACCTGAAGGAGTCTCAGAGCAGCTTACAGTCCCCTTCCCCTCCCCACCACAGATACCCTGTGAGGTAGGTGGGGCTGAGAGAGCTCTTTCGAGGACTGCTCCTGAGAGAACAGCTCTGAAAGAACTTGTGACTGACCCAAGGTCACACCAGCAGCTGCATGGGGAGGAGTGAGGAATCAAACCCAGTTCTCCCAGATTAGAGTCCACGTCCCCAACAACTACAGCTTTTTGCAAAGGCAAATCATTTATTGTATACCATACTTCCTTCATTTACATTCCGACTTGGATTTTAGTATCTGGAATTAGCTGGTCTCATTTCCAAAGCAGAACTGATGCATCAGGAATCCACCATCTTTGCGTGTGTGTGTGTGTGTGTGTGTGTGTGTGTGTGTGTGTTTTGCCATCAGCTTGTAGCTGACTTATGGCGACCCTGTAGGGTTTTCCAGGCACATGAACACAGAACCTGCCATATACTAAATCAGACCACTGGCCCATCAAAGTCAGTATTTCCCACTCAGACTGGCAGTCGCTGTCCAGGGTCTCAGGGAGAGGTCTTTGACATCACTTCTTACCTGATCCTTTTAAACTGGAGGTGCTGGGGTTTGAACCCGGGGCCTTCTGCATGTCGAGGAGGTGCTCTGCCACAGAGCCAGGGCCCCTCCCCTAACGGAGGTGGCTTGCCATTGCCTGCCTCTGCACAGCAATCCTAAACCACCCTGCTGGTCTCCCATCCCAGTGCTAACCAGGGCTGACCCTGCCTAGCTTCCGAGATCTGATGAGATCAGGCTAGCCTGGTTCACCCAGGGACTTTTAAAAATGCCACTGTCAATGCCATTGTCGCAGAATGACATTAAGACTGGATCTGGGCTGGTTTGTTTTGCAGAGTACTTTATCCATGCCCGCAAGTGCACTAAGGAAATCGAGGGAGGAAGATGCAAATGAATAGAAGGTGCTGATAGCTGTGCCAAATGGACTCTGTGCCAATTAAGGAATTAGTTTTAGAATTACTCCAAGTTAAACTGGCATTTAGGAACAGTGGGACACAGAACAGAGAGACATTCCCAACCAATAGGGAGACAATTGCTCATCCCTAACTCCAGAGGAGAAACTCTTTGTGTCTGTTGCAGCAAGAATAAACTGGAGTCTTGCAGAACTTACAGAGTCAGATATTTGTCTTGGAAAACTCTGGAATTAGCTACCCAAAGCTGCATGTAACTTTTATTCTGCTCATCTTTGAAGGACTAAAATAGGAATCAAAAGTAACCAGGCCTGCATTGTGAATCATTTCCGTAAAGGGCAGAGGAGCAAATGTGAGAGAAGAAGATTTCCCCCCCCCCCCTCCCCTCTCTTGCTTCAATCAAAAGGCACAGTGGCTCCGTCTGCCTTTGTTCCTCCTGAAAGGTACACGCTGTGCTTCCATTTTGGTGGGCAAACAAAGTTAAGGTTCTGAGACAGCATTTGAACTTCTGCTGTGTCGTTCTAAAAGAGACCGCAGGAGCTAGAACTGTGATTCAGGGAGCTGGCGAAACGGAACAAAGCCCAGAAAAGAGTGAAGTTCGAGCAGAACACCATGTAACATTTTAGAAAACCCTTTTCAGATCAGTGTCAATGACTTATACAAGTTAAAATAATCTCTTAGTCACATCTTGGTATGTTCTGCACACCCACTTGCTTGCCCCATAAAGGCTGGATTTCACAGTTAATGGGCTGCAGATTTCAGCTTTCATTTCTTTTTGGGGAGAGGGTGGGAATCAGGTTTCTAGCCCTCATGTCCCAACTACCTATTTATCCATCTATTTTTAAACTGCCTTTCCTCCAAAGAGCTCAGGGCAGAATATACAGTTCTTTTCCCTGTTTGTATTCTCACAACAACCCTGTGAGGTAGGTTAGGCTGAGACAGTGGCTCAATGGTCACCAAGTGAGCTTCATGGCTCAGTGGATCTTCCAGATACCACTGTGACATTCTAACTACTAAATGGCTCCAGCTCCAAGTTGAGAAAGATGGAGTAAAGTTTGTGAATGTCTTCCTGCTCTTCTCCTCTTCCCCTATGTGATGTTTTGACAACCCTGTCAAATCTGTCCCACTCCACTTCAGGACTTAGTTCAGGCAGGAACATGGGGCTCTTCCGTATTCTCATTTTAGTTGCTTATATGAACCTATTGCTGGAGGGGAGGGGTTCTTTTCCACATGTGTTTTCCTCCCTCTAGTGGTCAATTCGGTATTACATCACTGTATGTCTGGCATATCTCCCTGGGTTTTAATACTGAATCAGCCCCTTGAGGGAGCAAAACACATGCGAAAAAGTGGGGAAAAAGCACCAAAGCAATAGGGACATACGAGTGATGAACATGGGAATGTGGAAAAGCCCATAGAGAAAGGAAGTTTTCTCACTGCAGCTCCACACAGAGATGGAACTTGACTTATTAAACGATGCTCCTGTTTCAAACTATAAAAGGTCAAGGTTTCCCTTGCTCGAAAGCCAGTCGAATCCAACTCTAGGGGGTGGTACTCATCTCCGTTTCACAGTTAATGGGCCGAAGAGCCACCACTGTCCGAAGACTTTTCTATGGTCATGTGGCCAGCATGATTAAATGCTGAGGCACATGGAATGCTGTTACTTTCCCACCAAAGCAGTACCTATTTATCTTGCAATTTCTTGTTTTTGAACTGCAAGGTTGGCAGAAGCTGAGGCCAGAGACGGGAGCTCACTCCGTCACGTGGCACTCGGGTCTTGAACTGCCAAGCTATCGGCCTTCCGGTCTGCAGTTCAGTGTCTTAACCTCTGAGCCACCGCAGCCCTGTTTGAAACTATGCTGCCCCTTAATGCCTAGCATTAGGAATGTCGCACTGCCATCCCTTTGGGTCATGTTTTCTTCTTGTCCAAAAAGTTTTGGGAGAAAATCCTTTGGAGCTGCTGTGTTTGCCCTGCAGGGAAAACCTATTTTCCCATATAAGACAAATCTCTCTGGAAGGGATTTAAATTGGGAAAAACCACATGGGAGGGTGAATTAACCCCACGTCCTCAGAGATCATGACTCCAATATAGACTGACCCTGAGAAGCAACTTTTTTAAAAATAGGAGATCTAATGATAGATGTCATGGGTAACAAGGCCTAATTTGAGGAACAAAGAAAACACTGAGGGTTCATATAGGGTGAGATTATCACTCATCTATGTGGATCCCAAGCTGGGTAACAAAATCCCAAGGTCCCGGAAAGGCTGGCAAAGATGGTGTGGCCCCTTTTCACGTCATCCCATTTCTGCTCTCCCCAAAAGGCCCGCTCCACGGGATCAGGTTTGGTTGTAAGGACATTAGACTTGCCAATTCCGGGTTGGGAAATTCCTGGAGATTTGGGGGCAGAGCCTGGGAAGAGCAGGAACCTCGGCAGTCTATAATGCCATAGAGTCCGCCCTCCAAAGCAGCCATTTTTTCCAGGGAAACGGATCTCTGTTGCCTGGAGATCAGTTGTAATTCCAAAAGATGTCCTGGCCCTGCCTGGAGGTTGGTAACCTTACAGTCTTGGAGAAACTGGCCAGAGAACTTGTGAAGAAAAGCCTAGCCCGGGAGCAGACTTATTTTTAAAACTGCCGATATTTATAATTGGCTGCCGACATTAGCTGTGACTCAAATGGCTTTTTGAATGTCACTGTCCTGTTTTGGAAAGGGAACTGGGACACAGCAATGGTGCAAAATAGACCATGCTCGGCCGGGGTGATCAAAGGGGCTGTCATCCACTCAGTGGACATGCCGGGGACACTGGGAGGATGACTGGGAGGGAGACAGGCTGCAAGGGAGCATCGCGGGGGTGGGGAGGAGAGAAAGGAGTGCAACCTCTTCTCTTGGAGATGTTATATTTAACTTCTCGGGATGAGTTACGCTGGGTCAGCACATCTCAGACCTGGTTCTTCTGCCGAGTTAGTACATTCCGATACGATAACAGGGAGACTTAAAATCACGCCTGCTCAGAGCAGAAGACAGACCTGCTTTCCCCCCCTGCTAAGCTGTTTCAGAAACGGAGAACTGATAAAAATAAAAATCATTGCTTTTCTGGTTAGGTTATAAGGAATCAGAGGGGGATGTGTGTGTATGTAGACCTCCTGTTTCTTCATGTTTCCAGGATTTCTCTACGCTGCCTTTCGCACTTCTTTAAATTTTGATCTAACCTGGAGAATGTCTGAAAATTAATTTAGAAACGGGAGGAATTGGCCACAGCTGTCCGTTCTCCTTCAGCAGACTTGTGTCTTCTCCCTTCTGTGGCACCAAAACATCAGTCTGCAAAACAGCAACATGCTGTGATGCCTTTGTGCATCAAGTGGTATTGATTTACTGATGCACGTTCGTGCTTTGGTGCATCAGTAAGCTATTGAAGAAAATGCATCTTGATACAACATCAAGTTTGGTGTAGTGGTTAACAGCACGGACTCTAATCTGGGAGAACCGGGTTTGATTCACTTCTCCACATGCAGCTGCTGGGTGATCTTGGGTCAGTCACAAGTTCTCTCAGAGCTGTTCTCCCAAAAGCAGTTCTCAGTCAGAGCACTCTCAGCCCCACCTACCTCACAGGGTATCTGTTGTGGGAAGGGGAAGGAAAAGGTGACTGTAAGCTGCTCTGAGACTCCAAGTGAAGTGTGGGGTATAAATCCAATCTCTTCTTCTTCTTCTTCTTCATTGCATGAACATACATGAAGCTGCCTTATACTGAATCAGACCATCGGTTCATCAGAAGAGCAACAGCTCTCCAGGGATTCGGGACAAGGTCTTGCAGATGACCAACAATCCGGTCCTTTTAACTGGAGACACCAGGGATTGAACCTGGGACCTTCTGCATGCAAAACAGAGGCTCTTCCACTGAGCCACCGCCCCTCCCTCAATCACTTGGAGATTGCTTTCTGCTTTACTTTATTATGACACTCACATGCTCTGACAATTGAGCAGGAGATTAAACAGGCTCATGGAGGAGAAGTCCACCAATGGCTACTAGCCATGACAACTAAAGGGAATCTCCATGATGCAGATTTTATACATTCATGTAATAAATACTGTAACAGCAAGAAGCGTTCATGTAATTCATATTATGTGTTCATATTTTCACCACCACTTAGCCTACCTTTAGGACCTGCTCTAAGTTCTCCAGTTTGGCTTGGAGCTGGTGTTTCCACTTCACAGCCAAATCACGTTCTTTGGTCACTGCGGCGAGGGTTCCTCTAAGCTGATCATAGTCTGCTTTCACCTAAACAACGACAAGAGAGAAACCGTGAGACCACATATGTCCTTTCAGCAGATATTGTCCACAAGCAGGAGTCGCTTGATTCAAAAATGTTTCCTAAAATGAATTTTTAAAAAGGCTTTAATTATCATCCATGAATCTTTGGGTCCACTTGGACACTTACGCAACTGAGAAACCTATGGACCCTGTGTATGCAGTAAAGGAATAGACGTGCACATAGAATCATAGAGTTGGAAGGGACTTCCAGGGTCATCTAGTCCAACCCCTGCACAATGCAGGAAATTCACAAATACCTCCCCCCACCCACCCAGTGACTTCTGTTCCATGGCCAGAAGATGACAAAAAACCTCCAGGATCCCTGGCCAAACTGGCCCGGAGAAAAATTGCTTCCAGACGCCAAAGTGGCGATCAGCATTTTCCTGGGCATGCAAGAAAGGGCCACAAGAATGAAGTGCTGATGCAACCCTTCCTTGCCCTCCCCCTCATGATCTGCCAAAGTTCACAGAATCAGCACTGCTGACAGATGGCCATCTAGCCTCTGTTCGAAAAACTCCAAAGAAGGAGAGCCCACCACCTCCCACATGGTCTGAATTAGCACAGATGGGGAAAGGTTTTGCACTGATATTGGCCAGAATGTAACTCTGCAAACATCACCAGCACCTAGTGGACAGTGCCAGTGCCATCAGCAATAATGATCAGGAGTATATTTGGGAACACACAGAAAAATGTGATGCTGAATGAGGCACCTGAAAAACTAGATACGAAGAAAACTTTCTGGCTACAAAGATCATACTAAACATCTGGGGAAAGCCTCAGGAGATCTCAGAAGCTCAAGCTCCAAAGCTTGGACCATCAGTGCTCTGTCGAGCTCTTTACCCTACAATTCAAATAGACAGTATTAACTGCACAAAAATAAGAAATTAGGCCCACCAGCTTGATTTGCCTAATTTATGCAGTTCCCATAATTCAGCTTTTTGCCACAAAATGTATGTTACCTTCATTGAAGAGTTTTCTTTTTATGCGCACACAATCCTGATCTTACTAGCATTGTTAAGATAAATTCTCTTAATTCCTCTTTACCCAATTTCTCCCTGAAATCCAACAATCCATTTTTCATCTTTCTTTTAGGAATTTGGAGTAATCTTTTATGGAATCTGGAGTTCTGTTTCAATCAAAGAGAAAATTGAGGAGAGGAGGAGAGGAGGAAGGGTGGTTCTGCAAAATTTTAGAATTTCATTCTGCAGATGCACAGAGACAAGCAATGTCTTCTCAAACCCTCCTAAACTCCTGCTGGAGTGCAATCCTATGGTGTGTTTACACGAAACAACCGCAAGTTACAAAAGGGTGTGCATTGACTTCTCTACAAAGAGAAACTGAAGAGAAATGACAAAGAAATTCTCTTTTGAAAGAGAAAAAACAAGGGCAAGAGGAATCAATGGCTATATTTAGGAAAGGGAATTTCAGGAAAATAATTTCCCTTCCCCGTAACAGTGCCACCTAGCAGTTTGAAAGCAAGAAATTGCAAGTAGATAAATAGGTACCACTTTGGTGGGAAGGTAACAACGTTCTGTGTGCCTCGGCGTTTAGTCATGCCGGCCACATGGCCACAGAGAAATCTTCAGACAGCGCTGGCTCTTCGGCTTGGAAACAGAGATGGATTCGACTAGCTTTCAAGCAAGGGAAACCTTTACCTTTTTATAACAGTGCTAATCATAAATATACAACTTTGCCATCTTCACCACCTACGATACGTATGCCACGTTGCACTTCTGGTACCCTTGCTCTGCCTGCAATGAGAGGCTCAGTCAGGAGCTGAAAATAGCCAGGTCTCATGTTGGGATGAGCAAATGTTCCCTACCTGGCCTTCTTTTTACATTCGCTTATATTTTTGTCAACCGTTTCAGTTTTCCGCTTTTAAAATCTCAGTACTGCAACCTGTCTGTTTCAATGTATACGGTTTTATATGCGATTTACACAAGTAGTTATGTGTACAGTATCGCATCCATTACAGTTACAATAAATCCATAATTTTCAATGCTTGTTCCGGCACAAGTACAAAAGAGGCTGAAAAATGTGTCCATTTGACATGATTCAGGGTGAGACGAGAGAAAATGGCATAACAAATTAAAGAATCGCAGCTTCGACTCCCACAAAGAGGAAGCTTAAATTAAAATGGGGATTTGGAGGCTGAAAGAAGCAGAGATGAGGAATTCAAAACTGTCGTATCTCTGGAGGCTACACATTACTTTCATTTACCCTGGTGAAGACAGTCTCCGGATTCTGCCTTGAGATTTTAGCTGGGCTCATTTATATTTGACTGTGAAACCTAAGATCAAATTGGTATGGAGTTGGATCAAACTACCTGCCTTCCAAAAGAGGGGAGAGGATTTTGTTAGTAGACTTGGGGGTCAACAGATTGGAAAGCAAGCTGTCATTTAGTTTGGTGTAGTGGTTTGGTGTAATGGTTAAGTGCACGGACTCTAAGCTGGGAGAACCGGGTTTGATTCCTCACTCCTCCACTTGCACCTGGCTGGATGACCTTGGGCAAGCCATAGCTCTGGACCAGCTGTTCTCTCAAGGACAGCTTGGGAAAGAGCTCTCTCAGCCCCACCTACCTCACAGGGTGTCTGTTGTGGGGAGGGGAAGGGAAAGGAGTTTGTAAGCCGCTCTGAGACTCCCTTGGGGAGTGAAGGGCGGGATATAAATCCAATCTCTTCTTCTTCTTCTTCTCTTCTTTAACATGAACAAAGTAACCCATTTCTTAAAGGGGGGGTGGGCTATCTGTGACTGGAAGTCTTTTACAGCAGAGGCTGGACAGCCATCTCTCAGAAATGCTCTAGCCTTGGATATCCGGCACTGATCAGCGGATTGGACTAGATGGCCTAGAACAGGGGTGTCAAACATAAGGCCCGGCGGCCAGAACCAGCCCATTCACGGCTGTTATGCAGCCCACGAGTAACTGGTGCAAGAAAGGGAACAGGAGGCTGATCGGGGGGGGGGGGGGCGGGGGCGGCGGAGTCACTCCAATTGTGGCGTCTGCAGCAGTCAAGCAGAACCCCTTCAGGGACAGCCGCACTGGTAAGTTGGGAGCCAGAGCAGCCGCATTCATACCTCTCCACTCGGCCTGGAGCTCCAGGTTTACTGTCCCAGATGGCCTCAGGGACCCGTATTTGCACATGGAGGGGGCGCAGTTGATCCTCTGCTGGGGCACGGGAGCATCTGCCCAGCACTGCACTGCTGGGTCTCCAGTCCACCCATGTGGGTTTTCCTCTGCACCCCCCCCCCCAGCCCATGGGGCCTTACAGTGAGGATACACCAACTCGGAGCTTACCAGCTGCTGCCCTTTATATAGTCTATATCTCCGGTACCTAGCATTACGTTTAATGGCACACATGGCCCAGTCCAACAAAGTCACATTTATGTCAGATCCGGCCCTTGTAACAAGTGAGTTCGACACCTCTGGCCTAGAAGGTCCTTTCCAGCTCTAGCATGTGATGATAATCAAACCAAACCAGACAGTTTCTGAGGCTGCTCCTCATTCATTCAAAATTGAATGGATTTTGGGGGTATCCAAATTACTGCGCCCCCCCCCCCCCCGCAAAAACTAACCATCGGTTCCACACAGGAATACACATGCAATGGCAGTGTTGTGTCCGCTGACCGCCACAGGGCGCCAGTGAAACAAACCTGAGCTTGGCACCTAGAACAATAGGGGCCATGGATCCTAGGGTCCGCAAAGCCCGCCAATGAGATCTAGGCGGGAAATTCAAACCTCCAATAGGAATATAGGGGGGGACCAGGACGTGTCTGGGGTTGTGCCTGCAAATAACTTGCTCCAACTGATCAAGGTCTCCTTCAAAGGCACTAGATGGATCGTTAGCTCGCTTGTCCAGGGACAAAGAGAAGGTGAGGATGGTTTTCTCTGCCTGCCAAGACATTACCTGGTCATAGTGCAGTGCCTTGTGGGATATGCTGGCATATTGGAGGCTCAAGCGGTTCTTGTCATGCGCAGCATCCTTCAGTTCATTTTCCTAGAACAAAGAAAAGGGGTTGTTAGAGCACTTGTTGAGAGACCATGACATGTAGTAGTTAGAGTCGTGAGGCTTTTGTAGAAGAGATCTTAATTGTCGGGCAGGCTGAATTCCCGGTAAGTGAACCTGTAGCCACTGCATTCTCCTATACTCGATTATGATTCTCCGGGTTCCTTGGACAGAGAGGATGAATGTTGAAACAGCTTAAGTCTATAGCATAGCTCTTCATGTTGAATCCCAGCAGATGTGAGAAGAAGCCTATTTTAAAAAACCATGCAGGCCCCCAAACAATGGAAGATTTTAAAAAATGGTATTTCCACTTGGAATATATTTTGGCACACTTCAGCCTCCAGGTAGTGGCTAGAGATCTCCGGGAGAAAGTGGCTGTTTTGGAGGGTGGACTGAATGGCCTTGTACCCGGGTGAAGTTCCCTCCCTTCTCAAACTCTGCCCTCCTCAGACTCCACCCCCAATTTTCCAGGAATTTCCCAACCCAACACTGCTCTGAACACACTCCAGAAGAGACTAGACGGGCATTTCTGTCCCCTTCCAAAAGCAGAATGGCTATGTATGGGTCTTGGGGCAGAGAACAACCAAATAGCAAGTCAGCTAAAATACATCAGTTAAGATGCTAAAAGTCAGTAATGGACAGACAAATAATATACATGCTGGTTTGAGAATTAAAAAAATCTCCACGGCAAACAATCCTGCAGTCGAGAGCATATTTATTTATTAGATTTTTTTAGTCACCAGTCACACAGAGGGTCTCGCGTGGTTTAAAACTTTTAGACGACATCATAATAGACAAGTTAAAAGTTAACAAAAAATATTTAACTCCACACCATACCACTATTATACCAGCCCAAAACACTTGGTTAACCTCCAAAGGCCAACCCTAAACGATTTGGCCTTCCAAGCCCTGTGGAAACTAAGCAACGGAAAGATACCAAAAGAAAAATATTCCAGTTGATATGAGGGCAGAACTACACACTGGGCTGGATCCAGACTGAACTGGCCATTTCTACCAATTCCCACTTCCTGCTGAAGACCCCTTCACCTCATTCCTTGGGGTGAACTGGTTAAGTGCGCAGATTGTAATCTGGGAGAACCCGGTTTGATTCCCCACTCCTCCACTTGCAACTGCTGGGTGACCTTGGGCAAGCCATAGTTCTGACAGAACTGTTCCCTCAAGGACAGTTCTGGAAAGAGCTCTCTCGGCCCCACCTGCCTCACAGGGTGTCTGTTGTGGGGAGGGGAAGGGAAAGGAGTTTGTAAGCCACTCTAGGCCTCCAAGTGAAGGGCGGGATACAAATCCAATCTCCTCCTTCCCCAGCAGTATTCTGTGAAGATTGGTGGGCTGCAGTGGTTGGGAGGGAAACAAGAAATCTCCATTCTGCCATTGGAACATTTACTCTGGATCCAGCCCCTTACATTTAGCTCCATCATTTTAAACCCCACTCCCCATTCTCAAATGCAGCCACAGGGGGAGAGGAGCCCTTTTCACCCCCTGCCATTTTCCGGCTGAACAATCTTTAACCTCGTTAGGGAAGAAATGCAGGCATCCATACAACCCCCACCCCCACCCCCCAAGCAGGCATAAAAGCTAGCAGGGACGGCTTCCTTGAGAGGGGAAATGACAGGGCAGGAAGGGTTAAAGAGTCCCTTCTCATCTCCCCCCCCCCCCCCAGCATGGCTCTTTCTCTCCAAAAGCAGCCCCAGCGGCTGAATTCTGAAGAAGAAAGAAAAGTCTTTTAAAACGATCCGGCAACTAAATGTAGCGTGTGCTTCTTCCTCCCTGAGGCCTATGACAAATACCAAGCTATCAATGCTGCGTCTGGGGTGACGGTCACAATAGCAAGATGCTACAGAGTCCTTGACATTGCTTGACTGTTATAGAGGTAACAGCCTTCCAAGTCGGGGGGGGGGGGGGGGGGGAGAGAACTTAATCTCCCTCTGTGGGATTTTCAAAGCATGCTATTTTTCTATTGATCCAGCACCAGCACACAGAATTACATAAATGAAAAGAGACGGGTCCTTGCCCCGAGGAGATTACAATCTGATATTGCACGGACAACCAACAACAACCGGGGGGGGGGGGGGGAATGTCAGAGAGGTCAGCCTAATGAAAAGTGAGCAACAGCAGTCACAATAATTTATTCTTAGGGGTGAGGGTTAGGGTTGCCTGTTCCCCCCCCCCCCCGGCTACCAGCCAGCTCCCATTTGTGAAACTCCTGGAGATTTGGGGATGGAGCCTGGAGAGGCGTCTCCGTGAGGTACAATGCCAGAGTCCACCTGCCAATGCTTCCGTCTTCTCCAGGGGAACTAATCTCTGTGGTCTGGATTTGAGCTGTAATTCCGGGGGATCCCCAGGCCCTACCTGGAGGCATGGTATCCCTAGTGAACAGTAAGGAGCTAATTCAGTATAAGGCTTTTGGACAGGGGTGGGTTTTGAGGAAGGACCTGAAGCGAAGCGGCATCCTGTAGGTAAATTGGAAGGGATGGATCCTGCTTCCTGATGCATGCTGTATTGGGACCAGTGTTCCCTCTAAGCTGAGTTAGTGTGAGCTAGCTCACTGTTTTCTAGCCTCCAGCTCACACACTTTTGTCTTAGCTCGGGAAGGCTGGCTCCAGGGCAAACTTATTTATGCAGCAGACAAATCGCTCGCTCACAACTTTAATACCAGCTGCTCAGAAAGTAGAATTTTTGCTCACAAGACTCCACAGCTTGGAGGGAGCATTGATTGGGACCTGTTTTGAAGAATGCTTTCTTGTCGACTCTGCACCTCTGTGCAAAAACAGCCTTAAAATGACATGTAACTCAAAAAGAACTACCTTTTAAAACGCTTCAGCAGACGGCATTTCCCCCGCTCTCTCGCATGTTCCCAAACGGTCTTTGGCTTTTCCACTTCTTGTGCCTGCCTGTCAGACCCAGGGATGGGCGGCATCCTTTCCAAAAAGTTAATTGTATCTTGATGCATCCTCATCACTGAGTCAAACGAGGTCGGCCGTTTCACCTACTCCGATCGATCCCCCCCCCCCCCCAGCCCGGCAGCTGTTGACAAAGACAAGGATGCTGGAGAGATTAACTGCTCATCCAACCAGTTACTGTGAGCCACTGTACACAACCCCTGGAAAACAGAAACGCAGGTCAAACATTACTAGGTCGGATGGCTTGCATGTAAACAAACAGCAAAGCCCGCCAGTGGTCTTCCAGGTTTTTCTACCGTTTGAAGTCCCCAGTGAATTCAACGCTGCCAGCTCTTCCTTAACAAAATCTATGCCCGGTTCCAAGCCCCTGTGTTTGCAAACAGAGATGGATGCAGGGAACAAAAGAGGCTTAATATAACAACATTCCACCCAGAAATTAAACTGCAAACAGGCGCAAGAGCACCAGCGAGCTATTTAGAACTGGCAGGATTTTTGTTTAAAGGCCACAACAGAACCAACCGGCTTGGTAACTATTCCTAACAAAATTTAGATCTAACATTAAAATAAACAAATATCTTAAGACATCAATTTTTATCTCTACGGGAACATAACATATGTCCTAAAGGGGCATAGGTAATAAAGATATGCTAGTTGTGAGCACAGGAGAATAGATGCTTTTGAATTATGGTGCTGGAGAAGACTCTTGAGAGTCCCTTGGACTGCAAGGAGATCAAATCAGTCAGTCCTAAAAGAAATCAAACCTGACTGTTCCCTGGAAGGCCAGATCCTGAAGCTGAAGCTCAAATACTTTGGCCACCAAATGAGAAGGGAGCACTCACTGGAGAAGACCCTGATGCTGGGAAAGTTTGAATGGTAAAAGAAGAAGGGGACAGAAGAGGATGAGATGGTTAGACAGTGTTATTGATGCAACGGACATGAAATTGAGCAAACTCCAGAGGACGGCGGAAGACAGGAGGGCCTGGTGCGATGTGGTCCACGGGGTCGCGAAGAGTCAGACTCAGCTGTGCGACTGAACAACAAAAGTTGCTCCATAGCCAGAATATATTGGACAACCCTCGAAGACAATTTGGTAGCCTTGACATGTATTTATTATATTTCTATAATCCTACCTTCCCCTCACAAGCGGGCTCAAGGTGGTTCACAACAAAGATTCAACAAAATCAAACATTTAAAAACAATTGACAATAATCCAGTTTAAAACCCCAGTAAAATAACCACAAGATGGCGGAACAGATTTACAAGCTCCTAAGGGATACCCAGATGCATGCCCAGATGGATCCAGTGTTTATGGGTGGGCAGAAAGCACCGTTAATAAGATGGAGTAAAGCACCATTGATAGATGGAATGAAGGGGACGAGATGAGGCAGGGAAGGCTGATGTAACTAGACACTCGCTGCCTTAACCAAAGGCCTGGAAGAACAACTCTTTTTGTTCAGGCCCTGCGGAGTTGTGATAAGCCCCGCAGGGTGCTGATCTCAATTGGTAGAGAGTCCCACCAGGCCGGGGTTGAGGCTAAGCGGATGTCTCTGTGGCCGGGGACCAGCAGAAGATGCTCTCCAGAAGAGTGCAAGGCTCCTTGGGGGACATACAGTGAGTCAGTTCTGCAGATACAATGTTTAAAACAATGTTAAAACAATACAAAAAAACCTTTCCCCAAATGAATGCAAATGCTTTGAAGACGCAGCCCACACAGAGGACACTGGGGGCACTTAGGGTTGGGAAACTCCTGGAGATTTTTTTTGGGGGGGTGGAGCCTGAGGAGGAAAGGCTGTGGGGAGAGGAGGGACTTCCATGGGGTATAATGCCATAGAGTCCATCTTCTAGTTTCTCCAGGGGAACTAACCACCTGGAGCTCAGTTTCAATTCCGGGAGATTTCCAGCCACCGCCTGGAGGTTGGCAACCCTAGGCACAGTTCAAATCCCCCCCCCCCCCAAATGCTGCATACATTCATAAGCAACCCTTCCAGCATCCCTGAAGTACTGCTATTCAGAAAAAAGTAGCCCTTTTCCCCCTTGCTTGTGGTGTTCCAATTTGAATAGGAAGTTAAGCCATCAGATAGTTCTGACATGCAAAATATCTTAATACGCTTCGGGAGAGTTCATTTGAGAACAGATTCTATAACAAAAAAAAAAAATTACCTTATACATCAGGTGCATCTCTGGGGGAAAGAAAGCCAGAATCGCTTCCAAGGTTTGAAACAAATGCAACTTTAAAAATTCTTTACCGAGCCAATGGACTCTGAAAATTCACGGTGGGAGGGGAGGAGAGACTTGGGTAGATCTAATGCAATCTGACGCCTTTATCTGGGCAGCAAAGTTCCCCATCGCCTAGAGTTCAGCATCTGTTTTCCTGTGTTCGAGTTAACTCTCTCCGTTTTTCCATCTGAAAGCCAAATCTGGGCATCGCTCAACTATAAGGCAGTGCAGCGTGCTTCATTAATGTTTTGTTAATTATGGCCTTCTTCAGAGGTTATAGATAAGGCTGCCCTCACTACGCTGTCCAAAGCTTGGTATTGCTTTTCTTTTCTTTTTTTAGCAACAAGATTTTCTCAGAATAACAGAATTCCTAGATTTTCCCCAAGGGCGAGGGGGTGGTGGTGGAATGTCAGGATCAGCCAACCTGAACGGCAGCCTACCAGCCAAATGCCACGAACTGTCAACAAAGGGATATGGAGATAGTCTCAGGTGCGTAGCTGTGTCCGTCTGCAGTAGCCGAGCAAGATTCGAGTCCAGTAGCACTTTAAAGACCAATGTGATTTCAAGGGTATAAGCTTTTGAGAATCCAAACTCCCTTCCTCAGATATGTGGGACAGCCAACCTCCAGGTCGCGGCTGGGTATCTCCTGAAATTGCAGTTGATCTCTAGCCGACAGAGGTCAGTTCCCCTGGAGAAAATGGCCACTTTGGAAGGTAGACACTACAGCATTATATCCCACTGACATTCCTCCCCTCCCCAAACCCCACCCTCCTCAGGCTTCACCCCCCCAATCTCTAGGTATGGAGCAGAAGTCCATCATTGGCTATTAACCACAAGGTATAGATAGGATCTCTCAGTCTGGGGCAAGTGATGCCCTGTATTGTTGGTGCTTGGGGAGGGGGGCAACAGTGGGAGTGCTTCTAGAGTCCTGGCCCCACTGCTGGACCTCCTGATGGCACCTGGTATTTTTTGGCCACTGTGTGACACAGAGTGTTGGACTGGATGGGCCATTGGCCTGATCCAACATTGGCTTCTCTTATGTTCTTATGTTAGGTATTTCCCAACCCAGAGCTGGCAACCCAAGACACAAGTGATCCCTTGTATCTGACGAAGCGGGCTTTGACTCTCAAAAGCTTACACCCTGGAAACCTTGTGGTGCCGCTGGACTTGGAAGGGGACATGGAGAGAAACGTCAACACGGACAGGGTTGTAAGGCCTCCCCTTTCCAGGCTGCCGGTGGCGAGTTCGAATCACGTCTAACACGGAGATCACAACACAACACTTTGCAGGGTTATTTGAAAGGATAACTGAAGGCTGCAGGAAGGGACCGATGCGTATTCATACAGTACATCACCAGTGCACATATCAAATGGTGGTGACTAATTTTTTTTGTTACCAAAACAGAACTTGTGTTGTGCAGTGGCGAGAAGCCAGCAATGGCAAACCACCTCTGTCCATCTCTTGCCTTAAAAACCCCATGAGGGGTTGCCATAAATTGGCTGTAACTTGACAACCTTTTTCAGTCCTACCACCGTCACCAAGTTGTTTACCGACCTGTGCCCCCCCCCCCCCGACAGTTTCCCCTGCAAGAAACACGTGGCTGGGGAAGGCGATTACAAAAAGAAAAACAATGGGAAGGGAAAGCGTAAAAGACTACCCTTGACCCCCATTTGACCCATCAAATTCTCAGCCTCCAGGTCCTGCTTTCCATTAAAAGGAATAATTGGGAGGAAAAAATAATAATTTTCACAGTTCCATAGACTTCTGTTCTCACCACAGGCCCTTTTTGCTGGTCTTGAAGTCCCGACAAAGTCCTGATCATACCACGCTCTGGAACCAGCCCTGACTTAGCTCGTGGGGCCTTCTGATTTCAAAACCCAATAATGCCGATCGGAAAGGGGTAGTGGGAAACGTAGGCCGAGCCCCCAAAGGGCACGGCAAATGGTGACATTTCAAAGTCTTGGCATTACAAGCCAAGCGAGAAGTCGGCTCTGCCGCCGCCGGTCTGGCGGCACGAAGCAGGTTTTTATTTAGAACTCATCTGCATTTTAAATCAGCTTGTTCCGCAATTAGGACTGCTTTGTAAGATGCAAATGAAAACATGTCCTAATAAAAAAGGATCAACAAAATATGCGGACTCTTGTAACTTAATGATAGCCTAAAGTGAATGTTAGCATCTACAGGACATAAAAACAGCGACAGTGAAAACAGCCGACTGAGGTCCAAGAGCTGCTTCTCTCTACTGGGTTATGTCTCACAGTTCGATATGTTCTGAAGATGTTTCGGCCTTTGTACATCTAACTCCACATTTCTCAGACTGCAGCAGGAACGATAGGGGGGGGGGGGATCAGCATCATGCCGACACCGTGATGTCACTTCTGGTTAGGGCTGCCATTCCCCGGGTTCACTAGACTCTGAAAATGGGCTGCACCTAAAAAGCTC
This sequence comes from Lepidodactylus listeri, assembly GCA_029233225.1. Classification (NCBI taxonomy): domain Eukaryota; kingdom Metazoa; phylum Chordata; class Lepidosauria; order Squamata; family Gekkonidae; genus Lepidodactylus; species Lepidodactylus listeri. The sequence goes on from JARCFY010000013.1 coordinate 11,017,594, forward strand.
CCCGCTAATAGAAAAAGAATCGTATGTAGTAAGAGTATAAATGTTCCACCAATGAAAATTCACCAACGGTAATAGCACAACATTACAGTCAAACGTCATTAACTTTGCAAGTGGACTCACAGAATTTACAAAAACACAGTAGCCAGATAAATAGGATGCAATCAAGCAAAATCTAACAATACAAAGGCCGAGACGTCCTATAGAAAAGGGAACTAGAACATGAAGAGATTACAAAACATTGTGTACAGTCTGACAGCGAATAACAGCGATATAAGGTCCCGGTCTAGTTTCCTTGTTTCCATAAGAATTCTTCTTCAGTCGCTATTACAGTGTGTTGAATGAAACACTGTAAAAAAACACTCTCAAAACCTCCTAAGGGAATGACCTGTGATGATAGTCTCCCGGTCTCCCGGGTCTGGGATAATAAGCTTACAGTGCCATCAAAGAGAAACATATACTCCACCATCAATCCGGCTCAGCCTGCTGACAATTCAAAAGTGGGATGTTCTCAAATGGGGATGTGGAGTTTGTGTATTCCCCAGGTTCAAGCAAGGAATCCCCAGGTTTTGGGGGCTATTGCCTGACACCAGCCAGCTGGCAGGTGGGGGAAACCCTGCCCTCAAACAGAAACATCACTGTGCAACGGCATACGACGATGCTCCGGCTTTTGGGCAAAACACTCTGGTTTGACCCTGATTTTACTGTAGAGTTTTGCTCTCGATGTCCCTGCCCACTCCCAGAATGTGATGTGATGCCCGATGTGATGACGTCCCTGCCCACTCCCAGAATGCCCCCTGGATCCCAGTGCAGGCACGATGAAGGGACCTGGCAGCCATAATTCTGGTGCAAACCTGGAAGTGATGTCGCTGCAAGGCAGTAATACTTCAGGATTCAACTGAAACTCTATGACCCCACTTCTGCCTTTGTCTCTTAAGTGATGTTGTGGCATTGGTGTGACTCCGATTGTGAAGACACCACTCCCCACATTTCCCCCTGTGCCCACACTGAACATGGCGGTTTTACTTTGCATTTGTGACTACTTGACCTGGCCTCGCTGAATTTGTCAAGTTCCTTTTGAAAGCCATCTAAAAGTGATGCTTGTTGTCACATTTTGACATACATTTATTATTAGTAGTATTAGTAGTAGTAGTAGTATTAGTAGTAAAGATAAAGGTAAAGGTTTCCCTTGCTCAAAAGTCAATCGAATGCAACTGTAGGTGGTGGTGCTCATCTCCGTTTCCAAGCCAAAGAGCCAGCGCTGTCTGAAGACTTTTCCATGGTCATGTGGCCGGCATGACTAAACGCCGAGGCTCACAGAACGCTGTTACCTTCCCACTGAAGCAGTACCTATTTATCTACTTGCAATCTCTTGCTTTCGAACTGCTAGGTTGGCAGGAGCTGGGGCCAGAGACGGGAGCTCACTCCATCACGTGGCACTTGGGTCTTAGCCATCAAATCACAGTTGACTTAAGGGAACCCCCGTATGGTTTTCAAGGCTTTTGCTCAACAAGGCTTCTGATGGGCCACTGGAAATCTGATTGGCTGTGCAGATTTTTGAAAATGTTGCTTTGGCAGCAGCTCCCACCACAGCACAAGGATCATCCCTGTCTGACTGGAGGTAAGCTGCAGCAGACATTTTGTGGCTGGCTCCACTCCCTGCAGCAGGTACTTCATGGCAGCCATTTTGGGATGGCAGCCATTTTGAAAGAATTTCAAAAGTGCTCACAGGATCAAAGAGGTAGGAAACCTGCTCTAACCACTGTACCACACTAGCTCCACAGACTCCCTCATGGACCACGCAGGCCACCTTCTGGATCACAGCTGCTCCAGACACATTTTATGCATTTCCCTCCACGCCTAAGGCCTAGAATCTTTTCTTTATTGTCAATGGTGGCTTTATTTTTAACAAAAGTTCATATTTGTCCAGCATACTAATCTTCTTTTTAGACAGGAGATGCTATTCTGAAAGACAGACCTTGGGGGTGAAACAGCCTACCAGGTCTAAACGCAACAAGTCATACTTCTGCACAGTGGAAAGAACTAGAGAGCAGGTACTGGGGGAATTAAGTTTCTGGTAATTAAAATGCAGCAGAGAAAGATTAAATTTGTGCACGCTTTTTTTTTTTTAAAGAAAGCTGTTCTCGAGCTCTCAATCTTTTATATTTAAATTTCTAAGTACCATATGCTCTGTTGGTACCTGGGGACTTTCTCGGTCTCTCGTACTTCTTTTCCTTACTCCATTAAATCAGGGATGGATAACTGCGAGACCAGAATCCAGAACCACCATTCCTTTTCTGCTATCCCAGGATGGTCTTTGCATTCAAAAATTTCACAAAAGAAAATGCAAACGCTCCTGTGTTCTTGCAAATGTCCTTATTTTCACACCAAGGATGCTTCCAGCAAAACACTTCCGAAAGAGCTTCCCTGCTTGCTGTAAATTAGAATTATTTATTATGCAATAATGAGTCCTGAGCTGGCTTCTGAAACAGAGGGAAAAGAATGCTTCATATCACATCAGATGTGGTTGTACTTGTTACAAAAAACAACAACAACAACAAACAGCTGCAATCCAAACATCTTCAGCCCAGGCTAGTTATGGGGGAAGGAAAGAAATGCCAGCAACTCACTGGCGTTTTCTACCCAGGCAACCCACAACCTATCAGCTCAGGGCACCACGGTACCCACCAAGTGCTTCTAGAAAGTGGGAAGGGCCAGGTAGGGCTAGGGTTGCCGGGTCGGGGATGGGAAATACCTGGAGATTTTTTGGGGGGTGGAGCCTGGGGAGGGTGGGGTTTGGGGAGGGGAGGGACTTTAGCAGGTTATAATGCCATAGCATCCACCTTCCAAAGCAGCCATTTTCTCCAAGGGAACTGATCCCTGAAATCTAGGTTTGCCACTGCCAGGTCCTCACAGCTTGACAGCAGGGGGATTGGGGGGGGGTCTTTCCAGGAGTGGGAGGAAATGATGCAATGACGCCATGTGGAAGTGACAGCGTCACGTCAGGAATGTCACACGGTGATGCCCTGCATTTAGGGCAAAACTCTATGGTACCATGTACCAGCTACCAGCAATGTCAGTCTTGATTTACGAAGTAATCCTGTGGGGTCCCATTAAAGAGAAACTCCGTCCCCGCCTGCTCTGCTCCTAAGGGCAAACTAGCTAAATGACAATCCCGTTTCACACAAGCTTTGTCAAAGAAGAGACTCTCTGTATATTCATAACAATTCAAAACACATGTTTCAGTGGATGTGAGGGCGATCTGGCTGCGACATCTGTCACCCCATTGATCGCCAGGGTTGATGTTTCAGTCACTGGACTTCTGCTGCTGGGACTCCTGCAATTCTCAGCTTCTCACACCTCTTGGATCAAGCAGTATCACCCTTCAGAACTACCTCCCCTCAGTCAAAGGAGAGGTTCTTTGCCCTCTGAGCTACCCCACGGTCTTTTATCCATTTATTTCATGTATATCTGTGCTGCTCTTTCCGTTGGGGACACAAAGCAGTTTATATCACTCTCTTCTACTCCTCTTTATTCTCACAACAATCCTGAATACCTGTATTTTTGGATGTGTGTCACTTTATAATAAGGAACACTGACCACTGAGGAAGGCCCATAGGGGCCGAAACGTGTATGGGCCTTAGCTCATAAGTTTTATCCATCAATTTGATATGCACTGCAATTAGTTCTTAATGAACCTAGTTTTAAATGTCTGATACTTGGACTCTTTTAATTTAATTTTGTTTTATTTATGTGTACACCCTAATAAATGTCTATATTTTTCATTATAATTCTTTTGTTAGCTTGACCCTCTCGGTTCGCATCCACCCCCAAATCTCCAGGAATTTACCAACCTAGAGCTGACAACGCTAGTTATACTTTCTAAATCATTTGCAGTCAGTGGGTTTAGAAAGGTGTATGTAGGACTAGCCAACTCCGAGCTGGGAAATTCCTTGAGATTTGGAGATGCGGCCTGGGGAGGATAACCATCGCATTTGCCCTTCAAATCGGCCATTTTCTCTGGGGGAACTGATCTCGGTGGTCTGGAGATCAGTTGTAATTCCAGGAGATCTCCAGGTACCACCTGGAGATTGGCAACCCTAGGGATCACTTTATTTAAGGTGGTTACACTAGTGAGTGCACAGAAAATGCAAAATCCAAACCAAAGACTTCCAGGTCTGCATATCATTCTTCCAACTGCAATTGTTTGCATTACCTAAAGTAAGCTTATAAATACAGCTAGGAAAGGGGGAAGGATTAAGCAGCTCTTCACTTTCTGTCTCTTCTTCTCCTTCTCCTTGTTCTCCTTCTCTGCCTAGAAGAGAAGCAAGGACTCTCTTGTGCTCCCTGGAATTATGTAAGGAAGGCACTACTGTTCCCCTCCGAGTGATTAGAAATAATTACACTGTGCTGAGAACCTCTTGCACTGCTGTTTGCAACCGTCCCTGGGGAGATCACATCAAACTAATACAGGCCAAAGGTGAACCCAGCGGCGGATGAAGCTCATCTGTCAGTACTTTGCATTGGTAAGCTGCCAGTCTGGGTGCATCCTTAGGCTAATAAGTCAGACCACAGAACAAGTGGAACATAGTTCAAGAGGGGAAACGCTTTCCCTACAGGGTAGACAATCATTTCTCTTTATGCCGTCAAATACGTTTGGCTAGAGATTTTCTTTTCCCCTCTTTGTTTTGCCAAAGGAAAAGAACTCGTAAAACCCGTGCGCACCACGAGCGGCAGGCCTTATTTCAGGCTGTCTGTGACCCTCCAGCCACACTGTCCTCTTTGAAACACTGCTGAAACATATGCTAGCAATCGCATTTGGGGTTTAAAATGCTTCGTTTGGGGGCCACACTGTGTCCATTGTTCATGGTTTGCAACCTGATTATTCAGCTTCTGACCCCAGTAGTATGCCTGGGGTTGCCAGCTCTGGGTTGGGAAATACCTGGAGATTTCGGGGATGGAGCCTGAGGAGGGTGGGATTTGGGGAGGGGAAGGGCTTCAGTGAGGTATAATGTGGCCATTTCCCTTCCAAAGTGGCCATTTTCTCCAGGTGAACCGATCTCTATCACCTGGAGATCAGTTGTAATCCCAGGAGATCTCCAGCCACTACCTGGAGGTTGACAACCCTAAATACACCCCAGCACATCAAAGTGCTGCTTACTTCACAGGCCGGTATGGCAGTTGTGTGATTCCCATGGCAAGAAATGTCCATTTTGAACTAGTGTACTGAAGGCCAAACAGGACGGGGTGATGGAAAATCCATGACTGAATTCCCCGGACGTTTGTATTAGTAAATAGCACCAATGGGAGCCCCTGATTGGATCCGGGTTGTACTGAGGAGTATGGTTTTGCTAACTTCAGAGCAGCCCCCCAAATCTGACATGTAGCCTGGAAGAAGAAATGTTTCACACAGCAGACAGAATAGCAGCTCTGCATTCATGTGTGAAGTCAACAAAATAGCAAAATAAAACCAAAGGAGCAGTATTAACCCACTCCCTCTGCCCTTTGCATGGCAGCCTCAGCCCAAATCAGAAGCCCACATGGCTTCTTTCTAACAATTTAAAACTGTCTGGGAGATCCATTCGTGGATCTTCCAGCCTCTTGTCTAGTTTGCTCTTGGCTGGGTCCACGCATCATTGGGTGCTGCACTATGGCTATGTTTACTTAAATTTGCTTCATTTATACCCGACTTTTCTCCCCAATGAGGACCCAAAGTGTCTTCCAACATTCTCCCCTTCAGTATTTTATCCTCACAACAACCCTGTGAGGCAGGTCAGGGTGAGAGTGGGCAACTGACCCGAGGTCACCCAACGAGCTTCCATGGCGGAGTGGGTTTCCGACATACTAGTCTGACTCTCTGGCCGCTACTGTTGGCATAATTCACTTGCTGACGGCCTCACACATGCAGAGGAAAATCCAGGAATTGAATGGTCAAGACTGGGCAACTTCCAACATGATATGAATCCATCTACTGAGCCAGGGGGGTGGCAGAAGCTCAGTGCCACAGAGGCACATAGGGGTACATCCCAAGAGACCCTGTTGCTCCTATCAAGGCATGGCACCGTACCATGGGTCACCCACATCTGGAGCACTCTGTCTAACTTCATCTCCTCGGCTAAAAGAATACCAGTGTTCTCGCATTGGCCTTGGATCTAGCAGCTGAACTAAGGACCTTCTTCAGGTGGGCAGCCGTGTTGGTCTGAAGCAACAGAACAAAGTTTGAGTCCAGTGGCGCCTTTAAGACCAACAAAGTTTAATCCGGGGTACAAACATGAAAGCATATACCCAGAATTAAACTTTGTTGGTCTTAAAGGCGCCACTGGACTCAGACTTTGTTCTAAGGCTCTTCTGAGTTTTGGAAATTCTTAACGGTATGGCACACGGGAGCTGAATTTGGACGGTGCAATGGAAAGCATACAGATCCGAGGCCTGGCGATGTGTTAACAAAAACGATCCGTTTAAGTGGGAAGGAGATATATTTGGAAATGAAGGATTTTGAACTTGCGCACCAACCAAACAACTGTCAGAAGTCCAGGGTTTGCCCTTGCCGTTTGCCTTCTCCCCCACTACGAGGAGCTATTTCCTCACATCCTTGGAAACATGACATACCTATTTTTGATGAGACAGATCTTCGAGAGTGTGCTGGAGGGAACTCACCGTTCCAACCAAGCAACCCTCAAGCAAGGAAGAGTCGAAGACGCTGGACTTCTCACGCTCCAAAAATAAAATTAATTACCATCTCCATGGTGGATCGGGGGCACTCGCAAATATTTCCCAAGGTTTACCTTATTGAGATGCACAAAGGAGGGATACGGGCGAGAGAACAGAGGAAACCGGCCGTTGTCATGGCAACGGGGCCCAGCAGGTAAGAAAGAGACCTGTCCTGTAATGCACATTCGGGGAGAGAGAAACACTGCAGATACTTTGAAGAGTCAGGGAAAGGGCGCTAACCCCACCTGCTTAGAGCCAGTCTAATTTGGGACCCCCTGCTAAGACACTGTGGCCTTCCTATGATGCTCGAGGCAGGGTGGGGGAGAACGTGTATTCTCTTCAGTGCTTCTGAAGCCTTCTTAATCTCACAGCTGGAGAGAAGAAATGCCTACTCCAGCGGGTGTACACATGGTGGAAAGCCCCACTGTGTTAGGATTTACTCCCCAGGATGTACGCGCAGGATTGTGGCCTCAGCCTAGTAAGTCACGTGTTGCCAGGTCTCTGAAGCGCTCTTGAAGCCCAAAAGTAAACAGGGGAGTTCAGCATTATCCCCTGCAACTGGCAGACAATTTTTACTGACAGAAGTTGGGGACTCGAGAATAATCTCTTAGGAGGAGGTATACGATTATTAAAATACATTAGTTTGGTGTAATGGTTAAGAGCAACGGACTCTAATCTGGATAACCGGGTTCGATTCCCCGGTCCTCCATATGAAACTGGTTGGGTGGCCTTGGGCCCGTCATAGCTCCTTCAGAGCTCTCTCAGCCCCTAAAAACAAGTCTAGCTCACCCACTAGCATAACGCTCAGAACTAGAACTTGCGGCTGCCAGACAAACGCTAAGAGCTGGAACGTGCAGCTGCCAGACAATCTTCAGATCTCCAGACTATTCTACACACAATTAATTCATTACTAAAATACCCTACAAATCTTCCCTTCCCAAATATTATAAGCTCTCAGAGGCCTAAGAATGCCAACCTCCAGGTGGGAGCTGGGGAGACCCTGGAATTTCAGGTTGTCTCCAAATTGCACAGATCAATTCCCCTGGAAAAAATGGGTGCTTTGGAGGGTGGATTATGTGGCATTGTACCCCACTGAGGCTTCTGTCTCCATCCCCAAATCTCCAAGAATTTCCCAACCTGGATCTGGAGACCCTATCCCCCCATCCTTTGCCGGTGGCCAGCGGCCCTATTTCCCCATCCCCTTTGACCCTCCCCTTCAACTTACTCTTGGTGATGTATTTAGTATATATATTACAGTGGAACAGTCCATTCCGCCCTTCTAATATTGGTGTGTTCTGGGTTAGTCTCATGGGATGGAATTCCTGCTCAGTTAGTTCTGTTTGTTAGTTAGAACCGAGGACCGCATGAGCTCCCTAGCCCTGAAACCATTTGCTCCCATCCCTGTATTTTCTTGCTAATAAATGGATATTGTTTTGAACACCCACTGTCTGCTGCGTGAGAGTGGGAACCTGGATGACTACCCTATTCCTGATCTGTAAGCAAAAGAGACCATTTCAGAGCCAAACTAGACATGATGACATTCCCGAGTCCAACATGGGCACACCTCTGCCATTTTAGGCATGAAATTCCCTCTGTTTACAAAAGTCATAGGGGCCTGATCCTGATCAAGACTGTGGCATGGGAGGAGGGGTGTCTGTCCCCCCCCCAAAAAAACCCAGCCAGTTTGGTGTAGTGGTTAAGAGCGTGGAGAATCTGGGAGAACTGGGTTTGATTCGCCACTCCTCCACATGCAGCTGCTGGTGCAACCTTGGGACAGTTACAAGTTCTTTCAGGGCTGTTTTCTCAATGGCAGTTCTCAGAAGAGCTCTCCCAGGCCATCCTGCCTCACAGGGTGTCTGTTGTGGGGAGGGGAAGGGAAAAGATTGTAAGCCGCTCTGAGACTCATCTGAATAGAGAAAGGTGGGGTATAAACACAATCTCCTCCTCCTCCTCTTCTTCTTGAAAGGGCATGGGGGGGATTCAGTGGCAGAGCATGTGCTTGGCATGCAGAAGGTCCCAGGTTCAATACTCAGCATCTCCAGTTAAAAAGGATCTGATTGTGGTGGTGGTGGTGGAAAGTGCCGTTAAGTTGCAGCCTGCGTAGGCTTTTCAAGGCAAAAGATGCACAGAGGTAGTTTGCCTGCTACTGCCTGCCTCTGCGTAGCAACCCTGGACTTCCTTGGTGGTCTCCCATCCAAGTAGTAACCAGGGCCAACTGTGCTTAGCTTCCGAGATCTGCTGAGATCTGGCTAGCCTGGCCCATCAGGTAGTAGGTGATGTGAAAGACCTCTGCCTGAAGGACTGCTCCCAGTCTGAGTAGACAGTACTGGCTGTATGGATTGATGGTCTGATTCAGTATAAGGCAGTTTTTATGTATGCGTAGGGAAGCAGACTGAGAGGGCAGGAAGATTTCAGGATTTAAGGAATAAAACCAGAATGAATGTAAGGCAGGCCAGGACAATTTGGATCCTCGACTTCTACCCATGACAAGTCAAGCAAGCAATATCTTCTGCCTGCTGCCCTCTTGGTGAAGCCCGTGGCCTCAGTGACCCTAGGTTGGGGCACTCTCTCCAAGTCTGGATTTGGGCACAATTGCCGTGGCCCAAGCAGTAGACAGCTGGAAGTCTAAGACTGACAAGATGTCAGCGCTCCCATATGGCGTTTACCCCCGCCGTTGCCATGTGTGCATTGCACGCCGAGGGATGCATCTTGCTGCTCGCCCTTTACTTAATGAGCAAGCTGTGAGGATCCAGGTTAATGGTTTATTGATCAAAGGTATTGTACAACATAGAAACATACCAGTTATTTTTACCCCCAATTAAGAACTTCTGGATCACTTTTCTTTCCTTCAAAATATCACCAGCTCCTTCAACATCCCACAATTCCCTCCATTTTATTTTTGAAAGGCGACGATCATGTTTTGGCTGAAGCCAAGAGAACTAACTTGAGACCTAGGGTTCCCAACCTCCAGTTAGTGGCTGGAGATCTCCCACTAATACAACTGGAGCTCCAGATGACAGAGATAAGTTCACCTGGAAAAAATGGCCACTTTATAAGGTGGACTCTATGGCATTATACCCCCTTGAAGGGTCCCCAATCCGCTGGTCCGGATAAAGTCAGTGGGGGGAACCCCGCCCCTAAAGTGCCCAGTTTGGGCCGACGTGCCCAGTGCGATGACATCACCCGGAGGTGACATCATGGCACCAGCATGTCGCCAGCTGATGCTCTAGCACTCAGCCTGAAAACTCTATGGTACCATAGAGTTTTCAGACTGATTGCTAGAGCTTTGTCCGGCGACGTGCCCAATGTGATGATGTCACTTCTGGGTGACGTTATCGTGATGCAAATATCCTGGAACGGGACCAACTCTCCCCCGCTAAAAAAGGTAAGCCACTTGGCAACCCTACCTTGAAGTCCCTCCCCTCCTCAAATCCCACCCTCCTTAGGCTCCACCCCCAGCATCTCCAGGTATTTCCCAACCTGGAGCTGGCAACCCTATAAGATCACACTCAATTTATTTAATTAATTAATTAATTAATATCCCACCTTTCTCCCCAGCAGGAACTCGAAGCAGCTTACATTAGTCTCCTTTCTTCCGTTTTGTCCTTGCAATAACCCTGTGAGGTAAATTAGGCTGAGCGTGTGTGATTGGCCCAAGGTCACCCAGCAAGACTTCCATGGCAGAGTGGGGATTCGAACCTGGGTCTCCCAGACCCTAGTTCGACACTTTAACCACTACACCATGCTGCAGTTCGGCAAATTACGGTTCAAAGAATGGCTGACAACAACCCGTAAGACTCAAACACAGACACACAGAGACACACACATGTACAAAGCTTATTCCAAACACTAGGAACTTATGTTGCAACTGTTGTTCGCTCCACAACATTCTGCAGGACGCTGCAAAAGAACACAATTCTCACCTGGGCTGGCAACCTTTGTGACTCTGTTTCCTGTTCACACAGACCACAGATAAAGCATCCGGTCTCTCCTTGGATTCTTTCAGACATCAGCCAGATCCCAAACTGACAGACATGACCACGTCTTCCTGGAAGCCTCAACCAAGAATTTGTGGGTGGAGCCTGGAGAGGGCGGGATTTGGGGAAGGGAGGGAGCTCTGCAGGGCATAATGCCATAGAGTCACCCTCCAAAGTAGCCATTTTCTCCAGGTAAGTTGATTTCTGTAGTATGGAGAACTGCTGTAGTTCCAGAGCTCCAGGTCCACCTGGAGGTTGGGAACCTGACTGAGACCTTTGGAGGAGAAACAGGATTGCCAGCTCTGGGCTGGGAAAGACCAGGAGATCTGGGGGTGGAGCCTGGGGAGGGCAGGGGGAGGGGAGGGGAGGGGAGGACTTCAGCAGGCCCACCTCCCAAGGCAGCCATTTTCTCCAGGTGAACCGATCTCGGTGACTTGGAGATCAGTTGTAATTCCAGAAGATCTTCAGCTACCACCTGGAGGTTGACAACTTTAGGCTCAACCCCCATGTTGCAGGCTCTTATGGCAATTTTAAGACCACTTTAAAGTGGCAGCAGTGTTCCCACGGCAGCCACGAGGCCCTAAGCTGCAAAGTATCAACAGAACCCTTTGCCGTGCCACTTGTTTGAACAAGAAACAGCTCAGCTTCTTGCAACAGGCACAAATGCAACCCCCACAAACACTGCTCATCACCAACTGGTGGAAGAAGAAGAAGAAGGTGATGATGATTTATACCCTGCCCTTCTCTTGGAGTCTCAGAGTAGCTTATAAACTCCTTCCCCCACACCCAACAGACAACCTAAGAGAGCTCTTTTCAGAACTGTCCTTGAGAGAACAGCTCTCAAAGAACTTGTAACTGACCCAAAGTCACACCAGCAGCTGCAAGTGGAGGATTGGGGAATCAAACCCGGTTCTCCCAGATTAGAGTCCGTGCACTTAGCCACTATACCAAACTGCATAACGTGAAGCAAACTTACCAGCTGAACTTTCAGCCAAGCTTCCCTTACTGAACAAAGCCTGGGGATTAACCTCAAAACGTCACCAGGTAATTCCAGGTCAAGTGGAGCCAGCGAGTCCTGGTCCCCAAAGGTCACAGCACGAGCTGCACCCAGTATTCCTGAAAGCAGGTCCCTCGGCCATGCATTAAAAAACAAACAAGCAAGCAAGCAAATCCACACATAGCAGCCCAGACCATTTGGCCCCTCTGGAAAGGCACCCAAGCCGAGTGCCAGAGTGTCTTCTTCTCTCCCCCTCCTGTGCCCGTGTGCTGCCAGCGCACGCTGTTCAATTAAAATTAATCTTCCTTGCTGGCTGGTGCTGACCTTTCCAGAGAGTGCTTGGAAACAGAACAACACTCCCCCGGGGGCTGAGTGAAGAGGTGGGGCCTTGCAGCATGCAATACCTCCTTAGTCACTGGACAAGAGAAAACAAGCAGTCTAGCACCAAAAAAAAAGTTAAAAAAAAAAAGAAATAAGCAATGCTCTTCAGACGTTGTTTCAGCCTCAAGGGTTTTCTTCAGTATCACAGTCTGAAAATGCCAGGGTGCAAATCCCAGCTGTTTAGGGTTGCTAACTCTGGGTCGGGAAATCCCTGGGGATTTGGGGGTGAACACCCATGAAGATGCCTTATCCTGAATCAGACCCTTGGTCTATCGCGGTCAGTCTTGTCTCCTCAGACTGGCAGCAGATCTCCAGGGCCTCAGGTGAAGGTCTTTCACATCACCTACTGCCTGGTCCTTTTTAACTGGAGGTGCCAGGGATTGAACCAATGCTCCCTCTTAGCTGTGGAGTCTTGTGAGCAAAAATCCTGCTTTGTGAGCAGCAGGCATTAAAGTTGTGAGCGAGCCGTTTGGCTACTGCAGAAATCAGTTTGCTCTGGAGCCCATCCTTCCCGAGCAAAGACAAAAATGTGTGAGCCGGAGGCTAAAAAACTGTGAGCTAGCTCACACTAACTCAGCTTCGAGGGAACACTGCCTGGGACCTTCTGCGTGCCAAGCAGATGCTCTACCACTGAGCCAAAGTCCCTGTCAAAGCCCGGGAAAGGCAAGCTTTGTGGAGGGAAGGGAAAGGACTTCCACAGGGGATAATGCCACAGAGTCCTCCCTCCCAAGCTCCCATTTCCTCAAGGGGAACTGGTTGCTGCAGTCTGGAGAGCAGCCGTCATTTTGGGAGATCTCTAGGACCTGCCTGGAGGTTGGCAACCCTAACACTTCACAAATGCACACATGTGCGCACACGCACACACACACCCACACCCCAGACACTGGAGAGGGGTTGCCTGTACAGTTGGGTCATGCCTGATGATTCTAAAGGTTCCATGATTCATTGCATTTGATGATCCAATATGTTGTAGTCCCCATTCAGGCAAAAATACTCCCCACCCCATTGGAACCCGGGAGGGACTGGAAGCAAGTCCACAGGTCCTCAGGAGCATGTACTCCTTTGCTCTCCATCTCCTCCTGGTCCCCTCCCCCCATGGGGAGAAGTGACTGTTCATTAAGAGTCATGGCTTTATATACGTGCGACTGATACAAGCTGGGTCATCTCAATGAGCCTCCGGATCTGTCAAAGGCTAATTTGCTAGATCTGGCTCCAGCCTCACTCACATGTGAATGGTTTCTAGTCACGTCGGCTACTAGCCATGATGGATATCTACTCCCTCTAGGACCAGAGGCAGCATCCCTCTTTCTATCAGTTGCTGGGGAGTTTGAGCGGGAAGATGCAGTTACAGCCGTCCTGCTTGTGGGCTTCGTAAAGCCAACTGGTTGGCCACTGTGTGAACAGAATGCTGGAGTAGATGGACCACTGGTCTGATCCAGCATGGCTCTTCTTATGTTCTCCTGTTTTTTTTTAAATCATGCCATGGGTCTAGTGAGGTCAGCATTGTCCACTCAAACTGGCAGCAGCTCTCCAGGGTCTCCAGCAGAGGTCTTTTACACCACATCCCACCTGGTCCTTTCAACTGGAGATCCTGGGGATTGAACCAGTGACCTTGGGACAGAAAGCAGATGCTGTACCACAGAGCAGTGGCTCCCTGATTTGCCAGGCTCTACCTTAACTGAACCTTCTGGTCCCTCCAGGGGCTTTTTTTTAAAGTCAGCCATACTGACAACGGTTTGTAAATAGAATTTCGTGCTTTGTTTTGTGAAGAAGAAAAAAAATCTTCATGCTGCATTAAAGACAAAAGAGAAAATAATGGTTTCTGAAGCTAATTCACATCTGGCTTTAGGGAGGCATTTGCAAACTGATTTAGGGCTCGGCTGTGCTGCTGGTGTAGCGGGGACTGTCAAGCTGGTTTCCAAGCCACAGACCTTCTCCAAATTCTCTAGCCAGCTTCTCCGATTCAATTTCAAGAACAGGAACAAATGGGTAATGAGAAATGCCCAGGGCAAAGGCCTGTCAAGTCTTAATTGTTGAAAAATAAAATAAAACAAAGCCAATTGCCAAGCCTGGAGAAATGAAAGACTTAGGGCGGAGGGGAGAACTGACCAAGGGCCGCACGTCCATGGCATCCTAATCTGGGAGAACCAGGTTTGATTCCCCACTCCTCCACTTGCAGCTGCTGGATGACCTTGGGCAAGCCATAGTTCTGGCACAGAACCCTCACTACCAGCCAGTGTTCCCTCTAAGCTGAGTTAGTGTGAGCTAACTCACAGTTTTTTAATCTCTGGCTCACACATTTTTGTCTTCGCTCAGGAAGGATGGCTCCAGAGCAAACTAATTTATGCAGTCACCGAATCACCTGCTCACAACTTTAATGCCAGTAGCTCAGAAAGTAGAATTTTTGCTCACAGGACTTCACAGCTTAGAGGGAGCATTGCTATCAACTGAAAAGAGCAAGAGTCCAGCAGCACCTTAAAGACTAACAAAATCTGTGGCAGGGTAAGAGCTTTCGTGAGTCACTGCTCACTTCTTCAGTGGGAAAGCCAGGTGCAGAATTCAAGGGTCAAGGGAGGATGACAAGAAAACCTTAGCAATTGTGTGGAGGGTCTGAGCATGCAATACACTTCATACGATACACCAGGGTTGCCCTGCGTGGTGCCTGTGGACATTTCCCTGGGCACCTGCCATATGCTTAAGGAAAGTAGGTAGGGCAATTGTGAAGGCCAAGCCAGTGAGTGGTAGCCTTCATAAAAATAAAAGGGCTTTTCACTTGGATCCTTCCTACTGCTTTCTAGAGGAGGATCCAGGATCAGATAAAAAGGAACAGCTGTGCGGTCATGGGGGCTAGGGACTACCAGAGCAAAAGAGTGCCCTTTGCTCTCCTTTGGTGGTCTTCTTTCTTTGTATGTTTCGTCTTCCCTTTCCTTCATTCGCCATCTTCTTGGGCTTCTTCTGTGCATGTCTGTGTGAGCAGGTGTGACTGGCTCTACCTCCCGTGACAGCCATTTTCCACTGGCACCCTTTGTCGAAATCCCGAAGGTGCCCACAGGCTCAAAAGGTTGGAGACCCTTGCAGTACACACCAGCCAGCTGTAATGTACAGGAAGACGGTTTTGCTATCCCGTTGGTAAAGAAAGAGGCTGAGAAAGCAGGGTGGCTTGACTAAGGCCCTCCGGTGAGTTTGTAGCAGAGGCACAATTCAAGCTGCAGTCTCTCCAGTTTGTGGCTCAGCGACTGTGTTACCTCAAAGAGTCTCGGGGTACTCGATGAACATGTCTGAGCCAGACTCTGAGCTCAGGTCTTTACACACCCCTTACAGGATAATCATGGCTATGACCGCCTCCTCTGCAAACTCTTTGCCAAGGCAACAACACAGTACAGCATGATGCTACCGTGATCCACGCGAGTTGTGAAGGCCAGAGTGAAGCCTCTCTAAACCTCGTTCAAGGTGTACTGAATTGCAAGGCTTGGAATGGTTGAGCCTGTTTTTAGATCATCCCCCTTTGCTACATTGTTAGATGTGTACCTAAAAATGTAAAATATGAATGTGACAATGCCTGTATCATAAAAGTCAGAATACAACAAGGGTCCTTTTAGATCAGGCCTTCTATTCCATCACCTATTATAGCCAGCAGGATGATTTATGCAGGGCAAGAAGATAATGACCTCCCAGTGTTGTTTATCCTTAGCATTTGGAAGATACACTTCTACTGTACATAGCAGAGAGCTAAATTGGGCTGCATCTCTCTTTAAAGCAGACGTTTGGAAGGAAACCTAGCTATAGAATGTGAAATTGCCTTAAACTGAGCTCTATAACTCAAGGGCTGTCCTGGAAGTTGGTTCTGCTTTTAAAGAACATGTCTTTGTTCCTTTACAATGCTAGAAGAGAGCAAAAACTGAATGGAGGTTAAAGGGTTAACACCCCTCCCCCATTCTCCTGCATGACCACAAGGCAAACTGAGGTCACACACAGCCTGCAGTTTGCTTGTTATGAATGGAGGAGAGCTCATCTATTTCCGCTCTCTCCAAGAAGTCATCTCTCTGAGCTGTCCATGGTGCTGACCAATGAATCTGTTCGCCACTCGCTTCCTCCATCCCGCCCCTCCCCCAAGCAATGTGCTATCTGCCTCCATTGCCAATTACCAGCAGCAGGTGCCACCTGTTTTTTCTGCCCATAGGTGCCCAGGAAAGACTTCTCCTGCCAGTGCTGGCACAGCCCAACTGACACAGGAGAAAGACACAAGCTTGAGTGCACGAAGGCTAATCAATTTAGTCCGAAAGAGACACGAGTTCAAACGATAGCACGCCTCTGCCTGATGTTCGGGATATTACTTACGCCATAGCTTCCAATTACCAATAGTACTATGAGAGGAAGCCCAAAGGAACAAACAGCAGTCTGGGTCTGCCTATGTATGTGCATAATTAAAAAGGAACGTGTCAAATATCAGCGTAAACTGTTTCAGGGTTTTAATGAGATGTCGTAATGAGCCTGGATTTTTAGTTAACATCCCCGAGAAGACAGCTGTTATGAGCTAATGTTGCATAACAGGTACTTAAAAAAAATATTTAACAACATTCCTCCTTTCCCGTCTTCTTTTAATGATGTATTTTTCATCAAGCACAATGGATAGCCTTCTGGAGAGTTAATCTACAGCCACTGCCCAATGCTTTTTGTTTCGTTTTGTTTCATGACCCTTTCCCTTGGGAGGTGCCTCCCATCCAAGCAGTGGCCAGGACGGGGCCTGCTGATTGTCAACCTCCTAATAAAGGAAAGTCACAGTCCCAAGAACACAAAACCAACGACCAAAGGAAACTGCAAGAGTGCTATCTGTTCCATTAGAATTATATAAGTACACACATGCAAACATTAAAGATCGCTAACGCCTTCAATCTTTGTATGCCCGTGGTCATTTTTCTCCTCTTCCTCTTGAAGAATATGTAATCTTTGAAGATATATAGAAGCTGTGTTATTTGCTTTGTGATTAATTCCACGCACAAGAAAGTGGAGACACTTTGATACTATGGTCTACGTTCAGATGACGTTTCCTTCGAAACGAAGACCCATTCTGGAGACCTTCGTCAACTAACCAATCATTTCTATGGACCATTCCTTCAATGATATTCATGCACTACCTCTTTAATGTTTGCATGTGTGTACTTATATAAGTCTAATGGAATAGATAGCATGCTTTTGCAGGTTCCTTTGGTCTTCTGTTTTGTGAATTGTCAACCACCTAGCAACCTGCAGGCCAATGGATAGCAGCAGGGGTCATTTCGAGCAGGAGCTCGAGGGAGCACAGCTCCGGGAGTTGGTGCCAGCCCCTCCCCCTGCGGGGTAATGCCTGCTTGTGCCATGGCTGCAGCAAAATGACCCCATCCCCTGGAAAGGTCCTTGTTCCTCCAACCAGCCTGCTGAAGGCTTCAGCCACCACTGAAGCTATCCTCCCAGAATAGTGGTATTTCTGAGGCTTGGATTAGTCGTGGTCCCCCCCTGCCACTATCTCTCTCTCTCTCCTTTCTTGCCTTCTGACATACTTCTGGTGATGTCAGGTGGTGTAGCATATGCAAATAAGTTATGCTAATGAGTTACGCTAATGAGCTCCTGCACCTCTTTTTCTACGAAATGACCCCTGGATAGCGGAGCGTATCAAAAAGGCAGTCCATGAGTTTTGCCAGTGTGGCGATCCAGCTAGGGTGCTTGCCTAGGATCTGGGAGACCCAGGTTTAAATCCACACACTGCCATGGAAGCTCACTGGGTGACCTTGGGCCAGTCTCAGCCTGACCTACCTCACAGGGTTGTTGTGAGGATAAAGTGGAGGAGAGGAGAATGACCTAAGCCACTTTGGGTCTCCACTGGGGAGAAAATTGGGATATAAATAAAGTAAAAAGCTGCACTGAGCTAACCTGACCCCTAAAGAGAACAAAACAAACAAACGAGAACTTTTATTAGAGTCACATGCAGAAACAGGAAAAAGAAGGCAAATTGTGCATACATTCAAATGCCAAAAGAACTGGCACTCCCAATGGAATAACTGTGGTACGCAGCCTTTAAAGTCAGGGCCGGCCAGTCCACTAGGCACTGCTTGGCAAATGGGGGGGGGGGGCAAGGTGGAGGGGCACCAGCCAGTCTTGTGGCTCCCTCTCCACGCCCAGCCATGGCATTTAGGTCTGCTGCAGTGACAGACAAGGAAACACCTCCTGGTCCCAGTGGGTTCTGCTCTTTTCCTCCCTGCCTGCTCCATCTGGGGTGCGGGGGCAAGGTCTGGCCCTCTCCCTTCCTTCCCTCTCTGCCTCACTTCATCTGGTCACTCCAAAACAGCCTTTCATTCTGGATTGTCTCATCACAGGGTTTCTGAGGCCAGAGTTGGTCAGAAGTGGTTTGCCATGGCTTTCTTCTGCACGGAGCCAACCAGGGTTAGCTGAAGTGGCACTGCTGTTGTCTACCAAAGGGTCCTCCACCAGTGTCCCTTTCCACTACAGCTGCTGCCCGCTAGCTGCTACCCTTCAAGGATTCCTCCACCCCTCTCCCCACTGGGACTGTCCGTTCTCTTCTGCTGATGTGGCCGTTGATCCCTGAAGGGGGGGGGGGATAATGCATCTTAGTCTGGTGCCTCAGCTGTGACCATTCCGCCTGGAGCGATTCTGCTAGGAGTTTAGCCTCCTGACAGAGTTTAAATCCCTTACTGGATTGCTCTCAGCTTCACTGACACACACAAATACCCTCACCATGTTAAGGTAGATTCAGGCGGGGTAGCCGTGTTGGTCTGAAGCAACAGAACAAAGTTTGAGTCCGGGGGCACCTTTAAGACCAAGAAAGTTTAATTCTGCGTGTAAGCTTTCCTGGGCCTGCACGCTTCTTCAGATTCACTGAAACAAGCTTCCTCAAGCCTTACATATTGGGGGGGGGGGGGGGGGGGGTTTAGTTGCCAGGAAGGGCTAGTTGGAGTCAAGATGCATAAGTAACTGAGTGATAAGTATAGCTAAGATAGAATTAAAGCAGTTGGTAAAACCTGGGAATAGCAGCAGATTAGCATTCAAATAAAAGAGTTAACGGAGAGATGTGAGAAATAAGTTTGAGCGTAGTGGCACCTTTAAGACAACGAAGTTTAATTCTGGGTATAAAGGTCCACTAGACTCAAACGTAGTTCTCACATCTAGCCGCCTAGAGCCGCTTGTGTTGGTCAGGCGGGAGATAAATCTAAATAAATAAATAAACAGTTGGCTCTTTTATTTGAATGCTAATTTGCTGCTATTCCCAGGTTTTACCAACTGCCTTAATTCAGTCTGAGCTATACTTATCACTTATGCATCTTGACTCTAACTAGCCATTCCTGGCAACTAAACCCACCCCCCATATGTAAGCCTTGAGGAAGTCTGTTTCAGTGTATCTGAGGAAGTGTGCATGCACATGAAAGCTGATAAGAAGAAGAAGAGATTGGATTTATATCCCGCCCTTCACTCACTTAAGAGTCTCAGATCGGTTTACAAACTCCTTTCCCTTCCCCTCCCCTCCCCTCCCCACAACAGACACCCTGTGAGGTAGGTGGGGCTGAGAGAACTCTTTCCCAAGCTGTCCTTGAGGGAACAGCTGGTCCAGAGCTATGGCTTGCCCAAGGTCATCCAGCCAGCTGCAAGTGGAGGAGTGGGGAATCAAACCCGGGTCTCCCAGATTAGAGTCCGCGCACTTAACCACTACACCAGACTGGCTTAATACCCAGAATTAAGCTTTGTTGGTCTTGACTCTAAATAGACCTTCCTGGTGACTAACCCCTCCCCCCCCCACTCTCTCTTACCTATATGTAAGGTTTGAGGAAGTCTGTTTCAGTGTCTCTGAAGAAGTGTGCGTGCACACGAAAGCTTATACCCAGAATTAAACTTTGTTAGTCTTAAAGTGCCACTGGACTCAAACGTTGCACCATGTTAAGGTGTGTGTCTAAGAAGGTGGGCAGCCACCTGGGGCACCCAAATTCCTTAGGCCAGCCCTGCTCCGAGTACAGTCTTTGCTCCGTCACGCACAGGCATGCTGCTAATGTCTGTACTGGCCCTTGGCTCTTAAAACCGAGATTTGCTCTTCTTGTCTCAGGCATAAATGATTCGAAAGCTGTTCTCCCATCTCATGAAGCATGACCGGATGACACAGGATTTACTCTTAAGTAGGTGTTTCCAATGTGAGCCTTGTTCCTAATGACGAGTGACACATGAATGAGACAGAAGTGACTACTTTCATCCCTCTTCCCCCCATCAGGCAGGTAAAGTCAGAGGAGGGGCGGTGCGCGCGCATGCTACGCACTGATCCCCCTTGCTCCACAGGCAGTCAAAACTGTCTGTCACTCACTCTAATGGACACATTTACACTTATGCCGTGATTCTTTTCCTCTCAGTTTCTCATGCCGCCGCATTGCTATTTAAAACTGGTTCCCATTCCTTCCCAGTGCCGAACCAGCTTCGGTTCTTTGATATAAATGTTTTGACAAGAATACACTTTTGTGCAAGTGGCTCTGAAGGACCGAACGGTAAATGATATCTCTGTGTGAGCAGGAAAGAGAGAGAGAGAAAGAGAGAGCGGTAAAACACTGCTTCTCAAACTCAGCTTTCAGTTGCGAATTCATATGTTTAAACAAAAGAGAAAAAAAAACAGCCTCAAAGATGTATGACCTTGCTAAAGGAAATGGAAAAGCATTTAAACTGTGCCAGGGTTTGCTTTGTTGGCACATCACAAATCATGCGGAACTGAGCACACAGATTTTTGATCGTACCATCTCAGGAAGGATCTCATTGAGCCAGAAACAGGTACAGAGCGGGGAGGTGGGGGTGGGGAGGGCAGCCCAAAATGAATCAAAAGATCAGAACATTTTCTCTACAAAGGAAAGGGTTGTTTGGGTTTCAAAAATGGCTAAGAGGAGACATGACAGAGGTTTCTGGAATTATGAATGGGGTGGAGAAAGTGACACCTTCTTACATAATGCTGGAACTTAGGTGCACCAAAGGAGACTCATTGGAAGTAGCTCTGGAATAAACTAAATTAAGCACCGCTTAGCACAACAGGATCTTCCTGTTTCCCACTCTTTTTTGAACTGACAATGGGTTTTTCTCTTGCTGATTATAATTGTAATAATTCTGATTACAGTTAAGCAACCCAGTATTCTTATAGTGAGGGGCCGCGGTGGCTCAGAAGATAAGATGCTGAGCTGCAGACCAGAAGGTCAGTAGCTCAGCAGTTTGAGACCCGAGAGCCGCGTGACAGAGTGAGCTCCCGTCTCTGGCCCCAGCTCCGGCCAACCTAGCACTTCGAAAGCAAGAAACTGCAAGTAGAGAAATAGGTACCGCTTCATTGGGAAGGTAACAGCATTCCGTGCACCTTGGTGTTTAGTCATGCCAGCCACATGACCACAGAGAAGTCTTTGGACAGCGCTGGCTCTTTGGCTTGGAAACAGAGATGAGCACCGCCCCCTAGAGTCAGATTCGACTAGCTTTTGAGCAAGGGAAACCTTTACCTTTACCTAATTCTTATAGCAACCACCTGCTCTTCTATATCATGGAACAGTTAACTATTTTAAATATCCAGGAAAGGCCCTTGGATATGACAAGCCTAGATAAAGTGGGGAGCAAACTCTAGGTGCTCTTTCATAACAGCTCAGGAAATCCTGGTCATATAGATGGCTAAGAATCAACATTTGAGCAGCTTCTGTCCCCAGTGACCTCAGGTCCACGATCTGAATTCCCCAAAAGGAAAGCTTAGATTCAAAGACCACCTTCAACCACATGTGAAATGCTGTAGCCCAGACCTGTCCGTCCAAAGAATGAACTCCCAGTTTTAACCACAGCATAGTTCAAGGCGAAGAAGAGAAGAGAAAATAGAAGAGATCGGATTTATACCCCGCCCTTCACTACCCAAAGGAGTCTCAGAGCGGCTTACAAACTCCTTTCCCTTCCCCGTCCCACAACAGACACCCTGTGAGGTAGGATCCCTTCTAACTCTGTGTCAAGAAACTGGGCTCCTTTAAGAGAGTTTTTCTTCCTAAGTGTCGACTTCTATAGTCAAGAAAGCTGCCACTCCCACCTGCCAGCTTGTGATCAGAATTGTTGCTTGGGCTGGCAGAAGTGATTAACTTGCAGCAGCTGAGAACTGTCATCTAAAGTGGCGGACAGCTTGCAATTTAGAGATCTATCCTAGTAGCGGTTTTCTATTGGCTAAACGGCTTTTCTTTCTGCACACTGAGAATTTCAGCCTCATCAGAAAAATATTTGCCCCACAAGCCACAAAATCCTGGCTATGGGCCTGGCCAGTGTGCACCCCTGGCTCACCACAAATTAAGACATCAATGCACCAAGCTATTCCTGATCATATAGAAGAAGAAGTTGGATTTATACCCTGCCCGTCACTCAGAGTCTCAGAGCAGCTTACAATCTCCTTTCCATTCCTCTCCCCATAACAGACACCCTGTGAGGTAGGTGGGGCTGAGAGAGCTCTTTTGAGAACTTCTCATGAGGAAACAGCTCTGAGAGAACTTGTAACTGACCCACAGTCACACCAGCAGCTACATGTGGAGGAGTGGGGAATCAAACCCGGTTCTCCCAGATTAGAGTCCGTGCTCTTAACCACTACACCAAACTGGCTCTCAAGCTACACAATCTGGGATCCCAGCTGATTTCCAGGGTATAAGCTTCCAAGAGTCAAAGTATCCACTGAAGGGAGCTCTGACTCTCAAAAGCTTATACCCTGGAACTCTTGATTTGATTTGGTGGTCTTTAAAGTACAACTGGACTAGAGTCTTGTGCTAGAAAGCACCTTAAGAATCTCTTCATTATTTTGAGAATGTTATTTAACAATTTGTATTTAGTACATCCAACAAATACACAAACTCGAAACATACTACGACAAAACAACCTAACAAACAATGAAGACAATTGAAACAGAAAGCAAATAAGCAATATTAACGTCAGATCTTGCAACCTATAAACATCCTTGATACTGCATTTCAGTAAAGTACTCCAATTTTGGGGGAACCATCTGCATCAAATAGTTCAATATTATTGGCCACGTTTCTACATAATTTGAGGATGGAGGGTTATTTTCAAACGGATTCATCTTATATATGACTCTTTCTATTATGTACATATCCCATACTTTACGTTGCCATATATAACGTGTAGGTGCATTTGGGCATTTCCAATTAGCAGGTGTAGATGTTTTTGGCAGCTATTGTATGGGTGTTTTAACATAACAACTCAACAACACCCCTCCCTGTTCTGCCTCCACGTTCACCCCAATCTCTCCTCACACGGAGGAACCTATAAGGTTCTTCTTTTCTCACTAATTCCAGCTCCTCCTGCATGAATATTAAATTGAATTTGGTACAAAACAGCATTACAATTCTTCCTTTGCATCTCTCTTATGTAATCGTTTGTTGAGTTTAACAAGAACAGTTGCTGCTTTGGTTTATTGTCATCTCCTCTGAAGGATTTATCTTCCTTTGGGTAACTATATATTTCCTTTTTTAAAAAGAAAAGGGAAGAAATGGTCTCCAACAGATTGAGAAAGAAAAAAACGAGGAGCGATGTATGTGTTTAAAAGAAAGGTCAGCAGCCTAGCCCCAGGTAAGATCCACCCCCAAGGGGTGTGACGTACACACACATACCCGACAGAGAGTTATAAAATCTCTTTTTCTCTCCCTCCCCTCTGTGCTTCCTGAAATAGCCCAAGAGGAAGAGGTGGACTAAACTCTCTATCTCTTGCCTCCTTTTATTTTTTCCCAAATGATCTGCCATCCAGAAAGAGAGAGAGAGAGAGAGAGAGAGAGAGAGAGAGAATGAACGAGAACGAACTGGCAAAGAGTGGCTATATTTGCTTTCAGGCTTCATTCACTATCCACTACTTATCATGGCATGTTGGTAGAATTACAGAAAAGAGCAATAGAATAACTTTCAATTGTACCAGTTTAACGTGGTGGAAAGTGCTATCAAGTTGCCGCTGACTTATGGCGACCCCATAGGCTTCCCAAGGCAAGAGACGTTCAGAGGTGGTTTGCCTTTGCCTGCCTCTGCATAGTGACCCTGGACTTCCTTGGCGGTCTCCCATCCAAATAGTAACCAGGGCCGACCCTGCTTAGCTTCCGCCATCTGATGAGATCCGGCTAGCCTGGGGCTATCCAGGTCAGGGGACATATTGCCTAGTGCCTGCAAAATCACCGGTGTGCCTCCTCCTGATTTTAACATACATCTTCACATCCAGATGTTACAAGTCTTTTTCACAGCTGTGGAATATTTCCCAATCCTTGACTGTGTTCAGAAAGAATTCAAGAGACCAGAAACCAGAGCCAGAAGGTACCTGGCAAGAAAGCTTGACTATTAGGTAAGAATTCAGTTCATATCAACGGTCAGGATTTAAACAGGCAGTGTGGTTGGACTTGGATGGCCTGGGCTAGACGGATCTGGTCAGATCTCAGAAGCTAAGCAGGGTCGGCCCTGGTTAGTGCTTGGATGGGAGACTGCTTACTGGGTGACCTTGGGCCAATCACATGTGCTCTCAGCTTAACCTCCTCACAGGGTTGTTGTGAGAATTAAAGGGAGGAGAAGAGAAAGAAGTAAGACTCTTTAGATCCTCTGTGGGGAGAAAGGCCAGGTACAAATAAAGCAAGTAAATAAAGAAATAAAAACAAACTCAGAGAAGGAAGTCTGGGAGACAATCCTATTGCCCTATTGTCTATTTTGGTTCCTGTTTGAGCATAGGATTGTGGTCCTTCAGGGCAAATCCCCCCCCCCCCCCAAGAAAAAGTTCTAACATGAAGGTGCTTTGTTGACACTGCCCTTTTATTTTGGATTTCAGTACTGTGAGAAGTCAGGTGGTAAAGCAGAAAAAGAACCTCTTTGGCAGAGCAACCACTGATAAAAACATAAGAGAAACCAATGTTGGATCAGGCCAATGGCCCATCCAATCCAACACTCGGTCACACAATGGCTAAAAATACCAGGTGCCATCAGGAGGTCCAGCAGTGGGGCCAGGACACTAGAAACACTCCCACTGTTGCCCCCCCCCCCCCCAAGCACCAAGAATACAGTGCATCGCTTGCCCCCAGAGTGAGAGTTCCTATCTATATCTTGTGGCTAATAGAGAGCCAGTTTGGTGCAGTGGTTAAGTGCGCAGACTCTAATCTGGGAGAACCGGGTTTGATTCCCCACTCCTCCACTTGCAGCTGCTGGATGACCTTGGGCAAGCCATAGCTCTGTACCAGCTGTTCTCTCAAGGACAGCTTGGGAAAGAGCTCTCTCAGCCCCACCTACCTCACAGGGTGTCTGTTGTCGGGAGGGGAAGGGAAAGGAGTTTGTAAGCTGCTCTGAGACTCCAAGTGAAGAGCGGGGTATAAATCCAATCTCTTCTTCTTCTTCTTCTTCTTCTTCTTCTTCTTCTTCTAGCCACTGACAGACCTCTGCTCAGGTTTATCCAGTTCCCTCTTGAAGCTGTCCATGCTTGTAGCCACCACCACTTCCTGTGGCAGTGAATTCCATGTGTTAATCACTCTTTGAGTGAAGAAGTACTTCCTTTTATCTGTTCTAACCCGATTGCTCAGCAATTTCATGGAGTGCCCCTGAGTTCTTGTACTATGAGAAAGGGAGGAAAAGTACTTCTTTCTCTACCTGCTCTATTCCACGCATAATCTTATAAACCTCAATCATAATTCCGCCCTTCTACTGGCAATGCTTCAGAAGGAACTGACAGAAGCAAAGAGTCCCTGACTCCCTACAGATATCAGGATATCCTGGCAAAGAAAAATAGACAGAAGAAGGGAGAGCACACCCAGCCCATGGGGGAACAGCAAAGCAGGTTGTCGTGGGCTCACTGCCTGGATATTGTCAATGGATCTACCGCTATAGTTTGGTTTAAGATGGCATACCTGAGAGGAGTCAATATCTGTGAAAGAATAATGTCTATCTTCTTTACTATTTGCACATGTTTCTTCAGTGGAATCTAGTTGTCTGGAGATATCTCAGCTCTCTTTCCCCCTCGATTTCTATCAAATAAACTGTGAATACATAAATTCACCCAATTTCATATATGACAAATGCATGTGCATAAAGTCACAGGTGACTTATGGTGACCCCGTAGGGTTTCCAAGGCAAGAGAGTAACACAGAGATGGTTTGCCATGGCCTTCCTCTGCATACTGACCCTGGACTTCCTTAGGGGTCTCCCTTGCAAATACCAACCAGGGCCAGCCCTGCTTAGCTTCCGAGATCTGACAAGATCAGGCTAGCCTAGGCCATTCGGGTCAGGGCAAAAAAACAGATATCATAGAACACTTCACAACCATTTTCATGTAAAACAAACAAACATTACAGGTGATTTCACATATGATGTAAAACTGCATTGCCAGCAATCACCATCCAACAGCTATTTTATCAATCTGGAAAGGATTACATAAACATGAAACCAGGGGTCATTTCGTAGAAAAAGAGGTGCAGGAGCTCATTAGCATAACTTATTTGCATGTGCTACACGACCTGACATCACCGGAAGTATGTCAGAAGGCAAGAAAGAAAGGAGAGAGAGAGAGAAAGAGCTGGCAGGGAGGGGACAGCTACTAATCCAAGCCTCAGAAATACCACTATTCTGGGAGGAGAGCTTCAGTGGTGGCTGAAGCCTTCAGAAGGCTGGTCGGAGGAACCAGGACCTTTCCAGGGGACGGGGTCATTTTGCTGCAGCCGTGACACAAGCAGGCATTCCCCCGCACGGGGGGCGGGGTCTGGCACCAACTCCCGGAGCTGCGCTCCCCCGAGCTCCTGCTCGAAATGACCCCTGCATGAAACCATATATTACAGTAACTAAGAATATTTCAGACTCCTTACCCTCAGATAATTCTAGAGGGGCAACTGTAGTTGTCTAGTGTAGTAAAATAAAAGAGAAGTACAGTGGCAGCTTGAAGACCAGAGGCGGTGTAAGGAGCTGTCAAGTCACATCTGACTTATGGCGACCCCACAGGGTTTTCAAGGCAAGAGACATTCAGAGGTGGTTTGCCATTGCCTGCCTCTGTGTAGCATCCCTGGACTTTCTCGGTGGTCTCCCGTTCAAATAGGTACCGGGGCCGACCTAGCTTAGCTCTGAGATCTGATGAGATCGGACTAGCCCGGACCATCCAAGTCAAGGCACTTTGAAGACCAACAACATTTATTCCAGTGTGAGCTCAAAGACCAACAACATTTAGGGCACGATCATACGCACCCATTAGCCACGCGAGAGGGATGATTCACCCGCGGATCAAAGTGGCGCGATCACACCAGCACATCTGGGAAGCATCCCACAACCATCATCAAACCGTCGCAAGCCGTTTTGCTCCACCAGGGAAGCGGAGTAAAAAACCACTAGTTAAACTCCAGTATCAAACGGTTTGCTGCAGGCCACAGCCAGACTTTCCCTGTGTGATTGCGCCAGCGCAAACCTGTGACGTCGGGGAAAGTCAGATCAGGCTATCCCGATGCCATGCTGTTGTCCCCCCCCCCCCCCTTCTCAGTGTGCGCATCATTGAAAGTTCTTAGGGTGGAGGAGCGATTCATCAATCCCCCTTTAAGCGAATCGGAAACCAACCACAAAAACAAAAATTAACTCGCCCGCAGTTGCATCTGATTATGCAGCAGTGAGTTGCGCCGGCAGGTCCACAGACCTGTGTGATCGTGCAACTGTGGGACAAATTGCTCCAGGGCAAAATAGCCTCGCTTCCCCTCCGGATTATCTCGCTCATGTGGCCGCGGCCTTATTCCAGTGTGAGCTTTCGTGAGTTAGAACTCACTTAACAGAGCATCAGAATTTCTTCTTCATAGCATCTGACTCACGAAAGTTCATGCTGGAACAACTGTTGTCAGTCATTAAGGTGCCACTGACTTCAGTTTAAATTTCCTTAACCTCGGTGTATTGATGAATAGATTATTCCACATTCTCTTACGTAGGTGACAGAATTGGCTGTCGCTGGGGAAGAGAGGAACACCCACGACGATATAGACCAACAACCACATCACAAAGACTTGGCAGAGACACAGACCACAATGGCAAGGGGAGATGCAACCCTAAGCCCCTATGGTACCCGACTATGGGAAGATGCACGCCATGGCGAAGAGGGTACATTTCCCCAGCAGGCTCCTGCCTTCAATTATGCTGATTGAAAAGCCAAACTCTCTTTACAGACATAGAATCAAACATTTTCCTCTACAGCAGCAAACTCTGCAGAAAATCTGCCAATTTCCTCTCCACATTCATTAGCACCATACAAGAACTGCCTTGGTTAGGGTTTTATCCCCCCTCCTCCTCCTCCTCTCCAAAGTTTGCATCCAACAAAGTTATTTCTACAGCTGTATTTTTGGACTTGGAGAAGAATTTCCTTCAGTAGTTCAAAGTTCAAATATAGCTTGTTTCAATTTGCTATGATAATCTCAAAGGCAGCAGCGGCTAAATTTAGGGGATGATTGCTATACACGCCAGTGAAATGGGCACCCAAAACAGCTTTTGGCTTGTATGCCCGCTTCCAGTTTCTGAAAGATAAATTGCTGGGGGGGGGGGGGGAAGGGCGGGGGAAGAACTGCTTCTTTGCTGGCAGCTTTTGCCAGTAGAAACAAAACTAATATTTTGCATTTCTGACGCATCTTCCTGTGGAAAATGTCAAGTGCTTTAAACTTCAGTCATGGAACAAGCATTCCCAAGCATCAGTCACACATTCATGCATCCTGGAGGGCAGCAATTGGCCAAACTGTGCCCTACGGGAAAGTAACAGGTCCTCAGATTTCCAATACTAACATAGGAGAGGGTGATGGAGGAAACAGCAACTGTGATAATGAGGCTTCTCCCAAAGAGTGGCTTGGAGAAGGCATGACATGGTCATTTCTGGCTGCCTGGACATCCTGGAGCCAACAAGTAAACTGGCCCCAATACTGGCAGGACACATGAGTGTAAGAAGCTGCCATTAGCTGAGTAAAACCCTTTGTCATACACATGAAGCTGCCTTATACTGCATCAGACCACTGGTCCATCAAGGTCAGTATCGTCTACTCAGACAGGTAGCACCTTTCCAAGATCTCAGGCATTGGTCCATCAAGGTCAGTATCGTCTACTCAGACAGGTAGCACCTCTCTAAGATCTCAGGCATTGGTCCATCAAGGTCAGTATCATCTACTCAGACAGGTAGCAGCTCTCCAAGATCTCAGGTATTGGTCCATCAAGGTCAGTATTGTCTACTCAGACTGGCAGCACCTCTCCAAGATCTCAGGCATTGGTCCATCAAGGTCAGTACTGTCTACTCAGACAGGTAGCAGCTCTCCAAGATCTCAGGCATTGGTCCATCAAGGTCAGTATCGTCTACTCAGACTGGCAGCACCTCTCCAAGGTCAGTACTGTCTACTCAGACTAGTAGCACCTCTCCAAGATCTCAGGCATTGGTCCATCAAGGTCAGTACTCTCTACTCAGACAGGTAGCAGCTCTCCAAGATCTCAGACAATGGTCCATCAAGGTCAGTATCGTCTACTCAGACTGGTAGCACCTCTCCAAGATCTCAGGCATTGGTCCATCAAGGTCAGTATTGTCTACTCAGACTGACAGCACCTCTCCAAGATCTCAGTCATTGGTCCATCAAGGTCAGTACTGTCTACTCAGACAGGTAGCAGCTCTCCAAGATCTCAGGCATTGGTCCATCAAGGTCAGTATCGTCTACTCAGACAGGTAGCAGCTCTCCAAGATCTCAGTCATTGGTCCATCAAGGTCAGTACTGTCTACTCAGACAGGTAGCAGCTCTCCAAGATCTCAGTCATTGGTCCATCAAGGTCAGTATCGTCTACTCAGACAGGTAGCAGCTCTCCAAGATCTCAGGCATTGGTCCATCAAGGTCAGTACTGTCTACTCAGACAGGTAGCAGCTCTCCAAGATCTTAAACATTGGTCCATCAAGGTCAGTATCGTCTACTCAGACTGGTAGCACCTCTCCAAGATCTCAGGCATTGGTCCATCAAGGTCAGTATTGTCTACTCAGACTGACAGCACCTCTCCAAGATCTCAGTCATTGGTCCATCAAGGTCAGTACTGTCTACTCAGACAGGTAGCAGCTCTCCAAGATCTCAGGCATTGGTCCATCAAGGTCAGTATTGTCTACTCAGACAGGTAGCACCTCTCCAAGATCTCAGTCATTGGTCCATCAAGGTCAGTACTGTCTACTCAGACAGGTAGCAGCTCTCCAAGATCTCAGGCATTGGTCCATCAAGGTCAGTATCGTCTACTCAGACTGCCAGCACCTCTCCAAGGTCAGTACTGTCTACTCAGACTGGTAGCACCTCTCCAAGATCTCAGGCATTGGTCCATCAAGGTCAGTACTGTCTACTCAGACAGGTAGCAGCTCTCCAAGATCTCAGTCATTGGTCCATCAAGGTCAGTACTGTCTACTCAGACAGGTAGCAGCTCTCCAAGATCTCAGACAATGGTCCATCAAGGTCAGTATCGTCTACTCAGACTGGTAGCACCTCTCCAAGATCTCAGGCATTGGTCCATCAAGGTCAGTATTGTCTACTCAGACTGACAGCACCTCTCCAAGATCTCAGTCATTGGTCCATCAAGGTCAGTACTGTCTACTCAGACAGGTAGCAGCTCTCCAAGATCTCAGGCATTGGTCCATCAAGGTCAGTATCGTCTACTCAGACTGGCAGCACCTCTCCAAGGTCAGTACTGTCTACTCAGACTGATAGCACCTCTCCAAGATCTCAGGCATTGGTCCATCAAGGTCAGTACTGTCTACTCAGACAGGTAGCAGCTCTCCAAGATCTCAGGCATTGGTCCATCAAGGTCAGTACTGTCTACTCAGACTGGTAGCAGCTCTCCAAGATCTCAGACAATGGTCCATCAAGGTCAGTATCGTCTACTCAGACTGGTAGCACCTCTCCAAGATCTCAGGCATTGGTCCATCAAGGTCAGTATTGTCTACTCAGACAGGTAGCACCTCTCTAAGATCTCAGGCATTGGTCCATCAAGGTCAGTATCGTCTACTCAGACAGGTAGCAGCTCTCCAAGATCTCAGGCATTGGTCCATCAAGGTCAGTATCGTCTACTCAGACTGGTAGCAGCTCTCTAAGATCTCAGGCATTGGTCCATCAAGGTCAGTACTGTCTACTCAGACAGGTAGCAGCTCTCCAAGATCTCAGTCATTGGTCCATCAAGGTCAGTACTGTCTACTCAGACAGGTAGCAGCTCTCCAAGATCTCAGGCATTGGTCCATCAAGGTCAGTACTGTCTACTCAGACTGGTAGCAGCTCTCCAAGATCTCAGTCATTGGTCCATCAAGGTCAGTACTGTCTACTCAGACAGGTAGCAGCTCTCCAAGATCTCAGGCATTGGTCCATCAAGGTCAGTATTGTCTACTCAGACTGGTAGCAGCTCTCTAAGATCTCAGGCATTGGTCCATCAAGGTCAGTACTGTCTACTCAGACAGGTAGCAGCTCTCCAAGATCTCAGTCATTGGTCCATCAAGGTCAGTACTGTCTACTCAGACAGGTAGCAGCTCTCCAAGATCTCAGGCATTGGTCCATCAAGATCAGTACTGTCTACTCAGACTGGTAGCACCTCTCCAAGATCTCTGTCATTGGTCCATCAAGGTCAGTACTGTCTACTCAGACAGGTAGCAGCTCCAAGATCTCAGGCATTGGTCCATCAAGGTCAGTATCGTCTACTCAGACTGGTAGCAGCTCTCTAAGATCTCAGGCATTGGTCCATCAAGGTCAGTATCGTCTACTCAGACAGGTAGCAGCTCTCCAAGATCTCAGGCATTGGTCCATCAAGGTCAGTACTGTCTACTCAGACAGGTAGCAGTTCTCCAAGATCTCAGTCATTGGTCCATCAAGGTCAGTACTGTCTACTCAGACAGGTAGCAGCTCTCCAAGATCTCAGGCATTGGTCCATCAAGGTCAGTATTGTCTACTCAGACTGGTAGCAGCTCTCCAAGATCTCAGACATTGGTCCATCAAGGTCAGTATCATCTACTCAGACTGGTAGCAGCTCTCCAAGATCTCAGGCATTGGTCCATCAAGGTCAGTATCGTCTACTCAGACAGGTAGCAGCTCTCCAAGATCTCAGGCATTGGTCCATCAAGGTCAGTACTGTCTACTCAGACAGGTAGCAGCTCTCCAAGATCTCAGGCATTGGTCCATCAAGGTCAGTATCGTCTACTCAGACAGGTAGCAGCTCTCCAAGATCTCAGGCATTGGTCCATCAAGGTCAGTACTGTCTACTCAGACAGGTAGCAGCTCTCCAAGATCTCAGGCATTGGTCCATCAAGGTCAGTATTGTCTACTCAGACTGGTAGCAGCTCTCCAAGATCTCAGACATTGGTCCATCAAGGTCAGTATCATCTACTCAGACTGGTAGCAGCTCTCCAAGATCTCAGGCATTGGTCCATCAAGGTCAGTATCGTCTACTCAGACAGGTAGCAGCTCTCCAAGATCTCAGGCATTGGTCCATCAAGGTCAGTACTGTCTACTCAGACAGGTAGCAGCTCTCCAAGATCTCAGGCATTGGTCCATCAAGGTCAGTATCGTCTACTCAGACAGGTAGCAGCTCTCCAAGATCTCAGGCATTGGTCCATCAAGGTCAGTACTGTCTACTCAGACAGGTAGCAGCTCTCCAAGATCTCAGGCATTGGTCCATCAAGGTCAGTATTGTCTACTCAGACTGGTAGCAGCTCTCCAAGATCTCAGACATTGGTCCATCAAGGTCAGTATCATCTACTCAGACTGGTAGCAGCTCTCCAAGATCTCAGGCATTGGTCCATCAAGGTCAGTATCATCTACTCAGACTGGTAGCAGCTCTCCAAGATCTCAGGCATTGGTCCATCAAGGTCAGTACTGTCTACTCAGACAGGTAGCAGCTCTCCAAGATCTCAGTCATTGGTCCATCAAGGTCAGTACTGTCTACTCAGACAGGTAGCAGCTCTCCAAGATCTCAGGCATTGGTCCATCAAGGTCAGTATTGTCTACTCAGACTGGTAGCAGCTCTCCAAGATCTCAGGCATTGGTCCATCAAGGTCAGTATTGTCTACTCAGACTGGTAGCACCTCTCCAAGATCTCAGGCACAGGTTCCTCAAGGTCAGTATTGTGTACGCAAACTGGCAGCAGCTCTCTAAGATCTCAGGTAGAGGCCTTTCACATTTCCTACCACCTGATCCTCAGATACTGGGGGATTGAACCTGGGACCTCCCGCATGCAAAGCAGAGGTTCTTCCATGGAGCCACAGCCCCTCCCGAGCAACTCCACTGATGTCCCCACTGACTGATTTTGACAGAAGTTTTCCAAGCATCTCTTGCAGAAGTCTCTCTTTGCACTACTACCAAAGATCCTTTAACTAGGACTGAACCTGGGATATCTGCTTGCAAAGCACAGGTTCCACCACTGAGATTTGGACTTACTTGCTGATTTGAGCATGTAAGCATTGAGCTGTGACACTCCCCCCTACACACACAAAAAGAGGTCAGTCATTCCACTTTCTACTCCTCTTCCCTGCATCACAGAGTTCCAAAACTAATCGTGATTGACATAAAGAGGCAAATTACTAAAATGGAGACAAGAAATCCATAAAACAGATTAAATTAAGCCCTGCCATATATGATAAGGCTGTTTTCTTGCCTGCCGGTTTCAGAAAACATTCTGAATACACGCTGTCATGTCTGGCACCCCCCCCCCCCAATTAAATTAAATTGAGCAGATTAGGAAGGTGCCTGTCTCCCTCGTCCTTTGTAGAATGTCACTCGCTCTGCAGAAGAGAATAGAGGATTCATCCCCAGCTGCCTTGATAAGTTCAGTTGCCTTCAGATATCCAAGGAGGGACGAGATCTTCCCATCACACAGCAACTGAAAAACCCAGACTGCTCAAAGAACTGGTGACCAGGAACGACCCTCCACCTGTGTTTCTGGATCTTCTGGCATTAAAAATGCATATCGCCGACAAGATATGCAAAGCAGAGAAAGAGCGAGGGAGAAAGCTCCCTGCTCCTCCGTTTTTAATATTTATTCCTGTCGTTATCTGATTGTAGAGCTAGGAGATCAGCGCGCAGTAGTAACCTTCGGGCCAAATAGCCGGGTTATTATGCCTGCCAAGAGTTCAGCGTGACAATCGAGGAAAAGTCCTCAGCTGCCAATTTCACCGTCGGCGTTTGGATTTATGCAGAAAAGGGGGGGCTGGCCTAGAGGGAAGCGGGGCCCAAGAGTCAAGGTGTGTCTGAAATGCTCATTTAATTCCGCTAGGCTGAATTGATCGGAATTGAGTGAGGCATGCCATTTGGATAAACGCGCACACATAAATCAATGAAATTAATAGCTACGGCTGGAGTAATAACCCCCACGTGCGCTGACTCTCATTTGCAAGAGCCTCACACTCAGGTGTTCGTGAGAAGGCTGATGGACCACGCAGAGCCCTGCACAGATTGGCTGCTCAGTGCCAAAATGGATAATCAATGACTCATGCCCCCATGCAAAAATCTAGGGTAGCCAGCTGAAAACATCCGTGCCTTGCGGGATTTGCGACCTTTCTGCAGGGCAGAGACATTCTGCCAGGCATTTGGTTGAGGGCAGTGATGGTGCAGTCTGTATACTGGCACCCTCACACCTTCCCATTTGCCGCAAGCCCCGCCCCAAGACCTGTGAAATTTGAAATTTCCCCACCATCTTGGAATGACTAAATTATGCTGATGAATTGTTGGCGCCACGTATTATGTATTTATTCTTGGCTTTAATTTTTAATGACTCATTGTATGTCCTTTTCTGCTGTAAGCCGCCCTGAACCTGGCTTGCAAGGAAGGGCAGCCTAAAAAAAAATCCAAATAAATAAATAAATAGAATTATAAGTTGAACATGGCAGCTAAACAGGGTCAGCACTTGGGTGGGAGACCCCCCAAGGAAGACCGGGGCTGCTGGGTGGAGGATGGTCCTGGTGAACCACCTCTGCTCACCTCTGGCCCTGAAAGCCCCGTGAGATGGAACTCCATGAGGTCACCATGAGTTGGTTGTGGCTCAACAGTGCACTTTACCGCCGTAAGTTGAATGTGAGGGTGGGGCCGTCAGCTCAGTGGTAGAACATCTGCTTGGCAAGCAGAAGGTCCCAGGTTCAATCCTTGGCGTCTCCAGTTAAAAGGATAAAGCAACACGTACTGTGAAAGACCCCCACCCCTGAGACCCTGGAGAGCTGCTGCCGGTCTGAGAAGATGTTACTGACCTTATTTACTTATTTCATTTGATTTGATTGATAAACTACCCTTCCCCCACATGGGCCTCAGGGCCCCATTTATAATTTATAAATACATTTATAAATACAATGTATAAATACATTCTAATAAATACAATAAATATATATCCAGGTTAAAATTGAAACAATAAGACCAGTAATCATTAAAACTAATCAGATGGAGTTTAAGCATTACGTATCCTTTTCCAGAGTGGGAGAGACGGGGAGGCCACACTTGATGACGAACCGTCGCTGTCCTTGAGCATAGGCCTGGCTGAACATCTCTGTCTTACGGGCCCTGCGGAACTGCATTAGATCCCACAAGGCACGAATGTCGTTCAGCAGAGATGGGCTGACGGTCTGATTCAAGGACAGGCAGCTACATATGGCCAAACCCTTCATGCCAGGGGCTCTTCCCTGCCCAGATTCATCATGGCCAACTCACCACTTCCTGTTCCTGGTAGTTGCAGGCAAGTTTCAGTTGGCCATGTGCTCACATGCATGCACAACAGCTACTGGGGCGTGTTTCCCGGAGATTTCCCAAACATAGGAAAGCAGTGAAATATCCCCTGATCTGCATAGCCCAGGCTAGCCTGATCTCATTAGATCTCAGAAACTAAGCAGGATAAGCCGTGGCCAGTCTTTGGAGGGGAGACCACCAAGGAAATCTCGAGTCGCAATGCAGTGGCAGACAATGGCCAAACCGCCTCTTGCCTTGAAAACCCCACCAAGCGTTGCCACAAATCAGCTGTGACTTGATGGCCAAAAAAAGGGATAGGAATCTACCCTTTTCTCTTAAATGAAAGCAAGATAGCTGGGCTCATGAATCCTGTGTCCATGACTACATTCTGCTTTCTACCCCCACCCCACCCGCGATCTCATGAAACACACTCAGCTGGGATGTATGATTTAACGAAAGGCTACGTTATGCAATTAGGAGCGCCTTCTTTGTATATCTGTGTGACATCATTGCCCACCCAGAGCCCTTGGGAAAGGTTTGCAAGAAACTGTTGCGAGCCACGCAGCGTAATAACAACCCACCGGGACATTTCCAGGATGAAGGCAGCTCCTGTCGGGGATTCGGACCTGGTGATTTTGAGATCTCATCCCTGTCACGAACACGCTTCCGCAGTCTTCCTGTCCTCCATCCCCACTGCTTCAGAGTGACTAAAATAAAGCCGTGAGTCACAGCTCACACCATTCATTTACAAGGTAGGGTTTTTTATGAGGTCTATTAACTGTCAGCAATGAAGTTCCCCTCCAGTTGGTCTGTCTCTCTTTATAGATGACCTTCGGAATGGCCAGCACATGAGAATCAGCCACAACTGGGAGGCTGGTATTAAATTAAATTCTGGAGTGGGAGCCCTGACCTGGATTGCCCAGGCAAGTCCAATCTCATCAGATCTTGGAAACTAAGCAGGGCTTACTGGCAAGTACCAGGGCTGGGACATAGAGGCAGGCAATAGCAAGCCACCTCTCTGAAACATTCAAGCCCCACTAGGGGTTGCCAGAAGTCAACCATAACTTCCAGGCGCACACCCCCACCCCTCAAAAAAATAAATTTTAAAAAATTCTGGAACAGAAGACTGTGTGAAGGAAGGGTCATAGGCGTCATTCTTCCAGCCCAACTTGTGTAACGGCTCAGCTGGAGAGCACAGACTCTAATCTGGGAGAACCGGGTTCAATTCCCCACTCCTCCACATGCAGCTGCTGGTGTGACCTTGGGTCAGTCACAAGTTATTTCAGAGCTGTACTCTCAAGGACAGTTCTCGAGAGAGCTCTCTCAGACCCACCTCTACCTTGCAGGGTGTCTGTTGTGGGGAGGGGAAGGGAAAGGAGATTGTAAGCCGCTCTGAGACTCCTTCGGGTAGTGAAGGGCAGGTGCTTCAGGTTCCTAGGGGGGAAATTTTCCTCTTGCCTGTTATTTATTAAAGCACCAACACTAACTGATCAAAGATGTCAAAAATAATAATAGGAGAATAATGGTAATGGTAATGGGAGGGGGGGGGGGGAGACATAGGGAGACCTGTTCCTGTCTCTGTTGAGACAATTTGTACTTTGCTATCAAGAGCTGGAGAAACTCTGCCAGACAAACAGAAACAGCCAGATGTTAATTTTGCTGAACCACGCACAGGAGCATAAATTGCTACCCCTGCCGATTTACCAACCAAGCTTAATCATGGCTATGCTCTGGGCCTTGCGCAACATCTCAATTAAGGGAAGCGAAATCATTAGGAGTGCAGAGAGGAAAGGACGATCAAAATCTCCCCCCCCCCTCCAGTCCTTTTGCTAATGGCCTCTTTCATGATGGGTGGCCGAGATAAATCAACAGCCACAGAGGGAAACCGCTAATGTGTCGGGGAGCAACATGACTCAGCTGGACAGGATGCCACTCAGCTAGACCAGAGGTTCTCAGAGAGCACAAATAGGCCTCCCAAAGGTCCCCCTTTCCCAGAATGCTTCTTTATTGACCCAGGCTGACCTTTGGCAGGCTGTTGGCATTTGGGCTCCGAGACGCTGTCTGGATTGGCCTTCTGTCAGTTAACCATAGGCTAACTGCCATAGGCTTGGTGACTGTCTTGCTATGATCAATGAAGTTGCTGTGTTACATGTTGCCATGCTTCCTGAGTTGCCTTTACGTTTACTGTTCAATTCACAATGTTTTATTGTTATGTATTGACCATGCGGTCGCCATGTGCTCTCTTAATTGCGACCGCATGGCCAGAGCACATGGCCAGAGCATGGCCAGAGCACATGGCCAAGAAACTACCTGAGCTTCAGCCAGGTAGAACAAAGGCCAGGTGGATTCAAACCGGCCACCAATCCTGTACCTAGGTTTCTCCCAGGGAACCTATGAAATGTAAATAGACTTCTAATAGCCTATCAGGCCAGTTGGGTGAGGTCAGGGGATTGTCCCTGACCAGCATAAAAGGAGGGCTTGGAGCCCTGGGTTGTATGCTTCATCCGGACCAGCAATAAAGATCTAGCTGTTTCACTATTCCATGGACTCCCGACTCCAATACTTATCAGAACTTATGTTCCAAGGTTTTATTCAACCTCTGTAGGTCCCGCCCAGGAGATAGCATCGGGAACCCGACTCCCACCTTTGGAATGCACGCCTCGCTCGCTTTGCTTTGCTTTGCGCATGCTCATTACTCATTTGCTTTCTTTTCCCTTTTATCTTTAGCTTCCTTAGCTGATGACCTTGAATGAAAGTGCCTCCTGTCATGTGTTACAAGAATCACAGGTGTTATGTATTCCTTTTGCTTAGTTTCTCTGGGAACTTCCCCCCCCCCCCAAAAAAAAATGCAACAGTATTTCTCCCTGAGAACTCATTTTGCTGCGCTTTCCTTGGGAATATTGGGCCAGTATATTTGGGTGCCAAGAATTCTCCCTATTGACTGGTAGAGGGGTAGTTAGGCCATATTTCATATCAAGTATAATTGTAACTGCAATTCCAAGCTTGAGCATTACTAACAGGAAAAGTGTTTGACCAACATGATCTTTTCTACAGATAAAGGACTTTTTGCTTAAGGAGACCTGTGGTGGACTGTATCTAGTGGGACAATCTCACACCTTCCCCCTCTGTTGTTCAGTGGCCAGCTACAGCCTGATAAGCCACAGTGGTTATTCTGAAAAGCCACCTGGGAAAGCCAGGTTGCCAGGTTGACTACCTTCCCTGGGAAGTCTGTCAATCCTGTTCAGTTGCCCCACAGCGGAGAGCAAAAGTCTTGACGTGGACGGCCCAGGCTAGCCTGATCTCATCTGATCTCAGACACTAAGCAGGTCGGCTGTGGCTAATACTTGGATTGGAGATCATCAAGGAAGTCCAGGGTAGCTGGACAGAGGCAGGCCAAGGCAAACCACCTCTGTTTGTCTCTTGCCTAGAAAACCCTACGATGTCACCATAAGTTGGCTGCAATTTGATGGTGCTTTGTCCTGACCTGGATAGTCCAACCTCATCAGATCTTGGAAGCTAAGAAGGATCAGCCCTGGTTAGTACTTGGATAGGTGACCACCAAAGAAGGGGAGGTTGCTACGTAGAGGCAGGCAATGGCAAACCACCTCTACAGGGTTTCCACAAGTCGGCTACGCCTTGATGACACTTTCTACCACCAAAGTCATTAGCAACTTGCTACCTCGTCCTGGCTTACATAACTGCCAGGGTTTTGATAATATCATTCTGCAGAGAACTCCAGGTCACAGGCAATGCTCCCTCTAAGCTGTGGAGTCTTGTGAGCAAAAATCCTACTTTGTGAGCCACTGGCATTAAAATTGTGAGCAAGCGATTTGGCTACTGCATAAATTAGTTTGCTCAAGAGCCATCCTTCCTGAGCTAAGAAAAAAATCTGTCAGCTGGAGGCTAAAAAACTGTGAGCTAGTTAACTCACTAACTCAGCTTAGAGGGAACACTGGTTACAGGCTTTGGCCTTCACTCTTAGGAACAGCTGCAGGCCTGAGTCTCCACTAGTATATATTCCCAACTGAGATATCTATCTAAAAGCTTCAGATAGAAGGCACCTTAAATCATGTTACAGGATGCTAAGAAACCATCTGCTCAGGGTCTGGAGCAGCAAAACAGCAGCAGTCTTAGGAGGCTCCTAAGAACCTTCAGAATTTCACTGTCACATCCAGTGTTCCCTCTAAGCTGAGTTAGTGTGAGCTAGCTCAGTTTTTTAGAAGGAAGAGGCTACTGAACCCCTAGTCCCTTGAAGACGAGGATCTTTTACATGTGACCCATCCAGACCCACCTGGAGCAGAAATAAACATCTCTGCTATCATTTAAAATGATCACTGCTCACTAGGGGTAAAGATCAGAGCCCATAACTTGGGCACAGGTTGTCCTCTCCTGCAGTCAACTTTCAACCTTGGAATCATCTGCTGAATGCAGTAACTGGAGTTTCTGAGATCTTCTGAGAGCAAGGGATGCCGCCCCGTCTCTGTACCCCAAAATGCTTACATTTCATGAAAGAAAGGGCAAGGGTCACCCGCCGTCAGAGAGGCATCTCGTAGACTTCCACATGAGCAGCTGATCTGAGCGCTATCTTGGGAACAGGCAAAGCTCAAAGTGGTGACTCATACAGAGACATAACCGGCAGCCTCCTCTGAGGGCAGGTCATTATTTTGTACCCCAGTTCGAACTTACCTTCCATTTCAACATACTTGAAAAAGTGTGCATGTACACGAAAGCTCATACCTTGAATAAACCTTTGTTGGTCTTAAAGGTACCACTGGACTCTGAATTTGTTCTACTGCTCCAGACCAACATGGCTGACCACCTGGAACCTGGCGTCCAGAGTTACTGAACTGTCTAATGATCCCCGATGCAAAAGCACAGTGGAGTTAGCCACCCCTAGCAGAGGGCGATTTGCTGGAGGCAAGGCTGGAGTTGTGAACATGCAAAGAAATGGATGCTTTTGGGGGGCACTAAATGAAAATGAGAGTCTCAAAATACAGAAATGATTGTTTGGGTTTCCCCTCTCGGCTTGCCACGCCAACCAGAATCAGCAAATTCATTCTTCTTCGCTGTCCCTCCCTATTTGAGCTGAGATTCTAAAACTCTCCGAGCCTGTTCTCTCTGCCTCCCACCCACATTTAGAAGCTCGAACAGGATTTCCCCTGCCTCAGAGCATGGCTTATAAGCATTGTTCTTCAAATGAGTCCCCCAGGAACTTGCTGCTGCTATTCCCAGAACAAAAGACCCAAACCAGGAGAGAGATTCGGGAGGAACAAATCTGAGCCAATTTAGCAGAGCAAACGCTTCAGAATTCTACTCTTCCAGCACCGACTCTCTGGCTGGTAATTGAAAAATCAATATTCTCATTTCCTGCCGTAGAGCCAATAGTAACATTAAAATTGCAATCTGGTTACCCACAGTAATCACAGCCAAACACAATTATCCTTCCCAAGCAGAAACACAACAGAAACCCCTCAAAATGCAATTAATTTTCGCGATCTAGCCCCCCCCCCCCCCCCGTTGCAGCTAAGTAGAAGGTAAGTCCATTATTCTTTTGAGAAATGAGATCCTCCGTGTTGGCCTTGACTCCTCAAAGCACACAAGATGCCGGATTGGCCGTCGTGTAGAACTGAAAGGCTGCACCCTACCATGGGCTTGTACCAAAGGAGGACCACAGCTCCCCCTTCGCTCTGTGCCAGATGGAAAAGGTGTAGGGGTGTAGCCAGAAAATTTTGGGTGGTGGGGCACTGGGAAATCTGGGTGGATGGGGGAGAGGGGGGGGGAGAGAGAGAGGTCCCATTGGCAGGCAAGTGAAGAAGAGAAGGGCCTTTTCTTACCTGCTGGC
Organism: Lepidodactylus listeri; assembly: GCA_029233225.1. NCBI lineage: Eukaryota > Metazoa > Chordata > Lepidosauria > Squamata > Gekkonidae > Lepidodactylus > Lepidodactylus listeri. The sequence goes on from JARCFY010000013.1 coordinate 11,059,192, forward strand.
ACAACTACCACAGCGGGACTTATGGGGCATGGGGCATGAGTGAGGGGGCATAGCCCCTAAATGCCCCACTGTGGCCCATGCTAAGGGCTCAATCAGGATTGGACCCTCATGGCATTTTTTTAATGGCCAGTTTCCTCCCTAAAATGGCGGTAGTGGCCATGGGTCAAACCCTTGACCACCATAATGTCTAGTTTGGCCCTGAGATGATATAGGGTTGCCAGGTTTGGGTTGGGAAATTCCTGGAGATTTGGGTGGTGGAGCCTGGGAAGGTGGGTTTGGGGAGGGGAGGGACCTCAGCAGGGTATAGTGACATTGAATCCGCCTTCCAAAGCAGCCAATTTCTCCAGGGGAACTGGTCTCTGTAGTCTGGAGATCAGATGTAATTTTCCTGCCACCACCTGGATGTTGGCAATGCTAAGGGACCTGCAGTGTTTTCCCCCCTACTTAGGTTGGTTCATCAGTTTTGGCCTTTTCTGCAGAAAATTGGAGGCAGAAGCCACAGTCACACCTCTTGATAACCCCCATTTAGACTTCTGTAATGTACTCCAATACGGGCTGCATTTGAAGAGTCTTAGGAAGCTTCAACTAGTACAGAACACAGCAGCTGCAATGCTTACAGGAGCTGGCTGCTGTGAGCCCCTCTCACCCATCCTTTGGTAATTACCTTGCCTACCAGTGTGTTTCCAGGCCCAGTGCAAAGTGCTGGAGTTATCCTTGAAGACCTTAAATGCAGGGCTTTCTTCTTTTTTTGGAAAAAGAGGTGCTGGAAGTCTCAAGAGGGAAATGAAGCTTTCAGTCTGTATACTAAAAACTCATGAACTTTTAAACATTTTAAAAAGAGTTTTGTCTAAGAGGTTCCGGAACTCTGTTACGGCATGTTCCCCCAGGAAAACCCCCCCTGCTCAATTGGCTTGGGTCCAAGAAGGGCCACCTCTATTGATGTTCTGTGGTTAACTAGGGAGATCTTGGGCTTTTCTGCATTCTCATATTCCTCACTTGTATGTTCCAGTTGCTTGGGGGGGGGGCCTGTTCCACGCATGTTTTGCTCCCTCTAGTGGTCAATTCAATATTACAACTCTTTATGTCCGGCATATCTCCCTGCAGATTTAAACTGAAGGTTCTTATGCTGGACATAAACCAATGTAATATCAAATCAACCACTAGGAGGATCAAAATATGTGCAGAATGGGGGCAGGGAACCCTGAAGTAACAGGAACACACAAGCAAGGGATATGATAATGTTGAAAAACCCCTCCTGTCAGAAATCCATGTGCAAGAAATACAGTCAGAGGGTACTGCATTATCTTTCATACTTGGTTTCCACAAAAGATGTACAGGGTTTCCTCAACAGGAGGGTCAACATGGAAAACATTTCCTGACAGCAGTAATTCTGAAACTGCTGCTCTAGACACAGTTCTTGCATTAAGCTACTCCTTGCCTCGCCAAGCAGCTTAGGTTCAGAGCTTTAAAAACAACAAACAAGGATAGCAGACCATTTAAAATTTTCTGCACATTCACCACTGATTCCCTCTCCAAGGATCCAAAGCTGCTGCTGTTGTGTTTCTCAAGACACAAAATCCAATTTGCAGATAATGAAAGAGCTTCAGATTAACAAATCCATTTAGAATCCTTCCACTGATGCAAACAGTAGAAAAAAGGAGTCTTGCTGCAGTAAAGAAATATGGGAGGCACCTATTTCCAAAGCAGTAGATTGTAGATGGATGATGACAGAAAAACAATGGTGCAGTGAGAAGGCGATTTTATTCCAGTACAGTAATAGCCTCTATGCGTTTCACATTAATCTTCCTGGGGGGCATCTATACATATGTCAAAAAAATAAAAGGGGGGAAAGAGTTAACAATTATCTTTTAACCATTTTCCTAAATTATTAGTTAAAATAATATATCAAGACAATGATTTAAAACATGTTTAAAGGGGGGTTATTATATTGGACTAAAATCGTCTTCCCACTGCACCATTGTTTTTTGTCTCTTTGCTCCAATTGGTGCGGCCCGTCTTTTTCTTCTAGATAGCATATGGAAAAGGATATTCACACATACGTTTGGACGGAGGCATCTGACTTCCTGTGATTTTTTGATATATTTTTTTGCTAATAAAGAATGAAATAAGTCAATTCTTTTTTTCAGTTATCTGTTGCTCCCTCCCCTTTTGGCTTGGACAAAGTCATGGCCAAGGGTCACATCAGGTTTTACCATATGGACACTTGAGTATGCAGCAGGAACACTTTGGAGTCAGAGGATTTGGTACATGCTGCTTTCAACAGAACCAGACAATACATCACTGATTGCAAATGGTAGTGGCAAGGGAGGGGAGTTATCAGCCAAAGCCACGGTTATGCATGAGAAGCAATGAGAGCTTGCAATGTATTATAGTGTGCTATGTGATTCTGTGCTGGTGGTAGCCATGACGATCCTGGTCATGACTGGCTGAGCTGCTCTGATGTCATTGAAAGCGGGGCAGGGGAAAGAGCAATGGCAGCCTTCAACTGTAATCCTTACAACAGCCCTGTAAGGTAGGCAGGTATTATTATCCCCATATTGCAGATGGCCAGCTAAGGGTGAGATAGAGTGGCTTGCTTAAGACTACTCTACCGTATACTGGCTGTGGGCCGTTAATAAAGACTGACTATTCTACCATTTTCACTAGTGATCTTCCGGACCACAGCTCATGTCTGTTACCATTGTGCTGTACCAGTTCCTATAATTAGGTTGTTACACTGCAAGGAATGAAGCTATGATTCCCTGTGTTTTGGCACAGGTTGGTAATGGAGAGTATTCGGTTCAAAGTCAGTGTGTCTGTGTGTGTGTGGGGGGGGGGGGTCTGTTTATTTTTTTATTTACTTTATACCCCATTTTTCTCCCCAATGGGAACCCAAAGGGTCTTACATCTTCTTCCCCATTGCCTGCAATGCAGGAGTCTCTGATATACTGGAACCTGATATAAAAGTCACATGAAGAAAAACTTGTTGGGGGCAGTTCCTGATGCTGCATTAAATAAGACTGCTTCCCCCAATCTTCCTCTGTATCCCTCCTGCTCAGCGAGAGTTGCCAACCTCCAGTTGGGGCCTGAAGGTCTCCTGAAATTACCAAAACTAAGCTAAATATTGACCACCAGGATATCAAGGAAGAAAACCACCCTGACCTGGATGGCCCAGGCAAGCCTGATCTCATCATATCTCAGAAGTTAAGCAGGGTTGATTCTGGCAAGTATTTAGATGGGAGACCTCCTTGGAATACCAGCAGTTGGGAGGAGGGGTCAGGCTTTATTTAGCCACCTCTCTGAATATCCTCCAGGCCCCCAGTAGGGGTCAGTCACCAGAGGTCGCCATGACTTCCAGATGTACACATACACACACACACACACACACACTCTCTGACTGATTCTGCAAAAGCAGTTGTTCCGCCCTCAGACTCCCATACTGCTCAATTTCCCACCATTTGCTGCATGGCTGCATTTTGACCTGCATTTCCCCCCGATTTCCCACATGTCTTCTTGATCCTAAAAAAATAAGGATCAAGAAGACGCGGGGAAAACATGGAGGAAATCAGGGGGAGATGTGGGTCAAAATGCAGCCGTGCAGCAAATAGTGGGAAATTGAGCAGTACAACCAGGGGAAACGGGAGACCAAGGGTGGAACAACTGCTTTTGCGGAATCAGTGACATATGAAAAATGCCAAAAAAATGGGAAGAAACACCAAAACAATGAAGCAGATAAGACTAAGCAAAACATAATAGCACTATTGAGCCAGCAACATATCTGGCCTCTATGGAAGCAAATAGTTTTAGAAGGGTGTTTACTCTAGCTAGGTGTTTTGCTCTCCCTATTGCGGTTATTGAGGGCAGGTACAATAAAATCCCTCATCCAGAAAGGTTGAATATGTAGAGCACATGTCCTTTAGCTGTCCACTCTACACGGAGGTACGTCTTGGAATTATTATTCCATTACTTGATAAAGCAAGGTTTTCTTGGTTTTTATCTGATAAAAATTCTAAGATTACATGTCAAGTTGCTAAATTCTGTGCATTAATTTTCAAATTACAAGAATTGCACCTTAAAAGCTCTTAATATTCAAAAACTTCTTATTATTGTATTTTACGTTTGACTAAACTGTATGCTGGTCTAAACACCATAACAAACAACAACTACTACTACAACATTAAACTTTAAACAACCTCCACCCAAACAGCAACACACCGCTGGGATGCCATCCACCCTCCCCTGGCTGAGAATCAAACGGATAAACAATCACTCGAAACTGATAAAACAGCAATAAGAAGCAATTTAAAAGACCAGCAAACCAATAGAGTTCAACAAATGCTAAACGAATTAAAACAAAATCATTTAAAATCATTTAAAACTGAACAGACACAATTGAAAACTGTGTAAAAACACTTGGCAAAGCAAAACGCAGCCAGGAGACGACTCCTTTTCCTGACTGGAACAGAATCACAACTCCAGACTACAGGGTCCAGGACCCCTAGAGAGAATGGCAGCTTTGGGGGGTGGGCTATGTGGCGTAACATCCTTGATGAGATCCCTCTCAGCTCCTCCCTCCCCAGAGTCTACCCCCAAATTCCCAGGAACTTCCCAACCCAGAGTTGGTAGCCCTCGTACTTCCATACGTAAATACAAATTATCACTGAATCACCACCAGTCTCCAACCATCTCCCCTCATAAGGAAATGGACCCAGCACACAGACAGTGGGAACCAGGGGTCATTTCGTAGAAAAAGAGGTGCAGGAGCTCATTAGCATAACTCATTAGCATATGCCACACCCCCTAACATACCGGAAGTGTGTCAGAAGGCAACACCCACCCCTCAGGCGCCACTCCACAGGTGAGTGAAACTGACCTGCTCTTCCTCCATTCCCTTCCCCATCCAATACTTTGTGCAATAAAAATAAGCGTAAAGAACACACCCTCATTCTCTTCCTGCTCCCTTGAAACCACCAGGTTTCAAGTAGACTTGAGATACCCAGGACATGTGCACCACCCATCCCTTTCCCTTCCCTTCCCCTCCCCACAACAAGACACCCTGTGAGGTAGGTGGGGCTGAGAGTGTTCTTTTGAGAACTGCTCATGAGAGAACAGCCCTGAGAGAACTTGTGACTGGCCCAAGGTCACACCAGCAGCTGCATGTGGACAAGTGGGGAATCAAACCTGGTTCTCCCAGATTAGAGTCCAACTCCTGACCACTACACCAAACTGATGGGGTGGAAGCTGCTGAAGGTTGGTGAAATTTCTCCAGTACTTATGTGCCATGTGCCCAGATAAAAAATGGTATACTTAGAAAATTTATATGCCACCTTGAGCAAGTCTCTGGAAAAGCAGCACACAGTCATAAAAGGAACAATGATAAAATTATCAATATTAAAACAAAACATTAAAAACAATAAAGACCCTAGCAGGGCTTTCCCCAGGGCGCTGCGCCTCTGCACTGCTCGGGGAAGCCAAGGAGGGGGCGGGGCTTGGTCATGTGCCCACCCCCTGGGCTCCTCGCTCCCGGAGCTGCGCTCCTGTGCGCTCCTGCTCCAATGGACCCCTGGTGTGAACCATTCAGTTGAAGTGGCCAGTGTTAAAAGCTGTAGCTGAGCCAATGCCGCCCTCCCACAACTAACTGCATAGTATGATTAGTTCAAATCTCAGCCAGCCTACAGACAGGAGCCCTGAGCGGGATAGCCCAGGGTAGCCCAGTCTAGTCAGATCTCGGAAGCTAAGCAGGGTTGGCCTGGTTAGTATTTGGATGGGAGACAATGCTCCCTCTAAGCTGTGGAGTCTCGTGAGCGAAAATTCTACTTTGTGAGCTACTGGCATTCAAGTTGTGAGTGAGTGACTTGGCTGCTGCATAAATTAGTTTGTTCTGGGGCCAACCTTCCTGTGCAAAGACAAAAACGTGCGAGCTGGAGGCTAAAAAACTGTGAGCTAGCTCACACTAACTCAGCTTAGAGGGAACACTGGAGACCACCAAGAAAGATCAAGGACACTACACAGAGGCATTTTGTTAGCAGTTTTCACTTTGGACGGCAGGTTTTCCTCCCACTAAAAATATTAAGCTATACGTCCGCTTTGTAAAAACTTCCAGTGGCTTCCAATTAGAATGAACTCATGTGGAGAAGCTTTACAGTTTTTGTACTTGTGGAGAGAGATGTCTTCTAGGACGCAACGATGGACATGATACATCTGGGACCTCGTGATCTATTTACACAGATCTGGAAGATTTTACTGGACATTTTTTACTCCCCCTTGTTCTATAGTTTGTATTGTTCTGACAGAGATTGTTGTTTTTCATTATAGAATGTTTTGCACTTAGATAATTAAATGTACACAAGTATGAGTCGAACTTTACAACTGTATTTGTGTGTGTGTGTATATATATAGACTGTTGAGTGTTGTTGGTTCCTTATGTAAGCCATTTTGTGGCAGCCATTTTGTGGCGGCACCCACCGTGCTCAAAACGGTTGGGCTCCAAAAGGTTGGGAATTCCTATTTCAGGTTATTGTTTAGATTCCTATTTTTCTATTTCTGACCTGTTTCAAACCACTTTCAAGAATGTGGCCAGTGAGTCTTCCAAATTTACAGCTAAATAAGTAAATAGGTTGCTAGCTAGGGCTGTTTCCTGGGGGAACGCAGTGGAATGGAGTTTCGGAACCTCTTAGACAAAACGCTTTTTAAAATGTTTAAAAGTTCATGAGTTTTCAGTACACAGATTGAAAACTTCATTTCCCTCTTCAGAGTTCCAGCCCCCCCCCCCCCCCCCGGTTCTGACAGGTCCAAGCTGGAGTCAGTCACTGACAATGTAAAGCTATGGAGTGGGGGGCTATTTTGCCCTTTTTTCTCACACGGTCTTTTTTTTTCTTGGTTAGATGCTGTAGAGGAAATATGAATTTAGCTTTGTGATTCTGGTACAGCAGCAAACGAGGGAAAGACCATCACTCCAGTGGGATTTCTTCTGTGGCGCTCTGCAAAAGCAGAAATCCCCTTTGCAGCTGAAGAGCACAGTTCAAACGGAGAAACTGCAGCAGATTGGAGACAAGCTGCCATTCCAGTCATTTGATGCCCTGAATGGCTTTGGTGTTCTGTTCTCAGGTCATTACCCTCTGCTGCTGGCAGAGGTTGCATCGCAGGCATTCAAAGGCGGCAGAATATATATACACAATAAGTAGGTGTTGCAAGTGCACAAAGCAGGGGGAGAGAGAGACCGAAAGCACTATTCTTGGGAGATCACTGCTACCTTTATGAGAGACATGGCTCATTGGTGGTGGTGGAAAGTGTCATCAAGTCACAGCCAACTTACGGTAATCATGTAGGGTTTTGAAGACAAGAGATATTTAGAGGTGTTTTGCCATTGCCTAACTCTGTGTAGCGATCCCAGCTTCCTTGGTGGTCTCCCATCCAAATACTAACCAGGGCTGACCCTGCTTAGCTTCCAAGATCTAACAAGACTGGGCTAGCCTGGGCTTTCCAAGTCAGAGGGCTATTTGTAGAACAACAAATGGGGGACTCTTTGAAGGCTAATGCTGCAAAATTCAGCACCCCCTACTGAACTGTCCTTTATTTGTATCCAAAAATGCAAGCTGGGAAACATTACAAGATATTTGTAGGTCATGCTAGGACAATAAAACACGGAAAAAAGAAGAGGTACATAGTACCAGAGGTAACAAAAAGGTTTGGGTATCACAGCTAACAACAGAAGTGAAAGCCTGGATCCTAAATTTCTATTCCGTTGATATTACTAAAGTCCTGCTCCCACTGATGGAACAGCATTTCTATTGGTGCAGGAAGAGAGGGAGATTCCTGCCAATCTTGCCTTCCAGTTGCAGACAGCAGCAACCAATAAGGTTATATTTGGATCACTGTCTTCCATCAGATAGGGAATAACATCCCCTTAGAAATGATTAAACAATAAGCGCCCACAAATCTGCAGTTCTAGGGATCTGAACAGCCTGTGTGTACAGTGGCTTGTTCTGGCTCTGGAGCTGGAAACAAAGACGCCTCTAACAAATAACAGTAAACTTCATTGACATAAGTGGATTGACATTATCAGTGGCAGCTGCAATCCTCTAGCATGACTCCACTCACACTGCTTAGGATCCAGATCACTCTCTTGAATCAGCGCAATACCTGCCAAGGGGGTAGAGGAAGAGTATTCAAATCTGAGACTCCCCTGGCCTTGTTCATGTGGCTCGCTGTTCTGTTAGAGCCCTGCCTCTGAACCCACCTGCTAAACTGGAGCATCAAACTTCCTTAGAACAAAAGAGCACTTAGGAGAAGTCCAAAGCAGAGAGCTGGTCACCATGACAAATGGCACTTCGTTAAATGGCAAGAATGAGGCCTGCTTTGCAGTAGATTAGCCATCTGGATAGAAAGGGACTAGGATCTTCTTTGGTCAGCTCGTCTACTTAAAGCATATGTGTTCATGGGGTGGATGTTTATGGAAAATGAGGAAGAGTTGGTTTTTATACTCCGCTTTTCTCTCCTTTAAGGAGCCTCAAAGCAGCTCACAATTGCTTTTCCCTTCCTCTCCCCACAACAGTCACCTTGGTGGGGCTGAGAGAGCCCTGAGAGAACTGCGGCTGGCCCAAGGTCACCCAGCAGGCTTCATGTGGAGGAGGAGTGGGGAATCAAACCTGCTTCTCCCAGGCCCATAGCCAGGACTTTTTAAGTTCATTGGGCATTTAATATTTTAAGGGGGCAGTTAAATTACAGTAAAATAGATTAATCAGAATGCCTGTCTTTAGAGGGGGAAGCTTGGAGCATGTTTCCAGCCCTTCCTTTTAAGGGACAGGGCAGGAAGTGTCAGTTCCTAGGAAAAAACAGCTCAGAGAGTATTTAAATGCCTTTTGAGTTCCCTTCCACAGGGCATGAAAGCCTTTCTGGGGGATTGTTGGAGATGTATTGAGGGTGCCACTCTTGAGTGCCCTTCTAAGCTTCCTTGCCCTGGGGAAAGGAACCCAAAAGGCATTTAAATGCCCTCTGTGCTGTCTTTTCCCGGGTCTCATGATGCCCCCCCCCCAAATTTCACAGTGGGAGGGAGAGAGGAAGAGATTGGATTTATACCCCGCCCTTCACTACCCAAAGGAGTCAGAGAGCGGCTTACAATCTCCTTTCCCTTCCCCACCCCACAACAGACACCCTGGGAGGTAGGTGGGGCTGAGAGAGCTCTGACAGAAACTGCTCTTTTTCAAGAACAGCTGTTTCAGAACTACGGCTTGCCCAAGATCATCCAGCAGGTGCAAGTGGAGGAGTGGGGAATCAAACCCGGTTCTCCCAGATTAGAGTCCGTGCACTTAACCACTACACCAAAATGGGAAGCCTAAGGGCAAGCCACGGTGTTCTCACCCTGACTGCTGCCAGCAGCAGGAAGCAGGAGGACTCTCTTCATAAATAAGGTTCCTGGCATGGCTATTTGAGGGGTGGGGCTTTTAATTAAGGGGGCGGGGCCCCAAAATGTCCTACTGTAGCTACAGACCTGGCTTCTCCAGATTAGAGTCCGCCACTCTTAATCACTACACCACGCTGATTTCCGCACTGTGTTGCGGCTGTCTCTGGCAAACAAAATCCTTCTTGCGAAAGGTATACCATTCAACGTGTGTCTGTTGGTTGACATGTTAAAACCAGATGTCGACTGACTGCATATTCTTCCCTTCTTTCCCATCTCCCTCCACTCCACTGCATGCCAGCTTGTAAGGTCCTTGCGGCATGGACCTGCCTTCTTGTTACTCTGCAAAGTACCATGCATGGGCGAGACCCGATATAAAAGTAAACTCACAGAACTCCCAATGTGTTCACGCCACTGCATAACGACCTCCCTTGACATGTGTGTAGAGTTGCCAGCTCTGGGTTGGGGAATTCCTAGAGACCTGGGAGTGCAGCCAGGGGAGGAACTTCAGCAGATTATACTACTGTTGTGTCCATGGACCGTCACTAGGTGCCAATGCAAAGAGCCCAGAGCTTGGCTCCTAGGATAATAGGAGCCAAGGCTCTGGGAGTCCCGCTAATCCTCCAATAAGACCTAGGTGGGAAATTCAAACCCCCCAATAGGATCATAGGTGGGACGTGGGGTGTGTCCTGGGTGTGTATATATGTTGGCCCTGTGGCCCGTTAATGCATGCTTGTTCTCTCTAAATAAACTTGAGCTAATCACTACGCCAATGCCACCGAGAACTCAGTACATTTAAAATACCATACAGCCTCGCCCTCCTGAGTGGCTATTCTCTCTGGGAGGAGCTGATCTCTATCATCTAGAGGACAGTTCATAGAACCATAGAGTTGGAAGGGACCTCTCCTCCTCAAACCCCACCTTCTCCTGGATCCACCCTTAAAGTCTCCAGGTAACCTGGCAACCCTACCCTTCCCCCTGGACCTCTTTAAAGGGCTGGCTGCCCCACCCAATTTCCTCTAAGAAGGTCAGTGCTGTCTGCCCTCCCTGTTCCTTCACCAGAGGTGCCAGGCTCACCTCTGGTAGGAAGTTGGATGAAATCAGTTTCTGCTGCTGAGTACGCCGCTGAGAGCTAGCTAGGCTCCTTCAAGATGTCTCTCTCGAATTAACTCCGTCAAGGCCACACCCTGCTGTGACCTGACAACTTCCCCAGCTTGCAGTCCCCTGAGGCAAGTGTGTGGGGAAAGGTATCGACTCCAGACAGTTACTTGGCTGCTGCCTCTTTTCACTCCAGCCTCAGCCAATAGGATAAGGGGAAAAAAGCCCAAAAGGGCCAAGGAGACCTTCAAGGTCAGGGGAGGGAGGCCAGATCTCCCTCACTTGGCTTTTTATAAATTGACAGGTAAGGAGGGTTCCATTTGCCTATGGGGAACTGCTGCTATGCATGAGGGAAGACAACGGCATAAATCAGTCCTTGGTTATGGCAGTTTACAAGGCAGATTTCTGAAATTAGGTTCTTTGGGGCCACAGCTCACATCATGGAAAGAATGGGATTAAGTGCCTGTCAAAGAATCCTCGCTGGGTGATGTATTCTGGTCTGCCGCCCTGCTCGGCTTTCTTCTGAATCAAGTGCCATTAAAGGAAGCAGGCAGACAACAGAGTGCCGGAAAGGTTTTGGAGAAAGAGCTTAGGGAGGCAGAGACAACCTGCTGAGAGAGTCTCAGGTCCAATTTGGGATGTGGCTCGTGTCCAGATTCCCTCAGCAGTTAAATTCGCTGTCGCAGACAGGAATGCCAAGACAGAAAGCACCGCCACTAGCAACATGTGTGTGTGAAAGGATGCAAAATGGAGTATCTTGCTCAAAAAGACAATTATGCTAGGGAAAGTGGGAGGCAGCAGGGGGGGAAGGGAGACCCAACGTGAGATGGATTGATTCAGTAAAGGAACCCATGGCCCTAAGAGCCAGTGTAGTGGTTAGGAGCGCGGACTCTAATCTGGGAGAACCGGTTTTGATTCTTCACTCCTCCACAGGCAGCTGCTGTTGTGACTTTGGATCAGTCACAAGTTCTCTCAGAGCTGTTCTCTCAAGGGCAGTTCTCGAGAGGGCTCTCTCAGCCCCACTTACCTCACAGGGTATCTGTTGTTGGGAAACAAAGGGAAAGGACATTGCAAGCCGCTCTGAGTGAAGGGTGGGGTATAAATCCAATCTCCTTCTCCTCCTCCTCAGCCACACCTACCTCACAGGGTGTCTGTTGTGGGGAGGGGAAGGAAAAGGGATTGTAAGCCGCTCTGAAACTCCTTTGGGTAATGAAGGGTGGGGTTTTAAATCCAATCTCCTCCTCCTCCTCCTCCTCCTTCAACCTTAGCAAGGCTCTTAACAACAGGGCGTTTTGGAGATCATTAATTCATAGGGTCACCATAAGTCAGAAGTGACTTGACAGCACTTAACACACACATACCACACTGTGGTGCATCTGTTCCTCAAAGAAGACTAGGCAGGCGTATTTCAACTCTGCCTTCAATACAAGAGGGACTAAGGAAAAGCCGGTTCAGAAGCCTCCAGCTGGCGGTAGCAGCTGCTGAAAGCTACTACGGTCATCCAGAGAGTGTCATTTCAGCCTTCCTTCAGTGGTCCCACCCTCCAGCAGCAGCACAACGTGAATTCCCACCCTTGCTAAACAGTGAATCACCAATCAAGTGAGAAGCCAGGTCACTGCAGCCCCGAGGGAAGCCTAGAATGAGGCTTTCTGATTGACTGTAGCACCTGTCAGAACCAATAGCTTGCTAAGACCACACGGAGGACTCACCTCTCATCCCAACCGGCCATGAGTCTCGCTAATCTTTTCCCCCACTGTATATGTATGTCTTTTCCCATCCGTCCCTGGGTTTTGTCCTTATTTATTCCATTTTGCGGTTCGCAGTCCTGACCTAACAGCTGAAAAACAGCCCTTTAGGGGCAAGGAAATCAATACACTGTATCCAAGCTACCAAAAACCTTGATTCTCATTATGCTGAAGAGCTCTCGGCTGCTTTTATTTCTAAGCAAAACAGCCCTAGTACAGAAAGCCAAGGCGAAATGGACAGGAGGAGGAGGAGAAGGAGTTTGGATTTATACCCCACTCTTCACTCCCCAAGGGAGTCTCAGAGCAGCTTACAAACTCCCTTCCCTTCCCCTCCCCACAACAGACACCCTGGGAGGTAGGTGAGGCTGAGATCGCTCTGACAGAAACTGCTTTTTTTTCAAGAACAGCTCTGACAGAACTACAGCTTGCCCAAGGTCATCCAGCAGGTGCAAGTGGAGGAGTGGGGAATCAAACCCCCACTACACCAAACTGGAGAGCCAGTTTGGTGTAGTGGTGAAGTGCGTGGACTCTAATCTGGAAGAACCAGGTTTGATTCCCCACTCCTCCACTTGCACCTGGCTGGATGACCTTGGGCAAGCCATAGCTCTGTACCAGCTGTTCTCTCAAGGACAGTTGTCTCTGAGCTCTCTCAGCCCCACCTACCTCACAGGGTGCCTGTTGTGGGGAGGGGAGGGGAAAGGAGTTTGTAAGCCGCTCTGAGACTCTTAAGTGAGTGAAGGGCGGGATATAAATCCAATCTCTTCTTCTCTTCTTCTTCTTCTTCTTCTTGGTGTAGTGCAAGAGATGGCAAGAAGATGGCGAGAAGTTTGCCCCTTTCCTCCGCCGAAAGGCTGCACACTTTCGAAAACAATTTGAAGCGTCGTGTTGCATTTGGTTACACAAGCATCCTTCCTCTCATTCACAAAGAAAGATTTTTTTAAAAAAAAGTTAGAGCTGTTTTGGGGTTTGTGACGTCGTGATGTGGGGCCCTTGGAGGTCAGGGGAATATCGTCATCGCTAGACTGAAGTCCAGGAGCACCTCAGGTACCAACAAGATGTTGGGGGGTAAGCTTTCAAGAGTCAAAGCTCCCTTCATCAAATACCCAATACTACTTTGGTTTATCCCCCAATTTCCACACGCATTTCTGTGCGTTTAGTTTTCACTTTGGTTTTTGGGTCTCTCCCTGCCTCCCCGCCTCCCATTCTTTTGACATCAGTTTTGAGACCATGAGAGCCACAAGTTCTTTTGAGACCACAAGAGCCAGTTTGGTGTAGTGGTTAAGATTGCTGACTCTAATCTGGCAGAACTGGGTTTGATTCCCCACTCCTCCACATGCAGCTGCTGGTGTGACCTTGGGTCAGTCACAAGTTCTCTCAGAGCTGTTCTCTCAAAGGCAGTTCTTGAGAGAGCTCTCTCAGCCCCACCTACTTCTTGGGGTGTCTGTTGTGGGGAGGGGAAGGGAAAGGAAATTGTAAACTGCTCTGAGACTCCTTTGGGTCCATATCCTTTGGGTAGTGGAGGTCAGGGTAAAAATCCAATCTCTCCTCCTCTTCTTCTTCTTTTACCCCTATCTTTTTCTGGAAGCTGATTTTGCATCACCTTTTCCCACATGTGTAATGCTTCTGTTGGTTTTCTTTGTCCCACCTACTCCCCATCCTTCTCCAGCCCATTTTTTGACGACTGGACTGTCATCATTTTCAAATCACTCCCTCTCCTCCCCCCCACCACGCTCTGAAGCTTTTGAATCTCAAAAGCTAACTTCCAACCAGTGTTCCCTCTAAGCTGAGTTAGTGTGAGCCAGCTCCCAGTTTTTTAGCCTCCGGCTCACACATTTTTGTCTTCGCTCAGAAAGGATGGCTCCAGAGCAAACTAATTTGTGCAGTAGCCAATCACTTGCTCACAACTTTAATGTAGGGCTGCAGAGTCCCCTCGGGGGGGGGGGGGAGGATTCCTCCGCTAAATAGGTCCCCAATCCGCCGGTCCAGATTCAGCCAGCAGGGGGAACCCCATCCCCAAAATAGCCACATCAGGCCAACACGCCTAGCGCAATGACGTTGCCCAGAAGGGACGTCATCATGCCAAGCATGTCGCAGGGCAACGCTCTAGTAATCGCCCTGAAAACTCTATGGTACCATAGAGTTTTTAGGGTGATTACTAGAGTATCGCCTAGTGATGTGCCCGGCGTGATGACATCACTTCCGGGCAACATCATATCACTGCGCGCAAGGGTCCCAGGCCAGGAGCAGGACTCCCCCGCTCAAACTCGTGAGTAACTTGGCAACCCCACTTTAATGCCAGTAGCTCACAAGGTAGATTTTTTGCTCACAAGACTCCACAGCTTAGAGGGAGCATTGCTCCCAACTGGGGAAGATTTGACTCTCGAAAGCTTATACCCCGAAAACCTTGCTGATCTCTAAGGTGCGACAGGACTCGCATCTCGCCATTCTATAGCAGATCAACACAGCTACCCTCTGAAACGAGCATCGTAATAGCTGCAGACTTCCAGAACACATTTTGTTTTCCCTGAGCATGACTCTAGAGAAAGGAGAGGTAACTTCGGACTGCACGCCAAGAGGGAGTTTTCAGGGCCGCTCCACTAATCTACTGTTATAAAAATTATTTAGCCTGTTCTAGGTCAGTGCAGCTGGGTGGCTGGTGAGGATCGAAGCACTAGAGTTCCAGTATGGGAGAAACTGACCAATTCCTTCTAGTCTTGTAGCTACAGGTCAACCTTGATTGGCATGTCCAAAGAACGAACTCAAGCCAGATTAGAGACAGGGCTCTTCCACATGCTCGATTTACACCTGGTTTTCTTGGCAGTCAATCCACAACCACTGGGATTGGTTTGAGCATGGTACTTCTGCACGTCTGCCCTCCCTCTGCATTTTCACAGTTGTAGAGTCAGTTTATTTTCTTCTGCGTGTGCCTCAAATAATCAGGATTTTCAAGGGAGGGTGTTAGCATTGGTGGCTTCACAGCACACACCCGCCATTATTTTTTGCACACGCTTAGATCAATATATCGATATCATGTGGCTGCTTTTTTTTAAAGGCAGTAAAATACCAATATATCAATATTTACTTATGCATTATTTATTTATTACATTACATTTATTAATTGCCGAATCCCCACGACTGTGGGGCTCTAGGCAATGTACAAAAATTTAAAACCATAAAAACATAAAAACATATCCAGCATATTATACAATAATTAAAAGAAAGCCTGATTCGGCGGGGAAGGTGGGGGTATAAATTTGATAAATAAATAAATAATAAGTGGCGAAAATTTTTGCAGTTCTCTCCCATATCCGGTTTGTGAGTGCTTTGGAAGGACAGGAATCCAGGTAAGGGGCCAGCCATTTTGTCGACCGTCGCTGTCCTCAGCCGAATGCCTGGCGGAACATCTCTGTCTTACAGGCCCTGTGGAGTTGCATAAGATCTCACAGGGCCCTGATGGTATTTGGAAAAGAGTCCCACCAGGTTGGGCCCAGCTGGATAGCTCTTGTAATGGCAGGATAATCTAGTTCTCTGAATTCCCAGCTTTCACTTTTTAAAAATGTAAGTCTCTATACCCTTCATCTGCCAAGTTATAAGGGAAAAGGCATATCTCCAGAAGGGAAGAGACGAAAGACTTTTTTTTAAAAAAGCTGGGAATTCAAAGAACCCACTAAGTCTATCATTACAACACTGTATCAATATTTTAGCACTTTTTAAAAAAATTCAAAAACAAAACCACTTGTCTTCAGGGCGGGGGTGGGGGGAGGAAGCAGTTTGACATGACAACCATCCAACCATCAAAAAGTGGGCTGGAGTTGGGTAGGAGTGGATGGGGCAAAGGCAACCAACAGAGACATTATGCATGTGGGAAAAGACAACTCAAAATCAGCTTCCAATAAAAGAGGTCTCAAAAAAACGGGGGGGGGGGGTGGAATTGAGGGGGAAACACAAAAAAACCCAAAGTGAAAACTAAATGCACAGAAATGCGTACAGAAATCAGGGAATACACCAAAGCAATATGGAGCCAGAACCGACCCAAAAAAAAAGAAAAGAAAGAAAGAAAGAAAAAACCATGTGAAAAACCCCACAGCTATAGAGACAATACCATAATCTGGCAGTCCATTTGCAGTATCTACAGAAAAGGTCATTAACAAAAGAGACTCTCACCTTTTGTGAATTATTGTAGTTTCACACAATAGAGAAGGATTTGAAACATCTGTTTGATACCGGGGCGGGGAAGAGGGAGGCAGGGAGAGAGGATTCTGCATTCGCTTGCACGATCCAGAGATTTCTCACAAAAGGCAGGCTCAGGGCAGCTTACAAAAATCATAAGAACTGGATGCTATTTATTGAAAGGGTTCCGATGGCACCTCTGCTGGAAGGATATTTGAGGCTGCTCACAGCACTCTCGTTAAAAACACACGCATGAAAACAGTAAGCAGTGATGAAACAGGAACCAGTCAGGAGTAAAGACGATTACACCCAGAAGCAATGTGGCAACCGACACTGGCACACGATGCAGCAGCATGGTTACTAGTGGGTGCCAGGCGGAACCCACAGGTCACACCCATCTTGTAGTCGCTGCCTTGGCTACTGATCAGTTACTGGGCTCAGTTCAAGGTACTAGTTGTCATCTGCAAAGCACTTCATGGCCTAAGGCCCACATACCTGTGGGACTGCCTCTCCTACTGTGCTGTACTATGAGTTAATTTGCATACAGACTAGCAAATCCCTTCCTCACCAAGGGTAAAGGAGTTCTAAATCTGGTGAGTAGCAACATGCAAATTGCTTCCCTGAGCCTCATCGCAAGCACCCAGAAAAGCTTTGCTTAATAATCTCCTGGTGTGCTAGAAGGCAAACCGTGGAGGCATCCGTTATTCCATCAAACCGGTCTATAAAAATTACATGACTTTTAACACACTTTTTTTTAATTGCCTTCAATTATTAAGAGCGACAATCACTTTTGAAAAGACAAAGTGACTCGGTTGGAAACACCGCTGAATTTTTAATAATGCCTGGAGAAACAACACAGTGTGGCTGAGACACCAGTTGGGAAAATGCACATGGCGTTTCAGGAGATAAATGCTCTCGGGGCCCTGAAATAGCTGGCGCACTGTGCCTGTTTTCCAGCCTAGGAACCTCCCCTACGGTGGAGCTGGTGAACTGGAGTTCAAGGTTGTTTTCTACACCAGCCATTTAATGTGGAGTGGAGATGATTCACTTTTCAATTGGTGATACTGCTGCTTGTCCATCACATTCCATCATCTTGTATTTTTCTTTTTTCACCCCTAATTTTCAACATTTTTTAAAGAAAAGTACTTAAAATGCTATTGCAGTAACACAAAGCACTACTGTGGCTTTCTAAGATTCAAGTCCAGTAGCACCTAAACATAAGAACATAGGAGAAGCCAATGTTGGATCAGGCCAATGGCCCATCCAATTTAGTACTCTGTCACACAGTGGCCGAATATAGCAGGTACCATCAGGAGGTCCACCAGTGGGGCCAGGACACTAGAAGCCCTTTCACTGCCCCCCCAAGCACCAAGAACACAGAGCATCCCTTGTCCCAGATCGAGACTTCCTATCTACACCTTGTGGCTAATAGCCACTGATGGACCTCTGCTCCAGATATTTATCCAATCCCCTCTTGAAGATGTCTATAAAAACATAAGAGAAGCCAATGTTGAACCAGGCCAACGGGCCATCCAGTCCAACACTCTGTCACACAGTGGCCAAAAACACCAGGTGCCCTCAGGAGGTCCACCAGGACACTAGAAGCCCTCCCACTGTTGCTCCCCCCCCCCCAAGCACCAAGAATACAGAGCATCATTTGCCCCAGACCTTAGAGACCAACAAGAGTTTCAGGGGATAAGTGTTACTGGATGCTTTCAGAGGATAAGTGTTGAATCTTGAAAGCTCATCCCGAAACTCTTGTTCGTCTCTAACGTGCTCCTGGATTTGAATCTAACTGTTCTGTGGCAGACCAAAACGGCTACTCTCTGAAACTCCCTAAGACTACTGTCTCTTTAAAGATTTACCCAGCCATCTTTTCCGTTTCTCAACTTAATTATTCATTTCCCATTCACTCACAGTGAATTCAGCATCTCTGAACAGATCCTTAATCAATGGAGGGGTTTGATTTCATTATCGTTTTTCTTTTTATAGCCAAGGTGATTCCTCATCAGTTTTTTTTTTATTTTTTTTTCACGATTG
Organism: Lepidodactylus listeri; assembly: GCA_029233225.1. Lineage (NCBI taxonomy): Eukaryota > Metazoa > Chordata > Lepidosauria > Squamata > Gekkonidae > Lepidodactylus > Lepidodactylus listeri. The sequence continues at coordinate 11,077,645 of JARCFY010000013.1, forward strand.
AAATTTTGTAATCACACAATATTGACCTTTTTTTAAAGGGAAAATTGATCAGCAGTTTCTTCAGCTGCAAAGAGGTGATGATTTGTCTACCAAATGGGATTGCCAACAGGTCTGGCAAAAAACAGCAGTCCCTTTAACAGAGGCTTTGTCTGCAGAAATGGGTAGCAGAAGCTTTTCACAACATGACGGAAAATATCATCAACTTCGTAAATAACATCCCACTAAGCCTCGAGTAAAAGGCAGGACATTTTTCTCTCTCCAGGCAGTTGGCAACCTGATCTCCCACACAAGAAGGCTAGGTTCAGGAACCACTGTAGGTGATCAGAAAGTAATTAAGCTGAGAAATCAAAGCAGCTGTGAAGAGGGAAGGAAAAAATAATAGGGACAGATGCAGGGAGAAGTCAAGGCTTTGATAAATGGGACTTACTGCCACATAAACATATAGTGGGAAGTTGCTGATGGAGACAGGTACTGCCGGATTTTTAAGTAGACAACGCCACGATATTGAGGCCTGTTCTAATTTCACTTGAAGCTGATTGTGCAAGAGAAATGACTGAGCAGTGCAAAAGTGTCCCATTATGGATGCAGCCTTCGTTTCCTTCTGCCACAGATTCACTTAGTACAGACAATAGCTTTTTTTAGAGAACTAGAGGCAATATTAAGCATGGTTAGTACTTGGGTAAAGGAAGGAAGGCTGCATAGTATAGCCCGATCTTGTGAGATCTCGGAAGCTATATGGGGTTGTTATTTGGCTGGGAAACCACCAAAGAAGGCTCTGCAGAGGAAGGCCAATGGCAAACCACCTCTGCTTCTCACTTGTCTTGAAGGCCCCTTGCTGGGGTCACCATAGGTCGGCTGCGACTGGACAACACTTACGTTTGTACGTATGTGCCACTTGGATGGGAGACTGTCACGGAAGACCCGGGTTGCTGTGTGGGAGAAGATAGTGGCAAAACAGCTCTGCTCACCTCTTGTCTGGAAAACCTCAGGATGGGGTTGCCATAAACCAGTTGCAACTTGGTGGCACACTAGTAGTAGCAGTAGAAGAGAGAAGAGAAGAGAGTGGATTTATATCCCGCCCTTCACTCACTTGGAGTCTCAGAGCGGCTTACAAACTCCTTTCCCTTCCCCTCCCCACAACAGACACCCTGTGAGGTAGGCGGGGCTGAGAGAACTCTTTTGAGGACTGCTCATGAGAGAACAGCTGGTACAGAGCTATGGCTTGCCCAAGGTCATCCAGCAGCTGCAAGTGGAGGAGTGGGAAATCAAACCCGGTTCTCCCAGATTAGAGTCCACGCACTTAACCACTACACCAAACTGGCTCTAGTAGCAGTGGCGGTAGTAGTAGTTATATAAGGTTACCAGATGTCCTCTTTTTAGAGGACATGTCCTCTTTTTTTGGTGTCTGTCCTCTTTTGGGCTTTTTTAAAAAAAATTAAAGATGAAAATCTCCTCTTTTTGTGTTGGAAGGTTAGGAATATTCCTAGTTAGTAGCAATTATCACAGCTTCAATTGCAGGGGTATTTAGAATGAGATCTGTTGTAGTGGTCACTCGAGGTAATCACTCAGGAAATGTTTCCTCTTTTTGCTTTTCAAAATACAGTAATGCTAATTCACAGACAATGTAACTTATTATTATTGTAACCTAATGATTTTTATATTATGTTTTATTGACTGTTGTACATCTCCCAGAGCCCTGTGATTGGGCGATTCATAAATTTAATTTATAAATAAAATAAATAAATAGATGCTATTTAGAGCCAACCTGCAAACGGGCAAAGTCAACAACTGCCTATGCACAGGCCTTCTTCTTCGTGGCCCCCATCTTGTGGAACGGCCTGACTGGAGAAGTCACGAAGGCTCCCACTGCCCTGGCTTTCTGCAAACCATGCAAAACTGAATCATTCAAAAGGGCTTTTCTACACAGGCAATAGGATGTCACTGTACAAAAAGGCTGCACAGAGTTACTTGGATAAATTATCGGGGACTGGAAGCAGTGACAGACTTCACGTTCCTGGGATCCAAGATCACTGCAGACGGTGACTGCAGCCATGAAATTAAAAGACGCCTGCTCCTTGGGAGGAAAGCGATGGAAAATCTAGACAGCATAATCAAAAGTAAAGACATCACCCTGCCAACAAAAGTCCGTATGGTCAAAGCAATGGTATTCCCAGTAGTAATGTATGGCTGCGAGAGATGGACCATAAGGAAGGTCGAGCACTGAACAATAGATGCTTTCGAGTTATGGTGCTGGAGAAGACTCTTGAGAGTCCCGTGGACTGCAAGGAGATCAAATCAGTCAATCCTAAGAGAAATCAACCCTGACTGTTCCCTGGGAGGCCAGATCCTGAAGCTGAAGGTCAAATACTTTGGCCACCACATGAGAAGTGAGCACTCACTAGAGAAGACCCTGATGCCGGGAAAGATTGAAGGCAAAAGAAGAAGGGGGCGGCAACAGATGAGATGGCTAGACAGTGTTATTGCTGTGATGAGAATGGAGTTGAGCAGGCTCCGAAGGGCGGTGGAGGACAGGAGGGCCTGGTGTGATGTGGTCCATGGGGTCGCAAAGAGTTGGACTCGACTGTGCAACTAAACAACAACCAATGGTCTGTATTACTACGTATAGTTTGCTGTGGGTTGGCTTCCGTTGTGTAATTTTGCATCACTTAATGTGTCATGTTAACACTTCTGCTTTGCTTCAGTTCTGTTTGTTTGTTTTTTACTTCTGGTTGGATCTACAACCCAAATCCTATTTCATTGCTTATTGAGTCTTGTTGCTTGTATTGACTCATTCTGTATAATCCACCTTGAGTCCCTCTGAGAAAGGTGGACTATAAATAACAGGAGGGTGATTCTGCATCTAGCATTCACTCCACATTTTCTCAACACTGAGGAAAAAGTGCAGCTCAAAACCACATTCAAATACCCTGGGGCAACACCATACTAACGACAAAGTCACCCATGAATGGCCATAAATCTATGCAGAAGGTACAATAAAACCCGACGATCAAAGAAAGTGAAAGCGGCATGCAACACAGAAGGAAATTTCTGTTCCAACGTGGGTTTTGTAAAACAACAGAGGGAAAAGCCAATGCAGTCACCCATAAATAAATTAATAATAAAAAATAAACTCTTCATAAAAGTCCAAGGGACCGGCCCTATGGGAACAGCATCAAGCTGGAATGCTACCAAGTGTGATCATATAATTGAATGTTTGGCAACATCTCAAAAAAAATTGTCTGTGTGGAAAGCCTATGGAGAAGAGCTGCAAGCCTCCTGCTCGATGTGCCCCTTCTCCCATATGCAAGGAATATTTTATTGAGATAAATTTATAGGGGGAAAACATCCAATCATACAATCCACCACCTGCCTTCCAAAGTGGGACAATATTGTGTTTCGTCAGCCAATTGCTGACTGCTCATTTCAGACCAAGCTAATGGGCCGTTCCCGCTGCCACGGCTCCCGACTGCTTCTCTTAAAGGACTGTCGTGCCTGGAACATTAACCAAAGTGCCGTTAATGAACCAGGATGCTGCTAATAGTTGCTCAGCTGTTACACGGTTTAGCAGCGCCAGGAAAAACAGCCAACAAACGGGTACCTTGCTGTTCTCCCAAAAAAAGAGAGGAAAAAAATGCAGTACCGACAGAAATCCCAGCTAGGGAAAGGCCAGAGATACTGTGAAGGAATTCATTGCCTGTTTATTGCCTGCATCTGTCCCAATGCCAACTGAGAGGCAAGAGAAGTGTGTGAAGGTGTGTAGTGGAAATGGGAGATTGGGAGGGGGAATCAGCTGACAGTCTTCTTTCTTCTAAACATGTCTTCCTCAGAGAGAAAGAGAAATCGCCATTAAACCCACAGCCACTTGGTTGTGGCTCAGACACAAAGAGGATGCTTTGAGTGTCCAGTAGGGCTGACAGGTTCCCCTGGGGGGGGGCCCACTCAAAGGGCCCCCGACCCACTGGCCCAGATCAGGCCAGCAGGGGGAACCCCAGTCCCAAAATGCTCGGATCTGGCCAATGTGCCCTGCATGATCGCACTGGGCATGTTGCTGGGGGGGGGGGGGGGCACTCTAGCATTTAGCCTGAAAACTCTATGGCATCATAGAGTTTTCAAGCTGAATGCTAGAGTGGCCACCAGAGACGTGCCTAGAGTGATGATATCACTTCCAGGTCACATCACCGGACTGGGACCAATTCCCCCTCCCCACCAAAAAATGTAAGGGACCTGGCAACCCTAGTGTCCAGGAAGCATGGTGGGGAAAGACAGCAAAAGCTGGGGGGTGGGGACATAATTACTTTGCATGCTTCATGGGACTCTGAGATTCATTACGAGGTGGCAAAAGGACCTGCTGGTAGTCCACATTTGGGGAATAGTGGAGGCAATCCTCCTCTTGTCATCTTCTCAAAGTGGTCCCACAAAGGTAGCTAAGTCAATCTTAGCTCTTAATGAAGTGGTAAACCCTTTCAGACTGCAATTGACAGTCTCAATATTGAATGTTCCTGTGGGTGTGGTATGTGTTAAGTGCCATCAAGTTGCTTCCGACTTACATCAACCCTATGAATTAATGACCTCCACAACGTCCTATCATTCACACCCTTGCTCAGGTCTTGCACATGGAGGGCTGTGGCTTCCTTTCTTGAGTCAATACATATAGTTTGGTCTTCCTTCTCTTGCGAATGCTTTCAACTTTTCCCACGATTTTCCTGCCTATCTGAAAAAAACCACACATAGACAAGAACCAAGTCTAGAGGAAGGAAGGAAGGAAGGAAGGAAGGAAGGAAGGAAGGAAGGAAGGAAGGAAGGAAGGAAGGAAGAGATAGTTCCAAAGTGCAAACAACATCCAGACAGAAGAGACGGGAAGATTTTCTTTCCAAATGAGCAAATTTACAATCTACAGATAGATGAAGGCCAAGTCCTTTCATAGCAATGGCTATGACCCCATGCCATGGATTCAGATAAGCCAGGAAACTTTGATTAAGCATCCCAGCTGAAGAAAGAGAAGAGAGTTCATTTTGAAAGAAGGAAGATGTGTGGGCTCATCTGAGTTTTAATAAAATCAAGATTAGGTTTGGTTCAGGAGGCTTCAAATGGCCTTTCAAATGAGCAACTGGCTAATTGCTGGCTCCTCAAGGTTTATATTGTCAAATATATCATTTTGCAAAGCCTCCTTGCTCTGGTTCCTCCCACCCCACCCCCACAAAGAAAAAGGGGCCTTTGAAGTGTCGCGTCAAGCTGGTGTCACACATATAAATGTCTTCTTGGAAAACAATAAAACTCTGGACAAAGCTCAGCTGGAAGCAAAATTGAGTAGTTCACTACCGTGGTTCAGATACTTTCAAATAAGAAATAGGCTGACCTCCACCTTTCGGATTTTGAGTTACTCTTATAGAAGAGTGAAGACTCTATGGCAGGCTTGGTACCTAAACTATTCAAAACAACCAACATGTATCCAGGGCCGGTGCTACCTAGGCGAGGTTAGGCGACCGCCTAGGGGCGCAGAACCCTGACAGGCGCAGAGGCCAGCAAGCGGGGTGAGGACGATGGGGAGAGCAGCCCTGACTACAAGCAGGAACCCTCATCTTTGTGTTTTTCATTCTTCCTAAAATGCATTTATGTTTGAAAATTGGTGAGCACACGGTGGGGGGGGGGGGGGGGAGGCGCCAGAAGGTAGCCTCGCCTAGTGTGCAAAAAAGCCTGGCACCGGCCCTGCATGTATCTGTCAGTTAGTCAAAATAATTGGGGAAAGGATGTACAAAACAGAATACAAAAAACCGATTGGCACCGGAGAGGCCCCGGGGAGACATTTAAATCCCTCCCTGTGCCCTCCCGCTTCCTTTCTACCTTGCCTGCCGTGGCAGGCAAGCTAGGAAGGGTGCGGGGGAGAGGGGGCTCTGCCGGGCCTCTCTGTTTTGCCTGCTGAAGCGGCCGTGCCAGAGAGGCCCCGGGGAGACATTTAAATCTCTCCCCACACCCTCCTGCATCCTTCCTAGCTTGCCTTCCTTGGTGGGCAAAGTAGGAAGGGTGAGTGGGGGCTCTGACGGGCCTCTCCGGCTTGCCTGCTTCAACGGTTGAGCAAGAGAAGCTTCGGGGAGGCATTTAAATCCCTCCCCACACAGCCAAATGTGATTCAGCCAGCCGAATGCCACCTCAATTGGCTTGCATTGCCGAAAGTGGCATTCAGGGGGTCATTCAGCCAGCCGAATCAGTTTTGGCCTGATTCCACTGAATCGGGCTGAATTTTTTTTTTTTTTTTTGCACACCCCTAGTCCTGGTTTTACATCCAAACTTTTCAATACCAAATTCCAAACCGTTAAAATGGCCGCACGGTGGTACTGCACGCCCTTGCAGCTAAATAAAATGAGACAGTCTCCAAATTGTTGAAAAAACTAGGAATGTAGGTGATTTTCTGCATGCCTGGTGGGCCTCCCCCAAAGTAAATGAGTTTTGGGTCCATATTGTCAGTAAAATGTAAAAGATCACAGGTGAAACACTTCCCTTGCTTCCAGAAGGTGTACTTTTCTGGTGGACAGGGATGCCTTCGAATAAAACTAAACTGGAAATAATTACTTTGCTTTTGGCAGTGCCTTAGCATCTCACTGGAAAAATGAGTCAATACCTTCTATCACAGATCAGAGATTTAGGTTGTGGGATTATTTTGTTTAAGGTAAAATATAATTTTATGGCTCTCAATCTCAATCAACAAAAACTCAGGAAAATTTTGTGGCACTCTGGTTTCCTTTGTTCAGTACCTAACAGAACTTGACATTCTACTTAAAAATAAGTACTATCATAATTTGATATTCTTTCAAAAACTAACAAAAAGTAATAAATTCTGGCTAACATCATGGTATATTGTCTTACACTCCTCTGATATATTCTCTGATATGCAATCTGGGAATCTATAACTTTAAGTCTTTAATATGCTTCTCATAAATGCTAGTCAGAAATGGTTCAGTAGCTAAGTTTGTATACATTAAAATTGTCTTCTTTATTGGCATATGACATTATGTCACTCTAAAGCTGTATTGGTACTAGGACATCTGATTGTATTTAAGTGGGGGTGGGGTTGTTTGGGGGTTTTTATTTGTTGATACTGGGTTTTGAGTTGGCATTGCATGAATTTACTGTATCTTTGAAAAAGAACTTTGACTCTCGAACTAATGCCCTAGAAATTTTGTCGGTCTCTAAGGTGCCACTGGAGTAAAATCTTGTTCTTCTACTGCAGACCAACACAGGTATCCACAGGAAGCCATTTAAAAAGAGTAAGGAATGAAGGTATCTGCAACAGCTGGCTCAAAAGATAAGTTGGGAAGATGATCTGCTCAGCACAGGAGCACTGTTGGTTACCCTAATCTCCAGGACAGAGTGTTCCATTGTGGCCTGCTCGTGGTCTCTCTCGCTTTCTCTTTCTCTCTCTCTCTAACCACTACACCCCAGTGGAACAGCCTTCCAAATGAAGTTGGCAATTTTGCAAGAATGGTAGGATGGAAAGCCGAGGGAAGGCAGCTTGGTATAGCCTAACCTCGTCAGATCTCGAAAGCTAAGCAAGGTTGGTTCTTGGAAGGAAGAATAAAAAGAGAAGAAGAGATTGGATTTATTACCCTGCCCTTCACTAATGAGTCTCAGAGCGGCTTACAATCTCCTTTCCCTTCCCCTCCCCACAACAGACACCCTGTGAGGTAAGTGGGGCTGAGAGAGAAAACTGCTCTTGACAGAAGGGTTCTGGGAGAGCCATGACTGACCCAAGGTCACACCAGCAGCTGCATGTTGAAGAGTGGGGAGCAAACCTGGTTCTCCCAGATTAGAGTCCACACTTCTAACCTCTACACCAAACTGATCTCTAAGGATGACTCCCAGGGGCTGTGGCTGTCCCCTCCCCTTCACGGCCACCCCATAAGAGTCAGTCTGACACCAACCAGCCAGGAAGGCTCTCAAGGACAGGACAAAATGAGTCAGGAGATACTTCTCTTGACCCCTGTGTTATATACTTCCAAGTCAAATTAGTCTGAGTGACTAGGAGATGTCTTGCACCTTGGGCAGGTTACAGGTTACTGTCTTTACATTTTCTAAATGAGTGCCTCACCCCACAACTTAACAGGATACCAAGCAAAACGGATGCACCTAGGCCAAAGGCCTTCCACATTAAATTTTTTTTCCACTTTTCTCAACAAAATGTAAAGGCCCAAAGTGCATGATCATGACCCAACGGTCACTCCCGACAGCCAGGTGGCAGCTGTGGAGAACTTGTTTCCCAAGTGCAGCAGAGCTCAATTTGTAGGGTTGCCATCCTCTAGGTGGGGCCTGGAGATCTCCTGCTATTATAACTGATATCCAGACAACAAAGATCAGTTCTCCTAGATAAAATGGCAGGGTGAACTCTATGGCATTTGGAGGGTGAACTCCATGGCATTTTAGCCTACTGAGGTCCCTTCCCTCCCCAAACTCTGTCCTCCCCAGGCTCCACCCCAAAATCTCCAGGTATTTCCCCGCCCAGAGTTGGCAACCCTATCCACTTGGATTGGGCCATGGCACAGGAGGGAGAAGGGGCATCAGTGTCATCCCCACCAATGCTATTTTCCTGTCGTGACACAGCCCTGAAGGCTTGTAGGTTGCATTTCATCAGCCGAGCTTGTTCCAGGGGGATCTACTTTCCTGCAGCTTTAAAATTAATGCTTTGAAGTATTAATATTTGATCTCCCCCACCCCTCCAAATGTCAGATTTTGTAAAAAAAAATAAAAAATTAAAAATAGTCGTGGCCCAAATTCCAACCAATAAATTTTTCACCTCCGCTTACCCAGAGAGGATTGTGTGAAGAGTTTGATCTTCTAATTAATGCAAATTTATTTAAGAAGTCAAGCACCAAAAAAAAACCCCTTTAAAATATGGTATAATCGCCAAGTCTTTTGGTCTCTGTTGTCTCTCGCGTCTCATCGGTGACAGTAACATGTCATAGACTAACTGTGCAATTCATAGAAGACTTGGCTAGGCAGCCGATGAGTTCATCAAATGAAAGCTTTTTGTTTTGTTTTGTTTTGTTCCCATTTTGGATGTGAAGACAAACTGATAATTGCACATTTGTCACTGACACTTTACAAGAAAAGTAGTTGCCAAATAGAGTTGCCAGCCTCCAGGTGGCAGCTGGTGATCTCCTGGGAGTACAACTAATCTCCAAGCAACAGAACAAATGGCCACTTTGGAAGGTGGACTCTACAGCAGTATACCCTGCTGAAGTGCCTCCCCCCCCCAACCATGCCCTCCCCAGACTCCCCCCCCCCCAAGTCTCCAGGAATTTTCCAACCTGGAGCTGGCAGCTCTCTTGCCAAATGAATGCAAATCAACAATCCAATGGCTTTAAACACAAGGTTGCAGAGGGTATAATGGTATGTCCTGAAAAGAAGAAGTAGAAGAAGAAGAATAGGAGGAGGAGGAGGAGATTGGATTTATATCCTGCCCTTCACTCAGAGTCTCAGAGCAGCTTACAAACTCCTTTCCCTTCCCTTTCCCACAACAGACACCCTGTGAGGTAGGTGGGGGTGAGGGAGCTCTTTCCAAAACTGTCCTTGAGAGAACAGCTCTGACAGAACTACGGTTTGCCCAAGGTCATCCAGCAGCTGCAAGTGGAGGAGTGGGGAATCAAACCCGGCTCTCCCAGATTAGAGTCTGTGCACTTAACCACTACACCAAACTGGCTAGGGAAGGAAACTTCTGGATACATTTTGGATGAAACCAGGATTTACTGGAAGAGGTGGGATCAACATAGATCCTAACAAAGCCTGGGTTTTCTTGGGGTGGGGGGTGAGGGTTTAGATGTAGGGGTTTTGTGGGGGCTACCAGAATCCCATGGGTTTTGCAACAGAACTTACTGTAGCGTGGTCATAGCATGCCGATTTGATCTGATGACATAATTCATCTGCCCAGTGTACAGAATGCCTCCACAGATACCTGGCAGTCCTCCTGGGTTCTGCTGGGATGCCCAGAAAGACCACCTCAGAGTCTAGCATCCCAAACCAGATGCAAAAATTCAGGTCCCCTGGAACATTCCCAGAATGGGATCAGGCAGTCTAGCCAGTCTCTTAAAGCTGTGCTCTTGTTGTTTTTTTTACAGAAGAGTTCGTTTTTAACCTCCTCCACTCTGTAGGAATAAAAGCCATGAAATAAAATTAGAGGGCTCTTTGCAGGATTTATCAATGGCATCCCAGGGAGCTGTGGGCCAACCTTCCATTGAAAATTGTTTAATGGGTCAATGGAAAGGACGAATCCTTAGGGTAGACAGATTGCCTTTGTTTCCCCATTGATCGATGTCTACAGCGGCAGCCTTTCCAATGTTTGAAAAGCACGCCACTGCCATCCACGTGTCCCAGGGCTCCGATAATACAGATTTAAAAAAACAACTGCTGTGGAAATTAACTCTAGCTGGTTATTAGACTTTGGAGTTATTGTCACAACTGAGGGATTGTGGCCGTGGAATCAATTCAGTAGCATCTGGGGCACAAAGCAGTCGGATAATCAATAGCAAACCACCACCCCTGCCTAGACAAATGGATAGGCCCACAGCATGGCTACGATGCCCCTTTCATGTAGCACCATATTCTTTATGGCTGGGAATATGTTGAACTTCTTTGGCCATTCCTGCATACTTAATTTTATTTGGGGATGTATACTCCTCTTTTTCCTTCAAAAAGGATCCAGAGCTGCTTACAACATTGTTCTTCCCTCCGTCATTTTATTCCAAATCACCACCTTGTAAGGCAGGTTAGGCTGTGATTGACCCAAGGTCACTCAGCAAGCTTTATAATAAAGCGGGGATTCGAACCTGTGTCTCCCAGACACTAGCTCAGCACTCGAGCCCCTACACCACTTTGGCATGCATGCCTTTTGAAGACTAGTTGGCTGCTTTCACACACATTGGATAATGCACTTTCAATGCAGTTTAGCAATTGTTTGCAGCTGGATTTTCCTGGGTGAATCAGGAATATCCACATGCAACGAATTGCTAAAGTGCACTGGAAGTGCATTATCCAATCCGTGTGAAAGCAGGCAACGAGTCTTTAAAAGGCACTTCAGCAATCGTTTCAATGCACTTTAGCAATTCTTTGCAACTGCATTTCCCTGTGTGAAACAGGAATAAACACTTGTAAAGAATTGCTAAGGTGCATTCAAAGTGCACTATCCAATCTATGTGAAAGCAGTCTGAATGGGTGCAAAATACATTAATCCGGTGCACTCAGCCCTTGAGTCAATTCACTAGCCACACACTGCAACTTCCTGCAAAATCCCAGGCAGGTAGCACAAACATGAGAATTATAAAGTCCCCACAAGTCTGATGGTATTAGGGTTGCCAAGTCTGGGTTGGAAAATACCTGGAGACTTTGGGGGTGGATCCAGGAGAGGGCGGGGTTTGGGGAGGAGAGAAGCCTCAGCATGGTACAACGCCATAGAGTCTACCCTTCAAAGCAGCCATTTTCTCCAGGGGAGCTGATCTCTCTCAGCTGGAGATCAGTTGTAAACGCGGGGGATCCCCAGGCCCCACCTGGAGGCTGGCAATCCTAGATGGGCTCCATTTTATTTTATTGGGTCATGGACTTTGTGGACTTGGCTGGGACTTACTGGGTTTCTCAGAGGACAAAACCAAAATAAATAGGATGGATATGAAGGTGACATTGATGGGACTCAAGCAGCGTTTTCTTTGCAGCTGTTGCTTTTTTAAAGGAAGGAATGGGGGGCATCCAAAAAAAAAAAAGGGAGGAAATTAAGCAGGAGACAGCAGCTATGAGCCACTGCTGCTCTTTGAATGAATTATCATTTTGCAACTCAGCATACAGGCAAAAGAGCAGATGCGGCTCCTATCTGTTAAATGTGTGCACAATGAAATATATATATATATATATATATATATAATTCAGTTTTGAAATAATTTTAATCTGATTTTCTCTTTCAAGACAGGGACAGGATGTGTTTTAACCTAGTTACACAAAGCAAATTTGATAACGGGCGAGGAGGAGTGTTGATTGCTTGAGTAAATGGATCTTAAGCGTATAGATAATAAAATATCCTGTATTAGCAGCAAGGGAGCTTAATAAACCTCAGGGATAACAGGACCTGTGTGTAGCAGCTGGCACAGTGGGCTAGGCTGATGATCACAATTCTCATTGTTCGTGTTGCCGTCACTCATACAGCTCGGAGTCTGTGACTGGGCTGTCTGTTTCATAAATACCGCTTGATGCAGAACGGGGTGATGATACAGGTGAGAATACTACTTTATGGACATTCACTGCACAGTGTGATGTCCTCAGCCACAGGATTCAATGGATTACACAACTGTACAGCTCTCCTCTCTCTGCCCGTTCTCTGTCCTAGCAACCTTCTCTGGCTTGTGCATATTCCTCTAGTGCAGGGGCGTCAAACTCATTTGTTATGAGGGCCGGAGCCAGCATAAATGAGACCTTGCTGGGCCGGACCATGTGTGTCATAAAATGCAATGCAAGGTAGCGGAGATATAAACTTTATAAAGGACACAAACACAAAGATTTTTTTTTACTTAAAAACATGCTTAAAACATTAGCACTCTTGCAATATTTTGTTTCTTTAACAGTCTCTGATAACTGACACCTGTTGCTCTGAATTATTGCATCAAAATGTCTGTGCTGTTGCAATCTTGAGTGTGCTGCTCAGGTGTGTATCTGGAAGCTGCAACCCTAACTTTTGATTTATTGACATTCGCCACAGAAATCTCATGCTCAGAGTTCTGAGTCTCGGACCCAGGGGGGAAACATGAAATGGCTGAGCGATTGGGAGAGTCTGGCGAAGCAAGCTAAGATGTGGCAGCAGCAATAGAACTGGAAGCAGGAGATGGCCAGTTCCAGTGTGGGCCTGAGAGAAGCCCTCCGGGGGCCTGATCCAGCCCTCGGGCTGCATGTTTGACACCCCTGCTCTAGTGGGCTCTTCTGCCAGCTCAATGCAACAGCAGGTAACAGACCTTCATGCTCCTCCCATAATTTGTGCAGTTAGGACAACTCAACCAATCCCTGCTAGAGGACACCAAGGCCACGAAACCCTTTACTACATGTAGATTAGTGTATCTCTCTTGCTTTCTCTCTTAGTTGGTTGTCAAGTTGCATTTGGGGTCACTAAGATTTCTACATTACCCCAAAACACATGCACTTTTCCATCAAGCCAAAAATATATATCTCATTAATTGTTTTGCATTAACTATGCAAACCATGAAGAAGCCTGATAGCTCAGCCTGTCCCAGTCCCAGGGTTGGCTATGGTTAGTATTTGGATGGGAGACCACCAAGGAAATCCCCCATCACTATACAGGATCCAGGCTCTCTACTCAGAGGCAGACAATGGCAAACTACCTCTGTTAGACTCTTGCCTTGAAAACTCTACGGGATCAACATAAGTCAGCTGTGACTTAATGGCACTTAATTAGACACTCTGAGTTCGATAGCCAGGCTAGCCCGGTCTCATCAGATCCTAGAGACTAAGAAGGGTTGTCTTGATTAGTATTTGGATGGGAGACCACCAAGGAAATCCTGTGTCACTACACAGAGGCAGGCCATGGCAAATGACTTCTGCTCATCTCTTGCCCTGAAAACCCCATGAAGGTTTCCACAACTCAGTTGCGGTTTGACGGCACACGATAAAAATCTCAGACCATTGGTGCGGCAACTACTTCAGGACAATGGACAGAGCATCCCCAAGAGGCCTCTCTCTGTTCATTGTATCCTCCATCTCCACCTCCAAGCAGGAACCACCTGTCCCTCCTCCCATGTGTTTTTAAAAAGAAACCAGCTGCTTACCAGCACAGCAAGGGTGTAACTGCTTAAAGCCCTCTTCCTCATGTAATCTTCCTGTTGCCTCAAAGCCCCCCCCCTTTTTTTCTTCATCAAATTGCCATGGACTTATGGAGACCCTGGAGAGTTATTAAGGGAAGAGACATTCAGAGGTGATTTGCCATTGCCTGCCTGTGTGTAGCAACTCTGGACTTCCTTGGTGGTCTCCCATCCAAATACTAACCAGGGCTTACTCTGCTTAGCTTCAAAGACCTGATGAGATTGGGCTAGCCTGGGCGATCCAGGTCAGAGTTTTTTCCCCATGCTGGGAGCAAAATACGTAAGCCCATAGATTTTCCCCAGTGGCAGTAAAAGCAGGCTACGGTTGGTGGCTTTTAGTGGGGAAATGGCGGGGGGGGGGGGAAGAGGAGGGAGAGTTATATAGCCCCCTCTTCCACTGTGCCAGGCTTGCTGCTCCAGCAGCTGTTTTATGTCTTAAAAAAAAACAACAGGAAAAGAATCATGTAACTGCATGTAATGTGCAATTCCACCCACAGTTGTTACAGATCCATCCTGAAATGGTTCCTGGCTCAATTATCTGGTTGCTTTAAATAATCTCAGCTGGGTTGAAACAAAATACACACATGGGGCTTCTTTTGCCATTCTCCTTAATGCTTGCCACTTGTGTATATATGTTGGCACATTAGCATATCAACCTTTTAACTGAGCACTGGCATGTGAGAACAGCCAGGCTGGATCAGGTCAAAAATCCATGGTTTTCTCCAAAAACTTCTAAACCCCTTGGGAAGCTACCGAGCAGAGAAGAAAACCGACATTGCTCCTCCTTTTTATCCTTGGCACCTGGCAATCAAAGATAAATTGCATTTGGACACGAAAGTTCCATTTTTAGCCACCACGACTTAAGAGCATAAGAGCAAGAGGTAATGTTCGTAACATCCGGGCCAAGAGTTCCTAGTTTATAACAACCAAACAGCCAAATTGGCCTCAGTGCCATTATCTTAGACCCAGATCTGCCAAATCATCTCCATAACTGACTGCAGGGTGTCTTCTGTGACTCCCTTTGTCTGCTTACCTTCATCTAGTTTGTTTTATTAGGTGCCTTTGAAAAGTGCTTTATTGCTTGTTTATAAGCATGGTTTTATTCGCTCAGTCATTTAATAGCATTTAATACATATACACAGTAGCAGTGCCATTGGAATTTTCAGATGCATTTTACTGTTTTCATGAAATTTTATGGTTCACTTGTACTGGTATTTTAGCATTACTGCAATTAGCATTATAGCATTACCACAAGCCAACTCGAAGATTTAGGTCAAAAAGTGGAGTTAAAATATCTAAAATAAGTAAGTGATGCACCAGCATGGAGAGAGGGATGGGATTTGCTGCCAGAGGATGTAGTGATGGACACAAGCATAGACAGCTTTAAAAGGGGATTAGACAGATTCATGGGGGATAGGTCTTTAAGTGGCTATTAGCCATGGAGACAGAAGGGAGACTTCACGTTCAGAGGCAGTCAGCCTTTGAATCCCAGAGCCAGGAGGCAACATCAGGGGAAGGCCTCAGCCTCTCTGCCCTGCTGTTGGCCCCCCAGAGGAACTGGTTGGCCACTGTGTGAAATGGATGCTGGACTACATGGACTATTGGTCTGATCCAGCAGGGCTCATCTCATGTCCTTCAGTAGCATCAAGAGAAAAGGCAGAACAAACTGTAATACATATATATATTTCTGTTAATAATCCAAGGACAGATTGGGGTTTGTGGGGTTTGTGTGCCTGTTTCGAGAAAAGGAGATCCAATTCACAACCCTTTGTAAGGATTTCAGGCGGTTGCCGTTTTCTCGTTTAGCCAAGGGGACTCAAAATAATCCATTCCCTGCAGCTTTTTTCAGGACAGCACCACTCAAGGGTAGGGAGGGGAAAGTGTTTCCGCAAAGCAGATGACTTCCTGAAGAACCACGGGCAGAAGAAGAAGAAGAAGAAGAAGAAGAAGAGATTGGATTTATACCCCACCCTCCACTCACTTGGAGTCTCAGAGCGGCTTACAAACTCCTTTCCCTTCCCCTCCCCACAACAGACACCCTGTGAGGTAGATGGGGCTGAGAGAGCTCTTTCCCAAGCTGTCCTTGAGACAACAGTTGGTATAGAGCTATGGCTTGCCCAAGGTCATCCAGCAGGTGCAAGTGGAGGAATGGGGAATCAAACCCGGTTCTCCCAGATTAGAGTCCGCACACTTAACCACTACACCAAACTGGTAAGCCAATTCTATTCCAAGGCCTACCAAGAGAGGCAGCTTTCTAAATAAAGCAGGTTGAATACACATGTACCTACCAGCTGACAGAAATAAAAGCGAGGATCTGAGTCTGGAAAGGGGAAGACTGTGACGTTCCAAACTGTGCAGCCCCCACTCCACCCCCACAGAGCTACCACTGCTGTCTCTGAGGCCTTGGTTTTTTCGTCTAAGTGAGACAACAACTAGCCAGGGAGACTCAAAAGCAGCTGAAGCGTTGTGTGAAAATACCCAGGCCGCTGTGGAGAGTTCCACACTTGCGAGAAATCGTGAAGTTGAACAAAAATAAAACCATATGTAACAGAGAATGTGCTGTCTTCACGCATTTCCAGGCAGACAAACCACTGACACATTCATTCACCATGGTCCTGTAAAGGCAGCAGCCGCCAAACTTAAAATGCAGACAATCCATCCATTATATATATATATTTTACCCTGCCTATTACAACAGCTTTTCCCATACTGAATCAGACCCTTGGCCCATCAAAGTCAATATTGTCTACTCAGATGGGCAACAGCTCTCCAGGGTCTCAGGTGGAGGTCTTTCACATCCCCTACCGCTTGGTCCTTTTAACTGGAGATGCCGGGGATTGAACCTGCATGCCAAGCATATGTTCTACCACTGAGTCGTGGCCCTTCCGCCAAGGAATTCATCGTACCTCATATGCTTCTTCAACCTCTTTTATAAAAACAACCCTGTGTGGTAACTTAGGCTGAGAGAGAGAGAAACAGAGACAGAGGGACAGAGACTAGGCCCAACCTGGAAACCAGTGGGAAACTGGGGAACAGGGACAAAGGGAGCCATTATCAATGTTCTCAAAAGTGATGCCAGTCCTCTCTAAGAATCGATGAAACCTAGATGGTTTTGCACCCTTTGGTTTTACAACCCTCTATGGTTTTGCCATAGAGTTCCCAGGGATTCCAGGGATTCCCTGGGTGTGTTGTCCCACCATCACAAGGGTGTTTTTAAAATTCTTTCTCCTTTCAGCCACTGGGGTGCTGGTGGGCAAGTCCTGCTAGGGACGGGAAATCTCCTTCCCCAACTGGGAACATGGCAACCCTATCCGAAGGTCGCTTCATGAATTCCATGGGCAAACAGGGATTCGATTCCCGCGTCTCTCCAGCCTGAGTCCAACAGCATGCCGATTCTCATGTATAAAGTTTTTTAAAAGTTCTCCCGAAATCAGAGTTCAAATATTTGCTGTCTTTGTTCTAAATGCCCTGGAAGGTAAGTGCAGATGAGAATGAAAATACTGACCCACTACCTTTCCTCCTGGAATACCAGAACCCAAGGTGGCATTCAGAATTGGGGGGGGGGGGGGGGGGTGTGCTGGTGCTTTTCTTTGCCATCAAGTCATAGTGGAGTTACAGCAACCCCATGGGGTTTTCAAGGCAAGAGATATTCAGAGGTGGTTTGCCATTGCCTGCTTCTGCATAGTGATCTTGGTATTCAGAGGTGGTTTCCCACCCAAATACTGACCAGGGCTGACCCAGCTTAGCTTCCTAGATCTGACAAAATTGGCTAGCCTGGGCTAGCCAGGTCAGGGCCCAACTATTCTGCATGTGGTATATGAGGGTCAAGTAACAAAATAACAAATTTATTTATTTATTTATTTATTTATTTATTTATTGGATTTATATCCCGCCCTCCCCGCGAACGGGCTCAGATAAGATATTATAAAAATGCAAATATTTATTACTGTAATAAATATTTGTATTTTTATAGCTTGACCCTCACATATCACAGCCATATCTTGGGTTAAGTCCCTCTCCCCTTTTGGTTTTTGCACATTTCAGCAACCGTTTGCCATGTGACTTGAAAGTTACAAGAACTACA
The DNA here is from genome assembly GCA_029233225.1 of Lepidodactylus listeri. Taxonomy (NCBI): domain Eukaryota; kingdom Metazoa; phylum Chordata; class Lepidosauria; order Squamata; family Gekkonidae; genus Lepidodactylus; species Lepidodactylus listeri. The sequence continues at coordinate 11,095,567 of JARCFY010000013.1, forward strand.
ATGTGCACAAATTAAGGTTGCAGCAGCAACAGCTGACTTCCCCTTCCAACACAAAACAAACAACCAAAAGCCCCCAGAAATAATGCTGCCTTGAATTATTGTGAAGTATAGCCCCCCCCCCCCCATCACTCAGTACCAAGGACAACGAAAAGTTCTGAATAAGCCCTCGCTGTTCTTGCTGGAATTCAACAGGGAAGTACAAGTCCCATTTTCTAAAAATCTGTGCCTGTGCAAAGCTTTAAAAAAACGTATTTGCAGGTTGCTTCTATTTTGGGTCTGTCTAAATAATCCACTCAATGGACAAAATATTTACTGCATGTGTGAAAGTAAACACCGAACACATCTGCTATTGTACAATAATTTGCAGAAGCAACACACAGCCTTGAATAAACACAGATGTTAGGGTGTGTGGACTTTGAGTCTGGCGGGCTCGCCTGGAAGGGGAAAATTAAACAACCCAATCTTATCAACCTGGCAAGGAGGACCAGAAAAGGATAAGGATAAAAAAATCAAGAGGAGAAGGATCCATACACGTATAATATTTAGTAACCAGCAGAAAATGGTAACTGCATCACAGGAATTGCTCTGCATTGTTTGAATACTGACCATCTCTCGTAAGATGGAAGCGCTTACTGCTGATTTTGAAGAATTTTTGTGAAATGCCTTCCCGGCTATGGGGAAAAAAACCAAAAAACATCCTCTCCTGTATTTGTCAAGAGATAATAATTCTGCTGTAAGGCGTAAAGTGGCTTCTTTTGATTACGCTGCAGCTCTGGCCAAGACGAGTAAGCTTTTAAAGCCAGGTTCTATAAGTATGGCTATCTAAACAGCACTCTATATTCATACTGTAATTGAATTTAGATTGAATAGGCAAGAAACAATTGTTTAAATGTGGTCAGCTTCTCTTGGCAAAATTCTTGTCGCGCTTAGTGCCACTTTTGAGAAACAGGCTAGGTGTTTCAGTGTTTCATGCAAAGGTGTGATGTTCTAATGTTAGGCCCTGGCTGGTGACCAACGTATGAATACAATGAACTTGGCTGACCAGATAGTTCAGGCCCAGGAAAAGAGGAGGAAGTGTTATCTAATTGCTTTGCAGTCAACACAGAAGGGGCAGGTGAAATACGCATAAAACGAAGATTTGAGTTCAATAGCCACCTTCAAGACCAACAGGATTTGGGGGGTATAAATTTCTGAGAGTCAAAACTCCCCCGTCAGATGGCAAGAGCTTTGACTTTCGAAAACTTATATTCTGAAAACCTTGTGGGTTCATAAGGAGCTACTGAACTCAAATTTCCCTCTTTCACTGCAGACCAACATGGCTGCCCTCCTGAAAGAATCTGCATAAAACTAAGCATCACAGGGGGAACACAGACTCTGTGTTCCAGTTCCCATATGGAAGTTAACCTTTGAGCGGGAAGGCCACAACAATGGATAGGGGAAGTGCCGCCTACTGGCTCTTCTATGAGCCAAAGGCCTATTTGAACATCTGGAGCTCCCTTATACCAAGTCAAACTCTTAAGAACATAAGAAGACACCAGTGGTCCATCTAGTCTGACCAGGGCTATTTTGGGGCAGGAACGCACAGGAATGGAGTTCCGGCTGGCTTCCAAGTTGACCATGCCTACAGCCTCCCCCCCCCAGGTTCCCCAGGCACCTCGCAAGCTGCGGGGCACCTGGAGAAGCCAAGCCAATCCAGGGAGGGAAGGCAGTTTAAACTGCCTCCCCTCCTTGGGCACCTGGGGAAGCTGATCCTGGGAGAGATCTACGCTGTCAGGGGTGTGGCCTAATATGCTAATGAGCTTCTGCTGTTGGGTGTGGCCTATTATGCTAATGAATTCCTGCTGGGCTTTTTCTACAAGAAAAGCCCTGAGTCTAACATCCTGCCTCACACAGTGTCCAATCGGTTCCTCTGGAGGGCCAGCAACAGCCTCCCAGCTGGAGCCAGCTCAGGGTATGTCACTTATACCTGGGATTGCCTCCCTCCAGGTGGGGCCCGGAGATCAGCTCAGGCAGAGAAAGATCTGCTACCTGTGCTCTTTGAGTGGAGATGTTGGGGATGGAACCTAGGTCATTCTGCATGGAAAGGATGTGCTCTACCAATGAGCTAAAGTCCCCCTCAATTACTGGTCACTCCCCCCCCCCATTCTTCTGGTTTAAGCAGGCTCTCTGGGTTATTTGAAGAAGTGAGCTGTGGCCGAGGACAGACTGGCAATCTGAAGCGGGGCAGGCACGCTTCGCAAACGGAGGAAAGGAGCCCGTTCAGACATGCGCATCTGCCCATCGGCTCCGTTGCGTACTTACCCGTCTCCCAGCCGCTTTCCTTCCGCTTTACCCGGACACCGGGTAAAACCGGTGTTCAGGGGCCTTCCTCCGCATGCCTCCCGCTTCCAAACAGTGTGAACTGGAAGAAGCGGGAGGCATCCGGAGGAAGTGTGAACGCACCGGCAAAAAGTTTTGCGCATATGCAAATATGTGCATATGCGCATATGCGAAAAACATCAAAGGAAAACAAAAAAAAAGTGCAGCGGCAGGCGCGAGCCCCGCGCGCTGGCTATGCGGCAGTCTGAACTCTCCGTGGCAGTCTGAATGCTCCGTATCGCCGCTGATCCGCATTGCTCTGGCCAGTGTGAACGGCCAGCTCCGTGAGTTTTTTCCCCCGCTCCAGTTCCCTCCGCTTTGCCTCCGCTTCAGATTGCCAGTCTGTCTTCGGCCTATGACTCAGAAAAGCATGTATTTTAATCTAGTTCATTTTGTTTTATTTTGATACCATAAGCTGACACAGCTACCCCTCTGCAATCATTACCCACAGGCCTATGTTAAACTGTCAGTCCAGCTATACTCGGACTCCTTGGAAATGCATCTTGCGAGTGGCTTGGTAGCTGCTGGGTGTTCAGTTTCTCAGGGCTTCCCAGAACTGCTGGGCAGCGCAGAGGTGTGAACACTGGAAGGCAAGAACAGAGGAAGCATGCCCTCTTGACTGTGCCATCTGGCTCTGCGGGGAAACACCACAAAGACTTCATGTCCCTGCCCAGACTACCCCAGGGCATCAGTGCTGCTGCTGGTTGCCGTTGGCGAGGAAAGCATCGCTTACACGCACATTAACCTCTTTCATCAGCATCTGTTGCAAACCGAGAGCAATTCAAGTTTACATTGAGCCGTACAAGTCATTTCGCCGACAGCTGCAGCCAGTGGTAAATGGGCACGGTTGCCTAGTAACCAACAGGTAAGTGCTGGCAGCCAGGGATAGATCTGTGTGTATAGCATGCTTAATGGCCAAAGACAAAGGGGATGTTTGCCTGCATACACTGTTGGTCTGCCTTCCTTATCGTGATACCGTGCTACTGTTTTTCTTTAGAACAGGTGCCTAAATAAAAAGCACAAAGGGGGGGGGGGGGACTTGTCACGCTCAGTCCTGCTGACCTACCAAGCATTGACGCAGGATGTCCTGACAGCCGCTAGCGCCAATAGTTTTAGAAGGGAATCAGGCGAAATTTATGTAGGAGTTTACCAAATTATAGCTAAAATGAAAATCTTGGTTGAGAGGCAGCATGCACTATTTGTGCCCTCTGGCAAGCATCTGGCTGGTCACTGTGAGAAACAGGACACTGGACTAGAACAGGGTGCCCAGCGTGGTGCCCAGGGGGGCCCTTTCTGGCACCCGCCAAGTGTTCTTAGGAAGTGGGCGGGGCCAGATAGGGCTTACAGAATCATAGAGTCGGAAGGGACCTCCAGGGTCATCTAGTCCAAGTTCCCTAGCACAATGCAGGAAATTCACAACTACCTCTGCCCCACACCCCCAGTGACGCCTGCTCCATGCACAGAAGATGAAGAAAAAAAACCAAAACCCTCCAGGATCCCTGGCCAAATCAGCAGAGAAAAATTGCTTCCTGACCCCAAAGTATTTTATTTTAATGGTGTTACCCACCCTGAGCCTGCCCATGGGATGGGCGGAATATAAATGCAAATAAATAAATAAATAAAATGTGGTGAGCAGCATCTCACACAATCTGCTGTCAGATGGCCATCTAGCCTCTGTGTGAAAACCTCCAAAGAAGGGGAGCCCACCACCTCCAGAGGAAGCCTGTTCCACTGAGGAACCGCTCTAACCGTCAGAAAGTTCTTCCTAATGTGTAGCTGAAAACTCTTCCCACTTAATTTCAACCAGTTGGTTCTGGTCCGACCTTCTGGGACAACAGAAAATAACTCTGCACCATCCTGTAGATGACAGCCCTTCACATCCTTGAAGATGGTTATCATATCACCCCTCAGTCATCTCCTCTCCAGGCTAAACACACCCAGCTCCTTCAGCCTTTCCTCATAGGACTTGGTCTCCAGCAAGGCTTCTGACTGGCTGTGTGGATTTTTTTTTAATGTTGCTTAGGCAGCAGCTGCCACCACAGCACAAGGATCTGAAGTGAAGCTGTGGCAATCCTTTGGTGGCTGGTTCTGCCTCCTATGGCCGCCATTTTGTGGCAGCCATTTTGTCGCCCATCATGCCGTGTCAGAATTCCAAATGCGCCAGCAGGCTCTAAAAGGTTGGGGACCCCTGTACAAGAAGAAACCTTTCATCTGGATCCAGCAGGGATCGTCTTCTGTTCACCGGCCATGATGGCCCTAGCTTTTTGCAGCTCACTCAGACCAGATGTTAAGTACTTGAGTTGAGAATGCACAAGTGTGTTCTGTTACAGGCCCCTCTGACCAGGACTCCGTTCAGTTGGGCACCATTTCCAGTCTGGGAGGGGAGAGATTTTAATGGGAGGTGGCCAGAATTTCATAGCAAAGGCCAAGATACAAAACTGCAATGCATTTAAAGAGCACGATTATTTTTTTTAAAAAATGGGATGGATTAGTCATTTCATTTTGCCATGGGAAATCTGGGAGGGCCACTGACCAGCAAGGTGGCCTGCCCCAAAGAGGTCCCCTCCAGTGGGTCAGTGAAAAGGAGATAGGTTTGCCATTCCCCCGGTAGGGCCAGGGGATCCCCTGATTTCGGGGGTCCCAATCCACTGTTTCCCCAGCTGGCCAGCAGGGGAAGCTCCACCTCCAAGAAGCCCCCTCTCGGTGCTGCTGGTGCCAGCACCAGGAGTGACATCATCGCATTTCCGATGTCGCGGGCAATGCTCTAGGTTTTGTGCAAAACTCTATGATTTTGAGGCCCAAAAAACCATAGAGTTTTGCCCAGAACCTAGAGCATCACCCCCAATGTTGGAAACACAATGATGTCACTTCTGGGTGATGTCATCATGGCACGCAAAGCACACATGCCAGAGGAACCACAGGAAGGATCAGGAGTCCCCCTGTTGGCAGCCAGGTAGGACCTGGCAATCCTAAAAGGGGCACAGTTTTGCTCTGCCAGGCCAGGAAGGAGGACCATGGTGGTGCCTGTTTTAGCTCTCCTGGCCCTTCAGTTCTCCATAAAGGCTGTTTCGGCTTCTCAGTCCACCCCTGCCCAAGAACCACAGAAAGATAAGAGACCTCCCCAGACTGAAATGAAGATGAGGGGGATAATTGCACTCATGCTCTCTTAGTGGCGTTTCCACTGACAGTATGAGAGCTCTTGCCTAGCAAGGTGGAATGCTGGAATGAGTGAGGAATACCAGCCAGAGCAAGTGAAGGATGATTATTGATCCCTGCTGTTTCCTCCTAAAACTTGCCCATTTCAATTTGCTTCTCCCTGGGACAGACTTAACCCATGATTCTTTATTTGCACACCATTTTCAGTTTCCTTGTGCCAAATATTTTCCACAGAATGCATGTGTTCTTCAACATGAAATGCGCATTAGTAGACCATCCCCTGACATGGATAGCCCAGGATAGCCTGATCTTGTCAGTTCTTGGAAGATAAGCAGGGTCAGCCTTCGTTAGCCCATTGGATGGGAGATCACCAAGGATGCCCAGAGTCTCTGTGCAGAGGCAGGCAACGGAAAACCACCTCTGTTTGTCTCTTGCCTAGAAGACCCTTTTTGGGTCACCATAAGTCAGCTGTGATTCGACAGCACTTTCCACCACCACCAAAATGTGGCAAATAACTGGTGTGAATGGGCCATTGGCCAGATCCAATATGGCTTCTCTTATGTTCGTATAAAGAGAAGGGGGGAATAAAAAGAAGGAAAACCTGAAGGGGGACCAGAACCACCAGCTTGGGTGCTTACTAGTCCTCATGATCCTCCAACAGCTGTGCCTGCCATTACAATTGTGGAAGACCCTTTCATTTGAATGAGGGAAGCAAATAACAATCTGGCCCACTTTTTGGAACGCTTGGTGGGCACCAGATGAAGTACTGGCCAACACCATGGTGCCCACGGATTTCACGTTGGGGACCTCTGACATACACAATGGAAATGAATCTAGCAAAAAACAGAGGGGCAAAAATCTGACAAAAAACTAAGGAAAAGAAATTAAATACGGCACATTGGCTCTTTTCCTAGGAGAGTGACATGGAGCCTTATGCACAGCTGGGGATTAGGTAACTAATTAGAGAGCTTGTCATCTTTTGCAGAACAAGAGCAACTGGAAATAAATTATTCAAAGACCAAGATGGGGGATTTGGGAAGAACCTCCCCTGCCAATAAATGAATTCTGCATGGCCATAATATCAAGCAGTTGAAGCCCTTTAAATATCCAGGGGCTGAATTTCTGAAAATCCTGGATTGCCTGCCTGCCCCTTAGCCAATAGACTGCAGACTGAAAACCTTTGAGACAAAAATCTTCCCATACATGGTTATGAGACTGGAATTTGGAGTCACAATAACTTGACTAGGTTTGCCAACACTGGATTGGGAAATTCCTGGAGATTTTGGGGGGTGGAGCCTGGGGAGGGAATGGACCTCAGGGGAGTATAATTCCATAGAGTCCACCCTCCGAAGCAGCTATTTTCTCCCGCGGAACTGATATACATAGTCTGGAGATCTGTTGTAATTCTGGGAGATCTCCAGGCCCCACTCGGAGGCTGTCAACCCTAAACCTGACCCACTCTTAAATGTAATTATTACAGAGAGAGAGAGACATACACACACACACACACATTGCACAGACACTGCGAAATCACCTAATACATTTTTTTGCTCCCTCTTCCTCCAAAGAGTTCAGAGTGGCATAAATAATTCTTCATTTTTCCCCACAACAACCCTAGACAGTTTAGGTTACACAAATGGCCCAAGATCATCCAAAGAGCTTCAGGGCTGAGAGGTAAGGTTGCCAAGTCTGGGCTGGGAAATTCCTGGAGATTTGGGAGCAGAGCCTGAATAGGAATAGGACGGAGTTTGGGGAGGGGAGGGAGCTCAGTAGTTTTGTGATGCCGTAGGGTCTACCCTCCATAGCTGCCGTCTTCTCCAGGGGAACTTATCCCTGTAGTCTGGAGCTCAGTTGTCATGCCAGAAGAGCTCCAGGCTCCACCTGGAGGTTGGCAACCCTGCCCAAAGGTGATCCGAACCTGAAACTCCCAGTTCTGAGTCTGACACTTAACCCACTACACCATAATGTACGATTAGTCTTACAATTAATAATATGGACTCAACTCCCCCAGCCTCGCCCAGGCTATTCCTGCAAAAACTTTTCAGGTCTGTACAGTTTTATCAGTGATAAAATATTTTTGTTTGTTTGTTGCATGATTTTTTTGTTTGTTTGTTTGCTGTCAAGTCACTACCACTTTATGGCAACCCCATAGGGTCTTCAAGGCAAGAGATGAACAGAGGTGGTTTGCCATGGCCTGCCACACCTTAGCAACCCTGGACACAGGGACCCTGGTGGCCTCCCATCCAAATACTAACCAGGGCTAACCCTCCTTAGCTTCCAAGATCTGACAAGATTGGGCTAGCCTGGCCTATCCAGGTCAGAGTATTGCAGTGTTAGTGCTCTGAAAGTAAGCAGTCCTCCTGACACAACTCCCACGTAGAGAAAACAGGTTGAGATTCTTTGCCACAATAAACTACCAATCTGCCCCATCAGCTTCATGTTCCTTCTTTCATCCTCTTGTGGATGCAATTTTCCATGCCATACCACCAGAGGGCTTACTTTGTAAACTGGCAATTGCTACAAGTGCTATATTACTGTAGCTATCGTGCTATAGTGCTACATTACTGTAGCACTATAGCAATTGCCAATTCTTTTTCAAAGACCTCAAAAAACCCTCCAGTGGTATGCTGGGGTGGGGGTGGGGGGTGGAGCAGGTCATATGGTAGCTAACAGAAGAAAGTGAATAGAAAACTACCGCACAGGTACTTCTTTGACAGTGTGAGAGCCTCTGCATTCACAGTGGCAATGAATGCAAAATGCAAAATATCTGTCATGTGGATGCACTAGAAACCTCCATGAAGATCATTTTATCTAAAGGCAGGGTATAAAATTTTCAAAATAAATAATGAATCAAATAAATGTTCCCTGCAGGAGAGTTCAGTTTTACGTATGCAGAAGCCTTCCCGGGATTTGGCAGTGAGGTCGGGATTGGCATCCTGTAAGATGTTGATGTGTATAAACACGAACCTGCTCCATCAGCCAGACACCACTGAAATAGAGCCCTCTCTGGAGACAATGCAAACGTTCTGTAACACTTAACTCCGGCAATAGAGAATCTTCCCTGACCGTTTACTATAAGAGAACCCTCTGTATCAAAACAAAGGAAGGTCATTCCTCACCAAAAAAAAAAAAAGCCACGAGACACATCTTTGCATCCTCATTTTACAGTAGAGAGCAGCATTTTGTTCAATCTGTATTAAGTTACTTCAGCTATCGTATGCTCACAAGGAAAAAGAGAGTAAAGATGCAACCCTAGATGTGCTTTCCTGTAAGCAATTAAAATCAATAGGTCGTGCAGGCAAATATACCTGTTTCGAGGAGAACCTGATGACGATGACAGTAATGACAATGATAAGTACAAGCCTCAGCTTTCCTTGGTCACATTCCACCATTACTAAAAGATTCCCTTCTGAGTCAACAACAATGCTCAGTTCTGTAGAAGTGGGGGCAACATGTGGAGCTTTGGCCTTTGTGCCTTCCAGTACACCCTCCACTGGTGCTTGGTTGGCCACTGTGTGAAACAGGATAGGACTATTGGTCTAGATGGACTATTGGTCTGATCAAGCAGGGGTGCTCTCCTCACGTTCTCAACAGAACATCTCTGGGGTCAAGGAATGTTAATCCAGGAAACGGCAAAGAAGAAGGAGGAGGAAGAGGAAAAAGAGGAAGAGGAGGAAGAATCATAGAATCACAGAATGTTAGAGTTGGAAGCAGTGTTCCCTCTAAGCTGAGTTAGTGTGAGCTAGCTCAATTTTTTAGCCTCCGGCTCACACATTTTTGTCTTCGCTCAGGAAGAATGGCTCCAAAGCAAACTAATTTATGCAGTAGCCAAATGGCTTGCTCACAACTTTAATGCCAGTAGCTCACTGAGTAGAATTTTTGCTCACAAGACTCCACAGCTTAGAGGGAGCATTGGTTGGAAGGGACCTTGCAGGTCATCCAGTCCAACCCCCTGCACTCTGCAGGAGCATAGCCAAAAGATAGCCCTACAACATACCCGAAAGATGGTTGTCCAGCCTCTGTTTGAAAATGTCCAGCGAAGGAGCATCCACCACTTCCTGAGGCAGTCTGTTCCACTGCTCAACCACTCTTACAGTTAGGAAGTTCCTCCTGATATTTAGCTGGTATCGACTCCCTTATAATTTCCACCCATTAGATCTAGTCTTGCAATCCAGAGCAAGAGAGAATAGATCTGCTCCATCTTCTGCATGACAGCCCTTCACATATTTGAAGACTGCAATCATGTCCCCTCTAAGCCTTCTCTTTCCCAGGCTAAACATACTCAACTCTTTCAGCCTTTCCTCATAAGACGAATTCCAACCCTCTCACCATCCCGGTTGCCCTCTTCTGGACACACTTGAGCTTGTCAATGTCCTTCCTAAAACGTGGTGCCCAAAACTGAACACAGTACTCCTGGTGAGGCCTGACCATAGCAGAACAGAGCGGAACTACCACCTCCCGTGAACTGGACACAGTGCTTCTGTTAATGCATCCTAAAATTGCTTTAGCTTTCTTTGCAGTCACATTGCACTGCAGGCTCAGGTTTAGCTTGTGATCAACCAGAACACCTACATCCCTTTCACATGTGCTGCTGTCAAGGAGGAAGAGAAGAAGAAGAAGAGATTGGATTTATACCCCGCCCTCCACTCCCCAAGGTAGTCTCAGAGCGGCTTACAAACTCCTTTTCCCTTCCCCTCCCCACAACAGACACCCTGTGAGGTAGGTGGCGCTGAGAGAGCTCTTTCCCAAGCTGTCCTTGAGGGAACAGCTGGTACAGAGCTATGGCTTGCCCAAGGTCATCCAGCCAGGTGCAAGTGGAGGAGTGGGGAATCAAACCCGGTTCTCCCAGATTAGAGTCCGCGCACTTAACCACTACACCAAACCAAGAAGAGGAGGAGGAAGAAGAAGAAGAAGAAAGTTTTTATACCCAGCTTCTCTCTACCATAAGGAGTCCCAAAGCAGCTTACAATAGCCTTTCCCTTCCTCTCCCCACAACAGGCACCTTGTAAGGCAGGCGGGGCTGAGAGAGTTCTGAGAGAACTGTGACTGGCCCAAGATCACCCAGCAGGCTTCATGTGGAGGACCGGGGGAATCAAACCCAGTTCTCCAGATTAGGGTCCACCACTCTGAAACACCACACCACGCAAGCTAGTCCCACCATTCCCCTGCGTGTGGCCCCCAGTCTACATCATCCCTCTCCATCCTCCCCAGCTAGGTTTTCAAGGGCCAAATTACTTTGCCTGGAGCTCCACTGATGGCATCGCAGCACCCTTGACATTCAGCTCTTGACGCATTCGAGCTGCAATTGAGCTGAAGTGCACAGAGAGCACCGGCGGTTCCACTGTGAGATTAAACGTTGCTTTAAAAATGTTTGCTGGGTTTACCGTTTACCATCAGGGTCTGCTTCAGAAGAGAGAACAAGACAGGCTCCTGCAAAGTTAATGAATGTCGCACGGAGCAGGCAGAGAATGGGCATGTGTGTGTGTGTGTGTGTGTGTATGAGACAAGTATACAGGAGCATCTCTATTTGTGGAATGTCAAAGGACTGCGATGCGTAAAGCGGCCCTGTGCTTTGGCAAAGAAAAGCATGCTATCAGGAGCTATGGTAGGCATATAATGATATTTATTAACAACAAATAAGGCCTTCAGTGGAGGCGCTTCAAAAGCCTTTCAGACGGATCCGGCGCTAATCCACAATCTTCAGACTGGCGTTGCCCTTCCCTCCACATGCCTGTCAAAAGACCAAGTTGCCCCGCCACCTATTCAGTGCGAGGTTCCAGGACCACACACAGTTATTTGGACTCCTCTAACCTGCAATCAGGTGGTCCCTACAGCACAGCAGCCTCATCGATCCAGCCCAAACTGCAAGATCACTGGCCTCCGTTACCTCTGGTAATTGGCAAGTATTACAGGTGATCATTGAGTGGGTCGAGCCTCGTCCCCCAGCCAATAGGTTGTATTCATTTGCTGGAAAACTGACCAAGCAAAACATTTCAGCTAAGTCAACTCGCTTAATTCAGATCGGAGCTGCAAGACTATTTCCCTAAACTTAATCGTACTTCTCTCCTCGAACATCAAGCCGAGAGTGCCGTTTGGCAGAGCTTCCCCTCCCACACACACACCCTTCCTTCATGACTGAAGTAGAAACAGACCTTGTGCAAAGGGGGGGGGGGACTCCAAAAGCTGATAAAAAGGAACAAGAGCTCTTCACGCCAAGCAGATCACATCTGGAACTTGGAAAACGCTCTTTTTTATTTTTCTATGACCCGTTTATTTATTTATTTATTTATTTATTTTGCCATCAAGTCGCAGCCAACTTATGACTTTTCACAGCAGGAGACTTCAGACGTGGTTTGCCCTTGCCCGCCTCTGTGTAGCAACCTTGGGCTTTCCTGATGTTCCCCCATCCAAACACTGAATGGGGATGACCCTGCTTAGTTTCCAAGATCGGATGAGATCGGGCTAGCCTGGGCTATCCAGGTCAAGGTGACCAGCTTGTTAGCTTATTTAATATGCATTCATTCAGCCTCCCTATTGCTTCAGAAAACAGGGAAGGTCTTTCACATAACCTGCTACATGATTCTTCAAGTAGAGGTGCTGGGGATTGAACCAAAGACCTTCTGTATTCAGAGCAAGCACTCTACCATTATGGTCCCTTTGCTCTGGACCTCCTTCACGAGCTGTTAGTATTGAGACAGGAGGCATCTCAATAGGAGGAACAGGCCCTATTGAAGACAGCAGGGCAGACTTCCCGATGAACACGCAAGGGAAGCTCTTTTAATACCACCCTGCGTGCTTCGTTTGTGGGAAGCTCTTCCAACGCTCAAAGAGATCTATTTAAATAGCATTATCATCGTCATTGTGGTGTGGGTACCAACTGTTTTTGATAAAAGGAGCCATTATTCAGAGCATCTGGTCCCGACACATAACACATGGAGATGGGACTGTATGCAGAACAAAGCTGTTACCCATCTCGCCCACAGCAATTCACCTGGACTGGCAGCAACTCTCAGGCAAAGGTTTTCCCAAACCCATCAACCAAGGTTCTTTAGCTACAGATGCTGAATTTAGAACCTTATATACGCAGAATACTGAGGTGCTATGGCTCCTTCTCCCTAAGACATGCCTTGTGCTGTTTTCCCCCAATTTAAAGATGACGTTGGTCCTTTCTGACATCACAAGCATTACCAATCCAGGCCCTCATCTCAGATCTATTTGCATGACTAATAACCTCCTGAACAGCCCAGACTAGCCTGAGTTTGTTAGAGCTCAGAAGCTAAGCAGGGTTAGCCGTGGTTAGTACTTGGAAGGAAGACCATCATCATCTCGGGTTGCTATGCAAAGGAAAGGCAATGGCGAACCGTTTCTGCTCACCTCTTGCCTAGAAAACCCCACGAGGGGTTGCCATAAGGTTGGCTGTGACTTGATGGCACTTAGTTATTATTTAATAACCTGTGTATCTCACAATAAAAGACGCAGTCATTATTAATAGGCCTGGAAGCTAAAGGTCAAGAATGAACATGGGGAGGGATGAAGAACCGACAGTGGAGGTACAAATCCATACACATTCATGTTATTTGATGGTTATTCAATTAGCCACTTCATACAACAGTTGTTAGGCAGATACTTGTCCAAAGCAAATACTTCACTGGTGAATTCACCTCTATGGACTGATCACCCAAACCACAGCGTACTGTAAAAGGAAAGCTTATATGACTAAGGGGTAACCTTCAGACCGCCGCAGAACTTGAAGCAATGACCAAAGCAAAGTGCATAAGGTCAGGTAGCGTTTCCCTTCTCAGGCCGCTAGCCGGATTAAATCATTTTTCATTTGATAACCCCCTGCTGTGGAAAGACAAAGAATCAAAATATTCTAGAAAGACGCAAATGCCCATGCTGACAATATGTGTGCATGAAAAGGCTGGGGTTAATTACCCTGAATGGGAAAAGCAAGCAAGTCAAAGAAACCCAAAGAGAGAAAATTTAAAACCGATGACTTACTAAAAATCTCCACTGACGATTCTCTTGGCTTAGTACCGTGACATGAGACTGAAAGGCCTGGTTTTGCTCCTCTAAAAACTGGATTCAGTTGAGTGTTTTCTGTGGCACTGCAGGATGTAAGTATGGTAGTACATTTCCAAACTGGGGGAGACAAAGAAGAGAAAAAAAATACTTGAGAGAGGAAGTCATTTGGAGTCAGATCTCCAGTTTAATAAATACTTGCAACAACTGAAACATTATGGTTCGAAATCCTAAATCTCACAGGTCCTAGTGCGACTCTCAAAGAGATTTGAGATTTGTGTTACATTTCCATTTTTTTTTCAACAGCAAAGGTTATGCCTTTAGATACCACCTCTCTTAGAAAGGCATTTACGAACAACAGTAAAAAATATACAAAGAAGAGCTGGTTTTTTCTCTACCTTAAGGAGTCTCAGAGCAGCTTACAATCGCCTTCCCTTCCTCTCCCCACAATACCACGTTGTGTGAGATAGGTGGGGCTGAGAGAGTCCTGAGAGAACTGCAACTGGCCCAAGGTCACCCAGCAGGCTTCATGTGGAGGAGGCGTGGGGAATCAAACCCAGTTCTCCAAATTAGAGACCACCACTCTTAACCACACTGGCTCTGTCCTTCTCAACCTCAGCTGTGTAGGTATCAAAGCCAATCCAAACGAACAGGACTTCAAAAATTCTTTCAGATGTACTTTGTAAAGTGGATAGCAGAACAAACTGCATCTTGATTTTGGGCAACCCAGGCTGCTAAGATTTTCTTGTTCAGCATCATAAAATGCTTAGAGAAGGTTCAAATGTGCACACGTATCACTCGGATATCCCAACACCTAAATGAACTTGTGAAATGATTCAGTTGAAATACGAGGGTCCCCACGACGTATTCTACTCTTATCAAAACATATTTCAGCTTCCCTTGAAAATTCCTCAGCGGTTTCAGCTGAGCAATTCACGTTGGATTTGACTGGTGACAACCTCAAATTAGCAGAGAATCTGAGTAACTGTGCATGATCAAAGGCACCTCAAGTTCAAGGGCTCCTCGAAATTTAAGTCCCTCCCAGTGGGGCCTTGCCTGAATTTAAAACCCCTCCTTTATCGAGGCAAAGTAACTCAGATGCATGTGACTATTTGCAAGGAATCCCGAATGAATTAAAAAATGATGCACAACACCACCAGCCGTGTATTATGATCGTCTTAAACAAGAGCTACCTCTACAGTGAAGCACTAAGGGGCAAGCTTTTGAATTAGCAAACTGAACCACAATACAGTAAGTAATATGAAAGATTTTGTTCTATGCCAGCAAAGATTATTTATTTATTTATTTATTGCTTTGATTTCTCTCCTGCCTTGCCAGGCAAGCTGGCTCAAGGTGGCATACACTAAAACATCATAAAACAGTAGGTACAATAAATTAGTTAAAACAATATAGAGTACTGAAAACAGTGTAGATACAATGATGGCGATATTCAATAAATGGTCCGATGATAATATTACCATATGACCAGCGGTATATCCAGGTATATTAAGGGCTGTAGATATTCCGATCTATGCTGAAACTGTGGGAGACGCCAAAAAGACAGTTTAGCTCTGACCTGCACAAGTCACGGACCCACAAAGGGGCTGTGGCTCAGGGGTAGAGCCTTTGCTTTGCATGCAGAAGATCCCATGTTCAATCCCCAGCATCTCCAGTTAAAAGGTCAAGGTGGCAGGTAATGAGAAAGACCACTTCCCGTGAGCCACTGCCAGTCTGAGTAGACAATACTGACCTCAATAGACCATTGGTCAGATTCTATGTAAGGCAGCTTCACGTATCTTCACGTATCTTCACGTATCTTCACCAACAGCCACGTAAGGCAGCACTTCAAGTACTTGATTAACTTCTGCTGCAAACTAAGGGGGTTTATCAAGCTCTGGCCAGGATGCATAATACATGAACATATGTGAAGCTGCCTTATACTAAATCAGACCTTCAGTCCATCAAGGTCAGGATTGTCTACTCAGACAGTCAGCAGCTCTCCAGGGTCTCAGGTAAAGGCCTTTCTCATCACCTTTGATCCTTTAGCTAGAGATGCTGGGGATTGAACCTGGGATCTTCAGCATGTCAAGCAGATGCTCTGCCACTGAGCCACAACCCCTGCCAATGGCATGTAGATATGCAATACATTCCAAGTTGTGTAGGCCTGTTGTAGAACTATGGCGATGGCTTATACTTGATAAGACTGACAATTGTATGCACACAGTGGAGCACTGGCCACACACCCACCCGCTCTGTGGATATGACCAGGGGTCATTTCGAGCAGGAGCTCGGGGGAGTGCAGTTCCGGGAGTTGATGCCAGCTCCCCCCCCCACGGGGGAATGCCTGCTTGTGTCATGGCTGCAGCAAAATGACCCCGTCCCCCTGGAAAGGTCCTTGTTCCTCCGACCAGCCTTCTGAAGGCTTCAGCCACCACTGAAGCTGTCCTCCCAGGATAGTGGTATTTCTGAGGCTTGGATTAGTAGCTGTCCCCTCTCTGCCAGCTTTTTCTTTCTCTCTCTCTCTTCTTTCTTTCTTGCCTTCTGACTTACTTCCGGTGATGTCAGGTGGTATAGCATATGCAAATAAGTTATGCTAATGAGTTATGCTAATGAGCTCCTGCACCTCTTTTTCTACGAAATGACCCCTGGATATGACAACCTATGGCAGGAACATTATGTGCATACTAAGTCATTGCTGTAGCACCCAGCAGTGCCCTTGTGAACAGCTAGTGTGGTGCAGTGGTTAGAGCATCAGACTAGGATCTGGGAGACCCAGGTTCAAATCCCACCTCTGCTGTGAAAGTCTACTGGGTGATAGGGCTGCCAGCTCTGGGATGGGAAATACCTGGAGGTTTTGGGGGTGGAGCCTGAGGAGGGGAGGGACTTCAATGGGGTATAATGCCATAGACTTCACCTTTCAAAGCAAACGTTTTCTCCAGGGGAACTGATCTCTATCACCTGGAGGTTGGCAACCCTACTGGATTACCTTGGGCCAGTCACACACTCTCAGCCTAACCCACCTCACAGGGTTGTTGTGAGGATAAAATGGCAGAGAGGAGAATGTTGAAAGCCATTTTAGGTGCCTGCCCACTTTGGAGGAAGGCAAGTTACAAATGAAGTAACTAAGTAGATAAAAATGTACCACTAATTATGGCAGGCCTTACCTACCGTAGTGGGCATTCATTCATTCATTCATTCATTCATTCAATCATTCATTTGTCTGTCTGTCTGTCTGTCTAGCTATCTAGCTATCTATCTAGCTATTTTTGCTGTTGCTGCTCCTCGTTCTGTTGCTGGAAACAGGCTGACTCTGCTTGTCAGACCGATCAGGGAAAGACTGATGGTGTAACTTTAGCATTTCAATACATATTCCTACACTAATTCAATACATATTCCTCAATGCTCCCTCTAACCTGTGGAGTCTTGTGAGCAAAAATGCTACTTTGTGAGCTACTGGCATTAAAGTTGTGAGCGGGCAATTTGGCTACTGTATAAATTAGTTTGCTCTGGAGCAATCCTTCCTGAGCAAAGACAAAAACGTGTGAGCCAGAGGCTAAAAAACTGTGAGCTAGCTCGCACTAACTGGGCTTAGAGGGAACATAATCTGGCACCAATTCCTTTCCTTTCAGAAAGTCTGGTAGTAAATGGGTTGCTATGGGCCACAGACGGACTTCCCGCATCTGATTGCTCCAGTGCGCTCTCATGGTGTCAGGATGGTCTGATCAGGCCACCTCGACTCTATGCCCTTATTTTTTGCCGTTCTCAGTATGCACATCATCACACACTCCATAGGGAGCCCTCAGGGCTGAGGCGCAAATCATCGATCCCTCGTTTAAGCACATCGGAGACAAACAGCAAAAAAAAAAAAAAAGCCCGACTCGCTCGTGGTTGCATCTGATCACGCACTGATCACACAACTGCAAGTCAATTTCCGCTGGAGTAAATAGCCTCTCCCCCCCCCCCGCTTTATCTCGTGTGTGTGACCACAACCCTAGTGTGCCATAATGTAAGTCAAAAAAACAGAGGAGAAGGGAAGCACACCTTCTGACAGGTTTTTTTGCCCCTCCTCTCCAGCCAGTGCTCAGTTCAAACCCTGATCCTGTTAACAAATGGTAGCAAAACTTTGCCGGGGGGGGGGAGGGGGGAGCCAGTTTGGGTGACTCTCAAGGAACCACCACAGAAACTATTCCACAAAAGAACACAAGATTTTAGGGCTGCCAACCTTCAAGTGGGGCCTGAATGTAACAGGTAATTTCAGTCAGAGAGAGAGTGTGTATGTGTGTGTGTGAGAGAGAGAGAGAGAGAGAGTGTGAGTGTCTGTGTGTGTTTGTGTGTGTGTGTGTGTGAATCATATTTCAGAGTGAGTGGGTCATGTTTAGGGTTGAGAGTCTCCAGGTGGTACCTGAAGATCTCCCAGAAATACAACTGATCTCCAGACGACAGAGATCAGTTCCCCAGGAGAAAAGGACTTCTTTGAACGGTGGACTCTAGAGCATTATACCCCACTGAGGTCCCGCCCCTCGCCAAACCCCACCCTCCCTGGACTCCATCCCCCAAATCTCCAGGAATTTCACAACCTGTGAGACCACTTCTCCCCTTATGAGCCCCAAAGAGCTTTACAATCTGCTAATCAGCATCTCCTGGTGGTCCCCAGCCCCAGGGACGTCTGTCTTGCCTCGACTGGGGCCAGGGCTTTTTCAGCCCTGGCCCCTACCTGGTGGAATGAGCTCCCATATGAGATCAGGGCCCTGTGCGACCCCTTGCAGCTCCACAGGGTTTGTAAGACTGAGCTCTTCCGCCACGCTTTTAGTTGAGGTGGTGGCCTCCCCTTCAGTGGATCAGATCTGTGTAACATCTGGAACCCCGATTTGTGATAGACCTCATCTGTTGAGGCTTTGGTTAGAAATATAGTAATTATTATTGTATTTTATTTGATGTGTTTTAACTGTTTGTATATTATATCTGATGGAACCCTCCCTGAGTCCACTATGCGGGGAGGGCGGGGTGCAAATCTAATAAAATAAATAAAATAAACCCACAGTTGGCTTTGCTATTTTACAGGTCCAGAAAATACAAACAGTGCATCTGTTGCCTCAATATTAAATATAAAAACTTGAAAACCTGGAGACGGGGGGGGGGGGGGCTTATTAGCACCAGAGGACAGCATAAGCATCAGATATGCAAATTTATAAACCTTGTTATTAGCAAACACCACAAACACACACATCTCTCTAGTGCTCCCCCCCGGTGCGTGCACGCACGCACGCATGCACGCGCACACACACACTGATGCCACATGAGTTTCCTTCCTTGGCGCCAGCTCAGTTTTGATGACCTTGCCAAGTTTTTATCAGCTCTTCTAATAATATTGAGAGATGGCCTCGCGCCACCTTCCGTCTCCACGGTCGGCACGGGACAGCGTGGCTGTTCATTTATTCATAGGCTTACTGGGGGCCACTTTTGTATCGGCTGAATAAGGCCGTAATTCAATCTCTGGGACCCATTCAGACTTAATGAAACATTCGGATAAAGATACACCGCTTTCATAAACAATAATAGGGGGTCCTTTTACCTATACCAGTAAAAAAAAAATGACAGAAAACAAAGGAGGTCGGTAGAGCAACCTCGGGCAGAGAGATCTCAGATTCTGCAGGTGCTGCTATTTGGATATTTTAAATTGGGAAGCCTGCCAGGGAAGGTAAGCGCCATGCATAATGACATCCCCTCGTGCATTAAAGTGTTCCTTAACCAACAGAACACATTGACCCCTGGGAGATTTTTCACCCGCTGATTTTTCTAACCTGACTTTCCTCAAGACTATGCCTCCTCTCCATCTGGTCTTCTCCACCCTTCACATCCCTCCTCGGTGCACAGATTTGTGCCTCGTGTGTCCCTGGGGCCGAATTAGGAACACACAGTCGGAATCCAGCGAGTTTGATGAATATCTGTTTATTGCAAGAAACAGGAAATACAGGTCTGGATACCTTAGCACCCAGTAACACCAAGCTGTATTCTGCCATAGCCAGGAAGGGCAAGAGGCCTTATACCCCAAATGACATCACATATAGTTTACACAGAGAAAAATCCCTAACTGGTACCAGACAGGTAGCATCATTAAAACATCATTTGACTTAACACGTCTCTACTGGTGTTCTCCTTATGCTGATCAAAAGTGTCAGTAATTATGTTTGCTTATCTGTTCTCAGGACAATGTGAAACAATAAAGAACAACAGGGCACTCTCTTAGCATATCCCAGAGCTTATCTGCCCCAAGCTAAGGAGTTTTCTGATAAAGTGCACATAGAACTGGATTTTGGCAGACTTCCTGGGGCCAGATGCTCTGCTCTTACAAGAGGAGATATTGTTTTGAGAACACTCAGACCAATTTCCCACAAGCGCTGCCTCAGCGTCGTTCTTCCCTTTGCCCTGATCGCCTGCTTGAATTTCCCACTATTTGCTGTGAGGCGCATTTTGACCTGCAACTCCTCCTGATTTCCTCCGCGGCTTCAGTGATCCTCAAAAAACAGGATCACTGAAGCCGCGGGGGAAATCGGAAGGAGCCGTGGGTCAAAATGCACCCCACAGC
The DNA here is from genome assembly GCA_029233225.1 of Lepidodactylus listeri. NCBI lineage: Eukaryota > Metazoa > Chordata > Lepidosauria > Squamata > Gekkonidae > Lepidodactylus > Lepidodactylus listeri. The sequence continues at coordinate 11,115,689 of JARCFY010000013.1, forward strand.
AAATAGTGGGAAATTGAAGCAGGCAATCGGGGCAAAGGGAAGAACGACGCCGGGGCAGCGCTTGTGGGAAATCAGTCTGAGTCTTTTTCATCACATAACTTCCCTTGCTTAGTGTCCTTGCAACTTCCAGATTCACATTCCATTCTATTGCTCTCTAATTGCATCTCCAAAGGCCTCTAATAATACTTCTTAATATAGCTTCTTACACAGAAAGATACAAATATAAAATATCTATATTCTGTTGTAGATTTCTCTCATCCGGGCTAAATACCAAAATCTGGATATACTATATTTAAACTATTAAGAAGGCACAGTAACAGCTGTCAATATATGCATGTCAGAGGAAATATCAGAATTCACATTAATCGATAACTTGTCCTACATCCTCAAATCTCCCTCACTTACCCTTCGGTTAAGTGCAGGCCCATAGCAACAGTGGGGCATTTTGGGGCTCTACCCGCTCAAATGTGAGGCATGCCCCACAACAGCTGCTGCCCCTCTCCCCTCCCTCCCCTCCTGTGACATTAAAACGGCCCTCCAGCTGATTGGTGGGAGCACATGGCCTGTTAATCAGCTGGAAGGCCCATTAAATCTTGCAGGAAGGGCCACTGCGCCACAGCAGCACCACCACCAGGGGCCGCCCCACAGTGCAAACATTCAGTTCCACCTCCTCCCCGGTATGGTCCCACATCAGTCTATGCAGTGCGAACGGAAAGCCCCGCGACAACTCGGCACGGGTCTTTTTGCCCCACTTCCCTTGCGCTTCATTTTGCCAGTCCGTCCTCAGCCACCGTCTGAGTCCAGTCGCACCTTTAAGACCAACAAAGTTATTCCAAGTATGAGTTTTCGTGTGCATGCACATTTCCTCAGATACAGTGAAAGGTCTTTGGGAAAGGGCTATCTCTCCAAAAAGACTATTATCAAACCAGGTCTGGAAAAGATCACAGCAAAGGAGGGGCAAAACTAGAGAGTGGGTGATCAGGAGCAATGTCCTGTGAATGCTCCCCCCCCAAACCCCCACTTCAGTTTGGATGCTAAATCAGAGCAAAACCTTAGTGTGAATCAGCCTTTCTTAAGCCAGACCCTAACTGTGTGTGTGGAGTGGGCCTCATAAAGACAGCCGCAGTAACAATATTTAGTTCAATTAAACAATGTACTTGTGCATGTTCCCTCTAAGCTGTGGAGTCTTGTGAGCAAAAATTCTACTTTGTGAGCTACTAGCATTAAAGTTGTGAGTGAGCGATTTGGCTGCTGCATAAATTAGTTTGTTCTGGGGCCAACCTTCCTGTGCAAAGACAAAAATGTGCGAGCTGGAGGCTAAAAAACTGTGAGCTAGCTCACACTAACTCAGCTTAGAGGGAACACTGGAAACTCCAGGTTTGAAAATTGCTGGAGATTTGGGGATGGAGCCTTGGAAAGATATAAACTCAGACAGAGAGCTCAGCAGGGATGTGATAACACAGAATCTGCCCTCCCCCCAAAAAACTACCATTTTATCCAGGGGAACTGAGCTCTAGTCTGGAAACTTTATTCTGGGAGATCTCTAGGCCCCACCGGGAGCTTGGCAACCATAGCACTAAGTCAGAGAGTGACTTTTTTTAACCCTGCTCCTGAGCTTTTAAAAGGTAGAAGTTAAAGAGAGGAGGCTTTCGCAAACACTTTTAATTTGGATGCAAGGAAAAACTTCAGCACTATCACCTCCTTGAGAGGCAGGTCTTTTGGATTATAACGTCTGTTCAATGCTTTTTTTCTTTTGTGGGAAGGGGGAAGCGACTTTCTCCTGCTTGCTGAGTTATGAACTCTCTAGGGGATAGTCTGGCAGCTTGCAAGAGATAAAACAACACAGCTCCCCCCCCCACACACACCCCATCTAATTGCAGTATTTCTCATAGAGGGCTGCATTATGGTACAGTGCACCAGGAATCCATCGGAAGGGTGCTGCCATCTTGCTGTACACTGGACGTTCTCGAACATATTTTAGGGAAGGCTTGCCTTTTTGTTTTCATTTGCTCTTCACTTACCCACAATGACAAATGAACTGCAGCTGAGGAATTGGCAGCCAGAGAACAAGACAGGGAACAACATTCAATGAAGCACACAGAATGTCAGCAATTACAAAGCTATCAATCTTGCAGGACACTGCTGGAAATATCGTTATCTGCATGGAAAGGCGTGGGGGAAAATCTTGCTCGTGTCGCATCGCTACAGCTTTGCAAAACGTAGCAGAACCTCACCTTAACCACTTCCTCCTTGCCCTTCCCTGCCCAGTCCCTTTGTGAAAACGAACAGGGCGTGATGGATATGCCTTCCCTACAGCCAGTTTGGTGTAGTGGTTAAGTGCGCGGACTCTAATCTGGGAGAACCGGGTTTGATTCCCCACTCCTCCGTCTGCACCTGCTGGGTGACCTTGGGCAAGCCATAGTTCTGGCACAGCTGCTCTTGAAAAAGAGCAGTTTCTGTCAGAGCTCTCTCAGCCCCACCTATCTCACAGGTCGGTGTCTGTTGTGGGGTGGGGAAGGGAAAGGAGATTGTAAAGTGCTCTGAGACTCCTTTGGGTAGTGAAGGGCGGGGTATAAATCTAATCTCTTCTCTTCTTCTACAAGCTTCACTTCATGTGCCTCTAATAGTCTAGTTGCCTTTTCTCCTTTCATTAGATGAAAGAACCGGCCAGGATCAGACCAGGGACCATCGAGTCCAGCATCCTTCTTTCCTCACAATGTCCACCCACATATCTTCAGGAAGGCCACACACAATGCAAAGAAACTTTCCCCTACACTGTCAGCCCTCAGAGGCTGGAATTCAGAAGAACATGAATGGCTCATAACTAGGGTTTCCAACTCCAGGCTGAGAAATGCCTGGAGATTTGGGGGATGGAACCAGTGGAGGATGATGCTTGTAGAGGAGGAGGACTACAGCAGGGTATAATGCCATTGAGTCCAACCTCCAAAGCAGCCATTGTCTTCAGGAACTGATCTCTTGTCAACTGGAGATCAGTTGTAATTCTGGGAGGTCTCCGGGCCCCACCTGGAGGTTGGCAACCCTACTTGTAGCCATCAATAGGCCTATCCTCCATGAAGCTGCCTAATTCCTCTTTCAAAGGTGCTCAACCTAGCAAACACCATTACGAAATACCAGGCAAATGGACAATCCTAGGAGAGGATACCACTAGCATAGGGTTGCCAGATCCCCCTTGACTGCTGGCAGGGGACAGGGGTGTAAGGGTTGCCAGATCCTGGTTGGGAAACTCCTGGAGATTTAGGGAAGACAGGGACCTCAGCGAGGCACAATGCCACAGAGCCCACCCTCCAGAGCATCCATTTTCTCCAGGGGAACTAATCTCTGTAGTCTGGAGATAACCTGTATTTCCAGGAGGTCCCAGGTCCCACCTGGAAGCTGTAGGAATCCCAGCCCCCTGATCCAGGAGGAGGATCCCCTGATTTGAAGCAAGCTTCCCTGCCACTGGAAAATCCCACCCCCAAATGACTTTTGGGGGGCGCTTCCAGTAAAACTGAATCCTTGGGTCTGTCAAAGTCAGTGTTGTCTACTCAGATTGGCTGGAGGTCTCCAAATTCTCAGGCAGAAGTCTTCGACATCCCCTGTTACCTGATCCTTTAAAGTGGGGATGTCAGAGATTGATCCTTCCATGTGCCAAGCAGATGCTCTGCCACTGAGCCACAGCCCCTCCCCACAATCCCCACCTCTTAGCCTAACCTACCTCACAGGATTGTTACAAGGGCTCCCACCATCTGTATTTACAGACCCCATTCTCTATTCATTTCAGAGGGTAGCTGTGTTGTCCGCAGTAGAACAACTGGATTCGAGATTCTCAGAAGCTCATACCTTGGAAATCTTGTTTGCCTCTAAGGTGCTATGGGACTTGAAGCTAGCCATTTTCCTTGGGCAGCAAAGGTGACCAACAAGCAAGTATTGGAGTGCATAAAACCAGACATGTCACTGGAAGGAAAAATGATAGAATTGCAACTGACTTATTTTGGACATGTCATGTAGAGGAACACACTAGAAAACGCAATTTTGCTTGGATTGGTTAGTGGCAAAAGGAAACCAGGCCGCCAAAGAACTCAGTGGCTAGACACCATAAAAGTTGACACCAGCCTGAGCATGGAATGACTCAAAGAAACGGTAGAAGACAGGAAAATGTGGAAAGAGCTGGCCCATAGAATCGCCAAGAGTCAGACACAACTGAATGGCTAACAACAACAACAACAAACTACTCAGCTATGGTATCTTCTTTTCATGAACCATACTGGTATGTTCTCATGAACATCTGACCAAGTGAAGCTCTTGGATCATCAGACCTTAGTATCGTCCGCTCTTCCTGACAGAAGCAGAGAGAAATCTTTCCAACACCTGCTACCTGCAGACCTTTAGCTAGAGACATCAAGCACTGAGCCAGGAATGGAGTTCTGCGTGCAAAACATGTACTTTGCCTCTGAGCTACATCCCTTGCTGAAATCAAACAATCTCCCAGTCTAAAAAATGAGATTCGCCGCTTTTCGCCCTATCCGATGCATTAAAGGGAAAATGTATCTCTCTTCTGAAAAAGCTCTGATATCGTTCGGGGCCCTTCTTTTTCAAAGAAGTATCCCATATTGATTTTTTTTTAGTAAACAGCATGTAATGCTGCAAACACAGAACTGTGTTAAGTTAACAGCAGATGGCTAAACTGAGAGAACCATAAAGGGGAAAAAAGATCCACTAAAGCAAATGCTGTGAGGAGTGAAAACTTCCAGAAATGCTCCCCAAGGGGACCCAGCGGTGAAACTCCGTTTCTGTTAGGATTCTGCTGTCTGCAACCCTCGCCTAGATGTCCGTGATGACGAAACTATGCACAAATGGAAAATGGGTGATAGGATCTCTTGATGTACGTTACAAAACAGCCAGGGCCTTGATCTAAATCTTTACTCAGCTGTTTTTTAGCTTTTTAAAAAAATAGGACATGATTGGGAAATCCAATCATGGATTTCCCAATTAGCGTGTAGATGAAACTGCAGAGGATAATCCTGAGTCTTTAATGGCAATATTTCAGACGGCAGGTCGGTGCTCATGTGATGGGACATCATCTCCCAGAATTACAAGTGAGCCTGAGACTACAGAGATCAGTTCTCCTGGAGGAAATGGCAGTTTTGGAGGATGGACTCCATGGCTTCACATCCCTACTGAGTCCCCTCCTCTTCCCAAACTCCGCCCTCCCTAGGCTCTGCCAAATCTCCAGGAACCCCACACAGAGTTGGCAAACCTATCCCTGCCATTTCCCCATCCCTATCAGACAGGGTTTTTTCCCTAGAATAGAATCACAGAATCATAGAGTTAGAAGGGATCTCCAGGGTCATCTAGTCTAGCCCCTGGCACAATGCAGGAAATTCACAAATACCTCCTTCCCCATACCCCCAGTGACCCCTGTTCCATGCCCAGAAGATGCCAAAAAAGCCTCCAGGATCTCCAGCCAAACTGGCCTGGAGAAAAATCACTTCCTGACCCCAAAGTGGCGATCGGCATTTCCCTGGGCATGCAAGAAAGGGCCACAAGAACTAAGCACTGGTTAAACCCTTCCTGCCCTCCCTCTCATGATCTGCCTAAGTTCACAGAATCAGCTTCGCTGTCAGATGGACATCTAGCCTCTGTTTGAAAACCTCCTAGTACATTGCTGTAGAGTTATGGTACTATAGTGATATACTTACTACTACTAATTTTTCTAAAAAGCCAGGGAAAAGGCTAATGGCGATGCAGAAATTGTGAGAATAGAGAGGGAAAATGTGGGTGGGCGGGTTCACAGATCCACACACACAATCCTTCCCACGGATGCCAGCCTCCAGGTGGGACCTAGGGATCCCCCGGAATTACAGCTCATCTCCAGACTACACTTCCCCGGGAGAGAATGGATGCTTTGGAGAGGGGGACTCTATGGCATTGTACCCCACTGAGGTCCCTGTCCCACCCAGGCTCCATCTCTGTAGCTTCAGGGGTTTTCCAAACTGGAGCTGGCAACCAGTGGGCAGGGGGAACCTGTCAACCCTAAGTCAAAAGCATTTCTACTCCAGTCTTTCTTGAATGATAGCAGCAAAGCCAGTTTGTGGAACATCAGAGCCAATCTGAGAAAGACCACAGAATGCAACGGTAGTATTACTGGAGGACATCTTTGGGTAAACACGCCAGAAAAACTATGCTCCAGTTGGTGAGCTAGAGTGGAGCAAATCCTCTGTGTGGGAACAGCCCAGTCCTGCTCCGTAGCAGTAGTCAGTTTCAAAAGGTAGAAGCAGGTACCACTTTAAAAAAAAAATCGAAAACCGTGGGGTTGTTAGAGCACATTGCGTAAGTGGATAGCGGGCATCAGTGGGTCCATGGTTGCCAGCTCCAGGTTGGGAACTGGAGATTTGGGGGGTGAAGCCTGAGGAGGGTGGGGTTTGGGAGGAGAGGAACTTCAGTGGGGTACAATGCCATAGAATCCACCTTCCAAAGTGGCCATTTTCTCCTGGTACACTGATGTCTGTCACCTGGAGATCAGTTATAGAAGAAGAAGAAGAAGAAGAAGAAGAAGAAGAGGAGGAGGAGGAGGAGGAGGAGGAGGAGGAGGAGGAGGAGGAGGAGATTGGATTTATACCCCGCCCTTCACTCAGAGTGGTTTACAATCTCCTTTCCCTTCCCCTCCCCACAGCAGACACCCTGTGAGGTAGGTGGGGCTGAGAGAGCTCTTCCGAGGACTTCTCTTTCAAGAACAGCTGGTACAGAACTACGGTTTGCCAAGGTCATCCAGCCAGGTGCAAGTGGAGGAGTGGGGAATCAAACCCGCTTCTCCCAGATTAGAGTCCGCGCACTTAACCACCACACCAAACTGACCAGGAGATCTCCAGCCACCATCTGGCAGCTGACAAACCTGGTGGGGTCTTGTGGTTCAAGCTTGCTGAACTGCCCTTTAGGTATCCTGAATTCAGTTTATTGCTTAACCAGCAAAGCATATCCCCCCCCCCCATCCAGAAATCATACTTTAAAGAACGAGATCAGACCATGCAGCGTGAATTTGTACAGAGAGGCATCCTTTCGGATGGTTGACCATCTGAACCTAACAGCTCACCGAAGGGAATGTTAAGCGAGAACATACTTGTGAACTAACACATTGCTGCAAAAAAAGGGGGGAGAAACACAATCTTTAAAAAAAAACAATCTAAGCATAGATCTCACACTGAGGAACACATCAAAAGGGAAAGATAAATTGAACTTGAAAGCAATTCATTTGTTTCTCAGGGCCCTTAACAAAATGCAGTACTTCTCTAGTCTTTCTCCTAGCAATACATGCAGTTTGGTGGGAAAATCTATTTTTTTGAGGATATCGCCTAAAAACAAAACCTAACCAGTAACAAATACAATTTTTGCTAACGCGCATAGTGGGGCCCGTTCTCCACCCCCAACTCCCTGCCGTCTGAATTGTAAAACGATGAATTTAAGAACCTGTATTTAATACTGTAACTTTTACTGTCATCTGTTCATGTTTGTATTGGATCGGCGTAGGTGTCGTGGCCCTGCAGAGATCTCTGCCAAAACAACCCCTGTCATCTCCACTCTGTATTTTGGATCTTACAGCTCTTGCACCACCCAAAGTCCACAAAACCAGGTGCCACCAGACCCTATGAGGTAGAGCAAAGGACCCAAATCCTTGCAGTCTGAGACCTTTGCTGGTAAAATTACTGACCAGAGCCGGCTTCCTGGTCAATTTTTGGATTGGGGGCCCTTTTAGCGGGGGAACCTGTGCCCTCCCTGAGGACCTGGCAGCCCTGCCTCTATGGCATTAATACCCTGCTGAGGCTCCTCCCCTTCCCAAACCCCACCCTCTCCAGGCTCCACCCTCCAAATCTCCAGCTATTTCCCAACCCAGAGTTGGCAACTTTAAGAGGCCATGGTAATGGAAGTATTGTTTAAACAGAGGAATTGCTGGTTTAAATCCACTACATTTTGTCTCCCCAAAATGTTTTGCGAATGTTGCATACTGGTTCGATCACAGCAACCACAGCATAACACAAACGGAAAACACACTGTTTGGAAACCCTTGTAAACACACAATTCTGATTTGATGATTCTGCTTGCTAAAGAAAGTATGGCCGTCCTGTGTCTTGAGTAGAGTGGTTGGATTAGGACTGGAGATATTTGAGTTCAAATCCCCATGCAGTCATACCTAGGGATGCCAGCCTCCAGGTGGGACCTGGTGATCCCCTGGAATTACAGCTCATCTCCATACTACAGAGATCAGTTTCCCTGGAGAAAATGGATGCTTTGGAGCATGGATGTTGGACTATACATGGTCTATAGTGCACCTTTAGTCTATATACAAGGTCTATAGTGCATCAGAAGAACAGCCTATAGGGGACAACCAAAGTACCGCTAATTAGCATAGCTAGATTAGGCACTTCCCACAATTTCAAATTATGTCCTTCCTTTCTCCTGACTTACTCTTTGGAGACTTCCTGCTCCAACTGAGCCCTCCCCCTTCGTTCTTGTCTCTCACAGCTGTTAGTCAGTTAGTTAAGCCTCTCTGCCTCTCCTCTGTTGTATCAGAGTTTACTTCTTCTTTAATAAACCAAGTTATTTTCTATAAACAGTTGGTGCTCTGCATGTTTAAACTCTGCCAACAGTGGACTCTGTGGCATTTTACCCCACCGAGGTCCCTGTCCTTCCCAAACTCCATCCCCATATCTGCAGGAGTTTCCCAACCTGGATCTTGCAACTCAAACCCCCACCACCACTGGTGGCCAGGGGGGACTGGTCACTGGGACCGGTCACTGGGTGACTTTGTGCCACACATTCTCATTCAGTTTGAGCTATCTCGCAAGTTTGTTGGGAGGACAGAAAGTGGGACCCCGTGATCCCTTAGAGAAAGGGTCAGATTTAGATTACCAGCGTGTTCTCAAGCGGGGGAGGGGATAAAGATACAAAACCAATATTAGGGTAATTTTACTCCCTGCCAAATCTGACCCAATTAGAGGTTTTGTTTTTGAAATCACTGAAATCCAAAAACAGCATTCTAACCTGAAACGCAGGGATTTTTAAATTTGAAAAGCACTTTCTCTCATCTCCCCCACCACCCGAAGATGACACAGTCAAAACATGTCATGAATCCACTTGGCATTAGCAATAACTCTCTCCCCCCCCCTTTCACTTTCTTCATCTGCCTTCTACATTCTTACTGTACCCAAGAAGGCTGCAAATTCCAAAACACTGTGGCCTTGAACTCTCCAGCTGGGTGAAATTACTGCAATTGCAAATTATAGCAACCAAAGCTACAGGGACATGTATCGAAACCTTACCATAAGCTTTTTCTCCCCCACCCCACGAAACCCTTGAGGAGAAGGGGGAAATTAATTCACACACGTTGGCTAAACAAGTCCTGCAAGTCACAATGGGATAAGATGACTAATCAGAGACAGATGATCCTTGGCAATTTTGTTCACGCTCAGGCACATTCGATGTATGAGGAATTAATGGTGTGTTTCCTCCTCCTGCTATTTGTCTTAGATACATTTGGAAGAAGTGGGGACTGGCGCTCACTGCCCCAGAGGGGTGATGGGAAAGCTAAAGGCATTGCATTCAGTGGCATAGCTATAATTTTGGGGCCCTAAGTTCAACTGCTGTCCAGCTGCATCCTCTAACCTTTTGCATGCATACAAAGTAAATGTGTTATTTCAAAGACTGTACTCCTGTTTAACTACATAGCCAATCTTCCCTCCCCCACTGCACCTTTCCTTAGCAGTGGAAAAGAATAAGAGTTAGTATGCTTTTGCTTTTTTCCACAGCGCATCACCATATGTGCCCGCTTCTGGGCTTGTTACTCCCGGAACAGCGCTCCTGTGCGCTCCTGCTCAAAATGACCCCTGCTGCTACACATTTTTTGGTTGCGTTGCACTATGCCAAACATCAAGTTATAAAACCCAAAGACAGTAACACTTTACTGCACAGTAGAACAAAACAATACCTTGAAATCAAATGTAACTAAATGTTTGTGCAGTACATTTAATATTTACTTATTTATTTTTTATTTATTTAAAACATTTCTTAGTTGCCTTTTAACCTTGCCAAACTCATGGCCACTGACAATGTAACTCAAAGAACGATAATTTTTTTAAAAAAGAATAAAAGATCACAATTTAGAATCTCAGGCTAATTGCACATGTGTTGGATAATGCACTTTCGAGATGCTTTAACAATCCTTTGTAACTCTACTTGAAAACTCTGGCCTATTATGCATGGGTGTTTTGCCCCACTTTCACCGTGCATGTCTGTTGGGTTTTCTTTTTGATTCTGCATTGACTTTCCCCCATTCGGCACTCAGTTCACTTTCCGGTTGCTGTTTCCCTGGGTTTTCTGAGAGTGGTTCTGTGCCGAATTTCCCTTTGTTTTGCTTCTGAGCCGAAGGTTATTCAAAAGCATACAGAATCCCTCCGATTTCTCCCCCGGCACTTTTGCTGCCCCTAGAGGTCTCTCGTTGTTTCGCATTTAATTTTTTTTAGAAGGGACATGAGTCTAGAGATAGGAGACTATCAGTAGTCTCATGCTGCTTGTTAAAAAAAAAGAAGGATTACTCCCAGCTGGGCTGCCCTCTCCTGCCAGCTGGATTCAAGTGTGTTGCGGGAGAAGGCAGCGCAATGTCTGGGCTGCAGAATAAATACACTGGGGAAAAAGAATGGTTCATACTGCAGGCACAGAATCCGAAGTCAAGCTAAAACGCTAGACTGCTCAGATTCTCTGCAGTAAGCTCTGCGTGCGTAATAGGCCAATTGCTAAAGTGCATTGAAAGTGCATTACCCAACATGTGTGAAATTAGTTAGAACTGCCAATAAATTTTTAAAAAACCAAACTAAGCCCTGACCTGGATAGCCCAGGCAAGCCCGATCTCATCAGATCTTGGAAGCTAAGTAGGGTCGACTCTGGCAAGTACTCGGATGGGAGACCTCCTTGGAATACTAGAGATGGGAAGTGGGGGCAGGCTTTATTCAGCCACCTCTTTGAATATCCTCCAGGCCCCCAGGATGGGTCAGTCAACAGAGGTCACCGTAACTTCCAGATGCACACACAGTCAGTCACCAGAGGTCACCATGACTTTCAGGTGCATGCACACACACACACACACACACACACACACACAAATATGAAAAATACAAAAGAAAAACAAACCCAAACTAAATGAGTCAAATGGAGTCCTAAATAAAATAAAAATAAATAAAACAATCTCCAGATGACCAAGTTCAGTTCTGTCGTGATCTGTGCCAGGCTGGGAGTCAGGCCTAGTGTGGTTTAGGCACAAGAGAGACCTGTGCGGGAATATACAGCTGACAGCCTACAATCCCCATAAGGCTTAGCAACGGTGGCAACCAATGGGTGCTCAGGGATTGTGTGAGAACACTTAAATTAAGCTTTGGTGAACTGTTAAATGGTGTTCTTTCCTCTTCTGCGGCCTTTCCTCACACAGAGTCAAGCTGAGGGGACAATCTGGGCTGGGAGAAAGATCCCTTCCTTAGGACAGAGTGATTGCAGGCACAGGCTTGGTATAAGGGCAGTGGCCTTGAAGTAGTAAACAGTCAAGCAAAATAGTTAGTCGCGTTAGATTCATTCATTTTGCCTTTAAACACTGTTATTGATTTTAATGCGCCTTGTCTCGTTTCCCCTGCCCCTGCATTGTATTAATACACCCTTTTGTTTAATTGTTCTCTGCCTGGTCATCATGCCTTTGTTTCTTGGTCTAAAACAGGGGTGGCCAACCTGTGGCTCGGGAGCCACATGCGGCTCTTTCACACATATTGTGCGGCTCCTGGCAGGGCGGCTGGGGAAGCAAAGGGGAGGCACGCTTTTTCTCCCTTCCTTCCTTCCTTCCTTCCTTCCCTCCTCCCTCCCCCCTCCCATCTATTTGCTTTCCTAGTTTCTCTCTCTCTCTCTCTTTCTTTCCACTTCTTTAATTCTTTCTTTCCATCTCTCTCTTTTTCTCTCTCTCTCTCAATATCATTAGCAAACAAGTAATATCATTATCAATAACCATTTTTCCTCGTTTGTTTTTATTTTTGGCAGTCCCATTTAACATTAATAAAAAGCAAATTTGCATATTTTAAAAAATAAAAACGTGTGTGTGATATTTGTTTCTGTCTTGCGGCTCTCAGACATCTCTATGTGGCTCTTACGTTTATTCTATGTGGCTCTTACGTTAAGCAAGGTTGGCCACCCCTGGTCTAAAAGAAGGCATTTGGCTGGGCTTAGGAGGGATCCCTGGGTCTTCTCAAGAGACGCTAAAAGTCCAGGGTGGTGGCGGCAGAAGATGGCAACTCACAGGGGTCATGACAAGTTCCTTTGCAGAAAAACGGCCACTTTGAACAGTGGACTCTATGGCAGGGGTGGGCAATTGTTTTGGCACGAGGGCCACTTTGTGGGAATGGAGGTTAGCGGAGAGCCGCACCTTTTAAAATGATTGCATTCATTAGTTAACTTTGCATTTCAGAAAAGGTATAAATTGTATCATAAAAATCAATAAATATAAATTAAATAAAATAGTGGTAGTGTTATTCAATTTATTTATTGTGCTAATTTCATACCATCTATAGCTGCAAGCACATTTAATTTTAGAATCAGTTTAATGAGACAAACGTACCCTATCACACTTTTCTACAATTTTTTTGAAATCAAGAGTGAGATTGCTTGTTGAGATTCTCATCACAGCCTGCAAGTTAATGTCTGTCAAAGAGCATCTATATTTACTCTTGTTGATCTTCATGCAAGAAAAACTTTGCTCACAAATATATGTAGACCCAAATATAGAGAACATTTTCTCTGCGCTTCGGGCCCAACGGAAGCCTGACTGAAACCACGTGGCCGACTGTCTTGGCGGGCCGCAAAAAACTGTGGCGGGCCGCATGTGGCCCGCAGGCCGCAATTTGCCCACCCCTGCTCTATGGCATTATAACCTACTGAGGTCCCTTGCCAAAACCTGCCCTTCCCATACTCCACCCACCAAGTCTTCAGGCATTTCCCAACCCAGAGTTGGCAACCCTAGGTATAATACCATAGAGCACACCCTCCAAAGTTTCCATTTTCTCCAGGGGAACTGATCTGTGTAACCTGGAGGACAGCTGTAATTCCAGGAGATCCCCAACCACCACCTTGAGACTAGTTTTGAGCTATAGAAATTCTTTAACTTGTTTTCCAAGTTTTCTTCCCGATGTATTCCCAGTAGAACCTGCGTCTGTGTGGGTTTCTATAACTCAAATTCTTTACACGGAGGAGCCACAAATTTAACTAAAGCATATATACTGGCACTGAGCTCAAGAGAGAACTCCCTGACCTTGGCCTTCATCGAGAACACTTCTTTGCAGTTCAGTAGCAGAGTAGACTGTGTGATTACAGCTGCCTCCTCTGGCCTTTTGAAGCTCAGGAGAAGGAGAAGCAGGAAGGTGTGCTGCCATTCCAGCTAAGGCTAATCACCACTGTCAGGGGCCGGCTATCAGAGCGGTACTGCCATCCAGAAAGAAACTGCCTTGGCACTCTCAGAGAAACGTGCAAATGCAAAAGCAGGGTTGCCAACTCTGGTTTGGGAAATTCCTGGAAATTTGGAGGTGGAGCCTGGGGAGGACAGAGTTTGGGGAAAGGAGGGACCTCAGTGGGGTATAATGCCACAGAGTCCTCCTTCCAAAGCTCCCATTTTCTCCAGGGAAACTGATTTGGAATGCCAGGGAGATCCGTTGTAATTCTGGGAGGTCTCCAAGCTCCCCTCCCCAAACCCCATCCTCGTCAGGCTCCACCCCCAAAGTCTCCAGGTATTTCCCACCTCCAAATTGGCAACCCTAGCCAATGTAATGTGGCAGGCAGGAAGCAGCCAAGGTAGAGGGAAAATATCTTGGGCTACTACAGGCTGTACCCAGCGGCCAGTTCTCAGGGGTTGGTGTCATCAGGGGCAGGAAGCAGATTTTGCTCTTCCAAGAAGGGTTAAAGCTGCTTCCGGCCTCGAATGACTCCAACCACTGGGTCTCCAAGCCACTCTTGGCCTCTTTCACCTAGTTTGCTTCCTCTGGGGTTCTGTTTGGTGTAGTGGTTAAGAGCACGGACTCTAATCTGGGAGAACCGGGTTTCATTCCCCACTCCTCCACTTGCAGCTGCCGGATGACCTTGGGCAAGCCACAGCTCTGTACCAGCTGTTCTCTCAAGGACAGTTGTCTCAAAGCTCTCTCAGCCCCACCTACCTCACAGGGTGTCTGTTGCGGGGAGGGGAAGGGAAAGGAGTTTGTAAGCCGCCCTGAGACTCCTTTAGATAGTGAAGGATGGGGTATAAATCCAATCTCTTCTTCTTCTGTTTCTTGGTCATCATGTCAAAAAGTGACAGGGCATCAGGATGCTATTTAAACACAGAAAGTTTTTAGCTTTGAGGGGAGGAAACAAAATATGGAAGGACAGTTTAAGAAGATGCATATATGGCCCTCTGGTAGGAAAGTATTGATCATTCTGTACTGTTTCATGTGAGGTGGAGGGAAGTCTCTCTTGGATGATGAGAAAATAATGTTTTCTCCCTCACTATCCAAACACCAGATAACTACAATTTCTCTGCAAACCCTCGAGGGAAAGAAATGATAATCTTGCTCAGGGAGGTGAGGGGAAGGCACTGCAGCCACCAGCCACAAGTAAATAAATAATCCTTGACAGCAGATTGAATAGTAAAGCAGTGTACCAGCAAACATTCCAGTATTATTTATATATGTAAGGAAATTTCTGTATCCCCCCTCTCCAGAGCAGCTGCTTGAGTACAGCGGACAGAGGGGTGGAGTGGGGTGAGAAAGACTCAAGTTCAAATTCCAGTCTGAGGCATCACTATACATTTCATGCAAATCCACATAACAAAACCCAGATGACCCTGACCTGGATGGTCCAGGCTGACCTGATCTCGTCAGATTTTGGAAGCTAAGCAGGGTTGGCACTGGCTAGTATGTGTGTGGGAGACCCCTAAGGAATACCAGAGGGATGATGCAGAGGCAGACAATGGCAAAGCCCCTCTGAACATCTCTTGCCTTGAAAAACCTGTGGGGTCACCACAAGTCAGCTGTGACCTGACGGCAAAACACACAGTTTCTAAATGAGAGGAGGCATTCTGAAACAGAAATATGGCAGTGTGAGAGCTCAGCCCCAAATCTTGACATGTCTCTCCCCGCATACAAAAGTTTGGGTCCACTGGGGAATTCTTAAAAGGATGACCATAAACATCCATATGAGCAGAGTGGGGCATTTCTCTCAAGAGCACAAGGTCACCAGGTTCATGTCATGTCTGGAAAGGCTGTGCCTTCAATAGAGGACAGGTTATGGATGAGAAGACCCTCTTCTGCTAACACACAGGGGCAGGCAGGAATAGGTGAAAGGAAATAACCCCAGTACACTGGTTGCCAACCTACAGGGTAAGGGCTGGTGATCTCCCAGGATTCTAACAGATCTCCAGATGACAGAGATTGGTCCCCCTGGAGAAAATAATTGCTTTAGAGGGTGGACTCTAGGGTTGGCGACTCTGGGTTGAGAAATACTTGTAGATCTTGGAGGTGGAGTCTGAGGAGGGTGGAGTTTGGGGAGGGGAGGGACCTCACAGATTCCAACTTCCAAAGCAGCTATTTTCTCCAGGGGAACTAACCTGGATGACTAGAGATCAGCTGTAACAGTGGGTGTTTTCCAGGTGCAACCTGGAGGCTGGCAACCCTACCTCTATGGTATTATAGCCTGCTGAGGCCCCTCCTCAGTCCACACCTCAGGCTCCACCCCCAAATCTCCAGGTATTTCCCAACCCAGAGTTGGCAATCCCACACAGGGCCTAGCCCATCTGGCCATCCTTAGAGGCAAGATCCAATAATGATGCTACTGCTAAACCGAAATTATTTTTACACCTATAGTTCCCCTGTCTTGCTCCTACCTCCTCTCTTTGCTGCTACTAAAAAGGCCGAATTATCAGAGCAAGAGGCATAATTGAAAATTTATGAGGGAATGGGCTTGGTAGCTGTCTCGTTAGGGAGTAGCAACACATGCAATTTCACATTGTTGTTGTTGCTCTTTTTTTAAAAAAAATGGTTATTATCTAAAGTGAATGAATGATGCCATTGATTGCTGATGCAACCAACAACTAGAAATGGAAGAATCAATTGTTATCTGCTCTGCAGAATTCCATTTAACAGACATTTGTTCTTCTTGAATATCTAATGGACAGTTCTCAGTGGCCGATTTCGCACTAGCGTTTGCCCCAGGTTTGCCCTCATGTTTGCATTGGAGCTTCTAGTGACACCGCTTTTGCTATACTCCTCAGAATTTAGGGAAGCCAGTTCAAAATGTTGTAAATTTACACTAGAATTTCCAGCCTTGGTTTTGGAAATACCTGGGGACAGGTGTTTCCTGCTATTACAACTGATCTCCAGGTGACAGAGATCAGTTCACCTGGAGAAAATGGCCACTTTGGAAGTTGCACTCTATGGCATTATGCCCCCCTCAAGCTCCACCTTCAAAAGATCCAGGTGTTTCCTAACCTGGAGCTGGCAACCCTACCTGGAGATTTGAGGGTGGAGCCTGGGAGGGAGGGGTTTAGGGAGGAGAGGGACCCTGGAAGGGTTATAATGCCATGAAGTCTACCTTCCAAAGCAGACATTTTCTCCAGGAGAAGTGGAATAAATGTTTTAAGTGAACAAATGGATTTATTTATTTATCAACTTAATATCTGGCTCTCTCTCCCCCAAATGGAACTTGAGGTGGTCAACAACATATAAAATATGCCCGATAAAACAGTACAAAAGATACAATAAATAAACTTTAAAAGATAAAACACTGAAAAATCTATCTCAGTTAAAATCTATCCATGATCAAACAGGGTAGGACGTGTGGATGGCGGAGAAACGGCTGGAGCATAATTTACTAGCCGCCCAGCATGAGAACATAAGAGAAGCCCTGTTGGATCAGGCCAATGGCCCAACCAGTCCAACATTCCATGTCACACAGTGGCCAAAACCCAGATGCCATCGGGGGGTCCACCAGCGGGGCCAGAACTTCAGAAGCCCTCCCACTGTTGTCCCCTAAACACCAAGAATATGGAGCATCTATTCCCCAGACATAGTATTCCACAGGGCTTTTTTTGTAGAAAAAGCCCGGCAGGAACTCATTAGCATAATAGGTCACACCCAATGGCAGAAACTCATTAGCATATCAGGCTACACCTCTGACAGCACAGTTCATTAGCAATAGCATATTAGGTGGGGGATGGGAAAGAAAGGCATTTTCAAGGGGCCTGGGTTCCCTGCCTGCCCTTTTCCGGCTGCAGGTCAGCTAGAGAAGGGATGGCCCAGAGAGAGGCTTTTCCTTGTCAATTTTAGTCTCAGCTGACTGGCCAGGAGTGAAATTGACAAGGAAATCCCCAGGGGCTCCCCAGAGGGAAAGATGGCATTTTAACATACCGCCTTTTCCTCTTGTGTGTAACGTGGGGAGGGCAGCATGTTCTGTAGCCACACATGCCAGAGGTTTTGGCTGAAGGTGTGGCCAACCCAGGAGCCAGCCGGAACTCCTTTCCTGTGCATTCCTGCCTAAAAATATCCCTGGTGTTCCATCTATACCTTGTTGTGAATATCCAGTGATGGACCAGCGTCTCCTGTAAAAAGGACCAGCCAGCAGGTGATCGGAAAGACCTTGGCCTGAGACACTGGAGAGCCACTGCCAGCCTGAGTAGACAACACTGACTTTGATGGACCAAGGGTCCGATTCAGTACAAGGCAGCTTCCTGTGCTTTCAGGTGTGGGGATTCCCTGTTGAATATGGCTACCAGACCCCGTTGGAAACCCGTTACAGTTGCGAGGTCTGCGTTAGAAAATACCTGGGGACTTTGCGGGTGGATCCAGGAGAGGGTGGGGTTTGGGGAGGGGAGGTGGGGCCTCAGCATGGTCCAATGCCATAGAGTCCACCCTTCAAAGCAGCCCTTTTCTCCAGGGAAGCTGATCTCGGTCAACTAGAGATCAGTTGTAGAAGTGGGAGCTCTCCAGGCCCCACCTGGAGGGTGGCAACCCTACAACTCAGGTAAAGAGTAACAAGAAATCTTAACAAAACATAGTCATTCTTTAAAAAAAAAACTTCAAAAACTTAGCAACCAAAAACTTTTGCCACAATCCAAAATGCACACACACTGGGGCTTTTCATCCCCCCCCCCCCCCCCCGCAGCCACCTTCAAAAGCTTTCCTCCAGCGGTTGCCATGAGACACAAAAGTTAGCATCTCCTACCACATCACATGTACAAGTGCCCTGGGTGGACACGAGCACCCTTTGATCCTGGCAATAAATTTTCAGCTAGCAACTGCCTTTCCAGTGTGAATCTGGTATTAAGATGTCCTCTGACCTGCATCGAGAACAGAATCACAACCGGACCACTAGAACGAGCTCAATAACTAACACACATCAAAGACAGCCCTGAATCCTTTCATGTAATTATTTACAAGCTGTAGAGCCCACCTTTCCTGCATACAGATGGCCACGTGAGGCAAATCACAATGTGAAAAGATGAAGGAGTATAAAGTTATAAAAGAGATTTCTTTTAAAAGATCTAAAACAGCGGCAGAACAGAAGCCGATATCAAACACAGCAATAACACTTGAAAGAGCAACAGACGGCAAGCGGCAACCAGCCATATAACTTCAGAATTCACGTAATAAGACAGATTCAGGGAATAAACTCATCACAATGCCCTCTGGGAAGACAACTGTCATAAATTTCTGAAAGGCCAACAGGGGACCCTGCCAACAGGGTCAGACATCATGCAGGAGCCAATTCCACAGTCTGGGGGCCACTGCAGAAAAGGCCTTGCATATCCCCCAAAACATATCTCTCTTACAGACAGAACAGAGTTAGCACTATCAGAAAAGTTGCCTGGAATCCTATTCGTTTCATGGTTTGGCCACCAAGGCAAAGATAGGAGGTTGCAGAGCAAAATCATAACCCTGCCTGGCAGAAAGGATCAAACAACAAATGGGATATTTAAGCAATGGAAGAGAGATTGTTAGATCTGCTGTACACAGCTGTATGTCCAGTTGTACATTAAAAGAAACATACTAATGATATGATGAAGCGTGCATGCAACACGAAAGCTTATACCCAGAATTAAACTTTGTTGGTCTTAAAGGTGCCACTGGACTGAGACTTTGTTCTGTTGCTTCAGACTAACATGGCTACCCCCACCTGAATCTAGACTAATAGTAAGAATCATTTGGTAATGAAGCTTGTAACTTAGCAGGTAGGTGACAGATCTGGGGCAAAGAGGTCAGAGTGTGAGGAGGAGACTGAAAGACTAGAGAGGTCGTGGCAATGCAACCAAGTCACATCGTGACTCATGCTCTGCTAGTCCCCTGGGTCAGCCTTTTATCCAGAGGCAGTCATGTCCTTTGCCAAAGTGATGGGATGTCTGATTTTCGAGAGTTCTCACTCTCTGTGGTAGGATTGCCATCCTCCAGGAGGGCTCTGGAGCTTTCCTAGGATCACAACCAGTGTTCCCTCTAAGTTGAGTTAGTTTGAGCTAGCTCACTGTTTTTTAGCCTCCAGCTCACAAATTTTTGCCTCAGTTCAGGAAGGAAGGCTCCAGAGCAAACTAATTTATGCAGCAACCAAATCGCTCGCTCACAACTTTAAGGTCAGTAGCTCACAAAGTAGAATGCTTGCTCACAAGGCTCCACAGCTTAGAGTGAGCATTGATCACAACTGATCTAAAGACTGCAAAGATCAGTTCCCCTGGAGGGACTGGCAGCTTTGGAGGGCAGTCTTTATGGAACAACGCCCATGCTGAGCTCCTTCCCCAAGATCAGCCCCAAAAACTCCAGGCGTTTCCCAACCTGCAGCTCTGTGGGCTCCCCCTCACAGCTCTCAAGCAGAGCGTTGGCAGCTCGCTCTCAGCGATGCTCTAGTTTTTGTTTCTGGCAGGGAGCACGCAGCTGGACCAGATGGCCTGGAAGGCCTCTTCTATGATTCTGTGGCTGAAGACAGACTGGCAATCTGGAGCGAGGGGAAAGCGGGGCCCTCCTCAGGCTCCACCCCCCAAATCTCCAGATATTTCCCAACCTCAAGCTGACAACCCAACCCTCATGGCATTTTAAAATGGCCGAATTCTTCTCTAAAAAGGCAGCAGCCTATGGACATCAGAACTGTTGGAGTGAGCGACTCAGCGTGCCTGGACATTGGGGAGTGCTACATCACTCAAAGGGTATATAGGTGTTACCTCCTTGAATAGGCTGCCTTCCTTTGTCTTCACCTGGGAGCTACCCTCTGACCCCTCCTCTCTCTCTCTCTCTCTCTCTCTCTCTCTCTCGTTTTGTCCTCTCACTCTCCTCACATGGCCTTCCATGGAGACATATGTCTCTGCAGGTCTCTCCCGTAGAGACAACGCCCTCATACTCCCACATACATGATGCCAAACAAGCTGGCCATTTGTGATAGGGAAAGTCTTCTTTAGCTTAGTCTTGTCTCTCTCTCCTCTTGACTGCAACCTGAATGTGAACTGGATCTACCTGAAGAGATGTAAGTTTACCTTTTTTTGCAATACTTTTTGGGAGCTTTATTCACTGCAGTCAGGATGACACTTCTACGACTGGGCAAAACTCTGCTGTATTAACCAAATATCCCAATAATAACATCTAGTTTGGCTCTGGGACAAGAATAGGGAACTGGATCATGGATGCTCATGGCACGAAGGCAGTAACAGTTCCCTACAGTAGAAGAAAGTCCTGTTGGTCTCCTAAGATGTTCCAAGGAGGGAGGAACTTGTTTCCCTACAAAAGTTTTCGGGATCTCCAGGCACAATCTATTCCTTTGTTTCCTTCCACTTGTCACTGCAGAACAATTCAGGATAAGATGAAGAATCTGGACCCACAAATAAACTGGACCTTAGCAAAGAAGGTAAAAACAAAGCTATCATCTGATATTTATTTTATGCAGAGAAAGAGAGCCTGAGATCTATTCTCTGCTGTGACTTCCTCTCAATGACAGGTACAGTGCAGCTGAGCCAGAAAACAAACCAAGGGTCACGCTGCGAGTCACTAGTTCAGCCAGAAGTTTGGCACATTTTATTTATGGAACATGCCGCTGATGGCACTGGAGTGGCTCCTTTTTCCAAATCAACGGGCCAGGTGTTTTTTTCCCCAGGTGTGCTAAAGGCAGAGTAGCAGTTCCCCCCACAGTAAAAAGAGATGGGCAGGTGGCTCGGATCCTCCATATTGTTTCAAGGCTGGAAAGAATTCTCACATCCGGAAAGAATTCTCACATCAAGACCCTCCGCGGGAAGCATGAGATCTTTCGCACCCACATAGGCAAATGGGCAAGAATTCAGGTGTGTGCTTGGCGCAGGACCAATTGGGTGCCAACTCAAGTGGGTTTGGAAGAACCACATGGCAGGCAAACTACAAGTCATAGCATGTGTGGGAGTTTCTGCTGGAGAAGAGACAGGTTTTTCCTACTCTAGCGCAGTCATTGCTTCAGCAGATGGTGGTTCACTTCGCACCTTTCCCCCTTGCATGTGCAGAACCTGTGGCGACAGCAGCAGCAGAGAAGGGCTTCCTTTCCCTTCCGCTTGCCAGGTCGTGAGCTGCATCCCTCTCAGGTTGCCAACCTCCAGGTGGAGGCTGGAGATCTCCTGGAATTACAACTGCTTCCCAGACTACATACATCACTTATGTATTTTTTTAAAGACTTATTCCAGTTCTGAAAATGTGGCTCCTTTGGAAGGTTGACTTCATGGCATTAAACCCTACCGAGGCCCCTCCCTCCCCTAAACCCTGCTCTCCCAGGCTCCACCTTCAAATCTCCTGGTATTTCCAAACTGAGTATTTCTGAACCCAGCCTCCAGATTGGGGCTGGAGTCCTCCTGGAATTACACCTGACCTCCAGACTACAGGAATCAGTTTCCCTGCAGAAGATGGCAGCTTGGAAGGTGGACTCTATGGCATCATATCCCCACTGCGCTCTCTCCCCCATTCACAAGCTCTCACTTCCCCAAGCACCGCCCTTGAATTTACAGGAATTCCCCAACCCGGAGTTGCAACCCTACGTCCCTCTTCCCAAGCTGGTGGGGAAACAGACAAAAAAAAAGAAAAGAAAAGGCGGAGCGCTATTTGCCAGAGAAGGAAGGGAAGGGACCAATGCTCCTCCACCTTTTTGAAATTAGGCTAGGAGCCAGGAACAGCAGATCAGACCATTTCTACTACAAGTCAAAGACTGTGGCCCATTCTGCATCTAGCATTCGCTCCATTGTTTAACCAAACTGTAAAGTACTGGGTTCAGAGACACGCTGAAGTGAAATCAGCTCATAAATTTGTTAGATGGCACAAAACACGACTGATGAACGGTGCTCGGGGGTCTGCTTAAATGTCCGTCTAAACGACACCTCGCCCAATCTCCCTGATAGAGTCAATTACAGGTGACCTTAGACCATAGGTCCCCTTGCGGCTCCTGGGTGGCCGATCTGCACGGGATATTGTCTACCGAAGGGAAGCTCCGGTAGCCAGCCCGACCACATGTGTGTTACCTGACTGTGTGCGCGGTCGCCATTAGGACACAACGCAAACCCACAGAAAAAGATGTGGCGGACTGCAGAGTCACCCCTGAACGGCTATAAAACGGCCATAAATCTATGCAGATGGCTACCATAAAACCAAGATATCAGAGGAAGTGAAACTGGCACGCAGTGTGGAGGCTACCATAAAATCTGACAATCCAAGAAAGTGAAAGTGGCATGCAATGTAAAGGGGAATTTCTGTTCCAGAGCGGGTTTGGTAAAACAGTGGAGTGAATGCTAGATGCAGAATGGGCCAGGGAGTGCAGAAAGAAGCTACAGTTGAAGTACCCCCCCAAACACACACACCCCTTCGTCCTACTCATGATAAGATTTCTGAACAAGGCTTTTGAGACAAAAATAGCAAGCAGATAATCTCGCAACACCCACTGTCACCAGTTCCCAAAGTGAGCTGCAATGATTGGGGCTCAGCAGGAAACAGACATATGCCCTTCTGGAGTCCCTAATGCTGTTTGTTCATTTGTTGATGCCCCACAAAAGCCACCTCCTGGGCCCAACAGTGCATGTTCATTCTTTCCTTAGACTGCTCGAAGGAGAGTGCAGGCGTCGTGTTTCACCGAGATTAACAAAAGGTCAAAAAATTGTGGTGTGGCGTCATCATCGGGGTATTGGGGCTGAAAACCGAGCTGTGATTTTAAATATTTACAGGCAAACTCTGCAACCGCAAGGTGAAAGGTGTTACAGAAATCCTTCTAGCAAACAGTGTAAGAAGAGAAATCAGAAGAGTTGTGGGGGTGGGGCGGTCCAGCTTTGTCTGTAAACATACTGGGCCTATGTCTACGAAAGCAAACTGGGACCTAAGAAGTCACACCAGGCTGTCTCAACAAAAGTTAAAATTCCTCTTTATCAGTTTTGTGGGACGGGACCCCAAGTCCTCAAAAGATGTCAAGGTATTTGCAAATGGATCAAGATGGGTAGCTGTGTCGGCGTGTCTGGAGCAGCAGAAAAGAGCAAGAGTCCGGTAGCGCCTTAAAGACTTAAAAAAATGTGGCAGGGTAAGAGCTTTCATGAGTCGCTGCACACTTCTTCAGATACAGCTAGAGTGTGAGTCCATCTGTCCTTCTAGCTTGGAGAGTGGAGTGATTTCAGAAGCCGGATGATGTTAGCAGGCAAATGACAATAGCAGGCGTGATTGGATTAAGTGTGATATGCAGAGGAGCAGTAGGCGTGGAGAAATCAGTATTGGTAATTGTGGTATATTTATTAGTCAAAGGGGGACATTACAGTAATGAGACAGTAGAAAAGAGCAAGAGTCCAGTAGCATCTTAAAGACTAATAAAATGTGTGGCCTGTTATGAGCTTTTGTCAGTCCCTGCTCTGCTCACTTCTTCAGATATTTGCAGTGTGACAGTCAGGCTTTCCTCCCTGCCTTGTAAACGCCCCCCCCCCCATTTCTGCAGCAGTCCTCCCATGACCCCTGACAGTGAGGCCAACACCAATGTGACATGGAATACATTACCCTCAACCAGCCAACAGCCGCAAAAGAGGCAAACAAGGGCAGGAGGATCATCAGGGAGACACTTTGCTTCCCCTCCTGAAAATCCTGTAATCATTCTGGAAACGTTTGTACACAAGAACTTCAATACAGATTTAAATGCAGGGGTAGGGGAAACGCAACCTGTGGAACTTCTGCCTGTGGAACAGTTGTTAAAAAGCATGAGAGACCAGGCAGGAGAAAAAAAAGACTAACTCGCAAACTCAAATATGCCTTTCATAAGGTTGCCAAGCTCCAAATGGGGGATAGAGATCTCCTGGGATTACAACTGACTTTTATGTGTGCGAATCACGTGTGACAAAAAGGCCCCAACGTTTGGATCTAGACTGAATTTTTCAGTGGCAGAATGGAACTTTCCTGCCTCCCACTTCAGCCCACCAATTTCCATGAAATGCCAATCCTGGGGAACACGGGACCCCCGAGGAATCACACACCGGGGGGGGGGGGCTGCATGGAGCATGGAAACTGCCAATTTAGTCCAGATACAGCCCTAAGGGTTGAATCCCATGGATCTGCGTGACCCTTGGTTTATTTTCTGGCTTAGCTGCACTGTACCTGTCATTGCGAGGAAGTCCCAGCAGAGACTAGATCTCAGGCTCTCTTTCTCTGCATAAAATAACAGTGTCACTTTCTGTTGCGCACTCAGTTCAACGCATGGAGAAACTGGACTACAGCGTGATGATCAGCTCACGGTTTACCGGTACACAACACAAGACAAAAATAACCGTCCGAAGGCCAACTAGATACACCTTTCCAAGACACACCCACCGTCCCATTGAAGGGTTTGAATTTCCCGCCAGAGGTTATATTGGCTAGCTGCGGGTAGCTCAGGATCCTTGGCCCCTATTGTTCTCTGGGACCAAGCTCTGGCTTAAGGACGCTGGCGGCTGGTGGCGGTCAGCGGACATAACACTTTCCCTGGCATAAGGTGCTCTCCCCCCCCCCCCCCCCGTCATAACAGAAGCCTCTTGCAAGATGGCCAGGTTTCTTGATCCAGAGAAAAGTACCGCTATGAGTAAAACAGATCAGGGAGGGGGGTAATCCAAATGTTAACGCTCCCAAGAAACATAACTTCATCTACACCCTCAAAGCTAATTATACATACAACACTTCCAAAAGCCACCTACTGACTGCACCACCCAATGTACCTGAGTGCAGAACACACACGCTAACTAATATTTAAAACCAGCACAACAAATCAATTTAATGAATCAATTTACGTATAATTTAAAAAAAAAAAATTGCACAGTCAAAGGCTGTGCAATTAAGCTGGCAAATGGTTGAACCACAAGGGAAAGGCAGGTTCTAAATATTTTAATATATAATAATTTTTTTTAAAAAAAATCATGGCTGGGGAGAGAAACCCTGCCTGATCCCAAGACAAAAGGGAAAGAAGTGTATGAGTGATAGATGGGCTTCAGAGAGACACACTGGATGCTCCCAAATGGAGAGGATGGGGGCAAAGAAAATGTTGTATTAAACATTGTTCCTACGAAGATTCATGCCTGGGGCAGCAGCAGAGAACAGTGGTGGGGAACTTGACATTGTGGCAATGCCGCAACACCACTTCCGGTGGGAACCAGGATGTGTCAGTGATTGGGCACGACGCTCTAGGATTCTACTAAAACTCTATGGCAGAATCCTAAAGGATACCACTGTACTGACAGCAGTTCTAGTTTGTGCTGGAAGTGATGTTGCAGCTTCATCACAGGGTCATTTTGAATGCCCCCCCCAAACACCCACCAGTTGCCAACATTGAGCTAGCAACCCTTCACTGAGGCCAGGGGTGCCAACTGGGGCTGCCACTTTCCTAGGCAGACCCTGATGTTGTGGGCAGGCAGGGCAGGGCAGCAACCGGGCTGGATTTGGTGCTCCTCCACCTTTGTCATCTTAGGTAATTAAGTTTTTTGTCAAGTAACAACTGACTTAGGGTGACCCTTGTAGGGTTTTCAAGGCAAGAGACATTCAGAGGTGGTTTGCCATTGCCTGCCTCTGCATTGCAACTCTGGGCTTCCTTGGTAGTCTCCCACCCAAGAACTATCCGGGGCTAGGGTTGCCAGGTGCACTCACATCGCTGGTGGGGACCTCCCAGCCCAGTTCTGGGAGACCAGAAGTGGTTTCTGGCCACCTGGAAGTGACATAAGCAGGTTGGAAACGTCGAGGGGGTGACGCTCTGGTATTTGGAGAAACTCAGGGGTAATTTCGTAGAAAAAGAGGTGCAGGAGCTCATTAGCATAACTCATTTGCATAACTCATTTGCATATGCCACACCCCCTAACACACCCGAAGTGTGTCAGAAGGCAACACCCACCCCTCAGGCTCCACTCCACAGGTTGTGGGGAGGGGAAGGGAAAAGGAGTTTGTAAGCCGCTCTGAGACTCCCTTGGGGAGTGGAGGGCGGGGTATAAATCCAATCTCCTCTTCTTCTTCTTCTTCTCTTCCTCCGCTCCCTTCCCCATCCAATACTTTGTGCAATAAAAATAAGCGTAAAGAACACACCCTCATTCTCTTCCTGCTCCCTTGAAACCACCAGGTTTCAAGTAGACTTGAGATACCCAGGACATGTGCACCACCCATCCCTTCCCCTTCCCCTCCCCACAACAAGACACCCTGTGAGGTAGGTGGGGCTGAGAGAGGTCTTTTGAGAACTGCTCATGAGAGAACAGCTCTGAGAGAACTTGTGACTGGCCCAAGGTCACATCAGCAGGGTGGGGCTTGGTCATGTGCCCGCCTCCTGGGCTCCTCACTCCCGGAGCTGCGCTCCTGTGCGCTCCCGCTCCAACGGACCCCTGGAGAAACTATATGGTAAATTTGGCCAAACTTACCGTAGAGTTTGCCTAAATACCAGAGCGTCGCCCTCAGACACCCTCGACATGCCTGTCACTTCCGGGTGACGTTAGCTCATAAGGGCAGGCACTTCTGGTTTTACCCGAAGTGGCGTGGAAAACGTTGATTTGGGGGTGGGATTTCCCCCTGCCAGCCAACTGGTCGCTGGTAGGGAAGGGCCTCCCAAAAGAGGGGGTTCCCCTGCCTGGGAACCCTAACCAGGACCAACCCAGCTTAGCTTCCGAGACCTGACAGGATCAGGCTATCCTGGGCTATCTAGTTCAGGGCGAGCTAATCGACTAGGTGCACCTAACGGATAGGCCAGCCCTGACTTGATGGAAGAAAGACAGAAAACAAATGGAACGACCAAATCAAGATACTACATATTAAACGGCAGAGCTTAAGAAACTCAGGTTTTCTACAACACCAAAGCCTTTCCCCTTGTCACCTGCCACAATGGCCTTGGAATCTGAACGACTTTCATTCTTAGCTTGGGTTGTTACAAATCTCCCAAAGGTGTTGGCGGTTAATAATAATTGCTGCAGTAAACCAAATGCAAAGCTCCGGGGTGCCTCAGCCAAGCAGCGGGTGGCTTACTGTTGGGCATTATGCCTCTGCTCAGTTTATTAATCCCCTCCATCCATTAGGCCTTGAGGAAAGGGAAGCACAGGGGCACCGCTGTCCATCTTTCTGACCCACATAGAATTGACAGCAGCGCGCAGGGCACACAGTCCGTGTCAGTGGGTGACAGCAATTTCCCCTTTTGCCGGATGTTCCACAGACAGATGCAGCATCAAATGCTCCTGGCGATCAGAAACATGCAATTACATTATTGCACTGTGAATATATTTACTGCCATTTTTTCATCTATTTTTATGTGTGGCTCACTGTATCTTTGGTAGAAATGTAATACAAACAGCTGAGAAAATAGAGTGGGAGAAGACAGAAAACATAATGAACAAGAAGCCTGTGTGAAGACAGGAACAGACAGAAGCACTTCTCCCCTCAAAGCAGTCAACAGCATTTATTTGAATAAAACACTTTGATTCAGCTCAGATGTAATACAAAAACCACAGTGTAATTAACCTATGTCGTCAGCATCTGAATAAAGGCTACTCCACCAGCTGGGGGTAAATAAAATATAATGGAGACTAAATAATTTATCTAGTATATTTTTCCTACCCTTCCTCCAAGAGAATCAGAGCAGTGTAGATCAGGGGTGTCAAACTCATTTTTATGGAGGGCTGGATTTGACATAAATTGGTCTTTGTTGGGCTGGGCCACGTGTGTCATAAAATGTAATGCCAGTTAGTGGAGATATAAACTTCATAAAGGACACAAACACAAAGTTTTTTTTAATTTAAAACATAAACATGCCTGAAACATTAGCATTCTTGCCATATTTTGTTTATTTAACAGTCTCTGGTAACTGACACTTCTTGCTCTGAATTATTGCATCAAAATGTCTGCGCTGTTGCAATCTCGGAGGGGGAGGAGCTTCAGCCCAATGCAGGGAGTAGAGGTTTGCCTATCTATCTCTCCTGAGCGATTGAGAGAGTCTAGGAAAGCAAGCTATGACGCAACAGCAGCAGCAGAAATGGAGGAAAAAGCAGGAGACAGCCAGTCTCTTGAGGGCCTGATAGAAACCCTCTGGGGGCCTGATCCGGCCCCCGGGCCGCATGTTTGACACCCCCTGTGTAGATGGTTCTCCCTATATTCTCAACAACCCTGTGGGGTAGGTTAGACAAAGAAGAGAGAAAGAGAGAGAGAGAGCAACTGGCTAAAGCCCAACCAATGAATTTAATGGCAGAGTGGGGATTTCAACCTGGGTTGCCCTGACCCGATTGGCCCAGGCTAGCCCCATCTCATCAGATCTTGGAAGTTAAGCAGGACTGGCCCTGTTTAGTTCTTGGAAGGGAGTCCAGGGTTGCTATGCAGAGGCAGGCTATGGCAAACCACCTCTGAACGTCACTTGCTTTGAAACCCCATGGGGTCAGTGTAAGTCAGCCACAGCTTGACAGCAAAACATTTTTTTGTCTTTATAGGAGGAGGGTTGCCAAGTCCTTACTGGGTGCTGGTGGGGGCGGGGGGGAGTCCTCTTCTTTCTGGGATCTTACCGGCACATGCACTTTGCACACATGCCACGATGATGTCACCAAAAGTGACATCATCACATTGGGCACATCGCCAAGGTAACACTCTGGCAATCGCCCAAAAACTCTGTGGTACCATAGACCTGACCTGATTGGTACCATAGAGTTTTTGGGGCGATTGCTAGAGCGTTGCCCCAGCAACGTCCCCAGCGTGATGATGTCACTTCCGGTGACATCATCACGCTGGGGCAGTCGTCCTGACCAGATGACTTCAGGGGTGGAGTTCCCCCCACTGGCCAAATCCGGGCCGGAGGATTGGGGACTCCTGTAGTGGGGGATCCCCCGCCCCCTGGTCTGACATGGCAGCACTAAGGAGGAGGAGATTGGATTTATACTCCACCCTTCACCACCCGAAGGAATCTCAGAATGGCTTACAATCTCCTTTCCCTTTCCCTCCCCTGTGAGGTAGGTGGGGTAGAGACAGCTCTCTCAAGAACTTCTCTTTCCAGAACAGCTCTAAGAGAACTGTGACTGACCCAAGGTCACACCAGCAGCTACATGTGGAGGAGTGGGGAAATCAAACCCGGTTATCCCAGATTACAGTCCCCACTCCTAACCGCTACACCAAACTGGCTCTTATAGGTACCTATAAGCAGAACCTCAGGGTTGTGTTTTTAAATATTTTAGCTCTTTTGAATGTATAATTAAATTATATATAAATATATCTTGTACATTAGCACTACAGCGCATAGGTATATTTCAGTTTCTTTTTCTTTGTCTCAACCTTTAAATTTTTTAAATTGAGTTTATTCCTATATACACACACACACACACACACACACATATATATATACACACACACACATATATATAAACCTGATAAGTAAGATTGAACATATAAGGTTCACCGAACGTCATACAAAAATACTTCTCAATTATGTTGCATTAGAGAAGTGGATCATAACACCAAATTTAAATCAATCAACTATCAAACATATCAAACAACCTTTTTAATGTTAGAAATTAAGCAAGTTCATATGAACCAATTTTTTAGGAACGATATTGTGAGAAGCCAGTTAACCTAATACAGCAAACCACTTTACTACAAATTTGGAACATATATCCATATTACTTTGAATTATTTGATCAGTGATTTTTCCCCCAGTCTATAGAGATTCCATATCTAGTTATGCCACGTATCTATGGAAGGCCCTGCCTTGTCTCTCCAGCTACAGCTGTTTTTGCAGCAATCAATAATGTGGCTATTAATTGTTTAGTACATTTTGGTGTATCTAGATCAGACCAGCAGTTTAGAAATAAGACTTCTGGTTCCATAGGTATATTAAAACCAGTCATAATCAGTGTTCCCTCTAAGCTGAGTTAGTGTGAGCTAGCTCACAGTTTTCTAGCCTCCAGCTCACACATTTTTGTCTCAGCTCAGGAAAGATGGCTCCAGAGAAAACTAATTTATGCAGTAGCCAAATTGCTCGCTCACAACTTTAATGCCAGTAGCTCACAAAGAAGAATTTTTGCTCAAAATAATCCACAGTTTAGAGGGAACATTGGTCATAATATAATATAACCTTTTTTATTACCTTTCTCATGCAGGGTTGTGTTTTTCTCTCCTTTTTGGTAGCTCACAGCATATTGAAGAGCCACATGTGGCTTCCCAAGACACGGAGTGAGTGCCACCACCCTCCTAGGCTTTAGCTGAATATTCCAAGCACTGTCCCACACTGGCTCTCATAACAAAGCCTTGAGCATGAACGTCTCCAAGGGACTGTGTTGTATGAGCAACTGTGATCGCTCGAGCTATGCCATTTATTAAAGAATCAGGCAAAACAGCCCCCAGAGCAATACCACCCTCCCTTTATCTCCTGGCAGTGATTGAGACTTCACGCTTCAGTGAAACGCCAACCACCGCAAAACCCGTTAAGGACACATACAGGTGATTGAGGACGTTCTTAAGTTATTCTAATATTCTGCAGTGCTCAGCTGGCTGTGGCTTCCATCAAAACTATCTCCATCGCCTTGTGGATCAATCTGCCATTTCCAAAAGATGGATGTGCAGTCCTTTAATGAAACACAGCTTGTGGAAGGGGAGGAGGTGGGGAGAGACGGTAAGGACATTTGCAGACCTTTCTCATCTTCATCTAGGGTTACCAGGTCTGGGTTGGAAAATACCTGAAGACTTTGGAGGAGGATCAGGGAGAGGGCGGGGTTTGGGGAGGGGAGGGGCCTCAGCACGGCACAGTGCCATAGAGTCCACCCTTCAAAGCAGCCCTTTTCTCCAGGGGAGCTGATCTCTGTCAGTTGGAGATCAGTTGTAAAAGCGGGAGATCCTCAGGCCCCACCTGGAGGCTGGCAACCCTATCTTCACCTGGCACAGCTTCCTATGCTGCATCTTATCAACGCGACAGACAAATCGTAACAAAGATTCCCACCAGACCCACAGAGTGGATCAGGTCCTGTGTTTTTGAATGGATGAGGCCAAGCGCAAGGGAACTGCCCTGGGTTTCAACATGATCGACCCCTTCCTCCTCTATGCATATTTGCACCCATGCATTCAGCACATCCACATATTACAGATACGTTTTGGGATGGGGTTGCCAGTTCCCCCTTGACCACTGGTGTGTAGGGGAGGCAGGGGTACCAGCTCCAGGTCGGGAAATTCCTGGAAGTTTGGGGTTGGAGCCTAAGGAAGTCAGAGACTTCAGTGGGGTACACTGACACAGAGTCCAGCCTCCAAAGCATCCTTTTTCTCCAGGAGAACTGATCTCTGTAGTCTGGAGATGATCTGTAATTCTGGGGAATGCCCAGGTGCCACCTGGAAGCTGGCATCCCCATTTTGTGGAGCACTGGGAGGGTCAACATGTGGTACAGGGGAGAGGAGGGAATGGGCATTTGTGGTGCAGCAGTCTTGCTGCTGCCTCAGAGAGTTGTATTCTCCCCGGCATTGCTTTGTCGCCTGCAGGAAATGCACATTGCAGCATTGATACAAGGTGTTCGGAGGTCCTGAAGGTATGAAGCTGCTTCACAGGCTCAGACCACTGGCCTGTCTAAACTCAGTAATGTTTGCTTTCACTGGCTGCAGCTCTTCTGGGTGGAGGGGCCAACCTTTTCCAACACCGAATATTAATCTTGCCAGCCCCCAGGTTCAGGCAGGGGATCCCCCCAATTTCAGGGGCTTCTCCCCACTGCAGGCCAGCTGGCCAGTGGGGGAAACCCCACGCCTAAACAAGAAGTTGCTGTTTTAGGGGGCGAAAACCCCATACAGTTTCGTCCAAATACAAGAGTGTCCCTGTATAACATCCCTGATGTGATGGCGTCACGGGTGACATCATCACGTTGGGGATGTCATGCTACATCCCTGCCCACCCTCTGAATCCCCCCCCCCAAATCCCCCTGCTGGAGTGTCAAGGAGACATGGCAACCCTACCAAATATCCCAGATCCATTTTTAAAAACTTAATTCACTCTGCATACTAAGCGACTAAGCAACAGACACACCTCCCTCCATACACATTCTTCTCTGATCCTTACAGCGAGCTAGTAAGGATCAGAAAGTACCATCATCTCTGAGGACAGAGTTTATTCAGAAAAGAGCAAACAGCTAAAGGTCAGATTACAATTTGGGCAGGATTCAGGTTTATCTGCCAGGTTATTTATCTTGCCCTCCCCTCCTCCATTCTGTCTTCACAACTTTCCTGCCCCCCAGTTTAGGAAAGTTGGGCTGACTGCCCTGACCGGGATAGCCCAGGCTAGACAGATCTCATCAGATCTTGGAAGCTAAGCAGGGTCGGCCCTGGTCAGTATTTGGATGGGAGACCGCCAAGAAACACCAGGCTTGCAACACAGAGGCAGGCAATGGCAAACCACCTCTGAACGTCTCTGGCCCTGAAAACTCTGTGGGGTCACCATAAACCAGCTGCAACTTGATGGCAAAAAAAAAGGCTGAGAGGCACGGAAGGTGGCCAGCCTCTGATCACCCACTTAGCTTCGTAGATTGGGGGGGGTCTAACTACATACAATGCATGTCTGACTACGCAGACCTGGGAAGGACACAAGGAAAATATAACACGTGGTTAGGCCCTGCTCAGTGCGGATTGGGACACGGGTCTCCTTATTCCTAATCTGTGTCATGAGTCCTGCTCCCGGCTTCAGCAGAGCCCACACCTGATCCTGATGAAACCTCGGAGCTCGCTAGCGTATCCCTACCACCTGTCCCAGCAACCGCGGTGGAGGAACAATGCCTGACAGGCAGTCTTCCTGACTCGCCTCCTCCGATGGTGCGTTTGCGGAACCAGCTCAGGCAAGACTTAGCGTCCCGGCGGAGGGAAGTGTGCCTGTGCAGCAGGCGGTCCCTCAGCCCTGCGTTCTAACAGAAGCCGGGACGCACTTGCTGAGCACTAATTAACCCCGGCACCTGAGGGGTATTTCGCTTCCCCTCCTGACGCTGGTTCCTCGTGCCAGCAACTAGTCAGTTTGACGATGCTCTGCACCTCCCTTGCCCGTGCTCCTGGTTCCTGATTTGTGCTTTGAACTCTCGGCTCCTTGACTCCGGCTTCCAACGACTACGCTCTCGGTTTGTACTTCAGACTCTGTTCTTTTGGCTCCTGCTTGCTACCCCTTGATTCTGACCTCGGACTGCTCTTGGACTTCTGCGCTCTCTTGCCCTGCCTGCACCCAGCCCGTGACAATCCGACACTTTAACTGCTATACCATACTGGCTTTCTAATGAGGGTTGCCAACCTTCAGGTGGTGACTGGAGAGCTCCTGCCATTACAACTGACCTCCAAGTGACAGAGATCAGTTTATCAGGAGAAAACGGCCACTTTGGAAGTTGCACTGTATGGCATTGTGCCCCAAGCAAACCCTGCCCTCCTCAGGCTGCACCCTCTAAGTATTTCCCAACCCAGAGCTGGCAACCCTATTTCTAATAGGGCTACTAAGCGGACATCACGTAGCAGATGATGTGATTTACCTCCACGATATGAAAAGCATCATCCCTCTGTTAAAAGGACAGGACATCCCCCCCCCCCCCCACAGGTGGTCAAAAACTCTATGCCTAGCTCAGCCTCTTATCCACCACACAGTACCTACACATGCCGTGCACTGACTTCGGTCACATCTTAAGTGAACACCTAAAACCAAAAAACATACACAAGCATAAACAACAGTCATAACAGAGGCTGGTGCATCAGAACAGCTAAAGGCTTCAGCTGTACTCAAAATCTTGCCTTGGCCACCAATGTTCTAGGCAAGCCGCTCTCTTGCAGTCCCCAGGCTGCAATACAGCGTCGAGAGCACTGACCCATCTGACAGAAGCATTTATTTAGATGTGTACACCCTGATTTTTCTCCCCAGTGGAAACCAAAAGCAGCTTACAACATCACATGAAGCTCCCTTAGACCCTCAGTTCGTCAAGGTCAGTATAGTCCACTCAGGCTGGCAGCAGGTCTCCGGGGTTTTTCATATCACCTGCTATCGGATCCTTTTAACTGGAAGGGCTGCGGCTCAGTGGCAGAGCATCTGCTTGGCATGCAGAAGGTCCCATGTTCAATCCTCAGCATCTCTAGTTGAAAGGATCAGGCAGGAGGTGATGTGAAAGAACTCAGTCTGAAACCCTGGAGAGCTGCTGGCAATCTGGGTAGACGGTACTGACTTTGATGCACCGATGGTCTGACTCAGTATAAGGCAGTTTCATGTGTTTGGGTGTTCCTGTGAGATGCCGGGGATTGAACCTGGGACCTTCTGCATGTCAAGCAGATGCCCTGCCACTGTCAATGGCCCCTCCCCAACATCATTCTCCCTTCTTCCGCTTTGTCTCCAGAACAACAATACTTCGAGGTAGGTTAGCCTCAGAGTGGCTGCCTTAGATCACCAGCAAGTTCCGACAGCAGAGCAGGGATTTTAACCTGTGTCTCCCAGATCCCACCCTCGCCGGCACTCAGCTTGTAAAGATGACTGAGATATGAGAAGTGCTGAGTGTTCTAAACTGTCACAGAAATGCTTAGAAGAAGAAGAGATTGGATTTATACCCCACCTTTAACTACCCAAGGGAGTCTCAGAGCGGTTTACAAACTCCTTTCCCTTCCTCTCCCCACAACAGACACCCTGTGAGGTAGGTGGAGCTGAGAGAGCTCTGGCAGAAACTGCTCTTCTTCAAGAACAGCTGCGCCAGAACTATGGCTTGCCCAAGGTCATCCAGCAGCTGCAAGTGGAGGAGTGGGGAATCAAACCCAGTTCTCCCAGATTAGAGTCCGCACTCCTAACCACTACACCAAACTGGCTTAGCCCTGATCCGGCTGTGTGAAATATGACTGTGTGAAATAGTCCGTCAACCTCTTTGTCTGTAACTCCCCAGAAGGCGCCTTGGCTCAGAACTGCAGGAATTAAGAGGAGAGACTCACAATCAACCAAAAATCCCTGTTTCAATTTTACTTCCTCCTTGTGGGAATCAAACCTGTGACTCTTCAATTTTGCTTTATTTACTGTTTTTTTCAGACCAATTTTGCATTGAATTTATGCACCTTAAAAAAAAAGTCATTTTGGCCTTAATTAAGCACGAATCCAGAACACAGTCAACGAGTTAGATGGAAAGACTTTAACTAGCAGCACATGAGAACACAAACATTAAGAAGGTGTGTAGCTGCACATCCCCCCAAACAAACACTTTTTGTTCAAGGATACCCCAAATCTCCTGTATTCTTTCTTCCAAAATAAACTGAGGCACTGATAAGAAAATACACATATTTAGAATAATCAGAGCTTACCTCCAGGTATACTGAAGGGGGGGGGGGGGGACTTACCAAGGATTTTCTGGAATTGCTCATTATTTTATCTATTTCTTTATTTTTATTTAATTCATTTGTACCCCGCCTTTCTCCCCAATTGGGACCAAAAAACCAGCTTCTCCTTTCCTCCATTTTATATTCACAACAACCCTGTGAGGTAGGTTCTGTTGAGACAGTGTGACTGGCCCAAGGACACCCAGCGAGTTTCCACGGCATGAGTGGGGATTCAAACCCTGTCTCCCGGGACTAGTTCAACACTCTTAATCAATACACCACACTGGCTTTCCACCCAAATAAGATCCCCAAGGCGATGA
The DNA here is from genome assembly GCA_029233225.1 of Lepidodactylus listeri. Taxonomy (NCBI): domain Eukaryota; kingdom Metazoa; phylum Chordata; class Lepidosauria; order Squamata; family Gekkonidae; genus Lepidodactylus; species Lepidodactylus listeri. Next base: position 11,151,807 of record JARCFY010000013.1, read on the forward strand.
ACATCAAAAGATTAAAACATTTCAACTTTAAAGAAACATTTAAAGCAACATTTTAAACAAAATATATCTAATCATCCAATAAAATCGTATAAACACACATAACACCAAAAGCAAGGAGGAGAGCCCTTAACAGTTATTGGGGGAGGGATGCCAAACTAAACAAAAACATTATTATTATGCTGGCAACAATAATATTATATGCATAATAAGTTAAACATACCTCTATGAATACGTCATGTAAGACGTGCTTCTATTTTTGTAAATAATTTTTTTTTCTTCTTATCATTGGAGTTAGACCATCTTTGTAATTTGTTAGAACAACATTTTCCCCTTAGCTGGGAAACGTGGAGGATCAGGGATACAGCATAAAGTTTCTGGGCTTCCAAGACAAATTCTTTCCTTTTTTTAACATTTAACCTAATAATTTTTTCATCTGTCTCCATTACTTCTGGTACACAGACAATGGGCATAAATATAATAGGGTTTCGGCCGGGTTTTGCAGCCAAAAAAAAAAGAGAAAGGAATCCAGCCAAGTGGCATGCCCTGCAGCAAGAACAGCACTTCACTACAGGGTCCTTCCAGCAAAGCCGCGGTCCGCCACTTTAAACCTACAGGTGAGTAATCTGTCCATTTGGCTCTCAAGCCGTTTTTTCCCCAAAACTGAGACTCTTTCTCAGCCGGAGGCACAGCCGTTTCACACCTCAAAGGGCATCCCAGCGCCTTCCGCAAATGTCCTCTCTGGATCTGGAACGTCAATCATCACTGAAGAGCATAACCCGGAATGCCGCATCCTCATGGAGACTGCACAAGAAACCACTTTCCTACGCTTGCCCTTTTAATCAAAGGTTATCCACCCCCCCAGAAAATCTGTGCAGTCTATTTTTATTAAAATTTAAAATGGGGGGGGGGGGGTTAAAACAAGCAGCACGGACAGATCAAATAAGTATTTCATTAAACAAGCAAGTCACCGTCAGGCTGATGTGGACCCCTCCAAAAACTCCTCTCCCATTGGCAGCTGGGACCAGCGCGACACATGAGGGTTGCCAACTCTAGGTTAAGAAGTATCTGGAGATTTTGGGGGTGGAGCCTGCAGAGGGTGGGGTTGGGGAGGGGAGGGACCTTAGTGAGGTATAATGCCACAGAGTCCACCCTCCAAAGGAGCCTTTTCCCGCTGGGGAACTGATCGCTGTCATCTGGGGGTGAGTTGTAATCCTGGGAAATCTCCAGTCACCACCTGGGGACTGGCAACCCTAGCTCTGAGAACTGAGCTTGTAAGTGCCCTTGTATCTACATTTAAGTCCTTGTAATCAAAGATTAAGAGATGCTTTGTTCCCATGAGGGAAAGGTAATCAAAGGGCTCCAGGAAGGCAGCTCAGACTCATCGCTGGGTTGCCATCCTCCAGGTGAGGCCGGGATTTCTCCCGGAATTACAAATGATCTCCAGACTCTAGAGCTTAGTCCCGCTCCGAGAAAATGACGGCCTTGAAGGGTGGACTCTACGGCATCGCATCCCTGCCCAACTCCCTCCCCACCCCAAACCCCACCCTTCTCAGGCTCCAGCCCCAATCTCCAGGAATTTCCCAGTCCTGAGTCGGCAGCCCCATCTGTACCACATCCCTTAAGAATAAAATCTTGAAAACTCCTGCTTTCTACTGGGCTTGAGCTAATTTGGAAGCATTTAACCATGAAAGGAAATCACTTCAAAAGCATTTGTGCAGTGTGCACCCTACCCTGGATGGCCCAGGCAAGCCCATTCTCATCAGATCTCGGAAGCTGAGTAGGGTTGACCCTGGCAAGTAATTGGATGGGAGACCTCCAAGGAATACCAGGGCCGGGAGGCAGAGGCAAGCTATCAAGCCCCTTCTCTGAACATCCTCCATGCCCCAGTAGGAGTTGCCAGAGGTTACTATGACTTCCAGGCATGGGCACACACAGACAGGCACCCACACACACATACACACACACACAAATGCAAAAATGCACACTATTTTTTTTTTAAAAAAGCATTTGTGCAGTACGCAGTGAAATACTGACCAAACAAACCCACTGTCAAAACCTGAAAAATTAATAATCACATAATACTGTAGAAGTGGTCACAAGTTTTTGGAAACAAAGTTGCCCTCAAAGCAACTTCCGTCATCTCGGTCACCGTGGCACAGCCCCTGTAAGGTCAGCCCATATTATTGTAGATGCATTTGCATTCACACATCTTTTGTTTTGTTAGTTTAACATGGGGGTGGGGGTTCCCCGCTGCACCCTTTTCCTGGCCTCAAGCTGTCCCACTGCCTAGAGTTTCTATTTATGCCACTGAGGAAATCATACCATCTGAAACTTTCTCCTAGGGTTGCCGGGTTCCTCCTGGCCATCCATGGGGGATGGGGAGGTTGGGCTGCCAGATCTGGGTCTGGAAACTCCTGGAGATTTGGGGGTGGAGCCTGGGAAGGGCAGGGATCTCAGTGGGGTACAGTGCCATAGATTCCATCCTCCAAAGCATCCATTTTCTGCAGGGGAAAAGGATCTCAGTAGTATGGAGATGAGCTGTAATTCCAGGGGGATCCCCAGGTCCCACATGGAGGCTGGCATCCCTACAAGTTTCACCCGATAGCAGGTCTGTGAGGTCAAAGCAAAACCCCCATAGTCTTGATCCAACTGTTCTTCCATCTCTCCCACCCTTCTCCTCCCTCGGGAACACAGTAACTGTGCAGCTGACGTGCAAAGCACAATGGATTGTTGCGATAATTCCCCTGAAATATTTATGCAATACTTGTATTATTTATACTGCAGCTTTTTATCTCTCCAACGATCACAACTGATAAAAAGGGAAGCATAAATTGCCCCTTGGAGATGCTTCACTTTCGGTGGAAAGATCTTCGGGGGGCGATGGAAAAGGAAGCCGCACTTAGGGGAAATTAGTGAAGGAGCTGTGAACAGCCCCTTTGTCCCAGAAGGGTGGGCTAAGGAGAGCATCTACCGTGCAACTTGTTGTACGGCGCTCCCCTTCCACCCACCCCACACTCTGGAAGCCTCATTTGAGCCTAGAGATGCTGACTTTCACAATTGTCTCCAGAGCCAGAAATTTTAACAGGGCAGCTTACTTCATGAAGGGAGGTGCTATGACTCAAGTGACAAAACATCTGCTTGTAGGGAATGCCAGCCACCAGGTGGGACCTGGGGATCTCCTGGAATTATAGTTCATCTCCAGACTGTCGAGATCAGTTCCCCTGGGGGAAATGGATGTTTTCCCCCCCTCCTCTGGAGAAAATCGATGCTCCAGTTCCCCTGGAGAAAACGGAGAGTGATCTCCATGGTGTTGTACCTTTTCCTCCCCAGGCTCCATCCCCAAATCTCCAGGAGTTTCCCATCCTGGATCTGGCAACTTTACCACCCATCCCCCTCTGGGAGCAAAAGGGGACCTGGCCACCCTCTCTGCTTGGCATGCAAAAGTTCCCAGGTTCAGTCCCCGGAATCTCCAGAGGAAAGGACCAGACAGGAGGTGACGTGAAAGACCTCCACCTGAGACCCCTGGAGATCCACTGCCAGTCTGAGCAGACACTCCTGACCGTGATGGACTAAGGGTCTCATTCAGAATAAGGCAGCTTCCTGGACGTGTTCATCAGCTCTTCTGCATCTGTGAAATGTAGCGCCCGCCTTTCAGCCAGTGATGTTAGAAGCATGGGAGCTCTGCCAGGAAACTAAAGATGGCAATGCTATTTAACTCATGGCTATTCTAAGCTCAGGCACACCATCACTGGGCAGACGGAGGCTGCCAGGAAAGCCTGGGGGGGAAGCCCACACTCGATGGCTCACAGCCCACTGCAAGCTGCTAACGCACATCCACCACTATGCACTGGAGTCAATTTTTCAGCCACACACTGGCATAGATGCTGGGGTGGCAACACTGACTGTGGCAGGTGACGCACTGTACGTGGAGTACAACTGCCAGGGTCAGGCCTGTAGCTATGGTGGGGTTTGTGGAGGCTCCACCCCCTTTCTTAAAGGCACAGCCCCACAAGTATTTCTCCTGTAAATTTTTTTTCAATCATTTTAAAACTTCTCTCCCCCCCCCCAGAAGTGTGCACTCCTTTAAGCAGAGGGGGGTGCAGTAGTTGACTAATTCCTGCACTGAGCAAAGGGGTTGGAGTAGGTGACCTCTAGGACCCCTTCTAACTCTGTGTCAAGAAACTGGTCCCCTTTAAGAGAGTTTTTCTGCCTAAGTGTTAGCTTTCTTGACTAGAGAAGTCATCACCCCCACCTGCCGGCTTGTGATTAACTTGCAGCAGCTGAGAACTGTCATCTAAAGTAAGTCGATAGCTTGCAATTTAGAGCTCTATCCTGGCAACCGTTTTCTAGTGGCTAAATGGTTCTTCTTTCTGCACTGAGAACTTCAGCCCCACCAGGAAAAAACTTGCCCTGCAAGCCACAAAATCCTGGCAACGGGCCTGGCCAACGTGCATCCCAGGCTCACCACAAGTTAAGATGTCAATGCACCAAGCTATTCCTGAACATAAAGAGGCAGCCAGCCTTCAGGTGGGGACTGAAGTTCTCTCGGGATTTCAACTGCTCTCCCTACTACAGAGAGCAGTGCCCCTGGAGGAAATGGCAGCTTCGGAGGGCAAACTTCTATGTCATAATCATACCTCTCCCCACCCCCCCGCCCGGAGGTCCCTCTCTCCCTCCACAAACTTTGCCACATTATGATTTTTGTGGGCCCTGGGCACTTTTGCCTTCGTGGGCCCCTCCCACCACAATAATATCAATATTAAAAAATTATTTTGATATAACTTTCAATACATCAATATTTTGGGGGGGGGGGGTTCCCCATTTTAGGTGAAATTTAACAGATGTTTGTGGGCCCTAAACATTTCATTTTTTCCTGATGTGAGAAAAAAAAATCAAAACATTTTATTTGACCCTAAAAGTTTATTTTCCCCCTTCTGATTTAAAAAACAAATAAAACATTTGTGTGGGCCCCAAAAAGTATCATGGGCCCTAGGCACTGTGTCTACTGTGTCTTACGGATAAGTAGGCTCTGTCTCCAGGCACTGCCCCCAACCCTCCAGGAATTCCCCAAGCCGGAGCTGGCAACCCCAAGGCCCAGCTGTGATACACTGTTCTTGTGCCCACCCCAGTACCTATTGCCGAAACTCTGTGTTGCTAGGAGCATCCTGCTTGGAACTGAATGGTCAAGTGCGCGAGGGGCTGATGTGGATCGGGACCACGGAGAGAGGTGGGCCGCCACGGAAAACGACCTCTGCTTGTCTTTTGCCTAGAAAACCCAATAGGGTAAATTGGTGGCAACTTGACAGCTTGTTCCACCACAATGTTGCTTCTGCACGCTACTTGACCCATGTGCAGGAACACACCCGGGCACCACGACACACTGGGCAAAAAGGAAATCATGCTCACGATCACCTCAAGAAGACTGCCTTTTATCAGTGTGCATGCGCACATCAGTAATGTAATGGAGGGGAACGAATATGCTGAAAATTGTGCCAAATGCCCATATTCCAGCTCCGGAATTGATTTTAGAAATTCTATTTACATAAAAATTTAAGAGGGGTAGAGTAGAGGAGAGCAAAATATTCCAGAATAATAAAAGGATGCAAAGGAAGGGTGGGATCTGCACATCACTGTAGCTGGTGAAGACTTCCTGTCTGAGAAGGTTTTTGACCGACTTTTAATTGGTTGCTGCCCTTCTATTTAAAATCAGATTGCAAGGTATTTCAGGTGGCCAACCCTGGCGGGACCTGGAGACTTCCCAGGATTACAACTCACCCCCAGAAAACAGAGATCAGCTCCCCTGGAGAAATCAGCTGCTCTGGTGGGTGGACTCTATGGCATTATACCGACTGAGGTCCCACTCCCTCCTCAGACCACAACCTCACCGGGCTCCACCCTGAAATCGCCAGGAATTTTTTCCCCTAGCCCGAAGAAGGCAACCCTATTTAAAGCATGCATTCCCCAACCCACCTCAAATACCCACAAGTTAGAGAGGCTGGAAGCAAAAGCTCGAAAGAAGTGAAGCACCACAAGGGAAGTTGAGAGAGGGGAACAGGATATACCTTCTGTAAATAAAAAATAGTAACAATAAGCCAGCCACTCTGCTTTCCATGTGAATGCTGGTGCATGCATGTGCCTTGAGTTGCATGACCCTGAGCTATCCCAAGTACATAGCTGGTCTTGTAATCAGCGTGAGGCCTGAAATGAACTCCGGATGGCACCTACAAAGCAAGAGTGATCATATCCTCCTCCTCACAAGATGGCCAGAGACATCTGGCAAGCGACTGCTGGAAACGAGAGTGACCAACTAGACAGGTTCCTGGTTTGATCCAGCAAGGCACCGGTCTTACTGCACATTGCCCCTTATGTCACTTATTGCATTTGGCTGCTATTAGCAATGATTTCATTTTTTTATAACGTTCATGCATTTGGTTTGTTGTTGGATTTTTTTTAAAAAAGAATTTATGCCAATAGTGCCAGCTTCAGCATCGGGCAGAATTTATTCCCTGGCCTAACTCCACTGAAGTCAAATGAGAGAAATTACAGGCGCATCTGGCTGCGTTGGTCTACACTGGCTTTAATTATACACATTATCCGAAATTGCTTGGAAACAGGCATGTCCGCCAGAAAGGGAGGCATCCATCCCGTGGCCACAGTATGCTGACGACAGGGTGGATGAGCTATTTAGCCGTAATTATTGAGAAGCCATTAGAATGATAATAATAATATAAAAAACCCAAGCTGGTAATCCCAACATGATTTCTACAGGCTGGATTTTAAAAAGGGAAAGTCCTCTCCGGCCCATAAACTGGCAAGGGGCTGGTGAGAAAAATTCAAAGCATTTCCATGCCTCAAACAAATATAATTTCTGAGCTCCACTTACTTTATGGGGTGGGTGTGGGGATGTCACTTATCTCCCCTTCTCCTATACACAAAATTGCCAGGTCCTACTAGGGTTGCCAAGTCTTTCTTACTCACCAGCGGGGGAGAGTCCTCCGTCGTCTGGGAGCTTCCCCGGTGCAAAGCGCGCGCGCGCCCGGTGACGTCACCCGGAAGTGACGTCAGCATGTTGGGGGCGTTGCCAGAGCGTTGCCGTGGCAACGCCCCCAACGTGCTGACGTCACTTCCGGGTGATGTCATTACGTTGGGGAAGTCGTCGTTCGGGGGTGGGGATCCGCATTTGGCCGGCGGATCGGGAACCCCTGTAGCGGGGGATCCCCCGCCCCCCGGGCTGACTTGGCAGCCCTAGGTCCTACCTGGCTGCTGGCGAGGGGACTCCAGATCCTCCCTGGAGTTCTTCTGGCACACCATGATGACATCACCGGGAAGTGAGGTCAACACATTTCTGACATTGGAGGTGACACTCTATGGCCTAGAACAGATGGGCAGATTGGCCCGATATAGGCCCGCTTTGCAAGCAGATTAAGAGAGCCCATTCAGACGGCCACACCTGCCTGGCGTTGCCATGCTGCACTCACCTGGTCCTGAGCCTCGAAACCATAGAGTTTTGCCCAAAACCTAGAGCATTGCTCACGACGTCGGAAATGCAGTGATGTCACTCCTGGGTGATGTCATCGTGCTGGCACCAGCAGAAGGGGTCTTCTTGGGGATGGGGCTTTCCCTGCCGGCTAGCTGGGCTGTGGCGGATTGGGGCCCCCGAAATCAGGGGATCCCCTGGCCCTACTGGGGGAATGGCAAGCTTACCTATACCTAGGAAGGCTGTTGGATGTATGAAGCTGCTTTGTATGGGCTCCTGCAGAATGATATTTGTATTGCTTTTACACAAATGATGCCGATTTTATTGAACAGCATTCCAATAAAATCATAGAAGGCATATTTCTTCTCTCTGATTTTATACAAAGTAATAAAATGCCTGAGAAATCAAGATTTTGTATGAGCTTTTTATCAGAGTCAGTAAGTTTAAATGGAGACGTGAGGGACCAAAGAATAAAAGTTAGAGCCCAAGGAGACGGATCAAACGTAAGGGGTGTGGTTAGAGGCAAAAAGGTATACCAAAGGGGGAAGCGGCCCCAGTTGTACCCTATCACCCTGGGCCCCATGCAAACCTGGAACCGGCTATTAGAGATTTCCACATGTTGGTTAACCTTCACCAAAAAAGATGACTTAAAGATGATTGATGTTCCTGACAACTTGAGTTTTTGAACTGTGTACATTGCAACAGACTACGCATTCCTGTAGATTTTTTTCTATGAACTGAGCCTTCGAACCAATTCATATGGTCCGGTTCAGATGAAGTCTTCCAAAATGAACTTTTATTCCGGAGAATTTTGTCAACCATCTACAGCCTTTTGGACCTTAGTGTATTTTGTAAACTGTTTCACTTTAATTTTGTACTTTGTATCACTCAGTTTATAAATTGTATTTAGCGCGCTACACAGCCTTTTTGTTATCTATCTATTCCTGTCATGGAGTGTAATTAACACATGGAATTCACTGCCGAAGGAAGTGGTGGCGGTTACAAGCATAGATACCTTCAAGAGGGGACTGGATAAACATATGGAGCAGAGGTCCCTCAGTGGCTGTTAGCCACAAAATATATATGGAACACTCTGTGTGGGGCAGTGATGCTCTATATTCTTGGCGCTTGGGGGGCAAGAGTGGGAGGGCTTCTGGAGTTCTGGCCCCACTGGTGGACCTCCTGATGGCACCTGGGTTCTGGCCACTGTGTGACAAAGAGTGTTGGACTGGATGGGCCAGTGGTCTGATCAGGGCTTTTTTGGTAGAAAAAGCCCAGCAGGAACTCATTAGCATAATAGGCCAAACCCAACAGCAGAAACTCATTAGCACCAGAAGAGTGGTCATCCAGCCACACCCACCTTTTGCTTCTTATTCTGTTTACCTTGTTTTTTGTGAAAACCCAGGGCTTTTTTTTGTAGCAGGAATTAATTTGCATGTCAGGCCACATACCCCCAATGTAGCCAATCCTAATGAGTTTCTGCTGTTGGGTGTGGCCTATTATGCTAATAAGTTCCTGCTGGGTGTGGCCAACTCAGGAGCCAGCCGGAACTCCGTTCCTGTGCATACCTGCCCGAATATAGCCCTGGGTCTTATCCAACATGGCTTCTCTTAGGCTCTCTTAACCTTATCCATGCAAAGCCAGGGCCAGTCACTCAGCCACAACCCCTCCCAGCATACAAACCCCACTGAAATCAATAGATCTGTGCCACAGCATAAGCATGCCCTGCTTTAGCTATATCTATATCATCTGTATTTATATCATATGTAGGGGAAGGTCTGTGACTCAGTGGAAGAGCCTCTGCTTTGCATGTAGAAGGTCCCAGATTCAATCCCCGGCATCTCAAGTTGACCAGGTGACAACTGATGTGAAAGACCTGTAGCTGGGAGCTGTGACCAGTCTGAAGAGACCAGTGGTCCCCGGAGTTTTTGATCCTGCAGGCACCTTTGGAATTCTGACAGTGGTTGCCAAGAGAGGCAGAAACAACTTCAAAATGTTAGGGAGTGAGGTCACGCATAACTCAAATAATAACTCTTCAACATTTCAGGCAGAAGTTCTGTTTAACACTGTGCCTTTCAAAACGAACATATTGTTTAAAAATATTTTCTCGCACACACCTTCAGTCACGCAGCAAAGATCCTTCTGCTGTGATGGCAGCTGCTGCCAAAGCAACTCGTTAAAAATCTGCACAGCCAGCGACATCTGCAGTGGCCAATCAGAAGCCCCGCTGGGCAAAAGCCCCACCTGGCTACACCCACTTTCTAAAAACACACAGTGGGTGCTAGGAAAGACACTGGCAGGTATCGTGGCACCCACGGGCACCTGGAGTGGATAATATCAACCAAGGGTCTCATTTAGTATAAGGAAACTTCATGGGTATCTGTATCATCATGTCTGTACATCCATATTATGTATTATCCGTATACAAAGTCATATATGGACTTGGGAAAAGTTAGATAATATTTGCGAAGGCTCTAGCAGTGTTGGCCAAACTTGCCCTCTTGTTTCTGAGACTGGACCTAGACGGGGGTAATTCTGTTTTGATAATAAGAGGTATTCTATACATTTGGATCCTGGCCTTCCTCCCAGGAGATCAGGCTGGCGTATACTGGTCAGGTCCATACGCTGTTCTTTCCGCACCACCCTTTTGTCCTCACAACAACCCTGTGAGATAGGTTAGACCAAAAGACAGTGGCCAATTCCGCAAAAGCAAATTGTTTTGCTCTTGGTCTCCCATTTCCCCCAGTTGTACTCAATTTCCCACTATTTGCTGTGCGGCCGCATTTTTAAAAAATCTTTTATTCAAAAATTAAAACAATGGTACAGCAACCCCAGTAAAACAGACAAAACAAACAAAAGGGAGCTTAAATTAAAAAGTATAAAGTTCTTTTGGAATTTCTCCATTCTTTGCCAAATAACTTAAAATAGGAGACCTGGTTCTTTTAAAGTTGGTAGCCATTGTTCATGAAGGCACGGAATTTGAATTAAAAGTTAGTTTGGCTAAAACATATTGTTCCCAAAGTCTGGAGTGCCAGGCCAAAACAGATGGGGCTGAAGGAGATTTCCATTGAGAAGCAGTTGCAAGTTTTGCAGCCACTAGTAAAATACCAATAACCGATTGTTTCCATGTTCATAAGCGCGGCCGCATTTTGACCCACATCTCCCCCCGATTTCCCCCACATCTTCTTGGTCCTAAAAATAAGGATCAAGAAGACACGAGGAAAATAGGGGGGAGATGTGGGTCAAAAAATGCAGCCATGCAGCAAATACTGAGAAATTGGGTAGTACAACTGGGGAAAATGGAAGACCGAGGGCAGAATAACTGCTTTTGCGGAATCGATCAGTGATTGTCCGAAGATTACCCAGTGAGTGTCATGACTAAGTGAGGATTCGAACACAGATTTCCCAGGTCTTTGTATGACACACTACACACTGTACCACACTGGCTCAATAAACTCTTACAGGGTTAAGAACTAAGCTTTTTCTGGAGGAGGGGGGGAATGTAAGAGAAACAGATCAATAAACTGCTGTGTGTCCATTAACCTTTTGATCCTGTTCTTTCTTTGTGTTGAACTAGGTTAAAAAACGGTCACTTCAACATGCCCGTACCATCCAATATTGAACCTCCTGGCTGCGGGAAGCTTGGTATTTGACGTTAGAAAGCAATCTCTGCCCCAGGAAAAAGATTGAACGGTTAAGTAAATTGTGAGATTTGTTTCCTTGGCTTGAGCTTACCACTCATCCAAAACATCGTATCAGAAATCTAATGGAGATGTGTGTATTTCAGTTGTGTACTACACGGTGCCAGAAATACACACTGTAAGCAGCAACATGCAAATGGTTTCCACACCGGGACAGGTTTATGGGGGTTCCCTGTTGCTGTCGCAGATGCCAATAATAAGACTGCCAGCTTCGGGTTGGAAAATTCCTGGAACTTTGGGGGTCAAGGCTGGAGAGGGCAGGGTTAAGGGAGGAAAGAGGGCTCTAATGCCATAGAGCCCACCCTTTAAAGCAGCCAGTTTTTTCCAGGAGAACTGATCTCTGTTGTCTGGAGCTCAGTTAGAACTCTGGAAGACCTCCAGGCCCCATCTGGAATCTGGCAACCCTACCAGAAACACAGCTTTCATATGGTAGGTTTCCTGCTCCAGTCCACTGGCAGCATTCGTCCCCCTTCTTCTGTGCCCTTCTCAGTTTTTTTAAGAAAAATTGTAATTGTATATCATTATATTGATATAACATTATACTAATATGTATAAGAAGTTTTCTGAATTCTCAGCTCTTATTTTTGTAAAAAAAGTCAGTCTCTGGGCTTCTCGGTTGTGGAGATATGCATTTCCCCTTATATCTCTACAACAGTCAGCATAAAGACTTACTTTTTAAAAGCTGGTTGTAGTGTTGCCAGCCTCCAGGTGGTGGCTGGAGATCTCCTGGGATTACAACTAATCTCCAGGCGACAGAGATCAGTTCACCTGGAGAATATGGCCACTATGGATAGTGTGCCAGCCTTGAGGTGGCACCTGTAGATCTCCCGCTATTACAATGGATCTCCAGACCATCCAGATCTGTTCTCCTGGAGAAAATGGCTGCTTTGGAGGGTGGACTCTGTGGCATTATACCCTGCTGAGGTTTCACCCCTCGCCAGACCCCACCCTCCCTAGACTCCACCCCAAAAATCTCCAGGTATTTCTTAACCCATAGCTGGCAACCCTAACTATGGAAGGTAGACTTTATGGCATTATACCCCATCAAAATCCCTCTGCTCCCCTAACTCTACCCTCCTCAGGCTCCACCCCCAAAATCACCAGGTATTTCCCAGCACAAAGCTGGCAACTCTAGAATTCAGGGAACCTGATATAGATAGATGAAGATGGGTAACCGCATAGATACTGAAGTAGATCATGAAGAAGTGTCCAGTGACTCATGAAAGCTCATACCCTACCACAAATTTTGCTAGTCTTTAAGGTGCTACTAGACTCTTTTATACTGATACGTATATAGTTATCATGTTATAGTGATATAGCAGTATTCAACTGCATTTTTTAAAAAATAAATAAAAAGTCATTAGCAGCAGGAGGAAATGGCTGTCATGGGGACAGTGTAAAGGAAAACAGTGGTCAGGTGGGTGGGAAAATCCTGATTCCCAACAACATTGAACCCAGGGCCGATAACCCATGTGGAAATGGCTGTGGTCTTTGAATACGATACAAATGAGAGCATTCTTTTCCCAAAGCACACCATTGATTTTGACGTCTTTCATCATTTCTCAATAAACAGAAACACTCGGAAGAGAAATCCCTCCAGAGGTGTAACAGTGTCAGTCCGTTACAGCCAAAGCATAAGCGTTACTAACAAGGTTGCCATCTCCTGGTTCCGAAATGCCTGGAGATTTGAGGATGGAGTCCAGGGGGTGGGGTTTAGAGATGGGAAGGAACTCAGTAGGGTATAAAGCCATGCAGTCCACCTTCCAAAGCAGCCATTTTTCCCAAGAGAAGTGGAATACATATTTTTAAAAAAAGAAAAAAAAAATAAGTGATCAATGTAGTCTGGAGATCAATTCTGCAATTCTGGGAGGTCTCCAGACCCCACCTGGAGGTTGGCAACAGCAAATTTAGTAGACTGTCAGCTGCATGTAGGAAAGGGGTGTTGTTGTTCAAGAATTCATCCCTTCCCTGGCCACCCCACAAATAAGCAGGCAGGTCGAACTGCAGAAAGTGTTTCTAAGCTGCCAGAGTTATACAGCCGAGTGTGAAAAATTCATTAGCCACGCAACTGGGAGGTTTCTGCAGCAAACAGTACTTTGGCCTGCAAGCACGAGACAGAACCTTCTGCCATCCTCAGCACGGCAGTGGCCGTTCTCTCCCTCCTCTTCCCCACCCTCCCCACTACTTACAGATTATGTAATACAGATCTGCCAGGGCATTAGCAATCACATGACGCAAATGACACAGCCCAGTAAGATTTCAAACTGTCACCCACAAAATTTAATTAGCAGGCGGTAAACGGGGGGGGGGGGGTTGGACACACTCACGGGATCAAGAGATAACAGGCATCTTCATGCTGTCGGCAGAATTCAGAGGGGTGGCACCTTCCCGAGTGACAATTTTAAAAGCGCAGGGGAGGGGGGGGGGGGATTCAGATGAATAGATAAACTGCAGCCACCACTGACACGCAGCCAATTGGGGAAAGGCTAGCTGCTATGAAGAATAAATGATAAGAGATCACATGAACACAGGAAGGTGCTTATACCGAGTCAGACCATTGGTTCATCATGATCAGTACTGTCTGCTCTGACAGGAAGCAGCTTTCCGGGGTCTCGGATGAAGGTCTTTCCCATCGCCTCCTACCTGATCCTTTCAAATGGGGAATGAGCCTGGGACCTTCTGAATGCATACCAGATGCTCTACGCCTGAGCCGTGGCCTAGGGTTGCCAGCTCCGGATTGGGAAATTCCTGGAGTTTTGGGGGTGGAGCCTGAGGAGGGGTGGGGCTTGGGGAGGAGAAGGACTCCTTCAACGGGAAGAGAAGAAGAGGAGACTGGATTTATACCCTGCCTTTCACTCGGAGTCTCAGAGCGCCTTACAATCTCCTTCCCTTCCTCTCCCCACAACAGACACCCTGTGAGGTAGACGGGGCTGAGAGAGCTCTCGAGAGAACAGCACCGAGAGAACTGTAGCTTGCCCAAGGTCACCCAGCAGCTGCATGTGGAGGAGTGGGGGAGCAAACCCGGATCTCCCAGATCAGAGTCTGCACTCCAAAACACTACCCCAAACTGGCTCTCTCCTGGTATAATACCATCAAGTCCACCTTCCAAACCGGCCATTTTCTCCAGGAGAACTGATCTCTGGCGCCTGGAGATCAGTTGTAATCCCAGGAGATATCCAGCCACTGCCTAGAGGTTGGCAACCCTAGATGGCCCTGCTCATACTGCCTTGTACCAGTACTGTTTCCACTGACTAATAGAAGCTACCCAGGCTGTCCAGCGCAGATAATTCCCAGCTCTGCCAACTTTTAACTGGCAATGTCAGGAATTGCATCTAGGACGTTCCAGGTGGGAAGTAGGTACACTTCAACATTTATTACTATTGCTATTTATTTACCCAGCACAGAAATGAGTAGAAAAGAAGACAAGTCCCTACTACTAGGAGCAAAAAATGCAGAATGGATGATGGGGATACAGAACAGAGGAAGAGAGGGAAATGAGAGGGACGGCAGGAAGACTGTGTGCTCCAAGCCACTGGACCTGCCTCTTGCCCTTCATCCTGAACACAGTGCACATCCACAAATGTCAGTAATCAGATTTCTTGGCCGAAAGAAGCCATAGTTAGACTACAGATGCCTTGCATGTAGTCCTACGTTCAGTCCTGAGCAACTCCAGACAAGAAAGGCCTTGGGTACCATGACTGGGGAAAGCCTCCCTTGGAGACTTCAGAGCTCTACAGATGGACCCGCCTTGCAGGGTCCGTTGTAGAGAACATAAGGGGTTGGATCCATCCAGCTCCTCACTCAAGCTCACACTGTCCCTCCTCTTCATTACAGTCCCCATTCCAGATGGCCTCGTCTTTGCAAGAGACTCATGATCCCTAGCACCAGCTTTGGGGAGGGGCAAAGTAACCCCCCTTCCTCCCTAGTGGAAAAAGGGCTTGGATCTAACCCAATAAGGCAATGTCTGGGATGCACTTTGACTCCTCAAAAGCACTATTTACAATGACATCCTAAGCAGAGTTGTACCCTTCTAAGGCTGTGGTCACACAAGCCATTTGGAGCGGAAGGAAAGTGTCCCTTTTTCCTCCAGAAGAATTTGACTCGCAGTTGTGAGATCACACATCCCTTTGTGCTGAGGGCTCAGCCCGTTACTGTGTGATCAGACACCACCGCATGTGAGTGGGGTTTTTTTGCCATTTGTTTCCCATGTGCATAAACAGGGAGCACCTCCACACTGAGGGTTCCCCATGGAGGATGTGATTATGCACATACTGCTAAGCGGGGGGTGGGGTGGGAACAGCACCGAGTTGGGATGGAATGATCAGACCATCCTGACAGCTTGAGAGTGTGCTTGAGCGATCAGACAGGGGAAAGTCCATCCGTGCCCCATCGGCAAGTGCTAGGACTGGATTTTCCCCAGTGTCTTTTAACTCCATTTCTGTGGTGGAACAGCATGGGGTGCCGACCACTACAGGACCTTTCCTAGATGTTTCTGTCTGATTGTGCCCTTTAGATCCATCAGGTATTTGCAGCTATGTCACAATCTCATTTTAATTAATTTATTGTCTTTGCTGTATTTGCAACTGGTGTCATAAACAGAAATATACCCTTCTAGGCCCATCGATGGCCTAATGCTTGTTATTATTAACTTATTTATAGCCCATTTTTCCTACCCGGACTCAAGGCTCAGAGAGTTCAGGGAGGGAGGGGTAATCATACAGTATAGGACAGGGGTCCCCAACTTTTTTTTGAGCCTGTAGGCACCTTTGGAACTCTGACACAGCGTGGCAGGCACAGCCCCAAAATGGCGGCCTAAAAATGGCTGCCACTGGAGGCAGAGCCAGCCCCAAAATGATTGCTGCAGCTTAACTTTAGTAGTAACAGTGAAGATCTTTGTGCTGCGGCAGCAGCTGCTGCCAAAGCAACATTTTAAAAAAATCTGTACGGCCAATGAGACCTCCAGTAGTCAATGAAGCCTTGCTTGGCAAAAGTCCCACCTGACCTCACCAGTTTCTAAAAACTCCCAATGGGCGCCATCATGGTGCCCACGGGTTCCACATTGGAGACCCCTGGTATAGGACTTGGGTTGGGTAATGGAATACGAATGAAAAATTAAACAAAGCGAGCAACCGTGTGATTAGATGGCAGAAGATATCCAATAATAACCAATGCAACTGAACAATGCCACAATGCTAGGAGTACAAAATTAAACGGCAGTGTTATTGTTATTCTTATTATTACTGTCATTAAAGAGAAACAGCACCAGGGCACTCCAGAAAACCCACTGTGTTCTCATAGGCTTCAGCAAAGAATTAAACCCATGAGGGTGGTAGGTATATATATACACAGGGGTGGGTTGAGTCCAAGTGGCAGCTAAAGCAATTGAACGGGATAAGAACTAAAGATAGCAGGAAAGTGACAGAGAGCGAGCGTGCCATCTATGTACACCTTATTCAGACAAAACAGGACTGTCAACTATGCAAACAATTTTCAGGTGACTGATCATTTGCCTTTCAGACATTTAAATGAATTTACATATTATCAAAACCTCAACGTAAGTGACTTTTTGCAGTCTCAAAGAACGTACAAGACATTTGGTTCGACAGACAAAGAGCTGCCATTTGCTCTTTGGAAACGCCTGCAGTTGATTATGTTTACTTGTTTATTTACTTCATTGCACTAGTTTTCTCTCCAATGGGGACCCAACTGGTTCACATCATTGTCTTTGCCTCCAATTTATCTCCACAGCCACCCTATGAGGTAGGCTAGGCAATGTATGGGGACCCGAGATCACCTATCAAGCTTTCATGGCCAGTGGGCATTCGAACCTGGGTCTCTCAGATCCTAGTCCAACATCCTGACCAACATACCACACTGGCTTGCAGTGTGGGAGTCCGGATTATTTTCTGTTTTGTCCTGTAGAAACACACTGGAGCCAAAGTATCCTCAAGAATAAACAAGGAGGCCTTTAACACAATGCTGCAGCCATAAATTGATTACTGGTGATTACATTTGATCTCCGTTGATTAATCAACCAGAGCCTGGGTTGATTAATCTATAGACTGAATCCAAGGAGAGCATTCCCAGAATGAAGAAACTTGATCCAAAACCTAGATCCTTTCCAGAGACTTCTGATGGAGGGAGACTAGGGTTGCCAGCTCTGGGTTGGAAAATACCTGGAGACTTTGGGGGTGGATCCAGGAGAGGATGGGGTTTGGGGAGGGGAGAGACCTCTCAGCATGGTACAATGCCACAGAGTCCACCCTTCAAAAAAGCCGTTTTCTCCAGGGGAGCTGATCTCTGTCAGCTGGGGATCGGTTGTAAAAGCGGGAGATCTCCAGGCCCCGCCTGGAGGCTGGCAACCATAATGGAGACAGCAGCGTCTCCCCCTCTTCCTCCCTGCAGCACACACCTTGAGCAGGGTCCAGCAGAGCCCAGAGATACACTTTGGCCACTCTGACCCCTCCACCTCCACATAACTTTTATTTATTATTAAAGTTATCTATCTCCATACTTTTAAAGGCAGATTAGAAACAGCTTCTCAATCAGTTGGTGCAAGGGGCAATCTAAGAACATCAGAAGAGCCCTGCTGGATCAGACCAGTGGTCCAGGTAGTCCAGCATCCCATCTCATGCAGTGGTCAACCAATTCCTCTGGAGGGCCAACAACAGGGCACAGAGAAGTAACACAGTAAGAAATCAATAACACAATAAATAGAGTTGACAACTGTAGGCTGGGAAATTCCTGGAGTTTTGGGGGGTGGAGCCTGGGGAGGGCAGGGTTTAGGGAGGGGAGTATAATGCCAGAGTATAATTATACCAGAGTATAATGCCATAGAGTTCCCTCCCCAGATCAGCCCTTTTCTCCCAGGCCATTGATCTCTGTCATCTGGAGAGCAGTTGTAATTCTAGGAGATGTCTAGCCCCTAGCTGGAGGTTGGTAACCCTAACAGTAAGCCATCGGCTTTGCTGTGTGAGTGCTTTATGTCTGTGAGTGCCATAATTTGCTATGTGAGTGCCGTAAATACTTGGTCTGTGCAGGCAATCGAGCGTAAGGTAACACCCCTTTAAGGCCATTGGATCCATGGGCTGGAGATGGCCAGTTTATCAGTTTATCACTTATGGTTTCTCAGTTAATCAAGATATCAGGTCTCAGCTCTTCCCTTTGCCTCCAGGCTGCCTGCTCCAGATTCTCTCCTGACCCAAGGAAGTGTACATTCTGCAGAGCAAACCTATGCAGAGCTACTCGCGTTTAAGTCCATTGATTTCAGTCGGCTTAGACAAGAAGTAACTCTGCCTAGGATTGCACTGTTCATCTCCTTTCTCTGAAAAGATCAGGTATCACCATGAAACAGTACCGTTTTTTAAAAGGTTACTACGGTATTCATAAAGTACCTCTCCCGCCGCCCCCCCAGACATTGGACCATCTCTTCTCTTGATGTTTCTGTCCCCAGTCTTCAACATTTCCACAATACGCAAGGATAATCTGTGTTTGTTTTCTTTCTGACTCCACACAATTCTACACTCAAGGCTCCAAGGCCAAGCCAGCTGGCGCCAGGACGGGCTTCGAGCAAACAAGTCTTCCCTCCAACCTGTGCAGAGAAACCATTACTTTCATATTGGACCTCTGCCAACCTCCAGGTGGTGGCTGGAGATCTCCTGGGACTACAACTGATCTCCAGGCATCAGAGATCAGTTCCCCTAGAGAAAATAGATGCTTTGGAGGGTGGACTCGATGGCATTATTCCCCATGGAGGACCCTCCCCCAAACCCCATCCTCCCAGGCTCCACCCCCAAATTGCTAGGAATTTTCCATCCTGGAGTCGGCAACCCTATCTCTGATGTCTGGAGATCAATTGGCAACCCTAACCGGGGGTCAGTTTCCTTGGGAAAAACTGCTACTTTGGAGGGTGGACTGACTCCATAGCATTATACCCCACTGAGGCCCCTCGCTTCCCATAAACAATGTTCCCTCTAAGATGTGGAGTCTTGTGAGCAAAATTCTACTTTGTGAGCTACTGACATTAAAGTTGTGAGCAGGTGATTTGGCTCCTGCGTAAATTAGCTTGCTCTGGAGCTAAGACAAAAATGCACGAGCCAGAAGCTAAAGAACTGTGAGCTAGGTCACACTAACTCAGCTTAGAGGGAACACTGCCCATAACCCTGGCCCCCCAGACTCCACGCCCCCCCCCCCCCCAAATCTCCAGGAATTCCCTAACTTGGAGCTGGCAACCCTGGCCTACCCTAAAAAAAAATTAAAATTCACACTTTAGGGTTGCTCAGGTTCTTCTAAACACAAAGCCAACAGGTAAGTTGGACCACCTAGAGGCAGGGATTACCAGTTATATTTTTATTATTAATGTTATCTATAGTGTGTCTTTAACGTTATTTATAGTCTGTCTTTCTTGCCAGCTCTGGATTGGGAATTTCCTGAAGATTTTGGGGGTGGAGTTTGGGGAGGGTGGCCATTTTTCTCCAGGGGAATTGTTCTCTATAGTCAGAAGATCCATTGTATTTCTGGGAGATCTCCAGACCACACTTGGAGGCTGGCGACCCTATGAGTCAGGATAAAATGGCGGTGGTGGCGGTGGTTGGGGTGGGGGAAGAGAGATCATGTATATTGCCCAGAACTCTTTGGAGGAAGAATAGGATATAAACACAGAAATGGAAGGAAGTCCAGGGTTGCTACCCAGAGGAGGCAATGGCAAACCACCTCTGAACGTCTCTTGCCTTGAGAACCCCACGGGGTTGCCGTAAGTTGACTGCGACTTAATGGCACATCCCACACCACCCATATTGGCCCTGAATTGGTAAGTGGACTCCCAGGAACATCATGGCAGTCAAAGCAGGGGGCTGCAAAGAGAGGAAGGAATTCACAAAAAAAATCATCCCCTCTACTTGTGGACCTCCTGATGGCGCCTGGTGTTTTTGGCCCCTGCGTGACAGAGTGTTGGACTGGATGGGCCATTGGACTGATCCAGCATTGGCCTCTCTTATGTTCTTATGTTTTTCTGTGGGCAGAAAGGGTGTTTAAGATCCAAGCTGTGGTTTGGTGTGGTCTCCTCCATTTTATCCCGACAACCTTATATGATCCCTGAGCGAGTCCAGCACTGTTCTCTCTGATCCACACTGGCTCTCTGCCTACGAGCGCCCAACAGATTGAAAGGCTGCAAACAAACTACTCTGGGGTTGCCAACTCTAGGCTGGGAAATTCCTAGAGATTCTGGAGGCAGAGCCTCAGGAAGGTGGAGCTTGAGGAGAGAGCTCAGCATGGTACAATGCCGTAGAATCCACCCTCCAAAGCAGCCATTTTCTCCATGGGAACTGATCTCTGTCAGCTGGAGAACAGTTGTAATTCCAGGAAACCTCCAGGCACCACCTGGAGAATCGCAACCCCAACTGAAGCATTTGGAGGGCATGCTGACCCCACACACATTCTCTGCTCAACCGCTGCAACCTCTGGGAGCCATAAGAATTTGCCCAGGTGTTATGACCCTTGGACTCCTTGTTCTATGTGCCCCACTTTTGGAGGTGAGGAAGGTGGCTACAGAAACAGGGACTTCTCAGTTGTGGCTTCTCCTCTAAGGGATTTTCTCCTGGCACCAACTGAAAACTTTTTAAAAAAAAAAATTACCCAGAGTTTTAGTAGAAACGTTTATTTTGAAAGGAAGACAGGATAACAACTGAAGTGTGTTGGTTTTACTTCATGAGATTCTATGGTACATGGAGAGCCGCTTTGTGCTGGCTAGGCGGGATATAAATCTAAATAAATAAATAATAAAATACTTTAAAAAAAAAGTTCCTTGCCAATGATGTCCAAAACCCTGTGAATATTTTAAATGAAGCAAACAACAAGGAATAGGTTGGATCAGTCCCCCCCCCCCCGAGAGAAAATGGGTGATTTGGAGGGTGGACTCTATGGCACTGTACCTGGGGAGGTCCCTGTCCTCCCCAGGCTCCATCACCAAATCTCCAGGAGTTTCCCAACCTAGATCTGGCAACCCTACCCCCTCCCAATCGCCTGCCGATGGCCATGGGAGATAGGGTGGCCAGCTCCCAGGTCCGGGTGGGGGTACCCCTGTGAACCACAGCCCGCACCTGGCTCTCATGAAGGCTCTTTAAAGGGTCTTTTTGTGAGCTGAGTGTGTGGCCCGCAACCACCCCTCTCCCTCCCTCCTGCTAGATTTAAAGAGCCCTCCAGCTGGTCAGACTGCCACGTGGTTCCACAGATCAGCTGAAGCCCTTTAAATCGGACAGTAGGGGAGGGAGAGGGGTGGCTGGGCGGGTGGTCGCTCTTGGGAGCAGGGCTTGGGGCATCCCCGCCCACCCTGGGAATGCCCCCCAAATCCCCCTGCTGGAGCAACGAGAGGACCTGGCAGTCCTAATGGGGGACCTGGCAAACCCGTCCCGTGGCAGCCCAGGGTCATTTGGGGCTACAGCGAGAAGTGGAGGAGCAAGACAGTTGCACCCCATGGGTAAAATTATTTTGATTGTGGAAATACTTCCAGGGCTCCAAGGCTATGCTGAAAACAGCATGAACAGCCAAAGGCATAAACTGCAGAGAAGAACAAATGTTACCAGTTTCATCTCCCTTTATATCCTTTTAATATTCACAGTATCATAGAGTTGGAAGGGGCCTCCAGGGTCATCTAGTCCAACCCCCTGCACAATGCAGGAAATTCACAGCTACCTTCCCCCACATCCACAGTGACTCCTGCTCCATGCCCAGAAGATGGCAAAAAAAACACAAAACCCTCCAGGATCTCCAGCCAAACTGGCCAGAAGAAAATTGTTTCCTGATCTCAAAGGGGCAATCAGCATTTCCCTGGGCGTGTAAGAAAGGGCCACAAGACCTAAGTACTGATGCAACCCTTCCTGCCCTTCCCCTCATGATCTGCCTACGTTCACAGAATCAGCAGTGCTGTCAGATGGCCATCTAGCCTCTGCTTAAAAACCTCCAAAGAAGAGAGCCCACCACCTCCCAAGGAAGCCTATTCCACCGAGGAACAGTGCTGTCAAGAAGTTCTTCCTAATGTTTAGCTGAAAACAATTTTGATTTAATTTAAAACCCTTGGTTATTGTTGTCAGTGGTTTGCTATCAGCCTCTTAGAGTTATTTGTGTTGTGTCTGCATACTGAATGGTTTGATACACCATTTATACCTATGACGGACCACATATATTTATTTATTCATTAATTGTTTATTTTAAATGCTTATTTATGCCACTCTTTTCTTGGTGGCTTACAACATTAAAACAGGCAAACAACTAAGAGAAAAACGTAAATCGATACCTATTTAAGCCAAGAAAACACACCATCAGCCAAAAAATGATAGCCAGCTGCCTTAACCAAATTCAAACGAACTCTTAAATAATTATCTGTCACTTTCTCATCCTGCCCTTTCCCCAAGGAGTTCATGGTTCTGTACAGAGTTCTCTCATCCTCATTTTATCCTCACAACAGCCTCGTGAGGTAGATTAGGTAGAAAGGGAGGTCTTCGGGGATTTTATCTTGGATCTCCTGAATTCTAGTCCAACGCTTTCACCGCTATCTCACACTGGCAACCTCTGCCTTACAGAGCCTTCTAAATGACACAAACATAAATGCCTTCTTGACATTCTCCAAAAGGCCTTTTCCCAGACTCGGTGACATCACTGAGAAAGCCCAAGAGCAAGCTGTGGCATTTCTCACCCATCTGCACAAAGTGATGAAGAACAGACATTTACTGGGCGGTCACCACCTCTGTTAGTCTCTTTCCTTGAAACCTCTATGGGGGCGAGTCAGCTGTGACTCGACCGCCCTTTAAATACAGAGCTCCTTCACAGGAGTGTTTGGGTGCTGGCCCTCAAAGGTCCCTAAAGGGACGCAGCAGCACCCTGAGTTAAATCTGGAAACAGACAGACAACCGATGCAATTATTTTATAATAAAAGTAATCATGCAGCTAGTTCCAGGTTACAGCTGGGCTGCTGTATTTGGGACTGATCGGAGTTCCTGGGTTGTCTTCAACAGTAGACCCACTTAAAATGTGCTACAACTGTCAAGTTTCAAGAGTACTGTATTGCAAATCAATTTATATATTATAGATATGTAACATATAATGCTGATTTATTGATGTAAAAATAATGTTGAAAGTTTATATGCTTCGGGGAAAAGGTCTGGCACAAAGAAACAGAAAAGGGTACATTTTTTTAAAAAAATAATCGATTTGATTAAAAGCAAAAAAGCTAAAACGGAGGATCTTTGTGGTGAAATAACAGGCCTGAAGAACTGTATCATCCCAAGTGTACCAGCTCCACCAAAAAGCCTTGTATTTGTGCAGTGTTCCCTCTAAGCTGAGTTAGTGTGAGCTAGCTCACCGTTTTTTAGCCTCCAGCTCACACATTTTTGTCTTAGCTCAGGAAGGATGGCTCCAGAGGAAACTAATTTATGCAGCAGCCAGACTGCTCATTCACAACTTTAATGCCAGTAGCTCACAAAGTAGAAGTTTTGCTCACAAGATTCCACAGCTTAGAGGGAGCATCAGTTATGATTATGCTTGGCTCGATGCCGTAATAAACGTTATTGTGATTGTGAGTTGTCGTCTGGTGATTCCAAAATACTGTCGGGGTGCTTGATCTGTGATGGGCCATGTGCCCATGTAAATCATCAAGTGATGATCCAGTTGTCAAATGATGAACACACATCTTAGAAACCTCACACAATGCTGATTTTTTTTAACTCAGAGTAAACATTGCACAACAGAGCAGATTGCTTAATCTGAGCCCTTTTCAGATGTTACATCCATGCGCACCAGGAGACCAGCAACTGAGCATATTGGGAGTGATGATCCTGATACACACGGTTGCTATGCTCTCTGAACCAGGATAACGTGTATTTCGTAAGCATGTACTGCTTTCCTATGCAGAAATAGTGGTGGTGGAAAGTGTGTTCAAGTCGCAGCCAACTTATGGAGACCCCGCAGTGTTTTCAAGACAAGAGGCAAACAGAGGTGGTTGGCTGTTGCCTGCCTCTGCATAGCAACCCTGGACCTTCCTTGGTTGTCTTCCATCCCAGCAGGGTTGCCAGGCCCTCCCTGGCTACCGGCAGGGGGTGGGGGTAGGGTTGCCAGAACCAAGTTGGGAAACTCCTGGAGATTTGGGGATGGTGCCTGTGGGGGACAGGGACCTCAGTGGGGTACAATGCCATAGAGTCCAACCTCCAAAGCATCCATTGTCTCCAGGGGGACTGATCTGTATAGTCTGGAGATGAGCTGTAATCCTGGAGGATACCTAGGCCCCACACGGAGACTAGTACCCAGGGGTCATTTCGAGCAGGAGCTCGGGGGGGCACAGCTCTGGGAGTTGGTGCCAGCCCCCCGCGGGGGAATGCCTGCTTGTGTTATGGCTGCAGCAAAATGACCCCGTCCCCCTGGAAAGGTCCTTGTTCCTCCGACCAGCCTTCTGAAGGCTTCAGCCACCACTGAAGCTATCCTCCCAGAATAGTGGTATTTCTGAGGCTTGGATTAGTAGCTGTCCCCTCTCTGCCATTTCTCTTTCTTTCTTTCTTTCTTTCTTTCCTTCCTTCCTTCCTTCCTTCCTTCCTTCCTTCCTTCCTTCCTTCCTTCCTTCCGACATAACTTCTGGTGATGTCAGGTGGTTTAGCATATGCAAATGTTATGCTAATGAGTTATGCTAATGAGCTCCTGCACCTCTTTTTCTACAAAATGACCCCTGCTGGTACCCCTATATCCAAGCACTAACCAGGGCCGCCCCTGCTTAGCTTCTGAGATCTGACAAGGTCAGGGCATGGACAAACAGACCACTGGATTTGTTAAGGTTTTGCTTTATGTGTAGGGAAGCTGTACAAGCATGTATCACATGTGCATCGCTCCCGTTCAGACAGCATGCTGACCATGCATCACAAGTAGCATATGCTCCTGATACACGTGGTTCATGTGGTTTTAATATTTGAACAGGGCCTTGCTGAACTTTCCCAAGGCAGAAATTCATAGGCTCAGCTGGGGGTCAAAACAAAATGCCAGCAACAATCATTTTGAAACGATTGCCGCTTCCAGGGGCAACTTGCATATGGGAAGCTAACCTCATTCAGACACCGCTGAGAGATCTTTCCTCTCACCTTGCATTGTTTCTGACACCCAATACAGTAATGACTAAAGTAACATGTTCAGGCCGGTTTACACATACGCATTACTGGATGTTATAAAGCATCAGGTGGGGATTTGCCAATCTGAATGAATCATCAAAGACCAAATCCCCCAAACAGAACACATATCAAATCCCGTTCTTGCTGATACAGGCTATTCACACATTCAATTTTAGCTGTTTTCATGCATTCACACATCTGTTCCGCTTCCAGGTTAGCAAGACTTAAGCAATCACACAGTGTATGAGCTCATGGGCGAAATGATCCTTAGTGAGACATTACTGAGGATGAATGTAGACAAGGGAACGAGAGAGCTATGACCAGAGAACAGGAGCTGTGTGGGGCTTGAGACTGCTTGCCAGCCTGCAGGTGGGGCCTGGAGATCTCCTGCTGCTATTACAATTGATCTCAAGACAATCAAGATCAGTTCCCCTGGAGAAAATGGCTGCTTTGGAGAATGGATTCTGTGGCATCATACCCTGCTGAGGATCCTCCCCTCCCCAAACTATGCACTCCCCATGCCCCACCCCCAAATCTCCAGGATTTCCCCAACCCAGAGTTGGGAACCCTAGCTTGAGTGGGATTGAGGCTGTAATGCAGAGGCAAGGAGCGTTAACCCTTTCTCCCCCCACTATTTTCATGGACTCAGTTCACCCAGAACATTTTTTGCCCTGCTGGAAATCATATGGGCACCTGCATGTTTTTCTCTATAAGGCAAATAGCTGTTGGAAGAAAGGGTTAAACATCCTCCATCTCACTCTACACTGTGGCCCCAATCTGAATTCCTCCCAACACAGTTATTCACAGTTCAGAGATCTCCTGTAATGGTACCTAGGGTGGATCTCAGCAATACAGGTACACGAGTGAGACTTTTTTCTGCATGCTCGACTTACTCCTGATTTTCTTGGCAGTTGTTCCACAAGCACTGGAATTGGTTCGGGCACAGTTCTTCCACACATATGCCCTCCCTGCCACACTGAGCCTGCTTTGGCAGGGAGAGCGGGGTATAAATCAAATAACGAACTAAATAAATAAATAGATTTTCACACTTGCGGGGTCAGTTTATTTTCTTCCACATGTGCCTTCAATAATAAGGATGACCAAGAAAGGATGCTGTCATCATCACTGGTATTATAGCCTCCCCTTGAGTTTTTTTCAAAAAGCATCCCTAAAATATCGATATACTGTTGTAATGATTTTTTTAAGAAGGTTCTATAAATGCCAAGATTTTATCTAAAAAATAGTAAGTCTCTAGTTTCTTCCCTCGTGTAGCTATTTGAGAAAAGGCATATCTCTGAGAGAGGGAGGATAGAGACTTACTTTTTTTAAAAAAAGAAAGAAAGCTGGAAATTCGGACAACCTGCTTAAACTGTCATTACAACAGTACATTGCTATATCAATATCTTAGGGTTATTTTCTAAAAAAATAAAACCCACTTATCTTCAGGGGGGAGGGAGTGGTCTGAAGACGATGACAGTCCAATCACTGAAAAGAGTGGGGGGTTGGGGAATGGGTGGAATTAAAAAAACCCAAATCAGAAATATTATGCATGAGGAAAAAGCAGATTCAAAATCGCCTTCCAAAAATAGATTGGGGTTAAAGTGGTTTCAGGAGAACCAGAAAAAAACAGGGGGAATAACCCCTCCAAAAAAACAGAAGAGAAAATTAAAGGCACACAAATGTGTACAGAAATCCGGGGATAAACTGAAGCAGTATGGGGCAAGAACCAACAGGGGGGGGGGGGGGACCCATGCAGAAAAGCCCTGACTCAGACCTGAGCGCATCTCAAGAACTGCTACTGGAACAATTCTCTTAACACACAATTCCCTTCCAGGCTTATTTATTAACCAGCCTCCATTCAATCCTATTCCACTCTCTGGCTTTCCCAGGGTCTCTGAGCTGCATGCTTGTTTCTTAAGGTGGATCTCTTCTCCTTGCTGCTTGGGAGTCCTTATTTAGCCTTCTCTTTCGATCGATCACAGCCTTAACACTTCCCTTCTGTGGCCACTTGATGCAGTTAGTGAAACATTAAGATGAATAGCTTTGCCTCTTGATTATTAATTTTTTTTTAAAAGGCACGCTAAGGCTGCTCTGAGAAGCTCTTCTGGGTGCAATGACAATATCCACACATCAATTCAGCAAGAGCATGTGTGAACACTGGGTTCTTTCCTCCCCATTCGGAACCAGGCTTGTCATTGCAAGCAAGAAGGGAAGGACCTCTACAACCAGCACTTGGGACTCACTCCATCGTTCCCTCGCTGGGTTTGAGGCCACCTGCACTCCCTGAAACAGGCAGCATCAGCTCTTGGGTTTTGGTGCAGGCAGTTCACTCCTGCAGTATTGGATCAGAACCCTTGCAGATGGGTCCCTTCCATTCTCTCATGGAGGAGGGCTTGAAATAAGGTTGCCAGACTCCACAGTGAAGGCAGGGGTCCCCTGCCAACAGGCCTTGCCCCCCGGCCACCCATCAGCTGGCTGGAGGGGGGAACTTAACCTGGAGAAAGAGAAAGGTCCAGGCCTCATGGATGCCATTACACCGGAAGTGATGTCATCACACCAGTGACATCTGGAAGTGATATCATCACACCAGTGACATCTGGGCAATGCTCCAATATTGGGGGAAATCTCTATGGTAGAAGCCAGTTTTACCATAGAGTTCTTGCCCAAATACCAGAGCGTCGCCTGGATGTCACTTGTGTGATGGCATCACTTCCTGTGAGAAACCAGCCTTGAAGCCTGGGCCTTTCTCTTTCTCCAGATAAGTCCTCCTCATTCTCCACTGGTTGCCTGGCAACTCTGGCTTGAAATGCCCCAGTTCTCATACCAAGGATCACCATTTGAGCCAACATTAATGTAATTCCACATTGCAAATGGCTGCCCTTCACCTGCTGAACACCAATTATTCTGCAACACCCTACCCTCTACTGACTTAAAAACCAACAATAATTTATTTATTTATTTACATTATTTATAGTGCACCTTTCTCACTGAGACTCAGGGAGGATTACACAGAGTGAGTCAACGTCATCACTCAATAAACAACAGGGCATTCAATTAACAACACATTAGGGCTGTAGAAGTCTGGAACCCACCAGAAAGAACCGAAGCATAGCGTAAGTATGAACACGTCACATTAAGTGATGCAAAAATAGCATACTAGGATCCTACTTAGAGCAAGCTAAACACAGCAGTATAGACCACGCTCTCTGATCATTTACCCAACTAAGTTTGTAAACCATTTTGTCCAGTGCAACCCTATTACCTCAGCAGAAAAGCCCTCTTGAATAATTCAGTCTTGCACAGTTTGTGGAAATACGCAGATGCACCGCAAATTATGCAGACACTATAATAAAGTACAGAACAATATATATTTCCTAAGAGGCACAGAGCTCAATCTGGAAGCCAAAAGCACAAAATTAATACAATTTTTTTTTCATGAAGATATAACCAAAGTAGAAATCTTCAGGACATGCATCCAAGTACAAGGATGGGTACGAAGATGCCGGCCTGTATTCTCCGTTTCGAGGGAACTTCCTCAGTGTACTAGATACAAACAATGCAAACAATAAATAATACAATGTCTAATGTAATTCTATTTCTTATATCACGTATACAGTTTATACCTTGCAATCGTTACCTGGAGTAACAAAGCTAATACTTCACAATGCACAGTTCAAAGATTCATTCCAAATTGCATCATACAGGAAACAAATCCTATGAAGAGAAATATTCTCATTTCATCGCATGTAAATACATAGTAAGGAATACATAGTAAGAAAGGGATTCTTTGGTGCATTTGGACTTTGTAACTGACCAGACTGCTACTGCTGTGTCCTCTAAGGGGCATCTTCCTTGTGGTCACTGTAGCGTGTGTCCTACGGTTTGGCGGACTACTAGAATTAAAATACCTGAATTATCCTTTGATTACACTTTAAGAACATCCACCTACTGTTCCTCCCGCTGGACTGTCTATCTTTTGAGATGTCCATGTTCCTTTCTGCATGTAGGGATCTCGAAAAGGACTGTAAGAACACACATGATCAAACACAGATCATGCATCAAGACCCTACGTATGGAGTCTCCCAGGGCTATTTTTGGACAGGAATGCACAGGAACGGAGTTCTGGCTGGCTCCTGAGTTGGCCACACCCAACAGCAGAAACTCATTAGGATTGGCTACATTAGGGATATGTGGCCTAACATGCAAATTAATTCCTGCTACAAAAAAAACCCTGGGTTTTGACAACAAATAAGGTAAACAGAATAAGAAGCAAAAGGTGGGTGTGGCTGGATGACCACTCTTCTAGTAACATGGGGGTGAGGCCTAATATGCTAATAAGCTGTGCTGTCAGTGGTGTGGCCTAATATGCTAATGAGTTTCTGCTGTTGGGTGTGGCCTATTATGCTAATGAGTTCCTGCTGGGCTTTTTCTACAAAAAAAGCCCTGGAGTCACCTTCGGTACAACATTTTCCTGACAGGGGTCATGCCCCTGATGATTTTTGTTTTGTGGTTCTGGAGAGTATAAATGCCCACAGATATAATCGATTGGATCTACAGACAGTCTTGAGGCAGTGTGAAACATATTGGATTTTTCGTTTGCGGACACAGCATCCTTATGGCTTAAACCAGTCTTTGGAATTCACTTCTTTTTTATAAATATATGAACGTTATTGTTTTGGTCCTTTAAGGACATCAGTGAACATTAATGTTTGGCCCTTTAAGGACTGACATGCCATCTCGATTTAAGCTGCCACACCTTATTGTAACTAAAGCACACTGACCTTTTGAAATAATGAGTGAGCAGTAGCCCGTCTTTAGGGCTGCCAAGTCAGCCCGGGGGGCGGGGGATCCCCCGCTACAGGGGTTCCCGATCCGCCGGCCAGCATTCAGCCGGCGGGGGAACCCCGCCCCCGAAGTCGTCCAGCCAGGACGACTTCTCAAACGTAATGACGTCACCCGGAAGTGACGTCATCACGTTGGGGGCATTGCCAGGGTTGTCACGTTGCCAGGGTCGTCACGTTGCCAGGGTCATCACGTTGGGGGCGTCGCCCTGGCAACACCCCCAACGTGCTGACGTCACTTCTGGTGATGTTGCCAGGTGCGCGCGCAAAGCGCACGCGCCGAGGAAGCTCCCAGCGGACGGGGGACTCCCCCCCACCAGTGAGCATTACACACTTGGCAACCCTACCCGTCTTACATAGCATCAACATAATAAGGTGAGGATTTGGAATAAGTACAGTAGTGGGCCTTTTATTGAGTATTTCTTACTATGTATTCCTTACTATGTATTTACATGCGATGAAATGAGAATATTTCTCTTTATAAGATTTGTTTCCTGTATGATGCAGTTTGGAATGAATCTTTGAACTGTGCATTGTGAAGTATTAGCTTTCTTACTCCAGGTAACGATTGTAAGGTATGAACTGTATAAGTGATGTAAGAAATAGAATTTCATTAGACATTGTATTATTTATTGTTTGCATTGTTTGTATCTAGTACACTGAGGAAGTTCCCTCGAAACGGAGAATACAGGCCGGCATCTTCGTACCCATCCTTGTACTTGGATGCATGTCCTGACGATTTCCACTTTGGTTATATTTTCAGGGGAAATTTTTAAAATTAATTTTGTGCTTTTGGCTTCCACATTGAGCTCTGTGCCTTTTAGGAAATATATATTAATGTGTACAGGTTGCGGAAAGCCAGGAGAGGGGGAGCCTTCCTGATCCTCAGCTCCATGGGCTCGCCATTCCACAAGGTGGAAGCTATAATAGTGAAAACATGTGCGTGGTTTTGCTAATATATTGGGGCGCGAGGGGGGGGATCACTGCTTTATGACACACTATTTAAAATCTATCTCGGCAGCTACAGTGCGTGAAACAGAAGGCTTGTTTGTGCAGCACCACAGTGAACTTAAGTGTTCACGCATGTATATCTATGTGCAAGTCCACTGTACTCAAGACATACCCCATGCTCCGTGCAGAGTTTAAACTTTTGGAGACCCTGAAGAGGGGGCTGAGTCCTGAAAAAGAGTGACCCACACTCACCACATGGGATTAGACACCTTCACTCACCTGAGCAGGATCTTTTGCAGGTGCCAACCTACACATGGGCAAGATCAGCAACTGCCTGCACACGTGCCTTCTCCGTGGTGGCCCCCCACCTTGTGGAACTGCCTGCCCCAGGAGATCAGGAAGGCTCCCGCTTGCCTGGCTTTCCGCAAACTGTGCAAGACTGAATTATTCAGCAGGGCTTTTCTGTGCAGGCAATAGAATTGCACTGTACTAAATGGTTTACAAAATTACTTGGATAAATTATGAGGGATTGCAGTCTACACCACTGGGTATGGCTTGCTGAAAGTAGGATCCCGCTATGGAATTTTGCATCCTTTAATGTGTCATGTTAAGACTTATGCTTTGCTTCAGTCCTCTTTTTAGACTTTGGATTGGTTCTACAACCTTAATCCTATTGCATTGTTTACTGAATGGCTCACCCTGTCGATTGTATTAACTCACTCTGTGTAATCCACCTTGAATCTAAGGGAGAAAGGCAGACTATAAATAACATAAATAAGAAATTGGTCCTTTCCCCTAGCATAAGGCTGGTACAGGAAGCCACCTGGGCTGCAAAAAACCCCATCATCGTTAGCAGATTCTGTCCATGGGACTCAACCCCTTTTCTCTTCCAAAAGCAAAGATGGAAATGTTGAAGAAGTAGGGATTTACCAAGACTGAAGAAATTCAGAACTATCCCTAGTAAAGGGGACGGTTGGAGAGCATGATGCACAGGAACATCATATAGGGTTGCCAGCCTCCAGGTGGGGCCTGGGGATCTCCTGCTTTTACAACTGATCTCCAGCTGACTGAGATCAGCTCCCCTGAAGAAAATGACTGCTTTGAAGAGTGGACTCTATGGCATTGTACCATGCTGAGGCCCCTCCCCAAACCCCACCCTCGCTTGGAGCCACCCCCAAAGTTTCCAGGTATTTTCCAAGCCAAACGTGGCAACCCTAAATGACAAGCCAGTGCCCAGGTCTGGGTTTGAAAACTTAAGAGTGCGCCGCAGAGGCCGTTGCAAGTCAACACAACCCAGCAACAAACGGAAAATAAATCCAGTACATATAAGATTGAGGTTATTGATCCGATCAAGTCATTAGAACAAAATACAATGCGGTCTTAATTAAAGCAAACATGCCTAGCATGTGGCAAGTATTCTGATCTTGGTTTTGGTTTTGTTTTCAGCTGAACATAGGAAGGATGGAGCAGCTTCACTCTGTACAGAGCAATCAGGGAGAAATATGGCCTGCCTCTGTTCCTTCTATTAAAAAGGGCAAGGAACTTGCTTGAACAACAAAAGCAATACTGAAAACTGAACATTAAGAGAAATGGTTTGGCACAACTTTGAGAGGAGGGGAGAGAATCCATTGGATGGCTGTGGCCCTTGACAGGTGACTGTATAAGTTTACTTGACGGTTGTTGCAAAGAGGTTTCAGTGGACAATCACCAAGAGAGACTTCAGTTAACTTCCTCATCAACACGCACAGTATCCAAGTAAATATATACCAGGCAATAAGAGGAAGACCCAGTTCAGGCTTCCGATTCTGAAAATGTTTCAACTTCACTCGGGGATGATGCATATTTACCTGGCGGTGCACAACCCCCCCCCATTTCTGTGTATAGCTTGTTGCATCTCCACAGCCTCCTCTGACCTCCCTCTGTCTGTTACCCTCCCCACTGCTACCATTTAGATTGCAGGTTCAATGGGGCAGGGAGAGATTGTGGTAGAGTGCGCACTTTGCATGCAAAAGGTCCCAGGCGCTCTCCTGGGCATCTTATTTTAAGAGAGCTCAGGTAGCAGGAAGCTGGGAAAGCCCATTCCCTGACCTGGAGAGACACTGCCGGTCAGAGGCGCTAACGCTGAGCTAGATGGATCAGCGGCCTGACTTGGTATAAGGCAGCCTTGTATGCCTATGTTTTCCATGCAGTTTGCAAGTGTTGCTCCTAGGGTTGCCATCCCCCAGGTCGTGGCTGAAGATCTCCTGGAACTGCAACAGATCTCCAGGCAACAGTGATCAGTTCCCCCACAGGAAATGGCAGTTCCAGAGGGTGGATTCTGGAATCCTATCCCGGCTGAGCTCCCTCTGCTGCCCACATTCCACCCTCCCCGGGATCCATCCCCAAATCTCCAGGAATTTCCCAAGCCAGAGTTGGCAACTCTAGTTGCCCCCTACGGCTGCATGCTTAATTTGGGTGCACAAAATGCACACTTCCAAGCAAGCAAACAAACACAGGATCACGATGTAAAGCACCAAGTATTATCAACTTACTGACGAAGTGCCCAATGAGATAGGCACTGCACATTTTTTTAAAAAAAATCTAACACATTGCTACCCCCGATACATAATCTCTAATAAATATTTGGGAGACGAATACACAAGGAGAAGGGAAATGCACATTTATGGCACCCTATAAGGAATAAGTCTCCAACCAGGATGGCCCAAGGCTAGCCTGATCTCATCAGATCTCTGAAGCTAAGCAGGGTCAGCTCTGGTTAGTACTCAGATGGGGGACCGCGAAGGAAGCCCAGGCTTGCTATGTGGAGGTGGGCAATGGCAAACCGCCTCTGAATGCCTCTTGTCTAGAAAACCCTACAGGGTCGCCATAAATCAGCTGTGACTTAACAGTACTTTTGACCTGACCTGGATGGCCCAAGCTAGCCAATCAGCTTTCAGAAGCTAAGCAGGGTCAGTTCTGGTTAGAGTTTGGGTAGGAGGCCACCACCAAAGTCCACCAGTCGTTTCATGAAGGCAGGCAACGGCAAACCTCTTCTGTTCCTCTCTTGCCTTGGAAGCCCCACGGGGTCACCATAAGCCACCTGCAACTTGGCAGCACTTTCCACCAAGAACAAACAGAACGCAGCATAATACTGGACATTTAAGGGAAATGCACATTTATGGCCCCCCATAAGGAATTAAATACATGACGATCACCAGTGTTCATGAGAAATCTGCCACTGAGCTCCCTTGCATTCAAACAGCTCGGCTGCATACACGTAAACTCCACGGAAGACACAAGAGAGCTGCTGGGTCGGACCAGGTGTCCACCGAGTCCCACATCGTGCTATGCACAGTGGCTAAAGCAGATGCTACCAGGAAGGCAAGACTTCCCCTCAAGCAGGAACCAACATTTAGAGGTCCACCGCTCCAGAACGTGGAGATTCCACTCAGCTATCACATCCGAACAAACATTCCTGTGTTCACAGGGCATGCTGTATGCAAACATCCCTCGAAGGCCACGGCCATACCGAGCCTTCCTGGGTGGGGAGGGCAAGCCAGCTAAATCTGGAAGAGTGGCAAATCACATCCCACCCCAAAAACAAGCACTCTCTCCCTCCACAGATGCTCCCGGATGTGCAAAGCAAGCAAGGGACCGCGGCTAATTTCATTAACGATCTCTCCAAAGGAAGCATAATGGCCCCGGTGACTTTGCTATGATACTCCGGTGGCGGCGTTGATCTGAGAGGCCATCCGATACTGTACCGCTGAAGTGTGTTAATGGAAAAGGAGGAAGGAGCAATGTGGTGGTGGGGGGGGAGAGGAATGCCCTGGCTGGTACGGCCACAAGTTTGCCCCGCACCAAAGGCAATGCGCTCAGCTCCATCAAACCACCGCCAGCCGTCATCCTAGCTTAAAAGGAGAAGGCCGGGAGCCTGCCTGGGCAATGGGATATGATTAAAAGATAATTAAATAAAAGTAGACTGGGGGAGAGACAAGGGAAGGGGGAAATCCATCCCCAAAGCTTCTTCATGCATGTAAGCCTTCGGATCAGTTCCAGCAACCTTCCCCTCCACTTGGGGTGGGGTGGTGGGGGTCTGAAGGCTATCAAACTCTCCACCGCACGCCAGGATAATAATAAAGTTTGTCCATCTGCAGGGACCATCACCTGCACCAGCACTGCTCTCATCAGAGAGAGCGAGGATAGGGAAGCACAGAAAGGCCAAGGATGGGTTATCCTCTCTAAGCCTGTTAAGCACAGAAAGCTATTTTTAGGGAAATGATGGGGGGGGGGGCAGAGAGAGAGAGAGAGAGAGAGAGAAGCAAGCTCTTACCTTAGAACGGAGCGCTTTTCATACACCAAAGCAGGTTTCTCCCCGCAAACCTGGACCATGGGGGTGGGGGGAAGAGAAAAAGGAGACTGCAGTCTGGGTTAGAGTCCCAGCTGGTCCTGAGAGGAGGCAGCAGGGACAGCAGCAGCAGCAGCAGCAGCAGCCAGAGCCTTCAGTGCGCAAAGACACCGCTTGCGGTCCAGGCTCCAAACGTTTCTCTGGCTGTCTGCAGGGAGGCAGGCGAAGGAGAGAGCATCACCGACCATGCAGCAGCCGCCAGAGCCTATGAAACAGCAGTGCCTTTGGCGCGCGCACCCTCCGCACGCACAGACCAGCACACACACACAGACGCACACTCTCTCGCACACCAAGATGGCTTTCTCCCCTTTCTCCTCGCCAGTTTTCTCTTTGCACAGAGCTTTAAGCCCTGACACTGGGAGCAGGCGGCCCTGATGGAAACTGACAGCCAGCCGGGTTAGCACGAGGCGGCCAGGCAGGGTTACCGATGCAGAGGATGGAGAGGGGAAGGGAAGGGGGGAGAGGGAGGGAGCACGGGAGGGCCCTGGGTTTTATTTTACCTCCCAGCCGAGGCTATCGCAGGACAGAGGCTGGGCAGGTCAGCCGAGGCCTAGCCTCGCTGGTCCAGCCGACCAACCAGAAGGAACGTGTCTGGTTGACATGCATTTTTTTTTTCCTTCCCCTCTTTTTGCAAACCTCCCTCGCCCGCTCCGCTGGGACGCAAAACGTAGAAGGGTATTAAAGGCAGATTAGCTGGACAGTCCCAACCAGCCGCTCAGGGCTCCCCCCCCCCCCCCCCCTCCCCGCCTTGTCTTTTTTAGAAAACAGAACTGCAACCAACACACATACACACATATACAACTTCAGCTTCTAGCTGCGTGATCAGGCAGCTGCCTAGCAACTGGAAGAGAAGAGGGATGGAAAGAATTAAATATATAGAAGATGCGCGCACACACACATGCATTAAATGGAATACCTGGATCTTCCGGGGGGTGGGGGAGGGGGGTTAGAATCTGAACTCATCTGTCCTGGGATGTTTTTAGAGTCACTGTCCTTGCAAAGGAGACAGGCCCCCAAAGTCTTTAATGGATGTGTCTGGCGTACGGGGCAGCCGGAGGAATACTATAGGACCCATTAATCTGCTTCCTGTTTAGAATAAGATATATCCCCAGTCTTCCTCCTTTATGGGACTGGCAAATCATGAGAGGGAGGGCAGGGAGGGTTGCCTCAGTGCTCAGCTCCTGTGGTCCTTTCTTACACGCCCAGGGAAATGCTGATTGCCACTGTGGGATCAGGGAGCAATTTTTCTCCAGGCCAGTTTGGCCGGAGATCCTGGAGGGTTTTTTTTTTTTTTTGGTCATCTTCCAGGCATGGAGATGAGGTCCCTGTGGGTGTGGAGGGGGAGGTATTTGTGAATTCTCTGCATTGTGCAGGGGGTTGGACTAGATGACCCTGGAGGTCCCTTCCAACTCAATGCTTCTATGATATGTTATATTCCTGAAGCTGTTTTAATAGTGAATGCTGCCATTAAGGAATCATTTCATAAGTGGCTAGGGCTGCCATCCTCCAGGTAGGGCCTGGAGATCTCTGGGAATTGCAACTCATCTCCAGGCTACGGAGATCAGTTCTCCTAGATAAAATGGCTGCTTTGGAGGGCAGACTCTATGGCATTATACCCTGCTGCAGTACATTCCACTCCTTCCTTAGCACCCCCCCCCCCTTATCTCCAGGCATTTCCTGAGCTGGAGTTTGAATGCCACACTGCTGTGGAAGCTTGCCAGGTGACATTGGTATACTTATACACTTCTTGGCCTAAACCCACCTGGCAGGGTTGTTGTGACGACGGAATGGAGGAGACGAGAACGACGTGAAGCCGCTTTGGGAAGAAAGGTGGGTAATAAATGAAGTAAATATATAAATTCACCTCTCTGTTATTATTCAGTGAACAACGGATCCTTTCAGCTGGTGGCATAGGCTATTCTACAGATTAACCTCCCAGCAATTACTAGAGCTACCTGACATCGGCCACATTCTGCGTCTAACATTTGCTCCACTGTTCTACCAAGCCCAGATTGGAACAGAAATTACCCTCCGTGTTGCATGCCACTTTCACTTTCTTGGATTGTCGGATTTTATGGTAGCCTCCACGCTGCATGCCGGTGTCACTTCCTTTGATTGTGTCGGTTTTTATGGTGCTGTATGCAGGGCTATTTTGGGGCAGGAACGCACAGGAACGGAGTTCCGGCTGGCTTCCAAGTTGGCCACGCCTACAGCCTCCCCCCCCCCCAATACCCCAGGCGCCTCGCAAGCCGCGGGGCACCCGGGGAAGCTGATCCTGGGAGAAAGCTGTGCTGTCAGGGGTGTGGCCTAATATGCTAATGCATTTCTGCTATTGGGTGTGGCTTATTATGCTAATGAGTTCCTGCTGGGCTTTTTCTACAAAAAAAGCCCTGGCTCTATGCATAGATTTATGGCCGTTTTATGGCCATTCAGGGGTGACTCTGCCGTCAGTACGGTGTCGGCCCGGGGTATCTGGATGTGGTTTCGAGCTGCATCTTTTTCTGTTCCAGTATGGATTTGGTTAAACAACGGAGTGAATGCTAGATGCAGAATGGGCCATCACTTCTGGGTTCCCTCTAGCTGTATGCTAATACTGGCTTCCAGGCTAGGCTCACTAACAGCCGGTGGGGTGCCAGCTCTTTGGGTTGGGAAATACCTGGAGATTTTGCAGGCACAGCCTGGGGAAGGCCGGGTTTGGGGAGGGCAGGGTACCCTGCCACAGAGTCCACCTTCCTAAGCTGCCGTTTTCTCCAGGGGAACTGATCTTGGTTGCCTGGAGATCAATTGCAATAGTGGGAGATCTCCAGGCCTGACGTAGGGGTTGGCAACCTTACTAATGGGAGAGATCAACCTCTGCAGCCGCTCCTTCAGTAGACCTTGGCTTCTGTCTCAGCCCCTGCTTGGCGTTTCCCCGTCCTGCAGGACCCTGACCACCCTGGCTTGGCAGCAGCTGGATCAGACACCCGGGAGCCCTAGAGCTGTGTAACAGCCAGCAGAGATGAGAAGCAAACCAGCCCTCCAGGATCGGGCAAAGAAAACCATTAACCTTGCCGCCACAGCCTGGCTCAGCTCTTGAGCACAAACGGCATATGCTCCATGCAAGGAATAGTCACGATCTCCCTGAGTCTGACCTCATTCAATCAGCACCCTGATTTTTTGCTTCGGAGGGCACCTTAATCAAGGCCTGCTAATCCTACTTGCGGGTTCAGCTCCTTTCTCCCAGTACTCACCGATTCATGGCACTATCCTACACAGAGCTTCTTTCAGTTCACGAGCAACTAGTCCATCAGGCCGCTGACTCTGGCCTGGGAAATTCTTAAGAGATCTGGTGTGAGGGTTGGGGGATGCCTAGGGCGGGTAGAGTTTGGGGAGTGGAGAAAGGTCAGCCATAGGGTTGCCCGGCTTCCTGATAGAGTGGGAGGCCTCCTACATAGGGCTGCCAACCTCCAGGGGGTGCCTGGAGATCTCCTGGGATAAATAATTGACCTCCAGGAAACAGAGAGTGGTTTCCTTGGAGAAAATGGCTGCTTTGGAAGGTGGACTCTCTGGCATTATACCCCACTGAAGTCTTTCTCCTCCCCAAACCCCGCCCTCTTCAGGTTCCACTCCTCAAAATTTCCAGATATTTCCCAACCCTATCTCCCAGTAATTACTTTTGACGCCAGCCAGTG
The DNA here is from genome assembly GCA_029233225.1 of Lepidodactylus listeri. Taxonomy (NCBI): domain Eukaryota; kingdom Metazoa; phylum Chordata; class Lepidosauria; order Squamata; family Gekkonidae; genus Lepidodactylus; species Lepidodactylus listeri. The sequence continues at coordinate 11,190,976 of JARCFY010000013.1, forward strand.
CCTGAGGGCCATCAGCGGGAGGAAAGGCCTGGAATGCTGGCAGCTCATCTACGTCACTTCTGAGCTAAACCAGAAGTGACATGGGATGCTCTAGCATTCCACAAAAACGCCAAGATAAAAACCATAGAGGTTTTTGCAGAATGCTCAGGCACCACTGGGAACATGCAAAAATCACTTCTGGGTGCCCAGGGAATGATGTCAGTGCAGCACTGATGACATCATTATGTCACTGGCAAGCCCCACCTGTCTCAAAGTCTCCTGCTGGTTGCCAGCCTCCAGGCGGCACCAGGAGATCTCCCACTATTATAATTGAGCTCTAGGTGACAGAGATCAGTTCACTTGGAGAAAACGGCCACTTTGGAAGGTGGACTGTATGGCATTATACCCTGCTGAAGTCCCTCTCCTCCCAAACCCTGCCCTCCCCGGGCTCCACCCCCAAAATCTCCAGCTATTTCCCAATCCATAGCTGGCAACCCCAGGGCCAGGCCGAGTCTGGCAACGCTAGCCAGCGGGGATGTGATACCATAAATCCCAACATCCAAAGCTGCCGTTCCCTCCAGGGAAACTGATCTCTTCAGTCTTGAGATCATTTCTAATTTTAGGGAAATTCCAGGCCCCGCCTTGAGGTTGATAAGCCTACTTGGCTATAAGCAGGGAATGGAGGCATCTCACCAGTTTGAGGCAGTGATTAATGCAGCCAGTTTGGTGCAGTGCTTAAGAGCGACGGACTCTAATCGGGAGAACTGGGTTTGACTCCCCACTCCCCCACATGCAGCCAGCTGGGTGACCTTGGGCCAGTCACAAGTTCTCTCAGAGCTGTTATCTCAGGAGCAGTCCTCGAAAGAGCTCTCTCAGCCCCACCTACCTCACAGGGTGTCTGTTGTGGGGAGGGGAGAGGAAGGGAAGGAGACTGTAAGCCGCTCTGAGACTCCGAGTGAAGGGCAGGGTATAAATCCAGCCCCTCTTCCTTTCTTCTTTTTCCTCTCCTCCTGCTTCCCCTCCATCTTTCCCCCTTATCTAAGTGGAAAGACAGGGCTGAAATATTTTAAGTACAGATCTGTAGTGCATATACTCATCATGCCCATGTATACACACTAGACACCCGGCCGCACTATCATACGTTCTCTGTCTCCAGCAGCTTCAGGGGACTTACCTGGTTCTCCCGGCCTCCTTTGCATCCTCACCACAACCCTGTGAGGTAGGTTAAGTAACAGATGGTGAATGACCCAAGGTTACCCAACAAATGTCATGATACAGTATATAGGGTTGCCAGCTCTGGGTTAGGAAATACCTAGAGATTTTTTGGGGGGGGGACTGGAGGGGCAGGGTTTGGGGAGGGACTTCAGCATGGTATAATGCCATATTGCCCACCCTCCAAAGCAGCCGTTTTCTCCAGGCGGACTGATCTTGGTCATCTGGAGAGCAATTGTAATAGCAGGAGATCTCCAGTTACCACCTGGAGGAGGTTGGCAACCCTGTATGTGGGTCTCCCTGGTCCTAGTCCAAGGCTGTGACAACCACACCACACACAGCCCATGCTCCACACGCAGACGCTGCTGCGTTGTATTTCAAACTGTTGTTAGCGTATTGCAGGATGATTATGATTTTTTTCTCACTAACTATTTTGGCTTCAAAGAACCTTCTTTGCTTTTCCAATTAGCACAGGGCAGGCAATGGCAGAATGAATGAATACTGAATACAGCAACCGTCCCCAGCCGTGCATAATGGGGACGGGAGGAGGACGGAGAAACCTTGGCCAGAGATTCCACAGGGATATGGGATGCAAAGAGACCGAAGAGTTTCCCTGTTTGTGCCTGTGAAATGATGGAGGGGGTGGATCTCACGGTAAGCGGAGGCCTTCCAGGTTTGCAGACGACACAGAGTTTCTTACCCAAATCACCTGCAGGCCTACAGTTGGCATCCTGACCAGAGTAAATATTGTTAATTGATGCCCTGCAATTTGGGCACCTTCAAATGTTATCACATATCCCATGAAGCAAAGACAGCCTTGCAAATACTGCTTACCATTTGGATTTCATTGCAATGCCGTATGTTAGCAAGACCCAGAGAGATGACTGCCGATCCCCAGGCCCCATCTGCAGAGCAATGCTTCTCTCAACTGCTACCTTCTAGCATTGCAGGCATCTCTGAAACAGAAGAATTGGCTCACTGTTTTTTTAAAAATAAAATAAAATAAAATAATACCTTCTGTGTTTTAACAGCTGAGAACATAAAAAGCGCCCTGCTGGATTAGACTTTGAAGGGGCTGTGGCTTAGTGGCAGAGCATCTGCTTGGCATGCAAAAGGTCCCAGGTTCAATCCCCAGCATCTCCAGTTAAAGGGAGCAGGCAGTAGATTATGTGAAAGACCTCTGCCTGAGGCCCTGGAGAGCTGCTGCCAGTCTGAGTAGACGATATTGACTCTGATGGATTCCGCACGAGGCAGCGTCATGTGTTCATGTGACCAATAGTCCATCTAGTCCAGCATCCTGTCTCACACAGTGGCCAACCAGTTCCCCTGGAGGGCCAACAACAGGGCACAGAGGCTGAGGCCTGCTCCTGATGCTGTTCCCTGGCGCTGGGATTCAGAGCTTTAGTGCCTCTGAACGTGGAGGTTCCCCTCAGTCACCATGGCTAGTAGCTATCGATAGACTTATTCTCCATGCATCTATCTAATCCCCTTTCCAAGCCGCTTATTCCTGTGGCCATCACTACATCCTCTGGCAGTGAGTTCCACATTTTAATCACGCTCTGTGTAAAGTAGTATTTCCCTTTGCCTGTCCGGAACCTACTGCCCATTGGCTTCATTGGATGCCCTCAAGTTCTAGTATTTTGGGAGAGGGAGCGAAATTTCAGTTTGTCAACTCTCTCTCTACCTCGTGCATAATTTTATAAACCTGACCTCTGTCATGTTCCCCCTTAGTCATCGCTTTTCTGAACTGAAAAGTCCCAGCGTCTTCAGCCTTTCCTCACAGGGAAGGTGCTCCAACCCCCTCATCATGTAGGTTATACTCCTCTGCACATTTTTCCAGCTCTACGGTGACCAGAACTGTACACAGTATTCCAAATGAAGTTGCTAGAGATGGAGTAATTTTACAAGAGGTGTAATTTTTAAAAATACAGCAGGAAAGATGAGTGAGAGAGAGAAGACAAATCAACACTGTGTTGGTAGCTGCCACCGAAACTATGATATTTTAATTCACCCAGCCAATCACATCTCCGGTGGCCAATCAGAAGCCCTGCTGGGCAGAAGCCTCACCTAGCCCCACCCACTTTCTAAAAGCACTCGACAGATGCCAGGAAAAGTGATGGCAGGCATGTTAGGGACCCGATCTAGAGAAAGTTAATGTTCATTTAAAAAACAGCGCTTGGCTATTATTTTACCAGTGTAGGCCAATCATTATAGACCAAATCTTTTTTGATCAGCCAGATGGCTGCAGCACCTACCATGTCCTTTCCTGCCGAAGTGCCCAGGGTTGTCCTGGTAGAGGGGAAGGAGAGCTGCCTCTAATGCCACAGCAGCTCCTTCTGAGACTGTTTCATCTGTTCTTCCACGTTGCTTGGCTTTTGACCCACCAGCCTTTCCTGAAACCCTTTCAGTCAGCACAAAGAGGACTTGCACACAGCTGTGGGAGCGAGGCCGGAGGCAGACTGGGGTCCATTTTAGACAAGACAACTAAGGGGGGACATGAAAGAGGTTTATAAAATCATGCAGAGATGAGCTGTAATTCCAGGAGGTCCCCAGGTTCCACCTGGAGGCTGGCATCCCTAGCACATATCATACATGCTGATAGTCCTAGGGCTGTAGGCTTGCCCTTAAGTGTGCATGCTAAAACAGTGTGTCCTACACATGCACACTATAAGAAGCCACGTCGCTGAGTGCACACCCTCTACGCATATACCACGTACATGAGAAACCAATGGTGTGTGTATTGTTCTTTCGTAGCCATGCACAACAGGTTGAAGTCCAAAGAAAGGGGGGGGGGAAGCTATGAAAATGGCTTTTAATTGTTAGTTCCACCTGCTGGTGTCCTTAGGTCTCCAGTCCAGCCCACCTTGGGTGCTAGCCACACTGATCTGAATTTTGAAAATAAAAAATTTGGCAATGTCTATGTGTAAGTGGAAAGCCAGTTTGGTGTAGTGGTTAAGTGCGTGGGCTCTAATCCGGGAGAACTGGGTTTGATTCCCCACTCCTCCATTCGCAGCTGCTGGATGACCTTGGGCAAGCCATAGTTCTATCAGAGCTGTTCTTGAAAGAGCAGTTTCTGTCAGAGCTCTCTCAGCCCCGCCTACCTCACAGGGTGTCTGTTGTGGGGAGGGGAAGGGAAAGGTGTTTGTAAGCCACTCTGAGACTCCAAGTGAAGGATGGGGTATAAATCCAATCTCTTATTCTCTTTATACCTACCCTTAGTCTAGGGTTGCCAACTTCCAGGTGGTGGCTTGAGATCTCTTGGGATTAGAACTGATCTCCAGGTGACAGAGATCAGTTCACCTGGAGAAAATAACCGCTTTGAAAGGTGGAATCTATGCCACCATAACCCATTGAATTCCCTCCCTTCCACAAACCCCACCCACCCAAGGCTTCACCCCCCAAATTTCCAGGTATTTCCCAGTCCTGAGCTGGGAACCCTACCTTAGGCATCCAAGCTGGTTTCATAGCTCCTGACATCTGACTTGAAGCACATGAATCTCCGCATCTACTAGAAGATCGACTGGTAGCATTTTGCATGTTCAAGGCTTACGCAGTCGCTGAGTCAATTTTCTGCTTGGACTGCATTTTTTTAATGACTGCCCTCCAACTCTGAATGGGTGAGGAAGAAGGGGATGCTGTAACCAATGCTCCCTCTAAGCTGTGGAGTCTTGTGAGCAAAAATCCTACCTTGTGAGCTACTGGCATTAAAGTTGTGAGCGAGCAATTTGGCGACTGCAGAAATTAGTTTGCTCTGGAGCCCATCCTTCCTGGGCTGAGACAAAAATGTGTGAGCCAGAGGCTAAAAAACTGTGAGCTAGCTCACACTAACTCAGCTTAGAGGGAATGCTGGTTGATAGATGACTGGCCTGCTTTGAAAAAATCCTATTATTTCAGCAATCATCATGTACCCAAAAGCCAAGAATGGCCCCACTATACAAATAAACCAAAGTACAGAAGGGGGGAAGAGTCAGGGTTGCCAGCCTTCAGGTATGGCCTGGCAGCCTCCCAAAATTATAACTGATCTCCAGGCTACAGAGGAAGAGGAAGGCTCAAATGTTGTTGCAAGGAGAGGAGGAGGAAAGTGAAGATTGAAGGGGATAGGGGCTGCAGGACAGGAATACCCATCCTGTATGCTCACTCATAAAGCCTCTTCATGAGGCATGTGGAAAGGAGGCAAACGACCCCATTGACTGGACTCCTGAGGGAAGTCAGTTCAATTGCTTTCCAACTTACCTTCATACAAATGCTAAATAGATCTAGCAGGAGAGATGATGAGTGGGTCAAGCTCTCCTCATTCCCCAAGCAGGGTACAGAGATTTGGAGGTATTAAATGCTAGAGGGACACCAGGAAGGAAATGTCTAGAAATTTCAGGAAACGTTTCTCTGACTTGTGCTGACCTGGTCAGGGGGTGGGGAAAGGAAGAAGATAAAGCTCCTGGAAGCCAGGAGGAAGATTTCTATTTCTTGGGTGCTGAGACCTTGAGCAGGCACAGACCTCTTTACTAAAGGAGTCAGCCACTGACCATGTGCTGCCCCACGGAGCTACAAAAAGCTTCAAGGTAAAGGGAAACTGTGGAGATCTGTAATTTCCTAAGCTAAAGGAGCCTGTCCTATATTTTAACATCTGATAGGGTATGTCTAGAGAGAGGGACAGAGGAACTGTGTTTGACCCATTTCTTTTGAATCCCTTGCTCAATCTGGTGCTGTGCTAAAAGGATGCTTGTGAGCATTTTCTCTTTTTAATAAATATTTTATAACTTTTGATGCTGGTAGTGGTTCTCTGTACCACATTGACCTCCACTGTCTCGTACACACTGTTTTAAAAGGAATGCCAGGGGGAAGGCAGACAGTTGGCAAATGGCTATTCCTCCAGTGGCGCACAAGGCAGTAAATGGTCCCCATGGTGATTAGATGCTGGGCAGTGGAAGACGCAGAGGCAAGGCCTCAGAACTTGGAAGGGAAGCTGGGAGTCCCGACCCTCCCAGTGGGCAATTCCATACAAAGGTCAGTTGGTGGTGGCGGGCTACCTGAGAGTTGACAGGTTGGTGTTCTGCCTGTGAAAACATGACTTGTTGAATCCCTGGCTATTCAACAGATACTACAGTGCTGCTCTGGATAGTGCCAGAAAGAGGAAAAAAAATACAACCTTCCTCAGCGTGACTTTCAACCCTATTAAAGCCTTGTCAAAATTACACATTATGCATGTACCAATAAAACCTCCCCCCACGCCCAGAGCCACGGAAAATCCACTCCGACTTGAAGAGGCTTTTAAAAGCTCCAGCGCCTACTGGTTTCATCCTTTTTCTCCTTGTTTGTCTCACTTTCAAGAGGAAGATTACAAAGGACCAAAATCAGCTTGCACGGTTTGATTCCAATGAAGCAACTCAGAATTTCAAATCGACTTCTTGCTGGGTTGCCAAATCTGCCTTGGTAAATTCCTGGAGGTCTTGTTGTGGGGGTGGGGGTGCCTTGGGAGGGTGTTGTTTGGGACAGGAGGGAGCTCCAAGTGGGGAGGTGATGCCATAGAGTCTGACCTTGGAAGACGCCATTTCTTCCCCAGGAAATGATCTCTGGGGCCTAGAGGTCAGTTGTAATTCTGAGAGAAGCCCAGGCCCCACCTGGAGGATGGCAACCCTACATGCATGTATCAGGTGTGGCCCTCCAATTTAATTTGGCTCTCTATGCTTTCTATGTTTCTCTGTGTTTCAAGAGAAGGGGTTTTGGTTCTGGAAAGAGTGTACCAGCCTTCTGGAAACCCAAAGAGTTAAAGAATACTCAAAGAAAGCATACTGAAGTGTTTGGGGGAAAACACTGGAACAGAAGCCTCTCAACATAAAGATTTAAATCACTGGGGAAAACTTCAGAAACTCTCCGACTGAAACATAAGAACTAAAGTCTTTGCATATACTGGTTTTACCTCAGTTATCTATCATGATTTACCTCAGAAATGTCAAGCCCTGATTTCACCTGACCTTTCCCCTCTATGTTAAATAAAATATTCTGTTAATTTTGAATTTCAAAACACCCCGAGTGCCATTTAAACTGCTTAAGTTAAAGCGGGCTCCTAATCCTTCCCTCAGGTTCCTGGGCTGAGCCAACAGCCAAAATGTCACACTGTGACTGGACGGGACAGCCAGAGTTCTTCAGCAAAGAAGAAAACAGACCACTAGGGATGCTCAGTCAGGCAGGGAAAGAAAAACGGAGGGAAAATCTTGCCTCTGAGGGAGGGAAGTGGACGGGGCCGTCATACCCTTACCAATGACTCACTGATACCACTTCTTATGTGCACCGGAAGTGACATCATCATGACGCTAAGGACACTCTGACATTTGAGCAAAACTCGCTGGTTTAACCGGAGGCTTGGCATCTGTATATATTTGGGATTTGATTTACAGGCCAAAGTCAGGGCCCATGGACCAAGCCTTCTTCCCCTGACCTTATCATTCCCCTAACCCAGGGGTGGGCAAACTTGCTCAGCATAAGAGCCACCTAGAACAGGGGTGGCCAAACTTCCTTAACATAACAATAGAATAAACATCAGATGTTTGAGAGCCACAAGTCATGAACAAATATTACCTGCTTTTATTGGAAAATAAGCAAATTTGCTTTTTATTAACATTAAACGAGACTGCCAGAAATAATAACAAAAGGGGTAAAAGCAGATATTGATAATGATATTAATTTGTCCAATGATATTTGTGTGCTAATGATATTTAGCTTCCCCAGCCGCCCTGCCGGGAGCCGCATAATATATGTGAAAGAGCCGCACACGGCTCCCGAGCCACAGTTTGCCCACCCCTGCCCTAACCTAAATGTTCTCACAAATGGGTGAGGGAAGGTGCTACGATTCCCATTTCAGAGGGGGCGAGGGGCGGGAATGACTGCTTTTGGGGATGGACCCAGACTCCACCCATAAAATCTCCAGGAATTCCCTACCCAGAGCTGGCAATCGTAGGCTACACTCTTCATTTTTTATATTTTCTAAACTTTGGCAGATATGCTGCTAGCCACGATACAGCCCACTGACTGGAGATCCACAGCCTCCCCAAAATCGTTCTTTTGACCGCTCTCCAAAGTGCCCCACAGAAGCCATATTAAATGTGCTCAACTTCCCTCCCTCACGGAGTTTCTCTCAGAACTTGTCCTGGCTCCCTCCAAACCTTCAAACTCAACTCAGATATTGCTGTACACAGAACAGAGCGGCAACAGCTCCACACCCCACCGCACCCCTAACAAAACCAGTGAGGGATCTTGGAATATATCGAAAAAATCCTTCAGGATGAGGCCCCTGCACAGAGAAAAGCTGCCCTCTGCTGCCAAGCCGTGTTCTGTGCAGGCGGGAGGCTCGCTCCGACTTTAAAACAAAGCACGAGGAGCAAAGAGGGGAAAATCTTGAGACAGCTAAATGGAGGGGCTGAATAGGCCGAGGCATTTAAAGTCTCCTGGCTCCGTAAATTCTAGAGGGACCTGAGGAAAGAGAGAAGCTGATGTGTTGTCAGTGTCCCTTTAAGAAGATGCTGTTTCTGGTCACACTAAATTCTAAATGGATGAAGACCGGGGCATCTGAACCAGCCTGGATTCTTTGACTTACCATTTCTTCAAAGAGCTTGGTGAAGCATACATGGTTCTCCCTCCCCTCTACTTTATCTTCACAACAACCCTGCGAGGAAAGTTAGGCAGAGAGAGACTGGCCCAAGGTAATCCAGTGAGCCTGGTGGCAGTGGAGGTTTGAATATTGACTTTTCCAGTTCTTCACTGATCCGCTAATCACAACACCACACTGGCCCTCCATCGTCCCAAACTCTGCTCTGGCTACATTGGGAGATCTGGGGGGTAGGGGTGGCCTGTAGAGACAGGGACTTCTCTGTGGTAGCACCACAGTTTTGCAATATGCTTCCCAGAGACACTCACTTGTCTTCTAGCCTCCTATCTTTTAGCCAGTTAAATTATTTTTATCCTCTCGACATTTATACAGTGCGACCTTTCTACTCTTTCATGCCCTGTTTATTTTTTCACATTCGTTCATGGGGTTTATCAAGGCTATGACGGTTTGTGTTTAAGTGGTGCTGCTTTGAGCCCTGTTTTTAAGTTGTGGATTTTATCCAAGAAATATTTTGGACTCTAACCTACCTTGGGGATTCTTTGAAGCTGAGATGTCAGACACAGATGACAAGGTTCTTCTGAGACCGTACCAGTGATGGCCTAAATGTCTTACAGCAAAATGAGGGCCATCACTCTCCTATCCCAAACCACCTCCGAGTTGCTAAAGCAGGTCAGCATTAGGTATTGGGAAGGACTTCTCTTTGGGGAGGATCTGTGGTTCAGTGGTAGAGCCTCTGCTTGGCACGCAGAAAATCCCAGGTTCAATCCCCCGAGTCTCCAGGCTGTAGGTGATTTGAAAGATCTCTGCGTGAGATCTCAGAGAGCCCCTGCCAGTCTAAGCAGTTTGGTGTAGTGGTTAAATGTGTGGGCTCTAATCTGGGAGAACCGGGTTTGATTCCCCACTCTTCCACTTGCAGCTGCTGGATGACCTTGGGCAAGCCATAGTTCCATCAGAGCTGTCCTTCAAAAGAGCAATTTCTGTCAGAGCTCTCTCGGCCCCTTCTACCTCACAGGATGTCTGTTGTGGGGAGGGGAAAGGAAAGGAGTTTGTAAGCCACTCTGATACTCCAAGTGAAGGGCGGGGTATCAATCCAATCTCCTCCTCTTCTTCTTCTTCAATTCTTAACTTGATGGACTTGATTCAGTATGAGACAACTTGGTGTGTGTTCATGCGTGCTGGAGAACCACTGCGAGTCAGAGTAAACAATACTAAGTAATGCAGATTAGCAATTTGACTCAAGCATAGGATAGGTCCTTACAGTATGTCCAAGACATAACTAGACCACCTCCATCCTACTTAAATGTCAGATGATCTGTCTTCGCCCAGAGTAAACTGGAGACTCCTTTCTCATCTTCATCACTTATTTAGTCATTCTAATACCTATATATCCTATGTCTCTCCAGGGATACTGCTTTAACCAGTGGTACACCCAAAGATGGGAAACCCATTCCTTTCCATTTGCAGAACACGACATGAGAGAGAGTCATCAACAAACAGCCCCGGCTTTCTTGTATTCAGTTCAATTCCCCGGAACCTGCTTTACCGGAGTTACAAAACAGGCCCTCCCATTGAACTGCCAATGACTACATCACTTGGGTACAGGGATATTAACCAGTTCTTACAAACAGGCCATGACACTGACCTCAAAATAAGTAATTCAGTTGTTACTCCTCCGGCGAACACAATTTTCATTCTCTCGAAACAGTTCATTTTGCCGTGAATGAACAGAGTCAAGAAAATTGAATCAAACTGTGATGCGTTACCCTCCGTTAGATCTGCCCATGAATATTTAACAGGCGAGGTTCTTATTAAGCACTAACATGTTGAGTAAATGGCAGAGTAAAAGAGGGTTAAGTGTTGCCAAATGCTCGGATATTTATTGATTTTTGAAATATGTATATGTAATGAATTCTTGCCCTCGTAACGGGGTTACATGGCAAGAGAAGCTCTCAGTGGGGGGAATCTCTTCCCTTGCCAATCCCTTGGTCAGAGCGGGACATCACGAGTGCCATTACGTCATTCCAAGGAAAATCCAGAAGTGACGTGAGGCTGCTCTAAAAACAGCCAGAAACTCTATGGTTTTTCAGCAGTTCCTAGAGCTACCCTGTTATCATTTCCAGGTTTTCCCCTGAAGTGATGTAATGGTGTATGCAGTGTCACAGATATAGGAATGGAGGAAAGATTTGTATCAGGGCTAGGATTCAGGGGAGTGGGGATTTAAACTCCCCACACAGACACACACATAAACAATTCAGTCTACTGCATTCTTATCCCCTTCTTTCTCTATGCAGCCGAGGGCATCTGACATTGTTCCCCCTTCTTCCATTTTATCTTCAAAACCACCCTATAAGGTAGGCTAATGACACAGCTTTATAAGTATTTAAACCATCAACATCAAGAGATGAGTCATCAGGAAGAATTCATTGAAGGAAGAATCATCACAGGAGGATCCCAGGTATAAATTCCCTCGTTTCGCACAACTTCTGTTGATGGTTTAAATACTTATAAAATTGTACTTACCTGCTCTGTAAACAAGTACACAGACCCCAGTGGAATTATATGGTTTTTGTATTCATAATTGCATTTAGGTGCATAAAAATTAATCACACATAGGTTTATTTAATCATTAGATTTATTTAGCATCTTGTTACAGTGGTTTTTCTTGTTGCTGGCTCTTGTTATAGGTGGCTGACTATTACATCGTCAGCTCATATTACTACAATTCTGCGGCAGCTGCACTGGCTACCGATTCCCCACGAGACGCTGCTCCGACATCATTCTTCCCTTTGCCCTGATTGCGTGCCTGAATTTCCCACTATTTGCCCCGTGCCGCATTTTGACCCGCGGCTTTGCCCGAATTCCCCCGCGGCTTCAGTGATCCTGTTTTTTCAGGATCATGGAAGCTGCGGGGGAATTTGGGTGAAGCCGCGGGTCAAAATGTGGCGCGGGGCAAATAGTAGGAAATTCAAACACACGATCAGGGCAAAGGGAAGAACGACGCCGGAGCAGAGCCTCGTGGGAAATCGGTCAGAGTGTTGGTCCTAACTTTTAAAGCCCTCAACAGTCTGGAACCCTCATATCTATGGGACCGTCTCTCCTGTTACAATCCCCTTCACTCCATTCTGTCACAATCTTGGGGTCTCTTGCAGGTGCCTGGCCCCAGGAAAGCTCGGTCAGCTGTTACCAAAGGAAGAGCCTTCTCAGCTGTGGCCCCTACCCTGTGGAATGCACTCTCAGATGACACCCATGCCCTGCCGAACTTGCTTGGTTTCTGCAGGTCGTGCAAGGCCAAATCGTTTAGGTTGACCTCTGGAGGGTAACCACATTTGGGCTGTTTTAATAGTGGTATAGTGACAGCTACATATTTTTTCCCCAGTTTTTAGTTTTTATTCATTTTTCATTTACAACGGAAAGTATACATAAACAGAATAGGCTTATTCTAGATTCTTATCTGGAGACTGATACATTCTATTTTTATACATTCCATACATTTTGTGATGTTGCTTTGTCAGTTTTAACTTAAGTGCAGAGTGTTTAATACAACAGGTATTGTTTCTTTAGAGGTTAGATATGCAATAATGGGTAACATGTTTTAATAGTTTGATATTTTAATGATAATATTTTATATTTCTTGCTTGCTTTTATGTTCTTTTCACCGTATTGGTTTTCATGTTTGTAAGTCGCTGCGAGACCCTTTGGGTGAGCAGCGACTAAAAAAATAATCTGATCAATAATAACTAAACAAATAAATAAAACAGATTAGGATACAAGAGCATGACTAGGAGAAAGCTCACCTAGTGATCATTAGAGCTGGATGGGAATTTGAACCTAAATCTCCACATTTCTAATCCAACACCGCACCACACTTGGCTGTCTGTAAGACATTCAGAAAGAAAAGTGGTACCTTTAAGGTAAACTAGATGGAAGGAATATCAGTTTGATAAGCAGTATTTAATATTGATCATCCAGTGTTCCCTCTAAGCTGTGTGCGTAAGCAGCCGTTCATTGACAAAGGAAGCCCCGCTCAGCAGCAATCTGGAGCCCCGCAGGGTCTTGCACTGCCTATTGCCCATTTTAAGATGACAGCAGTTCTATTCTGCTCAGGATGTGAACTGCTCCGCTCAGTGCGCGGGGGGGGGGGATTAGAGGGAACACTGATCATGTGACCTAGATGGCCTGATCTCATCAGATCTTGGAAACTAAGCAGGGTCGGCCCTGGTCAGTATTTGGATAGGAGACCACCAAGGAAGTCCAGGGTTGCTGAGCCGAGGTAGGCGATGGCAAACCACTTGCTTTTAAAACCCCACCTGTGGTTGCCATAAGTTGCCTGCAACTTGACTGTACTTGTGGGTGACCCTCTTGTGGGTATTATTGGATAGAGATGGATATAAACTGCTTCCCTCCCCCCCCCCCCCCCGACAGTGATAATTTGGCAGATTTCTGATACTGGTATCAAAGTGGAGTGTAGGCGTTGCAACTGCAGAACACCCTGAAATATTTGAATCGTCACCAGCGATTCATTCCGCGAGCACAGTCAACAGAAAAGACAACCCGGGCTGGAGAGATGGCTAGTGCTGATGTTGCGGGAATAGGAAACATAATCTGAGACAGCTCTGTGCTTAAAAGGGAAATATTATATTAACAGCGAGGTTCACGGCAAAACATGTGCAGTCATATACGTTATATTTGTTTTTACTTTGGGGAGGGGGGACGGACTTAGCTCCTGGCGACCTTTAGATGGAAAACAGTAACTAGCTAGTACTGAAAACATCTGAAATATCATATTGCTTAATCACACTGCTGCTAGGGAGGGGGAAAAATCCTATAAAGCTGCCTTAAACACACTGCTGAAACAATGCCATAAAGACACCGACAGATGGTATGATAGAAGCGTAATTTCACAATCATTTCGTTTGGAACCGTGTAATATTCGGCGCTACAAAAATCTCCAACCTCTTATTACAGTGAGGGAGTTGTGATGCACACCCTTGGCAGGAATAGCACTGTCTGGTTGGCTTGCCAACCTCCAGGTGGTGGCTAGAGATCTCTTGGGATTACAACTGATCTCCAGGTGCCAGAGATCACTTTGGAAGGTGGACTCTATGGCATTGTCACCCCCTGAGGGCCCTCCCCTCCCCAAACCAGTTTGGTGTAGTGGTTAAATGCACAGACTCTAATCTGGGAGAACCGGGTTTGATTCCCCAGTCCTCCACTTGCACCTGCTGGATGACCTTGGGCAAGCCATAGCTCTGTACCAGCTGTTCTCTCAAGGACAGTTGTCTCAGAGCTCTCTCCGTCCCACCTACCTCACAGGGGTGTCTGTTGTGGGGAGGGGAAAGGGAAGGAGTTTGTAAGCCGCTCTGAGACTCCAAGTGAGTGAAGGGCGGGGTATAAATCCAATCTCTTCTCTTCTTCTTCTTCAAACCCTGCCCTTGGGTTACCAGCTCTCTGTTGGGAAATAACTGAAGATTTTGGAGTCTGAGGAGAGCGGGAAGAAGGGGGACTTCAATATGGTAAAATGCCATAGATTCCACAAGGGAGCCAGTTTGGTGTAGTGGTTAGGAGCGCAGACTCTAATCTGGGAGAACTGGGTTTGATTCCCCACTCCTCCACATGCAGCTGCTGGTCACAAGTTCTTTCAGGGCTGTTCTCTCAGGAGCAGTCCTTGAAAGAGCTCTCTCAGCCCCACCTACCTCACAGGGTGTCTGTTGTGGGGAGGGGAAGGGAAAGGAGATGTAAGCCACTCTGAGACTCCTTCGGGTAGTGAAGGGCGGGGTATAAATCCAATCTCTTCTTCTTCCAAAGCAGTCCTTTTTTTCAGGTAAGCCAATCTCTTGTCACCTGAAGATCAGCTGAAATAGTGGGCGATCTCCAGCCACCACTGGGGCGTTGGCGACCCTATGCAGAACTGCCGACCAATGCTCCCTCTGAGCTGTGGAGTCTTGCGAGCAAAAATCCCACTTGGTGAGCTACTGGCATTAAAGTTGCGAGCGAGCGATTTGGCTGTGGCATAAATTAGTTTGCTCTGGAGCCCTCCTTCCTGAGCTAAGACAAAAATCCCTGAGCTGGAGGCTAAAAAACTGTGAGCTAGCGCACACTAACTCAGCTTAGAGGGAACACGGCTGACGACCCTACTGAGCATCCGAGCACTCTGAAAACACACACGCCCTGCAGCTGGGTTCTGGATGAAGTTTCTGAAATGCACAGATCTCCCCACACCCAATCTGCCACACAAACTGGCATTTTGAGCATTCATCATGAATCCGGGGCTGCCGGCCATTTAGATTAGCAGGCTGGCCAATTTAGGGCAGAGCACAGCAGAGAGAGAGAGAGAGAGAGATTAACAGCTTTCATTGCGAAGAGCATCTGGTCACCACCCCTTTGCAGAACTGGACACCTTTTGAAGAGGTTACATGAATCCCCGGGCCGTTTTGCAAACGTCAGTGAGAAACTGAGATAGAGCGCAGAGGAGAGCACATGCCAAACATTAAAAGCAACAATCACAGAGATCCGGTTTTGTAAGTAACCTACAGCAGTGGTTACCAATCTTTTTGGCATGGTGACCTTCATGTCCAAATTTACTTGGTATGGTTATGGGCAATGCTCCCTCTAAGCTGTGGGAATCCTGTGAGCAAAAATTCTACTTTGTGAGCTACTGGCATTAAAGTTGTGAGTGAGAGATTTGGCTAGTGCATAAATCAGTTTGCTCTGGAGCCATCCTTCCTGAGCTAAGACAAAAATCTGTGAGCTGGAGGCTAAAAAACTGTGAGCTAGCTCACACTAACTCAGCTTAGAAGGCACACTGGTTACGGGCATGGAGCAACAGTCACTGCGGGTATGGGGAAGGAGGTATTTGTGAATTTCCTGCACTGTGCAGGGGGTTGGACTAGATGACCCTGGAGGTCTCTTCCAACTCTATGATTCTATGATCCACAGCTGGCCCGAAGGTTTTTGGTGCACTGGGCAAACTATGACCCATCTAGTTCAGCATGCCATTTTCTACAGTGGCTAACCAACAAACATTGTACAAAGGGTGCAGCTGCCCCCACTACGAACCTAAAGCAAGTGGCATATGGAGGTTACATGGCCTTTGCATATGGAGGTTACGTTCTTTGACCACCTTCTCCTTCTCCATTACTCCCTGGAATCCCCTCTAAGATTCTAAGAAACTCACTCAAGTAACCAATGTTGGATAAGGCCAATGGCCCATCCAGTCCAACACTCCGGCACATAGTGGCCAAAAATACCAGGTGCCATCAGGAGGTCCAGCAGTGGGGCCAGGACACTAGAAGCCCTCCCACTGTTGCCCTCCTCCCAAAGCACCAAAAATACAGAGCATCACTTGCCCCAGACCAAGAGTTCCTATAGGGTATAACCTTTCGTGTGCATGCGCACTTCTTCAGATATGGTGAGAAAAGACGTAATGAGAGTTTTCTGCCATTTGCTAACAGTGGCCATAGGTGGCTTTTCGTTACATTTCTGGCCAGGGGCTTCCAAGAAAGGAAGGGAAACGCATCAATTTCCTCAGGATCATCGACAGCAGCCTCTAGAGCTGCTGCCAAGACCAAGAGTCTCCATGCCTTTTAACGGCTATGCATTATTCAGACACACAAGCAAGGGATGACCAACCTGACTGAGCCAGCAAGCACTTCAGGAATGCTGAGCAAAAGAGTGGGCAGCCAACACCACAAAATGGCTGCCAGGAGAGAGGGGGCAGTGCCCGTCGCAAAATGTCTGCCGTGGAGGATCAACTCTTTGCTGGGGAGAAGAGCTGCTGCTTGGTTACCGTTTCTGAAGAACCGATAGGCCACAGAGAGACATAAGAACATAAGAGAAGCCATATTGAATCAGGCCAGGGGCCCATCCAGTCCTACATTCTGTGTCACACAGAGGCCAAAAACACCAGGTGCCATCAGGAGGTCCACCGGTGAGGCCAGAACTCCAGAAGCCCTCCCACTCTTGCCCCCCAAGCATTAAGAACACAGAGCAACGGCCATATTAGACATATTGGCTACCTGCCTCTGGCTGGTGAAATCTGGTCCCTGCCCTCAATTGCTTGCACTTCATCAGGTGAGCAGTGGGGGGGGGGAGGGGGATGGTGTGGGTGTGTTTCACAGCCTCTCCCTGTGCAATGTTCTAGGAATTCCCCCAATCTCTATGGTCTTTTAAAACCTTTTGTATATTGCCTTTGGCCAGGTAGTCAGATGAGAGGGTTTAATTATGGTGGCAAGCTCTGGGTTAGGAAATACCTGGAGATTTAGGGGGTGGAAGCTTGGGACGGTGGTTTGGGGAGGGGAGAGACCTTATCTGGGTACACTGCCATAGAGTCCACCTTCCAAAGCAGCCATTTTCTCTAGGGGAACTGATCTCTATTGTCTGGAGATCAATTGTAATACTGGGAGATTTCCGGGTCCCACCTGGAGGTTGGCAATCCTAGGTTTGATGAACAGGGTAGCTAGGGTTGCCAGCCTCCAGGTGGGGCCTGGAGATCTCCCGCTTTTACAACTGATCTCCAGCTGACAGAGATCAGCTGCCCCGGAGAAAACGGTTGCTTTGAACGGAGGACTCCATGGCACTGTACCATGCTGAAACCCCTCCCCTCCCCCTCCTGGATCCACCCCCAAAGTCTCCAGGTATTTTCCAACCCAAACCTGGCAACTGACGGGATGGCGGGGCTCTATTACCCGATGTCCTGTAGCTTCTCTGGAACCTAGCCCTCCCAATTTCATACTACAGCTGAAATGAGCTAGTGGAAGTACTTACTTTCCCCCACAGAGGCCAAACTCTACGGCTTCAAACTGGTCTATTTGTCACTGACAATCAAACAGGAAGCTCATTCACTATTCCGGCTTTGACTGATAATGTTTTGGTTCTTCCGGCTTCCTCTCATTTATCCTGTGCACAGCACTTTCAGCCGCTATGACATCCTTTGCAAATCAGCACACGGTGCATTGACTTTTCACTCACACTTACCTTTTCCGTCCGTCCCCCCCACACCTAACCACTTGGCACAGATGAGTTACAGATCCACGCACCGCTGGAACACTCGGATTACCAGCTTCTTTGATAAATTCCCAAGAATTTATCTGACCTCCTTTCCTCCCGTCAGCAGAGTCAGCCTTTAGGTGCTTCCGATCAGTCACTAAAATAAGAGTTTGAGACTGACGTTGTATAAACCGAGATGCCAATAGAGGCTCAGGTTGCTTCACAGGTGTGGAGCGGAGCCTGATCCACTAGCCTGCATCTGGGGTTAAAGTAGCCAACTTCCAGTTGGAGATCTCCTGAGATTACAACTGATTACTAGGCAACAGAGATCAGTTTACCTGGAGAAAATGGTCACTTTGGAAGGTGGACTCTGTGGCATTTTACCTCATCGAAGTCCCTCCCTTCCCCAAACTAGGGCTCCCGCTTTTACAACTGATCTCCAGCTGACAGAGATCAGCTCCCCTGGAGAAAATGGCTGCTTTGGAGGGTGGACTCCATGGCATTGTACCATGCTGAGGCCCCTCCCCTCCCCAAACTCCGCCCTCTCCTGGCTCCACCCCCACAGTCTCCAGGTATTTTCCAACTCAGACTTGGCAACCCTACTCCAAACCCTCCCCTCCCCAGGCTCCACCCCCTAAATCTCCAGGTATTTCCCAACCCAGACCTGGGGAGAGGCCATATACTTAGTGAGGGATATGACTCACAGGACAAAGCAAAGGGCATTTCAGACCAATAGGCGACTGAAGAATTCACAAAGCTAATGCACCTCGATTTCTATCTCCCCCCCCCCTTTTTTTGCTAAAAAACAACTGGAAACTCCAGGCTCAGTTCCATGACTGGGGCTGTAAAGTACTGAGTTCTTGGCGGCATTGACGAGGACAAAGTTGGCGTAGTGATTAGCTCAAGTTTATTTAGAGAGAACAAGTGTGCATTAACGGGCCACAGGGCTGACATATATACACTCCCAGGACACACCCCAGGTCCCACCTATGATCCTATTGGGGGGTTTGAATTTCCCATCTAGGTCTTATTGGAGGATTAGTGGGACTCCTGGATCCTTGGCTCCTATTGTCCTAGGAGCCAAGCTTTGGGCTCTTTGTGCTGGCGCCTAGTGACGGTAGGTGGACACAACAGAGGCCCTGCTACATCAGACCATCAGCCTTTCCAGTCCAGCATCCTGCTTCACACAGTGCCTCAGGGAGACCTACACACAAGGGTAGTCTGGGAAGAGAAACCAGCCCTGGGAAAAAGAAAGCCAGAGAGAATAAAGGAGGTGGTCTTTCTTTCCTGCCCAGCTAGGCCCACTCCACCTCGACTCAGCCAGGCACCACCCATCTTGCCACTGGTATGTGTGGCAGCCGGCTAGCCATCAGCCAGTCCGCCTCTGCCTTCAAGAAAGCCGCAGAAACCAAAGCTTACCATGTTGTCACACACACACACACACTCCCTAGCACTGGTATGCAGAAGGTTTACTGTCCCGTGAACATGGAGGCTCCCTTTTACTCCTAACAAGAGCCCTGCTGGATCAGGCAAGTGGTCCATCTAGTCCAGCATCCTGTCTCACGCAGAGGGCAACCAGTTCTTCTGGAGGGCCAGCAACATAGGCGCCAAGGCCTTCCCCTGATGTAGTCTCCTGGCACTGGGGTTTAGAGCTTGCCTGCCTCTTAAAGAGGAGGTTCCCTCCAGTCACCAGAGCTAGTGGCCACTGATAGACCTCTCCTCTGTGAATCTGTCTTAAGACCTCTGGTTGACAAACTCATTTTTGAACCCCTATTTAGAGTTATGAGGACGGGGAAATTATGTTTTTTTCAATGAAACTGCCATGCGTTTCTGAATGGTGTGCCTTTAGAGGGGTTAAGACGCTGAACTGCAAACCGGAAGATCGGTAGCTTGGCAGTTCGAGACCCAAGTGCCGCGTGATGGAGTGAGCTCCCATCTCTGGCCCCAGCTCCTGCCAGCCTAGCCGTTCGAAAGCAAGAAATTGCAAGTAGATAAATAGGTACCGCTTAGGCAGGAAGGTAACAGCGTTCCGTGCGCCTCGGCGTCTAGTCATGCCAGCCACATGACCATGGAGAAGTCCTCAGACAGCGCTGGCTCTTCGGCTTGGAAACAGAGATAAGCACCGACCCCCCCCCAGAGTCGGATTCGACTGGCTTTCGAGGTGAAACCATCAGATTTATTTTTTTAAAAAAAATTCCCCATTCCCAAAACAAAAGGGTATTTACTAAAGAGCACACCCAAGAGGTAAAGAGTGAAGCAGACTTCCCTGGAGACGAAGCTCCAGAGTGAAAAGTGTCCCGTCCCATGTACCGACTCACCCCTCGCTTCCTACTCACGAGACTGGGAACGGCTGCAGCTGAAGACCTAAAATAACAGCATGACCAGTGGTCCTTAGCCTTCAAACCCACCCTGCACCAAATATGCAACATCGTCATCGAACAATACCTCCCCACAAGGGAAAAATGCATTCTGGCCATGTCAACTTTATTTATATAAAGTTGATCCTTGAGATCCTTCAGATCCTGGGATCCTTGAGAGGGGCTCAGACATATGGAGCAGAGTTCCATCAGTGGTGGATGAACATATGGAGCAGAGGTCCATCAGTGGCTATTAGCCACAAGGTATAGATAGGAACTCTCGGTCTGGGGCAAATGATGCTCTAGATTCTTGGTGCTTGGGGGGGGGGGCAACAGTGGGAGGGCTTCTAGTGTCCTGGCCCCACTGCTGGACCCCCTGAGGGCACCTGGTTTTGGCCACTGTGTGACAGAGTGTTGGACTGGATGGGCCACTGGCCTGATCCAACATTGGCTTCACTTGTGTTCTCTTACATAAATACAATATGCCTACAATATATAGATATTTGGGGTCAGGAAGGAATTTTCCTCCAGGCCGGATTGGCCCAGGGATCCTGGTGGTTTCTGGTCTTCCTTGGGCGTACAGCAGGGGTCCCTGGGGGAGTGGGGATAGAGATAGTTGCGAATTCCCTGCACTGTGCAGGGAGGTGGACTAGATGACTCTCGAAGGCCCTTCTAGCTCTATGTTTCTAGCTCAGGTGCAGTCAGTGAGACCCTTCTACCCAGTGGCCATCAGCCAACTCACTGATATGCTAGGTTTCATTTCCATTTCCTGTGTGTCACTTTAAAGCCCTGGGGAAGAAGTCGAAGATCTGAGATTTGATCCCAAGTGTGGGGTGAGCAGTGCAAAAACACCTCTCCCCCATTGGCTGTGAGAAGCTATGGGGAGTAGGGAGAAACAACTGCCAGAAAAATCAAACACTCCCAACTCCCCCCCCCCAAGTTCTGAATGCTCCCCCAGATTGGTTGATCACCTCCTGGATGGTGTATAGACCCCATTAAGAATTGGGTTGCCAATTCTGGGTTGGGAAATACCTGGAGATTTGGGGGGTGGAGCCGGAGTAGGGCAGGGTTTGGGGAAGGAAGGGACCTCAGTGGGGTACAGTGCTATACAGTCCACCTTCCAAAGCAGCCATTTTCTCCAGGGGGAATGATCTCTGTTGCCTGGAGAATAGCTGTAATCCTGGAAGATCTCCAGCCACCAGCTGGAGGTTGGCGACGCTAATTAAGAATCACTGGGCTGAGTTCAGACTGGGGGAGGCAGCCTTTCAAAGCCACCACCCCCTTTCAGAAACAGACAGCTCATCCTAAAAACTGATGCAATCATTACAACCCCCCCAAATGCGTGTTCCAGTACATTTATTACGCGGAGAATTTATTTTTCCATTGCATCTTTTCATAGATTGTGTGTTACCACGCAGAGCATAAATAAGTACTGTACAATGTGGAGAATAACTTATTTTTACTGATGCCCATCATAAAAACAGAAGATCGATATATAAAGAAGGTAAGTAGGGGGGAAATGGTATTTTTTAAAAAAGTATTACACCAAAAAAGATAATTTACACCATGGAGGATAAGTCTATCAACGGCTACTAGCCATGGTGACGGAGGGGAACCTCTACATTCCAGAACCAGGAGGTAACATCACAGGAAGGCCTTGGCCTCTCTGCCCTGTTGCTGGCCCTCCAGAGGAACTGGTTGACCACTGTGTGAGACAGGATGCCGGACTAGTCGGACTATCGGGCTGATCTGGCAGGGCTCTTATATTCTGGCAATACTAATGTGGTTTTTCTCTACCCGATACAAACATTACAAATCTTCCAGTGAACATTAATCCTAAAGGAGATCACGTCATCTTTTCAGGCATACAGACAGGGTGGGTCCAGCAAAGAAGGCGCCCTTAAAGCCACGCTGAGCAGAACCACTGTAGGATCCAGTGGGGCTTGTGGCAAAAGAAAACCCTAACCCCTCCAGTGGACTGTCTCCCCAGGAACTGGGCTTTGCTGCCTTGTCAAAGGAAAAAGGGTTAATGGGTATCATAGTGGAATGCCTCTCTATGTGAGACTGGCATTTCATCAGAGGCAGAAAAGCATCCCTTTATTAGCTTTTGAAGCAGCATTTTAAAAAAAAACTTATCTGAAGTGTGCATACCAATGTCCATAGTTTAAGGGGGGAAATCTATTTAGAAGTAGGGTTGCCAGCCTCCAGGTGGCACCCAGAGATCTCTCACTATTACAATTGATCTCCGGACTACTAAGATCAGTGTCCCAGGGGAAAATGGCTGCTCTAGAAGATGGACTCTATAGTATTATACCCCAGTGAAATCCCTCCCCTCCACTCCCCAAACCTTGTCCTCCCCAGGCTCCACCCCCCAAATTTCCCAGTATGTCACAACCCAGAGCCGGCAACCCTAGTTTGGAAGAGATTTTTGTAGGGCATTTGTAACCTTTCAAGGAATTTAAACACAGTCAGACAATTAGAAATTGACAATTACTAGTGTTATCTTTTGGTTTATTATATACATAACAAACATTTAGGAATATACACTGTAAATATGTAAAAAGTCAAACTAGAGGTGATGAGAAAGATTACCTGTAAGAGAAAATATATCTGTGACTTTATTCTTTTTGTTCAAAACGCAGAAATAAATATTTCAAGGCCACGTATTGCATGTGTGTGTGTGTGTTTGTTTTTTAAGGCACCCGTTGTAGTTTATTTCATTCCTGGCATAAATAGCTACATATCTACATTAATATATCTGAAACCGTAGGAAATCAAAAGACACAGTTATCAATATTTTACACAGTAATAACACAACACAAAATAAGAAGAAGCCGTTCAGCAACAAGTGTTTTGGTTGCTTCTGAAATGTGTAAAAGTTGTGAACAGCTTTTGGTCCCAACCCAGAGAAAGCAAGCATGTGAAGTTCCCTTCCTTCCAACAGAACTTCATGGTGACTTACTTTGGGTTGAAGCCTTTACAAACACTTCATTCATGCTAGGGAAATTAGCAAGGAAAATCTTCCCCCAACAAATTCAGTGTTTTATTCAGGACGAACACCTGCTCCTCCCTCTCCTTCATTAAAGACCAAATGGAAAAGAAAAAAACCTGTGAATTTTGCTGTTGTGCCTGCATGGAAAGGAAACTGGGGCCCGCTACACTAAAGCCAACGCTGCAACATAGATCTACAGGGCTGGGTTTCATCATAGATTAGAAGCATTCCAAAATCAAACCACGCTTTAACAGGCTCTTTCCTTTGCCTCATTAATCATTATCATATTTTCACCGTAAGCATTTTTTTTCTCAGTTATCAGACATCAGGAGGAAGTTTCACCAAATCAAATGCAAGCAAACGTCCCACTGAAACGAAGGAGGCTCTGTTTTTTTGCAAGAAAATGGACATCCCTTTTGTGGAGCTTGAAGCAATCCCACCTATCAAAGTTTATCCATTCACTTTGATGCTGGAGGCTGTTTAAGACACACGAGAGGATGAATGCAGAGCTTCATCCTCCATAAAACACAACGGGGAAGCTTCCTTGAGCGTGAGCGCCAAGATCCAAAGGGCACACGGAGCTCTGGATCAGAGTTTCAGTGGAAACCTTCCATTCTTCTCCAAAACACAGGAGCCCTCTGCATGTTTTTATGACATTACTCTGGAGGCGTGTGAAAAGCTGATAAAGGATATACATCGCGAGTGAAAGCATACTATAAACTTCACAGCAGAGTAGATCCCCTTAAAAACAGTGTTCTATGACAGACAAAGGAATGTTAAGTGAAACCTTAAAGACAGTTTTGGCCAGTCGCTACTAAGAAAAAGGCACTCGCTTCTATGCCCCTGCTGAAAGGCAGCCCAGAGACTACAACGCTTCTCACAAATTAAAAGCTTACACTGACTGGTTTACAGATATGACGCAGATTTTTCAAAATTTCATTTAAAGACAAGTGACAAAGTGACAAAAGAGAATGTCACATTTCAAACCCAGTTACGTTTACCCGAAACCCAAGGACCCGTTGACTGTAATGGAACCGGCCTCTGAAGTCTGACTGCAACCCTAAGCACGGTTAGAAGTTCTTTAAGACAACGTGGCTGCTTCAGTTTTAGGAAACAAGTCTGACTGCCATGTTAATAATGTACATAAATGGTAGATGAAGGCAAATGGCAAAGGCTCAATGTTTGGGATCAATTCATTCCACTTGGATAACACTGGCCTATTTTTTTAAAAAAAGAAATCAGAATTCATCTCCAAAACAGTGCAGAACCCCCCCCCCCCCAATCTGAACAGCCTTTAAGTCCATGAGATACGATCTGCAGATCACCCTTTTCTAGAGGGGACCTCCCCCCCCCTCAATTTAGCACTGTTGGCTGAACAGCTGACAGTCATCTGATCTCCAATAAGAACATCCGACTGCGGCAAGCAAAGGCATCTTTACAGGTAGGCTGGTTGGTTTCCTCGCTTGTATCCTCTCTGGGAACGTGTCGATCACTACGAGAAGGTCGCCGCTAGGATAATTCCCAGGATTATAAGCAACAAAGTTACACAAATGATTATGAACATCAATTTCTGCAAGAAACAGGGGGGCAGGGAAGGGATCCATGGTTAGTTTGGCTATAACACAATTTAAAAAAATACAGAAGATGCAAGAAATGAACATTCACACCCCAATCCTAACCGCATCTGCTTGACAGTAACTGGTTTCAGTGGAAACTGCATTGAGCAACAATTAGGTTGAAGATACGTTCAGGTATGGGATTGAGTTCAGAACTCACATGAAACCATGGTTTACTTAACTACAGTTAGCACGGTTGTCTAAAAGTGGGCCACTCCACTAACCATGATTAGTTTTTTTTTGGGGGGGGGGGGGGGAGTGGGGGTTGCTGTCATGTTGCAAATGACCTAAAGTGACCCAAAAGATTTTTAAGGCAAGAGATGTCCAGAGGTGGATTGCCACTGCCGGCCTCCACGTCGCAATCCTGGTGTTCCTTCATGGTCTCCTATCCCAGGGCCGACCCTGCTTAACTTCCAAGATCAGATGAGGTCGGGCTAACCTGGGCTATCCAGGTCAGGGAACCATGGTTTGTAAAGGCATTTCAAACCAGAGTCTGAAGCTGGCTTAGTATGTCTTAAATATAGTGTCATGTGAAATACTAATGCAGGCATCCTGATTTTCTTGGTATTGCCTTTGACACGATGCAGCCTGACATACCAGCTGGAGCGCAGTAGAGAAGGGAGGAGGGGACCATGGCTCAGTGGTAGAGCCTCTGCTTGGCATTCAGAAGGTCCCAGGTGCAAACCCTGGTATCTCCAGTTGGAACAGCCAGATAGCAGGAGGTGTGAAAGATCTCTGCCTGAGACCTTGGAGAGCTGCTGCCAGTCTGAGTAGCCAAAACTGACTTTGATGGACTAACGGTGGCTTCAGTGTAAGGCAACGTCATGCGCTCATGAGAAAAGAGAGAAGGAACCAGCATTTGCTGTGGCAAACCAGCATTTCAATGACCGCCTGCAAGTTGAATCACGGTTCTGCAAAATAACCGTAGTGAAAACAAACCATGGCTTCACTTTATGTTTGAGCCAAGCCACTGAAGCATCCCTCAGTTGATATAGAAGAATGCAAAATTTTAGACCACACTGAAGTGTGTTTGGCAGGCAAAGAAGCATGGATTGTTATTTCTTACCTATATATTACTGGGGTATCTGGAGGATTTTTTTGTGCATAATGAAAATAGTGAAGATCCCCACTTTGAGGAACTTACAATCTAGATTTTGACATGTGTACGTGTTTGGTGGTGGTATTGGAGATAACAGAAGGAAAGGAGCAGGGGCAAGGATAAAAGGAAATGCAACTGTTCCTGGATTTCATTCTAGGCTGGAGCAACCTTAGGATCAATGGGATAACAATTGAGAGCTAAGGGGATAAACCCAAGGATTTTACAACAGGAGTCTGGTTTTCAAGGAAGGATTAGAGAGAGGAGGCAGCACATACTTCTTGGCTATTACAGGGCAAGGGTTCTCATAAAAGCATCTTTTCGTTTGCCTACCAAAGAAATAACTGCTTTAACATAAACTGCTTATTCTATACAACGTGCCGGGCGAAAGTGGATTATTGGCTGTAGCACTGATCTAAACGTTCTCTCCAACCCGCCTTTCTCTATATATTGAGGAAGAATCTTGTGCCCTTGCTAAAGCTGGTGTGTTTCTGCACCAACATAACGATGGTACAGGAGAAAAGCTCTGATTTCAGCAGTGAGAGCTTGTCCGTACTGCAGTTTATGAGATACAGGCACATTCAGCAGTTGGCCACTAGAGGGCTCAGCCCACATCGTATCCGCAACAGCATGCAGGGCTTACCTGGATGTCGAACGAAACCCTCTGGGTCAGAAAGCAAGATAGATCACGCCATTGTTGTATGAAACTGCAGATGGGTGCAAATTAGTACCGAGGGCAAATTAACTGGCCCAAGCAGTTTGCAGAAAGGCAAGTTAGTTGATTAGTACTTACTGCTGCAATAGCAGAGCGAGAGACGTGCTGGCGCATCTGAGCATCACCGAGTCCCGACTGACAAGCCAATTATTAGAGCAAGTAGGGCGAGCAGAACCAGCACAACAATCAGAATTATCCACTTTTTCTGCCAAAGGAAAGGAAAGGTCATCATCTCCATTTGGAAAAAAAGTTATGTCAAAAGGAAGTGAAGGAAGGCCAATTTTCTTATTTGATACCAATTCAAAGAGGTGTGAATTCAGGTCCTCACTCAGAGACAAAGCTCACTGGCAGACTTGGAGAGAGAAAAAACCCCAAACTATTACAGGCTAGCCTACCTCACAGGATTGTTGTGTCCTCAACTGAGAGAGCGCTGTCTAATTCAACCCTGAGTGCCTCAGAAGAAGAGAGGAACGTAAACAGGAAGGTATTGCTGCTTTCCCAGATGGCAGTTCTCATCAGGACGCCAAAAGCGATGTCACAGGATAGAGGCAGAAGATGACTACTGTGGCACATGTCCATTTGCTGGCCCCTCCGTCCTTTGCACGCACAGCGATGTCACCTAAGAGCAATGCGCCCTCTAAGCTGTGGAGTCTTGTGAGCAAAAATTCTGCTTTGTGAGCTACTGGCATTAAAGTTGTGAGCGAGCGACTTGGCCGCTGTATAAACTAGTTTGCTCTGGAGCTATCCTTCCTAAGCTAGATAAAAGTGTGTGAGCCGGAGGCTAAAAAACTGTGAGCAAGCTCACACTAACTCAGCTTAGAGGGAACATTGCCTAAGAGCACTTGCTGGGACCCAGCTCATCACATACTGGGCTCGCCACAGCTGAAAGGCTGCAGAACGGGGGGGGGGGGGGGGGGGGGAGAGAAATACTGCACGCTCATCCATCCAGGTTCAAAAATCGGTTTACCGACATTCCATATGCAAATGAGTCAGACCCGAACAATCAAGTCATTTCTGGGCTCACAAGCGCGAACACAATGCAGCGTTTGGAGTTAGCAGCTCTGACCGTGCTGAGCCAGCTTGGTTTTCTAGCCGGCCTGCGCCAACCCAGGGAATTAGCGCTCACAGAATTATGGAAAGGGCTGTCAGTGCTGATGCACCACTTTGGGAGGCTCAGCGAAAGCAGAAAAGATAACGACACTGGAATCAGAATTTGCGGCACTCACGCTGCAGCAGATGGCGGCCTTCTAAGGACTGCTGTTGGGGTTGCCAACAGGCCAGGAGAAAAACATCCTGTCCCTTGAACAGGGTGGAAATGGGAAGTTTATCATGCGAGTAACTAATGTCACCTGGTAAACAACATCTCATTTAGCCCTGATTAAAAAGACAGGCCATTTTTTCCCCTCCACTCAGTCAGCGACCAAAAGGCCTTGGAAGAAACACCAAGGCACCATTCCACGGGCATTAAACTGAGACTCCTCTCCACCCTATGAGGAGGGGATACTTGGACTCTACTTGTGACAATACTCCGGTGTTTGATCTCTGATCATCTGCTCCGCCCACGGAACAATGCACCCGCTGAATAACAAACACGCCCCAAGTGGACCAGCCCCCAGATATGCACTGCTTGAGCTGTTAAGACAGAGCACCAGATATGTTTAAGAAACAACATCACAACTGTGTGCAACTTTTAAATCGTTTCAATAAAAGTACAGGGGGTGCACTGTTGACAATTTGAAGTGCTCCATAAATGCTAAGTATTATTATTAGTATGTATTTTCTGCAAGCAGCAATTTGTTTTAAATCGGGCAGACTTGCACCTACAATTCAGAAACATCCAAACCAAATTAAATGAGCGGGTGAGGGTGGGTAGAGACCATACAACACTCTTCAGGGTTCCCCTTTTGTTGATGCATTAAGCAGGGATTAGGGGGTGTATTTCTTTAAAAAGAGAGCGTGGGATGAATGCTGCCCCCTCAGATGTCTGGCTTTGTTGCTCTCTGTTGTATTCAGCATGCTTTCCTCCAGCCTGGCTTCAGTATCACAAGCAAGGTAAAGCGGCCATTTCTCCATTTCTGTTCAAAATAGCACCCGCCTCCAATTTAGACCACAAAGCACGGGAATCTACAGGCTTTTCCACATTCCTGTTTTCCTTGCTTGAAAGTTCCTGCTTCCTTGGGGGGAGGTGAGGTTCTGTTCAACATGTGTTCCCTCTAGTGGTCGATGCGCTGTTACACCACTTTATGTCCAGCGTACCTTCTGGCAGATTTAAACAGATATAACAATGTGGAACAGGGAAAAAAACCCTTGAAGAAACAGGAACCCACAAGCGAAGAAAACGAGAATGTGGAAAGGCCCCTATATGGAGTAAACTCTGTAGCTCAAATAAGGCTTTAAATTAAGAACTGGAACAAAAGCTCCAGGCCCCAATTCACTACCTTCTCCGGACTACTCCACAGAAAGGGGGCTTCACAACAACCACCACCTCTTTTCCATGCCTGGGTAAAAACAGAAAAAGAAGCAGGAGGCCTAAAAGCATTCGGCAAGAGTGGTCTTTATGATGACGCCTGATGCGGAACTCTGAAATGGAGCTCCCTGTTCTGCTTGTAAATTTAGTCGATTTCTTTTACCTAATACAAGCCAACAGGCAGATTTAAGTTTACATTTTGTGTGGATTGATCGGACCTGATACGGTCCCAGCAGAGGTGGGGAGACAAGGGAATTATAAGAATACAACTCCTGCAAGTTCTTCCAAGCAGCCTGATGACTGATCCTGTAGCTGCGGCATTTCCTGCCCGTTACTGGGCTGCTGATATTGGAGCTGCAGTTAGAGCTACTGGCAGGGGGCCCCAGACAAGTACAAATGGGACAGACGCCAGTTGAACCTGGGTCCTAGATGGCTTTGGGCGTGCCCCCCCGAACAATTGAGGCCAAACGCTGGACACCAATTACATTGAGAGGCGATTTGGAGCTAGCCCGGGCCAGCCATAGTTGCAGCCAGACCAACCTGAGAGGGGATTGGGTTTCGCCCCCACCAGAAACCAGCTTGGGGGATTCTAGGCTCAGGCGGACCCAAGATAACCTGAGCTATTGCCCCGGTTGGGTGATGAAGATCTCAGGGCGCTGCAGTGGAATCTGGAGGAGGAGACAAGGAGTTCAGCTGGCCTGCCTTGACTTCATTGAGTGGGCCGACTCAGTTACTCCCGGATGATTTCGGCCGACTAGGAAGACTTGCAGGCGATAGTGTCTAACAGCGGACACCCCTAGACGGAGTTGGAAGGGACCTAGACACCCCTGGAGAATCTCAGTCTTTGTTGGGAGGTTCTCCTTTAAGGCAGCCTCCCTGCGATCGACAGTTACCGGCTCACAGAGTACGCTGACAAGAAATCTACTGTCCTCTGCAGGGGTTTCTTGGAACAGTAACTGGAGAATACCATCTAAATCTGACTCTCCACTGCAGACTGCTCCTGGTGGTGGAACTATATAACTGCTGGTAAACCAGCTAGCTGAGTCCACATAATTCCTAGCCAACTACTGCCCAATATTGAACCTTCCGTTCCTGGGCAAGGTGGTTGAGAGAACGTTAGCTGAGCAGCTCCAGGTGTTCTAGGATGATGCCTCTATCTTGGATCCATCTCAGTCCAGATTCTGCCCTGGCCACAGGATGGAGACTGCCCTGGTAGCCCTTACAGATGACCTCCGGAGACATCTGGATCGAGGAGGGTTGGCACTGCTGTTATTGGATTTGACAGCAGCATTCGACACGGTCAACCACGGTCCTTTTGACCCACCGCCTCACTGACGCAGGGATTTGGGGAACCGCCCTACAATGGCTGTCCTCCTTTCTCCATGGTCAGGGACAGAGGGTGGCGCTTGGAGAGAGGGTTTCACCACGTTGCCCTATGGTATGTGGCATCCCGCAAGGGGCGACCCTCTCTCCAAAGTTATTTAACATCTATATGTGCCCCCTGCACAGTTAATCCAGAGGTTTGGGCTGGGTTGCCATCAGTATGCTGATGACACCAGTTGTATCTGTAAATGGCCGGCCGCAATCTGCTCCAGATAATCTGGCCGGGGAGTTGGAAGCTGTGGCTGAATAGTTACGATCACTGTTCCCTCTAAGCTGAGTTAGTGTGAGCTAGCTCACAGTGTTTTAGTCTCTGGCTCACAGATTTTTATCTTAGCTCAGAAAGGATGGCTGCAGAGCCAACTAATTTATGCAGTAGCCACATCACTTGCTCACAACTTTAATGTCAGTAGCTCACAAAATAGAATTTTTGCTCACAAGACTCCACAGCTTAAAGGGAGCATTGGTTACGATCACTGTTCCCTCTAAGCTGAGTTAGTGTGAGCTAGCTCAGTTTTTTAGCCTCCAGCTCACACGTTTGTCTCCCCGCTCCAGAGCAAACTAATTGACGCAGTGGCCCAATCGCTCGCTCACAACTTTAATGCCAGGAGTTCACAACGTAGAATTTTTGCTCATGAGACTCCACAGCTTAGAGGGAGCATTGGTTACAACTTAGCCGGCTGAAACTTAACCCATCTAAGACGGAGGTCCTGTTCCCGAGTCATGGGGGATGGGTTCAGGAATCCAATTCCCTACCGTTGGTGGGCCAACAGTGAGGAGTTTGGGAGTGACATTGGACGCTTCCCTTTCCACGGAGGCGTAGGTCGCTAATGTTATCATATCGGCCTTTTATCATCTCTGACTGGTCAGACAGCTGCTCCCCTATCTCTCCTCTCATGACATGGCGACAGCGGTCCACACAACGGTCACGTCCAGGCTTGATTACTGCAACTCACTCTACGCAGGCCTACCCTTAAACTTGACCCAGAAACTTCGGCTAGTACAGAATGAGGCAGCACACCTGCTGACCGCAACACCTGTGCGGGTGCACGTTCAGCTGCCAGTTGAGTACCACGTCCAGTTTAAAGTTTTGGTATTAACCTTTAAGGTCCTACGTGGCCAGGGACCAGCATATCCCCATACTTGCCCCAAGAGCTTTGCGCTCTTCCGATCGACACCATCTGGCAATCCCCAGCTCGAAAGATGTCCGCCTTGCCTAAACCAGGGCCAGGACCTTTTCAGCCCTGGCCCCAGCTTAGTGGAACATGCTCCCAACTGTGATCAGGACCCTGTGGGATTTAATGCAATTCTGCATGGCCTGCAAAATAAAGCTGTTCTGCCAGGTCTTTGGCTGAGGCAGTGGACGTCAAATAACATCTGGCTTCCCCTGCTTAAGCAACCATGGCTTCAGTTCTATCTTGGCTACATGGACTTAGTCCAGCAGACACTGAAGAAGAAGAAGAAGAAGAAGAAGAAGAAGAGATTGCCCACTGTGCTGTTAGTAACTACTAAAATTAGTTAACTAAAGCTTGGCCGTTTGTATTTTCGTTTTGAAACGACTGTATGGTTTTATTGGATTACCTGTCGTAAGCCACCCTGAGTCCGTTTGCGGGGTAGGGCGGGACAGAAGTCTCAAAAATAAATAAGTCAGTAAGGAGGTAACAGAGAACCTGGTTCCTACCCTGCGAGCTTTGCTTTGGTATTTGACGGCTTTCTTGGTCTCCTCTTTCGCGTGTTCTACGTAATCAACGGCGCTCATCACGTTCTTCTCAACGCTGTTGACCATGTCACCCTTCGAGTTAAAACCACGGAACAGAAAACAATTTCAGCCTGACAGACTTTCTCTGGAGTCGAACGAATCGCCCAGCACGAGAAGGAATATTCTCGGGCAATTTCAGAACAAGGGTTACGCACAACAGATGCACGGCTGGGAACTGTTACGACGGCATCTACGTCTTAAAGAAAAATACCATTCCTTATGTTTTACAGGGATCGTATCACGAGAGCAGGCAGGGGTGGGTTGGTAGGAAATAATGCAAATGGAATCGTGGCGGCAGAAATGAGAAACACTTTTGAGTTTGCTTAGGACTGGCATTCTAAACAGGGATGAGCATGAAACGTTATGACCCTGGGTGCCCACTTCTCACTGCAACCTCTGTTCACTGACACTTCTCTCTCTCAGGACAGTTGCTGTGGTCACAACCCGTGAAGAAGAAGGTTTTTATACCCCCCCCCCCTTTTCTCTACTCTAAGGAGACTCAAAGCAGCTTATAACCTTCCCTTCTCTCCACAACAGGCACCTTGTGAGGCACGGGGGGCTGCGAGAGTCCTGAGAGAACTGTGAATGACCCAAGGACACCCAGCAGGCTTCATGTGGAGGAGGGAATCAAACCCAGTTCTCCAGATCAGAGCTCACCACTCTTAAGCACTATGCCATGCTGGCTTTCATGAAACCATTGTCCCCTGCAGGCTCAAAACTACGTGTCCACCCAGCCTTTGGGAGGGCACTCAAGAGGGTTTTTTGGCTAGCTGCAGGCATTGTGTCTCTGGTGGCGGGTTTTTCTTAAGATAATGATGCCCCCTTTTTCTTTGGTTCCTAATTTTGCTTTGGGGGCTTTTTGGAATTTTTAAAATGGTTTTATGGCTGCCTATGGCCCATTCCGCAGGGGTCGGGTGGTAAAGATGAGGAGGTATAAATGTCATAACAAAACTGAAATAGATATAAATAAGGATACAGCTCTGACAGCCGGAGTTTCGCTATCATGTCACGGGGACTTCCCTTAAACTAACCTCATGCTCTCCATGGCAGAGGATCCCCTGGGACAGGGCCTGGTGGTGGTGATGGAAAGTGCCATCAAGTCACAGCTGATTTTTGGTGACCCCGTCTGTCGGGTTTTCAAGGCAAGAGATGTTCAGAAGTGGTTTGCCATTGCCTGCCTCTGCGTAGCAACCCTGGACTTCCTTGGAGGTCTCCCACTCAAGTACTAACCTGGGCCAACCCTTCTTAGCTTCTGAGATCTGATGAGATTGGGCTAAACTGGGCCAGGTGAGGGTAGGTATGGCCTTCCCCTCCTCCAAAAGGAAACAACATGCCTAACACCCCACTGAGGACAGAACACACACTCTTGTGAGTCTTTAAAGGTTTAAGGTTTTTTTCTGTACTGTACCCATTTGTTGCTACACAGCAAGGCTCTCTCTTTAAACAGGGGTGGATCTTCTATTAAACTAATGAAGCTTAAGCTTCAGGGCCCCTGATCCTGGAGGGGCCCTGAAGCAACTTTTGTCTTAATGAGTGAATTTTCCGACAAAATTGATGGAGTCCTTTTTTAAGTGCTTGTTATTAAAATGAGACTATTTTAGTGACAGAATCATAAGCCAATGGGTTGGAGTACTTAATACTGGCCTTAGAATTTGCTCTAATACCCATTTCACACGGCCTCAAAATGATCCTGTAATTGGTCAAATTTCAAAATTTTCTCCTGGGGGCGGCCCCCATAACAGTTCAAGCTTCAGGATCCCAAAAATGTATGCCCACCAAATGTCTTTAAACCAGCCACGAGGTGAGGCTGTGCCATCAGGTGTGGACAAATCTGTCCCATGAGGTACCATCCCTTGGAAAGTTCTCCTGTGTAGAAGCTGCAGTGAGATGAAAGGGAGGCTTGAAGAGGACTAACCCAATGGATTGTGCCCCGTGCTAATTAACTGGCAGGGATGCCATCTGGATTTTCTTCCTTGGGCAACAAAATGTCACGAGCTGGCCCCCACTGGTCTCACGGCAGAGCTGGCCAAACAGGGTCTCCCCTTGAGTGCGTCCACTTAGAATGCCAGTACACAGTCATGTGATGGGTCTGATGAACAAACTCAAGGAATGATGCATCATGGGAAACACGGGGAAGCCGTTAGAGAAGGGTTACCTGCGCGGTTCTGTCCGTCAGCAGACATTATCAGCAGCAATAAACAGCAAAGGGTTAAAGGTGGGCTCATGTCACGTTCAATTTCTGCATTCAGTTAAAAGCCCCACCAAGGAAACTGCTTAATTTGTAAGATGCAAAGCCCACCCACCCAATACAGTAAGTTAAACAGAAACTCAAAGTGCTATATAAGAATTAAAAAAAAAGACTTTCACTCCCTGAAACGATTACGCTAATCCTAGGAGGACAAATCAAGATGGGTAACTTTGTTAGTCTGTAAGGGGGATGAGATTCTGCAAGTCACTGCTCACTTCTTCAGACACCTGAAGATATCAGATATCTGAAGAAGCAAGCAGTGGCTCACGAAAGCTCATCTTCTGCCACAAATTTTGTTAGTCTTTAAGGTGCTACTGGACTCTTGCTCTTTTCTACAGCCTAAGACAGGGGTGGGCAAACTGTGGCTCGGGAGCCGCATGCGGCTCTTTCACATATATTATTTGCCTCCCAGCCGGGCAGCTTGGGAAGCTAAATATCATTAGCAAACAAATATCATTGGACACATTAATATCATTATCAATATCTGCTTTTACCCCTTTTGTTATTATTTTTGGCAGTCTCATTTAATGTTAATAAAAAGCAAATTTGCCTATTTTCCAATAAAAGCAGGTAATATTTGTTCATGTCTTGTGGCTCGCAAACATCTGATGTTTATTCTATGCGGCTCTTACATTAAGCAAATTTGGCCACCCCTGTTCTAGGTGGCTCTTACGCTGAGCAAGTTTGCCCACCCCTGGCCTAAGAGAACAGTTTGTGCTTACCTAACCTCGGGTGACTGCTTATACGACGTCTGGGCCAAGGCATATTAACTGCAATCACATATGGGACATGGTGCATTGGGGGGGCGGTCAAACCCAATTCAAATATTTGTTCAGTTGTTGCTCACATATTTCCCTACATGCAGCAGCTGCCCAAAAAGCACTGCATTCTGAAAACATTCTTGGGTGGAAATCCTTCCTTATAACTGCTCCCTCTGTTCTGTGGGATCTACATGCTAATAGCAACGTGTGGCCCCCATTTCTGGACACCTAAATCCACAGATCAGGGCCATGCCGACACTTGGGAGTCCCCCAAGTTTGCAGAAAAATCTGAAATCAAAAATAAAGTATGTAGGGGGGTTCAAATCCCCGC
This sequence comes from Lepidodactylus listeri, assembly GCA_029233225.1. NCBI lineage: Eukaryota > Metazoa > Chordata > Lepidosauria > Squamata > Gekkonidae > Lepidodactylus > Lepidodactylus listeri. The sequence continues at coordinate 11,226,477 of JARCFY010000013.1, forward strand.
CCCCCCAATACAATTGCATCGTATCTGCAATGCATTGCCTGCAGATCGTGCACTTACAAAGCCGCTGCATCTCAGCAGTGGTGGCAGATGTCTGCTGCCACTTTGGGCCTGCTGGCCATGGCGGAGGATGCTTGCAGCTGCTCCAGGCCCAGTGGAGAAGGACGCTGGCGGCTGGGTTCAGTGGTAAGTAGTGGGGCCTGGAGTCTTGCCAAGTTCAGCAATAGGAGGGACACGGGGGGGGGCCCCGATATTCGCGGGGGGGGGAGAAGCTGACAGCTGCTCCTCCTTCCTCCGCCCCCTTCCCCCCCTTCCTCTGCCCCCTCCCCCCCCCAGAGACTCCCGGCGGGCCTCAGCGCCTCTCGCCGGGCCTGCCGCTCGCCCCCTTCCCCCTCCTCCACGGGCTGTCGGCTGGCCTCGGCAACTCTCGCCGGGCCGCTGCCGTTCCAAGAGCGTTCCCCACGCATGCACAGGGGATGCTCTTTTACTTTTCGGGAGATTTAAAGATCCCCCGAAAAGTTTTTGATAGATTTCGGATTTTTCTGCAAGCGGGGGGGTTACCCCCCACCTGCAGAACCCCCCCTCTGCCCTCCAAGTGCCCCCCCCCCCGCGCAGGGATTTAAGTATCCGCACGCGGTGGGGGCACTTGGGAATTAGATATATAGATATGAGATTCCCCCGTGAGTCTCATGGGCGCCCCACTTGTTCTTTTCTGCTACAAACCACAGTTTTGTGCGACATGAATGTGTCTTAGTAGTCGAAGCTCCCTGACAAGGTGCTCCAGTCTAGAGGTAATCAGTCCAACACTGCTCTAACCACAAAGTTTCAAATGTGTTATCTGAACTCGATTGGGCCGACTTACCTGGACCTCAACAAGCATCGCCATGTCCATGAACATTTCGTGCAGCTCCTGGATACTGGATTCCAGTTTTATAATGTCTTTGTGACGCGATTCGATTTCGTCTAGGGCCTGTCTGGTAATTTTGGTGTCCAGGATAATCTTTGGGGGAATGAGAAGCAGCAAAGAATCAGTAGGCTGATGGAATTGTTGATGAGAAAAGAGAACGAGAGACGTAACCAGGAAAAGCAAAGGAGAGTTGAGATACGTACGTCGGAAGTGAAAATAGAAAGATCGCCGCTCTCCAGCATCTCTTCCAGTTGATCGTCGGTGGTGGACTTTCCAGCTAGGGAGACATGACGCAGTCATCCGTTACCATACATCACATAACAACTGCTCTGCTAGAAAGCTGAAAGCAATAATGCAGAATTATCTGCTCCTCACCACTAACAAGCAATAGTGAGAGAGAGTGAAATACCATACTCCTCCCAGGCCGTGGCCCCGTTCCAAATCGGGGTCCTGTTCGACTGAGACTGGAAGACCGATTTCCCACTATCGTCCAGTGTTCCCTCTAAGCTGAGTTAGTGTGAGCCAGCTCACAGTTTCTTAGCCTCCGGCTCACACGTTTTTGTCTTAGCTCAGGAAGGGATGGCTCCAGAGCAAACTAATTTATGCAGGAGCCAAATGGCTCGCTCACAACTTTTAATGCCGGTAGCTCACAAAGTAGAATTTTCGCTCACAGGACCCCCGCAGCTTAGAGGGAGCATTGATGACCCTTTAGGAATGAGGAATCAGGTATTGATTTGGCCCAGATCAACAACTTGAGCAGCTTGGACCTTCTGCATGCTAGGCAGACACTCTTCCACTGAGCCATTTAAATGTTTTTTTTTTTCCCTGCAAGTGGCTATGAGAGAATTACAAACTACTCAGTGGGGCATAAGTTTTAGCATAAGTTTTAGCAGCAAATGAAGCCACCTGGGAAGGATTTACGCCAGTGCTTGGCGTGCAAGTAGACCAAGAATAAGTTATACAGCCAAACTTGGGAATTATAACAAATTTTTTTAAAACCCATGTTATTTAGAGATCTAAACAGTTTGAAAAGCTCCAAGATGATCACTCTCAAAGAAGGTTGCTTTCCCTATTATTGCACAATCAGTTTGTGCCCTAGAAATATTTCACATTTATTGTTTGCTACCAGAAGAGGAGGAATTGTATTTCAAATTCATCAGTGCTGGTTTTAAAGAAGGACCCAGCCTTCCAGTTCTAGACTCTTTTCATACACGTCTGAATAAGCTCACACCCTAGGTTTCTGGGCAATTAGACACCTGGAAGCTTCCCATGTCTAGGTAACAACAATCTACCAGGAACACAGAAAATAAGAATTTGGAGTGATTTGAGGTAACCAACACAGCTGCCTATACGTCAAGAAAAGAGACGAGCCACAAACCCAACCCAACCCACCTACCCACTTCCTGCAAACGCTATTTCAAAACCGCCAGTTTACTATTAACAAAGGAAAAAATAAAAAGGAGCGCTTACTGATTTCTAACTGCCGCCGGATCTGTTCTTTCGTGCGTTCTCGAAAGAGGGACTGAGTTCCATTGTACGCGGTCATGACCTCCACAAACTTCCGTGTCAACACTGAGTGCTGGGATGGAAAAAAAAATGTACTAAAATAAGTTACACAAACACAAACACGCTGACCACTTTTTCAAGTTGTTCAAAGCGGGTTTTTTTTTTTTTTGCCATCAAGTTGACCTCATAGGGTTTTCAAGGGGAGAGACATTCAGAGGTGGTTTGCCTGCCTCTGCATCACCACCCTGGACTTCCTTAGTGGTCTCCCATCCAAATACTGACCAGGGCCAACCCTGCTTAGCTTCTGAGATCTGATGAGATTGGGCTTGCCTGAGCTATCCAGGTCAGAGCTCAAAGCAGTATACAGCCAGAAAATAGAATATACATAAATTTTAAAATGCAATACAAATAATCAAAATCAGAATAGTTCAATCTGCTGCCTTTGTTGTAATTTGCTGATTTAGAACTTGTTTCTTTGAAGTTACAGAGCCAATTGTCCAGAATGCACAGCTGGCACCACTGTCGTCTGGTCCCCATTTTGTGGATGGCCGAGAAATAGAATCCAGTCACTACAGCACCTCCCTGAAGTGTGCACAGACGCGAGAAGCGTGCACAGACATGAGATAACATTAAGACGTGACCAGCTGTGAGCTCGCCTGAACGTAGATTGGGCTTGAATTCATTCTGTGAATTCTTGAATTCATTTATCCAAACAGTAATTAACATGTGGAATTCACTGTTGCAGGAAATGGTGGCAGCTACAAGCACAGACAACTTCAAGAGGGGATTGGATAAACATATGGAGCAGAGGTCCATGAGTGGCTATTAGCCACAAGATATCACTGGGGCAGTGACGCTCGCTATTCTCGGTGCTTGGGGACAACGGTGGGAGGCCTTCTGGAGTTCTGGCCCCACTGGTGGACCTCCTGGGTTTTGGCCATTGTGTGGCAGAGTGTTGGACTGGATAAGCCTTTGACCTAATCCAATATGACTTCTCTTATGTTCTTATGCACCTCAAAAAAAGAAGATATCACCATGCCCTCAACTGCAGGGCTTTATTATTTTATTTTTAAATGTTATATTGTTTACTTCATTTTTACCCCACCTTTCTCCCCAGTGGGGAGTGGGAACCAAAGCAGCTTACACCATTCTCCTCGCCTCCATTTTACTGTTTATAGCTGCCTACAAACACTATTCGCTTTATCCCTCTTTGGCTTGTTGGCTGCCTGTACCTGCGTCGTCCGTATCCTGATGTCCGCTGAAGTTCGATTTGCACTCTCATTCCGAGCGAAGCCCTGCTCCATGGCTGAAGACAAACAAAAGCATCCCATCAGTTAACGTGACAAACAACACCAATATTTTCAACCAACCGGGCAGATCTGCCATTTCAAAACAAGTCCCAATTCTCAGTCATAGAGAGGGGGATTTCCTTTTTGTGTGTGTTGCATTTCTTATGAAAACAACACGGGGTCCAGGTCTGAAACAAATTATTTAAAGCAATTCACTTGGTGGGCTGATCTGGCAACATACTAGTAGCCGAAGGAGCTGAAAAAAACAATTCGGCAGCTCTTGCAACGGCCTTGACATAATGTGCAGTTTATTTTCATGAGCCTGGAAGAGGCCACACTGCAACGGATGGGCGTGTTCTGCTTATTCTATAGTTTTTTTGTGAGTACTTTGCCTTCCAATGTGAGACTAAGCCTTTACTAGACAGTACCCATCTTTCAGGGGCTGCAGTGGCTCAAGTGGTTAAGATGCTGAACTGCAGACCAGTAGCTCAGCAGTTCGAGACCCGAGCGCTGCATGACGGAGTGGGCTCCTGTCTCTGGTCCCAGCTCCTGCCAACCTAGCAGTTCGAAAGCAAGAAGTTGCAAGTAGGTAAATAGGTACCACTTCGGTGGGAAACAAACAGCGTTCTGTGTGCCTCGGCATCTAGTCATGCCGGCCATATGACCACGGAAGCGTCTTTGGACAGTGCTGGCTCTTCGGCTTGGAAACGGAGATGAGCACCGCATCCCTAGAGTCTTATTTGACTGGCTTTCGAGCAAGGGAAACCTTTACCTTACCCCTGTCTTGGGGGTACTGCTGGACTCTAGCTTCATTCTCACATTGCTTTGTCAGCTCTTGCATTTATGTGCTAATTTGCTGCTATCCATTGATCTTACTGACCACCTGATCCAATTTCAGTTCTGCACATTAACGGATGCCCCCCTCCCTCTTTTTTCCTTAAGTAACCTTTGAGGAGACCTCATTCCATTTGTCTGAAGAAGTGTGCTTTGCACACGAAAGCTTACACTTTGAATAAAACTTTGTTGGTCTTAAAGGTGCCCCTGGACTCAAACTTTGTTTCCTTTACTAGACACTTACTTTGTTATTTAAATAAAAGCCAGATCCCCTTGCAGGATGCCAACAGCTAGGCACACATTAAACAAATCTCCCTTATTTTTACTCTGCTTTCCAGCCGAATACCGGTTGCCAAAATAGCTGATGGGAACCAAGCGGCAACCCGTATGGCAATTCATGATGCATTTTCCTTGCTCAGGGTATTCTTGCTAGTTGCTTCCTGGCCTCCCTCTGGGAGCCAAGGTAGAAGGAGGGAGAGGAGAGATCTCTGTTGAAGCCACGCCTAGGCATGACGAAGGGATATCTGGCTGCCTCCTACGGTCTTCTGGGCGGCCCAACCAATGGTACCCAGAAGCTGGAGTAAGGGGGAATGCTGGTTGCAGGCACAGGACCTGCCTGCTTCTTGCCCTTCCTCACGTGCCCTCGACGGACCACTCTGTTGTTTCTTTGCCTTAACTCTAAAGGAGACCTCATAATCGACCAAGCTCAGTCTAGGCCAGGGGTCCCCCATCTTTTTTCAGCCTGCAGGCTCACTTGGAATTCTGACGGGCGCAGCAGCACAGGAGGCGGAGCCGGCTGCCCCATGATTGTCACAACTTAACTTCAGTAACACAGTGCAGATCCTTGTACCACAGTGGCAGCTGCTACCAAAGGATTTTTTTTTTAAAATGGCATAGCCAATCAAATCTCCAATAGTCAAACAGGAGCTTTGCTGGGCAAAAGCCCTACCTGGCCCCGCCCACTTCCAGAAAACACTTGGCGGGTGCCGGGAAAGGTGTCAGCAGGCGCCCTGGCGCCCACGAGCATCACATTGGGAGAGCCCCGGTCTCTTTGTTTGTAGAGATCCGAGGAGCCCCTGCTGAGCGACCACACCCACCCAGTGAGTTGCATTCGACTGCATATGTAGCGCTACAGGTTTGCTCTGAAGCTGCAGATGGTTTTGTAATATCACTTGTTCCACAGTCAGACGGCAACTATAGCCCAATAATAAACAGCGCAATGAGGAAGAACAAGAAGAGATTGGATTTATATCCCGCCCTTCACTCACTTGGGAGTCTCAGAGCGGCTTGCAGTCTCCTTTCCCTTCCTCTCCCCACAACAGACACCCTGTGAGGTAGGTGGGGCTGAGAGAGCTCTGAGAGAACTGCTTTTGAGAGAACAGTGACTGACCCAAGGTCACCCAGCTGGCTGCCTGAATTATTTCATGAACTATTTCGCCCAGGTGCCTACCTTTCAATTTAGCGCGAACCACGTTTGCGGTTTTCCTGATTTCTTTGTTCAGTTCTTCAAGTTCATCCTTTGTTTCTGAAGAGGCATTTGAGAGACGTATCTTTTAGTGCGGTTTGCTATCAACGATGCCTTTGGTTTGCAACAGCCTTATAAATACCTTTTTTTAAAAAAAAAAAACTCACACAGAATGTCAGGAGAACAGCCTAAACTACCAAGGCATACGCATGAAACTGTCTTATATTGATTCAAGGTCAGTAGTGTCTTCTCAGACTGGCTGCAGCTCTCCAAGGTATCAGGCAGAGCTCTTTCACATCACCTGATCATTTTCACTGGAGATGCCGGGGAGAGAACCTGGAACCTTCTGCGTGCCAAACCTGATGCTCTAACCACTGAGCTGTGGAGCAGTGATGTTTTTAGCTGAAGAGTCATGGTCCCTGCAGGTCCTCAGCTACTAGAATCAGAAAGCCTCGAACCAAAGACAATTTCATTTAAGGTCTTTGTACATTGCTCTGCCTATGTCTTTCACACATTTTCACCCCACTCTTTCTCCAAAGGGCTCAGGACGACATACATCCCCCCCCCCCCCGTTTTATCTCACAACAGTGTGGAGCAGGCCAGGGAAAGTGACCAGACCAAGGTTACACAATGAGCTTCAGGGCTGAGTAAAGATTTGAACACAGGCCTCCCTAATCTTGGGAAAGAAACCAAAGTGATGAAGATCACAGACCCCCCGAAATGCAGGCTTGTGCGGTCTCTATTTGCCTGTGGGCCGTGCACAGACAGGATAAGGGTTTTTAACCCTTCAGCCACCACTTGGTTTTACTAACAGAAGCCAGACTTCCTGGTTTGTTGTTAGCATTTAAAAGGAGGGAAAGATCTCTTTTTGAAGAACAGGTCTTTCCCCTTAAAACTCTTACCAGCGGAGTCAGGGAATCAGTTCCAGTTATCAAAACCAAGCAGAGGTTCAAGGGTTAAACATCCTCCTTCGTTTCTTCCTTCCTTCCTTCCCAATTTATATCCCACCCTCCCCCTCAAGCGGGCTCAGGGCGGCTTTACGACATGTCATAAAACCATAAACAATAGAGCAATTAAAACACTAATTGAAGCAGGATTAAGATTAAATAATTTTTAAAAGCACCTATGCATAATGGCAGCTCGGTGGTTAGTTCCAATTCCAGAATACGCTGAGCTCATGTCAGGAGGGGCGGTGGATCAGTCTGAGGGAATTAAAGTACCGCACCTGGCGCCCGTGGGGTGAGTGGCTTCCTGGAGTGCTTGATGCAGGCCCCCAAGGCATGGCCCCAAGGCAAATGGAGGCTGTACAAGTCTGAGCTCTCGGCCCAACGCTCTGACCGCCACCCCATTTTGGCTCTGCATATTTCCGGGAGTGTGCGCAAGTGCAAAACAAAGTCCCAAAACACAGACTGCCAACAGTAAAACAAAAAGACGACAAAAGAGGGTATAAAACAAGCGTCATGCAACCCTGCCACTGTTCCAGGCTCAGTAATTAAGAAAGCGGTATATGCAGCCACCTGCCAGTTACAGAGAAGCAACTATTATTAGCCACAGAAGTGGAAAGGTGGTCTTCCAGAAAGCCCCCGAGCCATATTGGGGAGGGGCCGGGACTCAGTGGTAGAGCACCAGCTCTGCATCTGAAAGGCCTCAAGTTCAGTCTTCGGCAATGTCAAATCTCTGGGCTCAATTCAAAGTGCTGGGTCTTACCTTTGAGGGGCCAGGGTACCTGAAGGACTGTCTCCTCCCCTACTATCCAGCCCACCAGTTAAGACCTGCCTCTCAAGCTGTGCCCTCCGTGCCCCTGCCTTCAGAGGGGAGGCAGGTGGTGACTAGAGACAGGGCATTTTCAGTGGTGGCACCTCAGCGGTGGAAGGCCTTTTCCCCTTGAGGCTTGTAAGTACACCAACCCCCTGTCCATCAGGAGGGGTTGTTTCAACCTTCAATGGACCCCACAAGGGTGCCCCAGGAGTCCAGATACCAAGCAGCTTGAAATAAGTGGACACAAACACGGAAGCCAGGACTGGCAAGACATGACCCTGGAAAGCACATGAGATCTTGCCTTGACGGCTGCGACTACCCACCCCAACATCTGCATACGCCAGACAATGGATGCGCCTTACCCCAGAGTTACTTCTTTCAATCTCAGTCGCTAGTCCCACCAATCTGATCTCATCTTCCCGTCTCACATTAGCTTGATGGTGAAAAGTCTCGACTTTTACTTCTTTCCCACACCCCAAGACCGGGCGGTTCATCAAGCAGAATGGTTTTAGTTTTCATTAAACTAGCAATCCGTTAGTCTTTCAAACCCCGGAAAACTAATCAGGAACAGAGCCCCAAATCTCCTTCCCATGCAGAAGAAATCCCTGGCCTCATTTGTCCGTTCCTGGGAACTCTATACAGGGTTTCCAAGCTACACTGTTCCAGCCCTGATTAATCCCATCATGCCCCTAAGTAATCTCATCAATTCTTTGTTCTGAGGGACCCTGCGCCTTAGCGAGCCCTCTGGACACATTTTTGGGTATAGAAATAGCCCTCCCAGCTCTGTCTCGGTGTCTGTCCGGGCACTCTACTGGCAGGTCACCCTCAAATTCGTTTGGGCCATTTGACATCTTTCCAGTCTCTGCTCCATGGACTCCTGATCTCCAGGATAGGTAAAGTATATTCCCCCAACACCACTAATGTGTGTACGATTTAACGTGTGCCTTATTTCTGTATGTGTGCATTTTATTAAGATTTCCTTCTCTTTAACAAAAACAGCCCTTTTGGTTGAGCAACTGTTTGGTTATTAAGAGTTCTCATAAAGGGAAAGATCCCCGTAAAAATCGATAGGAGGATCTCCACTATTACCCCACCTCTCGCTGCGGCCTACCGTTTGACTAATTTCCCCCAGAAACTGAAGCCAGCGATGTCAAAGCTGGTAGGGGTAACAGGCTCCCCTGCCACCTATTTTACTTTCTTTTAGGCGCTGGGCCAAAACATCTTTTTACCCGGCCTTTAATTAGGGCCTTTAATTAGGCGCTGGGCCAAAACATCTTTTTACCCGGCCTACCAAGCTTTTCAAATGGTCTGCTTCTGCCAGTTTGGTGTAGTGGTTAAGTGCGCGGATTCTAATCTGGGAGAACCGAGTTTGATTCCCCACTCCTCCACTTGCACCTGCTGGTGTGACCTTGGGCAAGCCATAGCTCTGGCACAGCTGTTCTTGAAAAAGAGCAGTTTCTGTCAGAGCTCTCTCAGCCCCACCTACCTCACAGCGTGTCTGCTGTGGGGAGGGGAAGGGAAAGGAGTTTGTAAGCCGCTCTGAGACTCCCCTTGGGTAGTGAAGGGCAGGGTATAAATCCAATCTCTTCTTCTTCTTCTGTTTTATGGATAGTTTTTATGCTGCTGATGTCCAGTGACTTGTTATTAATGGCTTCTTTTTATATTATTACCTTGTTTTCATTGTAAGCTGCCTCACGCAGGACTTTGAAGAGGCAGTATAGAGACAGCCAGAATAAACAGATAAATCATCTTGAACAGCAAGGATAAGAAAAGACCTCAGCCGCTGTCAATTAGGACAGATAATAAACAGCTGGGTGGACCCACGGTCTAACTTTTTATCAGGCCATTTCATACATTCTTATGGCATTCAGTTAGCCTCCTGATTTGCAAATCCCACCTCAAGAGCCTGTACAAGCCTATGGAAAAGCAGGAATGTCAAAGAAGCTTAATTAGGGGAGTGGTCAGTGACACAGTTAAATGGGTAATCTATTTATTTATTTATTAGATTTATACTCCGCCCTCCCTGCCGGGGCAGGCTCAGGGCAGGTAGCTTTTGCCCAGACCCTGTTTTACCCAAGCCCTGTGTTTCCAAAAATTAAAAGGAAAAGCCAGGAAGTAATAATACTTTGCACATGGCCCAAATAGGGCCAACTCCAGGTTGGAGAATTCATGGAGATTCAAAGGTGGTGCCTGGATCAGATGAGGTTTCGGGAGGGACCTCAGCGGGGTATAACGCTATATAGTCCACCCATCAAAGCTGCCATTTCCTCCAGGGGAACTGACCTCTGTAGTACGGAGATCATTTGTCAATCTGGGAGATTTCCAGGCACCACCTGGAGGATGGCAACTCTAGGTGGAAACAAGCCCTGAACCAATCTAATAAACAGTGTTTACGAGGTCACTGCGCCACATTTCATTACCAATTAAGTCAGGCTAGAAGTCCTAGGAGTTGATGTGGAATCAACTTACACATCGCTCATACACACGCACCCCCCTCAAAAGCATGCTTCAGATTCACAGTTTCTGGTAAAACAATGCTCTCTATATTTGAGCTTCCTTTATTGAATCTTTGCTTCTTCTTCTTCTTCTTTTTTTGCTTTTTCTCTCCCTCACTCCAGCCAGACTACTGTACCAAGCACGGCTTCACTATTCCAACACTGTACGTACTGTACAATACTTAGTTCACTCTATACATGAAACTAAGAACTAAAATTAGCTCCTGATCCCAACTATTCATGAAAACTAGGAGTGTGCTGCTAAGGGGCACTCCACTCAAGCCAAGGCACAACGCTTTCAAACAGGCAGATGTCCTGCTTTTAATCTGGAAGTAAACCTCATCAGTTTCAACAATTTCCATGTAAAAATGTATCAGACCGTAGCCTCAGACAGCCGCTGACAATGTAGGAATCAGTGCACCAAATTCTAGCGTTTTGACTTACCTGGGCCCTAGATTGGGCTAGAAGGGCCTGATCTGAAAATGCACTGTGGCATCAATTCATTTATTATTTAGAAATAATGGTCAGACAGGAGGACAAAGGACTGACCACTCCGTGGACATAACAAAAGACGCCATGCCTTTAGGTATATTATCATTCTATGGCAGGCCACTGTAGGGAGTCACTATAGTTTCCAACTTCTAGGTGGAGCGCTACAGAGATCAATCCCCTTGGAGAAAATGGCCACTTTGGAGGGTAGACTCTGTGGCGTTATGCCCTGCTGAGGTCCCCCTCCTCCCCAACCTCCCTAGGTTCCACCTCCAGATCTCCAGGAATTTCCTAACCCAGAGGTGGCAAACCTAGCTGACACAAGATCATTAAGTTGGTTCTGGTGAGCCAGTTCCACAACCAGTAGCACTGCCTGGCTCCAGAGGCATTCCAGTGAGGCCTCTTCAGCCAGCCAAAGTCCCAATGAAAGTAAACAAGCTAGCATAAATGAAGAGGTGGGCAACAATAGGAGGCCGCTTTGGCCCGTGTGCCCAGCTTGTAAGCCTTGGGGATGGGGGGGTGTCATCTGATTGGCCACTGCGTGAAATAGGATGCTGTGCTAGAGGAACCATTGGTCTGATCCAGCATGGCTGCACTAATGTTCTTACAAATGCTTTACAACTGGTTTTGGTGACTGCACATCAACTGACCTTCAGCCAGCCCATCAGGCAACCAAAGCAACAGTTTAAACATAACCTTTTTACCGTTTTACTGTTCTTCAAGAATAGTTTGCAAGGATCTCTCTAGAGAAACATGCCCCCCAATCACATTACGCCGGACTAAAAGCAAGGCCAAGTCCCCAGCATCCTGTCCATGAATCATTCTGACAAATACTATAGAAAAAAAAACCCCAAAACAAAACAACAAAGCTCTGGAGATGCGACGGTCCTATGAAGCAGAGGCCCCTGTGATTCCAGCCGGGCAAAAAGGACACAGGGGAACGTACTTCTGACTTGCGTCGCACTGATTGGTGCAGAAAGAGATGGCACCGAGCCTCATGAACACATGAATCTCCCTTAGATTGAATCAGACCTTTGGTCCATCAAGATCAGTATTCTCTACTCAGATTGGGCAGCCAGGGTGTGTCAGGCTGAAGTCTTTCATTTCACCTACTACCTGGTCCTTCTAACTAGAGATGCCGGGGACTGACCCGGGGGCCTTCTGTATGCCAAGCAGAGACTCTACCACTGAGTCACAGCCTCCTAGTCCGATCAAGGGATGAGGTAAAAGCAGTACTTGCAGCCTCCTGTCAGGAGCCTGTCCTTGCACTTAGGGTACATATAGTAGGGAAACTAGAAATCGACCATCAGATCTTAAATTTCTATAAGTAGCAGATACTCCTTGGGATAGGGTTGCCAAGTTTGGGTTGGAAAATACCTGGAGGCTTTGAGGGTGGAGCCTGGAGAGGGCAGGGTTTGGGGAGCGGAGGGGCCTCAGCATGGTACAATGCCACAGAGTCCATCCTTCGAAGCAGCCATTTTCTCCAGGGGAGCGGATCTCTGTCAGCCGGAGATCAGTTGTGAAAGCAGGAGCTCCCCAGGCCCCACCTGGAGGTTGGCAAGCCAAATCTGGATCAAGACCATGGGGCAAAGATTTCCTTCACTCATTTCCTGATGTAAAGTCATCCCCCGGCCCCGTGGGAATGGATATACTAGGGGAGACAGCACCTTGGTGGCCTGATTTACATGAAGGAGAAAAAAAGGAGAAAACTCCTCCTTTCCCCTGCACTGAGGGCCCGATCCATGTCGAAGTTCTCCAGGCCTATCTGCAGTTGTTCACATGTCTATCATCACATGAGCTTCATCCCTTAACCTGTCAACTCGGTAGTCACTATACTTGCTCACATTCATTCAAGGCAAAGAGCTGTGCATTTGCATAAAGAGGAAATGCTTACTGTCTTTAAGATTTGTGGCAGAAAGGATAATGCTGTGCTTCTTCTTCACTTCTTCCACAATGTCTGCTATTTTCGTAATGTGCTTTCTGACTTCTTCAACCTCGGAGACGAAGGGGGGGGGGAGAGAAAGGGGGTCATGGAGATAATTATTATTTTATTTATGTTTCACTTCATTTATACCCTGCTTTTCTCTCCAGTGAGAGCCAGCGTGGTGTAGGGGTTGCGAGCCTTGGACTGTAATCCGGAGAAGCGGGTTTGATTCCCCACTCCTCCTCCTCATGAGGCCTGCTGGGGGACCTTGGGCCAGTCACAGTTCTCTCAGAACTCTCTCAGCCCCACCTGCCTCACAAGGTGCCTGTTCTAGGGAGAGGAAGGGAATGTGACTGTAAGCCACTTTGAAACTCCTTAAGGTAGAGAAAAGTGGGGTATAAAAAGCAACTTCTTCAAAGGGGACACAAAGCAGCTTACACCATTTCCCTCTCCTCCATTTTATCTTCACAACAACCCAGTGAAGTAGGTTATGCTGAGGGTGACTGGCCCAAGGTCACCCAGGAAGTTTCCACTGCAGAATGCAGATTCATACCTGGATCTGCCAGATCCTAGTACGACACTCTTAATCACGACACCACGCTAGTCGACCGAACACCTTTACTTCCAACATTAACTTAGGAATGTCACGATGCGGCTCACTGAAGTCAGCAGTGGGTTCCTGAGGCACGCTTTCCTTTCGCCACATTATTCTGAATTTTAAAACCATTATTTTAAATTATTTAGATATTGAAACGCTGCTCGTCGATACCGACTTTCAGAGGAGCAACAGAACAAGCTTTGGTTACAGAGTAATACAGACACGTGTGCTGTTATGAGGCAAACGAATCAATACCCAGAAGCCCGGATCTATCCATTGCTCATATGGAGGGTACTTTTTTTTAGACAAAAGCTGCTTTCAGCACAGCTGCTGTTCTGACCCCCAAGCATGAGAATACCCTTAAGGAAGGAACTACTGCATCTCAGAGCCCTGCAAGAGAAGTTGCTCCTTGGAGGATGCAAAGGCAAGGAACAGTTCCACAAGCAGCTCTATGGTCTGTTCAAGCTGAGCACCAGGATTCTGGAAGATAAGAGAGATTGACACAGCAGGATATCTTTAACGTGGTCAAACTGTTGCTCTGGTTTCCATGGATGTGAAAACGACTGCTTGTGGCAGCTTAAGACAATTCACAATCACAGCCCTTTTTCTGGGTCAAAGTTCCTTACTTGGATAGTATCTGAAGAAGTGTGCACGCCCACGAAAGCTGACGCCTTCCACTCCCCACAACAGGGCCCTTGTGAGGTACGTGGGGCTGAGAGAATTGTGAGAGCAGAACAGTGATTGGCCCGAGGTCACCCAGCAGGCTTCCCGTGGAGGGGGAGTGGGGAATCAAGCCCAGTTCTCCAGATTAGAGCCTGCTGCTCTTAACCATCACGCTATGCTGGCTTTCAGAGAGGCGAGATGATGTGTTCTCAGTGTCCCTTTGAAAAGACTGTCTCTGGACACTGGAAATCCTAAGTGGATGAGGACCAAGGCATCTGAATCAGCCTAGATTTTTTGACTCACCCTTTCACAAAAGATCATACATGGTTCTCTCCTCCCTTTTATCCTCACAATAACCCCGTGAGGGAGGTTAGGCAGAGAAAGAGAGAGAATGGATCAAGCTCGTCCAGGGAGCATTGTGACCCGGACATCTTGTTCGTCAGTAAGGTGGTACCGGACTTGGATCTAGCACTTCTAAAGGTGCTGGCACCAGTGGCACAAAACACAACTCAGCTGGGCTGCATGTTTGGACCTTGGATATAAACCAATTTAATCATTAAGGAACCGTGAAGCTGTAGATCTGAGAGCACTCTAAATGGTCTTATAAACTATTCCCAAGACCAGTTTTCAAAGCATTTCTGGGATAGAGGCGTATGTGTAGACCAGGGGTGGCCAACCTGTGGCTCGGGAGCCACACGCGGCTCTTTCACACATATTGTGCGGCTCCTGGCAGGGCGGCTGGGGAAGCAAAGGGGAGGCATGCTTTTTCTCTCTTTCTCCCTTCCTTCCTTCCCTCCTCCCTCCCATCTATTTGCTTTCCTAGTTTCTCTCTCTCTCTTTCTTTCCACTTCTTTAATTCTTTCTTTCCATCTCTCTCTTTTTCTCTCTCTCTCTCTCAATATCATTAGCAAACAAGTAATATCATTATCAATAACCGGTTTTCCTTGTTTGTTTTTATTTTTGGCAGTCCCATTTAACGTTAATAAAAAGCAAATTTGCATATTTTTAAAAATAAAAACGTGTGTGTGATATTTGTTCCTGTCTTGCGGCTCTCAGACATCTGACGTTTATTCTATGTGGCTCTTACGTTAAGCAAGGTTGGCCACCCCTGGTGTAGACAGTCATGGCCATTAAACATGCCCTTTTCAGTGACCCTACTCTATATTAGAAAGACCTTCATCTGAAAGACAAAACTGCTTCTGAAATAGACACAGAAGTGGCAAGAAGCGAAGCAGGAGTTATAATACTTAGGCTTCAGGACAGACGTAAGGAAGTACCTCTTTACACAATGCGTGGTTAAAATGTGGAATTCACTGCCAGAGGAGGTAGTGCTGGTCACAGGCATAGACAGCTTTAAAAGGGGGTTAGACAGATAAACGGAGGATAGGTCCATCAGTGGCTACTAGCCATGGTGACTAAGGGAACCTTCATGTTCAGAGGCAGTCAACTCTGAATCCCAGGGCCAGGAGGCAACATCAGGAGAAGGCCTCGACCTCTATGCCCTGCTGCTGGCCGTCCAGAGCAACTGACTGGCCCCTGGATGAGACAGGATGCTGGACTAGACGGACCACTGGTCTGATCCAGCATGGCTTTTCTTAGGCTGCCTCTTGAAGATATTTTACCTGCTGGAAGAAGTCCTCCATGTAATGGTCACTTTCAACGACAACCGAAGCTTCCCCATCTTCATTTTGTGTACACTAGAAAAATAATTTTAAAAGTTACATAATTTGAACATGTCCATTTAGCGAGGCTAATGCATTTCAACCTTAACATAAAGGGCACGTGCGTAATTAAACAAGTAGTAGACTTAAGCACGGGACTTTTCATAGCTGTGATCTATTCCTCCATAACAACCTGCTCTGTATTCCTCTATAACAACCTGCTTTATTTGTTAACGCTGAAATTCAAAATAGGGGTTGATGCACACAGGTAAGCTTCAAGTTAACGACTAAATTCAACACATTTCCCCTCCCCTCCCATCAGGATAAATGTCTGGCTTTTCCTCCCCTTATTACCATCATGACTCATTGGAAAGATGTAACAAACAGGCTTTTGGTGCATTAATAGACACAGGGGAACACACACACGCATCAGGAACTTTCCTATGCAATCTTATGAGACTAGCCCTGAGGAAATGTTTAATTGGGAAAACACTTCCCAGTTCTGTAGTTAAGTGCTCAGCATTCGTACAGGAACAGCTATTCTGATTTTACCTCTTTTTTGCTTGGCAAGGCGAAGAACACTTTTAAAATATTAATGGGGAAAGAACCCTTATCATGGCACAGTCACTCCACAGAACTGATTGCCTGTACCCAAGGACTGATTAGGATGTGAGAAACAAAAGTGGAAAATATAATAAATAATAAATCCACCCGTACCCAAGCCACAGGGTGCAAGAAACGTGAGTTGGGAACACAATTAAGAAATAAAACATAAATCCACCCATTCTATCTTAGAAGGTAAACCCAGTAACTTCCGTGGAAATTAGTCCCAAATATACAAAAAGTACCTTAACCAAGCAATATTTCAATACTCTCCAGAAGCATCCCATACATGTATACCTTATAATTTAAAGAAGCCCTTCCAAATAAAATCCTACCCAGTGCATACAATATTTTCAGCATAATATTATTTAACTGAAATACAGTTGCCCAAAAAAAGGAGGGGGGGGGGACTAAACCAACCAAGCAAAAACCTCCAAAGGAAGTTTAGAAAACTTATTGAGGGCCAAAAGTTAAAAATAGAATTAAATATAGACAAAAGAGTGTTCATTTCAAAGATATATAAAAACTTAGTAGGGGCCCAAATAAAGTCTCATAAAATGTTAAAATGACAAATGCACAAAAAAGAACAGTGTATAACCTGACACGTTTCGGCTCACAAGAGCCTTCTTCAGAGGTCAACTAGTACAAAGTTCAAAATACAACAAGCAACAGAGTCTTTGTAACACAGGTAAGGCAATAAATAACAATAATATAGGACCAAGGATATATGGAATTCAATGACACACCAAAAGATTTCTATTTGTGGCCACAAATATATCTGGCCTTATGGCAGAAGTAGTTGTATATACTGGAAATAATACCAGTACCAATATGTACAAAATGAAGTACTTATTTGATGAGCAAACATGCTGCGAAGAACTAATACAAACAGCCAGTGGGTACCCATTATATACAGAACTGCACAAATAAAAACAATAAGGTACCCTGAAGTCAGAAAAAAGTATTTCATAAAAATCTGGAATACCAATTACTCAAAAGTTGACAAATGCAGATTAGGACAATGCAGACTGAGATATTTAGCACTCCTTTGGCAAAATATAAAATGGGGTGGGGGTGGAGATGGGTACACATTTGACGCTTGCTAAATTTACATCTTATCCTTAGACAAAATAAAATTAAAAAATACTTGCTGGTAATGTTTCAGCGTTAAGGGATTTTGCAAAACAATAGAGATTTTCTTCAAAAAGTCTTAATGCTTCTAAGCAGCACAGTCTTAAATGTTTCCTGAACCAGCAAACAAAGAAGTTAAGGGTATACAGGGCACAAGGAGATAAGTTAAACTGTGTCACACTATTTAGAAAATAACTTTGGTCTGTCTAGCCTAGCTTGCTTTTTGCTCTTCAATATACTGGCCAGAGATCCTAGTCTTCCCAGATCCTGATCTGACCTATGCTAAATAATTCCACTTCAATCCACTTCAGCGACCATTTGTAAGTTGGTTTTGACATTTTACACATCAAAATCCAGTTGCAAAGCACACTGAAAGTGGATTGAATATGTGTGTGTGTGTGTGTGTGTGTGTGTGTGTGTGTGTGAAAGTGCCCTCTCTGACCACTATACCACACTGGCTTTAGTGCATGTTAATGCTCTACAACACTGTTCCAAAGCCATCATTTTACATCTTTTCATGCATTTTGCCTTTGCAGAGCATCTCAGCTACTGCCAAGACTCATCTTTATCTCATTTCCCCTCCTTTGGAAGAAAACAGTATTGTTTTTTTTTTCTCATGACAAAACCATTGCTATTGTTTTTTAAAAATCACCCTCAAAACCTCCCTTCCCCTTAAGCGTCTTTGTTTCTTCAGGAAGAGATAAGAACGAAAGGAAGGAAATATATATTATTTTACTCACACGTGTTTCTCTACCAGTTGTCAAATGTTAAAATGCAGAAAAATGGACTCTACTGTTCACATGGGGAAAAAAATGTAAACACACAGAGACATGTGAAACGAAACTCACTTGTAACAGAGATTCTGACACAACAGATTCAAATAAGAGAGAGCAATTCTTACTCCTTGGGGCCAAATTGGGCATACACTGGAACTTGCAACAGGGTTGCCAACCTCCAGGTGGCAGCCGGAGATCTCCCACTATTACAATTGATCTCCAGATGACCAAGAGCAGTTCCCCTGGAGAAAATGACTGCTTTGGAGGATGGACTCAATGGCATTATACCCTACTGAGGCTGAACCCTGCCCTTCCCAGCCTCCACCCCCAAAACGCCACTATTTCCCAACTCAGAGCTGACAGCAGGCTTCCTCAGGAGGTGGTGGGCTCTCCTTCTTTGGGGGTTTTCAAACAGAGGCCAGATGGCCATCTGCAGCAATGCTGATTCTGTGAACTTAGGCAGATCATGAGAGGGAGGGCAGGAAGTGTTGCATCCGTGCTTAGTTCTTGTGGCCCTTCTTACAAGCCCAGGGAAATGCTGATCCTGACCCTTTGGGGTCAGGAAGCAATTTTTCTCCAGGCCAATTTGACTGGAGATCCTGGAGGTTTTTTTGTCATCTTCTGGGCATGAAACATCAGTCACTGGGGGGGGTGGAGGTGGCAGGGAGGTATTTGTGAATTTCCTGCATTGCGCATGGGGTTGGACTAGATGACCCTGGAGGGTCCAACTCTTATGATTCTGATTCTAACCATGGTGATTTTTTTCATTTTCTTAGGTGCACATGGCCTGGATTGAGACTGCAGCACACGGGGGCAGAGTTTTTAAGTGTCTCCATTCATGACATCTTCCTGACACAAAGCTTATCCAGAGTACCCCCAAGGTGAAGTGTGACTCCCTGGGGAAACAGTGCAGGGAAATTGGCTTAAAAACCCCTCCCTGCATGCACCTGGAAACTAGGCGTTAAAAAAAAATGCCTGGAAGCTCCAACTAGAGATATAAGACTTTCAGACGTTCTGAAGCCATGGGAAAAAACCTTTTGGCCCATTTTTCCCTAGGGGGGGAAATGGAAACATTCGCAAAAATTGAAATACATCCAATGTTTGGTGTCTCATCAATCCTAAACTAATTTTTATTGCTTTAACAACATAAAATGCATCACTTAAATCTTACTTAGCATATAAAATTGCAATGTTTGAAATATATTTATGGAATTTAAACTTATAAATGCCTTTGTTTTCTACAAGCAAAACTACAAATATATGCAGTGCTTTGGGGGGGGGGGGGAGCACAATGATGCATCCAATGCTACCTTAGCCAATATACCTTAGATTTTGCTATCTGAAAAGCAGAAAACGTAGGAGTTAAAAAAAGAAAACCCAAGCTTTGTGTTAAATAACATAAAATATATTATTTGGTCAGAAAAATAGGTCACACAAAGAGGCAATAATAATATCTTCACAGCTAGTTGCAGTTCCACTTAGCTGCTGTCTTCTTCCTTCTGAAGCTACTGGTTAGACCGTTAGAGAGAGCTCAGCTCTCAATGAAACTTTCAGAGTTTTCTTCTGAGGCTTTGGTGCTTTTTTCTGCCTCACCTCATTCTGATCTTTTTTCCCCTCCAGCAAGGTAGGGCAATGAGCTACTTAATACCCAGTCTGTGGGTATACGTGCCATAGTGGTTTGAGGAACAGGTAAAAAGGTCAACCACAAGATAACAGCCAGGTCAAAAGAGCCACAGAAGCAATGAAAGCCTTGTGTGCCACCCTCATGAAGATCAGGTATTCTTCTATGCAGAAATTAGGGTCTGCCAGCTCCAGGTTGGGAAATACCTGGAGATTTTGGGGGTGGAGCCTGAGGAGGGTGGGGTTTGCAGAGGGACTTCAGCAGGGTATTATGACGTAGAGTCCACCTTCCAAAGCAGCCATTTTCTCCAGGTGAACTGATCTCTGATCAGTTGTGATCCCAGGAGACCTCCAGTCACCATCTGAAGGTTGGCACAATGGCACCCCTAGCAGAAATGCACACTGGATCTATGAGCTGTACACATCTACAGCACGCCAACTGTGTCTTTAAAGTCACTTCATTCATTCTAAAAGAGTCCATAGGAGGTTTTTCAGTACTCCCCCAAAGTTCCAATTTTTCCACTGGAAATAAAAAAGGCCTTGAAAAAAACAGGAAAAAACTGTCATCCCGTCCCAATTTTCTCAGGCCTTCACATCTTAGCTCCAAACACAGAACTCCCTGTGTATATCCAGTGTATCCCACAGTTGCTTTGTTCTTCAAACAGCAGAGGTGCCGGACAACCTGCATTGGGACAATACTGCTTCAGACCTAGAAATGGGGACTCAAATGATGCAACACCTCTCCATACCAAAAAAACATTAGATGCCAGAGACAAAGGTTGCAGCTTAGCTTTTTCCCTGATTCTTTGTCAGAGAGTGCGCTTCTTTTTTTTTAAATGGGGACACATCCTACCCCATAAACCGTCAACCACAGTCCAAAGGGGTACAGTTTGCCATTTAAACTGCGCTTTGGAAGAACCAGACCCAAGTGAGACAAGAACAGGACCTCCATGGAGCCATTTCAAGAGGGGGAAATGGAGCAAGGACCAAAGCTTAAATCCCTCTTTCTACAATCCTGATCCATGCACCTGGTTTTCTATAAGAATACAGACGCACACAATTGGAGATCATTTATGTACTTCTCAGCATCTTGGTGCCGTTGGGCTGACTTGTAGATGGAATCATAATTCATCTCGGATCTCAGCAGCTTTAGGAAAGCCCCAAGTCTGGCAGGGCTGGCTATGCCTCCTAGAACAAGAAAGGCAGGAAAGAGCCTGTGGCAGCTTAGAGATTTTTTTCTCCATTTCGAGATTTAGTTCAAAGGGCCATTCACTAGGCAATCCTCTCGCTGACCTTTCCGCGAAACCAGCTATGTTCCCACTAAAATATATAATAATGCAGTGTTAGTGCTTTACAAAGAGAGACAGACCCTGCCCAAAGAGTTTAATATCTGCATTTTGACCATGGGCAGGGAGAAAAATGAGAGATGGGAGAAAGGCAGGGTTGCCAGCCTCCAGGTGGTAGAAAACACAAAAACTGAGGGTCACAGCATTAGGATGATACACAACAATATATAGCACTGTGTATAATAGATGTATGTTCAAAGTAGTTAAACGCTGTGCCTTTTCTTATTCTTTTTTATTTTTCTATACTGTTATATAAACTGGTGTCAAATGTTATCAAAAAATAGGTTTTACCCATACAAAACATCAAAGTACAGGTTTGCGTTCTGTTCAAATATCCAGACAGCAACTTCTCACCTCCCAGAATTAGTTGAAGCTCCAGGCTACAGAGATCAGTTCCCCTGGGAGAAAATGGCTGCTTTGGAGGGTGGAGTGTACAACTTTATGCCCTGCTAAGGTCCCTCCCCTTCCACAGGCTCCACCCCCTAAAAATTTCCTAACCCAGAACTGGCAACCCTGGCAGGGAGGGTGGAGTTGAGAGCAACAGGTTATGAATGAGCACAGAGGCACATATGTAGGCTGCACTTTGGTTGGGGGTGAAGGCCTCAGGAGCTAAAGCAGCAGAAATATCTGTGTGCTGAAAGACTCCCATTGTAGGTGCTTGTCAAAGAAGGCTGGGGAGGGGTTTGAAGACCTCCTTTATTGGCTGCAGCCATCCACTTCGCTCCCAAGGTCAGAGTCATGTAGAGAAGCCCTCGGCAGAAGATCTTAATGTGCAAGCAGGCAGTCCCTAAGATCCTCAGCAATCTTTCAAGCATCTTTGTAAGGTAAACCATAATTACTGCCATCAATGCAATGGGGGGGGGCTCTTCTCATGTATTGCATTCCTTAGTGGATAGGTTCAGGTGGGTAGTTGTGTTCGTTTGAAGCAACAGAAACAAGTTTGAGAAGCCTGCATGCGCACGAAAGTGTATACCCTGAATTAAACTTTGTTGGTCTTAAAGGTGCCACTGGAAGCAAACCTCCTTAGTGAGTTGATAGCAAACAGAAGGGTAGAACAGAATTAGGCACAGTCCCTCCATCGTTACATTCAATATGGATACAGGTATGGCTGCCATATGGTTCACCTGACTGGGTTTTTGCTTAGAATCTGGACAGCGTCAATTTGCTCCTAAAATTATTGTCCTGTACTTTCTGTTTTTGTATTTCCCTTTTTAACAGTTATCGGCATCGCAGACTCAGAGACAGGTTGTAAAGAGCATAGACAGTATTCCCTTTACACGTTATTCTAGCCAGATGGCAGCCCATCCTGATCCTCACTTCCTGTTTTCTTTCCTGCAGGTCATCCCAGAACCTACCATAGAGGCCGCAGCCCAGTACAGATTGGATGCTACTGTCTGAATTGTTCTTAGGTTTCCCT
The DNA here is from genome assembly GCA_029233225.1 of Lepidodactylus listeri. Taxonomy (NCBI): domain Eukaryota; kingdom Metazoa; phylum Chordata; class Lepidosauria; order Squamata; family Gekkonidae; genus Lepidodactylus; species Lepidodactylus listeri. Next base: position 11,248,956 of record JARCFY010000013.1, read on the forward strand.
CATGCCAAGCCAAGCCCGTAGATATAGTCCACGGCAGCTGCACACGTGCAGCCTGATCAGAAATCCAGATCATCCGTCCACCAAACCGACCCGTCTTGTTTATCACCTCAGGTTGTGATAAACTCAACCGGCTCAACATGAAATTTAGTGTGACCACAAACCCTCAGATAAGGAAGGCTTGTTATTAGGGCCCTCATCCTACCCCTCTGTAAAGATAAAAGGCAAGCTTCATTATCCTTTTCTCACCACGCCCAAACAGCTATCAGATGTCTCTCTGCATCCACGGCCTGGCCAGCCGCTCACAGAACCCGTCGATTTCAATGGACCCATGTTCACCATATCGATTTCTGCAGCGGCTCGCTCCAGTTCTCCGAGTTAATGCAGAAAGCATCAAGTGTTGTCAATGCACCTCCTGCAGAACTTTGTCCCACCAGCTTTCACACTACATATCCTTTCCTGCTTAGGTTGAGCCCCCACATTGACCTGGCTATCCCATTCCATCCAAAACAATAAGCCTTCCATTCCCCTCTGTAGTAACAATTAAGGAACCAACTTGTGGTGTCCTCATGAAGTTCTCACCTTATGGGGTTTTCAAGGCAATTGATGAGCCTGTGCTGCAGCCCTAGTCTTCCATAGTGGGCCACCGTCCATGGCCAACCCTGCTAAGCAGCCAAACTCTGACAAATTCAGGGGAGTCTGTGCTATTTAGGTTGCTACATTTCCTACTCTACAATTCAATATTATTAGCAATATCTGTTGCCCAGAGCCACCTAGAGAACTCAGGACCAAGGTGATATTTGAATCAGAGACTTCTAGTTTCACCGCTCAGACATCATACCCTAGCTTAAGCCATGGACCACACACAACTTGCTATATACCCATACGTTTGGTTCTGGCACAAATTTCGACCCTTCATCCCACGCAGTTCCCTATCCAAACAACCAGGTGCTACACATTGCTTCCAAGCCTCATCTCTCATGCTCGTCACACCACATTGTCCTGATCCATCATCTTATATTCCTGTCCACAGACACACCCTCTTAAGTTCTGCATACCTCCCCATAAAACTTCAAGTTACTGACCCCATCGTAAACAAGAAAGCCTTAAATCAGTAATCCCAAAACTATGTGACGGGAAGAAAAATTAAACAATTAAAGGCTCTGGTGAAGCCAAAATACCCCCAAGAAGGGGCTGCCTACTGTATCTCTGCTTGAATCACTGTTCTGGTCTTCAATCAACCGTTACTAGAAGCTGATAATTCTGTCACATATAGGCATCAGGTGTTATTCGACTGATCACTCCCATTGCAAAAAGGCAGCAGCATTACTCTCCCTCAGAGGATGACTGCTGCATCCCTGGATGAGTCACTCTTTCAGGCTTTCCTCCTCCTGATCAAGAGGCATGGCCGGAAGAATAGCTCGTGCAAACAATGCACAGGGGACAGGTTCTCCAGGGGCAGAAGACACTTACTTTTATAGGCTCTAAACATAAATCTTTCCAAAGGTAAGAGTGACCTATGCCTTTGGCTTTAATTAAGGGGGGAAACAAAGAAGCTGCTTTAGTTACTGGAAGTTTGGAAAATATTATCTTAAAGGGCAAGAGAATTATAAAGCATACTTTGAAAAAGACTGATATGACACATACTGGATACCGATTTACAACAAACATCCAAAATGCGGAGACTGTCAACAGTCACCAAGGACCATTGTGGGACAATATCCAGTTCTCAGACACACACAAGCTACCTTTATCTGTGTACAGATATACGCACACACAAGTATACCTAAACGTATACTGATGCACATTTTTACGAACACATCAGCCTTTTATTTACTCTTCCTACTTACAAACTGAATTTCTTTACTTTTCATATATACAACAATTAAGATTTCTCTCTCTCTGTAACACATCCACAAATTATATATAGACAAGTAAAACCAGATTCTCTGACACACACACATACTTATTTCCTGCTTTCAGGTAGGTCAACGGCCATGCTAGTGTGTAGTAGAAGCCCAAAATTTAAGACTCAAAACTCTCGTGACTCAAAGCTCACACCTGAAACAGTGAGCCTTGACTCCTTATATATCCTGGGAAAATCTGATGAGCCTTTAAGGTACTAGTGTACTCAAACTTTGTTCTATATACTTGCTGGTGTGTTTAGAAAAGCGTGTGTGTGTAGACAGAGAAATATCAATACAGATGGATGGACATGAGAGGCATGTGTATGTAGAACAGGTTTGCCATTAGCCTTCCTCTGCACAGCCTTCCCAAAAAAGGACTGATGTACAGGGACCTCCCAACTCCATATATGTACACAACTGCTGCTGAGTCACAACTGAGTTACGGTGACCCTGGCCAGGGACTTTCAAAGCACCTAATGGTGGTTTGCCATTACCCTTGCCTTTGTAGTGCCTTCCTTGGTGGTCTCCCATGCAAGTATTGATACAGAGGGACCTCCCAGCTCCATATATATATATATACACAAGTGCCATCAAGTCACAGCTGAGTTACGGTGACCCTGGCAAGGGACTTTCAAAGCACTTCATTGGTGGTCTGCCATTACCCTTCCTCCGCATAGCCTTCCTCGGTGCTCTCCCTTCCAATCCCACACCCCACTGTCTAAACCCGGGCATATCACACCACCACCAGAAAAGGCTTCCTTCACCAGCTGACCTGCGAAACTGAGACCCGTGTTCCCTCTAAGCTGAGTTTAGTGTGAGCTAGCTCCCAGTTCTTTAGCCTGCGGCTCACCCTTTTTAGTCTCCGCTCAGGAAGGATGGCTCCAGAGCCGCTCGCTCACTTGACTTGGACGCCAGCAGCTCACAAAGTAGAATCGTTGCTCACAGGACTCCACAGCTGAGAGGGCGCGTGGAGGGAGACCAGAATCTGTGTGCTGCATGCACAATCCCGCAGGCAGACAACAGCTCTGATTAGTACGTGGGCAAATGAAGCCAAATATATCTATCTATCTGTCCCTCATATACATACACTGCCTATGCACCCGCAAGGTATAAGAGAGAGAGAGAGAGAGAGCGAGAGCGAGCAGCGAGGGCCAGCGCTATCATGCTCCTCTCTAACCTCCTTCTCCCTCTCCCCCTGCATCCACACCCCTTGCACAAAAACAACAGCCAGATGACGACCTCAGAGCCGCTCTCGCAGCATCCTCCTCCTCCTCCTTCCCGAGCGGCAGCGGCGGCGGCGGCGACCTCCCTCTCTCCCCCCTCACCGCTGCTAGCTCGGACAAGCGGTCCTTCATCCCAGCGGAGCGGGGTCCGGCCCCCTCGCCCCCCGGTTCCCGGCTCTGCCCCAGCGGGGGCTTCTCCTCCTCCTCCTCCTCCTCCTCCTCCTCCTCCGGCCGCCCCTCCGGAGCGCCTCTCGGGCTGGACTCGGAGCCGCTTCGCCCTCCCTCGGCGGCGATGCCAGGGCAACCACCGCCTCTCCGCCGCCCTCGGCGCATGCGCCGCCTGACACGGCGGCCCGCCTCCGGTTAACCCTCTGGAACAGCTGGGGAGGCGAGAGGACCAGGGGGCGGGGCCGTATGCAGATCGCGAGGGCGGCGCTTATGCAGATTCGGCCTCGCTCCGCCGGAGGGTAGAGCGGCTGCGCGGCTGGCGGGAGGGGAGTGGGAGTTGGGAGGGCGCGTGCAAGGCTCTAGTCCTGTGGGAGGGTGGGTGTCGGGCTGAGGCTTACGGAGTCCGCGGGTCTAGCGCGCCTGGTCTCCCTGCCTCCCGCCCCCGCAGGGCAGTGGCTTCATCAGTAGCCTTAACGTCCTCCTAGGTCAAGGTGGACAAATTTAGAGTCCAATGCTCCCTCTAAGCTGTGGAGTCTTGTGAGCAAAAAAATCTAGTTTGTGAGCTACCAGCATTAAAGTTGTGAGCGACTGATCTGGCTGCTGCCTATATTAGTTCACTCTGGGGCTATCCTTCCTGAGCTGAGACCAAAATGTGTGAGCCAGAGGCTAAAAAACTGTGAGTTAGCTCACACTAACTCAGCTTAGAGGGAACACTGGTCCGGAGTGGGGCGTTTTAAGACCAGCAAAGGTTCATTCAGGGCATGAGCTCGCGTGCGCACGCACACTTCATCAGCTACATTAGAAAGGTGGGCAGTCGTGTTGGTCTGAAGCAACAGAACAAAGCTAGAGTCCGGTTATAAAGTACTGGCGTCAGAGACGGCTGGCAGTGAAATCAGCCCATCGTTTATTAGGCAGTTATGTCCTGTGCATGATTCTTGGTTTTGATTCCCCTGATGCGTGATGTTTTGGCTACGGACATGGCGACATGTCTAGGCATGTCCGTCTGTAATGGTAAGCGATACCAGCTGAGCTTCAGTCCCCAGAGAACAATAGACCCCAGGATCCTGATTGTCCCCCTATCAGAGGCCTAGGATATTCAAATGGTCCTATGATAGCCTCTGGTGGGAAACTAATCTCTGTTTACCCAATCCCCCACAAGGGGCGAGGTCAAGGTGTGGTTTACCTGTAAATATAAGCAGGCTCCCCTATCCCTTTCCCTCTTGTCCCACCGTGACCCGCAATGAACCACCATGCTGTATGCTTGTTTCTGCCCACCTAATAAAAGAGCTATGATTGAAATCGCTCCAACGGCCTCCTGAGTCCAGTACTCTTCGAGGTGGTAAAGATGAACATGCCAGACAGAGGCTCAGGGGTCTGCTTTCATACACACTTTAGCCGCACCCCTGGCCTCGCCCAACATACCTGATAGGGTCAGTTTCCCGTGGTTGTGAGCCAAAGGTCCCTCGGTGGATCCTAGGCGCTCTATTGGTTGGAATTACGATCCAGCTGGGCTATTGTCTACCAGACCGAAGCTCTGGTAGCTAGCCTAGCCACGTGCATTGCCCTGACCACATGGTGGTCGCCATTAAGGACATTACACCAGTGTCGCCTTTAGCCTTTTGTTTCTGTCCGCGGGGTTTTCTTGGCAAAGACACTGGAGAGGGTTGCCATTTCCTTCTCCAGTTCTCCACCTTTAAGACCATCAAAGTTTAATTCTGGCTATGAGCTTTCATGTGCATGCACACTTTGTCAGACAGTGAAATGGAATTACAGATCATAGTTGTATATATAGAGGCTGGCTTGTTAAATTAGCATGCTAAACATCTTCACTATTTTGCATGCTAGTTTAACAAGCCACCCTCTGTATATACAACTATGATCTGTAATTCCATTTCATTGTCTGACGGACTGTGCGTGCACACGAAAGCTCACACCTTGAATAAAACTTTGTTGGTCTTAAAGGTGCCACTGGATTCTTAACTGGTCTTCATGTTATCTTGTTAGGTCTCTTCGTATTTTAGAGGGCTCTGCTATTTTTTATTAATAATTTATATATGCATTTTTGTATTATTGTACACCAAGCCCTGTTTCGCAGGGAAGGGTGGTTTAAAAATTGAACCTAATAAATCAATAATACATAGAGGGTTTGTCAGGAATGTACCAGATAAATATTGTTTAGGATTGCTGCATGCACAGGATCGGGGCTGGAAGGTTGCTCGCCACCCTTGCCCTCGTTTACTTAAGATTAGAACTCCATTGATAGGGTTGCCAACCCCAAGTGGGGCCTGGAAATCTCCCAGAATTACAATTGCTCTCCTGACTACAGAGATCAGTTCCCTTGGAGCAAATGGCTGCACTGGAGGGTAGATTCTATGGCATTGTACCCTGCAAAGGTCCCTCCCCGAACATCACCCTCCCCAGGCTCTACCCTGAAAAATTTCTAGGTATTTCACAACCGAGAGAGTTTGGCAGCCTTGTGGGGTATCACTGACCTGCAAGCAAATCCCATTTAGTTCAAGAAGGCTTACTCCCAAGTAACTGTGCTGAAGATGGGCCAAATGGAAGGTGTATGACCAGGGGTCCTTTCATAGAAAAAGAGGTGCAGGAGCTCATTAGCATAACTCATTAGCATACTTCATTAGCATATGCCACGTCCCCTGACATCACCAGAAGTGTGTCAGAAATGGAATGTCAGTTTCAACCCCATTATACCCTATGGGCCATTGAAATCAATGGCAAAAACTCATAGGGTATATGAGGGGCAGGAGGAAAGGGGGTTTGAGGGAGAGGCTCCAAACTTGCAGGATAGCTGCTGGGGCCTCTCCTCGAAATACCCACCAAGTTTCAAGAAGATTGGACCAGGGGGTCTAATTCTATGGGCCCCCAAACAGGTTGTCCCATCCCCTCCATTGTTCTCTATGGTGGGAAAAAATGTTAACTTTTCCCTCCCACTAGGACAGTCCAGGCTAGCCTAGCCTTCTCTCATCTCAAAAGCTAAGCAGGGTCAGCCCCGGTTAGTACTTGGATGGAAAAACACCAAGGAACTTCAGGGTTGCTATGCAGAGGCAGGCAATGGCAAACCACATTTGTTTGTCTCTTGAAAACCGTACAATTGTAGGGTTGCCAGATCCCCCCTGGCCACCTGCAGGGGACAGGGAGGGGATTAGGGTTGCCAGCTTCAGGTTGGGAAACTACTGGTGATTTGGGAATGGAGTCTGTAGATGATGGGGACCTCAATGGGCTGGGCTACTATGTCACAGAGTCCACCCTCCAAAACATCCCTTTTCTCCAGGGGAACTGATCTCTCTAGTCTGGAGAACCACTGTAATTACAGGGGATCCCCAGGTACCACCTGGAGGCTGGCATCCCAATGGGGTTACCGTAAGTCCCTTGGACTTGACAGTACTTTCCACCACCATGTTGAATCCTCAAGGTCTTGGATCTGCGAAACCCCAAATTAGTGGGAAGGTTGTGTTTTTGATGTATTGCCACAATCCTCACGGCTAGCACCCTGTCTCTTAGGCACTTTATTATTTAGTTAGTTATTTATTTACAACTTTCTACATAGTTCAGAGCATAACAATCAAAACAGTGAAAACTAGTTCCTGCACATGATGCACAGAAAAGGGCAATCAAAATGATCAACAGCTTCTTCAAAAGCCAGTAATTCCCCCCCCCCCCCCGCTGGCCCTGATGATCCACATGCTAATGCCCTTCATTTTTTAACAAGGCTTACACCAGCACAGTGCTTTGAATATGTTGCTTATGAATCATGGATGTCTTTTCATATGTAACAGGAGGCGCTGGCTGCTAACACAGGGGCTCAGCACTGACACGATCCATTGCTGGAATAAGTTTTTGCAGGAGGAGGAGGAGGTCTAGGGTGCTCTTGTTGAAAAAAATTAAAGCCATTCTGGAGTAAAACTGAACTTATCTTATCCAAGGTAGTGTGCAAATGGAAGAGATACAACTGCTGAAAAAGAATAAAAGCTGGGTTGTTTTTTGCAAGTGTTGTTAGCTTTATTCATTTTTAGAAGCAGCTCCTGTATGGGGCCAGTCAGGAAGGGTGGGTGGGTGGTAGAGTGAGGGGAAAGTAGAGCACAACCAGTGGAAACCCGTTAAGTGGGGGAAATATACTCAACATCTGTAGAGCTAGAGCAGGGGTCCCCGCAATGGGGTACCTATGGGTGCCATGGTACCACTGACTTAGAAAGGGGGTGGGGCCGGGTGGGGCTTTTGCCCAGTAAGGTTTCTGATTGCCTATGCAGCTTTTTTAAAAAAATAAAATGTTGCATTGGCATCAGCTTCCAGTGCCATACGAGGATCTTCATTGAGTGATTGAAGTTAAGCTGTGTCCGCCGTTCTGTGGTTGGCTCTGCCTTCAGCTGCAGCCATTCTGTGGCTGCCTATCAGGCGGAGTCAGAATTCCAAAGGTGCCTGCCAGCTCAAAAAGCCTGGGGACCCTGACCTAGAGTGTTCAAGGGGTTTCATGTGCATCATCACAAGGACCATTCCGACAGCCATAAAAGGTAGACCAGCATTTCTGTTCCCACATTGCATACGGAGGCAAAAGGACAGTGGCTTTGGCTGCTTAGTAAGCTCAAGTTACAATTTTTGAATTGAACCAGGGCTTTTTGGCTCATGGCTACTCCAAACAGATGTTGCAGCGCCCAGATGCAGAAGCACCTGCTATCTTTTACTCTGCCCAGATCTTGAGTTGTTGACAGCAAAGCAACTGAAGAGCAGCCAGCCACGTTGGGTTGCCAGCTCTGGGTTGGGAAATGCCTGGAGATTTTGTGGGTGGAGCCTGAGGAAGGCAGGGCTAGGGAGGAACTTCAGTGGGGTACAGTGCTATATAGTCCACCTTCCAAGCGTCCATTTGCTCCAGGTGAATTGAGTTCTGTTGCACTGGAGATCAGTTGTAATCGGAGATCTCCAGCTGCCACCTGGAGGTTGGCAGCCCTAAGCCAGAGGCTTGAGGAATGAGTGGCTGACTGTTTTGTGGCAAGAGCTACAGACTGACTAGCAGCCCAGAAAGTATGTTGCAAGCCTCAAATAAACTGAAATAACCATTTTTTTGTAGGAATTCATTTGGCAAGAGATACAATATGAGGCGGTTCCAGATGGGTAGCTGTGTTAATCTGTAGTACCAAAATAAAACATTGAGTCCAGTGGCACCTTAAAGACAAAAACATTTATTTCAGCACATGGTTTTATGAGTAAGTGCCCAGTGAAGTGTTCAACCATTACTTACCACTGCAGTCCTGTTTTAATATGAGATAGTATAGTTCTTTCAGAGGCCATTTATTTTGATACCAGTCCTGCAAAATGTTCCCAGAAGAGGTATGGAGTATTGAATTGCTTGGCACAGAGAATTAAACATCGCATAAGAGGAGAAGAAATGGGGAGGCGGGGGGGAGGGGGACCACACAAAGATTATTGCTTTTATAGAACAGACAAACCCGAAGATTCTTGTCCAGTGAAGACAGGCAGGCGAACAAGACAACAACAAAGGAAACTGATGGATAGCAGTTAGGCCTGCTGTGGCAGCAAACCCTCCCTAAGCTATGCAAGAATGCCAGAAAATGCTACACAAATTCCTTTCCTGACCTCTAGAGGCAAACTGGAAAATTCCCAGGAGAGGGGAAAAAATCCTCATCCCTTACTTTCTGAATCTTTCTGTAGCATGGCATTTCATCATCTGCTTTATTACTCAAGCTGTAATCGCAGCAAACGAAACTCCAAATCTAAATAACTCAACAACAGAATCGTGAGAGGTGTAATAAAATAGCATTTTATGTTAGATTGGTTCAGTTCCTGTCTCTTTTCTTCAGAATTCGGGTGCAATAAATACCAATAACCTGGGCATTAACAAGAAATTCATGTTTAAAAACGTGGCCAACAACTGCCTCCTTCTGAGAACAGGAATCCCCCTCCCCAATTTCTATGCCTTGCTTTGCTCTATGATGGCTATTATTCTAGCTTGGAGATTATTTCTTAAGCTATTGTTTTCTGTCACTTTGTTTTGATTTTAACTATGACCTTTTTTAAAGCAGTGTTGGAAGCGTCAGCTGAGAACTTAAGAACATAAGAGAAGCCATGATGGATCAGGCTGATAGCCAGTCCAGTCTCAACACTCTGTGTAACACAGTGGCCAAAACCCAGGTGCCATCAGGAGGTCCACCAGCGGGGCCAGAAGCCCTTCCAGTGTTGCCCCCTAAGCACCAAGAAGACAGAACATCACTGTCCCAGACAGAGTGTTCCATCCATACATTGTGGCCAATAGTCATTCATGGATCTCTGCTCCATATGTTTATCCAACCCCTTCTTCACAATTGATCTTAGCCAAAAGTCCGAGAAGCGATATCCAACCCCTTCTTAAAGCTGACTATGCCTGTAGCTGCCACCATTTCCTGCAGCAGTGCATTCCATGTGTTAATGACTCTTTGGGTGAAGCAGTACTTCCTTTGATCTGTTTTAAGCTTACTGCTCATTAATTTCATTGAGTGTCCACAAGTTCTTGTATTGTGAGAAAGGGAGAAAAGGGCTTCTTTCTCTGACTTCTCTATCCCATGCATAATTTTGTAAATCTCTTTCATGGCACCCCTCAATCGTCATTTCTCCAAGCTAAACAGCCGTAACCTTTAACACTGTTGAAATGTTTTAAGTGAAGAGGGAGATACAATATAGTTAAACAGTACATTAACCCACCTATCAACTGTATTTACAGTATGATTAATTCGTATGCCTGTTCAGTGTAAAAAACAACAAACTAACCCAAAATTATGGTACAAGAATTCTCTAACAAATCCTGTAACAAACCAGTAGGTGCACTTTATTTACCACAACAGTATATCTATAACTCACAAATGATAAAACATGTTTGAGACACTAAGGCCTTCTGTGGTAGAAAAGATAAACAGGTCAAAATCTTAGCAATGGCAGAACTTAATGGAATATAGTTTTAAGATGCAATTATATTTATATAATATGTGATGTTATAAATACAAGCCTTATGAAGGTGCCATGCTAAAAATGGGTAGCTAAATTCAACTCCAGTAGAGCCTTAGAGACCAACAAAAAATTTTTTGGGGGGTGGACTCTCAAAAACTTATATTCTCAAAAACTTGCATTCCCAAAAACTCACATTCCCAAACAGGGTTGCCAGGTCTGAGTTGGAAAATACCTGGAGACTTTGGGGGTGGATCCAGGAGAGAGGGTTCGGGAGGGACCTCTCAGCATGGTACAGTGCTATAGAGTCCACCCCTCAAAGCAGCCATTTTCTCCAGGGGAGCTGCTGTCTGTCAGTGGGAGATCAGTTGTAAAAGCGGGAGTTCTTCAGGCCCCACCTAGAGGCTGGCAACTCTATTCCCAAAAAAGGCACTACTGGACTTGAATATGGCTGTTCTACTGCGGACCAATGTGGCTACCTTCTGAAACTGCAAATGGTAAGATCACAACTGCCAGTTCACATTCTTTGTGGTGGCTCTAGGGCTGCCAACTTCTAGGTGGTGGCTGGAGGTCTCCTGGTATTAGGGTTGCCAGCCTCCAGGTGGGGCCTGGGGATTCCCCGCTTTTACAACTGATCTCCAGGTGAGAGAGATCAGCTCCCCTGGAGAAAATGGCTGCTTTGAAGGGTGGACTCTATGGCTTTGTGCCATGCTGAGGGTTCTCTCCTCCGCAAACCCCGCCCTCTCCTGGATCCGCCCCCAAAGTCTCCAGGTATTTCCCAACCCAGACTTGGCAATCCTACTTGGTATTAACTGATCTCCAGGTGACAGAAATCAGTTCCCAAGGAGAAAATGGCTGCTTTGGAAGGTGGACTCTGTAGCATTATACCCCGCTGAAGTCCCTCCCCAAACATCACCTTCTTCGGGCTCCACCCTGCAAAATCTCTAGGTATTTTCCAACCCAGAGCTGGCAACCCTAGGTGGCTCCCACCTTGTAGGACAGCCCGCCTGAGGAGATCAGGAGGGCTCTTGCATGTCTATCATTCCACAGAATGCACATAACAGCCATGTTCAGGAAAGCATTTTTATAAAGAATTAGAACTGTTGTATAATGAAACCGCTCAGGGGGTTGCTTTTATAAGGGAACAGGATTGTAGTTTACTGCAATGATTATTCCAGGTATTACCCAGCTTTCACTGAATTATCTTCTCCCTTTCCAGTTCCACTGACATTATAGACAGTATACCTTGCCTTAGGCAGTTTGTTGTTCATGTTATCTTCTAATTCTGTAATCCCAGTCCTATTGCATTGTTCACTGGATGTCTTATCCTGTATAAATTATGTTTTTGTTCTGTAGCCCCCCCCCCCCCCGCCCCCGAGTCTCAGAGAGAAAGTCAGGCTATAAATAAAGGATTTATAAAGGAGCTTTAGCAAAATCAGTGATGTTAGTAAAAAGGACAACTTCTGTTTATTCACAAACAACATAAAACAGAATTGTTCAGCAGAGCGGTTTTATAAACGTGATGGGGCTATACTATAACAGAATGATTCAAGAAATGTGTCAAGGAAGGTGATGGGTCTTTACTACTCTGTATGGCATGTGTTATCCATTGCTGTATGCATTCTCTTGTTCTCAATATATTGTATTTCTACTTACGTAATAAGATTTACTGCTTGTTTGACCTGTCAGTTAATACTTACACCGTGTTCAAATTTCTGCTTTATTCCCCGTCCTGTTACATTGCTTGTCAGATGTCACCTCCTATCGGTTGCACTGATTCACACAGTGCAGGGATCCCCATCATGGTGTCCAAATGTTTTCATAAAGTAGGCAGGGCCATGTGGGGCTTCTGAACAGCAAGGCTTCTGATAGGGTACTGGATATTTGACAGATCAAGGTGGCCGGTTGTGTTGGTCTGAAGCAATAGAACAAAGTTAGAGTCTAATGGCACCTTTAAGACCAACAAAATTTGATTCAAGGTGTGAGCTTTCTTGCGCATGCACACTTCCTCAGATGATGAAATGGAATTACAGATCATAGTTGTATGTATAGGGGTGGCTTGTTAAATTAGGATGCAAATTAGTGAAGATTTTTTTTAAACAGCAAAAGAGTGACAAGCTGGGTTTCTAGTTATCAATTGTTTGGGTTCAACTGGGGTGGGGGAAACAACATAGGTAATAAATGTCAGAACTGGAGACTGATGTACCCTAAATTGTGAGAATCCTGTCAGACCCCCAACCCTCTCCTTTCTGTCATGGAGGCAGAGTTCTTCAGATACTTCTTCAGTTTGCATGCACACGAAAGTTTATACCCAGAATTAAACTTTGTTAGTCTTAAAGGTGCCACTGGACTCAATCTTTGTTCTAGGAATATTCCTAGATAGTAGCAATTATCACAGCTTAAATAGGGGTATTTAAAAAGAGATTTGTCATAGTGATCACTTGTCAGTCGGGAAACATCCTCTTTTTTGCTTTTCAAAATACAGTAACCCTAATAATACAGCAGTTATATGGTATACATGCACACGACCCTTCCTGTGAAATCACTCTAAAACACTATGATTTTTATTTTTTTACTAATGTATCAAAAGGCAGAATTGTTCTGCTTTCATTAAGAGGGTTAAAAGAGTACGTATGTCCACTTTGAAAGCGGATAACACTGTCTTATCTTTGCTAAGCAAGTAAATAAATAAAGGTAAAGGTTTCTCTTATAGCCAGTGCTCACTCTAAGCTGTGGAGTCCCGTGAGGAAAAATTCTACCATGCGAACTACCGGCATTAAAGCGGTGTGCCAGTAATTTGGTTACTGCATAAATTAGTTTGCTCCGGAGCCATCCTTCCTGAGCGAAGACAAAAATGTGGGATCCTGTTACGTATTGGGACTGAAACATTCCAGGACTGTTCCACCAGAGACTGGCTGAGCTTGGAGCCCAAGAACAGTAGTTTGCCAGGACTCTGGAAGTAACCAATCAAGAAGTAATGTTATATAAATAGCCAATCATTGGGAGTGGGGTGTGGCAACTGATTGCTATTTAAACAGGGGTGGGGGGGGCCTGGAGTTCATCCTTGTGCTTGCTGAAACCACTAATAAAGTAGAGCTGATCACTAGTAGCGTGTCTGCTGCTCCATTTAACAGATCCAGAGGCTCAAAAACCAGTGAGCTACCTCACACGGACTCAGCTGAGAGGGAACACTGCACAGCCAGAGATCAATAATCCTGCTAAAAACACCGTTTATCGTCTCTATCAGACAAAACTGGCGACGGCAAAGGGCTCCCCTCGCCCAACAAAGGCCGAGCCTTGCCAGCTGCCTGAGGCGACTTTTGGAAGCGGTGGGGGGGGGGAGGGGAAGGGAGGCGAGCCTTTCCCGCCTGGACCCTCATTGGCTGCCGCACACGGGCCCCGCGCGGCTGACCGCGAGGCACGGCTGCCGGGACAAAGGACGCAGGCGCGCTCTCCTCCGCCCCTTCCCTCGCGTCACAATTGAACCAACCAATCAACCAGCAGCGGGCGGGCGTCGCACGAGCGCGCCTCCCTCCCTTCCCCGAAGCGCCTCGCGGGCGCCAAAAGGCTTCGTCGGGAAGGGAAGGGAAGGAGGGTGCACGCGCCTGCGCGCTCTCTCCCCCCAAAAGTGGGCGGCTCCCTTATTCACCACAGGTCGCCCGCCCACTTCCCCCCCCCGGGTCATGTGACAGACGGAGGCTCCTCCTTCCCGCCCGCCTTTTGCCCGCGCTGCCGCGTCTGCGTCGCTCGCCTGACCCGCCCGCCTCCCTTCCTCTCGCTGCCTCCTTCCACGGGGTATTTGAACCGCCGCGCTTCCGCCATCTTCCTTCGCCCAGTTCTCTCAGAGGGGGAGGAAGAGAGTGGGAAAGCGAAGAGCGGAGCGGAGCCGGAGAAGCATCGGGAAGGTACGCGGAGGGGAGGGCGAGGATACGGGGGAACAAGGGGGGGGGGAGGCCTAGCTTGGAGGTAGGCCGCGCTGAAGCGGGCGGGAGTCTGCGGGAAGAGGAACAGAACAGGGAAGGGTGGCGGGAAAAAGGGCCGCCTCGCTTCGACTCCAGGGGCGGCCTGGCTCAGGCGGCGGCGGCGTAGAAAGTACGAGAGCGCCGGTGGGGGGGGGAAAGGAAGCGAAGGAGAGGAAGGCCCTTTATTGCCTCGCGTTCGGGGGGGGGGAGAGAGAGAGAGAGAGCAAGAGCGAGTCACCGGCCGCCCCGCCTCTTTTCTTCTGCGGCTCTCTCCCCCCCCCCCCAAGCACGCGGTTGGTTCCTTCTGGGCGGTTGAAGGAAGGCCGTTTGGGAGCGCGCATTGCGGGAGGGGAGGGGGACGCGGGCGGGCAGGCGCGTGGACGTGTCTGCGCGTGCGCCTGGCGGGAGGTGTGTGTGGATGGGGGGGGGAGGCGGCGGGGTCTCGGGGCGGTTGTCGGGTCCGGCGCCGCGTGTCTCTGTGGGCGGGGAGGGAGCGGCGGCGGCGGCGGCTTCCGCGACTTCTCTTCGTTCTCCATGTCCCCCTCGCTTTTTTCCTTGGGTCCCTTTTTTTAACCCCCCCCCTCCTCCTCCTCCCTTCCTTGCTTTCTCCCTAATTTTGCTGAGCCATCCGGGGAGGGTGGGAAATAACTGGGCCGCCGCCGCCGCCATTAACTGCTTCCTCCCTTCGCTTTTGACCCGGATGGATAGGGAGGCACGCGGCGCCGTCGTGCTGCCTGACGGGAGGCCGAAAGCGTTCTAATCACGCCGCGCTCTTCTCTTAATTGCGTTTCCTTCTGTTCTAGACACAGCATGGCTGCCCCACAAGGAGAACCTCAAGTGCAGTTTAAGGCAAGTAGGAAGCAGTCCATGTCTGTGGAAACTCTGCTCTTTTGTGTTTTTGTCCAACCCCCCCCCCCCCCCCCCAAAATTCGTTCGCGCTGAAAACAGCTCAGGAAGAGAGGCGTTGAAGCTTTTTTGTTTGGTTTTTCCCCCTCTAAAGATTGCATGGGCTGGTCATTTAACAAATGAGAAATTTTTTTTTTTATAAAAAAAAGATAACTTTACATTGGTATAATCAAAGCAGGTAAAGCAGCAGCTAACCAAATGGTGTCAGCACTAATTTGAAAACCAGCTACCCATCCAAGTTAGCAATTTAGGAATTACTAATTGCTCACTGCTGATTGTCTTGGCCATCCCTTCGGAGATCTACGTGGATGATTACAGCAGCTCTCTCTAGGACAATAGTTCTGTACTGTGCAGCCACCAAAGTAGCTGTGTCCCCTGTGGTCTGAAGTTAGCATATCTTAGGCTCATATGAGAGAAAGTATGCAAATACAGAGGAACGCTCACTTGGGTTGCTGCCTTGAGGGCACTAAAGTGGGTGAAATGCAGCATAGAAAATATTTTTTAAAATTAAAATTAAAAATACAGCTTCATGGTAATAGGTTAATTGACTTCAATAAGCCTTTCTAGGCAATGGGGTTATCCCAACTAATTCTGTTCAATGCTTACTTGGAAGAAAGGCTCAGTATATTTGATGAACTTCCAAGTAAGTATGTGTAGGCTTGTAGGATTAGATTTCTGCCTTTTTTGTTCGTAGTAGTATTGTAAGAGAATGATCTATCCATAGAGGTGGCTTGTGGGCTAGAGACTTCGTTTTGCAGGGTTTTTAGCTGGTAAACCTTTCAGCTGGAGAGTGACCTGTTGAGCTGAAAATATTTTGGGTAAAGGCAGATAGGTGAGGCTGTTAGTTCTGGTATATTACTTTGGGATGGTACCTTTCCATTCGTAAGAAGGTAGCTTTTGGTAAATTATATGTTACATGTCCACCAAAATACTAAAAATGTCTGGGTTGAAGTTCACTAGTAAAGGGTATTGATACGCCCAAGTGTTTTTGGTTGATAGTCCTATTTGGTTGTGAGCATGCATAAATATCTTTTAAATTCATGTGAGAAAGTTAGTGCAAGTAACTAAAAACTAGCTTCTCACTTTTTATGCCCTCCTGTTAAGTTATATTAAACTTTTCTGTGATAATTGCTTTGAAGAGTGAAGTGTAAGAATTAAGGTGGGAGAAACAAGGTAACGACTATGAAGTTTTCAGGCATGTAGATATGAATACCTCTTTGCTTGGCTTTAGAAATAATTTAACAGTTGCTTTTAGTGTTCTGACAACTTCTTGATTTGTCAAGCAAGTAATAAAACAATTGCGGATAATCTGCAGATCCGCAACTTGAAGAAAATAAGTACATAATACGTTGCACAGGGGCTCTTTTTGCTTTTCAAGTTTACTGAAAATTAGCTTAATATCAAACACATACTTTTACGGTTAAGATGGTTTATCCTGTATTATGCCTAGGGTATAATTTAACAGATGAATAAGGAATGGCCTAAACGTACCTGCTAGGTAGCTGCTCAGAAAATAAAACATTTTGTGTAATGTCTTCTGAAGAAAGCTTGTGTGTTGATAGAACTATTATAGTGACATTTCTCCCTTTTACTGTGAAAGTGTCTTTTCTATTTGTGTTCTGATATCTGAGTTTCCAGGTAACAGCTAAGCTTACATCACCATTAGCTTGAGATATGGGTCTTATATTCAGTCCTTTCAGGCATTCCTTTAGATTGCGTATATTAATGAACCTTGGATCCACTTGAGCTGTCAGATACTTCCAACAAGCTGCATAATCATACTTTTATCCCACCCTTTCTCCAAGGAGTTCAAGGAGGTGTGTGCCTAGCTGTTATCCAGAAAAACACTGTGAAAGTTTGAAAAGAGGGGAACACATCCAAAATTACTCAGTAAACAATGGATTAGATGAAATTGGAACGAATGATGATCCTTATATTGAGCTGTGATATTTCAGCATAATGTTGGTTGTTTTCCTGTACTGGAACTGATTTGCCTTAAATTCATGTTTCATTTGTCTATAAGATATAACTTGATAATGTCTTTCCAACAGCTTGTTCTGGTTGGTGATGGGGGTACTGGCAAAACAACATTTGTTAAACGTCACTTGACTGGTGAATTTGAGAAGAAGTATGTAGGTATGTTAAATGTATACCGCATTGTTACAACCCCCCCCCCCCCAAACTTAGTATTAAAGTAACCCAGCCGGCAGTTGTATATTTCTTTGTAGTAATTCCTGTTTCACAGGTGACTAGAGCATTACATCTTCTGTATTTGTTAGAAAACATTATTAATATATGATATATAGCTTTTGTTCTCTGCTGAGTAGTTGTTGTTGGGAGAAGGAATGATAAACAAGTCTCCAAGAAAACGGGACCCTACAGTATAGGAAAAAAATGTTATGGTTGGTGTAGGCAGGAACCTTTAAGAGGCCAATACCACCTTTGTATAAATCTCTTGTAGGCATGTTGCCAAAGCAGCCCAGAAGTTTCATGAACGAGTCCTTTGCATAACAAGGTTCAGCAGCTGTGGCTATGCTAGTCATGCTTGTTTGATAGTCCGGTTGAAATATTCTTGGCTTGCAGACTGTGTTCATGTGCCCACCATATGCATTCTACCTGATTGTTCATAATCTTGTTTATAGCTACCCTGGGTGTTGAAGTCCATCCTCTGGTATTCCACACCAACAGAGGTCCTATTAAATTCAATGTATGGGACACAGCTGGGCAAGAGAAATTTGGAGGTCTCAGGGATGGCTATTATATCCAAGGTAAGTAAAACAGAATGAAGACTTGTTTTGGTTGGCTGACTGCAAAAAAAATAAAAAAGGCAGGTCGATGCATCCCTAACAGGATTTGAAACTTCACATGATGCGTTTCAGAAGTGTTTCTGTAAGGTTTGTGTCCTTGGGACAATTGCTCCATGTAATTTGTGTTGCGGGTTTAAGATGGAGGATCTCACTGATTGGTGTGTCTTGATTTCTGTTTATGCAGAAGTACTGTTGCTCTTAATTGTAGTTTTGTCAGCTGTTGTTTTATAGCTGTTAAATTATTTGTTCCATCTTTCAGCTCAGTGTGCCATCATTATGTTTGATGTAACATCAAGAGTTACATACAAGAATGTACCTAACTGGCATAGAGATTTGGTACGAGTTTGTGAGAATATCCCTATAGTGTTGTGTGGCAACAAAGTGGACATCAAGGACAGGAAAGTCAAAGCAAAGTCAATTGTCTTCCACAGGAAGAAGAATTTGCAGGTAATAAAACAATTTTCTTTCGTACTGGTTGTATATAAAATAGCAGGGCCAAAGAGGGTAGATCCGTCATGTCTTTCAGGCACTTAGTAGGATCTTGTGTTCAGTAGATGGCTTCTAATTTTCGATTGCAAAACATTTAGCAACTCAATGCAGAAAACTCTGTCCTGTACATATTACTCTGCTTTATTTTCACGGGCTGTATGGGCAACATATTTTAAGTTAATTTGTGAAAATGAAGAAAAATGGTAAATCAAACTTAATGCCTTGCAAGCTTTGGTTAACTTTTCTGCGTGTACTGTTTCATCTGACTTAAGGGAGTACAACAGTTTAAAAGGAAACCATGCAAAGCCTTATTGGCAATGAAAGCAACTATCAAACTTATCCTCTGTGGGGGGGAAATGTAGAACATTAAGTATTCCTCAAGGTCTTTACAATGTCAAAGACGTCTACTGTGGCATATTTTTTGCGTACTGGAGCTCTGTTTCATGATTCTGATGCTTTGTGAATTTAATTGGCTGATCTGCAGTGCACAGAGAAAAGCAAAACAATGGAGTCAAGGCCATGCAGAAGGTACAGCTTGACATTTCTTTGCAACACTGGGATGTGTACAAAGTAGTTCACTGTGCTTACTTTACATAAACTTCAGATTTGCAAAGAAATGTTGGGCTGTATCTTTTATGCTTCATAGTGTTTTGGACCACTGTTTACAGGTTTCCCCCATTGTCTTGTGTATGCATGGTCTCCCTAATTATTCCGTGCATTTGACAAAATCCTATTTGATACAAGCTTGTGTTCTAGATATTTGATTTTTGTCACAAGACGCGTTCCACATTACAGCAAAAGCAATGAATCTGGCTATCCCTTTCCTTTTTAGTACTACGATATTTCAGCCAAGAGCAACTACAACTTTGAGAAGCCCTTCCTTTGGCTGGCCAGAAAACTAATTGGAGACCCCAACTTGGAATTCGTTGCTATGCCTGCTCTTGCACCACCAGAGGTCGTTATGGATCCAGCATTGGCAGCACAGTATGAGCAAGACCTACAGGTAAATGCTCTTGGGAAGAACCTGGGGCGAGGGAGTGGTTTGTTGGTGCAGACTTCAGAATGGTGCTGAACGTCTCTTTCCCTCCTGCAGATTGCTCAGACCACTGCACTGCCAGATGAGGATGATGACCTGTGAGGGAGTGAAGCTGGAGCCCAGCGTCAGAAGTCTAGTTTTATAGGCAACTGTCCTGTGATGTCAGTGGTGCAGCGTGTTTGCCACTTTATTATTCTAGCTGAGCAGAACATGTGCTTTAATCTTTGGGATGCTGAAAGAGAGGATGGGCTTTGGAGTGAATGTGGCAGTTTAAAAAATTCCTTCATTTTGGACCTGCATATTTAGCTGTTTTGGACTGCGATTTACTCCCAGTTTGAGTTTCACATCTGACTGCTGCAGTCACATCACAGTATTGAGTGGTGAATCTTGTTTGTTACTGTCATTCCCATTCCTTTTTGTTTAGATCATAATAAAGTTGTATTAAAAATATCCAAGCAAGTGAATCTTTATGAATTAAGACTAATTATTTCAGTTTTTTAAAAAGTGTGGTCTGTTTAACTTAAAACCTGTCCCAACTTGGTATAGATTTAAGAAGCCTTTGTTCAAGGACTTCTGATAAGCCAGCAGCTTAACACCTTCTATTGAAGTTGGAATACTTGAATTTAGACCATTTAAGTTACATTGAAGTAGCTGTTTTACAGTGCCAGGCCTCATTCTCACTGAAATGGTCAGCATGTTTAGAAAGGTCTGGTTTTCTTTAGGGAGGAAATATTTGTCTGTTTGCATATTCCACCATGCCATTCATATAACCTTTCTGGAACTGAACCTGTAACAGCTTCTACATGTTGACTCAGAAGCAAGTCCTGTTGTGCTTTTTGGGACATGCATTTGAGTAGACATAGTCTTATTCTGGCAAACAGTTTTCCTTTTAAATTGCTCATATATTTACAGCAGGATAATTTCTTTTGATTCCAAGTTCACAAACAAATCTCACTTCTAGTGTTAAAAGATCACCCTTAAGTTCTAGACCTCTAAGTAGGTGAGACTACTGTTTTGGTAGCTAAGAAGTAATGTGGCTTGGCAATTAGGAAATGAAAATGAACTCAGTCAATGCAAACTGTTGTGACTCTTGCTTACATTGCATTCAAGTTACACAAAAATCAGTGAAGAAAACAAATTCGAAATGCATGGCTAAAGCTTGATGCGTGAATAGGATGGCATTTTGGGAGGTGGGGTGGATCACAGTGTATTCCTTGTCTCAGCAGTTACTTCCTAAATGTGCCTCTTTCCTTTGTCCTTAAATTTGCCATGTTACTTGGTTTACGTCAAAGGTGTACAAAGAATAAAAATAGAACTGCAATTTAATATTTGGCTGGTGTATTCAAATATAACAGGGAGTTAATTTTTTCATTTACCCTAAAATGGTATCGTATGATGGAGCAATTAAATGGTCTATATATAAGCCTGCTAGCAGAAAAAGCTGGGAATGGAAGGTCTGCACCATGCTATAAAAGAAGTGGAAACTGGAAAGCATCCCAGTCCCATTTTGCTTAAACTATGCAATGTTTGCTGGGGGTGCATATTTTATAAAGAAATGCCTCATTTAATGTGGTATACTTGTGCATGTTTGATTTTGCTGTTTCTGCTGATCTCAACCATTACATACTGCACTTGGCTATATTTACTTAGGTCTGATGAGATTTTCTATATTCCCAAGAAGATCCTCATATCTTAATACTTACTACCCAGTTCTCTATGCTGTGAAGTACTAGGTATGTACAAGTTTCACATAGAGGCAAGATAATTGCAACTAATTACCAGCCTTGAGTAATCCACTCCTTTTGTGTTAGCACTGAATTTCAGAGTTGCTTTCATTCAGTGGGTGCAGCGTTCTTAACTATTGATACTATTTAATTAGACGTAAGATCTATTGAAATGCAGTTTGGGAAATAAATGAGTTGGAATTAAATTAAATTGGCTCCTCCATTCCAGTGGAGTCTTTGTAGGTCTTGGGCAGTAAAACCGAAAGGGAATCAAGGTAATACAGATATAAAAGCGAGCGTCCAGTAGCACCTTAAAGACTTAATTTGTGGCAGGGTATGAACTTTTCTGAATCACTGATGTGAGCAGTGACTCCTGAAAGCTCCAACTCATGCCACAAATTTTGTTAGTCTTTAAGGTGCGCTTTTCTACTGGTTCAGATAGACTAACACAGCTACTCATCTTGAATACAAAGATTAAGTACGGTTTGGGAAGATAATGTCAGCACTGGAAGTATTACGACAAAACTACTATGCTGATTTCATTCTTTTCAGATATATTGAAGGGAGAAGTGTGTAACCTATAAAATAAATTAAATTTCCATGTATGAATGCTTAATGTGTTGGAATGCCTCTTGGGAGGGGCATCCCTGAGGCTATTCCTTGTCCATTACATCAGTGGTCTTCAACTGATAGGTCATGATCTACACCCTACGTTTGTTTAGGGAGAAGTGACAAAAGAAACAGTACTTTTTAGAAGAAGAATTTGTTACTTGAAGGCTGCAATTAAGATGGGGGGGGGAAGGTTCTTAGCGTTTCCTAGAAAGCTTTAAAGGTTGGTGTCGGAACAGCTTGTTAGTGTAGGCACATTCCTTTGTTAAATATTGAATCACATTTCTTAGGCAAAGATCACAAGTGCCTGGTATTTAGGGAAAACTTGAGCTATAATTTCTTCACCTTGAGAGGCATTAGACATCCTTGAGGGGTACCACTGGCTTGTGAGTACTGAATGGATCAAGTCTTTTTATGTATGTACAGGGCGTAATAGAGAGGTAGGCCATGGCAAAGTGCCTCAGAAAGTCTTGCCTTGAACACCCAACAGGGTTGCCATAAGTCAACTGACTATTACACTAGATTTTTAACCCAGCCAAGGACAACAACAGTAGCTGAAGATGGAGGTACTGCTCACTCTGGCTTGAAGAGAAGTAACCAGCCTCAGGTCTAATCTTTAATCACATGCTTGTAGGGCTGAATCTTCAGTGCTGACTATGGTGCGTCCAGGGTGAAAGAAAAGGGCTTTCCCCTGTTTTCTTGTGCTTTTGGGGCAGCAGTTCAGTCAAGGGAGGACAGCAAGTAATGACATTACCACCCAGCTGTGGCCACCTTGAAGAATAACCCCCTCCTGGTTGGCAATGTCTCTGCCCTCTAACTTTTAAAAGACCATTATACAATGGGGTTAGAGCTGGCCTCCCCACTGAAAATAGCCTTTAAATACCTTCCAGAAAGCTTTTGATAAAGTTCCTCATCAAAGGCTCCTAAGTAAGCTCAATAGTCATGGGATAAAAGGATGTCCTTTTGTGGATCAAAAACTGGCTAATTAAAAGGAAACTGAGTATAAATGGAAAATTTTCTCAGTGGAGGGAGGTAAGCAGTGGGGTACCACAGGGATCAGTACTCGGTCCAATGCTTTTTAACTTGTTAATGATTTGGCGTTGGGAGTAAGCAATGAAGTGACTAAATTTGCAGATGACACGAAGTTGTTCAAGGTGGTGAGAACCAGGGAGGATTGTGAGATACTCCAAAGGGATCTGTCAAGGATGGGTGAGTGGGCATCAACGTGGCAAATGGGGTTTAATGTGGCCAAGTGCAAAGTGATGCACATTGGAGCCAAAAATCCTAACTAGAAATACACATTGATGGGGTCCGAACTGGCGGAGACTGACCAAAAGAGAGCTTGGAGTCGTAGATAACTCCATGAAAATGTCGAGACAGTGCGACTGCAATGAAAAAGGCCAATGCTATGCTGGGGGTTATTAGAAAGGGAATAGATAACAAATCAGCCAGTATCATAATGCCCCTGTATAAACCAATGGTGCGACCTCATTTGGAGTACTGTGTACAGTTCTGGTCGCCACACCTCAAGAAAGATATAGCACTGGAAAAAGTGCAGAAAAGGGCAACTAAAATGATAAAAGGGTTGGAACACTTTTGCTATGAAGAAAGGTTGAAGTGCTTGGGGCTTTAGTTTGGAGAAACAACGGCTGAGGGGTGACATGACTGAGGCTGATAAGATTATGCATGGGATAGAGCAGGTAGAGAAAGAAGTCCTTTTCTCCCTTTCTCACAATACAAGAACTCGTGAGCACTCCATGAAATTGCTGAGCAGTCGGGTTAGAACAGATAAAAGGAAGTACTTCTTCACCCAAAGAGTGATGAACACGTGGAATTCACTGCCACAGGAGGTGGTGGCAGCTACAAGGATGGACGGCTTCAAGAGGGAATTAGATAAACATATGGAGCAGAAGTCCATCAGTGGCTATTAGCCACAAAGTATAGATAGGAACTCCCAGTCTGGGGCAAGTGATGCTCTAATCTTGGTGTTTGGGGGGGGGGGGCAACAGTGGGAGGGCTTCTTGCCCCCACTGCTGGACCTTCTGAGGACACCTGGTGTGTTTGGCCGCTGTGTGACAGTGTTGGACTGGATGGGCCATTGGCCTGATCCAACATTGGCTTTTCTTATGTTCTAATACCCACTTAAATACCCTTTAAGTCAAAAGGGTAGGTGTGCTGCCATCCCATTGGGGCATGCTCTCCTGACTCCCAAATGGATTCCAGATTCTTTTAATAGGAACGGGGCGGGTGGGGGATAGTACTGAATATTGCCAACCCAATACCTGGAATTCTGGTCAATTTACCAGGTCGGCAATATCTGCATGTCCATAATCTGGAGGGGCTGTGGCCATGGAGATCACACTGATTAAAAGGTGTTGAGACCCTGGAGAGCAGCTGCCAGTCTGATTAGACAATGCTGACCTTGATGGACCAAGGACTGATTCAGTATAAGGTAGTATCGTGTGTGCAATCTAGATCCCATATGCCCATCTCTCCTGTGGTTTTGAAAACTCCCGTCTTAGGTATACTACCACTCCAACTTTGCCTTCTCTGGTTCTAGCTTAGTACTTACTGCATTTTGTAAGAAATAAAAGGATTACAGCGGTCACCCAGCATGTGTGAGGCTGCTTGCTTACAACCCTCTTTGTAGCTCAAGTAAAAAAATTGGGCGGCCGGGGGGGGGGGGGGGGGGGGAGAGACAGCCCAAGACTGTTGCATTGTCATTGTAACCTACCAGGAGCCTTACAAGTGGAGGCAAGGTTGTGAGGCTGGTGGTGTTCTACCCTTTGCTATATGTTGGGAGCTGCCTTAAAAGTTGTGCAGTCTGCGTATGGCTGGCAACTGCAGTGTTAGATGTCTTAACATTAGAAGCCCAGGGATCTTCTCAGAACAGCTGAAATCTCAGTTTAAAACAGAGATGGGATTTAGCCCTGCCCAGTCCCTTAAAAGTCTTATGATGTTTAAAGTAATCCCCCCTCCCCAAATCTTGGCTGTTTTTGTCAGTATAGCTCCTAACTGAAAAATTTTTAATGGAATTTTTAGGTTTGCAAAGACCTGGATAGCCCAGGCTAGACCGATTTTGTCAGATCTCAGAAGCTAAGCAGGGTCGGCCCAGGCTAGTATTTGGATGGGAGACCTCCAAGGAATACCAGAACGTGATGCGGAAGCAGGCAATGGCAAGACAAGTCCAAACATCTCTTGCCTCAAAAATCCTGTGGGGTTGCCATCAGTCAGCTGTGACTTGATGGAACTTTCCTCCACCATTGATGACGGTGCCCTTGGGGAGACAACTTGAGGTGCAGAAACTGGCAGGAGATATCTGCAGCAGCATAAAAACCTGGCTTAGTGCATCAGGCCATTTAGCCCAATAGCCAGCCTGGCAGTGATTCTTCTGGAGTTTAGAGGATGTCCTTAACTTGCCCCGTTGCCGGATCTCCTTTTCAGTTGGAGATGCCAGACACATGTGAAGCTGCTTTGTGCTGAATCAGACCGCTGGCCCATCATAGTCAGCATTGTCTACTCAGGCCATGGTCACACGGTCATTTTGATCGGGTTTCACGGCTGTTCTCTCTTGCATTCAAAATTGCTGATCAGACAGGCCGATCCGCCTCCCGCGCCGAAGTGGGCTCACTCGCGCAATCCTTCCGGTTCCCTAGCACATTTTCGGACACCGGGAAAATCCAGTACTTTCCGGGTAATTGCGCTTTATATCCGCGATTTTGCCTATCTGGACAGCACTCTCACAATGATTGCGATTAGGGCCATCTGATCGTTCTTCCACGCTATGAGGCCCCCCCCCCCCCCCCGGGCAAGCTTTTGCCTTTGATTTGAGCACATGAGCAATTCAACATTCAAGCACATGTGGAGGGGGAAGAGGAGGCAGCGGTGGTTTGTGTGCCGTTGGGTTCAGCAGCCATGGCCTCCAAAGGAAGTGAACCTGGAACCTGTTGCATCCCAATGGCAGGCCTTCTCATTGGTCTGTGTGCTGAAACTAATCTTTCTGCAGTACAGATATAATACCACCAGCAGCAGCAAGGCCCAAGTATTCTTTCCCAGGGCTTGCATCTGAAATTGTATGTCTTCCTGTACCCTGAGGGCTATTTATGTAATTTCAGAATAAAATCTATCATCTTGATGGATTTTCAGACTGGTTTGGATCCCGCTCGAAAGGGAATCTATTCTCCCCTGTAACTTCCTTGTGTCCCTGTAGTAGTAGGGGTTTGTACAGAGCAAAAAGAGGTTTGTTGGGAGAAAAATGCAAAAAACCCAGTGTCGCCTTAAAGCAGGATCCCTTACTTTTTTGAACCTGTAGGTGCCTTTAGAATTCTGATACAGGGTGACAGGGACAACTGCAAAATGTCAAGGAGAGCGGTCAATTAAAGCAGACAAACAATCCGGGATCACAGTGTAAAAAACAGAAACTAAACAATCACTGCTAATTTTGGAAGCGAGGTCATGCACACGCCTAATAGTAACTCTTGAACATTTCAAGCAGAAGCTGTGTTTAACAGGATTGCCGTTTCTCAAAATGGACATCACAGAGCTGGAAAAAGTGCAGAGAAGGGCAGCCAAGATGTTTAGGGGGTTGGAGGAAAGACTCTTCAGTTTAGAAAAGTGATTACTAAAGGGGGTCATGATAGAGGTTTATAAAATTATGCATGGGATGGAGAGCTGACAAAGTTTTCTCCTCCCAAAATACTACAGCGTGAGGGCATCCAATGAAGCTGCTGGGCAGGAGGTTCAGGACAGGCAAAGGGAAATACTACTATACACAGGGAATGAATAAAATGTGGAATTCACTGCCAGAGGATGTAGCGATGGCCACAGGAATAAAGAGCGCTGATAAAGGATTAGATAGATTCATGGAGGACAAGTCTTATCTAGTGGCTACTAGCCATGGTGAGTGACGGGAACCTCCACGCTCAGAGGCACTAAACCTCTGAATCCCAGAGCTAGGAGGCAGCAACTGGAGAAGGTCTTGGCCTCCATGCCCTGTTGTTGGCCACCCAGTGGAACTGGTTGGCCACTGTGTGAGACAGGATGCTGGACTAGATGGACCACTGGTCTGATCCAGCAGGGCTCTTCTGATGTTCTTATGAAGACCTCGGCCTCTACGCCCTGTTGTTGGCCCTCCAGAGGAACTGGTTGGCCACTGTGTGAGACAGGATGTTGGACTAGATGGACCACTGGTCTGATCCAGCAGGGCTCTTTTATTGTTCTTATGAAGGCCTCAGTCTCTCTGCCCTGTTGTTGGCCCTCCAGAGGGACTGGCTGGCCACTGTGAGAGACAGGATGCTGGACTAGATGGACCACTGGTCTGATCCAGCAGGGCTCTTTTATTATTCTTATGAAGGCCTCAGTCTCTCTGCCCTGTTGTTGGCCATCCAGAGGGACTGGCTGGCCACTGTGAGAGACAGGATGCTGGACTAGATGGACCACTGGTCTGATCCAGCAGGGCTCTTTTATTGTTCTTATGAAGGCCTCGGCCTCTACGCCCTGTTGTTGGCCCTCCAGAGGAACTGGTTGGCCACTGTGGGAGACAGGATGCTGGACTAGATGAACAACTGGTCTGATCCAGCAGGGCTCTTCTGATGTTCTTTAACCAACATATTGCTTAAAAGTATTTTTTGCTTACACACACATTTTCTTCAGTCATGGAGTGAAAGCCTTCATGCTGTCATGGCAGCTGCCGCCAAAGCTGTGCTTTCTTTCTTTTCTTTTTTTTAAAAAAAAGATCTGCATGGCCAGTTAAGCCCTACTGGGCAAACCCCACACCCATTTTGAAAAACACACACACTTGATTGGCACCAGGAAAGGTGTTGGTAGGGTTGCCAAGTTCGGGTTGGAAAATACCTGGGGACTTTGGGGGTGGAGCCAGGAAAAGGCGGGGTTTGGGGAGGGGAGGGGCCTCAGCATGGTACAATGCCATAGAGTCCACCCTTCAAAGCAGCCATTTTCTCCAGGGGAGCTGATCTCTGTCAGCTGGAGATCAGTTGTAAAAGCAGGAGATCCCCAGGCCCCACCTGGAGGCTGGCAACCCTAGGTGTTGTGCATAATGGTGCCCACGGGCATCACGTTGGAAACTATTGGAAACCGCTGCCTTAAAGGCAAATAACAGTGTACAGTGAGATTTCATTTGTCATAGCTTGTTCTCTGCCAACTCAGAAAAGCTTATGCTGGGAGCAGTGTTTGTTAGTCTTCTCAGGGACATTGCACTGCTGTTGTGTATTGCTTCAATAGGTTCACAGAGCTAGAATTACTGATGGGAGACACCTTTAAAGAAGTATATTCCCATCGTGTGAAGAGCCACATGGTGGTGCTCTAAACCCACATAAATGCTGTGGCTCGCACTAACCAAATCCGTCTGTGTTCTTAGCCATCCTCTGGTGTAAATCAGTGTCCTGCTGTTCCATCATGGGTACAGATGACCTATGATGCCTTAAAATGTTCTCTCCTTTTTCAAGTGTAAATCAAGTGTCCTGCTGTTCCGTCATAGGTACAGAATGACCTACGATGCTTTCAAGTGTTCTTTCCTTTCTCAAGAATAAGTGTGTGTGGGGGGGTGATTCTGGATTTTTCATCCTTGCCCTTTCAATCCAAAACTCCTGTTTCCGTTTCACTTTCCCTTGTGTGAACTAAAATGGTGGTTTTTAAACATTATGTGTAATTTCTTTTCCCCTGAATCTTTTTTGTAAACGGTATGTTTTCAAGGTTATGTGCGCTGCAAGAACTTAGTATTCTGCGTGCATGTACATATAAAAGACTACGACGCTACAAAACCAGCAGCAGAGAGCACAGAACTGAAGCTGTTGACAAAAATACAAATCAATATAAAAAGGGGAACGTTTACTGATCTCTAAACGTACCGTGTCTTGTTATGGGCAGTATATCTTCTGTGTTGTTCTGTTCGCAACACTCCATTTAAAACTGGGCAACAATGTAATGCAAGTTCTGTTCCAAGCAAATCTATGTGATGACCTGTATTTATGACCTGTATTTATGACCTGTATCTCTGTACTTATTTTAGGGCAGCCTCGCTTTAAAAAAGAATTTAGTTGATTCATCACATGCAAATTTAATCACTGAAACTTCTAGGAGTACAAGCTAATTTTGAAGTAGAACGGATATTTTGATTAGGTTTTAGGAGAGGGTTGTGTATACATGTGTATCCCTTACCTGGATAGCTCAGACTACCCCGATCTTGTCAGATCTTGAAAGCTAAGCAGGATTGGCCTTGGCTAGTATTTGGATGGGAGACCTCCAAGGAATACCAGGGGCATGACACAGACGCAGACGGTAGCAAATCACCTCTGAACGTCTTTTGCCACTATTCCGTCTATCTCAATGGGCCAGAAGCCATTATATCCAGCTGAATTTTTGCTTCAAGCTGTAACTGCCTTAATGCTTTATATTGTATTGTGTTTGTAAAATTTTAAATTTTGACTGTATTTATTATAAATGATGTCACCCATCCTGAGCCGATTTGCAGGATGGTTGGGATATAAATACAAATAATTAATAAATAATCAACAAAACCCTATGGGATTGCCATAAGCCATCTGTGACTTGACAGCAAACAGAAACAAATATATGTATTATGAGTCAGTAACATCTTAGATGAGGCATATCGTCCTTCAGATTGCAGCATGAGATTTTTATGCACACTTCATCAGATGCCTGAAGTGCTCATACATTAGGCAGGTACACTTATTAAAAGCTGCAAGCAATTTAAAAAGTGGTGGGAGGGAGATGTTACAAAGAGGCTCTAGTTCAAAACAAGATCAAACCAAGAGCATAATTTACTGTGTTAAAGCATTACTGTATTAAATTAAAGCACTTTTAATACAGTAGTGGTAAATTGTGCTCTTGGTCTGATCTTGTTTTGGGCTAGAACCTCTCTGTAACATCTCCCTCCCACTGTTTTTTTTTTAAATCGCTTGCAGCTTTTAGTATAAGTCTGTTGTCTGATTAGTTGAGAAGGGAGTCCTTTTAATAGATCAGAGCATTTAGTTGCTTTTTTGTTGTCAACAGATTGAAAAGTGCAGTCGGACTCACTATTGGGAGGGAAAACTTGCACCAGCAGAGGAGCAGGGGGTGGTGCCTGGGAAGAAAGAATACAAGGCACCACAAGGTGGGAGGGAGATCACTAGGGTTGCCAGATCTGAGATGAAAAATACCTGGAGGTTTTGGGGGTGGAGCCAGGAGAGGGTGGGGTTTGGGGAGGGGAGGGGCCTCAGCATGGTGCAATGCCATAGAGTCAGTTTGGTGTATTGGTTAAGTGCGCGGACTCTAATCTGGGAGAACCGGCTTTGATTCCCCACTCCTCCACTTGCACCTGCTGGATGACCTTGGGCAAGCTGTAGTTCTGGCACAGCTGTTCTTGAAAAACAGCAGTTTCTGTCAGAGCTCTCTCAGTCCCACCTACCTCACCGGGTGTCTGTTGTGGGGAGGGGAAGGGAAAGGAGTTTGTAAGTCGCTCTGAGACTCCCTTGGGTAGGGAAGGGCGGGGTATAAATCACCAGCCCTGCTCCCTGGGAGTGAACACTAGGGTTGCCAGCCTCCAGGTGGGGCCTGGGGATCTCCTGCTTTTACAACTGATCTCCAGCTGACAGAGACCAGCTCCCCTGGAGAAAATGGCTGCTTTGAAGAAGAGAAGAGATTGGATTGGATTTATACCAAGCTGCTGGCAGCATCATTCTTTTGGAACTCAGTATGTTATCAGGCTATGGCTTTGTTACACTTAAAAGTAGGTCAACTTAAAAAAGAAATCTTTTGTTTTGCAGCACAATAGGAAAAGGTGACCAAGCATGAAAGGGTGTTAACTCCATTTTTCAGCAGCAGCACAAGAGCTGCAGACAGATATAACTAAGGGGGAAAGCAGCACTATGGTGCTGAAAAAGGCATACCGCAGAAAATGTCTGCAGAAAATGTGGACTGGCTCCAGCAGGTCCATTGTGGTGCTTTCTCCTTAACAAAGGGAACATTCTTCTTTGAGTGGCTTCTTGCTACAGAGGACATCTTAGCCCAGAAGAAACACACCATTTAGAGAACTGGATGCATGGGATCCAACCTCACGTTTAAGAATCCAGTTATTTCGGTGCTTCATTTGTACCCCGCGTTTGTCCCCAGTGGGAATCCAAAGCGGCTTACATTGTTCTCCGCTCGGCCATTTTATTCTCACAACAACCCTGTGAGGTAGGTTAAACTGTGTGGTAGTGATTGGCCAATGGTAAGTGGGGAATGGAACCTGGGATTCCGTACTCCAGTACTTTAACCCTTTCACTACTGGGTCTCAGTCTTGTGTGACCACCAACTGAACTTCCTTGATGGATGAGGCAGGCAGGAACATACAGGGGAAGATGATCTTTCAAGTACCCCAGTCTCAAGCCATGTAGGGCTCTAAAGATCAAACCCAAAACCTTAAATTGGACTTGGTAGCCGGTATACTTGCATGCTTCCAACAGCTGGCCCTGACCAGCAGTCTTCCATAGGCCAGTGCAGCACCAAACTACAATTCCCAGAAATCTTTGGAGGAGGAAACTATGACAGTTAAACTGGTTTATATCAGTGGTGAAGACAAGCCCTTCAACAACAGTATTTGGATACCCATATTGCTGCTTGGCTGAGGCCACATTTGACTATTTCTACCCGCTGGGTTCACCACTGCATCTACCCTCAAAAACAGCCATTTTCTCCAGGGGAACTGACCTCTGTAGTCTGGAGATCAGTTGTACCTGGAGGCTGGTAACTAGAGCTGCCAGCTCTGGATTGGGGAATTCTTGGAGGTTTGGGGGGTGGAGCCTGGGGAGGATGGGCTTGGGGGAGGGGAGGGACCTCAGTAGGGTACGATGCCTTGAAGTCCACCCTCCAAAGCAGCCATTTTCTCCAGGGGAACTGATCTTGGTTGTCTGGAGATTAATTGTAATAGCAAGATATCCCCAGGTGCCACTTGGAGGTTGGCAACCTTAAAAACATCAAAAGAGCCCTGCTGGATCATAGCAGTGGGCCATCTAGTCCAGGACCTTGTCTCACACAGTGGTCAACCAGTTCCTCCGGAGGGCCAACAACAGGGCATAGAAGCCAAGGCCTTCCCCTGAGGTTGCCTCCTAGCTAATGAAGAGTTTAGCTTCCATGGCTTCACCCAATCCCTCTTTAAAGTCATCTAAGCTAGTGGCTAGTGGGCTGCTACATAAGTACCATATCATAAGAACATAAGAGAAGCCATGTTGGATCAGGCCAATGGCCCATCTAGCCGAACACTCTGTGTCACACAGTGGCCAAACCCAGGTGCCATCAGGAGGTCCACCAGTGGGGCCATATCTTGTGGCAATGAGTTTAGGCAAATTAATTAAAAGTACTTTCGTCTGTCTTGTGTCTGAGCCTGCAGCCCATCGGACCTGCTGGTGTTTTACTAATCAAGAAGCATCTCCATTTGTGTTGCGAAACTCGGCTCGGCTGTCTTGTGGATTGAGAATCTAGTGGCCTTGCACACTTGAGGGTTGGGGATGTCCATGGCATCTTGCAATGTGTTATATTCAGGGGTCCTTTCGTAGAAAAAGAGTTGCAGGTGCTCATTAGCATAACTCATTAGCATAACTCATTAGCATATGCCACGTCCCCTGACATTACTGGAAGTGTGTCAGAAAGGGAATGTCAGTTTCAGCCCCATTATACCCTATGGGCCATTGAAATCAATGGCAAAAACTCATAGGGTATATGAGGGGCTGGAGGAAAGGGGATTTGAGAGAGAGGCTCCAAACTTGCAGGGTAGCTGCTGGAGCCTCTCCTTGAAATACCCACCAAGTTTCAAGAAGATTGGACCACGGGGTCCAATTCTATGGGGCCCCAAACAGGTTGTCCCATCCCCTCCATTGTTCTCTATGGTGGGAAAAAATGTTACCTTTTTTTCTACCATAGAAAACAGTGGAGGGAATGGGCGCAACCTGTTTGGGGGCCCGTAGAATTGGACCCCCTGGTCCAATCTTCTTGAAACTTGGTGGGTATTTCGAGAAGAGGCCCCAGCAGCTACCCTGCAAGTTTGGAGCCTCTCCCTCAAACCCCCTCCCCTCCAGTGGCTTTTAAAGTTGCCGCCGAATTTCGGCTGCAATTCGGCAGCAGGCTGAATCAGATCAGAGAATCTGATTCGGCCCATGGCTGCCCTAGTGGCCACTCCTGAGCTGGCGGAGCTTCGCTCCGCCTCGCTCCGCCTCGCTCCGGCCCCAACGGACCCCTCGTTATATTTTCATTAGCTGCTGCTCCCCAGCGGTGTTCGCTACGTATGCTTGCTGGTAGCTTAGCCTATTTGAATAATGGAAAAGAGGCTGCTTTTCTCCCCTAGCCGCTTCTTTTTCAGATGGGTCGTGTGCAGCCTCAAATTAACTTTGTGCCACGATTCCTGTGGGTATCAGCTTGAAGGCTGGAATGTTCACTCGCATGAGGCAGGACAGTGATGCCTAGAGAGCCGATGGATGCTGAAGAGATGGTGTTGTGCGTGGGCTTTGGTATTTTGCTTTGAAGATCTTCATTTAATCTTCCAGATCTCAACGGAGGGCCTAGAAGTGCTGTGATGGCCATTATGAGAAAGGGCATGAGAATTCCGTTGATTAAAAACAAAGGGGGGGGGACACACTCTATAATACACTTTGCAGATTAGCTGAATCTGCATTTACTATCTCAACGTGTCACAGAGGCTCAGGATAAGGGAAAAACAAGGGGTAAGAAAGTGTTCTCAGCTACTTTTCTTTAATATTGTGCATATGCCAAACTTGGCCCCACCACACAAATTTAAATAATCGGTACAATGGGGCTGTCCATTAGGTTGTCAGCCTCCTGGGAGAAAATGGCTGCTTTGGAAGGTGGACAAAAAGGCATTAGACCCTGCTGAAGTCCAAACTCCCCCTCCTCAGCACCCCCCCCCCCCAAATCTCCAGGTATTTCCCAACCCAGAGCTGACAACCCTACTGCTCAGGGATAGGAGAGATTTTTCTACATATCCAGTTTGCAGGAAAAACATCCAAGTTGAAAGAAAAAAATAGGAAGGTTAACCCCCTTCCCCCCCCCAAAAAGAGATGTGATATCTATATGTGCACAGACATTACACCAAGGAACAGACTTCTTGCTGTACAAGATCTCATGAAAGCACATCACTCGATGCCTGCCATCATTTGGGTTTCCAAGACAGCCTAAAACAATACAGAGACCACAAGGAGGAGCTGAAGGGAAGGGCAGGAGGAGGAAGAGGGAAACTGAGGCAGAAATGGCAGCGTGGCAGTGGAGGAGGCAGGTGGAGAGATGGGGAATGGAGGGAGGGGCAGCGGGGAGATGGTACAGGGAGGAGATGGAATGGAGTCACCACAGGCAATAGAAGTCCCATGATTTCTATGCTTCCATGATTTCTCTACAAATCCCCAGCTGGTTTGTTTATATTTTGGGCCACGGTTCTCTAACTTTTTGGGGGGGGGGGGGGTTTGCTGTACATTCTGTAGATGTACCTGGGTTGTGTATACTTGCCGTACAGTTTTCTTATCCCCATTCTATGGCGTTTATATATGTAATATTCATACAATGTGTAATGCTGGTTTATTGGCAAATCAGGTAATTGCAGACAAATGCATGACTGGTATGAGGCAGCAGGAAGTAGTGCCAAAATAACAAACCACTGATTTCAGTTTGCATAAGGGGAAAAACAAAAAAAACCCAAAATTTAAATGGGGATTGTTGTGTCAAAACGAGAAGGATGAAAAGTTATTCCGAGGAAATTTGCCCAGGCCATCTTGTCTACAGAGTGGGACCGCCTACTCACATACGAACCTGCCTGTACTCTGAGAATCTCTGGCAGTACTCTGGACGTCTGTGTTGTCTGAAAACAGGGCCTCCTTTGTAGTGGGACCCCCACCTGCAAGAATGCAGTCTTTTCCATTTCAGGTTGACTCAGGATGAGATGCAGTTTGTGTCACTTAAGAACAATGCCCTGCTGGGTCTGGCCAATGATCTATCTTATCCAGGGAACCCCAGTCACATTGAGCCTGTGGGGAAGGCCACTGATGGGAATGGTGCAAGGCAGCTATAGGGTCTGGCCATTTAATTTATCAGGAAAGTTCCTGCCCTTGATTGCGGCTGGCGCCCGGGAATAAGCCGAGCTCCACCAGAGTCAAGAGGAGTCATGCGGCTCAGGCTCTTTAGCAGCCAGAATGACTGGTGTCAGCTGATCCGCTGCATCCTCCTGCACCACTACCGGAAGCAAAGGGTGAGCTGATGCCTTCTGTGAGCACTGCAGGAAGTTGCAGCTGAGCCTTGTAGTCCACAATCCTCTATGGCCTTTGTGCTTGATAACAGCCTTAGATATGACTAAGGGGGTCATAACTAACAGGAATGCCAGTCTCCAGGTAGAGCCTGGGGATTCCCTGGAATTACAGCTCATCTCCAGACTACAGAGATCAGTTTCCATGAAGAAAATGGATTCTTTGGAGGATGGACTCTGTGGCATTGTACCCCTCCAAGGTCCCTATCCTCCCCAGGCTCCATCCCCAAATCTCCAGGAATTTCCCAACCTGGAGCTGGCCTCCCTACCCCCCATCTCCTGCTGGTGGCCAGGGGGGAATGAAGAACCCTTTCCCAGGAGTAAGTGCCATTAAATAAAATGGGACTTCTGACTTAGACCAGGATTGGTCCCATGGACACAAGGGAAAAAAGTTTGATGGCCTGTTTGGTGCACCTTCAGTTTATATTTCGGAGGGACATAATATGATTAGATTGCAGATCGAATTTAAAATTAAAAGATGGCAATTAAAAGAACTGCCGTCCCAAGAGATTCCCGGTTGGGTTCTGTCTCTACTAGGCAGGCTCTTGAAACAGTTCATTCTCAAGTCTTGGACTGGAGCTAGGGTTGCCAACTCCAGGTCGGGAAATACCAGGACACTGGGGACGGAGCCTCAGGAGGGCGGGGTTTGGAGACGGGAGGGACTTCATTGTGGTGTAATGCCACAGAGTCCCCCTTCCAAAGCAGCCATTTTCTCCAGGTGAAATGATCTCTGTCACCTGGAAATTAGTTGTAATCAGGGCTATTTTGGGGCAGGAACGCACAGGAACGGAGTTCCGGCTGGCTCCTGTGTTGGCCACACCCAGCAGGATCTCATTAGCATAATAGCCGCACCCAACAGCAGGAACTCATTAGGATTGGCTACATTAGGGGTATGTGGCCTAACATGCAAATTAATTCCTGCTGCAAAAAAAACCCTGGGTTTTGACAACAAATAAGGTAAACAGAATAAGAAGCAAAAGGCGGGTGTGGCTGGATGACCACTCTTCTGGTAACATGGGGTGTGTGGCCCAATATGTTAATGAGCTGTGCTGTCAGTGGTGTGGCCTAATATGCTAATGAGTTTCTGCTGTTGGGTGTGGCCTATTATGCTAACGAGGTCTACAAAAAAAGCCCTGCATAGCAAACACCTGTTTTACGCCAGAGACATGCACCCATCAGTGGTTGAAGACACAGATGGAGAGAGCAAGTCAGCAGCTTAGAAATGG
This sequence comes from Lepidodactylus listeri, assembly GCA_029233225.1. NCBI lineage: Eukaryota > Metazoa > Chordata > Lepidosauria > Squamata > Gekkonidae > Lepidodactylus > Lepidodactylus listeri. The sequence goes on from JARCFY010000013.1 coordinate 11,285,261, forward strand.
GGGGTGTATGATCCTGACTTGATTTCTGTGAGTCTCAAATTACCTCAATCTAATCAGATTATGTTCCTCCTAAATATACTTACTGGGAAGCCGATTTGCTTGAACTTAGCGGGGCTCTAACTGAACCTGCATCAAGCTTACCTTCTTTCCCTTGCATTCATGGGACCAATACCACTCTAAGGGTGCGTTCAGATGGGCAGCTAATCCCGCCATTGGCCCGTATGTAATTTGATCTAGATCTTTTAAATCCAGCATTGCATGACCAGATAGCTCCCCTGTGAATTGCTTTACCGTGCGTGACTCTGTGGTGGGTTGTCTAGACAGCATCCACCTTAGGGAGCTGTGCAGTCAGCTTTTTTTTTTTTTTAATCCTGTTTGTATATCTGCATATGTGCTTATGTGCCTCACCATCTGTGGATGTTGCATGTTTAAATGGTTATGCGCGCATCGCTAAGAGTTTTTTAAAATGGCGGCCGTTTGCGATGGTCTGGAGACCATTCCTATGGGCTGATTGCGCGCTGGTGGAATGACCTGATCGTGGAAAGTCCGGCATTGGCCCGCCGGCCAGCTTAAGACCATGACAACCGTGTACAGTGACAACCAAAAATGACCATTATTGACCCTGACTCTACGCATTTGGACCCATTAGCCTTCCTCAGTGGCCAAACGAATGATATTACAGGATGGCTCCTGACATTACAATGCAACAGTCATTTCTTATAAACTGACCAAGATGAAATTCTTCAATGATTTTTGTCTGTGATCAAAGGCAAAGATATTAATCAGAAGCCTCATCCTTGATACTTTCTGCCATGGTCAGGTACGTTTTCCTACGGTAACAGTTCGATTGTGTACCTTTCTCGTTTGGTCTGAAAAAATTGATGCAGCCAGGAGCCAATAGTGATGTAAAAGTACTGTTATGTCACTATTAGCTATTGGCTGAAATGAATGGGGTGATAATCAGGGGGCCTTTGACATCTGTGCCCTGTTTGTAGGTCATCCAGCAACATCTGGTTGGCCACTTTGGGAAATGAGATGCTGGATTAGATGGACAACACATTTACCCCAGCAGAGCTCACCTGGTATTCAAGCACTAAAATCAGAACCAAGGCTGGCATCCTGTAGACAAGAGTCCCACAATAAGCAATGGGCAGTGGATAAGACAAATCCAAGCCTCACATAAGCATCAGTTGACCTGCCCTGGAGAGTGGAGATCAGGACAGCTGATCAGGGAATTCATTACACCTGCAGGATTCATAAAGCTGAAGCCTTAATTCAGCTCACATCAGTGTCCTGTGCCTTTCTCTGGCTGCAAATTGCCATCCTGCTAAGGTTCCTTCCATATAGTGTTAAAGGCTGCATGCGTTGTGTTTGTCTAGGTCTCTGCCCAAAGCTTCCCATTTGAGGGGTGTTAGAAACACTGGGGGAGCACACTTCTAGCCATGAGGCTGCAATCCCCTGAACACTCAACTGGGGTTTCAGCCCCATTGAAACTGCTGGGATTCACTTTGGAATAAACCCGCCGGGGACTGGAGGGCCAAACCCCAGCTTTGTCTCCTCCCCCTTCTGACCACGTATGGCCACCAACAGGCTTTGAAGCTGCCTATGGAAATGAGGCCAGAGGGTTGCTCAGCCCCTTTCTTCAGTCACAGTGAAGCCCAGCCAGCCTCCCCCAGCCTCACAAAGCCCCAGGTCCTGCCAGGTCATAATGCCACGGCCTATAAAAGCCCACCAATTTTGGGCTGCTACTCTGAGGATGAAATCTCTCTCTCTGAGGGGTATTGTCCTCCTGCTTCTCGCTCTCTCTGAGAGGCACTGTCCTCCTGCTGTCTCTTCCTGGGGAGGCAGAATCCCCACGTCCTCACCCTCCTTGGAGAGTCAACACTCTGAGGATAGACGACGCCTGCACCTCTTCCCTGGACCTCTCCCCTTCTTTTCTCCCCCTTTCCTCTTTTCCTCCTTCCTCCCCTCCTTCCTTTCCCTATTTTCCTCCCCCGCATCCCCATCCATTCCCTATTTTCCTCCCCCCCCTTCCCCATCCATTCTTCACGGAAGAGCCATCGCCCCGAAGATCGACAACACCCTGCGTGTCTGTCTTCCCTTGTTTTCTCCCCCTTTCCTCTTTTTCATCCCTCTTGGCACTCCTTTTCCTGACTTTTCTCTCCTGAGTCTGTCCCTATTTCCGCCCCCCACATCCCCTCTATCCATACCCATCTGTCCCCCTTCCCCATCCAAGATCTAAAATCAAGCTAATGGATCGTCCCACATGTAGAGAGGCCTCGTTTGGTACGGCCAGGCCCAGCTTTAAAAGGCAAGAGCGCTACGCCCACCGTGTTCAACAGACAGTGCAGGCTGATAGCTGGTTGCCTCTATTGGAGCCGAGAAGGAATTTTCCCCTGTGACCCCGCCCAGACTGGCCTGGTGGTCGCAGGTTTTTCGCCTTCTCTGCACTGCCTTCCTTGCAAACGCCGGACTTCTCTACAAGCCACACTCTCTCCAGGTTCCCTCCCAGGGGCCTGGAAACAGTGTCGAGTGTAGTTAGGCCCAGGTGAGAACAAGTGGGTGTTTTAGGGCTGCCTCTTAAAATTGATTCAATAAAGTTGATTTAATTATATACATTTCTCTTGTGTCTTTCTTTCGTGTGTGGGAAGTTTCTTCTCTGGTAATTGTATGAGGACTCAGCTGCAATCCTAACACTCATTTCTTAACATCCTAGGGTTGCCAGTTCTGGGATGGAAAATACCTGCAGACTTTGGGGGTGGATCTGGGAGAGGGCAGGGTTTGGGGAGGGGAGGGACCTCTCAGCATGGTACAATGCCACAGAGTTCACCCTTCAAAGCATCCATTTACTCCAGGGAAGCGGATCTCTGTCAGCTTCGGATCAGTGGTAAAAGGGGGGGGGGGGATCTCCAGGCCCCACCTAGAGTCTGGCTACCCTATAACCCCCAGACTCATTTTTCAGCCTTCAGGGTTTTGTATTGTAAGGATCACACTTTCAAATCATTACCACCACAAAACCTAATCCTAAACTCGTCCCGAATTCTTGTATTTTCTTGTAAGTCTATTCATTCGGCTGTATGCCTCACCAGCATGTGAAATGGGCGGCTGCACACGCACCTTCCTCCTCCTCCTCACGCTGCCATAGGAGGGTTTTGTCTCGCTACCTAGTCTTGTCCCCACCCTTCCGCCAGCGGGCTCAGAATGAAGCATGTGAAATCTCCCTTTATCCATTTCACCCTCACAACAACCCTGTGCAATTGATTGAGTTGAGACAGAATGATTAGTTCATGGTCATCCAGCAAGCTTCAGGGCAGAGTGGTGATCTCTCCAGCCAGTTTCTCCATGCCATCCTGGTGCACTTGTACTGCAGACAAGACATACCTCGTGTATTAGACCCTGACACCAATGATTTAGGCACACTCCTAGAGGAGGCTAAACAGACATCTCCAATGTTCAGAGGCATGGTACTACCCAATACCAGATGCTATGGGGCAATAACAGAGGGAAACTTTGACCTCTTGGCGTGCCTGTAGGTCACCCAGCAGCTTAGAACATGTGTGTGTTTTACCCATTCAGCCATCTCACCAGAAGGGAGAGTGTACAACTATTGGTGGGCCACATTTCTAGCCAGGCCTTGGAACATTCAGCCGAAGGTTCAGCCCTGTTGCAAGTGGTGTGGATCATTTTGGAATTAAAGGCATGGGCTCATGTGATCAGGGCCCAAACACCTCTATCCACCCTCCACCCAGATTTCTCTTCTCCCACATCTGACCATGTATGGCCACCAAGAAGCTTTGAAGCTGCCTATGGAAATGAGGCCAGAGGGTTGCTCAGCCCCTTTGTTCAGTCACAGTGAAGCCCAGCCAGCCTCCCCCAGCCTCACAAAGCCCCAGGTCCCGCCAGGTCATAATGCCACGGCCTATAAAAGCCCAACAATTTTGAGCTGCTACTCTGAGGATGAAATCTCTCTCTCTGAGGGGTATTGTCCTCCTGCTTCTCTCTCTCTGAGAGGCACTGTCCTCCTGCTGTCTCTTCCTGGGGAGGCAGAATCCCCACGTCCTCACCCTCCTTGGAGAGTCAACACTCTTGAGGGTAGACGACGCCCTGCACCTCTTCCCTGGACCTCTCTCCTTTTCTCCCCCTTTCCTCTTTTCCTCCTTCTTCCCCTCCTTCCTTTCCCTATTTTCCTCCCCCGCATCCCCATCCATTCCCTATTTTCCTCCCCCCACTTCCCCATCCATTCTTCACGGAAGAGCCATCGCCCCGAAGATCGACAACAACCCTGCATGTATGTCTGTCTTCCCTAATTTTCTCCCCCTTTCCTCTTTTTCATCCCTCTTGGCACTCCTTTTCCTGACTTTTCTCTCCTGAGTCTGTCCCTATTTCCGCCCCCCACATCCCCTCTCTCTCTGTGCCCATCTATCCCCCTTCCCCATCCAAGATCTAAAATCAAGCTAATGGATCGTCCCACATGTAGAGAGGCCTCGTTTGGTACGGCCAGGTCCAGGTTTAAAAGGCAAGAGCGCTACGCCCACCGTGTTCAACGGACAGTGCAGGCTGATAGCTGGTTGCCTCTATTGGAGCCGAGAAGGAATTTTCCCCTGTGACCCCGCCCAGACTGGCCTGGTGGTCGCAGGTTTTTCGCCTTCTCTGCACTGCCTTCCTTGCAAACGCCGGACTTCTCTACAAGCCACACTCTCTCCAGGTTCCCTCCCAGGGGCCTGGAAACAGTGTCGAGTGTAGTTAGGCCCAGGTGAGAACAAGTGGGTGTTTTAGGGCTGCCTCTTAAAATTGATTCAATAAAGTTGATTTAACTAGATACATTTCTCTTGTGTCTTTCTTTCGTCTGTGGGAAGTGTCTTCTCTGGCAGTTGTATGAGGACTCAGCTGCAATCCTAACACTCATTTCTTAACATCTTAGGGTTGCCAGTTCTGGGTTGGAAAATACCTGGAGACTTTGGGGGTGAATCTGGGAGAGGGAGGGGTTTAGGGTGGGGGGAGGGACCTCTCAGCATGGTACAATGCCACAGAGTTCACCCTTCAAAGCAGCCATTTTCTCCAGGGGAGCGGATCTCTGTCAGCTGGGGATCAGTTGTAAAAAGGGGGGGGGATCTCCACGCCCCACCTGGAGGCTGGCCACCCTATAACCCCCAGACTCATTTTTCAGCATTTAAGGTTTTGTATTGTAAGGATCACACTTTCAAATCATTGTTACCACAAAACCTAATCCTAAACTCGTCCCGAATTCTTGTAGTTTCTTGTAAGTCTATTCATTCGGCTGTATGCCTCACCAGCATGTGAAATGGGCGGCTGCACACACACCCTCCTCCTCCTCCTCACCTGACACCGATGCTTTAATCAGGCTCCTAGCGGAGGCTAAACAGAACCAACCCCAATGTTCAGAGGCATGGTACCACCCAATACCAGATGCTATGGGGCAATAACGGGGAAACTTTGACCTCTTGGCGCGCCTGTAGGTCATCCAGCAGCTTAGAACATAAGAACATAAGAGAAGCCAATTCTGGATCAGGCCGATGACCTATCCAGTCCAACACTGTCACACGGTGGCCAAAAATAGCAGGTGCCATCAGGAGGTCCAGCAGTGGGGCCAGGACACTAGCTTGTAGGTCATCCAGCATTCAGTTGGCCACCGTTGGAGACACGAATCTGGATTCGATGGATTTCTTCCAGTAGAACTCACCTGATATTCTAAGGCTAAAATCAGGATCAGTTTGGGATCCTTTAGACGTTTGTCGCATGAGAACTGAAGGGCACTGAATAAGACAAGTTTGAGCCTCATAGCAGCACCTGCTACCCTGCCCTGAAGGGTGAAAAGCAGGACAGATGATCAGGGAATTTATGACAGCCACAGGATTCATAAAGCTGTAGCCTTCATTCAGCACGAATTAGGATCCTGTGCCTTTACTGGGGTGCGAATGGCCATTTAGCAGCCAGAGTTGTAATCCTGATAAGGTTCCTCTCATATGATGTTAATGGCTATGTGTGTTTTACCCATTCAGCCATCTCACCAGAAGGGAGAATGTACAACTATTGGTGGGCCACATTTCTAGCCAGGCCTTGGAACATTCAGCCAGAGGTTCAGCCCTGTTGCAAGTGGTGTGGATCATTTCGGAATTAACGGCAGGGGCTCATGTGATCAGGGCCCAAACACCTCTGTCTATCTCCACCCTCCTCCCAGATTTCTCTCCTCCCACGTAGGGCCACCAAGAGGCTTTGAAGCTGCCTATGGAAATGAGGCCAGAGGGTTGCTCAGCCCCTTTGTTCAGTGACAGTGAAGCCCAGCCAGCCTCCCCCAGCCTCACAAAGCCCCAGGTCCCGCCAGGTCATAATGCCACTGCCTATAAAAGCTCACCAATTTTCAGCTGCTACTCTGAGGATTGAACACCTCTCTTGAAGAGGTATCCTCCTCCTGCTGTCTCTCCCTGAGAGGCTGCATCCGCATGCCATCACCCTCCTCGGGAAGACAGCATCCTGCACCTCTTCCCTGGACCCCTCCCCTTTTTTTCTCCCCCTTACCACTTTTCCCTTTTTCCCTTGCTTCCTTGTCCTACTCCCCCCCCCCAAACCGGTTTCCTACCACCCCCCATCCTATCTCTTTCTATACGGGAGATCCTGAAACAGTCTAGAACGCAGCAGCAAGATTGCTGGCAGGTTTTCCTTGGAGAGATTGTCTCTCTCCTGTCTTGAAGCAGCTGCACTGGCTGCCAGTGAAGTTCTGGATCATATGTAAGGTGCTGGTGATTGTCTCCCAGTGGGCTTCACGTCAAGGGGTAGCAAATCAAAGACGGTTCTCAGCTTAGAATCTACTACTACACATATCAGAAGCTACTACACCACGCCAGCTCTCATCTACTACTCATATCAGAATATACTACACCATACCAGCTCTCATCTACTACACACATTACAATCTACTACACCACGCCAGCTCTCCACATTACAATCTACTACCCCATGCCACCTCTCATCTACTACACACATTAGAATTTACTACACCACACCAGTTCTCATCTTTGAGGATTGCCCTTGCCAAAATCACCTCAACACATCTCCAAAACCAAGAGCAGCTCAAGAAGGGCCTGGTTAACTGTTATCAGCTGGCTCCAGAGACTGCCTGGTGGCGAGAGCTGACACATTATGAGATAGATGATGATGATGATAAATAGATAGATTAGATAGATGATAGATAGACAGATAGTTGAACACATAAATATGTGGTTTCCAGTCTCCTTCCCAGGGTCTACCAGCAGGCTTCTTGTCAAGGAGCGGCGAATCAACAACGGTTCTCCAGATTAGAATCCGCTACACCACGCCAGCTCTCATCCTTGAGGATCGCCCTTGACAAAATCAAGTCAACGCATCAAAGCCGACAGCCACTCCAGAGGGGCCTGGTTCGGTATGGTACAGCCCAGCTTTAAGAGGCAAAAGCGCCCCACCCACCACACTCAGCGGACAGTGCAGGCTTGTAGCTGGTTGCCTGAATGAGGAGCCGAGAAGGAATTTTTCCCTGCAGCCCCGGATTGGCCTTGGTGGGCGCAGGTTTTTCGCCTTCTCTGCACTGCCTTTATTGCAAACTCTGGACCTCTACATGCCACACTCTCTCCAGGTTTGCTGCCTTGCCTGGAAACAGTGTCAAGTGTAGTTAGGCCCAGGTGAGAACAGGTGGGTGTTTTAGGGCTGCCTCTTACAATGTATTCAATAAAATTGATTTAAATATATACATATATATATTTGTCTTGTGTCTTTCTTTCCTGTCTGCAAAGCAAGTGTCTTCTTCAGTAGGAGGGTGGGGACTTGGCTGAAATCCTAAGTAGGAATGAGTGGAATGAGTACCAGAACCAGGAAGAAGAGAAGAGATTGGATTTATACCCAGCCCTTCACTATCCAAAGGAGTCTCAGAGCGGCATACCATCTCCTTTCCCTTCCCCTCCCCACAACAGATACCCTGTGAGGTAGTTGGGGTTGAGAGCTCTGAAACTGCTCTTTGTCAAGAACAGCTGTGCCAGAAGTATGGCTTGTCCAAGGTCATCCAGCAGGTGCAAGTGGAGGAGTGGGGAATCAAACCCAGTTCTCCCAGATTAGAGTCCGTGTACTTAACCACTTCACCAATTGTAGGTGACCAATTGTAGGTACACCAATCAATGGTGGGGGCCAATCGTGGTTACTGGGGGTATGTCAAATGAAACAAAGGGGTCTTCACTCAGTGGTGAAAGACACAAGAGGGAGACAGCAAGCCAGCAGCTTAAAGGGGGGTGGGGGCTGTGTGATCCTTTGTCTCTGAGTCTCAAACTGCCCAGCAGGTCTAGGCTCCGAGACTCCAAGTGGCTCCAGTCTCAGTGCTTTCTGGGTACTCCAGAGATTCTCCGTGTGTCTGGCTTGCTTTTGGGAGCCTGCTCCACTTAGGTTTGCCAACCTCCAGGTGGCAGCTGTACATATATTATTACAACTAATTTCCAGGTGACTGAGATCATTTCACCTGGAGAAAATGGCTGCTTCGGAAGGGGGACTCTATGGCATTACACCGCAGTGGCAAACCACGCCCTCCTGAGCCTCCATCCCCAGTCTCCTGGTATTTCCTGACCCGGAGCTGGCAACCCTAGCTCCAGTCCAAGACTTGAGAATGAACTGTTTCAAGAGCCTGCCTAACAGAGACAGAACTCAACTGGTATTCTCTTGGCATGGCAGTTCAAGGGAATGGGTAACCTTTTAATTTCAATGTCCAAACTGATATGTTCCTCCTATATATACTTACTGGGAAGCCAGTTTGGTAAAGCACAATGGGATTCTAACGGAATCTGTACTGTACTGTACTGTGTACAGTTCTGGTCGCCACGCCTCAAAAAAGATATTATAGCATTGGAAAAAGTGCAGAAAAGGGCAACTAGAATGATAAAAGGGTTGGAACACTTTCCCTATGAAGAAAGGTTGAAGCGCTTGGGGCTCTTTAGCCTGGAGAAACGACGGCTGAGGGGTAACATGGTCGAGGTTTATAAGATAATGCATGGGATAGAGCAGGCAGAGCAGGTACAAGAACTCGTGGGCAAGTGGAGGAGTGGGGAATTAAACCCGGTTCTCCCAGATTAGAGTCCATGCACTTAACCACTACACCAGTACATCACTTGCCCCAGACTGAGACTTCCTATCTATACCTTGTGGCTAATAGTGACTGATGAACCTCTCCTCCATATGTTTATATGACACACTAGGAATTTCAAAAATCTCTATGGTTTTACCATAGAGATTTTTGAAATTCTCAGAAAGTTATGATGACACTGCCTGTTTCAAACCAGGAAGTGACTTCCAAGAAGTTTCTGCCTCCCCACAGTGATCCACAACCAATCTGACTTATGCCTTTGGACACATCTTGTTTTCATCTGTGCTCTGTAATGCAATTACTCAACTTACCCGGGTTTTGGAATACTGGACCCTCTGGCCCTTTTTTGTCATAATTTTCTCCCCCTTCCCTTCCCTTGTCCTTCCTTCTGTTTGTACCTGTGTCTGTTATGACTCTGCCAACTGAATATTCCATGCCTAAATCGGTTCCCCAACATAGTGACTGGGTGTTATGACCAGTCTGGTTAAGTGCGTGGACTCTAGTGGTTAAGTGCGTGGACTCTAATCTGGGAGAACTGGGTTTTATTCCCCACTCCTCCACTTGGATGACCTTGGGCAAGCCATAGTTCTGTCGGAGCTGTCCTTGAAAGAGCACTTTCTGTCAGAGCTCTCTCAGCCCCACCTCCCTCACAGGGTGTCTGTTGTGGGGTGGGGAAGGGAAAGGAGTTTGTAAGCCGCTCTGAGACTCCTTCAGTGAAGGAGGTAGTGAAGGGCAGGTTATAAATCCAATCTCCCTCTCCTCCTCCTTTCCTGTCCCCCACCAAGTGTTTTTAGAAAGTGGGGCCAGGTGGGGCTTTTGCCCAGCAGGGCTTCTCATTGGCTACTGGAGATTTGACTGCCTGTGCAGAATGTTTAAAAATGTTACTTTGCCGGCGGCAGCCAGCCCAGCATAAGGATCTTCTCTGTGTGACTGAAGGGAAGCCGTGGCAGCCATTTTATGGTTGGCTCCGTTTCCTGCAGCAGCTTCTTTGTGGCTGTGCCCATGACACTGTCTCAGAATCCCGAAGTTGCATGTGGGCTCAGAAAGGTTGGCAATCCCCAGTTTAAATCAAACTGCTGGTCCTTTAGGCAAGGGCATAGACTTTCCAATTTCGGGGGGGGGGGGGGCTGGGGCTGGGCCAGAGACATTACAGGCCATTGTCTCCAGGGGAGGGTCAGCATGTCCTGGAAAAGTTCGGGGGGGGGGGGCTCCAGCTCCCCAACCCCCCCTGAAGTTGATGCCTATGCCTTAAGGTAGCGCTCTTTGTTTTTGATGTGTTCTGACTTCTGTGCAACTGCTGCTGCTGCATATTGAATTGGTGTCATCAGTTCCTTTTTTAAATTCTTGCTGTTATCCTACAGATGGGACTCTTTTTCAGTCTGGTAATCTGGTGGTAATCAAGCTGGTAATCTACCCTGAGGTCCTTTCAAGTGGAAGGGTAAGATATATTTAAAAAAAGAAAGAGAGAAGGAAAGCATGGCCAGAGGATGTTGTGACCAGGGCCACGAAGCGACTTTATTGGCAGTCATTTGAAGCTGGAAGACTTGATTCAATACCACTGGCTCGAATGCCCTGTAACAGCATCAGACAGGCCTTCAAGGGCTCCTACACCTGCGTGAGCTGAAATGTGATCTATCTGGTTTAGAGAAATCCCATGCAGAACAGCTCCATCAGCAGTCATTAGTCCGCTCTGAGACAACATGTCCTGTTCCTCTTTTATAGCCACTGTGGAGTGCGGTACACCGTTGTGTGGTTGAAGCAAAAAACAAGTTTATAGTAATACTTGGACAATATCTTGTCTGAATTATATCCCCCTCTCCCCCTTCTCCCTGAATTCTGTACTACCAAATCCATGACGCTGAAGCACTTGGGATTTATAGATGGAGAGATAAACAGTACCAATAAAGGGTTTTAAAACTCTGTAAAATGGGTTTCCCACAAGCCAACTATCCTGTGGCGAAGGCGGCTGGAGTTGGGCAGAGAATAAGAATTTTATGGAGGCTTGCAACAAAGGCTTACGATGATGATTAAAATTTTATGGCATCATTTCATTTAAAGGTGGCAGCACCTGGTTTTTAAAAAAAAAACGCAAGAGGAAGATGAAAGGAGAAAGAGGTTGTAGGTATAGCAGAAGGTGGCAGGGGTTGGTCTTTCTTTCTTTCTTTCTTTCTTTCTTTCTTTCTTTCTTTCTTTCTTTCTTTCTTTCTTTCTTTCTTTCTTTCTTTCTTTCTTTCTTTCTTTCTTTCTTTGTCACATTTGTACCCTGCCGTCCCCGGAATGCAGGCTCAGGGCGGCTCGCAATCAGTGCATAAATACAATTAAAACAGCACAAAATCATGTAAAAACAATTCAATTGTAACTAACGTGAATTCATAAAGTGCTGATGAGGGTTCATTCATGAGGGTTCAATTATTCAAGATGGCCTACTTCAAAGTATGCCTTCAGATGTCTAGATGTCTTTCTGCTCGCGATCTTCCTGCGGCACAGGCTAGATGTCAAAGACCAAGGGCCGGGGCTCCGTAACAGTGGCCGCTCCCTAGTTGAAAGCCTGGCGGAAGAGCTCTAACTTGCAGGCCCTGTGGAACTGTAAAAAATCATGCAGGGCCCTGATCTCCTCCAGGAGCTCATTCCACCAGGACGGGGCCGCCACTGAAAAAGCCCTGCCCCTGGTAACAGCAAGCCTGGCCTCCTTGGGTCCTGGGAGGGTCAATCAGTTTAGAGACCCCGATAGGGTTCCCAAATCCCCCCAGGGGGTGGGGAAACCCCCGCTTGAGCGGCCCGCTCTTTGCTGGCCCGGATTGGGCCACCGAGGGGAACCCCGCCCCCAAATTGCTGGGCTCTGGTGACGTGCCCAGCACGATAGTGTCAGCCAGAGGTGACATCATCGCATTGGGCACGTTTTGGGGGGATGCTCTATAATTCGAGGGAAAACTCTATGGTTTTCCCTCGAATGAGAGAGGTCCCGCCCCAATGTGCCCAACGCGATGACGTCACTTCCGGGTGACATCATCGCGGCGCACGCACCTAAGCTTTCCCGGGCATGAAAGGACTCCCCCCCCGCTGCGCAACAGTAAGGACTTGGCAACCCTAGACCCGACCTTGCCTACTGCTTGTTTGCTTAGCGCTGCCAACTCCAGATAGGGAGCTGGAGAATTTGGGGGTAGAGTCTGAGGAAAGGGGAGGTTTGGGAGGGAGGGACTTCAGTGGGGTGTAATGCTGTAGACTTTTCCTTTCAAAGCAGTCCTTTTCTCCAGGCGAAGTGATCTCTGTCCCCTGGAGATTAGCTACCACCTGGAGGTTGGCAACTCTTCCCAGACCATAATCCGACACAGGTAGGGAAAGAAGTTAAGGAACCCTCAGGTGTGTTGGGGACCACAGCAGAGTTGGTTCAGGATTAGGGTTAATGGGGAAATGACGTCATCATTTTGCCGGCGATGCAGGAATGCTCTGCTACCGGGGCGAAAACCTTTATGTCCTTTGCCACTTCTGACTCTCACAACTCCTCTTTTAGGGTTACCGTATTTTGAAAAGCAAAAAGGGGACCTGTTTCCTGGCTGACTTACTTCAAACAAGGGATCACTGTGACAAATCTCGTTTTAAACGCCCCTGCTATTTTAGGTGTGATCATTGCTACTAACTGGGAATATTCCTAAACTTCCAACCCCCAAAGATGACATCTTTATCAGTTTGTTAAAAAGAGCCCCAAAAAAGACGGACACACAAACAAAAAAGAGGACATGGCCCCTAAAAAGAGGACATCTGGTAACCCTACCCCGTGGCCTAAGGCGGTGGCTGATAGCAGAGGGAGTAAACCAAAACAGGGATCGCAGTTACAGGAAATAAACTAAACAAACAAACAAGCCCTGTGATAAAATGACAATAACATTTAATAACACTTATGAATATCAATTATTTTGTAAGAAAAGTCCAACATCCTCAATGAGCACCCGGTTACATGCTCATTTCATCAGTCTTCCTCAGGAGTAGTCTTATTTGAGTAAAAGGTGTCAGCCTCTAGATATAGCTTAGCTTCTATTATACTTTCTTCAGACTTTTAGAGCTTCAGTTCTTTTTAGCTTTCTTCATATCTTCTGGATCCAATTTCAAATTACCGTATTTTTTGCTCCATAAGATTCACTTTTTCTCCCCAAAAAAGTGGGGGGGAAAGTGTGTGCGTCTTAAACCCCCCTCACCTTTCCCAAGCTACGGCACCGAGCGGAGCTAGGTGCATCTTATGGTCAGATGCGTCTTATGGAGCGAAAAATACGGTAGCTTCTTTTCAGCTTTCATCACATTATCCTAAAACAAACATGGTTATTTAGAATTAAGAGGAAGATGTAGCTGAATGAAATGTTGTTATGTTATAATTTTTTGAAATAATTAATAATTTTTAACCTTTAACTTACTTTTAGTTCCATTTGAAGTACTTAAATAGGAGCAAGCCATTTAATTTATTTCTGAAAGTAGCAACCAGTCCTTTCTTTAATATCTGGCTGAAAGCCTTCTTCTTTTTATAAGGCTGGTAAATGCTCTCTTTCTCAAGTTGCTGGCTCAGTTGCTCTCTAGCTGTACATGGTAGAAGCATACATCAGTCCTCTTTTCTCCTGCCTAGAAGACTTCTTATTAAATAGACTTACAAATGCTCTCCACCTCTCAAAATGAAACTTAAAGAAAGGACTAGAGGTGGGATAATATGGAAAAGTATATGACACTGTGTATAATAGATGAATGCTTAAGGCAGATCTATTTTGTGCTTTTTCTTTCTATTTTTAATTTTTTTTCTATATTGTTATGTCAAGTATCACCAAACACAGGTTTCACCCAAACAATACATCAAAGTGCAGGTTTACACTATGTTCAAACAGTCAAGCAGCACCTTGTCAGTTTCACAAATGGGACTAGTGATTGTGAAACTGACAAGGTGCTGTTTAATGTTTGAACATTGTGTAAACCTGCACTTTGATGTATTGTTTGGGTGGAACCTATCTTTGGTAATACTTGGCGCCAGTATTTATATAACAATATCGAAAAATTAAATAAAAGAAAAAGAAAAAGCACAGAATAGATCTACCTTAAGCATACCTCCATGATAGTAACGGTTTCCCTGGCTCGAAAGCCAGTCGAATACGACTCTAGGGATGCGATGCTCATCTCCGTTTCCAAGCCGAAGGGCCAGCACTGTCCAACGACGTTTCGGTGGTCATGTGGCTGGCATGACTAGACCCTGAGGTGCACGGAACGCTGTTACCTTCCCACCGAAGCGGTACCTATTTATCTACTTGCAATTTCTTGCTTTCGAACTGCTAGGTTGGCAGGAGCTGGGACCAGAGACGGGAGCTCACTCCATCATGCAGCACTCGGGTCTCAAACTGCTGAACTACCGACTTTCTGGCCTGCAGTTCAGCATCTTAACCACTTGAGCCACTGCAGTCCCCTACATCTATTATACCCAGTGTCATATACTATCCCATAACCTCCAGGTGGGGCCTGGAGATCTCCCACTATTACAATTGATCTCCAGAGAACAGAGATCAGTTCCCTTGCAGAAAATAGCTGCTTTGGAGGGTGAACTCTATGGCATTGCACTCTGTTGAGGTCCCTCCCCTCACCAAACGCTGGTCTCTCCAGTCTCCAGCCCCCAAATCTCCAGGTATTTCCCCACCCAGAGCTGGCAACCCTACAGGGAGGGCAGTGTTTGGGGGATGGAAGGGACCTCAGTGGGGGTATAATGCCGTAGAGTCCACCATCCAAAGCAGCCGATTTCCTCCAGGGGAAATAATCTCTGTGCTCTGGAGATCAGCTGTGGAGATCTCCAGCCCCCACCTGGAGGCTGGCAACCCTACTGTTCTCTCCCTGAGACAGCCCTAAACTAAACTGTCTCTGTGCTTCTCTCCAACATTCCCTCCCCCTCTAAAAGGCGATTGGATGCTGGAGCCGCACTCCCATAGGCTCAGGTGTAAAACAGTGGCGTGAGTGGCTGTTTTTCCTTTCAGAGGCCAGAAAGCCTTCTGTCCGTCACGCTGGGTCTGGATTCAGATGCTGCTGCTGGAAACGCAGTCTGGCCCTGAATGCAGCCATGTCTTTGTGGGCTGCCAGTACAACAGTGTCTCCCAGTGCAAACTTTTCCCAGAGGAAACAATGGTGGCCATTTTGTGTGAGTGAACACATCTCCCCTTTCACGCAAGAACTTGCGTATCTCATCTGTCTACCATAGGGTGGCCATTGAGAAATACCTGAAGATTTGGGGGGTTGAGCCTGGGGAGGGGCGGGGTTTGGGGAAGGGAGGGTCCTCTCAGCATGGTACAATGCTATAAACTCCACCCTCCCAAGCAGCCATTTTCTCCAGGGGAACTGATTTCTGTCATCTGGAGAGCTCTAGGTGCCATATGGAAGTTGGTAACTCTTATGTTTTTGCCTGATGCCAAATTTGTTCTCTTTAAGATGCCATGTGAAAATATTTTTAAAAACATTTTCTCAGGCTTTTTGCTGATTTTTTTTTTTTGGTCTTTGTCTGGTTATTTAAAACTGCTGTTTCCTGCCCTGCCCTGGATAGCCCAGGCAAGACCAATCTTCTTAGATCTCAGAAGCTAGGCAGGGCTGATCCTGCCTAGTACTTGGAAGGGTGACCTCCAAGGTATACCAGGGCTGGGATGCAGAGGCAGGTAATATCAAAGCCATCTCTCTGAAACATCCAAGTCCCACTAGGGGTCGCCAGAAAAAGAAGAAGAGATTGGATTTATACCCCGCCCTTCACTACCCAAGGGAGTCTCAGAGCAGCTTACAAACTCCTCTCCCTTCCCCTCCCCACAACAGACACCCTGTGAGGGAGGTGGGGCTGAGAGAGCTCTGACAAAAACTGCTGTTTTTCAAGAACAGCTGTGCCAGAGCTATGGCTTGCCCAAGGTCATCCAGCAGGTATAAGTGGAGGAGTGGGGAATCAAACCCGGTTCTCCCAGATTAGAGTCCGTGCACTTAACCACTACTCCAAACTGGCTCTCCACTGGCCACCATGACTTCCAGGCATGCTAAAACATACACGCACACACACAATACTCACCAAAAAAACCCCAACTGCTGTTTCTTTCTGTTGTTTTATTGGCTTTGTAATACACTGTGTTGATATTATTGACTGTTTTACTGCTGGTTTGATGGATGGCCTTCTGGGGATTGGGTTCTTGTTCTAATGGATTGCTGGAAGCTGCCCGGGGAGCACATACATGAAGAGTGCAGAAGACAGAATGCTTTCAACAATTAATTTTGTAGGAGTGCCCTGATCCAAGGCCTAGTTTACATGCCAAGGGGGAAACACTTGCCAGCCTCCAGGTGGAGCCCAGAGATCTCCCAGATTCCAGAATGTTCCTTTCTGTTAAAAAAAGAGAGGGAAAAATAGCTGGGCAGAGCAAAAGGTTCTGTTTTACGTGGGCTCCCCCCCTGAAATCTCCAGGGATTTTCCGGCCCAGACTTTGCAAATGGAGGGGAATGAGGTGGTACGTCCCTGAGGAAGTAGAATGGACTGTAGCACTTGAGATTTCATGGGGAGGATTCCAACTTCCAATGTTCCTTTGTTTTTGTTTTTTAAAAATAGAAAAATAACCTGGGCAGAGAAAAAAAGTCCTGTCTTCCTCTCTTCGACTGCTGCGCTCCTTTTTCTCCTCAGGGTTGTCAACCTCCAGGTGGTGGCTGGAGATCTCCTGGGACTGCAACTGATCTCCTGGAGACAGAGAATCAAGTTCCCCTGGAGGAAACGGCCACTTTGGAGAGGGTACCCCACTGAAGACTCTCCCCCGCCCCAAACCTTGCCCTCCTGAGGCTCCACCCCTCAAAAAATCTCCAGGTATTTCCAAGGGCAGTAGCCAGGATTTTTAACTTCAGGGGGCATTTAAATAAGTCAGGGGGCACCCCCCCCACACACACCTAGGCTGTGTCAGGAGCAACAAGAGGGCAAATTTTTAAAAAAGCAACGAGAGAGAGAGAGAGAGGGGGGTAAGAAGTGAGGGTGGTGGCAGGCAGGGCAGGGCGACAGCTTGGCACAGAGCGGCTGTGGTGCACATGAAAAATAAAATAAAACAAGGGGGGGCCCTGCGATATTTGTGTGTGTGGGGGGAGAAGCTGACAGCTGCTCCTCCTTCCTCCGCCCCCTTCCCCCCTTCCTCTGCCCCCTCCCCCCCCGAGACTCCCGGCGGGCCTCGGCGGCTCTTGCCGGGCCCGCCGCTTGCCCCCTTCCCCCCCCAGAGACTCCTGGCGGGCCCAGAGGACCCGTGATACTTGCGGGGGGGGGGTAGGTGAGCCTCTTCCCCCTCCTCTGGCCCCGCGTGCCGAGCCTCTACCCCGTCCCCCCTCCAGGCAGCTTCCCCCCCGCCTTCAAAACGACGGCGGCGGCAGGGAGATAGCCGCCTGCCGAGGCTCCCCCCCCCGTAAGGCGGTGGCAGCAGGGAGACCGTTGCCTGCCAAGGCTTCCCCCGCCTTCAAAACGGTGGCGGCGGCAGGGACACCCGCCGTCACTGAGGCTTCTCCCCCCCTCCCTGCTTTCAAAATGGTGGCGGGGGCTCTTCCCTCCCTCCCCCCCGCAAACGGCGGCGGCGAGTCCTCGTCACGCCGCTTCCCACCCCCTCCCCTACAGCAGCCACAGCATTCTCTGCGCATGCGTGGAGAACACTTTAACTTTTCGGGGGATTTAAAGATCCCCCGAAAAGTTTTTTAAACATTTAGTGCCCCCCATGTGTAGAAACCCCACCCCACAAGTGCCCCCCCCCCGCATGGATTTAGGTATCCGCAAGGGGGAGGGTACTTCGGAATTAGATATATAGATAAACCAGCTGGATGGGAAGTTGGGAGGCCTAGGCAGGAAGTTGGGGGCCCTGGCTCCAAGATGCCCCACTGAAGCTATGGCCCTGGTATTTCCCAACCCAGAGCTGGCAGGCAACCCTGTTTCCAGGGCTTTTTTTTGGTAGAAAATGCCCAGCAGGACCTCATTAGCATAATAGGCCACACCAACAGCAGAAACTCATTAGCATATTAGGCTACACCCCTGACAGCACAGCTCATTAGCATATTAGGCGGGGGGGCTGGGAAAGCACAGAGCAGGCATGGAAGCTTGCCTCTTCCCCCCCCAAGCTTCTCCACCCCACGTCAGCATTGCCTTTCTAGCCTACCCGCCCCCCCACCCCCCGGAACCAGACAGCTGGGGAAAGGCGCTGCTGAAGTGGGGTGGGGAGGGAAAGAAAGGCATTTTCAAGGGGCCTGGGTTCCCTGCCTGCCCTTTTCCAGCTGCTACATGTCAGCAAGAGAAGGGAAGGCAGAGAGAGGCTTTTCCTTGTCAATTTCACTCTCAGCAGGGAGTGAAATTGACAAGGAAATCTGGAGGGCTCCCCAGAGGGAAAGATGGCATTTTAACACGCCGCCTTTCCCTCTTGTGTGTAAGGTGGGGAGGGCAGCATGCTCTGTAGCCACACATGCCCAGAGGTTTTGGTTGTAGGCGTGGCCAACCCAGGAGCCAGCCGGAACTCCGTTCCTGTGCATTCCTGCCCCAAAATAGCCTTGCCTATTTCTACTTGCAAGGTTTTTGTTTTAACATCAGGTAGTGTTCCAAAATGCAATCTTCCGCCTACAGTCAGTCTATTCTGTTACATCAGGAGTTTGTCACCCAGGGCTGCCAACTCTAGACTGGGAAATTCCTGGAGATTTAGTGGGTTAAGACAGCTCTCTTACCGTGCTGACACAGCTGCTGGGATAAATGGGAACAAATGCTGGGTTTTGTCTTCCTTGCTTTTCGCTTACACTTTCCTTGCAGCGCTGAGGCATGCCGCCCCGTGCTGTGAAAACCAAAGGGAGCACCGGTGTATGTTTTGAATTCGCCCCGGCGCTCTTTCTCATGGGTGTGGGAGAGGAGGCCATGCGGTGCATGAAGTCACGGACAGCAAACGCAGCAAGGGTGGGGCACCGTTGGGTGGCTGAGAAATGAGGGTAGGCTGTTTCAGTTCCCTGCATGCCTTCTGAAAAGGATTAGGAGAGGAGGAGGGGATGTTACAGAGGCTTGTAAAGTTAGGGAGAGGGTGGAGTGGGTGGATACAGAAAACGTTCTCTCTCCCTTCCCCCAGATGCTAGAGTTCAGCAGCACCCAAAGACGTGGGCAGGGAATAGATGCAGGGCCGACAAAAGAAAGTTGTTCGCAGGGTACATAATTAATTGATGCAAGTAGTTGGAGCCAAGGGTTGCCAGCCTGCAGGTGGTGGCTGGAGATCTCTCTCAATTACAACTGATCTCTGAGTGACAGAGATCAGTTCCCCTGGGAGCAATGGCCACTTTGGAAGATAGATTCGATGGCATTGAAGTCCCTCCCCTTCTCAAACCCTGCCCTCCTGAGGCTCCACCCTCAAAATTAGGGTTACCAACCTCCAGGTGGGACCTGGAGATCTCCCGCTATTACAATTGATCTCCATGTGACAGAGATCAGCTCCCCTGGAGAAAACGGCTGCTTTGGAGGCATTATACCTTGCTGATGTCCGTCCCCTCCCCAAACCCTGCCCTCCACAAGATCCACCCCCCCAAATCTCCTGGTATTTCCCTACTCAGAGCTGGCAACCCTACTCAAAATATCCTGGTATTTCCCAACCCTACTCCAGGTGGCACTGGGAGATCTCCCACTACTACAATTGATCTCTGGGCAACAGAAATAAGTTCCCTTGGAGAAAAGGGCCACTTTGGAAGGTAGCCTCTATGGCATTGTACCCCACTGAAGTCCCTCCCCTCCGCAGACCCCACCCACCTCAGGCTCCAGTCCCCCGATCTCCAGGTATTTCCCAACCCAGAACTGGCAACCCTAGATGAACTGAGGACCAGGCACGTAGGTGGCTTGAAAAGGGGTTACCCTGATTTATGTAGGGTAAGTGCATCAATGGCTATTAGCTATATTAACAAAGTAGAACCTCCATGTTCAGAAGAAGTATATCCCTGCATGTCACGCGCTGGTGAAAGCAACGATGGGGAGGCTTCGACCTCCATGCTCTGCTTGTAGGCCTTCCAGGAACATCTGTGTGGCCACTGTGTAAAACAGGATGCTGGACTAGATAGTCCAGATTATGGATGCCAGCCTCCAGGTGGGAGCTGGGGATCCCCTGGAATTACAGCTCATTGCAGACTACAGAGCACAGTTCCCCTGGAGAAAATGGCTGTTTTGGAGGGTGGACTCTATGGCATTGTGCCCCACTGAGGCTCCTGTCCTCCCCAGGCTCCACCCCCAAATTTCTAGGAGTTGCCCAGCTTGGATCTGGGGACCTTACCCCTTGTATCTCCCTCTGGTGGCCAGGGGGGACCTGGCAAGCCTTGCCCCCTCACCTGCTATGGCGGGCAATCTCTTGCCACCACCTCCTGGTCCATACCGCTGCTCAGAGCTGTGGTATATTTTGAGTTTTGCAGAAGGCACCCGGTTTTCGAGCGCATCTTGAACCAAAATGGCCATCTTTTGATTTCGATAATATACTCGTGCATAATCGAATAAGAGCCATACACCGTTGCCGTGGAAGAAAGCTCGACCTCCCTCGCTTGATTGCTTCAACGCTCGTCTCAGGCAAGACCCAGTTTTCTTTGAACCTGCTCACTTCTGATGTCCCACTTAGACTGCATGGCTTAGCTCGTTAAAATAGGGGAGTTAGCTTTAACGTGCCATTTATGCAGTTCAGGGGGTGGTATGCAATTATTTCAGCGTGTGGCGAGAACTTGACTTTTAAAACCAACAAGAGGAAAAGCGGCTGTACAAGAAAGGAAAGGCGGGATCCCATCGAATGGTTTCACCAGTGCTGGCGCCTGCCCTCAGTGCAAGGGGCGAGCGGCTCTTGCCGCTTGGGGTCTCCAACATGCTGCCCGCCAACGCCTTTTCTGGCACCCACTGAGTATCTTTAGAGATCGGACATTGTAGAAAGGGTTGCCAACCTCTAGGTGGGGCCTGGAGATTTCTGGAGTGGTAAGTCATCTCCAGATGACAGAGATCGGCTCCCGTGAGGAAAACGGCTGCTTGGGAGAGTGGACTCTATGCCAGGGCTGTCAAACTCATTTGTTATGGAGGCCGGATCTGTCATAAATGGGAGACCTTGTTGGGCTGGGCCATGCGTGTCATCAAATGAAATGCCAGGTAGCAGAGATATAAACTTTACAAAGGACACAGCCAGTTCTTTACCAGACACTCTCAATCGCACAGGAGAGGTTCGCCTGTCTATCTCTCCTGTGCGATTGAGAGAGGCTGGCAAAGCAAGCTGGAATGTGGCAGCAGCTATAGATCTGGAGAAGCAAGCAGGAAACAGCCAGGGCCTCGGGGGCTGGATTGGGGCCCTCTGTGGGCCTGATCCGGCCCGCAGGCCGCATGTTTGACACTCCTGCTCTATGCCATTGGACCCTACTGAGGTCCCTTCCCTCTCCAAACCCCACCCTCCCAAGGTTCCACCCCCCAAATCTCCAGGTATTTCCCAATCCAGAGCTGGCAACTCTAATTGTAGATTTCATTGGCTGTGAAGTTTAAAACACCCCCCCCCCCCCGCTTTGGTACTAGGTCAATCATAATTCCAGGAGATATCTACAACGCCTCACCCGAAGGTTGACAAACCTATTTGGTTCCCTAGGCATTTGGTTCGGGTCAGCCCAACTTGCATCAGGGGAAGGCCCCTAGTCCCGGAAGAAGTGTTACCAGAACAAATTTGCAGGATCCAGCCTCAATACAGAGGGCAGAAGGCAGGGCGGAGCTTTCCAGAGAACATAATTGCAGGGTGGAGGCTTGACACAGGTCCATCGAATTGGGACCCTGGTTTTCACCTGTGAAATGCTGGTAATATGCAACTCTGCATAAGATTTAAGATTTAAGTTCCTGGTTAGGATTGCCAGCCTCCAGGTGGGGCCTGGGGATCTCCCGCTTTTAAAACGGATCTCCAGATGACAGAGATCAGTTCCCCTGGAGAAAACGGCTGCTTTGAAGGGTGGACTCTATGGCACTGTGCCCTGCTGAGGCCCCTCCCCTCCCCAAACCCCACCCTCTCCTGGCTCCACCCCCAAATCTCCAGGTATTTTCCAACCCGGATATGGCAACCTTATTCCTGGTTAAGGTTTTTTCTCTCCTCGCTTCAATAATTCCTTATTGTGATTCCACCCCCACCCACCCCCCTTTTCTGGATGTGACTTCTAACAGAGATTAAATAAAGCAATGTGGTTTTTCTTCCCTTGAGGCTTGTTGCCAGAAAATAAAACATTAAACAAGCTACATCAGTTGAGTTTGGATTTTAGGAACCCCTTTCCTACTGGGATCGGCTGTGTTTCACTCATTAATCATCCCCCATTACTTATTTAGAAATAGATTTGAACTAGGGTTTTGTCTTTCTTTCTTTTTGATTTCAAAGCTGTCAGAGATGGGAATATTAGGTCATTTGTAATGAAACTTTAACAGGCAGAAGAGCAAAGGATGTGTGTGAAAGTGCTCCTTCCTAGAATGTTTGTTAAATATTTCAATGGCCTTCGATGTCTTCAGCTGTCTTGGATGGCTTTATCAAGAAGTAACCGTTTTGAATAAAAACCATCTTAAGAAAGCCTTATTACTAATTCCTCTGTCTGTGGCATAAAATATAAATTATCATTTCCCCCCCCCCCCAAGCCTGCCTTTTATGGAATCAGTAAAAAGAGAGTCCCCCCCCCCCCCCCGCAATGCGGTATTATTCTTTTCCTGATGTACTTTTTGTCAGCTCAAGAAAATTAGCTAATTTTCTGGCATTGTCAGTACATACGTTTCTTGGAAAGATTCTGAGGTGAACAGAGAGTTCTGAAACCAAAACACAAAGTTTAACTGTGTTAGCTCACCAGCCATATGTTTAATGTCCGGGGGGGAAAGACCCTTTCCCATATACTGTATCTATATGCATGTATATACATATGCATGTATATACACAGGGGCGTAGAGTTTTGTAAATTCCAGGGGTGGGGGCTCTTTAGCGCTCGCTGGGGCAATGTCCCCCCCCCCACCAGGAAACCTCCGCACCTCCCGGGGCCCTTCTGAGGCCTGCCAGCCGCTGCTGCCAAGGCCTCTCCCCCCCCCCCACTTCTTCCCTCTCCTTCGCCGGGAAAAGAGGGAGGGAGAGGGAAGGATGGAAGAGTGGCCAGGCGGAGGTGGGGGGAGAGGCACCGGCAGCAGCAGCTGCTGGCCTCGGAAAGGCCCTGGGCGGCGCGGCGGCAGGCGCTACATTTCCCCAGGGGGGGGGCTCAGTCCCCCCGGGAAATTTCGGGGGAGGCTCGAGCCCTCGAGCCCCCCCATAGTCTACGCCTATGTATATACATACATATATCATGTATGTATATGTGGGTGTGGGTGTATGTATGGATGTATATGTGTGAGTTTGTGTACGTATATGTAGATTGCCTTACTTAACTGTTAAGAAGAATTTGATATACTCAAATTGTTATGCAAGGGGTCCGGGAGAGACTGTGGCTCTCAACAACACCATCTGCTTGGCATGCGGAAAGTCCCAGGTTCAATCCCCAGCATCTTCAGCTAAAAAAAGATCAGGTAGTAGGCGATGTGAAAGACCTCCACCTGAGACAGTGCTTTGGCGAGCGGCTGCCGGTCAGAGCAGGCAATACTGACCTTGTTGGACCCATGGTCTGATTCTGCATAAGGCAGGCTCATGTATTCATGTGGTCCTTTCAGGTGTTCGGGTAGGGTGGTGGTTGGAGGTCTCCTGAGATCACAACTGATCTCCAGGAGAGAGGAATCAGTCCCCCTGGAGAAAATGGCTGCTTTGGAAGTTAGACTCTGTTGCCTTATACCCCACTGAAATCCCTCCCCTCTCCAAACCCCATCCTCCTTGGCTCCACCTCCCAAATCTGCAGGAATTTCCCAATCATGAGCTGGCAACCCTGTGTTCAGGTGGGAGTGAGGGAATGGATCCAAAACAGCCATTTTCTCCAGGGGAACCAATAAGGTTCGTCAGATCCAGGTTGGGAAACTCCTGGAGATTTGGGGAAGGAGCCTGGGGAGGACAGGGACCTCAGAGGGGTACAACACCATAGAGTCCCCTCTCCAAAACATCCATTTTCTCCAGGGGAACCAATCTCTGCAGTCTGGAGATGAGCTGTAATTCTAAGGTCCCTCCTGGAGGTTGGCATCCCTAGGGACTGATCTCTGTGTTGTGGAAATCAGCTGTAATACCTGGAGATGAGCTGCCCTGTTTCCAAGCATTATAGCTCTGGAAATGCTCACTGATTCATCTCTCCAGTGATCTATGAATATTGCAACGGAATCATACAGCACATCCTGCTCTGTTGATGTGGGAAACTGGTTAGATGTCTTGGGCCTCAAAGGTGCCCTACACAACCCATGTTCAGAGGCAGTATATCGCAATATGTGCCAGAACGGAGAACAGATGGAGGTTTTGGTCACCATGTTCCAGCTTGCAGGCCTTCCAGTGGCATCTGGTTTTCCAGTGTGTGAAAAACGATGCTGGACTAGATGGAGCCTCTCTGATGCTCAAATCTCCATGCACATAGAAAAATAGCATATAAGGGAAGCTGAACTTTTCTTTCTTGATGTGCTAGATTTCTGTTTGCAAGGAGTCCTTTTTAACGTTGTGGGAACAGTCAAGTGCAGCTCGAAGTGGTACTGTCCAGGCTTTACTTCTGGTTTCATATATACTGCCCCCTACTGGGCTAAAACCTTCCTTAAGGCTATTTGCTGTTTCTTTGCAATATCCATTCAAACTCTGTTGATTTATTTCCATAAGGAAATAAATTTTAACAAAGCCACAACTTTACCGTGGGGGAAGCAGCTACATTCATAATATTTTTTTTTGGACATCTATCTTAGAAATCAGCGTTTTTTCTCCATTTGTTTTTGTAGTTTTCCTTAAGAGGCCAGTTTCTTTTTTTATGCACACGTCTCTTTTCCCGCATTTTGCTTTCCTCCCTTTTTTCTTCAGCTGCAATTCCCTGCTTGTTCCTGATGATGGAGCACTTCAACAGTTAATGACTTCAGGTAGCTCTCCATGGACTGTGTCGATCGATTCTTTTCTCCCCTCCAGGCTAGAAAGGGGTTCTTCTCGGTTTTCGCTAAGGACACGTTATGCACCAACACTGGTAAACAGATCCTAACATCACTGAAAAATGGCTTTGGGGAGGGGTGCTTTTGAATGGGGAGGTTGCGTGCTTGTGTGTGGCAGGCAAGGGGAAGCTGTCAGGATGGGCAATCTGCCACAAAGACCTGGCACTAGGGAAGGAATTAAGTACACCTCCCCTTTTTGCTTCTCCAATCAAAAGTGCTCCCCCCTCCCAAAGCTCGTTTTCAAAAGAACAGAAGGAAGGAACGAATGCACAATGCTGGGGTTCTGTTTAATACACACGTGTGACGTTACTGGCCATCTTCAAGCAGCAGCTGAACACTTGTCAGGGATGTTCTAGGCTGATCCTGCATTGAGCAGGGGGTTGGACTAGATGTCCTCCAGGGCCCCTTCCAGCATTTATGATTCTGTGATTCTTTCCTACCTCTCAGGGCAAACGTAAGACAGTGGCCTACCTGCATTTCAGGATCAGGTTGTTGCTGAATCCCTCACAAAGGTGGTGGAGGGAACATTTCAAGCGCAGCATGGGTGGGTGGGTGGGAGGGAAGGAGGGATTGAATCTGTTCCCCTAAGGGTGCCAACTCCAGGTTGTGAAATTCCTGGAGATTTGGGAAGGTGGAGCTTGTAGAGGGTGGAGGGGAGTTGCCTCAGCTGCGGATAATGCCATCCAGTCCATCCTCTAAGGCTGCCCTTTTCTCCAGGGTACCTGATCTCCAGCTTCCACTTGGAGGCTGGCAACCCTACACTCCGCCCCCCTTATTTTTAAAGCTGTATTTTCCCCAAGGTGCTTCCGTGACCAGAATTAACTTTCCCAGGACAATCTGGAGGGGGAGCCATACTGAGGGAAGGCTGCAGTACCCCTACCCCGTGAAAAATTATAGCTCTCCCCACCACTCCCTCCAGCTGTGTCAGGATTTGCCACGAACCAGGTGGGGTCAGGCCATACTGTGGCTAGCTTCGAAGAACCGAAAGACCTTGTGAGGAGCTGAATGTGAACTAGAAGGGGAGGGAGTGTGGGGTCTCCCTTCAGGTGAGATTCTTTGAAGGGTTCCAGTTATTCAAGGAGAATGGAAGGGAAACAAAAGAGGGCAACAGCTCTTCTACACCTAGAAGAAAAAACACAGCTTGTCTTTGCAAGGGACAGAGGCAGCTGAAGTCCCTGCTTCTAACGCCTCTATTAAAGGTACACCCTGACCTGATCAGAGCTCACAAGCTAAGCAGGGCTGGCCATGGTTAGTACCTGGAATGGAAGTCCACCAAGGAAGTCCAGGGTGGCAGGCAATGGCAAACCACCTGTGCATGTCTCTTGCCAACCCTATAGGAGTCACTGTAACTTGGCCGTGACTTGAGGGCGTTTCCCTCCACCCACCATTAAAGACACAGGAGTCTGTGTATCTTCTCACCTTGTCAGTGTGTGCTGTAAGCTATGCCAACCTTTCTCCTTCGATAAGAGGAGCCAGCACTTAGGACACGGGGAACTGACAGCCAAACTGTCCTAAGGTGGAGCTAACTACTCTCCAAGGAGCATTCCTCCAACTTAAGAAGTTCTTCCTCCAATGGAAAAGCCACTCCAGTTGGCAGAAGTCTCCTTAGGCTGAAGTAGGGCTTCAGACTTTGCTTGATGGCGTGGGAAGACATGTGTGAGGTCCACCCCTCTGGTTTGGAAGGAACCCTAGATGTCTTGGGTGACCTTGGAATGCCCATACTGTCTCTCAGCCCAACCAACCTCTCAGAGTTGTTGTGAGAATAATCCTTATATGATGTCAGTCTTAATTCCCTTGTGCAGCTTAAACAGGTCTGTAGCCAGAAAATTTTGGTTGGTGGCTGGGGCACTAGGGCAGGGGAGCAGAGAACTTAATTAGATTGCCCAATAACATGTGGGTGGGGGGTAGCAGAGGAAAGAGAGAGAGAGAGAGAGAGAGAGAGAGAGAGAGAGAGAGAAGTGGGCGGGGGGGGGGCTGGGGAAGGAAAGGGAAGCCGCCCTGCAGCTTCTGATCAGTTTCACTCCCCTCCCATCAGTTGTGGGGGGGCTCTGCCCCCAAATGCCCCACCATGGCTACAGGTCTGGGCTTAAAAGCACCCAGGGTTGGGTTTCAGTTGGAAGAACAAGTAAGATAGAACGCATTCCCATCTTTTGTCTTATAACTGCAAAGGCACCTGATTTAACAATAACATCTTTGGCATTTATTTATTTCAGTATATGTTGGCAAAGGTCTGTTATATTTTCTTATGTTATGTAATGTGTTGCCAGTGCAAGCCGAAAAGTGTTTTCCTGGGAGTAAGCCTCATTGAATAGACCTGAGCAAAGTTCTGAGTAGACCTGCTTCATGTGGCACTGGAAAGAAACTGAGACATAGGGGACTGCTGATGTTTAGGGGGAATTGCTGTTTTGCATTAACTGGCAACCAGTGTTCCCTCTAAGCCGAGTTAGTGTGAGCTAGCTCACAGTTTTTTAGCCTCTGGCTCACACATATTTGTCTTAGCTCAGGAAGGATGGCTCCAGGGCAAGCCAATTTATGCGGTAGCCAAATCGCTCGCTCACAACTTTAATGCCAGTAGCTCACAAAAGAACAGTTTTTGCTCAGAAGACTCCACAGTTTAGAGGGAGCATTGCTGGCAACACCCCCCCCCCCCATCATTACCACAACATTCCTTAGGAGCTTTCTTGGAAATATTCCAGGTGACACCCTCCGCCAGTCCCCAGGCTGAACCATTTGTATTCGAGTATTATACTAGCTGTGGCTGACTTGCTCCAAAGTATGTTTTCTCAGAAATAAGTCCTAGTAAGTTCAGTAAGATGTGCTTTCCAAGCATGTGGTGCATAAAGAGGGATTCTGTTTTCTTCTTCAAAAACCGTTGCACAAAAAAGCCACGCATCCAACCTCAAGTCAAAGTGTATGAAAGTTAAACGACTGTTTGTGCTGGCTTTGTTCCTTAAGCTCTGCTCATTCGACAGTGCCCCCCCCCCCAAACAACCCTACATTCCCTCAGTTCCCCCTTGATTCTAACAAGCTGGTGTTAGGACCCAGCAAAAGAGGTGGTGGGAAACGTGATATAAATAGAGAGCCCAAACAGGACAAAGTTTGAGAAGAAAGCATGACATCATTTTGACTTTTCTCTCCACCCAAAGAGAAGTCAGATGGAGGTGTAAACTTGAGCCAGACCTGGGAGGGAGCCACAGTACAATTCCTAAGGAGAGAAGGAAAGCTGAAGAGCTCCCCGGACCAGGGAAATCAGAGGCACTGAGAGTACAGAAAGCAATTTCTTCATCACAACTGCTGGACTGGCCTCTGGAAAAGAGAAGATACGTCTGAAAAGGAAGTTTTGCTACAATAAGTTTGTGAACACGAGCTCCTTGAGCAGGAATCTCTGTCTGTAACTCTGGATACTTTCTGGGGAATGGTTCCGTTTGCATCCAACGCGTTTCTTCTTGTTTGGTTTATCGGAATGCTTTCGCTGATGGCCAAAGCGCTCTACCTTTGAAGACGAACCAAAGGTCCCTTGCTGGAAACTGGGGAGACTTTTTCCCCCCTCCTGCAAACTGATGGCATGGACTTCATCTGACCCTTTATTTGAACCCACCTCTTCCAAAAAGATACAAACCGACAAGGGGGATTTGAGAATTCGTGATCAGAAATCTCGCCTGCATTCGCATCTTTGACGTACTTTTCGCCGCGAGGAAAGGGACCATGGAGAATTTGTCGCTGCTGTTGTATTTGCTGTCTTTGTTGATTTTGTTTCAGGTAACGTTCTCAGCTCAGCTGACTGTTGTCTCCCTGTTGCTTGGTTTTTCTTTATTTGATACTTTCGCTTCGTTTCCTGTTCATGCTGTGTTCTTTTTAACATACAGGTGTATGGGAACCATACGTGGCTGCACAACCATCCAGGTAAGGAAGCTTTGATTTCCTGCCCTTAAATTAAGAGAGACATTTCTTGTGTTTTTGTCCCACCCTTCTTCCAAGAACCGGGTAACATATATAGTCTTTCCCTCCTCTGCATTATTTTCACACCAACCCTGTGAGGTAGACTAGATGGAGAGAAGATGACTGGTCCAGGGTCATCCAGTGAGCTTCACGGCAAAGTGGGAACTTGAACCCCAGTCTCCTCAGTTCTAGCCCTAACAGGAACCGCAACACAACAGTGACGGCAACCTGCTAGTTGTAAAAAAATTGTTTCTTTTCATGTATGCTTTCCACACAGGCATGTTTCAGGGGCAGTTGAATAAAAATGGTAAACACAGAGAGCTGAGCCCACAATTTTAAGCAACCCAAGTATTTTGTGGTAGTGATACAACTGGAGAGCTAATTAGCCAGTTGGGTTGCGAGACGTGCAGTGCGCTGTGAGATGCAGCCTCACAGAGGTTGCCGAATCGCAAACTTGAATTTTCTGCATGCCTCCAAAATCATACATTGTGGTTACAAACTATCGTGTGTGCGTATGGTCCAGACGTCCTTATTTACCGGGGACAGTCTCTGTTTTCCGTTCCCCAATAAATCACTTTATTTTGTCCATTGTTACAGTCCTGTTAGTGGAAATTGCTTGTGCTGTCATTCTTCACGTTCCATCTGCCAGCCTCCTCGGGCTCTCTGGAAGTTAAATCTCAGAGCAGGCAACTAGAGGCTTCTTGTCTACAGCACTTATCCGTGTAAATGCATGCATACGAACACTGAAGCTCCACGCAGTGTCCGGCCTGCAATTTCACACCCTGCTGTAGTTTGAATGGCTGATTAAAAATACCATATTTTCTTAGGCACAAAGACTCATCACCTTCTTAGCTTTTCAATCAATGGAAGATAGACTGTTCCCAAGTAGACCGGTACCGCTGAGCAGAGCCTTCACCAAAGTGTAATATCAGATAGATGTTGGTGATCTTTGGAATATGGCTGTTTCAAGCATGCCTGTTTTCCTCTGTGAAATGTTGACAGGCGCACGGATAGGGACTCTGCTCTTAAAAAACGAAACAAACCCCCAAAACTGAAATCAAAACCCAGTGTCAAATTAATCCCAGTTATCTGTGCAAACAGCAGCTGAATTTTGCAACTTGTCCAAACGACAGAAATAATTTGGGGTTGCTCATTTGTGCCCATCTTACGTAGCCGATTAGGCTTTTCCTAACCTTGAGGGAGAGAAATCCAGGTGGGTAGCCTTCCTTGTATCTGAGGAAGTGTGCACGCACTCGAAAGCTCATACCTTGAATAAAACTTTGTTGGTCTTAAAGGTGCCGCTGGACTCAAACTTTGTTCATGAGGGAGAGAGTAAGTGTGGCATTGTACTCCTACCTCTTAAACAGCGGAACTCTTATTCAGGCACCTTCTGTGACTGCACAAGCTGTTTCTCACACCATTTGGAATTGAGCTTCCTCAGGGACTACGGACTAGAAACTTGCCTCCGTACTCCTAGAGCAACAAAGTAGAACTCAGCAAGCGGAATTCTGTGCTCACCTTGTTATGGGAGCGGCATTTCTCCCCCCACCCACAGACTTTTTAAAAAGATATTTCTCTTAGTCTCCTTTTCTCTTTCAGCAGAAGAAGTTATCTTTCATTTCTCGCTCTATTTTTCTGTTACACCTTAATGAACCCTTTTATATCAAGGTGTGGTGTTTTTTTAAAAAATCCACACGCTGCAGAGTGCTCTAGCAGTAGGTCAGGACGGTTTGGGACGACGTCTTCCTCTGAGCATCCGCAGAACGAAATTCTGAAATTTCATAGAGCCGTCCTTCCTGCCCCTCCTCTCTTTGAATTTCCATTTGGAATCTGCAGAGGCGAGTCAGAACAGACTCCAGCCTCGCTATGGTGACTTTGGGAATGCTTAAATAGTTTCAGAGGGTCGTTGTGTGGGTCTGCAGTAGAAGGACTAGATTCAAGTCCAGTAGCACCTTAGAGAGCAATATGGTTTGGGGGGCATAAGCTTTCGAGTGTCAAAGCCAGCTCTGACGAAGGGAGCTTTGACTCTGGGAAGCTGATACCCTGAAAAACTTACTGGTCTCTAAGGTGCTACTGGCCTGGAGTCTTGAGTGCTTGAATGTAATGAAGATTCTATTAATTTAGGAAGGTATTCATTCTACGTTGTAAAAGCTTTTGAACTTAAATTGTCATTCAGTATTCTGATGTCAACAAGCCAGTTTATTCATAGTGAAAATAAGCCAAGAAGTCCTTGAGCTCCCCCTTCCTCCCCTATGCCGGCCACGCCAAGATTAGAGGTGTCCCACTCTAGGTAAAGGTTTCCCTTGCTCGAAAGCCAGTCGAAGTCGTCTCCAGGGGGCAGTGTTCATCTCCGTTTCCAAGCCGAAGAGCCAGCGCTGTCCGAAGACGTTTCCATGGTCATATGCCCGGCATGACTAGATGCCGAGGTGCACGGAATACTGTTACCTTCCCACCAAAGTGGTACCTATTTATCTACTTGCAATTTCTTGCTTTCGTACTGCTAGGCTGGCCGGAGCTGGGACCAGAGACGGGAGCTCACTCCGTCACGCGGCACTCGGGTCTCAAACTGCCGAACGACCACTCTAGACCTATCCATAATGTGTTGTGATATACATATCCAGCACTTTAAGAGATTGTGCTTTGTTTCTTGTTTATCACCTGGAATTAAATGCCGTTTAGAATTTTAATTTGTAGGAAAGAAACCAGGCAACTAGCATTTTTGGTTGTTGTCGCAAACTGCAGGTTTTGGTGAGACATACAAAGGGGAGAGGGGGAGGTTTGATCTCATTCTGAAAAATTATGGTTTGTTTGGGAGATCTGAATACTAGGAATAATGCTCAGGCTTGGCGAGAGGATTATGAAAGTTCCTGGTGGTTATTATTGATTTGGTATTTATGTCTTTAAGCCCTCACCTGGCAAGGTTGGCTGCATCTCATCCCCATTTCTTAGAATATGTGCATACAAATTTTCTCCCACTCAGCTAATAGAGTGTTTGCTCTGGTGCTCATCCTGGGAAAAAAAAAAGAAATCTGGATTTCTGCTAACTTGTCCAAGTCTGTTAACACAAACAACATCTGCTTTTTGCGAATGGGATGGAGGCACTAAATTCCACATGTTTTATGGAACTGGGGATTTGAGGAGTCGGAAGACTGAGCGCTGGGCCGTTTCCTGATACAAATCTTTTTGAGCTCCCTCCTCAGCTTTGCTGCACTTTTCTTTTTTTATTAAAGGCTGGATTTCTTTGGGACTTATTCTCTAGTAAATAAAAAAGGGTTAATCAATCAGTGGCTCAGCTGCATGCCAGCTCTTTCCTCCACTCTCGAGCATCACAATTACTGAATTGAGGGACAATCCTTGAAGTAAGGGATAGGCGTAAATATGTCGAGTGGCTGGTCTTTCCTGGGAAGAAATCAATGAAGAGAGCTCCGTCTCTGCCTTCTGAATTCCGTAAAATACACTCCATACACAGTCTTTCTTGGATCCCATATGGTGATCTTTTCTGTGCCAGCTCCAGTATTGTACAGAGTCAGATTTCTGGTCCATCTAGGGTTGCCAATGTCCAGGTGGTGGCTGGAGATCTCGTGCTATTACAGTGGATCTTCAGATAACCAAGGTTAGATCCCTTGAAGAAACTGGCTGCTTTGGAAGGTGGTCTCAATGGAAACACCCCACTGTGGCCCCTCCCCTCCCCTCCCCTCCCCAAACCCTCCCCTCCCCTCTCCAGGTTCCACTCCCAAAAATCTCTAGGGATTTCCTAACCCAGAGCTGGCAACTCTAGGTCCACCTAGGTCCATTTTGCCAGCTTCTATGCAACATTTGTGACCTGAGATCTTTCACCTGGAGACCCCGGGGATCTGGGACCTTCTGCACGCAAAGCAGATGCTCTCTCCCCCCCCCCCTTGTCACTTCCCAACTGCTGAAAGTTTTCTCAGTATGAGAGCAGACATAATGTTTTAAGAGTGCTGCCGATCGGATTCAGTAACATTGCCGCCTCATTCAAGCGCACATACATTTTTCAGTCCTGGGGAGAGGCCAGTCAGCTCCGGTCCAGAGAGGGGTAGGGCATGGAGATGAGGCACCCCAGCCAAGGAAGTCTTCGAGGACCAGTAGGACAGCGTGGGTTCGTTCATATTCCTTGACTCTCATAACGTTTCCATACCTCCCCCCAGTTCACAGATAAGAACAGGGAGATGCTTGAGACGGCAGTTCACGTTAGAAGAAACACTGACTCACTACCCGCGCATCGTTGCATTTTGCTGAAAGCTCTACTCCGCAGTCTCTAAGATCCATTCATCCTCCCGAAGCCTGTCCTCTGTTGATTTAGAGGATTAGATGGTGTTTGTCCTTTTGATTAAGTATATCCTAGTAAAGTCTAATTGTCCCATAGTGACTCGGTTTAGAAGTAGCGCAACACTTGTGGTTTAATTAAGCTGTGTTCAGTGTGATTGTCTAAACATGGGTCCCTCTGCTGACTGTGGCTAGCTAGCATTTGCCAAGCTAGGATCTGAAATCATGGTTTGAAGTTGGTCTGGTCAGTCGCAGTTTAGTGTTGAAGGTGGTTTCCCGTGACATCTGAATGCAGACATAGCAGGTTCATCTGTGCTTGTTCTCTGCTGCAGTGTAGGCCAGGGGGACCTGAGTTTGAATCCTCGTTCGTGCCATGAAAGCTCGCTGGGTGACCATGGGCCAGTTACCCTCTCTCAGCCTAGCCTACCTCACAGTGTGGTTGTGAGGATAAAATGGAGGAGAGGAGAACAATGTAAGCTGCTTTGGGTCCCCCTTGGAAAGAAAGGAGGAATTCAAATGAATTATAAATAAAAACATATTTGTTTCAAACAGCCTTTCTTCCGTGTGGAGCTCAAGGTGGCTTACATACCAGTCGAGTCTGTAGGGGAATATATGAACACCTGAAACTTGAATCAGACCCCTGGTCCATCAAGGGTCACCCAGGGTCAATATTGTCTACTCAGACTGGCAGCGGCTCTCCAGGGTCTCAGACAGAGGTCTCTCACATCACCTCCTACCTGATCCTTTTGAATGGAGATGCCGGGGATTGAACCTGGGAACTTCCCCATGCCAAGCAGATGCTCTGCCATCAGCGTTTGTTGAGGATTTGCATGCGCACTAAGCTCTGATTTCACAAACGAACTGGTTTTGCTGAGTATGCCGTATCTGCCCTTTTCCCTTTGTCAGAAGGGAGGCAGGGATGTCTAGGGTCATGAAGGTGTGGGAATGTTGGCCCTAAGCTTACTCAACCTTGGGTATCGTCTGGCATCGATGAAGGATAAGAGATAAATTCAGAAGCGCCAGAGAAAACTCCTCGTGATTTGTTTCTGGTTTCCTTGTGGTTCCTGGACTGCCTGGATAACTGTGTGCCCTGCAAGATCCTTTGGGCTAGTTCCATACCTTCCCTACTTTGACAGTTTGGTGGTAGGAGAGAGTTTTACTGAGGCATATAACGAACATTGCCTTTTGCTAGATGCAGAACTACTTGTTCCCTGGGATTCTATATTATATGGCAGTGGTTCAAGTCCGATCTGGTGAGTTGGTCTCAGATGATAGTGTTGTGGGGTTCCTGCTCTACCCCATGGCTGTTGACCTGTGCGGGGGTGCCTAGGGCCCCTCCTTATACCCCATGCTATTTAATATCTATACGGAGCCCCTGGGAGAGGGCACCAGGAAGAATGGGCTGTGATGTCACCAGTATGCGGATGATAACCATCTGTGCCTTTCTTTTCCGCTTAATGCTGAGGATGCTCTTGATGTTCTGAACCAGTGTTTGGAGACAGTAGTGAGCAGTGTTCCCTCGAAGCTGAGTTAGTGTGAGCTAGCTCACAGTCTTTTAGCCTCCAGCTCACACCTTTTTGTCTTCGCTCAGGAAGGGTGGCTCCAGAGCAGACTAATGTATGCAGCAGCCAAATCGCCTGCTCACAGCTTTGATGCCAGTAGCTCACAAAGTAGGATTTTTGCTCACAAGACTCCATAGCATAGAGGGAGCATTGGTAGTGAGCTGATTGAGGGTGAACAAGCTGTAACTTAATCTTGACAAGACAGAGGTTCTTTGGGTTAGTAGAAAGGCAAACCAGGGACTTCAGATCTTCCATGTTTTGGATGGGGTTATACTCCCCATGGAAAGCCAGGTGTGCAGCTTGGGAGTGCTGCTGGACACACTGGTCACCTTAGAAAATCAGGTGGCTGCTGTGACTCAGGCTGCGGTCACATGGTCATTTTGGTTGGGTTTCACCACTGTTCCCTCTCACATTTAAAATTGCTGATCAGACGCCTGCGTCCGTCTCCCCCACCAAAGTGGGCTCACTCACGCAATCCTCCGGGATCCCTAGCGAGTTTTCTGACACTGGGAAGAGCAAGTACTTTCTGAGTATTTGCGCTTTGGACCAGCAATTTCGCCGATCTGGACAGCCATCTCTCACAATGATTGCGATTAGGTCATCTGACTGTCCTTCGTGCAATGAGGTCCCCCCCGCCCCCCCAGCTTCCGCCTTTGTGCGCATGAGCAATCCTGCGCTGAATAAATTCAATGTTTAAACGTTCAAGCGCACATATAGACTCTAGTGCTTGGTAGTATGTCACCGGTTCATTTTGTTCGCGTGGGGGGGGGGGGGGGACACACCTGTAAAAACAAGGGACTATGGCGAGTCCAAGTGGGGGTGGTGATTTGGCCATGTGCATATGTGCAAAGCAATTTTTTTTAAAAAAAAACCCTCACACCGCACCACTTAAGCAGCAGTGTGGCTATCTAGACAGTGCCCAAAGCCTCGTCGCGCAATGCTTGCAGTTTGGGGAGGGATGTATGATCATCCCAACCCCCCCCCCCCCCAAATATTCCCGATCAAATCTATAGCGGGAACAAATCACAATAAGCTTGTTGTGTGACCACAGCCTCAGAGTATGTTTGCCCATCTCTGGCTGGTGCATCTACTGTGTCCATTTTTGGGTCA
The DNA here is from genome assembly GCA_029233225.1 of Lepidodactylus listeri. Lineage (NCBI taxonomy): Eukaryota > Metazoa > Chordata > Lepidosauria > Squamata > Gekkonidae > Lepidodactylus > Lepidodactylus listeri. Next base: position 11,321,340 of record JARCFY010000013.1, read on the forward strand.
GTCATGCCTAGCCGCAGTGATCCATGCCTTAGTTACATCTAGACTGGACTACTGCAATGTGTTCTACCTGGGGCTACTCTTGAAGAGTGTTTGGAAGCTGCAGCTAGTGCAGAATGCTGCAGTTAGACTACTGATCAGGGCCAGATGTTGGGATCAGATGTCCCCAGCGCTACAGCAATTACACTGTCTGCTGTTCAGCCCTCGAGCCCAGTTAAAGGTGTTGGTTTTGTCTTTTAAAATCCTACAAAGCTTGGGACCAGCGTATCTGAAGGACCATCTTCTTTACGTTTCTGCCCAGGAATTAAGATCCTGGGGGAGATGCCCTCCTGACTGTCCCAGTGGGTAGGCCCGTGGGGCCCTTTTCCGTGGCAGTCCCATCGTTATGGAACAACCTTCCAAGAGAGATGTGCCTGGTCCCCCTCGTTGCTGTTCTTTAGGACACAGTTGAAGACAGTTTTATTTGTGTGTGTGGAGACCCTGTAGGGTTTTCAAGGCAAGAGATGTTCGGAGGTGATTTGCCATTGCCTGCCTCTGTTTGCCGGCCCTGGTATTGCTTGGTTGTCTCCCATCCGAATACTAACCTGGGCCAACCCTGCTTGGTTTCCAAGATCTGACTAGATTGGGTTTGCCTGGGCCATCCAGATCAGGGCATTTTGATTGGTTTAGTTTTTATTATCAGCAGTCCTAATTGAAGTTTTTAACCTGTGACTTTTATAGGTTTTATAAATGTTTTTTTTTTTTTTAAAAAGTGATTTCCCCAGTGTTTTATTTATCTTGTGACCTTGAGTTCCACAGGGAAGAAAGGCTACTAATAAATATTTTAAATAAATAAAATAAAATAAAATAAACAAATATAGAGGCAGAGTTTCCAGCTAAGCACTGACTTTATTACTTTGATTTTTAAATTGCTTTTAAGCACTCGAACAGCCATCTCAAAACTGTATTACTAGGGTGTTTACATTGCAGAACAAAGGCAGGTTCAGTGTAACCAGTCATTTTTTGCTGTCTCAGGCCCGAATCACCCTTTATGATAGTTAGTGTGTTCTGTCTGGGTTCGCCTGATCTGGCTTTGATTCAGATAGTCACATGTCTGCTGTGATGAAACCTGTTTCCCAAATGTGTGGGGCTTTGAGCTGGTTTGGGACAGTGGATGTATGGGGGGAAAGGGCTTCGGCCCCCCCGTGCCATTTCCCCAAACCTAAATGGCCCCGGGATGCTGTATGCCCCCTTGCCCATCAGTACACAGCCGGCCCTAGAGTTGTGAGCCTCCAGGTGGGGCCTGAAGATCTCCTGGAATTACACCTGATCTCCAAATGACAAAGAACAATTCCCATAGAGAAAATGGCTGCTTTGTGGGGTGGACTCTATTGGCATCATACCCCACTGAGGTCCCCGTTCTCCCCAAGCTCTGCCCTCTCCAGGCTGCACCTCCAAATATCCAGGAATTTCACAGCTCAGAGTTGGCAACCCTAGGCAGCTCCCCCAGTCATTGGTAGGGTTGCCAGCTCTGTGTGGGTAAATACCTGAAGATTTGGGGAGGTGGCGCCTGGAGAAGGTGGTGTTTGGGGAGGGGGAACCTTGGCATAGTACAATGCCATAAAATCTGCCCTCCGAAGCAGCCATTTTCTCCGAGGGGACTGGTCTCTGTCATTTGGAGATCAGTTGTGAAATCAAGATATCTCCAAGTCCTGCCTGGAGGTTGGCAACACACATTATTAGTAACATTCTCAGGATAGGAGACGTGAAAGGTATGTTTGGCTTTTCCGATGGTAGGGCTCCCAGCTTCCCCTTCTCCGTACGACAATTCCTCCCTCTTGTTCTTGTGAAAAAATCCAATCGATAGTCATTTGATGCAAAAGATCCGGGAATCTTTTACTGACTAAAGCTTGTTTGTAGCCCTAGAAGTCTTTTGAACGTGCTGCATTTGCATCTTGCCTTTCTGCACTCGTGGCTCCCCAGATGATTCGTTAGGGCCCCTTCCAGGCTCCAAGAGGGATGCTCTATAGGTACCCTCCAAAACACACTTGGGGATCGTGTGCGTGCCCTCTTGTTGGGTCTAATCGGTAATGGTCATTCAATAATGAGCAATATTCAGGAGAATGCTCCAAATTTCAGGACTGCAATTCAACAGTGGTGGGGAATGCGCGTGTGTTTATTAATCAGGTATCTATGCGCTGTTAATTTCAATGAAACATAAAGGGCACGGTGTTCCAAGGAAGCTGGCCAGCCCTACTCAATTACTGCCAGAGAATTTTCTCTTTTGTACAGTAAATCTGTCTAGTTTCACTTTGAGTTAGTAATTCATTTATCCAGGTATCTCTCTGTGGGGGGGAGGCTTCTAAGCCCTGCATACGAATGTCTCACCCACTCGTGCTGAATCCGGGCCATCTTATTCTCGTCTCAGTGGCAGATACTTGACAATGTTTTGCCCAGATTGCAATCAATCAGCTGCATCCCAAATTTAGCCTATCACGCTTAAGTATATTGGCAAGTAGTGGATACGGAACATTTCATCACATAAAAAGTACCTTCTATAGCACTTTGGTGTGACCAAGAAGAGGGGATGGGCAGCCTCAAGGTGAGACCTGGGAATCCTCCGGAATTACAACTTATCTCCTAACTACAGAGATCAGTTCCTCTGGAGAAAATGGATGCTTGGAGAGTGGAAGTGGACTCTATGGCATTGTACTCCACTGAGGTCCCTATCCTCCCCCGGATTAGTCACTAAATCTATAGGCGTTTCCTAACCTGAACCCGGCAACCCTAGCCTCCATCCCCTGCCAGTAACCAGGGGGGACCTGGTAACCCTACGCAAGAAATGTACCCTGGGTGTGGCTATGCAGATTTGGGAGGTGGGGCTTATGTCTCGGCTCCCACCATATTCCATGGGATAAAGGAACGTTTCCTGCCATCTGAGGTGCAGTTAAGAAGGTTTAAAACCGGAGGTTTAAAATCGGAGAAAACTCCAGAGCTATGGGAATGGTTGAGAAAACTGCTATATATGGCAGAAATGGACAAATGGACAAGAAAACTAAACAAGCGAAGTTCTCAGAAGATTGGAAAGACTTGAAGGAATATATGGAGCGAGAGTGGAATATGAAAGACAATATTTTTACACTTTCTAACTACTGAAATGAGGGATAGAACTATAACATAAAAAATGAATTTTTAGTTTGCCGCGAAATTAACCCTTTTTTCTTTTTTAACTAATATAATTTTTAAATGTATAAAAGTTATAATAGCTCAAAATGTTTCCTTAGGAGGCAAATACTTTTAAATACATGTTTACCAGTTGATATATATGAAGGTGATATATATGACGGTGGGAAGTCATTTAATGATTATATCTTTCTAGCTAACTATGCAATTTTATAGCGAATGGAATATGTATAAAAGCCAATTGCATTTGAGAATAATGGAAGAAAAAAATAAAAACTTTTACTGCTAAAAAAAAGAAAAGAAAGAAGAAGGTTTAAAACCCAGACCAGACCCCAGGGTTAGCAGGGTTGGGAGGGGTTCAGCCTGACCTCTTGCCTTTTAACCACAGGAATGAATATCAGCCACCGACTCTTGTCTTTTTATCTCAGTTTAAAATGAGGTAGCTAATACCGGCGCAACATAAAACCATTGAAAATTTGATAATACAAATAGCAGTGAGTTAAAAGCACACTAAGAAATAAACCGTACGGTAAAAAAGTGGCAGAATAAATTTTTTAAAAATCGTATACTAAAATATTAAGTAGCTTTAGCAGGGTAGCAAATGAATTATTAAACCCCCCTCTCTGCATTACTAACCAGATTAAACAGATGATTAACAGAAGGAGTGCAGGTGATGCAAAATACATGGAAGAAGCTTATAAAGTACTGAGTCCAGAGTCGCGTTGCAGTGAAATCAGCTCATAAGTTTATTGATGGTACAATTCCAGGCTACTGAACGGGGCTCGGGGATCTGCTTAAATACATGTCTAAACCGCGTCCCCGCGCCTTGCCCAAACTCCCTGATAGGATTACTCCCTGATAGGATTACCCTGATAAAATTACGCCCAAACTTCCTGATAGGATTAATCATGAGTTAACTTACACCATAAGTCCCCTGGTGGAACCTGGGTGGCTGCTTGGTCTAATTTACAATCCAGCCAGGCTATTGTCTCCTGAAGCAAAGCTCCGGTAGCCAGCCTGGCCACGTGCGTTTCTCTGATCGTGTGTGTGGTTGCCATTAGGACATAACAAAGCTGTTGACCAGATGCCTAAAGAAATCTTTAACGGGCTCTGAAAAGCCATTCAGTGGTGGGCAAAGAGTGGTGCCACTAGGGAAAAGGCCCTGTCTTTAGTAGCCATGTGTAGGATCTTCCACCCAGACTGTAACGATCACACAGCTATATGTATTATGGTCTGCCAGTTTCTTGATATCTGCTGCTACCTGTCTGTCCGTCTGTTTGAGGGATCAGGAGGCCTCCTTGCAGTTCCCTCTGGTGCCTGACAGTGCCTCAGGCATTGGATGGAGGAACTGGGGACAAGGAAGGGCGTGATGTCAATGCACTGCTGGCAACGTCATGACATTGCTGCTGGCGAGGGCCCTCCAGGTGATAAGTCTTCCTCCGGTTGCCAGGCCATGCAACCCTTATTTACTTAGTCTATCTAATCAGCTATCACCACCTATCAGCTGGTGGCCTTCTGGACGGGCAATGTAGGCCTCTCAATGTGTCTCTAGGATGCTGATTTAAACCTGTTTCAAATATTTCTTAAAAGAATTCTTCACCTGCAAAAGCAGGAAGCAGGCAAGTAAAGTGGGAGAGAGGGCTCTTCTTCAGAGCGAACTCTTGGTGCAGGCAGAAGTTGCCCACCATTCCTGGTTCAAGCAGGGTGTCATGGCCTTCGCCTGACTGACCATTTATTTCTGTATGGCTCTACTCAGCTCATCTATAGAGATTTTGCTCCATGTTCTTCTACTGTTGAAAGTTTGATGGGTGACTGTGAGGCAGGGCCCTTGCAGTGCTGGCACCACGGTTACTGAACGTCCTCCCTAGGAGGGCTCATTTGGCTCTACCCTAACCTGGTGTTAGGTGACAGGTGAAACAGATTTATTTTATAGAGCTTTTGGGATTGATTTGAGCAGTTTAGGAAACTAGGCTCTGAATTCTGCCTTCTGCATTTGCAGAGGGGCTGTGGCTCTGTAGTAGAACATTTGCTTGGCTTCCAGAAGTTCCCAGGTTCAGTCCCTGGCCTTTCCAGCTTAAAGGATGAGGTGGTAGGTGATACGAAAGACCTTTGCCTGAGACCCTGGAGAGCCGTTGCCAGTCTGAGTAGACAGCACTGACTCTGATGGATCAATGGTCCAATTCAGTACAAAGTAGCTTGATGCATGTCAACTTTTGCTCTGTTGGTGGTTTTGTGTGTGTGTGTGTGTGTGTGTGTGTGTGTGTGAGTGAGTGTGCTTTATTTTATTTCCAGTCCATGACCAGAATACATGTGTGTGAGTGTGTGTGTCCGTTTAATGGCTTCCTGATACTATTGTTAGTGCCTTGAGGTTATGTGGTAGATCTTTTGGGGTCAGAAATCAAGGTCAAATATTTTTAAATGAGTAACAAGGGTCATTATGAAATTCAGGCCATGCCTGCTGTTGGGACTGAGGTTTTTCCAAGTGTGGAACAAATTTATTTCAGAAATTTGGTCTCCCTGACAGCGCTAAGGCTAGTTGTTAGGGTTACTAACCTCCAGGTGGGGCCTGGAGTTCTCCTGATACTCCAGCTGATCTCTGGACTATAGAGATCAGTTCCCCTGGAGAAAACGGTTGCTTTGGAGGATGGGCGCTGTGGCCTTGTGCCATGCTGAGGCCCCTCCCCTTGCAAAGCCCCACCCTCTCCAGGATCCGTCCCCCCCCAAGTCCGCAGGTACTTCCCAACCCAAAGCCGTCAATCCAATTATCCATTCTTAACCAGAACAGTCAGGCCAATGGCTACGATAGATTTTTAAAATATAATTATTGCAATACCTGTTTTTGCTGTACAATGAAGCTGACTGACTGGCCCTGATAGTGGACAATTTTCTGCTGCACAGCTTCCGTAGGCATTGTACAAGATCTGGGGGAGGGGAAAACGCCTCGGGATAGAAAGGTAGCAAGTTGAAAAGCTCTGTAAAGGTGTCCTCAACATCTTCCCCCAAAGTCACAACACAGAGGCAGATTATGGACAGTCACTGAGCCGGGAGGAGCTTTGCAAAGTTGGAGCATGTGGCTCAGCGGCAGCTCTGGGGATGCTGTTTCATCTCTGGGCTGTGCTGAAATTGTTCATCTCCCCAAACCATCCTCGATGTAGCTGTCCCTCGGATCCTGCAGATAAATGAGTCCCCAGGAGGTGGGAACCTTCAGACGGCTCTTGTCAGCTTGCCCACCTGGAGCCCAGCATGTGTGGCCATCTGCAGCCGAAGAAGGCGCTCGGGGAAGGAAAATGTTCCCATTTAGCTATGGGGCTTATTTATGCATCAGCAGGAAGCCAAAGGAAAAGGAAACCCAAACAGCCCAGATGTGCTACATGGTTGCAGGCCGGTAGAGCTAGCTTTTCCATTTTTATTTTTCCAGCTGCTGCTCTGCATATTGCACAGAGGGGAATATGCGTCGGCCTCCCTTTGAATGGTAGTTTGTATGCGCCTAAGAAACTGAATGCAGGGCGGAGCTGGGACAATGGGGGCAGGGTCATGCAAATCACAGTAGATTCGAGGCGGGATGGATTTTGCCAGGGGTCCGTTGGAGCGGGAGCGCACAGGAGCCCAGGGGGCGGGCACATGAACAAGCCCCGCCCCCTCCTCGGCTTCCCCGAGCAGTGCAGAGGTGCAGCGCCCCGGGGAAAGCCCTGCTAGGGTCTTTATTGTTTTTAATGTTTTGTTTTAATATTGATAATTTTATCATTGTTCCTTTTATGACTGTGTGCTGCTTTTCCAGAGACTTGCTCAAGGTGGCATATAAATTTTCTACCATTTTTTATCTGGGCACATGGCACATAAGTACTGGAGAAATTTCACCAACCCTTCAGCAGCTTCCACCCCATCAGTTTGGTGTAGTGGTCAGGAGTTGGACTCTAATCTGGGAGAACCGGGTTTGATTCCCCACTCCTCCACATGCAGCTGCTGGTGTGACCTTGGGCTAGTCACAAGTTCTCTCAGAGCTGTTCTCTCATGAGCAGTTCTCAAAAGACCTCTCTCAGCCCCACCTACCTCACAAGGTGTCTTGTTTGGGGAGGGGAAGGGGAAGGGGAAGGGGAAAGGATGGGTGGTGCACGTGTCCTGGGTATCTCAAGTCTACTTGAAACCTCGTGGTTTCAAGGGAGCAGGAAGAGAATGAGGGTGTGTTCTTTACGCTTATTTTTATTGCACAAAGTATTGGATGGAGAAGGGAAGGGAGGAAGAGCAGGTCAGTTTCACTAACCTGCGGAGTGGAGCCTGAGGAGTGGGTGTTGCCTTTTGACACACTTCCAGCATGTTAGGGCATGTGGCATATGCAAATGAGTTATGCTAATGAGTTATGCTAATGAGCTCCTGCACCTCTTTTTCTACGAAATGACCCCTGGATTTTGCTATGTCGGAACAGGCTGCAGGGGACAACTCAGCTGGGAGATGTGCCAGCACGGCTGCTCCCTTGAAACCGGGGAAGGAGAGGGAGCAGATTTCCCTGACTTTACTTTCTCACTTTCACACGCACTAAATAATGCACTTTCAATCCACTTTCAATGCACTTTGCAAGTGGATTTTACTGCGTGAAATGGCAAAACCCATTTGCAAATGGTTGCTGAAGTGAATCAAAACTGTATTATTTAGCAGGTGTGAAAGGTGCCAGTGAGTAGAGTGAGTGGGATTAGGATCTGAGGGACCCAAATTCAGATCCCCATTTCCCCCTGAAGCTCGCATGGTGACACTGGGCCAGTAATTCTCTCCCAGCTTACCCTAGCTCACAGGGTTTGTGGTCAGGAGAAAACAAGGAAGGCAGAACGGCGTTCCTCTTTTCAGGAGGAAGCCATGGATGAGCCCACATGCATATAGGGCTGCCAAGTCCCCGCTATAGGGGCCCCCAATCCGCCGTTCTGGATTTGGCCGGCGGGGGGGATCCCCACCCCCAAAGCGGCCCAATCCGGCCGACTGCCCAGCGTGATGATGTCACCCAGAGGTCATGTCATCATGCTGGGCACGTTGCCGGGGTGACGCTCTGGCAATCGCCCATAAAACTCTGTGGCACCATAGAGTTTTAGGGTGATTGCTAGAGCGTCGCTCCGGCAACATGCCCAGTGTGATGATGTCACTTCCGGGTGACGTCATCACGATGTGTGCGTGCTTTGCATGCACGTGCGAAGCCTCCAGGCCAGGACCGGGACTCCCCCACTGGGAAAGGTAAGTAACTTGGCAAGCCTACATGCATATCATGGAGCTGAGTGACCTTCGCAACACTGGCTTGTAGCACCACAGGAGCCACTCAGCTTGGCTTGCTCCGTGGCCATTCCCACTCTCCAGTCTGCTCCTCCCTTTGTCCTTGGGCTCTGACACCTTTAATATTTGGTGTTTGTTTGTTCCAACAGGGTTTGATGTCCTAGCTCAAGCTTCACACTACTGGCCTCTGGGGACCGTGGAAGGAATCCATGAGTTGCGGGACACAAACGGAGGTAGATCCAAGGATCTGTGACCCTGAGTGTTACTTGCGTCCTTTGTGAGAGTCGGAATGTGAAGAAAGTGGAGCGGAGAAACAAAAGCTGTCAGTGGCCTCTTTCAAGCTGTGCCAGATCACATCCTGTGCCTCTATGCAGTGGCAAATACTTTGGAACCCAAATGTTCTGCTTTTCCTCCTTTTTTGTGTTTCAAAGCTGCCTGCTTCAGCTTTCTTTAACCATTTAGGAGTGACCCATACAGAGCTAGAATTGTAACAGCAGGGAGGGGAATGTCATGTTCCAAAATGTCACTGGCAAGACGTCTTCCATAGCTTTGTATGTACAATGAATGATATGATGGGTTGGATTTAGGGATGTGCATTTGGCATAAACCGAGCCAAAAAAATACCCAGAAAACACCTTACCAGTATTTTTAAAGCCAGTTTTAAACTGGGGCTGCCTTTCAGCTATCCAAAACGGCCTAGCCTCAAAATTCCAAAAAAATTCAGGATTTTCAGGACCACTAGATAGCTGAACTTAAAGGACATATAAAAGTATCGCAGTCCCTTTAAATGCCTTCTCCAAGCCATGCAACTCTGCAGTGAGTGAACTCTGAAGGCATTTAAAGGATTTGCAGTACCTTTAAATGCCTTCTGGGTGAATTAGCTGCTTGGAGGTGTTTAAAGGGACTGAGAGACCTCCAGACATCTTTGGGGTTCATTTGCCACAGAGTCATATGGCTTGAAGAAGGCATTTAAAGGGATTGTGATCCCTTTAAATGCCTTTCCCCATTTCCATTAGAAACAATGGAGGATGGGGGTACCTTCTTCTGGGGTCCATAGAATTGGACCCCCTGATCCAATCTTTTTGAAACTTGCAGTGTTTTGAGGAGAGACACTAGTAGCTATGCTGGAAATTTGGTGTCTGTATGTCAAAAAACAGCCCCCTCCCCAAGCCCCAGATACCCCTGGATTGATTCTCCGCTATACCCTATGGGGACCATTGACTATAATGGTCTCCATAGGGTATAATGGAGCCAAAAAAAATAGGGTTTCCTGAATATTTACTGAATCCAAATTCCATGCCAGTATTGGGATTCAGGAATATTGGGAAATGATTATATTTTTCAGGTTCAATATATCTGAACCTGAAAAATACCAGATGCTTTTTTTGGTACTCCTCTAGTTGAATTCCTAAAAGTCTATTACAGTGCTGGGTCAGGGAGGGGGGCACAGCAAATGGTTTCTCTTTGAAGGAGAAATCACGAGGGAGATTATCCCTGGATCTTGCAGCAAGGAGTGTGCATGTGTGAACCGGGCCAGAGAGTCGTTTTGATTGGGAAGGGCAGGATATGGCATCCCTAGAGGGTTGATGCCCCCGGTGACAAGCTCCCTCTCCGATTATGCCTCTCTTCTACTCATTGCTGGTGGCTTTTGTGGGGATGTTATTTATGTTGGAGCACATGAACACACACGTTTCCCTTCCCTTCGTCCTAATTCCATCCAATTGTTTTCCATTCCATGCTCCTTCTCAGAAATCCTTGAAACTTCACAAGCTTGCCTATCACGTTGATCCATTTTACTTGTTGAAATCATTGTATGGCTGCAGTCCAGCTCCGTATCTATCGACGGTTCGCTTCAGTGGATGTCCGTGTCACCTTGTTAAATTGGCCGAGGTCTGTATATTCATAGGGGTTTGGACGCCTTCCACCGACGTTGCCTCTCTCATGACATGAACACAGCAGAACAGCAAGCCTGGTTTTAATTAGGAAGTTAAAGGAAGGATGTTAAATTAAAAATTAAAGGAAAGAAGTACGGCCGACTCTCGATGCCTATGGACTGTGAAACATGCATTGAACCCTCCAAGTCCGCCGATCAGATGCTGGGGACAATAATGACGGAGGGTTATTGCCATATGCATTGCTTGTGGGCGCCTTGGAGGCATCTTGCCAGCCCCTTTTGCCAACAGGATACTGGACTAAAAAAGCTTGTGATCCATTCCGGCAAGGAAATTTTTATATTCCTGTAGCTATTTTTAAAAAGAGTGAGAAAGAAGAACGTTTCAGCTGCACTTACAGTGAACTTTAAAACATAATTTTTACAATCACTGACATAGGTCCAGTTCTGCAGTTAGATCCTATATCCCCCTTTCATTAACCGTCCCTCAGATGGAGGATGTCTTTCCTCCAATGGAAATAATTTTCGAAGATGGCCGTGTCAGTCAGCAGTAGAACAGCTAGATTCTGGTCCAGTAGCACCTTTGAGACAAACAAGATGAAGAGAAGAAGAAAGAAGAGATTGGATTTATACTTCGCCCTTCACTCGGAGTCTCAGAGCGGCTTACAGACTCCTTTCCCTTCCCCTCCCCACAACACCCTGGGAGGTAGGTGGGGCTGAGAGAGGTCACCCAAGAACTGCTCATGAGCAAACAGCTCTGAAAGGACTTGTAACTGACCCAAGGTCACACCAGCAGCTGCAAGTGGAGGAGTGGGGAATCAAATCTGGTTCTCCCAGATTAGAATCCACGCACTTAACCACTACACCAAACTCCGTCATCATTTTGACTTTTGAAAGCTCATACCCTGAAAATCTTGTTGGTCTGTTAGGTGCTACTGGATTCAAATCTAGCTCTTCCTCTAATTGAAGATGTCTTGATTGACTGAAACATCCCATCCTTCGCCATCAAATCAAGACGGTTAACAACAATGCAACAATTAACATCTCTCTCTCTCTCTCTCCAGACACACACTATAAATTCAAAACTGTCCAGAGACATTTTTGAAGCAACCCAGGCTGTCCTTCCTGTGAAAACTATGATTTCTGATGGAGGGAGTTGTTCTCCTACCGAAGAAAAAGGCTTACCCAAAGGGAACCATTGGATCCAATCCCTCACATTAAAATTTAGCTCAGTAACAGCCACAGCGGGAGCTCTCAAGACGAGTTTTCTCCCTGTTTGGTCTCCCACGAACATCGGAGCAGCAGCTGTCAAACTTCGGATCTCGACAAAGTTCCCGGTCTGCTGCCCCAACTGCCCATTAATTAGCACCCGTGATTAGTAACTGGGTCATTCCGCTGCTCCCTGGAGGCTTTCGATAACAGGGCAACTGGCAGCATAAATAATGAATACATTTAAGCACACTATGCATTTTTGATGCTGTTCTGTCTGAGGTTAAAAGGCACCTGAAAGTTGGATTCATTTGAAAAATTGGGGGTGTAGAGGAGAAAAACGTGGGAGAGTCGATCCGGCTTCCAAGAGATTCACTTACTACCACTTGAGGGATGTTTTCCCTCCCCATTGAGAGATACGGACTGGCAGATTCATTTTCATCTTGTGTTTTATTCATCGTGTTGCTTTTTTTTTTTGTCTTTGTCGTTCCACCCAGCTCTAAGAGTCCACAACTTCACTGTGCTTCCTTCCCATAACTCTACTTTTGTTTATACCAATGATTCTGCCTACTCTAACTTCTCTGCAACTGTAGGTGAGACTTCCGTATACGTTTCTTCCACATTTGCCATGCGTCGGCGTTTCTGATCAGTGTTAGGTTTGGAACTAGAGGTTCGTTGGCAGCTGAAAGTTGGGTTTAAGTGTATTTGAAGATAATTGGGTACATGTATTAAATAATATGCATTGTTTAGAAGAAAAACAGAACTTGGAAACAGATTGCACAGGAGTCACCGTGATATGCAGGTTAATTGAAAGGAGACCTAGGCCTGGGGCAGATGTCATTTAACCATGGTTAGTGCTAACCATGGCATGGTCCTGGTGGGTAGCCACGTTGGTCTGAAGCAACGGAACAAAGTTTGAGTCCGGTGGCACCTTTAAGAGAACTGTGCATGCACATGGAAGCTTATACCCGGAATTAAACTTTGTTGGTCTTAAAGGTGCCACTGGGCTCAATCTGTGTTCCATGGCATGGTCCTTTAACCCTGATTAAGATCCCAAAATACACTGCCCCTTAAGGGCTTCTGTAGGAAGATACTAGCCCTTTACGGATGTCCTGAATAGATAGGATGACTCTGCTTGGGAGGTGGGTCAGACACAGGGGTCCTTTCCTAAAAAAAGAGGTGCAGGAGCTCATTAGCATAACTTATTTGCATATGCCACACCCCCTGATGTCACCGGAAGTGTCAAAAGGCCACACATCCCTGACGTCATGGTCAGTGTGTCAGAAGGCAAGAAGGGAGGGAGGGAGGGGGAAGGTAGGTAGGTGGGGGAGAGGGAGAGAAGAAAGAAAGAAAGAAAGAAAGAAAGAAAGAAAGAAAGAGAGGGAGGGGGAAAGAAAGAGAGGGAGGAAGGAAGGAGGGAGGAAGAAAGGAGGGAAGGAAGGAAGAGAGGAACAGTAAGGTAGGTAGGTAGTTGGGGGAGAGAGAGAGAGAAGAAAGGAAGGAAGGAAGGGGGAGAGAGGGAGGAAGGGAGGAAGGAAGGTAGGTAGGTGGGGGGAGAGAGAGAAGGAAGGAAGGAAGGGGAAGGAAGGGGGAAAGGAAGGAACAGGAAGGTAGGTAGGTAGGTGGAGGGAGAGAGGGGGGGGCACTTCTCCCCTCACTGGGGCTGGTGTTTCTCTCCCTCCCCCCCCTGCTTGGGCCTGAGTGGCATTAAGCCACTTAGGCCTGGCTTCTCCCTCCCTTTCGCCCCGGGAATAGGTGAGTGGGGGAGGGAGGAGGCTTCAGTGAGTGGGGGAGGGAAGGGGCTTCTCCCGGGCCGGCGGCGCTTGGCCCGGGAAAGATCTAGAGGGGGGGCTGAGGGGCTTCTCCCGGGCTGGCGGCGCTGGCCGCCAGTCCCGGGAAAGATCTGGGGGGGGGGGGGGGTGAAGGGCGCGCCCGGGAAGGGTCTGCTGGGGGGGAGGGAAGGGGCTTCTCCCGGCTGGCAGCGCTTGCCGCACGGCCAGGAAGGGTCTGCTGGGGTGGGTGGGAAGGAAGGGCCTTCTCCCCAGGCCGGCGGCGCTTGCCGCCGGCCCGGGAAGGATAAGCGGGGGAGGACGCTTTTTTCCGGCTCCGTGCTGAAGCGCAGGCCGGGAAAGCGAGCTGGGGGGGCGGGGCTTTATCATGTGCCCGCCCCCCGGCTTCCCCTCTCCCGGAGCGGCGCTCCGGCGCGCCCCGGCCCAAACGGAGCCCTGGTCAGACACAAGATCACAGTGGCGAGTTCTTCCCCAGTTTCACTGCATAAAGACTGTGTGTACACACACACACACACACACACGGATAGCTCTCTTGCTATTTTTCCCTAGATATGTGTGCTTTTGTGATGATCATGTCACAAAATAAAAGCTTGCTTTAAAAACAGTCAAGCAATGATTAACAGGGATCCAGGTGTGGTTGCCAGTCTTCAGGTGGGGACTTGCAATTGATCTCCAGACTACAGATATCAGTTCCCCTGGAGAAAATGGCTGCTTCGGAAGGTGGGCTTCAGGGTGTCACGTCGCTGCTGAGCTTCCTTCCTTCTCTAGGTTCTTTGCTCTCCCCAGGTCTCTAGGAATTTCCCAGCCCTTCATTGGCAGCTTTAGGGGGCATAGGTTGCCAAGTCTCTTCACCTTACTGGCGGGGGGGAGTCCTCTGCTGGCCGGGAGCTTCTCTGATGTGCGCGCTTTGCGCGCGTGCCGAGCAACGTCACTGGAAGTGACGTCAGCACGTTGATGGCGTTGCCAGGGCGACGCTCTGGCAACGCCCCCGACATGATGGCGTCACTTCCGGTGACGTCGCCCGGCGTGGGGGAAGTCGTCCAGGCTGGACGACTTCGGGGGTGGGGTTTCCCCCGCCGGCCGAATGCTGGCCGGCGGATCGGGAACCTCTGTAGCGGGGGATCCCCTGCCCCCCGGGCTGACTTGGCAGCCCTAAGAGGGCAGTATATCCATCAGCCCAACTCTGGCTACAGCCCTAGAGGGGTTGTTGCTAGAGAAAAAGGGGCAGTTTCCACTGGTTTCATGGAAATGAGGATGCAGGAAAGTGGGATATGGGTGAAAAGCCATAAATCAAATGCTTGACCCGTGTTCACAGGACAGTGTGGACAAAAACAAGAATATTTATTAAAAAACAAAAACTTGCCTCTTTCTTATGTTTCATTTCTTCAGATATAGTAGAAGGAATGGTGAACAAGGGAATTTGCATTCCAGATCCATCAGGAGTGATGTTTCTCCTCTTTGGAAGCTACCAAAACTCTTGCATTATTAATCCAGAACTTTGTGAACCTGAAGGTTAGTAGGCACTCATTGTCAGTATTTAGATTGACTGGGTTTTTGTTTTTTTATTGTTCTGCACTTAAGACTAAAAGAGAGAGGAGACGAGACAACCCTCCTCAGCAATCTTAAGCCATCAGCCAAAACTTCTCTTAGACCGATTTCCCACAAGCACTGTCCCGGCATCATTCCTCCATTTGCCCTGATCGCCTGCTTGAATTTCCCACTATTTGCCGTGGGGCCCATTTTGACCTGGGGCTTTGCAGGATTTCCTCCGCAGCTTCAGTGATCCTCAAAAAAACACCAGGCCAAAACCAGAAGCTCCAGCAGTGGGAGGAATGTGAGAAATTAATGCGACGTGTCTACATGACCCGGAAGTGATGCAGGCACTTTGGGGACATCAGAGGGGTGATGCTGTGTTTTTCGGGGCAAAACTCTATGGTAGAATTAGATTCTACCATAGATTTTTTGCCCTGAAACCAGAGCATCATTCCCCCAACATCCCCAACATGCCTATGTCCCTTCTGGGTTATGTAGGCATGTTGCATTAATTTCTGGTGTTCCTGCCTTTTTTGGGGAGAGGTGGGGGCTGGCAGTGGGAACCCCCCGCCCCCACCAGGGTGTGCGTGTCTGGCATCCCTAAGCCGTCCGGAAGCACCAAATTTGATTAGCAGAGCAGTGGGAGGGAAGAGGGCGCCTCATCTTTTCTCTTTGAGTTTTTTTTTGTCTTACTGGACTGTATACCCTGTATACCCTCTCTGACCTCCAACTCCCCCCCAAACCTTCTGATATAATTTATAACCAGGAATCACCGTATCCCACTGATTTTTCTCATCCCACCAAGTTTCTGAAATACCCACAATGTCTATGTCCCCCCCCCCCCCAACACCAAGCATTCCAACTCCCCAATTTTACCTCGGACACTTCTAGCATTAGTATATAAACATCTTTAGTTTCCCATACATGTTAAGCCCACAACCTTCCTCTTGCCGCCTCGAGACCTTGCCAGGCAGTCCCTATCATTTGCCACAGTCTCAGAGAACAATTCTAATCCTTTTCCTTGTAGGAAAGTAACAGCTACCCCTTAATTTCTTTGAGATGAACCATCCCGAACCAGAGATTTTTCATCTCCTGTCGGCTTTCCCCCAATATTCAGTTTAAAAACTGCTCTGCCACCTTTTTTATTTTAAGCGCCAGCAGCCTGGTTCCTTCTCGGGACAAGTGGAGACCGTCTCTGTTATACAACTCCCTCTTGTTCCAAAAAGCATTCCAGTGCCTAACAAACTTGAACCCTTCCCCCCTACACCATCATCTCATCCACGCATTGAGACTCCTGAGCTGTGCCTGCCTCTCCGGCCCTGCGTGTGGAACAGGTAACACTTCCGAGAAGGCTACCTTGGAGGTCCTGGCCTTGAGTCTCCAGCCTAGCAGCCTAAATTTTTCCTCCAGGACCTCACGACTGCATTTCCCCCTCATTGTTGGTGCCAACATGTACCACGACCACTGGCTCCTCCCCAGCACTACCTACCATTGGGTGGGTGGATGCCCTCCTCTGCCATCCCTAGACTGCACCCCCAGATCTCCAGGAATTTCCCAACCTGGAGCTGGCAACCCTACCATCCCACCCTACCAATTGCTCCAAAGAATGAGGAGGGAAGGATGCAGATAAGCTTGTTTTTATTTATGTATTTTACATCCTCCTTTTCTACTTGAAGGCGTTCCCAAGGCAGCTGTTCTTCTTTCCCCATTTCTTTTCCCTGCTGCATTATGTGGAAGGCATTATATCATTATGTCCATCTACTCTTTGTAAAACCCTTAGAAATATTCTAAGCTGCTATGAGCAATTTTGTAAGTCCGCCGGTGCCCCTTGCTGAATTTTAACCGGAGTGTGGAGAAATTTTTCACTGAGAGGGAGAAGAAAAACATGTTTTCCTGCATCATGTCATCGAGGGAAAGACAAGAGGCGATATTATAATGCGACCTCTCTCTTTAGCTTTTAAAGCAATGCTCCAGCTATGCCTGAGTAAATGTGCTTGGTAATCATATAACTCTTAGTGCTGGATGGCACCATTTTCATTCGGAGTCTCAGACATCATTGTGGAGACTGGTTTATCTGTAAAAATATATCTCTTTCTGTCCTGAAGCATTTGATTATTTTAAACATCCCACTTTTCTGGCACGCAGCTTGCAACAACAGAGAAAAAACAAGCAACTGGGCAATAATGGACAGTCAATAAAAACCAGAATGAAGTAACTAGAAAATGTTATGGGCTTGTCAGAACAGTCTTTCTAGGGTAAAAATTACACAGACTTTTTTTTTTTAAAGGAATAATTATAGAACTTCCTGACAGAGTGGTTCCTCGGTGGAACAGACTTCCTCGGGAGGTGGTGGGCTCTCCTTCTTTGGAGGTTTTCAAACAGAGGCTTCGATGACCATCTGACAGCAATGCTGATTCTGTGAACTGAGGCAGGTCTTGAGAGGGAGGGCACGAAGGGTTGCATCAGTGCTCAGTTCTTGTGGCCCTTTCTTACACGCCCGGGGAAATGCTGATCACCACTTTGGGGTTTCTGCAGGCCAGTTGGTCGGAGACCCTGGATGTTTTTTGTCATCTTCTGGGCATGGAACAGCAGTCACTGCGGGTATGGAGGGGGAGGTACTTGTGAATTTCCAGTATTGTGCAGGGGGTTGGATTTAGGGTTGCCAAGTCCTCCTGGGGGGTGGGGAAACCCCTGCTCGATCGGCCCGCTCCCCGCTGGCCTGGATTGGGCCGCTGGGGGGAACTTCACTCCCAAATTGCTGGGCTGTGGAGATGTGCCTAGCGTGATGATGTCACCCGGAGGTGATGTCATCGCGTCGAGCATGTTTCGGGGGGAATCCTCTATCATTCGAGGGAAAACTCTATGGTTTCCCCTTGAATTATAGAGGTCCTGCCCCAACATGCCTTACGCGATGACGTGACTTTTGGGTGACGTCATTGCGGTGTGCACACGAAGCAAGCGCGCCAAAAGACTCCCGGAGATGAGGAGGACTCCCCCTGCTAAAAGGCAAGCAAGACTTGGCAACCCTAATTGGACTAAATGGCCATGGTGGTCCCTTCCAACTCTATGATTCTGTGAATCCTTTGGAAAGTAAGTAAAGAGGAACAATCTGTAATTTTCAGAGGGAAGAAGTGCCACAGGCTTGGAGTAGGGTGCCCAACCTCCAGATGGGGTCTGGAGTTCCCGGACTTAGAACTGATCTCCAGACAGGCCCATTGCCAGAATTTTGTGGCTTGTGGGGCAATTTTTTTTTCTGGTGGGGTTGGGTTTCTCAGTGCAGAAAGAAAAGCCAATAGAAAGCTGTTACCAGGATAGCTCTCTAAATTGCTAGCTGTCAACCACTTTAGATGACAGTTCTCAGCTGCTGCAAGTTAATCGCTTCTGCCAGCCTGAGCAGCAATTCTGATAACAAGCCAGCAGGTGGGGGTGATAACTTCTATAATCAAGAAAGCTAACACTTAGGCAGAAAAACTCTCTTAAAGGAGACCAGTTTCTTGACACGGAGGTAGAAGGGATCCTAGAGGTCATCCACTCCAACCCCCTTGCTCAGTGCAGGAATTAGTTGAATACAGCACCCCACTGCTTAAAGGAGTGCATGCCTTTAAAAAAATGTTTAAAAATGATTTTAAAAAGCATTTACAGGAGAAATTCTTGTGGGGCTGTGCCTTTAAGAAAGGGGGCAGAGCCCCCAAAAGCTCCACCATAGCTACAGGCCTGCAGACTACAGAGATCAGTTCACCTGCAGGAAATGGCAGCTTTGAAGAATGGACTCTATGGCATCACATTCTAGACTTGCCAGGCTAGGCTTACCAGCGGGATACCATGCTCCAGGTCCCTACCCTGGCGTCGATCAGCTGGCTGGCAGGGACTTACGGGCAGCAAAAGCAGGCATAGGCCTGCCTACACATGCTGGAAGTGTTGTTGTCATCGCGTTGCCAGCAATGCAGGGATTCTCTGGTATCTGAGAAAGAAAACTCTGTGATAAAATGATTTCTAACATAAAGAGTTTTTGCCCAAATACCTGAACATTCCTGCGTTGTTGGCAATACAATGATGGCACTTTCATCACTTTATTTTGGCCTGGTGTCTAAACGGATGTAAAGTAGGCGTCAGGTGAGCCTCAAGGGGGAGCGCGTTCCAGAGGTAAGGTGCCACCACAGAAAGCACCCTGTCTCTGACTGCCACCCACCCACCCTGTGGAGGCAGGGGCATGAAAGGCAGATCTTGAGAGGGACATCTGAGATGTGGGAATCCTCTCCAAGACAGAAGGAAGTCTGATATCAGAAGAAAGTATTTCTAACATGAAACGGCAGGTGATGTGAATCCGTGATCAGTTCTTGGTCCACATATAATTTACCTGCAAAAAGCAGCTGGGAAGTGAGTTTAATACAGATTACGGTCAATGAGGTCTAGAAGGAGGCTTTTAAATGGTTCCCCTTCTGTTGTTTCCCCAATTGAAGACTGTTCCCAGGAAAGCTGCTTTTTTATTTAGGGGAGGGGCCATGGCTCAGTGGTAGAGCTTCTGCTTGGCACGCGGAAGGTCTCAGGTTCAATCCCCAGCATCTCCAGTAAAAGACCAGGTGGGAGGTGATGTGAAAGGCCTCTGCCTAAGCACCTTCTTCCAAAATGCCATGGCCCCAATCCATATCAGGTCGCCTGAATCTGCTTTGCAGGTAAATTACACCTCAGGGGACCTGACCAGGGATGGGCCTATGGAGTAGAATAGCTCTGGGGAGCACAGAAATTGGCCATCTCTGGGTTTTAAAAATTGTAGTTATTTTATTGTATACAGCCAGTGAGCTGGTGCTCATGAAGAACAGTTGTCTGTCTCTCCCCCCCCCCCCCCCCCCGTCTCCCTAAAATGGTACCTTGTGTCTCGATCTGGTCAGACCAGAGGAGATTCTCCACCCTCTGCCTCAAGAACATTTCTTTTTGTGCACCATTTCTTATGTATATATTTTGCTTCTTTCCCGCACCATCAGGGAAATAAAACTTACCCGTTTGCAACATTCGTTCTACAGTGGTGATGATAATCTAAGGCTGGAAGTAAATTTTTTTACTATCAGCTTTCCCTGGGCTTGCAAACAAAAACATTAAGATTGCAAAGCACTGAAATGTGCAGTGGATAAAAACGGTAAAGAAAAGGGGGGGGGAAGAACAGTGTTCAAGGGACGAGGCTTGTTATTTCTGTTTGTTTCTTTGTTAGGACATCCCACTGTGTCATAAGAAACGAGTAATTAAAGGCCCAATCTGCATCTAGCATTTGCTCCGCTGTCTTACCGAACCCACACTGGAACAGAAATTCCCCTTTGCATTGCATGCCATTTCACGTTGATTGATTGTCAGATTTTATGGCAGTGTCCAGACTGCATGCTGCTTTCACTTCGTTTGATCTCTTGGGTTTTATGGAACTGTCTGCATAGATTCGTGGCAGTTTTATGGCTGCTCAGGGGTGACTCTGCAGTCAGTACACTGCAGTCAGGCCCGGGGTATTTGAATGTAGTTTTGGGGTACATCTTTTTCTGTTCCGGTGTCGGTGTGGTAAAACAGCGGAGCAAATGCTAGATGCAGATTGGGCCAAATTTCTTCTGCGAACCCACAGAGAAATAGTAGCAATTAGTTTCACCTTTGCATGGCAGAACCAGAGTGCTTTAGTGAATAAACCAGAGGCCTGGGTTCAAGTCTCAATTATTGTGCTGGCTATCTTTACTGGGTGTGATTCACTCAGAGCAATGGGTTCTAGTATAATCAGCAGGGGCTGACAATGGGTACAGTTCAACTGGGCATGTTAGTAAACTGATCTGTCCTGGTTTACTTAAAAGAAATTTGTTGAGTAGAACCAGGGGTCCGTTGGAGCGGGAGCGCACAGGAGCGCAGCTCCGGGAGTGAGGAGCCCAGGGGGCGGGCACATGACCAAGCCCCGCCCCCTCCTCGGCTTCCCCGAGCAGTGCAGAGGCGCAGCGCCCGGGGAAAGCCCTGCTAGGGTCTTTATTGTTTTTAATGTTTTGTTTTAATATCGATAATTTTATCATTGTTCCTTTTATGACTGTGTGCTACTTTTCCAGAGACTTGCTCAAGGTGGCATATAAATTTTCTAAGTATACCATTTTTTATCTGGGCACATGGCACATAAGTACTGGAGAAATTTCACCAACCCTTCAGCAGCTTCCACCCCATCAGTTTGGTGTAGTGGTCAGGAGTTGGACTCTAATCTGGGAGAACCGGGTTTGATTCCCCACTCCTCCACATGCAGCTGCTGGTGTGACCTTGGGCCAGTCACAAGTTCTCTCAGAGCTGTTCTCTCATGAGCAGTTCTCAAAAGACCTCTCTCAGCCCCACCTACCTCACAGGGTGTCTTGTTGTGGGGAGGGGAAGGGGAAGGGATGGGTGGTGTACATGTCCTGGGTATCTCAAGTCTACTTGAAACCTGGTGGTTTCAAGGGAGCAGGAAGAGAATGAGGGTGTGTTCTTTACGCTTATTTTTATTGCCCAAAGTATTGGATGGGGAAGGGAATGGAGGAAGAGCAGGTCAGTTTCACTCACCTGTGGAGGGGAGCCTGAGGGGTGGGTGTTGCCTTCTGACACACTTCCGGTATGTTAGGGGGGGTGGCACATGCAAATGAGTTATGCTAATGAGCTCCTGCACCTCTTTTTCTACGAAATGACCCCTGAGTAGAACATTAATCTCCCACTGTGGAATCGATCGTGATAGAATGGTGGCCCCTCAAAAACACCTTCAACACCATTTCTTGCCTGGAATGATCAGCAATAGCATTTTAACAAACACGTAAATAAATCTGGTTGTATACTATGTAATACAGGATGTTTGACTAGAAGATGGACCTTTGGTCTGACCCGCTACAGTCTTACATTCTTACAGGGAAACATGTATGGATGTGGAGCAGAATGGAATTAATGCATTCGGATTTCATATTCATGTGTTTTCCGGCCCATGCACAAAAGCTTCAAAAGCCATCTCCCAAGAGATAGCAATAGCCAAAGAACATGGATGGTCCCTGATAAACAGGGGCCGCCAGAAGGCACGGAAAGCCACTGATGCACACTGTTAATGGCTTTGACCCAAGAAAACCCCATTCATACACAGCGTCAGCTCTTCAAAGGTTTGCCCATCTGTGTAGTACGTAAACAAGGGGGGGGGGAGAAATCAAGGGAAGAATTTAGCCGTCCAGGGCTGTGGTTGGACAGAGACCAGAAGAGGATTTAAAGTGCCGCAGCCGTAGTCGGCCCTGACGGCTCTCCCTTCCAAGTACAACAGTCTGCTTTCCCCCACCAGCTATAACACCGAGCTCAGCAGGCCTAAAATAATAGCAAACCATGCTGGGAAAACCACGCCTTTCCCTCTGGCAGAAAGGACCGATTCAGAATAAAACAAAGGAGAGATCAGTCAGCGTGTGCATATCATTTTGCTGACTGAAAGCAAGGGGTTGCTAACCACCAGGCGGGGCCTGGCGATCTCCTGGAATTACAACTAGGGTTGCCAAGTCTCTTCACCTTACTGGCGGGGGGGGGGGGGGAGTCCTCTGCTGGCCGGGCGACATCACCAGAAGTGACGTCAGCATGTCGGGGGCGTTGCCAGGGCGATTGCCAGAGTGTCGCCCTGGCAATGCCCCCGACGTGATGGTGTCACTTCCGGTGACATCGCCCGGCGCGGGGGAAGTTGTCCAGGCCGGACGACTTTGGGGGTGGGGTTTCCCCCGCCGGCCAAATGCTGGCCGGCGGATCGGGAACCCCTGTAGCGGGGGATCCCCCGCCCCCCGGGCTGACTTGGCAGCCCTAATTACAACAGATCTCCAGACTACGGAGATCAGTTCCCTTGGAGAGAATGGCTGCTCTTGAGGATGGATCTATATCCTGCTGAGGTCCCACCCCTCCTCAAATGCCGCTGTCCCCAGGATACACCCGAACTGGAGTCAGTTTGGTGTAGTGGTTAAGGGCGCAGACTCTCATCTGGGAGAACCGGGTTTGAGTCCCCACTCCTCCACATGCACCTGCTGGATGACCTTGGGCAAGCCATAGCTCTGGCATAGCTGTTCTCTCAAGGACAGTTGTCTCAGAGCTCTCTCAGCCCCACCTACCTCACAGGGTGTCTGTTGTGGGGAGGGGAAGGGAAAAGGAGTTTGTAAGCCGCTCTGAGACTCCAAGTGAGAGAAGGGCGGGATATGAATCCAATCTCTTCTCTCTCTTCTCTGCTTCTTAAAATCTCTAGGAATTTTCCACACCAGAGTTGACGATTCTACCCCCACATCCACCCTCTAGGGGAATCCTGGGGAAGGGAACCCCAAAGCTCAGCTAATCTGATCATCTGCACAGGGCTAAGACTTCTGTTACACCAAATTTATCTCCAAGATGTTCACAGGGAAATAGAATTAAGGGCTCTATAAGCAGATCAGGCTGGCTTTGTTTCTGTAAATCACATCTATCCCTCTCTCGACAACAGCACATCCCAAATCAACTTAGGCAAACAAGTATGGAACATTTTACCTCGGTGCAGGGATGTTATGAGATGGGCTGTGGAATTCCTTGCCTCAGTGAGAGCACTGTAGTATAATGCTTAGAGTGTTCAAACTTCCATCAGCCACAAAGCTCGCTAGATGATCACTCTTAGCCTAGTCTACCTCACAGCATTGTGAGAAGAAAATGGAGGATGGGAGGACCACGTGAACTGGCCCAAGCTTCATGGAGAAGGAATGGGATAAAATGTAAGTTTTAAAAAATCAATAACAGTGACAAAAGCAACAGCAGCAAAAACTAATAAAAAACGACCAATATAAAAATTTGAAATGAATAGAAACAATATACAATTCAAACCATCGGCAGTAAAAAAAAAACCCAGCATGAGGTAAATCAAAAGCTACGGCAGCAAAACTGAAGTTATAAAAAGCTGGAGCATAAGAGGGGGGAAAATTAATCCAAAACTGAGGGGAAAGTGAGTGTCTTTACTTGGTAGCAAAAAGTGAGTGTCTTTACTTGGTAGCAAAATCATAAAAGGCTTGTTGACGGGTGTGTATGGATGTTTTCACCTCTCCTTATTGGATGAACCATTAATTTCAAGATGAGGCAAGCTTCTGAGTTACATGGACCTCTTCTTCTAGAGTACTTCAGGCAACAAAAGCAAACCAAGTTGTGTTATGATCACTGTGATTTGGTTGGTTGTGTGGACAAAAGATAGGCTTGGATGCTAATGCAGTGCATTTGCCCTAACCCTATTTTTTTTTTTAAATCTGCTTTTCAAAGTTATTTAATGTAGTTTGTATGCTGTTATTTTTTTTAATTGCTGCTGCTTTGTTGTTTTATTAAGTGTTGCTTTTAATAGTTTATAATAAAAGGTATGTTGTTGTAAGGTGCTTTGGTTAAGAAAGAAAGTAAAATAAATGGAAGAGAGTCTCACGCCCATAGCTGCAGTCATTGGATGTATTGGCAAATGTGCAAAGAGTTTAAATTCCATGTCCATCTTCTCATAGACAACCCCTCTTCCATCTCTCGCCATTTCCTCTGCTAGGTGTAACATTTTCTTTTTTCTGGAAGACGAAGACGCAACAACCCAATTCTCCCCCAGCTTATGGCGATCAGGTACTTTCCAATGGGTTCAAGATCTCTTTCAGTGAAGGCAAAGGATCCGTGGAACTGTATAACCATCAGCATTCGTGGAAATGGGAGGCAAGTTTCATCCCATCAGGTAAATTTGGGGTTTTCAGAATGGTTGGTTTCTTGGAGATGAGCACAGATAATGGCTGCAGGAAGCTTAATTGTCATTAGATTGCGATATTTGATTAAGAAGTCTTATTGACCACGGTGGCTCAGAGGTTAAAAGACACTGAGCTGCAGATTAGAAGTTCGGTAACTTGACAGTTCGAGACCCGAGTGCCGCTTGACAGAGTGAGCTCCCGTCTCTGGCCCCAGCTCCTGCCAGCCTAGCAGTTCGAAAGCAAGGAATTGCAAGTAGATAAATAGGTACCGCTTCGGTGGGAAGGCAACAGCGTTCCGTGTGCCTCAGCATTTAGTCATGCCAGCCACATGACCATGGAAAAGTCTTCGGACAGTGCTGGCTCTTCAACTTCGAGATGAGCGCCACCCCCTAGAGTCAGATTTGACTGGCTTTTGAGCAAGGGAAACCTTTAATCAGTTGTATGTATTTTAGTCTGCATACTACACCTGAAGGTCAGAGCTGGGACGGAGTTCAGGGCTGTAGCATCTGACAGGGTTTTGTTTTATAGGTAACAGGAAGAGCCACGGAATGGGGGGAGGGGGATTCTTTCATCCCGATCCCCCCTCTCTCTTGTCAGTTCCCTCTCTCATGGATTCTTGGGAACTGTCTGAGTCTTCCTCCTTGGCCTCCCCTGGGCCAGCCTAATAAAAGATTCCTTGGGGATGGGCTGTCGCCGGACTCCTCCAATGCCCCCTCTCCAGGGGTGGGCTCGTGGTGAGTGGAGGGAATCTGGGCCAGTACTTTCCCTAGCTGTGCCCTCCCTTCTCCTGCCCTGCCCTCCCCCTGAGGTTTTAAGAGGCTGCTCTGGAGTCAGTCGCAGCATCTGTTCACAGTGCTGCCCGGGCTTAAGCCTGGATTGGTCAAGGTAGAAAACGGATGCCTGAGCAGATGCAGAGAGTCTGTTTCCCTCAGCGCTACGTACATCCACCCTCACCCGTCAGGGAACAGAAGGGAGAGCAGAAGGCGATGTTTAAAAACAAGACAAGCTCTGGCTTCTCACTTGTTTGAAATTAAAACACTTCATTTTGATGTGCTGATCCGTGCAAGCGGTAAAAGGGGTTGCGGGAGTTCTGAGGAGGTAAAACAGGCCGTGTACCCCAAAGACTGCAGATAGCGGACGCTGTTAACAAATGCTGCTCTTTTTAAGCAACTCACTGCAAGAAGAAAATTAGTGCAACAGGGACTGGGCTGGGCTAGAGCCTTCCCAACCTGGTGTGCTTGTTCTTTTCTTTTCTTTTTTCTTTTCTTTTTTGCTTTTAAAGAGGGTTTTATGCATGGGAGGTTTAAAAACAGTATGCCTGGCCTAGTATATCTTATTCTGTGGTCTAATGCAGAGGTCCTTTTTGAGCCTGTGGGCACCTTGGGAATTCTGACACGGGGTGGGTGGGCACAACCACAAAATGGCTGCTATGGGAGGCAAGGCCAATGACAAAATGGCCACTGAAGGAGGAAGAGAGAGAGAGACACACACACACACAGGAAGCTCAAATGCAGGGGCAAGGAGAGTGATTTAAAAAAAATACACTGGGAAATTAGAGAGAGAGAGAGAGAGAGAGAGAGAGAATAAAATTAACACTACTGTGGAAATTTGTGCTGAAACAACGTTATTTTAACCTGCACAGCCAATCAGATCGCCAGGACTAATCAGAAGCCCTGCGGGGCAGTAGCCACACCTGACCATGTCCACTTTTGAAAAACGCTTGGTGGATGCCAGAAAAGGTGTCAGCCGGTGCCACGGCACTTGCAGACACCTAGGTGGGAACTTCTGATCTCAGCCTTCTATTACTTCATTCTGTTAGATATTAGTTTACACTTAACGTATATTAAGTCCAATTTTTATACTAAGTGCAGTGCTTCAAGGAGTGGTGAATTATGGATTCCCATGCCCCCCTCCCTCCAAAATTTGATTACTTCTGACAGGGCTTTTTTTTGTAGAAAAAACCCAGCAGGAACTCATTAGCATAATAGGCCACACCTAATAGCAGAAATGCATTAGCATATTAGGCCACACCCCTGACAGCGCAGCTCCCTCCCAGGATTGGCTTTCCCAGGTGCCCCGTGGCTTGCAGGGTGCATGGGGAACCCGGGGGGGGGGGGGGCTGTAGGCGTGGCCAACTCAGAAACCAGCCGGAACTCCGTTCCTGTGCGTTCCTGCCCCAAAATAGCCCTGACTTCCGAGATGGGAATTTTGATTTGTGTCAGTGAATTCACAGAACCTCAGGACCTCCTCTGGTTTGCTGTTCTTTTCAGGTCCCTACTGGACTCATATTCTCTTCACCTGGAAGTCCCAGGATGGTTTGAAAGTGTACGTCAATGGAACCTTACATACCACTGATCCTAACGGGAAAGTTTCCTACAGTTATGCGGACTCAAGTTCAAATCTCTTGACGGGATCTGAGGGCGACCAGAACGGACGTTACATTAATGGGGTCTTTGATGAATTTATCATATGGGAAAGAGTGCTCACACCCAAGGAAGTTGAGCAGTATTTTGCAGCCGCTGTTGGTAAGTGAAAATACGGCCATTCTAGCGAGCTGCAGGATACAGATCTTGGATTGCATCTGAAAGAGGGGCGACTCACCCTGGATTTGCAAACCCACTTCAAATCCTGATTTCAGACTTTAGTTAAAATGGGAAGTCTTGATTTGCATTAATAACTTTGGTGCAGATTTAATGCTGAGCTTTCAGACTGAGGGAGGGTGGGATTCATGCTCAGGAGGTGGTGGTGTGGGGAATCATATTCTTGTGACTGATTGTCAACATGCAAATGATGGTTTGCAAGGAGATAGTGTTATGTATGCACCGGGCAAGAGTCCAAAGAGCTTAATGTGCAGAGTGGCTCATAACAAAGGGGACACTCTTAAAGATGCCTTGGTGTACTTAGGTACTCTGGCATCAGTGAACATCTGTTCACTTGGCAAGGAAACAATGTGCGTAAAAGGGAAAGTCATCGCACACTGCAGTATGCGGGTCTGTTGATCGTGGGTTAGTTCCCGACTCCTCCAGCTTTTACCCTGGTTTGTATTTTATCTTAGATCATGTACTTCAGTGGTTTAAGGTGAAGGGACAATTCATGTGAATGTTTTTTCTAGGTGATCAATCTTTGCTTTCTTCGACAGCTCCGTGGGGCCAGCAGGCACCGGAAACAGTTCCAATGGTAGGCAATGTCCTGAAAAGCTGTCTCTTTACTGATGGTTGCATATAATGAAAAAAGTTGCCATCCTAAGATCTTGATCAGTCTATGAAAAATTCACCTATTGGTTTAGGTGCACAGAATTGTCTTACCCCCTCCTCTCTGCAACTCCTCACACCCTGAGAAAAACCATTTTGGAAAACCCAGAAGTAATGCCACTCTTCTTGAGGAATCACTGGAAACTCCATGGTAAAACCATAGAGTTCCTGGTGATTCCTAGAGAGGATTGACTGGAGACAATGCCATGCCATTGCCAACAACTTTTTTTGAAACATTAGTCCCCCCCACCCCCCGCTGGCTGCAGAAGCAGTGGCGGGAAACAGGAGCTGGGGGTGGGAAATCCCCTGCCCCCAACCGTGGCTTGCTAAGCCTACTTTTGATATGGTGGGGGTCACACTGTAGCATGCCTAGTGGCTTGGTGGACTGCCGATGGGAGGGAAAAGGGAACTGGTATACATATAAACTAGTACAACTCCCCCCCCCCCGCCAGAAAATTTCAGGCTTTTGAGCAGGGATCCTCCATCTTGTTTTGCCTGTGCACACTTTTGGAATTTTGGGAAGAAGAAGTGGGCACCACCACAAAGTGGGTGCCCCCAGGAAGCAGTCACAAAATGGCTGCCGTAGGGTGTGAAGGCCAGCCACAAAACTTTGGGAGGTTGTAAGTCAAGCATCCCACTACAGTGGCAGCTGTTTCTGCATGGGCACTCCCTGGAGCCATAAACCTGATGCCTGCTGAGTTCCTCTGAAGCACCACCTGTTCCAGTGAGATGGAAGAAAGCTTGGATTGGCTCTTTGCTTTGGAGAAGAAATGGTTTGTCGAAGTCGTGTCAACGGACACCAGGAAACCCATAAGGTTATGCCACCATGTCCATGGGCACTACATCAGGGATGACTACTTTAGAGAACTTCAGCCACCTACATTATTGTTTGTAACAGGGATTTAAAAAAAGAGAGTAAAAAGCCACCAATTTAACTTGTAGCACAAACAAGTTTGTTGCTGGAATGATTGCCTCGCCCTCCCTGCCGACACATCAGAAATTCAACTCACGCCCTTCAAGCCTGAAACGAACAAGATGAAAACTATTGGGATTTTGACGTAGCTGTTATCAAGTGTGTTTAGTCAGAATGAGAAAGGAAGCAATTTTCACTCGGTCTAGGTGAAATGCTTAGGTATTTGTTTTTGTTCTCAGGATCAGTTCATTGAAGCGAGCGGCAACTTTTAATGGCTGTTTAGTGAGAGCTCTTCACCATGGGCCCGAGTTGCAGCACACCGCAGCAATTTTAAATATGTTTCTCAAAGGTCTGCAGCTTCGTGGCCTTCTGTGGCCCTTGGGTGTAACACTGAAATGGGATGATTTTATCAGCTGTGATAGCTGAAGAGGCTGAATGTTGGATGCTGAGGAGAGCTATCGAGGGCAAACCATTATGCCTTGCTGGGCTGTGGCTGACATTTTCTTGGCAACAGATTGCTGGATTAGATGGACCTTTGTTGATCTGCCAAGGCCCTGCTAATATTCTTGGGTGGCAGTGCTCCACACAAATAATGTATTTTGAAAAGATGCATTGAGGAGACCTAGATCTCCATGTAGAAAATAATAGCATGGGAGGCCATCCTGAGACCGAAGCCAGGGATGGAAGCATTGCCTTGGAGTAGCCATTATCATTTTTGGTAGCATCATCCATGGGGGAAATCATATTTCAACATAAAAAATACCCAGGTCATTGCCCAGAGGATATGGCAATTTAAAATTTAATGGAGGAGAGAATAGATAGAGGAGAAGCCAGTGTGGAGGGAAAATGCCAAGGTTAACAAGGGATGGGTATGAATACATGCAGCAGCACACACTTAAGCTTTTTTTCATTTGTTGGTGCTTTCCCTGAGGGCTTAAGTCAAAGGCTCCATGAAAAAGTTGGTTTCTTTTACAGAGGAGGTTTGGGGAGACTGAAATAGTTCCATGTAGGCAGTCTGGGGAAGAATTCCAGGCATAAAGGACAGCAGAAGCGACTGGGGAGGGCCTTTAAAGAACAAAGAGAATCCTTGGTAGTTTGGCAGGGTCAAACAACTGATACTGTTACCAACCTCCAGGTGGGGCCTGAAGATCTCCTAGAACTGCAGCTGATTTCCATGCAACTGAGATCAGTTCCCTTGGAGAAAATGGCTTCTTTGAAGGGTGGACTCTATGGCATTAGACCCCACTGGGGTCTGTCGCCAGGCTCTGCCCCCAAAATCTCCAGGTATTTCCCCACCCGGAGTTGGCAACCCTAACAACTGAAGGTGCAAAGGTTACTTGCAAGTAGGGTTGCCACCTCTGTGTGGGGAAATACCTGGAGATTTTGGGGGCAGAGTCTGGGGAAGGAAGAGCTTGGGGAGGGATGGGACCTCAGTGGGGTAAAGTTCCATAGAGTCTACCCTCCAAAGAGGCCATTTTCTCATGGGGAACTGATCTCTGTTACCTGGAGATGGGTTCTAATTCTGGGAGATTTCCAGGCCCGCCTAGAGGTTGGCAGCCAATGCTCCCTCTAAGCTATGGAGTTTTGTGAGCAAAAATTCTACTTTGTGAGCTAGCGGCATGAAAGTTATGAGCGAGCAATTTGGCTACTGCATAAATTTGTTTGCTCTGGAGCCATCCTTCCTGAGCTAAGACAGAAATGTGTGAGCCGGAGGCTAAAAAACTGTGAGCTAGCTCACACTAACTCAGCTTAGAGGGAACAGTGTTGGCAGCCCTACTGGCAAGATGATGACAGGAGATTATTAGATAGATAGAATGCAACCTAGTCATGGAAAGCTTTCGAAGTGAGGTGTTGGATATGGAAGGGGATGGGGAAATCTGTTCAGGGTTTTGAAGAGGAGCATTGCATGGTCTGAGCAGTGAGAGGGAAATTATTTTAATCAGTGGATAAAAGGTTTGAGGTGTGACAAGGGAAGGCTGGAGACCACAAGGTTGCATTAGTCATGGCATAAACCGACCTATGAAAGTTCACTGGGTTATCCAGTTAATTCAGCACTTTAAGTTTCTCAGAATACGACACTTGCCTCCTGCATTTGTCGAGTGCGGCTCAGTATTGAGAAGATATTGTGTTGACCATTGACATGGAAAGGTGAGATACTGTGTCCATCTTCCAGCCTTCCAGAAATGCCTACCGACCCATCATAGTTAACCTTACGGAGGAGAGAGGAAACTTCCTTTACCCTGGCGCCATGCTGGACTACTTGGAAAACATTTCCCTTGCCTTACCCAATGAATCACTCTCGGCAGAGACCGCCTTTAATCTTACTGAGGTAAATCTACTTTTATTTGTTAGTTCAGTTACCGAGGGACGTTTCCACCATCCGTTACTTGATTTATGGAGAGATGCTAGTCAATTTACTGAGGAATATTTTCTTCATCTGTTACTTCATTTAGAGTGCAACTCTAAGCAGAATTACACCCTTCTAGGTCTATTGAAGTCAGTGGTCTTAGAAGGGTGTAAGTCTGTTTAGGACTCCCCTATTACAGGGGAACTTGAGTCCATTTACTGAGGTAAATTTCCTTCATCTGTCACTGGCCCCACCAAGACCTGTTAGTTTTACGAGGTAAATTTCCTTCATCTATTACTTGGTTTGCTGAGGAATGTCAGTCAATTTGCTGGGGCTAAGTTCTTCAGTCAATTCACTGAGGAAAATTTCCTTCATCGGTCAATATATTGAGGAAAATATTCTTCATATATTGGTTAAATATATATTACTAGATGTATGGCTGTTGGCAAAGCTGGCCGAGGGGATTGGTGGATTAAGAAAAATGGTTACAAAGGTATTTCCTTTTAAAAGAGGGAGTATTTTTGTAAAATGTATAAGAAGCGGTGCTTTTTTCCCAGGCTGCCTGCCAGTACACCACAGATTACTTAATAGTGGTACTCAGGGGCAGGTGTGCTAGTAACATTTTTTGTGCTATTAATTTCTGTGGCTTTATATGCAAGGCTTTTGTACTTTCTGCTCCTGTGTGAAGACAGAGGTTGAAAACATGCTCCTCTGACCGAAGCTTTTTGATTGATCTTTGAGGAGGGTTGCACCCGTAACCCGTATTTTGTTTCAATAGCCGTATTTTGTTACCGTATTTTGAATAGCAAAAAAGAGGACATATTTCACGACTGACCACTTCTAACAAGTGGTCACTATGACAAATTTCATTTTAAATACCCCTAATACTTAAGCTGCGATAATTGCTACTAACTAATCTTCCAACCCCAAAAGAGGACATTTCCATCAGTTTTTTTTTAAAAAAAAGAACCAAAAAGAAGAAGAAGAGAAGAGATTGGATTTATACCCCGCCCTCCACTCCCCAAGGGAGTCTCAGAGCGGCTTACAAACTCCTTTTCCCTTCCCCTCCCCACAACAGACACTCTGTGAGGTAGGTGGGGCTGAGAGAGCTCTTTCCCAAGCTGTCCTTGAGGGAACAGCTGGTACAGAGCTATGGCTTGCCCAAGGTCATCCAGCCAGGTGCAAGTGGAGGAGTGGGGAATCAAACCTGGTTCTCCCAGATTAGAGTCCGCACACTTAACCACTACACCAAGACGGACACACACAAAAAAGAGGACGTGCCTTCTAAATAGAGGACATCTGGTCACGCTAGGTAACTGTTTCCAGAGAGTTGCCCTTTTCCATGTTGTAAAATTGAGTTCTTCTGCTTTGTACATTAACCAAATTTGTTTGCTAATTATGTCAAACATGCACTTTAATTGCAACCGATTACTTTGTGCCTGTTTCTGGTGGCAACTACCACCCAAAAGCTGGGGATACATCTTTTAAAATGTGGGTATTGTTAAAACGCCGTCTTGTATAATTGAATTTTGCCCTCACCTGATCTCATCAGATCTTGGGAGGTAAGCAGGGTCAATCTTGGATGGGAGACCACCAAGGAAGCCCAGGGTTGCTATGCAATGGCAAACAACCTTTGAACATCTCTTGCCTTGGAAACCCTACAGGGTCACCCACCATAAGTCAGCTGCGACTTGACAGCACTTTCCACCACCACTTTATGCCTGTTTCTGGTGGCAACTGGGGGATAAATCTTTCAAAATGTGGATATTGTTTGAACATCTTGGATAATAGTATTTTGTTACCTACATAGGATTGCCAACTCTAGGTTGGGAAATACCTGGAGATTTTGGGGATGGAGCTGGGGAGGGTGGGGTTTGGGGAGGGGAATGGGGTATGATGCCATAGAATCCACCTTCCAAAGCTGCCATTCCCTCCAGGTGAACTGATCTCTGTCACCTGGAGATATGTAATAGTAGGAGATCTCCAGCTACCAGTTGGAGGATGGCAACCCTATTTAACAACCTTGAGAACTTTAGTTGAGAAGCAGGTTTAGAAATATTTTGTATAGATAAATAAGAGACTGAAGCTCATTTATGGAAAGATTTGCAAACTGGGGCTGGCAGCTGTTAAGAATAGGGTTGCCAAGGCCGGGTTGGAAAATACCTGGGGACTTTGGGGGTGGAGCCAGGAGAAGGTGGGGTTTGGGAAGGGGAGGGGCCTCAGCATAATACAATGCTATAGAGTCCACCCTTCAAAGCAGCCATTTTCTTCCGGGGGAGCTGATCTCTGTCAGCTGGAGATCAGTTGTAAAAGCAGGAGATCCCCAGGCCCCACCTGGAGGCTGGCAACCCTAGTTAAGAAGCAGAGGAGAGCAATTTTTGTCACTTCTCACAGAGGCCTTGTGCTTTTGGGCTGTCTGGTCAGATGTGGCTGCGAATGAGCCCAGCAAATCTCCCAGGTCTTTTTTGTCGTTGTTGTTGCCACCACTCAGGCAGAATTTTTGCTGACTCGCAGGTATGTTCCAGTATCAGCCCTGCCATTTCGCTGAGCCGAAAGCCTCCCACACTCTGTCCTTCCTCTTTGCTTTGTGTTTTACAGTCCACATTCTGCCCGCAGGGTTTGAGCTAGCCAGAGGCTGAGAAGTCGCTTTCTGCTAACAAAACTCTGGCTTTGATGGCCTCGGCAGGCAGATTATTCCCTTTCTAATGCCGGCCTAAACGATCATTGTTGTGACAGTAATCAGTTGTGTGACTCTGACGGCGAATCTGATGCCTAAAGCCAGAAGTAATAGTGGCGGCGGTGGGTCTAGAGGTTATACGCTCAGACAAAAGGAAAATAGAGTTCCTCCCCCCTTTTCTGTTTAATGCTTAAATGCATTCTGAATTTCAGGGAAAGAGGATGTGTTTTATTTACTTATTTATATAAATCATTTTATGCTGTCTTTCCACGCGTTCTGGATCCACAAAATGGCACACATAAAAACATTTAAAATTATAAAATAATCCAATAAAAACTCACAAAAAATACCAGAACCAGGGAGGATGGCCAGTAACCAATGAACAGGGCATAGAGACCGAGGTCTTCTGAAGTTGCCTCCTGGCACTGTTTCTGTGCTTATCCTCAATAGGGCAGGATAAAAATGTATTAGATGCATAGATGTTCATATCGACTTCTGCTTGAGTTGATTAAGTAGGGTATGTTGGGGAGGGGTCGTTTTTTTGTTGGTGAGGGCAATGTATGTGTGTATGCTGGCTTGTTTCTATGTTGGGATCATGTTCATCCAGAGGTCAATCCAACTGATATCAATGAGATTTATTTCCAAGGAAAGTTGCACAGAAAATAATACCCCTTAAGGCATGTGCTGCTTTCTGCCCTGACACTGGCTACTACCATTGTGAGATAGCTTTAAGTTTTGGCACAGTGTTGATTTATTTATGTGGACACTTACGCCCTGTTTTTCCTCCAGTTTGATTTTGGAAATGATCTACCTGCCAGCTTGCTCTGGATCAACCCCTACCCTAGCCACAGTGCTCCAGCCTTGAGAAACTGAGGCATGGGAGAGGGAAAAAAATGGTCAGAAAATTGCCTCTAGTGATATTTTAGGAATTTCCCTACATCTATATGGTTTTTACCATAGAGGCTGGGGAAATTCCTAGACTGTCCCCTAGAAGGAATGTCACATCCTTCCCAAACTCTGCTATCCACAGGCACCACTCTCAAAGTCTCCTGGCATTTGCCAGTGCTGGCAACACTGGCCTGTTCCTAGGAGCAAACCTTGCCCCCCCCAAGGCACAGTGTGGAAGGAGGGGGCCAGCCATGATGGTTGGTGCATACTGTAAAATATGCTACTACAGGGGGACTACCATGCATTACTGACACATTCCTCGGTATAGTTACCTACACACACTACCATGCATTACTGACACATTCCTCGGTACAGTTACCTACCTGACACATTCCTCGGTATAGTTACCTATCTATCCACACACACACAAGGTATCTATTGCAATCTAGGGTGTTTTTCTCCCAGCTTCAGTCATTTTTGCTCAGTTTTTATCTCAACATTTTGAAAAGAGAAATAAACAGGCAAGAGCATAAAGGGGACATCACTGCAACGTTAGCATCCACAAATACTCTATTACTTGGGAATAATACCGTGCGATATCTAATGAGACCAGCTTCAGGCGATGCTGTCTCCCTGTGACGTGCATGAATATGTGTTTATTATTTTAGAATGAATGGACAGGCAGCATCTAATGAAACTCTTGCCTAGATTGTTGTTTGCTAGAGGAATGGCAGTGGCATGGAATAATTTGGGTATTCTTTATTCATAGGCTTTCTTGCAGTCTGTGAAAGATGTGCTTTCTTTACCCAGCTGGATTGATACCGTGGAGGTAATGTCTATGGGCCAAACTGCATGTTAACAAGCAAATATGTACCCCTGAAACCCCGATGAACTATTTTACCCCCAGGGAAAAGTGATTTGGGGAGGGGTTCATTTTAAGTGGAGAAACAGCAGGAGGGAGGATCTTTTTTCCCACCATCCATTTCTCTGTTGCAGATTTCCTTGCAGACGCTCCTGTCTCCCCATGGGCTCCCAAATGGTTTAGCTCTGAGAAATTATTATTCTTTTTTGTCCCAGAAAAGCTGTTTTGGGAGGAATTGATTTTTAAGTAGTGAAACGGCAGGAAGGAGGAAGTGCTTAACCTTTTCCCAAACCACCACTGATCCACTTCAGTTTTCCCTCCGCAGTTACTTTCCCTCCCCGCCCTGACTCTAGGCTCCAGAGCATATGTTTGCCCTCAAAGATGATCAGAAAGTTCTGTCTGTGGTATCTGATCTGTGATGGCTCACCCGCACCTGAAATTTAAGTCTCAGTAAGACAGTTGATAAGGAAACACCTTTCAATTTGGGGTGGCAACTCACCTATTTAGCTGGGAGTCATCAAGATATGGTGGAGCGAAGGCCATACAGCTGTGCCTCATGTATCTCTAGCTGAATGTGCTTACAAGGCAATAAGGATCTCAGACCAGGAACTCTGCTGGCCAAGCCAAAAAGGCTTACTTCCAGTGTCCTTCTGCATGCAGTCTTTGGCCTACTAATGTTTTTTGGTCTGCTGCTCAGCAGTGCCATCACAACAGGTGTTCAGATGATGGTACTGCAGGCATCAGTCCAGCAGGGATCAGGTGACACAGGGAGCCAATGGTGTCCTATCTGGACCTCTGAGGCTGCTGATGACGCTGGCTCAGTTCTGTAGTTTGAGCAGCTTGTGTCACTCAGGCAAAGGTTGGGCTTCCAGCTGATTGTCTTGTTAGCCCAATAGCCTTAATTAGTTGTTAATATTGGGGAATTACGAACTTTAAATAAACTGGCAATAGGCAAAAACGGATCATCACCTGTGTATACAGAGGCTGCGCTCTTTCCAGACAAACCAAAGAGTAGACACAGAGACTGAATTAAATGATAAAACAGTGTTTCTTTACTAAGAAATTATATCTCATTCAAACAGTACAGAATCACACACACACATACAGATTCTAGGAAATTAGAGAGATTGAGAGACATTTGCATGAGCAGAAGATTGTTGGTTTCCTGTAGAAGGCAATATTTACCTCTCCAGTAGCTGGTGTGATCCTTCTGGAAAAATAAATGATAGGCTGGGAGAAAGATGGGGGGGGGGGGAAGCACATGTGCTGAACCAGCAGCAGCACCTGTAGGCCCTTGGCTGCGCAGACCAAGAGTCTTGAAGGTAAGGGAGGGCAGGAGATCATTGAAGCAAGAGAGCTAGCTGGCTGCTGAGAGCTATCTTTGATTGGGGGGTGGTCTCTGGGGGCAGGCTTGGCCAGATGCCTGTCCTGAGACCGCCCCTTGCTGGTCCACCCACTAGCTCTTGTCCAGTAGGAGAAGGTGGGTTGGGCAATGTTAGATTCTACCTAGCATGGTCAGAGGAATATCTGGGGCTGGAACATCATCGGCTAGGAGCATTGTCTTGTAGATGGGATTAACCTTTCTGGACAGCCAAACCAGTTTTTAGCTGGTCAAATCCATTGTTTCACTGGTCAAGGAATGTTGGAGGGGGCGGGGTTGCAGCCTGCGATGTGTAGAGAACATGTCATGGAGTTCGTGAGCACATGTCTTTAGCCAGAGACAAGATGGCTATTTTCTGTGTAAGTGTCTTTGTGTGTTAAGAGAAGCCTCCTGGAGTTGGCAACCTCGGGAACCGCTGTCTCAAGCATTTGCTGGAGTCATTTGAAGCTGGTTTTTCTCCTTGGTTATTCCTCCTAGTTCCTCTCACGCAATTAGCAGTCCCTTTATCACTTATGAATTTATCATTCATAAGGGTGCAAAAGCACCTTGCTGGCTTACAGTCTCTCCTTGCTTGTCTACCTGCAGAGCTTTTGGGCTGCCAGCTTTGAATCCTTTGATAAACAGGCATTCCCCATTTCTCAGGCATGTGCCTCGCTTTAGAGATCAGATTCCTTTGCTGCTTCACTGTCTCATTGTCCTGGCCTCTTTTTTTTGGCTTTCCAGACAGCGCCCTTTGCTGGAGCTTTGGTCGAAACGGTTGACAGTGTGATGTCGCACGTGGTCCGGAATTTGGGAGGAAGCCCATCAGGTGTAGCTTTCGAAGGAGCTTCATCAGTGGCAGGTGAAGTGTATTTTGCAGCTGTGGTGCTTGGCTTGAAAACGTAATCTGGATAATAGCAAATGCGATGCTTCTGTGTTTGGAGCTTTGCACCCATCTCGGAAGAATGAATACAATAACCAGGGGTCCGTTGGAGCCGGAGCGAGGCGGAGCAAAGCTCCTCCAGCTCAGGAGTGGCCACTAGGGCAGCCATGGGCCGAATCAGATTCTCTAATCTGATTCAGCCTGCTGCCGAATTGCCGCCGAAATTTGGTGGCAATTTTAAAAGCAACTGGAGGGGAGGGGGTTTGAGGGAGAGGATCCAAACTTGCAGGATACCTGCTGGGGCCTCTTCTCAAAATACCCACCAAGTTTCAAGAAGATTGGACCAGGGGGTCCAATTCTACGGGCCCCCAAACAGGTTGCCCCCATTCCCTCCATTGTTCTCTATAGGAGGAAAAAAGTTAACATTTTTTCCCTCCATAGAGAACAATGGAGGGGATGAGACAACCTGTTTGGGGGCCCATAGAATTGGACCCCCTGGTCCAATCTTCTTGAAACTTGGTGGGTATTTTGAGGAGAGGTCCCAGCAGCTACCCTGCAAGTTTGGAGCCTCTCCCTCAAACCTCCTTTCCTCCAGCCCCTCATATACCCTGAGTTTTTGCCATTGATTTCAATGGCCCATAGGGTATAATGGGGCTGAAACTGACATTCCCTTGCTGACACACTTCTGGTGATGTCAGGGGACGTGGCATATGCTAATGAGGTATGCTAATGAGTTATGCTAATGAGCTCCTGCACCTCTTTTTCTACGAAAGGACCCCTGCAATTAACTCAAGAAATAAAGAAAATAGATTTCATTTGGCTCAATAATTAGGTCTTACAAAAAGATGGATTTTTATAAATGGTCATGCATATTGCATGTAGATTGCAATTATCATTTGATGCCTTGGTTCTTTGAAGCATCTCTCATGGGTTAAGACTGCTGCAGACCCATGTATGCAGAGTTCAAATGGCATGAAACAGATGAATTTCACAGTGCATATATATTATACAAATCAGTACTGTGGTGGCTCAGTGGTTAAGACACTGAACTGCCGACCGGAAGGTCGGTAGTTCAGCAGTTTGAGACCCGAGTGCTTCATGTCGGAGTGAGCTCCCATCTCTGGCCCCATCTCCTGCCAACCCAGCAGTTAGAAAGCAAGAAATTGGAAGTAGATAAATAGGTACCGCTTTGGTGGGAAGGTAACAGCGTTCTGTGCACCTCGATGTCCAGTCATACCAGCCAAATGACCACAGAAACATCTTTGGACAGCACTGGCTCTTTGGCTTGGAAACAGAGATGAGCACCGCAACCCTAGAGTCAGATACAACTGGCTTTCAAGCCTTTACCCTTAACAACCCTTACCATTTATGTACCTGCATTTTAGGAGCTCAGACTGCGGTTAATGTACATACTTGCTGCAGTAATCTTCATCATAAACCTGTAAGGTTGACCACAATTATGCTTATATTGTGGAATGGATATCATAGCGTGGCAGATCAAGCTGAGAGAAAAGCAACTTGCTTGAAGTGTCTGTTTGAAATGGGAATTTCCTGGCTCACATCATCATCATCATTATTTTTTAAAACATCCGTGTCCTACCTTGCTTATCGGTCTCAAGAAGTTGGCTGTCAAGAACATCCTGACAATAAAGTCCAATTAAAATGACTAATACCAGGAACAGAGACAACTCATGCTGTTTCCCGCTATCGCCTCTCAGCCATCACAAAGAATAAAGATGGCCTTACTGGGATCTCAAAGGCAAGGAAACAGGGCTGAGCTGGAACTTTCTCAGCCGTTGAGTGGAAGGAAGTCTGCCCTGGGCTTGACAGTCTTGGGAATAGCCCTTTTGCTACAGCTGATCAGGTTAGGGATGCCAGCCTCCAGTGGGACCTGGGGATCCCCCAGAATTGCAGCTCATCTCCAGACTACAGAGGTCAGTTTCCCTGGAGAAAAGGGCTGCTTTGGAGGGTGGACTCTGTGGCACTGGAGCCCACTGAGGTCCCTGTCCTCCCTTGGCTCCACCCCCTAATCTCCAACAGTTTCCCAACCTGAAGCTGGCAACTTTACCCCCACCTCCCACAGCTGGTCAGGGGTGACCTGGCAACCCTAGATTTCGTGGCAGCTTCTACTGAGAACCTCCATGACCACTACATGGGAACTGAAAAAGCTGCCTTCCCTTCATCTACAGCAGACCTTACTATAATTATGATTATTTTGCATAAATAACAGCCAGTGTTCTGCCAAGCCTAAACAGTTCCTGGGAGACGTCCTGAAGAAG
The DNA here is from genome assembly GCA_029233225.1 of Lepidodactylus listeri. Taxonomy (NCBI): domain Eukaryota; kingdom Metazoa; phylum Chordata; class Lepidosauria; order Squamata; family Gekkonidae; genus Lepidodactylus; species Lepidodactylus listeri. The sequence continues at coordinate 11,361,342 of JARCFY010000013.1, forward strand.
GGGCGTGAAAATGGGAGGTCTGACATTTAGGACAGGCCCCGCCCCCTGCCTAAGGCCGCCATCTCTACTATCTTCTTAGCCTGGCCAACAGATGTTGCAGTGTTCGGTGAAACTTCATTCAGTGGTGGGGGGAGCATAGCCAAGCATTTCAGCAGTAGGCCTTAATTAGAAATTGTGATGGATTTTAATTGCTGGCTGTTACGAGAGTGAATGTAGCTGAAAAGCGGGGTATAAATATGTTTAAAAACCTCACTACTCACTTTAAGAGGTTCTGAAGGCTCTTAGAATTAATTAAACCGCACATAACATAAATTAAAATCATGCCTAAATTGAGTCATGGCGGGTGGGCATGGATCTGTCTGTCAGCAGTTCAGTGTGTCCTGCACGTAGCGCATCATCACCATATTTTATTCAGGCCGTGATTAAGTGACTAAGTGCTGTGCGAAAGTAATTAAAAACACAAACTTGTGCGTGCAGGATCATGATCTGAAAAATCTCTGGTCCTCCCTCTGGGTTATGAGGTTTCACCTGGCATAGCCTTTACAGTTTCAAGCTTACTCTGGCAGCCAGAGGTGTGGAAAGTTTGCTTTTTTAATATTTAAGACAAAGGCTGAAATGCTCAAGAAGTCAAATTCTTTACACTTTACAGGGTTTCAGTGCTTGTATGAAGCAATGGAATGCATGAATCCAGGGCTATTTATAACCTATGATCTCTTAGGAATCTGGCGATAGAGACAGGATCCTAGTAGCTGATGCGGGATTGGTCTTGCCACCATCTTGTTAATCACTGAAGTCACCTCCTGTGTAAACCTGCTTGGCTGTTAAAATAATCTCCAGAGATCTGGCTCTGTCCTAGGTTTGCCAACTTCGGGTTGTGAAATGCCTGACTATTTGAGGTTGGAGCCGGGGGGGGGGGTTTGGGGTGCTGGTTGATTTGAATCTAGCAGTTATCTCAACTTGTTTGTGCATGATGGAGAATTACTCCTAGTAGAATACCTGCCTCTTCTCTGAAAAATCTGAAGTATCTGAAGAAGTGAGCAGTGACTCACGAAAGCTCATACCCTGCCACATATTTTGTTAGTCTTTAAGGTGCTACTGTTTGGTGGGAGCCAGTTTGGCGTGGTGGTTAGGAGTGCAGACTCTAATTTGGGAGAACTGGGTTTGTTTCCCCACGCCTCCACATGCAGCTGCTGGTGTGACCCCGGGTCAGTCATAAGTTCTCTTGGAGCTATTCTCTCCAGGGCAGTTCTCAGGAGAGCTCTCTCAGCCCCAACTACCTCACAGGGTGTCTGTTGTGGGGTGGGAAAGGGAAAGGAGATTGTAAACCGCTCTAAGACTTCTTTTGGGTAGTGAAGGGCAGGGTTATAAATCCAGTCTCTTCTACCCCCCCCCCCCCTCTTCTACTGAACCCTTGCCCTTTTCTACCATCTTTTCCTGCTTGCTTTCTTTTAAAAAATACGTTGCAGATATTAAAAGAGTAAATCCTGGGCAGGTGGCTGTGGTGCTGGTGGTGGTGGTGGGGTTGGGTTCCTCTAAGTAATGAATACGATATTGTTGGTATTAAATGTCTGCATTATTACACAGATTATTCTTTGGCCAAGAAGCCTCTTCTGCTCCTGAACGTGTCTCACTATCGCTTCCCGTTGCAAGGGCAGAGTTATATTTCAATCCCTGGTGAAGCTTTCCAGGCCAAAGGTAAGAGAATCGTTTACCCAGGAAGGGGTGGGGTGGGGCGGGGGGGCTGAGAAGAGTGGTGGCCCAAGACGGCTGTTATTTAAAGCAGTGTTATTGGAACATAGAAGGTAAACTGTTGTTCCATCTAACTCAGTACTACCTTTGCTGATGGGCAGCAGCTCTCCAGGGTCCCGGTCACCGACAGGCCTTTCCTCGTACCTGCTAAACAAATCAAAAGCCCAGGGGCACCGTAAAGACTAACTACATCTATTTCACTGTGAGCTTTCATGAGTGACATCTCACTTTTTCAGATATGTAGAATGGGTAACACCTGCTGTCCGAGATTCTTTAGCTGGAGATACCAGGATTGAACCCGGGGCCTTCTGCAAGAAAATGAGATGCGCTTTCACTGAACTGTGGCCCCCCTCTCTCGAGATCTCCCGGAATTATCTCCAGATGACATAGATGAACCATCAACACCCTCACCAACTGCTACACCTAGGATCCTTGAGTATAGCGGTTCCCAAAATTTTCTCAAACTTTTCTCAGTCACTGCCCCCTCGGTTCCATAAACTCATCTCCAGTACCTGCCTACCTCCAGTACCTGCCCTTTTTATTGCCTATAAAAAGCATTATTCAGAACTGCAGTTTGCGTGACCCACTAAGGAAGATAGTGGCATTAAAATTCAAAACAGTAACAATTAATTGCACATTTATTCAAAATCCAATTAAAACTTTTTAGTTTAATTTAGTCAGCAAAACTGGTGAACTTAATCCAGTGATACCAGCTTTTCAGAGTCTGATAGTCATTTAGCGAGAATCGTAGCGACCACATTTAGTAGCTACTTCACTGATCAGTAAATTCTTAATGTGATGGATGGGCTTGTTGAAGTGATACCAGTTTCCCGGCGTATGGTTTGAAGTCACTTAGCAGGAGTCTTAAATTACCACATTTATAGCATGGAGTCTATTTCTTTGCTTGGCGGGAAGTTGGATGAACACACTACAAACACATTCTACCAAATAGCAGGTTGGAAATGCATCAAGGAGTTTCTCAGCCAGTACAAAAGAGCAAGAGTCCAGTAGCATCTTAAAGACTAACAAAATTTGTGGCAGTGGACAAGCTTTCATGAGTCAGCTCTCATTTGTGAGCAGTGACTCACGAAAGCTCATGCCCTGCCACAAATTTTGTTAGTCTTTTTAGGCGCTACTAGACTCTTGCTCTTTTCTACTGCTACAGACAGACAAAAACAGCTCCCCATCTTGATCTGTCTTTTTAACCAATGTTCATAGTGTAGGATAATGATCAACAATTTTTAGAAAAACCTGAAAAAATGATAGAGGCAAAAACACAGACAGTGAGACAGTTTCTCAAAACGCTGTGTATTGGTCTGTCTCAGGCTCTGGTAGCATCCAGGCCTGTAGCTACAGTGAGGCATTTCGGGGCCCAGCCCCACAACTTCCTGCCGAGGCCCCCCCAGCTTCCTTTTGGCCCAGATTTCCTGACTCTCTGGTAAGATGCAGTGGCCACCATGAACTCCCCCATGCTGCCAAGGCTGCCGCTTCTCCTTGCCTTCCCCCCTGAGCCTCACCTTTCTCCCCTGTGCCGCACTGATCAAGTTAATTAAATTACATTTAATTGAATTAGCCAGTGCCCCCGTGCCCCCCAAGGAATTTAAATGCCCCCCCGACTTAGAAATGTCTGGCTATGGGCCTGGTGGCATTACTAAATATTCTAGTAGTTTCCACCAGACTTCAGTACTATGCAGAGGCAGAAACCTGGGAATGCCATTTGCCAGTACGGTGCCATGCTATAGCCAGTTCAGCTGTAAGTAAGTGAACAATGTGGTCAGACGGGGCCACCTCCAGCACCTCCCCAATTTCCCTTTGCGCCTTAGCACCTCCCCTAGGTAATCCCACACTCCAGGAGGTTTTGCCACCCTCTTTGGGAACCACTGCTTTAGAAGTACCTGTGGTGTGTAGCGGTTACAGTGTTGGACTAGAATCTGGGAGACCTGTGTTTGAATCCCCATTCATGTCCTGGAAGCTTGCTGGGTGACCTTGGGCCAGTGACATTCTCTCAGCCTGACCTACCTCCCAGGGTTGTGGTGAGGATGAAATGGAGGAGAGGAGAACGATGTAAGCCGCTTTGGGTTTCTCTTGGGGAGAAAGGCGGGGGTACGAATTAACTAAATCAATAGAACAAGTATATCTTTGCCATCTGGATGTTTAAGAATTGCTTAAAAACACAGGGTAAGAAATAACCCGCGGTGATCTGAACCACTGTTTGCACCATCGCTGCAAAGTGTCACGCGCAGTCCTATTGCTGCCCCGCTTTTGCAATGGACGGGAGTTAACAATTTTGCAGTTTAGCCTCGTTGCATTAGCACAGCAGTGAGAAGTTCTCTCTGCCTCTCTTGCTGTGTTCCCTTTTCTAAAATGACTGCAGGGGCTTCTTGATTCTTTAGCGAAGCAATCAGACATCCTATTAGAATGGAGGCGTGAAAGAGGCGAAGACTATCAATTTGCAGTGGGGTTTTAAATTGTGGTTTCTCTTTCTCTCAAAGCTGTAACAGTGACATGTAAACAAAACTTCCTCTTTCTTCCCTCTTCTCGCCCCCCCCCACCAGCTTGGATTACCATTGTGGGGCTTCTGTACCACACTATGCACCAATATTTCCGCAGTATCAAACCTATGGAGACCAAGTAAGTATATCAGAGATATGTTCTATTATCTGTTCTTTCTAATAATAATAATGCTAATGGAGTAAGCATTATTATTGACTTAAAGCACTGGTTTGCCTGTCATGTGAATGCCCATGAAGCGGCTTTATACTGAATCAGACTGTTGGTCCATCAAGGTCAGTGCTGTCTACTCAGACTGCCAGCAGTTCTCCCCAGATTCTCTTGTCAGAATTACAAAGCCATGGGCTCAAAAAGGTCAGAGACACCACACGGGATCTTTGTAAAGGTTGCGATTGCATCTCAAAGGGCACGAAGGACTAAAACTAACGTTATAGTATAATATGGCATCCCTCCTCCTGTTGGGTATTGTAACTCTGCACGCGAGAGGATCTTGGAGGGAAAGGGTCAAGATTATTCTCTCATTCGGGTACACTTGGCAATTGGCCCCCCCCCCCCCTTCGGTTAGACATTGAGGCTCTTTGGCCGTTGCTTACCTTGACCGATTTCGCACAAGCCGCTGCTCCGCCCCCGCTTTTCCCTTTCCCAGATTGCATGTGTCAATTTCCCACTATGTGCTGTGTGGCCGCATTTTGACCCACAGCTTCACCCGATTTCCTCCACGTCTTCTAGACCAGGGGTGGCCAACCTTGCTTAACGTAAGAGCCACATAGAATAAACGTAAGAGCCACATAGAGATGTCTGAGAGCCGCAAGACAGGAACAAATATCACACACACGTTTTTATTTTTAAAAATATGCAAATTTGCTTTTTATTAACGTTAAATGGGACTGCCAAAAATAAAAACAAACGAGGAAAACCAGTTATAAGAAAGAGAGAGAGAGAAACTAGGAAAGCAAATAAATGGGAGGGAGGAGGGAAGGAAGGAAGGAAGGAAGGGAGAAAGTGAGAAAAAGCATGCCTCCCCTTTGCTTCCCCAGCCGCCCTGCCAGGAGCCGCACAATATGTGTGAAAGAGCCGCATGTGGCTCCCGAGCCACAGGTTGGCCACCCCTGTTCTAGACCCTCAAAAAACAGCCACAAAGCACATAGTGAGAAATTGACGCATGCAGTCAGGGAAAAGGGAAGAGTGGTGGTGGAACAGCGGCTTGTGCGAAATTGGTCCTTCTGTTTAATCTTATATAGGACTTCTCTTCTTCTTCTCTCTCATACCTAAGCTTGGAGCTTTAGCATGTTAACCTTTCTGAAGTTAATTCATTCACAATAAGTTAAATGTACCGACATGAATGTGTTATGTAAGATGTGCTTCTGTTTTTGTAAGTAACATTTCTTTCTCTTGTTACCATTGGAGTCAGATTATCTTTGTAATTTGTTTGAACAGCATTTCCCCTTCACTGGGGAAAGGTGGAGGATGGGGGAAACTGTGAAAAAGCTTCTGTGCTTCCAAGGCAAATGATATATTTTTTTTACCTTTAACCCAATACCTCCACCTTTCTCACATGCCACAGGCTCATTTTTACACCAGCAGATCAGATAAGGCATATCGGGTCATTTTATGAACTTTCTTCCTTGCAACAAAGCAAGATAAAATAAAGGGAAGTGGGAGCAACAAACCATTCAACAAGACAGTATCTTCCACCCTGAAAATTTCCCCCGGCCCATTTATGGCAATTGGTGTATTTCCCCCCTCTTTTAGCCTGCCAAAACGTATTTATTCATCTAATCATTGCTGAGAGAAACTGATTAGGATAGTAGCTGGTTCTCTTCAGTCTCATTTTTTCCTACTCTGATCTTATGATGGGAAGTTTCTGGATTTCTCTTCAGAATTGAAAAGGTGCCCCCCCCCCCCCAATCTTAACTGTAAAGAAAAGATTTTTGGGACCTATGGTGTGGGGAAATCACACCCCTCTGCACAGTATGTTGCAGCTATAGTATCTGAAGAAGTGTGCATGGATACAAAAGCTTATACCCAGAATAAAACTTTGTTGGTCTTAAAGGTGCCACTGGACTCAAACTTTGTTCTGCTGCTTCAGACCAACATGGCTACCCACCTGGATCTGTTTTATAATGATTATTCTGCCTTCCAGACCTTTCTTGATACAAGGGTGGGGGGGGGGATATATAGATCTAGGTCAGTTAAGTAAATGAAGCGATGTAAGAAGGCTGGATCACAAGCCTGTGGAGTTGGTGCCGCACCCTTCCTCTTCCAAAGGCCATCTATCTAGATTGTGCAGAGCAAATGCCTTGGGGGCACGAAATATTTCTCACCATGATATGAAGTAACAAGAGGCCGCAGTTCTCAGGTCATTGGCTGCTTAAGCTGCATTATCACCATCATTTATTATGGGAGATAGGGTTGGAATAATTACTTCCCACACATACATAAAGATAGTGAGTGAGAATTAATGGGTTTTTTAAAAAGTAATGAGGCCTTGATAATCTGCCAGTTTTGATTTTCGGAGTATCTCGGACCTTCTTTACATCTGATTCTATCCAGTTTAATTCCCGTAAGGTGGGGTGTGTGTGTGTGAGGATCGAATAACTGCTGTGAGATGTACTAGTTCTCATGCATGCTGCTGGAAAAAGAAAAATTAGATGCGGTGGAATGTGAAACATCTTGTACCAGCATGCGGACTCATGTACGATGTCTGCAAAGAGAGTGGTAAACTAAGCCCCCCTCCCCATGCAGTGGTTCAAATGAAGCGCTCTCACTGTATATTTACAAGGAGTTTGAAAATCTTTGTCAGTTTAATCTCTGCAAGGAAGGGGTGACTCTAGACATGAGCATGTCAGGTTCCCCACCACTCTGAGGTCATTGAGGGGAGGACTGTGTAGCTCAGGGGTCCACTACATGGTGTCTAATGGTACCATGGGGCTGGTGGCACTTTTTCTGGTGCCTGCCAAGTGTTGTTAGAAAATGAGCAGAGCCAGGTGGGGCTTTGCCCACCAGGGCTTCCAATTGGCCACTGAAGAACTGATGGACTGTACAGATTTTTAGGAAGTTGCTTCAGCAGCAGCTGCTACCACACAACTTGAGGATCTTCACCATAAGACTGAAGATGAGCTGTGTGTATGCAAGGAAATATTTTTAACCATTATGTCCCTTTTAAAAGGCATCTTGTTAAACAGAACTCCTTCCTGGAAGGTTGAAGTGTTGTTGTTAGAGTTATACATCATCCCCCGCTCCCTGACATTTTGTGGTTGGCTCTACCTCATGTGGCAGCCATCTTGCAGTCCCACCCACCACCCTTTGTCAGAATTCCAAAGGTGTCTGCAGGCTCAAGAATTTTGGAGACCGCTGAGGTAGATAATGTATTGTTTAAGCTGGCGAAGTGGAATTGGACCCCTTCAATTCCCCATGGTGTTCCAGAGAACCCCCCCTTTTTGGTTATTTGTCATCTGCCTTTCTCACTGGGACTTAAGGCAGGTTACATGGTCTGTCAATGCAGTCAGTAGGATGAGAAATCTAATAAGCAAGGCAATAGAACTAGGATTATAAAAACTCTAAACAAAAGAAAAAGTACTGGATATGACGTTTAAAACAGTGCAGAAAATGGTATTACAAAAGCAGAAAACAATACAGACAGAGCAGGATAATTCATGCTTCAAAAATGGACAACATATAGTTATATAAGTCTACTGTTTGTTTTATAAAAACACCTTCCTGAACCATTCCATTATAATGAAGCCCTATTACCTTCATACCCTGACCTGGATATCTCAGGATAACTTGATCTTGTCAGATCTTGGAAAATAAGTCGGGTTAATGCTGGGTTGGGAGACCACCAAGGAAGTCCAGGGTTGCTATGAGAGGCAGGCAATGTCAACACACCTCTGGTCATCACTTGCCTTGAAAACAGGGTCTCCATAAGTTGGCTGCAACTTGATGGCACTGTCCACCACCATTACCTTTAGGAAGGTTCCTGTACTGCCTTGAAGACTCTGAGTACTAAGTTTCAGAAGTCAGGCAAGGTGGGGTTGTGCAGTCTGAAGTCAGGGTTCCAGAAGTCAGGCTAGGCAAGGTCATTCAGCCGAAAGTCAGGGTTCCAAGAATTAGGCAGTTTGGTGGCTGAGTGTCTATTGTGCACATTGCATCCACACCTAACAGCCTCTCTTGGCTGGTTTTCATAGCCTCCTGCTTAAGGGTCATGCTTGCAGCCAGCTGCTCAGAAGTAATCCTGAAACTATTCATCTTTGTCATCAGCAAGTAGCTGGCATCAGGTCAGGAGGTGTGCACTCTGCCTTCTTGCCTGTAGTTCTGTTCTCAGCCTCTGTCTGCGGTGCCCTAAGGGTGTAGAAGATATTGGTCAGCTGGGAATGGCTAACTGAGGTTCACCTGTTAAATCAGGGCTTGAGGGTGTTGGTGGCTCTGCACCAGCTGTTGGCTGTGAATCCTGATAAGCTTGCATCTCATTCTCTTGCTAGTCCACTTCTGTTTAATTCAAGCTGGTTACCCAGGGCTCCTCTTCTGCTGAGGAGTCCTCTTTTCCTGAGGAGTTCTTGCTATTGCTGAGCCCTGGCTGATCCACAGCAGTGTCCTTATTTTTGCAGACCAGTTCTGCTTCTTTAAATACAGCTGGAATTTCTTGAATTGCTTGGCCTATACCTAAACGAACCCATCCCTTAATTTTTAGATGGCAGTTCCCTCTATCCCTTGGCAAAATAATAGTTCCTGGAATGCTGAAGTTGGCATCTTCCCTCCCCACTGTGACTCAAACTCCAACTATCTGAGGAATGCTTGTAGATAATAACCTTGCATTTCTCTTTTTGCATTTTTGAATATATGTGAACATGCACACAACTCTCATTTACCTTTTACCCTTTTGACAATTACTTTTTTCTAATGAGGGTTTTACAGCTAGGACCTTTTCAGGATGTTTCTTTCCGTATGTTAAATCTCCGAATTGCATTTGCTCATCTGTAGTTAATATTGCCTGCCTGCCTCTTTTAAGTAGATTCTTGTTCATTATTTTTATTACTGTACATTTTTTGTTATTTCCTTGCACATGCTTAAGCCCTTAACTTTATTGCTCTGTTTGTCAGTTGGCTTAATAAAGGTTGGAAACGTTGCATTTTCTCACAGCGAACCCAAGCAGACTGCAGATAATTTCTTTCCTCTCCTTTGTACAGGTTGTACAAATTAAGAAACAAAACTCACAGAGAGCAAAATACTTTGTGACTGCTTCAGGCTATCTTCCTGCTATTCCCCTCTGTGATAGGTGTGATGTTTTGAAGGCTGGAGAGAGATCTTCCAGACTTTAAGATCCATGGAGATCTCTTCTCTACCATCAGGTTCAAGACTGCAAAACAGTTTTTTTTAAATGATTCATTTATAGTTTTATGAAATGACAGTGCATACATTAGCTAACACATAAATCTTGAAAGTCCAACCGAGTCCATAAATTACTGAAGCCATTTATACACTCTTAACCATCGTTGTAAGAAAATTTCTTCACCTTTCTCTTGAAGTAGTATTGTCAATCTATCCATCAAAGCCATCTCTAAAAGTCTCTGTTTTAGCTCTTCCAGTGATGGGATTTTCTCCCCTTTCCAAAACTTTGCAAACAAAATTCTTGCAGTTGTCAAAATACATGTGATAGACTCATTCACAACCACTGGAAGGGCCATGGCTCAGTGGGTAGAGCATCTACTTAACATGTAGAAATTCCCAAGTTCAGTCCCTGAAATCTCCAGTTTAAAGGATCTGGTAGCAGGTAATATGAAGGACCTCCACCCGAGACCCTTGAGAGCCACTGCCAGTCTGAGTAGACAGTTTTGATGGCAATGGATCAGTGGTCTGATTCAGCAGAAGGCAGCTTCATGTGCCTAACCATTCACAATAAGCTAGATAGCCTTAACACTACAGTGCTGGAGGTCAGAGATCAGAAAAGATACAGCCAGTGAGTCAAAGTTGCTTTCAACGGTGTGTCAGAACTCCATGGCTGAGTTCAGATGCAAAAGGATGGTTTAATTATGGTTAGTTCATGAAACAAGGATTCAGGCACTGGTTTGCCTCAAGGAATAATTATTTCATAACCTTCACTCAGGCCCTTTTCACATGACCTTTCTAAACTGGATGTTATTAGTTGTTGGCCCGATTTCGAGTAAAGCAATACAGGGACGAGGGTTTCGTACAGTGAATTTCCTTCCGTTAATTAGCTGTCTCTGAAACGCTATGGTCATTTCAAACAGTGTAACTTTCCCCCTCACCCACCCTTTTTTTTTGCCATGTGATCTTCCTTGGGCTTAAAAAAAAAGTTCTAAGGTGAGCATTATTGCACCATTGAGATGCATTGACTGCTATATGGTGCTGCTATAGCACTTCAGTGCTATAGCAGTTTAGTGCTATAGCACCCACCTTAGAATGTTAAAAAAGTCTGAGGAAGATCAAGGGGCAGGGGGAAAGTGCCATCATAGGAAATGCTATGGACATTTTAAGCAGCACGCCACAATGATTCAGAAGTGCAACAGAGGTGTTAAAAATGGAAAAAAGCAGTCTCCCTCAAAAGCAGCTCAGCCACACTTTGCTAACCCAACACAAGTGGGTTTGTATGAGCAGGCACATATATTCCTCTAGCATCTGGTTACTGAAACGGCAGAAAAAATCCATTAGCAACCAGTTACTAAAATGGAATATAAAGGCAGTTTGGAAAGGGTCTCAGTCCCGGCCATCTCTGGAGCTGTGGCGTATGCGAAGGCAACACTAATGAACAAGACAGAGTTGTGTCCCGGTGCACATGTTCATACAGTACACAAAACCCTAGTGAAGACTAACTGTGGTCAGTAAACCACCATCAGGCCATGGTTTCAGTTTCTGGTTTGACAAAGCTTACCTAATCATAGTTGGCAGAGTTGCTGGATTTTAGACAATCACACTATCTATAGTTAGTTTCATTGAATTGTGGTTTTTCAAAATGCCTAAACAGAGCTTGTCTTTTCTGCTGCTCTTCTAGGAGTTAAATTTGTGAGCAAATTTTGCCCCCCTTAAAAAAAAGAAGTGAAAACAACATTGTTATTTAAACGTTGCTTGTCAAAATTCCCTCAAACTAGGAAAATATCTTAGCTGGCAGGCTAAGATGAGGGTGAGCCAGCTTGACTTTCCTCGGTATCCTGGTTTGAATAATGCTATCTTTGAGAAGCAAACATTTTCTGGACGAGATGGGCCTCTTTCGTAACAAAACTATAAATAATGTGCCAGAATACTAATATGAAAAATATCTATCTCTGAATGGGGAGCCTAAGCTCTGGATGTGGGAAGTTTTCCCTTCGTTGCCTTTGTTTTTGCAGAGATGTATCTTCAGGCGTTTTCTGTGAGTCCATCAAGGAATGTAATTGCCTGTAATGACAGCAAGCCCTTACGAAAGAGGCATAAGAAATGCAAAAAATGATTGAAACATACAGGGACTCAGCTATGGCTCACTCTAGATAGCAGTAAGTCCGGGCATCTGGCAGGGCCCCCAAGAACAGCAAAAGCCCCCTCTCTCCCTGAGCGTGTCGCCATTCACGTTTTGTCCCCCAGAAAGTCACAGGAAGCATGAGAACCCGTGTGTCCCTACTCTCTGCAACTTAAGGGATTCCAAGGGGGAAGGCCTTCCCTGAAAACCTTCTGAAATCCTGGAGCCAACCTGTGAGATCTGGTCACACGTTGCAAACCTGGGTTTTTTGCATCCAGTTCAGAAACATAACACAATACTGTGGTTTAACTATATTTGATATCTAAAGGCAAGTCATTCTGCTCTCCGTGGTTTGTTCAAGTCAGGTTGCGGTCACACACCTGAGATAAAGCAGTGGGGAAGCAACGCTATTTCCACTGGAGGAAATTGACCCGCAGTTGCGTGATCACACTGAGTTTTGTAGATGCAGGCACAGCCCGCCACTGCGTGATCAGATGCAACTGCGGGTGAGTCGGGGGTTTTTTTTTGCCATTGTTTTCCGATTCGCTTAAATGGGGGATCTATGAATTGCATCTCCGCCCTGAGGGCTTCCCATGACAGTATGTGATGATGTGCATACTGAGAAGGGGAAAAAACAACAGCATGGCCTTGGGATAGCCTGATCAGACTATCCTGATGTTATGGGAGCACTCTGGAATGATCAGATGCAGGAAAGTCCGTCTGTGGCCCGTAGCAACCTGTTTGCTACAGGACTTTCTGAGGTGTTATTTTACTCTGTGTGTGCAGTGGAGCAAAATGGGTTGCTGACGGCTGCGGGGTGCTTGCCAGATGTTGGCATCTGATCGCGCTCCTTTAATCTGCTCGGCATTCGCGCCTACGTCGGGGCGAATTGTGCGTGTGATTGCAGCCTAAGTCAAACCAGGTTGCAAAACCATGTTTTCAAGCTGGTTTATTACCCACAGTTAAGTCTTACCTCTGATTTCACGTGCTGTACTAAAGCATACCTCATGGCTTAATCCTGGCTTGGTCTCTGGGTGCAAATCCCGCTTTGACACTACAGAGATGTCTGGCTAGAGCGAATGCAATGAAACCAGTGTTTTCACAACAAGCTGAGGTCGGTGTGATCCTCTGCTAGACATATTCTGGTTTCACAAATTAACGATTGTTTATTTTAACTACGGTTTCATGTTCTGGTCTGAACTAAGACCGAGTATAGCTTTTCCAGAGAGCTGCAGCCAGCCTTGGCTCTCTGCTGGGTATGTCTAATTGAGGCGCATGTTTGATACAGTCACATTTAAAAAATGTAGATGTTGATTTAAAGTGCACAGTATGTGAAGTGACTCTGAGAGGACAGACAAGGTGAAGGAAACCCCAATGATCCGCTTCTCTGAAGATGGAGGAAATAACTGCGCGCCCTTCTCTTGGAGAGCAGCTGCTGTGCATGATCGGCACAGGGATTCTGTCAAAAATGGCATCCCTGTGTCCAATTCTATCCCAGCCTCCTTGTAAAATGTAGGATTAAAATAGCCTGCCTGCTGTAATGATAACCAGATGGTGTCCATGGTACCTGAACTGTTAACATTCTCTGGCTCCTTTTTTATTTGTAACACATGTGCCTCTCAGAGACTGAGTTGGGCCACTTTAGGGACGAGAAGATGGGAAGATCCAGATTTCTTACCCTGATCATGATGTCATCATGTTTTATGCTTCCATTAACCCTTCCTGCAGCCAACAGTGATGCAGAGTGGGGGTAGTAAAACACTCAAAGTGGGGAATTGTTAATACAAACTAATTGGAGAAAGTTCTGGGCTGCCCCTCTGGACTAGCTCTTACCTGACTGCCATTTGTGTCCTCTGCTCAAGGTAGTCGTTTCCTCCCAAGCTGAGTGTGACTGGACCACCAGTGTTTGGATCTAGGCATCTGACTCTTCCAAACACTGGTGCTTAGTCCAGCATGAGAGCTGACTGTCATGGGCATCTCTGGCATGAAGAACCATGGATCTCGTGGTCTGTTGTTCTGTCATTCTGGCCTAACAGAAGGGTGATCAAGAGAGATCAAGAAGGGGTCTGGGTTGCCCCTGGAAACTGGCCACACCGCTCTCGAGTGGCCAGCTGTGAGTTTTGAGGAGCAGGTGGGTTATGATAAAGGAGGCAGAAGATGCTAAGAGTCACATGTGATGCCACCTGGGTAGCCTTACAGTTGGCAGAAATTTCCCCTATCCCATCTTTGGTTTGGTGTAGTGGTTTATGAGTGCGGTTTGGTGTAGTGGTTAGGAGCGTGGACTCTCATCTGGGAGAACCGGGTTTGATTCCCCACTCCTCCACAGGCAGCCGCTGGAGTGACCTTGGGTCAGTCACAAGTTCTCTCAGAGCTGCTCTCTCAAGAGCAGTCCTTGAAAGAGCTCTCTCAGCCCCACCTGCCTCACAGGGTGTCTGTTGTGGGGAGGGGAAGGGAAGGAGATTGCAAGCCACTCTGAGACTCCGAGTGAAGGGCAAAGTATAAATCCAATTTCCTCCTCCTCCTCCTCCTCCTCCTCTTCTTCTTCTGTTAATTTATGCCAAGTCATCAACTGGCCGAAACCCGTGACAACACTTACAAAATGCCGCTTATCTGAAGACAGGGCTCCTTTTCATTTTTTGCTTTTCTTCCCTTTCAATGAAACTTGAATGCTGTTGCAGGTGGATTTGAGCCACATTCTCTCAGAAGGTCAGCCTCATTGATTTCAGTGGGGCTCATTTCCAAGGCAGAGGTATTAGGACTACAGCGGGTTAGGATTATTACGATTACAACCCTGATACCCATTAGTTACAATGGCTGTCTCTGCTAACAAAATGTTCACGGTTATAGGATGTGTGCGGAGGAATGGCTTGCATATTTTAAGGACCTGTGTGCGCGCGTGCATGTGTTTGCACACACAGGGCACACAAACACATCACTCTGCTCCCTAGTTTCCGAGGGCAGCCATATTGGTCTGCCGTCGGGAAGAGCAAGGTTCGAGTCCAGCCGCACTTCAGAGACCAGCAAGATTTCCGGGATACGAACTTCCGAGCGTCAAGGCTCCCTTTGCCAGAGATGTTATTCGACGAAGGGAGCTTTGACTCTCGAAAGCTCCTCTCCTGAAAGTCTTCTTGCTCTCTGAGGTGCTACTGGACTTGTATCTAGCTGTTCTCACCCCTATGGATTGGAGAGAACTGGGCCATTTTGGGCTTGGGGTGAAATACATCTCTTGATCCCACCAGCGTATTGTACAGCAATTGACTCTAGTCTTGCAAAAACTCCATAGTCCGCCAATATGTTGTTAGGTTACAGGTGATGATGGTTTGCCGTTGTTGCAGTGAAAATCATGCACTGAAGAGGGTGTATAGATTTAGCATACAAATATTAAAACTCCTATCAGTCCTGAGCGTGATCCTTAAGCTGCTTTGACTCCTTAAACATAAAAAAACAAACCAACCTGGTTTTATTTCCAGACTGAATTTGCGATTGCTTTAGAAGTAGCCGTAACAGCGCTGACTTGCCCGATGTCCTCAGAGCTCGGGAGCTAAGGAGGGTCAGCACTTGGGTGGGACACCACCAGGGAAGACTTGGGCTGGTACGCAGAGGCAGGCAATGGCAAACCACCTCTGCTCCTCTCTTGCCTTGCAAACCACATGTGGTGGAACTTCATGGGGTCATTGTGAGTCAGTTGCGACTTGAGTAAATGCTCTAGCTTTAGAGGTACCCAGCAGCTGGTTGATCCTCAAAGGCAACTCCATGGCCTCGCTTCAGGATGTTGCAGGGTTTCACCGCACACACAAAGCTCTCTCTGCATGAGCAGGAACTGAGTCATTCTGTTCCATGCGGTGGATTGCTTTGGGCAGTGTAACACTAGCCATGGTGACTGAAAGGAATCTCCACCTTCAGAGGCACTTAAGCCTCTGAATCCCAGAGCCAAGAGGCAACATCAGGGGAAGGCCTTGGCCTCTCTGCCCTATTGTTGGCCCTCCAGAGGAACTGGCTGGCCACTGCGTGAGACAGGATGCTGGACTAGATGGACCCTCACTGGTCTGATCCAGCAGGGCTCTTCTCATGTTCTGATGAAGGCCTCGGCCTCTCTGCCCTGTTGTTGGCCCTCCAGAAGAACTGGTTGGCCACTGTGTGAGACAGGATGCTGGACTAGATGGACCACTGGTCTGATCCAGCAGGGCTCTTCTCATGTTCTGATGAAGGCCTCGGCCTCTGTGCCCTGTTGTTGGCCCTCCAGAAGAACTGTTTGGCCACTGTGTGAGACAGGATGCTGGACTACATGGACCACTGGTCTGATCCAGCAGGACTCTTCTGATGTTCTTACGAAGGTCTCGGCCTCTCTGCCCTGTTGTGGGTCCTCCAGAGGAACTGGTTGGCCACTGTGTGAGACAGGATGCTGAACCAGATGGACCACTGGTCTGATCCAGCAAGGATTCTTCTCATGTTTTTATGTTCTTAAGTGCAAGGCAGGGTTGTTTCAACTGCGACTTAAGGCTTAAGCCCTTAATTGAGTTTGTCGTCAGGATGTAAATTTTAGAAATACATGAGTGCTCTGTGCTGCCGCTTAAATGGCGTTGAAGCCTCTGGGATCTAAAAGCAGTCTATTTGTGTGTATGACTGCGGCCCAGAGCCCTGAGTATTTCGAAGAAGAGTCTTAAAACCTTCTTGTTTGGTATGCTTTATGGTCCTTCTGCTTTCTTTCTCGTTGTTTTATAACAGTGCTGCTATTTGCCTAATGCTCATAGCTCAGCACAGAGCACCTGTTTTGAAAGCCAAACGGCTCCCAAGTTCAGTCCCCGCCATCTCTCGCTAAAAGGATCTGGCAAGGACTTCTCTCAGCCTAAAGCTTTGGAGAGTTGTTGCCAGTGGCAGTAAAATATACTGAGCTAGGGCCATAGTAGATAATGCCATTGGGAGATCTGTGGAAGAAGCTCCCTAGAATTGCGTATAGGGTAATAGCACCAATTTAGGGCCCCAATGGAGGAAAGGGGGAATTTAATCCTGAATGTTGACCTTCTGCGGTGGAAGAGAAAAGAGACAGGCATCTTCTTGAGGTAGCGCTGCCAGACTCTAGGTGGGACATGGGTATCCCCAGGAATTGCAGCTCATCTCCAGACAACAGAGATCAGTTCCCCTGGAGCAAATGGATGCTTTGGATGGTGGACTCTATGGCCTCATACCCCACTGAGGTCTCCGTCCTCCCCAGGCTCCATCCCCAAATCTCCAGGAGTTCCCCAACCTGGATCTCGCAACCCTATGCTCCCATCCTCCGCTGCTGGAGGGTAATAACAGCACAGGGGATATGACAGTTTTGAGCAGTGAAACTGCACAATGCAGAACAGTCACCCCTCCCCTCTTTTTGCACGATGGCTCAAATCTGGACCTTACATTTCTCTTTTTAAAAACGCTGGGGAGATCCATTCACAAATCTACCGGGATCACATTTTGCAAAAGGGCACTGAAAAGGCATTATCCATTGTGTGTGAAAGCAACCCTAGATGCAACAGTGCTGTGTCTCCGTCTGTAAAAGGCAGCTTGATCAGTCCTCAGGACAGGGGGGAAGGTGAATGAGCCATCGAAACAAATCACTAACTGCTAACAGGCTGCTTGTTGTCTTTTCTCAGGATCCCAGAAGCTGCTTCCTGCAAAGATTGCATGATTTCGGCAGCCAGCTACCTGATTTCCCTGAAAGTGGAGCCCCCACCGACTCTGTCCCCAAACCTTTCAGGTTCCCCTCTTATCACCATCCATTTGACGCACAAACTGGTAAGTGTCAAATGATGCTACGGATTCTTTGATGTGTTTCTTTGCTGTGCCCTGGGTTGTTTGTAACTCAATGCTCAGAAAATAATGGCTTGGATCCAAAGGTGTCATTCTGGGTTTTTTGGTGGGGGAGGGAGTGACTTTTTGCCAGTTTCTCCGTCCTGAAATTCCTTTGCTTCCAAGGCTGCCTTCAGAACTATAAGGACTAGAAGCCTGCTTTAATACAAAGGAAAGTCAGCGCTGTATTCCGTGTACTACCTACACATGTGGCTCTGTCACAAGGTCAGACAATGCTCACTGTCCAGACTAAGACAAAATGGAAATGATATTCCTGGAATGATTGGGCTGTGTGTGCTTTGGAAAGTGTGTCTTCACCGTCTGCGGCTGCTGTTAAGGAAGGGAAGAAGAGGGTGGTGGTTATGGCATGCATGTTCTTGTTAAAATGTGTACCCAGACTCCTGGGTGCTTTCTCATCTGAGCCATTGTGGCCATTGTGTGTGTTTATATAGACAGACAGCATTGGTAATGAGGAAGGGAACATTCCAGATAGCATTTGCATCGATGTTTAAGCTGCTGAAGTTTGTTGTGTACAGGATAATGATTCTGAAAACACAGTGTTGTTGGGAATCAAACTACAGAATTTATTCTGAGCTGCTCCCGATGAGAAACAAATGGGGAAAAAAATGGTTGCATCTCTTTGCTTATCTGATTTCAGCTGGGGCTGCACAAAAGCATCTAACGGTGGTTAATATAAGTGCATCTGCTATGCTGACCTACTCTCTTCCATACCCAGGTCTTCCGTAGAGTAGGTCACGGCCAAACTAGAACTAGTGTAGTTTAGCACAGTGCTCGGTGTGTTACGTTGCAAGATGAGAAATCCAGGCTCCAGTCCCCACTCTCCCAGGAAGCCCACAGGGTGAACTTGGGCTGAGCACACTTTTTCACTTTCACCTACCTCCAGTGTTCCCTCGAAGCTGAGTCAGTGTGAGCTAGCTCACAATTTTTTAGCCTCCGGCTCACAACTTTTTGTCTTAGCTCAGGAAGGAGGGCTCCAGAGCAAACCAATTTACGCAGTAGCCAAATTGCTCACACACAGCTTTAATGGCAGTCGCTCACAAAGTAGAATTTTTGCTCACAAGACTCCACAGCTCTGAGAGAGCATTGCCTACCTCACAGGGTTGTTGTGAGGATAAAATGGGGCCAGGACAGGAGAGCCACATAAGCCACCCTGAGCTCCTTGGAGGATGGGTGGTATAGAAAAATAATGTACTGGACAGATAAATGTGCCAATGACAGTTTTGTGTTTTAAACATGGAATTGCCCCAGTCCTGTAGAAAGATGAAGGTGGGCCATATTTCATTTCATTGCCAAAGAAGGCTGAAAGCTGATCGGTGTCCAGTCCATCCCACTGGCATTGCTTACTCCCTTGCAACACTGTTCCTCCCTATACTGGGGGCGAGGCAGGGCTATTTCTGGGCAGGAACGCACAGGAATGGAGTTCCGGCTGGCTTCCGAGTTAGCCACGCCTACAGCCTCCCCCCCCCCCCCCCAGATTCCCCAGCTGCCTCATAAGCCACGGGGCACCTGGGGAAGTCAAGCCGGTCCAGGGAGGGAAGGCAGTTTAAAGTACCTCCCCCCGCTCAGGTTCCCCGGGCACCCCGCAGCTGCAGGGCGCCTGGGGAAGCCAATCCAGAAACTGCCTTCCTTCCCTCAAGTTCCTCATACGCCCCACAAGCTGCAGGGCACCTGGGGAAGCCGATCCTGGGAGGGAGCTGCGCTGTCAGGGGTGTGGCCTAATATGCTAATGACTTTCTGCTGTTGGGTGTGGCCTATTATGCTAATGAGTTCCTGCTGGGCTTTTTCTACAAAAAAAGCCCTGGGGCAAGGTATATCCACCTTATTTTCTCATTTTTTTTTTAAACTGACGCATGAATATATATATACATCCTTCATCTTCTCAAGAGAAAACAAGTCACAAACATTTACAGAATAGTTGCAAATCTGCTTGGGAGATGGAAGAGGGAACACAAGTCAGGTTAATGATAGCATGGATGCTAGCCAGTAGGCACCTTCTTTAGCTCCCTTCTGCCAGGATCACACTGACCGAATCTCACTGAAAACTTGCAGAACTGTTCCCCATCCTAAGAATAGAAAAGTATACGAGGACCATTGATATAGTATACAGTAAGGGAGCATTCAACCTGCCCCCATTGCTCTTAGCACGTTGTGTCTGTCTATATCCCCTAAAGAATTGCCAGGATAGATATAATTGGAAAAGGGAAGGATGTATAAATATTTTCACTGATTTCCTTCCTTCAATTTCCCCCTTTTGGGGAGACATGACATTTTATTTCAAAGATATTTTCCAGCCAGCTGCAGCGTCCTGGAGTTGTTTGGTCTTACTAGCTGAATTGCATCAGGTGCTCGGAGTTGGATGGGGAAAAGAACAGAGTGTGGAAATTGACTGTCTTCCTGTTCGGTTGCTGGGGTATTTTCGAACAGAAAGTTCTGCGGAATGGTGTCCCGACTGGCCCTTCTGGCTCTCCTGAAGACTAGGATTGCACATTTGGCTCTCATGATTCATTCAGCTAGCAGTGTACATAGGGATGTCGATTCACTGATATCCGTTAAACCTCCCAGCTCTTCAGTGGATTTCTTTTTGTCAGCTTGGTTCCAAGGCACACTATTGTTGTACTAGCTCAGACAGAATCAAAGAGTTGCGAAGTAAGAAGGAAGGGCAACGGATGGCAGAGGAAGCAACTTCTATGGAATAGGGGAAAGGACATAGTTCCAAAAGTTGCCCTGTGTTTCTTGTCATTATTAGTGACACAGTGCCTACCCTTAAGATAAAGAATGAATCCAGTGGACCTTTAAGATCAACGAAGTTTTATTCTGGGTATAAGCTTTTGTGTGCACACACATTTCGTCAGATACATTGAAACAGAAGTCACCAACCATTACATATAGGGTGAGGAGGGTGTTGCCAGGAAGGGCCAGTTAGAGTCAAGATGCATAAGTAACTGAGTAATAAATATAGCAAAGACCGGATGAGGGCAATTGGTAAGCCCTGAGAATAGCAGCAAATTAGCATACAGCATAATAAAGGAGTATACAAACAGATGCAAGAACTGAATGATGTGTAGTGTGTAGTGAGATAAGAAATCAATATCTCTGTTAAGCCCTGGGGGTTCCATTGTCCCGAGCGTTGTAATAACTTGTAACTCAGCAAACTCCCATTCTAGTCTGTTTAATCACAAAGAGTGATTAAAATGTGGGATTCACTGCCAGAGGATATAGTGATGGCCATAGAAATAAACAGCTTTGAAAGGGGATTAGATAGATTCATGAAGGATAAGTCTATCAATGGCTATTAGCCATGGTGACTGAGGGGAACCTCCACATTCAGAGGCACTAAGCCTCTCAATCCCAGAGCCAGGAGACAACATCGGGGAAGGCCTCAGCCTCTTTGCCCTGCTGTTGGCCCTCCAGAGGAACTGGCTGGCCACTGTGTGAGACAGGATGCTGGACCAGATGGATCATTGGTCTGAACCAGCAGGGCTCTTCTGATGTTCTTATGTGCATTGGCATTGTGCTGGAATATTGTCACTTCCAGTGAAAACCATAATTGATGTTATGGGATGATTTAGGATTTTCAAAACCAATATGGTTTTACTTTAATTCTTCCCGGGGCTGCTGGTTGTGGCCTGGCTACCCTATTTAGAGCAGTCTCGCCTGCACCTCAGGGTGAGGAATCAGCTGCCTCCACAAGCAGGCTTACTGCAGGCCAGCTTCAGGGACTTCCCAGCTTTTATATCATCTCCAGGCAGGGGCACAGTTGCAGCTCTGCAGGTGGAATGAGGAGCTGGTAATCTGCAGACCAAGGTGGTAAACCTCTCCCAGCGGCTTCTTGTAGATGTTGAGAAGCATGGGGGACAAGGTAGAACCTTGTGGGATCCCATAGGCCAGTGGCCAAGTGGTGGAGCAGCAGTCCCCCAGATTTCAGCCGCTAGGAGGGTCATACAAGCAGGTGGTAAATTTCAGACTTTCATGAGTCCTGTCCATATCCTCAGACTGGACAAGTTCAAAGGTATCCCATGTCGCGTTCAGACTGGCACTTCAATCCACTGTTGCTCCGCCTCTGATTGAGCCGGATTATTTTGTGTCAGAGAATCGTGATCAGACTCACCTCTTTTAGCGCACTTCAGAGCGGTTCTACTGGCCCTGGAGTGATCAGATGGCAGCAGGCATGGAGTCAGCCCGTCGGCCATTTTTTCAAAAAGCTGGTCCTCGGAGCATGCCCACAAGCACAGATGAGCCTGCTGGGATATGTAGTTCGTGGGGCTGTCAGCCATTTTTTTTACAAGTTTGCCCTCTGAGCAATCATACAAGTGCTTGCTGAGTATGTTGGGATATAGAACTCACTGCTGTCCTCCCTCTAATCTTTTCAACTTATCCCTTCTCCAAAGGACAGAAAAAAGCTGAAGAACAGAGGCATCTTTCTTTTAGGGTTTTTAAAAAGAAAACAGAGTTTTGAGCAGCCCCTGTAAGATGTGGGGGAGAGTGGTGTGAATAAGCAATTGTGCACAAATGGCTAACTGCTTTTCTTAAAATGGCAGATGGAAAACAAGATCAGTCAGACCTGCCTGACAGCTTGGGTGCGCAAGAGTGTGATCAGACAGCAGGAAATCCATTTGGGATTTCCTGTTTGGGAACCAGCTCAGACCAACAAGACTGGACTTTCTCAGGTATCAAAGAAGCACGTGGCAATGGGGGTGGGGAGGGCGGGACTCAGACAGTTGGGGCTTAACAGACAGAAGTTGCTGTCTGATTGTGCACTTTAAATCCATAAGGGAGCAGCAAGGGCAACGGATTAAACTGCCTGTGTGAACGTGGCCCCAGACAACTTGACAGATCGGTACCCTGGGACTATCCGAATCTGTCATTGTTGATGTAGAGTGCAAGCCTCAGTGGAAGCAAGAGATTTTATCTGGAAAGCACTGAGAAAAGTGATTGCGGTGGTGGACTGCAGAATTTAGTGCAAAGGGAAATTTCCGGAGCAGCAGTAGAATGGGTAGCTCCCTCTCTCACCCCTGCTCTCGGGCCACCTTTCTGCAAATACCGGCATCCACTTCCGCCACGGGTTTGAAATCCTGCACGATAGCTTTTATTTTGAAAATGTTCTCCACATTGTCAGCTTTCCTTTTAAGTGGAGATCACTTCAATAGCCTCAGTGGGTTTCTTCCTTTGGCCTCCGAAGAGGTTTCCTCGTTATAGATTCACCCCAAAGTGGTGGGAGGCAGGGCTGGAAGACAAAACTGGGGTTTGGAAGGGGCTGCCGTTTGAAATTCTGCGGGAACTGGTGCGTTGTGCATGGCCCAGTCCAGGAGGCATGATTATACGGGTCACTCCTCATTACCCCAACATCATACTTGACGTCTGGGTGCTCTGGGAACTGTAAAATAGCCATGCAGACAGATTCACACCCTCGTCCTCTGCCTCACCCCCTTTCCGCCTCGTCTAAGTATAGGTTATTTCTGCTGAACTGGCTTTCCTGCCTTTGGATTTCTTTTTAACTTACACTCTACTGAGCTGGTTTTGAGAAGAGATACTTAAATCAACATTTTTTTTAAAAATAAAATAAAATAATCCCTCCTCTGACTATAACTGGAATGTGATTCCTGTATTGGCTGAAACAGTAACTCCCTACTGTATGCAGTGAGAGAACTGCCCGGGAGCCAAGAGAAGCAAGCTAGGTAATTAAAGGCTCCTGTGAGTCCCGTTCAAAGACGAGGCTGCCTGCTGCATCTCTGCATGGGTCAGCACTCTTCCTCGTCTCTTTCCCGTCAGCCTCCACTAAGCTGGCAAAATCTTCCATGCCTCCAGGCCATACATTCACACCCGGTGCAATCATTAGTGATTTAGAGATGTGGCAGAATGATTTGGTTTTCGAGGAGGGTGCATGGGCTCTTTGTGTTCTTATGGCAGCTACAAGCGTGGACAACTTCAAGAGGGAACTGCATAAGCATATGGTGGAGGTCATCAGCGAATGTCCATCAGCAGCTATTAGCCCACAAGGTATAGATGGAACACTCTGTCTGGGGCAAGTGATGCTCTGTATTCTTGGTGCTTGGGGGGCAAGAGTGGGAGGACTTCTGAAGTTCTGGCCCTGCTGATGGACCTCCTGATGGCAGCTGGGTTTTGGCCACTGTGTGACACAGAGTGTTGGACTGGATTGGCCATTGGCCTGATCCAACATGGCTTCTCTTATGTTCTTATAGATGGAACACTCTGTCTGGGGCAAGTGATTCTCTGTATTTTTGGTGCTTGGGAGGCAAGAGTGGGAGGACTTCTGAAGTTCTGGCCCTGCTGATGGACCTCCTGATGGCAGCTGGGTTTTGGCCACTGTGTGACACAGAGTGTTGGACTGGATGAGCCACTTGGCCTGCTCCAACATGGCTTCTCTTATGTTCTTATGTTTTGTCTCTGCAGGTTTGTTTGTTTCAACTTTTATTCCACCCTCCCTACAAACGGGCTTAGGGTGGATCACAACAGTAATATAAAATAATATAAGCACAGTAATTCAGTAGTTAATAATTCAGTCTGAAGAAGACATACACACAGATCAGTGACTCAAGCAGAATGATGTGGGCTCCTTACAGCTCTTTACATGCTGCACAAGTAAGGCTTTTGAGGCATGAGAGTGAATTGTGGCTACAGTTTTGATTTGGGGGAAAAGAGAACCTTTTGGCACTCGGAAATCTGCAAAACCCTGAACTGTGTGTCTATTAAGTGCCATCGAGTCACTTCCGACCATGTGTATTAATGACCTCCAAAACTGTCTTATCTTTGACAGCCTTTCTCAAGTCAAATTTTGATTTAAAAATGGCTATTTTCTACTTCCTATTAAGAACATTTGCATGGGAGTGCGTTTTTGTGACTGCAGCGTGTCCCGCTTCTTAGGGCCTAACTAGGGAGAGACCTAACTAGATAGAATCTGATCAGATATTCATTGTGCTCTTCCTTCCAAAGCAGCAGTTGCAGTCTGCATTTGTGATCATGGCAATGGCATGGGGCAAAGATAGGTTGCGTTCAGACTGGCAGTTTGGCCCGATATAGGCACCTTTCACAAACAGATTAAATCGGCCTGGTCACACAGCCACATCTGTCAGGCATTCCCCGGGCATACTCACCCTGTCAGAGGACGACTTGGAGCCGGGTTAAAAAGCCACCACCTCCGAAGTGGTATTTTTGTTTCCCCACACATTCATTGCGCATGGCTGGATGTCTGAACACAGGGGAGTGCACGCAGAATGGATTTGGTAGTCTGAACCTGCAGATCGGTTTTGCCACTGGTGTCTTGTCGAGGTAAGCCCTTAATGAGACCCATCAATGGTAGACTCTTCCATGATATTCTTAAACGATGGTCCTCCAAGCCACACTCATGCCTAAAAATGTAATATGGGAAAGAGTTATACAGTAGTGCAGCCAACCTCCTGGTGGTAGCTGGAGATCTCATAGGATTACAGTTGAACTCCAGGTGACAGAGATCAGTTCCCCTGGAGAAAATGGCCGCTTTGGAAGGTGGACTCCATGGCATTGTAACCCGTTGAAGTCCCTCCCCTCCCCAAGCCCCCCCTCCTCAGGCTCCGCCCCCAAAATCTCCAGGAATTTCCCAGCCAGTAGCTGGTCACCCTTTACAGAGGCCTGTTATTTTAAGAAAAAAAGGTTTTGGGTCTGTTTTGTAGAGGTGGGCATACCCAGTGGTATTTTGACAGCAGATAATTTGGCAGCATCTACATAGTTTATTATCCAGATTTCTTCCCGAGAGCCCAGCTCAACGTTGGAATCCGTCTCAGGTCCCGGAACCCATTTTCTATTTCAGAAATACGGGGAGTTTGTCAGCTTTGTCGCCAGCTCTTCTGAAAGCCGTATTCATTCTGATGCTATTAAAAACAACAACAACTTTATTTTCAGCTCACTGTTATTTTCTTATTAGCTGTAGGCCATATAACGGAATACTATATAAAATAATGGAAAAAGACAGACTCATCTTGCAAATGACCGAAGCTGAAAAAGAAGCAGTCTTTCCAAAATTAGTTACCATCATGATAACCGTTTTCAACATAAGACTTGACAGAGGCAAGAATTGCCTTTATTTTAACAATCTTAAGGAGAATTTAAAAAGAATTAAGTGCGTGCACGACGACAAAATGTTTAAATTCAGAGGTCTGGTATTATTGCATTCTGCACATAAACTTTATAGCAGTGATCTCTCTGGGTGTATTTTCTTGAGAGTTCTCCTTATACCATTATAGTATGATTCCTCGCTCCCCTACTGCAGTCATTCACGCAGTAGGACGTAGCCCAATCATGTTTTAGTAATGGCAGTTAATTTTTATGCAGCTGTTGTGTTTTATATCTTTCTATGACTTCCTCAAGAGATTACTCCTTATCACAGTTCCAGCTTCACCCAAACACATTCTTGCTATGGCGAATAGATTACCTACCAATGTCTTTTTAGGTGGTTATCGTAAAGCATTTGATGGGGCTACCTGTGGCGTATGTGGGAGGGAATGGGATTGCAACGGACAGGAAGCTCTTTCATACTTTCTGGGTACCCATAACCAAAGATGGAGAGGAGGGCCTGTGTGTATATGTGCCTTAGCTGGGGAGGCGTCGGGCGAGCCGCTTTGGACTTCAAACTAAGGTTGCCAATTCCAATTTGGGAAATTCCTGGAGATTTAGGAGTGGAGCCTGGGAGGGAAGGGACCTCAGCAAGGTATAATGCCGTAGATTTCATCATTCAAAGCAGCCATTTTCTTCTAGGGAATTTTTCTCTGTAGTCTGGAGGTCAGTTGTAATTCTGGAAGATCGCCAGGCCCCATGTGGACAACCTTATTCTATATGCTGCTTCTAGGTCTCCTGAAGGCACCCGGTTGACCATTGGGCAAACAGGATGTTAGCTAGATGGACTATTAGTTATGATCTAGTAGGGCTCTTTGTGGAAATGGAGAGCATATTGAGACCCATTTAGCATTCTGCTGGACAAGATGCACACTTTACCTCCTGGTATGTTTTGGAAAAGTTTCCAGTCTTGAAAAAGAAAGGGGTGGGGGGAGGCAGTCATGATGGCCTTAACATTAAGGTGCGTTTGAAAGAGTTATAAAAATAAATCTTTGAGCTGCCGGCAGCTGCTGGAACGCAGGCAGCATGGGACGCTTCTGTCATGCCAGAAATCTCTTCAATAATTAAAGCTTTTCTTTACCAAGGGCTTTCCAGGTTTTTGCTTTCTTTCTTTCGTTTTTTTAAAGGCTTTCATCCACATTTCTGAGGGCTTGGAAACTGATTTTTTAATATATATACTCAGGAGACGATGATGCTTCCTTTTGTGTGAGAGCAAGCTGTCTTTCACACAGGACTGTGGACGGTGCTGCCAAGAGGCCGTGTCATGGCCATGATGAATTACGCCAAACAGGAAAAGTTGGCTTTCTCACCTCATGTCCGAGGGAAGGTGGACAGTTTGAAATGTAGCTCTGAGAGTTCTGAATTATTACAGGGAAATATTCTTGCCCTCTGTGAGTTTTGGGGTGGTAGGGGTGACACCTGAAAATGCAGAGCGATGTTGTGTATAGAGTGGGGTGGGGCACGGGGGTGGGGTGGGGTAATCCCTGAGAGCCACAGGAGAGGGCTCTGCAAACTGCATGTGGCTCATGAGCCGCAGCTTGGCCACCCCTGGTTTAGAGTATGGGATAACGTTTAGGGCAACACTCTCTAGAGACTGCAGAGAGGAAATCATAGAGTGTCACTGCCATTTTCTTCCTGCTCTTGCATTATGCATTGGCGGGCAGGGTGGGATTTCAGCGGGGCTTTGCCCACCACCACCTGGAGAAGGGCAACCCCAGTGGAGGAAACCTGGAGTCAAACGTGGCAAAGCCCATCAACTGAGACATCTCCCCCTCCTAATTACAGTTCTTCACTATTCTCTGGAGAGAAGGATTGACTTTTCAACACTTTAAACCTGTGGTGTCTAGAGTGTTGGGATATGACTGGGAAGCCTTGAGTTCTGATCCCACACAGTCCTGGGTGATCTTGAGCCAGTTGCTGTTGGCCTAGCCTACCTCATAGGGTTGTTGTGAGGGTAAAAGGAAGGAGGATAATATGCTCTGCCCTGAGCTCTTTGGAAGAAGGAGGAGGAGATTGGATTTATACCCTGCCCTTCACTTGGAGTCTCAGAGTGGCTTACAAACTCCTTTCCCTTCCCCTCCCCACAACAGACACCCTGTGAGGTAGGTGGTGCTGAGAGAGCTCTTTCGAGGACTGCTCCTGAGAGAACTATGGCATGCCCAAGGTCATCCAGCAGCTGCAAGTGGAGGAATGGGGGGGGTCGAACCCGGTTGGCCAAGATTAGGGTCCACGCACTTAACCACTACACCAAATCTGGATGAAAGGTGGGATAGTAACATAACAGATGGATCGTGAAGAATTAACCTTGAATGAACCGTCCTGCTTGGTAACATTGGCAGTTGTATACGCTCAAGCATTCTCCTTCATTTCTCTGCTCAATAGCTGCAAATTCAGCTGAACTTTTTTTGTGTTTCTGACTGTACCTTCAGCATTCTATGTAGTAATATCACTGTTAAGCAAAACAAAATGGCTTTTGGGAGTGTATTTGCATGGGAATTGCAGGTATAAAAATTTGTAATTTAGCAAGCGACCAGAAGTTCCAATGGGAAAATAGTAGTTTTGAATATTTTTTTTCCTCTTCGTCCTGGGCAACATTACGTTCCGTCAGCCTTTACACTGATTTACAATACATTTCAAACTGTTATAGTGGCTATTTGATATTGTTAACATTAATAAATGAAATCCCAGGCTGCTGGATTTTGCCCTATTAAGAATTCTGTCTGAAAGGCAGAGAAGGGCAGAAGTGACATGAGCCATAAACTCTTCAGTATGTGTGTGCATTACACATAGTGATGAACCTTAAATCATACGTAAGTTTGTCCCAAACAACATTTAAAAACCAGAAGGAAATTGCCTTGATATCTGTCAAGTACTTTTTGTCCTTTTCCTCCAAGGAGCTCAGAGCAGCAGATGTGGGTTTCCCTTCCTTGTTTTATCCTCACAACAACCCTTTGAGGTAGGTTAGGTTGAGAGATGGTGGCTGGTCCAAGGTCACCCAATGAGCTTCATGTCACATTTTGGACCCATGTCTCCTAGACCTTAACATGACATTATAACCACAGTAACACACTTGACTGGGCCCCTTAGCAGGTCAGTAACTTGACCTGACCCATAGGAAATATCACCTACCACAGTTTTCCAAAGGGTCTTTTCTTGGGCCCTGCTTGAGGTGGCACAATGGGGGTGGTGGTAAGGATGCCCTTCCGGGTATGGTTGCCGACTTCAGGTTGGGAAATTCCTAGCGACTTGGTGGTGGAGCATGAGGAAGGCAGGGTTTGGGAAGGGGAGGGACCATAGAGTCTGTCCTTCAAAGCAACCGCTTGTTCTAGTGGTAGATGCCTGCAGAAACACCATCAGAACTTTGCAGTTACTCCTCAGCCCTTCTATGTAAAGGACGTGAGGAACAGAATGCGGAGTGGTTATAGCATTTCGCATTTAGGAAGATCCCATGTTCATCACCCAGCCAGTCCGACAAATGCCCCAGCTGCCAGTCATAGTAAATATTGAGCTAGATTGACCAATAGTTTGACTTAGCAGATGGCAGCTTCATGCATGTGTTGTTTTGGAAAGACCTCTTCCTGAGACTCCTGAAAGCGGTTGCCAGTTTAGGTAGAGCGTACTCAGCTCAGTGAGGCATCGAACTGCAAAAACTGCGTGCAAGTTGTGTGGTGCGAATCGTGGGGAAAGTTACCAGAAGGTGATTTTTTGGCAGTGAAAGCTCATGTTCTTCTTCTCACTTGGGGTGGCCAGATGCACTGCAGGACACCTTAGCTTGCAGTAGCAAGGATGCCAGACTCGCCACTGCTAGAACCAGGGCTTTCTTGGTGGTGGCTCCACACTGGTGGAATGAGCTCCCGGAGGAGATCAGGGCCCTGCAGGACCCCTCACAGTTCCAGAGCTCTTCCACCAGGGCTTCAACTACTACCAATGAACCCAGCCATCATTGAATGGCAAATGGTTTAGCAGTAGGGAAATCCCAGCACACCATCTCTTACGCAAACATAGGAGTAGCACTGGCACTTTGATATACTGTATTTTGAAATTTTACTGTATTTATAGTAGTTGATAATTTTAATTGATTTTATGTATATAAACGGTCATTGTAGACCAACTCTGTAAACCGCCCTGAGCCTGCTTGCGGGGAAGGCGGGATATAAATTAAATAAATGAATGAATAAATAAATAAATAACTTGATGTGCAGAGGCATGAGAGCGGTACCCCTGCTAAAAATCTACTGCCACTATAGAAGGCTAAAGGAACAGCTTTGCGTCTGTTCTACTGTATGTGACAGAATGCTACATTATAGGCACGTTCCACAACACAATTCACCCAGTGAGTGGATGGGTCCGCAAAACGTTTATATAGTGGTGGCTTTACCACATCAAAAAAAAAAACCGAACGTGAAAACCGAGCCTTGGTTCAAAAACATATGCAGAAAAAAATGTAACTTAAAAAAACAGCTGTGATTTTTTTTTTGACAGTGGTTTGTTACCACATCATATAGTGGGTGTGGAAGTTGCTTGACATTTGGTAGTAAAAATGGCACTTTGGGTCTGACACAAAAATGTTTCGTCCGTATATGCAATTCTGACCATGGCCCTAAAATGAGGATCAAAAATACTGTTATAACGGGGCTTGGAAAAGAAAGGGGAGATGCTTCTGTAGGTCTTAGGGAACCCCCAAGTTTGCAGGAAACTTTAAATAAATTTTAAAAATGAAAGGAGGGGATAATTAAAAAAAATAATAGATGCAGAACATTGAGAAGATTCATGAGATCTCGGCAGCTGTTTTGAATCACCGAGGTAACTGCAGGCAAATATAGTTGCCCAGGTAGTCCAAAATGACTGCTGTGGTTTCATTGCTAAACTTCTGGTGAATGGGATCATAGCTGAGGAGTGGGCAGGCAGGAAAGACAAGAAGGAATATCAGGGTGTGAGTGCAGAAGCAAAGCCAGAATTAAAGGAAGGAGGGAAAATGAAGGTGGAGGAATAGATACTATAGGGCGGGAAGGAATCAAGGAAAGGGGAGAAGCTGCAAGAGTAAGGGAAAGAGGGGAAATGGACATAGTGTGAGGAGAATTAGCCAGGAGGGATAAGTTCCTTCCCCATGAGTCTCTGCAGGTCGCCCACTTGTCGTCTTCTTATAGAGACAGGAGGTGGCACAGTGGCAGAGCATTTACTTTGCACGCAGAAGGTCCTAGGTTTAACCCCCAGTAACTGTAGTTAAAGGGCCTCAAGGAGACGTGCTGAGGGTAAGGTTGCCAGCTTGGGAGAATGGATAGGATGGGGTGGATAGAGACTGGGGAAATAACAGTGTGTGACCTGGAAGTGACATCATGGCACTGCATGGCGCTCTAGGAATTCCTCCAAACCATAGAGATTAGGGAAATTTGTAGAGCATCGCACAAAGCCATCATTTCCATCCTCCATTTTTTGCTCATGCTGCTCCATTGCGCAAGGTCAGGGGTTGCATCGTGGGGGCAGGAGGTGGCTGGCGGGCAGCCTGATAAATCTAGGGTCTGAGATCTTGGAGAGCTATATTCACCTTATTGCTCCATGCCAGGTTATCTCTGATTCCAGTCAGTACCAGGGAAGAGCTGGGGAACTTGCCTGCCATAATAGACTGTACTGAGCTAGATGGACCAGTGGTCTGACTCTGTATGCAACAGCTTCATATGTTCAATGGTCCTTTTTTGGCCTCTGTTGGAGAGTTAATAAGAACTGGACCTATAAATTCCTTTCCCATGTACACAGAACCCCTAGGTTTGAGCTGTATGTCATGCATCTAAGTAGAAGGGCTTCTTCCCTTCCCTGTACTTCTGCTGACAGGAGGCAGGGTGTTCAGCAGTCACCATCTTGATCAATACCAACTGGGGGAAGCTGGAGCAATATTACCAGGCTGATAAACTTCTAACTGAATCCCACAGATACCTTATTTTCAAGAGCGGCGCGATATTGAGTTTGCTCTCTTCTCTTGCGATTTGGCATTTGTCACTTGGAGGAGGAGAGACGATCATGGGGGCCGACACAATCGGATTTAGCGCCACGGCTGTATTGCCTAACCTCCAACGCTCTCTCGCTTCTGAAATTAAGTTTCCTCCCCCCCTCCCTAGTTTCTGGCCCTCATCGGTGAATAATAAACATTTTCGGAGTCGAATTGCAGAACCGTGATGGATTGCTGCGATGGTGCCAGAATAGCTCCAATATGGTCAAAAGGTTTCTGCTATAAAGTCTTCTGCCCTCCCCCCAATGAGCATTGGAATGCAGTTATGTCTTTTTGTGAGTGGCATGGGGGATTTCTAAGCCGCTCCCTTGTTTCTAGGGCATCAGGATTTCCATCCGTGTGCCACAGAGAACAGTTATGCAGAAAACACTGTGAAACCTTGTTTTTATTTGTGCTATTTGTCTGAATGAAGCTGCCTTATATTCAGACCATTGGTTATTAGCTCAGCATTGTTTCCTTTTGGAGATCATGCTGGTTTGAATTAGCTCCCTTAGGTGGCATACAAGTGGTCAGTATGGTACTGATTTGACAGCAACCTTTAATCGCCCATGCAAGCAATAGCTAACAATGCTGCTAAGGTTCCAAGGAACATACGATTGGAGTCTCTTGAGGATATTCTGATCTCATTCTGTATTCTTGTGCATGCATGTGTGTTCACGCACATCGAAGTCTTTGTTTCTGCTGCACACATATCCATGGGGCACCCTAGACATTACGGTGTCCACGTGTTTGACCTGTGGATGCTGACACCATTTTAAAAGTTGAACTTGGCTATTTAAAAATGTTGTGAGGGCCCAACCTGCAGTACAGCGGGACCTGGTGATCTTGCCCACCCCCCCTGTGCCTTTTCAGATGCTGAAACAGCCCCCCCCCATTGTGAGGATAAGATCATCCAATCCCACCATGCTGAGGGTCCAATTTTTAAATAGCCAAGGAATTCCATAACGTCTAATTTGTCCCTCCTCTTCTTGCAGTCCTGGATGAGTCTACCTCTACACTTAACGTGTTTCCAGAATAAATATTTTTGGTATTCACATGCCGCTGGGGGGGGGGGGAGGCTATGCTTAAACTCACCTTCGATAGAGACATAAAAACAGTGTAGTGTGTGAAGTAGTTCTCACAGTGGCACCTATCTGTTATTTTGTGGGTCTTGCTGGAAGCAGTCCATCTTTGCAGGGGGTCCAGAGTTAAACTTTGTGTAACTCAAATATTAATAACCGTGGAACTTAAAAAAAAAGAAGAAGTTACTGCACAGCTAGATTTCAAATGCCAATAACTTGGCTGCTGAAATTATAAACGATGGCAACAACAGCTGAGCTACAAATTGCATTCCACCGGTCCCTAATCCCCACTATGAGCAAACCTCCTGCGAAATTGGTCCTGATGATTTCAAACTGTTTTTGTAACAGAAGGAGAGGGGAACATTTGCAATCAATAACATCTTGATTTTGGAGCGGAGGCTGCCAAATTCAACTTTATCCTTCAAAAAAAAAAAAAAGCGGGACATTTTTATTATTTCATGGTAGGGAATGCCAAAAGGAAATTAATTGAAATTGCTAATGACGGGAACCATTTATTTCCTGAAGTATTTTTTTAGGGTTCTATTTTAAAGAAAAGTTTAAGGAGTTTGAGTTCACATCTTGTCCCCCCACTCCCATGCTTGTGTGATCCGACCGGCCAATGAGAACGGATAATAAGAGAGTACAAAACAGGTGGCTTTGGGGATATACTCCAGGGATGTGTATGCCAACACTGTTAAGCGGATGGCAAGATTTTCTCCTCTTTCTTGTTATGTACAACATGGGGCTGATTATTTTTGTGCTGTTTTCTGTTTCCTTGCACCAGCTTTCCCCGGAAGATGGAGATCTTTTCTAACATTATCTCTGCATCAGTAAATCAGCATTATTCATTATACATATTAACGGCACAACATATGTAAATACCATGGAAACTGCAGATCAGGACTGTGCGGTGTGTGCCTTGGCAATGCAACCAAATACAAAACTACATTGGAAAGCAGAGAAATTTATGGACAAAAATACAAAAAGCAGTAAAATGGGGGGTATTTATTCATCCTTACTGCCATTGTTTTTGGTTGTAAATTCCACTGCTAAATTGTGCAATGTGTGGAGGCTAGCCTGATCTCATGAAATATCAGCAGCTGAGCAGGGTAGGCCCTGGTTAGTGCTTGGATGGGAGACCGTGCAAGGAGTCTAGGGTTGTTGCATAGGGGCAGGCAATGGTAAACCACAACTACCTCTTGCTTTGTAAGCCCTACGGAGCTGCCATAAGCCATCTGCAACTGGTGGCTCTCCACCACTATAAGGCAGTTCAGTCTGATCCATGGCATTCAATCTGATGTGTATGAGTGATATTTTTCCTCCATCACAGAGGACTTATAGCGAGCACTTAGGGTTTTCTAGACAAGAGATGTTCAATTGCCCATCTCTGTGTAGCAACCCTGGACTTCCTTAATGGTGTCCCATCTAGCCCTGACCTAGCCAGTTTGGTGTAGTGGCTAAGTGCGCGGACTCTAATCTGGGAGAACCGGGTTTGATTCCCCACTCCTCCACTTGCACCTGGCTGGATGACCTTGGCTCTGTACCAGCTCTGTACCAGCTGTTCCCTCAAGGACAGCTTGGGAAAGAGCTCTCTCAGCCCCACCTACCTCACAGGGTGTCTGTTGTGGGGAGGGGAAGGGAAAAGGAGTTTGTAAGCCGCTCTGAGACTCCCTTGGGGAGTGGAGGGCGGGGTATAAATCCAATCTCTTCTTCTCTTCTTCTTCTTCATGGCCCAGGCTAGCCTGATCTCATCAGATCTCGGAAGCTCAGCAGGGATGTCTCTGGTTAGTATTTGGATGGGAGACCACCAAGGACATCCAGGGTTGCTACTCAGAGGGAGGCAGTGGTGAGCCACCTCTGTCTCTTGCCTTGAAAACCCTCCAGTAGGGTTGCTGGCTCTGTGTTGGGAAATACCTGAAGATTTTGTGAGTGGAGCCTGAGGAGGGTGGGGTTTGGGGAGGGGAGGGACTCCAGTGGAGGTATAATGCCATAGCATCCCCCTTCCAAAGTGGACATTTTCTCCAGGTGAACTGATATCTACTACCTGGAGATCAATTGTACTCCCAGGAGATCTCCAGCCACCTCTTGGAGGTTGGCAACCCTATCCTATGAGGTCACCATAAGTCAGCTGTGACTTGACGGCACTTTCCAGTACCATAGGCTTCAGTGTATCAAGATGTTTGACGGTCTATGGGATTAAAATGCACATGGTGAATAAGCGGGTTTAGTAGTGGCGGCTTAGAACTTCAGACAGAGGTTGCTCATCACCTTTATGCCTTGCTTGTGTACATCTGGAGACAAAATATTTCAAGAACTGCAAAACCCTAACACATCTTATCCTGCCCTTCCTCCCAGGAGCTCTGAGTGACATACATGGTTTCCTATCCCATTTCATCCTCCTATTGACTTGGTGAGGCAGGTTGTGTGTGTGTTAAGCACCATTAAGTTTCTGACTTACATCAACCATATGAATTAATGACCTCCAGAATGTCCTTCCATTAACAGCCTTGCTCAGGTCTTGCAAACTGAGGGAAGTGGCTCCCTTGACTGAGGCAGTCCATCTCATGTTGAATCTTCATCTTTTCCTGCTGCCTAGCATTATTGTCTTCTCATAATGCAACCAAAGAATAATAGCCTCTTTTCAGTCATTTTAGCTTCTACGGGGAGTTCAGCCTTGAATTGATGTAGAACTCACTGATTTGTCTTTTTGGTGGTCCAAGATACCCATAAAACTCTCCTCCAGTACCACAACCGATTTCCCACAAGCAGCTGTGCCGCTGTCACTCTTCAGTTTGCCCTGGTTGCGTTGGTCAATTTCACACACTTTGCCCAGCAGCTGCATTTTAACCCACAGCTCCCCTCGATTTCCCCCGTGCCTTCTCAATCCTTGTTTTTTGAGATCGAGAAGATGCAGGAGAAATCGGGGGGAGCTGAGGGTCAAAATGTGGCCGCGGGGTGAAGTGTGTGAAATTGACCAATGCAACTCGGGCAAATGGAAGAGCGACAGCGGCACAGCTGCTTGCGGGAAATCACTCCACATTTCAAATGAATCAACTTTCTTCAGGTTAGGCCGAGAGAATATGATTGGCCCAAAGTTGCTCCACAAGTTTTTACAACAGTGTGGGGATTTGAGTCATGGTCTCACTGATCCTAGTCCATCAGTTGTAAACCTACACCACACTGACTCTAGAAGAAAGTAAAGTATGAAAAGTGAATTAACACCAAAGTGAGAACAAAATGTTGTTTGTGGAATAAGTGGGCATCAGACTATGGAAGGGCCTTCTAGAGCGCTGGGTTACAGCCCCCCAACCTTCCATCCTTTGGAGAAGTCCATTTGTCTTCCAGTAAATTGGATCTCAAAGCAGGGCCTTATTAACGGATCTAAAACCTGGGAGTGCTACGTATCAGAGGATGTGGTGTCTGAGATAAATGTCAACACGTTGAATTTCAGAGACTGCAAATATGAAATAATTGACCACATGAGCAGGGCCCCCTGGGACACATTTTTAGGGCGCTCAGAATGAGAAAATGGAACTTGTCTCTGTGTTTTTGCACTATAGGTTTCCATTCTCACTGCATAGGCACATTCCATTGGCCCAGATATAATTGGATTTCCTCTTTGCTTACACACAGAATATCACAGTGAAAAATGAGAGCTTTGAAACCATCTATTGAGGAAGCTGAGAGCTCCCCGCTTATGAGAGGCAACGCACAAATGATACCTTCTTGTCTGTGAAGCCGCTCTGTGGTTTTTTCCCCCCAAGCACTGGCCCTTAAAATGGATTGAGGTATAGGAAATAATTTCTAACCCCCTTTTTTTCAAATATGTAAAATCTGCACGCACTTGGAGACCCTTGAGAAACAAGTTTTGTTAGAGCTGGAGTGGCTCACTTGGGAAAA
The DNA here is from genome assembly GCA_029233225.1 of Lepidodactylus listeri. NCBI lineage: Eukaryota > Metazoa > Chordata > Lepidosauria > Squamata > Gekkonidae > Lepidodactylus > Lepidodactylus listeri. Next base: position 11,397,970 of record JARCFY010000013.1, read on the forward strand.
TGTGAACGGAGTCTTCAGGGCACGATTCTGCATTACCTTCCATTATATCAGTTAGATCCGAATCCAGCAGCACCTTCGAGACGAGCAAGAGCTTCAGAGTATACACTTTTGAGAGTCAAAGCTGCATTCATCAGACATGAGTAGTTTTCCTGCTCGTGTTTGACGAAGGAAGCTTTGACTCTCGAAAGCTTGTATCCTGAGACTTTTATCAGTGCCTTGAGATGTTACTGGATTCTTATCTAACTATTCTACTGCTGACCAATGTGACTGCCATCAGAAACTTTTTCCCTTATATGGCTCTTTCCCTGTTGGTTTGGTTGCCAGGATTTCAACTTTTCAGGGCCTTTATGGGCAGCGTGATGAGCAAACATTTGGTAAGATTTATCTCCCTCTTGGGAAAAACTTGCATTTGCTGATGCATCAAGTCACATTAGAAGGCTTTCCCCTTTGACTGGTGAATTTATGCAAAAGCAGAAGAGTTGAAGCTTCCCTACCCCGTAGCCCAAATTGTAGCCCTGATCCAAATTGCAACCCACAGTCATCCGTTATCTCTATGCAATCAACGCAGAAAGTCCTATGGAGGATCTTTGTGTCTTCTCTAGACAGGGCCTGTCTTTCAGTGCTCGGTATATACATCCCCCCCCCCCCCCCCCGCATTTTAGACAGTTGCAAACACAGGCAAGCAGCACAGCTGACAAATGGGTTAGCAGGGAGGTGAGATTCTGCTGTCTTTTTCTGAAGCAGGTGCAGTCAAGTTTTCAAGCACATGATGTTCCGGGCATTTCTGGCTGAGTTTGTCGGGCCGGATAACATGCAATGTGGGAGATGCTCATTTTCGGAGTCAGAAGAGGGAGATGGAATTTCCTGATTGCTCAGCCTGTGCCAATTGATTAGCCTGGGGTGACTGGAGCTACACTTGGGAGACTGCTGGAGGCAATGTGGGAGGTTAAAAAACATAATCTGAGGTCTTGTTTACTTGAATTGAAAACATTGGGGCGGGGGGGGGGCAGAGTTGTTGACTTAGAGCAGAGCTGGCAGCGGACCCAAGTTGTCACGAGGCTGGGTTGCTTTGTTTGTTATTTATTTATTTACTTGGGCAACTTATTGCTTTGCTTTCCTGCCCAACTCAGGCCCAAAGGGGCTTATAAATGGGCCCGAGTATGGTTTAAACAAACAATTTAAACAAAGTAAACATCATTCAAATATCGGTTTAGATTATTTCTATCCTGCCTCTCCACGAAGCCTGCTGTTAACAAACAAATATTTAAAAAGTGAGAAATCATAATGAAAGATAGGTTCTGCATCCCATGTGCTGTTGGTTCAGGGCTGCGTAGGGTTTCGGCATTCAGGTAGGGCCTGGAGATCTCCAAGAATTACAACTGAACCCCAATCACAGAGAAAATGGCTGCTTTGGAGGGTGGACTCAATGGTCTTATACCCTGATGAAGTTCCTCACCTTCCGAAACCCCCCTTTCCCATGTTCCACCCCCAAATCCTCAGGGGTTTCCCAAACTAGAGTTGGCAACCCAATTCAGGTGTCACAGGCTACAGCACCCGGGGCTAAGAGGTCCACCAGTGTGGTATAGTGGTTAGAGTTCTAGGCTAGGTTCTGGGAGACCCAGATTCCAATTACCATTTTGCCATTAAATCTCGCAGATGACCTTGGGTCAGTCACACACTCCCAGCCTAACCCTACTTCACAGGGTTGTTGTGAGGATGATGTAAACTACTTTGAGTCCCCATTGAGGAGGGAAATTGGGGTATAAATACCTTCAAGAAGAAGAAGAAGAAGAAGAAGAGGAGATTGGATTTATATCCCGTCCTTCACTCACTTGGAGTCTCAGAGCGGCTTACAACTTCTTTCCCTTCCCCTCCCCACAACAGACACCCTGTGAGGTAAGTGGGGCTGAGAGAGCTCTGAGACAACTGCCCTTAAGAGAACACCTGGTACAGAGCTATGGCTTGCCCAAGGTCATCCAGCAGCTGCAAGTGGAGGAGTGGGGAATCAAACCCGGCTCTCCCAGATTAGAGTCCGCGCACTTAACCACTACACCAAACTGGCTACCTAAAGAAGTCAAGACATTTGGCTCTACCCTTCAGATTTATGCCATAAGGTTTGTCTGTCTGCTGGCCTCGCCTAGGCTTTCCATCAGCAGATGGGATGGGAAAGAAGATTACAGCCTTGAAGTTATACAACTGACAGCCACCTTCCCAGAATCCTCCTCCCCTGTAAAGCTGGGGGGGAGAAGGTGGAGATTTTAACAGGAGAAGCGGCAGGTGGGAAAGCACGATTGAGGGCTGTCTCTACCCACTGCTCCCCCACGTTCCACTGTGTGCCCCCACTTTCAGAAGCAAGGGATTCATAGACCATCCTCCCAGTTCCTTGCCTGGTGCTTGATATTTTATTTATTTATTTATTGTTTCCATTTATATCGCGCCTTGCTGGACAAGCTGGCTCAAGGTGGCTTACAATGTTAAAATGCAATAAGAACAATAAATACAGTATTTAAAAACAAAACCAGATGACAGATAAAGCATTGCAAATGATGGCGACATTCAGAATGGAATCTGATGGTAAAGGCAACATCCAGCGGAGTCTCATAGGCCAGAAGATGTTCCTATGGGGGGGGTTCATCAGTGGCAGCTCCTAATCGAAGGCCTGGTGGAAGAGCTCTGTTTTACAGGCCCTGCGGAACTGCATAATGTCCCGCAGGGCCCTGATGTCCTCCGGGAGCTCATTCCACCAGTGCGGAGCCGCCACTGAAAAGGCCCTGGCTCTAGTGATGGCCAACCTGGCTTCCTTTGTTCTTATTTACCTCAGCCCTGATTGACTGTGTTGGCTCTTTTTGCTCCTGCCATGGGGAATGGATCCATAGTTCTAACTCCCTTGCTCTGTTTTTTTAACTGCTGCTGGTATCTTATGATGTTGTGTTTGGAACTTAAGTGACTTGTTTATAGCATCTTGGTAAATGTTTGATTGCATATTGTTGCTGTCCTGGGAGCCGGATAGTCGAGAGGCAACATAGAAATCTGTAAAATGAATAAGTGGGGAAATGGCAGCAATTCTGCAAGCACACACCCTTACGGAAGGGTTAATCCAGCTTGCTCTCAGCTGGTTAGACATTTGACGGAATTTATAATCAGGAACTTTAAAAATGTTTTCCCAATAGGAAGCATGCAGCTGCTGGAGGGGGAATCTCCTTTCCTTAGGAAAGAAATATGTAATAAAACGAAGACCTCCCTGACTTACAAACACAAAACAACATCTGGGCCAGCAACAGGGCTCTTCTCAGGAAATCAGTGGTGGTGGAAAGTGCTGTTAAGTTGCAGCCAACTTATGGCAACCCTGTAGGGTTTTTAAGGCAAGAGACGTTCAGAGGTGGTTTGCCATTGCCTGCCTCTGCATAGCCACCCTGGACTTTCCCATCCAAGTAGGGTAGACCCAGCTTAGCTTCCAGGGTCTGATGCGATCAGGCTAGACTGGGCCATCCATGTCAGGAAATCACTAGCCCCCACAAATTGCAGGTTATCAATTAATCGTGAGACACAGCTCCGTACCCTCTCCTCTTTGGCAATGATTTGGGATAGACTTCAGCACTCTTGGCTTCTTCAACAGTCTATTATTTAGTTATTAACATGTGCATGAAGGAGAAGATTGTTTGTCCCCAGCTGGGGCCGGCATGATGATGCGAATTCAAGATGACACAATGAAGTCATGGATCCCTTCTCTGAGCGATGGGCTGGCAGACAGTGTGGGAAGTTAGCTCGGCTGACCGTCACTGAGGTCCTCTGGAGGCTTCACCCTTGGTAGACCTTCCATGGCATTCCCTGGGGGATGAATTTCAGAAGAGTAGCCCTGTTTGTCTAGTACAGCAGGTTAATAGCTCTGTTTTTACATCCAGCCAATAGACTATGTGGGCTCTGCATGTTGGATAGATCTTCCTGCATGTGGGCTCTTACCACCTTCTAATTAATTAATTAATTAATTAACTTCATTTATACCCTGCCTCCCTCCCCAAAGGGGACCCAAAGTAGCTGAAATTTGTTCCTTTCCTCCATTAAGTATTGATGAATCCCTCCCCTTGTATCTGTCTGTCATTTCTTTAAATTGAAATTGGAAAAGGGGTCCAGTAAAGAGATCTTTTTGCAGGCAGCCCTGTATGGGAATAGACATATTACAGCCAAATCCTGTACGTTTTTGATTGAAAATAATAACCATTGTATACCGGTGTCTTAGTCCCAAGGAGGTTTGTCTAGCACTGCAGCCTGCGAATTCAACCTAGCAGGGAGTTCTTTATGACTCCCATTTGTCTCAATAGGGTGTATGTTGCAGATCTTCCTTGTGGATTGTGCCATAAACTATTGTGGGGAACTGATACAAAAGTGCTGAAACAGCTTGTCTTCAAAATATTTCCTCTGGGAATTTTAAAATTTCAAATATTCTCAATTTCTTCTGTGAACAGTTAAACTAAGGAAGGGTCTCGGGATGGGCCATAATCTGTACTCGATGTTTTGTAATTTCAAGGTATAGCATTTGAGTAGCAATATTGATTTGAGCCAGTTCGCCGGCAAGGCGGGATAAAAAATGAAATAAATAAATAAATAAATAAATAAATAAATTTCATAGTTCACATACAACTAGTATCTAATGCTTGACAGCTTTTGAGGCCATGCATGTCATGCTTTAAGAAATCAAAACAATCAGAATCAACCAGCATGCTCAGAATAGTCAAATTTTGAATTGTAGGGTAAGAAATGGAGATTCTTGCTTGAAATTCTTACATTTGAGTGGTGATATGGAGATATTTTGGTGAATTTCTTGTTTTGCAAATATTTGCTTTCCCCATAGTATGAATTTTTTTTTACCCCTGCCGTTTCCAGTGGCTGGTGCTTTTCAGTAAAGCTCCAGCTGGGGCGCCTATCAGAAGAAAAAATCAGTATGGCGCTCAATGGCCAATCAGGGTGGAAGCTGTATAAGATGACAGTCTGTGCAGCGATATATCTCTAAAGGTTAATTAGCACTCTGAGAGTTAGAAATACAAAGAGACGCTACAGAAAAAGGTAATATTTTTGAGATGCTTGGCAAGAGGTAACAGATATTTAAATATATGTGCCAAGGACTCCCTGAAAGTTAATTGATGCTGGCTCTTGTCAAGAACGTGTCTTCCAGTGGTGGTGGGGGGGGGGGTTGAATTGAAAAGCCAATGACCTAACTGCCGGATCCAGACGTACTCCATCCAACTCAATGTAAGAGGTCAAATGAAGCCTCTTGTGGGAAAGGGTGCATTTTCTCATTTGCAAGATTGATGGGTGTGTTTATGCCATTCAAACATGATATATTCCTTGGTTTACTTGCCAGGTTCAATGGAGAAGGGAAGCTTTTATGACAAACGCCCCTCCGCTTTTACTCTGTCAAATTCACATTGATTGTCCTGGGGAATGAGGTTGCCAGGTATTGTACCTTCCTGACTGCAAAGCTGACCAATCGTTAACTCCATTTGAAGAGTGGTTTTATTGAGGGGGCAACTCTTAGGAACTGAGGTGGGCGCTCACAGAATCCTCTACCCCTGGACTTCTTTATTGGATTTGTCTGTTCACTCACTGGCACTACCTATCAGAATGGGTCCAACTCTGTTTCTTTCTTCTTTTCATTTTGCTCCCCTCATTTAACCACCTGTGGCATGATCAGTTGATAAATATTTAATCAGAGGGGTTGGTACATGGTTGCATGGCCGGGGTCACTGAGTTGGTTGCGACTCGGCGGCTTCTTCTTCTCAACTCTCTTGCTGAAGTGTGCAAGTTGTGCCGGTGGGGAGTAACAGCTGATTCCAGAGGCCAGGGTCTCTTTCGTCCCATCTCCCGAACCCCAAACACCCCCCCCCATTACATACAACCTTAGGGATCAATGCAAGAATGCAGTGTTCATTCATGGTAAATGTCAAATCAAATAGTAAAGTAAAATATGTATTCATATCTGCACTGAAATACATATGTTATTTATTTTTTAACTTCATTTATACCCCACCTTTCTCCCCAATGGGGACTCGAAGTTGCTCACGTAGTTCTCCATTTTTATCCTCACAACGACCCTGTGAGATAGGCTGGGCTGAGATATGGTTTTCAGGCCTCCTGCAGCCACCGTTTCTGCCCGTCTGCCACTCTGAACGGCAGCAGGTGAAAAAAACAACAATGCTGGTGTCAGGTGCACAGAAACACTACAGTAAACCATAGAGTTTCTGGCAGTTCCGAGAGGGATGTGGCATCACTTCTGGTTTCCCCCAGAAGTGACATCATGGGACATGCAACTCTTGTTCCCCACCATGTTCTGTATTCCAAGCTGCCACTGGTCACTTGGCAACCCTAGTGTGAGAGAGCTGCCAATCTCCAGGTGGGGCCTGCAGATGTCCTGGAATCACAACTGAGCTCCAGATGACAGAGATTAGTTCCCCTGGAGCAAATAGCAGCTGTGGTGGACTGTATGGCATTGTACCCTGCTGAGGTCCCTTTCCTCCTCAAACTCCAGTCTCCACTCCTAAATTTCCAAGAATTTCCCAACCCAAAGGTGGCAGCCCTACTAATCACAATGTGGAGCAGGACAATTGGTTGATGTTCCTCCCCTCCCCAAACCCTGTCCTTCCTTAGACTCCAACCCCAAATTTCCAAGAATCCCCCAATCTGGAGTTGGCATCCCTAAAGTGAGTGTGTGTGAGCGACCCACGGTTATCCAGGCGGGGTATTTGATGGCATATTAGGGATTTGAATCTGGATCTCCCACATCCCACGTGGGTCTCCCATGGCTCCCATTTGGGACAGAATGATGTGGGGGGGAAATTCTCAAGAGAGGAATGGACGTCCAGAGGAAATGAATATCTACATGCAGCTAAACAGAGACATGATTCTGAAAAGGAGCCATGGAAATCTGCCCATCCCTGAGGAGGGGACAATTAATCCCTTTGGGGCCTGATCCAGGCTTTTGAAGACAACAGGCCCAGCTCCAGCTGAGAGAGCTCTGCTCACACCTGTGTAAACTTCTCCCTGCCCAGGTCTCACAGATGTCAGGGCAGCAGTGGCGAGGGTGAGGGAGAGGGCTGCACAGTTACCAGGGCCACGAGTGGCCGGAGGGTTTGCGTCATGGCCTCATGAACCCTTTAACCACCTGTGAGCCCTGGGGTGGGCCCATGGTTTCTGGTTGCCATGCCAGCAGAACCCCATTGCCTGGATTAAGCTCCAGGACAAGTTTGGCAAAGCAGAATGTTTGTTTAACCATTGAATTGAAAAATAGTGAATTGTATCAAGCTGGCTTTTTCATTTGTTGTCTGCTAATTCCTTATCACAGCTCTGATCCCACGTGGCTCTGGTCCAAGCAGGGTTGCCAAGCTCTAGGTGGGGCCTGGAGACCTCCTGGGACTACAGCTTATCTCCAGATGACAGAGTAGAATTCCCCTGGAGAAAATGGCTGCTTTGGAGGCTGGACTGTACAGCATTGTACCCTACAGGGGTACCTCCCCTCCCCAAATCCCGGGTTCCCCAAGTCCCCTCCCCCAAGAAACTCCAGGAATTTCCCAACCTGGAGTTGGCAGCCCTATCCTCAACATAGCCTGTTTTTGGTGGTCAAAGAGGACCTTCTTTAGACAGATCTTGGGAAGGAGGGCAGGAAGGGATCAGCCAATGCTTGGCTGTTGTGGCCCTTTCTTATATGCCCAGGGCAATGCCGATTGTCACTTTGAGATCAGGAAGGAATTTTCCTCCAGGCCAGACTGGCCCAGGAATCCTAGAGGTTTTTTGCCTTCCTCTGGGTATAGAGCAGGGGTCACTGTGGGAGTGGGGGGAGGTAGCTGTGAATTTCCTGCATTGTGCAGGGGGTTGGACTAGATGATTCTTGAAGTCCCTCTCACCTTTATGTTTCTGTCCTCCCTTAGCAGAAAAGCAGGTTGAATGTTTCAGGTAGTTAAATGGATGCCCTGCTGTGAATAAGCAGAGACCGATTTCCCACTAGCATTGCCCGGGCGTTCTTCCTCCGTTTGTCCCGGTGCCGTGCTTGAATTTCACACTATTTGCCGCGGGGCACATTTTGACCCACGGCTCCACCCGATCTTCCCCGCGGTTTCAGTGATCCTGTTTTTTGAGGATCACTGAAGCCACAGGGAAGATAGGGTGGAGCCGCGGGTCAAAATGCATGAAATTCAAGCACAGCAGTCGGGCAAATGGAGGAAGAACGGAGGAACAGAGGCAGCACTAGTGGGAAATCAGTTAGAGCCTTTCCACTGTTGAAAAACATCTTCAGTATTTGCCTCATTATTCCTTCTGAAAAGGAGGGGGTGAGTGGAAGAGGGTGGATTGGGGGCACTTAAAAAGAAGTAATAAAAAATCCATGGAGGATAGGTCTGTGAACAGCTGTTAGCCGAGATGAATGGAACCTCTATCTCTGGAGGCAGTGTACCTCTGAAGACCAGATGTTGGGGGCAAAACAGCTGGGGAAGGTTGTTGCCATCTTTGCCTTCTTGTGGACTTCCTGGAGGCATCTCACTGGCCACGGCTGGAAACAGGATGCTGTCATAGATGGACCTTGGATCCGATCCCGCAGAGCTGTTCTTATGTTCTTAAAAATAAACAAACTCCTAGAGAGTCACTCCTAATTACTCCTTTCAAGTCATTCATAGCCTCTGGCTTAAACTAACACACGTTTATGTGTGTTGATGATGAGCTCATTTTATATCGCTTGTTTATTTCTCATCTACCCAAAGCAAGCCAGCCTAAATAAACAGAAGGGATCGCCCTCCCAAGGTTGCTGGGATATTGGAAACTTTTTTTTTTTTTAAACAAACTCTAGATTTGGCCCAGGATCCAAAAGAACTACATAATCTGAGAGAGCCTTGGGTTTGTGCTTCTTGAATAGTGGTCCCTTTCATTGTTCAAGGCAAAAAGGGGGTGAGTTTGAATAGCAGTCTGTCTAATGGCTCCTGGGGACTCCACTGTTTAAAGAGGAAAGCAGAAATGCCTCACAGATCCATGGAAGCACTTGGGAACATGAGATTCTGCAGTTACCCGCCATTCTCTGTTTCCTCACACCAGTGTGTACACATTTTTCATTGTTATTTGTGTGCCACTAAATCAGCATTATACATTAAACTAGGGCAGGGGTGCCCAACTTTTTTGAGCTTGCGGGCACTGTTGGAATTCTGACACAGGGCGGTGGGCACCATCACAACATGGCCCCTGAAGGGGAGGAGCCACACTCAGAGGAAGCCCAAGCAGAGGAGTAATTTTTTAAAGAAATATGCTGGGGGAAAGGAGCATGAGAATAACGCCAGCGCTGTGGTGGCGGCTGCCACCGATGCAATATTACTTTAATGTTCACAGCACATCCGATCTCCACTGGCTAATCAGGAGCCCCGCTGCGTAGGACTCCCACCCACTTTCTGAGAACACTTGGCAGGTACCATGATGCCCAGGGCTACCACCTTGGGCGCCCCGGCACTTCAGGTTGCCAAACTCCAGGTAGTGACTGGAGATCCATGCTCCCTCTAAGCTGTGGAGTCCTGCGAGCAAGAATTCTACTTGGTGAGCTACTGGCATTAAAGTGGTGAGCGAGCGCTTTGGCTACTGCATAAATTAGTTTGCTCTGGAGCCATCCTTCCTGAGCTAAGGCGAAAACATGTGAGCCAGAGGCTAAAAAAACTGTGAGCAAGCTCACACGAACTCAGCTTAGAGGGAACACTGCTGGAGATCTCCTGGAATCACCACTGGTCTTCAGAGAATAGAGATCTGCTCCCTTGGAGAAAATGGCTATTTTTGAAGGGTGGACCGTATGGCACTCTACCATGCTGAGCTCCCTCCTCTTCTGAAACCCCACCCTCTCCAGGCTTCACTCCCCAAATCTCCAGGCATTCCCAAACCCACACCTGGCAACCCTACTTGCACTTGTGGTTCTCCAACTGAGGTTTAGGACCAAAAATGGACCATGAGCATCTCACAGGACAGCTATGAGGCCAGGAGAGAGGAGGAGGAGGAGGAGCAGGTTGAGCTGGGAGAAGGGATACAGCTGCAAATCTGGCTCTAGCTCTTCATCAACAGCCATTAAATGTAGCTTGTTGCTTGGCAGTGCTTCACATTTATAAATATTAAACATGCAAAATGAAATACTGACTTGTTCAGTGTTCAATGATGTGAAATTTCCTACATTTATGTCAGAGAGGGAGAAAGTAAGAAAGGGGAAATGTAGAAGCTTTTGGCCTGGTATTTCAAGGACAGCGAGGCAGCCTCAAGGAGGAGAGTATTCCAAAGGCAAGGTGCCACCACTGAAAAAGCCCCATCTCTGGTCACCCCCCACCTCACCTCTGTAGGCAGAGCCACAGTGAGAAAAGAAGAGAAGAAGGGAAGAGATTGGATTTATACCCCGCCCTTCACTACCCAAAGGAGTCTCAGAGCATTTTACAATCCCTTCCCCTTCCCCTTCTCCTTCCCCTCCCCACAACAGACACCCTGTGAGGTAGGTGGGGCTGAGAGAGCTCTGAGAGAACTGCCCTTGAGAGAACAGCTCTGAAAGAATTTATGACTAACCCAAGGCCACACCAGCAGCTTTTTTTGTAGAAAAAGCCCAGCAGGAACTCGTTAGCATAATAGGCCACACTCAGCAGCAGAAACTCATTAGCATATTAGGCCACACCACTGACCGCACATCTTATTAGCATATTAGGCCACACCCCCATGTTACCAGAAGAGTGGTCATCCAGCCACACTCACCTTTTGCTTCTTATTCTGTTTACCTTGTTTGTTGTCAAAACCCAGGGCTTTTTTTTGTAGCAGGAATTAATTTGCATGTTAGGCCACATACCCCTAACGTATCCAGTCCTAATGACTTTCTGCTGTTGGGTGTGGCCTATTATGCTAATGAGTTCCTGCTGGGTGTGGCCAACTCCGTTCCTGTGCGTTCCTGCCCCAAAATAGCCCTGGTCCTCAGTATAAAAGAAATGAAATAGGGAACGTTTGCTCATTTTCAATTGGTAGTTCCAAGTCCAGTAGTAGACCAACAAGATTTCTGGGCTGTAAGTTTCGAGAGTCAAACCTCCATTTGTCAGATACCTGACAGCTCTTCTATCACAGGCCCATGCGGCTACCCTCCCAGAATTACCATTCTGCATTGAAAAGTCTACCAAGTCTTCAGGATTATTGTTGAGCCCTCCTTGGACAAAGGGCCACCAAAGGGTTCATAACTAGAACCTCTGAGCACATTGTATTAAGCACAGAGAAGAATTTTTTCTTTGAGTGACAGGGAGCATAAATAAATACAAGAGGCCTCGACCTGGGAATGTTCTTTTCACTCCATAATTTTTTGCTGGCACAACGGACTTGTTCTCCCCCCTCCCCTAACATTGCAATGGCACCTTGAATCTGAATCTTCAGCTCAAAGCTGTAAAACTTATGAAAGTTTGGGGGTGGGTGGGTGGAAAGTGTTATAGAATCCCTGACAGCAGCTCAGTCTTACAAGCTTAATGGAAAGCGATGGCACCCCCAGTCTAGAGACGAATTGTTCCCGTCAAAGATGTCAGCTCTGTCCTTTTTTGGTTGATGGCATCTCATTCTGAGGCTGCTTTGTAACTCTTGACACTGGCTACAGGAAATAATATCTCCAGGCTGGCCCATCGATTTGGCAGGATGAGACATTTTGTCCCAGACGCTGTCCATGTGGCATAGCAATATGGCACAGTTTATCTGGAACCTGTCTGAGGAGTGATCTTTTGCGGCTTTTAAAAAGTTAATTAGCTGCCCCAGGTGGCTGCTGTGAAGATCAGAGAAGGGTTCTTGGGGTGGAAGAGAGTGTTTAACCTTCTCCTCTCCTGCCTGTTCCGTGATTAATAGTCCCTCCAAAACTGCAGTTAGCTCAGCGGATGGGAAAATGGAAGTTCAAGAACTTCTGTGAGGGAAATGCTATGCAGAATTCCTCCAGACTAAGCCAACTGAAATCAATGGGCTCGGGCAGGAAAATAACTCTGTATAGGATTGCACTGTATCTGTGTTTCCACACATGGTGTAGTGGGTGGAGCGTAGGATTGTCAATCAATCATATTTTATCTCGCTCAGGCAACGTACATAGTTCTCCCATTCTCTAGCTTAGCTTTGCAACAGCCCTAGAGACCTTGATTAGGGCTGAGAACCTTGTGTCAAAGGTGCTTTCACACACACTTAATGATGCACTTTCAATCCACTTTGCAACTGGATTCTACTGTGTGAAATGGCACAATCCACTTGCAAATGGTTGCCGAAGTGGATTGAAACTGCATTATTTAGTATGTGTGAGGGTGCGTTCAGATGGGCAGCTAATCCTGCCATTGTCCCGGCTGTAATTTGATCTAGATCTTTTTTATCCAGCGTTACATGGCCAGACAGCTCCCCTGTGAATGGCTTTACCATGCGTGACTCTGTGGTGGATTGTTTAAACGGCATCCACCATAAGGAGCTGTGCGGTCAGCTATTTTTTTTAAAAAAATCTGTTTGCGCATGCACATATGTGCCTCATTGTCTACTTGTTTTTCTGTGCATGTGTGGACTTAAATGGTAAAAGCACCGCCAGCGGTACCTTCCTCTAGGTACCATTTCATTTAATAAAGTTGATAAAGTTCATGGGACCATCAGAAACTTAAAATTGTCCTGATCGTTTGAGTGGAGCTCTGCGGACGTCGCATGTTTAAGCGATTATGCGCTCATTGCTAAGACTTTTTTAAAATGGCGGCCATTTGGGATGGTCCGGAGACCATCCCTATTGGCTGATTGTGCACTCGTGGAACGACCTGATGGGGGAAAGTCTGCCATTGGCCCACTGGCCAACTTAGGACCGGACTTTCACCACTATCTTTTAAGTATGGCTCCCCGACGGGGATCGACGGGCTGATCACAGAAGCAGCACGATTCCCAGATGTTGCAGTCTGGATGTACCCTTTAAATCCACCAGGCACTCGTGCCTGGCGCAGCTCAAAAGAGCCGTATGAACGCGACCTTAAAGGGTCTGTGCATCCCACTCTTCCATTGGTGATCTCTGTTGAGAGTATCTGTTGGTACAGATTTGACTGTTACATGAGGTGGGAATCTCAGACCTAATTCATGTACTGTTTTAGTGTATGAATTGGCCTTTAACAGGGTGGTTGTGTGAATACAATGGATGAAGGGAGTATCCCATGTGTCATCAACAGCTCCTTGGAGGAAGGATGGTAAATGGATTGCAACATTTGAGTGCCAAAGTCTGAACAGCCCAGGAATGTAGGGGCATTCTTAGTGGCTATTCCTGCATCATTTTTTTAGATACAGCCATTTTCTGATGTTTTATACAAAGAAGGGTTGGTGAAGTACATCCTTTGCTTGGTATGGTTGACTCCTGTTGCTTGTGAGCCTCTCTGCATCAAAGGTAAGAGTGAGAAGTAGAGTGGTAGTTATGTGGACTTGGTTGTGTCCCATTAAACTAAGAACTATATTTACTGAGGTTGGTTCCCAAAGATATCAGTGATAAAAGTATCAGATGGTGTTTTCCACAGGTCCTCTCTTCTTCCTCAGTGAAGGAGAGGGGGTAGGAATCCAGCCTGGTGTTGTTTTATGTCTCTCATAGTGTAAGATCAACAAATGTAGACAAGATGGATGAACACACAATAGGGTTGCCAGCCTCCAGGTGGGGCCTAGGGATCTCCACGTTTACAACTGATCTCCAGCTAGGGTTGCCAAGTCTCTTCACCTTACCAGCGGGGGGGGGGGGGGGGAGTTCTTCGCTGGCCAGGCAACGTCACCGGAAGTGACGTCAGCATGTCGGGGGCGTTACCAGGGTGACGCTCTGGCAATCGCCCCAAAACTCTATGGTATCATAGAGTTTTGGGGCGATTGCCAGAGTGTCGCCCTGGCAACGCCCCTGGCGTGAAGGCGTTGCTTCCGTTGACGTCGCCTGGCGCGGGGGAAGTCGTCCAGGCTGGACGACTTCGGGGGTGGGGTTTCCCCCGCCGGCCGAATGCTGGCCGGCGGATCGGGAACCCCTGTAGCGGGGGATCCCCCGCCCCCCGGGCTGACTTGGCAGCCTTATCTCCAGCTGACAGAGACCATATGAGAAAATGGCTGCTTTGAAGGGTGGACTCTATGGCGTGGTACCATCCTGAGGCCCTACCCCTCCCCAACCCCCACCCTCTCCTGGATCCATCCCCAAAGTCTCCAGGTATTTTCCAACCCAGACTGGGCAATCCTAACACACAAGCTGTCTAGCCTAAGGCCTGTCCCCGTGATCTTTGTAGATGGAGAGTCTATACCATGGGTGGCCAAACTGTGGCTTGGGAGCCACATGTGGCTCTTTCACAAATATTGTGCAGCTCCCAGCAGGGCAGCTGGGGAAGCTAAATATCATTAGCAAACAAATATCATTGGACAAATAAATATCATTATCAATATCTGCTTTTACCGCTTTTTAAATTATTTTTGGCAGTCTCATTTAATGTTAATAAAAGGCAAATTTGAATACTTCCCAGTAAAAACATGTAATATTTGTTCATGTCTTGCGGCTCTCAAACATCTGACATTCATTCTATGTGGCTCTTACGTGAAGCAAGTTTGGCCACCCCTGGTCTATACCATCTCTCAGTGATAGAAACGGATCAAGCCATCTTTGAAAAAGGAGATTTTTATAACCAGTCTTTTCTAATTTGAGTAGGTTCTGGCTATACTGTTATGGAACTGTGAGCATAAGCCATGCTACCAAATCTGCCTGATTTGTTTTTATAACTGAGGCCCTTTCCCCCAGTCCCCCCATGGAGACATTGTTCATTATTTTATAGGTTTCACACAGTTAATGTGCTTTTCCGTCCCTCCGAAAAGGAGAGAGATTTCGCCGCCTTCAAAAGATGGCTCCTTTTACCCCATAATGTCCGGTGCCTCATACTGCTTCCCCAAACAAGCTGACAGGGAGCACTGTGTGGGAAGAGATAATAATCCCATATTTGAAAGTATACATCTGTCTTTCATTTTTGTATCCTCTGGCTGCCAAGAGAGTCTTGACCTGTAATAACAGGGCAGCTGCTGACTATCCCTGCTGTTGTACTGTGGGACGAAGGGCAGAAGAGATGGCTGCGGACCGTTATATGGTTCCTGGGGGCCAGTTCCCATCTCCCTCGCTCATTGAGTACAGCATCCACTTGTGTGTGTGAATCGGTTGCCAGGAATCTCCAGCACCGCAGATTGTCAGTTAACTGCCATGAATTCTTTTCAATAACTGTATGACTGCTACAAGGTGTATTTACATGATTTCTGAAAAGGTTATTGGCTTTCATGTGTTTTATCCTCATGATTGGTGACAGATCCCGCCCGGGAGTTCTCAACGGAGCCATGACTCTCTCCTCTGGAATGTGTGCTCTACTCCGCTTGCTTGCTTGCTTGCTTGCTTGGCTTGTGCATGCCCGGCTAAGTTACTTGCTTCTCCCCTGTTATCTCTTTTGCCCTGTCCTTGAACAGGAGTGCCAGCAGTTATGTGTGAGCCAAACTCACCGGTATTTTGTATTCTTCTTATCCATGTCTTGGGAACTAAACTTTAGAGATGTTCAACATCATTATTCTCTGGGAACTCCTTTTCCCACATTTTCTATGGGAACTTCTGGCCAGTATATTTGAGCGCCTAAAATCCTGCCTAGTGATTGGTGGAATATCCTTAAACCAAATTTCATATCCAGTATATCAATACCTGTAATCCCTAACCCCAGTATTACTAACAGTGGAAGTGTTCTTCTCTACAAATAAAGGACTTACTGCTTAAAGAGACCTGTTGTGGACTATATCTTTTGGGACATTCTCACACAGATACAACTTCCATATCACGTCAGGAAAAATCACCTCAGGTATCTGGAAGACCCAAGGATCTTTGAATCCCCACTCGTGCCGTGGGGATTCAAAGACTGGGCGACCTTGGGCCAGTCGCAACCTCTAAGCCCAACCTGCCTCACAGGGTTGTTTTGAGGGTGAACTGGAGGAGAGGGGAATGATGTCAGCTGCTTGGGGAGGGGAGGGACTTCAATGGGGTATAACGCCATACAGTCCACCTTCCAAAGCAGCCATGTTTTCCAGGGGGAACTGAACTTTGTCACCTGGAGGTCAGGTGTAATCCCAGGAGAGCTCTGGGTACCACCTTGGGGGTGGCAACCCTGTGATGCTAAGGAAAGAGCCAGTGCAGTGGATAAGTGCATATGAAGCAAAGGGAGGAACTTCTCCAGCAACCCATCCTGCATTTCTTTCCTTTCCTTTTCTTTTTCCATTTGAAAGAATCCTGGCTGGCCCGTGGCTGACATGCAAATTGGTAATTTAATTTATACCGCAATGATAACATGTTGCAGAGCCAGTAACTTTTTATAACTCTCGTAAAGCTCCTTACTCCTGTGGCAAACATTCCTATGGCATGGGCAGTAAAATGATCATTTTCAGATGGTAGTGTGGATTTTGTGTTCACCCCCTTCCAGCCCACCCCCCCCTTTCGTTCTTCCCTCTCTCTGTTTCCTTCCCTCCCCTTGTCAAATATAGATCAAGGTGACCGGATTTTCTAGCCACCGAGTTAGAGAAATATTGAGATGTCTGACTTATAAAAACCTTTTAAATGTCCCAGATGTCCGCTTTACTCAGCAGTGAAGAGCAGGCTTGTTTTAAGACAGTCTTCACTTTAAGGTAGGATGAGATATTTGTACTGGAATTCCAAGCAAGGAACATACAAAACATGCGTGTCCCCAACTTAGGGGCATAGAGTGGATCTTTGCCACTAGATCTTGGTGCTGGTCTTTGACATGTTTCAAGATGTGCATCCCATTTAACAAGAGATGCATGCATCCCTCCATTTTTCTAAAAACATGTGGTTATTCCTCCAGAATACCCTTATTTCTATGGCCAGTACATTGGATGGTTTTACACATTTAATGACTCCTGTGATTAAACACCCATGTGTACTAGACATACCTTGCCTATGGCACAAATCTTTTATCTTCAGTAATATATATATATACTAGGGATAAGGCCCGTTGTGGAAATAAATACAACGGGCTCTAGAAAGAGGCTCTGTGAGAGTGCCAAGGACTTGGGTATTTAGTGTTAATTTGCTGTGGCAACCTCAGCAGGGTATAAGTACACAGAGTCCACCATTTTCTCCGGGGGAACTGATCAATGCTATCTGGAGAACAGTTGTAATTCTAAGTGATCTCCAGCCCTCACCTGGAGATTGGCAACAGTGGTTCCCTAAAGGGAATGGCTGGTTTGGAGGGCAGAATCTATGGCATTGTACCGGTCTGAGGCCCCACCCCTCCTCAAACCTCACCCTCGCCAGGCTCTACCCCTCAAATCTCCAGGAATTCCTCACCTGGAGTTGGCAACCCTATCTCCTTTCTAGCCAAGCATCGACCTACCTTTATTTTCCCCCTCACTGTTCAGCTTTCCATCTCCCCCCCACCTGCAGCCGCTACCGTGCTCTGAAGCCCTGACTGCCACGTCACATTGGCTGTCATTGGGGGGGGGGGGGGATCTCAGCATGGTATAAGGACACAATGAGTTTTCTCCCAAAGGCCAAAACAGGAGCGGAAAGGGCCCTTTACTGACCGAAACCAAGCTTGGCTGACCAGCAGCAGGCACCCAGGGGAAAGTAGGGTTCCCAGCTCTGAGTAGGGAAATACCTGGAGATTTGGGGGGGGTGTGGATCCGGTGGAGGGCAGCATTGCCGGGTGTCTGTGGAAGGACTCAGCAGGAATTTCCCAACCTGGAGCTGGCAACAACTATATATTAGTTGTTGTCATTGTTGTTCAGTTGCACAGTTGAATCCGACTCTTCGTGACCCCATGGACCACATCACGCCAGGCCCTCCTGTCTTCTGTCATGCGCCGGAGTTTGCTCAACTTCATGTTCATTGCATTGATAACACTGTCTAACCATCTCATCCTTTGCCATCCCCTTCTTCTTTTACCTTCAATCTTTCCCAGCATCAGGGACTTCTCCAGTGAATGCTCCCTTCTCATTTGGTGGCCTAAGTATTTGAGCTTCAGCTTCAGTATCTGGCTTCCCAGGGAACAGTCAGGGTTGATTTCTTTTAGGATGGACTGATTTGATCTCCTTGCAGTCCATGATGGGACTCTCAGGAGTCTTCTCCAGCACCATAATTCAAAAGCATCTATTCTTTGGTGCACGGCCTTCTTTATGGTCCAACTCTTGCGGCCATACATTACTACTGGCAATACCATTGCTTTGACCATACAGACTTCTGTTGGCAGGGTGATGCCTCTATTTTTTTATTATGCTGTCTAGGTTTGCCATCGCTTTCCTCCCAAGGTGCAAGCATCTTTTAATTTCATGGCTGCAGTCACCGTCTGCAGTGATCTTGGATCCCAGGAATGTGAAATCTGTCGCTGCTTCCATGACTTCCCCTTCTATTTGCCAAGGATTGATGGGGCCATGATCTTAGTTTTTTCGACGTTGAGTTCCAAGCCAACTTTTGCGCTGTCCTCTTTCACTCTGAGCAAGAGGCTCTTTGGGTCCTCTTCACTTTCTGCCATTAGAGTGGTATCGTCTGCATATCTGAGGCTGTTGATGTTTTTTCCAGCAATCTTAATTCTGGCTTGTGAATCATCCAGGCCAGCATTTTGCATGATGTACTCTGCATATAACAATTGTAGAAAATTGATATCACAATTGTAGGAAAAAAATGAGAAATAGAGTTTGGATCATTGATAGTGCAATCCGGAAAGACAGTAGAATTAAAAAAGAAAGGAGAAGATCATAAAATACCAAGACCTACAAACAGAGTTAGAGTGCCTGGGAGAAGAAGGTGACCATCATGCCAGTTGTCATTGGAGCCCTTGAAGCAGTGCATGGAAGTCCCAAGAAACACCTGGACATTCTGGGCACAGAGCAAATAACAACAGCTCAGCTCCAGAAGACAGTGTTGAGTTGGAACACCAACAATCCCATGAAGATACATTTGCAATTCCCTAGAACTTGGCTAGAACTTGAATCGCAGAACACCATCTATCAGTTAAATATCTGACTGTGACAATTTTTTAATAATAATAATAATAATAATAATATAAACAATAAGTTATAAGTATTTGGCTTGTGCCAATAGCATCACCTTAGTCGTTATGAACTGTAAAACAAAGACTGGAAATAACCACAAGAAAATGCTCAAGTAAATGAAAGCTGAGAATCTCCAGATAGATTTTGCACCTGATGCCGGGAATCTGCACTTTCTGTACTTTGTACAATATGACTGTGTAGTACAGAGAGCCCTGTGGAACCAGCTCTTAGAATCCTGTTTTTGCTCTGCCTTTTGAAGAAAAGAGTTTCGTTTACACTTTGGAATCCTCTCCCTGGCTTCCTCCTCCGCAGCCCGTAAAAAGTATTTTTCAGGGTGCAATCTGTCACTCCGTGCCAGCTACAGCTATGAAAATCCATGGCTTGCTTCAGCAGAATTTCAGCAATGTACTGCAGTTAGGCTGGTAAGTGATAGGCCGAGCTGGGCGTGGGACCAAATTTTCTCCTCCAGAAGTTATCACCGGGGGCGAAGGAATGTGCAGACTCCAAAGTTGCCCCAGTTTAACTTACCTTAGCTCAGAAAGAGGGTGGCCGTATGAAAATTTCTGTTCTAAAAATAGGGTACCGTTGAAACAGTGTGTGTGCAAATTCAGTTTAACTCAGCACTTGTTCTCACTGGAGTCTTATTTGTTCAACTGGGTTTTTTTTTTAAGCCTAGGCAGGGCAGGATGTCGTGATATCTCTGGGGTATTTTCCTCAGTTGGAAGCAGGCCATTCCAGAAGCAGGACAAGATCTGATATGTGAATGCTCTACCTGGCATGGTTGGTATCATTTGAATTATGTTTACCCAATGCATTTGCCCAGCCTGCCTGTACAGTTGAGCTGGAGATAGATCGAGATGAGTAGCCTTGTTAGTCTGTCTGTAGCAGCAGAAAAGAGCAAGCGTCCAGTAGTGCCTTGAAGATGTAACAAAATTTGCGGCAGGGCAGGAGCTTTCATGCGCGACTGCTCACTTCTTCAGATACAGCTGTACTTGAAGAAGTGAGCAGTGACTCACGAAAGCTCATCCCCTGCCACAAAAGTTGAGCCGGAGTACGTTTTCATAGAAACTTGGAAACTGTTCCCCTGTGACTTCTTGCCACACCACCATCCTCTAGAGTAGGGCTGATTGCGTGGCTCCCAGCGATTTTATAACATTCTAATCTAGACATAGCAATAATTGTGTACATAGGTCCCTTTTGCATGGAAAAGAAAACTGTTTTCAACAGCACTGAGAAAGATACAAAAGTAGATGAGAGTAGTGAGATCCTTTAATGTGAATCTTTCTTTTTGGCTTGGTGTAGCAAGGTGCAGTCATTCTTAAATTCCCGTACTGATATCTGGTAGACTTGTATGGCCCCCTGAGTTAGGGCTGCCAGGTCTCTTACTTCTTTGCAGCAGGGGGAGAAGCTCCCATTCTGGGACTGTTTGCGTGCGCACATGGTGTGTGCGCGCCACCATGATGTCACCTGGATGTCATTGCACTAGGCATACAACAAATCTTAGTTGTACAGCAGAAGCGCTCAGATCAAAGACAGGAATCCAGATGCAATCCTGTTTCATTTCCCACTTCTTCAAGATTAGATAATGACCACCCTGCATAGAGATCTTCAGTTGAAAAGCTTCATAAACAAATAAATAATAAATTCCGGAATCCTCCAGGTTCCTGTAACCTTGCACAATCAAAATGAAGGTTTTCAACAGGAATGTTTTCCAGTTTCCATCACATGCGATTTGAAACCCAAACTTTTGAGGGTATACATTTTTGTTTACTGAAGCTTGGAAAATAGCATATTGCTATATTCACACAAAATGGTGGCCCTGTACATTGGAAGGATCACGGGCATTGATAAGTATTTGAGTCGGGAGACCATGGAATAGTGAAACAGCTAGATCTTTATTGCTGGTCCGGATGAAGCATGCAACCCAGGGCTCGAAGCCCTCCTTTTATACTGGTCAGGGCCCTTCTATTGTGCCCTTCTATTTTATGAGGCACGACCAAATGGGACTATACTAGGATTGCCATCTCTGGATTGGGAAATACCTGGAGATTTTGGGGGTGGAGCCTGGGCAGGGAGGGGTTTGAGGAGGGCCAGAACCTCAGTGGAGTATAATGCCATTGTGTTCACCTTCTAAAGCAGCCATTTTCTCCAGGGCAACTGATCTCTGTTGTTTGGAGGTCCGTTCTAATTTTCAGGCTCCACCAGGAGGTTGGCAGACCTAGACTATACCCTACAAATGATCATGGCATATACCTCTTGTTAAAATACTGCATCTTTACCTCATTCTCTGAAGAGATGAAACCTGCCAAAATGTAATGTTTTAAACACGGTGCATCTGTACTTGAAGAGTGTGTGGCAATGCAGGGGAATGCATTCTACTTATTTTTATTCATTTATTTAACAAAAGGATTGAACATAAAATAGAACAGGCTGAAACGTCTTGCAGGCCAGTACTTTCCTCCCTTGCTCCTTTGTCTAGATAATTAAAATTTAATTACCCATTTTAACAAAGGGGGTTTCAGCTATCTCAGGGCAAACAAAGGGAGACTCTGAAAAGGCACTTAAAATTTTAGATGTCCAACTGGTTTGCATGTGGCAGGAAATTTCTGAGATGATGGGTCCAGTGAGGCCCTTTGACAAGGCTCCCAATTTGTGTGTTTATCTTGCTTTTCGAAGAACAATGAGGCATCGAGAGACTTAGAAGCGAAAAGCTGGAAGCAAAGAGCAAAGATGCAGCTCGGGTTACGGACTTGGACGGTTTTGTCATAAATACAAAGCTTACTTTTTGGACTTGTGAGGCGCATGAAACTTGTTCAGACTTGTACTAAAATTGTCTTCCAGAGACTTCTTTGCTTTGGTTTTTGCTTGCATGAACAAGTTGGTTGTTCCCATCTGAAAGGAAACTAGAGGGATAGGGTCCTCATGCCAGTCAATATAGACCTGGGCACCAGGCAGTCTTCAGAAGTGTGTGGGAAGGAGAGTCCTCTGCCACCTTTTGAACAGCCCTCTTAGTTACTGTTTTCAGAATGCTTTTGGAAGGGAAAAGATCTGGCTTTCCTGCTTAGGGTTGCCAGTGGGTCCACCAGAGGCGCCAGGATACTAGAAGCTCTCCCACTGTTGCCTCCCCCAAGCACCAAGAATATAGTACATCAGTTGCCCCAGACTGAGAGATCCTATCTATACCTTGCGTCTAATAGCCACAATTTGGAGGCGGGGCCTGGGGAGGACAGGGACCATAGTGAGGTACAATGCCATAGAATCCATCCTCCAAAGCATCAATTTTTCTACTGGGGAACAGATCTCTGTCATCTGGAGATGAGCTGTAATTCCGGGGGGTTGCCAGATCCCACCAGGAGGCTGGCATCTGTATTCCTCATTCCATTCAGGGGTGGCAGTTAGGGTAGGGTTGCCAACTCTGGGTTGGGAAGTATCTGGAGATTATGGAGTTGGAGCCTTGGGAGGGTGGGGTTTAGGGAGGGGATGGGACCTCAGCAGGGTATAATGCCATAGGGTCCACCCTCTAAAGCAGCCAATTTCTCCAGCGGAATTGATCTCGGTCATCTGGAGATCAATTGCAATAGTGGGAGATCTCCAGGTGCCACCTAAGAGGGTAGCATCTCTAAGTCAGAGGGCTGTTGTGCAAAACTTGTTCCGGACCCCCCTCCAATAATTTGAGCATTGGGACCAGGATTAGAATTTGAGTATGGAAGTTTGGGTTTTAGTTAAGATGTGCCATTTCAGAGCAAAATGGCAGAGATTTGTGTGTGTAAATTACTTGTGTATATTTACTTCATTTATGCCCTGCTTTCCTCCCCAGTGGGAGACCATTTTTTTTAACAGTCCAACAGCTTTATTGAGAAAAGAGGTTACATTGTAGGGAGAAAGAGAGTTCAGAGGGTAAGACACAGTAACCTACAAAATATATCACTTTTTCAGGGCCTAATCTGTTCTGTTACAGACATTTTCCAAATACTTATGTAATTGATTTAGAGTTGTCTCGAAACTGTTTAACCGTAAAAGTATAATTTAAATTTACAAAAGGATAGTAGTACACCCTCAAACTTTTCTTTGTCAATTTTGTTTAAAAATGGGCGCCACTTCTCCAAAGGGTTATACAGCTCTTTTATAACTAAGGTCTTGTCAAAGCATAGCATACATTTTTTCCTCCATGAAGCAGTCCCAAACCTTGTTCCACCAGTGTTGAATTGTTGGTGGTTTCTCACACTTCCATTGTTTAGCTATCACCGCCTTAGCTGTTGCAATCAAAACAGTTACTAGGTCTTGGGCATGGGAGGTGGGGGTGGGCCCTTGATGGGCCGGTAATTGAGAAGAATTGAGGACGGGACGAATGGGATGTGATGACCTGTGAGTCCTTTAATTTGTGCTAGCACTTCCTTCCAAAACGTAGTAATGATATTGCATGACCAACAAGTATGGAAGTAGTTAGCTGTGAGCCCACATCCTTTCCAGCAGGTGGGTTTAACCTGCGGGGTTATGTATGAGAGCGTTTGAGGAGTTGTGTAGCACCTCAGCATTACTTTCTGTTGGATCTGTTGAATGGATAAAGATTTCGTTGTTTTAGTAGTTGTGGACCATATAGATTGCCACTGTTCCACGGTGAGTTGAAGCTGGAGATCAGAGTGCCAGGCTGATTGGTAAAAAAGGTTTTTTGTGGGCTAGAGTCACAGCACCCTTGCCCTCTCCACTGATAATCACAACAACTCTGTGGAGTTAGGTTTGGTCGAGAGCATGTGACTGGCCCAGGGGATTAGACAGATTGATGGAGGATAATAAGTCTATCAGTGGCTAGTAGCCATGGGACTGAGGGGAACATCCACATTCAGAGGCACTAAACCTCTCAATCCCAAACCCTGGAGACAACATCAAGGGCCTCTATGCCCTGTTGTTGGCCCTCCAGAGGAACTGGTTGGCCACTGTGTGAGACAGGACACTGGACTAGATGGACCTCCGGTCTGATCCAGCAGGGCTCTTCTCATGTTCTTATGAAGGCCTCGGCCTCTCTGCCCTGTTGTTGGCTCTCCAGAGGAACTGGTTGGCCACTGTGTGAGACAGGACACTGGACTAGATGGACCACTGGTGTGATCCAGCAGGGCTCTTCTGATGTTCTTATGTCACCCAGCCCCATTCAAAGACCTCTTGTGGGTGGGAAAACACAGGGAAACAATAAAAAGAAACACACACCCCAATGTTTATACACCTCTTACTAACCAGATATGGTGGTGTTCCTAAGGAAAAGCATCATGCTCAGAATACATGGAATGGAACAGGTGCAAGGGCTTCCAGCCCTTGACCGAAGAGTGCCTTTGATTCAGAAGGGCGAAGAGACCTGATGCAATGGCCCAAGTCGTTTGCAGTAATGTCTGGAATGTCTGACAGCCTCCTATCTGACATGGCCTGTGATCACGGAGCAACCAAATAACTCCTTCTGGTGGGGACACATATTGTTGTGAACACCCACACAAACCGGAGATTCGTAGGGCAGCTGAAACTGATCAGTGTCAAAGACAGGGGCAGCTTCAGTATCATTTTCAGTATCAACAGTCAGCGCCTGGCAGGTCTTGTTAAGGTGAAATTACTTTTTGCCTCCTGCCTGGCCTTACACTTCCTCCCCTGTCTGGATGCTCTCCCCAATGGTATGCTGCTTCGCATATCCCCTAGCCTCTTTGGGGGGGGGGGGAGAGGAACAATCACATACCTTGCCCCCCCCCCCCAATCCAGGGCTGTCCCCCCGAAGGCTGAAGTGTGCTAGGTAAAGGTAAAGGTTTCCCTTGCTCGAAAGCCAGTCGAATTCAGCTCTGGGGGGCAGTGCTCAGCTCCGTTTCCAAGACGAAGAGCCAGCATTGTCTGAAGTCTTCTCCGTGGTCACGTGGCCGGCATGACTCGATGCTGAGGTGCACAGAACACTGTTGCCTTCCCACTGAAGTGGTACCTATTTATGTACTTCCAATTTCTTGCTTTCAAACTGCTAGGTTGGTAGGAGCCGGGGCCAGAGACAGACGCTCACTCCGTCACGCGGCACTCGGGTCTCGAACTGTCAAGCCACCAACCTTCCAGTCTGCAGCTCAGCATCTTAACCTCTGAGGCACCGCTGCCAGTGTGCTAGTGAACCCTTTTAGGCAGGGAAGATACTCTTTGTGTCCAGGATTGAGCCTACACTGTTTGCAAAATGCCAGGCCAAATGCAGCACACCGGCCATATATTGCAGGTACCCAGTAGACTGATCTCCCTGTTTTTCAAGCCTCAGGGAGGGAGGAAAAATAAGGAAGATTTTCAGCCCCCTCATAGTCTACAGTGCATGGCTGAAGGGGGTGCATTGGTCATGGCAGATTATGAAGCATGTTGAGGTTTCGGAGAAAAAATCATAGTCTAACCTGTCCTAGTAGCAGTCACATGTGGGGCTGCCAGGTGAGGACTGGGTATCAGTTCTAACAGACAGGGGTCATTTCGAGCAGGAGCTCTGGGGAGTGCAGCTCCGGGAGTTGGTGCCAGCCCCTCCCCACAGGGGAATGCCTGCTTGTGTCATGGCTGCAGCAAAACGACCCCGTCCCCTGGAAAGGTCCTTGTTCCCCCAACCAGCCTTCTGAAGGCTTCAGCCACCACTGAAGCTATCCTCTCAGAATAGTGGTATTTCTGAGGCTTGGATTAGTAGTGCTCTCTCTCTCTCTCTTATTTCTTTCTTGCCTTCCGGCATACTTCCGGTGATGTCCGGTGGTGTAGCATATGCAAATAAGTTATGCTAATGTTATGCTAATGAGCGCCTGCACCTCTTTTTCTACGAAATGACCCCTGCTAACAGAGATCAGTTTCCCCTGGAGAAAACGGTTGCGTTGGAGATTGGAGTCGATGGCTTTGTACCCCACTGCGGTCCCTCCCTTCCCCAAACTCTGCCCTCCCCAAAGCTCCACTCCTAAACCTCCAGGAATTTCCCAGACTGGAGCGGACGACCCTAGTTGCATGTCTTATAATGTTGCAATATCTTGGGGAGGGGTGGATGACTGCTTGGAGACCCTGCAAAAAAAATTTAATATTTTTCTCTTTTCCCCAGTTCCTTCCTTTCTCTGATCCCTAACATTCTGGACATCATACTTTCAGATTTAATGCTTTATTCATGAGTACTAAAAAACCTGCATTTCATAAAAGTTAGGGTAAGTGGTGTCCCAAGAAATGGTGCTGCAGAGGTGTACCTGAGGATCTGAGGTATCACTGAAAGCTGCTGTCGCTCACACTTTTGGTGGCCCTGGCAGTTCTAACGGGCAAGCTTAGAGGTACATGTGAGGAATTCCCATGGTGCTTGGTCGGCCCCCGCTCTTGGATTATGTCCTGGCAACCAATGACTGCAACGTGCAGTCTGAGAGATGTGCTACAGATCTGCAAGCAAAGCTGTGGATGACACCCTGCTGTCAGAGCGCTGTGTCCTCCGAAGCATTGCAAGTGGTTCTGCAGTGGAGCATTGTGCTCCGCATTCTGTCTGGTGCTGCTGGGCTAGAACTGGAAACTTCGTGGGTGAGGTTTCTTCAACAACCAGGCAAGGGTGCCAGCGGGTTTGCCAGCCTCCAGGTAGGGCCTGGAGGTCTGGAATCAGAACTGATCTCCAGACAACAGAGACCTGTCCCCTGGCAGAAAATGGCTGCTTTGTGGGGTAAACGCGATGGCATTGTACCCCACTGAGGTCCCACCCCTCCCCAAACCCCTCCTTCCCCTGGCTCTCCCCCCCTAATATCCAGGTGTTTCCCAGCCCAGAGGTGGCAATCATAGGTTCCAGCTGGAGGAAGAATTTCAGGCAGCTCCAACCGGGACACTTCCAGCCCAGCCCAGAATCCTCTTGGCCCTTGGGATCTTGTGATCCAGGAGAAGCAACCTCATGGACATAGCACTGCCTACTATAACAAATACACATGAAGCTTCCTTATCCTGATTCACAGCTGTGGTCTATCTAGCCCGGCAGGCTCAGTTCACAAAAATCTCTCTAAGCCCTGCTGCCTTTCATTCCTTTCCAACAGGAGATGCTTGGGCATTAGACCTTACACAAATGCAAACACTCTGCCGCTGGCCCTTCTCCCATTGTGTCTTAGCCTGGACATGTTGTTGCACAGGAGGTGATCTATTTGTTACTTTTTAAATATATACTACCGTTTCTCCAACAAGGTCAGGACATAATTCCGTTCTCTCCGTGTTGTCCTCACAGCCACCCTGCGAGGTAGTTCTAATCTGAGAGAGAATGACTGGCTCATCATCACCCGGTGACAGTGGAGATGTGAACTCAGTTCGCCCTCTTGTAGTCTGAGGGCAACACTGTGCTTGCTCTCCGCAGGTCCACGGATCTCTACCACCCGCCTGGCTTCCACTTGCCTGTTGACCCCAGGCTAGCCTGGTCTCATCAGATCTTGGAAGCTGAGCAGGATTGGCCCTGGTTAATACTTGGATGGGAGACCACCCAAGAAATCCAGGGTTGCTGCACAGAGGCAGGCAACGGGAAATCACCTCTGGACGTCTCTGGCCTTGGAAAGCCCAAAAGGGATTGCTTTGAGTCAGCTGTGACTTGAGGGCGCTTTCCACCCGCCTATCACACAACCCAGCCCTCGAACCTGAGGGTCTGCCATAATTTCTTCCTCTGAATTACTTTGCACCCGGAACCACCCTTCCCTCAATTCCTGCAAGTATTCCACCCTGACAAGCCGCTTAGAATGCTTCTGCAGTGAGGCTGCCCCCAATTCATTATTTTTTTTTTTTTGTAACAAAAGGTTTTACAAAAGTGCCATCAGTAAAAAGGACGGGGTAGTTGATAACCCCCCCCCCCCGGTTTCTATTGTTTAGAAACATTTACAGCAAAATGGCTTTCCTGAGACTGGCAGGGCATCTGTCATCTTTACTTTCCCTTCAGTCAAGAGACCCTAAATCGAAACAGCTGCGGAAAGATTTTTGCAAAACAACCCGGGTTGTTTTCCCTGTGGGCTAGAGCGAGGATAACCCATCTTTCTTCCTTTCCTCATGACTCCGGTATTCCCTAGATCCCCCCACCTCCTTTTAAGCAAACCTGGAGCTTAAGGTTTGATGAAGGTTTTTTTTTTGGGGGGGGGGCAGCCTAGGGAGGGGAAGGGATTGGAATGATTGCTGCATAAAGGGATCAGCCACTCAGTATAGGTCTCGCTTGCAGCGGAATTGAACACCGTCTGTTTCAGGCATTAAGAGAGCATGTTCCCAAGGCACTTCATTCATTTGTTTATAACACTGAGCACATCTGTGAAACGGCACTGGCCTCCAGATAGCATGATTTCATCAAGAGCTGCGGCCGAGTTCCAGCGGGGCACGGTTGTTTCTTGCTAGATGCCTGAGACCGCTTTCTCGTCTTCATTTGCAAAATTGATTTGTAAAGATCTTCTGAGAGGGGTGCTGTCACGCGTGCTTCAGTTCTTCAAAGTGCCTTTATGAAAACAGTTCTCATTATTAAATACCACAAGCCACTTTCAATTAAATCCACACATGCCTCTGAACAGGTGAGGCCCAGTGAGCTTCCCTAGAATGCTGAAGTGCCTCTTAGTTTATCAAAACTGGCTCTTGGCGCTTCATCTCTAAGCTCTAAGGCTGCGGTCAGATGTGCCTTTAGATCCGACTCAGCTGCGAATGCCTGATGGATCTAAAGGGTACTATTAAACTGCAACATCTGGGAAAGGTCCTGCAGCTGCTCCGCCACAGGAGTTAAAAGACACTGGGGAAAGTCCGGTCCTAATGCTTGCTGATGGGCTACGGACAGACTTTCCTCTGTCTGATTGCTCAAGCACGTTCTCATGCCGTCCGGATGGTCTGCTCATTCCATCCCAACTCTGTGCTATTTTTTTCCCTCGCTTAGCAGTATGCACATAACTGCATACTCCATGGGGAACCCTCAGTGCAGAAGTGTGATTCCTCATTTATGCACACGGGAAACAAAAGGCAAAATAAACCCCACTTGCCCGAACGTGCCGTCTGATTGGGCAGTGACGGGCTGAGCCTGCAGCTACAAAGGATGTGTGATCTTGCAACGCAGTGTCAATTTCCACTAAGGGAAATAGGCTCGCTTCCCCTCCACACCAAATGGCGCACGTGACCGCAGCCTAAAGTGACCAAGAAACAGAAGCCAGGGAGGAGCTATGCAGATAAAGGGACTGGTTTGGTTCTCAGTGGCTTCCACTGAGTTTTATGGGACAAAAATAACACTAGTCCAAACAAAACATGTAGTTTGCTAATCTGGTATGTGAGGCCAGGTAGACCCCAAAGTAAGTCATAGAAATAAAAGCCTTGAAGAATGGCACTAGCTGCCAAGGACAAATTAAGTAAAGTAAAATAAAATAATCAACACTTTATTTCCCTTTGGCAGTAAAGAACAGAACAATAGTAAAGATACCAAAGAGAAAATATAAGGAATGTTAAAAAAAATCTAGTTTTGTCAGTTTTGCCCAATATGCCCATTTTAACTTTCAGATCTGTGGAATGGCAGCCTGGTGCAAAGGACTTCCAAGGCTGCTTACCAGGGGAGGCAGCATAAGACACCACAGAACAACTGACATCATTAATGGTGAAGGATTTGAGGAGGCTGAGGAATATGCCAATGTAATGTAGTGGTCAGAGTGTCGGGGATCCAGGTTCGAACCCCCACTCTGCCATGCAAGTTTGCCAAATGACCTTGGGCTGATAACACTCTAAGCCCTACCATCACCTCTCTGTTTGCTAGATGAAAAAAATCTTAACTAATTCCCCTCCCTAAAAAGTTAGTTGCCAACAGTCTGTCACTCGCTAGTGTTACCAAGAGAAAGAATCCAGGGCGTGGGCTATGCAGATGAAGGGGTGGGGCTGTGCATAGTGGAGCAGGTTCCCCAAAAGCTTGATTTTTGGTGCTTTGGGCAAAAGATCTGGCGCACCCCTCAAACTCCAGTGACGTCCCCCAGTGCACCCCCTGCTTTCCCGCATTGTTCCCATTTGCTTCCATGAGGTAAAACAAAAACACTGCAGTTGGGGACCTTCAGTGCCTTCAGTTGTTTGACTTTGGGTGGTTTGGCCCTTATTTACAGTCATGATGGCGCGGCGTCCTCGTCCCCCCAACGGGCACCCAAACCTGTCGTAATGCAAGATCTCTCACTTGTTACAAGCGTACAGGAGAATATAAATCACTGGCCATATTGTATGAGAATTAATGGCTCCTTCTGCATAATTTATTATTTCCCCCCTCTGTTTGAGGTGGGAGCGTTTATACTGTTACAGATTCTAAACAGCCGCCCTCCCATCTTTGGGAATATTTTGGGCTCTTTGATTATGTTATGAGGAAATGCTAATCCAGGGGCGGCGGAACGGACATTGGAGTTTCCATGGAAAACATACGCTTGGATACTCCGCAGACCGGCGCACAATTTAGTTTGTGTTTCGTGAGCTTGTTCTCTCGCTAGCACCTGTTCTCCGCACTGTTTTTGATCATGTCATCTGTCTGTCGTTATGGTCTTTATCACTTGTGTTTGAGAAGTTTCTCATTTCCCTAACATTCTTAACACTGTCCTAGCCACTGCATTGTTATCCCTAATTTATAAATATTTAGGATTAAAAAAAAAAAAAGCTCTGCTGGCTCATTTTAACTAGCTCAGAGTTTTCCTGGGTCAAGACAGACTTGGAGGAAATCAGCTCCCCCCCACTTTAAAACATAGCTGTGTGGGGCCCTGATTTGGATTGAACAGAAGTGAATGAGCCAAATTGATGCAGGGTATGAGTGTGCGAGATTCAGATTGTGAAAGTGGCAGGGGGAAGGTAACCCCCTGTTATTAGAGCTCTGGAGGAACTGGCTGGCCACTGTGTGAGACAGGGTGCTGGGCTAGATGGACCACTGGTCTGATCCAGCAGGGCTCTTCTGATGTTCTTAGCCCCACCCCCTTCACACTAAGCCTTGATTGAGTGTATAATTTTCTCTGTAAGATCAAGCTCAGGGGAAACTGTATTTGCAGCAAAAGCCAGTTATGCTTGATGTTGATTGGCTAGAACCTGTGATATCTCTTTTCTCATTGCCTAGAACAGTTTTTAAAACACAAAAACCGATTGTACTCTTAAAAAATTGAATAAAACAAATATACATTTAATTGACTAAGGCTGAAGTCCTAAAGACACTTTCCTAGGTGTAAGCCCACTGAAAGATTGGGCTGGCCTGGATTATCCAGGTCAGGGCTTCTTGGAGTTTAGGTAAGACTTTTTAAAAAATCTTCTCCTGAAGCACGGCAGGGAGGTGCCAAAAAGATGTCTCATTCAGTGTTAGAATTGCTGGTAAGTGCTCTTGCTGAGTAGCAGCCCTAATGGCCAGGCTAGCTTGATCTTGCCAAAGCTTGGAAGCTAAGCTAGGTTGGTACTTGAACTGGAGACCACCAAGGAAGACTGGAGCTGCTATGCAGAGGAAGGCAAAGGCAAACTGCCTCTGCTCATCTCTCGCCTTGAACATCCCATGAAGTGGAACTTTGTGGGGTTGCTGTGTGTTGGTTGCTAGCCACTCAGTGGCACACTTTTTATATCAGCTGGATGCGTTGCCAAAGCATGGGAAACCCTCGGCAGGTTGTTCTTTCGTGGTACTTTTTTTGGGGGTATTTTTCATGTTTGTGTGTGTGTTTGGCTGTGGCCACACGGCCCTTTAATGCAGGAGGAACTGCTGTTTCCTCCCGCATTTAAAGGGACTGTCCACAACGGCCAGGACAAATCCCACGCTGAAGCGAGCTCAATGGCGGGTTCCTTGCACATTTTCCGACCCCGGGAAAATCAAGTGTTTTCCCGGTGGTCGCACGAGGAACCTGCAATTAAACCTATCTGGACAGCCCTCTCTCTCAATCATTGCGAGAGAGGGCTATCCAGATGGCCCCCCCCCCCGTTACCCCCCTTTTTGCACTTGAGCGCTTGGGTACTCAAGCGCCCAAGTGCCAAAGGGGGGGGGGAAGCCCCCCAAACTTACCAGGCGGCCGGCGGGGCTCAGGGAAGTATACCTCCCCCGGCCACCACCGCCAGCCACCGCCAGCCACCGCCAGGCGCCTCCTCCTCCACCAGCCGCCACTGCCTCCTCCTCCTCTGCACGCCTCTTCCGCCGCCACCCGCTGCCTGCCTCTGCTGCCGCCTGCCTCTTCTGCCGCCGCCTCCACCTCTGCTGCCAGCCACCGCCGACTCTGCCACCAGCCGCCACCGGTGTTGGGATGTGTATACATTCCAACCCGAAATTTAAAAAGGGCTCCCAGATTTAAAGGGCCGTGTGACCACAGCCTGTGTGTGTTTGTGTTTGTGAGTGTGCCTGGAAGTCATGGCAAACTCTGGTGACTGACTCCTACTGGGGGCCTGCAGGATATCCAGAGAGATGGCTGAATAGAGCCTCCCGCCTCTGGTATTCCAAGGAGGTCTCCCATCCAAGATCTTGCCAGGGTCGACCCTGCTTAACTTCTGAGATCTCGACGAGATGGGGCTCGCCTGGGCTATCCCGGTCAGGGCCTTTAGTGGTACCTTTGAGTGCTCTCTTGCTGTAGTCAAAGTGTTCTTAGGATAGAATGAGTTAGGTTCAAGTCCGGTAGCGCTTTAGAGACCAACAAAATTTGGGGAGTATGAGCACTCAAGAGTCAAAACTTCCATTTGTCGGATAGAAGGAATGTTTATTCTTTTAGAACTGCTGGAGGATCTGTGAATTTTGGAGCACGCTGGTTTGCAGAAACCCGGTGAGAAACCCTCCTCCGGGACCGGAATTGTTTGAAATGCAGGGCTAGGCTGTGATCTTCTGTGTAAGTCACTCTTGCCAGCGCTGAACACCCATCATTTTCAACTTGGGAGAGCTTTTTTTGGAAAGAAGGAAAAAAAGACCCGGGCTTCTTTTCTTTTTCATCCGTGCAGTTGCCATATTTAGACCTCATGAAAGCAGAACTCTTGTTTTTCATTTCAGTAGTTAGTTGATGACCTTGAAATAGTATAAGGAAAACACTTCAGCCTGCCAATTCCTTACAGTGAATGATAATAATAACCATCATGGAAGAATAATCTTGGGTGTGTAGCTTAATTGCTTGTTTGCACTGGGCACAAGCCAGGCAAAGGTAAACACTTCGAAGCCCTGCTGCTTCCATGGGAAAGGGAACTGGGTGAATAGCTGTCAGAGCTTCATCAACTGGACTTCAGCCTTTTGGGTTTGCAAATTATGGCACCTCATTGATGTAACTGAGTGCGCCTACAAAACCATGCAGTTTTCATGTTCCTGACAGAAACGTATGAGGCTCGAGAACAACCTGTCAGCATCCAGCAGCACCTTTAAGGTCTTGAAGGTGCCACTGGACTCTGTTCTGTTGCTTCAGACCAACATGGCTGCCTACCTGAAACCGTCAGCATGCTGGAAGGGCTGAGCATGTGGTCTCAGCCAATGCACCTGAGATGGTGAAGGCCCTAAGGAGACCCTGAAGGCCAGATAGCTTATGGAACTCCTTCTTGAGTAGGGTTGTGAACTCCGGGTTGGGAAATACCTTGAGATTTTTTGGGGGGGTGTGTGGAGCCTGAGGAGGGTGGGGTTTGGGGAGGGGAGAGACTTCAATGGGGTATAATGCCATGGAGACCACCTTCCAAAGCAGCCATTTTTTTCCTGGAGAACTGATCTCTGTCACCTGGAGATCAGTTGTAATCCCAGGAGATCTCCAGCCACCACCTGGAGGTGGGCAACAGTACTTTTGCGGGAGGTTTCCTGGAAATGTCCTTGTCACATTTTCATTCCAGAGGAACAGCTGTGTTACTCAGTTGCAGCAAAAATGGCCGAACTGGGATGCGTTCAAAGGTTTCACACTCATTCCCAGTGCATTCTTAGTGCTTTGGACCCCTCCTCTCCCCTCCCCTCCCTTCCCCTTCCCTTCCCTCCCCTCCCCTTCCCTTCCCTGCCCGACTTGAAGCCAAGAGCAAGGGGAAGGAAGGTGCTTGTGTGTGGGAACAGAAATACTCCATGCACCAGTATTTATCCTGAGTGTTGCATATGCTAATCATCAGTGATTTGCTTTGCAGCTTAAATTACATTTTACATTTGTCAGCGTCCCTCAGGAACAAAGAACGAGTCGGAAAACTTACTGCCAGTTAAAAGGTCTGTGTCAGTATAATCATATGTCAGATGGAGCACTTGGATGTCACTGCGCATAGAAGCAGAGCGGTGTTTTGGAGGTAGCCTCTTTAGCCTGGATTCCTGGAAGCATCAAAGGAATTGCTGTAGGATTTGAAGGGCATTTATGGGGACTAGTCAATTGCCACAGGTGAGGAAAGCAGGTGTAATCTTCAATCTGGTTTTCTGGCCAGTAAGGGGCAGAGCAGGGTGTTTCCCTGGCTGGATAAAAAAAAAAAAAACAAGAACACCAGTGTCTAAGGAGGAACAGGGAATACATGTAAAGCAGCCTTTAATTCAAATGTGCTGTCAAGTCACAACTGACTGGTGGCAGCCTCATGAATTTCCAGCTCACAAAGTTTTCAGGGCAAGAGATGGGCCGAGGGGGTTTGCCTTTGCCTTCCTCTGCAGAGCAGCCCCCATCTTCCTTGGTAGTCTCCTATCCAAGCACTGACCCTCCTTAGCTTCCAAACTCTGATGAGATCAGGCTAGTCTGGGAGTACTACAAAAGATGTCACAAGTTGAAGAGATAAAGTGGAATGCAAATAATGTAATAAATATGTAAATAAAGGCACTTGCACAAACCATTGGCTACTGGGAGTAGGTTTCCAGATCTTGGCAAAAAAAGCTCAGGGATTGCACAGCTTTCTTTCTTTCTTTCTTTCTTTCTTTCTTTCTTTCTTTCTTTCTTTCTTTCTTTCTTTCTTTCTTTCTTTCTTTCTCTCTCTCTCTCTCTCTCTCTCTCTCTCCTTCCTGCCCTCCCTCCCTCTCCTTCCTTCCTCCCTCCCTCCCTCCCTCTCCTTCCTTCCTTCCTTCCTTCCTTCCTTCCTTCCAGGGTTGCCAGGCCTGAGCTGGGAAATACCTGGAGACTTTGGGGATGGAGCCAGGAGAGGACGGGGTTTGGGGAGGGGCCTCAGCAGGGTCCAATTGCCATATAGAGTCCACCGTCCAAAGCAGCCATTTTCTTCAGGGGAGCTGATCTCTGTCAGCTGGGGATCAGTTGTAAAAGCAGGAGATCTCCAGGCCTCACCTGGAGGCTGGCAACCCTTCCTTCCTTCCTTCCTTCCTTCCTTCCTTCCTTCCTTCCTTCCTTCCTTCCTTCCTTCCTTCCTTCCTTCCTTTATGGTTTTAGAATTTTCTTGAGCTCCACCCACAGTTCTTGTAGAGTTTTAGGGCCAAGTTATGTGTGTCTCTGGAGTTCTATGTTCGGCTGAAGCTAAAAGCAGTCAGTAGGGCCCCGGATACAAATCATGACTGTGGCCTAACTTTACCTTTACAGTATATTCTTGGTTGGAAATGCTCCTGTACCTCCGGGCTGCTTTTAGCCCTGGTAGGGAAAAGAGACAAGTACAGTATGGATACGTGCCTTTCCCTTTGCAACATCTGGGGAAGAAATTTATGACTGGGGAAATGTCATGGTTGGGAAGAGATTTTTCCTCACCCCCCCCTTCCCCAGTACTACTGCCCTGACTCACACTGACCCATCCTCTCTGTCTGGTTGTTGCAGCCAAGTTACACATCTGGGAATTGAAATATTAATCTTGAGTGCCCTGTGAGTTTTGGCCCTTCACAATCACCCCCCCGGGGGGGGGGGGACGTGGGACGAGACATTTGCTTAGCTTTGTGCAAGCTGCAGTTGAGAGTCCCTTACTTCAGCTAAGCACATGTTCTGCCTATGAGCAGAATCTTGTTTTACGCTGGGAACCAAATTGAAAATGTTCAGGGAAATGCTGTTGGACTTGTAATGTATGCAAGCATCAGGAGGAAAGCAGATTTGTGTACCGAGCCAAGTAATTATGGATTTTGTCAGCATCACTACTTAGGATGTCAGAGGGAGCTTTGGTGATGTGTTCTTGCGGAATGATTCAACTACCATTCAGATGGGACAAGACCATTTCTTAAGCAATTTCCCTCCTCTCCCAACCCTTTCTATGGGATGATTTTCTCTGACTGCATCTGAACTGAATATTTTCAGCGACTAACGCATTGCCGATTAACATTTCAGTGGCATTCTGGGGGTCTTCTCTGTTACACATCCCATGCGTTTAAGCAGTAGAAGCCGCCTTCTGATAACCATTATACCAAAGTTCATCCCCGTAGGGTTTTATGGCATAATCTCATGTATCCTTTCAAATAATTTTCCAGTTATTGCAATTTCTGCTATCTTGCTGGCATCTGGCAATTTTGCCTTACGCTTTTTGTATTCATTTAAGAATGGAATACACTTTGTAGATGATGAGATTTTGCCTTTCCCCAGTTCAGACTCATCTTCCAGCTTCATTCAGCCACATTTGTTAGTGACATACTGGGTGATAGGCCGGGTAATCTATCAATACTGTGCTAGATATATCAGATATCCTTTTATTATTCCCTCCCCCCCATTGCAGTTTGTGATAAGAAAGCTCTGCCTTGGGTGATTTTGCTTCCATATTAATCAACACAAAAGGATCAAACCCATTTTTTAGCAGCGGCCTCTTTCTTGTCTTCCCATTTCCTCTGAAGCCTGATAAGTGGCAAATATATACAAGTGTGTTTGTAAGCACACAGTGAACATACAAAAGGAGAATGTGAGTAAATGAGGCTCTCTGGAATATGTCTTCTGGATTGAACGTTTGTCCCTGGTCTGACAAGGATAGAAACCAAGGGTAAAACAAGGATAAGAACCTATTCCTAAGGTGGCCAGTCTCCGGCTGCCAGTCCCTGGGAGCAAAATTGGGTTGGAGACTTCAGATATTGGCACTAGAGGCAACGTATTTAAATACATAAATATGGTGTTCTGAACGATACATCTACTGCATCACCAAAATGTAGACATTAGGATGATGAATGAGATTTTTCTCTATGATGGGGGTCGTTGGGTGTGGGGTGAAACACATGTCGGGAAATGCATTTACAGAGTTACACCATTCCAAGTCCATTGTCCCTAGAAGCTAAAAAGACTAAACTGAGGCTATCGTACTTGGTCACATTTTGAGAAGACAAGACTCCGTGGAAAGGACAATAATGCTGGGAAAAGTTGAAGGCAGCAGGAAAAGAGGAAGACCCCGCATGAAATGGATTGACTCAGTCAAGGAAGCCACAGCCCTAAGTATGCAAGACCTGAGCAAGGCTGTTAACAATGGGACGTTTTGGAGGACTTTGATTCATAGAATTGCCATACCTCGGAAGCGACTTGATGACACTTAACATACACACACGCGAGGCCATTGAAGCCAGTGGGTTTAGAAGGATGTAGCTGTGCTTAGGATGGCACTGTTAGATAGTGTGCTGAATGAAGGGGAGTTTGTTATGCTTTGAATACCCTCTCGAGGTTGGTACTGGGAGGTTAACAGTGGAGATGCCAACAGTTGATCTAGGAACCTTGACCATTCAGAGCAGATGTTAGGAACACAACCCATAGAGAAAGTGGAATAATATTCAAAGACCTGACCACTGGGGAATCCTCCATAGCTCTATCATTATGCATGAACACACATGAAGCTGCCTTCTCCTGAATCAGACCCTTGGTCCGTCAAAGTCAGTATTGTCTACTCAGACTGTAAGCGGCTCTCCAGGGTCTCAAGCAGAGGTCTTTCACATCACCTACCACCTGGTCCTTTTTCAAAAGGAGGGTTGCCAGGGATTGAACCTGGGATCTTCTGCATGCCAAGCAGGGGCTCTTCCACTGAGCCACAGCTCCTCCTCTGATATCATGGTATCATCTAAAATGCAGAGAAGGATACCTTATAAGCAATAAAAAGCTGGCAAAGTTTATGTAAAGAAGATCCCCCTGAATCCAACACAAGATGCTTTCTTGGACTTAAGTTATTGCAGTCCACTGTAATTCTAGATCGGAACGTCCTCTCGGATGCTGCAGAGCTCTGTACATTCTGTGCCAGAGACCACCGTGGGTTTAATAAAACAAACTGTTTGCTCAGGTCAGGTTGCAGTAACCTAGGTGGTGGATGAGAGCCATCTCTCTTTGGGCCAGGGCAGACAGCAAGAACAGAATTCTTTAAGAGATGACAAATCCCGGAGGGGAGTTTTTGTTTCTCAAAGGAAAAAAAAAAGAGAGAGGAAAACTCTTATGTTAAAGTGGGGTTGCCCTCTGTAGTAACCCTCACCTTTTAACGAAACGGCAATGTTTTTAGATCATGGGCAGGGCCAGGTGGTCTTTTGATTGGTCATTGGAGATCTGGTTGGCTGTACAGATTTTTTTAAAACGTTGCTGGCGCTGCCACCACACCACAGGGATCTTCACTGTGCCACTGAAGGTAAGCTGCAGCAGCCATTTTGTGGCTGGCTCCTCCTCCTGCAGCAGCCATTTTGTGCAACCATTTTGTGGCTGCGCCCATCACGCCGTATCAGAATTCCAAAGGTGCCCACAGTTTCAAAAAGGTTGGGGACCCCTTCTTTAGAGTCTCAGTCAGAGACAGGTGCATTTCCCTCCCTTAACATCTGTCATTTCTGGAATCGTTTCATTGGCTATGCCAGGAGTCGAACCGGGGACTTTTCTATGTCAATCACAGGTGCTGCTAATGAGTCACACAGCTCTTCCCCATCACCCTGACAACAAAGATGGTGAAAATGCTTTCTTTGACTTTAACTGGAAGTGGAAACCAGTGGGAATGATGAAATCTAATTTCAGCAGACATATATGTCATATGTGTGTGTGTGTGTGTGTGTGTGTGTGTGTGTGTGTGTGTGTGTGTGTGTATATATATATATATATTCTAAATCATAGCATAGAGCTGTGTGGTAACTGGGTATTACAGGGTACTGTGTCTGTAAGCATTGGATGCCTAGCTTTGCAGATGTCTCCCCGTCTCTTTTTCCTTCCCTTCGACCCTTTGAGCCCGAGTTTTTCAAGCCATCAACATAAAAAGCCTTAAATACAGGGCACGGCTTAGAGCAGAATATGAAAACTTTGCACCAAGATTTAAACACAGTGCCACCATCAAAAGCTCCGACTTGCCTGGGCTAGCGTGGTCTCCATATTCCAACACACACACATATGCATCAAGCGGTTTGCTAGAATATGAGCTGCTGCTGTGTTGTGGTCTCAGGGAGGGTTTAAAATATTCAAAAGAGGCTGGGGAAACCACCACCCTTCAGGCTTGCTGATAGTCCATAATGAAAGGCAGCAGGTTCTCAGTGCAGTTTTTAACTTTTTAATTTTTTTAATGCTAGCGCAGCTTGGGGTGGGGTGGGCTCAGCTTCATTCCGGTCTTTTAAAATACCCTTTCCGAAAGAATCCCTTTCCCTGAAGCAGCAAACAGCAGAATGGCAATGTACTGTTTAACGTTCTGTCTGGGAGGGAAGCAACTTGGCTCTCTGATGTGCATTTCTGTAGCTGTAACCCACCCAAACCCTTAAGGATGGTCAAGCCTTAGAAGTAGATGGGTAAAAGTAAAAGTTTCAGAGAGGACTGATTTGTTCTGCGTGGTCAGGAATAGTTCCACATTCCTGTTGGGAATGTACTACTTTAAACTGCAGGTGGGAGATGCATGATTTAATCTTCCCCTGTGATGGTGGAAAGTGCCATCTAGTCGCAGCCAATTTGTGTTGACCCTGTAGGGTTTTCAAGGCATGAGACATTCATAGGTGGTTTGCCCATCACCTGCCTCTGTGTAGCAACCCTTGGCTTCCTTGGTGGTCTCCCACCCAAGTAACAGCCAGCCCTGCTTGGCTGCCGAAATCTGATAAGATTGGGCTTGCCTGTGCCATCCAGATCAGGGCAATTAACCCCTGCATAATAGTTTAAATTCTTTCTTCTTTCATCTGCTAGCTTTCTAACATGGCTCCTTCCCTGATATGCTAGCTTTCTTTGTGCAGGCAAAACTTTTTTTTTAAGCACAGGAAAGCATCTCAACATGCTGTTGCCAGAGGATTGTTACCTGTTGTGCCTTTTTGTATTGTTCTCATGGAGCATTGTACCCAGCACTACTGACTTTAAAAGCTTTGCAATAGGGCTGCCATTTTCCCACCCACCCACAGTGCCATAGTGCCATTTTCCCACCCACCCACCGCCGCCATCAAGAAATTGAGCAGTGGCAGAAAAATTGCTAGAAAATGGCTTCCATGGTGATACTCTAGGAATTCCCCCATGTCTTTATGGTCTTTACCATAGAGATTAGGAAAAATTCCTAGAACATCACCTGGAAGTAATGTCACATCCTCCCCCAAACTCCACCCTCCCCAAATACTGCTCTCAAAAACCTGACATTTGCTGAGTCAGTGCTAGCAGCCCGACTTTGCAGTGGTTTTGCCATAGTGTGATTCAGCAATGTACACATAGCTTTCAGGAAGTAGCTGCCCTAGAGAGATACAGGGAGCCAGCAGCAAGTTTAGCCAAGTGGCCCCTGCAGTGCTGGCAGAACTTGGAGCCAGTCCACAGTGACGCAGGCTCTCTCATCACCCACCCGAATAGGGTTGCCATTCCCCAGTTGGGGGTGGGGAATCCCCAAGTTTGGTACCCCTCCCCTTGCTTCAATGCTATCAGAAAGCAAGGGGGAAATGGCCACGGGACGCTACTCTCTGCTGGGGAATTATCTCCCCAAACAGCATGGCTCCCTCACCCGGAAGTGACATAAGCATGTTGGTGACATTGGGGTGTGTGTGAGAGACTCTGGCTTTTGGGCAAAACTCTATGGTAGAATTAGCTTCAAACAATAGAATTTTGCCCAAAAACCAGAGCCCTCCCCTCCCCGACGTCACCAACATGCGTGCATCACTTCGGAGGGACATAGGCATATTGCGCCTGACGCCCCCACTGTGCATACGTCACTTGGAGGGGACTTAGAAACATCTCACTTCTTCCCTTCCCTCTCCCAGAGCCTCCTGGTAAGTCCCCTTCTGGCTTGTCAGCCAGACCTGGCAACCCTGCACCCCAAGCTGGGCTAGGACAGATGTCGGTTTGGCCCCAGACGGTGCGTGTCTCCACCTGTCATCGTTGTCACAGCCCAGATGTGGCTCTGCCTCCATGGCAATGGCACTTTGCCTCAGCTTGCTCAGGGCTAACCACCCAGCCTGCTCTGTATTGTTTGTTCGTTAAGGAAAGCGGGGGGGATACTCAGCACTCTTCAGAAGAATGAGAAATGGCTCCAAACTGAGCAACACAGTTATTAACATTCCAGGGGCAATTCTCCGAGCATCTGAGAGGGCTTGGGCGCAGATTAAAAGCACACAAACAATTTTGATACACGGATGAATGATCATGCCCTGGAGAGATGCCCCCTGTGTTGCTTGTCAGAGTATTCAAAACCCGGACCGTCCCATCTGTCTTCCTGACTGAATGGACCAGATTTATCTAAACAGTCACCAGACTGGTAGTGGAATGAGATGACGGGAGCGAAGCAGTTATGTGAGACCGCTTGCCCGTATTCTGCTTTGCCTCCTTTCATGGGAAAATCCGTCATCTGGCATTTGTGCAAGGCAAAGATTTTTCTGCATCTGGAATAACCTATATTCTGTTTTCCAAAATCGCTCCGCTGGCAGGCAGCTGGTTCTGTGCACCATGCAGGGGGAGGGGGACGAGTTCTCTTGAGCTAGCAAAGCATCTGCATCCACCGTGTCAGAATTCCAAATGTGCCCTCATGCTCGAAAAGTTCTATTCTCATTGGCTGCAGCTCTCACTATATATTTACACATGTATGTATAAAAGTAAAGCTAGTATTTCCCTGAGCACATTCCAACAGTGTCCATAACTGCTGATCCAGTTCTGAATTGTGCTGATGGGAGACTGAGAGGCACAAAACCATGCTGTTAGCTTGGCTGCCCATCACCTGCTAGCTTGTAGGGGATAAAAGGCATTCTAGCCTTATGCCACCTATAACATTCTCCAGTGTCCCTGCTTCTATCATAATCAATTTATTTAGAAAAACAGATACTTCTCTGCATTCAGATTTGCCTGGCTAACAAATTTGATACACCATTGTAACCAGAGCCAATAAAGGTCTGTGAACTTTTGAGTTCCGCATGAAATGGTATTGCATATCAAAGAGAAAGGAAGCCATAAATTCCCCCATGTATAGAAATTCTGGACAGCTCATTGTCAGTAAAAAAAAAAAAAAACACATTGATGAGTTGGAAGGAGTTCAGTAAAGAACAAAAGTGTCAGCAGTTAATAAAGTCCAGTAAGTCCGTCTTGGATGCAAGATGGCCAAGTGGGAAAATGGGAAGAGGATGATGAGTATTTCAGATTTGACAAGGGGAAATGAAGAAGGCAGAATGCATAGCAATAGAAAGAACTAAAGTCGAAGACAGAAACCTTTGAGAGACAGTAGCCTGGTCATTATCAGTAGGGATACTGCAAATTTTTCTGCAAACATGTTCGACGTACGATATTCAAAGGTGGTGATCAAATGCGACCCGATCATTCATCCTGTTTGGATTGTGCCAGGGCTATGACCTGGGTTTGAATCCAATGCTCAACTATGGAAGTCTACCAAATCATCGTGCATCCGTCACAATCTGTCAGCCTAACATAGCTGTGAAGATTAAGTGGAGGAGGAGGGAAACAATGTGGAGACCTGCTTTGGGTCCCTGATCAGAGAGAAAAGCAGGATATAAATTTTTAGAAAAGGCCTGCCAAACCTGCATCAGGTTCTCCCAAACGGTGCATGAGCCAAGGCACTTCCATCTCAAAGCAGTTGGTGGCCATTAGTGTCACGAAGGACTGCTTCGACGATACCAAAGTCTAGGATTTCATTGAGACGCAGCATTTATTGATGACTTTTATATGATTTGTGAGCAATCTAATTTTCTGTTTAAACAA
The DNA here is from genome assembly GCA_029233225.1 of Lepidodactylus listeri. NCBI lineage: Eukaryota > Metazoa > Chordata > Lepidosauria > Squamata > Gekkonidae > Lepidodactylus > Lepidodactylus listeri. The sequence goes on from JARCFY010000013.1 coordinate 11,440,902, forward strand.
TTGCCTGCTGAGCACAGCAGTTACGCAGCAAGGATGGGGGGGGGGGAGATAATAGTTGGGCTGTACAAGAACACACCTGCTCCCAAAGCCAACTGAGCTGCACTGCATGGTTAGTAAAGAAGGCTGTGAAACGCCCTGCTGAGCAGGTTGACGGACGGTCGAGCCGAACACTGAAAAATCAGGTCTGTATTTTCAACTGACAAAGAGGATGTAAGTCTAATTGATGGGTGTTCGAGCATTCCTAACCCTAAGGGCAACCATTTGGGAGAGGCCGTGGCTCAGCTTAGTGGAAGTGTCTCTGCTTGACATGCAGAAGATCCCAGGTTCAATCCTTGGTGTGTCCAGCTCAAAGGATCAGGTAGCAGATGATGTGAAAGACCTCTGCCTGAGCCCCTGGAGAGCCTCTGCCGGTCTGAGTAGACAACACTGACTTTGATGGACAAGGGGTTTGAGTCAATACAAGGCAGCTTCATGTGTTCATGTGTTCATATCTGGACTGTACCTTCAAGCAGTGGGAGCCAGAATGTTGCATCCTGATGTGTTCCACTGGGAAGAAAACAGCTCTGTACATGTGTTGCCAAGAATCCTTATTCCTGAATCTAGCTGGATGGGGAACTACTGGTCCTTTGATTTCTTTATTTAGGGCCCTCGCAACCTGCTTTCCTCCACACAGTGTGGACCCAAAGCAGTTTACAGTGTACAGCAAACAAAAATATGCACACACAGAGAGGAAAGAACTGAACAGAGCAAGTTATCACTTGCCATCAACAAACTAATTCACAAAGCAGAGCAGGTGGCAACAGAGCAGGTAATCCTCCCACCTGCCGTCAGAAGTGGTATAAATTAGGGATGAGCAAATGTCCCCTCTTTCATTTCTTTTTATATGCATTGATATGTTTAATCCATGGCTTTGGTTCTGCTTTTCACTGTCAGTTTTGCAGTCATCTGTGTTGTGTACACCTGTTGTACTGCCTCTTTACACAATGCATATGGTGTGTAGACATATCACACCTGTCATTTTTAATATATTGTGCATATCCATCATGATAACGCCTGTTTGTTGACGCACGTGAATGTGGTCGAAAAATACGCACGTTGACCAGGAAAACAGACAACGGAGCAAGTGTTTGATTTACACAAGGGCGAAGCAAAATCAAAATGTGAATTTGGAGGTCAGAACAGCAGGGACGAGCGATTCTAAAGCGTTCAGCGTCTGATGGGCTTTTTTTTGGTAGACCAGAGCAACGATTTCCACGCCTATTAAGGATAAAGACTAGTAACTCTTGTCACACAATGGCAAGATGGGTAATGGTTTATCCAGCAACGCAGTCCACAAATGTGAATCGATGGAAGTGTACAAATACTTTTACTCCTGGAAGACACTTGGAGATCCAAGAGTATTGCAAAATATTGCCAGTGTTCGTTAGCCTGTGTTGCAGTTGAGGGTGGTTCTGTTGCTGTCTCAGGTGCAGCCACAGCTAGGAACCTTAGGTAGGGTTGCCAGGTCTGGGTTGGAATATACCTGGAGACTAGGGTTGCCAAGTCCAGGTTGGAAAATACCTGGGGACTTTGGGGGTGGAGCCAGGAGAAGGTGGGGTTTGGGGAGGGGAGGGGCCTCAGCATGGTACAGTGCCATGGAGTCCACCCTTTAAAACAGCCATTTTCTCCAGGGGAGCTGATCTCTGTCAGCTGGAGATCAGTTCTAAAAGCAGGAGATCCCCAGGCCTTACCTGGAGGCTGGCAACCCTACTGGAGACTTTGGGAGTGGATTCAGGAGAGGGCGGGGTTTGGGGGAAGGGAGGGGCCTCAGCATGGTACAATGCCATAGAGTCCACCCTCCAAGGCAGCCATTTTCTCCAGGGGAGCTGATCTCGGTTAGCTGGAGATCACTTGTAAAAGCGGGAGATCCCCAGCCCTTACCTGGAGGCTGGCAACCCTAGCCTTAGGCTGGGGACACATTGCTGTGGTTTTTGACAGACTTTGGGGGCGGTTGGTTGGTTGGTGTAGACTACTTTTAAAAAGTATACATGGTGCCTTGACTAGGACCTCTCCAGATCAGTTCCCCTGGAGTAAATGGATCTTTTGGAGGATGGACTCTATAGCATTGTGCACCACTGGGGCCTCTGCTCTCCCTGGGCTCCACCTGCACATTTCCATGAGATTTCATTTATTACATTTCTACCCCGCCCTCCCAGCCAAAGCTGGCTCAGGGCGGCTTGCATAAAAACAACCTAAAATTTTACAATACACATAAAACAGATTAACAGCCACAATTAAACAATTGTAAAACCATGTAAACCGTAAAAAGAATGAAGTGCTAGTGTCAGAATTTCAGTAGTTTCACAGCAGTTGTTATTGCTCAATTCTCTCTCTTCTCAGTCGGTTCTTTGGGCTTTTTAGATTGTCTTGGGCAGCTAGCTCAGGCTGTAGTTAGAAACCCTCCCGGGTGGGGGGGAACAGGGCTCTCCCATCTCAAGCTGTCAGTTGTTAGCGGTGGCGGCAGCTCCAAAAGCCTGGTGGAGGAGCTCCGTTTTACAGGCCCTGAGGAACTGCAGAAGGTCCCGGAACTGCAAAAGGTTGAGTTCCCCAACCAGGAGCTGGCAACCTTATCCCTCAACACACAACCCTGGCAAACGTATTTCCAATCCATCAGTTCCACTCTGGAAACAGGACCAGATAATTTGGAACTCCAGAGTTTTGAGGGGAAATTCAGAAAGGTGCCTAGCTAATCCGACACGTCAACGTCCCACTGTTATGCAGCGCCGGGCCCTGCCATGAGTCAGGATGAAGTGATTTCGGCAGGTGGCACCTTTTAGGGTGCCGTTAAAGGCCAGCAACGTTATCACTTATTTAGGTTGTGTGTACGTGTGCCTGCCATCAAGACACAGATGACTTATGGCGACCCCATAAGGTTTTCAAGGCAAGAGACGTTCAGAGCTGGTTTGTCATTGCCGGCCTCCGCCTCACAACCCCGGTATTCCTCAGAGGTCTCTCATCCACATACTCACCAGGGCCGACCCTGCTTAGCACCTGAGATCTGACAAGATTGAGCTAGCCGGGGCTATCCAGGTCAGGGATATTCACATCTATATACTAATAGCCAAGTGCCCCCTGTGTATGCAGATATCTAAATCCACACATCGGGGGCACTTGGGGGGCAGAGAGATTTTCCTGCATATTTGGGGCAATCCCCAGATGTGCAGAAAAATCCAAAAACTTAAAAAAAACCCAATATGGGGAATATTTAAATCCCCCCAAAGTAAAAGAGCGTTCCCTGCACATGCACAGAGAACGCTCTGGGAATTGTGGCAGGCCAGCGGCTGGGAGCCACTGAGGCCTTGCTGCCGGTGCCCACGGGGGGGGGGCCTGGGCTTTACCTGTGGGTGCTTCCGCCTCCTCGACACAGAGCTCCTTCTCTCCCGGCCCCTGTGGGTATTGTGGGTCCTCCTGCTTGCATTGTTCTGTTTGTAGCAGCATGGGAGGAGGCCCCACAGGGGTTTTTGGCTGGGGCAACAACCTGTGCTCGGCCAGTCCTGATGGGGGTCCTCTTGTGTAGTGCCCCTCCCCCAGTGCCAAAGAGAGCATCTCCCCTGCTTATTGAGAAGGAAAAAGCAGGGTTTTCCCCTAAAGTAAAGACATGCCGACAGAAACAGTGTGAATAAAAATCTTGTACTTTGGGGGAGTGAAGCAGGGTAATCTAGTCTAGGCTTCTCCCCCATCCACCTTTCCCCCCCTTTAAAAAAAAATCCTTTTAAGTATAAAACCCTGAATACTTCGAATGGGCCACATGGATAAAGTCACAGGACTCTGCCTCCCTCCCCCTAAGATGAAAACAGAGTACCTTTCCATTCTGATGCTGGGGCCCCGGCTTCAATTTTGGCTTGCACTTAGAATGTCATAGTGATCGAGCCCAGCTGCGGCATGAAAAGGTATCCAGATTAATGAGATATAAATGACTTCCATTTCTGCTCTGCTCAGCTCCAGAAATTTCCAGCAACCTTCCCCCTTGCCTCCCCACCGATTTATTAGCACTCAAAACAGGGTCATGCGTTAACCTGCTTCACATTACCCACTTAGAAAATTGCTGCCTCTTAGCCTGTTGCTTGCCTCCCCATTAAACTCAATTAACCCCCCTCCCCCTGAAAAAAGTTGTCCTTATGTTCCTGTGAACCTGGGGACTAGACTTCACGTTTACCCAGTTTGGGAACCAGTTTGGTGTAGCGGCTAAGTGCGTGGACTCTAATCTGGGAGAACCGGGTTTGATTCCCCACTCCTCCACTTGCACCTGCTGGATGACCTTGGGCAAGCCATAGCTCTGTACTAGCAGTTCTCTCAAGGACAGTTGTCTCAGAGCTCTCTCAGCCCATCTACCTCACAGGGTGTCTGTTGTGGGGAGGGGAAGGGAAAGGTGTTTGTAAGCCACTCTGAGACTCCCTTGGGTAGTGAAGGGTGGGGTATAAATCCAATCTCTTCTTCTCTTCTTCTGCCCACCCTGAGTGGAGAATGTCCCGCCCCTGAAGAACTGAGCAGGAGAAAATATGGTCCCCACATAATAACAATCCAGGAATTGCCCTTGGTCTTTGGGCCAAGACCATAGAGACCAGGGGAGACTGGCAAAGACCATAGAGACTAGGGGAGGCAGCCTAGAGCATCACTTGGAAGAAGGGCCGCCACCCTCCATGTGGCACCTGGAGATCTTCTGCTATTACAGTTGATCTCCAGATGACCAAGATTAGTTCCCCTTGAGAAAATAGCTACCTTGGAGGATGGACTCTTAAGACATTATACCCTGCCAAGGTGCCCTTCCCTCCCCAAACCCCAGCCTCCCTAGTCTCCACCCCCAAATCACCCCCAACCCGGAGCTGGTAACACTACAAAGTGCCATCACATCCCCACAAACTCCCCCCTCCTCAGGCACTGCCCGTCTCCCAGCATTTGCTGAGGCAGGATTGGGAACCGAACAGGATGTAACTGAATTCCAGATTGGGTTAACTCCCATGCCTCATCTGTCAACTGTGAAAGATGTATTTAGGCACCAGCACAGCTACCTGAGGTCCTCCTTTTTGCTAGAGAGGTCTGGGATTGAACTTGGGACCCCGTACATGCAAAGCTGGTGCTCTGCCTCTTGAGTCGCAGACTCTTTCTGTTAATCTGATGTAGTCATTTTTAAGAATGCATCTCCCCTGGCAAAACAGTAATACGACCAGAGCCAATGCGATGTTGAGCTTTATCAGTTGTGTTTCTGCGTGACGCTGCCTCGGTTTCTCCACAGGGCGCTGTATTGGAAAGATTCCAGATAATGACAGAAAAATATCACCTCGTGATAATATTTTCATGTAACTCGGATTCCCTCAATCCACACTCACGGCAGTCACAGTGAAATATGTTCGTTTTGACTTGTGGATTTCATTTCTTTAAAGCTGGAGGATTTCTGGCTTTTGTGCTGTACGTGGCTTAAAAAAAATAATCAGTCCAAAATGAATTATTGTTAGGAGCCCAGTAATGCAACAAGTCATTACTAGGTTGGGTCTTTAAAAACACACACAAATATATGATTAAATTTTTTTTGTTAGCTCTTCCAGCATTCCCCTTTATATTGGGTATTTTAAAATGCTCATTTGGCTTCCAAAGTTAATCAGTCATGCGTTTATTTTTATTTTTTTTTGGAACACAGCTGTCTGGCATATAGTGCTAAAATATTAGCTATTCACTCTTGGAGTGGGGAGTGCTTTTGAGCCCTGATTACCAAAACAGTGACGTTGAGCCAGACTCTGAAGGGGAAGGAAAGAAAAACATAAGGCAATTTTTTTCATGTTTGCTAATGAAAAGGGGATTTGTGAAGCCATTCGTTCTTCTCTGTTCGTAACTGTTTTGCAAAACAATCTGGTGGAGAAACTCTTGGGGATTGCCTGGGGGAACTGTGGCAGGCCCTAATTACTCTCACTACATTCCACAATCCATTAGATCAGTTTCCAGAGGGACCGGTCACTGATTTCTTCAATCTTATGGCGGGGTGGTGGTGGTGGAGGTAGAGGCAGGACCCAGTGAGAGGAGGGCTGACCCGTTTGAAGACATTCAGAATTCACATTATAACACTTCTCTGTGGGAGCTCTCCCCACCCCATGCAGAGATGTGAGCCTGCCAGATGCCAACCCTCTATCCGCCCCATTATTTTCACCTTTTCAAGGTTCGTACAGAAGTTGTGGCAGATTTCTCGTCTGCTGGACTCTGCGTTTCGTGATGCTGAGATCCATGTAGCTATTCGTGCATATGGGGGAAGGGCTGTCGTAATTCTGAACATCAGCTGCAGCTGGTATATATTAGAGGTGTGTTTTGTTCGTGGGCCATTGCTCAAGTCTTGTTACCAACTCAGCGCTCGGTAACCCATTGGTCAGTTCTGTTCAGGCCCGCTTGTGGAAGGGCTTGGTTTCTCAGCATGTCATGTGACCTCCCCAAGGAGGTGTGGGCAGTCGATGATGAGGCGGCCAGAGAGGAGAGCTGTCTCCTCCCAGCCCTTGTTATGCGCACATTTTCTGGAATGCTGACCTGGCCCTTCCCAGGCGATGGGAATGTAGGAATGCAAATACAAGGCCTTTAACAGGGGAGCCCCAAAGTAGCGAAATCCCCCTCCCGAAACTAGGAAATTACTGAATTGTGTTGTGAGAAGTTATCACTTTGGGGGGAAGCGAGGAGGAAGGCGGATACTCCCTATGGCTTTCTAGACGCTAGCAATGGGGGGAAAAGCCTTTTTTAAATTTAAATTTTGTCGGGAGAATTTAAAAAACAAGGGCCTGACTTAACACGATGCCGGCAAAGACAAAATGTTTTCCTTGGGGGATGTTAGTTTGCATAGCATCTTGTGCAAAGTGGCCTAGAGTCCCTACAAAGCAGATAGTAGGCTTAATTATCATGCCAGAAGTCTAGGCGGATGTTGTGCTGGTATGCTAATTTAAGTGTATTTCTCAGCTTTGCACACGTCCTCTGTCCGCTTCTGTCTTTCCATTGTACTCCGTCGCCTGGGGCCGAAACTATGCAGCCATGTGCGGCCCGAAGTTACAGCTCGAAGTTATACAATCTGGAATGTTTAACTGGCCCCTGTCAGTGCTGATGCGTCTGTGGCTTCCATTGACTGCCTCACCCATCCATTCCCCATAGATTAGCTGAGAGAGGTTGAGTAGCCAATCACAGGACGCCACCGCCGAAAAGGTCAAGGGAATAATGGGTCACTACTTCATTCTGAAAATATGTGAAACATTGTACTATGGAAGCTGCTGCTGAGAGGGCCAAAAATGTGAAGGAAACTGGACAATGTTTCCTCATAAAACCAGCACTCTTAATAATTTTTTTTTTTACAAATGAGATAACGGAGTCAGTTCCACTAAGCGCGGTGGATATGTTCCACCTTTCAGCATGTGTTTTGCAAGTATTAATACAAGGGATCGAGACAAATACATTGGTTTTTTTTCCCCGCTACTTGCGCCTCATGCTGAATAAAAGTCTGAGGCAGTGGGCCAGTAACTTCTCGTGAGGAAATTCAAACGAGATCACAGCACTGGTGGACAAAGGAGAAACTGAGAGGGCCAGGATCCCACTCCAAGTCTTCAGGGCTGCAAGTTTTCCTTCTCTAAATGGGTTGGTAATCTTATTTTCAAAAGGAGATTAGAGAAATCCATGGAGAACGGTTCTTTCTTCCACTGTTATCTGTGATATGAAATGAAACTCCCACTTCAGAGGAAACACACTATTCTATCTTGTTATCCTGACCTTCTGCCTTTGACTTAAAGCTTAAATCTCACCCCCCCCCCAGTCAAAACCTGCATAACTGTGGTTGCTAACTGTGATCCTTTGCAGCCCTGGTCTTATAGGGTTGCCAGCTCTGGGCTGGGATATTCCTGGAGATTTGGGGGTGGAGCCTGGGGAGGGCAGGGTTTGAGGGGGAGGGGCTTCAGTGGGGTATCATGCCATAGAGCCCACCCTCCAAAGCAACCATTTTCTCCAGGGGAACTGACCCCTGTAGTCTGGAGATCAGTTGTAATTCTGGGAGAACCCCAGACCACACCTGTTGACTGACAACCCTACGTCTTGCATGGAGATTGTAAACTCTTTGTAGGCAACGATCTCTCCCTTTCAGCCTGTGAAAGTCTGGAAACATTATTGGGGTGCTACTGTAGGAGTAATCATAATCCTCTTCTTCTCCATTTGGGTTGCCAGCCTCCAGATGGTAGCTGGAGATTTCCCACTATTGCAACTGATCTCCAGGCAACAGAGATCCGTTAACTTGGAGAAAATGGCTGCTTTGGAAAGTGGACTCTATGGCATCCCCCAGTGACCTGGGGAATCCCCAGAATTAAAAGCCAATTCTACCATTGGGTTTTGCCCACAAACCAAAGCATCACCCCTAACGTCCCCGATGTGCCCACGTCACTTGGAAGCGACACGGACACATCACACTTCTTCCCTCCCTGCTCCCGGAGTCTCCCGGTAAGTCCCCCACTGGTTTGTCCGACTGACCTGGCAACCCTACTTCCAGAGACGGCCCCAGGTTTTTCTGCCCACTAGGCGAGGATACATTTTGGCCACCTTCCCCATGCAGGGCAGGATGGGACGGGGGCAGGCGCTAGAGAATGGGCAGCCAGAATGGCGCCCTTGTCGAGCCGTCGTCCTAGGCGATGGTCTAAAATTTAACAATAACGGGCTGACCCTGCCTACTTCTCTTGCCAAACCCTGCCCTCTTAAGACTCCAACCCCAAAACCTCCAGGTATTTCCCAGCACAAAGCTGGCAACCCTATTCACCGCGTCTCATCTCTAAAGGAGGGAACTCAGACCAGGGCCTCTTTTGAGGGCCTCAAAGTTTGGGGAGGTTTCTATGGAATAAAATGTTCCTTCACACCCACCAGGGCTCGGTTTACATTTCCCTTTATCTCCATCCCTCAGAGTAGAATGCTGTGAATGATCCTTTTAGTTCTTGCTGTTCTAACGGCTTAAAAAATATATCGTTAGTGGAGTCCCTCATGTTTCGCTGGAATTGCAAATGTTTCTTATCAAAAAGAGATGTTGTAAGTGGTGCAATTAGCTAATCAGACAAATATTTTGGAAGGGAGGATGGTTTCCCCCTCTGAGCCAGCCTGTGATGAATTTATTGCAGGCCTCATGGGTTTTGCCTTCACATTTGGGTTGCCAGATGTTCCTTTTCTGCGGAGAACTATCTAGTTCAGTTCGTGGTGGCTCCATAGGACAAACTGGGTACGCAGTCTGCAACCTGCTGTGGAAGGGATTGCTTGCATCCAGGCTTGTCATCCCATGTTTTAAAAGAGGCGCATTTGGCAATATGAATGCCTGTCAACATTGCTTCAGTGTACTTTTGTGATCTCCTCACTGAGGATGCAAATACAAATCTCTGGTTTCTCTTGTGTACTGGGTCCGACGCATGGAGGAGCAGGACGAGGTAGTGATAAATAGCTCAGTTTATTAGGTACGCAACACAAGACGAAGATAACCAGCCGAAGGCCAACTATATACACCTTCCCCAAACACATCCACAATCTCATTGGAGGGTTTGACTTTCCCGCCAGAGGTCTTATTGGCTGGCTGCGGGTAGCTCAGGATCCTTGGTCCCTATTGTTCTCTGGAACCGAGCTCTGGCCTAAGGATGCTGGCACCTGGTGGCGGTCAGCGGACATAACAGTTTCCCTTCTTGAATTGCTTCTGTGGTATTTGTAAAGTGTGTTAAATGTCTTTGAGCTTTTTAATCGGTGTGGCTGTCCTCATAGTGTGCAAAGCCACACCTTTCTTCAGTGGGTGTACATCATATGCTTCGGCTGTCTCTGTTTACCAGGGACTGCCCCTGTCTCTGTAATCACTTGGTAATTTGTGGTCCCTACATCTAGAGTTCCAAGGTCCCCCTTGGGGTTGGGTTGCCAGATCTTAGAGATTTGGGGGTGGAGTCTGGGGAGGACAGGGACCTCACTGGGGTACAACACTATAGAGTCCACCCTCCAAAGAATCCATTTTCTCCAGGGGAACTGATCTCTGTAGTCTGGAGACGAGCTGTAGTCTGGAGACAAGCTGTAATTCCAGGAGATCTCCAGGCCCTGCCAGGAGACTGGCATCCCTACTTATATTGTTGTGGTGTGTGTGTCTTTGGGATACCAGGGTGGTTAGGCCAGTCTGTAGCAAAAGCAAAGGCATTTCTGGCTCAGAGAGATTGACTGGGTGAGCCACCTGGTTGGGAAATACTGGGAGATTTTGGGGGTGGGGCTCAGGGAGGGCAGCGTTTGGGAGAGGTAGGACCTCAGTGGTATATATATAATGCCAGAAAGTCCATGCTGCAGAGCAGCCATTTCCTCCAGGGGAACTAATCTCTGTTGCATGGAGATCAGTTTTTATTCTGGAATATCTCCAGGCCCCACCTGAAGGAAGAGCATGGTTTGAGGATGGGAAGGAGCTCAGTAGCATGTAATGGCACAGAGTCCGCTTTCCAACGTTTCCATTTCTTCCAGAGGAAGTGATCACTATGTCTTAATGGTTGCCCCCCACCCTCTTTTTTCCTGTAAGTAGCCCTTGGGTGCATTCAGACGGGCAGCTAATCCCACCACTGGCCCGGCTGTAATTTGATCTAGATCTTTTTGATCCAGCATTGCACGACCAGACAGCTCCCCCATGAATCGCTTTGCCATGTGTGACTCCACGGTGGATTGTCTAGAGGGCATCCACCTTAAGAAGCCAAGCAATCGGCTTTTTTTTTTTTAATCCTGTTTGTGCATGTGCATATCTGCATATCTGCTTATCTGCATATGTGCTTATGGGCCTCACTGTCTGCCGTCGCATGTTTAAGCGGTTATGCACGCTTTGCTAAGAGTTTTTAAAATGGCGGCCATTTGGGATGGTCTGGAGACCATCCCTACGGGCTGATTGCACTCTGGTGGAACGACCTGATGGTGGAAAGTCCGGCATTGGCCCATCGGCCAGCTTTAGACCGGACTTTAACCACTAAGTATGGATCCTGATGGGGATCGACAGGCTACCAATGAAAGCAGCACAATTCCCAGATGTTGAGGTCTGGACGTGCACTTTAAATCCACCAGACACATGTGCCTGGCACGGCTCAAAAGAGCCATCTGAATGCACTCCTTGAGGAGATCTGATTTCAATTTGTCTGAAGGAGTGTGTTTTGCATACAAAAGCTTACACTTTGAATAAACCTTTGTTGGTATTAAAGGTGCCACTGGACTTAAACTTTGTTCTGCTGCTTCAGACCAGCACGGCTACCCCACCTGAGTTTTTCTTCAGGGATGTATTTAGGGTTGCCAACCACCAAGTGGTGGCTGGAGATCTCCTGAGATTACAACTGACTTCCAGGTGAAAGAGATCAGTTCATCTGGAGAAAACGACCACTTTAGAAGGTGGTCTCTATGGCATCCTACCCTGCTGAGGTCCTTCCGCTCCCCAAGCCCCACCCTCCTCAGGCTCCTCCCCCAAAATCTCCAGGTATTTCTCAACTCAAAACTGGCAATTATAAGTATAGTTGCAATTCCAGGAGACCTCAAAGCCCTAACTGGAGGTTTACAACACTGAGTGCAAGTTGCGCACGGAAATGAGGCTTTGAACCCAAGCCTGAAACCTCAAAACGAATGTTCTCCCTTTTGGAGGAGCTGAAGCAGAGGCAAAACAGTGATAAGAAAGAGTCTCGAGTTCTTTTAAAGTTGGCCAGCACTCTTTCTCTAGGACTGGTGCTAGACTCATGAGTTCTGCAGAGACGAACTGTCCCACCGAAAAACGTACTTCGAATTTAGCTGGAGCGACATCCCTGCAGCAGAAATTGGGTGCCCTGGAGAGGAACTGGCCCTTAGCTTTGATCTGGTCTTTTTAGCAAAGGATACCTTTGATGGGCCATCAGGACGCAAGGTCTAAAGAGAGAGCTGCTTTCTGTAACTGCAGAGCTGGTCGTAACAGCCGTGATTATGCTGCAAAAGAGAACGGACACATTAACAAGGGAGATAGTTTTACTTATTCATTTATGAGGCAGAGGAGTACAAAAATGGAAGTTCTTATTGCTTCCCTGCTTTTATGGGCATCCCTTCTGAGCCTGACATTAGTTTGTTTAATGAGCATCCTGGATCTTCTGTCCTGGTTATTATCTCCCATAGTAACCGGCTGCATAGACTCAATTTATCCACACACAAGGCAACGCCTGAAGACACCGGTATTTATAGTTTCCAGAGCACCCATGGACTTTTAAGGGCACCTCCTGACCCTTTGCTGTCATCCCAGGAGACTGAACAGTGAGATGATTTAGGTTATGGAGAGCAGAACGGCATGATTAGTAGACCATGATGAATCTGGGGATGGGACCACACCAGTATGCACTGCAGGTGATCTGAACTCCCTCCTCACATGACAAAGAAAGAGAGCTCCCTGCTCATGAAAACCAAGTCTGGTTTTTCCTTGGAACTCTGGTTTCAGGTGTGTGGTTCACACAGGAGAACAGTTGCACAACCCCACATGAATCCTGAAGTAAGGCGGGGATTCCCAACATGATGCCTGTGGCGTCACCTTTTGTGGCATCCACAAAGTGGTTTTTTAAAGAAAGGGGGTGGGGCTTTTGCCCAGCAAGGCTTCTGATTGGCCATCAGAGACCACCTCCTATGGCGGCCAATCTGTGGCACGCACCACACTGTGTCAGAATTCCAAAGGTGTCCATCGGCTCAAAAAGATTGGGGACCCCTGCTGTAAGGGATACATGTCACGGGAGTCTTTTGATGATGTTTTTCAGTTTTGATCAAATTCATATCCACTCATGTACCCAGTCCCACTTCTGGTCACCTCATTTAGTTGTGTGTGTTTTTAAGAATTTCTAACCCCCTGTTTCCACTAAAATAGCCGTTGTTTATAATAAATAGAAATAATACAAAATACAGCAGTGAAACAGGAAAAACAAAACCTGGTGAATTGGGTGGAGAGGGAATCCCGTAACTTATATGTCACCCTAGAAAGGGCCCTTTCATGATAACCACCCAGAAGGCAATGGGGCACTGGATGAACTTAATTGATGTACAAGATTATACGAAAGTGTAAGAAGACAACATCAGCACTTTGAATTGTACTCGGGAAACAAACTGGGAGCCGGTGAAGTTCAGTCAGACTTGGGAAAATACATCCTCAATGGCTAAATTGACTGTTGGACCAGATAACATTGCTGAACAGTCTACAATGGCAGCCCCATGAAGAGTGCCTTACGTTAATCAAGACTGGATTTACCTGTGCAGACAGAAGATCTGAAAAGTGATAGGTAGCAAATCCAAGTGGTTTCAGGAGTGCAGAGCTTGGTGTGAGAGACATTCAAGAGACTTTTTTCAAGATAAGCAGCCAGGCCAACCAGCTGCAAGCAGAAGAGGACACCTCTAATAGTTTCACAGCAGAGGTAAAGTTCTGCAAGTGCAGCTTTCCTCACCTCTCTGTGACCAATTGCATGTGTCAAAGTCCCCACTTCTACACAACTGTCAAAAATATATAAAAAAATATCCTCCTCTCCTTTGTATCTGGTCACCTGAGCAGCTGGCCGTATTTATTGCCCCACCAAGTTGCAGACATTGCCTGTCTATTGTCCATCTAGCATTATCAGTGTGTGTGTGTGTTGCTTTACAGAGTTAAAGAAGAAAAATATCTGGGCCAGAGGGTAGATAGCCTACTGGAAATCAAGTTTTGCTACTAGCACCATGGCTTTCTGAGTCTGCATGTCACCCGTAACTTCAAATAAGAGGTCCACAGAATACCGCTCCAGATACAGCTCCCAAAGTATTAATTTACTTTGTGCTTTTTGTCTTTTTTTTTGCAAAGGCTTCAGGAAGGCTGGAGTCAAATGAGCTCAGAGTTGACAAGCAGGGCTATTTTTGGGCAGGAACGCACAGGAACGGCGTTCTGGCTGGTTTCCGAGTTGGCCACACCTACAGCTTCCCCCCCTTGGGGTGCCTGGGGAAGCCAAGCCGTGGGGTGCCTGGGGAAGCCAAGCCAATCTAGGGAGGGAAGGCAGTTTAAACTGCCTCCCCCCCCCTCAGGTTCCTCATGCGCCCCGCAAGCTGCAGGGCACCTGGGGAAGTTGATCCTGGGAGGGAGCTGTGCTGACAGGGGTGTGGCCTAATATGCTAATGAGTTTATGCTGTTGGGTGTGGCCTATTATGCTAATGAGTTCCTGCTGGGCTTTTTCTACAAAAAAAGCCCTGTAGACAGGTATGTTTCAGGGTGCGGCCGGAATCTGTCCTCAGCAATTGCCATGGCAGTTTCTTTGATGCTGTCCTATCCATGGGTTGAACCTAAAAGGCGACCAGATGCCACATCCTCAGGTCAGATATAACAGCAGTGTCTCTCAAGTCAATAGCATGGTGAATGAGGGGGGCATGGTGACTGAAGGGAACTTCCACATCCAGAGGCATTATATCTCTGAATCCCAGAGAGCCAGGAGGCAACATCAAGGGAAGGTCTTTGGCCTCTCTGCCCTGTTGGTGGCCCTCCAGAAGAACTGGCTGGCCACCGTGTGAGACAGGAGGCTGGATTAGATGAACCACTGGTCTCATCCTGCAGGGCTCTTCTAATGTTCTTATGCTCTTAACATGAGCTTAAAAAAAGAATTTTCACTCCATTTATATATCTGTCTGTCATCTCTTACCATCTCTTTTCTCTGCGTTGGCATTTTTGGATGGAAAGGGCTAAACTGGTAAGCTGAGGAATGCCGTGCCTCTACAGTCAAAGATGGGTTTGTTTTCACAGAGAACGATTAGTTTTCTTCTCGTCTGCCAAGGACTTCCACTGGAGGGGTTGAAAGTGCAGCTGCGTTTTTTATTTTTGGGAAAAAAATATTATTATTATTTTTTTTGCCCTAAGATACATAACAAAAAATGCAGCCCACCTGATCCTTGATATGTTCTTCCCAGATTTTTGTTTTTATGTCCGTTATTTAGAACAGGTTATGCAATCGGGCAATTGTTGCTACGCCTCTGTACCAAATCGCGCTTTGAAAAGAAACCACTCCATCGACAGTTATCTGCCGTATCATTGAACTGCTATCTTGAATGTATAAAACGTATAGGAATGGCTTTTCTCTAAGAGATTACGGTCACAGTTAATAGTGTGAGGAGGGAGGGCAGGAAAGAGAGGAAGTAAGCCCCGGACTGAACATAACAGCATTATTCCTGATGGAGGCTACTCTCCACTGCCGGCACTGGAGGTAGCAGAGCCTGCCCCACAGCTGGAAAATGATAGGTGGACTAGTGGGGTCCTGGACTCCCGCAAGGCTTGGCTGTCACAGTGGTCATGTCCTCCACCACCACAAAGGGGGTGTTTATATTTTTTCTCAAAAAATGGCAAATAAATAGCATTATATCGATGCAACAGTATAACAATATGCACCCCAGGTTCTTTGGATCCTCATCTTTCATTTTTTGGAAAGTAAGTAGCTCTTTCCATTGCAGAGGTATAAAGGAAAAGGCATTTATCCACAATGGAAAGATCAAGAGACCTACTTCTTAAAAAATGAAAGCAGGGAATTTAGCCTCGATGGGGATAGCCCAGGCAAGCCTGATCTTGTCAGATCTTGGAAGCTAAGCAGGGTCAACTGTGGTTAGTACTTAGATGGGAGACTTCCTTGGAATACCAAGTTGGAAGGACAGAGAACAGGCTTTATTCAGCCACCTCTCTGAATATCCTCCAGGCCCCCAGTAGGGGTCAGTCACCAGAGGTCAGCATAGCTTCGAGGTGCACACACAGACAAATATGAAGAAAAAGAAAAAGAGAGAAAAAGACCAAATGCTGAGCACTATGTTGATGTTTCTAGTTGTGGCTAGCTGGATATCTTCCTTAAGAAAGGCTGTTGAGCGTGGCATAGTGGTTGTAGTGTGTGACCAGGCTCTAGGAGCCTTGAGTTCCATTCCACCCCATTCACCACACTTGTCCCAGTGTGGTTGTGAGGATAAAAGGGGGAAGGGAGAGCCATGTATGCTACTCTGAGCTCCTTGGGGGAAGCATGGAATAATCACTGGATACACAGATGTGAAGGTAAAGCTTTCTCTTGCTTTTTATCCATAGCACTTGAGTATTTGTCAGTATACTGCTTCTAAACATGGAGGCTTCATTAGGTACTGTGGCTGCTAAGGTTCCTTTGGTAGACCTATCCGCCATGAACTGATCCAAATCCTTTTTCAAACCTAATTTGCCATCCCCATATCTTGCGGCAGCAAATCCCGCAAGTTAATTTTGCATTGAAAAGCTGGGCTTCGTGAACTTCACGACACTTCCAAATTAGGACTGCCTGTTATTTCACTGAACATCTTGGTTCATAGTCTCATTTCTCTCTCTCTGTCTTTTTCAAAGCCTTTGCTCTAAAACAAAGGCTAACAAGAGATGTTCCGACTACATAAGTGGAGAAATGTAGGATGCTTTGTTATTTTTCAAGAAGGAGGAAAATTCTTTATGGAATAAATTTTTTGAAAGAACAGAAAGGTGGGGTAAGAACAGTTCGACGAAAAAGCTTATCTGTCGTGCGGTAGCAATGCCGGGTCATGAAGAACGGAATCCAACTGCTGTGTATCTCTTGGCAGAGACGGGGAATTATTTATCAGGTGATGTAGAGATAACTGTGCTGCCCGTGTCTGACTCTTCCTTCTTTGGTCTTGTGAGAGACAAGAAGGAAATTTGCACGGTTGCGGTGTGTGTGTTTTGTAAGCTCTCTGGTTTCAGCTTTGGGTGAATTCTCTATCTCAGATGAGGAGCATTTCTTTCCCATACTACAAGGTAGCACTATCAGCTCTGCTGTGTTCGGTTGGGGCTCGGAATTTGTCAGACAGGTCTTCCTTTTGATGACTTATGAAAAGAAAGAAGGAGGGGGCTCACCACGACCCAGAGGATGGTTCCAGGATGTTTCTGAGATGTCAGATTTCATGTTGCGGCTCTTCTATTGCAGAATTATGGAGCTGGTTATACCTACGGAAAATTCTCTGTATGCTCCTCGCAACAGGTAGTCCTTTCGAGGCCTGTGGGGGAAGTAGGGTTGCCAGGTCCTCTATGGCCACCAGCTTGGGGTGGGATGGGGAGGGCTGCCACCTGCAGGCTGGGACACTCTTGGAGATTTGGGGGGGGGGCCTGGGGAGGACAGGGACCTCAGTGAAGTACAATGCCATACTTAGACTACCCTCCAAAGCATTCATTTTCTCCAGGGCAACTGATCTCTGTAGTCTGGAGATAAGCTGTTACTCTGAGGGATCCCCAGGTCCTACCTGGAGGCTGGCATCCCTAGGGAAAAGGGGTGGCTGCCACACCAAAGGAATAGTACTTATCCTCACTTTGAACTCGTTCGTTGTGCAGAGGATGGGGGTGGATGGAACACTGCTTCTGCGCAGGACGGGTCTCAAGACAGGGAGTCCTGTGGGGATGTTATGAGACAGGACCGTTTCTAGTATTTGCACAAGATCCAGTGGGAAGGATTTCTCCCAATATCTCAAGGGTTTTTTTGCAAGATGGACACCATGTCGTGTGATGTTGAGAGGGGGCGCACAATCCCTCTTTGAGGCTGCGAAAGAGTAGCATTCAGAATATGCTCCGTACTTACAAATCCCACACAACCCTCTCATGGATACCTTCTGCTCTTTCGTAGCCCCCCCCTCTCCAGTAGCGAAATCCCATTGGCCCATCCTGCTCTGTCAGGGAAGCTTCACAGTGAACCACTGTTTCTTCCCTCACACCCAGAACCAGTGTTTTTTTTGGGGGGGGGGGTGTCATACACAAAAGCCAAGGTTTAACATCCGTAGCTTCCATCTCCGTGAAACAAATCAGGTACGTGAGGCAGGGCTTGAGGCCGAGGTTGCGTTCCCCACCCACAGGGTTAGGTTGCCCAGTCCTCCCTGGCTACCAGCGGGGTGGTGGTGGTGGTAGTGGTGGTGGGGCAGGGTTGCTAAATCCAGTTTGGGAAACTCCTGGAGATTTGGGGGTGGAGCCTTGGGAGGACAGGGACATCAGTGGGGTACAATGCCTTAGAATCCACCCTCCGAAGCAACCATTTTCCCAGGGGGACCGGTCTCTGTAGTCTGGAGATGAGCTGTAATTCTAGGAGACACTCAGGCCCCACCTAGAGACTAGCATCCCTAGTAGGCTGGCGTCAACACATCATTACTTTCTGCTCCTACGGGCTCCTAATGAGGCTAGTCTGCCATCAGCAAGGTAGGCAGTGGGCCTTAAATGGATTTTCCATGCTCCCATACCCATGCTGCTGCATCACCGTTAAAGGAGATGGTTGGAACGTACACGACTCAGGAACCTCGCTGTATTCTAATCCGTGCTTGGAGGGGAGCGCCCCCCCCCCCCATGCATGCCTCCTTCAGTCCTGAGTTGGAAGAAATGTAGGACATAAAGGAAATGTCATCAGAGGATGTCTGACATTGTTGATGCACTTACTCGTTTATGTTTTTATCATGGTATTGAGCCAAGGAATGGCTCCCAAAGTGCCTCGCAGGAGTCAAAAAATCTGTATAAATGGAAAATTAAAATTGAACGTAGAGAGGAGAATCTCATCTGGGTTGGATCCAGGCACAAAAAAGGTGAGCCCGTCGGTCCGCTGCTGGCCTCGACAGCAGTTCATAATAAGACAATGTTTTATGCCCTGTATAGTTTTGTGAGATTATTTTGTTCTGTGGTGTCCTAAGAGCAATAAACAGAAATGCTGCCGATGCTGGCCGTAAAGATCTTCGTTGGTAGTCATCTAGTTCCCAGTAGTCATCTAGTCCCCAGTAGTCACCTAGTACCCAGAGTCGGGTTAGGAGGGCTGAAGCCACCGAATCCAATTCTCAGCATGCCACGGAGGCTGAGAGCAAGCATTTTACTGAAGCAGGCAGCTATACTGAAGTGATCCAGATGAGTAAGCCAAATAAGGGAATTTAAAAAAAAAATCACACAATTCCTGTGTCACCCGCAAATTTGGCACTCTGCCAGATCTTGATTCAGTTCACGCTCCTAACACTGCAGTTTGTGTGGCGGGGAGGTGGGTGCACAGCTTCAGGGACTGGGGGGGGGACAATATTCCAGGGGCCCTGGTCACCCTGGGGGCCCATGGTGCCAATCAAGTAATGTAATTTGTTTTCATACGCTTTTGGGTCGAATCTGGGTGGTATAAAGCAGGGCAAGAGGGAATCATTGTTGGGGTATATGGTGGTTATTGCCACCCCTCCTTTTGCAGGGTTGCCAACCTCCAATTGGCACCTGAGGATCTCCTGCTATTGCTATTGATCTCCAGGTGACCAAGATCAGTTTGCCTGGAAAAAATGGCTCCTTTGGAAGGTGGACTCTATGGCATTATGCCATGCCCATGTCCCTCCCCAAACTCTGCCCTCTGCAGGCTCCACCCCCAAAATCTCCTGGCATTTCTCAACCCAGAGCTGGCAACCCTATCCCTTAGGCATATCGATGTAAGGTGAGGTGGGTGTTCCATTTGGATGACCAAGATCTGACATCATCATCCCACCCTCAAGTTGGTTTTTTTGTTTTTAGTCTGGGGAAAAAATTCAATCAAATCTGGTCAGCCCATGTCTAGGTTGAACAACCGCCTTATATATTACATTATGCATATGTTCACTCTTCTACCATGTAGACTGAAGTGAAAGCCTTGTAAGAATGTGAACTTTTGCACTCGCTATTGGCAAAGTCTGCCCGCCAAGTGGAATTCACTAACTGTTGAGGTAGTGATGGCGATGAGCCTAGATGGCAGTCACTGTGATGCAGCAGCAAAAATGACTAGTGCAATCTTGGGGTGTGTCAACAGAGGCGTAACATCCAGATTGCAAGATGTCATAGTCCCACTGTATGCCGCATTGGTCCAGCCCAACCTGGAGTCCTGTGTGCAGTTCTGGAGGCCTCACTTCCAAAAGGATGTGGACAGAATGGAGCGGGTGCAGAGGAGAGCAATCAGGATGATCGGGGCCTGGAGACCAAGCCCTGTGAGGAAAGGCTGAGGGACTTCTTGGGAATGTTCAGTCTGGAGAAGAGGAGGTTGAGGGGGGACAGGATGGCTGTCTTGAGGTATCTGAAGGGCTGTCCCTTAGAGGAGGGCAGGGAGCTGTTCCTGTGGGCAGCAGAGGAAAGGACTTGCAATAATGAGTTTAAATTATGGCGGAAAGGTACTGACTGGATATTAGCATCCCCCCCTCCCCCCAGCAAGAGTCGTTCAGCAGTGGAATCGGCTGCCTAGGGAGGTGGTAGGGAGGTGGCAGTCTTCAAGCAGCAGTTGGATGAACACTTCTCAGGGATGCTTTAGGCTGATCCTGCATTGAGCAGGGAGTTGGACTAGATGGCCTGTAGGGCCCCTTCCAAAAGCTTAGAATCATGGAGGACAGGTCCATTCATGGTCACTACTCTTGGGACTAAAGGGAATCTCCATATACAGAGGAAGCAAACCTCTGAATACCAGTGCTAGGATGCAGCATCGGTAGGACGGGGTTTTTTTCCTTCCCTACGCCCTGTTTGTTTAGCCACTGCATGACACGGGGTGCTGGACACGACTGACCATTTTTCTGATCCATCAGGGCTGTTTTTTATATTTTGATGAATCTTTGCCAAGAAATTTAAGGGGGGGGGGAGGAGAACGTAGTAGGTTTGTTTTTTTTTGCTTGGGACAGATTCCGATGTCCTTATTGTACTCTGCTTCTGAAACATCTTTCTTTTCTTTCCTTTCCTTTCATTTCAGACCGCTCTCCAGTACAGCCAAGCAGTGAACAAAAGCAACGAAGTGAAACTTTACTGTGCTTTTTTGGATTACAGGTACATGACACAGTTATAAATGGATTCCTTTTTGAGGCTTTTGAACAGAGAATGGAATGTTTTTTTAAAAAAAAAAATTGGATGCAGTAACCAAAGGAGCAATCTGTACCCCACCCGATCCCACCCTACTGGATCCATGGGAATAACAGAGCATTGAAATCATAATAAAATGGAAACAGATTACTAGTCCATTATTAGCCTAAGAAAAGGGATTTCTTACATCTGGATGAAAGGAAAGCTGGAACAAACTTTTGAGAAAACCTCACCATAAATCTAATCATGCTTTGGAACAGCTCTTGAAACTCCGTTCCCATACTTGGGCTGAACTGTGTGACAAAACTGATGTTAATAGTCAGGAAGGGCCAGAATTCCTTGTTGAAAGGGAATGACGAAAGATTTTGGGTCAATAGACAAAAGTTTTAGGTTATTTTTTCCCCCTAGATCAGGGGTGGGCAAACTTGCTTAACGTAAGAGCCACATAGAATAAACATCAGATGTTTGAGAGCCACAAGACATGAACAAATATTACCTGCTTTTATTGGAAAATAAGCAAATTTGCTTTTTATTAACATTAAATGAGACTGCCAAAAATAATAACAAAAGGGGTAAAAGCAGATATTGATAATGATATTAATTTGTCCAATGATATTTGTTTGCTAATGATATTTAGCTTCCCCAGCCACCCTGCCGGGAGCCACATAATATATGTGAAAGAGCTGCATGCGGCTCCCGATCCACAGTTTGCCCACCCCTGCCCTAGATCATCAAAGACTTGTACAAAACTTCCCTGGGAAATTCTGCTGGCCTTTACTGGCATTGCTGCATTCCCATTTCCAAAATCTGGGCAAACTAATTTGCTTTCAGATTAAGCAAGTAATCGTTGCCAGCAAAGAACTGTTGCATTATCTACGAGGTGTCTGTGGCGACTGCCACAAAAAACCCTGGGAAACATCAGAAGAAGCATGGTTGTTGTTCTTTAACTTATTTACTCATGCCAGGATTTGTTTGGTCATTCTTCTCAAACCACACCAAAGCTTGATGGGGAGAAATGGGAAAATTGTGTCAGTCATAGGTATGACTTCCCCTACTGATAGACTGAAAGTTTGTATGCCCCTCCCCTTTACATGGCAATATGCATAGCATCAAATAAACATGTGACAAGTCTCAGCCCTTCTCACCATCTTCTCACCTTCTCAGCCCTTCTCACCATGGTTTGAGGCAGTATAAGGCAGCTCTGAATGCTTTTATATGTTTCTTCCGGTTCTTACAAAACCGGTTTGGTGTAGTGGTTAGGAGTGCGGACTCTAACCTGGGAGAGACGGGTTTGATTCCCCACTCCTCCACATGCAGCTGCTGGCATGACCTTGGGCCAGTCACAGGTTTTCTCTTGGAGCTATTCTCTCAGGAGCAGTTCTCAAAAGGGCTCTCTCAGCCCCGCCTACCTTAAAGGGTGTCTGTTGTGGGGAGGAGAAGGGATAGGAGACTGTAAGCTGCTCTGAGACTCCTTCGGGTGGTGAAGGGTGGGGGTATAAATCCAATCTCTTCTCTTTTTCTTCTTCAAAAAAAGAGATGGCTAACTAAATTCTGGTTTGGTCTGGTCTATGCCACACATGAGCAGCTTTCTTGTTATATGCCACTGCATTCAGAAATACAATGGAAGATAGAACAGGTAACAGGTAAGGAAAAGGATCTCTCTCTGACCAACTTCCCACGAGGTGCTGCTCCGGTGTCATTCTCCCCTTTGCTCCGACTGCGTGCTTGAATTTCCCACTATTTGCCCTGTGCTGCATTTTGACTTGTGGCTTCCCCTGAATTCCCCCGTGGCTTCAGAGAACCTCAAAAAACAGGATCACTGAAGCCACGGGGGAATTCGGGCGAAGCCGCAGGTCAAAATGCAGCGTGGGGCAAATAGTGGGATATTCAAGCACGCAGTCGGGGCAAAGGGAAGAACAACACTGGAGCAGCGCCTTGTGGGTTATTGGTCTTTAAGTGAGGCCTTTGAGAGCCACTGCTCATAAGAGATGGACCCAAGGAGTGAATGATTGAGGGCAGCGTCATATATTCAGCGCTGAGTAGGAGTGCATATGTTCTGCTGTGTGAGAAACATGGCAGCATTGCACAGGGGCCCACTTGACACTTCAAAACCACGCTTCTTGCTCCCGTTTCACACCCTGGAAAGCAGAGAGACTCCCCCCCTCCCCAAATGTGGCGCTGACAATCCCCGTTCCACAAGAGTTTGGCCAGTGGCCCCGTAGCTGATCGCGCTGCAGCAGCAGAGCAGTGCTTTGACGACGGTGTCGGGCAATTAGTTAGGTAACTGATTTGCACATCAAATTGCTGGTAGTGAATAGAGTGTGCACAGGGTTTGCATAACATATGGTGAACGTCAAGCCACACGCTTCACTTTATTTGGAAAGACTTTTATGGATCATTTACACAATCAAGATTTAGGGGTTGCCTTCCCAGGGTTCATGTTTTGAGACAGGAGCACCTGTTCCTGTAAACTAAGCTGGAAAAGCCGTTTTGGCCACACCATCGCCCACGCAGAAGTCTCAAGGCTGTGGGCAAGGAAGCTGGAGGGGGGCTCTTAAGCCGCCGCTGCCTGTTGCTATTGGAACCAACAACCATTATGAGCACCGGGCAGCTTCTTCACATTTGAGCCTCCGGACAAACCCAGGATGCCTTTCTTGCAGTGTATCTGTCGTCCTGACTCATTTAAGTGCTGTTAAAATCCTGTTACATCATACCAGGGGGTTTGCCTTGCTATCACAAGCACCGCGGAGGTCTGAGGGACGTTAACAGACCGGTGACATGGTTCCGTCCTTCTGGAACCTTTTCGCTTTGGGGGCAGTTTTAATGATGGGAAAGTTGTCCCGAGCTTGCTCTTCCTTCTTTTCTTCTGTGAGCTCCGTAGGGGCCTGCCTCTTCTGGTTCAAAAGCCCCTTTCTTCCCCATTTGAAACTTCAATGACAAAACTTCACCTTCATATTTATGGCAGATTCCTGTTGTGTTAACTTGATGAATAAGCTTCTGAAATGATTCCCCCACACACAACTCCCCCCCCTGATTTTACTTTGGGATGATTTTTGAGTTTGTTACATTTTAGGCAGTTAAGAGTTTTCAAAGTAATTCCCGCCCCCCCGCCCTGAACTATAGTTTTAATTGGCTGTGTTTTAACATACTGGGAAAAAAATGAAAATAAAACTGGTATCTAATTTGCAGCAATGGGAGCGGTGTCTGGTCCAACGAAGGCTGCGTGCGAGAGGAGGGCAACCTCAGCTACTCCGTCTGCTTGTGTAACCATCTCACCAACTTTGCCATTTTGATGCAAGTCGTCCCAGTAAAGGTAAGGCAAACTATAGGCCCCCGGGAAGTACTTCCTCAGCCAAAGGGCGATTAACACGTGGAATTCACTGCCACAGGAGGCGGTGGCGGCTACAAGCATGGACGGCTTCAAGAGGGAATTGGATAATCATATAGAGCAGAGGTCCATCAGTGGCTATTAGCCACAAGGTATAGATAGGCAACATTCCATAGTGTGGGACTCAGCCTCTGTGCAATCATGTGTGTGATGGAGGGGCAGGAGCAAAGTGCAGGTGAGAAGGCAGCAACCAAGAGTAAGTCTCTTTGTTGCTCAAACACATGTAAGGTTGCCAACTCCAGGTTGGCAAATTCCTGGAGGTTTGGGGGTGGAGCCTGGGGAGGGTGGGGTTTGCGAAGGGGAGGGAGCTCAGCAGGGTATAATGCCAAAGAGTTCAGCCTCGAAAGCAGCCATTTTCTCCAGTGGATCTAATCGCTGTAGTCTGGAGGTCAGCTGTAATTCTGGGAAGTCTCCAGCCCTCTCCTAGAAGCTGGCAACTCACCTGAACAAGCGTGACCTGGTGAGGGATTAGGAGGTATCGCCTGACTTGCTCTGGTCTGTCAGTGCAAAGAAACTTTTTAGGCTGGTGAGGCTCATTTCCCTGGAGTTCTGTTCTTCAGCCCAAGCCTATTGTGCAGCCACAGGTGCGATCCTTGCGAGGTCACTGGTCCAAGGTCTGCCGCTTCCTGGCGTTTGATTGGGCAGCACTTCCTTGCTAGCATTATCTAACCTGTTCTGAAGGCTTAACTGCATAACTCCACCTGAAATGCATTTGGAGCACTGCAGAGTGAAAACAGCTGGAGCAGGCGAAAAGGGGGAAAGTGCTTGGGAAATTGCCATTGTCCTGACAGCGTGATGTCACTTCCAGCATGGCCCCCTGGAATCCTAGAATGTTGCCATGACTTGATGACATCACTTCCAGGGTCACGCCAGAAGTGACATCATGCCATCAGAATGATGTCAGTTTGAATTCCCCCACCCTCAAGCCTCCCGTCAGTCTCCAGCACATGGGTGGCAACCCTACCATCGATGCTAATTAGAAAACATCTTCGAGTCATTGATGCCCAGGGAAGAAACCTCTCCTGACGCCATCTAAACAAAAGACCAGAGGTTAAAGGTCATCTCCTCATGCAGTGACCCTCCTGGTAGCCTGTTCTTCCTCACCAGCCATTCCTTATGCTTGAAAATCAAGAGCTGGGATTCATTAACAAATCTGACAGTCTCTCTCAGGGCTTGAACAAGGACAACTCCCTACGAAAAAGGAAGCCGCCCACCATCTTTGTTCAAAACCTGAGAAACCCTGTCTGGTTTGTTTGTCAGACCCCAGCCACGTAACAGGCAACAGAGAATGCGATTTCACCCAACACAGCCGGCGGAGGAACGCTAACATCTGCACCCCTACAGCAATCAGGATTTAAAAAGGGAGGGAGGGTTAATCACGTTGTGTGTGTGTGTGTGTGTTCAAAACCAAAACCAAAAAAAGAGCTCTCCCGAGGCAAACTAATTTGGGGAACTATGCAGATGCTGGCAACAAGGGCAGGTGCTGGGTCAGAACACTCTGTGAGGAGAAATGCACACACTGAGAAAACACTGGAACGCAAAGCCCTCTGCAGGCCGGGAACCACCAGCTATTCCTGCTTCCGGCTTTCTGTGTTAATTGTATGTCCTCCTCCTGCACCAGAAACAAGGCCAGTCTGCTCTAAGGTCGTTGACAAAGGAAACCAAGAGTTGGATCCCCAGTGGCCTAGAGCAGGGGCGGCCAAACTTGTTGAACGTAAGAGCCACATAGAATAAATGTCAGATGTTTGAGAGCTGCAAGACATGAACAACTATTACACACATGTTTTACTGGAAAATATGCAAATTTTCTTTTTATTAACAATAAATGAGTGCCAAAAATAAAAACAAAAGGGGTAAGAACAGATATTGATAATGATATTTATTTGTCCAATGATACTCATTTGTTTGCTCATGATATTTATTTGTGTAAGAGAGAGAGAAAAAGAAAGAGGTAGAAAGAAAGAATTAAAGGTGAAAAGAAAGAAAGAGAAACAAAGCAAATAGATGGGGAGGGAGGGAGTGAGGGAGGGGGAGGGAAGGAAGAGAGAAAGAGAGAAAAAGAAAGGTGGTAAGAAAGCAAATGTATGGGGGAGGAAGGGAGAAAGGGGGAGAGAAAGAAAGCAAATAGATGAGGAGGGAGGGGAAAGAAGGAAGGAAGAGGGAGAAAGAGGTGAAAAGAAAGTTGCTTTCTTTCTCTCCTCCCCCCCACCTTAAGCCTACCCAGGGAGGGGAACACTGGCTGGGAAAGGGAAGACCAATATGGGAGGCATACTTCCCCTTCCCTTCCCCAGCCGCGCTGCCAGGAGCCGCACAATATGTGTGAAAGAGCCGCATGTGGCTCCCGAGCCACAGTTTGGCCACCTCTGGCCTAGAGTATCACCCAGTGCTGAAATATGAAGCCCAGCACTTGTGTAATCCACTGGCCTTTGGATGAAGCTTGGCTATTTCTACCCCCCCCCCCCACCACCAAAAAAAGCACACTGTATTCCAATCTTCAGATGCTGCCCACTGCTAATTTCTTAGAGCTTGGTCACCACTGATAGGTCAACAGAACATTAATCAACCTGCAATGTGTTTAGGTTGGGATCACTCCCCAGGGCATAGATTCTGAGTTGTTCTACACTTGATGCAGGAAGGTGGATTTCTGGACCAGACCGCCGTCAAACTGCAGGGAAGGAATTGCAGTTTCGGACGCCCCCTTCTAGGTCAAAAGCTCTGTGCACGCCCTTAACTAGCTCATCAAAGAGAAATATTTGGAGCACTCTTGTCCTGGTATGTGAGTGGTCTGTAGACAGGGAGGGCTTTCGACAGAAGTAAGGGTTCAAAGAATATCAGCCTCACTGTCTAGGCATGATGGCTTTTCCTAGGGAGGGAAAAAAGGAGTTGGGGTGGGGATATGGAGCAAAATTCTACAGAGGGGATACAGGGTTGCCAGGTCCCCAGCAGGGGGTGGGGATGGTAGGGTTGCCACCTCCAGGTTGGGAAACTCCTGGAGATTTAGGGATGGAGCCTGGGACCTTAGTGGGGTACAGTACCATAGAGTCCATCCTACAAAGCATCCATTTTCTCTAGGGGAACTGATCTCTGTCGTCTGGAGATGAGATGTAAGTCTGGGGGATCCCCAGGTCCCACTTGGAGGCTGGCATCAGTTCTCCACTCCAAACCAAGCCTGCTCCAGCTGTCTTCCCTCTGCAGTGCTCCAAATTCATTTCAGGTGGAATTATGCAGTTAAGCCTTCGGAACAGGTTAGTTAATGCTAGCAAGGTGGTGCTGCCCAGTCAAATGCCAGGAAGCAACAGGCCTTGGACCAGTGACCTTGCAAGGACTGAGCCTGTGGCCGCACAATTGGCTTGGGCCGAAGAAAAGGGGGAAAGCTCTTGCCTCAGCCTGGCAGCCCTACCTGGGAAGTCTAGTGGGAGAAAACCGGTAGCCCTAGTTGATGGCTAGAGGCTCCTATGCAGTGAGCATGCCTGTTAGCCGGTTCAGCATCCTGTCTTGAACACCCAGGCTCAGGTTGGTCACCAAGCTAGGTCCTGTTCACAGGCCACAGGGGTTTCTGGCTCAAGCCCCAGACTCCCCACTGCCACATACAGCAACATGGCAACAACTTAGGGTTGCCAGCCCCCTGATGGGGCCTGGGGATCACCTGCTCTTACGACTTATCTCCAGATGACAGAGATCAGCTCCCCTGGATAAAATGGCTGCTTTGGAGGGTGGACTGTATGGCATTAGGCCCTGCTGAGGTCCCTCCCCTCCCCAACCTCCCCCCCCGGCTCCCCCCCCCCCCCAAATCTCCAAGTATTTCCCTACTCAGAGCTGGCCACCCTACAATAACTGGACCTGCTGTGTCATTAGATGAGTATGCTGATAATGTGTCAAGCAATGGAGCCATGTTTATTAAGTAATACACATCTATCTTACTTTTTGCAAAACCTTCTAGGAGCTTACAGTGGTCCAAAAACCATAACAGAACAAAAAGGAAAACCAACCAACCAACCTAGGGATGCTTCTAGATTTCATGGCTGTACTATTCCTATTCAGAGATGCCATCTTCTGCCTTGGGTTCTCTCTGCTCGGCATAGAACTGCACTCCCCTCCCCCCCCTGGGCTGTACTAACAGAATCCCACTATTAAATTCAGTCTTTTTTTGTTTCATTTTTTCTTCTTTCTCTCCCCGTTTTCATCTTTTTCTTAATTCATTGTTTTTCTGTGTGTATTCTCTTTTATGTATTCTGCTTAAAACTTAATACAATTTTAAATGATAAAAAGAGTTCTGTCTGCCCTGATGGACCCAGCCTGAAAGAGAGGCCTTCTTCCTTGCTCCCCTGAGTTTTATCACCTCTCTTTTCCCAAACCACTGCCCTGGTCAGGACAGGTCAGCAAAGCTTTTCCTGAAGACTCTAGAATTTCCCTTCCTGAAGCCTCTCTAGTATTTAATTCCTCCACATCTCTGTTCCCTGCTTGAAAGGGGGGGGGGAGCTCGACCATACCTTTATCTCTCCTGCTAGATCTATTAGCATTTCTATGAAGGTGGGCTGAGGTACATCTCGAGAATTTTCGTACATGAAGTCTCTCTAGTATTTAATTCCTCCACATCTCTGTTCCCTGCTTGAAGGGGGGGGGAGGCTCGACCATCTCCTTATCTTTCTTGCTAGATCTGTTTAGCATTTGTATGAAGGTGGGCTGAGGTACATCTCTAGGATTTTCCTTCCTGAAGTCTCTCTAGTATTTAATTTCTCCACATCTCTGTTCCCTGCTTGAAGGGGGGGGGGCTTGACCATCTCCTTATCTTTCCTGCTAGATCTATTAGCTTTTGTATGATAGTGCGCTGAGGTATGTCTCTAGAATTTTCTTTCCTGAAGTCTCTCTAGTATTTAATTCCATCTCTGTTCCCTGATTGAAGGGGGGGGGGCTCAACTATCCCCTTATCTCTCCTGCTAGATCTGTTAGCATTGTATGAAGGTGGGCTGGGGTACATCTTGAAAGCAACTGAACTGACTTCCTCCTCCCTGCCTGTTCTCTGCCCAGAGAGAGAGAGATAAAAACCCTTTAAACCTCAGAGTGAAGGTTTTTGCTCATTTCAAATCTCCAAAGGAAAAATGCATTTCTTCACACTGGAGGTAATTCTCCCCTGGTGGCCAGCAGGCCAGCAAAAGAGAGGTGGGTTCTGGCAGCAGGAGACCCCCACCCCCATGGGAAGGGTCTAACATCTCTACCTGCAGAAAACCGCCGCTTTGGAAGGTGGACTTTATGGCATTGTACCCCACTGAAGTCCTTCCCCTCCCCTCCCTGAACCCTGCCCTCCTTAGGCTCCACCCCCAAATCTCCAGGTGTTTCCCAACCCAGAGCTGGCAACCCTCGTAATAATGCAACCGCACCCACTCTTTGCTCAGAAATTTGGCTTGGATTCATTATGGCTCTATGCACTTGAGCATGCCATTCTGGTGCTCCAAATGGGCCTTCTGAGAGGAGTTGTGCGCAGAGCCTCGAAGCCCAGAAGCTGTCGAGGGAAGCGCCGCTAAGGATCCTTTGATGGATTTGTAGGTCCATTAAACCGCGCTTTATAATTCCAGCCCAGATTTAAGATAGGAGCGCCTGAGACATGCCTGCCTTATGGGAAGGCTTTTATGGCACATGAGGAACTTAAGGAATGGAAAACTCCGAGCAGGCAAACATTTCTTCACTGCTCCTTTGTTTTTATAGCCTCCTTCTTGTTTGGCTTGTGAGGCAGATCAAACCGCCCAATTACTCGTGTTTCATTCTCCAGTGTCTTTCCAAGAAATTTCCTAAAGAGCCCGATGGCCATTTCACAATGCTAGAGCGGGAGATATTTATTCAGTACCTTCTGTTTCCCTTGGTCCAGCAACGGTCTGTTGGGGAAATAATATAAAAAAACATGAGTTATAAGTATGCAGAAGTATTTATTTGCCGTTGGAGTAATCATGTATGTGGGTGTGTGGGATAATATATATATTTAATTGACCCACTTGCCTCCTTTTTTGCATGGTAGACTGCAGGAGAGTATAAAAGAAGTGGGCCTTCTGCATTAAGAGAACTCATACTTGATGCGCTGTGATTCATGTCAGTCATGTTTATGTGTGTGTTATCTGTAGGATTGCCAATCTCTTGGAGATCTCCTGGAATTGCAGCTCATCTCCAGGTGACAGAGATAGGTCCCCCTGGAGAAAATAGCCGCTCTGGAAGGTGGACTCTATGGCATTGTACCCTGCTGAAGTCCCTCCCCTCCCAAGCCCCAGATCTCCAGATGTTTCCCAAACCGGAGCTGGCAACCCCAGCTATGTGTCCCTTCTGACTTACGGTGATCCTGTGATTTAATAACTTCTAAAGCATCCTAGCCTTGCTGAGCTCTTGCAAACTGAAGGCTGTGGTTTCCTCTATCCACTTCATGCTGGGTCTTCCTCTTTTCCGAATGCCTTCAACTTTTCCTGGAACTATTGTCTTTTCCAATGAGCCTTATCTTCTTATGGTTGACCAAAATGTTTATCTGTGCCTTGTTGCAATTTTTTGATGCGCACAAGTCAGTGTTAGGGATTTGCATTCTTCACACGGGGCGTAACGAATCCTAATTTACATTTTACGTTCTAAGCCCAATGGCTGTCCTTGGTGTCTGGCATTCCTTTTTTTGTTTTGGCCACTGTGTGACACAGAGCTGTGGCCACTGGCCCGATCCAACATGGCTTCTCTTATGTTCTTGGACTTGAGCAGGGCCTCTCCACCATTTTTAAGACAGCAAGTGCCAGTGAAGTCGCTGAATTAGTATGCTGCATTTTACAAACAAGATTATAACCGTGTGGCACCTTAAATGCTAACAAAGTTATTGTAGCGTAAACTTTGGTGAACTGCATCTTTACCTGACCAAATGCACCTTCTCTGTATCTGACAGAACAA
The DNA here is from genome assembly GCA_029233225.1 of Lepidodactylus listeri. Taxonomy (NCBI): domain Eukaryota; kingdom Metazoa; phylum Chordata; class Lepidosauria; order Squamata; family Gekkonidae; genus Lepidodactylus; species Lepidodactylus listeri. Next base: position 11,472,026 of record JARCFY010000013.1, read on the forward strand.
GTATGCTACAGTAAATCTGTTAGATTTTAAAGTGTCATGGGACTCTTGTTTGTTTTAGACAGTATATGACAACTCTTTAATTTTCTCTTGAAGTTGGTAGCCTGGCTCGAAATAAAATATTGTGGACGGCACATGCCTTGTGTTTTAAGTGCTGTTGAGTGGCTTTTGATTTATGGGGACCCTATGAATTAATGGCCTCCAAAATGTCCTATCGTTAACAGTCTTGCTTGGGTCTTGCAAACTGAGGGCTTTGCTCTTTTCCTGCTGCCTTCAACTTTTCCTAGCCTTATTGTCTTTTCCAGTAACTCTGGTCTTCTCATCATGTGACCAAAACACAATAGCCTCTGTTCAGTCATTTTAGCTTCTAGGGAGAGTTCAGGCTTGATTTGATCTAGAACTCACTGATTTGTCTTTCCGACAGTCCACAGTATCTATAAAATGCTCCTCCAGCACCACGTCAAATGAGACACCTTTCCTTCAGTCAGGTTTCTGTTAATGTTTGCCTTATGTTATATAATATATGGAATGTACACTTTATTATGTTTATCCCACCCTTTCTCCAGTGAGCTCAGGGGTGGTGCGTTCTTGGTTTATTTCCTCCTTTTCAAAGCAGGGTTTATTTCCCCACCCTCAGGGGTGGTGCGTTCTTTGCACAACAATCCTGCAAAGGGTTTGTTGTGCACAAAAATCCAGGGTTTGTTGAGTGCATGTGACTAAACTCATGGCCACCCAATGAGCTTCATCGGGATTTGATCCTGGGTCTTCCCAGTTCTGGACATGCATTTTACCAAATGCACCATGCTGGTTACACCCAGGGCTCATTTTGTAGCAGGAGCTCCTCTGCATATTAGGCCACACACCCCTGATGTAGCCAATCCTCCAAGAGCTTACAGTAGCCCCTGTAAGAAGAGCTCTGTAAGCTCTTGGAGGATTGGCTACATTAGGGGGATGTGGCCTAATATGCAAAGGAGCTCCTGCTACAAAATGAGCCCTGGTTACACCTCTAGATTATAGCTACCACCAGGACATTGCTGAGGGGATTTGTGACAGCCACAGGTAAAAAATAATGGCATAAAAAAAGAATCTCCAACGTTTTGTACCAGACACCAGATTTTACACTGAGTACATATAATTCTGTACGTGCAGAATGGGAGAAGGGAACATGTTCCGATAGTAAATCAAGAGAATGTTTACAACTCAAGGCAATTAAATAAAACTTGTGGTATGTGACAAAACTTTTTTTTTTTTTCAGTTTCATGCTATGTAAATAAATGTTCTTGTTGCTTTTTTGGACAGGAAAAATCCAAGTTTAACACCCCCCCCCCCAAAAAAAATTACTGCATGGGAAAAAAGGTGATAGATTTTATAAGAACAATAGAGACACCGTTGCTTCTGATTTACTCATCTGTTTCTTTTCTCCCACTGTGGTCTCGGGCCAAACAGGTCTTGTGGGTTGTTGAAGCACTGCAGCACTAGCGAAACCTGCAAAAACTATTTGGTCAGGCCAGTAACCGGAGGCATGTGTGCACCAATGCTCCCTCTAAGCTGTGGAGTCTTGTGAGCAAAAATTCTACTTTGTGAGCTACTGGCATTAAAGTTGTGAGCGAGCCATTTGGCCGCTGCATCATTCAGTTTGCTCTGGAGCCATCCATCCTGAGCTAAGAGAAAACACTGTGAGCTGGAGGCTAAAAAATGGTGAGCTAGCTCATGCTAACTCAGCTTGGAGGGAACACTGGTGTGCAGCATCATTAACAGTGGTTCTGTCATGCCCCCTTAGATGCTCCAAAGGGCAAAGTAAAGAAGATTCATGACTGGCTTCTCCTGACATTCAGGTGTCTCAAAAAGCAACCTCTGGGTCCCAGTCTGGAACAGAGGGCCTATGGTAGTGCTTCGTCCTAAAAAATACCTTTTTCCGTTTTGTTCTCCCTCGTTTGAATCAAACCATGATTCTTTTTGCTTTATTCTGCCTTGTACTGAATTTCCTCCCCTAAAACGTATGCATTTTATGGCATGATTTGTACATCAGTAAATCAGCCTGAAGGGTTGCGGTGACTCAGTGGTTAAGACACTGAACTGCAGACCGGAAGGTTAATAGTTTGGCAGTTTGAGACCCGAGTGCTGTGTGACGGAATGAGCTCCTGTCTCTGGCCCCAGTTCCTGCCAACCTAGCAGCTCGAAAGCAAGAAATTGCAAGTAGATAAATAGGTGCCGCTTCGGTGGGAAGGTAATAGCGTTCCGTGCGCCTTGGCGTCCAGTCATGCCGGCCACATGACCACGGAGAAGTCTTCGGACAGCGCTGGCTCTGGAGATGAGCACCACAACCCTAGTGTTGGATTCAACTGGCTTTCGAGCAAGGGAAACCTTTACCTTTACCGAAATCAGCCTGATATTTATATGTATAAATGATATACATTGATATACATTGATGTGCATTGTACATAGATCATACATATTGTTTTAGAGCTTACAGTAGCCCCTGTAAGCTGTGTTGAGTTCAGTACCTTAAAGACCAACAAGAATTTTTTGGGGGTATTTTTTTGTATTTTTCATATGTGTGTATGTGTGCATGTGAGTGTGTGTGCATCTGGAAGTCATGGCGACCTCTGGTGACTGACCCCTACTGGGGGCCTGGAGGAGATTCAGAGGGGTAGCTGAATAAAGCCTGCCCCTGCCTCCCGACTGCTGGTACTCCAAAGAGATCTCCCATCCAAATCCTTGCCAGAGTCGACCCTGTTTAGCTTCCGAGATCTGATGAGATCGGGCTTGCCTGGGCTATCCAGGTCAGGGCTAGACCCACAAGAGTTTTGAGGTACAAACTTTTGAGTGCCAAAGCTCTCTTCATCAGATACAAGTAGGAATGGAGATTCCCCAGCCTTCGTATCACAGTCAGAAGATGGGAGGGGTGTTGCAAACAAGGAAGTCAGGATGCAAAGGTAGAATGCAAGATGTAATCAGCTTGATTAGAACAGGGGGGGAAATGCTTAGGGGCATTCTGCGCTCCCACCTTCTGACTAGGATATGAAGACTCAGGAATCTCCATTCCTACTTGTATCTGATGAAGGGAGCTCTGAATCGTGAAAGATTACACCCCGAGAATCTTACTGAGATTACACCCTGAAAAAATCTTGAGAGCCACCTTGCTGTAGTGGTTAAGAGTGGCAGACTCTAATCTGGAGAACCGGGTTTTGATCCCCCACTCTGCCACATGTGGGCAGCTGGGTGACCTTGGGTCAGTCACAGCTCTCTCAGAGCTCTCTCAGCTCCACCTACCTCACAGGGTGTCTGTTGTGGGGAGAGGAAGGGAAGAAGAAGAAACTGGATTTATACCTCACCCTTCAGTACCTGAAGGAGTCTCTGAGCAGCTTACAATCCCTTCCCCTCCCCACAACAGACACCCTGTGAAGTAGGTGGGGCTGAGAAAGTTCTTTCAAGAACTGCTCATGAGAGAACATCCCTAAAAGAACGTGTAACTGACCCAAGGTCACACCAGCAGCTGCATGTGGAGGAGTGGGGAACCAAACCTGGTCCTCCCAGAACAGAGTCCACACTCTTAACCACTATACCAAACTGGCGATTGTAAGCTGCTCCGAGACTTCTTCTTGTAGTGAAGGGTGGGGTATAAAACCAGCTCTTCTTCTTCTTCTTCTTCTTGGTCTCTAAGGTGCTACTGGACTGGAATATAGTTCGTGTATACTCTCTCTGTGTGTCTGTGTGTCTGTGCATAAAAGGATTATGAAGAGGGCTTGCTAACGGCAGGAACATCAGAAGGCCTCTGATTTTTTTTTCTTGTTGAATCTTCCTAAAAACCCCATCCTCAAACGGAGAGGGGAGGGCAGCCATTCTTGAGCTGTCAGCCGGTCCCGAGCTTCTCCCAGTCAAAAGGCCCAGCAGGGAGATCCTCACCTGCAGACAGCATATGGACCGCCTTTGCCTTTTGTGTGTTGTTTCAAGCACCGGCAGAACAGCTGGCGACCGCATCCTTGAGCGGATGAAAAGAAGGCCACTTTTTAAACAGGTACATCTTAGGCTCCACAGGGGGCTCTTCTGTAGACCGGTTTCTCCACGGGGTTTTAGTCTTTTGTAATTCTTTCTTTCAAGGCACCTTAATTACGAAGTTCTTAAAACAACCCTTTTATCCGTGATCCAGTGGAAAAGATAACTTTACCCATTTTTTGGGGGGGGGGGGGGAGAGCTGGTCAACACGACCCAGTGGTGACGGGGTCTTACCATAACCCTGAAGAGCAGTGCAAAAGCTAACACCAACCAGTTGTTATTAACAGGTAAACCCGACAGGTTTTCTTGATCTCCAGGGAACCTACGAAACATATAAAAACAAAATATACAACAACCAAGACATTCATTAAAAAGGGGGAATGATTTATGTTGGAGCCATTTACGCTGACTCCATCAAGGAAGCTTGCAACACCTGAGCAAAGCTGGTAATGAAAGGACATGGTGGAGGTCATTAATTCATAGGGTTGCCATAAATGGGAAGTGACTTGAAGGCACTTCACAGACATACACGCACACACACACACATTTATGCTGCCTATATATCAGCTCCAGAGAGCCAGTTTGGTGTAGTGGTTAGGAGTGGCAGGACTCTAATCTGGGAGAACCGGGTTTGATTCCCCACTCCTCCACGTGCAGCCAGCTGGGTGACCTTGGGTCAGTCACAGTTCTCTCGGAGCTGTTCTCGCAAGACAGTTCTTTCAGAGCTCTCTCAGCCCCACCGACCTCACAGGGTGTCTGTTGTGGGAAGGGGAAGGGAAGGAGACCGTAAGCCACTCTGAGTGAAGGGCGGGGTATAAATCCGACGCTTTTTGTCTCAGAAGCTAAGCTGGGTTGGCCCTGGTTAGTACTTGGATGGGAGACCACTGAGGAAGCCCGGGATTGCTGTGTAGGGGCAGACAATAGCAAGCCACCTCTGAAGATCTCTTGCCTTGAAAACTCCATGAAGGGTCACTGTAAGTCCGCTGTGACTTGATGGCTCTTTCCACCACCACTGTAATGTAACAGTTCCTGTGGGGTAGTGGAGATAAGGGGTGGGGCCACGTCTCAGTGGCAGGGCACCTGTTTTGCATGCCAGACTTCTCAAGTTTAAGATGGGTAGTCATGTTAGTCTGTCTGTAGCTGTAGAAAAGAGCAAGAGTCCAGTAGGACCTTAAAGACTAACAAAATTTGTGGCAGGGCGGGAGCTTCCGTTAGTCACTGCTCACTTCAGTTACACTCCCAAAAGCTCCAACCATGCCACAAATTTTGTCAGGCTTTAAGGACTTGTAATGTAGTATGCTCTGTGTAGCAACCAGCCTGCCATGTGCTCCCAGGTAATGGCGCCCGCCGCATGGCCAGAGCACATGGTCAGGCAGAGAGGGGAGCTTGAATCTGGAGGAACAATAGACGTCCGGATTGAAAGCCTCCACCAATGTGGGACCTAGGTTCTCCCTGGGGAGCCAATGCAATCAAAGGCTCCTCCAGGGGACCTATGACAAACATGCGCATATGTAAAGCCCCTATCAGGTCTTTTGGGTGCAGCCGGAGGTGTGGCTCCGGCCAGCATATAATGAGGGCCCTGGAGCCCTGGAAGCATGCTTGTTCTATCTACTGGGCATGCTGAATCACTCAATAAAGGCTTCATGATTTCACCGTTCCTGGTCTCCCGAGTCCAGTACTCTTCAGGACTCTTGCTCTTTTTGACTATCCCAAGTTCAGTCCTTACGATCTCTAGTTAAAATGATCCAGGAGTTGATGATGTGAAATTCCTCTGCTTGAGACCCTGGAGACCTACTCTCAGCCGAGGTATTGACCTTGATAGACCAGTGGTCCGTCTGAGTCAGTGTAAGGTACCTTTCAGAGTTCAAGCCCCCACAACACAATCACTGCAGACAGAATGTACGGTGGCCTAGTGCCTAAAGGGTGCGGTATTGGTAATGTGTTGGGTGTTGTGTGGGATGTCACAACCCGCTGAAAACATTTCTTCAAAATGAAAAAAAACTGTGCAGCTGGTTCCATGCGCCCAGATGGGCTTCCGGTTTATGTTTCTCTAACGAGAGCCCCCGAGGTTTTCAGGCAAACCAGCTTTGAAGCGAAAGGGACGCTCAAAATACGGCACGGGGATTTCCCTGTTCAAAGAAAACAAGTCCAAAACCTCACCAAGCTTTTGTTGGGCGTGCCTGAAGGAGCTCTTTAATTCCAACCCTTCTTTTGAATCTTCTTTCTGTGCTTCCAAGATGACATCCAAAACTGTGTCTGACTTGCAAGCAGATGGCCGTGGCAGATGTATTATTTCTGTAGAATTTCAGAAACAGGGCAGCTGCAACAATTTGTGGCCAAAACCACAGGAAAACAGTCAAAGGTACTGCAGAAGACTTAGTTTGATGTCCTTTCATTTAAAAAACAAAACAAAAACAAATTGTCCACTATTTTTTGGCTGGCTGCTCCTTTTCAAGGGTACTTCTTCTTCTTCTGTAACTCATAGAACAGGTGGTGCTTCCTAATTTTGTGTCAGAGCAAACAAGCCTCTGGCTGTCTTTCTTCAAATAAGAATCAGACATCTCTGCAAAATGAACTGCAGAAGGAAAAGTAGGGTTGCCAACTTTCAGGTGGTGGCAGGAGCTCTGGGATTACGTCTGATCTCCAGGCAACAGAGAACAGCTCACCTGGAGAAGATGGCCGATGTGGAAGGTGGACTCTGGCATTATACCCCACTGAAGTCCCTCCCCTCCCCTCCCCATACCCCAGCCTCCTCAGGTTCCACCCTAGGGTTGCCAGCTCCACACTGGGGAACTCTTGGAGATTTTGGGACGGAGGCTGGGGAGGACAGGGACCTCAGTGGGGTACAATGCCATCGAGTTCACCCTCCAAAGCAGCCGTTTTCTCCAAGGGGACTCATCTTTGTGGTCTGGAGAAAAACTCTAATTCCAGGGGATCCACAGGTATCCTACCCTACTTTCCAGGCCGTACCCTCTCAATCTCCAGGAATTTCCCAACCCAGATTTGGCAACCTGACTGGTGAGAGATGAAATATGACAAGATAGGAACCGGGTAGAAGGGGGAGCCTGGTCTGAGGCTCCCTTACTGAATGATGCAGCCTTCGTTATGCCTGTTTAAGATTTACAGTAAGCCTGCATTCCTTTATGCTCTCAGCATGACCCACTGCCATCTGGTATTAGTTTAATCCAGACACCATCTATCATTTCTAGGCCCTACTAGGGGCTAGTAGCTCTAGGAATTAGCAGGAACTGTATGGTCATTCAGCCTCTCAATTCCTCTGAGTGACCATAGAGTTTCTGCTAATTCCTAGAGCTACTAGCCCGTAGTAGGGCCTGGAGACAAGAAGAAGCCTTCCCGGGGCAAAATCCCCATATGGCACCACCCACTTTCTAAAAGAAGAAGACTTGGTTTGATTCCCCCACTCCTCCTCCGTGCAGCTGCTCGGTGACCTTGGGACAGTCACAGTTCTCTCAGAGCTGTTCTCTCAAAACAGTTCTTTCAGAGCTCTCTCAGTCCCACCTACCTCGCAGGGTGTCCGTTGTGGGGAGGAAGGGAAGGAGACTGCAAGCTGCTCTGAGACTCTGAGTGAATGGTGGGGTATAAATCCAATCTCTTCCTCCTCCTCCTCCTCCTCCTCTTCGTCTTCATCTTCATCTTCGTCTCCATCTTCTCTTCTCTTCTTCTTATTCCCTGCCCTTCACTACCCAAAGGTGTCTCAGAGCAGCTTACAATCTCCTTCCTTTCCTCTCCCCACAAGAGACACCTTGTGAGATAGGTGGGGCTGAGAGAGCTCTGAGAGAACTGTGACTGACCCCAGGTCACCCTGCTGGCTGCATGTGGAGGAGGACTGGGGAATCAAACCCAGTTCTCCAGATTAGGGTCAGCCACTCTTAACCACTGCGCCAAGCTGTCTCTCTTGGCAGGCACAAGGAAAAGTGTTGGCAGGTGCCATGGGGGCCATGTTGGAGACTCCTGGCTTAGGGTGACTCAGAGCCCTTGCTTCATCAGTTCCTGTTCTCATTTCCCATGACACAAGTGGGGGAGCCACTCTACTGCCGCTTCTTTAGGGGGCAAACCCTCTTTTCATGCAACCCTAACAGCTGTGTTCAGTTGGAAAATGGGAACTGTCAATGCAAGTGTGTCAGATTCATAATCCGGACCCCTTGGGGCATGCATTTCCCCCAACTCACTGAGCACGCACAATGTGTCTGTGATAGTTTCAGCAATAACATTAAAAGGAAATGTTCTGATAAAGGACCAATAAGAGGGCATGAAAAAAAGGTGGTGGTTTGTATTTTTATTTTCCCACCCTCCCTAAAGCTCTGATCATGTTACAACATATTTCAGTTGAAGGAATCAGCACAAGGGGGGACAGAACGGAGCATAATGGAAGATTTTAGGATCTCGAGCGTGCTGGCTGGCTTAACCGGCACCAGAGTTTCATAGCCATCGCCGTTTATTTTTTGGAAAGTAACATAACAACACTGGACGAATTTACAGCTATGTGGCACTCAGATCCCGGGCTGGCATTGGCCCCGTTAGTGGAGTGATAAATTGGCATCCAGCAAGGCTGACATTATTTGCGTCTTTATCACTTGGCTGCAATGTCTACATCACGCCTGGCTCGCCTGCTCGTTCGCTTGCTGATATACATTTATCATATTCGCGAAAGGCCAGAGAGATGCAGAGGACCGTTTGGGGAAGAGGAGCGCATTAAATGGAAACAAAAGGTGTCCTGTGATTAGCAGTGATTGGATAGCTACCAGGTAGCTGTGGGCGAGGCAGTACCTGTACAGGGTCCCGATTTGTCAGACTGGAAAGACCTGGGTTCAAGTCCCTGCCGTGCTGTGGTTCTCACTGAGCGACTGTGGGCCAGCTGCCGTTCCCTGAATTGCTGTGTGCGTGTTACCCCAAGATCCTTGGAGGAAGGAATGGAATTGCAGGATAGCCAATAAATATTGTTTCCCCTCAGCTGATTGATTTCCTCTGTTAACACAACTGGCGCTCTCTGAATTTAATCAGCAGACGTGATGACATCACACAGGCCCACGGACGGTACCATGAAGGTTGCCTTGGCCAGTCACGTTAAATGGCAGTTCAACAAATGAAGACAACGATGGTGAGAAGGAGCAGCAGTCAGAGTAACGCAAGGGTGCCAAATAGCATCCGAACATCAGAACATAAGAAGAGCTCTGCTGGATCAGCCCAGGGGTCCATCTGGTACAGCATCTTGTCTCACACAGTGGCCAACCGGTTGCCCTGAAGGGCCAAACAAACAAGGCATAGAGGCCAAGGCCTTCCTCTGATGTTTGCCTCCTGGGAAATGTACAACAAGAAGAAGAGTTGGCTTTATACCCCACTCTTCACTATCCCAAGGAGTCTCGGAGCGGCTTACAATCTCATTTCCCTTCCTCTCCCCACACCAGACACCCTGTGAGGTCGGTGGGGCTGAGACAGCTCTGAGAGAGCTGGGACTAACTCAAGATCACCCAGCTGGCTTCATGTGGAGGAGTGGGGAATCAAACCTGGTACTCCAGATTAGAGTCTGCTGCTCTTAGCCACTACACCAAGCTGTCTCTTAACCACTTCACCAAACTATTGGGAGAGGGGCTTTTTTTGGGAGGGGAGGTAATTGTTTCTTCTGCATCGAATGTACTAATTCTAAGGGGAACATCAAAATTCTAGCACATCCCCAGCACTGTATTGTGTTTCCTTCTTCTCTGAATGAGCATACATAAGAACACATGCATCTTCCTTACAGTGAGTCCGACCCTTAGTCCACCTGGCTCAGTTTGGAGTACTCTGACTGACAGCCGCTCTCGTGAGCCTCAGGCTGAGAAAGAAAGCGCTTCCCCGGCACCCGCTACTTGAGTTCTTTAACTCCAGCGGCTAGGGATTGGACTTCTGCACACAAAGCTTGTGCTCTGAGTGGGAGAAAGTTCCAGGGAATCTTGAATGTCCTTTCTTGCTTGCTCTCCCCCTAGGGTTGCCAAGTGTTCTTTACTTACCGGCGGGGGGGAGTCCTCCATCGTCCGGGAGTTTCCCGAGCGCATGCGCAAAGCGCGCGCACCCGGTGACGTCACCAAGAAGTGACGTCAGCACGTTGGGGCGTTGCCAAGGCAACGCTCTGGCAATCGCCCCCAAACTCTATGGTATCATAGAGTTTTGGGGCGATTGCCAGAGCATCGCCCTGGCAACGCCCCCAACGTGATGACGTCACTTCCCGGTGACATCATTACGTTGGGGAAGGGGGGTGGGGTTCCCCCTGCCGGCCGAATGCTGGCCGGCGGATCGGGAACCCCTGTAGCGGGGGATCCCCCGCCCCCCGGGCTGACTTGGCAGCCCTATTTCCCCCCATTGTTTTAAAATATATATTTTTAAAAAATCTCCAGCCTTTCCATTTAAACAAAACGTTTAAGATGCCGTACACATTTTTAAAACTCTCCCTGTGCGTGTAAAGTGCCCTCGAGTCACAGCTGACTAATGGTGGCCTGGTAGGGTTGTCAAGGCAAGAGATGTTCAGAGGTGGGTTGCCGTGGCCTGTTTCTGGTATTCCTTGGTGGTCTCCCATCCAAGTACTGACCAGGGCCGGCCCTGCTTAACTTTCAAGATCTGACGAGATTCAGTTAGCCTGGGCTATCCAGGTCAGGGCTTTATAACTCTGCATCAGTTAAAACATTTTTTAAAAAACCAAAAACATACCGGGTGAGCAGGAAGAGCCCCCCCCCCCACCCCCAGAGGAAGCCAGAATCTTAAAAAGCTGCATCAGTCCTCTTCCAAAACATCCATTCCTCAGCAGGCCAAAAGCCTTGGTTCAGAAACAAAACAGGAATGTTGTGCCGCTTGCTTTTCCTTCTCAGGACTTAAAGCAACGTGGCGGGCGAAGAATTTTTTGATCAGTGAAACGTTGATCGGGTGAAATGAACCCCACGACCTCACAGCTGCTTCAGGGGGAAAATAACATTGTTAGCGCTCTAGTCGTGGGAACTGCGGTAACCTTGAGAAGAATACAATGGATTCATCTGCTTGCAGTGGGCAGGAGTAGATTTCCCCTGTTCTGCTCCTCTGTTCTAGACTCTGGGGCTCTGCTGCGTTTCATTCCTCCTTAATTCCAGTTTAGCTCAGACAGATGGAGCATGTGCCACCTATTCCCGTTTGCTTCAGTTTGTTTGCTACAAACCCTGCAAGTGCAGCGTGCAGACCTTTCTGCCAGCCGAAGAGGGGCTGGCTCTTTTCCAGGGCAGCTCTGAAATCTTCTCCCATATGAAGCTCATCTTTCTCTCTCGCTGGTGTGTTTTTAAAAATTCTTCCAAGCCCTGATTGCGGGGGTCCCCAAGTAGGTGCCCGTGGGAGCCATGGTGCCCCACCAACACCTTTTCAGGCGCCCCCCCAAGTGCTTTAGAAAGTGGACAGGGTAGGGCTCCCAGACCCCCAGGACTGGCGGGGTTTACCTGCTTTTGGGGGCTTCAACCTGCCTGTCAGCCAGCTGGCCAGCGGGGGAAGCCCCACCCCCAAGCCCCACGCTCAAGCCCAAACACCCACAGCCACCCCCTCCCTTCTCCCTTTAAATTTTGCAGAGGAAAGAGAGAGGGGCGGCTGTGGGTGCGCGGGGTCCCACTGGCTGTAAGCGCTTCAAGGGCCCCTTCAAGCGCTTCCGGCCAGCAGGGACTGGCCCCGCGTGCCCGGTCTCCAAGCACCCATGCTATTTGGAGACCGGCAGCGGGCCCCGCCGGCTGTAAATGCTTAAAGTGCCCCTTTGAGCACTTACAGACAGTGGGGACTGGCCCTGCGCGCTCAGTCTCCAAATGGCAATGCTGCTTGGGGTTCAGGCATGCCTCCACCAGCCACCCCACTCGCAAGATTTAAAGGGCCCTCCACCATCTTGCAGGATGTTTGGGAGAGGGGTAGCTCCCGGCAATTTTTCTGGGGGGTGGAGCTAGGAGCAGGACGTCCCCAAGGTGATGTCATCATGTTGGGGATGCCCCACCCCCTCCTGGAACACCCCCAAAGTCCCCCACTGGGGACAAAATCAGACCCGGCAACCCTAGGACAGGGCCCGGTGGGCCTTTTGCCCAGAAAGGCTTTTATTTGGCTTGCAGATTTTTAAAAATGTTTCTTTGGCAGCAGTTGCCCCCGAAGTATAAGGATCTTCACTGTGTGACTGAAGGTAAGCTGGGGCCACCATTTTGTAGCTGGCTCCACCTCCTGCAGCAGCCATTTTGTGGCATCCATTTTGTGGTTGTGGCCGCTTTGCTGTGTCCAAATTCCAAAAGCGCCACCAGGGTCAAAAGATTTTGGGACCCTTGTCTTATTGGATCGCTTTAAAAGTTGCCGGTCTGTACCACTGCCAGTATTTTATTTTTTTAATCGTGTTGTTTGAACTGTATTTTTTAACATGACAGCTTGAGGTCATTATGAGTTGCAGCTAAGTTTTACTGGCATTTATTGTACGGATTGTCATTTTGAATTGTTTGGACTCTTTGTGGAGTCTTTTTAACATAAAGGTGGTATAAAAATAGTGTAAATAAATAGATTTGCAACTGTGCTCCCCTTTGTACTACTGTTGCTAAAACACTGGGAAAGATATGGGACGTAAGCAGTGTTCCCTTTAACCTGAGTTAGTGTGCGCTAGTTCACAGTTCTTTAGCCTCCAGCTCACACATTTTTGTCCTAGCTCAGGAAGGATGGCTCCAGAGCAAACTAATGTATGCAGGAGCCAAATTGCTTGTTCACAACTTTAATGCCAGTGGCTCACAAAGTAGAAGTTTTGCTCACAGGACTCCACAGCTTAGAGGGAGTATTGGATGTGAGACCATGCATGTGATTGCATCAGGATTCTTTCTGCCAGTTGGTGTAGTGGTTAAGCGCGCGGACTCTAATCTGAGAGAATCGGGTTTGATTCCCCACTCCTCCACTTGCACCTGCTGGATGACCCTGGGCAAGCCATAGCTCTGTACCAGCTGTTCTCTCAAGGACAGTTGTCTCAGCGCTCTCTCAGCCTCACCTACCTCACAGGGTGTTTGTTGTGGGGAGGGGAAGGGAAAGGAGTTTGTAAGCCTCTCTGAGGCTACAAGTGAAGGGCGGGGTATAAATCCAATCTCTTCTTCTTTCTCGTGGTGCGGTGTGTTCCGCTGATCCACGCTGGTGCGCCTGTGCATTGGTAAAACACAATTTTAACACAGCCTTGATTCGACTGTGCATACAATCGCATCAAGATTGTTCTTTTGGAGTGTTTTATCAGCATGCTCATGTGTACTGACAGAGGAGGGGGAAAGGTGCAAATGAGCCAAAGAAACGGAGAGCTGCACAGTTCTCCATACAATATTTGAAAATATTAAAAAGGGAGGGTTTCTGATCCTTCGCTTCCACTTTGCAAACCGCATTAAGTAATTTGGAACTGTAAGGTCTGGGGAGAAATTTGGACGAGACTCTTGGAAGCCTCCTTTGTTTGTAGAAGGTTTTGTAGAAGATTTTAAGTAGGATATGGTTGTTGGATTCACAGGCAGGCTGCACAGTCTGAAGTGCCTAGCTCGGAATGAATCGCAGCATTTTGAACTAGCCGTGTGAACTTTTATAGCCATGACGTCTCAAAAGTAGGCACCCCTAGATCTCCTTGAGGCAGATCCTGGATGGCTAACCACTCGGTCAGACCACAGGTCAACAGCCCTCCTCTCCTTCCCCTCTTGGCATCACACCGGCCCTTTGCTGGTTCGAATGCAGCCAGTCTTGGCTATCTGACGTCACTCCAAACCAAGTGGGGAGTAAGCCTTGAGTCTGAATAGAAAGAGGAGCTGGAGTCTTCTCTGAACTTTCAGTTTTAAAGGAAGCCCCTGCTGAGCTGCAAACTGGGAGAAGAGAGTAAGAAACTGCTTCTTAGGCAGCAGGCGCTCAGCGAAGGAAGAGCAGGCGGCACTGTCAAGAGTCAGGCATGCAGCAAAGAACTCCAGCGTTGTGGTCCTTGCTTCGAGGAAATTCTAATTCTTGTCACCAACCCAAAGGCCAGAGCTGATGGGGCAGGAATTGAGCCTTTCCTTCATGAAGGGCCCTAGGCCAGGACGAAGCAGGTGAAGATCTATGCATAACTAGGCTTGCCAACATCTGGGTGGGGTAGGGTTGCCAAGTGATTTACCTTCTGCAGCGGGGGAGAGTTGGTCCCGTTTCGGGATATTTGCGTGTGTGCACTTTAGGGGTGGGGTTCTCCCCGCTGGCCTGATCTGGACTGGTGGATTGGGGGCCGTTTCAGCGGAGCCCCCAGCTGACCCCCAGACTCCAGAGATCAGTCCCTCTGGACAAAATGACTGCTTTTGAGGGTGGACTGTACGTAGGGTTGCCAGGTCCTGCCTCGTCGCCAGCAGGGGACTTTGGGGGGCATTCCTGGAGGGGGTTGGGATGCCCCCAACATGATGGCATCACACAGAAGTGACGTCATCATGTTAGGGACACAGCCCCATGGAAGGCGCCGTCAGCACCAGCTTGCAAGAACCATTTAAAGGTGGTGAGCAGGAGCCCACAAAATTGGGGGATCCCCTGCCCCCACCTGGGGACTGGCATCCCTAACTCTGTGGCATTAAACCATGCTAAGCTCCTTCCCCTCCCTAAACCGTGCCCTCTCCAGACTCTACCCCCCCAAATCTCCAGGAATTTCCCAAGTCACAGTTGGCAACCTTGTGCACGACTGGGCAAGGTGTCTGGAGGACTTTGTTGGGAGATGATTCCAGGTTTCTCAGGCCCCAGCTAAAAGAAGCAGAGGTTCGATGATCTAAAGGTAAAGATAATGGTTTCCCTTACTTAAAAACCTAGGGGGCGGTGCTGATCTCCGTTTCCAAGCCTAAGAGCCAGCACTGTCCGAAGATGTTTCCGTGGTCATGTGGCCGGCATGACTAGACGCCAAGGTGCACAAAGCGCTGTTACCTTCCCACCGAAGCGGTACCTATTGATCTACTTGTGATTTGTTGCTTTCGAACTGCTAGGTTGGCAGGAGCTGGGGCCAGAGACGGGAGCTCGCTCCATCACGTGGCGCTAGGGTCTTGAACTGCCGAACTGCCGATCTTCCGGTCTTCAGTTCAGCGTCTTAACCACTGAGCCACCGTGGCCCCTTCAACGATCTAGAGGAAGCCAAATTCAGAGCATTTATGGTGGCGGTTTTCATGCTGTTCTCTGAGGAATTCTGCGGTTTCTCAAGAAGTTCATAGAAGGGGGCCTTACTTCAATAATAGGGTTGCCAGCTTCCAGAATTACAGCTGATCTCCAGATGACAGAGACCCTCCCCCCTGGAGGAAAGGGCTGCTTAGGAGGGCGGACTCTGTGGCAGTGTACCCCTCTGAGGTCCCTCCCCTGCCCACAGCCCACCCCCAAATTTCCAGGAATTCCCCAACCTGGAGTTGGCAACTCTGACTACACCCCTTAGTGATTCCAGTTTCTTGACGGGAGCAACTTTTGACTTCTTTCCAGGTAAGTGAATACTTGCCAACCACTCCTAAAAAGAAAAGTCTGGTTGGGTGTTTCATGGCAGCAAAGGCCAAACCTTATCAGTGGCCTAGATTTCGCCAAAATATAAGCCACTGGGCAAGTGGACCGGGGGGGGGGGTAAAATGAGTGATTGTCAGGTCCCACTGAATATATCCCTAGCCTGGGAGTGGTAGTGACCTTACGGGGGTATAATGCCATAGACTCCTACTCCCAAAGCAGCCATTTTCTCCAGGGGAACTGGTCACTGGAGTCTGGGATCGGTTGTACTTCTGGGAGGTCTCGAGGCTGCACCTGGAGGCTGGCAACCCCAGCTTTCTACCCATACATAGCGGTCATGGAGTGCTGCTGTTTGAGAGGTCTTTGCGGGAAAAAAAAAGACTTTAGGTGCTTTTGGCTGATTCCTCAGTGGGGATTTGCTGCTTCACCTGAGCTTGTTTTGATTGCTGTTCTGGTGCTTGTTTTTCTTGGTTTGTACTTTTAATGATGCCCTGGCCTGGATGGCTCAGGCTAGCCCAATCTTGTCAGGTCTCAGAAGTGAAGCAGGGTCAGCCCTGACTCATACTTGGAACGGAGACCACCAAGGAAGTCCAGGGTGGCTACGCAGAGGCAGGCAAATGGCAAACCACCTCTGAATGTCTCTTCCCTTGAAAAAACTTACAGGGTCGCCATAAGTCAGCTTCAACTTGATGGCTAATGATGCTGATGCTGTAGCTTATTACCTTGTGTTTTATCGACTGTTATCTGCCTTTGAGCATTTGGAACCTCCTTTTTTGAGGAACAGGATATGGCTATGTTAATGAAATGCAATAAATAATGGAAAATTTAGGATGGGCCAGAATCAGAGTTCTGTGGCACCATGGAGAGCAACTTACCCAATCCTTTGGCAGATGCATACATACATTCCCAAATCCGCATCGCTTGGCTGATATTACAAACCCACTTTTTTGGAAGTGAATCTCACTGATAAGACCTCTGCAGGATAGGATTAGGTTTGGGCCATTGGTTCTTATCTGGTGCTGGAGTCCTTGATGAGCATTACATTCTAGCCCAGAGCAGTGATCCACACCCGGGTTTTGTTTCCCTGCCCTCTGATGCCTGCCTTAAAGCTGTCTGGCTAAAGAGCCTTTGAATACCAATTGAAAATTCATTAATCATGATGTGACCTTCCTCCCCTCACAACCAAATGTCATATTTATGGACCAAACTCCATTGGCGGAGCTGTGATCTCTTGAGAAACAAACTGGCTGCTGCAGCTTATGCTGGGCTTGAAGAGCTTATAGAAAATGTTCCTTTTTGTGTTAGAATTTCCCTCCCTTTTTTGTTAAAGGGGGAGGAGGGGATGAGAGAGAGAGAGAGAGAGAGAGAGAGAGAGAGAGAGAGAGAGAGAATGAATCTCTGTCTGTCTGTCTGTCCTAGGGTTGCTAATTCCCAGTTGGGGGCAGGCGATCCCCCCGGTTTGGAGCCCCTCACCCACTTCAGGGCTATCAGAAAGTGGGCGGGGGAGGATAGACCAGTCCCCATAGGGTATAATGAAGAATTGATCCATGGGTATCTGGGGCTCAGGGGGAGGGCTGTTTTTTGAGTAAGAAGAACCAAATTTTCTGCATAGCTGCTTGGGATTCTCCTCAAAAATACCCCAACATTTCAAAAAGATTGAACCAGGGAGTCCCCCAGAGAAAGTTCCCCCATCCTCTATTATTTCCAATGGAGGGAAAGCATTTAAAAGGAATGAGGTCCCTTTAAATGCGATGGCAGCTCATCCAGGACTTGCATCAGAGTTCCCTCTCCTGGAGCCCCCCTCCCCTCTCTCAGAGCCTCCTGGTAAGTCCCCCGCCCACTTGTCGGCCTCACCTGTCAACACTAGTCTGTCCGCCGTAGCCTAGTCTGGGAAGCTAAGCAGGGCTGGCCTTGGATGGATAGTACTTGGGCGGGAGACCTCCAAGGAGATCCAGGGTCATTACCCAGAGGCAGGCAATGGCAAACCAGCCCTGAACATCTCTTGCCTTGAAAGCCCTGTGGGAACCCCCTAAGTTGGCTATGCCTTGTCAGCACTTTCCCCCAGCATATATACATACTTATATCAGTTCCCTTGGGGGAAGTGGTGGCTTTGGAGGGTGGACTGTATGGGATTATACCTTGCTGAGGTCCCTCCCCTAACCCTGCCATCCCCAGGATCCACCTTCAAATCTCCAGTAATCTCCCAACCTGGAGTTGGCAACCCTATCTCAGTGTGCTCTCCTCTGACTGGCAGCAGCTTCCCAAAGTCTGTGGCAGAGAAAGTTGTTTCCCAACACCTGGAGATCTAGTTAAGAGGCGCTAAGGACTGGTCCTGGGAACGGGTGTTCTGAATGAAAAGCCAAAAATCCTAACTATAAATACATGTTGATGGGGTCCGAACTGGCGGAGACTGGCCAAGAGAGAGATCTTGGAGTCGTAGTAGATAACTCAGTGAAAATGTCGAGACAGTGTGCAACTGCAATGAAAAAGGCCAACGCTATGCTGGGGGTTATTAGGAAGGGAATTGAAAACAAATCAGCCAGTATCATTATGCCCCTGTATAAATCGATGGTGCAACCTCATTTGGAGTACTGTGTACAGTTCTGGTCGCCACACCTCAAGAAAGATATTATAGCACTGGAAAAAGGGCAGAAAAGGGCAACTAGAATGATAAAAGGGTTGGAACACTTTCCCTATGAAGAAAGGTTGAAGCGCTTGAGGCTCTTTAGCTTGGAGAAACAACGGCTGAGGGGTGACATGATCGAGGTTTATAAGATTATGCATGGGATAGAGCAGGTAGAGAAAGAAGTGCTTTTCTCCCTTTCTCACAATACAAGAACTCGTGGGCACTCCATGAAATTGCTGAGCAGTCGGGTTAGAACAGATAAAAGGAAGTACTTCTTCACCCAAAGAGTGATTAACACGTGGAATTCAGTGCCCCAGGAGGTGGTGGTGGCTACAAGCATGGACGGCTTCAAGAGGGAACTGGATAAACATCTGGAGCAGAGGTCCATCAGTGGCTATTAGCCACAAGGTATAGATAGGATCTCTCAGTCTGGGTCGAGTGATGCTCTGTATTCTTGGTGCTTTGAGGGGGGCAGTAGAGGGAGGGGCTTCTAGTGTCCTGGCCCCACTGCTGGACCTCCTGAGGGCACTCACTGGTGTTTTTGGCCACTGTGTGACAGAGTGTTGGACTGAATGGGCCTCTGGCCTGATCCAACATTGGCTTCTCTTATGTTATGTTCTTAAAAGCAGGCCTTCGACCACTTAGCTGTGGCCACTCCCTGCAGCTCTCCAGCAGCCAGTTGGTGGAAAGTGCCACAAAGCTGCCGCCGACTTAACGGTGATTCTGTAGAGTTTTCAAGGCAAGAGACGATCAGAAGTGGGTGGCCATTGCCCACCTCTGTGTAGCAAACCCTGTCCTTCTGCGGCGGTCTCCCATCAAAGTACTAACCAGGGCTGCCCCTGCTTAGGTTCCTAGGTCTGATGAGATCAGGTTACCCTGGACCATCCAGGTCCGGGCAAGCTGCTTGAGAATTACTGCTCTAGCGTTATAGAGCCCATTGGCGGTGTCTGGCATTTCAATGCTCCCTTTGAGCTCCACAGATTGATTTCTGCCTCTTGAATTGTAGCAGGGAGAACTGCCTTGTGTCAGCTTGAAAAACAAAGCCATTGTTAGTTACGGGAATAGGGGAAACATCTTTTATAGAGGGGGGAAAAGAAAACCCCGGAAAGCTCTTCCTTTGGAGGACTTAACTGTATTATTTGGGGGTAATTAGCCTAAGTGGTTCCTGGGAGCCAGAAGTGACCAAGCTCGGAGCTCTGGCAAGCCACCAGCATATATGCATTTATCTCCGTTAAAGCACCTGACGGCAGAGGAGGGAAAGCAAGAATGGCCCAAGCCTATTATAGCCGCGTAATCAAAGGATTTGTCTCCGCTTTGTTTAACCTTCCTTGATGTTTTACTTATGAGATTAACTATTTATGCAAGGATCATTCCGAAAGAATTCTTCAGGGTCACTGAGTAATCTGTCATTTAGATGATAAAAGGATTTCCTGGCAAGGGGCTGCAAATGAATGACTGGGATTGAGACAGGGCAGCGGTGCCAGGTGACAGCGGACGGTGCCTCTGTGACAGACAGCGAGAGGAAAAACTCAAGACTCCGGGCTTCATAGTCAAAGCGCTGCTTGAAAGCAAGTTGAGGGGTTTTTTTGGGGGGCGGGGGACACGGACAGAACCGCGTATTTAAACCACCTTAAAGAGACTTGGGTCGCGTTCAGATGGCTCTTTTGAGCCGCGCCAGGCACGAGTGCCTGGTGGATTTAAAGGGCATATCCAGACAGCAACATCTGAGGAACGTGTCGCTTCCGTGATCAGCCCGTCGATTCCCATCAGGCAGCCGAATTTAAAAGATAGTAGTGAAAGTCCAGTCCAAAGCTTGCCAACGGGCCAATGGTGGACTTTCCCCCATCTGGCCATTCCACCAGCGCGCAATCAGCCACCATTTTAAAAAAGTCTTAGCGATGCACGCATAACCGCTGAAACATGCGACGTCCGCAGAGCTCCGCTGAAATGATCCGGACAATTTTGTGTTTCTGATGGTCCCATGAACTTTATCGACTTTATTAACTGAAATGGTACCTAGAGGAAGGTACTGCTGACGGTGCTTTTACCATTTAAGTCCGCGCATGCACGGAAAAACAAGTTCATAGTGAGGCACAGATGCGCATGCACAAACAGGATTTTTTTTTTTTTTTAAAGCTGACCACACGGCTCCTTAAGGTGGATGCCGTCTAGACAATCCACTGCAGAGTCACTCGCAGTAAAGTGCTTCACGGGGGAGCTGTCTGGTCGTGCAACGCTGGATAAAAAAGATCTAGATCAAATTCGAGCCCAGCCAATGGTGGGATTAGCTGCCCGTCTGAACACACCCTTGGAAACCCACTATAAGTCTGGACAGGCCTGTTTTCCCTGGTAGGGTTGCCAGCCTCCAGGTGGTAGCTGGATATGTCCTGGAATTACAACTGGTCTCCAGATGGCAGAGTTCAGTTCCCCTGGAGAAAATGGCTGCTTTAAAAGATAGCTAGACTTGGGGTCTTTTCATCCACGGAACCCACCTATTTAACACCTAGGATCTGAGCAATGCTGGAGTGGAACTTCTAAAACCATAGTTTTTTTGTTATTCCAAATTCCTTTAATTTGAACTTTGCTAGCCAGGAGTACTCCTGTCGAGGCAGGATAAACGTGAGCATGGTAAAAACAAGATGTATCTGCTCCTAGACGCACCTCTCCGGAGATTTAACATCTAAAATCTCAGAGGAAGGGGAGCGGAACCTGAAGGATGACAACTTCCATTAAACAATCCGCAGCCCATCATCGGCTGCTCTGTAGCGAATTGATGATCCAGTGGGTGGATAATTACAATGCAGTGGGGGGGGGAGGTGGGGCCTTACCAAACAGACATATAATTATTGACTCAATTTTGTGTGAATCCTTGCCTGCCAATCGAGATATGGGGGCTTGGTTTCTCCCCGTCAAGGGGCCTTTTTATCTATTAATGAAGCCCGTCTCCTTTATTGGCACTTAGTCCCCCCCTCCCCACCCCCGCCTGTGGTGTCTTCTGATATTCCCCCCCCCCTTTTTAAAAGAGGGAAATCGGTGCATGAAAAATTTAAAACGCTTCTCTTAAATAATTGATAGCCAATAATGCAAAGACCTCTTTTAGTAAATCTCATTGTCTGGATTTATGAATATGGAACAGTTTAACGCCTCATAAACATAAGAGAGAATTCTGGTTCTTCCCACTGAAGACTTTTAAATTCACCTGCTTTGGTCACGGGTTCGAATTCTTGGCAGTGGCTCGGAACTGCATACATAGAATGAGAGGACTTGACTTTACCTTGGTGCTCTTCTTGGAACTGGCACATAGCTGCCATGCCGCAAAGCAAAAACCATGTCGTTGGTCGCATTGTTCAGGGCAACGGTAGTCAGTGTAGAAAACAGAAGGCAAAAGGCCAGCAGTGGTGCATATATGATTTAGTGAGTTACTATCTCCCTCCAAAGGAATAGCAGAAAACAGAGACAGAAAACCCCCAGCTCTTGCTGATTCTTTCAGAAAGCGATCGGTAGGGACGATTTAGAATTTCTTCTGTTGTTACCTGAATAGTCTCGGGAGAATTCGGCTTCTTGTTTGTGCTGGTCCTTCATTCGTTTCTCTCCATGTCATTTGGGGGTCTCTTCACACCACGTTTTCCCCGTAAACGTATCAATTTTCATTGTTATTTGTGCACCGGTATTATATGTATACATGATGTACACCCTGTGCATAAATTTAATCTAAGCAGAAACAAACAATACATACATAACTGAGACAAATCTACAAAAACAACAGCAGAAATGGGAGAAAGGGAACCGCTGACAACGTAAACCACGAAAACCAATGAAGCAGGGAACATCCACTGGCTCCTGGTGATTGGTCTCCTCGGAGCAACCATGGGACGAAATTAGGCACAACAGCAACAAACTTGTGTGGAGCGGTTAGAGTGTCAAACTAGGATCGAGGAGGCCCAGGTTCGAATGCCTACTCTGCCATGGAAGCTCACCAGGTGACCTTGGGCCAGTCACCCTCTTAGACTTATCTACCTCCAGGGGTCCTTTCGTAAAAAAAGAGGTGCAGGAGCTCATTAGCATAACTTATTTGCATATGCCACACCCCCTGACGTCACCGGAAGTGTCAAAAGGCCACACATCCCTGACGTCATGGGCAGTGTGTCATAAGGCAAGAAGGGAGGTAGTGAGGGAGGGGGAAGGAAGGAAGGAAGGAAAGGAACAGGAAGGAAGGTAGGTAGGTAGGTGGGGGAGAGAGAGAAAAGAAAGAAAGAAAGAAAGAAAGAGAAAGAAAGAAAGAAAGAGAAAGGAAGGAGGGAGGGAGGAAGAAAGGGGGGAAGGAAGAAAGAAAGAAAGGAACAGTAAGGTAGGTAGGTAGTTGGGGGGAGAGAGAGAGAAGAAAGGAAGGAAGGGGGAGAGAGGGAGGAAGGGGGGAAAGAAGGAAGAGGAAGGTAGGTAGGTAGGTGGGGGAGAGAGAGAAGAAAGGAAGGGGGGAAGAGGAAGGGAGGGGGAAAGGAAGGAACAGGAAGGTAGGTAGGTAGGTGGGGGGAGAGAGAGAAGGAAGGAAGGAAGGAAGGAAGGGGGGGCGCTTCTCCCCTCACTGGGGCTGGCATTTCCCTCCCTCCCCCCCCTTGCTTGGGCCTGAGTGGCATTAAGCCACTCAGGCCCGGCTTCTCCCTCCCTTGCGCCCCGGGAACAGGTGAGTGGGGGAGGGAGGGGGTTCTTCCCGGCTGGCAGCCTGCCGCAGCAACGAGAGCAGTGAGTGGGGGAGGGAGGAGGCTTCTCCCGGGCGGGCGGCGCTTGCCGCCTGGCCCGGGATGGCTCTGCTTGGGGGGGGGTGAGGAACTTCTCCCGGCCGACGGCGCTTGCCCAGGATGGCTCTGCTGGGGGGGGGGGCGAGGGACTTCTCCTGGGCCGGCGGCCCTTGCCGCCTGGCCCGGGATGGATCTGCGGGGGGGGGGAGGCCAGGGGCTTCTGCGGGGGGGGGGGAGGCCAGGGGCTTTTTCCGGGCCCGCGGCGCTTGCCACACATCTGGAAAGGATCTGTTGGGGGGGAGGGAAGGGTGAGCTGGGGGGGAGGGAAGGGGCTTCTCCCGGCCGGCGGCAAGCGCCGCGGGCCGGGAAGGATGAGCGGGGGAGGAGGCTTTTATTCCGGCTCCGCGGAAGCGCGGCCCGGGAAAGCAAGCTGGGGGGCGGGGCTTTGTCATGTCCCCCCCCCCCGCCCTCCTCTCTCCCGGAGCGGCGCTCCGGCACGCTCTGGCCCCAACGGAGCCCTGTCTACCTCACAGAGTTGTTGTGAGAGAGAAAAAATGGGGAGGTGGAGACTGATGTAAGCTGCTTTGGGTCCCTGTTAGTGAAAAATGTGGGATAGAAACAAACCAACTAAATAAAACAGACCTGTCTGTTTAAACCCCAGTTGTATCTTGAGCAAGGAATCTGATTCTGGAAACAAAACGGATGCCTGGGTAAGCTGAACCCTCCCCGTCTGTGCTGCTCACCTTCCCATGGCCTTCCCCTCTCCTCGCCAAGCGCTAGTCTTCCTGCCAAACTGAAGTCCACTTCCAGAGCTTGTCTGAGAGGAGAAGAGGACCTGTGGGAGACGGACTCTGGGAAATCTTGCCACCGGCAGGGATGAGGTTTTCACCTCCCGGATGGAGGGGGAGAAAAGAAGGAAACTGGGTGAATTTATTTTTTGGGGGTGGGGGCAGTGAAAGCTCATTGGGAACAACAGTATGGCATAATGAAATGCATGGCTGTGGGTGGCTCAGTCTGCTGCTGGCCCACCCACAGACATTTCGCTCCCACCCTTCCTGCATGCTTACTGTACCCCTCCAGTGCAGAAGTGTGCAATGGAACAGCATCCATGGCAGTTCCCAGCCAATGCTCCCTCTAAGCTGTGGAGTCTTGTGAGCAAAAATCCTATTTTGTGAGCTACTGGCATTAAAGTTGTGAGCGAGTGATTTGGCTGCTGCATAAATGAGTTTGCTCTGGAGCCATTTTTCCTGAGCTAAGGCAAAAATCTGTGAGCTGGGGGCTAAAGAACTGTGAGCTAGCTCACACTAACTCAGCTTAGAAGGAACACTGCTGCTGCTGCTCCGTGAGTGGGGGGAATGATCCCTGCAGCTGGGGCCACGCTGGCGGCTTGGGTTGGGGGGCTGCAGTGGTTGCCCGCTTCCACATTCCACTTTCACTGATGAAACGTGCCACAGTCATGTATGTCAGAAAAGGAAAAAATTCCTTTGCCGATTCTTTTAGCCCAAAGGCAACCAGCATGGTATAGCAACTACAGTATCAGACTAGGATCTGGGAGTCCTGGGTTTGAATCCCAGCTCTTCCAGGGAAGCTTGCTGGGTGACCTTGGGCCAATTGTATACGCTCACAGGGATGTCGGATCAAGATGGGCAGCCGTGTTAGTCTGTCTATAGCAGAAGAAAAGAGCAAGAGTCCAGCAACATCTTAAAGACTAACAACATTCGTGGTGGGAGATGAGCTTTCAGGAGTCACTGCTCACAGACGAGAGGTGGCTCGTGAAAGCTCACTCCCAGCCCCAATTTTTTAAGGTGCTGCTGGAGTCTTGCTCTTCCTGCAGGGATGTTGTGAAGGTAAAATGGAGAAGAGGGAAAATTTTTTGTAAGCCACTTTGTGAGGAAAATGTTGTAAGCCAAGGGGTCCCCATTGAGGAGAAAAGCGGGGTATAAATAAAGTAAGTAAATGAATAGATGGCGGCCCCTCGCTGGTGGAATGAGCTCCCAGAAGAGATCAGGGCCCTGTGGGACCTGATGCAGTTCTGCAGGGCCTGCAAGACGGAGCTCTTCCACCAGGCCTATGAATAGGGGCCGCCGCCCTTCTTACCCTCCCCTCGTTGTCAGCAATTACCAATGATCGGCCACATGCATTACCATCCAGTCGCTGGCGATACTGCACGCCCAACATTAGATTGCGATATTGCACGCCATTAGATTGTATTGAGCACTTTATTAACTGTATTGTTTTAATGATGAAAGTTTATAATGTTTTAACTGTTTTATTGATAATGTGAATCTTGGTTCGCAGAGTCTTGTAAGCCACTCTGAGCCTGCTGTGCGGGGAGAGCGGTTTAGAAATTGAATAAAATAAATAAATAAATAATTAAAATAGATAAATAAAGGCAGGGTTTCCGTTTGTGTCAATGTAGAGCTGTCAGTAGCAGTTCAAAAGCAAGAAACTGCAAGTAGATAAATAGATACCACTTTGGTGGGAAGGTAACAGCGTTCCGTGAGCCTCAGAGTTGAGTCATGCCAGCCACATGACCACAGAGAAGTCTTCAGACAGCGCTGGGTCTTTGGCTTGGAAACGGAGATGAGCACCACCCCTAGAGTCAGATTCGAGTGGCTTTCGAGCAAGGGAAACCTTTACCTTTACCTTTAGAGCTGTCAATGTAGAATCCTCATTACCTGATACTGTGTTCAGTCGATGCGCTGGTGTTGATAACTTTTTTGTTTGTTTGTTTTGGTTGCTAAAAGCTGTCTGCTGTAATACTGGTCTAATACAGTTGATTCTTCTGTGGACCATGTGGGGGGCTTCTATTGAAGTGAGACTTCTGTTGTGTTCTAAGCTCCCAGCTGGAAGTCCAGCTTTTGAAAGCTGTGCTGTCCTTAAACCCTTGTTGGGATGGGTGTGATGTTATGTAACTTTACACAGTGTTCTAATGACAACATTATTTTTCCTCCCTGTAAACTGCTTTGAGCTCATTTTCTACACAGAAAACCTGCCTTCTGGTAATAATAACAACAATTAGACTTAGACTTTTATTTTCTTTCATTGCTCAGGTTCCAATCGGTCACCAGATGGCGCTGTCGTCCATCAGTTACATCGGCTGTTCCCTGTCCATCTTTTGTTTGACTATCACACTGGTCACGTTCGCGGTTCTGTCGTGAGTAATTTTAACTTTTCTACCCACTGAGCCAATATCGGTCTGGAAATATCAGATGTTAAAAAAAAAAAGTTTCATTTCAAGGCACCGGACTGAATGCTCTGAGGTGTTAAGAGTTTCATAAAAGGTTATTAATTCCTTAAACCTCTTTAATTAGATTCTGCATATATATTTGTAACAGTCGGTTGAGCTTGTTCTAAATTACTTTAATTTCCTGAAATCGGGACGCTCTTTAAATAGCAAGTTATTTCCTCGCAATTTATTCTTTGGCAGTTTTCTCAATAGCTCTCCTTCTTTTAGGTGGGTTTAGAACACAGGAGGGAGAATCGGAGAAGCTAATATTTGATCTGTGGTCTAGAGGTTGGCGAAAGGCAGAACTGCGTCTTCAGGCTTCTCGGCTAGGCTCCAAACGGCAGTGAAGAAGCTCTGAAGCTCTGAGGCCAAAGAAGTCGGAGGAAAGTGGACGGCCTTTCAAACAAAAGGCATCGGTCACGTTGCTTCACTTCCCTCTTTGCTTGAATAAGCCTTTTTTAAAATTGCCCTTTGCTGGTTAAGGACGCCTTCAGATGATCACAGGCCTCAAACTTCCAAAACCCTGACTTCAGAACCCCCAAAATGATTTATTGGTTTGATTTGATGAAAGACATGGAACTGCCATCTACTGAATCCGACGACTCGTCCGTTAAGATCGGTATTGTTGACTCTTTCTGGCAGCAGCTGTCCAGGGTCTTAAGCGAAATACACACAAGGCTGCCTTATGCTGAATCCATCAAGGTCAGTTCTGCCTGCACAGATCAATGCTCCCTCTAAGCTATGGAGCCTTGTGAGCAAAATTTCTACTTGGTGAACTACTGGCTTTAAAGTTGTGAGCGAGTGATTTGGCTACTGCATAAATTAGTTTGGCTCTGGAGCCATCCTTCCTGAGCTAAGACAAGGGTGTCAGCTGAGTTAGGAGGGGCTGTGGCTCTGTGACAGGGTTGGGAAATACCTTGGAGATTTTGGAGGTGGAGCCTGGGGAGGGTGGAGTTTGGGGAGGGGAGGGACCTCATCAGGGTACAGTGCCACAGAGTCCATCCTCCAAAGCAGCCATTTTCTCCAGGGGGACTGACCTTGAGTCATCTGGAGATCAACTGTAATAACAGGAGATTGGCAACCCTAGCAGCAGAGCATCTGCTTGGTGTACAGAAGGTCTCAGGTTCAATGCCCCACGTCTCCAATTAAAAGGAACAGGTGGTAGATGATGTGAAAGACTTCCATCTGAGACCCTGGAGAGCCACTGTCAGTCTAGACAGACAATACTGACTTTGATGGGCCAGTGGTTTGATTCAACACGAGGCAGCTTCAGCAAGCAAAGAAGAAAGCAAAGCAAGACCGTGTGTGATGGCTTTGACGGAAGCCCTTCTCCTGCTTCCTCAGTTGGTGCCTTAACCTCTGAGCCACCGCGGCCCATACAAAAACCTACACCTCTTTAAAAAAAATAAACCATGAGTTGTTGCTGTTGAGAGTGTTTGGTACTTCTGTGATCTGCTCTTGGCCCTTCGTGCAATGGGCAGGACTCGGAATGCAAGCGGAATGGGAGAGCGGCTCCTTCTCTGTCCCACGGAGAGGCTTCCAGAGGGGTGTGTTCCACAGGACCTCCAGCCAGCTGGCTCCTGCATGGAGTATTTCTTCAGCCTCCCAATCCGGGAATCATAATGTGATTTGGGGAAAGTAGTGATAAACGCCATATTTCCATATTTATAGAAAACTCACCGATATGTAGATAACAGCACACTGCGGTAGTTATGAAGCGCCAGATTTGATATAAATATGGAAATGCCTGGCTGGTTGCTGTGCCCTCTTCGCTAGGACTTCGCGCCGGCTTCAACCTCTCCAATTTCCATTGAGTTGCTCTCTCTGTTCCCCGTCAGAGGAGAATCAGCCCCGGGGTTGTTAATTGTGAACTGATTTAGAACGATTTGCCTCTGAAAAGGGATGCATACATCCAAATAAATGCAGAAGGTTACTGCAGGAAGATGAAAATGGATCTGTCACATCACAACTTCCTCTCCCCCCCCCCCCCAATTTAAACCGTTAACGAGCTTCAGTTCTAGTTATTATTTCATGGGATAGCCCTGTGGCTTGTGATCTTGATGGGGAATAATGCATGAAACTGCCCGTTGGGCCAGTGCCCAGTTAGGAATTCTGTAGCAATGTACAGTTAGCAAAGCCTCTGCATAAAATTCGTTGTCGGATTGCTGGCACTGATTCCTGAGTGATTGCCTTCTTGCCCTGGGGATCCAGTATCCTGAACTTGTTCCATGCAACAGAAGACATTGGAAAGGGGCAGGTGCTTTGTACAGGTGTGTCAGAGAACTGGGGGGAGTCACCCCTCCGGCTCATACTGTTTTAGACCACAATTTATTAGTTCTCAGGTACACCATTTCCTGTGGCCAATTCAGCGGTTGTTAACACTGAATGACTATGAAATCCACCTATCACGTCTTTATTATATCCATCCTCCAAGGGGTTTGGGAGACCCAGATCCAAATCCTGTCTCAGCTGTGAAACTCACTGAATGGCTGGGCAATCGCTCTCTCTCCCTCTCTCAATCCAACCTACTTCAGGGGATCATCCTAAGACTGGAAGACTGGAGAACCACAGGTTGGATCTAAATGAAAATTTTCCACCAATTCAACTTTCTGCTGCAGAGCCCAGATTTGCCCCTCAGCCCATTTCTGAGCACTCTCTTTCCCCAAGAATAACATTTTGGTGAGATTGGTGGGCCTGGGGAAGGGCAGGGGTAGAGGAAAGTTCTTTTCTGCTGACAAAAGTGTTTTCCTTCAGCAGAAGATTTAGTCTACAGCCAGCCTAATGTATGTCTGAACTATTTGGAGGAAAGGAAGGATAAAAATGAGATAGAACTACAGGAGCAGGGTGCTTTTTTTTTTTTTTTTTTTAAGGGAACACCTCTCACATGTATCTTACAGTGTGCTCAGGTTGTGTACACCCCAGACTTTGGAAGTGAGGTTTGGACAGTATTTGAGAAGCAGGGCTTTTTGGTGGTGGCACCCAAACTGGAGAATTTACTAGCTAAGGAAGCCTACCAGCCACTCTCACTCATGGAATTAAGAACATAAGAATTGCCCTACTTGATCAGACTAGTGGTTCATCTAGTCCAGCACCCCAGGAGAGATGTCAGGCAGGACACAAAGGAAGTTCTGCCTTCCAGAACTCAGGCGAATAGACGTCTGCAGGTTTTTGTTAATGGTTATTCTAAAGAGTTATCGTAATGGCAGAATACTTCAGGCTGGCTTTTTCTTTCTGATTTCATTTGTGGTGATGGGTTTTAATTTATATTTAATTTATATTTATATTATATAAATATTAATTTATATTTAATTTAATTTATAAAAGTAGGCTTTTCTTTTTCGGGTGGGAAGAGCGTCATCTGGGCATCATGAATTACTGTGCTACCTGTAGCCATCCAAAGACTTTCAGTGCACCAGTGGACTGACTGGTGCCAGGAGGGCTGATCACAACCGCATTCAGTAGGCTTTTCTTTAACACAGCACCATTCCCGAACATTACCCCGGTTGTCTTCTGGGAGACATGCAGGATGCTTGAAATTTGCGCAGCGTCTATTACCAGATTCTTGTCGGCACCATGCCGTATTGCCTGTCCTTTGGAACTATCAAAGGGTGTCATGCAGTACAATGTTAATCAGATCAGGAAGCAAAAATCTCAGTTGCCCGTCAGTTTTCCAGTCTGCTTTGATCAACACTTTCGACTTGACTCTGCACGATGGCGGCTTCTGCCACACCGGCTTCCATGCTTTCCCCAGGCAATGATTTGGTTTCCCACCCAGGTGGATAGGATGAGTTGCACAGGGATGTGCTATGCTTAGGACATCTAATGTGTGTGTGTGTGGGGGGGGGGGGGCGTGATCCACCTTAATTATGTCTTTGGAAGCTGCTGCCAGGGTCTGTAGCTCAGTGACAGAGCTTGGGTTGCCAGCCTCCAGGTGAGGCCTGGTAATCTCCAGGTATTACAATTCATGTCCAGATGACAGAAATCAGCTCCCCTGGAGAAAATGGCTGCTCAGGAGGCTGGACTCCAGGGGTCATTTTGAGCAGGAGCTTGGGGGAG
Source organism: Lepidodactylus listeri (assembly GCA_029233225.1). Classification (NCBI taxonomy): domain Eukaryota; kingdom Metazoa; phylum Chordata; class Lepidosauria; order Squamata; family Gekkonidae; genus Lepidodactylus; species Lepidodactylus listeri. The sequence goes on from JARCFY010000013.1 coordinate 11,502,132, forward strand.
CTCAGCTCTGGGAGTTGGTGCCAGCCCCCCCCCCCCGGTGGGGGGATGCCTGCTTGTGTCATGGCTGCAGCAAAATGACCCCATCCCCTGGAAAGGTCCTTGTTCCTCCGGCCAGCCTTCTGAAGGCTTCAGCCACCACTGAAGCTATCCTCCCAGAATAGTGGTATTTCTGAGGCTTGGATTAGTAACTGTCCCCTCTCTGCCAGCCCTTCCTTCCTTCCTTCCTTCCTTCCTTCCTTCCTTCCTTCCTTCCTTCCTTCCTCCCTCCCTCCCTCCCTCCCTCCCTCCCTCCCTCACTTCCTCCCTCCCTCTTTCTCTCTTGCCTTCTGACATACTTCCGGTGACGTCAGATGGTTTAGCATATGCAAATAAGTTATGCTAATGAGTTATGCTAATGAGCTCCTGCACCTCTTTGTCTATGAAATGACCCCTGGTGGACTCTATGGCATCGTACCCTGCTGAGGTCCCTCCCTTCCCCAAACCCCACCATCCCAGGCTCCACCCCCCAAATATCCAAGCAGTTCCCAATCCGGAGCTGGCAACCTTAGCTAGTGTCAAAAGTCTTCTTAAGTTGAAACCCACCATTACCACGACTGCTGGGCAGGATGGTGATTCTTGATGGGGCTGTAGCAAATGTGGTGGGGAGGGACAGGATAAACGCCCGCTGCAAAAGCATTTTCCTACTGCATGGGCTGCCCAAAACTTAAATAGAAACAGGGGTGGCTAGGGTTTCCAGGTCTCCCCCCCCCCCCCCCCCCCGACCACTGGCAGGGGATGGGGGATAGGGTTGCCAGATTCAGGCTGGGAAACTTCTGGAGATTTGGGGATGGAGCCTGAGGAAAGGAACCTCAGTGGGGTACCGTGCCATAAGGTCCGCCCTCCAAAACATCCATTTGCTCCAGGGGAACTAGTCTGGACATGAGCTGTAATTCCGGGAGATCCCCAGGTCCCACCTGGAGGCTGGCATCACTAGGAGTGGCCCACTGGGAATTTGTGCTCCATTTGAACAACGGGGATTGGCTCAGCAGCATCTGCCCTCTTGAAAGCAGTGGACAAGCTTAGGGCGTAGCAGTTTTTAAGCTGCCGCAGGCAAATAAGGACCTTTGTTTAGTTTATGGGCATGAACTAAATCTGAGGTGCCAGAAGATTCTCAGGAAAGGCCGCTTGTGTCTGATTTGTGGCCTAGTTCTCCCCCCCCCCCCCCCCAAGATGTAAAAAGTTATTACAGCTTTGCAAGCTCGGAGCCTTTTTAGCAATTCTTGGCTTACAGTACAAATCAGTATTTTCTTTTCTGGCATGAGCGTATTGGGGAATCTAATCAAATACAGCTGAGTCCCGAAACTCACAAATCAATTCCCTCGCAATAAATGATGAAAGGATTATTTCTTCCTGGGATGCTAACTGGACTTCCTTTCTGCAGCTCCGTCAGCACCATCCGCAATCAGCGCTACCACATCCACGCCAACCTGTCGTTCGCCATCTTGGTGGCTCAGATCCTGCTCCTTATCAGCTTCCACTTAAGTCCTGGAACGGTGAGTGCCAGATGGGTGGGGGACCTGGCGTGCCGAAATGATTCTCGTCATGATTAATCACCATGCAAGATCAAAACAAGCTGGAGGCTCCTGTGTTTCCAGATAATTCTATGAGTATAATCAAAAGCAGGAGGCTGTTTTTAGCCATGCAACAAACAAGACTTACTAGGCCTCAAAAGTCAACAGAATACAAATCTTCACCTCTGGAAACTGTGGGATGCCACAAAATTGTGAATAACTTGTTTCTTTTTCATTAGAGTGACATCTGTCATGATAGAACATTGCACTTTACTGTCCAGCACAGATAGAAGATCAGACTCTTGGGCTGCGGTCACACACGCTAAATAACCCACTTTCAATCCACTTTCAGTGCGCTTTCCAAATGGATTTAGCCAGTTCGCACAGTAAAAATCCAGTTGGAAAATGCACTGGAAGTGGGTTGAAAGTGGATTATTTAGCGTGTGTGACCGCAGCCTTAGTGTTTCTACCTGGCTTGGGAGCTGCTTTCTCTTGTGCCATTCTGAGCTACTTAAAAGACCTAACCATCCCCCATTATAGAAGAGCATTTATGCTCTCTGGGTTAATTTTTTCCCCCCTCAGCAATACTGGAAGGCCAACTTGCAGGCACAGCATATTCAGACAGAGATTGCGAAAGTGAATCTGGGCGGGCTGAGTCCTTAGAGCGTATTTTATTGGCGTGTGAAATCTGGTCTCATTTGAGAGAAGGGTGTTTGTCCTCCCTCTTTAACAGACTATGTGAATTTATCATCTCAGAAAACTGTCCGGTTTTTCCTTGTAGATGAGGATCGGAAAAGTATCTCATGTGTATAAAATTGTGTCAAATCACAGCCGACTTATGGTGACAACCAGCAAGGGGCTTGCAAGGCAAGTGAGAAGGCAGAGGTGGTTGGCCATGGCCTTCCTCTACAGAGTCTATCTCTTGGTGGTCTCCCTTCCAAGTACCGACCCTGCTCAGCTTCAGAGGTCTGATGAAATTGGGCTATACCATGCTGCTTTCCTTACTGAAATTACCTTAGTAGTTACTAAATGTTTATCTGCAGTGATTGCCTATAAGAGGGGTGGATCTCGATCTTTTCAAGACGTTTGAGTCAAAAGAACAGTAAGTTAAGAAGAAAACTTGGCTTGGCCAATCTAGAGGTCTTATGTTGCCTGCCTATCAAGGAAGCCAATGCTTATTCTTCTCATTGACTCCATGGCAACATCCCTTATAGTCCTGCTTAGCTCTTTAGGCAGAATCTCGGGTGGGGGGGAGTGTTCTAATTTCAACTCCCCATCTCGTGATTTACTTATGAGCTGGGGTGGACCAGAAAGACTCTGCAGCAACTCAGTCAATAAGCAAACAGCAATGAGTTCCCACCTGAAGAATGAATTTGGTAAATGTATGATACTTAGTTATGAATTTTATCAAAACTCTTTTGGCTTCCCTGAAAACCCGCCAAATGTTTTGCTTGAAGGGGAGTTTATGCATTTGTTTAAGAGAAAAATGGTGACAATATAGGGGTGTATGAAACCCCACCTGAGAAATTTCACAATTTTTTTTAAAAAAAACTTTGGATTTCCTCAACATTCCTCAAGTGTTTTGCCTGATGGATGTTGAGGGGAACCCCTAAATTAGCATCCGGTTTCACTGACTGAGAGTTCCTATCTATACCTTTTGGCTAATAGCCACTGATGGACCTCTGCTCCATATGTTTATCCAATTCCCTCTTGAAGCCGTTCATTCTTGTAGCCGCCGCCACCTCCTGTGGCAGTGAATTCCAAATGTTAATCACTCTTTGGGTGAAGAAGTACTTCCTTTTATCTGTTCTAAACATCAGCTGCCTTGGCCTCATAATGCTTCTATCATCCGTCAGGCGTTCTGCTCATCGCATTTCAGTTCTACACTAGTCAGTACAAATTAAACATGACTAATGTACACAGTTTAATTCTGAGCAGCATGAATCTGAAGGTAAAGTCATATATTAATCACAGGCAGCACTTGGACCATGATGTAAGTAAGTAATAGTATTAATCATTACCATGGAGTTTTATTTCTGGATCTTCCAACACTGGGTCTCATTATCTTGATTTAGCTGCTGGAGAAATAGAAAGGTCGGATAGCTAGTAGACTTTCATGTATCTGTTTCATAGCTTGACCATCATGTATCTTTTCATAGCTTGACCATCTAACCACTGCCGGTCAGCACAGACAATGCTGAACTAGATGTTATTGAGTGGCTTTGTGCTTTCTGAGCATATGGGGAGGAGCTGTGGCTCAGCAGCTTAGTGGTACAGCATCTGCTTGGCATGCAGAAGGTCCCAGGTTCTATCCCCAGCATCTCAGCGGAAAGCAAGAGGCAGTAGGTGATGGGAAAGACCTCTCCCTGAGACCCTGGAGAGCTGCCGCCAGTCTGCCTGGACCAGACTGTCTTTGACGGATCGACAGTCTGATTCAGTGTAAGGCAACTCCATGTGTTCATGTGAAACTGCCTTATATGGAGTCAGATCATTGGTCCAGTGAGTTCAGGTGTGTCTGCTCTGATGAACAGCATATCTTCAAGGACTACAGTTGCCAGTCTCCAGGCAGGTCATGGAGTTTTCTGGGAGTGGCAACTACAGACTACAGAAATTAGCTTCCTTGGAGAAATTAGCTCCAGGGTAGCATGGAGATCAAGTGTAATTCTGGGAGAACTCCAGACCTAGGGTTGCCAGCCTCCAGGTGGCACCTGGAGATCTCCCACTATTGTAGTTGTTCTCCGGATGACCAAGATCAGTTCCCTTGGAGAAAATGGCTGCTTTGGAGGGGTGGGCTCTGTGGCATTATATCCTTCCACGGCCCCTCCCCTCTTCAAACCCCTCCCTCCCCAGGCTCCACCCCCAAAATCTCCAGGTGTTTCCCAATGCAGAGCTGGCAACTCTATTGAGTACCCACCTAGAAGATGGCAACCCAAGGGCAGGAGCAGCTGCAGCTTACCCTAAATTTCTATATAGATCTGTGAGCAACCAGATTAGCCAGGAGACCTAAGCTGCCGTGCCTTGAGGGCCCTTCTCTTGGTTGCCCAAGCTGTGGTATCCATTTCGGATGTCCACCTGAAGAGACACCAAAGTAGAGGGAACAGTTCCTTGCCCTCTGACAGTGCACACCCGAGAAGACTGCTGAGTCACGTCTCTGCAAGCAGTAGATAAGGTGCTGGGGGGGGGATGACCAAAAAAACAAAAACCCAAAATGGATTTGGTTTTAGAGGGGAAATAAAAACTTGGAGAGGGTGAAGCTGAGCAGAACAAGATATAATCAGAAACAGAGAAGAAGGCTGGAAAATATACAATGAAACAATCCCCAATAAATCAGTTAGACAGTGTGTGACTCCTGAGAGGCGGCAGGAGCTGGAGAGAAATAGAACTGAGTGTAGGGAGCAAAATGAAGGAAAAGGATGGCTCATTGTCACGGTCACTATCTTTTCAGTTCCCCAGGCTCTGCCACACATAACCAATGGAGGCGCCGTTCCACGTGAGGAGCAGTACCTGTGTTCTATGGCTGAGTGGTAGAGCACCAGCTTTGCGTGTGGAAGGTCCCAGGTTCAATTCCCGGCCTCCTCCAGGAGGTCTTGGGGAAGACCCTGGAAAGCTGCTGGTAGTCAGAGTAGAGGACACTGAGGGACATGAACCAGGGGTAGAGTATGAGAGGTGTGTGAGCATATACACAGTCTATGGTTCTGTACTTGCTTTGGATAAGGAGGGTCCCAGGTTCAGTTCCCAGCATCAGACAGTTCTGAGCTTGACAACCAATCATCTTTTGTGGGATAGGACAGTTTAATGGGATTGCATTGAATTTAACCATCTCACTTAATCTCTCCAAAAATGAGCTTTAATGGTTTCAAATCGGTACACACACCAGTTTGCTTGGGGGCCAACAGTGGGAGGGCTTCTGGAGTTCTGGTCCCACTGGTGGGCCTCCTGCTGGCACCTGAGTTTTGGTCTGATCCAACATGGCTTAACTTATGTTCTCATGTTCTTACGTTCAGTCAGTTTCCCCTATGGAATGAAGCTATCAGGCCCGCCTGCAGTGCAAGGCCAAGTTAAGAACATCAGAAGAGCCCTGCAGGATCAGACCAGTGGTCTGACTAGTCCAGCATCCTGTCTTACACACTGGCCAACTGGTTCCTCTGGACAGCCAACAGCAGGGCATGGAGGCTGAGGCCTTCCCCTGATGTTGCCTCCTGGCTCTGGGATTCTGAGGCTCAGTGCCTCAGAATGTGGAGGTTCCCCTTAGTCACCAAGGCTAGTAGCCACTGACAGAGATCTCCTCCATGAATCTATATAATACCCTTTTCAAGCTGCTTATTCCTGTGTTCATCGCTGCATACTCTGGCAGTGAGTTCCACATTTCAGTCACTCTCTGTGTGAAGTATTATTTCCTTTTGTAATATGTACAAAGCAAAATGCAGTCTTCTTATTGCTCAGACCAAGGAACTGGAAGCTTTTCAGGGTCAGGCAGTATCAGTTGACCCGCTGTGGCCGATTGGTCCACAGAGGGTTCTGTGGCTGGGTTATCTGGTCTCCCTGTACTTCCCTCCTCTGGCCAGAGCTTCATGGTGGTACACAGGTTGAGATCTGGCTGAAATCCCCTAAGTCATTAATGCGGGATATGCAGGGTACTCAAGACCCTGACAGGCACCTGTACCGTTCACATTTTGGGTGGCTACAACTGCTAAAGTAGCATGAGATCCATGGGTTGTTCATTCATGCCCTGTTTGTGAGGACCTGATGGGAGCTGGAGAGAATGTGGGCAGGGGCGTGTGGGTTTCCAGTGGGTTGCCACCCTCCAGGTGGCACCTGGAGATCTCCTGCTATTACAATTGAACTCCAGATGGCCAAGATCAGTTCCACTGGAGAAAATGGCTGCTTTGGAGGGTGGACTCCATGGCATTTTACCTTGCTGAGGTCCCTCCCTTCCCCAAGCCCCTACCTCCCCAGGGTTCACCCTTAAAATCTTCAGATATTTCCCAACCCAGATCTGGCAGCCACAGTTTCCATGGCGGAAAGGAACATCTCAGCACCTAGCAGAGCAGGGGTGATGCCTGGGAAGTAGGGTTGCCAGGCTTCCAGCCAACAACCCTAATTGCTTCCTACTGCTTGGAGTGGCAGGATAAGGTTTTTTTCTAAAGTTGTTGTGATATGCACTGTGACCAGGGCCTCTCAGAAGTCAGGAGAGGCCTGGGACTCTTTCATTTTGGGGGGCCCTAGTGACGGTGGAGGAGGCAGGGGACCATGCCATGCCCGGAATGACTCCCTCCCCATCCTGGCCTCCTCCACTACTGCTGGGGCTCAGCACAGCTCCCAGGCTCACCACCACCAGAGGAGGATATCAACTCCTAGTGTGCACTACAGGCAGTGTGGCCAGATAACAGGACACAAGTTTGAAGTTGTATGATGAATGTCTCCTTTCAGTCCTCTCTGTGAAATTTGAGGCCCTTTGTGAATGTGAGGCCTGGGCCAAATAACCCTCCCGGCCCCTTCTGTGATATGCCTTGGCTATGGTCACTTCTGGGGAAAACCTGGAAGTGATGTCTGGTAGTTCTAGGAACTGCCAGAAACTCTATGATTTTACCACAGAGTTTTCAGTGAGTCCTAGAGCTATCTGACATAACTTCTGGGTTTCCCTGGAAATGACATCATGACACACATGATACTGTGTGTGTCACCCATGCCTCCCCCCCCCCCCCCGAATTTCCAACTGGTTGCCAGGTATGGCCTGGCCTTGTAACCAAGGATCAGTGAGATCCAATAGCAAGATGCCTGGCTTGAATCAACTTGGCTACCAGTACCCCAAGATAAAGAGTGGGGGGAGAAGTTGATGGTAGTGGAAGAACTGTGGAGGAGCTGAACTTGCATGTACGAGGTCAAATGTCTTGGAGGTCATGCAGGGGGCCACGAATGGTATTTGGGCTAATCAGCACCCCTTTCGAGGTCTCAGCATCTCAGAGAAGCAACTTGGAAGGGAAGGTTCTTTGCCTGATTACCCATCTGTCAGGCAGGCACAAGGTGGGCATGGATGTGTTCCAGAGCGTGGGCATTTGCTGACACATCAAGACTGAGAAGGGCCCATTGCTTTAAGAATACCAACATTCCCCATTTGCTCAAAGCAGCCAAGGAAATCAGAGGCATGAATGTGCTTGGTATGGGTGGCCTCCCCCCCCCCCCCCAAGATTCTAGAACCCCACTGAAGGTTGCTTGCCCCAAAGTCCCCTGAATCCTGGAGGGGGCATTGCCAATCCACACAACCATTCTCAGCTCAGTTTGGGGGCATGTTGTTGCTTCGTAGGCCTGTGCTGAAAAAAAAAAGAGAGAGAGTTTGAATCTCCCTTTTCCAAACTCTCTGCTTTATGTTTGTTTTGCTCTGCAGCTTGGATTACTCTGGGGAGCTGAAGAGCCTCCTTTAGCAGCAATGAGCATCTTTTAAAAAATACCGGGAATGCTGCACGTTCCCCACATATTCTACAAAACTGATCTGGCTTTGCAGGGGGAAAGGAGAGCTTCAAGGATAAGGAAGCATAGTCTTCAGCAACCCGCCAGCAGTAAATAATGTTGCATTGTGCTGGCAGAACCCAGGAAAGCTTTTAAGGTTAGGCAGGCTGCACACGTAACTGTTGTTAGCTATCCACTCCTTTGCAAAGCTCTGAACCTGCAGTGCTTTCACGACAGGGCAGAAGAAAAACACTCTTTCTTCTTTCAGATAACAGGGTCTAATGAAGTCGGTGGGTAGCCGTTATGAGATGCCTGTACCTCTGAGTGCACGCTCCTTTTTAAAAACACGCACAACTGACTACACAAGACTGCAGTTCTAACAGAAGAAGGACCTCCACAAAAGAATTTGAGTCATTCTTCCTTCCTGGGGACCTGGAATTCAGGGAGGGGCGATGGCTTCATGGTAGAGCACAGCGTGCAGAAGGTCCCAAGTTCAGTCCCCAGCATCTCTTGGTGGTCCATGGCCCAAAAAGCATTCGTTTAGCTTCAGCCTGAGGCTCTGGCCCCAGCCTGGTGGAACGCTCTTCCACACAAGATACTGACCCTGCAGAAATTTCATGCCCTTCTGCAGGGCCTGCAAGACAGAAATGTTTCACCAGACCCACAGTGGAGGCAATGTTGTTTCCATCTGAATTGGTCTCCCCAGCCCTTTCTCTGCTGTCTGTCCTGTCAACTGCACCAGCCTGTTATCCACTGATGTACAGGCTATACAAAGCTTGCTTTGGATAAGTTATATTATCTTCTGCCTGTACATGCTGTCTCCAAAGCAGTGAATTACAGATGAAAATGGCCTGTCAGGTCATTGCTCTGACTAGTTCAGTACCGCGTGCTTTGACTGACAATGGCTCTCCGTTGTCTCAGGCAGGGCGGAGCCTTTCCCAGCTCCTGCTACCTAAGACCTTTTTCAGTGGAGATGCCAGGAATTGGATCTGGGACCTTCTTCATGCAGCTAAGCCACAGCAACTCTACCTTCCATCCATAAACCTCAGCAAGAATCATAACTCTTGTCTGATACGAAGTTGGTTATACTGAATGAGACCACTGGTCACACATGAAGCTACTTAAAAACTGAAACAGGCCCTCGGTTAGGGCTGCCAAGTCCCCCGGTAGAGCGGGGGAAACACCGATTTTTAAAGCTTTCCCCCGCTTTTCCAAAATTGGCCACCGGGGGGACAAAATGGCTGCCAGCAGGGGAACCTCGGAGCCTGCCCTGCTGGCCTCTTGAACTTCTTAAAAGGGAAATTTCCCCTTTAAGAGCTGATCGAGCAAGACAGCCCCGCCCAGAGATTAAGGAGGGACTAAGCTCTTTCTACTGAAGGGCTTCCGTGCAAGGTTGCTGCTGGAGTAAGCTGCGTAAGCTGGGGTCTGCGAGCTCTTTTCCTTCTCTGTCTCTCCCCCTCCCCCTCTTTCTTTTTGCTGTCTGTCTGTCCACTGTGGTTTTGTCAAAGGAATAAACTGTCACTTCCAAAGAGGTAAACATCACAAGGAGAGGTTGCCTGTAGAAGGTCTGGGAGTGGGATTGTTTAAAATGTCTTGTCCTGGCTGTTTGGGTCCCCCCAATCCTCATTTCCCTTCTGCAAATAAAAGTTGGGATTCCTCATTTTTATGCCAATTTTCTGTTTCTTTCAACCATGTCCCCCCCCACCCCTCCGGCAGTAAAAATCTGCATTTTTAAAAGCATTTGTACATCAAGTAACTGGTATTTTAAGTTAGGGATGGATCCAACTAGCTTTTCTGCTGGCGAAAAGGGGAGGACAAAGGTCCTCTTTAGCCACCAAAAAGCCTATGCTGGGGGGGGGGGAGAAGTTATGGGACTTACATGGACAACAGCTGGGTGAAACAAGGGCCAGAAAGAAAGCCTGGGAATTGGGCAAGAGTAAGTGAAAAAGCTGTCTGTCTGTCTGTCTGTCTCTCTCTCTCTGTCCCCATCCAGCAGAGGTCTATCAGTGGCTATTATAGCCACAAGGTCTAAATGGAACCCTTTGTCTGGGGCAGTGACGCTCTGAATTCTTGGTGCTTGGGGGGCAACAGTGGGAGGGCTTCTGGAGTTCTGGCCCCGCTGCTGGACCTCCTGAGGGCACCTGGTATTTTTGGCCACTGTTGTGACACAGAGTGTTGTACTGGATGGGCTGTACTGGATGGGCCGATCCACTGTGGCTTCTCTCCTGTTCTTATGATATGAAAATCATATTTAGCACTTGTGTAGCACTTAGGGCTTCATATTCTGCCGAGATGAGGAAGGATTCAGTAGGGCCGTTGCTCAGTGATAGAGCATCTACTTGACATGCAGGAGGTATCAGCCTCTTCAGCTAAAAAAGGATCAGGTAATAGGTGACATTAAAGATCTCAGCCTGAGACCCTGGAGAGCCACTACCAGTCTGAGTAGTCAATACTGACCTTGATGGACCAATGGCCTGATTCAGTATTAGGAAACTTCATGAGTTCATGTGTCAGCATGTGGAAGCAACATCACAGGATGTGACATCACAAAATGATGTCACTTCCTTTCTCCTGGCTCCACCCCCAAAGTCTCCTGGCTCCACCCCCAAAGTACCCAGATATTTCCCAAGTTGGACTTGGCAGCCCTACCCTCGGTCCATCAAATTCAGTACTGCCTACTCAGGCTGGCAGTGACTTTCCTGGGTCTCAAGCTGAGGTCTTTCACATCACCTACTGCCTGGTCCTTTAACTGGAGATGCCAGGGATTGAACCTGGGACCTTCTGCATGCCAAGCAGATGCTCTGCCTCTGAGCCACTGAACCACAGCCCCTCCTCACTGTTGGTCCATCAAGGTCAATATTGTCTACGCAGACTGACAGTGGTTCTCCAGGGTCTCAGGTAAGGATGTGCATTCGGTTCAGACAAACTGGAAAAAACCGAATAATGCCTACTCTGCATTATTCGGTCCATCGAAGGCTGAATCAGATTCTCTAATCTGATTCGGCCGGCCGGACAAGGATTCCCCGAATGGATGCCGTATATTTGGCATCTGTTCGGGGATTCCCTTTGCTGGGCGAGGGAAAGGCAGGGGGAGGCATTTAAATGCCTCCCTGCACCCTCCAGGGCATTTCCTGGCTCGCCCGCCTTGGTGCCGGGGGGGGGCCCTTCTGAGCTTCTTTGGCGGGCCAGGGAAGACGGGGGAGGGCTAGCTGGGGGGGGGGGGGCAGCGGGCTCTCTTCACTGAAGGGAGCGTGCCACCTCTGCAGTGCAATTCAGGGGGAGGGATTTAAACTTTAAAACTTGAGATGCGCTGCAGAGGCGGCACGCTTCCTTCATTGAAGGAAAGGCAGTTTGCCTTCGCTTCAGTGATAGGACCCCCCCCCCCCCTTCAAGGGGGGGATTATACCCTATGGGAACAGTTCCCATAGGGTATAATTGACCCGAATGTGATTCTGCTGGCCGAATGCCACCCCAATCAGCATGCATTGCTGAAAGTGGCATTCGGGGGTCATTTGGATGGCTGAATCACATTCAGCCCAATCCGGCTGAATCTGAATGGGCGAATTACCCCCCCCCCCCCCCAGTCTTAGGTCTGGAGATACCAGGGATTGAACCTGGGACCTTCTGTGTGCAAAGCTGATGCTCTTCCACTGAGCAGCAGCCCTCTCCTAGGCTCTTGAAACCCTTCTTCACATAAAGCATGTACCCTGCTGCTGAGTCACAGGTACACAGTTCTTACAGAACAAGTAGAAAACTTCTAGCACTTTCTAAAAATCAAAAGCTTTGTTTGTACTCTATTTGCATACTGGTGGTGAAGTTCAGGAGAGCTGTATACGGTCCCTGTTTGACTATGAAGCCCTGTGTCATTATGGCAGAGGGGGAATGTTTTGCTTAAAGGAATAAAACACATCCATTCGTGTTCTCTGTTTACTGGGTTCTGAAAAACCAAAGGAAACCTTCTGCCTTCCAGGATTGCAGTAATAATAATAATAATAACAACAGCAGCAGTGCCATTTGCTGTGGCAAAGTTCCACAGCCATTATCAATGGAGCTGGCAGAAGTGAAGCTTTATTTATATCTGTGACTCATTCAAAAATAAAAATGGGCTAGGATAGTCTGAAAGAAGCCCTTTCGCTTAATCTTGCTGCAAAGGTATCTCGTGATCGCATCGCCACCAGCAACAATGCCTCCTGGCAAGCTGTGATGGGATCGGAGAATCCACTCAGGACGAGAAAAAAGTAATTGTGCGACAGAAACAACAGGGCACATTTCCTGTATAAGAAAGATGTGAAAGCATCAATGCTTTTCCACGTCTCTGTTTTCACAAAGCAGGCAGGGACATGGGGAAGGGGAGAGCTCAGGCAGAAAGCCAAAATGATCTCTTTGAGGAGTAATTGATAAGCCCTGTTATGACAAGGGGGCCTGTGGGGAGGTCAGCAATTAAAGATTAGGTTGCAGAGGCTGCATCCTTCCTCTACCAAGCTGACGAGCTTTGCCTTGGTTCCAATGCGCTGATCCAAAGATAGTTTCAGCAGCATGTGCTTGCTGTTTGCATGCTTCATGGTAATTAAGAAACATCTTTAATGTGCTCTGAAGGTTTCTGTTGCCAGAGACTGTATTATCTTCTTTCTTTCTTTTTTTTGCCAGGCTCCAACTAGAGCAATATTGAAGTGACAGGGCAGAAACTTTAGGAAATACCTTCAAACCAACTGTGTAGCACCCATGCTGTCTAGCAGGGGTCCATTGGGGCCGGAGCGAGGCGGAGCAAAGCTCCACCAGCTCAGGACTGGCCAGTAGGGCAGCCACGGGCTGAATCAGATTCTCTAATCTGATTCAGCTTGCCGCCGAATTGCCACTGAAATTCGGCGGCAACTTTAAAAGCCACTGGAGGGGAGGTGGTTTGAGGGAGAGGCTCCAAACTTGCAGGGTAGCTGCTGGGGCCTCTCCTCGAAATGCCCACCAAGTTCCAAGAAGATTGGACCAGGGGGTCCAATTCTACAGGCCCCCAAACAGGTTGCCCCCCTTCCCTCCATTGTTCTATGGTAGGAAAAAAGTGAACATTTTTTCCCTCCATAGAGAACAATGGAGGGGATGGGACAATCTGTTTGGGGGCCCATAGAATTGGACCCCGTGGTCCAACCTTCTTGAAACTTTGTGGGCATTTCGGGGAGAGGCCCCAGCAGCTACCCTGCAAGTTTGGAGCCTCTCCCTCAAACCCCCTTTTCTCCAGCCCCTCATATACCCTATGAGTTTTTGCCATTGATTTCAATAGCCCATAGGATATAATGGGGCTGAAACTGACATTCCCTTTCTGACACACTTCTGGTGATGTCAGGGGGCGTGGCATATGCTAATGAGTTATGCTAATGAGCTCCTGCAGGTCTTTTTCTACAAAAGGACCCCTGCTGTCTAGCATGTGGGGTGAGAGTAAGAGAAATACTGCAGGGATGTGAATTGTACTAAGCAAAACCCCAAAATGTCTTTTTTTTTTTAAAAAAAAAAATATTATAAAAGAGAAGGGGGAAAGGGAAAAGGGTGGTTGGATTCAAAAAGTGGGGCGGGGGAGGCAAAACTAAAATACAGGGGAGACTCACAACCACAGCATAGAGATGTTCAAATAGAAAGCAACACAGTCGTATTGACTAAGCTAAGCATGTTATATAGGTGATAGCAGGGTCCTCAGAGCATGCGCGGAGTTCCTTGCAATAACAACAAGTTGAAGGGGCTGTTAACCCCATACCGACCTCCCGTGGATTCAGTTTCCACTGAAGTCTGAAAAGTGAAGACAAAGGGGGAAATCCCAAATGTCCAGATTTTAATGGTCAGTGGAACTGGACCTCAGCCAGCCTCCCCTTCTAAGAATGACAAGCTGCTTTAAGTGAATTCCATGCAAAGCTCCATCTCTGAAGTCAGAGGCTATGTTACCAATCACAGCCATGTAAAACATAGTCCCACCTCCATCAAGCATCTGGTAATAGACCTGAACTTCCGCGACAATTAGGTGGTGTGGTCCAAATCGGATTGTCCTTTCTCCAAAGAGAAGTAAGAAGAGAAGAGAAGAGAGGAGAGACTGGATTTATACCCCGCCCTTCACTTGTAGTCTCAGAGCGGCTTACAAACTCCTTTCCCTTCCCCTCCCCACAACAGACACCCTGTGAGGTAGGTGGGCCTGAGAGAGCTCTGAGACAACTGTCCCTGAGAGAACAGCTGGTACAGAGCTATGGCTTGCCCAAGGTCATCCAGCAGGTGCAAGTGGAGGAGTGGGGAATCAAACCTGGTTCTCCCAGATTAGAGTCCGCGCGCTTAACCACTACACCAAACTGGCTCTCGTCTGGCAGGATGGCCCAATGTAGAATGGAAATGAGTGGGCCATTCTAATGTAAACCTCCAGGAGTCCAAGTTCCCAGACACTCTAGGTGTCGCTCTTACCCTAATGAGGTGTTACGCGTTTCTATCACACCAACCATCTTTATGTAAGAATTCAAGTGTTCCCATTATTGGGCAACACCAACGTGGCAGGGACTGTACTGAATTCTCTTCTTACTTGTCCTATATCTCCTGACATTGGGGAGGAGCCATGGCTTAGTGGTAGAGCCCCTGCCTCGCACAGAGAAAGTCCCAGGTTTGTCTCCCAGCATTTCAAGGTAAAGGTTCTTTGGTACCAGCTCTCAGGCCACTTAAAATGTGCAGGTCGGGCTCATTTTAACGTGCAGCTGGGGGTGGTGGTGCTTATTTGAATGCATTCTCGTGTGAAATCCTCCTTTCTTTTGGCAACCAACCAAATGGGGAAGAAAGTCACCGTGGATTTCAGGAAGCGGATGTTGTCATGCCTGAGGTCCTACAGAGCTGCTGCCAATCAGAAAAGACCATATCAAACTAGATGGACCAGTGGTCTGACTCGTGTGGCATGCAACCCAGAGGATCCACCCTTCCCATGTAGATGATAACAGATCAGTTGTCAACCCGCTGTTCTCAGTCTTGCAGTTAGCTGGGTCCACCTCTCAGGGGATTAGACAAGTTCATGGAGGATGCATCTATCAGCAGGTGACAAAATGGAACCTCCACATTCTGAGGCAGTAAACCTTTGAATACAAGCTCCGGGAGGTAACATCAAGGGAAGGCCTTGTCCCCAATCCCCTGTTGTTTGGCCACTGAGTGAAACAAGATGCTGGGCTAGATGGACCACTGGTCTGATCCAGCAAAGCTCTTCTTATGTTCTTGTGTCAGCCAGGAAGCCACTGGAATGCATTCTAGCCAGTATCAATCTTGGTCCCCACAGTCTGTGAAACAGGAGTGCTGTATGGACTTACTTCAGACAAATGCTGTCGGTGTCGTTGAGAAAATGTACATGATGCAGTCTGACAAAGTAGGGAAAAGCTCCTAATGAATACTGAGGTTTGATTTGCAATTTGTCCATTGGCTGGTGTTTCTGAAAAGCTGTGCCTCTCTCTATAGATCTCCGTTTGCCTTGACTTGTAGGTTCCTTGTAAAATCCTGGCCATTCTTCTCCACTTCTTCTTCCTGAGTGCTTTTGCTTGGATGTTGGTGGAAGGCTTTCACCTGTACAGTATGGTCATCAAGGTGTTCGGATCAGAAGAAAGCAAGCACCTCTACTACTACGGAATTGGGTGGGGTGAGTAACTTTCCCTTTTACTGAAGGAAAGAACCACGCATTGGTTAGACTGAGAGTGAGAAGGGCAGCCATGGGGGATCTGGAAAAGATTCTGAAGTGTATGGACATGACACTAGGGACCAACATAAGTCATGCCATATCATTCCCCATTACTCCGTATGAGTTTGAAAGTTGGGCAGTGTGGAAAGCTGACAGGGAAAGAGTGGCAGAACAAAGTGTATGTCCAGTGGCACCTTTATAACCAACAAAGGTTTACTCAAGGCATCAGCTTTTGTGTGCCTGCACACTTCTCCATATTCCTTTTGAAATGTGGTGTTGGAAGAGAGTTTTACAGATGCTGCGGACTGCCAAAAAGACAAATAAGTGGGTCCTAGATCAAATCAAGCCTGGACTCTCCCTAGAAGCTAAAATGACTCAACTGAGGGTAACATACTTTGTTCACATTAAGAGGAGACCAGAGTCACTGGGAAAGACAAGCATGCTAGGAAAAGTGGAAGGCAGCCAGAAAAGAGGAAGACCCAACATGAGATGGATGGACTCCATCAAGGAAGCCACAAAGGCCCTCGGTTTGCAAGACCTGAGCAAGGCTGTTAATGACAGGATGTTTTGGAGGACATTATTGCATAGGGTCAGGGCTCATTTCGTAGCAGGAGCTCCTTTGCATATTAGGCCACCCCCCCTAATGTAGCCAATCCTCCAAGAGCTTACAGAGCTCTTCTTACAGGGGCTACTGAAAGCTCTTGGAGGATTGGCTACATCAGGAGGGTGTGGCCTAATATGCAAAGGAGCTCCTGCTACGAAATGAGCCCTGAATAGGGTCTTCATGAGTTGGAAGCAACCTGACGACACTTAACAGGCGCATGCATTAGTTCAGGAGTGGCCAACCTTGCTTAACGTAAGAGCCACATAGAATAAACGTCAGATGTCTGAGAGCCGCAAGACAGGAACAAATATCACACACACGTTTTTATTTTTTAAAATATGCAGATTTGCTTTTTATTAATGTTAAATGGGACTGCCAAAAATAAAAACAAACAAGGAAAACTGGTTATTGATAATGATATTACTTGTTTGCTAATGATATTGAGAGAGAGAGAGAAAAAGAGAGAGATGGAAAGAAAGAATTAAAGAAGTGGAAAGAAAGAGAGAGAGAGAAACTAGGAAAGCAAATAGATGGGAGGGAGGAGGGAAGGAGGGAAGGAAGGAAGGAAGGGAGAAAGAGAGAAAAAGCATGCCTCCCCTTTGCTTCCCCAGCCGCCCTGCCAGGAGCCGCACAATATGTGTGAAAGAGCCGCATGTGGCTCCCGAGCCACAGGTTGGCCACCCCTGCATTAGTTAGAGTGTTGGACTAAGTTCCGGGGGCCACACTAGACATTACTGTTTTTAAAAAGTTGGGTTTGGATTCCTTGGGCCAACTTGTGTTCCCCACAGCCACGCACCAGCTGTGGGGAACAGCTTCCTTTTTTTAAAAAGAAGCCGAATCCCTGCCATCTCGGACAGCCAGTTCCATGTTTTAATCACCCCTCCTGTCAATTCGAAGACATTCAAATACGAATCTCTCGCCTGCCGTGCAGTTTGTCCCCCTCCTCCCTCAGTTGCCAGGGCTTCCGAGTCTCTTTCCATTTCCAACCAAATGTGACTCACACCGCAAAGGAGGATTTCAGCACCCCCTCCTCCTTCATGCCCGGCTTCATTTGCATCTGTTTCCCCCTGAGACCGAGAACAAAAGGAGGAAGGAGCAAAGGTATCCAAGACCACAATATCCATGTCAAGAGAGGGTCATTTTGAAGAATTTTTTTGCAAAACACTTTTTCTTCTTTTGCCCTCTCCTGCGGATTAATTTGGAAACTGGAATAAAAAAAAGCAATTACGGCAATTATTTCAAAATGCCACCATTGTCACTGAAACTTTTTTAAACACCCGGGGTGCAGCCCTTGGGGGGGAGGGGAGGTGAGCAAATGAACGGCATTTATTCATTTATATACTCCTCAAGTTCTGCCTCCGTTATGCATTTTGCCAGCATAACCTTCTACCTTCCCGTCTCTGCTTCTGACACCATAATTTATGTTTTCAAAGCCTCCACAATCGTCCCATGTCTTCCTGGGGGAACCGAGGACCTGTGGGCATTTCAGCTATAAGGAACACATTGTGAAAAAGCGTAGGCAGAGAGGATCATCTTAGAGTTTTAAAAAGATGAGGGGAAGACCACGCATCTCATTCCAGTTGACGGTGTGTGTGTGTGTGTTTGTGTGCATGCACGTGTGCGTTTGTCAACAGTGAGATCCAACCAAGGATGGTTAAAAAAGTCTCATCTGACATTCTACCCCAATTTTGGAGTTGTTTGTAATAATTGACTTTAGAAAATGAATATTAATACATCGAGCAATTGTTGAGTTGGTATACCACAGCAGTAGGGATGCCAACCTCCAGGTAGGTCCTGGGGATCCCCCGGAATTTCAGCTTACAGAGATCTGTTCCCCCTGGAGAAAATGGATGCTTTGGAGGGTGGGCTCTGTGGTGTGTTGTACCTCACTGATGTGTCTGTCCTCCCCAGGCTCCACCCCCCAAATCTCCAGGAGTTTCCCAACTGGGATCTGGCAACCATCCCCCATCAGTGGCCAAGGGTGACCCGGCAACCCTACACCGCAGAGAGCCTCTGAGAACTGCTTTGCACATTACGTTGTAGCAAACTTAATTGTATTTATTTACAAAACTTGGGTTTCCTACTGACAGGTGTCGCTTTTATGATGCCCATGTTTGTAAATACTTTGTTTCATTCTGCAATCCACATACATTTTAATTGTAAACCTAAAAGTGTAGTGCACGGACCTGGAGAGCTCCCTGCATACATTTCATTGAGCAAGTTCCAAGCCCTTAAGGATCCAGCAATAATTTCAAGTGTGTGGACAATGAAATTTCCAAAAGCAGTGGGGTCGTTCAGTTAGGTTTCCAGAGGTTAAAGCATAAGAGTGTGAGAGTCTGAGAGATTTCAAACTGCAACCAAAGTCCTTAACTAGAAGGTTCTTTATTATCAGAGGAAGGGTTGCATGTTTAACCCCCTCCCCAATTGGTGGGGTTTTGGGTGGCTGCAGTGCTGGCCATTTTGGGTAACATGAACCTTTGGCTTGATCCCATGGGTCTCATGTTCTCATTGCAAGGGAGTATTGCAAGCAGGGAACGGGAGCATATCAAGCAGGGGCCTGGAGATCTGGAAGCCCTGCGAGGAAAGGCTGAGAAACTTGGGAATGTTCCGTCTGGAGAAGAGGAGGTTGAGAAGGGACATGATTGCTCTCTTGAAGTATCTGAAGGGCTGTCAGAGGAGGGCAGGGAGCTGTTCCTGTTGGCAACAGAGGATAGGGTTTAAATTATGGGTTTATGGGTTTAAATTACGGGCGGAAAGATACCGGCTAGATATTAGGAATTTTTTTTTTTTAACCAAAAGAGTAGTACAGTGGTGGAATCAGCTGCTTAGGAAGGTAGTCAGCTCCCCCTCACTGGCAGTTTTTAAGCAGTGGCTGGACGAACACTTGCCAGGGATGCTCTAGCCTGATCCTGCACTGAGCAGGGGGTTGGACTGGATGGCCCGTATGGACGCTTCCAGCTCTGTGATTCTATAATATGTGTGTTTGACTTTCACAAGCATCCCGCCGTATGTTTTAATGACAGAGTAAAAGTTGGTTTTGTGACACCTATTCAGCAGTCACCAGAGTGGCCGTTCACCACAGTCACCTGAAGCCTCAAAGGTTTCACTGTGCCTGGCTGTAAGAGCTTCTAGGATTTGCTTCGCTCAGGAGCCTCTGTGTTCTTAGCTGCAAATACTTCTGCTTATCAGATCAATGGTCCACCTAGTCCAACAGCTTCCCCCCCCCCCCACAGGGGCTTACCAGCTGCCCCAACCAATGTTGCCAACCTCCAGGTGGGACCACTGAACTCCTGACTACAGAGATCAGTTTCCCTGGAGAAAATGGAAGCTTCAGAGGGCGCTTAGTATGGCATACCACATATTGTCGGTGAAATCTCTCCCCAGAACCTCTCCTCCATGGGCAATGCCCTCAGATCTCCAGGCATTTCCAGAATCAGCGACCCTGCCCACAAATGGGATACAGAAGCCAGCATCTCCCCCAGTTGCACCTTCACACCAGTAACTAGTATTCAGATGCAAACAGCCACCAAACACGGTGGTTCCATTTAGTCGTCTTGCTCCCTGTGAGCTCATTTTGTTTTCTAAGCCAACTGTAGTGAATTTCACAAGCCAGTTATGTGTTGTGTGATGAGATACTTCCTTTCCCCCTCTGTCCTTAATTTACCAGCCATAAATTTAATTGGGTCCATTCAGCTTTAGTATTTTGGGAGAGGGAGGGAAGGACTCCTGTTCTTTCTCTCTCCACTTCCTCCACACAGTACCCAATGTTATAAACTTCTGTCATATCAGCAGAACATTTAGGGCATGCAAAGATATTACTAAAACACATACCTGTTTCCATCCTGTCGTTCTTGACCTTAGCTCCTCCTGTGTCCTTTACATGAGAATAGTAAACTGGCTCCAGCTAAAAGCAGGCCGTCTTTTGCAGACTCTCAGTGCTGCAAAAGTGTGGTAAAGCTGCCATCCAGCAGGCTTCTGAGAAATTCAGTTAGGCTCAGTGCAGCCTACCTTTAAGTGGTCCGAAAATTGTCTTGTTGCCTTGGTAATTCAGAACAGCTCTAAAAAAAAAAAATTGTGTCGCCTATTTTGAAATCAGAAAGGCATTTCTGTCCTTCCCTTCTGTCCAGGTTCTGTTGGCTTTGCTTCATGAAGCTGTTTATTACTGTAGAAAAGTATAGCTGTTGGATTTGCACTTAGCTTCTCCACAGCCTTTTAAAAAAACGATCCACTGTTCTTTTGGATTTCTGTCTGGTGGCATGGGAGAATATGAATTCCAAACCATTAGAAAGGTGGATTTATCTCGCTCAACTCTGGCTCTTTGGCTGTTATGCCAAGCATCATCTCCAGGGCACTATTCTAAGAGTCGGGCTGACCTAATGAAAAGAAAACATATTGGCCAAGATTAATTCCTCCCCAACAAACTGGAAGAAAATACCCCGTTGCCGACAAACCAATACTTGTGTCTTAGGCACGGCCTCTAGAAGTCCTGTTTACAGGGCTTAAGATCAATGTTCCCTCTAAGCTGTGGAGTCTTGCGAGCAAAAAAATCTACTTTGTGACTTACTGGCATTAATGTTGTGAGTGAGCAGTTTGGCTACTGCATAACTTAGTTTGCTCTGGAGCCATCCTTCCTGAGTGAAGACAAAAATGTGTGAGCTGGAGGCTAAAAAACTGTGAACTGGCTCACACTAACTCAGCTTAGAGGGAACACTGTTTACGATTACTTAATGATAACTATGATTCTGCTAACTTAACTAAGGGGCCACTGATGCATACAATAAAAGCTGGAATCCTCACTGCCCCACTTCCTGAGTCCCCACTTTCCAAAATCCTTGCAATTTTTCTTTTAAATTCTCCCGTAACCAAGGCCGAGTTAGCCTTTTCCCTCCCAAACACCCAACAGCATGCAAATAATTATTCCCACTCTGTTGGAGCGTTGATAAAGTTCTTACAGGCTAGCATTTTTGCTCAGCTGCATGGCCTTTGTTCACACAGAAGTTATTTTCATTCTTGGGGAGGGGGAGAACCAGGGTATGTGTGAGGAGGAGGAGGAAAGAGTAATCATGCTGAGAAGTGAAAAACAGAGGACTTGCTTTGAGCAGAAAACTTTGTCTAACCCCTTGTTATTCCCAAGCAAGCAAGAAAACAGAACATGTGTTGAGTTATTTTCAGAGGGTGGGTGAGATTTGGAGAGAAAAATATGCCAAATTAAGATGGATGCTGGAATCTGTCCCCCCCCTCCTGAACCTTGACCTTGACTCTGTCCAGTAGTTCCCACTTAGCCAGAAGAGACATGTATCATACTGAATTAAAATAGTCATACAGTTTGGGCTAGCACATTTGTCTGACCTGCTGGATTATGTCTGACCAGGCAGACCGATGTTCAGATCAGCCATGAGGCCCAGTCAGGGCCCAAGTAGGTGTGACAGGAGAGATCCATGATCCGAAGCAGCTGTGGGAGGAGCAGCCAAAGAACTTGGGCCTGGAGGAGGAGGGACCAATAGGGTAAGCCAATGAGAAGCTGCAAGAGAGCCATTCTGCCCGGTCTGCTGCCCTCACTAAGCCTCTCAGTAAAGTGGCCTTTGGTCCTCTGTCTTCTTAGTTGTTCCACAAGGAAAAGAAGAAAACAGGATATAATGTAAAATTATTTAATCATTTCCAAGGTATTACATCACCTTGGATGGCTATTTTATACTATACCCTAGATTGTATTCCAGGGGAAGTATCGCCACTGGCTATGCAATTGTTCTGTTACAGTCAACTCTTAAAGACAATAAATAAACCATCTGGACCTCAAAAACAGCATTGGGATTAGGCTTGTCAGCTTCCAGTTGGGAAATACCTGGAGATTTTGGGGGCGGAGCCTGAGGAGGGTGGAGTTTGGCGAGGGGAGGGACTTCAATGGGTATAATGCCATAGAGTCCACCTTCCAAAGCAGCCATTTTCTCCAGGGGTACCGATCCATGTCACCTGGAGATCAGTCGTAATAGCAAGATAACTCCAGCCACCATCTGGAGGCTGGCAACTCTAATTGGGCTGGAGATAATATATAGGTTATTTTCGTTTGAGGATCTGTGGTCCTCTTTTTCCATCTCTCCCCCCTCCCCCTTTTTGGCTTGTGAAAGATCGCTTACTGTATCCCATTTTTCTGATTCCTCAATCTGCCACAGGCGCTGTTGGGATTACTGCAGCGATAAGAGTGGAGTGGGGAGGGGACCAGGCCTGGGATTTGAATTAATGCTTTTAAACAAATCTCCATCCCATCTCTAATTCTAATGCTAATTGCATTTGCGGATCAAAGCCTGTCCGTCCAAAGTTCTGGCTTCAAAACTGTGTGCAAAAAAAGAAAAGGAAAAAAAAAAAGACTTGACTTTCTTTTTTAGAGGAGCGTGTCTTGCCACAGAGACCGAAACGGCTCTATAAATTATTTACAGAAATAAAAATCATGGGATAACCACTCTGGGACTGACTGGGCTCTCCTCCGTTTTATCGTCACAACAACAAATCTGTGAGGTAGGTTCGGCTGAGAGTGTGTGACGGGCCCAAGGTCACGCAGCAAAGCTCCAAGGGCGGAGTGGGGATTTGAACCCGGGTCTCCCAGATTCTAGTCCAGCACTCTAAGCACTGCACCACACTGGCTCTCGATTGATCTCCCTCAACTGCCTCTTGAAATTTGACCTCAGCTTGCTTCTGTGCTTTCGTCTCATCTGGTGGTAAGATGTACCCTGACCAGACCGGGCTAGATCAGCGGAAAAGGCAAGATTCTGTAGCGATCCCTTTCCTTCCTCACTCCAGCGGAAAGGCCTGAAACCACAGAGGGTGGTGTACGGCACATGACATTGTATACCTCAGTTGGCAAATGGACGTACAGATGCATGAGAACTGCTTCTTTTATTCCCGCAGACGTTTTTATCTTCTGGCAGGACAGCCGCAAAGATCCTCAAATACCTGCATAATAATTCCTGTCTCCTTGGAGCTCTGAGTCATTGTTATTTGTCTAGTGGACAGAGTGCATTCACTTGAGTAAGGAAGAGAACATTGTATAAGAATAGTCAGCGTGGTGGAGTGGTTTTAAGTGTCAGGCTAGCATCTAGGAGGCCCTGGTTCAAATCCCCACTCCGCCATGGGAGCTCGCTGGGTGACCTTGGGACAGTCACACACTCTCAGTCTCACCTACCTCACAGGGTGTTGTGGAGATAAAACGGAGGAGAGGAGAACGATGCCAGTCACTTCAGGTCCCCATTGGGGAGAAAGGTGGGGGATAAATAAATAAGAGAACAGCTGCCCAATCCTGAGGACATTAGAAGTAAGAGTAGAGCTGCCAACATCCAGGAGGGGCAAAAGTGGAAAAACACCACGTTAGAACAAAACACACAATACTAATATGCTACTATGTCTTCATATATTGATTTACACCATATATTTAAATACAATAGAGACCCTACTGTATCTTATTCGTTATAGTACAAAATCTCAAGATCTTGCTTTCTGATGGGAGACTGATGAGAGATGCAACAGTCATCAGTGTCAAAGTTGTAGACTGTTCTTCTTTCCGAAAAGAGAGACAGCAAGCATCAAAGCAACATGCCTCCCAGGCAAAAATTGTGTGTTTCAAGAGATTCTTCTTCAGGCAAAATTATTTTTCCTGGAACCAAAGCATTCTATGGAATTGTTGACTTGTGCATTGTAGCATTGTGTGCTTTGGTTCCAGGAAAAAAAGTTTTGCCTGAAGAAGAATCTCTATAGTATTGGTATAGTATAGTATAGTATAGTATAGTATAGTATAGTATAGTATAGTATAGTATGATAATCCGGTGAGTGAGATAATCCGGAGGGGAAGCAAGGCTATTTTGCCCCGCAGTTGTGTGATCACACAGGTCTGTGGACCTGCCGGCGCAACTTGCCACTGTGTGATTAGACGCAACTGCGGGTGAGTTAATTTTTTTGTGTGTGGTTGCTTTCCGATTTGCTTAAATGGGGGATTGATGAATCACCCCTCCACCCTAAGGACTTTCAAGGATGCACACACTGAGATGGGGGGAAAAAACCAACAGCGTGGCATCGGGATAGCCTGATCAGACTATCCTCGATACCACAAGTTTGTGCTGGCACAATCACATAGGGAAAGTCTGGCTGTGGCCCACAGCAAACCATTTGATACTGGAGTTTAACTAGTGGTTTTTTACTCCGCTTCCCTGGTGGAGCAAAACGGCTTGCGATGGTGTGACAACGGTTGTGGGACGCTTCCCAGATGTGCTAGTGTGATCGTGCCGCTTTGATCCACTGGTGAATCATCCCGCTCACGTGGCTAATGGCTGCGTATGATCACGCCCAATAGTATAGTATAGTATAATACTATAATGAATAAGATACAGTAGGGTCTCTATTGTATTTAAATATATGATGTAAATCAATATATGAAGACATAGTAGCATATACGTATTGTGTGTTTTGTTCTAACGTGGTGTTTTTCTACTTCTAAACATCCAGGAGGAGCCTGGAGTTTTCCCGAAATTACAATTGATCTCCAGACTATGGAGATCAGCATACTGATACAGCTTCCCCAGGAGGCACAGGCTGGGGTCCAGCAGGGCAGGTCACAGGCAAGGTTGTAGAGAGTAACCAAAGTCCAGTCCAAAAGTCAGGGGTTCCAGAGAGCAGGTTTACTAAATTCCAGTCTAGAGTCAAGGAGTTCCAGACAGCAAGTCCAAGTCCAGCCCAAGGTGAGGGGTTCCAGAAAAGCCAGTTGTCAGGCAATGCTCCCTCTAAGCTGTGGAATCTTGTGAACAAAAATTCTGCTTTGTGATCTACTGGCATTAAAGTTGTGAGTGAGCAATTTGGCTACTGCATAAATTAGTTTGCTCTAGAGCCATCCTTCCTGAGCTAAGGCAGAAATGTGTGAGCTGGAAGCTAAAAAAACCCTGTGAGGTAGCTC
Organism: Lepidodactylus listeri; assembly: GCA_029233225.1. NCBI lineage: Eukaryota > Metazoa > Chordata > Lepidosauria > Squamata > Gekkonidae > Lepidodactylus > Lepidodactylus listeri. The sequence goes on from JARCFY010000013.1 coordinate 11,527,340, forward strand.
ACACTAACTCAGCTTAGAAGGAACACTGTTGTCAGGTCCAGTTCAAGGTTGCAGAGGTATGCTAGCAGCAAGGTTGGTGGCTCAGTAGCAAAGTGTACTCATTGCATCCACAAACTGCTGCTTCTCCTGGCTGAATTTATAGCCAAGTCTTAATGAGCTAAACTCCCAGCCAATTCCTTGGCAATCATCCTGAAACTACTCGTTTGTCTCTTCAGTTGACAGCTGTCTGACGGGTCATGAGTCTCGCACTGCTTCTCCTTTCATGTAACTCTAAGTGTCTCTGACAGTGTCGGCGCTGCAAGGGTGAGGGTGAGCTAGGTGGTCTGGGAGTGGCTTCGGAAGATTTGTTTACTGCTTCAGAGCTACAAGGTGTTGTCTCAGTTTCAGCTGTAGGCTGTGACTCCTGATCAGCCGGTAACCTGATCTCTTGTTGTTCTCCTTCTGGCTCAGAGCCAGCTGTTCAATTACCAGCTGAAGGCTAGCAGGTAACTCTTCATCTGAGAGATCTGAGCCATCACGCATGACAGACTGACGTACGGCAATCAGTCTCCCTGGACAAAGTGGCAGCTACAGAAGGTAGTCTCTATGGCATTAAATCCCTGCAGAGCTCCCTCCCCAGGCTGTACCCCCAAATTTGCCAACTTGGCAACTCTAAGTGAGAGGATCTACAGAGGGAGCATGTATCGCCCCCTCCATTACTGCTTTTCTGGATTGTGTGCCATTTTCATCCTCTGTTCCAGTGCGCATGGATCGCACAAAAATAGCATCCTCCCATCAGGTGGCATATTTGGGACAGCTGTGCACAAGAGCAGATTTGCGGGCATGAATATCTATGAGTATTCATTGTATCCATAAATAGACCCTCTGTACAATCAGGCTGATTAAGTGGTGATCAGTTTTTACCCTACCTTACAGAGACATTTTACATTAATTTCCACTACAGCGGCCGCAGTATAAAACCAAAAGAAGGAATATTATAACTCTCTGGTAGTATTTACTGTTTTTAATGGAATACCACTGAGTCAAATTCCTATCAAGATAATTTTTCCACGTTGTAAAGCGCCTTTGGGATAGAAGGCAACATGGTATAGCCCAATCTTGTCAGACCTCAGAAGCCAACAAGGTTGGTACTTGGTTGAGAGGCCTCCATAGAAAATCTTTGCAGGGGAAGGCAATCGCAAGCTGCCTCTGCTTCTCACTTGAAGAAGAAGGGAAGGTTTTTATATCCGGCTTTTATCTACCAGAAGGAGCCTCAAAGTGGCTTCCAATCACCTTCCCTTCCTCTCCCCACAACAGACACCCAGTGAGGTAAGTGGGGCTGAGACACTTCTGAGAGGAGGACTGCTCTGAGAGAACTGTGACTGGCCCAGGGTCGCCCAGCAGGCTTCGTATGGAGGAGTTGGGAATCAAACTGAGTTCTCCAGGTTAAAGTCTGCCACTTTTAACCACTACACCACTTGCCTTAAGAGCCCCTTGCTGGGCTCGCCATAAGTTGGTTGTGACGACAGCAGTTATGTAAATAAATTGCCTTTTCAAAAAGGCAGAACATTTGGTCCAAAAGTCAGTAGCTTATTTCAGGAACAAAATGTTTTCAAGGCAGTTTCAAGGTAAAGGGAAGGACATTTTTCCTTGGCTCTCCCTTTTAAAAGGGCCACAGACTTTTTCGATAAACGTTATTTGGCGGGCAATACTGTTTTTGACACTCACGAGCACTCGAGAACTGTGTCTTGGATCTCCCTGCCTCACTGCTGTCTGACTCCAACGGCCGCTGAACAGCTTTGTGGCTGTGCAGCCACTGTGGCGGTGGACTGTCGTTTCCCTCTGCCTTCTGGCTGCTTTTCCATCTGCACAGCAGAAGGTGAAATCAGCTCTTCCTCCAGGATCACAGAGAATCAAGTCAGGTAATTAAATGGCACTGTGAGCTGTGACTTCCATAACGTTGTGTGAAAATTAAAGTCCAGTGGCACCTTGCCTGAAGTAATGTCAGTTACACAGATATGGACAACATTTCCAGTGGTAAAGCTGTTTGAAACACTCAATGTTTGATCTCTAATCCCAGTCTGTCTGACTGCTTTGTTCACTTTTTATTTAAGTGTTTGAGTGTGCACAGCAATGACACGTTGTAGGGCTCCTGTTGTGCTGTGTGAGAACGCACATGATTGCATTGGGTGCTGATTGCACTGTACTGTAAGGGAAAGGTTTGCCTTGCTCGAAAGCCAGTCGAAGTTGACTCTAGGGATGCAGTGCTCATCTCCGTTTCCAAGCCAAAAAGCCAGCACTGTCCAAAAACACTTCCGTGTTCATGTGGCTGGCATGACTACACGCCAAGGCACATGGAATGCTGTTACCTTCCCACCGAAGTGGTACCTATTTCTCTACTTGCAATTTATTGCTTTCGAACTGCTAGGTTGGCAGGAGCTGGGATCAGAGATGGAAGCTCACTCCATCACCCGGCACTCTGGTCTCAAACTGCTGAACTACCGATCTTCCAGTCTGCAGTTCAGCGTCTTAAACACTGAGCCACTGCGGCCCAACAGTACTGTGACCCTAACCCTAGCTTATTTTAGGGCATACTTATGGATTCCAAAGCCCCAGTGTGTGTGTGTGTGTGTGTTAAATGCCATCAAGTGATTTCCAATTTACAGCAACTGTATGGATTAATGACCTTCAAAGCATCCTATCATTAACAGCCTTACTCAGGTCTTGCAAACTGAGGGCCCTAGCTTTCTGTTGGAATAGGCACTGTCTGGTGTACAAAGAGAAGAAGAAAAAGATATTGGATTTATACCCTGCCCTTCACTCACTTGGAGTCTCAGAGCGGCTTACAAACTCCTTTCCCTTCCCCACCCCACAACAGACACCCTGTGAGGTAGGTGGGGTTGAGAGAGCTCTTTCCCAAGCTGTCCTTGAGGGAACAGCTGGTACAGAGCTAGGGCTTGCCCAAGGTCATCCAGCCAGGTGCAAGTGGAGGAGTGGGGAATCAAACCCGGTTCTCCCAGATTAGAGTCCGTGCACTTAACCACTACACCAAACTGGAAGAGAAGACCCTGTGAGAGTCAGCAAGAAGACACTTGGGATTGTAAGGTCAGCCCCTTCCCTCCTGTTGTGTGTCATTTCTTGTCTGTCTCCAGATTGCTACTCTTAGGGCAATATCCTCCTCCTTGGAAAGTTCCACACTCAGTCTTACTCTCTCTTTCAGCTAGCGATGTAGTTAGGACTCTATCTCTCCTCTTCACTATCAAGTACGTTGGTTCACAAATAAAGCTTTATTTACACTTTAATCAGGTCGCACACCTTTGCCGTATTAATTATTCTGCCAGCACTTTGATGGTTGAGCCAATCTGTCTCGCGTTGGATCTTCCTCTTCAACTTTTCATAGCATTACCGTCTTTTCCAGAGACTCTTGTCTTCTTATGATGTGACCAAAGTATGATATCCCCAGTTTAGAATTTTTAATGTTTAGGGAGAGTTCAGGCTTGATTTGGGGGGACAGGAATAACCCGAGAAATCTGCGAGTCACTGTGGTTTACAAAACCCAAGCGGCGCGAGTGGTTCACTTCAGCCCTCATTATCTTGGCCATGTCTACAAGGCCTTAAAGTGCTGACATTAAAACATCTCAACTGCTGTGCGGTATTGTCTCTAAATCTCACGGCTCAACTGCAACTGCTTTGCTCCCAGCCGGGCCCAGAATCGCACGAGTGCTTCGGTTTATTGCAGCCGACGCGTCACCCGTAGGCAATTTTTCAAGGCAAATCCAGCATTATGACCCTAAGTCGATTAGATTTCTTCTCTTTCCTTAGTGTCACAAGTGGGCGCTTCTTAGCGAGACAAACTGTTTATTTCACACAAACAAAATCCAGTTGAATTTAGAGGCTGCAGCCCGGCCGGCTTTTGCCAGTTTGCCTGTTCCTATTCTACTGAAGCTGGTAAAGGATGAGCAGAGTAAGGTGGGCTCCGGGCCGTTTTACATTCATGGAATTAGCTCTTCTTGTTATCCAGATGACTGCCCGACGTTTCATCTGCATAAGTTTTATTATCTTGCCAGGGAACCCTCTATTTAATTTTCTTCTCCAGTGCAGTTTTAAGCTGATAAATAATCAAGTTAAATCCGGGGGACGTCTGAAATGTGCTGTGGAAAAGCAGCCAGGTCCGGGTTATATACCACCTAAGCAGACCTGGCTTAATGGTTTCTTCCGAGTGTATATTTTTGCACTGATGTTTTCAATGCAGTGTGTGTGCAGCTTTTATCTATTTGCCTGTCCCCACCATTTATTTTCCCATTAATTCCCTAAAAATCTCTGAGCAGATTAGGCAGGCCTTTCTCTGCATTAAAGAAGACAAACAAGGGGGAAAGGCTCCCTGGAACATATGCATTTTCTCCAAGAGGGAAAGGGGGTGCAACCTTCTATCATCCATTCTTCTTTAGCCAGTGCCTGGGCATGGTGTTAGCTGAACTGCTTTAATTTAAGATGAGCAGTTGGCAAAATACCGGGTAACAGCCAACTATACCAGGGTCCCACCCCTCCCGGGAGTTCTCCAGGAAAAAGGCACGTGAGGCAGATGGCAAATTAAATGCGGTTTACTGAATGATGTTGTTCAAGCATACACAAAACAGAATCTCTCTCACACACACACAGGTCTAAGGAAATTTAGATAGAAAATAGCACTGTTGCATTAGCAGGAGTTTCATTGATGGGTGATACTTTACCTATCCTGGAGATGGATCCTTGTTCCAACAGAAGATTAGAGGGATTGGAAAGGAAAAATGGGGGAGCGTGATCTAAACCTGCAGATACACGCTTCTTCCTGGCTGCACAAACCAGGGATTAAATATGGAGGCAAGGTAGTGGGATAGCAAGCTTGACATAAGGGGGGAGGGGTAAAGCAGATAGTGGAAGCTCAAGAGACCGATTGCATGCTGTGCAAGGTCTTTTATTAGGTGGTCTTGGGGGCGGGCAGTGCTAACCACATCCCCTTGACATACCTTTCAGGTGGTCCGTCCCTACAAACCCTACCATTGGTCAAAGTAAAAAGAGGAGGGGATGCAGAGGGGTGGCCAATATTGCAAAGCTATGAGCTAAACAGGAACTGACACCTGGGCAAAGTCCGATGACTCATTGGGGCCACTCTATTGTCTCTTAATGGCTCTAGCCGGCCAGTGGATGGGTGGAAGATTAGTTGCCAGGTAACCTTGTTTAGCATAATCCTTGCAGGTATGTGGGAGGGGGCAGGGGTTGACCAGCACAGTGTGACAGAAAGAAACCTTATTGCAAAAGGAGTCTTTGTCTCTGTCTTGGTGAACTATCGTGGGTGCCAGCCTCCTGGAGTGGACTGGAGCTTTCCCCAGCAATGGAGAATGCCTATAGCCCTTACAGCACAGCAACCCAAGTTCGAACTTATGAATATTAGAATCCATAAGAGCACCTTGCAGTGCCTTGCTGGCCAACAATGGGCTGGAGCTGGGATTGTAGCATAATGCCAGAGCACTTTGTAAGCAGAACATCTTTGGCATCTCCAGTTAGAAGAACTCCAGCTTTGCGAATTCTGTGCACATTCCTGTGGGCATCAAACTGGGCTTATTAGACTTTCAGTCACGTGTTGAAGGAAGCTAAGGGAGAAAGCCACGCTAATGGTATTTTATGGGGTGATAGAGGGCCCATGTTTTGCAGAGGCATGTATATGTTTTAATGGAACAGTATGGGAGAGCAGGCGGGGTGGCATGGGGGGAAGAAATGTGCTTCTGCCCACAGAGGTACATTTCCCTCCCTGCGGAGTCCTTATCAGGGAAAGCTGCTGATCCTGCTTTTGATGCATCAGTTTGATTTGGTGCGTCGATGTTTCCAGATGCAGTCGCTCATCCCACCCACCACACACCCCAACTGACTTTATAGGGACGCTTTGTAGGTGGGGATGAGAATTTCCCCCCTGCCCCCTTGTGGTCCGATTGTCTGGTGCAAGGGGCATATCCCCCCCGGTCAGAGATTGTATTGGATTCCGTGGATCTGCTAACAGAGCGGCTTCTTGCACCAGAGTCCATGGTCTGGGGGAACGCGCTGCAACAATAGCTGTGCACAAGCCAATTCCAGGCACGCAATGCTGGCTGATAAAATTAGGGTGTTACCGAAACATACTGTTGTGGTTTAAATGGTCCCGTTTCTGACATGGGTTGCTCGGGAGGAAAGGTAGGGTCCCGTCTCCCCCCTCCCCCCCCCGGCCATGCCAATGGAACTGAAATACGACAGTTGACGTTGACACTTTTTTTGTGCCTCTGTTACATATAAAAGATGTAAAAATGACACGAAAGAAACAATCAGGCTGGGGCCCGAATAAATGAAAAACAAGCTGTACGAAAATGCTTAGACTGGTGGTAGTGGAGTAAAGTTTCGTCAAGTTGCAGCCGACTTACAGTGTCCCCACTGAAGGTTTCAAGCCGAGAGAGATTCAGAGTGGGTTTGCCACTGCCTGGCCCAGCACCGTGACCCTGGACTTCCTCGGTGGTCTCCCATCCAAATGGTAACCGGAGCTGACCTTGCTTCGCTTCCGAGATCTGATGAGATAATGAAAAATAAGCTGCATGGAAATAACTCAGAAAGGCAACATACAACAGAACGTGGGAATGGATCACATTTATGCACCCCCAGCCCAAACTACAGAGCGTTTTTCTCTCCCTTAGGTATAGTAAGTATGAATCTCTCACAGTTGGTGGCATCAGGGTTTGGATCCAGCATGCAGCTTTGTGACCTATGCAGTCCTGTGAAACTACACACATTCTCCCAGAATGCAGTGCAATATGATTATACAGCCCTCCCTCAAAAATGCAATTTGTTTCCCTTTTTTTTCCCCCTCTCAAGGTTTTCCATTGCCATTCATTTCAGGAAAAATAGCCCCTGCTGGAACTGTAGAATGGGATCTTAAAATGGATAGGTTTTATTCATGGCTTTTGTGGGTACCCTACTTTCTGGTGCTGAAGAGAGAGTAAGCGTCTGGTGGCATTTTTTAATGCCGTATCCCTGCCGGTTGAGTTATCTCCGGGGAGACTCGGTGCTTTCTGTTTCAGAAGCTATTTTTAGAGGCTTGGATTGGGAGCCATTGACTGAGGAGTGTTATTAAAGGAGATGAGCTAGATATTGCTTGACTGGGAGGCAATGCCAAGCCAGAGATTAGATTTTTTTTCCTTCCTGGGAAAGTCAGACAAAAGATACAGAGTATTGTTATCAACAGAGGCAAAGCCAGCGATCGCCTTTTAACGGCTGCGGTTCAGGGCCCCATTTATCGATCAGCCATTTTGGGAACTGGTAACTACTGGCGGGCAGCAGACGTTATCCTCTTTCTGCGCAAGAGTGGAAGGAGATCATTCATACAAAGATGGCTGTCTGTCATCATCATCTCTTCATCTATGTATCACATTTTTTCAATCTCAGCAGTCCACCGAGGGACTCCAGGTGTGCGTGGTTTCCTGCTCCCTAGCCCATTTCATTCTAACAGCAATGCCGTGAGGTCAGTTAGAATGCTGAGTGAGGATGAGTGACCTGCAGTTATGGCAGTGTGGGGATATTTTTGCCAGATTCAACTCCAGTAGCTGTGCACAGAGTACTCCGGTAGTACTCTGAAAACCTTGTTGGTCTTTAAGTTATGGTTGCCAGCTTCCAGGTGGCACCTGGGGATCTCCCACTATTACCGTTGATTTCCAGATGACAGAGATCAGTTCCCCTGGAGAAAATGGCTGCTTTGGAGGGTGGACCGTATGGCATTATACCCTGCTGAGATCCCTCCCCACCTCGACTCCCATCCACCCCAGGCTCAATCTCCCAAATCCCCAAGTATTTCCCAACCCAGACCTCACAGCCCTATCTTTAAGGTGCTACTGGGCTCGAATCTAGCTGTTATACAGCCGACCAACACACCTACCCTCTGAAAACTATCTTTAATATTAGTGTTTACCCCAGTACAGCTCATGCTATTTTTGAAGTTTGTATCTCCACTTGTATATAATAGTTACTATACTGCGAATGCCATTTATATATAGACACTCAGTTCAGAATTAGTGAGATAATATTTCAAATGTGCATGCAGCTTTATCTGCCCATCGTAAATGGAACAAAAATTAGCAGCTGGAAGGTCAAGATATCAGCTGGTACATTTGGATTACAATAGTCTTTAAGTGCTTTTTTTTTAAATTGTATGTGCGATGCCCTGAACATTGACCTCAGCACTTTGATGAGTGGGAAGGTGATTTAGAAAGTATTTAGAAGCAAAACAAGCCCTAATCACAATAATAAAAAGACATTTTCATCTGTTTGCCCGCAAAAGACCAATTGCAAAAGTTTTATGTCCAGGATTTAAACTGCCCTCTCCTCCCAATGCACAACATACAGGTAATAACTTGCCCACTTCAAAGAGCCTCACTATATCTTGGCTTACTTGGGTTCTAACAATCCCAGCTATTCTCAAACAATTTATTCCTGTATCTTTGTAACTGAATTCTCAGCATGTTTGCAGGGATCTTTTCTTGATGCACCCAGCTCTGATAAGGAACATGACACTGAGTGGCAGTGCAAAATAAATAAAATGAAAAAACATGCTCAGCCTTCCACACACAAGGTTTTCGTCTCAAGAAACTGGACTGCAAAGCGCATAAAGCCCGCTTTGGGTCTTAAGAACAAAAAATCCATGTTTGTAAAAGTACTAGAAGGACTGCCTTCATTAATACCAACATTTTTTTTCACATCCTTCCTGGAGGAAGCAGCCTCAAGTTGATGCTAGGCTGGCTGGGGTGCAGGGAAAGGCATTTGCGGTCACCACTTGGCCGACCTAACTGAACATTATGGGTTTCCTCCTGGGTACTAGTCTATGAAGTTGCCATGTGGGCCACCCAGTGTGTTCCCGGAGGGCAGGTATAGGCAAGAAGCCACAATCTTTAATTTAATAAATGTGTGTGGATGTGTCTCTGTGTGTATGTATGTGTATGAATGTGTGGATGTGTATACACACACACACACACACACACACACACACACATATGTTGTGTACTGAGATTGGATCATCCCTGATTGAATCACCCTAGAGACTGGCTGAGCTTGAAGCACAAGAACAACAGCAGACCAGGACTCTGGAATAAACCAATAGAGCTAAGCTGAATCACTAATAAACTATGAGCCGATCACTCTACATGTCTGAACCCAGTATATTTCAATATATATAAAGGATTTATTTAGGAAATAACAAAGAAAGGCAAATTCAAGCCAATTTTTTTTTTAAGTCATACACAAAAATAACAAATGCTACCTTAACTGCCTGACTCACAGTACTGTGGATAAGGCAGCAAAAAACTTTGGTTCAGAAGTGCAGGCCTCTGTGTCTATATCTCTGGCAGTCTATATCTCTGTGGTCTATATCTCTGGCAGTCGCGAAGCAGTAAGACAGGCTCACCAGCATGTAGAATCTCAGGTAGCTGGCTGGTACTGCTAAAGCATGACAGTTACGCTTTCAGGGCCAGGGGGTCAGGTGAGAGCAACAACCAATCAATACCCACGGCTTCAAGATGGTTCCAGAACCTCACGTCATACAGCCTGCTCGTACCCCCCCCTCCCCCATCTCAAGGAACTGTTCTCATGGGAAACTAATTTTCGGCTGAGGTGCTATGTCCTTGAGAGATGAGAGGGAGGCATGTCAGCATGGCCCATTAACACCCCCTGCCAAGGAGACTGTTAGCTTTACACCTTAATTAATTAATTAATTAATTAATTAAATTCAATTTCTAGGCCGCTCTCCCTGCACAGCAAGCTCAGAGTGGCTTACAAGACTCGGCGAAACAAGATTCACATTATCAATAAAACAGTTAAAACATTATAAACTTTCATCATTAAAACAATACAGTTAATAAAGTGCTCAATACAATCTAATGGCATGAAATATTGGAGTCTAATGTTGGGCATGCAGTATCGCCAGCGACTGGATGGTAATGCAGGTGGCCGATCATTGGTAGTTGCTGACAACGAGGGGAGGATAAGAAAGGCGGCGCCCCCTATTCATAGGCCTGGCGGAAGAGCTCCGTCTTGCAGGCCCTGCGGAACTGCATGGTTCCGCAGGGCCCTGATCTCTTCTGGGAGCTCATTCAACCAGCAAGGGGCCGCCACCGAAAAGGCCCTCCCCCTAGTGGCAGTGAGCCTGGCTTCTCTCGGGCCAGGTACAACCAGGCGATGTTGGGCCCCAGACCATTGTGCTCTCTGGGGTATATACAGGGAAAGGCGGTCCCTTAGGTAGGATATGCTGAAATTCAGCTTTGCCTCACACTGTCCCTGGAGACAGGTCGCAGTCATCTGGGATGTCCAAGCTTTTCAGGCAGACAGGAGACTGATTCAGACTGGGACCACAGCACGCGTGGAGAAGGAGCTTAGGATTTCCCTCCGTGTCATTTTCTTGGCATGAAATGGCCCGGTGGAGCTGCTAGCTGCCCTATTGGGCGCTGCACCTGTACTGATAGGGCTACATGTCAATTTCCCCAGTGGGACAAGTCGCACCCCCTTCGAGCTTTTTCTCAGGCATGTGCAGGATTGCCAACCTCCAGGTGGTGGCTGGAGATCTCCAGGTGGTGGCTGGAAATCTCCAGGCTACAGAGATCAATTCGCCTGGGGGAAATGGCAGCTATAGAAGGTAGAATCTATAGCAGTATACCCTACTGAGGTCCCTCCTCGAACCCTGCACTCTCTACGCTCCGTTCCTGAACTCTCCAGGAATTTTCCCAACACCAGAGGTGGCAACCCTAGCAGTGTGTGTGTGTGTGTGCGTGCGTGCATGTGTGTGCATGTGTGTGCATGTGTGTGTGTGTGTGTGCATGTGTGTGCATGTGTGTGCATGTGTGTGTGTGTGTGTGTGAGAGAGAGAGAGAGGTCTAAGCCTCTTTTCACTGTGTGCTGCTATCCTGATCTGAATCGGTCCCTCATGCACCTGGGAAGCATGGAGCTCCCAGAATGTGTCTGTCACCCAACTCAGGGTTGTCTTTTTGAAAAAAAGTAACACGTACTTAAGTCGCAGGAACAGTGGCCAGGTTAACCAAAGTATTGCTTTCATTAATCCCTGAGGAGCTGGTTTAAATCTCTCCTTCCCAGCTGCTGCGGGTAATGAGATGTAAAGAGATGGGGGAACCAGACTCATGGATGTCAGTGTCTTGGGGGTGGGGTGGGGCTAAGCCTCCGAAGGGAAGTCCTCCTCCTGGGTACAGTCTTCCTCCCCACCTTCCCCTGTACAGAGACATGTAGTGGATGTGAGCATGAGTTGTTTTCTTTTTCCCCAAATATCAAAGGGATACTTGTCTCTGAATTTTGCAGGCTGCCCACTGCTGATTTGCATAGTCTCGGTAACTTCAGCTATGGAGAGCTACGGAGAACAAAGCAAGTAAGTCCCGAAACATAACTGTTTGTGGAGCTCAGCGATGTATGGGGTGAATACATGAATACATGAAGCTGCCTGATATTGAACCAGACTGTGCTCCCCAATGTGGTGCTTGTGGCCGCCGTGGCACCTGCTGACACCGTTTCTCATGCCCACCAACTGGAGTTTTCTGAAATGTCTGTTAATATCTCCCAGGTTCTGGTCCTCCTGGTAGTCTGGTTTTTAGGTGATCTCCTGGAGTCACAAGACAAGAGGGGCTTCACAGTTTCTCATGAGGAACTTGGTTGCCTCACAATAGCAGTTTATGGTACATATTTCCCACTGTCGTGGATCGTGTTTCCTTGGCTCAAATGCAGATGGATCTTCCTTGGCAGTTTAGGGGTGACCGGAGAAAACACCAGCCTTGCTAAGTGGCCAAGCCTACAGTCTTCCTTCTGTCCATGCAAGGGCATTCCTGAAGATGTGTTCCCAATACTAGATCATGGGTGCCAAGTCACGTGGTGGCACTGATTGACAGTAGATTCAGCAGAAACAAAAGAAAGCGCTTCTCCATTCGACTTAATTTGCTGGTGGGATTCTCTGCCACTAAGTCAGACATCATTAAAAAGGGAATGGAAACATTTAAGGAGTATAGGTCTATCGATGGCCATTTGCCGTGATACAGTGGAACCTCCGTGCTCAGAGGCAGTCTACTTCTGAATATCAGCTGCTGGGGCATAACAGATGGCCGTGACTGGAAATGGGATGTTGGACTTTGGCCTGATCCAGCTTCTTAAAGAGTGTGACTAGTACAAGTTATGTACACAAGATCCAGTATTCTGCAAATCAGCTTGATGTTTTGTTGTGTTCTGATCTGAATGCTAGAGGTGGAAACCTTAGCTGTGTGTCTGTCCTCAAGGGAGTGCCATGAACCCACTTGTCCTTTTGTGACCTTTATGGTGACCCTTCCAATGCCTGTATCAGACTAGAGTCAGTAGAACATAAGAGAAGCTATGTTGGATCAGGCCAATGGCCTGTCAAGTCTAACACTCTGTGTCACACAGTGGCCAAAAACACCAGGTGCCATCAGGAGGTCCGCTGTCAGGCGGTGCCATCAGAAAGTCCACCAGTGGGGCCAGTCCTGCTTGGTCTGTTGGCTGACATGCCAGCTTCCTAATTTTCTTGATCCTGTCCTGAGTTTCTTTAACACCCACCCTTCCAGCTGTTCTGCCCACACCAATTGGGGCCTTGACCCAGCTCCAAGTGATTCCCACCCCATCCCAAACTTCCACGTGCTACTGAACTAGCCATGATTGTCTGATCCATCTCCATTCACAAAGAGTGCTCTTCATCTCACATCCTTGGTCTACCTTTTTGCTACGGACACCGCTTTGAGAATCCTGGTCAGAAAAGCAGTAGATAAATATAATTAAACTTCATGCATTTAACCCACAAAAGCAAATGTCAAGATCTGGTTTCGATTTCTGGAATGCTCATGGCAAAATTTGATCGAAGGTTGCAATTTGCAGGGTTTTGACGTTCAGCAGATGTTGTAGGGTTAGAATAATTCCCCTGCTTCTGCCCTGGGGTTTGTTTTCCACCGATTCTTAACCTGAAGATACGAGAGAGAGAAGTTGAACCTTTTCCTCCACCCCCCCCCCCCGCTTTTCCTTTGGCAGGTGGAAGAAAGAGGAGGGAGGAAGGATCTAAAATCTTTCTCCCGCTGCAAGGAAGAATAATGCCCATAGCAAAAGCATTGTTTGATGAATGACATGTTACGGTGCAGCTGCCAAAAAACGACAAATCACATGTGTTTGTTCGGTGGGTTTGCCCTCCTCCACCCGGAGGCATGTCAGGAAAGGCAATTGCTGCTTTCTGTCTGCGATGGATCAATCAGAGCGAGAGCCCACCCAAAAGCGTTGTGCGAGAAGGCGGAAATAAATAGGCATGCCCAGTTCCAAGTGACCCTGCTCTGGTGCTTTTCAAAAGCAGCCCGAAGAGCAGGAACGAAGTTAATGAATCTCTTCGTGGCATGAATAAATGAGGTAGGGAATGCCATTTCTCCACAACTTAAAAAAAAAAATACAACTTTTGGCTAGGTTGCACGAACATTCTCTACCGAAATTAATCCGAACTGTAATGAATTGGTTGTTACCATAGCTTCCAAGTCTAGAATGCAGGTATTCGGTTTAGCTAGAATGGAGTACTGGTTAGTGTCAGACTGAGATCTGGGAGTCCTGGTTTCAAAGCCTCATTCTGCCATGGATAGCGTTGCCACCCTCCAGATGGCACCTGAAGAACTCCCACCATTACATTTGATCTTCAGACGAACAAGGTCAGTTCCTCGGGGGTGGGGGGGTGGGGGGAGGCTGCTTTGGAGGCTTCATACCCTGCTTAGGTCCTTCCTCTCCTCAAACACTGCCCTCCCCAGGCTTCACCTCCCCCCAAAAATCTCTAGGGATGTCCCAGTCTGGAGCTGACAACCATAGCCATGGAAGTATACTGGGTGACACTGGGCCAGTCACTCTCTCTCAGCCTTACCCACCTCACAGGTATATTCAGGTAAATTCGGGAGATCGGATATTTTTCGGGTCTAACAGACCTGAATCCTAACTAACCCGGATATGTGTGTGTGTGTGTATGTGTGTGTACTGCACACCCCTATGAAGGACACAGCCATGTTTTGGGAAATATTTGGTTACTTTTTCGCTTACATGTCAGAGCTGCATATTTGGAGTCTAGGCAGGCTTAAAAAATCCTCTGTTCTCTCTTTAGCCCTTTAAAGCTGTTAAGTAGCTGTTACAAAGGTTTGGACTGGATCCAGTGGATCTCTTCCCATAGCCCTTTGCCCTGGCACAAAAAGCCTTCACCTGATGCCAAAGCCTTTGGTCCTCTTGTGCCAGGGAAAGGCTCCTTGTGCCGGAGGAGAAGCCCCAGTCTCAGTGGAACAGGCCCAAAGGAGACCCAAACCATCTTTGTACCTGTCATTTGCATCGAGTATCTTTTCCCCCCAAAGTATGCGTCTAACTGCTGTTAAAGGTCTGTCAGGAAGAAAGCAAGTTAATGGAAAGGCTGCTGCAACTCATCGTGAAAGCAGGAGTCAGAAATGCAAGCTTGTGCACCTTCTCGCGGACTCTGCCTACTAAAGCATCGAAACCCTGTTCTGGTCTTGCAGTGGTGAACAAACAGTGTCTTTCCTTTTTCTCTGCAGCTGCTGGCTTTCCCTGGAGAATGGTGCAATTTGGGCTTTTGTGGCTCCAGCTCTGCTCGTAATAGTGGTAGGTGTACTCCTTTAATATTTTTATTTATTTATTTAGGTTTTTAGACCGCCTTTCCCTGCAGGCAAGGCTCAAGGACGCTTACTACAGGAGGGAACACAAAATAAGTAATTAAAAGTTAAAACCAAGAATAAATATCTGAAACGTACAGCTCCAATAATATATTAGCATAATTTGGTTAATCCAAGATGGTGGAAAAAATTCCAAATTTCACAGGCCTCCCGGAGGGGGGCTGTGGAGAATGGAGGGCCTGAGAGGGCCAGACTACATGCTGTACCGTCGCTGTCCTCAACCAAATGCCTGGCGGAACATCTCTGCCTTACATGCCCTGCGGAATGGTAACAAATCCAGATGTTCTCAGGCAGAGATAATACCTATTCTGTCTTCGTTCCATATGAGTGTTGGGGGCATGGGGATGCTGTGGCTAAATCCCCCTTCTTTTTGAGAGCCCCTTCGCCCCCACCCTTTTGCCATTAAGTCACAGCAGGCTTATGGCGACCCTGTAGGGTTTTCAAGGCAAGAGATGTACAGAGTTGGTTGGCCATCGCTTGCCTCTGCACAGCAACCGTGGACTTCCTTGGTGGTCTCTCATCCAAGTACTAACCATTGCTGACCGTGCTGAGCTTCTGAGATCTGATGAGATTGGCCTCACCTGGATGTGGCATCCTTGGACTTCCTTGGTGGTTTCCCATCCGAGTACTAACTAGGACCAGCCTTGCTTAGCTTCTGAGTCTGATGACTCAGCCTGGGCTATCCAGGTCAGGGCGTGAACTCTGGTACTACAGCCCTGTGAAAAAGGTCTGAAACTGTAACAGGCTATTTCTAGCATTGCAGGAAGGGGTGCAGGGTGGAACAGCCAAAGCAGTGGGACTTACGGGAGAAAGGCAAGGAAAAGATCTGGTGATCACGTGGCGCTGCTCTAGTTGGACTATCCCACTTGAGTCGGCAGGTGAGGATGTTAGGACGTGTAAAATAACTCTGTGTCCACAGAACACTAGTTTGCCAGGGAAAAGGAGCCTCACCTAGCTTTTTCTCGCTGCCACGTTGGTACTCCATGAGCTAGGAAGTGTTTGTTAGTTTGTTTTGCTGGCCAAACGTCTAAGCAGCAATTCCTCCACCTTCCATCTGAAGTTCCAGTAGGGACAGAACCATGTGGTTCTTCTGATCGCGTAGCTTGGCTCTGCATGGGGGAGATGGAATAAATGGTAGGTAGAGGCAGAGGCAGGTCACGACAAGCCACCTTCGAATGTCTCTTGCCTTGAAAACCCTATGGGGTTGTCATAAGTCGGTTGTGACTTGGTGGCAAAAACAGAACAAAACCCCTGACCTGGATGGCCCAGGCTAGCCTGATCTCATTAGATCTTGGAAGCTAAGCAGAGTCAGCCCCGGTTAGTACTCGGTTGGGAGAGGCAAGCAACGGTAAAGAACCCCTCTTCGTCTCTTGCCTTGAAAACCCTATGGGGGTCACCTTGAGTTGGCTGTGACTTGATGGAACTTTACATTACCCAAAGACTTGAGGCCACAGTAAGAAAGGGTTATGCCCACCTGTGTAGTTATGGGGCAGGCAGTAGGGGCTAAAGCCATTACTTCGCTTTTGCTGCCGTGTGTGAGTGAGGAGGAAGGGAAGGCTGTTGTTACCAGCAAGGGTATTGCTTGCATGTGGATGCAGTGGAAAGGTGAGGGGTTTTCACAGCAGGCACTGCATCAGGAGAGCGGATAGCAGAACTGGGTGCAAGCTGATGATGTCATCAGAGAGCGTCACTACAAGCCACTCAGCAGGCACAGCGCCTCTACTGGACAGTACACACTGGCGATGTCATCAGAGAGCGTCATTACAAGTTGCTCCCCAGGCACGGTGCCTATCCTGGACAGTGTTGGCTCACCCCTGTTGGTAGTGACAGCCCCTTCTGCCTAATGGCCCAGTGATGGCCCAGTGGTAGGGTTGCCAGCCTCCAGGTGGGGCCTGGGGATCTCCCGCTTTTACAACTGATCTCCAGCTGACAGAGATCAGTTCCCCTGGAGAAAATGGCTGCTTTGAAGGGTGGACTCTATGGCATTGTATCATGCTGAGGCCCCTCCCCTCCCCAAAACCCGCCTTCTCCTGGCTCCACCCCCAAAGTCCCCAGGTATTTTCCAACCTGGACTTGGCAACCCTACCCAGTGGTACAATCCAAACCCCACTGCTTGTACCCACCGCTGCACTCCCAATCTATTGAATCCCCCCCCCCCAAGTAAGCGGCCAAACCCATTTTTCAGGCGCCTGAATAATGCCTGCCTTTGGGGAGCCCAGTTGTTCCCAAGTGGAGGTATGATTTTCCCCATCGCCAGGGCAGCTAACAAACCGCTGCACGGTCTGTTCCTGACAGCTGCATCTTGAGGATCAGATCCACCAGCTGCCATGCACGCGTTTCCCTCCCTTGTTGCACTCTGAGCAGCGCTTTACAATGGGAAGGGCCACGTCCTTCGGCTTTCCAGTTTGGGAGGTCGGTGCCAAGCCTTTGCGGCTCTAACACTCCATCAAAGGAGGGTAGTTAAAACAGGTCTGTTAGGTTCAGATGGCTGCTCCGGGTGCATCTGTCGGCAATAATGAATTTAATCTTTCCAGACGAGAGTCGCAGGTTCATGGCTGAGCTACTGATACGTGAATGTATTACAGGGCTTTAATTATGCCCACACATTAAATTACAGAGAATTGTTGCTTAATCACTTGGATTGCTCAAGGAGGCTGCGAGGGGTGGCTTTGCGAGGGATTAAGGACCGAGTTTCTTCCTCTGGAAGGCTCTCTGCAGCAGCTCTCTGTTGATGTTCTTTTATCGATTAGCCTGCTGTACCTCCTGCGATAACAGTGCTCACCGCCGCTTTACTGGCAAATGGAAGGATAAACATATCGATCCAGAATTTACACCTCTGTCTTCCGTAGCTTCCAAGGTGCTTGTGGAGTTTCAAAGAAGGAAGTCAAACTGCAGGCTGCATTCTCAGGGACTGCTTTGTTATGGTGCTTAGATTTTGGTCTTTTTAACAAAAGGAAAGGGAAGATGGGAAAGGTGTCCCGTGGTAAACAGGAGTCTTGTGGTACCTTAAAGACTTGGAAGTTTGTGTTCTAGTTTAAGCTCTCATAAACTGGAGTCTCTTTCACCAGGTGCATGTCTTGGGTCCTTGGTAGGTATGCAGGTAAGGAGGCGGGTAGATAGACTGGGGTTGTGAGCCTCCAGAGGACCTTGGAGAGGTCTCCTAGAATTGCAGCTGGTCTCCAGACGACAGAGATCAATTCCCCTGGAGAAAATGGCTGCTTTGAAGGGTGGACTCTATGGACTCCACTGAGGTCCCTCCAAGCCCCAAGCCCCTCCCTTCTGAGATTCCACCCCTATGTTTCCAGGACTTTCCGGACCCAAAGTTGACAACCCCAAGGTAGACAGATGAGACTGTGAAGAAACATATTGTATACAGCAGGGTCAGTGGAACACAAAATGCAGGAAACAGGTAAAATTCAAATACAGTGAAGAAAAGAAAAGAGACCATTCACGCTAGCAGAAATTGGAGATAGCAAAAGTGCCCTAGTTTTGCCACGGTGATTATTCCCTATAATGACTGAGTAATCCCAGATCCTTTGGAGATGGTGCTAAGCACTCTGATGAATTCTGATTCAGGGCTTCGCATCGCGGCTCTGCTGGCTGGATAGGAATGCAAATTGTTGCTGTTATCGCTGTTAATATAACTTTGAAAGATTCCTTTTAGGCCAGGCTAGAATATGAGAATGGAGTAAGCCATTTTGAGGTACCCATTTGGGACAATGGTGGGGTATACATTAAGCAGGCAAATAAGTGAATAGTAAGAACCAAGAGTTATATTGAGTTTCAAAAGTGGTGTGCCAACTCAGCAATGAAGAGGATGGGTTGGTGTTTGAGGATGTGAATCCAAACCTTTCTGGACTGATGGGCCATGGCTCAATGGTAAGTGCTTGCTTTGCACGTAGAAAGTCTCAGGAACTATCCCTGGCATCTCTAGTTAAAGGATTTCAGGATGAACATAAGAACACAAGAACATAAGAAGAGCCCTGCTGGATCAGACCAGTAGTCCATCTAATCCAGCATCCTGTCTCACACAATGGCCAACCAGTTCTTGTGGAAAGCCAACAACAGGGCTTAGAGGCCGAGGCCTTCCCCTGATGTCTGCCTCCTGGCTCTGGGATTCAGAAGTTTAGTGCCTCTGAGTGAGGTTCCCCTCAGTCACCATGGCTAGGAGCCATTCATAGACTTATCTTCCATGGATCTAAGAACATAAGAAGAGCTCTGCTGGATCAGACCAATGATCCATCTAGTCTGGCATCCTGTCTCACACAGTGGCCAACCAGTTCTTGTGGACAGCCAACAACAGGGCTTAGAGGCCGAGGCCTTCCCCTGATGTCTGCCTCCTGGCTCTGGGATTCAGAAGTTTAGTGCCTCTGAGTGAGGTTCCCCTCAGTCACCATGGCTAGGAGCCATTCATAGACTTATCTTCCATGAATCTAAGAACATAAGAAGAGCTCTGCTGGATCAGACCAATGATCCATCTAGTCCGGCATCCTGTCTCACACAGTGGCCAACCAGTTCCTCTGGATGGCCAATGACAGGGCAGAGAGGCCAATGCCTTCCCCTGATGTTGTCTCTTGGCTCTGGGATTCAGATGCTTAGTGCCTCTGAGTGAGGAGTTTCCCCTCAGTCACCATGGCTAGTAGCCACTGATGAACTTATCCTCCATGGATCTCTCCAGTCCCCTTCTAAAGCTGTTTATTCCTGTGGCCATCACTACAACCTCTGGCAGCGAGTTCCACATTTTGATCACTCCCTGTTTAAAGCAGTGTCTCCTTTGTCCGTCCCGAACCTACTGCCCATCAGCTTCACTGGATACCCTCAAGTTCTAGTATTTTAGGAGATGCAAAATTAGTTGGGAGAATGGGCAGCGGCAGTTCAAATTGTAGGTTGGGGAAGACTTTTCAGTACGTTCCCATCTTTAATGAAACTAATGCTTTGGAGAGAAGACAAGACTCACTGGAAAGGACAAGTAATGCGAGGAAAGGTTCAAGGCGGTAGGAAAAGAGGAAGACCCAACATGAGATGAATTGACTCCATAAAGGAAGCCATGGCCGTCAGTTTGCAAGACCTGAGCCAGGCCGCAGTTAGCAGGGCTTTAGAATGACCTTTCTCTGCCCGAGATCTTGCAGAGCCCTAGGGGCCATTCAAAGGAGCCAAGAATGAGTTAGGTCAACCAATGACCTGAACCCATATAAAGCAGCTTCCCATTGTTTGGAGGAGCCAAGCAAAGACACCTTTCTGTTTACCCCAGCTTTTAATGGGATTTAAGCGATTAGTCAGCTCCCCTGCTGTTTTTAATCTGCTGAAGGTGGTGTGTTTGTTTCAGTCCTGTTTGATATTCTTCTGTTTTGTCTTAATACCGTAAGCCACGAGACTTGCAGTTAGCAGGTGTCAAATAAATATCACAGTTAAATAGATTAGTAGTGGGATGATCTTGAATTTATGTTACAGCAAATGACCAAATGTGCTGAAATGGCTTGTGAATGCTGCCAGTTACGGATGGTTTGTGCCCAGTAATATTAGCATATTTTCTTATTTGGCATAGTAGCCGTTTCTCGGGGGAAAAGCTTGTTATGAGACTGGCTGGCTACTGAGTAGGGTTGCTAGCCCCCCCCCCCCCCAGTGCCAATCAGGTGACTGGAAGGGGGACTTACCGATAGGGGAGGAAGGCCTAGGCTGCTGTCATTGGTGACACAGTGATGTCACTTCAGGTATGTACCGGAAGTGACATCATGCACAGCTGTCATTGAGGCTACACTCTGGTATTCGGGCAAAAACTCTACGGTAGAAGCCATTTTTACCACAGAGTCTTTGCCCAAATACCAGAGCACTGCTGTGACGCTGGCAATGTGATGACACCACTTCCAGTGCACACTGGAAGTGATGTCACTGCATCGCCGGACATGAGGCCTAGACCTTCCTCCCGCTTCTGGTGCGTTTCCCCCTGCCTCCCATCAGTTGCCAGGAGGACCTGGCAATCCTGCTACTGGGCCACAGACTTTCTTACTGAAAAGCAGGCAGTAGCTCAACTTCCTCCCTGGAAAACACAATTCCTAACAATCCAATCCTACGGATGTATTCTTGGAAGCAAGTCCCACTGAGTTCAAAGAGCTGCAGCCCAAAAGTAATATGAAATGGAACCTACCTATCACGTTTTAACTCACCCCTTCCTCCAAGGGGGTTAGGGGAGCTTGCATGATTCTCCCTTCCACTGTCGTATCCTGACTACAACTCTGTGGGATAGGTTAGGCTGAGAGAAAGCGGCTGGCCCATGATCACCCAGAATGCTTCATGGCCAAGTGGTGAACTTGAACTCAGGTCTCCCAGGTCCTAATGCAGCATCCTCACCACTACATCCTCACCACTACATACAGCATGCTGAGAGAGGGCGGTTTCCATGTATTCATAGTATGAGATTTTGTTTTCTTCTTTGGTTTACTTCAGAGATTGCTGTGAATATGTAGATACTGTATCTATTAGTGGAATAGACTAAATTGATCTGTCCTCTGGGGGTATATCTCTGGTTGATTCTGAATTCAGCAAAACGGTAAGCCACCAGCCCTACTTTTTGGGCAGACATACAGGAAGACTGACAGTCAAATATAGGTGTCTGTCAACATTCACCTGTGCATCCCTGAGTTATACCTTCATAGTTCACCTGAGGTTGTCAGTATTTACAGGTATTCGTTGCCATGCATGTACACAATTGGGAGGGCTATGACAATCAGAGGCTGTGTTTATTCTTGCTTTCCACCCTGTCCTCCTTTCTTTACACCCTAATCCTTGTCTCATTGCCCATCGTTCATAGCATTTCTGTAAGCAGATCTATTTCTCTTACGTTCTCAGTTTTACTGGACTTGATGGGTGAAATCTCTTCTCTTGTTCCCACATGATCTGACCCAAATCATGGCTGTATGCAGGCATGCCATTTACACTGAACGAGAAAGCACAATCTCTCTGCCCTGTCTCTTTCGGTCCACAGATGAGCGGTTGTTTTTCTTCAGACATACCAAATTTTGCCTGGATCTGGTAGATGATTTCTTTGAATGATTAATACCTTTGAACGTTGGGTGCAGAAGCATCCTTCTTTTTGTGCTGTTCTTCCGACACAATCTCTCTCTCGTGTCTTCTGTTCCTTATGTTGTCCAAAGACCTTCTTAAAGAGGTGTAAGCGCTGATAAATAATGGAGCAAGAATAAAACCGGTTCCAGTATTCAGAGGCCGTTTTCATTGATTCTGCACCTCCTTCATCTTGCTTAACGACCTCTGACGTAATTACTAACATACCTTCAAGCAAATGCCCCAAAACGTTATTGATTGCAAAACAACACACAGCGAGGACTGACTTTGCTAAGTTCTGTAGTGTGAATTACAAGGCTGGCTCTTTATTGACTATCCTTGGATCCCACGAAAGCTGGCTATTAATGGAACTGAACTAGATGTACAGGGGCAAGACTCGGGTCACCATGAAATAGCTGGAAAGCCATGAGGGTAGGGTACAATTTGTAGCGGAGAAGTAGAGGCTGGTGTGCATAAGGGTGTACTTGACCTGTCTGTTGACCAGCAGCCCTCTCCCCATGCTGGGCTTCATCCAGATGGAATGACAGGGAGGCACGCTTGCTGGGTTGCAAGGAAAAGGTGGTCAGGAGGAAGATGCTTCAGGAGAAAAACAGCCAGGAGGAAGAGTGTCAAGAGCCCCCTATCTATCATTTCCATTGCTGATTTCATCTACATCCCAGCTACAGTATAGTTGTTCAGTAGCTGAGCTCCCAGGTTTAGCCCTTAGGCGCATTTTGTCCAAGTTTGGGTCATTGTCAGTCTTGTAGCTTCAACCAAAATAGAGAAGATTTATTTGGGATGACAAATATTTGCCTGCATTTGCAACTCATCGAAACTGCGGGATTTAGAACCCCAAAATCTGAAACTTTATTTTGGTTGTGAAATCTTATCCCACCCAAAATGTAGCTTGTCAAGGCAGATATCAATTATTGAGAGCCAGCCATTGAAAGCTGTCAAGTATGATGTCCCATAATATGGCAACTAGTAAAAACAGGCCCAGTGCAGAATGCCATTACGTGCCAACTGTCAAAACGCTGAAATGATATTTCATAAGCTGCCAAATGCAAATATTCTATGAATATTCATTGAATACCTACAGTATCCAATTTGGATAATCCAAATGTGCCGCGGAGAAAATAATTTTGGGCAGCAAATTCATTCCCTCTCTAAAGTCTCGAGATTTTGAAAGAGCAGGTCTCTGGAGAGGTGGCCGTGGCATATCAGTTTCCTAATATAATATGGTATGCATTTGTAGTGTTTTCCTAGGCATTCAGAATGCTTCATGCAAACAATTTCAGTCATCCCTTTAATAATCCCACAAGGTGGCCTAGGGCTATTTTATCGTCACAGCCAAGATGCATAAGTGTCTCTTTGTTAACCCTTGCATTTACGTGCTAGTTTGCTGCCATTCATTGATCTTACTGGCTACCTCATCCAATTTCAGTCCTACTTACGCATTTTGGCTGTGACTGGCCCTTCCTAACAGCTGCCCCCACCCTCTTTTTCCTGTAAGTGGGGAGATTTCACTTCATTATGTCAGGCAAAGGGTGCCTGCACACAAAAGCTGATACTTCGAATAAACGTTTGTTGGTCTTAAAGGTGCCGCTGGACTCAGACTTTGTCCTGCTGCTTCAGACCAACACGGCGACCCCCACCTGAATGTGACTACTTTGGTAAGGGAGTTTGGTTGGACTGAATTCCAGGGGAAATCATAGTGAAGGAAATAAATGCATCAAAATCAGAGATGGATGGGTTGGTGCATCATTCCTAGCTCACTGATGGATCTTGTTAACGTTTACAGAATCTCGAATTTAATTAACTGAGACGCTGTTATTCCCTTTGAATGAGGAATGGAGTGAGGGAGCTTGCATTTGTCCTTTCCCAAGCATATTGCTAATTACCTTGTTTCCTTTCTTTGAAGTGGGGGATATGCTTTGCTGCACTGGGATTCCCTCCTGCCCCCACATTAGACAAACACATCCCCACCTGCGATTCCAAACTTGGTAAAACAAATGGATACAGAACAAGAAACCTGTGAAAAATGGTCATTGTTTAAATTTCAAATGTTTACTAGCAGTGTTTGTTAATAAGGTTTTTTTGCACGGCTGCTATGGAAAATGTTTTTTTTTCTCTCTTTTTTTCTGTAACTTGTAAAACTTCAATAAAAAGTTATTAAAAAAAAACTTGGTAAAGGCCAAATTGAGAAATAAAATTAAAAGGATACATATCCCTTCTGGTAGATCAGTAATATGATCCATATTACGATCCAAGATCCTACTCAAGGGGTAATATAGAAGGTTACCAGAAGCCAGGTACAGGAGAAGATTAACTGCAGTCTAGCTTGTGTTTTTCATTTGAAGGGGGACAACAACAAAGCTTTATGGGCCTGCCTGTCAGTGCCACATGAGAGTCCAGGGTTTGCCGTGGGATGTTTATTTATTTGGTTTCTATCCCACTCCTTCCTCCACCAGGCAGGGCTCAGGGCAGCTTCCATCAACTAAATACAGTAAAATCAACATTGCAGTTTAAAACCAAAACCAAACCTTACAGTTAAGACTTAAGAATCAATCTATCATATCAAGACTTCCGGCAAGACTTGCGAGCATGGCAGACGTGCTCCTCCGCATCTGCGGGGAGCGCGATCCGTACCCGGCGGGAAGAAGGGGCTCTGGACTGGTGCCGAGCCCCCAGAGACCCCAGTGAGGGGGCTCTGCCTGGTGTGGCCTGAAGGGGATCTCTCCCTACGGTGGCGACCGAGGGATAGAGATCCCTTTTCATCACCCCCATAGGTTCCCCCGCCGTGGGAGCCGTATGGCTGAAAGCGCAAACCCGAGAAGCAGCAGAGAGTGCGAAGCAATGAGGCTGGAACTGACAGTTACGCATGGAGAAAACGTGAGTCTGAAGTAAGAAAAGCAGAACACAGCAGGAAGACGGCGGGAGGAGTGAAACCCCCCTCCCTCTCCAGGACTAGCGTACTTATGAGACTCTTTACGTGGCGTTACTGCAGGAATAAAAGCCCATCCGCCTTGCTAGATGGCAGCATCGCTCACTTGGAGATATAAACTTTAGAAGGACATAAGCGCTGTTTGAAAATTTGCTCCTTTCGTTCATCTTATCTATCTATAAACAAAAAGCGAAGTCTCAACAATGACGGGGAAACCGAAACCTTCCCCCAAACTAGGAAGTACAGCTCCGAGTTCAAAGGTTGATACCACGGAGATGAGTGCGGTGTTCTCCTCGTTATTGCGACCTCTAGTGGACCAAATGACAGCTCTCAACGTTAAAATGGACAAAATGCAGCTAGAACTAAAAGAGTCGAATAAATCCACAGAGAAGCTGCAGCGAGAACTTCTGGAAGTAAAAACTTCAGTAAAAAACCAAGACGCAAGACTACAAAAGGCAGAGAAGGAAAAGGCCTTCCACCACGATCAGCTTTTGAAACTACAAATGGATAGATCGAATTTTTTCCTAAGACTTCAGAATGTGCCAGAAAACACAGGAGAAGACCTTAAAAATTTGCTAAGTGAAGCACTTGAACCAGTGACAGGCATGAAAGCAGCGGATATAAAAAGCGATATGGATATGGTTTACAGAACCTATCCAGATTACACTAAAAAGAAAAGCCTGCCTGGTGAAATTATGATAAGGTTCTCCAAAAAATCTACAAGAGACGTGGTGCTTAGGACCACAAACAAAGCAGCTCTGAAGATCCTGGGAGAAGAAGTAAAAGTGATGAAGGATATCCCATTTGAAATAAGGAAAAGAAGGAAAGCCTATGGAAAATTGACATCTTGGCTCCAGTCTGAGTCTATCATCTATCGTTGGAATACTCCAGAAGGACTATGCTTCAGCATCAAAGATAAGAAGTATAAGATTGACTCTGTTCAACAAGCGAAAAAATTTCTGGAAAAAAGCAAAGAGCAGAAAACTGGGAGAGACTCAGATGGTTCACTGGCCTCGCAAGAAAGCATGTATGGATTTGATAGCTCAAAGAGTGAAGAAGAAGTGTCTGACTCGGAAAAGGGAGCTGCAGCTCCAAAAATAGTTGAGACTGTTAAGACAAGAAGAGGACGAAAGAAGAAATAGTGATTAAACTGTTTTATTAAGCATTGCACTTATGTATTATAAATGGTTTAATTAACCGTATTTCTCTAGGTGGGCGTGCCTGCCAAATAGTTTTGATAACTTCTATAGTAGCAGTAACAAGTAATTGAAATTTATCCAAGGTTCTAAATGCTTCATAATTATATTATGTAACAAGGTAGTATTAAGCAAATGATAAAGTACTCTCTGTATAAGGTATATGTAGCTTAGATTGTAGCGTTATAGTTGTAGTTATAGAGAAAAATCAATAAAAAATTTATAAAAAAAAGAAAAGAATCAGTCTATCATATCGTATCAGATGGTGGCCCAACAAGCCTTCAAAGATGGATAACTAAGGGGGTAACCAGTACATCGAGATTCCCGGCCCTACAATGGGAAGGCCAGGTGATCTTTCTAGTTGCCACTGTCCTCAGCCATATGCCCGGGGGAACATCTCAGTCTTACAGGCCCTGCAGAATTGAGCCAAGTCCTGCAGGGCTCAAGTTTCACTAGACAGAGAGTTCCACGGGTTTGGGGACACGGCCAAAAACTTGGACTGTTCTGAGGCCAGGGACTACCAGTGAGTTGTTACTAGATGAGCGTAATGCCCTCTGAGGGGTATATCTTTTATAATACATGGGCTGCAATAACACACTCCTTTAGATCCGACATAGGTGTGAATGCCTGACAGAGCTAAAGGTAGTGATCAGACAGCGACATCTGGGAAGAATCCTGCAGTTGTCAACAACCTGTGCTGGGGGGGCGGGGAGTGGATGAAAGAGAATGGCTTGCCTAAGGCCTAAAAGCCATTATTAGTGTCCAGATTTGTGCCATGGACTTCCAAATTCGTGACATACCAGTCACAACAGTTATTAGAGAGTGGGTCTTCCCCTTTTCAACACCCCCCCATACTAGCAGTGAAGAAGAAGGCTGATGGCTCAGGGGGACAGGGGGAGGATCTGAGAATAGTGGACAAGAGAATCCGGTCTCTCTACCCAGCACTACCCAGTAGTTGGCTAGCCACACAAGTCAAAGAACCTTAGCGCCCTGACGGTGTTGCCTTCAACAGTATGTCTGTTCCTCTCTCTCTCTCTCTTTTTAGTCAGACAGAATCCCAAAGAACATACATTTGAAGAAGGAAAAATAGTCACAGCACCTGAATTTTTGGAACAAAGTTGAGGGGAGCTTTCAGGTCCCCTCCCCCTTTTTGGCAGAAGGTTTCCATTTTTATCAGCCATCTGCCACCATGGTGTATTTCCATATATATAGCAGTATTAAGGAAGTTCTAGTGGAAATTCAAACATCTGTTGATGGTGTAGAGTTAGTAGCGTTTGAAAGGAGTAGAAGTCATTAAGCTCTTGTGGGTGGGACAGACAGTGCTTTATGGGCCTCCTTATATTGTTTTTCTTCATAAATTGCTACTTTCCAAGGGTTTCTGTGAAATTTGCCACCGATATTTGTATACATGTGTACGTTCTAAATAGCAGGTTCCTTATGGAAGTTTTGGAAATGGGATCACTAACAAAACCTTATGTTTATCATCATTGGATGAAATCCCAGTTTGCTTTCTCAGCAGTGACTGTGGTCCTGGAATCTTTGTTATTATGGTTCATCTGAAAAGTGTATTGGTTTATGGCTGCAGTAACACATATTCGAACCGCGTATATATGGATAGATAGAAAGCTAAGAATGTATCAACAATGCAATGTTACGTTGGGTTTCTTTTTACTGTTTTAACTGTCATGGCTGTCCTCTTAGAATCACGGAGGTGGTAGTTTGCAGAGGATGCTGGGAATTCTCTGCTGGACATCCCTAGCCAGTTTGTTGTAGTGGTTAAGTCTGCGGACTCTAATCTGGGAGAACCGGGTTTGACTCCCCACTCCTCCACTTGCGGCTGCTGGTGTGAGCTTGGGCAAGCCATAGTTCTGACAAGAGCTGTCCTTGAGTTCTGTCAGAGCTCTCTCAGCCCCACCTCCCTCACAGGGTGTCTGTTGCGGGGAGGGGAAGGGAAAGGGGTTTGTAAGCCGCTCTGAGACTCCCTTGGGTAGTGAAGGGCGGGATATAAATCCAATCTCCTCCTCCTCCTCTTCTTCTTCTTCCTCTTGTTCTTCTGGGAGTCCTGTTTGCAAGGTTCCTTGGTGAGAAGAATGGCTGTTCAGTCAGTTGATGTTTGTAGTGTGGTACCTCCAGAGAATCTTCCTCATGTTTGTGCCTCTGTGTATGCTCATCATGTGGAGGTTTGGGGAGCACCCCCACCTTACCAAAGACTCCCAGCTCAGGAGTGCAGCACATCATACTGGAGAGGAAGAAGATGGCAGACGGTTTAGAAGATGAGAACTATAGGGGACTTGTTTGTCAGAAAGACTAGGGAGGCAGAAAATGACTGGAGCTGTAATTACAACTCATCTCCAAAACTACAGAGATCGGTTCCCCTGGAGAAAATGGCTGCTTTGCAGGGTGGACTCTATGGTGTTATACCCTGCTGAGGGTCCTTCCCCTTCCTAAATCCTGCCATCCCCAGACTCTACCCTCCAAGTCTCCAGCAGCGCCCCAACCGTAGTTGGCAACCCTAGGCTGGAAAACCACATAGAAAGGCATAGGGAGGACAGAAAGTGATGTATAAGTTAGTCCTTGGCTGGCTGGTTACAGTGTGCGTGTGTGAAAGAGAGAGGACACAAGAATAAAT
This sequence comes from Lepidodactylus listeri, assembly GCA_029233225.1. Taxonomy (NCBI): domain Eukaryota; kingdom Metazoa; phylum Chordata; class Lepidosauria; order Squamata; family Gekkonidae; genus Lepidodactylus; species Lepidodactylus listeri. The sequence continues at coordinate 11,555,888 of JARCFY010000013.1, forward strand.
GAATGAATGAATGAATGAATGAATGGCCACTGTGTGATGGAGTGTTGGACTGGATGGGCCATTGACCTGATCCAACACTGGCTTCTCTTATGTTCTTATGATTATCTAATCATTTGGTAACTTAGAAAAAAATTCATGTGCTAGTAAAAAGACGGACAGGAAGAAACACAGTTGATGAATAGATCAGATTTCTATACTTCTTCTATTTCGAAGATCTCCAACAGGTCCTGAGGAAAATGCTCTGTGTCTTTAACAGCGGCTTAATGGATGTTATTTACCTCCATGCCATGAAAAGCCTGTTTTCTACACATTCTCTGTGAAAAGGACAGGACGTTTTTCTCCAGGCCCATTGCCAACTCTATTTCTTTCCTCTTTTACCAGTCTCGGCCTTGGTTCTCTGGCCTGGCTTCTTGCCTAGACTTGCCCCCCAGTCTTACATGGCAGCCCCCCCCCCCAATAAAAAGCATGTGTGAGCTGTGTACAGCAATTATGGGGAAAACAGAGAGCACAACCCCCTGGAATCACCCGTTTGACTTCCCATTAGTCTTTGCAGAATCTACCAGTTTGTCTTCCTCTTCCCATTTCTCCCAGGCCCATCTGGCTTGATTGATCAAAACACCAGGCGGGTGGAAGCACGCACCATCCGTTTAATGATTTCCTCTGTGACCTAGCAAGGGACCCCACAGCCACAATAACTCGCGGTGGCAAGTGTCACTATTAATGATGCTGCGATGGGAGTTAGAACAACTCCCCGAACCAGAAAGTGCATTAAAGCCAAGGTAGGGCAAGTCGTTTCAAACAAGTGCTCTGGAAATTAAGTGGAAAGGACAGAGAGGAGTTTGCATTTCCAGGAGTCCGTTCAATGGATTTTAGTTAGGTTAATGGAGAGTTGTTCTATTTCCAGCTGTAGACGATGGGAGGAAGAGACTATCTCTCCTGCGGAGAGCGGATTGCTATCCCTTTATGGAAAGCCTCAGAGTCTGTGGCTTAGTTCAGATCCTTTACGCCAAGTAAATGCATGGATTCAGCAGTATGCAGGAAGTCATCTCTGACTTTAGAGGCACCGATACCTGGTGGTGATTCACCAGGGTTGGCAGGCAGGAGGGTTGTGGGGAGTGCACAGCATCACTGGAAACTTTTTCCCCCCAAATGCAGCCTTGTGTACTTCCTGGAAATTCTTAATGCAAGTGCCAAAGGATAGCTCTAGGGATTGGTGGAAACTCTGTGGTTTTACCATAGAGTTTACCACGATCCCTAGAGCTACCATTTGTCACTTTTAGTAAGAACTTCCAGTAAATACACTAGGCTGCAGTTTTAAAGTATTTCTCCTGCTGCCACTCAGAGTGGCAGTAGGGCTTGGCGGCTCTATGATTCACATAAGCATGATTGGCAAAAATACTGCCTCTCTTGGTCACATTAGGGTTATGAACTCCGGGCTGGGAAAATCCTGGATATTTGGAAGGTGGAACCTGGGGAGGATGGAATTCAGGGAAGGGAGGGACCTCAGCCGGGCATAACACCACTGAGTCCATCCTCTAAATCTTCCGTTTTCTCCAGGCGAACTGATTTCTGTAGCACCGAGTTCAGTTGTAAGTGGGGAGTTCTCCAAGTCCACTTGGAGGTTAGCAACCCTAATGCGCATGAATTGTCCCTGGAAGCGGCAGGGGGTTAATATTGTTTCACAGGATCATATTTTACTTGCATGCTACTGCATCCACAGAGATGCTCGACGTGCATCTAAACCAGGCCTTATACTTTCACGTTATAAATAGAGACTAGTGAGAGGGATATCAGCAGATGAGAGTATGGATTGCGTGTGTTTGATGACTGCAGCATCAAGTGGCAGCTTGTATGCCTGGATGCGACACCACAAACAAAGCCCTCGTGTCCCGTCACATCAACCTCGAGCCCAACTGTTTCCCAGAGGACTTAGTTCTCTCATTCCATGGTGAGATCCACAAGCTCAGAAGTGTAGACAGAGAATAATGGATCTCCCCCATTCCCATTGCTTTATTGTTTCAGAAGTTTTCTCTGTGCCACAAATTCCATTCTGTTAATTAGAGTTTCTGAAATAAATTATGGAACTGCAGCACTGCCACCGTTTTGTGTTCCTTCAGTTCATTTTCATCTGCTCTGCTTTACTGGTGTGGCCTGAAACATGGGGGGACGACGGGGGGGACAGGGACGGACACTGCAAAAGTGGAGTGATGTGATCGTATACAGGATAGTGCCACCTTCTTCCAGAGCAGTGTGGTATTGATGAGCGCATATGTTCTTGCATATCGCTGAGACACCACACAAAAAGCAAGTCACATTGTGGTTGGGGGTTTTTTTTACGGTGTTTTATTAACGTGCATTGATGCAACAGTCACAGAGGTATTCATGAGCTGAAGGAAGTTAAACCGCACAAGCTTAGTGCACAGTACAAAATCCAGAAAGAGAGGAAAAAATCAAACAGAAACGTGGAGGATTCCTAATGCATCGTTTCCACTGGAGAAATGAGGCCAGATGATCTGGAAAAAGTCACTCGAAAATACCGGGGGGGGGGGAGGGGATTCAGATGAGGAGAATATTGGGAGTGTCCCTAAGTATTGGGATGTGTGAACCAGCCCTTACTGTTCCCAGGGTCCTTTCGAGCAGGAGCTCGGGGGAGCGCAGCTCTGGGAGTTGGTGCCAGCCCCCCCCCCCCCCCCCGTGGGGGAATGCCTGCTTGTGTCACGGCTGCAGCAAAATGACCCCCTCCCCTGGAAAGGTCCTTGTTCCTCCAACCAGCCTTCTGAAGGCTTCAGCCAGCACTGAAGCTATCCTCCCAGAATAGTGGTATTTCTGAGGCTTGGATTAGTAGCGGTCCCCTCTCTGCCAGCTCTTTCTTTCTTTCTTTCTTTCTTTCTTTCTTTCTTTCTTTCTTTCTTTCTTTCTTTCTTTCTTTCTTTCTCTCTCTCTCTCTCTCTCTCTCTCTCTCTCTCTCTCTTTCTTTCTTTCTTTTCTCTCTCATTTCTTTCTTTCTCTCTCTCCTTTCTTTCTTGCCTTCTGACATACCTCCAGTGATGTCAGGTGGTGTAGCATATGCAAATAAGTTGTGCTAATGAGTTATGCTAATGAGCTCCTGCACCTTCTACTAAATGACCCCTGACTGTTCCCTTATATTTCTGGAAGGGATAGCCATGTTAAGTCGGCTGCAGCAGAAGAATAATTTCAGAGGATAGTCATGCTGGTCTTCGGTAGAACAGCTAGAATCGAGTCCAGTGGCATCTAGACCAACAAAATTTGGGGGGTTGTAACCTTTCGAGAGTCAAAGCTCCTTTTGACAGATACAAAGGGAGCTTTGACCCTCAAAGGATTATACCCCCAAAATCATGTTGGTCTCTAAGGTGTGACTGCAGTCAGCTCTTAAGGAATAAAGGATTAATGAGGCTATAAGTTTCCATCAGATGCATACATTTCCTGCATCTACAGCCTCTCCCTTTAAACTGAAACATCCTTTCAACCTAAATACCCCCCCCCACACACACAATGAATTCTCCTTCTCCTCCTGCTATGTTCATTCCCATCCCAAAATCTGTCCTGTTAAATTTAACAAGGTTTTTTTTTTTGCTTGAGAAAGCCTGTGAGCTTGGCTGGAACCTGGACTGTTTGTTATTAGTGATATTGTTTCGATATGAGTACACCACAGCTTGGGCTGCCAGAGCCTGATGAGCCAACAATCCCGAATTCAAGTGTAATTATAGTGCAGGATAACTGCCGCTAGGCAGAGCATATCTTGGAAAAAATAAAGCAATTGGCTCAGCGTATAATTCTCCGAATCTAAATGTTTATCCTTGCCATTCAAACACACTAATGTGCGAGAGCCCTGTTTGCACTCACGTCTCCCCAATTGCACTGTAATTCTGCACCGCCATTGAGTTTAAAATATAACAAGTGTTTCATCAGCCATTCATTCACCACCACCACCACCCATTCAAACTGTTGAAAAGGTATTTATGCCAGACGTCGGAAAGGAGGGAGGAAGACCGCCCGTCGTGTTTCTTAGATTTTTTTGATAATATAAATGGAATGGTTTCCTTGCTCCAGCTGGCTGGAACATTAATAAGGCTATTCATTTCTAATCTGTTTACTGAAGCTCAGGATGAGCCCTGTTATTTATCCCCCCCCCAAACTTTATCTTCCTCCAAGCAACTTCTCTTTCGTTACTGCTTGCCTTGCGCAAAACTTTCACATTCATAGCTGGTTCGGATGCGCTAGTGATGACCGGCAGGTACGAAGGGGCTGTCACAGTTCTGTCGCCTCAAGAAGGATGTTTGTACTACCCAGCTCCAGCTGTAATGTCACATTTTTCTATGGGGAGCGCCCAGACGTAAGAACACGAGAAGAGCCCTGCTGGATCAGACCAGTGGTCCATCTAGTCCAACATCCTGTGTCATGCAGTAGCCAACCGGTTAGTCTGGAGGGCCAACAGCAGGGCATAAAGGCCAAGGCCTTCCCCTGATGGTGCCTCCTGGAAGTGGGATTCAGAGGTTGACTGCCTGTGAACATGGAGGTTCCCTTTGTCACCATAGCTAGTAGCAACTGATAGACCTATCCTCCATGAATCTGTCTGATCCCCTTTTAAAGCTGTCTGTGCTTGCTGCCATCATGGCATCCTTTGGCAGCAAATTCATGTTCAGCATGTTCTTTGTGAAAACGGAGAAAAGAGATGGTAGGAGATGATAAGCAGATAATGTAAATAGGGCTGCTAGGTCCCCACGGGGGGGGGGGATTCCCCGCTAATTAGGTCCCCAATCCACTGGTCTGGATTCGGCTGGCGGGGGAAACCCCACCCCCGAAATGGCATCAGGCCAACGTGCCCGGCGCGATGACGTTGCCCAGAAGTGACGTCATCACGCCGAGCACGTTGCCGGACAGCGCTCTGGTAATCACCCTGATAACTCTATGGTAACATAGAGTTTTTAGGGCGATTATCAGAGCGTCGCCCAGTGATGTGCCCGGCATGATGACATCACTTCCGGGCAACGTCATCACGCAGCACGCGCTTCGCTCCTGGTAAGTAACTTAGCAACCCTAAATGGAAATGGAGTGAAGCCTCTCCTTTGAAGCCCATGTTAAGAACGTAAGAACACCAGAAGAGTCCTGCTGGGTCAGACCAGAGGTCCATCTGGTCCAGCATCCTATCTCACACAGTGGCCGACCAGTTCCTCTGGAGGGCCAGGGCACGGAGGCCAAGTCCTTCTCCTGAAGTTGCCTCCTGGAATCGGTATTCAGAAGTTTGCTGCCTTGGAGCTTCTGGGATGTTTTCAAGGGTAGCCCCACTTAGGGGTGCTAAGTGCTTTCCTCTCGCCGGCAGGGGGAAGGAGGGGGCCTTCCAGGAGGGGGGAGGGGCTCCACCGCAAACATTGCCATCATGGTGCGATGTTGCTGATATGATGACGTCACACGGAAGTGATGTCATCACATCGGGGATATTGCGGTGGATGCTTTGAGGGCAAAACTCTTTGGTAAAATAGCCCTCAAACCATAGTTTTGCCCTTAGACCAGTGTGATGACATCGCTTTTGTGCAGCGTCATCATGTCGGCAGCGTCATGGGGGGACGTCACTGTTTTGGGGTAGAGTTTCCTCCACCGGGCTGGGAGAAGCTGGGAGAAGCTCCCCAAAGCATTGGATTCCCCTGTCTGGACCTTAGCCCCACTTATGGCTCTTTGCAGGAATCTAGCCTTGGCATTTCCAAATGTCCACCAGTTTCCTGAAGGCTGAATTCCTTTAATATTGCCTGGAGGAAAGGATGACCACCATTTCTACCTGAGTACAGAGGAACCATAAAGAAAATATGAACATTTGAATCAAATCAGAGTTGTCCTGAAATTCGATAACTTCCCTACTGGCTCATGGCAACTCTCTCTGTCAGGGGTCCCCTAGCTTGTTGAGCTTGTGGACACCTTTGGAATTCTAACACAGTCAGGGTTGTCAACCTCCAGGCGGAGCCTTTAAAAAAAAAGTACTATATAATATTGTAGTCAAGAATTCTTATCACTGTGGCCATCATACCTCATATGCAGAAAGATTTTGAACGTCTGGAGATATTTCTTGAAGCTTGTTGATCTTCAGCTTTTTAAAGCTTGTTCCTGGATTGCAGAACAAATAGATATATGCATCTTATTTCCTCATAATGGACTTGCAGAGATGTTATGTTAGAGGTCATGTAACAACGTATATTCCTGTTGGCTCTTTTCTAAACAAATAAAAAAGATTACTAGGAGGAAACACAACAGAGGAAGCCTTGCCAAGGATGTGAAATCTTTGGCTGTTCCATATTGCCTCTTTGGCTGTGACCGTCTCGAAGCTTCCCCTCATGCTCCCTTGGTTCTTCCATCTCTGAGAGGGACTGTGGACAATTGTTTCAATGAGGGATAGGTGGACTATTTCGGATGAAAGCATGAGGGAAAACTACAGAAGCATAAGGCAAAATGAAATACTGTTGGAGGAAAGGTGACGTTTCACAAGAGGGGGTGTAGCCAAAGCCAGGGTTTTAGTTGGACCGACTCCAGGTGGAGACTTGAGGTTGCCCAGTATTATAACTGCTCTCCAGACAACCAAGATCAGTTCCCCTGGAGAAAATAGCTGCTTTAGAAGGTGGACTTTATGGCCTTGGACCCTGCTGAGGCCCTTCCCCACCCCCAAATCTCCAGGTGTTTCCCAACAAAGAGCTGGCAACCCTAAACACAGTCTGGTGGGCGCAGTCACAAAATGGCTGCCAGACAATATCTGGTGCTGGAGGTGGAGCCAGTCATAAAAAGCCTGCTGTGGCTTACCTTCAGTCATACAGTGAAGATCCTTGTGCCCTGGTGGCAGCTTAGGGTTGCCATCCTCTAGGTGGGGCCTGGGGATCTCCCGCTTTTACAACTGATCTCCAGCTGACAGAGATCAGCTCCCCTGGAGAAAATGGATGCTTTGAAGGGTGGCCTTTATGGCATTGTACCCTGCTGAGGCCCCTCCCCTCCCCAAACCCCACCCTCTCCTGGCTCCACCCCCAAAGTCCCCAGGTATTTTCCAACCCGGATTTGGCAACCCTATGGCAGCTGCTGCCAAAGCAGTGTTTTTAAAAATCTGTGCAGCCAATCAAACCTCCGATGGCCAGTCAGAATCCTGGCTGGGCAAAAGCCCTGCCCACTTTCTATACCACATAGTGGGCACCAGAAAAGGTGTCTGGAGGCACTACAGCATCCACGCTGGGGACCCCTACTCGATGTGATGCCTTTAATGGTTCTTCCGGTGCTTAGAAGGGGCGGGGGCTCTGGGATTCAGAAGTTCAAAAACACTGGCCACGTGCATGGTAGAATGAAGCTCATACGTTACACAGCAGTGGCCTGCAAGGCTCCAAAAGGTGAATGACAGACACCAGACCTTAAACAAGGAGATGCGCATATTGGAATACCATTGTCAGTGGCCCCAATTAGGGCTCCCAGCTGCATATACTGTGTGTACCTGTCAGATTTCGCACGTTTGGTACAGTGTAACGCTGGTGTTAGACCTGTGTCAAATGTAACCAGGCAACACAGTGTAGAGTTCTGCAGTTTCCCGAAGGGATCGAGCACTGGCCCAGATAACTCCCATTATAATATGACTGGATTGCAAGTTATCTGGAAGGCATTCCAAAGACAGTGTTCGCTCAAATAACTCCCATTATTGAGCATTGGCTCAAATAACTCCCATTATAATATGGCTGGATTGTAAATTATCTGGAAGGCGTTCCAAAGATGGTATATGTTTCAAATGAAGCATAATTGGCAGCCACAAGCAATTTTTAAGTGCTGGCTAAATAAGGGGGGAGGGGGGAAAGTCTACTTTCCCCACTAATTATTTAGATGAAAAGGCAGTGCCAGGAATTCTCGTTGAATAATGTCAACAGTCAACTTTTATTTGGATGGCTGAATAATGTAGATGTCTGTTTGCAAATTATTATTCAACAGAAAAGCTGTCATTTTTTTTTATCAGCACGTTAGCCAGCTGTGCTGCCAACTCAGAGCTGATGCTTAAGGACCAAAGTAGGATTACCAGGTCCCCCCTGGCCACCGGTGGGAGCTGAGGGATGTAGGGTTGCCAGGTGCAGGTTGGGAAACTCCTGGAGGTTTGCGGGTGGAGCCTGGGGAGGACGGGGACCCCAGTGGGGTACAACGCCAGAAAGCCCACCCTCCAAAGCATCCATTTTCTGCTTGGGAATTGATCTCTGTAGTCTGGAGAGGAGCTGTAATTCTGGGAACCCCCCAGGTCCCAGCTGGAGGCTGGCATCCCTAGCAGAGCCTCTGTGCTTGGAATCTAATTGGGAGGCTACAGAATGCCTGCAGACTATAATGTTGTGGATTTCTGTCAGTAGCGAATATGTTTAGGGACTGATCTTAAGACCAGGGCGGGCTCAGGACTACAGGGTGTGTGTATTTGGGTGAGTACCCTTTAGCCACAAGATGAACACAACTGGTGAGGATCAGGAAGAAATGGGGCTATGCAAACTGAGAGCTCCATGTGCCGTTACTCTTATTTCTCTCTCTCTCTCTCTCTCTCTCTCTGCCTGCCTGCCTGCCTATCTCTCTCTCTCTCTCTCTCTCTAATATCCCACCTTTTGGATCAAAAGAATGCCCAAAGTGGCTAACAAATATGAAATGCTATAACAATACCTCTAATACTTATAGGTTTGCTAGCCCCAAGGTGGGGGATGGAGATAGGGCTGCCAAGTCAGCCCGGGGGGCGGGGGATCCCCCGCTAAAGGGGTTCCCAATCCGCCGGCCACCATTTGGCCGGCGGGGGGAACCCCACCCCCGAAGTCGTCCAGCGAGGACGACGTAATGACGTCACCGGAAGTGACGTCAGCACGTTGGGGGCGTTGCCAGGGCGACGCTCTGGCAATTGCCCCAAAACTCTATGATACCATAGAGTTTGGGGGCGATTGCCAGAGCGTCACCCCCAACGTGCTGACGTCACTTCCGGTGATGTCACTGGGCACGCGCGCTTTGCGTGTGCGCCAGGAGGAACTCCCGGCCGGAGGAGGACTCCCCCCCGCCAGTGAGTTCCGAAGACTTGGCAACCCTAGATGGAGATCTCCCAGAATTAAAACTGATCTCCAGATGACAGAAATAACTTATTTATTTATTTAAAACATTTCTTCCACTTCTCCTGGAGAAAATGGCTGCTCTGGAAGGTACATTGCAAGGCATTCTACCCTCCCAAGGCCCCTCCCCTCCCTAAACCCATCCCTCCCAGGTTCCACCCTCAAATCTCCAGGTATTTCCAAACCCAGAGTTGGCAACCCTAAATAATTCACTATTAACTAAGTCTCTCTAGGCCAAAATGCAGCATCACCAGGTTCCAGCACCTTTTAAGGGTGTCAGTGGTCAAGCGGTGGTTTGCCTAGACGGCAAACTCTCTCCAGGCAAAATGTGGTACAGCAGGGCCCAGACAGGCCAGAGGATGTGTGCTCACTTTCTTCTGCCTTGCTTTGGGAAGTAAAGGATGCTTCTTGAAGAGAGGGAGTTCCCCCTGGTTCTCTGTATAGCCACAACACATCAGTAAGAGCTCACGTTTTGCAAGTCGCGAGCCTAGGGTTGCCAGGTCCCCCTGGCCTCTGGGAGGGGGTGGAGAGCCTAGGGGTGCCAGCTCCAGGTTGGAAAACTCCTGGAGAATTGAGGGTGGAGTCTGGGGAGGACAGGGACCTCAGTGGGGTTCACCATTGGTGTCCATCCACCAAAGCATCTCTTTTCTGTAGAGGAACTGATCTCTGTAGTCTGGAGATCAGCTGTAATTCCGGGAGATCCCCTGTTGGAGTGAACAATTCTACATGCTTGGACAATGCGGGGGGATATGTCACTCTTAAGTGTGTATAGCTGTTATCTCCTTAAATGGGATGCCTTCTCTGTTCTAACCTGGGAGCTGCCCTCTGACTCCTCCTTTCTCTCACACTTTGTCCTCTCACTCTCCTCACATGGCCTTCCATGGAGACACATGTCTCTGCAGAGGTCTCGTCTGTAGACACAATGGCCGCATACTCCCACACACATAATACCGGACAAGCTGGCCACTTGTGATAGGGAAAGTCTTCTTTAGATTAGTCTTCTTTCTCTTCTTTTCACTGCAACCTGAATGTGAACTAGATCTACCTGAGTAAATGCAAGTTTACCTTTTTTGCAATATACTTCTTGGGAGATTTATTTAGTGCACTATCACGCTTCTATGACTGGGCAAACTGTGCTATATTAACCAAATATCCAAGTACCCCAAGCCCCACCTGGAGGCTAGCATCCCCAAGTGAGTCCCGAGTTCAATTCCCCATCATTTACAGATAAAAGACCTTCAGTGGCAAAGTTGGGAAAGACCTTTCTCTCTGCACGAGAGCCATGACCAGTCAGGATCAGGCGCAGCACATTTTCTCTCGATCAGTTGTTCTATAGACTGAGGAGCCATGCCCATTCCTGTTTGCTAATTTATTTTTCTAGTTTATTTTTTTATTTATTTTATTTTTATGGATTTTTATTCCACCCTTCCCAAAGTGGGCTCAGGGCGGATCACAGCAAAACAGAGTCAGAGACTCATTACAATAAAATTGCATCATGTCAAAGTCATTAAACCAGTACAACTCAAGAGCTAGCAGCGATTAATAAGGAAGCACCTTTGAAAGCGTCTACTAGCATAGGATTGCATAAGCATTTAGGGTCTCACGTAAGGCATCGTTTGAATATGGTGCTGATAATCAAGAAACGCATTCATATGGGACTTTGTAGGCATAGTTAAACTGGGCCCGTATGCATGCAAAGTGGCTACGCATACAGCAGTAGCACACCAGGAAATGCCGTGGCGGGATGTGGAGTTCTGGTGTGCCAATGCCGCATACGTAGCAATTGTGATCCCATATCAAACAGGCAGCTGAGTGTGTGTAACGTCACACAGGTAGATTCTTCTGCCTTGCCAGTGTTGTGCTTAAGAAGATCTTCAGCAGGCAGCAGCAAAAAGGGTTGACTTGAGATGCAAGATAAATTATGGTATTTCAAGGCAAGAAGAAGCATTTTATGACTAAGCCGTTATTGTTTTATAGCGAAAATGATGGATGCAGCATGCACTAGCTAATAAAGGGATGCTGTTGAATTAATTTTGTATACTGGAGATCCTGGAGAGACTTCACTTGCCTCTGGGTTGTTTCGTACAAATAATCGTTTTCTCTTGAATTTAATATCGTGTTGTAATTTTGTTTTAAAACGAAGCATTTAAAAAACCGAATGCAAGGAGATAGACGCAACAGACACGTATGTCAAATCAGACATAATTGAGGACGTGTTGGATGGGCAGAGGAGGGAAAGGGAGGTCCCTGGATAGGGTGAAATGTTAGCACTGTTGCCGTGTTTCTGCAAACACATGCGTGGTGGTGGTGGAAAGTGCCATTGAGTCACAGCCAACTCATAGCGACCTCGTAGGGTTTTCAAGGCAAGAGATGAACACAGATGGTTTGCCATTGCCTGCATCCACATAGCAACCATGGACATCCTTGGTGGCTTCCCATCCAAGTACTAGCCAGGGCCGACCCTGCTTAGCTTCCAAGAACTGATGAGACTGGGCTAGCCTTGGGCATCCGGGTCATAAGAACATAAGAGAAGCGAATGCTGGATCAGGCCAGTGGCCCATCCAGTCCAACACTCACACAATGGCCAAAAATAGCAGGTGCCCTCAGGAGGTCCAGCAGTGGGGCCAGGACACTAGAAGCCCTCCCACTGTTGCCCCCCCCCGCAAGAACCAAGAATACAGAGCATCACTTGCCCCAGACTGAGAGTTCCTATCTATACTTTGTGGTTAATAGCCACTGATGGACTTCTGCTCCAGATGTTTATCCAGTTCCCTCTTGAAGCCGTCCATGCTTGTAGCCGGGCAAGTGCACGCATAAACTGCTGTTATTACTACTGCGACTGCTCCGAAAACACACCGTGTGAACATTTGCACTTGCTCACAAGACAAGGAAGCAAACATACTGCAGAACCAAGAAGATGCCGTGAGCATTCCGATCAGTACTATAAGTAAGCTTTCAGAATTCAGCAAAAGGGTTGCCACACTTCGTTCCAAAAGTTTTTCATTTCCATCATTCTTCTTTAGGCTTCACCACTTCGGTTAGTTTAGACATTTCAGTCATATGCCAGAAGTAATTCAACAGCTCTTTTCTTCCTGGCATTTTTGAAGACGGATGTTTTACCCAATACAGCTGTTTTTGCTGTGAATAGATGTGAGACTAATGAATGTTGTTCACCCTTTCCCTTTTATGTGAAAAGTACTAGTATTACAACCACAGATTTAGTAGGTAACTTTTTTTGATCCCTTTGAAGGATCCCTCCCCACCCCCAGGATTCTGAAGCACAAAAACCCTTGAGCAAATATAATAATGGGATGAATGTTGTGTGTTGAGCGCCATCAAATCTCTTCCCACTTATGGCAGCCCTCTTAGTTAATGACCTCCAGGCTGTCTATCATTAAGAACTTTGCTCAGGTCTTACAAATGGACGGCCCCGGCTTCCTCTTTTAAGTTGAGTCTCCCTCCTTTCCTGCTGCTGTCAACTTTTCCTAGTTGTCTTATTCAGTGACTCTAGTCTTCTTATAATGTTACCAAAGTATATGGATGAATGTCTATGAGCGTATACATTTTTTTAAAACGCTCCTGTTCCATACCAGCCTCAGCTCTCTTAAAACCACTCTGAAAGTTGGAACCAAAGTCCTTAAAAAAAATAAATCCTGAACTTTGAAAAGAGAACTGTGGTTCTGCAATTTGGCTCGGAAGTCAGCTTTTCAGTTATTTTATGTATTCCCTCCACCCTCTACATTATTGATGCACATGTATACCCTGATTTTTAAAAAAACACTCTAAAACATCAGTCTTGATATAATCAAAATGGAGTGGTGTTTTTAACTAATGCAAAGGCAGGAGCACATTGGTAAAACACCACAAAGGAAGCATCTTGATAGAGTCACATGTGCTCCTGGATATGCCATTTCTGATTTTTGATTAGGAGAAATTATTTTTATTTTCAAAAAAGATGGAAGCACAAGCAAAACATGGGCCGTGATCCATTAGTCTACAGCTGGCCAATTTCCTGCGGCCCTCACACCTGCTGGGAATGTTACAGAGACGACTAGATTAGGTCGTTCTTGGTCTGATCTGGCCAGTGAGGCACGTTGTATGTTGGAGAACAAGAGGGTGTACCCAAGATCACACAGCACCAACTCATCATAACTCGTTAAGAGAAAATTGTGTTTTGATTTCAAATCTGGACCCTGGGAAGACCCAGAACAAGAGATGATGCAAATGAGGTCAAAAGCAGATTTGTGTTGAGTGTCAAGGATCACTTTGTAGATGTTATGTTGGGGCCTGGGTGAGTGGAATGTGCCGTCAGGTCACAGATGGCAACCCTGTAGGGTTCTCAAGGCAAGAGGTGGTTTGCCATTGCCTGCCTCTGAGTCATGCCCCTGGTATTCCTTGGATATCTCCCATCCCAATACAAGTCAGGACCAACCCTGCTTAGCTTCCAAGATCTGACAAGATCAGGCTAGCTTGGACTATCCAGGTCAGGGCAGATTGGGGCCTACAGTAACTGAAATGCTTGGACTGATTTACAGTGTTGGCCAATGGTATCTGCCCTGCACATGGGAGATCACAGATTTAATTTAGCGATGGTTTTGAATTTTTCATCCTCACCGTTTCAACCTGTCTATCACCACTTCAGTCCTGCTTCTCCTGTACGCAAATCCTGATTATTATTATTATTTGTAATTCGTGTAACTCTTTTTTCCTCACACCAAATTTCCCTGTAATTTTTCCCAATGCAATTTACGGATGAATAAATCAACATTGTGCATTGTATTATAAATATAGAAGACATTTCTTGTACATATAAATACCACGCATGCACAATACAAATGAGCCTACAAAAATGTTGAAAGGAAATATGTGAATAGATAAAGAAATGTATCAGGAAAGATTCACTCATCTTTAGCTTAACTGCAGTTTTGTTACCTGTGTGCCATGTTGGATATTCTGTCTCTTGTGGTTTCTTTTAAAGACGTCCCTTTAGTGTTTTTTTTCCCTTCAGAGAGCCAGTTTGGTGTGAGAGCCAGTTTGGTGTAGTGGTTAAGTGCGCGGACTCTAATCTGGGAGAACTGGGTTTGATTCCCCACTCCTCCACTTGCAACTGCTGGGTGACCTTGGGCAAGCCATAGCTCTGTACCAGCTGTTCTCTCAAGGACAGTTGTCTCAGAGCTCTCTCAGCCCCACTTACCTCACAGGGTGTCTGTTGTGGGGAGGGGAAGGGAAAGGAGTTTGTAAGCTGCTCTGAGACTCCCTTGGGTAGTGAAGGGCGGGATATAAATCCAATCTCTTCTTTTGAAAGGGTTGTTCTTGCCTCCTTCACCTTACCTTTTTGGGTCTTCAAAATGCCCTGTTTTCTATCTAATACATTTTTATTCTGCCTTTCCTTTCTACTAAGAAGCTCAGAGTTTTCTCTTCCTTATTTTATCCTCACAGTAACCTCAGGCTGAGAGAGAGAGTGACTGGCTCATAACCAGTCCATCGGCTTCATGGCTAAGTAGGACTTTGAATCTGGTCTCACAAATTCCAGTTGGACGCTCGAACCACCTCACCACACTGGCTCAGGGCCATAGCCAGGAGTTTTTACTTCAGGGGGCATTTAAATAAGTTGGGGGACACCCTACACACAGGAGCGACGAGAGAGCAAAAGCTTTTAAAAAGCAATGATAGAGAGGTGAGGGCGCCGACAGGCAGGGTGGGGTGCCGGCGTGGAAGTGGCATGTGCAAAAATTAAATAAAATAAACCAGCTTGACAGGAAGTCAGGAGGCCTGGGCGATAACTCAGGGGGCCCGGCCCTGAGATGCCTCACTGTCGCTATGAGCCTGCACTGGCTTTTCTCTGTTTCTCTGATAAAACCCTCTTTTTTTCCCTCCTCCAGGTCAACATCTGCATCCTCATAGCAGTCACGAGAGTCATCTCACGAATAAGCTCAGACAACTATAAGGTGCACGGAGATGCCAACGCATTCAAGTAAGCACTTCTCCTTAGCGCTTGCTCAGAGCTCCAAGAGGGTCTGACACTGTCTGTCCTGGGACATAGTACCTAACCTGTAATCCAAAAGGCTGACTATAGGGACATGGGATAAACATTTATAAATTTCAAAAATAAGTTTCCAGACCTCAGCGTTTACAGAGCAGTCTTCTACTTGGCATGTCACAGGACAATTCTGTACCACAACCTTGAATTGTGCCAAGGATCCAGCCCACCTTTTTCCAATGAGCTGCCTGTCTGGGCAGCAGAAGAGGGCATGGGGTATGTGGATTTTGCCCAAGCACTTTCATTGGGCTGTTCCGCATTATAATTTCCATCACTTGTGTGTCCCTATTGCTGTGGGGTTTTTTTCTTTTCTACATGTGTTTTTACCCCTCTAGTGGTCAGTTTGATATTGCATCACTGTATGTCCAGCATATCTCCCTGTACTTTATTTATTTATTCCAATTTTTATCACACCCTCCCCCGCAAGCAGGGCTTAGCATGGTGAGGATTGTGTGTGTGTGTGTGGTTCCTGGTGACCTCCAGTGGGGCTAGGATATTTCAGAGAGCTGGCTTGGTATTGCCTGCCTCTGGGTCTCAGCCCTGGTATTCGTTGGAGGTCTCCCTTCCAAGTACTTGCCAGGGTCAGCCCTGCTTATCTTCCAAGACCTGACAAGATTGGTCTTGCCTGGGCTATCCAGGTGAGGGCATATCATACTGCACTTTAAATCTGCAAGGAGATATGCCAGACATACAGTGATGTAATATCAAATCCAGTAGCACCTTAAAGACTAACAGAATTTGTGGTAGGGTATGAGCTTCAGGATCTGAAGAAGTGAGCAGTGACTCACGAAAGCTCATACCCTACCACAAATTTTGTTAGTCTTTAAGGTGCTACTGGAGTCTTACTCTTTTCTACTGCTACGGGCAGACTAACACGGTTACCCATTTTGTAATATCAAATTAACCACTAGAGGGAGCAAACCCCCCCCCCAGCAATAGGGATACGCAAGCAACGGAAATTAGATTGCAGTAGAGCCCACTGTTAGTTCATTTGTCTCTCTTCAGCAGCTGAGAAATCCTGCTGAAAATGCTATCCAACTATCCAGGGGTCCGTTGGGGCCGGAGCGAGGCGGAGCAAAGCTCCGCCAGCTCAGGACTGGCCAGTAGGGCAGCCACGGGCTGAATCAGATTCTCTAATCTGATTCAGCTCGCTGCCGAATTGCCGCCGAAATTCGGCGGCAACTTTAAAAGCCACTGGAGGGGAGGGGATTTGAGGGAGAGGCTCCAAACTTGCAGGGTAGCTGCTGGGGCCTCTCCTCGAAATGCCCACCAAGTTCCAAGAAGATTGGACCAGGGGGTCCAATTTTACAGGCCCCCAAACAGGTTGCCCCCATTCCCTCCATTGTTCTCTATGGTAGGAAAAAAGTTAACATTTTTTCCCTCCATAGAGAACAATGGAGGGGATGGGACAATCTGTTTGGAGGCCCCTAGAATTGGACCCCGTGGTCCAATCTTCTTGAAACTTGGTGGGTATTTCGAGAAGAGGCCCCAGCAGCTACCCTGCAAGTCTGG
This sequence comes from Lepidodactylus listeri, assembly GCA_029233225.1. Lineage (NCBI taxonomy): Eukaryota > Metazoa > Chordata > Lepidosauria > Squamata > Gekkonidae > Lepidodactylus > Lepidodactylus listeri. The sequence continues at coordinate 11,572,535 of JARCFY010000013.1, forward strand.
AGCCTCTCCCTCAAACCCCCTTTCCTCCAGCCCCTCATATACCCTATGAGTTTTTGCCATTGATTTCAATAGCCCATAGGGTATAATGGGGCTGAAACTGACATTCCCTTTCTGACACACTTCTGGTGATGTCAGGGGACGTGGCATATGCTAATGAGTTATGCTAATGAGTTATGCTAATGAGCTCCTGCACCTCTTTTTCTACGAAAGGACCCCTGCAACTATCAAAATTCTTCAGGATTCTGTTCCACAGATCCCCCAATCCCGTAAGCATAATTCAACCAGTGGTTTGAGCTTTTGGTTTTCTTTCCTTCTGGGAGAAAAATTGTGTGAATGGTGAAAAAGGTTCAGAGGAGACTAGAAAGACCCAATTCTTGGGGCTCTAACCATGGATGTCCACAGAAATTAATTGGGGGGGGGGCAGGTAGGCAAAGTCTTTTAATGGTAGCTGTGGGTTATTGACATGAGTGACTGTCGTCTTTACACCACTGGCAACACAATCAACCCATCGGACGCAATAATGTAGTGTGGAAGAGAAGCAATAAGTATAAAAGTGAGCTCTCCCTGGAACTGATTTAATGCACTGTACGAGATTGCAAATTTCACAACTAACCAGTAACAAAGTACTTTTTATTTTTCCGTGTAGTAATAACAGAGTAGAGCACTAGAAAGGCAGACAGCTTGCATTTGTCCGACAAGATTATAGGATTCTAAACGAAGTTAAAGCTACACTCCTAATGTTGCATTTCATAGCTTTTACACGGAATCTGCTTTTGTTACGGGGCTTCCGTAAGTAAGAGATGCTGAAACTAAAATGTAGTAGGTTATCTTTCTGCAAATATATATGCCGCCCAGCTTGTATAATCATAGTATGTATAAGGTGTCTATGTCTTGTGAATCTTGAGGAAACAGCAGGGTCATTGGATCAGGACTCAGGACTAAGCTGCCTGATGGTTCCCTCAGCTCTCAAGAAAAGTGCAGAGAATCCATCTCCTCCCCAGACTCCACCCCCAAATCTCCAGGGATTTCCCAACCCGGAGCTGGCAACCCTAACCCCCCAACTCCCATTAGTATTTATTTATTTATTTATTTATTTATTTATTTATTTATTTATTTCCTGAGATTTATATCCCGCCCTCCCCACCAAAATGGCTGGCTCAGAGCGGCTCACAACAAGAGTTAAAATTACAATCAATTTAAAATAAACACACATTCCACACAAGATCGGCAGCATTACAAATTTACCCACAGGTGGATCCGAACAGCATTCGTATATAATCCCTGTGTGAATATACACAGGCTGGCAGATAGAATTGCCGGCAGATGGAACTGGGCCAGGGCTAAGATGTTTGCTCTAGGCGGCCCCTACCTAAAAGCCTGGTGGAAGAGCTCCGTTTTACAGGCCCTGTGGAACTGCATCAAATCCCGCAGGGCCCTGATGTTCTCCGGGAGCTCATTCCACCAGTGTGGGGCTGCCACTGAAAAAGCCCTGGCCCGTGTTGATGCCAGCCGTGCCTCCTTCAGTCCAGGCAGGACCAGTCGGTTTTGGGATCCAGTCCATAGTGCTCACTGGGGAACATATGGAGAGAGACGGTCCTTCAGGTAAGCAGGTCCCAGGCCATATAGGGCTTTATAGGTAAGCACCAGCACCTTGAACCTTACCCGGTACGCTATAGGCAGCCAGTGCAGTGCCTTTAAGGCGGGCTGTATATGTTCCCGCACAGGGAGACCTAAAAACAGCTGCGCCGCAGCATTCTGCACTAGCTGCAGCTTCCAGTTTTGGCACAAGGGCAGCCCCATGTAGAGGGCGTTACAGTAGTCCAATCTTGAGGTGACGAATGCATGGATCACTGTCGCCAGTTCGTTGCGTTCAAGGAAGGGGACCAACTGCTTGATCAGCCGTGGGGATCTGGCCATGGGGACCTGGCAATCCTACAACAGAGTCACTCTGTTTATCCTGACAACAACCTTATGAGGTAGGTTCAGTTGAAGGGCCAAGGTCACCTAGCACATTTCATAGCCAAGAAAGGAATCAAACCCACGTCTCCCTGGCTAGAGACCAACAATCATCACATGGGAATGTCAGAAGCTGCCCTATGCCATTGGTCCAGCTGGCTCAGCCTCTGCTCTGACCAGCAGTGACTCTCTAGGGTGTCCAGCAGAGAACTCTTACAACCTGAAAGCTGGAGATGAACCAAGAACCGAACCCTGGGGCCTTTTGTATGTAAAGGAGATGTTCCACCCTGGAATTATGGACCTGCCACGCTAATTCTGAAGAACAAAGAAAAGGACTATGGCATGCGGCTCAGAGGGTGGGTGAACTCGTGCTATTCGTTGCGAAAGTCATCGTGAAAGTATTTCATTTGTCGTGAAATACTTTTGCGCAGCGGCACCCAGTAGTCAGAGCATGAACACCATCAACTCTTTCCGGATAAAACAGGTACTACTGCACATGGTTTAAATCTTACTTTCCAAAGACTAATTTGTTGTGACTTAGAGTACTTGTCTCTCTCTCTTTTTTTTTTAAGCGAGCAAGCAACTTTTCTCATATCGACAGCAAGATCTGAGTTAATGAAACTTAACTCGGTTATTGTATGTCTCTCCTAGAATCGAAGGGGGGAAACCAGTAAATATGCCTCGGCAAAGATCTATACCCTAATTATTCTGTAATGAGTTTGAAATATTGGAAGCGAAATCGGTGGCTGAAGTTCCGTTTCGGAAAGATACAAGATGTGTCGTCCTGTGGGAGACGAATGGTTTTTTATTGACAAATTGGCATTTTCTGCTCGAGCTAAGAAGCTGAAGTCATCCATAAATTATTGTAAACTTTAGGCGTTCTTCTGATTTGGCTAAGGTTGATTACTGTTTGTATTATAGCATTCATTAGCATTTGCTGCGGGTGGCTTTTGAGAGGTAAACCACCAGACCACTGCCACAATCCTTCTCTCCGCAAACAAAAGGATTCTTGTGTTTAAAATGCCCTCTTCCACTTGGCGAAAAAGCTGGGATTTCGCTGTTAAAGCATCTCTCTCTCTGTGGAATCACCTCCCAAAGGAGATCTAAATCTCCAGTATCTCCACCAAAACCACAAAGATCTCTAAAGCACCTAGATCTCCACAAAAGGAGATCAAAATGACCTCCCCAAAGGCAATCTAAACCATCTAGGGTTGCCAACCTCCAGGAGGAGCCTGAAGTTCTCTTGGAATTACAATTGATTTCTAGACTACAGAGATCAATTCCCCTGGAGAAAACAGCTGCGTTGGAGGGTAGACTCTATGGGATTATACCCCACGCAGATCCCTGCCCCGTGTACTCCCAAAAGCTCCAGGAATCCCCCAGCCCAGAGCTGGCAACCCTAAAACTACCTACTCTTTTCAGACCTTTAGGGAGATGTGAGTCAATCCATCTCATCTTGGGTCTTCCTCTTTTCCTGGTGCCTCCAACTTTTCCTAGCATTATTGTCTTTTCCAGTGAGTCTTGTCTTCTCATGATGTGACCAAAGCACGACAGCCTCAGTTAGGTCATTGTAGCTTTCAGGGAAAGTTCAGGCTTGATATGATCTAGAACCCACATCTGATCTAGAGGGGTATTTGATCTAGAACCCAGTTATTCAATCTAGAGCCCACTTACTTGAATGTATACGGGGACAAATCTAGGTCTGTTGCAGAGTTTGGTTCCCGTGTTGCATATTGGGTGATTCACTGTTGTTTGTGAAAAAGGTGTTTTAAGTTGGGTGGCTGGTCTGTAAGAAAGGAAAGGCCTGCCATCCACAGCCTGTGAAAGACAAATATCTTTATCTCAGAGAGGCTGGGAGTCACTGATGATGCATTGTTAGGGTTGCCAACTATGAATAGGGAAATTCCTGGAGATTTGGGGGTGGAACCTGGGAGGGGTGTCTTTTTTGGGGGGGGCAGACTTAAGCCATACAGCCCACCCTTCAAAGCAGCCATTCCCCCCCCCCCCTTAGTGGAACTGATATCTGCAATCAGGAGATCAGTCATAATTCTGGGAGGTTTCTAGGCCCCACCCGGAGGTTCACAACTGTATGTGTTCCACTGGTTAAAGTTGTGAGCTGTAGGTGACAGCAAGTGGAGTTCTTGTGTTACTTTCTTGGGTCTGTCTCATAGCAGTCATGACATATTCTCCAAAACGTTTCCCTTGGGCTACAATAGATTGACATGGCTACCCCTCTTCCGTTAGACCCACCTTCCATTTTCTGAGAGAGGAGAGGCAGGAGGAAGCAAATTCTTCTTTGCTTGGGTATAGAATCTGAGCTAGAGAAGTTTCCAGGCTTGTACTCAAAGCCTGGACTCTAAGAACAAGAAGGATGATTTTCGGTGGCCTCCTTCTTATGCTGGATCTTAGTGAGATGATTTGCATGGAGAGAAGAAGAGATTGGATTTATACCCCACCCTTCACTCGGAGTTTCAGAGCGGCTTACAAACCCCATTCCCTTTCCCTTCCCCTCCTCGCAACAGGCACCCTGTGAGCAGTGTTCCCCCTTAGCTGAGTTAGTGTGAGCTAGCTCACATTTTTTTAGCCTCTGGCTCACACATTTCTGTCTTGGCTCAGGAAGGATGGCTCCAGAGCAAACTGATTTATGCAGTAGCCAAATCGCTTGCTCACACCTTTAATGCCAGTAGCTCACAAAGTAGAATTTTTACTCTCAAGACAGCTTAGAGGGAGCTTTGCCTGTGAGGTAGGTGGGGCTGAGAGAGCTCTGAGAGAATTGCTCTTTCAAGAACAGCTCTGACAGAACCATGGCTTGCCCAAGTTCATCCAGCAGCCGCAAGTGGAGAAGTGGGGAATTAAACCTGGTTCTCTCAGATTAGAGTCCCTGCACTTAACCACTATACCAAACTGGCTCCAGGTTGACCCCCTCTTTTAACATCTGGTTATATCCAGAGCCAACAAGTTTCTACTGAACAGTAGTCACTAAGAAGTATGAAGACCTTTCTGCCTGCCTGCCTGCCTGCCTGCCTGCCTGCCTGCCTGCCTTCCTTCCTTCCTTCCTTCCTTCCTTCCTTCCTTCCTTCCTTCCTTCCTTCCTTCCTTCCTTCCTTCCTCCCTCCCTCCCTTCCTCCCTCGTTCCCTCCCTCCCTCGTTCCCTCCCTCGTTCCCTTCCTTCCTCCCTTCCTCCCTCCCTTCCTTCCTTCCTTCCTTCCTTCCTTCCTTCCTTCCTTCCTTCCTTCCTTCCTTCCTTCCTCCCTCCCTCCCTCCCTCGTTCCCTCCCTCCCTCCCTTCCTTCCTTCCTTCCTTCCTTCCTTCCTTCCTTCCTTCCTTTCTGTTAACACTATAAAGGAATGTATAAGAAATTGGAGGGTTTGGGTCAGGAAGGGTTGGTGGGCCTATTGGTACTTCTTAAAAACAATGAACCTGACTGGACGGTGCAGTTCATTTGACATTAGCAGTGGCAGCAACATGCAAGATTTGTCAGCTGTATTTTTAGAAAGGAGAAAGAAGCTGGCTTGATTAAAACAGCATGAGAGAGTTTTGCAAGATGAGGCAGGAGAAGATCGACCCCTCGTAGCTCCCTGGTGAACATAAGCAGTGCCAGAGAGGGTGAGCCTTGGATTTTTCAAAGAATCTCAGGGCTTCGGGGCTCAAAAGGAGCATAGAGGTTATCTAGTCCAATTTCTGAAAACGGCAGCCATTTAGCATAAGAGGCTTTGATCATTTAGCATAAGAGGATAGCACAGAGAGAGAGAGAGAGAGAAAGAGAGAGAGAGAAGCAGGCAACCCCCCCACCCCAGTACCAACACTATATCCATCTGAGAAGCAGGATGCAGCCCAAAGGAGATTAATGAATGTCACTCAACTAACATGTTAACTGGGCCTATCAGAGTGGTACAGGGGGCTGAAGTAACCTACAGTTCTTGTACATTAAGTGTTCAGTGATGTGGCCCATGACTCTAGCTGGCGAGAATAAAAATCGGGGGGTGTAGATGGATATGCTGGGGTGTGTTTCAGGACCCCAGGGAATAGGTTTGTTGGCTGCAGAAGAGAGTGTTTGCTGGAGGGAATTGCTTTTCTTGGCTGCCTGCAGTAACAAACAAGATGTCCTTGTTTCCAGAGACTGTTGCAGATTTTCCACAATGCACCACCGAGTTGAGCCCAGTGCATTGATTCGATTAAGCGCGCAGGCCTGGCCTATTCTGGCTGTTTCCATTTAGTAATCCGTAAAAAATGATTTTCAGATTTATGAGGAAACAGATATCCCGCCGAGAGGGCACAGCAACAGCCCCAAAATAGATTCCGCTTTTGCACTCCACCTTAATGGCGCTGCCCACTCCGTGACTGTTAGATGACGTTCCAAGCACAACGTATTCTGAATGCAAGGACTGTTAACATTTTACGGCACAAAGCTTGCTATTGCGTGGTTGCTCCAGCATGTCACAGATCCAGAGCATGTGCAGTGCTGTACAGCTACAGTGTGTCATCCAAACTCCCATGCTATTGCAATGTTCAAAAACGAGCATACGCTTGTTTATTTTTATCCACCCTTCCTCCAAAGGACAAAGGGCAGCGTATATCTTTCTTCATTCTTTCATTTACCCTCCCAACATCCCTACAAGCTAGGTTAGGCAGAGATAGAGCGGCTGGCCCAAGGTCACCCAGTGAATTGCATGGCAGGGGTGGTGATTTGAACTTGGGTCTCCCAGACCCCAGTCCCAGACTCTAACCACAACACTATGCTGCCATCAGTGCTCCCTCTAAGCTGTGGAGTCCTGTGAGCAAGAACTCTACTACGTGAGCTACTGATGTTAAGGTTGTGAGTGAGCGATTTGGCTGTTGCATAAATCAGTTTGCTCTGGAGCCATCCTTCCTGAGCTAACATAAAAATGTGTGAGTCGGAAACTAAAAAAATGTGAGCTAGCTCACACTAACTCAGCTTAGAGGGAACACTGGCCAGCATATGAAGAAGAAGAAGAAGAGATTGGATTGATATTCCGCCCTTCACTCACTTGGAGTCTCAGAGCGGCTTACAAACTCCTTTCCCTTCCCCTCCCCACAACAGACACCCTGTGAGGTAGGTGGGACTGAGAGAGCTCTGAGACAACTGTCCTTGAGAGAACAGCTGGTACAGAGCTGTGGCTTGCCCAAGGTCATCCAGCAGGTGCAAGTGGAGGAGTGGGGAATCAAACCCGGTTTTCCCAGATTAGAGTCTGCGCACTTAACCACTACACCAAACTGACTATGTCTTTAGTTGGTCCAATAAAATACCTTCTTTGCTTGCTTAGGAATGGGTCAGTTTCCTGTGGAAGAACCAATGTCTTTTCGCAGAGGGAACATCATACACTCACATGCGCACAGTAGAATTTTCAGGGCAAGAGACATTTAGAGGGGGCCTGCCATTGCCTGCCTCTGCATAACAACCCTGGACTTCCTTGGTCTCCCATCCAACTATTAACCAGGACCGACTCTGCTTAGCTTCTGAGATCTCTAAGGGTCATTTTACACCTCCCCTCTAAAGTAGTTTGACTGCTGTCTTTTCCTGTGCTGATTTCACAGTGGTGTGAAATTTCACTCCAGGGGGTCTAAGTGCACTAATCAACAGCAATTGTTTAAAGCAGAATCAAGCCGGTTGGACATTAGCTTGACCACAGGAGGGCAATTAGTAGATGTGGACATTTCAGTAGCAGCACGGTTTCACACCGCACAGAGGTGTGGGCAGGTTTTTTTGGAACAAGAATGATTCCAGCGGGAAAGTCAGATGTAAAAACAGCCTAAGTGGTCTGGTGTTCACCTGTAGGCTGGAGTTTGCACGAGAGGGTGTCTTGCATACTCAAAGAGACTCACATTATCCTTCTTATACAGTTCCCAACTCTGGATTGGGAAATTCCTGGGGAGTTGGAGGCCGGAGAGGATGGGGTTTGAGGATGGGAGGAACCTTAACAGTATATAATTTATTTGAATGTGTTTATTTATTTAAAACATTGTTGTGCCGCTTTCCCACCTAATCAGGGTACCCACTGTGGTGAACCTTAAATGATTTGGGGGGGGGGGGGGGATTTAAAGTATCTGCCATAGAATCCACCCTCCAAAGCTGCCATTTTCGCCAGGGGAATTCATCTCTGTAGTCTGGAGATGAGCTGTAATTCTAGGAGTTCTCTGGGACAACTCCATTCCTCTGCCATGGTACTGGAACACTACCGTGGTAAATACGCATGTGGCAGTGGCTAGTCTCCACTGAGAGGGACCCCATAATGCCCCTCCACTGTGCGATACTCTCTCCACATACACCCACACAATGCATCCATCATGATGATAAGCATTTGGCTGGCCGAGAATACTTCCCGAGTTTCTAGCAGAGCGCCAGGGCTTGGCCCGCAATCAGCACGCTCAGCTTTCTTGCATCCCATTTGTCCCACAGGCAGAGTCTCATTAACCAGCTCTCGATAAACTGCCAGGTCCAAAACCTTACCGAGCACTTTCTCGTTGTCTTCTTTGAAATGGTCTGATGGGCTGGAAAAATCGGTATCATTTATACAGTAAGCGCAGGCTCCATAGAAGCAGGGAGAACTAAAAATACATGAGCTATCATATTCAGCGGCGGAGAAAGGCCCTTACAGTATAATTAGAAAAATTCTTGAGCATTCTTTAATGCTCCATTCTGATTTTTCATGTGACTCATTTGTTCTGCGAGGCCCTCTGTTTGGTCAATAAAACGACGATGCACTCCCTTTGGGTCCCAAGGGAGGGAACAGCATTTCACTCCGTTGAATTAGGCAAGTGGTTAGAAGTGGTGACGCAAAAATGTCAAGGAACATTTCTGAAAACCTGTACAAGGGTGGGCAGGATTGGGCCATGCACATCTGAAGAGCGGTTTTCGCATAACTCAAAATACGGTGGCAGACTGTGGTTGCAGAATTCCACACAATGCCACTTCAGACTGCCCGTACGGAGTCACATTTTTAATATTCTTCCTTATAAAGGAATGCATATAAAGTAGCATGTCAGAGAGAGAGGTGAAGCGCATTACACTTCCTGCTTATGTGTAAGATTCTCTTATGCTTGTGTGCATGTGTAATACGCTGTCAAGTCACAGCTGACTTATGGTGATCTCAACAAGGGGCTTTCAAGGCAAGGGACATTCAGAGGTGATACGCTGGTGCCTTCCCCTCCATAGCAACCCTGGACTTCCTTGACGGTCTCTCATCTAAGTACTAACCAGAGCTGACCCTGCTTAGCTTCTGAGATATGACAAGATTGGGCTAGCCTTGGGCCATCCAGGTCGGGGACCTTATATTGGTGGTGGTGGTGGGGATTCAGAAATGTGAATCTAGGCTTGCTGTCTGAAGTAGGATGATTGTGGTCGCCAACCTCCACATGGGGCCTGGAGATCTCCTGAAATTACAGCTGCTCTCCAGACAACAGAAATCAGTTCCCTTGCACAAAATGGCTGCTTTGGAGGGTGGACATTATATGACATTATACCTTACTGAAATCCCTTCCCTCTCCAAACCCTGCCCTCCCCAAACTCTTCACCCAAATCTCAAGGAATTTTCCAACCTGGGGGTATAATATACCTAAGCTGGGTATAATACCATACAGTCCATATTCCAAATCAGCTATTTCCTCCAGGGAAAATGATATATGTTTTCTAGAGGTAATTCCGGAAGACCTCCAGGTTCCATCTGGAGGTTGGCAAACCTAGTAAGAAGAGTCATGCTGCATCTGATCAACAGTCCTAAAAACCAGCGGTCTTTTCCCCATACAATGAGAAACCCAGTGACTCAGAAACCAAAGGCTTACTCAGTTGCTGCCCTCTAAAACTGGCATTCACCACCTCTGGATGCCAGCCATTCCACTTAGCCATCCCTAATGGCCACTAAGGCCCAATTTACACCTCCCCTCTGAAGTAGTTTGACTGCTGTCTTTTCCCAAGCTCATTTCACACTGGTTTCAAATTTCCCTCCAAGGGGTCTGAAGAGTACTAAGCAACAGCATTTGTTTAAAGCAGTATAATGCTAGCTTGACCCCAGGAGGGCAATTAACGAAGGTAAACAGTAATTTACAAACTAGAACAAGTATGGTTTGAATCTAGAAACAGGTATAGACAGATTCTTTTCGAAACTAGAATGATTCTAGTGGGAAAGTCAGATGTGAATTTGACCTAAAGGACCCCTCCTCCATGAATTTATCTAATCTTCTTTTAAAACTAATTCCACAGTACACCTAAATCACAGATGCTTGGATGCTGGATTCTTTGGCTCCCATTCCGCTTGCCGGTCATAACCAGGGAGCTGATTTTTCGTCAAGCATTTTGCCTCTTTATGATCAGCTGGGGCCTGTTCGGCAGCTCTTTCCCACATAAACAAACAGTGGCACGGTCATGGGCTGCCCTTGAAAATAGTGCAGAAACTTGGTGGTGGTGGAAAGTGTCGTCAAGTCACAGCTGACTTCTGGAGACCCTGTTGGGTTTTCAAGACAAGAGACATTCAGAGAGGTGGTTTGCCATTGCCTGCCTCTGTGTCACGACCCTGATATTCCTTGGAAGTCTCCCATCCAAATACCGGCCGGGGCTGATCCTGCTTTGCTTCCAAGATCTGACAAGACTGGGCTAGCCTGGGCCGTCCAGGTCAGGGCTCGAGAAACTGGACCACCTCCTCCCATTCTGTCCTTTTCATCAGTAAAGATCTGCCTTACCAGCCCTGCTCTCTATGGGGAGGGAAAAAAAGCTACACTTTTTTTTAGATCTAACGATTGATTCCTCTTCTCTCCTTTCCTCTTTTAAAAGAAAGATTTCTCTTTCATTTCTCTTTGAAGAAAAATCAATGCACCCATTTGTAACTTTAACCCTTGCAGTTGTTTTATGTTACACATCACAGCGCGGTGCTGTAGCAGGAGGGAAGGAAAGACTGGGGAGACGCTGCCTGCTGGTGAGCATCTACGGCGTGAAATTCTGAAATTTTGTAGGTCTCCTCTTTCCAAAGTATATGGTAATTAGCTGACACAGATGCCACACACGATACAGACTGGAAAGGATAAGGCATGGTATTCTTAGCCGCTCTCATCTATAAACAAAGTAGATCTGACCCACATTTTGCGGAAAGGAACATCGAGATACTAGGCAGAGTGATTTGGCAAGGTGGATCAGCTTTTTGTGATTATTTTCCTTGATAAATGACTAAGGTCATGGCAAGAACCCCGCTGGCTCAGGAGCGGGCATCCAAATGGAGTGGCACGGTGCCGTCCTGAGTGAGGCAAGGAAAGACATTAAAGAGATCGCATTAAGCAGTGATCGTTAGCAAAGCAGAATGCAAGTTGCCACTGATAATGTCTTAAACCTAATTAAATCTTTGGCTCATTGGACATGACAAAATATAAACACTGTTTGGGTCACAGTTTATTAGACTCGGGGGAAGAAGAGCTCCGAGGGTGCCAAAACCCCCCTCAAAATAAAAATAGACAGCTACAAATGGGAAAAGCAGAAGCAATATGGTAAAGGAATGAATGGGGATGTGCATCCGTTAACACTGTCATCATTACTGATCTCAGGGCTCATTTCATAGCAGGAGCTCCTTTGTGTTAGGACTTTTGTCCAATAATCAGAAAAATCAGAGTAATGAATCTTGCTTTTCTGGAAAGAAGGGATTGCTTCTTTTAGTTTAAAAGAAGTTTATTACTAAAGGGAAAAGGTAAACGGGATTAGCTACAAATAAACAAAACATGCTTTCTAAGGAGCTGCATTGTGCTCCGTCTTCACACTAAGACATACTGATAGAGAGTGAGAGATTGTAATGGAGGATCTCTCCTTCTTCTTGACCCCTGAAAGGAAACACCTGATATCACTGACCAATTAGCAAGACAGTACACCTTCAGTTTTCCCGGGCTCACAGATAATTGGCCAGCTGCCAGGTATCACTTCCAGGCTAACATAGGTAAACAAACAAGTTGCATAGTTAACCCGATAATGACTGAATTTCTCAGGCCTTGCATTACATGCTCATTTCTCCAACACTTTGCATATTAGGCCACACGCCCCTAATAAAGCCAATCCTCTAAGAGCTTACAGAGCTCTTCTTGCAGGGGCTACTGTAAGCTCTTGGAGGATTGGCTACATCAGGGGTGTGTGGCCTAATATGCAAAGGAGCTCCTGCTACAAAATGAGCCCTGGTCTACAGGTTAAAGGCCTGTGCAGTTTAACAGGCAGGGGAGTGGGGTGGGGTGGGGTGGGGTGGGGTGGGGGGATTCAGGGCCAAAACGTGCCATGTGGGAGATTCTTGACCAGGTCTCTGGAGTAATTCAAAGGGCAGAAGCTCTGATGTTGATTAGAGCAGCAGTGCTAAGATAGAGGATACTTAACCCTTTCCCCCGAAGCCATTTTTCTTGATTTTTACCATCCTCTTGCAAACACTTCTGCAGAATACAAGAACCTGTATTGCACCTGTATATTTTTGCTGTTTTGAAGCTAATTAGAGCTTCACGGAAGGTGATTTAAGCTGGAAAACTGACCTGGAGCATAGGACTAGTCGCACCCACAATCCTGCAGCTGTGATCGAAATGGCTTTCTCCCCACAATGGCTTTTATGTCCACATGATAAGTTGGGAGGTCCAGCTGCGGTTCTGTTTTAGCCCAGGGTCCTTTCCTCGACAGCATCGTCACCCTTCTTACCTCCAAGAGGTAGGAGGAAGGACACTTCAGAGGCAACAGTCCCAGGTCCGGTCTCTGCTGCTCCCGATCTGGGGGCGCAGTGTTCCCTTGATGCAGCGCGATTTGTAAATGCAACTTCGCTTTGGTGAAGCGCACACGAGCGTTTTCCATTCCATCTCTCTTCGGTCCATCTTTCCGTCACGGGTGGGAGTAACAGAATGGTGCAGTGACAGAATTCTTATTCTGTGGGGTTGCTTTTTGTTTTGTTTTTTTGCTTCTCTGATTTACTTTAAAGCTCTAACAGCATGTGATACAAAAGCTTTATGACTCTTTCTTCCACATTTTTTTAAACCCAAAGCAGCTGGGAATAGTCTGTATTTGGGTGGGAATGTGTGGGTAGAGAGACCGTTCCGTTCTAGTCCTTTTCCTGCTCAAAATCACCTGCCCCCAAGCACCCTTTCATGCTTAAGGGTAAGGGTGGGAGTGTGGGTCCCTGTTTCTGCCCTGTATCCCATCCCTAGTGTTGCTAAGCTCCAGGTGGCACCTGGAGATCTTCCACCATTGCAGTTGATCTCCAAACAACCAAGATCAGTTCCCCTGGAGAAAACAGATGCTTTGATAGACTCTGTGGCAGAGGTGTCGAACTCATTTGTTACGAGGGCCAGATCTGACATAAATGTCACTCTGTTGGGCCAGGCCATGTCTGCCATAAAACGAATGCTGGGTACCAGAGATATAAACTTTATAAAGGACAGCAGCTGGTAAGCTCCGAGTTGGTGTATCCTCACTGCAAGACCCCATGGACTGGGGGGGGGGGGACCCACATGGTGGACTGAAGAGCCAGCAATGCAGTGCTGGGCAGATGATCCCAGACTGCTGAAGAAGAGGTTGTTCCTCTGTGCTGAAGCCACAATCACAGTGGCTCCACCCACTCACCTCCCAGCAGCCTTCTGTTCCCTCCCTTGCACCAGCCAGATCGGTGTCATGGTTAAGTGCTCTGACAGAACTACGGCTTGTCCAAGGTTACACCAGCAGCTGCATGTGGAGGAGTGGGGAATTAAACCTGGTTATCCCAGATTAGAGTCCACACACTTAACCACTGCTCCAAACTGGCTCTCACCAAACAGGACCTCCCTGTGGCTGGCCAAATACAGTGCAGGAGGGAAGGTTGAAGCACTTTCTCATACTGTGCCACTGTTCCAGCAAAACTCCCCTCCATCCCTTTTAAGAGGAGTCCCCTGTTGAATGTCCGAGTATAACCCTTCTGGTCTCTGGTGTAATGCATGAGGGATTTCATATAATGAGACCCTAAGAAAACCTTTCAAATGGGCATAATGGGAACACGTTGGTTGTGGGGAATGGGGGGAGGCTAGGGCATACCGTGCCTAAGAATTTAGGCATCCATCATTTTCTCCCTAAATCCAATGGCAATAATAATATACACTTTAAAAAAAAATAATCATCCAATATGTTTTTGAGCCTCATGGAAAAGCACTGCCCGCTGCAAGAAAAGATTTGTGCTCCTCCGTAGGAATTCTCCATTATGATAATACACCGGGTTACATTAAACATGAAGCTTGACTGGCATGCCTTTCAGTTTGGGGGTCTTTAAATTTTCATGGGGCCTATTCATTAAATCAGAATGTAGATGAGTAATAAACGAGTCTGCCGATAGGAGAGGAGCTCTTTCAAAGAGAACTGCCGACCCAGCAAAGGTGCTGTTTCCCCGTACAGGCCGGCGCGACGACTCCATCCGATATTCACGGCGTGTAAATAGGCGAAAGGGCAGTCATTTTCATGGGGAAGATTTGCCGCATTCAAATTTTAATGTGGGTGAAGAATGTCATTTGTTAATATTGGGCGAGTTGAAAATGATCTCCCGGGTGTCCCCAGGGTGTGCGTGATTGACACCCTTTTTATTGCAAGGGCAAGAACTTGGGGCGCCGCGAAACGTTACGAGCAGCTTCATCATCATTTGTCTTGACAATTGTCATCTGCTGGAATGCCACTGATAGAACTGAGATTTTAAAAAGGAGGGTCGTCATTCAGACAGATAAGCTCTTTAAGTTGTCAGATGTTAGTGGTGGAAAGGGCTGTCAAGTCACAGCTGACTTCTGGTGGCCTCGTAGGGTTTTCAGAGCAAGAGACGTTCAGAGGTGGTTTGCTGTTCCCTGCCTCTACATAGCAACCCGGGACTTCTTTGGGGGTCTCCCTTCCGAGTACTATTCAAGGTGGCCCCGTTTAGTTTCTGAGATCCACCAAGATCAAGCTATCCTGGGCCATCCAGGTCAGGATGTCTAATTAGGTACTGATAAATCGCAACTCCTATGATGGCCCCATAGGGATTTCAAGGCAAGAGATGTGCAGTGGTGGTTTGCCATTTCCTGCCTCCACACAGCAACCTTGGTTCTCTTTGGGGGGTCTCCCATCCAAGTACTAACTAGGACTGACCCTGCTTAGCTTCAGAGATCTCATGAGATCAAGCTAGCTTGGGCCATCCATGTCAGGGCAAGTTTTTAACTGGGTAATAGCTCTGAACGCCTTTGCCGAGCTACTCTGCACAGTTACTCCAGCCTTAACCCATTGGTTTCAGCGGTGTGACTTTTCCTAGGTTTGCCGTGCCAGTTGATTGAGGGCAGCAAGCAAGAGAGAGGGGCTTGAGCCTCTGTGTCCCTGTTGTGGGTGTTCTGGAAGATCCGTTTGGTCACTGTGGGCAACAGGATGCTGGACTAGATGGACCTTTGGTCTGACCCACTTGTGATGCTCCTCTGATGTGTTGTCATTATAGCTTCTTCCCTGTGGCTGGCACTGCTCTGATAAGGTCTGCAGAGAGGGACAAAGGGAATCGGGGTCAATGATGCAGCTGTTTCCCTGGCTGTCACCTCTCCTCCTTAGCCCCCCTTCCACTTCTCCAAGCTGGCCAATTTGGTATAGCGGTTAGGAGTGCAGACTCTAATGTGGGAGAACCGGGTTTGATTCCCCACTCCTCTGCATGCAGCTGGTCGTGTGACCTTGGGTCAGTCACAAGTTCTTTCAGAGCTGTTCTCTCATGGGCAGTTCTCAGGAGAGCTCTCTCAGCCCCACCCACCTCACAGGGTGTCTGTTGTGGGGAGGGGAAGTAGATGACCCTGGAGATCTCTTCCAACTCTATGATTCTACGACTCCCCATGGCTTTGTTGTTGTTCAGTCACACAGTCGAGTCTGACTCTTTTGGTCTTTTGGCCAGTTTGGTGTAGTGGTTAAGTGCGCGGACTCTAATCTGGGAGAACCGGGTTTGATTCCCCACTCCTCCACTTGCACCTGGCTGGATGACCTTGGGCAAGCCATAGCTCTGTACCAGCTGTTCTCTCAAGGACAGCTTGGGAAAGAGCTCTCTCAGCCCCACCTACCTCACAGGGTGTCTGTTGTGGGGAGGGGAAGGGAAAGGAGTTTGTGAGCCGCTCTGAGACTCCAAGTGAGTGAAGGGCGGGGTATAAATCCAATCTCTTCTTCTTCTTCTTCACGACCCCGTGGACCGCATCACATCAGGCCCTCCTGTTTTCCACCTCCCTCTGGAGTTTGCTCGACCTCATCTTTGTTGGATCAATAACACTGTCTAACCATCTCATCCTTTGCCGTCCCCTTCTTCTTTGACCTTCAGTTTTCCCCAGCATCAGGGTCTTCTCGAGTGAATGCTCCCTTCTCATTGGGTGGCCAAAGTATTTGAGCTTCATGGCTAAGGGCTAGTAATTCCCCACCCTGGGCAGGTAAATGGGAGGCCTCGATAGACATAATGCTCTTGTCACTCCTCTCTTTGTGTGCATAAATTGTCCATCTGGTCTTTTTCATTTTGCCCACTTCTGTTGCCGCTGTTCCTCATGCTTTTGTTTCAATGGGAAGAATGGTGTTACCAACCTCCAGGTGGTCACTGGAGATCTCTTGGGATTACAGATGATCTCCGGTTGAAGGAGATAAGTTCTCCTTGAGAAAATGGCTGCTTGGATGGGTAGGCTGTGTGGCATTATATCTGCTGAAGTCCCTCCCATCCCCGAACCCCACCCTCTCCAGACTCCACCCCCAAATTCTCTGGGTATTATCCAAGAGGGTTGGAAACCCTAAGGCAACATAAAATGGCAGAAAAAGAAAGACCCACATCTTTGATACGGTAAAGGTAAAGGTTTCCCTGGCTCGAAAGCCAGTCGAATACGACTCTAGGGATGCGGTGCTTATCTCCATTTTCAAGCCAAAGAACCAGCGGTGTCCGAAGATGTTTCCGTGGTCATGTGACTGGCATGACTGGACTCCGGGGTGCATAGAAGGCTGTTACCGTCCCACCAAAGTGGTACCTATTTATCTACTTGCAATTTCTTGCTTTCGAACTTCTAGGTTGGCAGGAGCTGGGACCAGAGATGGGAGCTCACTCTGTCATGCAGCACTCGGGTCTCGAACTGCTGAACTACCGGCCTTTCAGTCTGCAGTTCAGCATCTTAACCACTTGATCGATTAGCACAAAGCAAAAAACAAAGTGGCCATTTTCGAGTAAAAAGAGTGTGACTGCAAACATTGGTAGCATCCCTCTTCTGAAGCCTGACGGAGTGAGCACCTTGAGTGTTGTATCCCTCCTCTTTATGAGGCTAACTTGGAAGGCTTCCATGCAAGTTTTGTGTGAATGTAGGATGGAGAGAGCTTCACTTGCTTGCTGGTAAATATCAGTGCCGGGTCCACGCAAACTGTTCCAAAACGTGCGCTTATACAGACAGGGAAGAGAAAAGCTTAGCAAAGTGTTATTGTATTTGCCTTTCAAGCCAAGTTGTCTGCTCTGCGGTTTTCAGTGTTGTTAAATAATACACCATGTAGTTAAAGGGAGTCTGTTGTTACTCCCCAAACTCATGGTGGTTGCCATTCAGTCATGGAATTCATCAGGCATCTGCACAGGAATGTAATTTGCCTGATTCGGGTGGGCGGTTTTCCTGACAGCCCACACACTCCTGCATCCTGACTGGTGCGAGAAATAGTGGGTGGGGTTAAGTGACATCACGCTACGTGATGACATTGCATCGTGAAAACCTGGACATGGTTTTAGTACGTCACCAGAAACTCTATGGTAATTCTATGGTATTACTGTAGTCTTTTCTATGATATTCTGTGCTAATACCATAAAGTTTCCAGAGCGCTGGCCGACACCCTGATGTCTTGTCCATTGTTTTCACCCGGGTGTGACGTCAACGCATTGCACAACGTTACATCTGCCTGTTGTCTCTCCCCAAAAGCTCCTGGGGATAACAGGCGGCAGCCTAGCATCCCTACATCTGCACACTCTGGGAAAACTGTTACAGCAGGGGTGTCAACAGGGCTAGCCCCAGGGTTTTTTGCATACTAGGTGAGGCTACCTTGTGGCCCCCCCCAGGTGAGGCTGCCTTGTAGCACCCCCCCCCCCCCACACACACAAAGCTGCCCTCTCCACTGCCGGAGACCTGCCTGCAAGGGAACCCCCCTCCAGCCCCAGTGCCCGCCCACCTGCCCAGGCTCACAAGCTCTCCAGCCCCGCCAGCAGCCACCTTAGGGCTGCCAAGTCCAACTTGGGAAATATCTGGGGACTTTGGGGGTGGAGCCAGGAGACTTTGGGGGTGGAGCCAGGAGAAAGGAAGTGACATCATTTTGTGATGTCACATCCTGTGATGTTGCTTCCACATGCTGACACATGAACTCATGAAGTTTCCTAATACTGAATCAGGCCATTGGTCCATCAAGGTCAGTATTGACTACTCAGACTGGTAGTGGCTCTCCAGGGTCTCAGGCTGAGATCTTTAATGTCACCTATTACCTGATCCTTTTTTAGCTGAAGAGGCTGATACCTCCTGCATGTCAAGCAGATGCTCTATCACTGAGCAACGGCCCTACTGAATCCTTCCTCATCTCGGCAGAATATGAAGCACTAAGTGCTACACAAGTGCTAAATATGATTTTCATATCATAAGAACAGGAGAGAAGCCACAGTGGATCGGCCCATCCAGTACAGCCCATCCAGTACAACCCTCTGTGTCACAACAGTGGCCAAAAATACCAGGTGCCCTCAGGAGGTCCAGCAGCGGGGCCAGAACTCCAGAAGCCCTCCCACTGTTGCCCCCCAAGCACCAAGAATTCAGAGCATCACTGCCCCAGACAAAGTGTTCCATTTAGACCTTGTGGCTCATAATAGCCACTGATAGACCTCTGCTGGATGGGGACAGAGAGAGAGAGAGAGACAGACAGCCAGCTTTTTCACTTACTCTTGCCCAATTCCCAGGTTTTATTTCTGGCCCTTGTTTCACCCAGCTGTTGTCCATGTAAGTCCCATAACTTCTCCCCCCCCCCCCCCCCAGCATAGGCTTTTTGGTGGCTAAAGAGGACCTTTGTCCTCCCCTTTTCGCCAGCAGAAAAGCTAGTTGGATCCATCCCTAACTTAAAATACCGGTTACTTGATGTACAAATGCTTTTAAAAATGCAGATTTTTACTGCCGGGGGGGGGGGGGGGGGACATGGTTGAAAGAAACAGAAAATTGGCATAAAAATGAGGAATCCCAACTTTTATTTGCAGAAGGGAAATGAGGATTGGGGGGGACCCAAACAGCCACAACAAGACATTTTAAACAATCCCACTCCCAGACCTTCTACAGGCAACCTCTCCTTGTGATGTTTACCTCTTTGGAAGTGACAGTTTATTCCTTTGACAAAACCACAGTGGACAGACAGACAGCAAAAAGAAAGAGGGGGAGAGACAGAGAAGGAAAAGAGCTCGCAGACCCCAGCACCTTAAGCAGCTTACTCCAGCAGCAACCTTGCACGGAAGCAACTTACTCCAGCAGCAACCTTGCACAGTCCCTCCTTAATCTCTGGGCGGGGCTGTCTTGCTCGATCAGCTCTTAAAGGGGAAATTTCCCTTTTAAGAAGTTCAAGAGGCCAGCAGGGCAGGCTCCGAGGTTCCCCTGCTGGCAGCCATTTTGTCCCCCCGGTGGCCAATTTTGGAAAAGCGGGGGAAAGCTTTAAAAATCGGTGTTTCCCCCGCTCTACAGGGGGACTTGGCAGCCCTAAGCCACCTGCACCAGTTGGCCGCAGTGCCTACCAGTCCATCTGCACTGGCCCAAGTCTAAGTTTGGTTCTTAGCCTGAATGCAAAGCTGCATTCAGACATAGTGTGCTTTATGCAAACCATGATTTACCATTATCTCCTGTTTGAGTCTCTCTCAGTCTCTCCGCCGCCGTTTGCCAGCTGCGCCCCTAGGCGGCTGCCTAGTTGGCCTAGTGATAGAGCCGGCCCTGGGTGTCAAACATATGGCCCATGGGCCAGAACCTGCTCATTCAGGGCTCTTATCCAGCTTGTGAGCAACTGACTTTTATTGCTGGATGACAGAGGCTGTGCATTATGTCCCTGTATCCTGTCCCTGTGGAAGTGGGAGGGCTGGCATCAGGGAGATACTGTAAGGAAATACTGTAAGATACTGTTAATGTTTTAAGCATGCTTGTATTTTGAGTAAAAAAATAATATTGTTAATTGGGTTTGGCTGTGTCCTTTATAAAGTTTATATCTCTGGGACCTGGCATTATATTTTATGGCACACATGGCCCAGCCCGACAAAGTGACATTCATGTCTGATCCGGCCCTCCATAACAAATGGGTTTGAGGTCTTGTTCTTTGACTTGGTTTTCATTCTCCACAACCTGCAGTGAGAATGGGGGGGGGAGGGGGGGGGATAAATATGCTACATTTATTTAGCTGCCAGTTTATGTATTTTATTTGGAACAATTTATAACCCCACTTCACATCCCTAACTTTTGAAGGGCTTTACGCTAAAAGCACAACATGGAGATGGCAGTTACCGTTGGCTCATAAAAGCCTACTAAAAAAAGAGAAGAAAAAAAACACAATACCATCATCCTATCATAACACGATAAAGCATAACTTAAAATGCATCCACAAAGACCTTGAGAAGGAGTCACCTCTAGCGGAGTAAAAGCCTGACTGGTAATTTCCTGCCCTCATCTCAGGAAAAGCCTGATGCGAGAAAAGGTCTAGGTTGCAAACAGGGCGGAATCCTCTCTTGATAAAATACAATTACTACTCATAGCAAGCTAACCTGTCAGCAGGAAGGCTAGGCTAGAATCTTTCTTTCCTGACGGATTTGATAGAAACAACTGGCTGCACAAACAAGTGGTATCACCCAGGCACTGGCTAACCGCTTCAGTGAGAACAGAACTTAGGGTCACACAGTTGTAATTACCCCATGATAACGTTGCCGGGCAAGATTACCATAGAGTTTCTGGCAATTGCTAGAGCTACTCTTGTAGTATTAAGCAAACTCCGGAACCTGACAGAAGACAGGTGGGCCTGGTGTGGTGTGGTCCATGGGGTCGCGAAGAATCGGACTCGACTGTGCGACTGAACAACAACAAACTCTTGTAGCCAGTTTGGTGTACTGGTTAAGTGTGCGGACTCTAATCTGGGAGAACCGGGTTTGATTCCCCACTCTTCCACTTGCACCTGCTGGATGACCTCGGGCAAGCCATAGTTCTGACAAGAGCTGTCCTTGAAAAAGGGCAGTTTCTGTCAGATCTCTCTCAGCCCCACCTACCTCACAGGGTGTCTGTTGTGGGGAGGGGAAGGGAAAGGAGTTTGTAAGCCGCTCTGAGACTCCCTTGGGTAGTGAAGGGCGGGGTATAAATCCAATCTCCTCTTCTCTTCTTCTTCTTGTCACTTTTGGGTAGCTCTAGGAATTGCCAGCAACTCTGTGGTCAAAAGTTCCTGTAAGGAAACGAGGTTTTATTTTTCTTATTATTTTTTCTTCCCATGATGATTGTCCCCAACCTCTGACCCTGATTTCCATCCACCGACCAGCTGAGCACTGGCAGGCAAGGGGTACAATTGTCTGGAGGTCACCCACCATAAGTGGACAACTGAGAACCCTACCCATGGAATATGTGGCATTTGCATGCCCTGCCTCCTTGTGTGGCAGCTCTGTGTGCATGGCACCTCCATCAGTGGGCATTGGGGCATTCCTCCTTTCTTGCTCCCTGCTAATCCTTTGCGGAAAGCGGGAATGGCTAAGTGTGGCGACTGAGCGTTGTCCCGTCATGCAAACTATGGTGTGGCATCTGGAAAATGCCTTTCGGCAACAGGCACACAACCATAGAGAAGACTGTAGATGAGGAGAAAGTGCTCTGCAATAAGACCGCCATATCTGGAAGCTGGAGCCTGGGATCCCTCTGTGGTTCCGGACCCAACTGAGAGAGCTGCCCCTTCTCTGGCAGCACTTTGAGTTGCATTTTAATTGTCATTTGCAATGAAATCTAATTACCCGCCTGGCACTTAGGGAGCCAATTATGACTGGATAAACAAATAATCAGTTAATTAATCTTCTCCCTGACTCAGAGGAAAGCTGACATCAAGGGCCGGGGTGGCTGCATTTGTGTATGAGGGCAATGCCGGTGTCATTTCAGACTTAGTCTGAACTTGGCTCATGGTTCAGGATGCCCATTCCTGCTCTTTCAACCCCAAAGCCCCATTTCAGTTTCGCTTTTCCCTCGCGCAGGACAAACCTGTATTTTTGCACCGTTCAGTTGGCTCGCGCCCAAATTGCCCCCTAAAATATGTGCATTTTCGACATCATTTTTGCATTCGAAGTCAGCATTATGTTTGCAAATTATGTTCCTTGTGCCCATAAATAAGCAGCATATAAAAATGATGCCATGTACATGCACAACATATTTTAAAAACCAACAAGTAAAAGCAGAAAAGCAACAAGAATAGAAACAAGAAATGAATAACTTATCCCTGCTTATAGCCCATGCGCCATACGGTTGGCCCTTAGTCGGTAGGTCCTTTGCTAGGATCTTGGTCTTTTGGCATCATTTTTATGAAGGGGGTGAGATAGTTTTAGAGCTGATGAAAGTGGCTACCTACAACTTTGCTCATTATATCCTACCCTTCACCCAACAATCGAGGTTTACAAGCTTATGTATGGGATAGAGCAGGTAGAGAAATAAATACTTTTCTCCCTTTCTCACAATACAAGAACTCGTGGGCCCTCCATGAAATTGCTGAGCAGTTGGGTTAGAATGGATAAAAGGAAGTACTTCTTCACCCAAAGAGTGATTAACACATGGAATTCAATGCCACAGGAGGTGGTGGCGGCTACAAGCATGGACAGCTTCAAGAGGGAATTAGATAAACATATGGAGCAGAGGTCCATCAGTGGGTGTTAGCCACAAGGTATAGATAGGAACTCTCAGTCTGGGGCAAGTGATGCACTATATTCTTGGTGCTGTGGGGGGGCAACAGTGGAAGGGCTGCTGGTGTCCTGGCCCCACTGCTGGACCTCCTGAGGACACCTGGTGTTTTTGGCCACTGTGTGACAGAGTGTTGGACTGGATGGGCCATTGGCCTGATCCAACATTGGCTTCTCATATGTTCTTAACATGGATGTTTCATAGGACTGCCAAACTCCAGGTGGGGCCTGGAGAGCTTTCAGAATTACAGCTAGGGTTGCCAGCCCCCCCCCCCCCCAGTGGAGGTGGGAGATTCCCTGCCACCAGGACTCACTCCCCGACTGCCAATCAGCTGGCTGGTGGAAGGACTTACTAGGAGAGGGGAGACCAATTCTATCGTGATGGGGTGACATCACTTCTGGGATGCACTGAATGTGATGTCATCATGGTGGGGACATCACAGGAACACTCTGGTATTTGGGCAAAAACTCTATAATAGGAGCCACGTTTACCATAGAGTTTTTGCCCAAATACCAGAGTGTCACTGCAGCATCACAGTGTGACGACATCACTTCCCGTACGTACTGGAAGTGATGTAGCCACATCACCAGCAATGTCTCCTGGGCCTCTATCTTGTGCCTAGTAAGTCCCCCATCCCCTGCCAGTTGCCAGGAAGGACCTGGCAACTCTCATTACAACTGATTTCCAGATAATGGACCAGAGCCCTTGGAGAAAATGGCTGCTTTGGAAGGTGGACTCTATGGCATTAGACCCCACTGAGGTTCTTCCCCAAACCCCACCCTCCCTACGCTCCACCTCCAGATCTCCAGGAATTTTCCAACCCAGTGTTGTCACAGACCCATAGAAGGTTTCCTACTGTATAGGTGCAATGAGGGGACAAACAGTATGATCTCTGCAATAGTCCGACCCCATAATGACCCTGTTTGAATTGTGCAACAAACGGTGTGAAACCAAGAGATCCAGGGTTCAGCTAGTTGGCAAAGTGTCACTGTCCCAAAGGGTATGTTCACCTGGTGGATATGTCTGAGGTGAAGTTCTCAGCAAGTCTTGCGAAGACTGGAGCTGGCATGACCTAAATACTCCCGGATTAGTTTTCCTAGGTGTTCAGGGAGAGATGGAGTGGCCCAGTACTGGCGGTGACGTTACTGATGCTGAGACAAAAATGGACGTGCATCTCCTGCAAAGATTTTCCTCCTCAGCGAAACGAGTCTTCCTATTTTTAAAAGAAATTGCAGAACGTAACATTTTTATTGTATGTGAAGAGTAGAAGGCAGATAGTTATATAACAAAACAATACAGGTAAAGAGAGCTCACCATTACCTGGACGGCCCAGGCTAGCCCAGTCTCTTTAGGTCTTGGCGGCTAAGCAGGGGCAGCCCTGGTTAGTGTTTGGATGGGAGCCACCTATGAAGTCTAGGGTTGCGACGCAGAGGCAGGCAATGGCAAACCAGCTCTTGCCTTGAAAACTCTACGGGGTTTCCATAAGTCATCTGCACTGGCACTTTCCGCCACCAAAGAGAGTGAAATGGTGCAAAACTGTGTTTCAGGAGCAGGTGTTGGGGGAAGAGGGAACACTTTCTCATGGCAGAGACCATGGAATTGGGCTAGATCTTCCAGAAGAAGAGGAGGAAGAGGAGGAGGAGACTGGATTTATACCCCGCCTTTCACTCGGAGTCTCATTGCGGCTTACAAACTCCTTTCCCTCCCCCACAACAGACACCCTGTGAGGTAGGCGGGGCCGAGAGAGCTCTTTCCAGAACTGCTGTTTCAAGGACAGCTCTGAGAGAACTTGTGACTGACCCAAGGTTACACCAGCAGCTGCATGTGGGGGAGCAGGGAGTCAAACGCGGTTCTCCCAGATTGGAGTCCGCACACGGAACCACTACACCAAACAGAAGGAGAAGAGATATAATTTCTACCAATCCCTCCCTTCCTGCTGCAGACCCTCAATCTGCTTGTCATGCCACTCCTGACCCCTCCCCCCGGCCCCAGGAGCAGGGGGGGACTATTTAGTCAATGTAAGTGCCTTCTGGCAGCGGAAAACTGGATCCAACCTATGGGCCTTACGCATGATGCTCATTTGCACGGAGCGGCACATTCCAATGCACCAAAAGCACTGCAGCCCAGAGTATCCTCATCATGTGTACCCCGCACTACCATAGAAGTGGCCACTTCCACAGTAGAAGCTGAGGTTTTAAAAAACGCTGCACAGCTCTAATTATGATTACGTGATGCTATTCTGCAAATCGCATGCTGGAACATTTTCCCTGTGGTGTTTGTGGCTGAAACTGTAGGGTATGTTCCAGCCAAAAATTTAGCACCTTTCAGCTCTTAAGCTTTTATCAGTAGGCGAGAGTTAATTCATCCATGAAGTGTGCCACTGATATCACCGGGACATAAAAATTGCTTAACTCTGGCTAGATTGTGCTCCGCGTTCCTTCAGCAAAAAAAGAGGCGTCCTTGTTTGTCAGTCGCACGCTGCAGAGCTGCAGATAGGGAACGGAGTGGCATCAATTTTACCTTTGAATGCCTGTGTTTCATTTCCAGAAATGAGACAGAGAGGAGAGGGGGAGAGAGAGAGAGAGAGAGAAATAAAGGACGACATTAAAATCTGTAGAGAATATGCAGGGGGCATGAAAAATCATATCCCAAAGCCTGAAGAGCATTGATTCCCCCTCCCCAATGTAGACTTTTTTTTTTTTTGGGCTCTTCTTAATTATCCCATATATTCTCATTTTTATTTTTCGGAGGGCATTTGTGTGTGTGTGGGGGACATGTTTATCAGGATCTGTGTTACTAAGCTTGCTGTCAGGACTCTCTGGTGATTTATGGCGCCTGCCCACTGAGCAATGTGAGGTGCTCGTTTGAATAAGTGTTTACTTTATGCAATGGCATAACTTTGATATTAGTCTTCTTATTCTCCATAAAGCTGACACAGAGTCTTTGGATTATAAATAGGGCCAAGGATGCTAGCCTGGCATTTCCTAGCGACGTCCGTAACGAATCGCCTTTCATGGCCGAGCCTCACTGTTCGGCTAGGAGCGTTTAATTGTTGCTCCGCTGCATGCACAGAGGTACAGCTCATCTGCCACCACCTTCCTTCAGTTTGGAGGGGTCATGGCTTGAAAGGGAGAAGAAGGGAGGGAGAGAAGGCATGGGATTGTTGAGAACAGAAGGCCAAGACGTAGGCTTGCAAGCTGAAAAAACAAATGGTGTGAGAGCCAGTTTGGTGTAGTGGTTAAGTGCACGGGCTCTAATCTGGGAGAACCGGGTTTGATTCCCCACTCCTCCACTTCTACCTGCTGGATGACCTTGAGCAAGCCAAAGCTCTGTACCAGCAGTTCTTGAAAAAGAGCCGTTTCTGTCAGAGCTCTCTCAGCCCCACCTACCTCACAGGGTGTCTGTTGTGGGGGAGGAAGGGAAAGGAGTTTGTAAGCCGCTCTGAGACTCCGAGTGAAGGGTGGGGTATAAATCCAATTTCTTCTTCTTCTTCTCAAACCGAGGTTCGGGGGAACCCAGAGGTTCCTTGAGAAACTTCTCAGGGGGTCCCCAACAAGAAGGTTGATAATAGCAAAGCTTTGTTAAAGGACACTTTCCTCCCAATTATTGCACTGGCAACCTAGGGTTGCAGGCAAGTCATGGGTGCATTCTGAGGCACCCCCCACACATGGGAGAAGAAAGTGAGGACTTATACTGAATATGCATCTCAAGATACGTCCCAGAATTTGTTGCAATATGCCAGGATTCCTCAGAAGATGGCCAGGATGCTCAACTGTTCTCGGAAGACAAGCAGGGTAGCCGAATCCCTGAGATCTAAACTGGCAAAACTACTAGGAAGTGAAAATTCATCTAGAGCTCTTCCCACGATATGCTAGACCACAGCCAGCCAAAATGTTTTTAAGCACTTTGCACACACGTAGGAGTGAGTCTTCATCTTCCTGGCTCACCTGCTGAGCAAATGTTTTCTTCCTGCAAGGCAGAGATGTAGCCAGAGGTTGGCTCGCTGCATTCCCCACTTGGGCTCCAAAGAAATGAAGAGAAAAATAAGTGATTCATCTTTCTTCATGACCCTCTTGGGCAAACAGCTGAGTTGGGCTAATATTTGTGCAAAGCATCCGGAATGGAGAAAACGCAGCTCAAAACCTGTGGGTCAAGTCATTTGCTTTGATACGCCACCCTGGAAAAAGAGCGTCAGCCTTCATAAGGCTTCTTTTTTCCGTTCTTTATATAACCTTGGTTTATAGATCCAGCAAGCATCTCTAACTCAGCAGATGGGATGTCTGAAGTGGTGGAGGTCACCCTCCTTAAAAGGGATTAGTTACACACATCTAGCTGATAAAATTGATTTGTAAGTTATGGGCCACTGTTCCCGCAAGCAATAGAGCTTGCTTCCCATGAGCAGTGGAATGTCTTCCTAATGGCCCTGGGGGGAGGCGTCCTCTCTCGCTATCTGATATTGACAGAGCTAAAAGAGGAAAGGGGAAACATTAAGTATGGGAAAGGGAGCACTGGGTAGATATTTTTCAGCGCCACAGAACGAAACTCTTGGCCAGCATTTCGATCAAGTTGCCACCTGGACAAGTGGCTGATGATTATTGTGTTTTGAACATATGAACCTACCCAATACCAAGTGGGACAACTGGTCATCTAGTTCATTATTGCCTTCTCCAACTGTCAGTGGCTTTCCAGCAAAGAAAGGGCTGTCGTGATACCAGCTGAGACCCAAGAACTGGAGATGCTGAGACGATGATCCCCATCATGGGGTCCACCAACGGTTTTGTCGGGAGCCAGCGCCCAGCCCCAACTCGACCCTGCCCCGACTACTTGAACTGAGGGAGAAGAAGCAGGAAAGGCTTCCCTTTCCTTTTATAGCCTCCCAGGTGGAATGGTGGAAGGGGATTGGATACGGGCCAGTTGGGGGTGGGGCCAGGCCAGGGAATCCCATAAAAGGGAAGGCATCACACCCAGCCAGGGGAGAAAGAAGGAACGGAGCCCTTAGAAGGAGAGAGGGAAAGAAGGCCAGAGTGAGACAGTCCAGAGAAGGCAGAGGTCCAGGGTGCCAGAACCCCCTCTTCTTCCCAATTCTGAGGCTGGAGTGAGGGCCTGTTCCTCACACCCCTTTATTCTGGGGGAAGCAACGGAGAGAGAGAAGAGAAAAAGAAGAGATTGGATTTATTTATTTATTGGGTTTATATCCCGCCCTCCCCACCTTTTGGCAGGCTCAGGGTGGCTGAGCCCCCACCCTTAAACTCCACCCTTCACTGCCCAAAGGAGTCTCAGAGCGGCTTACAATCTCCTTTCCCTTCCCCTCCCCACAACAGACACCCTGTGAAGTAGGTGGGGCTGCTCATGAGATAACAGCTCTGAAAGAACTCGTGACTGATCCAGTGTCACACCAGCAACTGCATGTGGAGGAGTGCGGAATCAAACCCAGTTCTCCCAGATTAGAGTCCGCGCTCCTAACCACTGCACCAAACTGGCTCTCATACGGAGGGCGTAGAGCCTGCCCTCAGGACAGGGGAGCCTCACAGATTTCCTGATGCCCTGCTGCTGCCGCTGCTTCAAAGCATCCCTCCCGCAAAGCAGAGAGCCAGTCCTGGCTTTCCTACACCTCACTGGAGCAGAAGAGTCCAGGAATCATCAGCCTTGTGTCTGTGGAGAGAACCCATTCAGGAATAGCTGCCTGCATCAGTATGATGACACACTTGCCTTGCTAATCGAGATTCTTTAACTGGAGACACCATGGGTTGGACCTGGGACCTTCTGCCTGCGAAAGGAGGTTCTCCTCCACCGATCCGGGACTCCTCCATGTGTTTGTTTTCTGATTCTCTTTTCGACTTGCAGTTTCTTGTTATCATTAGGCTTTAATTTTAGTTCCCAGTAATGATATGGGAGCTGCTTCCTATGGAGTCTTCCTCACATCTCTCCAGTAAATGCTTAAATGTAAAGGCCTACCTTAGTGACCATCTTTGGGGGGGGGGGGAAGGAATTACAGGTGTTGCTGTTGGTGTCCATGTTGTTCAAATGCTTCCTCTAACAGTGTGGGAAGATTCCGTAAAGACACAATTAATGTCAACTGGATCAAAGTCTCCCTTGTTTCCTTTTCCTTCTCCAAGGATCTCGGGATGATGTACATTGGGAGTTGTACATCATTTTATCCTCCCAACAACTTTGCCAGGTAGTTTAGGACAAACATTGCAACTAGCCCAAGGCCAGTTGAGAACCACAAAGCCAAACAAAAAGAGGAAGGTTTCTGAAACCGCCAGTGGGTCACTATACGTGGCAAGTGCTGTACATTAATTCGGCACATCACAAAGTTGTTTCGGTCTGCTTTAGCCTCTGACACCCTTCTTTTGATTCCATAGTACCATCCTCAGAGCTCAATGAATCCTTTCCCTTCCTAGCAGAACGGCACCTTTGGAGAATCAAAATCATGTGAAGAGAAATGTTCCAGTCAAGGGCAATGGGATTTCTCATCTACAACAAAGAATTTTACCCAGCCTTCCTCCAGTGACCCAGATTTCGTTATTCAGCCAAAAAGAACCTTGTGCAATATTCTGTCGTCACCTTTGAATAGAGCCCGTAATGTTTTGTTTGCCAAAGAGTGTCCTGGGGAATGAATTGCCTTAGATCTCCACTCTTAAGTTAGATGAAAAGGCTCTGCTTGCTTTCTCCCCACTGAATTGTACTACGTAGACAAAGCCCTGGAGTGCAGGCTTTGCTTTTCCCAGTCAACGGAAGCATCAAATTGCAGGAGCTGTGCCTTATTCTCAGATTGTTAGACCAATGGTTCGGATCATGCAAGTTGGTCTATGGAAGACTTGCTGGGTGGAAGGACCTTCTGAACAGCTGGAAGCTGGATGAGATGATCTTTTAGGCCAACAGAAAGTTTCAGTTCACATATCGCCCAAGTTCTGTGATCGCCACCTTCCTGGGATGCCATCTCATTAAGAAAAATGTTTGGAGTTAAACTTGCTTGCAATCAAAAGATGTGTTCATGATTTTCAGGGATCCCTGAAATAAAAGTGTCCTGCTGAAAGGTGAAGGGTGGTGTGGTGGAGGAAGCAGGGTCCAACCAAAGATCATGAGAACATAAGACAGGCCACGCTGGATCAGGCCAATGGCCCATCTAGTCCAACATGCTGTGTCACACAGTGGCCAAAAAAACCAGGTGGCATCCAACCTGAGCATCTTCTCTCCTTCCCTGCAGGCCTTGGCCCATTTCCCCAGTGGTGCACCCTTGGTTCCTCTCTTGTGGTCCTCCCCGACATTCTGGCTGCTCAGCACAAAATGAGAAAAGGTGCCTCTCTCTTAGCCTTGGCTGAATGGCCACTTGTTCTGTTCTGCACCTTATCCCACAGCTTTACCCATGTTCTCTACATTATTCTGATGATTCTTCAAGAATTTATGTGGGTGCCCCCTGTGATGTGTATTCAGTTATCTGTTTTGCACGTAGTTTATGATCATTTTATACATATTTGATACACGTCGTGCTCCGTGCTTCCATAACGATATTATCCAAATGCCTATCAAATGCATACCCCTTTCAGAAAATACAGGGCATGTTACTGGATTCATTTTGAGGTTCTGGTTATCACCTTCGAAGCCTTTCCTGGCTTTGGGCCTACATACCTCTGCAGGAATTTCTCTGCTGCCAAGTCCTGCCACGTCAACTTCATTCATCTAAGCAACAGCTTCTGAAGGTGCCACCCTACAAATGGCAAGAAGAATAATAATTAGCAATTGCTGATTTACACACATTCTCTGTGGTGGCTCCTGTCTTTGTGGGATGGACTTCCTGAAGTGGTTATGCAGTATGTCCAAAACGTAAATATTCGGGTGGGCATTCACAAAGAGATTAGAACAGTAGTACAGTAGAACAGACCCTGACCTGGATCATGACTCAGGCTTGCCAGATTGTGGTAGATCTCAGAAGCTAAGCAGGGTTGGCCCTGGCGAGTATTAGGACGGGAGAACACCAAGGAAGCCCAGGGCTGCTATGCAGAGGCAGGCAATGGCAAACCACCTCTGAATGTCCCTTGCCTCAAAAACCCTGCACGGGTCACAATATAGAATTGGAAAGTTGGTTAAAGGTCTGGAAGACTAATATTAAGATCAAAAGAGCCATTCCTTATAAAGAAAACATGTATAAAATGTTTTATAACTGGCACTTATCACCAGACTTTTTAAATACTCGGTTTTGGCAAACAACTCCTGTTGGAAATGTAAACAAAATATAGGTACTTTTTTTCATTTATGGTGGGTTTGCGAGAAGGCCAATAAATATTACAAATGATCCAGAGGATACTGCAAGAAATAATCAAAATTAGGGTTCCACTTAAGCCAGAACTATTTCTTCTAAACATAATTCCAGATTTGTTTAAGAAATCAGACAGTCATTTAATATTACATGGTATTACTGCTGCTAGAATTCAATATGCCAAGTGCTGGAAATTGGAAAGGATTCCCAGTAGGAGTGAATTTTTACAAAAGTTGTTAGATGTTGCCAGGGGTCCTTTCGTAGAAAAAGAGGTGCAGGAGCTCATTAGTATAACTCATTAGCATAACTCATTAGCATATGCCACGTCCCCTGACATCACCAGAAGTGTGTCAGAAAGGGAACGTCAGTTTCAGCCCCATTATACCCTATGGGCCATTGAAATCAATGGCAAAAACTCATAGGGTATATGAGGGGCTGGAGGAAAGGGGGTTTGAGGGAGAGGCTCCGAGACTACAAGTGAGTGTTACTTTTTTCCTGCCATAGAGAACAATAGAGGGAATGGGGGCAACCTGTTTGGGGGCCCGTAAAATTGGACCCCGTGGTCCAATCTTCTTGAAACTTGGTGGGTATTTCGAGGAGAGGCTCCAGCAGCTACCCTGCAAGTTTGGAGCCTCTCTCTCAAACCCCCTCCCCTCCAGTCGCTTTTAAAGTTGCCGCCGAATTTCAGTGGCAGTTCGGCAGCGGGCCGAATCAGATCAGAGATTTGGCCCGTGGCTGCCCTAGTGGCCACTCCTGAGCTCGCGGAGCTTTGCTCCGCCTCGCTCCGGTCCCAACAGACCCCTGGATGTTGCTGAAATGGACAAGTTGACCGCAATCTTAAAAGGAAAGGAAAGATGCCCTATTTGATCTCACTTGGGCTAGGATGAATAACTGGATGAACAAAACAGTAAAATAGTTTGGTACAACTGCTAATGTTAATGTTCATTTAGTTTGGTGTTGCTGTTGTTTTTGTTGTTGTTATTGCTGTTTTGTGTGTGTTTTGTTTTTTCGGACGCTTCTTGAATAGCGAATGTACTAGCGTAATATGTTATATAATTATAAAATATATAAATAAAGTTTTTAAAAAGAAAGAAAACCCTGCATGCGCACAGTAGAACAACACAGGAAGTTGCTTCTGTAAGAAATTGTATCATAGTCTACTGCAATGTTTATTATATGTATCACCTCCTTTCTGTCCCCTACACTGTCCTATACCAATGTCCTCAACCACTTTCTTCATTATAGTATATCAGTCAGTCAGTCACCTTTATCGGCATATACAGATACTACAAACAGCTGCTGAACAGAGGGGGTGTACAAAGCCAGATATATAAAGATTTATGTGGTATTTAAAAGATGATTAATACTATAACATTTCTTGAGGGGCTCCTATTACGGACTATAAAAAAAAGGGCTACCTTCTCGGTAACTTTGGGTAAGCGATCGCTCAGAAGACGATGCACCTTAATATGATCAGAAAGACCCGACATTCCAGCTGAAAACAAGTTTAAATATTTAGCATGCAAGCCTGCATGTAAGTAGCAATGGAGGAGAATGTGTGACATTGATTCGATACAGCCGGAATTACAGAGACAAGGCCTAGCCGAGAATGCTTGAGCAGCCTTAGACAGTTTTTCGTTTGCATCATGTTCCACTTTTGTAATCCTAGTCCTGCTGCAGGGCTCTCCAGTGTGGTGTCCGCCAATACCTTTTCTGATGTCTGCCAGGTGTCTTGAGGAAGTGGGTGGGGCCAGGGAGGGCTTTTGCCCAGAAGGCTTCTGATTATCAGATATTTGATAGGCTGTGCAGATTTGTTTAAAGTGTTGCTTTGGCAGCAGCTCCCACCACAGCTCAAGGATCTATACCATGTGACAGAAGTTAAGCTGTGGCAATCGTTTTGTGGCTGGCTCCACCTCCTGCCGCAGCCATTTTGTTGCCATGCCCACCAAGCCGTGTCAGAATTCCAAATGTGCCCGCAGGCTCGAAAAAGTTGGGGACCCCTGTCCTACTGCATCATTTATTGGAGGCCTTTGTATCTGACTGAATTGGTTTTCATATTTTGTAATCCGCCTTCAATCTCCGTGAGAAAGGCGGGCTGTAAATGAAGTAAATAAAATTTAAAAATATAAGAAAGGGGGTAGGGGACACATGCATGCTGTTTAGTTCTGCCAAATGGAGAACTTGGACAGGAACAGTGTATTCTAGGGAAAGGGGGTAACATTCTATTCAGGGAAGACACATCCCCATTCCCTTTCTATCCCGAATTCTTTATGCAGGGCTCCTGGACAACAGAGGGAGAGAATCAGCCTGTTACCAATCTTCACAGGGGCTGGCATGAAGGGAGAATGACCATTTTATCTTTGTGTGACCTGTTGCTGATCTTTTGCTCTCAAGAATTCATAAGAACATAAGAGAAGCCAATGCTGGATCAGGGCAATGGCCCATCCAGTCCTACACTCTGTATCACACAGTGGCCAAAAATACCAGGTGCCCTCAGGAGGTCCACCAGTGGGGCCAGGGCACTAGAAGCCCTCCCACTCTCCCCCCCCCCCCCCGCCCAGCACCAAGAATACAGAGCATCACTTGCCCCAGACTGAGCGATCCTATGGTTAGTAGCTACTTACCTTGTGGCTAAAAGACACTGATGGACCTCTGCTCCATATGTTTATCCAATTCCCTCTTGAAGGCGCCCATGCTTGTAGCTGCCACCACCACCACCTCCTGTGGCAGTGAATTCTATAAATTCCCCCACCTTGCTGTCTACTGATGCCCATCTGTACCATTTCCCAGAAACCTTTCATAGTCCAATCAAAAGCCCTTTCACCTCCTGCCCAATTCTCCTGGGGTCCTGCCCAGATTTTACCTTTGTACTTCATTTCTGGGAGGGAAGGTGGGCATGCCATAGGGCAGTTGTGTCAGATCTCGCAAGCTCAGCAGGACTGATACTTGCACGAGAGGTTGCCCAGGGAGACTCTTCAGAGGACGGCAGTGGCAAACCACCTCTTGCCCATCTCTCCCCTCAAAAACCTCTTGCTGAGGTCACCATAAATCCGTTGCGACTTGACGGCATTTAGTCGGTACGTACTTCATTTCCATCAAAATCCAGTAATCCCCCAGGGAGTGTGCCAGTTTTCATCAAGAGAGGTTCTTCCTCTTCCAGCAAGTCTTTTGACCCTGCTCTTTTCTCCATCACCTGTGACTCCCCTCACCTCCATATGTCTGTAGACACTCCAGGCAATTCCCACATTGAACAGAAAAAAACCTACACATTAAAGCAGCAAGGAAACCCTGAGTTGATAGACTGCTTGTGTAAAAGAGACTAGGGGGGGGGAAGGAGCTCCAGTTGGAGTCTTGGCAAGAAGAAGAAGAGGAGGAGGAGGAGGAGGAGGAGGAGGAGGAGATTGGATTTATATCCTGCCCTTCACTCACTTGGAGTCTCAGAGCGGCTCACAAACTCCTTTTCCCTTCCCCTCCCCACAACAGACACCCTGTGGGGTAGGCGGGGCTGAGAGAGCTCTGAGACAGCTGTCCTTGAGAGAACATCTGGTACAGAGCTATGGCTTGCCCAGGGTCATCCAGCAGGTGCAAGTGGAGGAGTGGGGAATCAAACCCAGTTCTCCCAGATTAGAGTCCACACACTTAACCCCTACACCAAGATGGCTTTAGACAAACCCGGTAGCATCCCTTTCTCCTGCTGGGTACAGATTCCAGTGCCTTGTATTATACCAGAAGTTGGGACCAAAGAGTGCTGTTCATTGTAGATATTTTTCATATCTTGGAGCCAGCAGATGCCAAAAATGACTTTGGCTTCATATGTGGTCTGATTCTCTTGTGTTCACATGTGCATGCACATCCTACTTCTTCTCCCAAAGAGTAGTTCACATGTGGAATTCACTGCTGCAGGAAGTGGAGGCAGCTATGAGCATAGACAGCTCCAAGAGGGGATTGGAGAAACACCTGGAGCAGGGGTCCGTGAGTGGCTGTTAGCCACAAGGAATAGATGGAACACTCGGTATTCTTGCTTGTTGGGGGGGGGGGCAACAGTGGGAAGGCTTCTGGAGTTCTGACCCTGCTGGTGGACCTCCTGATGGCACCTGGGTTTTTACCACTCTGTGACAGAGAGTGTTGGACTGGATGGGCAATTGGCCGGATCCCACATGGCTTCTCTTACGTTCTTATGTTAGAAGGATTGTCAGTTAAGTACGATGCTTGGGGCTAGTGGATTGGTAATTGCATTGCATGCATGGAAGCAGCGCTCTGTGATATAACGTAAGTTAATGCCCCCCCCCATAAAAGAACTCCATTACGAAAGTGGTGTATTGATTAACTTTTTCTACACACTGAAGACATAAATATGTCCGCATTGAGTAGTCGTCTTGTTGATCGAAAGCCAGCGAGGCTAATCCTTCAAATACCAGTTGCCTGCCTGCTCTCAGACCGGAAGGAGCTCAGAACGGTGACATAGGATGTTATATGTGGCCTCTTAGACCCGTCGCTGGTCTGTATGGCTGGCCCCTCAGGGACGCTCGAGACTCCTACTCTCATCTTTCTTTTAAGCCTCCATCTCTTTTACTTAAGGAGCTCTGTGGGGAAATTTGGCAGGGAGTATTCTAGTCAATGGCCCTGACGGGATTGCACAGGCTAGCCTGATCATATCTCAGAAGCTAAGCAGAGTCAACCCAGACTAGTATTTTGATTTGAGACCTCCAAGGAATACCAGGGGCATGACGTGGAGGCAGGAAATGGCAAACCGCCTCTAAACGTCTCTTGCCTTGAAAACCCTATGCGGTATGCCATAAGTCAGCTGTGACTTGACAGCACATGCACACACACACACACACACATTCTACTAATTGTTCATAGCCAAACTAGGCGTCACATTATACACATGGCTGCTGTGGAAAATAGCAGCCTGTGTGGTGTAGTGGTTAAGAGTGGCAGATCCTAATCTGGAGAACCGGGCTTGATTCCCCACTCCTCCTCCACATGAAGCCCTACTGGATGACCTTGGGCCAGTCACAGTTCTCTCACGACTCTCAGCCCCACCTGCCTCACAAGCTGCCTGTTGTGGGGAGAGGAAGGGAAGGAGATTGTAAGCCACTCTGAGACTCCTTAGGGTAGAGAAAAGTGTATAAAAACCAACCCTTTTTCTTCTTCTAGCTGCGTGTCTAACTTTCCCTTGCATAAGAGCTAGGTAGATCTCACCCATGGCCTGATACCAGGACATTCAGCAGTAACAGCAAATGATGTGTGGAGTGCGTGTATGTGAGGAGAAATGAAACACCACAATGGTAGTTAAATTCTGCTGGATTTTATGGATGGGGGCCATAGACATGGGGGTGCCATTTGTAGCAGCAGGCATGTGTTTGGCGCAAGGTCTACTTTGGCCTTCCAGAAGAGTCGAACCTATGCTAGTTTTCAGTATTCTGACTGGAGAGCATGTATGCGTTAGGAGGAGGATCAACCAGCACTTGGCAGTGATTTGTTTTAAATTGGATTAAGGTGGGGCATGATCTTGTTAAAGTTAAACCCTTTAAAGTGCAAATTGATTGATCTGAGAGACAACTGAAAACGTGTTCAACTTTCCCGCTATGAAATCAAAGGTACTTAAATGGAGTTAACTGGATCGGGCTAATTATATTTCATTTTATTAAAATCCTTCAGTACATTAAATTACTGTTTAACATGCTTTAAATTTTGACCTGCTTGGCAATGATTCATCCTCCTTCAAGTGTGCTTTCAACTAAGCCATCGTTTTCCCAATATTTATTTATTCTTTATTTACATCATTTGTACCCTATTTTTCTCCTCAGTGGGGACTCAAGTAGCTCACGACATCCTTCCCTTCTCCATTTTATCCACATAACAACCCTGTGAGATATATCAGGTTGAGAGTGTGTGACTGGCCCTAGGTCCCCCAGTGTGAGAGTCCTACAGAATCAGTCAACAACAAGTGTCCTTAAACAGGATTGCTTTATTGAGAAAGGTCTGTTATGGTCATCTGCACTTCTTGTGTTAGTAATGGCAGGCACCGCCTCAGTCAGGACAATTATACATAATTCAAAAAGGGGTCTGGTAAAGCATGGCAACCAATCATCATGTCAGAGAAAAGGCGCTTAAAATACCGGTTCCCAGTTCCCAGGGAAAAAGCAGGAAGAATAAGAGTCAGACAGGAGAAGAGATATATGGGCCGGCACTAACAGTCTCTCAAGGTCGCTCAGAGGGCGATAAGCATGCCATGAGAAATATACCATAACATTCCACAGTGCTGACGTCAAGGGTTTCACACATCCCACCTCCCGGGCAGGGGATGGCAGCATTAGCTGACACCCAGTGAGCTTCCACAGCTGGATGGAGATTCGGACACATGAACACACGAAGCTGCCTTAAGCTGAATCAGACCCTTGGCCCATCAAAGTCAGCACTGTCTACTCAGACCGGCAACATCTCTCCAGGGGTCTCAGGCAGAGGTCTTTCATCATCGCCTACCACCTAATCCTTTACTGGAGATGCTGGGGATTGAACTTGGGACCTCCTGCCTGCAAAGCAGAGGCTCTTATACTGAGCCACACCCTCTGCCCAAACCTTGGGTGTCCCAGATCCTAGTCTGATACTCTGACCGCGACACCACTCCGGCTGTCACATAACAATAATGTAAGGCTACAGGTCAGTTCTGTTCTGCTTATACAGCACCCGCATGGTGACAATCCACATAACAAAATCCAAAACTGGCGCATGGTGAAAATGTTCCATGAAAGTTCTTGGATGAGTATTGAAATTTGAACATGTCCATTGTATTAACACCCCACCCCCCTCCACGTTCTTTCCCGCAATATTACAGGTTGACAGCCAAAGCGGTCGCTGTATTGCTGCCCATCCTGGGAA
Source organism: Lepidodactylus listeri (assembly GCA_029233225.1). Classification (NCBI taxonomy): domain Eukaryota; kingdom Metazoa; phylum Chordata; class Lepidosauria; order Squamata; family Gekkonidae; genus Lepidodactylus; species Lepidodactylus listeri. The sequence goes on from JARCFY010000013.1 coordinate 11,610,519, forward strand.
GCTCATGGATCTTTGGCGTTCTGGCTGTCAATGACCACGCTTTGGTCTTCCAGTACATGTTTGCGATATTCAACTCATTGCAAGTAAGTTCATAGCGCCACTAAAGCGCCAAAGAGCCCGTATAAATTCTTGTGTAGAGCATTTCGAGCTTTTAATAGACAGGTCTTTACCAGCAATTTCTATTTATGTTTTTTTCCCTCTGAAGTTTCATGGCCTTTGTGCATTGCTCATAAGTCTGTATGATCAATGGCAACTCTTGGGTCTCATCAGTGATTCTGCTCTTCAGTATCTTAAAGCCACTGTAAGATAAATCAGACAGTGGACGTATTTGCCTGAGTGTAGTAGTTCCCAGTTGGTGCTTATCATTTTCAAGTGTTCTCGCCTGAAGGGCATAGATTTCTTTCTTAGCAGATGGATTACCCACTGGGGAAGACATGGGACTGCTGTCAAAAATGGCATCCCCGTGTCAATTTCTTCTCAGGAGAATTCAATACGGGCAGGGGTCCTTTGGGGCCGGAGCGAGGCGGAGCGCCGCTCTGCCAGCCCAGGAGTGGGCAGTAGGGCAGCCACGGGCCAAATCAGATTCTCTGATCTGATTTGGCCCACTGCTGAATTGCTGCCGAAATTCCGTGGTGGCTTTAAAAGTGGATGGAGGGGAGGGGGTTTGAGGGAGGGGCTCCAAACTTGCAGGGTAGCTTCTGGGACCTCTCCCCCAAATACCCACCAAGTTTCAAGAAGATTGGACTACGGGGTCCAATTCTACGGGCCTCCAAACAGGTTGCCCCCATTCCCTCCATTGTTCTCTATGGTGGGAAAAAAGTAACTTTTTTCCCACCATAGAGAACAATGGAGGGGATAGGGCAACCTGTTTGAGGCCCTGTAGAATTGGACTCCGTGGTCCAATCTTCTTGAAACTTGGTGGGTATTTCAGGGAGAGGTCCCAGAAGGTACCGTGCAAGTTTGGAGCCTCTCCCCGAAACCCCCTCTCCTCCAGCCCCTCATATACCCTATGAGTTTTTGCCATTGACTTCAGTGGCCCATAGGGTATAATAGGGCTGAAACTGACATTCGGCCGGTTATGCTAATGAGTTAGGCTAATAGGTATGCTAATGAGCTCCTTTTCTACGAAAGGACCCCTGAATACGGGGATGCCATTTTTTGGTGCCAGTTCTGTGTCTGCCCATGGGATTTGCCAGTGGCCATCCTAAGAAGCAATTTACCTTGTTCCTTTGTTTCAGGGGAGGAGGGTCAAGTGGTCAAGGCTACAGCCAGGACTGGCCCCATCCTTTGGTGGATGCAAGGGAGATCCTCTGTGGATGGATTTCTAATCCTGGAAACTGTGAACACGAGTCCATCCCAATATGGTGATGGCCCAGCTGAGGCCAGGTGCTAAGGTTGCCACTACATGATACATTCAACATGTGCCAGGTCACAGGTGTGTGACTGGACTCACACTCAGGTGCACGTCAGGGTGCACAACTGGATTCATAGTCAGAGAAGCTCACCTTAAAAAGCCCTTGTTTGCATGGGGCTGAGAGAGAATACTGTGAAAGGTTGCCAGCTCTGGGATGGGAATTGCCAAACTCTGGAGAGTTTGGGGGTGGAGCCTGGAGATGGTGGGGCTTGGGAGGGGAGGGGCCTCAGCATGGTACAATGTCATCCATCCTCCAAAGCAGCCATTTTCTCCAGGGGGACTGGCCTGTCATCTGGCTTCAATTGTAATAGCAGGAGAGTTCCAGGCTCCGCCTGGAGGTTGGCAACCCTAAAGAGAATGATTTTCCAGTTCCACCCTGCTTTTGCCAGCGGAAAGAAAGGCAGGGGGCTTTTTGTCCTTTTTCTTTGGCTCCATGTGTCCTTCCTAGAGCACGTGGGGCCAGAAAAATGGGCCAATCCCCTCCCCACACCTCCCTTTCCACTGGCAAAAGTGGGGTGGGAGGGATTCTGAAAGTTTCTTCTCCCTGCTCACGGCATTCCCTCTCAGGACCGAGCCAATGAGTTCTTTTTAAGGCGAGTTCCTCCAGTGTAGGTCTGACTGCAAGTCTGGTCGCACGACCCTGACCTGGCATGTGTCGGTCTTATCACACAGAAGGATAGAAAGAACCAAGCGGCCCCTTTGAAGCAGCGAGCTTTCAGAATGATTCTCGGGCAATTAGTATCTGTGGTTTCCCTGTCCCTTATGAAGAATGAAATTGGTGTGCTGTCCCCCCCCCCCCACTCCCTTCCTATGTTTTTGTTGTTGTTCAGTCTAGGGCCAGTTTTATTTAATTGTAAATCTGCCTCTTTACTGCTGTAGCTCGGATCAGTACTGGTAATATATATTTTTAATTTTACTCTTTTAGGGATTCTTCATCTTCCTATTTCACTGTCTCCTGAACTCAGAGGTATGTTTCCGTGTAAAGAGGTCTTTGTGCAGTAAAACCGAGAGCGCTGTAATGCCGGGATATATATCTGTATTTGTTTATTTAGAGGAGCAATACGATGATTTAAAATTTGGCTGTAAATCATCCGCAGCATTTGGAGAATGGTGGTGTTTAATGATGTTGCTCTGGAGAGGAGGCCTTTTATTTTTCACTCAGAGTTGCTTAGCAATGTCCACGGTTTATATATAGTATATTTAGCCGCCGTCTCTGCGATTTACGGCATCTTCAGGAAAGCAGGAAACAGGGCTGAAGTCAAGTGCTCTGGGTGTAAAATGAATGGCTGCGGCTTGGCCATTGTACGGATTCAGGTCACATCTGCAGAGCTTTAATATAGGGAGCGGAACCACAGCTCAGTGGTAGGATATCTGCTTTGCATACAGAAGGTTCCAGGTTCAACACTCAGCAAGGAGGTCAGGGAGAAGGGCTGGGGGAATCATCAGCCCCAGAACTTGCAGGATTTCTTCCAGTCCAAATAGACAGTACTGGGTGAAGCTGTTCTGTGGTTCAGCTAAGGAGAATGATTCTTCATATATGCATATAATGTATGCCAGGGGCGTAGACTTTTTAAATCCCGGGGGGGGGGCTCTTTTGTGCGCGCGCGCACGGGACCATGTCCCCGCCGCTTCTCCCCCCCCAGCCCCAGGGAGGCAGGAGGGCAGGCCGGGGGTGGAGGGGAAGGAGAGGCGGTGACAACAGCCAGCTGGCCGGCTGACTTCCGTGCGTGAAGCGCGGGATGATGTCCCCGCCGTCTCTTCCCCCCCCCCCCCGCCCCAGGGAGGCAGGAGGGCAGGCCGGGGGTGGAGGGGAAGGAGAGGCGGAGACGGCAGCCAGCTGGCCGGCTGACTGGCCACTGGCGGCGCTCCATTTTGCCGGGGGTGGCTGAGCCCTTGAGCCCCCCCGTAGTTGACGCCTATGACGTATGCGAGCCCGATCTCATCAGATCTTGCAAGCTTAGCAGGATCGGCTCTGGTTAGTGCCTGAATGGGAGACCACCAAGTAACTCCAGAGCCACGATGCGGAGGCCAGCCATGGCAAACCGCCTTTAGTCATCTCTTGCCTGGAAAACCCTCCAGGGTCACCCTAAGTCAGCCATGACTTGGCAGCCCTTTTCATCACCACCAAGAAATAGAAATCTATTTTTTATATGTTTCACTGAATCTAACTTCTGGCTCACATTAATCCAGTTAATGGCAATTTCTCGCATTTGCTGGATGTAGTGTAAGAGGCAAAAAAAAGTTCACTGTAGATTGCAACATAAGCCTAAGAAGAGTTGCTGAGGGGGGACTAGGGGTATAAAACTTTAGGGTTCTTGTCCAATTTGGGTTGCCAATCTCCAGGCGGGGTCCGGTGATCTCCAGGAATTACAACTGATCGCCAGACTACGAACTTCAGTTCTCCTGGAGAAAATGGCTGATTTGGACTTTATGCCATTATACCTCCTAAGGTCCCTTACCCTTCCCAAACCCTTGCCCTTCCCTGGCATCACCCCAAATCTCCAGGAATGTCCAAACTGTCAATGTTTCAAATCAAGCAGCCCATATAACCCTTTTCCTCTGGATGCACTAGTTCTTTGCATGCAGGAGAAATGGGGTTTTCACTAAAAGATAATCCCAATTAAAGCCACTTGGGGGAAAATTAAACAGAGGCCTTATATATCCCTCTGGGTGCCATTTTTTCTCCTCTGCCAGGCAGTGTTTACTTCTTGGAGGAGTTAAAGCACCACGGAAAGTTTTTAAAAAACACAATTTTAAGAAGGATTCCACACTACTTGAGCCCCATACGCAGTGCCAGTGGTCCCAGCCCTCCGCTTTTCAGGCTTTTAAAAAGAAAGGATGGTGGGGGGGGGGGGCAAAAACTTTCCCTCCCCCTTCACCGCTTTGTTTCAGGGCTACAGGACGCCTGTTAGTCCTATTGAGTGGACCCACTGACTCACATTTCGTTCAAGGCTGCACTGCAGGTAGGGGGATTTTCATTTCTTCACTGCATTCTTTGCTCGCCAAGTCGGTGTGCCGCTTTAGGTGCCAAGGCTCCATGGCTACAGGACTTTACGGGGCAAAGAGGTGCCTCAATCCTTTGGCTGCTGCCTCAGGAGAGGCGCCTCTCATGCCCCAGGCTGGGAGCCCCCTACGAGGGCTCCGGGAGGGACCAGAATCCGGCTGGTACCCCTCCTGTTCGCCGAGGTTGCGGGCCACTCCATGCGGAGCTCGCCCGCCATTAAGCCGCCAAAACCGGAAATTCCCAAATATAAGCCGCTTTGAGTTCCCATTAGGGAGAGCAGTGGGATATAGATGAAGTAAATAAAAATAAATAGAATGAACGATGAAAGAATATGGCAATTAAAAATATGAGAATGACATATTGATTCATCCATACTATTAGCCATTTAATTGTGTTTTTTTCTCACTTGGTAAGCCCAAGAGGTTTTTATTTGATTAGAAAAAAGTGTACAGGAATGGTGTTGGTGAGTCCATTAGACCTCATAGAAAACCAGCTTTGGGATCCCCACAGACCCCCAGACGCTGCCCATGCATCACTGCACCCCTGAACTATACTTTTTTTTTTTTGCCATCAAGGGCAATTCTGCATCCAGCATTCGCTCCGCATTTTCTCTGCATCCAGCATTTTCTCAATGCTGAAGAAAAGGTGTAGCTCAAAACCACATTCATATACCCTGTGCTGACTGCAAAGTCACTCCTGAATGGCCAAAATCTATGCAGAAGGTACCATAAAATCCGATGATCAAAGAAAGTGAAAGCAGCATGCAATGCAGTGGGGAATCTCTGTTCTAATGTGGGTTTGGTAAAACAATGGAGGGAAAAGCCAATGCAGAATCATCCCAAGTCTCAGCTGACTTACAGCCTCCAAGTGGGACCTGGGGAATCTGCTGCTTTTACAACTGATCTCCAGCTGACAGAGTTCAGCTCCCCTGGAGAAAATGGCTGCTTTGAAAGGTGGACTCTATGATATTGTACTCTGTTGAAGTTCCTCCCCTCCCCAAACCCCACCCTCTCCTGGCCCCACCCCCAAAGTCTCCAGGTATTTCCCAACCCAGACCTGGCAACCCTCACTTACAGCAACCCCATAGGGTTTTCAAGGCAGGAGACACACAGTGTTGCCTTTGCTTGCCTCTGCGTAGTTACCCTGAATTTCTGGGCAGATTTCCCATCCAAGTGTTTACCAGGTCTAACCCTGCTGAGCTTCCAAGAGCTTCCAAGATCAGGCTAGCCCATAGGCGTTAACTACGGGGGGGCTTGAGGGCTCAAGCCACCCCCGAAATTTCCCAGGGGGGACTGAGCCCCCCCGGCAAAATGGAGTGCCTTGCTGCCATGCCTCGCCGCCACGCCTCCTCGGGCCCTTCCTAGGCCTGTCTGCCCGCCCGCCGGTGTTGCCTTTCCCCCCCGCCTGGCCACTCCTGCCTCCTTCCCTCCCTCCATCCTGGGGCCAGCTGGGCAAATGCCCAGTGTGGTGGCATCACCCGGAAGTGACACCATCACGCTGGGCACATTGCCACGGCGATGCTCTAGCAATCGCCCTGAAACTCTATGGCACCATGGAGATTCAGGGCGATTGCCAGAGCGTCGCCCTGGCAACGTGCCCAGCATGATGGTGTCACTTCCAGGTGATGCCACCATGGTGGGCATTTGCCCAGCTGGACAGAGGGAGGGACAGAGGCAGGAGTGGCCAGGCGGCGGCAGGGGAAATGGTGGCGGCAGGGACATGGTCCTGGCGTGCACGCGCACGAAGCATGCACGCATGCAAGAGCCCCCCCCCGGGGGATTTTAAAACTCAATGCTCCTGGGCTAGCCTGGGCCTTCCAAGTCAAAACAAAGTACAAATAATCATCTTTAATACCATGTCATGTATTTTTGAACATTACATCGGAGTTATTTTTCAGTGCATCTCTCATCTCTTTAAAACCAGGACTTAATTTTACCTGTTTGCTCATAGCATCTAATCAGTTGCTCGTTACAAGTGTGCAGCATATTTAAACCGAGCGAGGAAAGAAAACTTCCCAGTTCTAGTATAGCTAAGCAGTCCAAACCAGGATGAGCGAGTTCTGTTGCTGCACCGAAACTCAGACGGCGTCGAGCCGAAATCCCATTTCTTGCTGACTTTTACGAGCAGTAACTGAAGGGCTCGATGGGAAAGGGTGTTGTAAATGATGGGGGCTGTTTTGATTGCCTCAGGAATGGAGCCGTGCTGGGAGTGTACACCATTTCATCTTTTCCCATTAGATTTTGTAGTTTGTTTGCCAAAGGAAAAAGGGAAGACAAAAGAGAAAGAGAGAAATGAACAGGGTTATAAACAATAGTTTTAGCAGTCACCGCAGGAAAGCCTCCTAGTGACAGCATCTTCCATTAAGGCAACATTACTGAACTAAAGATTATAGGACACACCAGGCCATGGGATTGACAGCCTCCAGGTGGGGCCTGGAGATCTCCCAGGATTAGAAGAGACTTCCAGACTACAGAGTTCAGTTCCTCTGGAGAAAATGGCAGCTTCGGAGGGTGGACTGTAGGGCATTTTGTCCTGCGGCTGTCCCTCCGCTCCCCAGGCTCCACCCTCAAATCCCCAGATGTTTCCCAAGCTGGAATTAGGAACCCTATGGCAGATGTATGGGGGTCTCTCATCCAGCAGGTGCAAGTGGAGAAGTGGGGAATCAAACCCGGTTCTTCCAGATTAGAGTCCGCACACTTAACCACTACACCAAACTGACTCTCAAGGAGGAGTGAATTTGAAACAAGAAATTTCAGCTACAGACTTCTGTATTTCTTTGCTAAAAACGAGAGTCTCTCTTGGAGCAGAAACAGTATCAGTTGCTCCCCACTTGATAGCTCATTGCTGAATTTGTGAAGCGGTCAGTGTTTAAAGAGCTGTGAGGTCACATGGATGTGGCGATTTGATTCTTCATATTCACTCAGATATGCAACTCATCTCTTGATGCTGTGGTCATCGTGTGATGGACGTACATGTGTGAATTAGCCTGGACGATCACCAGAGAATAGGGCACAGCAGCCACAGTTAAGCAACCGCGAAAGTTGAAGAATAAAGGTTGTGGAAAGGCTCCTCGTTGTGGAGAGCCAGTTTGGTGTAGTGGTTAGGAGTGAAGACTCTAACCTGGGAGAACAGGGTTTGATTCCCCCACGCCTCCACTTGCAGCTGCTGGTGTAACCCTGGGTCAGTCACAAGTTTTTTCAGAGCTGTTTTCTCAAGGGCAGTTCTCAAAAGAGCTCTCTCAGCCCTTCCTACCTCACAGGGTGCCTGTTGTGGGGAGGGGAAGGGAGAGGAGATTGCAAGCTGCTCTGAGACTCCGAGTGAAGGGCAGGATATAAATCCAATCTCCTCCTCCTCCTCCTCTTCTTCTTTTTCTTCTTGCAGGCCTATTGGAGAGAGACAGCTTTCTGTGGCTTTAGATCTTCTAAGTCAGTGGTTCTCAACCTTCCTAATGCCGCAACCCTTTAATACAGTTCCTTATGTTGTGGTGACCCCCAACCATAAAATTATTTGTTGTGTTGTCCAAACTATTTTGACAAAACCAATAAAAACATTATTTTCTGCCCATCTATACAAAATCTTGCCTGAACCAATATCTTATGTCCAACCATTATTCCCACAATGGATTGGAATCAATTCCTAAAGGTTAGGTTCCCATGGCAATCAGCTTGCCTTCCTGCAGAACTAGTACGCTGAATATGAATTTTTAGGGTTGCCAACCTACAGGTGGGGTCTGGCGATCTCCTGGAATTACAACTGAGCTCCAAACTACAGAGATCAGATCAATGGCTGCATTGGAAAGTGGGATCCATGGCATTATGCCTTGCTTAGGTCCCTCCTTCCCCCAAACCCCACCCTCCTCAGGCTCCACTCCCAAATCTCCAGGGATTTCCTCAACCTGGAGTTGGCAACCCTACTTCACTGGCAGAAGAACCCTAGGTTTGTGGATGCACTGGACTCTTTCTCTGCAGATGTCCCCTGAAGTCCCCCAAGCAACAGTAGTGTTCTGCCAAACAAGAAGAGAGAGAGAGAAAGAAAGGTAGTAGGTAGGTAGGTGGGGGGAAAGAGAGAGAAAGAAAAAGGAAGGAAGGAAGGTAGGTGGGGGGGAGAGCCTGTTGCAGCCTTTCCTGGGCTCTGGGCTTTGGCATGGAGCTTCGGCATGGAGCCCAGGAAAGGCAGTGGGGGGGGAGAGGCTGTTGCAGCCCAGGAAAGGCAACTGGTGGGGGAGAGCCTTCTTTCCTGGGCTCTGCGCTTTGGCGTGGAGCCCAGGAAAGATGGTGGTGGGGGCAAGGGGGCGGCTGGATCCTCCTTTCCTGGGCTCCCTGCTGAAGCGCGGAGCCCAGGAAAGACCAGGGAGTGGCTGGAGCCTTCTTTCCTGGGCTCCCCGCCAAAGCACGGAGCCCAGGAAAGACGGCAGCGGGGGCAGGGGGAAGTGGCCATTGCCTTACCTGCTGGCTTCTTCCTCCTCGTGGCCCCACTGAGGGGTGCAGGAAGCAGGGGGTGGGGCTCCAGCCCCAACCAACCCCTGCTCTTTGCCCTTAAAGGGAAAGCTCCCTTTGTGGGTAAAGAGCCAGGAGGCCAGACCTCGCGCTCGATCAAGCGCGGGGCCCTTTCCTGCCGGCGGGGAGGGGTGGGCCGGGCCGGGCTCGGATGCTAGCCGGCGACCCCTGTGAAATGGTCGTTTGATCCCAAAAGGGGTCATGACCCACAGGTTGAGAACCACTGTTCTAAGTGAATGTGATAGACCCAGACGACTGAAGCTTCTCATCTCCTGCTGTCCTTTCTTTCCCCGCCAAGGTGAGAGCCGCCTTTAAGCACAAAACCAAAGTGTGGTCCCTCACCAGCAGTTCCATGCGCAACATCAATGTGAAGCCTTTCCACTCTGATATTGTAAGTATTTCTAGCCTGACGTCAGATTATTTGTAACACAGAAACACTGAGAACTGAAAAGATTCCCCCAAAACCACATCAGGGAAAAGGAAACAGGTCTGACAACCAGAGTAATAGTGGTTGGACTAGATGAGGAAAACTCAGGTTTCAGTCCCCGCACTGCTGTGAGGCTCACAGCGTGACCTTGGGCCTGCCACACACTCTCAGCCAAATTTACCTCAGCAGGGTTGTCGTGAGGAGAGAAAGATGTATTCCACCGCGAGCTCCTTGGAGGAAGGATGGGGTGAAAATGCACTCAACAGAACAAGGGCAGCGGCCTGGCTGGTACCCTAGGTGAACCTTCGTCTACGTCCCAGAATCCTTTGCTGTGCATAGGATTTCAAGACTAGGGTGGCAAGCTTCAGGGGTACCTGGGGTTTTACCGGGATTACAAGTGATCTCCAGATGACAAAGATCAGTTCCCCTGGAGAAAATGGCTGCTTTGTAGGGTGGACTCTATGGTATTGTACCCCACGGAGGTCCCTCCCCTTCCAAGACCCTGCCTTCCCGAGCCTCCACCCCCAAATCTCCAGGTATTTCCCCAGCAGGAGTTGGCAACTCTTTTTATGACAGATATATAGGGGCTTCGCATCGGATCAGCGGATATAGAAAGAGTTCCCAGGATGTTCAAAGACCCCAGTTTTCATCAATGAACTTACCTGTGGCCGTGGCTCACTGGCAGAGCATCTGCTTGGCATGCAGAAGGTCCCAGGTTCAATCCCTGGCATCTCCAGTTAAAAGGATCTGGCAGTAGGTGATGTGAAAGACCTCCGCCTGAGACCCTGGAGAGCTACTGCCAGTCTGAGTAGACAATACTGACCTTGATGGACCAAGGGTCCGATTCAGAATAAGCAGGACTTTTTTTGTAGAAAAAGCCCAGCAGGAACTCATTAGCATAATAGGCTGCACCCAGCAGCAGAAACACATTAGCATATTAGGCCACACCCCTGACAGTGCAGCTCCCTTCTAGGATCGGCTTCCCCAGGTGCCCTGTGGCTCGTGGGGCGCATGGGGAACCCGAAGGAAGGAAGGCAGTTTCTGGATTGGCTTCCCCAGGTGCTCTGCAGCTGCGGGGCGCCTCGGGAACTCAAGGAGGGGAGGCAGTTTAAACTGCCTTCCCTCCCTGGATCGGCTTGGCTTCCCCAGGCACCCCGCGGCTTGTGAGGCCCCTGGGGAACTGGGGGGGGGGGAAGGCTGTAGGTGTGGCCAACTCAGAAGCCAGCCGGAACTCCGTTCCTGTGCATTCCTGCCCCAAAACAGCCCTGAGAATAAGGCAGTTTCATGTGCGTTTATGGAAGGGGCCGTGGCTCAGTGAAAGAGCCTCTGCTTGGCAGGCAGAAGGTCCCAGGTTCAATCCCCAGCATCTCCAGTTAAAAGGATCTGTCAGTAGGTGATGTGGAAGACCTCCGCCTGAGACCCCAGAGAGCGGCTGCCGGTCTGAGTAGACAATATTGACCTTGATGGACCAGGGGTCTGATTCAGTATAGAGCAGCTTCATGTGTCCATGTGTACCTGTTTCATAAGACTAGGGTGGCAGTGGAATTCATACTATAGCAATAAAGGTGCTTTTTCAGGAATGGCGATGTCTGTACACTCCCCTCTACCGGGGCGGCTTCCCGCTGTCTGCGTGGGGAAAAAATCCCTGACAGGGAGGAGCCATAATTGCAGCATGCTTTTTAGTTAATAAGAGACAGATGAACGGATGATTGCACGATTCATGCAGAACAGTTTTTTTTTTTTTAAATCTAAATTTTAAAAAAGACAGCCTACCGAGAGCGTGTGCGGAGGGGCACATCATGGGGCCGAGCAAGTGTTCTGTGCACGTCTTTTATTTTAGCTGCGAGGCTGTGTTCACCCCATGGCGGAATGATGTCGTGCGAGCTGGCCTCTTAAAAGATATGTCTTGACTGGTGATGCTGGCAAAATCCATAACTGCTCAGTTCAGAATGCAAATGTGCCCATTTCTTTCCCTGAGAGATGGTAGTAGTTTGGTGGGTACCAGAAACTGGAGCCTGCGTCTCTTTGGAGTGGCAGATATGCATCTGGGCTGTTTTTGTTTCCCCCTGAGGAGTCATTCCATCGTATGAGTCAGGTGTCCCCAACATGGAGCCTGTAGGTGCCACAGCACCCGCCAACACCTCCCCTGGTGCCCACCAAGTGTTTGTAGAAGTGAGCGGGGCCAGCTGGAGCTTCTGCCCCAGTCGACCTTGGAAGATTGCTTTGGCAGCCGCTGCCACCACAGCATAAGGATCTTCACTGTGTGACTGTAGGTAAGCTCTTGGCAGCCATTTTGTGGCTGACTCCACCTTCTGCAGCAGCTGTCCTGTGGCAGCCATTTTGTTCCTGTGCCCACCACAGTCTGTCAGAATTCCAGAGGTGGCCACAGGCTCAAAAAGGTTGGGGGACCCTGACTAGGGCTGCCAAGTCAGCCCGGGGGGCGGGGGATCCCCCGCTATAGGGGTTCCCGATCCGCCAGCCAGCATTTGGCCGGTGGGGGAACCCCGCCCCCGAAGTCGTCCAGCCTGGATGACTCCCCCAGAGTAATGACGTCACCTGGAAGTGACGTCACCACGTTGGAGACGTTGCCAGGGCGACGCTCTGGCAATCGCCCCCAACGTGGTGACGTCACTTCCAGGTGACGTCACCAGGAGGCTCTCGGGCGGCTCCCGGGCGAAGAAGGACTCCCCCCCCCGCCAGTAGGTGAGTACGACTAGGCAGCCCTAACCCTGACATGAGTTCTTACCTGTGGGATGAAGTGGTAGAATCGAGACGCCAGTTAATCCCCTCCACGAGAGCTTGGCTGTCACTTCGATATTATTTTCTCTCTCCAGGTAACTGGGAACAGGCCGGGAACCAGCCCTACAAAGCTGAATACTTGGGACAAGAGCACCAATTCGGCAAACAGGATCGACCTCTCAGCAGTCTGACGCCAGACCCCGTCAGCTCGCCTGCCCGGTAGCCGAGTCGTACCTTCGGGAGCTTTGCCGTGGCATCTGCCCGCCCAGGATTTGCTCTTAACTTGTGCCAGTAGTGACTTCTCCTTTAATTATCACCTGCTAAATTGGAAGAAAGGAAAGAGAAAAAAAACCCCACTCGCCACGTTGCATTACAGTGAGTGAATCCTTCCAGCGTTTGTGAATGTCTTTACCTGCCACGGCCACGGAAACAGTGCTACGGAATTGCTGGCGACTGTATACACTGGACGGTCTTGTCACTAAGGCCGGAGACGACAGAAGAGCAGAAACGGATCCCGCTGCCTCGGAAACAGGACTGAGAAAAGTGAGCGGCACCTCAGGAAAGGAGATGGCGACGGATGAGCTTTGCTTTCTGCTTGGCAAAGAGCCCAACTTTGCTGCGGTGGTGTTATTAAAATAGGGCCATCCTTGTCCAGATCTGCATTCTCTGTTGGCGTTAAATAATCAGTAACCCAATTATCTGGGCTCAGCTTGCCCAGGAAACATCTAGCCAATGAACGTTTCTTTTTAATACTGTACAAAAGCCAGACACGGAGGTGGACTAAAATGCAAGCCATGCTTTCTTCCTGTATGTTGGCCTTGGGACCAACAAAGATGGCATAATGTTGCGTGTCTTTGTGTGCCTCCTACACATCTGTTCGGCTTTTCACGATGCCATTCCTAAAAGCTGTCGACAGCGCCACGTCCACCTGCAGTGTTGTTTCACCAAAGTGGCTGTTCTCGTCGACTGAACTACCCTCTGGTGTGAGCATCGGCGACCGGCTGTCAGGTGGAGTTTTGCGGACTGAATTAACCTGTAGCTTTTGGAAACCGTCAACCGGACTGACACTGTAACTTATCTCTCTGCTTTGGCGAGCGGAGGGGGATGCTGAATGCCACACAGAAGCATACTCAGAAAAAAGAGAAGTTAACGCCCAAATGCAAGCCACCAAATAAAATAAAAACTCCTCCATACAGCTAAACAACCCCGAGAGAAATATACTGTGAACTAGGCAGCCAAACTGCAGCTGAGATTGTGTTATTATCCACAGATGTCATTTTTTTTTTTTTAAAGAAAATTCTTTTTTTTTTTTCCTGGTAAAGAGCTCTTTAGTCTTTCCAACAGAGCAATGGTTGAGGAGAAAGCAGCACCTGTTGTGGTTCTACAGTTCCCCCCCTTCTTTATGGGTTTTGTTGCTAGGAATTGCCAAGTACCATTCAAACCTATCTTTGCTGCCTTAAGGGCTAGAACCTGTGCACACCCCACCCCCACCCCCTTTAACACTGATACTTTCTTTTGTGTCCAATCACACAGAACTGCTGGATAAGTTAGAAATTCCCTGTGATGGATTGATGGTAATAATCAGAGGTTCTGGTCAGGAGCCAGTTTAGTGTAGTGGTTAGAAACACGGACTTTAATCTGGGAGAACAGGATTTGATTCCCCACTCCTCCACGTGCAGCTAGCTGAGAGACCTTGGGCAAGCCACAGTTCTCTCAGAGCTGTTCTCTCAAGAGCAGCTCTCAAGGAGCTCTCAGCCCCGCCTACCTCACAGGGTGTCTGTTGTGGGGAGAGAAAGGGAAGGAGATTGTAAGTTGCTCTGAGACGCCAAGTGAAGGGCAGGGTATAAATCCGATCTCCTCCTCCTCCTCCTCTTCTCTTCCTCCTCCTTCTCTCCATTTCTAATTTCGCACTCTCATGTTGAGGGAATTTGCACTAGAGGGATCTATAAGCTAGACAAGCCTCTGGAGCAGGCGTGTCTCGGCTGCACTTATACAGACCATAGAACAGGAACAGTAGCAGTGCAAAGCAGTCATGTGCCTGTTGGCTAGTGTGTCACATACACCAGCAGGATGCTCCTCCTCCCTGCCTTCTTCAGATGCCAATTTCCAGTCTGGTGCCTGTTGGCTACTCAGCCTCAGGATCTCACTTCTGGCAAAGGGTTAAATATCTCTCTTTTTAAAATGTCCAAGTAGAACCCATATTACATAGGGACGCATTGGAACTGCATCAACAAAGTCAATGAATCATGAACGTTTCTTTTGTTCCCGCTTTGCAACGTGTCATAGATTTATTACAACGGGACTGACCTTTCGTCAGCTGCATATACGGTGAACTGTTGCACGAATGGCATCCCCCCCTCCCCCGGGGTAATGTCAGGGAACATAGAAAACTGCCTTACGCCAAGTCTTACCATTGTTTCCCCCTAACTTATTGGACCATTCTAGGGACCAAGGCAGAGAAGGGTCTTCACAACCGAAGCTCCCTCTAAGCTATGGAGTCCTGTGAGCAAAAATTCTTCTTTGTGGGCTACTGACATTAAAGTTGTGCACGAGAGATTTGGCTACTGCATAAATTAGTTTGCTCCGGAGCCATCCTTCCTGAGCTAGGACAAAAATGTATGAGCCAGAGGCTAAAAACTGTGAGCTAGCTCACACTAACTCAGCTTAGAGGGAACATCTCCATTGATGTATTTTAAGTGGAGATGCCAGGGACTGAACTCGGGGCCTTCTGCTGGCAAGGGGTATGCCCTGTCATGGAGCTATGCCCCTTCCCCTACGACTCTTACACGTACACGCCTGAAGCCACGATAGTCCGGGTCAAGAGGCTGAAGCCTACTGGCCAACATGTTCTTGGAGGCGCCATGATTTCTTTCATTTTGTTTTGTTCTGCAAATTTCTTCCCTGCTTCACAGTCCTCAAAGATGCTTACAGTGCAGTCCTCAGCAGAGTTATACACACCGGCTCCAGTGGACTCGAAATCTGTCAGAAGCTTTACAACCAAGATGACGCAATATATTGCAACTGCAACTTGTTAAAATCAGAACTGTAGCAGCACTCCCACAATACGTCTACCAGCCGCCAGATAATCCACAATTGCCTTTCCCCCCCAAAAAGGCTTTTTCTTAACCAAAGAAGGGTTCCTGAAGGCAGGGGAACTGTTTCCAGGCCAGGCCTTGGTCTTTGACTAGGCAAAAGCCTTGCCTGTCTAGCTTGCACCAGCACAACCGTATCCCGTTTCCTTCCCAGCCTTGGCTTTGACACCAGATAGTGGGTGATGGTTTTGGACAGGCAAAAGCTCTGCACCATGGTTAGCTTTGAAGGGGATAGGGAACTGGAGAGGAAGAGTTGTGGGAAGAAACAGGCAAGATGCTGGGGTGCTCCGAGTTAGCCACGGATAGGAAATCGGAATTGTCAGCCCTAGACCAGATCTTTGCCTTTTGCCGTTTTACTTACAGTAAAGTAAACCAAGTCCCCTGCTTCACCCATACATTTTTAATGCCTCCAATGAAGTCTCTTTTTTAGAACGCCCTTGAGTGTTAGGAGTTAAAGCACTGTGTTGAGAGTTCTGTGCTTTGAGGATCGGTGGGGAGTTTTCACCTTTACTTGTCCTCTCTTCTCCCACGGCTTCTTCCTTCTCCAGCACACAGGGTCCTATTTGGGTGCATGCGTTTCTCTTTAATAGGAGCAGGTCATAAACGTCGCTTCCCCCCCCCCCCCCCCCGAGCCTCTTCATCATGCCGGACGTTATATGTTTCCCATGGTCCTGTCGTAAATGTGCTGAATAAGGAATGCTCAAACAAATCTTCCCTTTCCCTTTTGTCTATTTGTATCCTTCTTTTTTTTTTCCTTGCTCTCGTCGAAGTACAAAAATCCTGCCGCTTATTTATGGGCTTTGTGGCATGGCATTTGCAATAAGTCTTCGAGACAGCATGGTGTTGTCAAACAGTATGAAATCTTAATTGAATGAGATGTGAGTTAAATATAGATTATATAGCAGCAATGACGACTTTGCCTCCAAAGTAATAAAATGGTAGAAGTGGTTCTTCCCCCCCCACCTCTCCTCACCTCCCCCCACCTCCCCGACAGTCTCCTAATAAAGAAGGATGTGTGCTTGTTCGGTTGATTTCTTTTTCCCATCGTAGATTGCAAGAGCAATGGGGAAAATGTAGCAATACCCAGGAAGGGTCAAAGGACTGCAAATAGGGCCCATGTAAGACATTTGGAAGAAGATTTGGTCTGGTCACCTGGGTTTCTGCTGAAATTTTAAGTAATACGAACGCTTCTGAATTTGTCCTTGAATGACTTTCTCCCTCAGTTTTGGACCTATGAATGTGGAAACAATCCTCCATGGTTTGGTTTTGTTTCATGCATAGTTTTGCTATATTTTTTTTCCCCTTTTGTGGTGTCCACCTCCTCCACCTTAATGGAGCACACACACGTGTGGACTAAAGCCCTGCAAAGAAAAGCGGTCTTGAAGTGATTGTATTTGCAGAGCTATCAAGATGCTTTTCCTGTGATGTTATACCATTCGGCACTTATAAAGCACACCAACAAAAGAATCTTCATGCAGTGTCACATGCAATGTCATCAAGATTGCTTCTTTGCAGTGTTTCATCAGTGCTTACCTGTGCGTGATTAATGTGGAGGGAAGGGAAAGTGTGCGTGAAAAGAAGAGCTGGGAAACTTCTGCAAGCTCCGTGTGTTACGCTCCGATTTCTGAACTAAGTTTAGAAATTCTCTCTCTTAAACCAAAACCAAGGAGGAGTGGAAGGCAGAGCTGCCTGTGAAACAATCAAATCATGGAACTGGGGCAATCATCCCTACTAAAAGGCAGAGAGAGAGAGAGAGAGAGAGAGAGAGAGAGAGAGAACATGATTTGAATAAGAGAATCAGCAAGCAGGAGTATGGAACCTAATCCTTCCTTCTCCCACCATTCGTCTCATGCTCTCCCCTTCCTGGCTGCGTTCCTCTGACACATGGAACAAAAATGACAGGAAAGGGTGAGTGGGCAAAGAGTCAAGCATTCCCACCTTCCCTCTTTCAAACACGTCCTCCCCCACGTTTTATATGTTCGGCAGGAGCTGGGGACCCCAGCTCCAAGTCTCTACTGTAAACCTGATTTGCTGTTAGATTAGAAGAGAAGAAGAGATTAGATTTATACCCCGCCCTTCACTTGGAGTCTCAGAGCAGCTTAGTCTCCTTCCCTTCCTCTCCCCACAACAGACACCCTGTGAGCAATGCTCCCTCTAAACTGTGGAGTCTTGTGATCAAAGATTCTACTTTGTGAACTACTGGCATTAAAGTTGTGAGCGAGCGGTTTGGCTACTGATAATATACTGGGGTCCAGACACGTTGAGTGAAATCAGCTCATAGTTTATTTACAGCATGCAAACACGAAATGCAGAGCAGGACTCGGGGGTCTGCTTATATGCAGGTACAAATCACACCCCCGGTCACACCTGATTCCCGTGACAGGGTTATTTACAAGGCACCTTTGACCATAGATCCCCTTTCGGATCCTGAGTGGCTGATTGGTCCGAATTACGATCCGCCTGGGCTATTGTCTACCGAAGCAAAGCTCCGGTAGTTTGCCCAACCATGTGTGTGATCTCCGACCATGTGCACGGTCGCCATTAGAACACAACACTACTGCATAGATTAGTTTGCTCTGGAGCCATCCTTCCTGAGCTAAGACAAAAATGTGTGAGCCAGAGGCTAAAAAAGTTTGAACTAGCTCTCATTAATTCAGCTTAGAGAGAACACTGCTTGTGATGTGGTTGCTAAAAAGGCAAATGTGATTTTGGGCTGTATCAACAGAAGTATAGTGTCCAGATCACACGATGTGATGGTACCACTTTATTCTGCTCTGGTTAGACCTCATCTAGAGTTTTGTGTTCAGTTTTGGGCACCACAATATAAGAAGGATATAGACAAACTGGAACGTGTCCAGAGGAGAGCAACGGAGATGGTGAGGGGTCTGGATACCAAATCCTATAACGAAAGGTTGAAGGAGCTGGGTATGTTTAACCTGGAGAGGAGGTGACTGAGAGGTGATATGATTGCCATCTTCCAGTACTTGAAAGGCTGTCATCTAGAGGGTGGTGTGGAGTTGTTTTCTGTTGCCCCAGAAGGTCGGACCAGAACCAACGGGTTAAAATTAAATCATACTGACTCATGTTCAGTGTATGGTTTATTAAAACCCCTAGATCCTTTTCACATATACTACTGCCAAGACAAGTTTGCCCCAATCTATAATTCTACATTTGATTTTTGCTACCTAAATGCAGAACTTTACATTTATCCCCACTGAAATCCATTAGATTTCTTTAACCCCAGTTTTCCAGCCTGTCAAGATCATCCTGTATCCTGACTCTGACTTCTACCATATTTGCTGCCCCTCCCAATTTAGTATCATCTGCAAATTTAATAAGCATTCCTTCTATCCCTTCATCCAAATCATTGATAAAGATGTTGAACAAATCACATCCCAGGACAGATCCTTGAGACACTCCACTTGTCACTCCACTCCATTGGCCATTTGATGTAGGACAAAGGAAGATTCCAGAACCAGATTAAAAATGGATGCGGACTGAAATCAAAAGAGTTTTCAGCTAAACATTAGGAAGAATTTCATTACAGAGTAGTTCCTCAGTGGAACAGGCTTCCTGGGGAAGTGGTGGGCTCTACTTTGGAGGTTTTTAAGCAGAGGCTCAATGGCCATCGGACAGCAGTGCTGATTCTATGAATCTAGGCAGATTGTGAGAGGGAGGGCAGGAAGGGATGAGCTAGTGTGTGGCTCTCGTGGCCCTTTCACTAATGCCAGTCACCACTTTGGGGTGGGAAGGAATTTTCCCCCAGCACAGATTGGTGCAGGGATCCTGGAGGTTTTTGGCCTTCCTCTGGGCGTAGAGGCAGGGGTCACTGGGGGAGTGGGGAGGGGGAGGTAGCTGTGAATGTCCTGCATTTAGCAGTGGGTTGGACTAGATGACCCTTGGGGTACCTTCCAGCTCTATGGCTTCTGTGAATACATGACCAAAGGTTGTGGCACTGCCAGGGGCTTCCAATGCCATGTGAGCTGTGTCCATAGACATTTCCTTCCCAGTCCATTGCAGAAGAAGCCGTAACCTGAGCCATGGAGTGGTGCATTAAGCGCAGGAGCCGGCGTGGTGTTCTCCCGTGCCTGCTGTATCCCTGTGCTAGGCACATCCCACCTCCTCCAAACCCACCACACCAAGAATTCCTGCTCCTGCGAACAGTTGTCACAAAGGAAGCCTTGCGGCAGATGGCTCATTACAGCCAGGATCAAATTGCAGGACACAGCTTTCTAGCGTAACATTTGGAGGGGGCTTTGGGAATGGCGTTCTCTCCCTTTAGTCAGGGAGCCTGTTTGGGAAGGCAGCTGTTCAGAGACCACTTCTTGTAAAGCTGACAATTAGCCAGGTGGTCGAATGACCATTAGCTGCCTATATGTCATGCCAGGTTACAGCATCGCCTTCTGTGGAAGATCAGGGAAATGTTTGCTCTCCCTTCAGCCTGGCATCCCTCCCAGGTGCTGCTATAACCCCCTCGTTGTCATAATATTTTATCACCTCGCCATTTGTAGTTTCACGGTAAAAAGAGAGTTTGGAGAAGACTTCAAGACTCATGGAAATATGTACCCAAGCCAGTTTGGTGTAGTGGTTAAATGCGCGGACTCTAATATGGGAGAACCGGTTTGATTCTCCACTGCTCCACTTGCACTTGCTGGATGACCTTGGGCAAGCCATAGCTCTGTACCAGCTGTTCTCTCAAAGACAGTTCTGGAAAAAAAACTCTCTCAGCCCCACCTACCTCACAGAGTGTCTGTTGTAAGGAGGGGAATGGAAAGGAGTTTGTTAGCCACTCTGAGATTCCGAGTGAAGGGCGGGGTATAAATCCAATCTCTTCTCTTCTTCTCTGGTGTGCACAAGGAAGGCAAGCTGGATCACCAGCAGGTCTACTGGACCCTCCCCAGGAAGACTCAGGCTCCTGCCATAGGTCTTCGTGCCATCATGAGCTATTCCATAAGTGTGGATACAACATACACAAGCAATGCCTTTGCCAGTACTCCAGGGATATTGGGTTTGTGAAGCTGGATTAACCACCACCTGCCAAAGGAGACGGAGATCCATCATTTTGATGGTGGCCAAACTCATAAGACATAGCTGGACTGAAAACTCTAGATCAACAGTCCACCGTATGGTGCCGTGGCATCCTGATAGGTTTGCTTCTTCCACAAAGCATCTCTTCCCCAAAGTGGAGAGCCAACCCTGGCTTTCCTCCACCTCATTGGAGCAGGAGAACCCAGAGACAAATGGCTTCACAGGAGGAGGATGTTTGGCTTGCAGCTTCCCAACATGTGGTGGTTGGCCCCAAGAATGCATGGCCACCATTTCCCCTCCATGGCAGTTATTTTGTGGTCGTGGCCACTTCCCATTCTAAAAATTCTAAAAATTCCCACAAGTTCAACAAGATATATATTTGATATGTGATCCCTGGATGAGGCCATATACCTCGGTATAATGGGGTAAGTAGTTCACAGGGCTATTCCAAGCAGAGTTACACCCTTCCAAACCTGTTGACTTAGCATTAGGGTTGCCAGATCCAGGTTGGGGGTGGAGCCTGAGAAAGGTGGAGTTCAAAGAGGGGAGGGTATTTGATGGGGGTATAATGCCATCAAGCTCACCTTCCACAATGGCCCCTTTTAAAGCCATTTTCTCCAGGTGAAACTGATCCTTATTGCCTGGAGCTCAGTTGTAACAGCAGGAGATCTCCAGCCACCACCTGGAGGTTGGCAACCCTACTTAAGATGATGCCACTCTCCTTGGGATTGCACTGCCAGCATGGCATGTTGGCATCCTTAAAAATAAAAAGCAAACACCCTCTTCCAGTATTAGTTAGTCCTCTCTCGTCAGTTACATGGGACAATTTTCCGCCACCTTCCGTGTGAAGGTGACTTTAAGGAAAAGTTAACTCCCTCCTCACACCTCACTCTCAGAACCTTATGGGATTCCTCCGCATACCCCCCTTATTTTGGACATGATGCAATATCGGTACAAACGCAAAAAAATTCAAGCAGAAGATCCTGTCACAGCACCAGCCGCCAAAATAAGCCTCCCCCCCCCCCGTGTGGCTGTCACACCGTTCCAAGGTTAAAGATAGATCTGGAACAATTAATATGCCACTAACCCAATTCCCACCACTGGGCTCATTGCACGGAGGACTGTGGAGCGATTGCATCCTTGCTCGTTTTAATGAAGAGTTTATTATTGAAATGACAGAAACGGCCCAGCAGGGGCTGAAATATCAACTTCTGTTCCATGCTAAAGTACAAAAATAGTGTCTTGCCTTGCCAGTTTTAGAGAGCCCCATTTCCTTTAAAAAAAGTATTCATCATTCCGGACATTACAATAAAATTATTACCATCTCTTTCGTTTAGGGCAAGTTCTCCTGGAAGGTATTTTTATCCCGTCCTCAGTTCCACTTGAAAGGGCCACTTGCTGTTTACATCCAGGGTGGTTATTGCAAAGTGATTACTCTCATTCAGCCAATTTTCTTCTTCAGCAATCCCTTTGGCTGATGGTGTGGAGACCCCATCTTTCATTTTGTCAGCTGCAATGCTAAGAAATACCACCGACACTGGCGTGTGCAGCGGAGACTCATGTGATGGGAAACTCAGTGGTGGTTGTTCTTCTCATCAGTAGGGGTGTGTCTGAAGATCTCCTCATTCAAATTGCCCCCCCTCCACATCTGGAAATGAACACAGAAGATGCAGAACTTGGCTCAACTGGAGCAGAGGTGCATCAGTGGCTATTAGCCACAAGGTGGAGATAGGAACTGTCGGTCTGGTGCAAGTGATGCTCTCTGTATTCTTGGTGCTTTTTGGGGGGAGTGCAACAGTGGGAGGGCTTCTAGTGTCCTGGCCCCACTGCTGGACCTTCTGAGAGCACCTGGTATTTCTGGCCATTGTGTGACAGAGTGTTGGACTAGATGGGCCATTGGCCTGATCCAACACTGGCTTCTCTTATGTTCTTATGTTTATGTTCTTAAGGTATGTTGATGGACAACTGAAGGGTGAGGCTTTGGAGTTCTCCCCACCATTTTCTGTGGGCTCCCTAAAAGCCAAGAGCAGGTGCCAGAATTTGGACAACCCCACCCTGAAGAGGGAGGAGATTGGATTTATACCCCGCCCTTCACTCGGGGTCTCAGAGTGGCTTACAAACTCCTTTCCTTTCCCCTCCCCACAACAGACACCCTGGGAGGTAGGTGGGACTGAGAGAGCTCTTTCGAGGACTGCTCTTTCAAGAACAGCTCTGACAGAGCTATGGCTTGCCCAAGGTCACACCAGCAGCTGCAAGTGGAGGAGTGGGGAATCAAACCCGGTTCTCCCAGATTAGAGTCTGTGCACTTTAACAACTCCACCAAACTGGCTCCAAACTCAGCCTGGCAACACCGGTAGAGGTTACAACAACAGTACAGCACACAGTAAAAAAAAAAAGCAAAGAATAACAGAAAACAACTGTGAGCTGAATTTCCCGCAAAATATTCACAAAGGAGACTTCATCAAAGTGAAATGCATCTATTGTCTGGAATAAATCTATCCATATAATCCATCATGGGAAACTGCAGAAGCCAACGAAGTCCATCATAGGAAAATATAGAAGCCAAAGAATAAATATACGAGATAAATATCCAAAAAAGTCCAACACCTGTAGAGTTGCCAACTCTGGGTTCGGAACTTCCTGGAAACTTGAAGGACAAGCCGGCAGAGGGGAGAGACCTCAGCAGGGATGTGATACCATAGAGTTCACATTACCAGATGGGCACACACACATTGTGCACACAATGAAGGGGGCTCTAGCTCACCAAATCTTGCAGTCTTTATGGTATCACAGTACTGTTTGGCTGTAGCAGATCAGTACGAATAATCCCCTGGAATTGGGTCCTGGAGTTCTGAATGACTTGGTCTTCTCTAAAAGTGGAATGAACACATGGTCTCCACACACATACACTCTTTGTTGTGGCCCCTTACCTTAGGGAATGGCCTGCTGGATGTGGTCAGGAAGACCACCCCTCTTCTGGCTTACCACAAGGTCTGCAAAACGGAATTATTCAAGAGGGCTTTTCTGCACAGACAGTATTTATTTATTTATTTATTTATTCAAGTTATACCCTGCCCTCACCCTAAAGCAGGCTCAGGGCAGCTCACATAGTTGGTATAAATACCATCAAAAACACATACAACCCTTCAGCAATCAAATACAATGAGATCATGCAATCATAAGATCATAAGGTGCTAGTGGCGGTGATAATTCCTTGAGGTGGCACCACGTTACTTGAGATGGTTCTCTGTAGAGCACTAGCAGACAAACAGTTACCAGCTCAGTGGTCTGCCTGAGTCATATGATGGAATAGATCTGCTGTTGAGACTGAGGGCCGGGCTTATTGGTGGTAGTGGTAGGGCGGCTCCTAATTAAAAGCCTGGCGGAAGTGGTAGGGCTGTACTGTAACAGAACTGTTCTGAAAGACACTTTGGTGATGAGTTAGGAGCATAGTTCAATGGATCATGCTAATACTTATGCTTTGCTTCAGTTCTGTTTCAGAATTTTGGTTGGTTCCAGATTACTGGAGTCCAAAAGCGATTGCGTTGTTTATTGCATGTCCCATCTGTCTTACTCTGTGTAATCCAATCTGAGTCCCAGTGAGAAAAATGTGCTATAATTTTCTTTTGGCTGTCAAGTCACAGATGACTCATGGCAACCCTGTACGGTTTTCAAGACAAAAGACATTCAGAGGTAGTTTGATGTTGCCTGCCTCCGAAGAGCAACCTTGAACTTCCTTGATGGTCTCCCATCCAAATACTCACCAGGCGCAACACTGCGTAGCTTTTGAGATTTGACTAGATCTGGCTAGGCTGGGCTATCCAGGTCAGGGCAGACAACCAAAGGTGGTTTGCCATTGCCCGATATTTCTTGGAGGTCTCCCTTCCAAACACTAGCCAGGCTTGACCCTGCTTAACATCTGAGACATGACATGATTAGAGCTAGCTTGGGCCATCCAGGTCAGGAAAGAAATGAATAGAGGTGGTTTGCCATTTGCCTGCCTCTGCATAGCGACCCTCAACTTGCTCGGTGATCTCCCCTCTAAGCACTAACCCCCCCCCCCCAGCTTCCAAGATCTGATGAGATCAAGTTAGCCTGGGTTATTTGGGTCAGGGCATTAAATAATGTACATAAATAAATAAAGCGATAGACATGCATGTGTGAACCAGACCCGAGGCCAAATCAGACAATAGTTACTTGTTGATCTGGCTGCTGTAAACATAAATATATTCTAAAACCACTTGTAGGCATGAGTCGGCTGGGCAGCAAGGATACCATGACAGCAGAGTCCTACTCACCCCCGCATATTCGAATTGGAACAGGGAGCATGGTAAAGCCGAGCTAGCACTGTAGCTGAAGCGCAAAAAACCCAAAACCCTCCCTCAAGGACCCTGCGGATTTGAGAGGTATTTATCCCATCAATGAATCACGGTATTCATCATTTTGTCCTTAATCAAAGCAGACCTTTCCCCTGCTGGTGACAGTTTTCGCAGGGAGGCGAACCCTGAGTGCCCAATCAAAATTAATTATTAAATCCGGTTTAAAATATTCATTTGGTCTGGGGGCTTCAGGCAATCCTGAGATTTTTGTTTGTTTCTTTGTTTCATGCTTTTTGTTTCTGGGGCTTCTCTGTCAGGGGCTGGAAAGATGCCTTCGGCAACTTATCTCACAACTTGGTGAGGAAACGGGCGAAATCTCAGACTGACCAGAAAATTTGGGCTGTTCCTTGGGATGAGCAAATGGCTCCTATTCCATTTTGCTTTATGTTCCTCATAATTTGCCCAATAGTTTCTGATCTCTGCTTTGGGCTGTTGGATTTGTAGATTGTCAACACACATTGAATGGGTTTTGAATGCCTTTTACGTTGTACACACAATGGAGGCCGTGTAAATAAATAATAGATGTATAATGCTGCTTTGTTAGCGAACAGATAACTCACGCTTGATGGGGAACATTTCCTGTCAGTTTGGTGTAGTGGTTAAGTGTGCGGACTCTAATCTGGGAGAACTGGGTTTGATTCCCCACCTCCACTTGCAGTTTCTGGGTGACCTTGGGCATGCCATAGTCCTCTCAGAGCTGTTCTCTCAAGGACAATTCTGGAAAGAGCTCTCTCAGCCCCACCTACCTCACAGCGTGTCTGTTGTGGAGAGGGGAAGGGAAAGGAGTTTGTAAGCCACTCTGAGACTCCGAGTGAAGGGTGGGGTATAAATCCAATCTCTTTTCTGTCAGGAAAGGAAATCATGCAGAAATAATTGACCACAGGTTCAATTTGCATAAGGTAGAAGTGAAATTGAAATGGGTATGTGTGTGTTTCAGGTCACAACAGGAGGGCCGAGAAATTTGAAATCATCCTACACTTGAACCAGAATTCGGAAAGGGAAGCTCTGGATAGAATCAATCTATGACATAATAGAAGAACTAAAGGGGGGGGTCACCCATCTTGTTCCTATAAAACGTTTTCCTTTCAGGCTGAAGCTGTTGTCCTGTCAACACCCAATACAGACCTAATCTTGTGAATACACATGAACACAATGGCCTATCAAGGTCAACAAGGTCTCAGATGGAGGTCTTCCACATTATCTACTCCATGACCCTTTCACCTGGAGATGCTGGAGACTTCTCCTGCCACAAAGCCATGGCCCACCGATTCAAGTGCTTCTGTTGCCCATATTGAACTATCTTTCCAGGATCCCACTTGTGGGATGTGGGGGTCTGTTCTTCTTTCCTCTTCTTCCAAATCTGCATGAGGACCATGAAGTGAAGGCAGTGAAGAGGAGATTAGATTTATGAAGGACAGGTCCATCCATTCCTACTGTTCGGGGGGACAAAAGGGAAACTCCACATTCAGTGGCAACAGACCTCTGGATCCCACTCCCAGGAAGCAACATCACTGCAGCTGTTTGGCTTCTGTGCCCTGCTTATGTCTCCAGGGCAGCGTACTCATAGTTTGCAACAGCTAGCATCAAGGCTTCCTGTCTTGAATGCCGTGGTTAGGTCTTTCCAGGCCTAGAATCTACTGGTCCCCAGTAAGGCTTCCAGACTGGTTTGTGTCTTCTTTTATAGCCTTCCAGGTGGGCCACTTGGCTCTGCAGGGAAAATACCTCCAAGGAATACCAGGGGCGTGACGCAGAGGCAGACAATGGCAAACCACCTCTGCAATGTGTCTTGCCTTAAAAATAAGTCTAGCTCATCACCTAATTGATCTTAATTCCCAGGCAAGAATGTATGGGAGACAGTCCTTCAGATACCCTGGTCCAAAGCTTTCTTTACAAAGAAACTTACCTGCTCCAAAACGAGGAAGAGCTCTGTGCTGAATTGTTATCTGTAATGTGGAAGTTTACTTCAGGCAGGTTACTTAGGGAGCATCCACGGTCTAGAAACCTCCTCCCATCTCATTCTGCATGAGGCAGTGACTTGATCATGGTCAGTCCCACGTTTCGACCTCCATTTGACCATGAATCTCACAAAATGACCTTCCGCCCACCTCTCTCTATTCGTGTGTCTCAGTTCAGCCTATTTTACAAAGCAAGTTGTGAAGATAAAATGTATGCCGCTCTCAGCACTGTGGACAAATGGCAGGAATGGGGAAAACAACAGCAAGCAGGAAGGCTGAACCTTTTGACATGAATGTGATCACCAGTCCAATTCACCCTGATTGAACTTCTTTGCTAAGTGCTAGCTGAGTCCACTCACCAGACGGCCGTCATGTTTTCACCTGAAGCTGTGCTCCAATGCTGTGTTGATCCAAATTTATACCTGTGCAGCTGCTGATTGTGTGATGGGGTCATGGCTAAGTGTACCTTGTTAAACAAATTACCTTGTTAAAGTTATGTGTTTAAGCTTGCAGATGTTTCCGCACCTGCCTAGTGAGGGGATCATCAGGGCCATCCTAAGTAGAGTTAAACCCTGTAGAGCCCATGGAATTCTATGGACTATGAAAAGATGTAGCTGCATACAGTGTAACTGTAAACCACTGGATAGGGAGGGCCATATCCTCCAGTATCATAGCTGGGCAATTCAAATGAATAACTTCTCAGGTATAATCGCTTGGAATTCAGCCTCTCCTTTATGCCTGCTTCATTTGAACGCAACCAACAAAGAGGGAATCACAGAAACATCTAAACCAAATAAGATTAAACTGTGACAGACTAATTCATTATAACTACTTACTCAATGCTCCCTCTAAGCTGTGGAGTCTTGTGAACAAAAATTCTACTTTGTGAGCTACTGGCATTAAAGTTGAGAGTGAGCAATTTGGCTGCTGCATACATTAGTTTGCTCTGGAGCCGTCCTTCCTGAGCTAAGACAAAAATGTGTGAGCCAGAGGCTAAAAAATTGTGAGCAAGCTCACACTAACTCAGCTTAGAGGGAGCACTGCTTACAGATGTATTTTATAGTTTATTATAATTTTAAATGAACAGTGCAACATATATGAAAATATTCAATGGGTTTCGTAGAAAAATACAGTCTCTGTTTGTTATAAGTTCAGAAAATACACCTAAGGCGTTAAGTCCTAATTGTGAAGAGTTATCATAAGGGAAGAGTCTTCTTAAGAAGTGGAAGATGCATTTCCTCAGTGTATCCAGATCAAAGAAACTTCGAATCCAGTTGAAAAACATCCGTCCGCTTCATTTAAACGACCTGGCAAATCAGTACGCATCTAAGCAGCTCAGCAGCCACCAAAGAACACAGACCACTTAGAATGGCTTAATAACGCCAAACCTTCAAGCTGTTTACCAAGTCCTCCACCGTCTTCACCTAGCAAGTGATTAAAATGTGGGATTCACTGCTCCTGAATGTAGTGATGGCCAGAAGTATAGATAACTGTCAAAGTGGAGTCGATTGACTGATGGAGGAGAGTGTTGGAAATGTATGTGTTTGCAAGATCTCACATTCCAGTCTTTATAGGGTTAACTTCTTTACCGTCAGTGCTATTGTTTAGACTGACCTGGAAGGGAAACCCGGCAGACAGCCAATGTAAGGCTGAGGACAGACTGGCAGTCTGGTCGCTCTGCCTCTGCTTTAAAAGCAGAGGCAGAGCGGGCGTCCAGACTGCCGCATCTGCCCCGCGGAGGCGCCCCGGACTCACCTTGTCCGGCGGGGCGCTCCTCCCGCAGCAGCCAGACACCACTTCCAAGTGGTGTCCCGGCGGCTGCCCGCATGTTCCACCCACTTCCGGCGGGTGTGGACGTGCGCAGGTGGGTGGAGCCATGCGGCGTTCTGCGGCCACCACTGGAAGCCGCCCGCAGTATGGACACTGCGGGTGGCTTCCTTGTGCTGGCGTCTGAATGCCACGCTGCGGGGCAGTTCCCCCCCGCCTTGTTCTGCCGCGCTCCTGTAGCGCGGCAGAACAATAGTCTGTCCTCGGCCTAAGAATGAATGTAAAGGAGTATTGACATATTGATTGGTTACTGTATTCAGGTGACTTCCTTCTAGGGGTCAAGAAGAAGGAGGAATCTCCATTATTGTTTGACCATGCTTTGTAAAGAGTAGGATGCAAAATGTAAATCCTAGATATGTTATTTTGTAGGTGTCCTGTGAACCCTTACCCTTAGAAATGAAGATTTTTTTCTCCTCTCCAGTGAAGCAAAGATCCATTGAAACCTCTGAATATTTAAGTATTTTGACTATTTTTCTCCAACAGAGAGGTCCATCAATGGCTTCAAAGCATAATAGCTAAAAAGAACCAAGTGCCAGAGTGTTGCCCCAGCATGATGTCGGCAATTCTGGTTTCCACCAGAAGTGATATCATCACGAGGCGACAACGATCGCCGCCACCCCACTTTGGCTGGCCCGCTTCCGTCCACTGACCAGCCGAGCATAGGCATGCAGCAGCCAAAATTGCCAGGAATTTGCCTGCCATAAACGGGCACCTGGCAAGTCTTGGTGGAACAATGAACCCTTTTTGTTGTCTTTCTACATGGGCATATTTCTGGAGCCAGATGGGCAGAAGGCAGCCTGGCAATCCACTTTCTGTGAAGCCCAAAGATAAACATGGCTTTTAATATGCAGTGGTTCACTTGGTGCACACACCCACCCCCACCCCCCCGCTCCAGAGCCAAGCAGTTCAACGTATCTCATTATTTTGAAAAGCACAGGATGGAAAACAGTTTCAGGCACCTCTAGGCTAATGAATACTGATGTGGCTGGGGCTGGATGAACCTACGAGGAGGAAAACAAGAAGCCCTTGCAGAGGGGAAACAAAGCTGCCAAAATGCATAATTATAGGATGGGGGAGACTTGTCTTGGCAATATCATGTGCGAAAAGGATCTAGGGGTCTTAGTAGACCATACACTGAACATGAGTCAGCAGTGTGATGCGGTAGCTAAAAAGGCAAATGCGATTTTGGGCTGTATCAACAGAAGTATAGTGCCCAGATCATGTGAAGTGATGGTATCACTTTACTCTGGTTAGACCTCACCTAGAACAGGGGTGGCCAAAATGTGGCTCAGGAGCCACATGTGGCTCTTTCACATGTATTGTGCGGCTCCCAGCAGGGCAGCTGGGGAAGTGAAGGGGAGCCATGTTTCCTTCCCTCCCATCTATTTGGTTTCTTTGTTTCCCTCCCTCCCTCCCTCCCTCCCTCCCTCCCTCCCTCCCTCTCTCTCTTTCTTTCTTTCTTTCTTTCTTTCTTTCTTTCTTTCTTTCTTTCTTTCTTTCTTTCTTTCTTCCTCTTTCATTCTTTCAACCCCTCACTCTCTATTTATCTCTCTCTCAGACAAATAAATATCATTAGCAAACAAACAAATATCATTGGACAAATAAAGATCATTATCAATATCCATTTTTACCCCTTTTGCTTTTATTTTTGGCAGTCTTGTTTAATGTTAATAAAAGGCAAATTTGTATATTTTTCAATAAAAATATGTGTGTAATATTTGTTCATGTCTTGCGGCTCTCAAACATTTGATGTTTATTCTCTGTGGCTCTTATGTTGAGCAAGATTGGCCACCCCTGACCTAGAACATTGTGTTCAGTCTTGGGCACCACAAGTTTAAAAAGGATATAGACAAGCTGCAACATGTCCAGAGAAGGGCAACGAAGATGGTGAGGGGTCTGGAGACCAAGTCCAATGAGGAAAGGTTGAAGGAGCTGGGTATGTTCAGCCTGGCGAGGAGATGACTGAGAGGTGATATGAGAACCATCTTCCAGTACTTGAAGGGCTGTCATATAGCGGATGGTACAGAGTTGTTTTCTGTTGCCCCAGAAGGTCAGACCAGAACCAACGGGTTGAAATTAAATCAGAAGATTTTTTGGCTAAACATTAGGAAGAGCTTCCTGACAGTTAGAGCAGTTCCTCAGTGGAACGGGCTTCCTCAGGTGGTGGTGGGCTTTCCCTCTTCGGAGATTTTCAAACAGAGACTAGATGGCCATCTGACAGCAATGCTAATTCTGTGAACTGAGGCAGATCACGAGAAGGGAGGGCAGAGAGGGTTGCCTCAGTGCTTAGTTCTCGTGGCCCTTCCTTACACGCCCAGGGAAATGCTGATCGCCACTTTGGGGTCAGGAGACAATTTTTTCCAGGCCAGTTTGGCTGGAGATCCTGGAGGCTTTTTGTCATCTTCTGGGTGTGGAACAGGGGTCACTGGGGGTGTGAAGGGGGAGATATTTTCTGCATTATGCAGGGGATTGGACTAGATGACCCTGGAGGTCCCTTCCAACTGTATGATTCTATGAAAAAGAAGGGGGAGGGCAATCAGTAAATGGCTGGAATAAGGGTAGGTCCTTATTCATTCATTCTAACCATGTCACTCCCCAGCATGAAACTGGAGCTTTCAGAGTATCTTTGGTTGGCTTATCCGCTCAGGGCAAAGGACGTGCAAAGCAGGTTTCTCTGTTCCGAGGCAGGTATGCTATGCCATGGAGAAAATAAAGCCTCTCCTTTGAAACTCAGATATCAGGAAATGTTTGTTGCCCTTTAAAACTTTAAGGGGTATGTGGTACAGAGCTTCAGGTGCTCCTGAGACTCTGAGGAGGCAAGCTGACAGAGATTTCATAGCCCTGTTTTATAGGCCCTGTACAACTTGATACAGGTCAGTGTGGAATAAAGAGGGACTGTCAAAAGTTTATTTCTGTAGGAGTCAAGTCATATTTTTTGGGTACGTGTTTTATTCTGCAGCTGGGTTTTATGTTGGGTCTACAAGGCTGAAGACTTCCAAGTCAGAGTTTTACCTCAGTTTAAACGGCGAATGTCTGCGAGCAGTACAGACCATTGACGGTGCAAAAGAGGGATTCAGACGTTACAAGGTTATACCCCAATACGTACCTCGATATGTACAGAAACATGTTTACTGTTTGTATGAGTCTAGATGGTTTTTGTAACAGCTTCTCGTTTTCTGATGCTGCAGGGAACCAGCACAAGTTACACAGGATTTCAAATTCCCAAGAACTGTTTGTCAGGTTGGATGTTAAAGAATGAAAAAAGGGGGGAGGGGGATGTTTCATGCTGATTTGATTGGATAAAATGGCGCCGCGTAGAGCTGGTATCAAGTTTCACCATTAGACTGGGGTGTGTGGGTGGAATGGCATAGTGGTCAGTGTAGTGGTTGAAGTGTTGGACTGGGATCTGGAAAACCCAGGTTCAAATACCCACTTGTGCCATGGAAGCTTGCTGGGTGGCCTTGGGGCAGTCACACAGATTCTCAGCCTAAACTACCTCACAGGATTGCTGTGAGGGTAAAATAAGGAGAGGAGAGCAATGCAAACCACTTTGGGCCCCCATTGGGGAGAAAGGCGAGATATACAGAAAGTAAATGAATAAAGAAACTGAAATATTTGTAAAGGGACTCACCATGAAGGAGCCTCCATTTGTTCACTGCAATCCCAACCAAATTCCCATCATTCTAAGCTCACTGACTTTGGTGGACTAGGTGGAAAGTGTCAGAGGGAGGGGATATAAGGGGGCACCATCACGTTAGTTCCCGGGGGAAACCTAGAAATGACTGCATGCCTGCCTAGGAACTGCCAGAAAAATCTATGGTTTTACCATAGAGTTTCTGGAAATTCCTAGAGAGGTCTGATGTTTCTTCTGGGTCCCCCCTGGAAGTGTCGTAACACTGTTGCACCAACACTGATTTTTTTTTTTAAGTTTAATTTTCTTCTGCCAGCCAACAGAGTAACAGTAGGCAGTGGTGTTGCCAGTGGGAGATTTCCCGCCGTAGTTGGAGACCTGGCAACCCTAGTTGTCACTCTCACACTATTAAAGAAGGATGGTGAGTAATTAAACAAGATGCTCTTAGCTACAAGTAGGACCTGTCACTATAAGAGTTTCTATTACTACAGGATCTAGGCCCATACTTTTGAAAGCCTCTATGTCGTTTCCCAGTTTGGAACCTGTACAGAACATCCGATTTGGATCCTACTACTGTTACATAGTCATGCTCTTTTTATTGCTGCCGGCTGCGTTGTGGGATTTGATATAGAAACTGCCTTGCCTGTTTGTGGGGAGAGTAACATAAAAATAGATATTAAACACATAAATAACCAAACCATCACTAATATTCCCCGAGTTCTGTGTGTTTGGGACACACTTGTAGGGGGGGAAGAAAACCCCTCTCCAGGGCAGAAAAACTACAGGATTTGACTAAGCTCGTAAAATCCCACATCATCCACTACTCAATAAATCCCTCTTGTCTTCATACAAGCATTTTCCCTTCCATGCTGATATCTTCATTAGACGGGGTACAGGGCAGTGAAGGAGACACTCAGTACATCAGACACTGCCGAGAGAAAGAAAAACAACAGATGTTTAGAGAGGAATATAACCTGGCTATCGATTTTTCAGGTGTTGTGATGCTCTGGGGACTCTGGCAAATCCACTTCAAGATCTGAGCTTTTGGGTTGCACCCACAATTTAAGCCTGGGGGTGGCAGAACAAAACCTATGCATAACCTATTCCCCGTTGGTGATAAAAGACTCAGGGGTATGCTATGATTTACAGTTAGTGTGGTGTAGTGTTTAAAGCATTGGACTAGGATTGGCGAAACCCAGATTCGAATCCCCACACTGCCGTGGAAGCTTGCTGGGTCACCTTGGGCCAGTCACACACTCTCAGCCTGACCTACCTCACAGGGTTGTTGTGAGGGTAAAATGGAGGAGAGGAGAATGATGTACGCTGCTTTGAAGACGGAAAGACGAGATTGGATTTATACCCCGTCTTTCACTACCCAAAGGAGTCTCAGAGTGGCTTACATCTCCTTTCCCTTCCCCTCCCCACAACAGACACCCTGTGAGGTAGGTAGGGCTGAGAGAGCTCTTTCCAGAGCTGTCCTTGAGAGAACAGCTCTGAAAGAACTTATGATTGAGGAGGAGGAGGAGATTGGATTTATACCCCGCTCTTCACTACCCAAGGGAGTCTCAGAACGGCTTAAAAACTCCTTTCCCTTCCCCTCCCCACAACAGACACGTGGTGCTAACAAACTTAACAAGCCTTAATCCAAACTTAATTCAAAAGTATTCCACAAATGCATATGAAGAAAAACAAAATGAGAAATGTTCATTTGTCCCGAGTCAGGTTGGCAAGGAGAAGGGGGACACAGCAAGAAAGTTTCAGTCGAGTGAAATGTTGATACTCTTTTGTTGGGGATTTGCCTGCCTGCCTGCCAGCTCAGTGAGGTCAGCATCACATAAGGAAATAGATTCTAGTGGTCATTTACTACTGGGTGCCTTCAAGTGCTTTTAAAGCTGGTATTGCCTTGGCACATGATTAGGAGAACCTTACAATTCCCTGACTTCCCTGCTGACTTTGATCAGGTAGTGCACTGTGGAATATTTCTTTACCATATGGAAGGATGATCTAGTTTACTGAGTAGGTATATGCATGCTGTGGTAAGTCGCTGTGCGGAACTTCTCCACAATTTTAGCCACAGCCAGCCTGCTCCACACTGCATGAAATCCTAGACAGGAATAAATCAGATGTCAAAAGTGACTTGGTTTGATTTGAATATTCGGCGTGGCAGAATGGGGCGGGGGGGATTTCCCCCATGGTGCGGCGTTCGCACGCCGCCGGAAGGAAGCCACCCGCAGCGTTCAGACTGCGGGCGGCTTCCTGGAGCGGCAGGCGGATGCCGCATGGCTGCCCCTGCCCGCGTGCGTTCACACCCGCTTTGGCGGGTGTAACGTGCACGGGGCGCGCCGCAGCAGCCAAGCACCACTTTGAAGTGGTGCTCGGCTGGTGCGGAAGGAGTGCGGCGCCGGACGCGATGCGTCCGGGCCGCCTCCTGGGTACAGATGCGGCCGTCTGAACGGCCGCTCTGCCTCCGCTTCTGAAGCGGAGGCAGAGCAGCCGAGACGGCCGATTTGTCCTCGGCCACTGTAAGTTCTTATAAACTCTAATTGTAAGTCAGACCCTCAAAGGTTCTGGCATCTTTCAGTTTCCCTCCTTTCACTTGTACTCCTCTCCAGTGAGAAATCAGCTTTTAAATTTCTGCACCTCGACATGTCCCATTAACATTAATGTGTTTTAATACTTTTTGCATTGCTGGCATAAAAATACCATCAAACTGGGGTGAAAGAATCATGAGAACTAAAATCATAGGCAAACAAAGAGCACCATAAACCATCAAAACAAAGCAAAAAAGAGCCACATTGGCTTGGCCCTAGTTTCAGAGGAAATGGAAACGACACCTTCCTGTCATATGATGTGAAACTCTGATCTGACCATGTGTTCTTAGAAGACAGAAGCCCTTTTCACAACTTAGACCGAACACAGGATCAGTGTACAGTGTGCACCTGATTTTTCTTTATATGTGTGTGGAGTCATTTTCGTGTTATATTCAATACGTGTACACCTGAATGTGTGACTGAAAGTGCATATTTATCCCGGAACTGGTTCATATAAGCTCATATGAAGCTCCCTTAAATTGCATCAGACCATTAGTCCATCTATTGGTCCTAAACAATATTTTTATATTTTGTATATATGATAACAGTTTTGTACATATTTTAACTCTTGCTTTTTAGCTCTTTTAAAAATTGTTTTAATGATGGATGTTACACTGCATGCCGCTTTCACTTTCTTTGATCATTGGGTTTGATGGTTCCTTCTGCATAGATTTATGGCCATTCTGGGGTGACTTTGCAGTCCGTCTGGCGTTGCTCCGAGGTATCTGAATGTGGTTTTGAGCTGCACCTTTTCCTCCCAGTTGAGAAAATGTTGAGTGAATGCCAGATGCAGAATTGCCCCTAAAACCAGGAGACTGGGAAGTCAAGCCTTCTCCTCCCACCCACATCCTCTTGGACTTGTCTGAATCAGATACCGAGGTTCTGCTCGCAGGCATGATTTGTGAGTTCTTGTCTCTCCAGCCTTGTGGACAGAAATCATTAGAGAAGATTTAATCAAGAAAGAGTAATGAAGTCTATAGAAGCTGTCCAGAGCAGATGAGATAATCGCTTCTCTCCCGCACGACACCTAGCCCGCTAAAAGAAGCGTTAGATGTTTCTTAAATTAAAGTCTACATATTTTTTTCCTATTAAGATAACATGGTTCCACTTGTCCTTTTGATTAGAATCTCTCCCACCCCCTGTAGCCTTAGGCCTCTTTCTCTGTTATACTCCAGGTATTTAAATTCAGATTTCAATTACAGTGAAAGTCATAGAGATTTAGCTTCTTTTTTAAAAAAAAAAAA
This sequence comes from Lepidodactylus listeri, assembly GCA_029233225.1. Taxonomy (NCBI): domain Eukaryota; kingdom Metazoa; phylum Chordata; class Lepidosauria; order Squamata; family Gekkonidae; genus Lepidodactylus; species Lepidodactylus listeri. Next base: position 11,646,346 of record JARCFY010000013.1, read on the forward strand.
TCCTAAATCAGATTAGGGTTTTTTAAATATCAGGGAAGTTTTACCTGAAAATCTAAGCCACCTGAAGATCATAACGCTCGCATTGCATTGATGCCTTCTCTGGTACATTAAGAAACACAAATAGAGGGTGGTTCCCACAATCTAAAACCCATTACCTTTATCGTGCCGTGGATTCTATGGGCATTATAGCTGCACAAACGGCACACTGATCAACAGGGATGAGTAGGTTTCTGCCATTCAGTTCCTTTATTGCTTCGGGATTTCTTTCCGCCGTTCCTTAATTCCAGTTTAGCAGAGAGACTTTCTGAAATTCTCCCTTCCGTTCGTTCCCTCCTCTCTCTGCCATATTATCCTGCTACAATGCTCCCTCTAAGCTGTGGAGTCTTGTGAGCAAAAATTCTACTTTATGAGCTACTGGCATTAGAGTTGTGAGTGAGCGATTTGGCGGCTGCATAAATTAGTTTGCTCTGGAGCCATCTTTCCTGAGCTAAGACCAAAATGTGTGAGCTGGAGGCATTGTTCTTGGAGCAAATATGTCATGCTCCAAAGGGTATATCCAGCCACACTTCGCTCAGTCGTGTGTGTGTGTGTGTGTTTGGGCATCCACTAACTTACACCCCCAACACGAGGTTGGGTACACTACTTTCCTTGAGTGAAACTGTCATAGGGTTTCCAGGTCTGGGTTGGGAAATACCTGGAGACTTTGGGGGTGGAGCCAGGAGAGGGCAGGGTTTGGGGAGGGGAGGGGCCTCAGCATAGTACAATTCCATAGAGTCCACCCTTCAAAGCAGCCATTTTCTCCAGGGGAACTGCTCTCTGTCCACTGTAAAAGCAGGAGATCCCTAGGCTCCACCTGGAGGCTGGCAACCCTAAACTGTCATGATCTGTGCTGGGCTTGAAGACAGGCTTAGTGCAGCCTAGGCCCAGGAGAGATCTGTGCTGGGGGTAGAGGGCTAACAGCCTACAATGGGAATTCGGGGAATGTGTGAGGAGACGGAATTTAAGCTGTATAAACTGACAAACAGTTCTCTCTACTGCGGCCTTTCCTCTGACAGAGAGTCAAGCTGAGGAGAAAGTCTGGGCTGGGAGAGAAATCCCTCAGTGGGATGGAACGAGAACAGGCAAGAGGCCTGGTATAAGAGGCTGTAGGCCTTAAGTAGTACCAGTTAAGGAAAAACAGGGGCATTAGATTAATTTTAGTTTACCTGTAAAACACTGCTATTGATTTAAATGCACCTTGTCTTGTTTTCCCTGCCCCAGTATTGTTTAAATAAACCCTTTTGTTTAATTGTTCTCTGCCTGGTCATCATGCCTTATGTTTCTCGATTAAAAGAAGGCATTTGGCTGGGTTTGGGAGGGGACCCTGGGCCTTCTCAAGAGACCCTAAGTCCAGGGTGGTGACGGCAGAAGGTGGCAACCCGCAAGGGGTCATAACAGAAACGCTGGTTCGTTTCACTCATCCTTCTTCTCAGATCTCTGTTTCGTTGGATAGGTCTCATAAGGATAAGTTCCCCTCCCTGCCTCTATAAGTTACCGCCTTTATTTTCTGAACTTGTATGTTTGTTTATAGAGTGCTCTTCAGTTAATAAGTTTTGATTTTATTCTTTAATTTTCTTTAATAAGAATTGTCTCATTAATCACGGGCCTGGTTCATTTTGAGAGTTCTACTGAAGGGAAAATTCCAGTATACATAAGTGGAGATCCTTCTTACCCTCCTCTTGCATTGTTTGGGTCTCCTTGCTAAATTCCCAACATACTCAGGAGACCCTCCCATCAGGAGACCCTCCCATTTCCAGGGCCTCCTGCTTGGCTGGCGGTCCCAACAGGTGAGGAGGCAGACATTTTATCTGCTTCCAGAAAGGGAGTCTTACATTCTTATAGTACTCTTGACAAGGAACAAGACTGCAAAGACAGTATGGAGGTAATGTCAGTTCCACAGCCCAGAAAAGGCTGGCTGGCTTTCCTGGGGTTCTGTGGAAGTTAATGGGATTACTCTGGAGTAAGGCAATTAACTCCTCCAAATGGCAGGAATCAGAGACGTGGCCGACGGGATGTGACAAGTCACCATTTCTGCTGAGCCAGTTATCATATAATTTACGAGCGGTATTCTCTCCCCACCCCTGGTGATTACATGATTTATTGGACTACCACAGCGCATTTAGAATGTTACTGTTGATGGAGATTCAAGCACTGGGAGCTAATGCGTCCTCTATCCTCGCAAATATTTGTTCTAGCAACGAACAGGATATTAACAGGAAGGCAGATTCCGAAGTGCTTTATAAATATTGAATGCCGCTTTCATCGCTATTACAAAAAAAAAAAGAATCAAAGGTGCTATATCAGTCCTCGGAAATCAACAAAAAAAAAATCAGAGTTGCTGAATTCAGACAAACGCTTGGGTTCTGCTCACAGGGCTCATGCAAACATGAATTATTGCTCCTTCACTGTGAATATCTTACAAAGGCCGTCGTGTCTGCGCAGGCAATAAAACACATTATAATTCCTTTGTCATGGAGAGAGCAGCATTAAATGGTAATGCAAGTGAGGAGGAAAAAATATTTTACACTAGAAGGAGGGAGGAATAAACACCAATCGTGTATTTACCTCGCCTTCTCTTCCTCTTTCTAAATTTCACTCCAGGAAGATCCTCTGATTAAGTGCAGAGCACAGTGGCACCTTCCTTGTCATCCCGCTATTGCTGATTGTCGGGATCCTTAGCTGACTGATCCAACAGGCATGTCCCTCACTCTGAACTGACTTCATCAGTGCCATCACAAGACCAGACGTGATGGACTACAGAACATCTTGATGCCATTCCGTTCAATGTGTGGTCCCAGACTGGCTGCGATCTCTCTAATGACACAGCATCTCAATGCCATTCCGTTCACTGTGTGGTCCCTGATTGGCTGTGATTGCTCTGACTGACAACATAGCATCTCGATGCCGTTCCGTTTACTGTGTGGTCCCTCATTGGCTGTGATTGCTCTGACTGACGACATAGCATCTGGGCACCATTCCGTTCACTTTGTGGTCTCTGATTGGCTGCGATCTCTCTGACGACATAGCATCTCGATGCCGTTCCGTTTACTGTGTGGTCCCCAATTGGCTGTGATCACTCATGTGATCACCCAGGACAGAGAAAGAAGCGTCAAGCAGACAACTAAATTTCAGGAAAGGAAAAGCTGCAGCACCCGGAGAGGAGAATTTGCACTGAGTAGGATTAATCAAATAGGGGTGTTTACACTATCACAGTGTGTTTCAGGCTTATTTCTATTCCTGTCCCCCTGAAATTATTGTTTTCAGACATAAAACATAAACCAGAGAAGATTCGGTCAACTGTAATAGAAAATGAATATAGTTCTTTCCCATGCTGGATAGAAGAAAGAATTCCTCTCCCCCCCTTTCTCTCTGTCTTAATATTGCACTTTGAAGCGCAAATTGCCTCACCTGATGGGAATTCTTTTGAAGTGCCATGCTATTTAGCTCTCTTTCATTCTGTAATGAAAGCGCCAGGGATGCTCAGAGCAATCTGGAAGCCAGGGGAGGGATATGAGAGCCTTCTGTTGCGGTGAGCTGTTCGTTCTCCAGATGCATCGGAAGTTCAAGTTAACCTGGCAAGGAAACATTCCCCCAGCCACAACACTGGAAGAGTCAGGATTAATTCATAGACCACACCACTTCAAACTGCGGGGTGGTGGTGGTGGTTGCCAGTTCGAAATCCATCCCCACCAACCTCTCCCTGGTAGTCCTGATCTGGCTGGCCCAGGCTAGCCCACTCTTGTCAGATCTCAGAAGCTAAGCAGGGTCAGCCCCGGTTAGTACTTGGATGGGAGACCGCCAAGAAAGCCCAGGGTTGCTATGCAGAGGCAGACAATGGCAAACCACCTCTGATCATCTCTTGCCTTGAAAACCTTGTGAGGAGGTTTCCATAAATCAGCTGGCACTTTCCACCATCGCCAACCCTCCCTCCCTGCACACAGAAAACTAGTTCATTGAGGAGAAAACCATGCAGTGTTTCACCAGGACTTTTTTTGTTTTTTTGGGGGGGGGTATTTAAATGTTTAAGGGGGCAATTAAACTACAGTTAATGAAATTAATCGGACTGCCTGTCTTCAAAGGGGGAGACTCCGAGCTGGTTTGTAGCCCTTCCTTTCAAGTGACAGGGCAGCGAGCATATCAGTTCCTAGAAAAACAGCCCAGAGGACATTTAAATACCTTCAGAAGGCATTTATATGCCTTTTAAGTTCTCTTCCACAGGGCAAGAAAGCTTAGAAGGGCACCTTCAATACATCTCCAACTATCCCCCTTTCTGCTAGCCCAGTACCACCTAAATATGGTGGTCCAAAATAAGGTTTCTGGAATAGCTATTTGTGTGTGTGTGTGTGTGGGGGGCTTTTAATCAAGGGGCAGAGCCCCAAAATGCCCCACTGTAGCTACGGGCCTGACTGTTCCTATGGGTATATCTATTTCAGGGTTTTCTCGAACCTTACGTGGCTTGTTCTTCACCCAAAGATCCACCCAGTTCACACTCACTTAGCTTCAACAAGGCTGATGTTATCAGTGCTGAACCCTCTAAGCAAAAGCTCTGCTCATTACAAGCTTATTAAAAGACCTTCCAAAATTAAAGGTTTCATATCCACCATATAGAGTTCTCTGATCTGGGATGGGAAATTCCTGGAGATTTTGGTAATCCAGGGGATGCCAGGCCTGCAGGAGGCAACTCGACAGTCCTCCTAGGCCCATCTTGACCAACCAGGATCTGGCTTTCACCGTCCTGCCTCTATTTGAGACACCAAGGTTTTTTAAAAATAAACAACCGAACAAAAGAAATTTGCAACCTGTGAAGCTGAGAGTGCAAACTGTTTTGCTCTAGTAAATAATCAGCTCATCCTGTCGGCTCCCACGTTTTTGGAATTAGGGTGGGGGAAAGGATCTCTTAGTCCACAAAGTGTGTGTTCACAGAACATGGTTGCCAAGCTCTTAACTAACCCCTTAACTAACCCCTGTGGTAGAAGTGGAGGACTTTGTGCTGCCTTCTGTCCCAGACTTGAAAGATGGCACCAAAGAGTTTAGACAGAGAGGTCAGGACACACAGCGCATACTTTCCTTCCTGCCTTCCTGCCTTTCTTCCTGCTATCTGATCCTTTCCTTTGACGTAGAATGCTACTCTTAAGGGCAATTCCCCCTGTTTCCACTCTCTTGTATGCACACAAAAGAAGGTGCATGATCTCTCCATCTTGCACCCATGGAGGTTGGACATGTGTCCAGCATCCAACACCATCTAGTAGGTTAGAGTAGGTTAGTCAGGGTAGAGAGCCAGTTTGGTGTAGTGGTTAAGAACGCAGACTCTAATCTGGGAGAACCGGGTTTGATCCCCCACTCCTCTACATGCAGCTGCTGGTGTGACCTTAGCTCAGTCATAAGTCCTTTCAGAGCTGTTCTCAAGAGAGCTCTCTCAACCCCACCTACCTCACAAGTGTCTGTTGTGGGGACAGAAAGGAGATTGTAAGCTGCTCTGAGACTCTTTTGGGTAGTGAAGGGCGGGGTATAAATCCAGTCTCTTCTCTTCTCTTCTCTTCTCTTCTCTTCTCTTCTCTTCTCTTCTCTTCTCTTCTCCATCTATCTCTTACCTGGACTCTCCAGCATGTATTTCCTGTAGTACAAGTTGCTTATTAGTTTTAGAACTGATTGCTGACTCCATGTATCTTTGTAAGTCTGTGGCCACACCCAGCATCAGCTCCGCAGCATTAAAGCCTTAAACACTCGGCTACTTTCTGGCAGTACCAAGTCCAGAGAATCCAACAACCTACAACAGCAGCAGGCACTTGTGGGCAATAAGGCTCATACACACTCAGCCAAAAGCTTTGCCTGATGGTTTCTATGGACAGCTGCCTTTAACTGCACCTGAACGGGCAAACCCACTTTCCCCCTGTTCACCTGGTAACCCTACTTAGAGGTAAATTGGAGCCACCCAATCTTTTATGTTAGAGATTAAACTTTATGGTTGAGTCGGGCATTAATCCACCAGCTGGCAGAAGGTGGTGGTGGGGGACATGACAGTAGGGATGTTTCTGTAGCTGTCCTCGGACAAAGATTTCTGGATTTAGAGGTTCTAAGTTACCTGGTCGTATTTGCAAGGTGCACGAAGAATCACCTGTCGTTTCTTTTGTCGTTTAGAAGCTGTGCATGTTTCATTCTCTCTGGCTCCATTATATCAGTGCTAGGGTTGCCAGATCCAGGTTGGAAAACTCCTGGAAATGTGGGGATGGAGCGGGGGGGGAGACGACACAGAGACCTCAGTGAGGTATAATGCCATCAAGTCCACCCTCCAAAGCAACCCTTTTCTCCAAGGGAACTGATCTTTCTAGTCTGGAGATGAGCTGTAATTCCAGGATCCCCAGGCCCCACCAGGCATCCCTAAACTGTGCACTAATGAAATACCACCCAAAAAAAATAAAGTGATTGTCGGGACAGACTATTATGATGTTTTAGTGTGGCATTCTATTCATCGGCAGGAGTGCGTCAGTAAAACAGCAGCTCCCAAGGAGCCTGTTGCAGACGCAGAAAATGATTTCATTCCTTACAGCAGCGGCATTGACAGTTCTTCAATGGGGGGAGGGATGCCAAAGAAATGTATGCAGCAGCCATTTCCCAAGCCTGGAATTAATGCAAGAGATTCCCCTTGGGCATCCGAAATCAGAGCAAAGTGGAATTTGTCACAGAGTGAAATTCCAGGACACGGAAAGAACAGAATGGGAGACATCTGCTCACCCCTATGGTTACTTCCACATGGAGGTTTCCTTTCTTCTTTGTCCTACCCTCCCATAGAATCACAGTGGGGCTTTTTTGGGGGGGGGGCTTTCACACAACTAAGGATGCCAGCCTCCAGGTGGGACTCAAAGATCCCCTGGAATTATAGCTCCAGACTACAGAAATCAGTTCCCTTGGAGACAATGGATGCTTTGGAGGGCAGGCTCTATGGCCACTGAGGTCCCTGTCCTCCCCAGGCTCCACCCCCAAATCTCCAGGAGTTTCCCAACCTGGATCTGGCAACCTACCCCCACATCCCCCACCAGTGCTCGGGGGGCGGGGGCTGGCAACCATAGTCACACAACATGGTTGTATGGTCATTCTCCTGCTGGGTTTTCCTTATCTGTGGTGTCGGTATCCTCAAACCTGTTTTGAGTGCAATCTGTCTTTTCTCTCATGCCTCCCTCACACACACACACATACTACAGATCCGTTACCTTTATGGCCATTAACATAGGGAACAAAAATACACTAATAGATAAAACATTGGACCTTATATCACCCAGAAAAAAACCTCCTAGCATAGTCTAAAATCCATGTCAAACAAGTCTCAATTTCGTATCTCCCAAATACAAATTTTGCATTACAGTACTGTACTACGTATAAAAAGAGCAGCCTGAAAGAACTTTGCCATGGGGATGGTTATATTTTCATCATCACTGTTTAGTAGATATAGCAGTATCACACATACCGTATTTTTCGCTCCATAAGACGCACTTTTCCTCCCCAAAAAAGTGGGGGGGGGGGGAAGTGTGTGCATCTTATGGAGCGAATATGGAGCTTTTCTTACCTGTAACAGGGCTCTTTCTTCAGCAGGAACGCAGGGGAACGCCATTCAGGCTGGCATCCCAGCCTTCCCCGCCCCTCCCTGCTGGGCCTGAGCTGATAAGACTTAAAAGGGAAACGGCAGGAAAAACCCCACCAGGCTAAGTACTCTTTCCCTTTCAGTGCTTTTCCCCTTTAAGACAGCCAGCAGCAGAAAGCCCTGCCCACAGATTAAGCTCCGTGGCTACTTTGCACAGAAAGGCCGGGCTTTGCATGGCATGCCGACGTCTCTCTTCTTTCCTTTCTCTATCTTCCTTCCTTCCTTCCTTCCTTCCTTCCTTCCTTCCTTCCTTCCTTCCTTCCTTTCCTTTTTTCTGTCTGTCTGTCTTTCTGTCTCTCTCTCTGTCCCCACTTTTCTTTCTTCCTTTCTCTTTCTCTCTCTCTCTCTCTCTCTCCTCCTCTTTCCTTCCTTTATCTCTCTCTCTCTCTCTCTTTCTTTCTTTCTGTTTCATTTTTTCCTGTTTTCCTCCTCTAAAAACAAGGTGCGTCTTATGATCAGGTGCGTCTTATGGAGCGAAAAATACGGTACTACTTATGGTAAGCTATTAGCAGCAGTATAGACCACAACTTAATCATTTCTGAGTAAGTTTATGAACCACTTTGGTGTAGCGGTAGAGCCAGTTTGGTGCTGTGGTTAACAGCGGTTTGATTCCCTGTTCCTCCACTTGCAGCTGCTGGTGTGACCTTGGGTTAGTTACAAGTTCTCTTGGAGCTGTTCTCTCAAGGACAGTTCTGGAAAGAGCTCTCTCAGCTCCACGTGCATCACAGGGTGTCTTTTGTGGAGAGGTGAAGGGAAAGGAGATTGAAAGCCGCTCTGAGACTCCTTCGGGTAGTGAAGGGCGGGGTATAAATCCAATCTCTTCTTCACAGTGGAACCCAATTACCTACACAGAGAAGCCTTCTTGAATTTGACTTACACGGAAATCATTCAGTCCCCTGAAGAGACTCTCTGCCAGATTATTCACCTAAACGGAGAGGCTCTTGGCCTCTCCTCTTCCCCTTGCAAGATCAGATGGGCACAAAAGAATGGCTTGATACTTAGCAATAATTGCAAGGAGATACAATTCCCCAGTGTCTCGTGGCAAGCTAGGACAAGATATTCCTGATCTTTGTAGATACCTTAATCGGATCATGTTGAGCAGCATTTGTCTCTTCTCATCCAGGTTGGCTGGATACAGTGCCCCTCGGTCTCATTATCAGAGCAAAGACATATGAATCGGCTGTACTGGACACTGGCCCAGTCTGTGGAGGCGCTAAGCCAAGGACCATTAACTGCAGTAGAAGCAGAAGGAGCTATTAGCTGTACAGAAATTGAAACAACACCTCTGGCTCTTTCCGAACAGTCTTTCAGCTGTCCCTCACAGTTGCAGATTGAAAGAGACCTGGCCTAGTGGTTGGTCTGCTGTCCGACATCATCTCTACTCCACACAGCCAAGATGCTGTAAAGTTCGCCTCCATACTTGAAAGGAGATGGATGGGGGGGGGGGGGTCTAAGGATGGGATTCTCACAATTTAGGGCACGTCAATTTCCAGTTCTGACACATTTATTACCTGTGTTGTCCCCACCGCCAGTTGAAACACAGACAGATGATAACCAGAAACTGAGCTTGTCCTTCTTTTGATTGGTTAAAAAAAATATCTCCACTATTTTACATGCTAATTTAACAAGCCACCCCCCCACACACACACACAACTATGATCTGTAATTCCATTTCATCATCTGATGAAGTGTGCACGCGCATGAAAGTTCACACCTTGAGTAAAACTTTGTTGGTCTTAAAGTTGCCATTAGACTCTAACTTTGTTCTGTTGCTTCAGACCAACATGGCCGCCCACCTTGATCTATCTCCTCAGCATGTTTTCTAAGTTGTCTGAAAATACGATTTCACTGGTTCATCATATCTACTAATGTCGCCTTATAATACCCAACCTACATAACATTTATGGGTGGCATCTCTCCCACTGTGAAGATCCTAAGCTATGGAGGGAGTAGTCAGGCTGCCATTTCAGAAGTATGTAGCCCTGTTGAGCCCTGACCTGGATAGCCCATGCTGGACAGATCTCACCAGATCTCAGAAGCTAAGCAGGGTCAGCCCTGGTCAGTATTTGGATGGGAGACCACCAGGGAATACCAGGGTGGTGATATGGAGGCAGGCAAAGGCAAACCACTTCTGAACATCTCTTGACTTGAAAACCCCGCTGAGTTTGTGATGAAATGACTGTGAGTTGACAGCCAAAAAAAAAGGCCTGTCAAAAGACTGAGGCATTAAGAGCTATTGTCTGTTTGCATGTAAGAGCTATTGTATGTTGTATCACAGAGGTGATTTTCACAAGGGAGAGCAGATTTGTTCTGGCACAACACACAGCCGACTTCTGGCGACCTCACAGAGCTTTCAAGACGAGAGATGAACAGAGGTGGTTTGCCATTGCCTGCCTCTGCGTAGTGACCTTGGCATTCCTTGGTAGTCCCCCATCCAAGCATGGAGGAGGGGTGACCCTACGTAGCTTCCAAGATCTGATGAGATCGGGCTATCCTGGGCCACCCAGGTCAGGGCACATTACTATGTACAACCAGTTCAATTATACATCGGCTTCTGCCATCTCTTTGGCACATCAAGAAATCATACTCTCCAGGGCTTTTTTTGTAGAAAAAGCCCAGCAGGAACTCGTTAGCATAATAGGCCACACCCAACAGCAGAAACTCATTAGCATATTAGGCCACCTCCCTGACAGCACAGCTTATTAGCATATTAGGCCACACACCCATGTTACCAGAAGAGCGGTCATCCAGCCACACCCACCTTTTGCTTCTTATTCTGTTTACCTTGTTTGTTGTCAAAACCCAGGGCTTTTTTGGTAGCAGGAATTAATTTGCATGTTAGGCCACATAACCCCTACTGTAGCCAATCCTAATGAGTTTCTGCTGTTGGGTGTGGCCTATTATGCTAATGAGTTCCTGCTGGGGGTGGCCAGCTCAGGAGCCAGCCGGAACTCCGTTCCTGTGCGTTCCTGTGCGTTCCTGCCCAAAAATAGCCCTGATACTCTCAAACCTGCTACCTCCTTGGGTCACCTTCTCATGATGGTGAATGCACAGTTTTCACAATGGAAGGGGAAATTCCGAATACGGCTCATTTGTGCACTAATGCATGTAAATCAAACACCATAATCTGCTTTGAGTCAATACCATCTTCCTTCACACCATTCGTATGCATGAGCTCGGGAGTGGGCTTCAGAGTTCTTTCCCTTCTATAGCAATTCTTTTTTTAAAAAAAAGATTTGCAGTTGCGTACAGAAAATCCTCAATCCCAGGGAGTGGTATTGCACGTTATTTCCCCCCTCTTTTGGACTTGTTACACGTAGGAAGCAACCCCCAGGATCAATTTCAGACAGTCTCCGGGTGACAGCGATTTCATGCTCTGTGTGGATCTCTCTCCTCTGTGTGGAGCTGCCGAACTGTCAAAGAAGCCAAGAAAGAGAGACTGGGGGAGAAGATGTGCAATAAGGTAGTTACTTGGGGAGTAATTACTCATGTTTATGACCTCCAGAGCTGACACAGGCTCAGGCAGGCCACCCAAGTAGTCCCTGACGAGGATCTAAAATTTCCGTGAAAAGGCATTACCGAGGCTGCGTTAGTCCACATAGATCACTCATCAGTTTTCAGTCCCTGGATTAACAGCGATGTGTGGGTTGGCAGAGGGGCTGCAACGGAACAGCCAACCGATTGGCTCACAAATCACTGTTTTAAGGACCAGCTGCTTTTCATCCTGAAACCTTTCGCAAGCAATAACAGTGTTACCCTGCTTCTTGGATCTGACGGCTGCTCTTGCTGAAATGATATTATTTGGTTGGAAAATTGTGACCCGGTGCTTTCCATGCAAAAAATCTCAGGTTAACTGGCATCTCAGGGTGAAAGAATCTCTGGTACCAGAGATGGGAAAGATCTTGATCCGCGTCCCTGAAGAGCTGCAGCTGGTCAGAGCAAGCAGTCCTGAGCTAGGTGGACCCAGTATAAGGCAGATTTTCCAAGCTCCAGAGAATACATTCAAAATTTACCCAAGTTGAGAGGCCCTGCTGTGGCTGCTGTGTGGGAGATGAAATGTGTGATCTGGGAACTTGAAGTCTCAAGGAAGGAAGGAAGGAAGGAAGGAAGGAAGGAAGGAAGGAGATTCTTCTCTTTAGGCTTTATCTCTCTCTTGAAAAAGTGAGATGAGTGACTGGAGGAAGAGACAAAGAAGCTGGCAGGGAGTTGGTTAGCTATCCTCTAGCACTCAAGAGCAGCTGGGAGCCATAAACTGCATGGCCTATTGCTCTGTGGAGCAAAACGCATCAGCTTATCTCCCGCCCCCCCCCGCCAGCCCCACGCTTCGGCCAAAACAGGAACAAGCAAAACCCTCCAGTACTGACCGGATGACCCTCTCTGTTTGCTGTGTCAGGGCAAGCTGTTAGCGATTTGCTTCAAAGTCATGAGCAGGACTAGGAAATGCTTAGGAATGATCCACAAACACGGAGAGGCAGAAAGGCTCACCTGAAGGCCAGATTGGCAGGGGAAACAGCAGGGGAGGCAATGAGGTACCAACTGCAGGCACTGAACATAGACTGTGGTTCCCCAGCATTCATTCATTCATTCATTCATTCATTCATTCATTCCCTCACCTTTCTCCCCAGTAGGTACCCAAAGCGGCTTACAGCATTCTCTTCTCTCCTCCTCTGTTTTATCCTCACACAACCCTGTGCGGTAGGTGAAGTGGAAAGAGTAGGGTCAGCAGATCCAGGTTGGGAACGCTTGGAGATTTGGGGATGGAGCCTGGGGGGGACAGGGACTGTTATGTTCTGACTTATTTCTAAGTCGTTTGGTTATGGCTAAAAATGTCAGGCCTTGCCTTATATACTCATTTTCCCAACAGTTTGGTTATGGTTTGTGCTGAGTTAGCTAAGGTATCCTAGCTCCCTGTGTTGTGATTGGCTGACTAACAAAGACCTTCTATTGGTCTCAAAGCCATACGGAGTATCCTATCATGAAGCTCCACTTAGAAGAAGAAGAAGAAGAAGAAGAGATTGGATTTATACCCCGCCCTCCACGCCCCAAGGGAGTCTCAGAGCGGCTTACAAACTCCTTTTCCCTTCCCCTCCCCACAACAGACACCCTGTGAGGTAGGTGGGGCTGAGAGAGCTCTTTCCCAAGCTGTCCTTGAGGGAACAGCTGGTACAGAGCTATGGCTTGCCCAAGGTCATCCAGCCAGGTGCAAGTGGAGGAGTGGGGAATCAAACCCGGTTCTCCCAGATTAGAGTGCACGCACTTAACCACTACACCAATTAGACCTCATGTAAATAGTTACGTTGTATATAGTTCAGTTACGGAACAGTATAAATTTTGGTGCCGCTCTTAGCAGTCCTCAGTAGAGCTGAGTAAGATCCTGAATAAAAGTCTTGTTATTTGGAGATTGTCTCCTGCTTCTCAGTACCTAAAAGGGACCTCAGTGGAGTACGACACTATAGACTGTATAGGGTGTCAAACGTGCGGTCCGTGGGCCAAATCAGGCCTTTGGAGGGCTCCTATCCACCCCACAAGGAACTGTCTGTCTCCTGCTTCTTTCTCCAGTTCTGCTGCTGCTGCTGGAGTAAAATGGTGGAGGATAATGCCATAGAGTCCACCATGCAAAGCAGCCATTTTATCCAGGGGAGTCTTGACACCTGTTGTAATTCTGGGAGGTCTCCAGGCCACACCTGGAACCTGAAAACACTGACAGAGATATGCGTCCAGTCTGCAGTATCCAATAACATTTAGAACAGAAATCCATTCCTTTCTGAAGCAAGACTATCCGGGAGAGCCAGGTTCAAATCCTCACTCTGCCATGGAAGCTCCCTGGGTCACCTTGGGACAGTCACCCACCCTCAGCCTACCCTACCTCACAGGGTTGTTGTGCGGATAAAATGGAGGAGTGAAGAATGTTGTAAGCTGTTTCGCGTCCCCATTGGGAGAAAGGCAGAGTATAAATGAAGTAAATAAGTAGCTTTCTGACTAAAACATGTTGCAGCTGCAGTGTGGGTGCAGGACTGTAAGCTTACTTACTCAGAAGTAAATTGGACTGAGTTTCCTACATGCCTTTCTTCCAGGCAAGTGTGTTTACCTTCAAAGACTTAGAATGATTTGGGATCTGGCACTCGCTCCACATTTTCTCAACACTGAGGAAAAGGTACAGCTCAAAACCACATTCAAATTCCTGGGGGCCATACCATGCTGACTGCAAAGTCACCCCTGGACGGCCATAAATCTGTGCAGAAGGCACCATAAAACTCGATGAACAAAGAAAGGGAAGGCAGCATACGATACAGAGGGGAATTTATGTTCCATAGTGGGTTTGGTAAACAACTAGGGTTGCCAGCCTCCAGGTGGGGCCTGGAGATCCCCTGCTTTTACCACTGACCTCCAGCTGACAGAGACCAGCTCCCCTGGAGAAAATGGCTGTTTGGAAGGGTAGACTCTGTAGCATTGGACCATGCTGAGGCCCCTCCCTCCCCAAACCCCACCCTCTCCTAGATCCACCCCCAAAGTCTCCAGGTAATTTCAAACCCAGACCTGGCAACCCTACAAACGACAGAAGGAAAAGCTAAAGCTGAATCGCCCTTAAGCTCAAACGCTGCTTTGCTGCTCTTGAAAACATCCATCATCTGCCGTCTCCCACTCTAAACAAATCTGGGAAGGGGAAAAAAAAACAATAATAACACGGAGGTACCCGGGTGCCCTTAATGACCCCCTGGTGTAGGCATATTGATGGTCGGAAGGAACCCGCTTTATTGCTTTCAGCTGTTCCCAGTTAATGGAATTCGATACATCTCTGCTCTGTAGCGAAACAGCGACATCTTAATAGCGGCTGGATCCTTGAGACGACCTTCCGCCATCCGGGGTTAATCGCCATCCATCTAAAGCCGTTTATATAAACTGGAAGCCATCAAAGGGATGGGAAATTAACTGCGGCTTGTGTCCAAAGCCTGGCTTCTCTCTGTTGGCCTCCTCCCAGCCGCCCCTTCCGGATGCAGCCAAAACCATCTGTACTCACCACGGGGCAGTGTGTCGCTTTTAGGCACTCCTTCCGAGCCGCCCAGCTACCCTACACTCTTGGGCCTCTTTGCAATCAGTTCAGCCTGGGCTTGCCGATTGGGCAGGGAGAAAGAAAGCAGCCCGGCCTCCTCCTCCTGACCCTTTAAACAGGGGTCTGATGAGCAAGCGAAGCAATTCATGGCCTGCAGCTCAACTTTTATTACCTGCTAATTGCGTCAGGGCAAAGTACTGGGAAGGGAGCAGAAGGAGAGGCCGCATTCAGAGCTGTGCAGCTCCACGGCTGCCTTCAGGATCTGGCAGCTTCCCTCCTCCTCCCCCGGGTGTGTCAAAGCATAGCTTAGGGTTGCCAGTTCTGGGCTGGGAAATTCCTGGAGATTGGAGTGTGTGTGTGTGAAATCCTTGGGAGGACAGGGGTGGTGGATGGGGATCTCCCCCGATTACAACTGATCTCCAGGCGACAAGAGATCAGTTCATGAAATGCCAGCTTTGGAAGGTGGGCTCTATGGCACTGTACCCCATTGAAGTCCCTTGCTTCCCCAAACCCTGCCCTCCTCAGGCTCCACCCCCCACCCCCAAATCTCCAGGTATTTCCCAACCTGGAGCTGGAAATCCTAGCAGGGCAGAGTGTAATGCTATAGCATCCACCCCCCACCCCAATTAGGGGTGTATTTCCCAGAAATTTCACTAAAAGGAAGGGAGAATGGTAGAATAGGAATAGGAAACAGAAATAAGGAAGGAAGGGACAGAAAATGAGGGAAAGAAAGGCACTACAACTCACTTTCATCTCTTTTTAACTTCTTTCCCCTCTTCTACTTATTTCTAAAGAACAGCTCATCTTATTAAATGCTAGAGGCATCCAGCTGCCCATTAAAATAAACTCTGAAAGTGATAATAGGGGCAAACAGCAGGAGACCCAGGGGGTTAGGGACATGGAGGGGTGGCCTTTAGAAATGAAAGAAGAAAAAGAAGAAAAAGAAGGCTTTGTACCACACCCTTCACTACCCGAAGTAGGGGCCGCGGTGGCTCAGAGGTTAAGACACTGAACTGCAGACTGGAAGGTCTGTAGTTCGGCAGTTCGAGACCTGAGTGCCACGTGATGGAGTGAGCTCCCGTCTCTGACCCCAGCTCCTGCCAACCTAGCAGTTCGAAAGCAAGAAATTGCAAGTAGATAAATAGGTACCACTTCGGTGGGAAGGTAACAGCGTTCCATGTGCCTCAGCATTTAGTCATGCCAGCCACATGACCATGGAGAAGTCTTCAGACAGCGCTGGCTCTTTGGCTTGGAAACAGACATGAGCACCACCCCCTAGAGTCAGTTTTGACTAGCTTTCGAGCAACAGAAACCTTTCATTACCCAAAGGAGTCTCAGAGCAGCTTACCTTTCTCTTCCCCTCCCCACAACAGACACCCTGTGTGAGGTAGGTGGGGCAGAGAGAGCTCTCTTGAGAACTGCCTTTGAGAGAGCAGCTCTCAGAGAACTTTGACTGATCCAAGGTCATCCAGCAGCTACACATGGAAGAGTGGGGCATCAAACCCGGTTCTCTCTAGAAATTGCTAGGAACTGTAAGGCAAAACCAAAGAGTCTCCACTGATTCCTAGAGAGGCATGCTGTCACTTCTGGGGAAAACCCAGAAGTGAAGTCACACCATCGCTGACAACATCCCGCCCCCCTTTCTTCCACCAGCCACTGGAGTGTTGGTGGATAAGGCCTGCTGAGGACAAGAAATCTCCCATCTCCAGTGGACCTAGATAGTAATGACCGATTAGTTGTAACTTCACAGTGGGGTCCTACACAGAGAAGCTTTCTCTTTATACCATTGTCCGGTGCAGCTGCTCTGTGTTTGTGAACACCACCACAACCGTGAATGACCCCAACTGGACCCAATCAGCACCTAACTGTAAGTGTGATGCATGTTGTCCCACCTTTGCCAACAACCAATGAACTGAAGCAAGGTTGGATTAATACACAACATGACAAGAAAACAGACGATCTTATGTTCAGCTGGGATTATGGTTGCCAGCTCCAGGTTGGGAAATATCTGGAGATTTTTGGGGTGGAGCCTGAGGAGGGTGGGGTTTGAGGAAGGGAGGGACTTCAGTAGAGTATAATGCCATAGAGTCCACCTTCCAAAGCAGCCATTTTCTCCAGGTGAACTGATCTCTGTCACCTGGAGATGGGTTGTAATAGCGGGAGATCTCCAGCCACCACCTGGAGGCTGGCAACCCTAGCTCGGATGCTGGAAGGAAGAGTGAGGGGCAAGATAAAGAACAGCAGCAAGCTTGCTCGGAGATCACTAGGAGATCCCTTCTAGAGAGGCTTAGCTACGAGGGACAGGTTCTAGATCATTGACTGGGCCATGCCGGGTCACGAACTGCCTTTCCTAAAGATTTACCACCAGCAGTTTTCCCCCTGACCTTCGTTAGTTAACCAGGCTGTCTTCTTTGGAAACTTTTTGATAAGACTTTCCAGGCCTTCTTTCACTGGAGAAGAAGCTACCTGTCTTCATTATTTACAGGTCATCAGACAAGGAATAGGGGAACAAACCGAGTTGTCAAAAAAACCTCCCGTGAGAAATATGGGACAATTTGATGGGGGTCAAAAATGAAAAGAAAATATAGCAAGGAACTAAAAATTGATTTCCTTTCACATTAATCTGGGCAGATATTGGAGGATAGAGCAGCTAGGGCAGCGGCGGAGAGAATCGATAGAAAAGGCTTAAGAAGGGTTTTTAACCTCTTAAAATGTACATTTACAGGAATGGAGCCTGGCTTGTTTCAGTGGAGCCACGCTAGCAAAGACAAGCAGTGAATCATGCCCTCAGGAGGAGAAAAAAAATGATGTGAGGGATTTGGGGGGGGGGGGGGTTGTTTAGGTCCAGTGTCTCAGACAGCTACTAAACCATGGCCCTGAAAGGACGCTTGGAGGGAGAAGGGTAAAATCAATGAGGCTACTTAAACTCATAGCTTAAGGTGTTTTTACCTAGTTTCGAAAATACCAAAAGAAACAAAATCAGACGCCAAAGAATACCGATTCATAGAACTTTAGCCTGAGTATAAACTGTCTTAATTGCTTGAAGGGCCTGAAGAGAATGGAAAGGGAACTGCTTGGCCATAAACACACATACGTCTTGGGGCAGATGAGATCTTGCAGGCGAAAAGGACCGCGAGAGGCTCACTATGTAGCGATGCTAAGCTTCTTTAAGAGTCCTAAGAGTCCTTAAGAGTCCCCAACCTATTTGAGCCTGTGGGTACCTTTAGAATTCTGACACAGCATGGGGGGGTGCAGGCACAAAATGGCAGCCATGGGAGGCGAAGCCAGCCATAAAATGGCTTCCCTTCGGTCACACAGTGAAGATCTTTGTGCAGTGGTGGCAGCTGCAGCCAAAGCAATGTTATTTTTTTTAAAACTACACACTCAACAAAGGTCGATTGCACTGGCTTTTCTCTCCATTGTTTTATGAAACACACGTTGGAACAGAAATTCCCCTCTGCATTGCATGCTGCTTAGGGTTGCCAGCCTCCAGGTGGGGCCTGGGGATCTCCCACTTTTACAAGTGATCTCCAGAGGACAGAGATCAGCTCCCTTGGAAAAAATGGCTGCTTTAGAGGGTGGACTCTATGGCACTGTGCCATGCTGAGGCCCCTCCCCTCCCCAAACCCCGCCCTCTCCTGGCTCCACCCCCAAACTCTCCAGGTATTTTCCAACCCAGACTTGGCAACCCTATGCTGCTTTCACTTTCTTTGACCATCGGATTTTATGGTACCCTCTACACTGCATGCCACTTTCACTTTCTTTCATCATTGGGTTTTTTGGTGCCTTCTGCGTAGATTTATGGGATGTCTTTGCAGTCAGTACAGCATTGCCCCCGAGGTATTTGAATGTGGTTTTGAGCTGCACCTTTTCCTCCCAGTTCAGAAAAGGGGGAGTGAACGCCAGATGCAGAATTGGCCAAAATTGACAATGTCCAGTCAGAAGTCTTGCTCGGCGAAAACCCCAATCTGGCCCTACCCAATTTCTAAAAATGCTTAGTGGACACCATAAAAGGTGTCAGAGGCCTCCGTGTGTGCCCATGTGGGACTTGTTCGGGACCCCTCTTCTCAGGGGCATAGAAGCTTCTTTGTGGCTTCTAAACAGGGGCTGGCAAGTCGCCATCATATTTTCATTGGGCCAAATTTGCACGGAGTCACTTATTGGCAGTCTCCCCAGAACTATGGTATGGAGGGCTATCTGATATGTATTCTAAATTATGCAGACAGAATAACGCTGCACAACACGTGTATATTACCTTTAAAAGAAAAACTTTGCTAATGAGGAAAGGGTTACTGGGAGATTAAAGAAACAAAGATCGGATAACCATCCTGACTAGCTGCTCTAATCTACATCTTGGCTCTACGGCTTCTAAACCTTGTGTGAGAATGAACTTGAGAAGAACGAAGAGCAATAAACCTGAAACCCAATGCTTACTCTCTAGTCATAAGAACATAAGAGAAGCCAATGTTGGATCAGGCCAGTGTCCCAACCAGTCCACCGCTCTGTCACGCAGTGGCCAAAAATAGCAGGTGCCATCAGGATGTCCACCAGTGGGGCCACCGCCCAAGTATTGATTACCCAACTGGAGAATCCCAGTGCTAGCTAATGATGTGTGTTATCAGAAGAATTTATTGTATATAGCCAAAGGCCGTCACAATACAGAATTAGGATAAAAGAAAAGAAAATAATTCTAATTAGCTAATGATGCATTTGGTAACCTTGCTCTGGTGACAAAGACATGCAGATTCTACTGTTGGGTCCCAACCTTAACTAGCTAGGACATTAGCATGCATAAATAGACATGACTACAGAGAGGAAACTTGCAAATCCCAACAATATCAAACCTCAGGATTCACCCTGGATCTTTCAATGAGGCTGAATGAGGAAATGAGGCAGAATCCTGTCTCCTTACCACAGGAGAGAGGAGGGAGGGAAAGTGCAGAAGGCTCCCAATTTAACAACTGATTCCAATGTATGCCAGAAGGCTCCAGGTTGCAATCTTGTTTCCCTGTTACCACTTATTTTTTTCTAACTGGGTCACTCATGGGTCATTAACTGCATTTGGATGAATAGCAGTTTATCAGGCGACGCTTCTCTCTATGCCACAAAAAGCAGAGACTTTCCCTTTCGGCGGATGCATGAAAGTTATGGGGAAGGGGGGGATCTCCTGGTTGTAACCTGGCACATTAGTATGTGCAGGGCTCATTTCGTAGCAGGAGCAACTCTGCATATTAGGCCACACGCCTCTGATGTAGCCAATCCTCCAAGAGCTTACAGTAGCCCCTGTAAGAAGAGCCCCTGTAAGCTCTTGGAGGATTGGCTACATTAGGGGGGTGCGGCCTAATATGCAAAGGAGCTCCTGCTACAAAATGAGCCCTGATTATGTGTGTGTGCTCCGTGCTGTCAAGCGGCTTCCGACTGATGGTGACCCTACGGATTAATGTCCTCTGAAGCATCCTGTTGTGTAACCGCCTTGCTCAGGTCTTCAAAATGGGGGCCATGGCTTCCCTGGTTGAGTCCATCCACCTCTTGTTGGATATTCTTCTTTTTCTGCTGCCTTCAACCTTTCCTAGTATTATTGTCTTTTGCAGTGACTCTTGTCTTCTCATAACGTGACCAAAGTACAATAGTCTCCATTTGGTCCTTTTAGCTTCTAGGGAGAGTTCAGGCTCGATTTGATCTAGAACCCACTGACTTGTCTTTTGGGCAGTCCACGGTATCCGTAAAACTCTCCTCCAACACCACATTTCAAAGGAATCCACTGTCTTCCTGTCAGTTTTCTTCACTGTCCAACTTTCGCACTCATACACAGTAATGTTGAATACTATAGTATGAGTTATCTCGATCTTGGTCGCCAGCAACACAACCTTACACTTCAGAATCTTTTCTAGCTCCTTCATGGCTACCCTTCGAGGATGAGAAAGAAGAGAGATGGGATTTATACCCTGCTCTTCACTACCCGAATGAGTCTCAGAGTGGCTCCTTTCCCTTCCCCTTCCCGCGACAGACACCCTGTGAGGTAGGTGGGGCTGAGAGAGCTCTTTTGAGAACTGCTTGTGAGAGAGCAGCTCTGAAAGAACTTGTGACTGACCCAAGGTCACATCAGCAGCTGCATGTGGAGGAGTGGGGAATCAAACCTGGGGAGGGGGGAAATCCAGGTTCCTAACCACTACACCTCCATCCCATCACCATCGGAACTGTCCTCTTCTGTTGATGGGACCATCGATCCCTGAAGGGGATGGATGAATCTTGGTCTGGTGTCTCAGCTGTAATCATCTCATCTTGAGTGACTCTACTAGGAGTAGCCTCTTGGCAGAGTCTAAACCCCCAGCTTTGTTGACATACACAACCGTGTGCATCCGAGCGGGAACCCTGTATGCACCTCGTGTTTAATTGGGTCTGCTCCTGTATCTTCAAGAGTATCTTGACATGCAGCCCTTTAGCAAAGCGAAGTTTATCATTCTGACTTCCTCCAGAGAACACAAAGGGCGCTTCCTCTTTCTCTAGGTTTTTTCTAGGGTCACCAACCTCCTGGTGGCGGCTGGAGAGCTCCCGCTATTACCACTGATCTCCAGGTGACAGAAATCAGTTCACCAGGAGAAAATGGAAGGTGGACTCAATGGAATTATACCCCACTGAAGTCCCTTCTCTTCTCTTCCCTTCCCTCCCCATCCCAAGCCTTTCCCTATGCAGGCTCCACCCCCAAAATCTCCAGGTGTTTCCAAGGGGCAGATCTACTATGAAACTAATGAAGTTTAAGCTCCAGGGCCCCTAATCCTGGAGGGGCCCTGAAGCAACCTTTTTTTTAGAATGAGAGAATTCTTCAACAAAATTGATAGGATTTTTTAAAGTGTTTGTTATTCAAATAACCCCATTGAAGAAGATAACAGCGGTTACCCAGACCTCCTTGCTGGTGGGAAGGAGCTCCCTGTATGGCCCATTTTCAAGGGCTCCACCCCACCACCCCGTTCTCCACCAACTGGGCCTCAAGGTCCTTGCAAGAGCAGCAAGGCCCTTTGGACCTTGTTGGAGGTTGCCCTCTTGTTGCTGGTTGAGGAGGGAGCCCCATAACAAGCTTCAGGGTCGCAGCAATGTAGGCCTGCCACTGGGTGTTTTCCGACCCAGAGTTGGCGACCCTATCTTTTGCAGACCAACAATGTTAAAAGGAAAGAGGGAAATCTCTGGGTTTTGACCTGGTGGGGTATAAATGTCTGAATAAATAAAAGCAGCAAGGGGAGTAATGGATATACTTTATTAGCACTCAAGGGTCAAGAGGGAGCGGTCAGAGAACAAGGTCATTTCCCCAAAACCGTCTATTTTATCACATTTGAGAAACAAAACCCACATTTTTTTTCCGCGCCTCATAAGCCTGTTTACGTAGGATGGTGCTGGCCGATGGGGGCACACAGAAATGTGGCTTGGGCCCTCCTAGTGGGGAAGTTGCACCTGGAAAACCAATACAGCGCTGCCAGTGCGGTAATGGAGGCCCGAATGAGGAACATTCCATGAAGGTGCTCTGTTGTCACAACTCTCTGGGTTCAGGAAACAAATGATTCAGATAAACACCCCAGATCCGCTTTGTCCTTCAAACCTTCAGATATTACGCACCATTCATTTACATTTAAATTAAGGTGGAGCTGTTTGGTAGCGAGAAAAACAGCTCAACAGAATCGGCTCTTGACGCAACAGAATGGCCGCATTATTCCGCTGAGGTAATTTGTGTTCCTCAACAACAACTGGCTGCGCTATTGTTAGCTGCCATTGCGTGAGGCTCAGTGTGACGGTAATGAGACGGTGTGTTTTTCAAAGCTGGGAAGCGTGGCTTTAAGTGAGGGGCAGAGCAGGGGGGAGGGGTTGATGTTGCACCAGTTTTCCTGACTGCAAGGATCAAGAGTATCCCACTAGGGCTGAATAAAGAATACAAGGCTTAGCCTAGCTGGCTGTTTGGAACAGTATTTTGAAAAAGAGGGACAGCACTTGAGTTGCAGTTGATTGTATGGAATTGTTTGGGTTGCAAACATCCAAGTGGGGCCTGAAGATCTGCTTTTACAACTGATCTCCAGACTACGGAGATCAGTTCCCCTGGAGAAAATGGCTGCTTTGGAGGGTATACTCTATGGCATTGTAGCCTGCTGAGGTCCGTCCCTTCTCCAAGTCCCGTCCTCCCCAGGCTCCACCCCCCAAATCTTCAGATATTTCCCAACTCAGAGCTGGCAACTCTAAGAATTGTCCATATTGTGTACAGTTCTCCTTTTCAGGAGGAGGAGGAGGTTGGATTTATACCCTGCCCTTCACTACCCAAAAGAGTCTCAGAGCAGCTTACAGTCTCCTTTCCCCTCTCCTTCCCACAACAGACACCCTGTGAGTAATGCTCCCTCTAAGCTGTGGAGTCTTGTGAGCAAAAATTCTACTTTATGAGCTACTGGCATTAAAGTTGTGACTGAGCAATTTGGCTACTGCATAAGTTAGTTTGCTCTGGACCAGTGTTCCCTCTAAGCTGAGTTAGTGTGAGCTAGCTCACAGTTTTTTAGCCTCCAGCTCACACATTTTTGTCTCTGCTCAGGAAGGGTGGCTCCAGAGTAACTAGTTTAAGGCCAGTAACTCACAAAGCAGAATTTTTGCTCACGAGACCCCACAGCTTAGAGGGAACATTGCTCTGGACCCATCCTTCCTGGGCTAAGACAAAAATGTGTGAGCTGGAGGCTAAAAAAAATGTGAGCTAGCTCACACTAACTCAGCTTAGAGGGAACACTGCCTGTGAGGTAGGTGGAACTAGTGCGTACTCTAATCTGGGAGAACCGGGTTTGAGTCCCCACTCCTCCACATGCAGCTGCTGGCTTGACCTTGGGTCAGTTACAAGTTCTTTCAGAGCTGTTCTCTCAAGGGCAGTTCTCGAGAGAGCTCTCTCAGCCCCACCTACCTCACAGGGTGTCTGTTGTGGGGAGGGGAAGGGAAAGGAGATCGTAAGCCACTCTGATACTCCTTTGGGTAGTGAAGGGCGGGGTATAAATCTAATTTCCTCCTCCTCCTCCTATCAGTGCAACCCTTCCATATTCTCACACAGATAAATCTGTGGTTCAGTTCAGACATCACATGGAGCCATGGTCTGTTTGAACTAACTATGGTTAGGATGGGTGGATCTGAGTCCAGTGGCACCTTCGAGACCAACAAAATTTCCAGGGCCTCAGCTTTCAAGGGTCAAAGCTCCCTTCATCAGGTACCAATGGTTAGGATGACCACCAAAAGATGGGACCTCTGCTGGTGGTGGCTCGTTAGGGTACATCAAACCAGGATGTGAAATCATGGCCTCCAGTTCGTTTATTAAGCACAGTTAGGCTTGTGTGTGATGTACAAATGTGGACATCCTGGGTTGGATCCAATTAATTTTTCCACTGATGAAGAAGGGAGGGGGGAGCCCCTTTGCCTAGCCAAAATGGCTACCCTGGGGATTATGGGACTTGGACAATGGAGAACAGGGCCTGTAGTGAGGAGGGGTGGGAAAGGCTGGTCAAAAAAGCTGGGTGGATCCAACCCCCAGGCTTGTTTCTCAACACCACCCTTCCTGGAATGCGGGCTGTCATAATAGCAGGGTAAAACTGAAGATGAGGGGTTGTGGCTCAGTGGTAGAGCATCTGCTTTGCACACAGAGGGTCCCAGGTTCTATTCCCAGGCACCTCCGATTAAAAGGCCCAGGTAATAGGCGATGTGGAAGACCGGGACACCCACTGTAGAGTAGTGATCTTGATGAACTGGTGCTCCGTCTCATAGTAAGGCAGCTTCAGGAGTTCACAATGGAACCAGCACTTGTTGGGGGCAAGCCAGGTTTCAAGTGAACTGCGAACTGCGTTTTGGTTCCACAAACTAAGCAAAGTTCTTGTGCCTTTCAGCCTGTTTTGCCCTTAAAATATTTCCGGGAAGGCTGTCTCATTTTATCATTTGACTAACGTGGCGGAAGCGAGTGAAGATGTAACGCCGACGACTACATTTATTAGCAATTAGTGTCTTCTAAATGCCTCACACATTGCTCCATTACTGTTCGTGGTTGTCAGTTAAAGTTATAGCACATTAAATATGAACACCTTGTTCCAAAAAATGAAATAATCAAAAAAAATAAATCCCAAGCCAAAGATGAATTCGGGTGTTTAAATCTCACCAGGTGTGCAGTGCACATCCAAGATTAATGTGCAGCGCCACAACAGAAGCTCATATATAAGCAGAGCCGGTTCCCTTTAAACCTGCTAGATGATAAAGGTCAGCATAAAATATTTACAGTACCTGGGAAAGAATATGGAGAAGAAAGGGAATTCAATAGATAACGTTATTTTATTTTAAACTACTGTGATATACTTGTCTCCCGGACTACAAATCTTAAGGGGGGGGGGAATGGAGAAAGACTTCAGCGGTGTGTTAAGGTCACACTTCGCCTTCTCTTTAGAGCAAATTTATTGCTAACCATTTTCATTTATGGCTTGATCTTTTTAGATCCTTTTTGGGACAAGTGACAGCCGGAGAATCTTAACGATCCCTTTCCCAGGTAATCTCCAGGTAATTCCCAACCAGGAGCTGGCAACCCAAATTGTTGCACTACTGTATTCTCCACACCTCCCACCACTGTAAGATGTACAATCAGACTGAGTTTGCTTCTTGAAACATGTAATCAATGCATGCAGTAAAACAGAAGATGCAAGTGAATGAAAGAGCAGAAAGCTATGGCCGATGTCCCATGTGCCAGTACTGGAATTAGCAGATGGATCCCACACATGGTGGCACTATTCCCTGGTGCAAGGACCCTGCCTCTTATGAGAGAAGTGTTGGAAGGGAAGGACTTTGCACTGTCTCTCAGCCTTGGACTTCAGAGGGGGACTATAAAAGAGTCAGAGAGAGAGACAGACTAGGACCCTGAGCATCCTTCCTTTTCTACTGCTCTGATAATATCACTTTGTAGACTTTTACTCTCAGGGGAATCTTCCTTCCTTCCGAGCTTGACATCTTCTCTCCACGCTATGCTAGCCTTCTCTGCCTTGGCACCATTAGGGCAGGACATGCTTCCTGCATCTCCATCCATCCTAGCTAGTTAGACTAGATTAGAAGCCTATCTCTACTCCATCCAGTTTAGAATGGAGTTCCTTACGATAAAGGGCTCATATTAGTTTTGGAAAGATAAAGAGGCTCCGTGTATAACTTTGTTTCTCATCAGCACACACAAACCAGATAGACTCTGCTCTGTTAGTTGCCTTGAGCAATCTGCTAAACCAAATAATCCTTCAGGAAGAAGCTTCCCTGAAGCAAACTAACAGTGCAGTCCTACCTTTCTAAGTCCACTGAAGTCAACAGAAGGGTGTAACTGTATTTAGGATTGCACTCTGATTCTCTGAGTAGTTGCATTTGAAATCAGCAGTATCAGGAGCCAGTTTGGTGTAGTGGTTAAGTGTGCGGACTCTAATCTGGGAGAACTAGGTTTGATTCCCCACTCCTCCACTTGCACCTGGCTGGATGACCCTGGGCAAGCCATAGCTCTGTACCAGCTGTTCTCTCAAGGACAGTTGTCTCAGAACTCTCTCAGCCCCACCTACCTCACAGGGGTGTCTGTTGTGGGGAGGGGAAGGGAAAAGAGTTTGTAAGCCGCTCTGAGACTCCCTTGGGTAGTGAAGGTTGGGGTATAAATCCAATCTCCTCCTCCTCCTCCTCTTATTCTTGGCTTTTATTTTATTTTTTTTGAAAAAGAGATGTGGGAACTCTCAAGAGGGAAACTAAGTTTTCAATCTGTATACTGAAAACTCACAAACTTTTAAACATTCTAAAAAGAATTTTGTTGAAAAGATTCCTGAACTCTGTTTCGGAGTACTCCCCCAGGAAAAAAAAGCCCTCAGCAGTATACAGCCTGGACACAGCAAGAGTCCTTCTCGAAACAAGGGATGAGGCACAAACAAATCTCCTCGCCTTTCATGAAGAGAGAAGGTGAAATGCCTGTCAGGCTTTCAGCCCAGTTTGAACCGCAACGTTTTATATTTGCTTGAACCTGCAGAGTGCTAAAGGCAGGTTTGTGGGGAAATGTCATCACGTTCTACAGAAACCATGCTTACATCTATTTTCGCATTCATACCTTCACCACGTCCACCACAACAAGCGCCCAAAGAGACTCCCACAAGCAAAAAACATGGAGAAAACCTTAAAATAAACTTCGTTGTTTTTTTCAAAAAAAGAGAAAGATAATTTTGAAAGCAGAACCAAGGCCTGAGCTGGCTTTGCCATCGTTTCCTACCTCCCCAAAAGAGCAGTTTTTGCTCGTCACCAAGAGGTCAGGGATGAAAAGCCAATGAGGCTTCTCCTGGAAGGGAATTCCAAACATGGGCAGGATGTGATCACACAAAAATGCTGCCTTCGATGATGGTGGACGGCTGAAGGTAACACAATTAACACGTGGAATTCACTGCCACAGGAGGTGACGGTGGCTACAAGCATGGATGGCTTCAAGAGGGAATTAGATAAGCATATGGAGCAGAGGTCCATCAGTGGCTATTAGCCAGAAGTTGTAGACAGGAACTCTCAGTCTGGGGCGAGTGATGCTCTGTATTCTTGGTGCTTGGGGGGAGGGGGGGCAACAGTGGAGGGCTTCTAGTGTCCTGGTCCCACTGCTGGTACCGCCTGATGACGCCTGGTGTTTTTGGCCACTGTGTGGCACAGAGTGTTGGACTGGATGGGCCATTGGCCTGATCCAGCATTAGCTTCTCTTCCGTTCTGATGTTCTTAACCCAGTTATTTGGCATGAAATACACATTTGTAGCACGTGAACACATGAAGCTGCCTTCTACTAAATCAGACCTTTGGTCCATCAGAGTCAGGATTGTCTACTCGCAGTCTTTAAGCAGTGGCTGGACAAACACTTCTCAGGGCTGCTCTAGGCTGATCCTGCACTGAGCAGGGGGTTGGACTAGATGGCCTGCATGACCCCTTCCGACTCTGTGATTCTCTGATTCTATACTCAGATTGGCAGTGCTTCTTCAGGATTTTAGACAGAGGTCTTTCACATCACTTACTGTTTGGTGTATTGGTTAAGTTCGTGAACTCTAATCTGGGAGAACTGGGTTTGATTCCCCACTCCTCCACTTGCAGCTGCCGGATGACCTTGGGCAAGCTGGATAGTTCTGTCAGAGCTGTTCTCTCAAGAGCAGTTCTCGAGAGAGCTCTCTCAGCCCTACCTACCTCACACGGTGTCTGTTGGAATTCAAGTTGCTTGCAGTGTGGGGAGGGGAAGGGAAAGGAGTTTGTAAACTGCTCTGAGACTCCTTGGGGTAGTGATGACCGTATGGAAGAAAGGTGGCAAATAAAAATAAAATATAAATAACAAAATGAAAAATAGATATGTGTCCTAAAGCTTTGGGCATCGATGGACACATGTCTCATTATGCTCAATGGTGCTTACAAATGAGTAAGAAGGACCAGAACTACCCACTATGAAGACGAGGAGGAGCAGGAGGAGGAGGAGGAGATAGGATTCATACCCTGCCCTTCACTACCTAAAGGAGTCTCCGAGTGGTTTATGATCTCTTTTCCCTTCCCCTCCCCACCCCACAACAGATACCCTGTAAAGTAGATGGGGCTGAGAGATCTCTTTCGAGAACTAGAAGACGCGCATGGAGCCTCGCATGGAACAAGATACTGTGTCCTGTTTGAGTTAGGCTATGTTCAGCCACTGCTGATTTTTCAGGTTGGCCAAGTCTGCAGTGTCTTTTCGTGTACTTTTATTCTTGTCTGGATGCTACGTTGTGTGGTCCCAATGTAAACCTGTCCACAACTGCAAGGTATGCGGTACACTCCTGCAGAAGTGGGGGGGGGGGGTCATCTTCTGTCTTGTACCAATCGTAGCATCTGTTGTATGCCTACTGTTTGTAGGTTGTGCTTTTTCATAAGTTTTGCCATTTAAATTTAAATTGTTGTTTTTGCATCTCAAGCAGAGCATTCTCAATAAATAATCTACTGTGTTATATTATGAGATGCCCCCCACATAACCTTCCTTCTCTGTGGAATTATTTGCTAGGCGCCAGACCTGATGTCCTCTCACCCCCAGGTTAAAGCTTTTCTTTCCCGCATTGTCTTCACTGCTATTGAATCTCTTTTTTTGTCCTGCTCTGCTAATTATGTTTTAGACGTACCGCTACATTTATGTAACACGTTATTGTGCTGCTGATCGTTCTTTTTTAAAATTCTTGTTTTATGAAGTTGGTTTATTAAATTGGTTTTATTGCAATTCGATGAATAGTTTGTAGAGTTTTAATCTGTACCCCCACCTTGGGAATTCGGCTGCGAGTGTGAAATATACACTCAATAAATAAAATAATATAAAAGATTTATTTTTAAGGACTAACATGTCAGGGATGTAAATGGAAGGTGCTTATTTTCTTCTTGATGAGGTTCCACACCATGCTTTTCAATGTGTCAGAGTTTCTATTCTAGTTTTATTTAAAATTCCTTTGCTTCATTTCCCAGTACTGTTAGTGTTATTGAACGACAATCCAATTTTTAAAAATAAAACTACTGATGCTAAACAAAGCCCTTCAGAGGTATTTGTCAAAAGACAGGGTTGGGGTTTTTTTTGGTGTGTGTGGCGTAAAGGGGGGTAGGCTTGGATACAAGGTTGCCACCCTTCAGGTAAGGCCTGGAGATCTCCAGGTGACAATCTCCAGGTGGCAGAGATCAGTTGGCCTGAAGAAAATGGCTGTTGGTGTAGTGGTTAAGTGCATGGACTCTAATCTGGAAGAACCAGATTTGATTCCCCACTCCTCCACTTGCACCTGCTGGATGACCTTGGGCAAGCCGTAGTTCTGGCTCAGCTGTTCTCTCAAGGACAGCTCTGGAAGGAGCTCTCTCAGCCCCACCTACCTCACAGGGTGTCTGTTGTGAGGAGGGGAAGGGAAAGGAGTTTGTAAGCCGCTCTGAGACTCTGAGTGAAGGGTGGGGTATAAATCCAATCTCTTCTTCTTTGGAGGATGGACTCTGTGGCATTATACCCCACTAAGGTCCCCCCCTTGGCAAAACCCTGCCCTTTCCAAGCCCACACCCAAATCTCCAGGAATCCCTTGATATGGAGTTGACAACCCTGTTTGGACAGGTACGTTGTGCTGTGAGCCTTTTTTGTCTCAAGTGGTTAAGATGCTGAGCTGCAAACTGGAAGGTTGGTAGCTCAGCAGTTTGAGCCCTGAGTGCCACGTGACGCAGTGGGCTCCCGTCTCTGGTCCCAGCTCCTGCCAGCCTAGCAGTTCGAAAGCAAGAAATTGCAAGTAGAGAAATAGGTACCACTTCGGTGGGAAGGTAACAGCGTTTTGTGTGTGTCGGCATCTAGTCATGCTGGCCACATGACCACGGAAACATCTTCGGACAGTGCTGGCTCTTTGGCTTGGAAACGGAGATGAGCACCGCATCCCTAGAGTCGTATGCGACTGGCTTTACCTTTATCACACGGCCCTTAAATGAGGGAGGAAGGGCTATTTCCTCCGGCATTTAAAGGGGCCGTCTACAACGGCCGCAGAAAGTCCCGCACTGAAGCAGGCTCAAATGCGGATTCCTCCCGCATTTTCCGACCCCGGGAAAATTGACAGTTTTCTTGGGAGTCGCGGGAGGAACCCGTATTTGAGGTATCTGGACAGCCCTCTCTCACAATCATTGCGAGAGCAGGGCTGTCCAGATGGTCCCGTCAGCCATTCCCCCCCCCCCTTTTACACTTGGGCGCTTGGGCAGTCAAGCGCCCAAGTGTAAAAGGGGAACCCCCCCAAAAAAAACTTACCAGGCGGCTGGCGGGTCCTTTGCTGCTTCTCCCGCCGCCGCCACTTCTGCTGCTGCCGCTGCTTCCACCGCCGCCGCTTCTGCCGCCACCGCCTCCTTTGCTGCCTCTTCCGCAGCCGCAGCAACTTCCGCTGTTGCCGTGGCCGCCTCCTTCGCCACCTCTTCTGCGGCCGCCGCCGCTTCTGCCGCTGCAGCGATTGGGATGTGTAGACATCCCAACCCGAGGCAGAAAAATGCAGCCCCTTTAATCCGGGAGGGCTCCTGGATTTAAAGGGGCCCATGTGACCACAGCCTAAGAGTGTAAAGCTGTTCCCTGAATGCCAACGGCCAAATCCATGCAAACACAGCTAGCCCTGAGCCACTATTCCCTCTAAAGCAAGTTAGTGTGAGCTAGCTCACAGTTTTTTGGCCTCTGGCTCACACGTTTTTGTCTTAGCTCAGGAAGGATGGCTCCAGAGCAAACTGATTTATGCAGTAGCCAAATCACTCGCTCACAATTTTTATGCCAGTAGCTCACAAAGTAGAAGTTTTGCTCAAAAGACTCCACAGCTTAGAGGGAACATTGGCACCATTCAGCATCCTGCAAAACTGGGGAACCCACAGGTTTTCAGGGGGAAAAAAATGTACTAATTCATGGTGAACCCTCCTGGGCTGTCGGCTGAGTTACCAACTGCGCTCGCTTACACATAAACCAAACTGACGGCATTTGGGAAGCATTTTGGAATGCCCCAATGGATGCCAGTCTCCAGGTGGGACCTGGGAATCTCCTAGAATTACAGCTCATCTCCAGATGACAGAGTTCAGTTCCCCTGGAGGAAAAAAAGTTAATGTTTTGGAGGGGGGACTCTGCAGCCAAACCTACCCCTCCACAGAGGACACTGAGGTCCCTGTCCTCCCCATGTTCCATCCCCAAATCTCCAGGAGTTTCCCAACCTGGTTCTGGCAACCTACTCCCCCCAAACCCCACCAGTGGCCAAGAGGAACCCGGCAACCTTAAGTCAACCCCTCCAAATGGGGCACAAAATCCAGAAATGGCTAGAAGGAGCAGAATGGCCAAACTGAGCCTGGCAACTGGTAGGATGGCTGGGAGCAGGGATGTGTCTGCAGGGTGCAAGCAACATTGGCGACCACCACCATTGCTATATCAGTTCTGTGTACAACTTGGAAATGACAAAGGGTAGTTCTAGGACTTGTGGAAACTCTATGGTACCATAGAGCTTCTGGCAATTCCTAGAACTACCCTATGTCCTCCCAGGTTTTACCCTGAAGTGACATAGTGCTGTTAGTGATGTTGCTGCTTTTCCAAAAAAAAATTTCTCTCACCACTACTTGGAGTGGGGGGGAGCAATGTGGCTTGCTTGCTGGGGGCCTTCTGCCTGGCAAGCCTAATAGGGTTGCCAGTCTCCAGGTGGTGGCTGGAGATCTCCTGGAGTCACAACTGCTCTCCAGGTTATAGAAATCAATCCCCCCTGGAGAAAAGGGCTGGGAGATGGACTCTAAGGCATTACAATCCCACTGAGGTTCTTCTCCTTCCAGTTTGGTGTAGTGGTTAAGTGCGCGGACTCTAATCTGGGAGAACCGGGTTTGATTCCCCACTCCTCCACTTGCACCTGGCTGGATGACCTTGGGCAAGCCATAGTTCTGGCTCAGCTGTTCTCTCAAGGACAGCTCTGGAAGGAGCTCTCTCAGCCCCACCTACCTCACAGGGTGTCTGTTGTGAGGAGGGGAAGGGAAAGGAGTTTGTAAGCCGCTCTGAGACTCTGAGTGAAGGGTGGGGTATAAATCCAATCTCTTCTTCTTTGGAGGATGGACTCTGTGGCATTATACCCCACTAAGGTCCCCCCCTTGGCAAAACCCTGCCCTTTCCAAGCCCACACCCAAATCTCCAGGAATCCCTTGATATGGAGTTGACAACCCTGTTTGGACAGGTACGTTGTGCTGTGAGAACAATACAACACTGAACCTTTTTTGTCTCAAGTGGTTAAGATGCCGAGCTGCAAACTGGAAGGTTGGTAGCTCAGCAGTTTGAGCCCTGAGTGCCACGTGACGCAGTGAGCTCCCGTCTCTGGTCCCAGCTCCTGCCAGCCTAGCAGTTCGAAAGCAAGAAATTGCAAGTAGAGAAATAGGTACCACTTCGGTGGGAAGGTAACAGCGTTTTGTGTGTGTCGGCATCTAGTCATGCTGGCCACATGACCACGGAAACATCTTCGGACAGTGCTGGCTCTTTGGCTTGGAAACGGAGATGAGCACCGCATCCCTAGAGTCATATGCGACTGGCTTTACCTTTATCACACGGCCCTTAAATGAGGGAGGAAGGGCTATTTCCTCCGGCATTTAAAGGGGCCGTCTACAACGGCCGCAGAAAGTCCCGCACTGAAGCAGGCTCAAATGCGGATTCCTCCCGCATTTTCCGACCCCGGGAAAATTGACAGTTTTCCTGGGAGTCGCGGGAGGAACCCGTATTTGAGGTATCTGGACAGCCCTCTCTCGCAATCATTGCGAGAGCAGGGCTGTCCAGATGGTCCCGTCGGCCATTCCCCCCCCCCTTTTACACTTGGGCGCTTGGGCAGTCAAGCACCCAAGTGTAAAAGGGGAACCCCCCCCCCAAAAAAACTTACCAGGCGGCTGGCGGGTCCTTTGCTGCTTCTCCCGCCGCCGCCACTTCTGCTGCTGCCGCTGCTTCCACCGCCGCCGCTTCTGCCGCCACCGCCTCCTTTGCCACCTCTTCCGCAGCCGCAGCCACTTCCGCTGTTGCCGTGGCCGCCTCCTTCGCCAACTCTTCTGCGGCCACCGCCGCTTCTGCCGCTGCAGCGATTGGGATGTGTAGACATCCCAACCCGAGGCAGAAAAATGCAGCCCCTTTAATCCGGGAGGGCTCCTGGATTTAAAGGGGCCCATGTGACCACAGCCTAAGAGTGTAAAGCTGTTCCCTGAATGCCAACGGCCAAATCCATGCAAACACAGCTAGCCCTGAGCCACTATTCCCTCTAAAGCAAGTTAGTGTGAGCTAGCTCACAGTTTTTTGGCCTGTGGCTCACACGTTTTTGTCTTAGCTCAGGAAGGATGGCTCCAGAGCAAACTGATTTATGCAGTAGCCAAATCACTCGCTCACAGTTTTTATGCCAGTAGCTCACAAAGTAGAAGTTTTGCTCAAAAGACTCCACAGCTTAGAGGGAACATTGGCGCCATTCAGCATCCTGCAAAACTGGGGAACCCACAGGTTTTCAGGGGAAAAAAATGTACTAATTCATGGTGAACCGTCCTGGGCTGTCGGCTGAGTTACCAACTGCGCTCGCTTACACATAAACCAAACTGACGGCATTTGGGAAGCATTTTGGAATGCCCCAATGGATGCCAGTCTCCAGGTGGGACCTGGGAATCTCCTAGAATTACAGCTCATCTCCAGATGACAGAGATCAGTTCCCCTGGAGGAAAAAAAGTTAATGCTTTGGAGGGGGGACTCTGCAGCCAAAGCTACCCCTCCACAGAGGACACTGAGGTCCCTGTCCTCCCCATGTTCCATCCCCAAATCTCCAGGAGTTTCCCAACCTGGTTCTGGCAACCTACTCCCCCCAAACCCCACCAGTGGCCAAGAGGAACCCGGCAACCTTAAGTCAACCCCTCCAAATGGGGCACAAAATCCAGAAATGGCTAGAAGGAGCAGAATGGCCAAACTGAGCCTGGCAACTGGTAGGATGGCTGGGAGCAGGGATGTGTCTGCAGGGTGCAAGCAACATTGGCGACCACCACCATTGCTTTTTCAGTTCTGTGTACAACTTGGAAATGACAAAGGGTAGTTCTAGGACTTGTGGAAACTCTATGGTACCATAGAGCTTCTGGCAATTCCTAGAACTACCCTATGTCCTCCCAGGTTTTACTCTGAAGTGACATAGTGCTGTTAGTGATGTTGCTGCTTTTCCAAAAAAAAAAATTTCTCTCACCACTACTTGGAGTGGGGGGGAGCAATGTGGCTTGCTTGCTGGGGGCCTTCTGCCTGGCAAGCCTAATAGGGTTGCCAGTCTCCAGGTGGTGGCTGGAGATCTCCTGGAGTCACAACTGCTCTCCAGGTTATAGAAATCAATCCCCCCTGGAGAAAAGGGCTGGGAGATGGACTCTAAGGCATTACAATCCCACTGAGGTTCTTCTCCTTCCAGTTTGGTGTAGTGGTTAAGTGCGCGGACTCTAATCTGGGAGAACCGGGTTTGATTCCCCACTCCTCCCCTTGCACCTGGCTGGATGGCCTTGGGCAAGCCATAGCTCTGTACCAGCTGTTCCCTCAAGGACAGCTTGGGAAAGAGCTCTCTCAGCCCCACCTACCTCACAGGGTGTCTGTTGTGGGGAGGGGAAGGGAAAAGGAGTTTGTAAGCCGCTCTGAGACTCCCTTGGGGAGTGGAGGGCGGGATATAAATCCAATCTCTTCTTCTTCTTCTTCTTCTTCTTCCAAGACCTCACCTTCCCCAGGCTCCACCCTCAAAATCTCTAGGAATTTCCCAGCCCAGAACTGGCAAATCTATAACATGAACCAGAACATGGGCTGCAGTTCCTGGCACTTTACTGACTCACGTTCAGTGCCACACTAAGGAAGAGATACTTCAGACCCCAACAGGGGTCCTTTGGGACGTTAATAAACTGAAATGTCATTTCCACTCGTGGTTCCTGTAAATCATTGCCGGGCAGATTCAGTTTTGTTCAGTGCCCAGTTTAGCCAAAGGCTCCGATATGTTCTTGGAAGACCAAAGATGCTCGCGGTAGATGCCTCCGGTCCCTCATGTAGCAATTATCCTTCTGCTTCTTTTATTTCTGGCACTATCCCCCGAAAGACAGAGTCTTAAATCCGATACTCACGCTCCATAGCAGTGGTGCTTTCGAAGACATCGTGTACGTAAATAACACTTCTTCCAAAAAGATGACTTCAAAAAACAGCAATGCTGTGTAGGAAAATGTTTGAACGAATAAACAAACCTATAGAACTGCCTTTCGGGGAAGCTGAATCACTCATCTGTCTAGCTCACTTTTTCTGTTCTGATTGGCAGCGACACTCTATGGTCCTAAATGGGAAATGGTCTTTCCCAGCACTGGCTCCTTGAGATCTTCGGACAGGAGATAACAAGGCTGTGACCTGAAGGTTCCAATGTGCTGCAGCAAACCAATGGTGTAACTGGGACAAATTCCCCAGGTATTGTTTATTTATTTATTTGCTCAATTCATTTATACCACACTTTTCTCCCCAGTGGGAGACTTAACATCATTCTCCTCTCCTCCATTTTACCCCCCCCCCCACCCCGACAGCCTTGGGACTGTTAGGTTAGGCTGACAGCAGTCCTTTTCGCATTTGCCTGCCACTCCGGATTTTTTCAATGTTCAAGTCGAGGCAATTTAAATCCAGGGAAAAACAGCATCCAGATAACCCCAGGCTGAAACCGGGCTGATTACTGAAGGGAGGTAATACAATGCAGAATGGGGAAAAAACCCTGCCCTTCACTCGGAGTCCCAGAGCAGCTTACAAACTCCCTTCCCTTCCCCTCCCCACAATAGACACCCTGTGAGGTAGGTGGGGCTGAGAGAGCTCTGACAGAAACGGGTCTTTTTCGAGAACAGCTCTGACAGTACTATGGCTTGCCCTAGGTCATCCAGCAGCTGCAAGTGGAGGCGTGGGGAACCAAACCTGGTTCTCCCAGATAATAGTCTGTGCACTTAACCACTACACCAAACTGGCCCTGAACTGCTACACCACATGCTGACTGTGACGATGCCCAAGAAACCCTGCCTCCTCTAACTCACCTGCCATCACAGTCACAGATATATCTCCCCATGTTTCTTGCAGACAGGTGCATTAAATGATTGTTCAAGGTAATGATCCCCCCCCCTCCCAATTGCGTTTTGGACGAACCAGTCCTCCTACCCTAAATCCCACAGAAATGTTTCCACTTCTTCCTAGCAGCATTTCTCAGCACCGAAAAGCGGCTTAGAATGTCACAGTGTCCTTTCCCGTGATTGGCGGGCTGCCTTGCTGCGCATTGCAAATGTTTTATCTTTATTATACATACACCTACCATAACTTGCCCAGTGAAAAATTCATTTTGAGACACACTGTTTCCAAAAACCAATATACGAGCTCCAAGACGGGCAGATTCAGCTATTTTTGGGTGCGTATCTGACCGCTCAGAGCACGGGGCAGATTTCAGAGACTGCTGCAAGTTTTATAAAAATACTCAGATCCCTGGTTCCCAAATGGGAAGACCGATTTTCCTTTAGAGGGCCAGGATTAGAGATGTCGTTTGCACCACCAATTGTCAGAACTGCCTGCTGCAATTCAGGGAGGGGCTGTGGCTCAGGGGCAGGCAGAGATGCCAGTTCCCTCCGGCACTGGCAGGAGGAAGTGAGGTGGAGGAAAGGCCTGGTGCACCAGCATCACCGTAGTGCTCCTATGTCACTTCCTGTTTAAACTGGAAGAGACACAGGGCGCTCTAGCATTCCGCTAAAAAGGGGTTTTTCTTGCAAAATGCTAGAGTGCCCCATGTTACTTTCAGTTCTAACCAGAAATGACATGGGTGTACCAGTGTGTCAGGCCCTGCCCCCAGTAGCTCTCAGGGGTTGCAGGCTGTGGCCTGGAAAACCTAGCAGGCAGGGCACATGCTTTGCACATAGGAGATCAAGCCCTAGCATCATCAGGTACAGGAGCTCGTGTGACAGGACTGAGAAAGACCTTTCTTTGTCCAAGATCCAGGAGGACGGCTTCCAGTCAGAGTTTAAAGAAGTACTGAGCTGGATAAAGCAATATTTTGACTTGGTATAAGATAGCCTTGTATTCTCAAAGAAGAGGGTGCTATAAGATTGCCTCCACGCTTGAGAGGAGATGGATGGAGCGTGATAGCAGGGTCTCAGTTACTCTCAGCATTCCACAAGGAATGGTACATCTGCACTTCAGTCTCCGATTTTGATAGGCTTATTTCCTTCACTATGTTTTCCCCTGGCATTAAACCCAAACAAAGAGGGTCCGTGCAAACTAAGTGTGTTGTTCCAGTTTGGTCTTTGCACCTGTCAAACAACTTTATTATGCTGTATGCTAATTTGATGCTCAGCCTCCACCTATATGTATGGACTGGCAACTTCCATTTCAATGTGTCTGAAGACGTGTGCATGCACACAAAAGCTTATTCCTTATATAAAACTTTGTTGGTCTTTAAGGTGCCACTGGACTCGAACTTTGTTCTAATGTTCTCTCAAGAGCAGTCCTCGAAAGAGCTCTCTCAGCCCCACCTACCTCACAAGATGCCCGTTGAGTGGGGAGGGGAAGGGAAAGGAGACTATAAGCCGCTCTGAGACTCCTTTGGGTAGTGAAGGGCCGGGTATAAATCCAATCATTTCCTCCTCCTCCTCTTCTTCCATTAAAAAAAGATTTCAAGTTGCAATTTTTGGGAAATACCTTTCTCTGCCTGAGATGCTGGAGATCCACCATGCATGGTAGTAGACAACATTTGCTGACTTGGTAGAAGACAGCTTCATGTGATCATCCAGGGTAGGGTTGCCAACCTCCAGGTGGTGGCTGGAGATTTCCTGGGATTAC
Source organism: Lepidodactylus listeri (assembly GCA_029233225.1). NCBI lineage: Eukaryota > Metazoa > Chordata > Lepidosauria > Squamata > Gekkonidae > Lepidodactylus > Lepidodactylus listeri. The sequence continues at coordinate 11,684,419 of JARCFY010000013.1, forward strand.
AACCAATCTCCAGGCGACAGAAAACAATTTGCCTGGAGCAAATGGCCACGGGGAACTCTATGGCACTATGACGTTATGCCTCATTGAAGTCCCTCCCCTCCCCAACCCCCCCTCCTCAGGCTCCACCCCCCCAAATCTACAGGTATTTCCCAACCTGGAGCTGGCAACCCTATCTGGGCAATGCTCCCTCTAAGCTGTAGAATCCTGTGAGCAAATATGGTACCATGTGAGCTACCAGCATTAAAGTTGTGAGTGAGCAATTTGGCTACTGCATAAATTAGTTTGCTCCGGGGCCATCCTTCCTCAGCCAAGACAAAAATGTGTGAGCCAGAGGCTAAAAAACTGTGAGCTAGCTCACGCTAACTCAGCTTAGAGGGAACCCGGCTGGGGGGTACTCTTCTGAACACCAAAGACTGTCAAACACAGAGTCCTGTTCTTAGAATAATATGTACTAATAGCTCTGAGTAGCCTGATTTTGTCAGAGCTTGGATGCAAAGCAGGGTTGATGCTTGGCTTGGAAACCACCAAGGACGATTGGGGCTGCTTGCAGAAGAAGGCCACGGCAAATCCCCTCTGCTCATCTCTTGCCTTGAAAACCGCATGAGATTGGGACTCAATGACACACTTTATCTTTAATTGGGAATGCAACAGACTAGTTTGATTGAGGAAGAGTTCTTGGGAAATGAAAGAGCAGAGCAATCACATGCAGGTCAACTTTGTGGGATCTGGGTTTTATGAGAACATCTAAGTCAATCCCTCCGTTTCCCCTGTCACTTTATTTCCACTTCTACATTTCTGGTGCACAGATGTGCATTAATAAACCGCTGCAAAAAAGAGAGAGAGAGCAGTTTTGATGTGATTGTATCGATGATTATATCAAAGTCTGGCATGGATTTAGAAGCAAAGAGGGTGTTATGCTAATTCAGTGGAACATATACTAGAAAGGTGCATCTGTGTTGTGATATATCATCAAGAGTTCAAAGTAAGTCCTATTAAGGGCAACATCTGACAGTGCGCAGAGCTTCCGCTTTCGTGCACCTCTTTCGATCTGACACATCTTTATCCCGTAAATCTTCTGAAGAGTTCAGGGCAGGACACCTTTACAGTATTTCCTTTTCACTTCTCCCGTTCGCTACTCAACGCCGTGTCTTTTAATGTTGGCTGCATGTCCAGTTTTATTAACACTGAATTTTCCCTGTGAATGCATACTTTTTTCCTACCTGGATCAGATCAATGGTCTACCGCCTAGTCCAGCATCCTGTTTCCCACAGATGCCGTCCGAGGGTTGCCACCCTCCAGCTGGGGTCTGGAGATCGCCCAGAATTCCAACTGATCTCCAGACTACAGGGATCAGTTCTCCTGGAGAAAATGACTGGAGAGGAACCAGAAATTAGGGATTTGTCACCATAAATGATAATATTTATTTATTCATTCATTTTAAAAGAAATTTTCCCCATATCAACAAACAAACAAAAAACAAAACAAACATAACAAATACACATAAAATGAGGGTTACATTTACATATCTATGTCAACTAATTGTCACCTGCTGCAATGTTTACTACAATTGTTATCGCCAAATAGTTTTGCATAAGTATTTTGCACATTAGGAAGGAAATATAATCTATAATTTCTCCTAAAATATTCATGTGCCTATATTATTCATTTGTAATAGTCTTCCAGCCATTTATAAAATCTTAACCATGTATTATGAAATCCACCTTCTTCTTTTCCTCTCAAGATTAAAGTTAATTTATCCATCTCAGCCGTTTCAAGAGTTTTATAGATCAGTTCTTCTTTAGAAGGTAGTTCGCTTTTCCGCCAATATTTAGCATATAATATTCTTGCAGTAGTCACTATGTGTATAATGAGATCAAAATCTTGTCTTTTACAGTTTTCTGGCATTACAGTCAACAGAAAAAGTTCAAGAGTAAATGGTACTGTACATTCTAATTTTTTTTGGTCAGATTTCATGACTCCAAGACCAATATTTATTCATTCGATTTATATCCCATCCTCCCTGCCGGAGCAGGCTCAAGGCGGCTTACCTAAAAAGTTAAAACACATAAGACAAGGCTGATACAAAACAATCATAAATAATCATAAGCAGTCATAAACAATCATAAACTGCTAGTAACAATTAGGGATGGCTGGAATAGTATTGCGTTGTGGTAATACAGGTCATGGTGGAATGGTCATAGCAGAAATGGATAAGTTACTTGATCAAAGTTGATCCAAACATGCAATCTGAAAGTAAAGACTAACATAATTCAAAGAGCCTCTGTCTGTTGCTGTTTCAGGAAGAATGGCAGACCTGGAACCAGAATTCCCATACTAGCCACACTGGAAATCTGTAAAAGCCAAAGGCAGAATCCTTTCAAACCTAAGATGCTGCTTTATTGTTATTGTCCTGGGTTCAGGATTTCCGTTAACTTAAATACCAGTAAGGCTCCTCTTTTCTTTCCAAGGCGAGGTGCCTCTTGAATATCCAGTGGCAAGGCATGTCCAACTCATCCAAAGCAAATTTATTTAAAAGACATCAAAGCAAATTTATTTAAAAGCTAGCAAGTGAGGCAGGCAGGGCATAACATAACAGCTTAGGGTTAATTCCGTGGAATCGATCACTTGACTTAAGAGGGCAGGTCAGCCAACAAGACTTGGAAGTGAACCGTGCTTAACTAGAAGCTAAAGAATCCAGGAGGTATGACTAAGAAGCTCCCTGCTAGACCAGACCAAAGGACCATCTAGTCTAGCATCCTCTTTATCACAAAGGACGACCAGGTGCCCTGGAAGACCCATAAACAATAGGTCAAAGGCAAAGTCCTCTGTTATTGCACCCAGCCACTAATAGTATTCAAAGAGCACATTGCCTCTAAACCTAAAGGGTTCATTTAGCTACCATGGTTAATAACCACTGATGGACCTGCCTTCCATGAATCTGTCTAATCCACTTCTAAAGCTTTCCAAATTATTAGTCATCGTCACTGCAAGTTTTGCATGTTCATTATGCAGTTAGGTGAAGTACTTTCTTTAGTCTGGATGCAGGTAGTTGCCTCAGACTGGATCAGACCCTTGGTCCATCAAGGTCAGTATTGTCTACTCAGACTGGTAGCGGCTGTCCAGCATCTCAAGCTGAGGTCTTTCACATCACCTGTGGCCAAGCGGAGATGCCGGGGATTGAACCTGGGACCTTTGGCTTCCAAAGCAGAGGCCCTTTCCCTGAGCTACTGCCCCTGCCTGTCCTGAGTTTACAATCCATCAACTTCCTCTTCCAAGGAACAGATGAATCCCAAGGGATAGCAAGTACTTCCCACTACCCCATTTGTTCAGTCGTAACATTTAAAGATCCTCTGATATGGATTAAACTTTTATTTACCTCCATTCTATAAGTTACATACAGGGCTATTTGGGGGCAGGAACGCACAGGAACGGAGTTCCGGCTGGCTTCCGAGTTGGCCACGCCTAAAGCCTCCCCACCCTCCCCGGTTTCCCAGGTGCCTTGCAAGCCATGGGGCGCCTGGGGAAGCCAAGCTAATTCAGGAAGGGGAGGCAGTTTAAACTTGGGTTCCTCAGACCTGGGGAAGCCAACCCAGAAACTGCCTTCCTTCCCTCGGGTTCCCAAGGTGCCCCGCAAGCCACGGGGCACCGGGGGAAGCTGATCCTGGGAGGGAGCTGCACTGTCAGGGGTGTGGCCTAAAATGCTAATATGTTTCTGTTGTTAGGTGTGGCCTATTATGCTAATGAGTTCCTGCTGGGCTTTTTCTACAAAAAAAGCCCTGGTTGCATATATAGTATAAATGGAGTTTCGGGGGAAAAAATTACACTGTTTTTTTTGCAGAACATCAAATACGAAATTCAAATGGTGAGAAAATGCAAGGAAATAGACTGCAGCCCAAGATGCCGTTGAGAGCAAAATGCCGTCAGTTTCCCACTAAATCACAAGAACCATTATTAAAAGGAAACCAAATGCTGTGGGGGTGTCCTCTGCCTCCCCATGAGCAAAAGCCGCCTCATTTTGATGAAGCCGTTTGCATGCAGATGGTCTTGGGCTTCTCCAAGTCATCGAAATTGCGAACGTCTTAATATTTAATAGCAGGGTCGTGCCAGTACTTCCTTCTCCATTATATGATCCCCGCAATATGAAACCAAGGGCCAATAAACCTATAATGTGCAATTATGGGACCTACAGAAGAAGAGCCCCAGCTGCTTCTTGGCTAGATCGGCCTTTTGATTCCTGCCAGTCTGTTCCAGGCACAGCATGGAACCTCCAGATGTTTTCCCTCCTGCCCACCGGTTCTCGACCTTCGAAATGTCCCCATGCCACTTCAAAGCAGCGCTCCTCCTTTTCCAACGTCAGAAATGAAGAACGTCCTGCAATTAACGTTCGAAATGAAAGCGGGTCCCTGAACAATGCGTGGTCCCTTCTGTCCCTGCGGTGTCTCCTCTTTCCGTAACTTGCGTACATGGCTCCCGGAAGATATATCTGTGACCAGCTCTGCATAGGAGGAGAGACAGCAGGGTGGGGCTCCTGACCGGAGTTGGTGGTAAAAATGACTTGCTACTTCAATTGGAAACCAGGCGAGATTTCAAAGGAGGAGATAGCAAAGTCGCCTCGCAAAGGGTTTATGACTTGTGGGGTTTTTATTTCTGCCAGCTTGCAGAGCCATTCATCTGGTGCACTTCCAGAGTGGTTTCAGCTCTCCTGCTTACCTGGGACAAGAAGTAGAAGCAGTTGGCCACCACTGATGCCAGCTTCAGGACCTTGTAGAAATGAAGATCGGAACATAATTAGAGAGAGCTGTTCAGCCACCCACTCTCTGGACTTGTAGGGTTGCCAGCCTCCAGGTGGGGCCTGGAGATCCCCTGGAATGGCAACAGTTCTCCAGATGACAGAGATCAGTTTCCCTGGAGCAAATGGCTGGTTTGGAGGGTGGACTGTATAGAATTACACTCTGCTGTGGTTTCTCCCCTCCCCCAAACCAGTTCTCCCCTGCCCCCTCCCCCCCAAAATCTCCAGAAATTCCCTTACCCAGAGTTGTCGAACCTATGTGCATTCGGAAGTAAATGTATCTGTGTTTGTACTAGCCCTGCATTACCGGTATAGCAAGGAAAGAAACCAATGGAAAGATTCCCCCTCACCCCATCTAGGCAATGGTCATATTATGGTGATGGGGGCTGTATTCTGGTGGTGGGCATAAGCAATAGGACCTTTCCTTGCAACATCCCAGTTGCGGAATGCCCTTTCCCTCGCTTTTCACACGGGATCTTTTTCTGACTCCAGGGTCAGACATCTTTATTGGGTCAGGCTTTTAATTCTTGAATGGGAAATCCTGTGGCCGTAGGCTTACCACTTGTCCACCCACCCTTGGCCCCAATCCCTTCCTCCACGAAATGAAGACGTAGGAGAAAAAGTGGCTGGGAAATGGCTTCCATAATGATGTTCTAGGAATTCATCCATGTCTCTATAGTCTTTACTATAGAGATGAGGGGAAACTCCTAGAACATCCCCAGAAGTGACATCACAAAGTCCCGCAACTCCACCCTTCCCAGGAACCACCTTCATAATCTCCCAGCATTTGTCAAGCTAGTGCTGCCAGTTTGAAGTAGTTCTTCCCTTGCTGTTATCAAATGTTAACTTTTGTTGGTATTTTACTTTTTCAGTGTGTTGTGATTTAAATCGCCATTTTGCCATCTTTGCTGCTTGTTGAGTTAATGTTAGTTGATGGGTTTGCTTTAAGTTGTTAACACGCCACTGTTTAATTGTATTTTATGATTTTAATTGATATTGGATTATCCTTGTTTAGTTGGCTGTACGTTGTCTCGGGTGTCATGTAGAGGAGGTATATAAATATTTTTTAAAATTGCTAGAGCTAATATTATATAATGAGAACACATAAAACTTGCCACAAGCACTTATAATAATACAGCCATTCCGGACAGAGGAGAGAATTCCATCACCACTGAACCCTTTGCATTAAATACATGCCAAAACTGCTTTTCTAACATATCCAGCTAATTTAATATCGTTCCAATATCGAATAAATGGTAACTAGTGTTGAGTATGTGTTTCTGGAGAACAGTCTTTCCTTTCTCATAAAAGTTTACAAGTTTTAAATTTATAAATTTGCATCATAAACAAACCTTTATGAAGGCAGACATCAATTTCAGGCAGAGGCATATAAACATTTTACCACAAATAATAAATAGGGGAAGGAGAAAGGAAATGAGTGATAAACCAAGCTATAATTGATACCCTAGAGTTGTAGGGCTATCAGTTTTCCACTGGGGGCAAGGAATCTCCCACCCCCAGCACCTATGGCTCTCCACCAGTCAGCTGCGCAGTGGGAGGAAATGCCTGGGCAAAATGGGTGTGTGTGATCGGTGTCCTGACACAACCCGGAAGTGAGGTCATCATGCCAGGTGATGCTCTAGCATTCACCTAAAACTCTATAGTTGCTGCACCTGGCAACCCTATTTGGTTGCCTACACATAGCTGTGTAGTTTCAGGGTTAAATGGTCTTCTGTCCTCATATATTGTTTTTTCTTTCACTAGCAATGCAGACCATGTTTTTCTTTTGTAGGCACTGGGGGAGAAATTCATGCCCACCTGATAAATGAGGCCTTCATCTTTGCACGAGGCCTACACAATCCAGAAACCCTCGCCTGCCTTTATACTGTATGGTAATCAATACTGGAATGTTCTTTTTTGATCTGCATCAAATGCAAGTGGTTAAAAATACAAATGACTAGAGGCTTCCAACAGAGGTTTCTTATTTAAAATCAATATGCATAATCCGGGGATGAATGAAAATTTTCCATTTCGTTTCTTTTTCCATTTTGTTTAGATTTGATCTCAGTTATTTTGGTTCTCTGCTTTTCGGCTGGTTGGTATTATGAGTGTAAGTCATACCTAGATAGATAGATAGATAGATAGATAGATAGATAGATAGATAGATAGATAGAGAGCATATATAACATCAATTTATTGATGCAGAAATAACAATGTTGAAAAATGTACACTTTATTGGAAAAACAGTGCGGGAAAACAGGGGAAAGAGGAAAATGGTGTGAAAATAAAATACGTCGAGGTGATTTGATCTGGGGCTAACCTCACCTGTAATTAATATAATTAAACAAGGCATGATTTTCATGGAAATAGGAGAGCCGGAGAACAGGGTGCCCAGGAGGAAAGGAGGATGACAATAGACTGAGAAGCAAGTTTGGTATAGAGGTTAAGAGCGGCAGTATTCCAAACTGTAGAACTGGGTTTGATCCCCCACTCCTCCACATGAAGCCAGCTGGGTGACCTTGGGCCAGTCACAGTTCCCTCAGAGCTCCCTCAGCCTCACCTAGCTCACAGGGTGTCTGTTGTGGGGAGAGGAAGGGAAGGGAAGGTGATTGTAAGCTGCTCCAAGATTTCTTCTTCTTCTGCTGCTGCTGCTGCTGCTTCTGCTTCTTCTTTTGCTTCTTCTCCTCCTCCTCCTTCTCCTGTCATGCCTGTTTGGCAAGAAGTTCTCAGCATCCTTCATGACAGTAGTCCTTTAGAGTGTTGGACCGGTGAGCCAGATGGCCACACTTGTGATCCATCCCCAGATCCGGGAATTGGCAAGCTTTGTTAAGCAGCAGTTAAAAATGACTGCATGTAATCATTTACGAACTAGATACAGCGCAACAACTATTCGCAATTTCATCCCTGGAGAAATAAACAGGGAAAATAGGTCATGGAAACAGGAGAGCTGGAGAACTTCCAAGAGGAAGGGCAACTGCGGGAAGGAGGATGGCTATAGACTGAGAAGATGGGGGTGGGCAGGACCAGTTCCAGGTTTTTGCAGGCCCTGGGCTAGGGTTGCCAGCCTCCAGGTGGGGCCTGGAGATCTCCTGCTTTTACAACTGATCTCCAGCTGACAGAGGTCAGCTCCCCTGGAGAAAATGGCTGCTTTAAAGGGTGAACTCTATGGCGCTGTGCCATACTGAAGCCCCTCCCCTCCCCAAACCCCACCCTCTCCTGGCCCTAGGGTTGCCAAGTACAGGTTGGAAAATACCTAGGGACTTTGGGGGTGGAGCCAAGAGAAGGTGGTGTTTGGGGAGGGGAGGAGCTTCAGCATGATACCATGCCGTAGAGTCCACCCTCCAAAGCAGCCATTTTCTCCAGGGGAGCTGATCTCTGTCAGCTGGGGATCAGATGTAAAAGCAGGAGATCCCCAGGCCCCACCTGGAGGCTGGCAACCCTACCTGGCCCTGACCCCAAAGGTTCCAGGTATTTTCGAATCCAGACTTGGCAGCCCTACCGTGGGCGCAAGAGAGTGCAACTGGGGCCCCCTTTCCCACTTTGATCCCGTTAGGAAGAAAAATACGGTACAAATGAAGTACATAAACAAATATCTCAAAAGAACGCTGAGCGAGAGAGCCTAGAAAAAGCTATTGTGACGTGGTCAAGACTACACAGTGAACCCAGATTAAGGCTGAGTGATCGGCAGCTCCACTGGCAGCTCTCGTTGCTCAGCAAGTACCCATCTAAGCCCACCCCTGAGGCTGTCCCTGGGGGTGGGGGAAGCAAAAGAGGAGATGCAGAGGAGTTGTGCCTATGAATACATATATGTTCAAAAGTGTTGCCCGAATAAATCATGTGCCACCAACTTTCAGAGGGACACATGCTCTGAAGACCTTCATCGTAAGCACCTGCACATCAGTTGTAAGTATTATGCATTCAGACAAATTTGCTCAAGAAGGTAATAAAAATGAAATATGGCCATAGTAACATTTCTAAACAAGCCATCTTAGAATCAGTAATTGCAGTTCGGAATATATAGTGTGCTGTGAAAAATTATAGCATACATAAAACCCCTGGTGAGCCATAGCATCCTCCCAGAAAGAACTTCTAAGAATGCTCCTGAAATGTGCCAATCTGTCACTTGAACACCTTCTTCTTCTTTTTTCGTCTCCTCCTCCTCCTCCTTCACCACCACCACCACTTCAAATATTTGTTTGCCACCTTTGGCCCAATTAGAGCCCTAAGTTGAGGCAGGGAACAATTAAAAGAGATTGAAAATCAACTTTTTTCTAAGTATAGGTTTGCACTTTTAGGGTTTTAAATAGTGTGAATTCATGGAAATAACTTATGGTGGCATCTTTCTTACAAAATAATCATCTGAATATAATTGAATATAATAGCAGTTGGATTCCTTGTACAGAGGAGGTTGCAAGTATATGCACATGCATTGTTGGTAAAAGGAAACAATCAATAATTGTAATGGTATTTGGAGTAGTTTACATTGGGAGTGGTGACATGTATGTTTTATATTCAGCAAACTGAAGAAGCTCCTGACGGAACGAAGGATCAAAGCCGGCATCTTCGTCCTTCGTCTGAAGATCATGTGTTTTGTATAAGAGAGACTTATGTGTTCTGCTTATAGACCTGTGGGTCATTTATTACAAATATAGACCCTGTTGGGCAACTTATATTGGTTATTTTCTTTGTTTGTAAATCATGTGTATTCGTTTGATGATATTCTGTATAACAGAGACATAGACCCTGTTGGGCAATTATATTAGTTGTATTTATTCTGCGTTAAACAGTGACTTTTCGTTTGCTTGTAATTGACTGTGTTTTTAACTAAATGGAACCTCCACATTCAGAGACAGGAAACCTCTAAATCCCAGAGCCAGGAGGAAATATCAGTGGAAGACAGCCTCAGCCTCTACGCCCTCTTGTTGGCCCTCCAGAGGAACTGGTCGGCCACCGTGTGAAACAGGGTGGACCATTGGCTTGATCCAGTAGAGCTCTTCTTATATTCTTATGTAACTTCATCCTCTAGTACAGAGGTGGCCAAAGAGCCACATAGAAGTAACATCATATGTCTGAGAGCTACAAGACCTAAAACACATATTACACATGTTTTTATTGGAAAATATGCAAATTACCTTTTTATTAACATTAACGTTAAATAAGACTGCCAAAGATAAAAACAAAAGGGGTAAAACCAGATGTTGATAATGATAATTAAAGAGACAAATGCTGTCTCCAAGCTGGCCAGTGGGGTGGGGGCTTTGAGGACACATTTAAAGTTAAAGTTGCTTTCTTTATCTGCCCCCCCCCCCCACACACACCTCAAGCCTACCCAGGGAGGGGAACACTGGCTAAGGAAAGGAAGACAGCCTCCCTTCACTTCCCCAGCCGCCTTGCCGGGAGCCACACAACATGTGTGAAAGAGCCGCATGTGGCTTCCTGAGTTGCGGTTTGGCTGCCCCTGCTGTAGTAAGAGGGAATGGTTGGACAAGTTTGAAGGTCTATTTCGTAGGAGAAGTTTTAAGTATTGAAGTCGGGAGACAATGAATCAAATACAAGCTTTTATTTCAAACATCATTCAGCTCAGAGACAACTCTAGCAAGAGCGGCACTCAATTTATATGTTCCAACAGATAACTATATACATTGTAAGTATGTACACGTATTCTCATTCGACCTAAGCAGGGCTCTGTGGTTGGTTCCGCAGATTGGCTTCAGGACCAATAATGAGTCTTTATTAGGCAGCCAATAAGATTGAGGGACTTGTACTACCAGAACCCTGACAATGCAATGCATCATAATGTACTAAAACATAACAACAAGATTAATTGCTCTTTTAAAATATAAATAAGTTTTGGGAATATTGATATTTGGAAACAAGGGATTCAGGAGATGGCAAAGTAATAAGAAATAGGTTTCTAAAATAATGACCCTTGTGAAAAGCAGAGGGGTTAACCGAGATAAATTTGTCAACGTTCTTAACATCCCAGTGGCAACAGAGAGAGATGGAGAGCGTGTGAGAGAAACCAAGAATAAGAAAGCCAGATGTGGTCTGGAGACAGTGCAGATGAGTTACATGGGTTTGACAGTTTTTGAAAAAGGAGGAAAAGACTCATCACCAGGCATTGTGAGACGCAAAACAGAGTTAAGTGCCATAACCAAAAGGGAAGAAGAATAAGGCCGCGGTCACACGGCCCTTTCATGTGGGAGGAAGGGCTGTTTCCTCCTGCATTTAAAGGGACCGTTCACAATGGCTGCGGCTAGTCCCGCGCTGAAGTGGGCTCAAATGTGGGTTCCTCCCACATTTTCTGACCCCGGGAAAATCAAGTGTTTTCCTGGGAGTCGCGCGAGGAACCCGCATTTGAGCCATCTGGGCAGCCCTCTCTCGCATTGCGAGAGAGGGCTGTCCAGATGGTCCCGTCCTCCATTACCCCCTTTTACACTTGGGCACTCAAGCGCCCAAGTGTAAAAGGGGGAAAAAACCCAAACTTACCAGGCGGCCGGTGAGACTTGGGGAAGGGTGCCTCCCCCCCCGCCGCCGCCATTGCCACCACCGCTCACCTCCTCCTCCGCCATTGCCACTGCTTGCCTCCTCCTCCTCCACCGCCACTCACCTCCTCCGCCGCCGCCATTGCCACCGCCGTTCGCCTCCTCCTCCACTGCCTCCTCCTCCACCGCTCGCCTCCTCCTCTGCCTCCTCCGTCGCTGCATGCCTCCTCCGACGCTGCCGTTACCACCGCCGCCTTTGCCTGCCGGGGTAAACATCCCAACCCGAACTAAAAAACCATGGGCCCTTAAAGGGCTGTGTGACCGCAGCCTAAGAGAGTAGCAAGGGGGAGGGAATCGCTTTTGTCAAGGGCCCAGCTATAATTACGTCAGGAAGCATTTTGGCACACAGTGTGACAGCTTTGCTAAGCGCTCTACACCCTGTGTACAATTAAGCAATGAAATTTTGTCCCATAATAATTCTTCTTCACAATTACCTCCCGGCAAAGAACCATTTAAATGACAACAGGTACAGCCCGAAAGTGATAACGATGGGAAATATAAAGAGAGAAGCACTGAGATGGATAGAGCGGTGAGGGGAAGATGGGTTTCAAAAGGTTCCAAACAAAACCACATCCTTTCAGGGCAGTGGTGCCCGACCTTTTTGGAATGGTGATCCAAAAGTCCAAATTTATTTTGCACAATGACTCACCCAGGGCTGGCCCAACATTTTTTTGGTGCCCTGGACAAACACTGACCTTGGCGTCCATCTATTCCACTGTTCCATTTTCTGTAGTGCTCAGCCAGATGTTTTTGAGAAACTGACAAACATCACACAAAGAGTGCCATGCCCCCAGTCGGGACCCCAAGCAAGGGGGAGTTCATCTCCTCCCCAGCTGGGCCAGTCAGAGGTTGAGGAGTTGTGCTTGGGGAGCACTCAGGCTTGTAGCCAGGATCTTGTGGCTTGTGGGGCAACATTTTTTTTTTTGCGTGGGGCTGCCATCATTTGCCAGAATGACCAGGGGGGGCAGGGTTGGTGCACACCCTTCTGCCCTCTCCCTCCTGTCCCACAAAATTTAAAGGGCCCTTCCGCTGATCACGTTTGGTGTAGTGGTTAAGAGCGCAGATTCTAATCTGGGAGAACCGGGTTTGATTCCCCACTCCTCCACATCCAGCTGGCATGCTGAAATACTCCCTCCTACTCTCCAACTTCCCCTCCCGTCATCTTTCAGCTACGACTGTGAAATTACTAGTTACCCAATGGGCTTCCCCCCCCCCCCCCCGTTATTGTCAAAGGGAGGGAGGCAGGGATGAGAATGTGTGAAGCTGGCGAGGAGAAAAGAAAGAGAAGGCTGCAAAGGGCCGGAGCCCTCATTCTGCCTGGGAGCCAGTTTGGCATAGTTATTCAGAGCATGGGCTATAATCTGGGAGAACCGGGTCTGATTCCCGCTCCTCCACCTGCAGCCAGCTGGGTGTAACCATGGGTCAGTCACAAGTTCTCTCAGAGCTGTTCTCTCAAGAGCAGTTCTCTCAGAGCTCTCTCAGCCCCACCTACCTCACAGGGTGTCTGTTGTGGGGAGAGGAAGGGAAGGAGATTGTAAACTGCTCTGAGACTCCAAGTGAAAAGTGGGGTATAAAAATTTCCTCTTCCTCCTCCTCCATCTTCCTGTGACCCCCTTTCAGAGGGGTCCCACAGGTTGGGAAACACTGCTTTAGAAGATTGTTAGGCTGGATGTAAAATGAGCCTGATGCTTTGGATTTTGCTGGTCTGTTCCGCTAGTGATGGCCCTTTCCCACAGCGCAAGGAGCTTTCCCCTGTTGCAAGAGCCCCTTGAGTCCCAGAAAGACTCCTTATGCTGTGGGGAAACTTCCACCATTAGCAGACTGGATCTGCGGGATAGGACTCCACGCTCACAAGGGATGCTGTTGAATTTCTCATCCCTGCAGGTCTGACTTGGGGGGAAACATTGCGTGCTTTAATCTTGCTTCTTCTTAGCATGAACTGAGCCTGTGAGGATTTTTTTTTTAAGTGCCTCCTGCTTTCTCATGCTAAATGTTTCCCCTGTTAAAATTAACACCTTTCTCCAACGTTATTTATTTATTGCATCAATTAGCTACAGATGGTGTCAATGGAACAGATGCACTGGGAACACCAGCAGGGAAAACGGGTGAAATGAATGACAGTATTCTAAGACACAAAGGTTTTCAGGGTGGAGCTTGAGGAGGGTGGGGTTTGGGGAGGGGAGGGGCTTCAATGGGGTAGAATGCCATAGACTCCACCTCCCAAAATGGCCATTGTCTCTAGGTGAACTGATCTCTGTCACCTGGAGGTCAGTTGTAATCCCAGGATATCTCCAGTGACTACCTGGAGGCTGGCAACCCGACCAAGTGGTGTCACCTTTAGGTGCCAGGCTGAGCTACGAGGATGACTTGTCTGCAGGAAAGTTCTTGTGGGGGGTTTCCTCCCTTTACAACCATGTTGCCCTCGTCATAAGACCATAAGAAGAGCCCTGCTGGATCAGACTAATAGTCTGTCTAGTCCAGCGTCCTGTTTCACACAGTGGCCAACCAGTTCCTCTGGAGGACCAACAACAAGGCATAGAGGCCGAGATCTTCCCCTGATGTTGCCTCAGGGCTCTGGGATTCAGAGGTTTAGTGCCTCTGAACGTGGAGGTTCACTCTCTCTCTCAGCTTAATCTACCTCAGAGTGTTGTTGGAAGGATGAAAAGGAGGTCAAAACTTTGTGGAGGGAGGGTGGCGATAAAAATGTATCAAAACAATAGTTTTCTAGAAGAGAACACGAACATCTGAAAGAGCATCACTAAGCTTCAGCTTTCTCCTCGTAGTCTTTAGAAATTAATTCTCTGTGGGTGGGTGGTGTGATACTAGGGCTGCCAAGTCAGCCCGGGGGGCAGGGGATCCCCCGCTACAGGAGTTCCCGATCCGCCGGCCAGCATTCAGCCGGTGGGAGAAACCTCACCCCCGAGGTCGTCCAGCCTGGACGACCTCCCTCACGTAATGATGTCACCCGGAAGTGACACCATCACATTGGGGGCATTGCCAGGGCGACCATAGAGTTTTGGGGCGATTGATGATACCATAGAGTTTTGGGGCGATTGCCAGAGCGTCGCCCTGGCAACGCCCCCAACTTGCTGACGTCACTTCTGGTGACATCGCTGGACGTGCGAGCTTCGCGCACGTGCCAGGAGGAACTCCTGGCCAGAGGAGGACTCCCCCCCCGCCGGTGAGTTCCGAAGGCTTGGCAACCCTAGACGCAAATAAAAGCCTCATTGAAAAATGAAACTTCCCTGAACAAATAGTTAGCTAGTCTAGCTTCACATATGCGGATGTGTGTTTGCCAGCATGGTCTCAGAGGAGACCCATGGGAAGATCTTGCTCTTTGGAAGAGCCACAAGTGAGGAGACCAGATCGTCCCACTTCAGCAGGAGAACTTCCACTCCCTTGCAGTTCTGCCTGCTGCCACTGCGCTGGGCTGCACGGGAAGAACGCTGGGGGAAGTGGGGAGGGACAATCAGTGCCAAGCCAACGCCAAGGCATTGCTCCAGGTTGGGGGGGGGGGGCTGGAGATCTCCTGGAATTACACCTGATCTCCAGACAACAGGAATCAGTTCGCCTGGAGAAAACGGCTGCTTTGGGGGGTGGACTCTATGGCATTATACCCCACTGAGGTCCCTCCCCTCCGCAGACCCCGCCCTCCCTCGGCTCCGCCCTCAAATCTCCAGGAATCCCCAATCTGCAGCTGGCAACTCTAGGCTCAGGAATGCCCGGCTTGTGCCAGCGTAGCCTCCTCTCAGAAAATTAGGCTGCAACTCTGCCTCTCTTTTCCTCGATCAAACCAGTCTTCCGTCCCCAAGTGTTGGCCTGACTCATGTAACATTTCACAGTTCTTGTGATGGCAAGAAATTGACTCTGATGGCTTTATCGAAAGGTCAAAGCCAGCCAAACAACCGGGACTGCAAAGACGCCACAGCTTTCTCAAAATGACAAGCATTTTTAGGAGAGGAGGGGAACACCATAAAGTTAAAGGGTGGGAGGAGGGGAAGGGGGGGGTGTCACATGGATTTTTTTTTTAGGGGATAAGGATGCATTTAAAAAAAAAATCTTCTTGGCATACAAAATGGACCTTCTGCAGCCCGAATGGGAGATTTCCTTGGGAGACAGAATAAAATCTCAATTTATTTTTTATTGTTTAATCTGCCACAATCCATTACAGGTTAGAACTCAAGCCAAAGCCATTAGGGAAGCTGATTATTTATGTTTCCGCCAGCGATGAAGCCGCAGCTTCAGGAATTACACTCGCTGACAACATTAAGATTATAATGATGGGGCGACTGAATTAGGCTGTAAAGCCTTTCGGTGATATACAGTTGTGAACTCTCGAGGATTAGATAAAGCAGCCACTTTTTTTTTTAAGTAACAACCAGTACCCACAGCTGCATTTCTCTTAAAGTGAGAGATTTTCTCTTAAAGTTAGATTTCAAGACCAGTGGCTCTTTGAAGACCAACATGATTTCCAGGGTATAAGCTTTCAAGACTCAACGCTCCCTTGGTCATCTTATACCCTGGAAATCTTGTTAGCCAGTTTGGTGTAGTGGTTAAGTGTACAGACTCTAATCTGGGAGAACCGGGTTTGATTCCCCATTCCTCCACTTGCACCTGCTGGATGACCATGAGCAAGCCATAGTTCTGGCACAGCTGTTCTTGAAAAAGAGCAGTTTCTGTCAGAGCTCTCTCAGCTCCACCTATCTCACAGGGTGTCTGTTGTGGGGAGGGGAAGAGAAAGGAGTTTGTAAGCTGCTCTGAGACTCTCTTGGGTAGTGATGGGCAGGGTATAAATCCAATTTCTTCTTCTCAGTCTCTAAGGTGCTACTGAACCTGAATCCAGCTCTTGTATGGAGAACAACATGGCTACCCATAGGACTACCAGGCCTTTTGATATAGCAGGAGCTAATTCCCTTCAATGCCTGCTAGTGCCTTGGACATGGGTGGGAGGATGGGTGGTGGTGGTGGAGCCTAGCATCCCTGACCTGCCCATGTTTACTTCCAGGTTAAACCAGAAGTGGCATTGGATGCTCTTGTATTCTAAACATGGAGAGTCCCTTGAGTCACCACAGCTAGCAGCCATCGATGGACCAGATCTTCCAGTAGAGTTTCCACCCTCCAGATGGGGCTTGATCTCCCAGAATTACAACTGATCTCTAGACTACAGAGATCAGTTCTCTAGGAGAAAAATGGCTGCTTTGGAGGGTGGACTCATCATGATATCCCCCTGAGGCCCCTCCCCTCCCCAAACTCCGCCCTCCTCAGGCTCCACCCCCAAATGTCCAGTAAATTCCCAAGCCATGGTCGGCAACCCTTAAACATTAATTTCTCTTTTGTTTTTCAGCTCATTTGTGTCTGACTTCCAAAACAGATGAGGAAAGACTGAAGAGATTGAGGCTCTTTAGCTCAGAGAAAAGATGGCTAAGGGAGGTTTCTGAATCCCGGAGGTTCCCTGCCCCCCCCCCCCCCAGATCCTGGAGGGTTGTTTTTTTTTTGTCATCTTCTGGGTGTGGAACAGCAGTCACTGTGGGTGTGGAGTGGGAGGTATTTCTGAATTCCCTACATTATGCAGGGGTTTGGACTAGATGACCCCGGGGATTCCTTCTAACTCTATGATTCTATGAGGCCCTGAGAGAAGCTTTTCCCATGAAGTGGGAAAAGTGGATAGAGAGAGCCTGTTCTTCCTCTTCCATAATTCTTGACCTAGGGAGCACCCATAGAAGGAGGAGGAGGTGGAGGAGGTGAAGGAGCAGGAGATTAGATTTATACTCCGCCCTTCACTACCCAAAGGAGTCTTACAATCTCCTTTCCCTTCCCCTCTCCACAACAGACACCATGTGAGGTAAGTAGGGCTGAGAGAGCTCTTTTGGGAACTGTCATTGAGAGAACCAGCTCTGAAAGAACTTGTAACTGACCCAAGGTAACATCAACAGCTGCAAGTAGAGAAGTGGGGAATCAAGCCAGGTTCTCCCAGATTAGAGTCCACGCTCTTAACCACTATATCAAACTGGCTCTCGATGAAATCAATGAGCAATAGGTTCGGGACTAGGGCTGCCAGATGTTGGGAGACCTCCCACCCAGCTGTTCCCAACCCCACTGTCACTTGGTTGGACATCATAGGGAAAATGAAGCAAAAATCACCCTCACTCTGAAGGTGACATCACTTCCGGGTTCATGCCAGAAGTGACATCATGCTGTTGGAGCAACAGTATTTTGCGTGTTCCTGAGCCCCTCAAGCCTCCCCCCAGTTGCCAGCTATTGGCTGGCGACTGTATTCAGGACGGACAAAAGGGAGCATTTCTTCACTCTGCAAGCAATTAACAGCCAGGGATCAGTGACATTAATTTATGGAATATGCTTCCACTAGGAGTAGTAAGCTTAGATGGCTAGCATAGATGGCTAAGGAGATTAGACAAATTCTTGGAAACTGAGTTGCCAGCTCCTGCTTGGGAATATTTGTTGTAAGACTGGGAGATCCCCAGGCCTTGCTGGGAAGTTGGAAACCCTATCACTAGCCGAAGAGAAAGCAGAGGCTGTTGCAAAGACGAACTGAACTGAACCCAAATAATATTGCCTACACAGTCCCTTCTGAGAGCCAGACAACCAGGGAAAGATCACTATCCATCATGCAAACCCATGCACTTCAAATGCTCCGTTATCTTCTTTTACCCCGGTTAATGTGGCAGTCAAAGCTGTGTTTTAATACAGTCGTCCTGTTCATTACAGCAAAGATGATAGAACCCTAATAAATGTGTGGGGTGTGTTTTGACAGGAACGAGACATTAATTAATGCCTCACTGCAGTGGATTTTCCGCATACGTATATATCACAGGGACACCAGTGCAAGAGCGTCTGCTGTAATCTGCACCATCACCAGGATCACAACCAAAGGTAGACTGTATGGCATAAAAAATAGATTTTCTACCTATTTCTAGGATGGAACGACATGCTGTGGTTAGAATTTTATTCCTTGGTTATTTTTCTTTTATTTATTTGAAATTTTTACACCCTTCCTGCCTGCAGTCACGTGTGAGGCAGCTTCAGTGCCTAATGGACCAAATGCAAACCCCTAACACAATGAAAACCCAAGAGGGGAAAGGCTGTGGCTCATTGGCAGAGCATCTGCTCGGCATGCTGGACATTCCAGGTTTAATCTTTGGCCTCTCCAGTTAAAGAGTCTGGCAGTGGGTAATGTGAACACGGTGAGGTGCTTCCAGTCTGAGTAGATACTAGTTAGTTAGTGAGTTAGTTTATTTGACATATCCCGCCCTCTCCGCCGATGTGATGGACCAAGGGTCTGTTCTAGTATAAAGCAGCTTTATGTATGTTCATGTACATGTTCAAGATCTATTTTGAAACCAAACTGTACCAATGATTAAGAAGAGAAAGCAATAGACTTGGGGGGGGGGATTACCCAGAAATAACAACCCCTCAGCAAAGCTTCAGGATCGGGGAACAAATGCTTCCCAGAGTAATTATGCCCCAGCTAAAAGCTTGCTGAAATAAAAAGGCCTTAGACTTGCATTTATTGATTTTATTTATTTACACTACACCTTTCTCGCCAATGGGGACCCAAAACAGCTTACACCATTCCCCTCTCCTCCATTGTATTCTCACAACAACCCCGTGAGGTAGGGTTGGGAAAAATTAACAGGGCAATTAAAAATCCTCAGCGGCATAAAAGGCAGCAAATAGCCATGTGTGTTCGTTTAAAAAGAAGACTTTACTAAAGGTTAATAGAGGGGGTGTTACATTGCGACCTAAAACAATAAGGAGCAAACTGTCTAACTTCTTCTGATCTAAAGACCATCTTGGCTAAGAGTCTTCTGGTCTCTAAAACAAAGGAAACAGAATGTTCCCCAAAACTGCTTATGTAACCAGAAGCATGCAATAACCCCAATAAAACTGTTTAACCAATAGAGAAACTTAAATCCCCCTATTTAGAATCAGGCCCATAGCTACACTGAGGCTATTGGGCCCCTGCCCCTTTCTTAAAGGGCCCCCACTCCTTCCCAAAAGCTTTAAATGCTTTTGAGAAGAAGTGGGGGGGGGGGGTGGCAGCATGCACCCCCTCCCTCCTCTCCTGGAAAATTTAAAGGGCCCTTCAGCTGATTGGCAGGGAGCACATGGCAAATGATGGCAAATAATGGCAGCCCCACCAGAAAAAAAGTACCCCACAAGCCACAAAATCCTGGCTACAGGCCTGTTTAGAATACTACCTCCTGCTTCTCCAGTGGTAACTTTTACAGCCCAATACGTTTGTGCTAATTAACTACTGGTTTTCAACACAGACAATAAACTAACTTGTGATGCCAGTGGAAGCACTTGCACATTCCAACAGTTAGGACGAGAGAGTATGACTGGCCCAAGGTCACCCAGCGAGCTCTTATGGCACTGTGGGGATTCAAACCTGGATCTTCCAGATACTAATCTTGACACCCTTAACCACTACACCACACCGGCTCCAATCTGAACCTCCATGTTCTGAAGCAGCATACCTCTGAAAACCAGCCGGTTGGGGGAGGGAAGGCCTGTGTGTGCCCCTGCTTGCAGACCCTCTGAGGGCGTCTGGTTGGCCACCAGGGGGTGAAAGGGGGATGCTCAGTTAATAGACTTCTGATCCAGGGGAGGTCTTGCGTAAAAACTCCCGAGAGGTTTTCTTTGATCTTATCAAAACTGTTTCCTTGAACTGGTTTTAGTTGGGAGAGGAAAAAGCCCCCTCAAACTGACCACTTATCCAAGGATACCAATTGGCGCTAAAGCACAGCCAAGGTTTGATGAGGTGAAATATTTTTTGTCCGTTAGTTCTTCTGAGAAAAGAACGTGACTCTTGAAGCGAATAGCAGCCTTCTCAAGTAGTTCACCCAGGGCTGTTTATTCGACACAACAGTTCGTGAAATACGTGTGGCGAATGACAATTTGTGCCTTAAAAATGATATGAATGGCTCTCTGGAGGAGACGGCAGGGGGAGGGGGGAAGAAGAATCTCTCCCCATTAAAGCCCTCCCTTTTCTCATGCCCTAACTATCATTTCCTGATGTCTACCTGGTGTACCTTTCAGAATGGAGACCTGTTATGCAAATCAGGAGTAGGCTTTAGAGCTTTGAAGCCCATCTCCACATCACCAGAGGGACGGAGCCAATTATTATAACTACTCAAGCTGGTAATACTAATGAATTCCATTCTGCTGGGCACTCTAATTGCCCGGAGCTATTTGACAGCATTCTACAGATGTTCCGTGAATTACTCTACAAACTGCCTTCCTCAGATAGGCCTCCTGATGAAAGGAGGGGATCATTTTATTGATCTCGGGGAAAAAGAAGAAGAGGACTATTTAATGATAACAAAACTCTTGCTGGAAACCTCTTTGCATTTTTCTTTTTCCTCGTCCTGTAGGGAAGGGATTGAGGTGATGGAGTATGAAAAGGTGAGGGCACTGGATTGAAGGGAGGGAGGGAGTGGAAGAGTGACAAGTGGAAGATTAGAATTCGGTCCAAAATTACACTGAATGTTCCATGGGGGTAGAAAGCCATCTTTTTACTTTAATGAAGCACCAGGGACTCTGATGGTACTATATGGCTCTGTTACATTTCTGTCCTGACTCTCTTAAAAAATCAAGGTTCTTTCCTTCCACTTTATTCTCTTTATTCCCTGTGAGGTAGGTCAGTCTGAGAGAACAGCTGACCCAGTTTACCCTGTGATTGCCATGGTTGAACAGGGATTCAAACTTGGATCCTCCAGGCCAAGGTTAAGAAGAAGAAGAGAAGAAGAGATTGGATTTATACCCCACCCTTCACTACCCAAAGGAGTCTCAGAGCGGCTTACAATCTTCTTTCCCTTCCCCTCCCCACAACAGACACCCTGTGAATTGTTCCCTGTAAACTGTGGAGTCTTGTGAGCAAAAATTCTACTTTGTGAGCTCCTGACATTCAAGTTGTGAGCAAGTCATTTGAGTACTGCATATATTAGCTTGCTTTGGAGCCATCCTTCCTGAGTTAAGACAAAAATGTGTGAGCTAGAGGCTAAAAAACTGTAAGCTAGTTCACACTAACTCAGCTTAGAGGGAACACTGCAAGGCTGTGAGGTAAGTGGGACTGAGAGAGCTCTTTTAAGAACTGCTAATGAGAAAACAGCTCTGAGAGAACTTGTGACTGATCCAAGGTCACACCAACAGCGGCATGTGGAGGAGTAGGGAATCAAACCCAGTTCTCCCAGATTAGAGTCTGCGCTCATAACCACTACACCAAACTGGCTTTCACTAACACTCCAACCTTGCACCACAGCAGTTCCCACATATATAAAATGAAATTGGACCTCCACTGGTGGGGTTTTTTTGGGGAGGTGTGTGTTAGGTCTGGGCAAGGGTGGATCTACTATGAAACTAATGAAGCTTAAGTTTCAGGGTCCCTAATCCTGGAGGGGCCTTGAAACAACTTTTTTTTTAAAAAAATAGTGAATTTTCCAACACAATTGATGGTGTTTTTTAAAGTGTTTGTTATTAAAATTAGGCTATTTTAGTGACAGAATCACAAGCCAATGGGTTGAAGTACTTTATATTGACCTTAGAATATGCTCTAATACACGTTTCATATCCTTGTTGGATGTTGCCCTATTGTTGCTGGTTGAGAAGGGGCCCCCATAACCGTCAAGCTTCAGGGTCCCAAATTGTTGGTCCGCCACTGGGTCTGGATTCCCCAGAATACTGCATTTGCATCTCAGCAGGGGGGGACAGACGACAGAGTCATGGGACACCAACATATGGGATAAATCATGTTTTATTAATGGCTGATGGATGCATTCATGGAGACCAGTGTTCCTTCTAAGCTGAGTTGGTGTGAGCTAGCTCAGAGTTTTTTAGCCTCCGGTTCACACCTCACTGCCTTTGCTCAGACAGGATAGCTCCAGAGCAAACTAATTTATGTGTCCTGGCCAATGCTCACTCTCTAAACTGTGGAGTCCTGAGAGCAAAAATTCTACTTTCTGAGCTACCAGCATTAAAGTTGTGAATGACCGATTTGGCTACTGCATAAAATCATTTGCCCTGGAGCCATCCTTCCTCACAAAAACGTGTGAGCCGGATGCTAAAAAAGCTGTGAGCTAGCTCACACTAATGCAGCTTAGAGGGAACAAGGATGGAGACCAACATTCACAACCATTTGGCTTTGTCCTAGGGTAGGGTTAAAGCAGATTTTGCAGTGGTCCAAGGGATTGTCTATGCAACACAAAGGCAGTCTGCAGAAAAGCCTATTCAGCACTTCAACCTTCTTCCTGGGAAGAGATTCAAAAATATTAATTTCCACACTTTCCCATCTCTCTGCAGTGATTAGAGTTAATTTTATTAAATCTGTACAAACTGCAGAAGACTTTGGCGTTAGGTCAAATGCTGGCATTCATGTTTCCTGCAGTCCTAAAAGAAATTGCTCACCATAAACCAACACTGGGAGATGAAATATGTAAATTTTAAAAGAAGAATCGACGACAGTTCCTTCGCTGGTTTATTGGCTGTGTCTACATAAACACAACAGAAATTGTCACAGAATGGTCAAAAGGTCTAGCGGGCCACGAAAAGCGTAAGCATATTTACATAAAAGGAAAGAACAGCTCCCACAAAATGTTACGATAGCTGACGTTATGTATTATGAACGGCTCTGAGAATGGTCTGAAGGCTCCTAATGTGAATTGGCACATGATGAAATTCCAAATGAGATTCCCCACGGGTTGAGAGCAATGCCACCAAAGCCATGCTCCATGCGCTCCAGTCATAAGCGTCAGATGCTCACATGAGGTGGGCGTGGCACTTCATGCTGGGAACCTCTTCGAGATGTGGGGGTGAAGTCTGGGGAGGGCGGGGTTTGGGAAGAGGAGGGACCCTACCAGGGTACACTGCCATCGAGTCTGCCCTCCAAAGCAGCCATTTTTTTCCCAGGGGAACCAACCTCTGTCATTTGGAGATCAGTTGTAATTCTGGAAGATCTCCAGTAGGCAACTCTATGGTATACCAAGTCAAAGAGCATACCTCCTCCTGTCTCTTCTTGACTTCTCCTCCCCGATGCTCTCCAGCCAGCATGGTGTAGTAGCTAGTGTCGGACTAGGCCATGGTGGCTCAGTAGTTAAGATGCCAAACTGCAGACCGGAGGATCGGTAGTTCGGCGGGTCAAGACCCGAGTGCCGTGTGATGGAATGAGCTTCCATCTCTGGTCCCAGCTCCTGTCAACCTAGCAGTTTGAAAGCAAGAAATTTCAAGTAGATAAAAAGGCACAGGGTGGTTGGTGAGGCGGAACACCCTGGTTCAGCCTGAGGTAGGGTTACCAGGTCCCCTACCTCTTCCTAGCCGGGGGGGGGGGGGGGGGGAGAAGCTCCTGGTCTGGGAGTTTTGAGTGTGTGCTGTGATGACATCACCCAGAACTGATCTCATTGTGCTGGCCACATCGCTGAGGGACGCTCTACAGCATCCCCTCTGGGTGATGTCATTGTGCCAGACACATCGGCCCAAACCAGGCACTTTGGGGATGGGGTTCCCCCTGCCGACCACATCCGGGCCAGTGGGTCAGAGGTCCCTAGAGCGGGCAAATCTCCAACCCCCAGGGGATCTGACAGCCCTAGCCTGAGGGACTTGATGAAGAATTTATTTTTAAAAAGAAGAAGAAGAGAAGAGATTGGATTTATACTCAACCCTTCACTCGGAGTCTCAGAGCGGCTTACAAACTCCTTCCCCTTCCCCTCCCCACAACAGACACCCTGGGAGGTAGGTGGGGCTGAGAGAGCTCTGGCAGAAACTGCCCTTGAGAGGACAGCTCTGGCAGAACTGTGGCTTGCCCAAGGTCATCCAGCAGCTGCATGTGGAGGCGTGGGGCATTAAACCCAGTTCTCTCAGATTAGAGTCCGCGCACTTAACCACTACACCAAACCACTACTCAAAAATGAGTGAAGGGCTTGGATCATGGGTAGGTCATAGCAACTGGTTCCCTAGGAGCTTTGCATTTGAACAACCGGGAAGATTCTAGTCTGTGTTGTTGGTATCCTAACTGGAACTGCCTGGGATTCAAGGTGGACCAGGAGTCAGTATGATCAACAAAATGGGACATTCAAGCCCTGACACTGATTAGGCCAGGCTAGCCCGATCTCGCCAGATCTCGGAAGCTAAGCAGGGCCGACCCTGGCATGTACTTGGATGGGAGACCTCCTTGGAATACCAGGACCGGGAGGGCAGAGGCAGGCTATCATGCCACTTCTCTGAATGTCCTCCATGGCCAGAGGTCGCCATGACTTCCAGGCTGTGTTCACACTGGAGTGCTGTAGCCGGCTAGAGCCGGCTGCAAACGGCCGCTTCTGCAAAATCGCGATCACACTACCCTCTCCTCGCGTCGCCTGCAAGCGTCTCCCGCACGTTCACACTAATGTGGGGGGGGGAGCGGTTTCTTATTCTTTTTTTTTATTTTTTTCACCGCTTTTTCATGCGCTCATGCACTCATACAGGCGGCCATGAGTGTGATTTTTCGCGCATACTCCCTTCGTTACTTTTATAAACTTGTAATCTAGCCACCCCTTTGAAAACGCTGAGACTTGGCGACCCAAAAATAGCCTAATCGTGACCACAAAAGCATGTGCACAGTAGAACTAGCCTCCATTTCCACATCTGTCTTTAAAATGTAGATTTGTATGGGCGCTCATGTGCTCATCGCTAAACTTAAAAAAAAAATGGCGGACGCAAAGCGGAAGCCAGAGGCTTCCGCGGGGGAGGGGGGAGGTTGCTCAGGAGTCGATCAGGGACGGCTCCCTGTTTACACAGCAGAAGAAAGCGACAGGGGCCGGAAGAGGACAGCTGAGACCAGCAAGGGAGCTGGTCTCAAATTTCAGACACTTCTCAACGCTTCTTGAGCCGGTAAGTGATGCTTGGGGACGGGAGACAGATGCTGAGGTGTAGACATGGCAGATTTGAGCCGGCTGCAGCCGGCTTAAAGCTGCCAGTGTGAACGCACCCCCAGACACAGAGGCACAAAACACACACGCACGCACACACAAAATGCAAACATACCTGGGGGGGGGGGAGGAGAGAAAAGAAATGGGACCCTCAATAAGCAATGCATTAGCACTGAAGCCTAAGTATGAACACAACACATTAAAGTGTTCAGAATTTAAATAGTAGGGCCCTACTTACAATAAGCTATACACAACCATATAGACCACAGTTTCGGTCATTTATCCAAGTGGCTTGGGAGATACTGAACCGGTTGCAGGGAACTGGTTTTGTAGAGGGACCATGGCTCAGAGCTTAAACACTGGCTTTGCATGCAGAAGGTCCTAGGTTAAATTCCTAACCCAAAGGACCTCCGGGGCAGATGCCTGGGAAGACCTTTCCCTTACTGAGACACCAGAGAGATGCTGACGGTCCGAGTATGCAGTGCTGAGCTAGAAAGATCAATAGTTTGACTTGGTGTAAGCCAGCGGATGTTCATCCATGATGCTCCTGGCTTGAGGGCTGTGGTGCTTGCCATAGTTCGCCCTGGCCCTATGCCAACTTGGATGGAATATTCAGAGTACTGGGGGGGAAACAGACTTCCTGGTCTGTGAAATTTACCAGCATCCTGTTGTTTTATGGCTTGCTTATTGCTGTTGTTTTTTTTTACGTTATTCTTTTTATGATTTTATTGTGTCTCTGAGTTGCCTTGAACAGGTCTCTGGAGAGGTTTTCTAAAATAAACAAACAAAGGCTCAAACTGGAAATCTTCTTTTTGATTTTTCTTTCTCTCTTTCACCAATCAGTCAGTCAATCAGTCAGTCTTTATAATGGCCACAGGCCAGCATAAAACATGCATTGGCCAACTATTTATAGAGAACTGTTGCATAAAACAAATATGTCAAGACGGGTAGTCGTTTTAGTCTATCTAGAGCAGTAGAAAGGAGCATGAGTCCAGTAGCCTCTTAAAGACCAACAAAATTTGTGGCAGGACAGGAGCTTTTCGCGAGTCACCGCTCACTTCAGATAGCAAGCAGTGACTCAGGAGAGCTCCTCCCCTGCCACAAATGTTGTTAGTCTTTAAGGTGCTACTGGACTCTTGCTCTTTTCTACTGATAATAAATATGAAAATAGCAAACACATTTCACTAAATCAGCACCGCACCTTGGTGGACCCTAGTAGCTGCACAATATCTAGCAACTGTGGCGGGGTTTCAGAGTCAAGATCTGTTAGAAGAAGGGGCCTATACCATTCCTCTAATCTTCTGGCGGACAGGAATGATAAATGCATTGTTTGAGATTGCCATCTTACCCAGGATTCTTTTATTTCTCTGCTGTTTTGTTTGCACCAAAGTTCCCCATAAAATACATGCATTATGCAGCGTTATTTGTGTATTAAGAAATCAGCAAATCATTACGAATATAAGCAACATATGCTTAATGTGCCAATACTAGGTAAATGTATTTATGTAGAGATTTCCATGCCACTTTTCCACAGAACCTCCTTGAAGAGGTAAACTACATGATTAAAACTTTTTTGTTGCTGTTAAGTCACAACCAACTTATTTGCAACCCCACATAGACATTCAGAGATGGTTTGCCATCGTTTGCCTCTGCGTAGCAATCTTTGACTTCCATGGTGGTCTTCCATCCAAGTACTAACGCTGCTTAGCTTCCAAGAACTGATGAGACTGGTTTAGCCTAGGCTATCCAGGTCAGGGCTTGAAATGTCTAAAACAGCATAATCGTTAACATTAACAAACGATTAAAAACCCAACCAGAGGATAAAGTGAGCATAAAACATGTAGCAGCCCCAAAGCGATTTCCATAAAACAGCCCTCAGGCTAGAAACAGACCGTAAAAGTATTTTAAAAGCTTGACCCCTTCGTTAAAACCCCTTAATTAAATTGCATGTAAGAGCAATACGATGCAAACAAGACTGGACCAGAAAGGGGAGGACTGAAATGGTGAAAACAATCCAAAGGGATTTAAAAGGAAGCAAAACAGAGATCCCTTGTTGGTTCTTGTTCACCAGTCACTCATTGTTTTCTTTCCTTTTGATTTAATTTCCACCCCCGCTTCTTGCTAACAACTGGATCAGCCGACACCAAGCTGAAATTAGCCCGAGCCACATTCAAGGCACCTCTTGCAGAAAGCGGGCATAGCTTCATTTCAACAGCTAATCAACTGCAAAAAGCCATTTAGGGCTCCTACAGCACTAACACATTACACTTTAAACTGCAGTTAATTGCTAACGTGTACAGTACAAATTAGCAATGTTACAATCCTTTAAATCACTACATCTAAAAAAGAGAAAATTAGACAATAAGCTGATAATTGTTGAAAGCCTTGCTCTGCCAAGCATTCTTGCTCAGGGAAATTAGTAAAAAAATAGACTTAAAATTTTTGCAAACATTGATTGAGAATTCAGGCAAAATATTAGAGCTCCTGTGCCAAACAATCTAGCAGCTAATCTTTTGACAATCCTACCATCTACACGTCAGCCAGGAAGTATTTTGTATTCTCAGAATGTATTAACACTTCCAGGCCAGATTGGTCACATTCTTAGCAACATGGGGCGCGATCATATGCACCCATTTGCGACATAAGAAGGACGATTCCCCGCCGGCTCAAAGTGGCGCGATCACACAAGCACATCTGGGAAGCGTCCTGCAGCTGGTGTCAAAGTGTCGCAAACCACTTTGAGCCGGTGGGGAATTGACTTATTTAGCTACCAGTGAAAAGTCAGTCTCAAATGGTTTGCGACGGCCCAGAACTGACCTTTCCTGGTGTGATCGCGCCAGCGCAAACAAGTGGCGTTGGGGAGTGGGTTTTTTGTTTTTTCCCCCCTCCCATCCCGGTATCGCATCATCAGATGACCCCGAGGGTGGAGAGGCAAGTCATCGATCCCTTGTAGAAGCAGATAAGCGCACTGAAAATGGCCAACCCCCCCCCCCCCCCACTCGCCTGCGGCTGCGTGTGATCACGCAGCGGCGGTTCGCCCTCACAGGTCCATAAACCTGTGTGATCCTGCAAAAGGGCCCAAATTGCACACGCACAAATTTGTGTCACTTCCTGTCCGGCTTATCTCGCTCATGTGGACGGGGCCATGGTGTATTTACTCTGCAGATTACAATGGAATGGTCTGCTCCAATGCTCCCTCGAAGCTGTGGAGTCTTGTGAACAAAGATTCTACTTTGTGAGCTGCTGGCATTAAAGTTGTGAGCCAGCGAACTGGCTGCTGAATAAATCAGTTTGCTCTGGAGCCATCCTTCCTGAGCTAAGACAAACCTGTGTGAGTCAGAGGCTCAAGAACTGTGAGCTAGCTCATACTAACTCAGCTGAGAGGGAACACTGGTCTGCTCCCCCCCCCCCCCCCCCGATATTTGTGTGGGTTGTTTTAGTCTCATGATGTGGCATCAGGGTTGCCAGCTCTGGGTTGGGAAATACTTGGAGATTTTGGGGAGTGAAGTCTGGGGAGGGAGGAGTTTGGGGAGGGCAGGGACCTCAGTGGGGTATAACGCCATCGGTTCCATCTTCTGAAGAAGCCGGTTGTTCTACGGGAACTGATCTCTGTTGCCTGGAAATCAGTTCCTAGTCTGGGAGATCTCCAGGCATGACCTGGTGGTTGGCAATACTAAGGGGAGTCCCTCCTCCTTACTTTTGTTTGTTAGTTATAACTGTAGACTGCATTAGTTCCCTTGTCCTGAAACCAGTGGCTCTCATCTACTGTGTGACCTGAATGAGTTCCCTGTTCCTGATTTGCAAGCAAAAGGGAACATCA
Source organism: Lepidodactylus listeri (assembly GCA_029233225.1). Classification (NCBI taxonomy): domain Eukaryota; kingdom Metazoa; phylum Chordata; class Lepidosauria; order Squamata; family Gekkonidae; genus Lepidodactylus; species Lepidodactylus listeri. The sequence goes on from JARCFY010000013.1 coordinate 11,713,492, forward strand.
TGACCAAACCCCACAATATAAGGGTTCACCTACTATAAAATATGGAAACAGCTTTAAGGGGAGTGTTTATGAAATCTGGAGAACTGATCGGGGGGTATCTGGGGGAGCTGTTTTTTGAAATAGAGGCAACAAATTTGCAGCATAGCTGATGGTGCCTTTCCTCAATCCACCCCCCCAGTTTCAAAAAGATTGGACCAGGGGATCCAGTTCTATGGGCAACCAAAGAAGGTGCCATCCTCCATTAGTTTCAATGGGGGGAAGGTGTTTAAGAGGGCTGTGGTCCCTTTAAATGCCTTCTCCGAGCTGCGCGAGTGGTGTGACTCCACGAGTGAACTCCAAAGGCATTTAAACAGCTTGCAGTCCCTTTAAATACCTTCTCCAAGTGGTGAGTTGACCTGGAAGGCATTTAAAGGGACTGCAATCCTTTTAAACTCCCTTTAACTATTACGACTCAGCAGTCCCAGAAAATCCCAAGTATTTTCAGGATTTTGGGGTTTGGCCATTTCGGATAGCTGAAAAATACCCAAAGAAATATTCAGCTGAAAGAATATCTGGATATTTTGGGGGTATTTTTTTTGGCTTCGATTTAGCTGAATGCAGGCACCTAGTCCAAACGCACACACAAAGCTACCTTATATTGAATCAAACCCTTGGTCCATCTACTCAGGGTCTCAGGTGAAGGTCTTTCACATCGCCTCCCACCTGGTCCTTTTAACTAGAGATGCTGGGGATTGAACCTGGGGCCTTCTGCATGCAAAACAGAAGCCCTTCCACTGAGCCACAGCCCCCCCCCCACACACACACACATTGGCCCTCACTGCCTTAAAACAATCGCATTTGAAATCTGAAGGACCAGCTTGTTTTCCTAAAATCATGGACACGGCTCATCCTGAGGTGCTGGAGGATAATAAAAGTGGAAGCATTAGAAACTGTGTTGGACAATTAGTCGTGTCAAGCGGATTCTCCTCAGGGGCCGGGCAATTACCATGATTTTGAAAGTTTGGAACTTGGCCACTGAAACTTGTTGTCTGCAGCCCTCCCTTGCTCCTGACGCTTTTATGCATTAATTTCACCACCCTCTGGAGAGTCCTTATTTCGTGTCTCTTCTTTATTAAGAGGATGTACTATTGCGGGCCAAATGAGTGATCCGGCAATATCCAACCTGAGCTCATTTGAAAACAGAATCAGTGCTATTCAGTTATTATACACAAAGGATCTGGATTAAAAAGAAGGCAATTTCAACAACGCTGCTGATGTCTGAAAGGTGTTTGGAGAGTAATTACACAGGGAACATGCAAATCCGGAGTAATGCCTGCAACCGGGACGTGTGTGTATATTTAAAAAAGAGAACAGAATGCATAATACATACACTGGAGATACCATACATTATTCGCTGCCCACGTAGATATGGGCAGACCCCTCAGTCACACCTAGGGTTGCCAACTGGGGTTGCCAATTTCCCCCCTTTGGCTGCTTTCCTTCCACTGCTGTCCTCCAAGCAGCCGGAACAGCGTCACACGCACTTCCACAACATCACATTCTCATTGTCTCTTCCAGTGAAAGCTCAGAAATGAGGTCCCAGGCACCTTAGGACCCTACAGGAATCCCCCAAATTTCAGAGATCAGAAAAATTCCTAGAAAGCCACACGGCTCTGTGACGTCACTTCCAGGTTTTCGCCAGAAGTGATGTCACGACACGTACAACACTGTTTATTGCATACGTTCTGCCCCCCCCAAGCGCCTGTTATTTGTGGGTGCTGGGCTGGCAATCCTAAAGGGTCAAGAGCAGTATATTTATTTATATGCCCCCTCCCAAGGGCATTCACCCAGTGAGTTTCCAAGGCAGAGTGGGGATTTGAACTTGGGTCTCCCGGATCCTACTCTACCACGACACCACGTTGGCTCTCAAAGCTCAGCTGAAGCCTCACCTTTGGAAGTCCTGTTAATTGACAAATTCCTGCCAAATTGTGTGTGTGTGAGTGTGTCCCATTTTGCAAAACTGCTCCTTGACCATCAAAACCTCGCCTTTCCCATTAATGTTTCAGATCGGAAGATTTTGCCAGCACTTCTGCAAATATCTTAGCATCCACATGACACGTCCACAAGAACTCAGCAGTTGCTTTTTTTTTTTAAAAAAAGTGAAAACTGACCTTTTCGAGAAGGTGACCTTTGTCTTTAATGCTGTGTTTGCAGCTTTTCGGCACTGTTGTGGACTCATGAGGAACATACACATTATTAAATTGGCCCCTAATAAGCATCTGCTGGAAATAACCCAAATGGCATGACACTGGGCTGAGTTTCAGAACCTCTCTGCACCATCCACCTGGCCTTCCAACGGTGACCAGATGGTCATTAGAAGGACCTTGGAATCCTCCAGGGACGTGATTCTGCCATTTCTTTGCAATATTGATTTTTTTACAGGGCTGCCTCTCCAGTTTGCAAAAAAACCCGAAGCCCCTCAACCCGTGCACCTACAGACCTGCTGCTCTGGCATAGAAACCGGACTCCTTGATATTCGGTTTGAATCAGCTGCCGGATGAAACTAATCTTTCATCTTCAGGCTAATTAATAGGATGTCTGGAAATGAGCATCGTACCCAGGAGTTTCTCTTCAAAGCATGGGCTTTGAATTTCAAAAGGGCTCTCAGCTCTTTGAGATAGGCCTGTGAACTGCCTGGAGAGAGACCCCTGTTGCTGGGGAAAACCTTTCAATAGCGAGGGAGAACTTTGGCCTGGAGGCTGGGGAGGGGAAACCTGCTCTGGATGCATTGATCCATTGATGGAAATACAGAGACTGTCTATGGTTAAATGACGGTTGGTTCACAAGAGGGGATGATGGTCCTTTACCAATGAGAAATTCCCCAGTGGACATGCCAGGAGCAAGCTCCTGAGGGGATGGCAGTGTCAGTGTCCCATTTGCCATAGTGCCCAATCCAGTGATTCTGAGAAACCATCAAACGTCGTGCAAATGGTGCAGCTGCCCGCCCCCCCAGTGAACCCCAAGCAAGGGGGACTTCATCTCCTCCAGCTACTCTGCCAGCTGGGTCAGAGCTGGAGTTTGAGGAAGTACGCTTGGGGGGTACTGGGCTGAGGAGATCAGCAAAGATGGCAGATGGTGGCTAAGAGGATGGCGGCCGGGGGGGCTTGGCGCTGTACATCTCCCACAACAGTTAGAGGGCAGTGATGCACTGCAGGGAGCTGGGCAAGAGTTGGGCCACTGGAGGATGTTTAGTGCCTCTGAATATGGAGGCATCCCTCGGTTGCCATGGTTAGTAGCCACTGATAGACCTCTCCTCCATGTATCTGTCTAATCCCATTTTAAAGCTGTTTACTCCTGTGGCCATCACTACATCCTCCGACAGTGAGTTCCACATTTTAATCACCTTCTGTGTAATGAAGTATTTCCCTTTGTCCATCCTGAATCTGCTGCCCATTAGAAGAAGAAGAAGAAGAAGAAGAAGAAGAAGAAGAGGAGGAGGAGGAGGAGATTGGAGTTATACCCTGCCCTTCACTACCCAAAGGTGTCTCAGAGCGGCTTACAAACTCCTTTCCCTTCCCCTCCCCACAACAGACACCCTGAGACGTAGGTGGGGCTGAGAGAGCTCTGACAGAAACTGCTCTTTTTCAAGAACAGCTGTGCAAGAGCTATGGCTTGCCCAAGGTCATCCAGCAGATGCAAGTGCAGGAGTGAGGAATCAAACCTGGTTCTCCCAGATTAGATTCGGTGCACTTAACCACTACACCAAACTGGCTGATTGGATGCCCTCGAGTGCTAGTATTTTGGGAGAGGGAGGAAAAGTTCTCTTTGTCAACTCTCTCCAGCCCACGCATAATGTTATAAACCTCTGTCATGTCCCTGCTTAGTCATGCTAAATGGAGAAGTCCCAGCCTCTTCAGCTTTTCCTCACAGGATCGCTCTGCTTTTCTCTCCCTCTCAAGTTCGAGGGAATTAAGAAGGGTTTAATTTGGTCCAGAGTGTGCCCACAGCACTCTTTTGAACACATTTGGATGACAAATTATATTCCTCCCTGGTGACTGACTACCGTCCTCAGATAAATTACTTTCAGACACTTTACAAGTAATTTAAAAACAAACCACTCGCGATAAACACGAAATATTGTTTATGAATGTTTTATGATGAGATTATGGGAAAATCAATCTTTGCTCAGATGATGCTTAAAACAGAAACATTCCTAAAAGGCTTGGATACAAGCACGGCAGCCAAGCTTTCTCAATGGTCTGGACGCGACAGCGATAATTTAAATTCATAAATGCAGCAGTATGACTGAAAATGCAATAGAAAACCCCAAAACGGGCACATGTTAAGCTCCTATATTTCTTTTATTAAAACAGTAAATAATTAAGATCCCCAACAGAGTGGGGCTGAATGCATTTTAGCTTCTGGGGGTATATTGCACATTGCTGATATGAATCACGAGCACCCAACATTTATGATTATTTACATTATTTCTTCCCCCGAGAAGCGAGAACAAATGCAAAATCATTTGTGGAACACTCCAAAAGAGTCTTGTCATGGATTAGTGTAAGCCAGTAGGTATGGTTGTCGGGTCTGAGGTGGGAAATTCCTAAAGATTTGGGAAGTAGAGCCTGGGGAAGGTGGGGTTTAGGGCGGAGAAGGACCTCAGCGGGGTATAATGCCCTAAATTCCACCTTCTAAAGCAGCCATTTTCTCCGGGGGAACTGATTTCTATAATCTGGAAACCAACTGTAATTCCAGGAGATCTCCACTACCACCTGGAGACTGGCAACCCTAACAGTAAGGCATGTGGGTACAAGATGTATTTCCCCCCCTACAGTGGTGGGAATGGAGATTAAGCTCTTATCCATGCAGTTCATATTACATCCATGCTGAGTGACAGTCTGCCCCAGCCTATCAAGACCTAGAATTGGCACTGCTTGTTGGGATGGGGGCAGAGCCCAGTGGTAACTGGTAGATGCAGCCTTTTATGATAATAAAATGGAGGGGATGATGCTGCTGTAAGCCTTGTTGGTGACTCAGAAGTCCAAATTTACTTTGTACGTTGACCCAACCAAGGCTGGCCCAAGGTATTTTTGGTGCCCTAGGCAAACAATGACCTTGCTACCCATATGTTTCAGCATTCAGTTTTCTATAGTACCCAACCAGATATTTGGGGAAACCAACAAACATCACACAAAGGGTGCAGCTGCACCCACTATGAACTCCAAGCAAGTGGGAGTTCATCTCTGGGGAAGAGTGCCGCCATTTGGGAGGGCTGGCTTGCAACCCGCTTTCAGAGGCTTCATGACTGACTTTTGCATCCTGACCCACAGGTTGGGAAACACTGCTGTAAGCCACTTTGAGTTTCCATTGGGGAGGACAGCAGGGCATAAACATCTGGACAGAAAATATATATATAATTTTTGGGACCACCTATTCAATGCACACTGCATTACCTTGACCTACGTGACTACTGACGCTTCAACAAAGTCAACAAAAGAGGATTTCCCCTTTGGCGAAACCGTGCTGATTTGTACTTTTCTATGCGCCAGTTTCCTTGGGGCAGAAATCAAGCTGCTTGCCTATAATTAACTGGATCTCCATGGATTTCTTTCTTTAAAAAAATGGCACGGTATTGATTACCTTTCAGGTTTGTGGCAAACAGGCTAATTATAATGATAAGCTGTGCATTAGGGATGTTGGACGTCATTTGCAGAACCTGTACTGAATAGATTCTTACTGAAATTAAAGCTAGTTGTACTAAGAAACCCGTCTGATTTTTGTTTCGGTTGGTTTTAATGGGAAACCTTTTCCCACCTGAAACTCCCCCCTACACAGGTGTGATGGCATTTGGAACGCTGGCAACCCCCTCCCAAGAGATCCACCACCCTACTGAATTTCAGGCCGATCCGAGAAAAAACCCTCCTTTTAGAGTGATGAAAATGTGGATGCAGTTATGGATTTAGTGATGTAGTGATGGCCAGAGGCATTGACAGCTTTAAAAGGAGATTAGGCAGATTCATGGAGGATAGGTTTATCATTGGCTACTAGTCATGGTAACTAAAGGAAACCGCCACGTTTAGAGTCAGTCAAGTTTCTGAAGCCCACGGCCAGGAGGCAACATTAGGGGAAGGCCTCGGCCTCTGTGCCCTGTTGTTGGCCCTCCAGAGGAACTGGCTGGCCACTGTGAGATGGGATGCTGGACTAGATGGACCACTGGTCTGATCCGGCAGGGCTCTTCTTATATTCATAGAAGCAATTATAGCCCTCACTTGGAGAGCTATTACAGGGATATGCTGAGAAGCTGAGTGACTCCTTCCTCTTTGCTCCACCCTCTCCTGCCTCCCATCACTTGGGGAACCAAAAACCACACAGCGAGGTTCCAGAATAATTATCGCAGAAAAAGATTTCTCAGGGTTCTCAAATGTCAGCAACAATTTTGTCTGGATTTAGAGCATCCGCATTACTAATGAATGTGTGTCAGGCCTGTCGGTTTTCTGTTTCTGTCAAAAATCCAGCTGTTTCTCAGCTGCGGGCTTTCAAATGGCTTCTTCCCTGGTGACTTGTTTGTTTGTAATTTCTGATGCGTCATCATTTATCACCTCTTTGACACACTGTCTCGGATACCCTTCCTGAAAACGACAGTCTGGATATGGAGCTCTCTTTCACATCTCCCATTGCAGGGACTGATGCAGAGACTTCATTTAGCTTCCCTGCAGTCTCCCGGCCCATTTTCGATATTCCCTTCATAGCCTTTTCATCTAAAGGATCTACCACCTGCCTGGCTGTTTCCTGGCTCCTGGATAATGTTTGTTTTGATACCTTTTTTACAATTTGTTCCTGAAATTCTACCTTGACTTGCCATATAAATAAACTTGCGGTTATTTTGCTCAAAGTTTGCGCTCTGTTTTATTTTCCTCATTTGAGGCAAGGGTCTCTTTTTTGTTTCTAAGTAAACCGCCCCAAATGCAACACTATTAAATGACGTTTACACAATAGTCACTTGGCAGTAATGGTGTTGTATAGATGCATGTATGAACACAGCTCCTTGTTTCAGTGCGGAGCTTGTGAAATAGGGTGAGAATATTCTTCCATTCGGAATGAGGGCTGAGAATGGGATTCCTGATCGCCTGGACTCCACAGCCAGCAAGAACCAGCATAATATAGCCAACATGGTACAGTGGCTGGAATAGGACCATTCTTTGGGTCCATCTAAGCATTCTAAGGCGAGAGTCTTTGGCGGCAGAGAAAATAAGGAAGGCAGCCTAATACTGAGAGCCAGTTTGGTGTAGTGGTTAAGTGCGCGGACTCTAATCTGGGAGAACCGGGTTTGATTCCCCACTCCTCCACTTGCACCTGGCTGGATGACCTTGGGCAAGCCGTAGCTCTGTACCAGCTGTTCCCTCAAGGACAGCTTGGGAAAGAGCTCTCTCAGCCCCACCTACCTCACAGGGTGTCTGTTATGGGGAGGGGAAGGGAAAGGAGTTTGTAAGCCGCTCTGAGTGAAGGGCGGGGTATAAATCCAATCTCTTCTTCTTCTTCTTCTTCTTCTTCTTCTACTTGTCACCTCAGAACATAACAGAGAGGTGCCTTTACAGAGGTTACACATGAAGGGGTCTCAAAGAGAAAAAACATTACCAATGACGAAGCTCCCTCTGAGCTGTGGAGCAAAAATTCTACTTCGTGAGCTACTGGCATTCGAACTGTGAGTGAGCGATTTGGCTGCTGCATAAATCAGTTTGCTCTTTAGCCCTCCTTCCTGAGTTCAGACGAAAAAAGGTGAGCCGGAGGTGAAAAAACTGTGAGCTAGCTCACACTCACTCAGCTGAGAGGGAACACTGGTCACCGTAAGCTTTCTTACAGGTTTGCATATATGTTGTGGGCTGGGAAATCAGTACAGATTTTTCACAGTTCCAGAAGACAGAAGTCAGACAACTTGGTCATATTTTCCTGTCCATCAAAAGAGGCTCTAACGAACGGTCTTGATTGTTCTATAAGCCTTTATAATGCAGAGAAATACTGTAGTTGCCAACTTCCAAATGGAATCTAGAGATCTCTGAGAGCTGTAACTGATCTCCAGATTACACAGATCGACCCCCCTGCAGAAAATGGCTGCTTAGGAGGGTGGTCTCCAATGCTCCCTCTAAGCTATGGAGTCCCGTGAGCAAAAATTCTATTTTGTGAGTGACTGGCATTAAAGTTGCGATCTGCCTGCTGTATAAATTACTTTGCTCTGGAGCCAGCTTTCCTGAACTAAGATGAAAATGTGTGAGCCGGAGGCTAAAAAACTGTGAGCTAGCTCACACTAGCTCAGCTTAGAAGGAACACTGGTGGTCTCTATGGCTTTATACTAAACTGAGGTCCTTCCATTCCCCAAACCCTGCCCTACACAGGATCCATCCTCAAATCCCCAGGAAATCCCCAACCCAAAGTCTGGAAGCCTAGTAAATAAATAAATAAAATAGTTTGTATACATCTAACCCTTTTGTGTAGTGGTTTGGTGCGTGCCAGTTTGGTGCAGTGGTTAAGTGCACGGACTCTAATCTCGGAGAACTGGGTTTGATTCCCCACTCCTCCACTTGCACCTGCTGGATGACCTTAGGCAAGCCGTAGTTCTGGCACAGCGGTTCTTGAAAAAGAGCAGTTTCTGTCAGAGCTCTCTCAGCCCCACCTCCCTCCCAGGGTGTCTGTTGTGGGGAGGGGAAGGGAAAGGAGTTTGTGAGCCGCTCTGAGACTCCCTTGGGTAGTGAAGGGTGGGGTATAAATCCAATCTCTTCTCTTCTTCTTCTTCTTCTTCAAATTCCTAATAAGCAGCTCTGGTAGAAAGGCAGGCCTGTTTCTCTGGTTTCCCCCTCCCCAAATTAGACCCTAACAGAAAATGACCTCATTTAAAAATCAGTTATTCTGCTGTCAGATAATTTCAGTAACTAAGATGAGGGATCAGGAACTGGCAGCTGGAACAGAAAATTCCCTCATTCTGTCAGAGAAACACAATTGCTTCAGAAAGCTGCTGCCTGGGCTGAAGAGGTGGGAGAGGGTAGCATTGAAATTCCGTACCGCCATGTGTTGTTTTGGGAATTCATTTGCAACACTGCGCACACCTGCTGAGCTGTATTTCTGTTATTGAGCAATGAGCGCTATTTGAATATTTAGATCAGCCTCAGCCTCTCCCCCCCCCCCCCCGCCTGGTCCCTGTTATCCTCCGTGTAACAGCTTGAAAACAGGGCTTCAAGGAATCAGCGTGTCCACAGGTGCTCTGAAGTGCGCCGAAGATGGTTTTTGAGGTGTAGAACAGGATGGAGAACATGCTGGATGATTAGGTGCTCAGAGTATTTTTTGCAAAAACCTAAAGGCGGTGCCTGGGGATTTAAAAATTTCAGTTTGATGGAAGGATATTTTTTTTAAAAAATATCTGCTGATGGCTGTCATACAAATTGATGCTTAAGCCAAGGCTCCATGAGTCCCACAAACATCTGCGGGGCTCTGAGGGAGCCGCCTGAGCTGGATGAGTGCTGATGGATGTCCCGCTACGACATGCTGAGTGTCTGCCTGGGGTTGGTCTGGGGAAACCAGCATGGAGGGAGTGAGAGATTAGCCACAGCGGGTGGTACAGCGGCAAGCTGAAAAGAAGCCAGGATAAGACTTGAGAGACAGAGAGACCAGTCAAGTTACTGCAGGAATTGGGGCAGCTTCTAGGCGCAGCAAGCATTGGTTTGACCAGGACCACAACTTTTGTGATGTCACATCCTGTGATTTCACTTCCAGACCCACCCACCACATCCAGAAGCTTCCTTTGATTCCATGGTAGGACCGTCTGCGACGAAATATAGTGGTTGCTCTCAACTCATTCTCCATCCAAGCCACACAAACTAGTACCAAATGGTCTATTCGTTTTTGCTTTCTTCCATGTAATGTCTGAGCTGGCACTCCCAGGTAGGGTTGCCAGCCTCCAGGTGGGACTTGGGTATTCCCCCAGAATTACAGCACATCTGCAGAATACAGAGATCAGTTCCCCTGGAAAAAATGGATGCTTTGGAGGGTGGGCTCTATGGCATTGTACCCCACTGAAATCCCTGTCCTCCCCAGGCTCCACCCCCAAATCTCCAGGAGTTCTCCAACCTGGATCTGGCAACTCTACTCCTCTTCCTCCACCAGTGGCCCGGGGGACTTGGCAACCCTATCAGAGGGTCAGACTGGGATTTGGAAGACCTGGGTTCGTATCATCACTCTGCCCCCGAGCTCAATCAGAGATATTGGGCCAATCACTGTGGGCCATCCTCACCTACCTCTCAGGATTCTTGTGTGGATAGGGAAGAGGAGAGGAGAGCCATGTCTGTCATACTGAGTGCCTTAGGGAAAGGGTGGGATAAAGGTGTCTGAATAATATGTATAAGAACATAAGAAGAGCCCTGCTGGATCAGAGCAGTGGTCCATCTAATACAGCATCCTGTCTCATAACAGGGCCAACAGCAGGGCATAGAGACCGAGACCTTCTGATGGGGAAGGAACATGGCTCAGTGGAAGAGCATCTGCTTGGCATGCAAAAGGTCCTAGGTTCATCCCCAGCATCTCCAGTCTAAAGGACCAGACAGGAGGTGATGTGAAAGACCTCAGCCTGAGACCCTACAGAGCCTCTGCCAGTCTGAGTAGACGATGCTGGCTTAGGTTGATCAAAGGTCTGATTCAGTATAAGGTAGCTTCATCTGTTCATCTGATGTTGCCTCCTGGATTCAGAGGTTTAGTGCCTCTGGATGTGGAGGTTCCCCTCAGTTACCATGGCTAGTAGCCAATAATAGACTTATCCTCCATGAATCTATCTAATCCTCCTTTTAGCTGTTTATTCCTGTGGCCATCACTACATCCTCTGGCAGAGAATTTGGAAAAAAAAAATACCGAAGGACAACGGTGAACAGGTATGATGAACTGAGTATCAGGCTACGATGATCAATTTCTAAAACATGCTTTATTTTATTTATTTATTTATTTATTTATTTATTTATTTATTTATTTATTTACCCCGCAGCCGGCGCAGGGCAGCTAACAAGATAAAACCACAATGTAATAAATGATCATAAAACGCATCCATTATAACATTAAACATTTAAAAGGTGCTGGCATTAGAACTAACATTGATACTAAAATTAAAATTAAGATGGTGCTCGCTTCCATGCCATCCTGCTGGTCGATCTCAGTTTTATATTGTGTAGGTAGTTCAGATTGCCTCCAGATGTCAGAGGGCAGGTAGTTCAGGCTGCCTCCAGGTATCAAGGAGCAGGGTGCTCCCTCCAGGGCAGCCTGGCAGAACAGCTCCATCTTGCAGGCCCTGCGGAACTTCATAAGGTTTCATGGGGCCCTGATCTCCTCCAGGAGCTTGTTCCACCAGAGAGGAGCCACCACCAAGAAAGCCCTAGCCCCGGTCGAGGCTAGCCTGGCATCTTTTGGTCCGGGCAGGGTGAGTCGATGTTGGGACCCTGAATGCAGTGCTCGCTGGGGGACATGTGGGGAAAGGCGGTCCCTCAGGTATGTAGGTCCCTGACCATAAAGGGCTTTAAAAGTAAGAACCAGCATCTTAAAGTGAATTCGGTATGCTATTGGTAGCCAGTGCAACACTCTCAGCACAGGTTGGATGGGCTCCTGTAATGGGAGACCCATCAACAGCCTGGCTGCAGCATTTTGGTCCAGCTGAAGCTTCTGAATCTGCGATAAGGGCAGCCCCATGTAGTTAGCATTACAGCAGTCCATCCTCAAGGTGACCATCGCATGGATCACTGTTGCCAAGTCGTTGCATTCAAGGAAGGGAACCAGCTGCCTAGTCAGCCAAAGATGATAGAAGGCCGAGTTGCCAGTGGCTACTACCTGGGCCTCCATTGTTAAGGAGGTATCCAGGAGCACCCCCAAACTCCTAACCTCCAGTGCTGGCACCAACGGTGCCCTGTCGAAGCTTGGGAAAGGGGATCCCCACCCCCGGTCCACTCCGACTTAGGTACAGGACCTCCATTGTCGGGTTCAGTTTCAGTTGACTCAGCCTAAGCCAACCAGCCACATCTTGCAATGCCCATTCAAGGTCTTCTGGTTTGGAGTCGGACTGGCCACCCAACAGCAGATAGAGCTGGGTGACATCAGCGTACTGGTGACATCCCAGCCTGCACCTCCATGCAATCTGGGCAAGGGGGCGCATATAGATGTTAAATAGCAGTGGGGACAGCACTGCTTCCTGGGGCACTCCACAGTCAAGTGGGTGCCTTCGAGAAAGCTGTTTCCCCAGCTCTACCCTTTGTCCCCAGCCTTGGAGAAAGCCACTGCAAGGCAAGCCCCTGAATTAAGCCCCATACCACCTGACAGAGACCATACAGTAGAAGACTATAGAATGATGAGTCGATACAGTTCTATGAAAAAGAGCTTGATAACCGGCAGACTAATCAACACAGCGCAGATGTAACTGTGTGTACTTCTTTCAACCAGTCAACAAACTAGAGTGGAAAAATGGAATGGGACCAGTCGAAATAGTTGTGTGAGAAACTGTATGCATGAACAGCCATGCAGTGTGAGCATGGCTTGGACTACCTCAAAAGTGTAGGGTCAAGCAGAAAATGGTCAAGGGGGGACATTTAAAAGGTCTTCAGGATCCTCAGTGGGACGGTACGAACGTCACCCATTTCTACAGAGTCAACATCAGCCCTAGGTTAGTGACCTGTATCAAGTCTTGTCATGAACTGGACAAAGACATGGGTAGCGTAGATCTGTCGATTATTGGCTAGAAACTCACACAGGCGAAGTCGCTTTCCAGAGAAGCTACAACTCTTAATTGCCAGATGCTTGGAATTAGCGAAGGAAGCCATCGTGGCCTTCTGGTGAACTACCCTGAGGCACCAGGCTGGCCCCTTGAAGGCCATTGAGTTTGATGGGCCATTGGTTTGACCAAGCGTGGGGATTCTAATGTCCTTATGTGTCATGTTATCGATATGCCTCTTAAAGCTGCAAATGAGATGGCTGATATTTGGGCTGATGGTTTTGATGGCCTGTTGAGAGAAGCTCCTTTCACTGAATTAATGGGCCCAGACAGCATAAACAGGCTGAGTCACTAGTCCATTTGTAGCACTGCAAGCAGTCTGTCGTTTTTTTTTAAAGGGAAAATGTTCTTCGTTTGACTAACAACAATAAAATAAGAGAGAGCCAGCAGCGAGCCCTTCATTTGGAGAGTTCAAAATGGGGTCTCCGAGTTCCACGACGGCCCTGGAGATCTCCTGGAACTACAGCTCATCTCCTGACAGCAGAGATCAGTTCTCCTGGAGATGATGGCTGCTTTGGAGGGTGGACTCTGTGTCATCATCGCAAACCCATCGAGCTCCCTCCCCAAACTCTGACCCCCAAATCTCCAGGAAGGGGTGTAGCTCAGTGGAAGAGCCCCTGCTTTGCATGCAGAAGATCCCAGGTTCAATCCCTTGTTGAAAGGATCAGGTGGTAGGTGATGTGGAAAACCTCTGTCTGAGACCCAGAAGAGACGTTAGACAATACTGACCTTAATAGACCAACATTCTAGGGTTGCCACATTCCCCCTGGCCACCAGCAGGGGATGGGGTGGTAGGATTGCGAGATCCAGGTTGGGAAACTCCTGGAAATTCAGGGATGGAGCCTGGGGAGGACAGGGACCTCAGTGGGGTACAATGCCACAGAGTCTACTGTTCAAAGCATCCATTTTCTCCAGGGGAACTGATCTCTAGTCTGGAGATAAGCTGTAATTCCAGGGGAAACCCAAGTCCCACCTGGAGGCTGGCATCCCTACCTGGGCATGCCAGCTCAGACATTTTGTGAAAGAGAGCAAAAATGCATAGGCCATTTGGAACCAGTGTGTGTGGCTTGGGTGGAGAATGAATTGAGAGCAACCACTGTGTTAGAAGCACACGGTCCTACAATGGAATCACAGGACTTCTGGATGTGGAGGGTGGGCCTGGAAGTGAAATCACGGGATGTGACAGCACAAAAAATGATGTCACATCCTGGCTACTGGCTCCATCCCCGAAGGTTGGGCAGCTCCTGGAGATTCAAGGATGGAGCCTGGGGAAGATCTTAGGTGGCACAATGTCATAAGGTCCACCCTCCAAAGCATCCAGTTTCTCCAGGGAAACTGTAGCCTGGAGATGAGCTGTAATTCTGGGGGATCCCCAGGCCCCACCTGGATGCTGGCATCCCTAGGGTCTCACTCTGTATAAGGCAGCATCATGTTGGTTGAATGGCTGACAAATGTCATGTATATTTGAATGTGTAATTTCCCAACCTAGAGTTGGCAACCCTAATACAAAATGGGGGCTGCCAGTCTTCTGCTCATCCCTACTAGCTTTTCCAGACTCTTCCCTGCTGAAGCTGATGGGCAGTAGGTTCAGAATGAACAAAGGAAATACTACTTTACACAGAGATTGAATAAAAGGTGGGGTTCACTGCCAGAGGATGCCGTGATGGCCACAGGAATAAACAGCTTTAAAAGGGGATTAGATAGAGTCATGGATGATAAGTCTATCAATGGCTACTAGCCATGGTGGCTGAGGGGAACCTCCACATTCAGAGGCACTAAACCTCTGAATCCCAGCAGCAGGAGGCAACATCAAGGGAAGGTCTCTGCCTTCTGCCTTGTTGCTGGCCCTCCAGAAGAACTGATTGGCCACCATGTGAGACAGGATGCTGGACTAGATGGACCACCGGTCTGATCCAGCAGGGCTCTTCTTATGTTCTTATGAAGGCCTTGGCCTCCGTGCCCTGTTGTTCGCCATCCAGTAGAACTGGTTGGCCACTGAGACAGGACACTGGACTAGATGGACTATTGGTCCGATCCAGCAGGGCCCTTCTTATGTTCTTATGAAGGCTTTGGTCTCTATGCCTTGTTGTTGGACCTTCAGAGGAACTGGTTGGCCACTGTGTGAGACAGGATGCTGGACTAGATGGACCACTGGTTTGATCCAGCAAGGCTCTTCTTATGTTCTTATGAAGGCCTCAGCCATGATGCCCTGTTGTTGGCCCTCCAGAGGAACTGGTTGGCTGCTGTGTGAGACAGGATGCTGGACTAGATGGACGATTGGTCTGATCCAGCAGGGCTCTTCTTTGTTCTTACGTTCTTAAGTGACAACATCAGATCTATCTAATCCAGTAGTTCAGTGTTACTGCTGATTGATCTCTTTGCTACATCTTCTTTCTTTTTTTAAAAAAGGATTATAATGGACTTGCTTCTGCCTGCTGCTATTTTCTCTGTGTGGCATCTTCATTTTAAACACTCTCTGGTTTTTTTATAATTTTCCTGTATGTGGTTTTAATGTCTTATGACTACTGCTGGTTTCTCTTTAGAGTCTGGCTGGGGCTGAAAGGATGGACAGAAACTGAAGAGCCAGCAAACAAACCAATTAAAACTCATCCTTGTCCCTAAAACAGATTTTGACTTCTTGCTGAAATGATTGGATGGCTGTCTCTCCCCCCCCCCAACTTTTTTTTATTGGGTGATCCATTCTGGGGGTCGCGAAGGGGAGTGTCTTTTTAGATGGGCAGATGGACTGTGGAGCAAATTATTACATGTATTTTTCATCAGTCTTGTAAAGAGACTTCTGACATCTTGGGCAAGGAAGAAGAAGAAGAAGAGAAGAGATTGGATTTATACCCTGCCCTTCACTTGGGAGTCTCAGAGCGGCTTACAAACTCCTTTTCCCTTCCCCTCCCCACAACAGACACCCAGTGAGGTAGCTGGGGCTGAGAGAGCTCTTTCCCAAGCTGTCCTTGAGAGAACAGCTGGTACAGAGCTATGGCTTGCCCAAGGTCATCCAGCAGGTGCGAGTGGAGGAGTGGGGAATCAAACCCGGTTCTCCCGGATTAGAGTCCGTGCACTTAACCACTACACCAAACTGGACAGTGCTGTTAACGTGTTTTGCCATGGCAAAGATTGCATGCATTTTACGGGGCCAGAAGGCCAGAATAAATCACCTTGTGATCCATATACTATTGAGATATTTGGTTAATATAGCAGAGTTTCGCCCAGTCATAAAAGCGTGATACTGAGTGCAGGAAATAAATCTCCCAAGAAGTATATTGCAAAAAAAGGTAAACTTGCATTAATTCGAGTAGGTCAGGTTCACATTCAGATTGTAGTTAAAAGAAGAGAAAGACGTCTAAGGGTCATTTTACACCTCCCCTCTAAAGTAGTTTGACTGCTGTCTTTTCCTGTGCTGATTTCACAGTGGTGTGAAATTTCACTCCAGGGGGTCTAAGTGCACTAATCAACAGCAATTGTTTAAAGCAGAATGAAGCCGGTTGCATACTAGCTTGACCACAGGAGGGCAATTAGTAGATGTGGACATTTCAGTGGCAGCACGGTTTCACACCACACAGAAGTATGGGCAGAGTTTTTTGGAACTAGAATGATTCCAGCGGGAAAGTCAGATGTAAAAACAGCCTAAGCTAAAGAATACTTTCCCCATGATGAATGGCCAGCTTGTCTGGCATCATGTGTGTGGGAGGATGAGGACATTGTTTAAACAGGAGAGACATGTGTCTCCATGGAAGGCCATGGAAGGAAAGCGAGAGGACAAAGCAGGAGAGGAGGGATCAGAGGGCAGCTACCAGGTTAAGACAAAGAGAGCCATCCCATTCAAGGAGATAACACCTGTACATACTTAGCATGATGTAGTACCTGGGGATGGGCACAAACTGGGAAAATGCGGTTCAGTTTGTGCTGTGCCCAATTCACAAACCACGAACCGTCACACATTTTTAAGCTCCAAACAAACCAGTTTGGTTCATGAGGTTCGTGAAGTGGTAGAATGGCTCCGTGGCACACTAGAGACATCAAACTCACAGGGGATCTCCATCTGATTCTCCTCTACCTGCCCTCCATCTTTAGTGAGGATTGGATTTACAGGGTCTAAGTTACAGTCCCCCAAACAAGATACCCCCAGGAAAGTGCTTTCTGGGGAAATGACAGGTGGTCATTTTGACGTGTGTAGCTTCAAATTAGAGACATCAAAGTCACAGACGACTTCTCCCGGATGCTTTTTGATATGTCATCCAAGTTCTGCCCCCCCGTTGCTTTGAAGTTTGGTAAACATTTAGATTTAGCAGAGACAGTCTGTCTGGAAATTTATCAATTCATGAACTGGCAGGAACTGCCACAAACTGCTTGAAAGTTTGTGGAAAGTTCATGCCAGTTGACCTGCCACGAACTTAAGATCGCAAACCAGGAACTGGCCAAAATTAATCGCAAACTTTAGTTCATCAGCTGGTTCGTGCCCATTCCTAGTAGTGCTCCCCAATGTCCAGGCATGCTCATTCACTCCCTTCATCATATACATTAATCCTAGCTGGGTGGAGAAATCATGCACAAGGGTTAAGCGACGTTTCTTCTTGTTCCAACATCAAGATGCACGTAGCCCCCCCCCTTTTTTTTAAAAAAGCAGGAATCTGTCAATCAATCAATTACTGGGGCAGGTGAAAGAGCAGCTGGAAAAATGGGGCTATTCCACATCTCTACCTGTCCTTCAAAAGAGATAACCAGTCAGGAATGACTAAAATTCCTTGTTTCATTTATTTTTATATCTAGGGTTGTGGTCTCCATGTGGGGTCTGAAGATCTCCCTGAATTAGAGTTGAACTCCAGGTGACAGAGATAAGTTCACCTGGAGAAAATGGCTGCTTTGGAGGGTGGGCTTTATGGCACTGCACACTGCTGAGGTCCCTCCCCTATCCAAACCCCACCCTCTCCAGACTCCACCCACCCAAATCTCCCAATATTCCCCAATCCAAAGCTGGTAACCTTATTTATATTCATCCATTCCTTCATTCTCTATTCATTTGGTTGGAGATAGCCTTTCAGTCCTTCAGGAGTCGTAAACAGGTTAGCCTGCCCCTGAAGGCTGATAGATCCAATGAAATTCCAAAAGGACCCTGGGGTTTTAGAGAGTCCAAACGGCAACTCTGTTGGAGCCATGTTTGGACTCTGAAATGTCAGACGGGGCAGAATATAGACAGAGTCACTCCCTGGTGTCTGTCACTACACAGAGAGTCTGGCCAGTTCTGCAAATCACCTAAATGACCTGAAAGTCATATCTAATTAGCATTCCTGGTGATCAGAGCCTCGGGCGCCTGTGATGGATAGACAAGTTTCTTGGTCTGAACCCCCTGGTTGCCTGTCTCTGCCAGCTCTGTTTAAAAGCAACAGACGGGGAGCAACATTTTGCACGTTTAGAACATGAATAATGCATCATTCAACCATATGTGCAGTCACAAGCCTGCAAGTTTGATTTGCTTTTTTTTTTTTTTTTTAAAAAGAAACCTTCGCAAGCCATTTTGGATTTCTAGTAGTGTGCTTAGCTCTTCAGAGTAAATTAGTAAAGTAAAGAGGGCACAAGACAGGACATCTCCGATGCTGCGGAGATAAAAGGCAGAAGGCACTTTGTTTGCTTTCAAGAAGAGTCCTTGTGGTTAGTTTTGAGAGCTAGAATATGGAATATGGAATACAATTCCTTATATGGAATCAGACCATTGGTCCGTCAAGATCAGTACTGCCTACCCAGACTGGCTCTCCAGGGTCTCCAGTGGAGCTCTTTCACGTCACCCGCTACCTGATCCTTCTAACTGGAGCATGCCAAGCAGAAGCTCTAACCACTGAGCCATGGCCCCTCCCCAAAGTTAGCAACCACTGCCAGATCCTGTGGCAGTGAATTCCACAAATAAGTCACACCTGGTGTGAAGAGGTGTCTCTCCTGAATCTAGAAGAAGAATATTTTTGTCTCCCCTGAATCTAGAAGAAGAAGAAGAAGAAGAGATTGGATTTATACCCCGCCCTTCACTTGTAGTTTCAGAGCGGCTTACAAACTCCTTTCTCTTCCCCTCCCCACAACAGACACCTTGTGAGGTAGGTGGGGCTGAGAGAGCTCTGAGACAACTGTCCTTGAGAGAACAGCTGGTACAGTGCTATGGCTTTCCCAAGGTCATCCAGCAAGTGCAAGTGGAAGAGTGGGGAATCAAACCCGGTTCTCCCAGATTAGAGTCCGCGCACTTAACCACTACATCAAACTGGCTCTACTTTCCATCAACTTCATTGGGTGCCTCCAACATCTAGCATTATGTGTTTGCCTCCCATAATCTTATAAGTAGTGTCATACTGTGTCTGAGCATGGATGTTCCATTCTAATGTGACTTAAAATGCTAGAAAAATGTTTCCTTCCTTCCTTTCCCTCCCCTCCCCTCCCTGGACCCTAAGTGGTTTACATCATTCTCCTTTAGATAGATTCATGGAAGAAAGGTCTATCAGTGGCTACTAGCTATGGGAACTGAGGGGAACCTCCAGATTCAGAGGCACTAATCCGCTGAATCCCAGAGCCAGGAGGCAACATCAGGGGAAGTCCTCAGTCTCTGTGCCCAAGTTCTTGGCCCTCCAGAGGAACTGGCTGCCATTGTGTGAGACAGGATGCTGGACTAGATGGACCGCTGCTTTGATCCAGCAGGGACCTCCTTATGCTGTTATGTTTCTCTCCTCCATTTTATTCTCACAGCACCCCTGTTAGGTAGGTCAGGCTGAGTGTGTGTGACTGGTACGAGGTCACCTAGGAGCTTCCATGGAAGAGTGGATATTCGAACATGGGTCTCCCAGATCTTAGTCCCACACTCTTAACCACTACACCACACTAACTAACCCTAAGTAACTACTACGGGGGGAAAATTGAACAAATACAGAACAGTCTAATGTTAAGTAAGGCAGATGGATAATAATAACACCTTGTACATTGCCCTTTAACAAAAAAAAACCCCACCCCACAGAAATCGTTTCAGCAAAACCTAGGACTAAAAGGGTGATTTCGCACTCAGCTCATCTGGAAAACGCAAGCACCCCGCAGGGAGGCTCAAAGTCAAAATACTCTTCTGGGGTCCGGGTCCAGCTTCAGCGGGAAACCGAAATGGAAAGCCATTAGCTTGAATGAGAGGCCATGAAATCTTAGCAGGGTAATCAGAACGATTAAGCAAGTGAGGAGCTGAGTGCAAATATGAACATGAAAACTATAATACTTGTAAAAAGGAAGGGGGGAACACTCTGTAATCTGCCGTTGACAGCAAACAGCAAACAAAATCAGCTCTTCAGGATGAATTGCTTGACTATGAAGAAGAGGAAGAGCTGAAAGTGAGTTCTGCCCAGGGTTCGTGAGGAAAGACGCAGATTCCAAATGCAGCCAAGGCCAAACCTAAGGACTTCAAAACTGCAGCCAAACCTAAGGACTTCAAAACTGCCCTAGCTGTCTCCTGCTTACAGAGAGACGAAGCTGCCTTATACCACGACAGCCTATGGATCCATCTACACCAGTGTTTTCCTCTGAATGGCAGAGGGTCTCCAAGGTTCCAGGATAACAAAGGTTTTCCTTGAGCTCTTCTGATGGGGGACAGAATCATAGAATCACAGAGTCTGAAGGGACCTCCAGGGTCATCCAGTCCAAACCCCTGCACAATGCTTAGTGGTGGTATTGAGGTTACGCAAACTTGGGTTGGGGATGGAGCAGCAGTGTAGCTTTCTGTTGGCTTTGTCCACGTTTCTCGAGGCTAAAGTTTTTTCAGTAGGACCTGGGAGATCTGGGTTCGAGTCCCCACTGTACAGCCTGGGGAGGGCGAAGTTTGGGGACAGAAGGGAGCTCAGCGGAGATGTGATGCCATAGAGCCCACCCTCCAAAGCTGCCATTTCCTCTGGGTGACCTGCAGCCTGGAGATCAGCTATGATTCCGGAAGAACTCCAGGCCCAGCCTTGAGATGGGTAACCCTGCTTTTGGAAGGCAGTGTGGTATCGTGGCTAGGACACTGGGCTGAGTTTGGGGAGTCCTGAGTTCTGTTTCCCACTTGGCCATTAAGCTCAGTGAGTGTCCTTGAGCTAGTCAATCTCCTTAAGATGAGCCTAGAGGACTCTTTAGAGGATAACAGAGGGTTGTCGGCTCCGGGCAGGGAAATACCTGGAGATATGGAGGGGTGGAGCCTGAGGAGGGCGGGGTTTGGGAAGGGGAGGGACTTCAGTGGGGCATAATGTCACAAAGTCCACCTTCCAAAGCAGCCATTTTTCTCCAGGTGAACTTATCTCTGTCACCTGGAGATTAGTTGCAGGAGATAGCACGAGAGCTTTATTCCTCTGTGCTCCTTGGAGGAAAGGCAGGATAAAAATGCAACACTGAAGAAAAGCCGTCTTTCCTTCATGCAACCTTTCCTGGTCTTGAGGGATAGTTTACACCAGAGAAACAGTCGGCAAATGTCTTTGGAAGGGGTGACCAGAAACGTAAAGGGTATCTATCTCCAGAGCTGCATCTGACCTTTTTAATTTTTTAAAAAAACACCCCCCAAGACAATTATGGATAATGAGTCACATTAATTCTGCTCTTGGCGACATGACAGCCAATGATCGCCTGCAAAGTTTGCTTATATTACCCTTTGAAAGGAAGGGACCAAGCCAAGGCTGGGGGGTGGGGCATAGGAATGAATCCATGATTTGTTAGGGACTGCTGAAGAGTGGACATGAGACCCATTTTTAAAAATGGGAGAAGCACCCTAGAGGAGGATGAGTGGAACAATGTCTACAGTCACGTTATGTAGGGCAGGGGTGGCCAAACCTGCTTAACATAAGAGCCACACAGAATAAAAATCAGATGTTTGAGAGCCGCAGGACATGAACAAATATTACATGTTTTTATTTGGAAAATATGCAAATTTGCTTTTTTTAAGCATTAAATTAGACTGCCAAAAATAATAACAGAAAGGGGTAAAAGCAGATATTGATAATTATATTTATTTATCCAATGATATTTGTTTGCTAATGATATTTAGCTTTCCCAGCTGCCCTGCTGTGAGCCACACAATATATGTGAAAGAGCCGCATATGGCTCCTGAGCCACAGTTTGGCCACCCTTGAAGTAGGGTTACCAGCTCTGGGTTGGGAAATACCTGGAGATTTGGGGGGTGGAGCCTGCGGAGTGGAGGGACTTCAGCAGGGTCTAATGCCATAGACGCCACCTTCCAAAGTAGCCACTTTCACCAGGGGAGCCGATCTCTGTCGCCTGGAAACCAGTTGTAATTCTGGGGGATCTCCAGCCAAACCTAACTGTCAGATCTAATGACTAGTCATGCACTCTAAAGAGACAGTGGAAAGTTTTGTTCTTGATAAACTATGCACTAACTTGCACATGAAGAAGTCCAAAAGCGGATAATGAATTGGGACAGGTGGTGTGATGGCGAGGTGACTAACATAGTCAGATGGTACACGTGCCAAGATGACTTACTGAGGGTGTACCTTTAATGCCCCTCTTCCAAACCGATGCCTGTTTTTGCTCAGTTGAGTGTAAATGGTATTAAAATGAGTGACAAGAAACAAACAGATCTGGAATGGCAGGGACAGAAGTGGGCAAAATGAAAAGGCGTATGGTGACCACAGAATATGCGAGCAAAACAAAATGGAGAGGGGGCATTGATGTGGCAGTGTCCTTATCACAGCAGTGGAATCAGCTGCCTAGGGACGTTGTGAGCTCCCCCTCACTGGTGGTCTTCAAGCAGCAGCTGGATGAACACTTTGGCCGATTCTGCAGACATCTGTTTCCTCGCAGTTTTTCCCACAGCCACGCTGGGAGGTTAATCTCCCTCTACACTGCATGCCGCTTTCACTTTCTTTGTTCATCGAGTTTTATGGTACCTTCTGCATAGATTTATGGCTGTTCAGGGGCAACATCACAGTGATGCCCCCGGGTATCTGAATGTGGTTTTGAGCATCACCTTTTCCTTCCTCCGCTTCCACTTTGAAGGGAACCATGAGCAGACAACTTGATATGGCTTCACGGATCTCCATCAGTTTCCCCCCCCCTATTTCCTCCTCTGTATTTATCACCTCCCTATGAATTCCTTGGCTCAGGTGGCTAATGACCACTGAGGCATATACTGACACAGGAAAATCTGTATACCAGATTGAATGAGAACAGATATTCCGAGGCAAGGGGGAACCAGGTTGAGTGCTGAGAAAATGTGGAGTGAATGCCAGATGCAGAATGGACCTTTGTCCCGGATGCTCTAGACTGATCCTGCATTGAGCAGGAGGTTGGACTCGATGGCCCTTCCAACTCTGCAATTCTATATATCCCTTTTTTTTTCAGAACTCCACATCCAGGGAGAACTTGGGATGAAGGGGATTTCAGACTTGGTTTGTGTATGTGTGTGTGTGTGGGCGGGAGCCCAGTACAAGCTTAGGGCACAGAAGCAATTGTTTGGAGTCAAAGGAACAAGAAAAGCCTGCTTGGATGCAGAATAAAGATTTAATTTCATACATTAATCCAAACTAACCAGCCAAAGCTCAAGCTGCTGACTTCATCTATCTATATATAATTGTTGTTCAGCTTGATGGGTTTTTTGAACACGTATAGCAAGATGAAGTTATTTTGCATAAAAGTTTGAGCGAGCGCCGAAGAAGAGTTCAGTTCTTATTATTAGAATTCTCCTAAATTGGAGCCGGTCCACACGGTTCATTAGTTTTAACAATGTTGGTGCGTTCACACCAATCCATTGCATTTATGTTAATTAGATGCAGCGGCGGAATGGAACAGCCACTTCCTTTCGGTTAATTGATTAAAAACACAGGAAGAGTCCAGCTGGATGGGATCAAAGGTCCCTCTAGTCCAGCATTCTGCTTTCCATAGTGGCTGGACGAATTCCTCCCCAAAGCTACAAACAAGGTACAAAGACAACAGCAAGGGTTGCCAGCCTCCAGGTGGGCGCTGGAGATCTCCTGGAATTACAGCTGATCCCCAGACTACAGAGATCGGTTCCCCTGGGCCGATTCCGCACTAGTTGTTGCCCCGGCTTCACTCCCTGAAAAAATCCGGGGCAGAGCAACAGTTCCACACTTGTTGCTCCGGGTCTGCAGTTGGCCCGAATGTAATCATCGTTTCCCCCGGATCTTCCGTTTCCGGAATTTTCAGGGGTTTTTTTTTTTGCCACGGGAGTGAAGTCGGGGCATTCAGGTGGGGAACTCTAAAACTGGGGTTTCTTGCTCCACCCCTTTAACGCCCCTCTGCTTCTTTCTCTCCCCTTTCCCTCCTCTTCCCCGGTCTGGTGCGAGCGGCTTTTTTTTTTGTTCCCGGCTTTGTTGCGTTATAACAACACGACATGACATTGATCCACCGTTGACTGGCATTTAAATGTCTTTTTAAAAATGTACTTTTGTTGTTGATGTCTGCACATTTCTCTGTTGCATCTTTTGTTGCACAAAAGTTGTGCCTGAGTCATGCCACTATAAAAATATGTATTGATGGCTTTGAGGCACAGTGCAAGCTGTCCCCCCCTGTCGTATTACAACAACACGGAATGACATTGATCCATCGTTGTGTGGTTAACATTTTTGTGGCCCAATGTATTGCAGGTGGCATGGCGGTGTGGACACACTTTTTGCAGGGGTTACATGTGTTGTGTTGCATGTTCCCCCTCCATTTCCCATCCCTTTCCCACCCTCCATTTCCCCTCCAACTCTGGCGCAAGCTTTTTTTTCTTACACGGATGATTTTCACGGGCCTGGAAGTTCAGATGGCCAATCATGGCTTTGTTGCGTCATGATGTCATAACGCAACTCCACCTACATTTAAAAAAGGGGGAGATGGGCGGGTGCTCGAGATTCGGGGCAAGGACAGATGCGGAAATGAAGAATCGGTATCAATCCGGGTCAGATTCATGTACTGCGGAAACGCGCACACTGATTCAGACCAATTAAACCCGGGAGGAAAGGGAAGCAAAGCCCTTGTGCGGAATCGGCCCTGGTGAAAATGGCTACTATGGAAGGTGGACTGTATGGCAGGCTGTATGGCATTATATCCCATGGAGATCTCTCCCTTCCCTAAACATTGCCCGCTCTAGCTCCAAATCTCCAAGTATTTCCCAAGCAGGTGTTGGCAACCCTAACAACAGCCCACCCATGTCATTGGCTGTCCCCTCCAGACACTGGCATTCTGTTGCATCCTGCCCATCCTAGAAATACCATTTAACCAGGGCTCATTTCGTAGCAGGAGCTCCTTTGCATATTAGGCCACACACCCCTAATGTAGCCAATCCTCCAAGAGATTACAGAGCTCTTCTTACAGTGGCTACTGTAAGCTCTTGGAGGATTGGCTACATCAAGGGTGTGTGGCCTAATATGCAAAGGAGCTCCTGCTACGAAATGAGCCCTGCATTTAACCATCACGGCAGATAGCAATGGATAGACCTATTCGCCGTTATTGTGTTTAGCACCCGTGGATTTACCCATTTGGAAGACTTGTTTACTGTCTCTCCAGAGACCTTGGCAAAACAGCTGAGGTCACACCCTTCCCCAAACTCTGCCCTCCCCAGGCGCCACCCCCAAATCTCCAGGAATTTCCCAACCTGAATTTATAGTAAAAAGCCCAGTAGCACCTTTAAGACTAACAAACTTTATTGTAGCATAAGCTGTTGAGAAATACAGCTCTCTTCATCAGATGCATGAAGGGTATGAAGAAACTGGCCAGAGATATATGGGTGGTAAGGGGAGGAGGGTGAGGATGCAGAAAGTACGATGTAAATGCAAAGCAGTTGCAATGTAAATGCAAAAATACCACCTCCTACAATAAAGTTTGCTAGTCTTCAAGGCGCTACTGGGCTTTTTACTATTTTGCAGCAACAGACTACGGTTGTGGTCACATGGTCCTTTTGATCGGGTTTCACCACTGTTCCCTATCGCATTTAAAAGGGCTGATCAGACGGCTGCATCTGTCTCCCATATCGAAGCAGACTCACCCCTGCAATCTTCCCGGTTTCCTAGCGATTTTTCTGACACTGGGAAAATCAAGTACTTCCCAAATATTTGCCCTGTGAATTCGCAGTTTTGCCCATCTAGACAGCCATCTCTCGCTATGAATGCAATCATCGCTATGAATGCAATCGTCTGAATGTTCTTCTTGCGTTGAATTCCCCCCCCCCCAGCTTTTGCTGTTGTGTGCATGAGCAATCCTGCGTTGAATATATTCAATGTGTCCAAGGGGGAGTGGTGATTTGGCCAGGTTAAGAGGAGGGAGGGATTCTCAGTCCTTTATATAACCTTGCAGTTGAGTTCCAGCTGTCTTTGTGGGCTCAACATCTTCCTCTAATCATCTTGTGCTTCATCCCAGAGAGCAGCTGATTGCTAACCTCCTGCTTCCTAGGGCCCGCTTGCCTCTTTCGACAATCTCTAGTCTCCAGCTTCAGCTTTGAGTCTTGAATCCTGCTTTGCTTTGTTGCCCACGTGTTTACTGGTGATTCTTGAACCTAGCTGCCAATGTGCCAGGACGGGATAAGCTGGCAACCCTGCGTGGCAACCCTAAATTCAGCCTGGATTCCACAGCTTCCTTGGTTGGTGGCAGTGCTGCTGAGAAGCAAGCATGAATCCCCAGACAAAGATTTAGGGTGCCGCCTTTTGGTTAGGAAATTCCTGTAGATTTTGGTGGTGGAGCCTGGGAATGGTAGGGTGGGATCTGGGAAGGAGAGAGACCTAATGCCATTTTCTACGGAGGAATTGATCTCTGTCATCTGGAGTTCAGTTGGAATCCTGGGAGATCCCCAGGCCCCACCTGGAAGTTGGCAACCCTACAAATATTCCCTTTGGGCATAGCACATGGACCACCCAACTGGTATATAAAAACGAATAGGATGGCTGGTTGCTGGCATAAAGCTTTGAAACAAATGCATTTAACATCTGATAATTACTGATTGTTTACCTGCAAGTCGAGACCTTCTAGCACACTGCTTTGTTCTTTTGCTCAAAATTCAAATCTATGATAAGAAGATCATGGGTAGGAAGATCACAGCCCCCCCCATGCTTATTTTTGTTGTCACAATTGATAGGGTTGCCACAATTGATAGGGTTGGGACAATGGACACTTGCAAATCCCATCAACACATGAATCTGCCTTATACTAAATCAGACCTTTGGTCTGTCAAGGTCAGTATTGTCTACTCAGACTGGCAGTGGCTCTCCAGACTCTCAGGCAGAGGTCTTCCACATCACCTACTGCCTGGTCCTCTAACTGGAGATGCTGGGGATTGCATCTGGGACTTTCTGCATGTCAAGCAGAGGCTCTACCACTGAGCCACAGCTGGGAAATACTTGGAGGTTTTGGAGATGGAACCTGAGGAGGGTGGGAGGGGACCGACTTCAACAGGGTGTAATGCCGCAGAGTCCACCTTCCAAAGTGGCCATTTTCTCCAGGGGAACTGATCAGTGTCATCTGGGGATCAGCTGTAGTCCAAGGAGATCTCCAGCCACCACCTGGACATATGCAAACAAATAAAACAGAATAATCTGTCACGCTGTACAAATTACACTAGAGACTTCCGTCTTCTTATAGAGTTCTAATGACAATTATAAACAGTACACATAACGAATGGTTTTGCCTCTTTAGAATGATGCTGTCACCAGCTCACAATGCAGAGAAGAGTTTCGGAGGACACAAAACAGACGGCACAGGCTCAGGAATAGCCACAGCGCAAACCGAAGGAGCGGCAACAGCACGCCCAGGTTGCTTTGCTGTTTCTTAAGGCTTTAGCAGGCCGCTTTCCTTAGTGATGGGACCAACCAAGCTCTGGTAAGATTTGAAATGATGCGTAGTCTACAAATATATTCCAAACAACTAGGTATCAGGGTCTCAACACCAGCCCCCGGAAGTAAGGTTTCCCTTGCTTGAAAGTTAGTCAAATCCAACTTTAGGGGGTGGTGCTCATCTCCAGGTCCAAGCCAAAGAACCAGTGTTGTCCAAAGACTTCTCCATGGTCATGTGGCCAGCATTACTAAATGCTGAGGCACATGGAACACATGGAAGTAGGCGACCCTAATTATCATAGAGGTACACTGCATCTGAACATGAATGGTTCATTTTGCTATTACGACTAATGCACAGGCTCTGCTAATTTATCTAAATACTAGCCTGATACCCGTGCTTCACTAGGGTATTTAAGTTCTGTAAATCTAGTTATAATACTGATGATGTGAAGTTTGAAATGTAAGATTCATTGTAGGAATTCTAATGGAGAAGATTGTAGTAAAAAAACAAAAGTGAGACATACGTACTTTTTTTTTCTCCACTGAAGGACCTCTCTGTAGACTACATTGGTGGTTCTGCCCTCAGGTGCTAAGATCACCAGGCTGCTTGGTGAGCTCACTCGGGAGCAGGCCACATAGAACTTTCCATTTAAGAACAAGTTGTCTGTTAAGTCAGCTCCTGCCACCTTCCACGAAAGTGAGGGGGAGGGGGGAGGAGCATTAGAAGCCACTTTGGAGGTGGGGCTGGCAGGATCACTAAGGCGTTACTGCTGGGGTGGGCTCCCTTGTGGCTTTAAGCACCCTGCAACCTGTCAGGTGTAGGAGGTAATGGGAGTGTGTTGGAAGCCATCAGAGAGGCTGGGCCAGCAGCATTACTGCACCTCACAGGTGATTGTTGGCCATTCCTGATTTCCTCAACTGCCATTAGCTCTCTGCAGTCTCCTGTAACTGTTTTTTTCTTACCTCAGAACACTGAGCTCTGCAGCTGACCAATTAGAGAGTGGGGGGTGCAAGGAGGCGCAGCCTGGCAGCCTCATAGAAATCAATGGGGGAGCACATTTCCCCCCTTTTGAACCACAGGGGTCAAATTTCTAAAAATCCCTTCGTAGTGAGCATGTACGCCATGGTAGGAGTGCTCTCCCCAAATTTGGTGTTTCTAAGTCCAGCGGTTTGGCCTGGGCACTGATTTTACGGTGAGGGGTCTTTCTTTTATATATATAGAAGGACCAGTGGACTCACTCTGCAGCGTCTTGCCTGGTGTTCAGATGGCTGTCATCTCATACCAGTGGCAGCCAAATCTACTGATTTCATAAGGATTTATAGCCACTAAAGGCTCGAGCTCAGGCGTTAATGATTCCCAACAGCACCTCCTCTGACATGCAGGAATTGCAGCTAGAAGAAACAAGGTCTGTAAAATTCCAACAAGTGGCTCGTTAGCCGTACAACTAAAAAACCAGCCTTTCTAACTCTGACGCTGTTAACCATGAGCACGACTGAAAGATAAATACTTGAAAGGGAGGCGGGGTGGTAAATTTATTTTCGCATTGGCAACACTCAGTGGTGGGTGCAGTTTAAATTGATTTTCTCCCCCTCCTCATGATTTCCACTATATTTCATTGTGAGAAAATGGTGCCACGGAATAAAGAGATGACAGAATCCCTCGGTGACAGGCACTTATGGAAAGGCATGCTAAATGGTGGCAATCTTACAGGGATATTAACAGTTCCTCCATTTGCACTTGTTATTTCGCCTTTCCTCCAAAACACTCGGGGCAGCTTATTCGGGTTGCTTCTCCCCATTTGAGGCATACAACAATCTTGCAATTTGGGTTCAGCTGATTTAGAATGACTGGCACAAGGTCACCTAATGAGCTTCATGACTGAGTGAGGATTTGAACTTGGACTCTGGAGAAGAGAGAAGAAGAAGAGATTGGATTTATACCCTGCCCTTCACTACCCAAGGGAGTCTCAGAGCGGCTTAAAATCTCCTTTCACTTCCCCTATCCACAACAGACACCCTGTGAGGTAGGTGGGGCTGAGAGAGCTCTGACAGAAACTGCTCTTTTTCAAGAACAGCTGTGGCAGAACTATGGCTTGCCCAAGGTCATCCAGCGAGTGCAAGTGGAGGAGTGGGGAATCAAACCCGGTTCTCCCAGATTAGAGTCGGCGCTCCTAACCACTACACCAAACGGAGGCTGAGGCTGACATGCTAATGACTATATCATGCTGGTTAGGCCTGAACAAGAATATCTACCTTGGGTAAGGCATATCCAGTGAAGACATGATGTCCTTTCCAGGTAGGGTTGCCAGTTTCCAGGTGCTGCTGGAGATCTCCCGGTATTACAACTGGTCTTGAGGTTATAGAGATCAGTTCCCCTAGAGAAAAGGGCTGCTTTGGAAAGTGGACTCTATGGTATTGTATCCACTGAGATCCCTTCCCTCCCCAAATCCTGCCCTCACAAGGCTCCTTCCCCCAAAACTTCAGGAATCTCTCAACCCAGAGCCGGCAACCCTACTTCCAGGAAAAACGTCGAAGGGATGTCACACCTTTATAGGAATTGGTGGAAACACTGCAGTAAGACCATGTAGTTTCTGGAGATTCCTAGAGAGGGCTGACATCAGTTTTGGTTTTCTCCAAGAAGTGACATCACTCTATCACAAGTGATGACCCCATTCCCTACCTCATGGGCTCCTGCAACTTGACCAGGGTAGCATGGGGAAAATGGCTGCTTTGGAGGGTGGACTCTGTGGTATTATACCACGCTGAGGTTCCCTCCCCTTCCCAAACCCTGCCCACCCCAGGCTCCACCTCCAAATCTCCAGGAATTTCCTAACCCAGCAGCCTAGTAACATATACACATATGCAACAACGCTGTGAGAATAGGCCCAGATCTCTGCCCCTCCATTCATCATGATTAATTTGGGCTTCAAAAAGTGGTTGGCTTGTGGGGAAGGTAATGCAGGAGGTCTCTCCCAGTCAAGGTACTGAATTATAGAAAGATGTTTATTCCGTGCACACACAAACACTTTCATTGGGACATCTACGCGGGTGAGTTGCCAAATACAGAAAGCAAAAGCAAAATGCAATTTCTTAACTAATGAAAGACCTACACAGTCTGCAGATGTTTGTTCCCTCAAGAGGTGGCTCATGCTTGACTCCTCCCCACTAGCGGGCACAGGGTTGCCAGGTGTGTTGGACCAGCCAGTGGGGAATGGGGGTGAACTAATAGGGAGTGGGGAAGGAAGAAGCAAGAAATAAAGCAATGTGCCAACATCACCCGGAAGTGATGTAGTCATGTTGGAGATGACACTGATTTGTGGACAAAACCTCCATAGGGCCCAGTCACATGGAGAATTAGCCACGTGATAGCCACGAATGCCGGGCAGATTTTAAGGGCACAGTCATAGGAGAACATCTGGCAAGCGTCCTGCTCCCGCCGGCGTCCCGTTGCACTCCGCCAAGAAGCGGAGTTAAAAAATACCTGGGAAAGAACAGTATCAAATGGGTTTGTGATGGGCCGCAGATGGAAGTTCTGGTGTGATCGCTCCAGCAAGCTCCCATTGTGTCAGTGATCGCTCAATAAAGCGTGCTGAAAACACACGGTGAAGAAAAAAACCCAGTTCACCCACCGTTGCGTCGGATCATGCAGTGGCGGGTCAAATTACTACGGAGCAAAGAGCCTCACTTTCCCCACGCGTTACCTGGCATGTGTGACTGGGACCAATGGTACCATTAGCTTCTACCATAGAGTTTTGCCCAAAAACTAGAGAATCCCCCCATGTGCCTATGTCACTTCTAGGAGATGAAGGCACATCATGTTTATTTCTAGCATTTTGCCTGTTTGAGGGGGGTAATTTGGGGGGGGGGGAGGTAGAGGAGCTGCGATGACTCAGAGGTTAAGGTGCTGAGCCACAGACCAGAAAGTTGGTAGTTTGGCAGTTCGAGACCCGAGTGTCTCATGACGGAGTGAGCTCCCATCTCTGGCCCCAGCTCCTGCCACCCTAGCAGTTCAAAACCAAGAAATTGCAAGTAGATAAATAGGTACTGTTTTGGTGGGAAGGTAACAGCATTCTGTACACCCCGACATTTAGTCATGCTGGCCACATGACTATGGAAAAAGTCTTTGGACAGTGTTGGCTTTTCAGCTTGGAAACAGAGATGAGCACCGCCCCCTAGAGTCGGATTCAACTGGCAAGGGGAGCCTTTTTAGAGGAGCACCCAAAACCGGGGGACCCCTGCCCACACCGGGGGATCTGGCATCCCTAAGCGGGCACTTGAACTTGGCAAAACAGGATCACTTAACAACAGCATGATTCTTTGGGGCCTATATTTCTAGGGCTACTCAGGAGGTGGGAGTTCTTTTGGACCTATATTTCTCAGGAGCTGGGAGTTTCCTGTTTGATTGGTAAAAAAAATAAATATTGCCAGTTCAAAACTCTCACCAAGGGAGACTTCCGCCAATAAACATTCTTTATGATTCCAGAACGTCGTGGTACACACAGCCCCCTTTTTGATGACAGGCGCGAAAAAGAGTGAAATGGAGTTTCACTGCTTGTGAAATGGAGTTTTGTCCTTTACAGCTAACTCAAAACAGGGTAGTTGTGTTGTCCAGCTATAGCACAGCGATCCATCCACAGCATGCATAAGCTATATTTTGTACATCATGAAATTAAGTTTCAGGCCCTCACTTCTCTTGTCCTTCCTTTTCTTCTCTAAGGATATATTTTTTTTGTATTTCAGGCATGCAGATAACCATTAGTTTTTGAAAAATAAAAAAGATTGTGTTTTGGTGCCAAATTTAAGATATATATGTATTTTTTTAAAAAAAAAACTGGAGAGAAAAGAAGGTAGGATCCATTAAAAATATGCTGACACCACCAGCCCCTTGCGCTGCATCCATCTATCATATTCATTGTCTCAGTAAAACTGCCTGTGTGGATAGAATACAAATCAGGTCATATAATGCATGCTCCCCAGGTGGGTGTTTAGCATTCCCCCATCTATAAGGGTCCTAAGTGAAAAGTAAATAAAGCAATTGTGACTGCATTACTGCATGTGCAGGCCTGAGTTATGCTAATAAAAGCTCTCTATACTTGGAAACTCAAGGGCCTCCTCCTTCTTCAGAAAATGAACAGTGAGGAACAGAACAAAGTTTGAGTCCAGTGGCACCTCTAAGACCAACAAAGTTTTATTCAAGGTACTAGGAATAACAAGGCCCATTGTAGGAATAAATACAATGGGCTCTAGAAAGAGGCTCTTGGAGAGTTTCAAGGCCTTGGGCACTCAGTGTTAATTTGCTGTGGCAACCTCAGCAGGGTATAATGACACAGAGTCCACCATTTTCTCCAGGAGAACTGTTCTCTGCTACCTGAAAAGCAGTTGTAATTCTGAGTGATCTCCTGCCCTCACCTGGAGATTGGCAGCAGTGGTTCCCCAAGAGGGAATAGCTGGTTTGGAGGGCAGAGTCCATGGCATTCTACCTGTCTGAGGCCCCACCTCTCCTCAAACCTCACCGTCTACAGGCTCCACCCCTCAAAACTCCAGGAATTCCCCACCTGGAGTTGGCAACCCCATCTCCTTCTCAGCCAAGTATCAACCTACCTTAATTTCCCCCACACTCTTCAGCTTTCCATCCCCCCCACCTGCAGCCTTTGCCATGCTCTGAAGCCCCTCTTATAAACACAGGTAACTGCCATTTCATTTCACCTACTAACAGCCCCCCCCCCACCTGCAGCCTCTGCCATGCTCTGAAGCCCCTCTTATAAACACAGGTAACTGCCATTTCGTTTCACCTACTAACTGCCACTGAGGTAACAGTTGAACCTTATGGGGGAACATTTTAAACAAACCACAGGCAGCAGCCATCTTATAAACATAGGTAACTGCCATTTCGTTTCACCTACCAACAGCCACTGAGGGAACAGTTAATCCCCCCACAGGAAGGAAGCAGGAGAAGTGTCTTCGTCAAGAGAGAAAGCCGTCTGCCAGAAATTCTGACAGGGTGCAGAGGCTGAAGGAGAGGGTGGGGAAGAGGAGCAGACCCATCACCCAGCCAATGGCATGGGAGTATTCACAGCCAGTGGACAGGGACAGCTTCTTATTGACAGGCCAGGGGACCAAAGGCTGGGGTGGCGTGTGGAATGTTCAGGAGCGTGCCACCACCAACAGAGAATTATGTATAAGAGAGATAAGCTTTCATGTGCATGTAGGGTTACCAGATCCACCTTGTTGCTGGTGGGGGGGCTTTGGGGGCATTCCTGGAGGGAGTGAGGACGTCCCTGACACAATAACGTCACACATTAGTGACATCATCATGTTGGGGATGCAGCCCCTTGGAAGGTGCAGTGGCACCTGCCTGCAAAAACCATTTAACTTTAACTGTTTTTTTGCAAGTGGGTGCCGCACAAGTCTGATCTTCAAGTGGCAAATTTGCCGCTTGGAATTCAGGTGCAGGAGGCCCCTGCTTGCAAAAAGTCATTTAAAGGGATCCCTCTTGCAAAATTTAAAGGGCCCTCCAGCTGATCAGCGGGCCCCGCCATACCAAACCCCACCTTCCCCAGGCTCCACATGTCAAAATTTGAGGAATTTCCTAGCCCGGAGTCAGTCTTAAACGTGGCTCTTCTGAGCTCGGTTCTCCCGCGTGGCACCTGCCCCCATATTTCAGGAAAGCAAGGAAGGCGCAGTAGGTATGGTTGACTTCCTGGCAATTTCTGTCATTGCCTACTGTAACCTGAATGGCCAGCAGGGAAAAAATGACAGCAGATTGGGAGTTAAACCATAGAGTTTTGCCAAATCCTGGAATGCCCCTGATATCATGACATCACTTCCTGTTTTCACTGGAAGTGACATTGCATGCTGATGTGATGCTGTCACGCCTGTCCCCATCCCCAGATGGTCCTGAGGCTTTCAGGCTGTGGCCCCCTTGAAGCAGCCACCAGAGGGGTAAGCTGTGAGCCTCCCTGAGGTGCAGGCCTCATGCCAGGGATGGGAATAAATATGGCTCTGTAGGTTAATGGTGATTGTGAAAGTGGCTCTCCATGAATGGCAGAGTGAGAATCATTGCCACAGAAACGGGCTGCCAAAGCTGCCATTTCCTCTAGGAGAACTGATCTCAGTAGTCGACCATTCTCGCCACCCCTGTTTATGACCCCTTTGCCAGTGCCTGCTGTCAGATAATATTATTGGGCACTGAAGCACCTATATTCACCTGATATGAGCCATGGGGTTTGATGGAACTGACTGTTGTGTTTTATTGCTTTTACTGTTTTATTGTTTTATGGACTACATGTTGTAAGCCACGCTGAGCCCATTTGTGGGATAGGGCGGGGTATAAATTGAAATAAAAACAACAGTCTGAAGATGAGTCGTAATTCTAGGAGAATGCCACATCCCATCTTGAGGTTGATAACCCTACTTGTGAGAAACAGAATCAAAAGCATTGTCTCTTCCTCAGGGCACATTCGGTCCCGTTAAAATGAACACGGTTAAATTTATTCAAGCGGCAAGCGCATGTGAGCAGAATCTACGAGAAACCAATGGTGGCAGCAATGTCCTATAGCAAAATGAAATTAAAATAGTCACATCGCCTCATGCCCACACTGAAATTGTCTGTTGAGTGAAATTCGTGAGGCAAAACGTCTGAGGAATTTGGAGTGAACTTCAAAGAATTTTGATAAGACAAGCGATGTTTCCCAGTGGGACTATACAAGTCTCTACGGTGTGGCTTGATTTCATCTTACACAAAGAAGGTCTCTGGGGGTTTTCTTTCCGGCCTAACATCTAAGGAACTCATTAGGTTTTCTTGTCTTGTCTTTCTTCCTAGGAGCTGGTGGGAGCACGTTTACATGATTTCCCCACTTGTCCTTCCATTTTTATCCTGAAAACAATCTTGTGGGTAAGTCAGCCTGACAGAGTGACTGGCCTAATGTCACCCAGTGAACTTAGGGCTGCCAAGTCCCCCTAGGGGGTGGGGAATCCCCCACTAAAGGGGTCCCCAATCCGCTGGCCCGGGTTCGGCCAGCGGGGGGAACCCCGCCCCCGAACTGGCCCGATTGGGCCGATTGCCCCAGCGTGATGACGTCACCCGGAAGTGATGTCATCACGCTGGGCACGTTGCCGGGGCAACGCTCTAGTTCTCTCATGATGTAACAATCTGCACCATTATACTACTTTGGGATTAATGCTGCATTAATCCCAAAGTTGCATGTTTAGACACATCCCTCTCCGATGTCATTCTTCATTTTGAATTTCCCTTATATCCATCTAAACTACCTCAGATGTTTTGCCTGAGAGGAAACCCTTGGCCTTGCCTTCGGTTTTCACTAGACAGAACATTTCAGAAGCAGCAGTTATCACACACACTTCACCATGGACAAAATCCGGGGGGGAAATAAACGTAACCTGGGCTGAAAAGGAAATAAGCTTTCATGCCAAGGACAAAGGGATTGTGTGATTCATTCTTAAGGACATCCATCTCTGGGCTTTCAAACATTACAATGATTGCCACATACAAGAGTAAGAATCCAGAAGCAGTAACTAGAAGGGGCATGAAGAGGTGGAGGAATTTGTTTTCACGCACAAAAGAACTTCCTTGAAAAGAATATTGGTTTCTAAGGACTCAGAATCGACCTCCTGGAACATTATTGTCGCTTGAACGTATAATTGGCAGAGGTTTGTGTTTGTATATTATTTTCCCAATACAAGGCAGGCCTTTGAAAGAGGAGAGAAGTCCATTGACAGGGCTGATTTTGGGGTGTGGGGGGGGGGGAAACAATATTATTTGGGAAAAACAAAGTTTGGAAGTGAAGATCATATGTTGGTAAAATATTTGCTACTGGGTAGAGGAATCATGAAACTCTGAGGCACTTGATCACACCTGCGGTTGAAGAAGGAATCTTGTCAAAGTGGCTAATGCATAAGTCATGTACATATATTGGGCAAGGGGGAGAAATGAACATGACTGCCAACTAGGGTTGCCAAGCTTCAGGTGGCACCTGGAGATCTCCTGCTATTACAATTGATCTCCAGATGAACAAGATCAGTTCTCCTGGAGAAAATGACTGCTTTGGAAGTTGAACTGAATGGCATTAGACCCCAGTGAGGTCCCTCCCTCCCCGAACCCCACCGTTCCCAGACTCCACCCCCAAAATCTCCAGGTATTTTCCAACCCAGAGCTGGCAACCGTATGGCACCTGACAGGAGACTAGAGGTGTGGGGACATGGGGACATCATTTCTGGGGCAAACCTGGAAATGATGTCATGACACTCCACTGTTCGGCACTAATAAAACCATAGAGCTTCTGCTGAATCCTAGAGCAGCATGATGCCAATTCGGAGTTCACTCTGGAAATGATGTCATGCTGTTGGCACGGTCATGATTCAGTCTTATTTTTCCCTTGCCAGTCTACCAGGTGGCAGCAGGGGTCATTGGCTCAAAGCAGGGGATCCCCCATTGGGAGTGGGAATATGGCAACCGTAGCTACACATCACCATACAGGCTGACCAAACCATATAAAATGACTTATGAACATAGATGGTTCCTTAGATGGTGTCTGCAAGTTGTTCCTTCAAGTTCAGGACTGTCTGCTCTGTCAGGCAAAACCATAGAGTTTCCAGTAATTCCTACAACTACTGTTGATGCCGCATCCACCCCCTCATGTCCCTGCCCCCAGCCCTCTCATTGGTTGCTAGGCTCGGCCTCGCAACCCTAGAAAGATCTGACACCATGCTGTTCCAAGACAGGAGACGGCTTTGGTGAAGCTCCTCACCAAGCTACTCTGGTGGCATGAGAAACCTGAGTCACAAGGGAAATGCTTCAGCATGGCCTCCTCCCACATGCTTTCGGGCTACGGAAACAGTGTAGGGATAGTCTTTGTGGCAGAGGTTCCCATGATTCCTCATGGCTGAAGGCTTACCTGTTTAGAAAAGCATTTGGTTAGGGTGAGGGAGAAAACAGGCTGGGAATGGCAGTTTTTTTTTAAAAAAATGGTTTATAGTCTCTGTCACTGTTTGTTTTGATTTTAGGCTATCCTTTCACCAATCATGACTTATAGTGTTTGTAAATTGTACCCAAAACTGCCTGGAGCGCCTTGGAAAGACAGGGTAAAATATTCTGTAAAAAACAGAGGAAATAAATTAGAGTCGCGATGTGAGGCAAAAATACTGCTGCCTGTTTAGCAAGTGGCAAGCACAGGATGTATAAAACTGCCTTATGCCAAGTGGACTGTAGCTCCACTTCACTCAGGATTGTCCGTTCTGAGCAGCGGTAGCCCTCCAAGGCCTTAGGAAGGCCTTCCTCAATTTATATTCTAGAGAGGCATTAACTGGAGATGGCAGGGATTGATTCTGAGGCCGTCTGCAGCCAAAGCTTTCCCAATGAACTGCGCTGCTTTGCTTCCAGCTATGTTAGTGGTATCGTATGAACTTACAAAGCTGCAGGACTGCCAAATTCCAAGCGGCATCTGGAGATCTTTCAGTATTAGAACTGATCTCCAGACTAGAGATCAGTTCCCCTGGATAAAATGGCTGCTTTGCAGGGTGGACTCTATGGCATCGTACCCTGCTGAGGTCCCTTCCTTCCCCAGACCCCACCCTCTCCAGGCTCCACCCATGAAATCTCCAGACATTTCCCAACATATTTGTTCTTAATCTGCTTGCAAAGCGGGCCTATATCAGGCCAAACTGCCAGTCTGAACTTGGCCATAGTATCAGCTGAGTGTAATAGTAATGCAGTGTGGATAGCGTTGTCAGCTCTGGGTGGGGAAATGCCTGGGGATTTTGGGAGCATTGCCTGGGGAGGGTGGGGTTTGGGGAGGGGAGGGGAGGGACCTCAGCTGGGTATTAATGCCATAGAGTCCACCCTACAAAGTGTTAGAAGTGGAGGACTTGGTGCTGTCTCCTGTCTCAGACTTGAGACATGGCACCAAAGAGTTTAGACAGATAGAGAGGTCAAGACACACAGAGCATCCTTTCCAGTCTGGTGTAGTGGTTAAGTGCACGGACTGGGAGAACCGGGTTTGATTCCCCACTCCTCCACTTGCACCTGCTGGATGACCTTGGGCAAGCCATACCCCTGGCACAGCTGTCAGAGTTCTCTCAGCCCCGCCTACCTCACAGGGTGTTTGTTGTGGGGAGGGGAAGGGAAAGGAATTTGTAAGCTGCTCTGAGACTCCCTTGGGTAGGGAAGGGCGGGGTATAAATCCAATCTCCTCCTCCTCCTCCTCTTCTTCTTCCTTCCTGCCTGCTATCTGATCCTTTCCTCTGAAGTAGAATGCTACTCTTAGGGGCAATTTCCTCTGCTTCCATTTCTCTCACTCTCTTCTCTCTCGCATGCACACAAAAGAAGGTGCATGATCTCTCCGTCTTGCACCCATGGAGGCTGGATGTCGTCCAGCATCCAACACCATCTAGTTAGTTAGAGTAGGTAATCTACAGCTTTCTGTTACCTGCACTCTCAAGCATGTATTTTCTTTAATAAAAGTTAATTTATTAGTTTGAGAACTGCCTGCTGACTCTGTGTAACTTTATAAGTCTCTTGCCACACCTAGCCCCAGGCTTTGCTGCTTTAAAGCCTTAGAGCACTCTGCTGTTTTTCCATGGTTCCCTGGCAGTACCTAGTCCTGAGAATCCAACACAAAGAAGCCCTTTTCTCCAGGGGAACTGCTCTCTCTTGTCAGGAGATCAGCTGTAATTCTGGGAGATCTCAGACCGCACCTAGAGGTTGGCAGCTCTAAGTATGGAGCAATCTGGGGTTTTCCTCCCATCATTGCTGTTTGTTGGCTAGCTATCTAGCTAGCAGTAATTGGATGTTGTTAGGAGCGCAGGGTGTTTAATCGTCCCCTATCAAATTGAGGAAAATTTAATAATGCCAAGTGCCTCTGTATCTCTAAATAAAGGTTAGCTCTGTGAATGAAGGACAGGATGGTCTCCCTCTCTGGTACCGCTGAGACGATGCGGATGTGCTGACCCAGCGCAAATGGCTTCCACTCATTATGGCTCCCGAAGCATTTAGCTGAGAAAAGGTTATAAATAGAGCGCATTAAGAGCAGCGATGCAGGTCAATGACTTCCTAACAATGCATTAAGGTTGGGGGCGGGGGGAGGAGGCATCCTTGGCTAAAGTTTCGAGGGAGTGATGCGCTAACATTTAAGTGATTAACATGAGTCCCTGGTGAACGTTGATGCTGTTTCAGTTCTTGCCACAGCCAAACGGGCTGGCGTTTCTGTTCCTAGACTAGAACTTCAGCACCAGACACATGGACAGCGGGGATCATTCCAGCTTCCAGAAAGGGATAGAGAGGTGCATTTAGGGCTACCAAGCTCCAGGTGGCATCTAGAGATCTCTCGCTATAAAACTTGCTCTCCAGACGACCAAGGAGAAAAGGCTTGCTAAAAGATCATAGGAGCACACAATTGGCATTTTATGTACAGAAGAACGATGCATGGTCTTCATCTTACTTTTTTGAGCCAGGGTTGCCAGCTTCAGTTTGGGAAATTCATGGAGATTTGGAGGTGGAGCCTGGAGATGTTGGGGTTTGGATTGGGGACAGGGATGCCAGCCTACAGGTGGGATTTGGAGATCCCCCAAAAGGCAGCTAATCTCTGGACTACAGATATCAGTTCCCCAGGAGAAAATGAACGCTTTGGAGGGTGGACTCTATGGTATTGTACCAAGGGTTATCAGCTCTCCGTTGGGAAATACCTGGAGATTTCAGGACTGGAACCTGGGGAGGCCCGGGGTTTGGGGAGGGGAAGGACCTCAGCAGGATATAATGCCATAGAGTCCACCCTCCAAATGCACCATTCTCTCTAGGGGAACTGATCATGGTTGTCTAGAGATCAATTGTTATAGTGGGAGATCTCTAAGTGCCACCTGGAGGTTGGCAACCTTAATTGTACCCCACTGAGATCCTGCCTGAAGCTATGAAAAATGAAATAACACATACTCTCATTTCTGTCCTCCAGGCATTTGGAGTAGCTGCAGTTTCTTTTATAAAATATTTACTGATCAGTAGCTTGCCATGCGGCAGAGTGTTTAAGAACATGGATGGCTCATGAGTTCAAATCCATAAGCATGTTAATGCAAGCGGCAATCATTGGCTTACTGTGTGAAAACTGGATCACTTGGAATTCAAAATATTAAAACATTTCTAAGAAGCTTTCCACTCCCAAAGATGGCAGAATGTATACCAAAGGTCAAATAAGCTCTGTTCTCCATAGTAGTGGTGGAAAGTGCCA
Organism: Lepidodactylus listeri; assembly: GCA_029233225.1. Classification (NCBI taxonomy): domain Eukaryota; kingdom Metazoa; phylum Chordata; class Lepidosauria; order Squamata; family Gekkonidae; genus Lepidodactylus; species Lepidodactylus listeri. Next base: position 11,754,264 of record JARCFY010000013.1, read on the forward strand.
CCGAGTTGTGGCTGACTTACGACAACCCCGTATGGTTTTCAAGACAAGAGACATGGTTTGCCATGGCCTGCCTTGATGTAGCAACCCTGGTGGTCTCCCATCCAAATACTAGCCAGGGCTGACTCTGCTTAGCTTCCAAGATCTGATGAGACCGGGCTAGCCTGGGCAATCCAGATCAGGGCTCTACTCCACATCACATATATTGAATGCTGAGTTTGGCAGTCAGAAGCCAACTTCAAATTGCAAAGTTTGAAATATTGGTCAATTGTGAAATTTTGCAGAATTTCATCTTAGCTTTAGTATATATGTATGGAACATAGTTTAGAGAGGGTAAACTTGCTGGTCTGCAGTTGAACATCAAGATTTGAGTCCAGTATACCCCAAAAATCTTGTTGGTCTCTAAGAAGCTACTGGACTTCTCTCTCTCTCTCCATCATCATCATCATTATCTATCTATCTATCTATCTATCTATCTATCTATCTATCTATCTATCTATCCATCCATCCATCCATCCATCCATCCATCCATCCATCCATCCATCATCTCTCTCTCTCTCTTGCTGCTTCCCCTTGCTGTGCAGAAGGCCCAGATGCCCGCTTAGTACAGCAGGTGGAGGAAGAGGCAGAGATGGGTAGACCAGGCGATAAATCAGCAGGAGAGCCCACAGGCGTCCAGTCCTCAAAATCATAGTTACCGTATTTTTCGGACTATAAGACGCACCTGGCCATAAGACGCACCTAGTTTTAGAGGAGGAAAACAGGGGAAAAAAATATTCTGAACCAAATAGTAGGTAGTTGGGGGGGGGGGGGAGAGAGAGAGAGAAGAAAGAAAGAAAGAAAGAAAGAAAGAAAGAAAGAAAGAAAGAAAGAAAGAAAGAAAGAAAGAAAGAAAGAAAGAAAGAAGGTAGGTAGGGGGGAGAGAGAGAAGGAAGGAAGGAAGAAAGACAGAAAGAAAGAAAGAAAGACAGTCAGAAAGACAGAAAGAAAGACAGAAAGACAAGGTGTTTCCCTCCCCCCCCCCTTGCTTGGGCCCCAGTGGCTTAACGCCACTCAGGCCCAGCTCTTCCCTCCCTACCTCCCCCCACCCTGCAGCCCAAGAATGGTGAGCGGGGGAGGGAGGGGGGGAGGTAGGGGGGAGAGAGAGAGAAGGAAGGAAGGAAGACAGAAAGGAAGGAAGGAAGAAACAGGAAGGTAGGGAGGGAGAGAGAGAGAGAAGGAAGGAAGACAGAAAGAAAGACAGACAGAAAGAAAGTACCAGGAAGGTAGGTAGGTAGGGGGGAGAGAGAGAGAGAGAGAGAAGGAAGGAAGGTAGGTGGGGGGAGAGAGAGACAGAAGGAAGGAAGGAAGGGAGGAAGGAAGGAAGGAAGGTAGGTAGGTAGGTAGGTGGGAGGGAGAGAAAAGGAAGGAAGACAGAAAGACAGACAGAAAGAAAGGAAGAAACAGGAAGGTAGGGAGGAGAGAGAGAAGGAAGGAAGGAAGGAAGACAGAAAGAGAAAGAAAGAAAGACAGAAAGACAAGGTGTTTCCCCCCCCCCCCCTTGCTTGGGCCCCAGTGGCTTAACACCACTCAGGCCCAGCTCTTACCTCCCTACCTCCCGCCCCAACCCAAGAATGGTGAGGGGGGAAGGAATGGGGTGGGAAAGGTGAGCAGGGAAGGGAGGAGGCTTCTGAGGGGGGTGGGAGGGAGGGGGGCTTCTGAGGGGGTGGGTGGGAGGGGGGCTGGGAGGGGAGCTTCTGAGGGGGGTGGGAGGGAGGGGGCTTCTGAGGGGGGGTGGGAGGGGGGCTGGGAGGAAAGCTTCTGAGGGGGGTGGGAGGGAGGGGGCTTCTGAGGGGGGGTGGGAGGGGAGCTTCTGAGGGGGGGAGCTTCTGAGGGGAGTGGGTGGGAGGGGGGCTTCTGAGGGGGGATGGGAGGAGGGCTTTCTTCACTGGGAGGGAGGGTGAGGGAGGCGGGGGCTTGCTCCCAGCCCACGGCGCTCGCCGCGGAGCCGGGATCTACACTGGGGGGGAGGGCGAGGGAGGCGGGGGCTTGCTCCCGGCCCGCGGCGCTCGCTGCGGAGCTGGGATCTACACTGGGGGGGGAGGGCGAGGGAGGCGGGGCATGCTCCCGGCCCGCGGCACTCGCCGCGGAGCCGGGATCTTCACTGGGGGGGAGGGCAAGGGAGGTGGGGGCTTGCTCCTGGGCCCGCGGCGCTTGCCGCGGCCCCGGGAGCTTGAGCAAATGGGGGGGGATTCACACCATAAGACGCAGGCACTTTCCCCCCACTTTTTGGGGGAGAAAAAGTGTGTCTTATGGTGCGAAATATACGGTAAATGGTTTATTTAATGATCCAACAGGAGTGTCTAGGTTGCAGTCTAGCAGTCTTCATCGTTTGCCATTGCAGTGTCTCCACTTTGTTTGTACTGCCTTCAGGAACTTTTAAAAAGTCACCCATGCTGATGTCGGTAGCATGCACATGGTATTTAAATTATTCAACGTGCAAATTACCAGTGGGAGATGACCAGGGGTGGGGGTAACAGACATGCGGGGCAGGCAACAATGATGGTGTGCCATCGCTTCTGGGGAAAACCTGGATGTCATTCATTGGAAAAGACAATAATGCTAGGAAAAGTTGAAGGCAGCAAGAAAAGAGGAAGACCCAACATGAGATGGACAGAGGGAGCCACAGCCTTCAGTCTGCAAAACCTGAGCAAGGCTGCTAGTGATTGGATAGGACATTTTGGAGGTCATTAGATTCATGGGGTCATCATAAGCTGGAAGTGACCTGACAGCAATTAACACAACACATGATGTGAGAAATGAACAGAAGACGTTTTGCAGTGAACAGCTTGATTTGGTACAGCCACCTGCCTGGGCTATCTACTTTTTGACAGTGCCAGCTTGAATTTTTGTGAGCTGTCTTGGGCTTTGTCTTGAAGGGAACGTGGAATCTTTACTTTTCAAAATGCAATGAAGTAAACAAACACAACTGGTAACGGAAAGGCACCCGCAGAGTGGCAGACCCATCTATCTTGCAGGGAAAGGGCTTTCATTCTACCACAAGAGCACATTTGGACAGGGGGAAATTAAACGGAAAGGCTTTGGGGGAAGACTTGTCTAATTCACTTAAAGGGTTCTGTCATTAGCCATGATTGTGTGATCAATACTTAACAGCAAGTTTGTCAGATGACAGATGCCGGGCTTTCTTTCCGCTCCAACAAATTAGAATCATCCAAGGGATAGGAGGAATGGAGTGGTTGGAGGTCAGGAACCGAATTGCATTTTTGCTCAAGAACTGCAGCTTTCTTCAGTAGGCCTGACCCAGGCGGGTTTGGTGCTTCAGATGGAAAATCCAAACCATCCTCTATACTTAAAAAAAAATGAATCACACAATTTGCCATCCTTTAATACAGGGCTTTTTTTTCTGGGGGAATGTGCCGGAACGGAGTTCAGAAATGTGCCGGAATGGAGTTCTGGATCCTCTTCGACAAAATGCTTTTAAAAATGCTTTAAAGTTAATGAGTTTTCAGTATACCGATTGAAAACTTAATTTCCCTCTTGAGAGTTCTGGCATCCCCCCCCCCCCAAAAAAAAACACACAAGCCCTGCTTCAGTGTGTAACCTATAATGTGTCATCTGAGGCAACAGCCTTCATCTACTTCAGGGTAAATCCGATCTCTTAAACACAAATATGCTGCGGAAGTATGTGTCTTTGTATTACTTTCAGCTGCTGTCATCTCAAGGTCTTGCCATCCATTTAGCCCTCCCATTTACCCTCCCAGGGTGTGGAATTATCTGCCCCATCCCCCGTCTCCCATCCTGGAAGAATAAAGGAGTGGGAGAAAAACTACTCTAGGAATTTCCCCATGGTAAGGACCATAAAGACTAGGGAGAAGCCTAGAGCGTCACCTGCAGGTGAATCACATCCTCCCCAAACTTCACCCTCCTCAGGTACCAACATATCCACATATGAAGACACTGTTAGGAACTCTGTATGGTGGCGGAAAGTGCCATCAGGTCACCGCTGACTTATGGCAACCCAATAGGGTTCTCAGGGTAAGAGACATTGAGAGGTGGGTTGCCACGACCTGCCCCTGTGCCATGACCCTGCTATTCCTTGGAGTTCTCTGATCCAAATAACAAGATATATACCCTAGCAAGCAAGCAAATGTTTATCTCTTTGTGTTATCCATGTCTCAGATTTCATAACCTTCTTAATGGTATTCTGTTATAATATCCTGAAGTAAGAAAATGCTTCATCTGCAAATGTTTGAAAATGGAGTTCTTAGGTTTATTTATTTATTACATAAAATTTTGAAACAATTAAAAATCACATTAAAATCTGAAGGGCTATACATCAATTTCCCACGCAGCGGTGAACAATAATCCAATATTTTCCATAACAGGTGTTGGTCAGAACAAACATAGCTGATGGGAAAAAAATCCCAGGGAAGGCTCTGATGTTATATTCAGATGTTAAATGTGGTCAAATGCCTGGTGGAAGAGCACTGTCTTGCAGGCGCTGCAGATTGTAGTACTGACTGTGGACACCTGTTTGAGTGATACCGCCACGTGACCAGATATCAAGGACTGACAGGTGTCTAGTCCATAAATTACTCATTTATGGATTGCAAGTTTCAGTTGAAATCCCTGCTATTTTTTTTTTCAAATTCCCTTGCCGCCGAGGAGAGAGGGGAAATGGAAGGAGAGATTTTCTTCTTATAGCAATCCCAAACTGGTAGTAAAGTGTTGAGAATGGAATTTTCTGGATGATAAATTCAAACTCGATCAGATTTCCCAATCCACAATAAAGACTTTAATGGGATTCCAGCACGATGGCGTTCAACTGCAGTTATGCTTCCTGTTGAAACATCGGTAAACTGACTGCTAACCTGAGCACCACCCCCTAGAGTCAGACTTGACTGGCTTTCAAGCAAGGGAAACCTTTACCTTTTAATCCAGGTAAGTTTACCTGCATCATGGCGACACGTTATGCTGAGGAGCCCCGACTGTCTATCGCTCCAGTTCCTTTGCTCATTCTCCCAGCTAATCCTGGTTTTATTATTACACCAAATAAAGATGTTAAGAGAGATGGTGACTCTCAAAATTTTATTCGATATTAATAGCCCATAGTCTTCAATAACTTTTACAAGTATCTTTGTGAATCATTTATTGCAACTCTATTACCTGTGTAGAAAAGCCCTCTTGAAAAGCCCTCAGTTTTAAATAGTTGGTGGAAAGTCAGGAGACGGAGTGCCTTCCTAACCTCCTCAGGCAGGCCGTTCCATTACGTGGGGGACACCATGGAGAAAGCACAGGTATGGCCAGTTGTTTATTTTGCCCATTTGCAGGTTGGGACCTGGAGAAACCCCCGCTCGAAAGAGCAAAGCTGTCATGGCAGAGCAGAGGGGCAGAGGCAGTCTCACAGATGTGCGGGTCCAAGGCCATGAAGGGCTTCCATATGTAATATTTAATGGGGGAGCCTGTTTAGTGTAGTGGTTAAGAGTGTGGATTCTAATCTGGGAGGACCAGGTTTGATTCCCCGCTCCTCCACATGCAGGTGCTGGTGTGACCTTGGGTCAGTCATAAGTTCTTTCAGAGCTGTTCTCTCAAGGGCAGTTCTCAAAGAGCTCTCTCAGCCCCACCTACCTCACAGGGTGTCTGTTGTGGGGAGGGGAAAGGAAAGGAGATTGTAAGCTGCTCCGAGACTCCTTCGGGTAGTGAAAAGCAGGGTATAAATCCAATCATTATCATCATCTCCTCCTCCTCCTCCTCCTCCTCCTCCAGGTTAGTCCAGTCTTACCTGATCTTGGAAGCTAAGCAGGATTGGCCATGGTTAGTACTTGGACGGGAGACCACCAAGGAAGTCCTGGTCACTACGTGGAGGCAGGGAGTGGCAAACCACCACTGAACGTCTCTTGCCTTGAAAACCCTACAGGGCCACCACAAGTCAGGTGCAACTTGACAGCCCTTTCCACCACCGTTATCTTAAATGCAGCCCAGTAACTGATGACTAACTTTAATTCTGGTGTTAGCAAATCCACATCATGTTTCTTTCCGTGGACAAATAGCCTGAATCTGAACCCAGTCTTTTGTGTTTTGCAGACCCCTGTTTACTGTACAGGAGACCCTCACTCACGTCCCCCCTCTTTTACAATAGGTACGAGCCACCATTGGCTATTGGTTTTACCCCAGAATCTATCAAAGAATCAGGCTTCAGAAAATCAGAATTCAGAAAATCAGAATTCAGAAAAGGCTTTCTGAATCAGTCATTTTAATTAAAAAAACAGATCAGGCAGATGAGTCCTAATAGTTCTATTCTTCCCGCTCTATGACTTCATTCCTCCCAATTTTGGGGGAATACTTTACCCTGATCCTGTTTTCTCCTATGCTTATATCACCTGACCTCGCCTGGTCTTCTCAAGGCTTTTACTCTCGCTAGAATGAACGCCCATTCAGAAGATGGTTACGAGAGGTCATATTCTGCATCTTCCCTGCTCTGACAGAATTTGCTCTTCCTCCCTCGGTAAAATAAATACCATTTCTCATATTCTATTGGAATGTCCTTTATATTCCAACGGAAGATGTCATTTCATTTTTTTTTTACCGTGGTCGGTGGATTTCCACGATTCTAATCCAAGCAGGGTGTTCGCCTTCCTAGTGTCAGATCAAAATCCTAATATAAATTTGAATGTTGCAAAAAAAAATTTGTTCCTTTTGTCTTTGGGGAAATAAACAGAGATTACTAATGGGATTTCAGATTGCTCTACTGCTTGAGGCATTGATCCGTGCAGCTTTTATTGGACGAAAGGAAAGGAAAGGTATGACCCACCAGACAGTAAAGCCTCCCAGCAGAGCCGAGTTGGGGGGCAATTCCGAAGGTGGGAGACCCCCCCCCCCCAGCTGTGATCATTGTTATGAAAACAGCAGTATTAAAAAACATGTCCCCATTTAGCGTCTGTGAAATGTCTGAGGGTACGAAGCTTCAAAAACATGGCTTTAAAGAAACTGTTAATCAAGCCATGGGTGGTTGATTCCAGATGAAAGTTTAAATCAACAAGAACGGAAACACCTTTGGGTATCCCTGATCATGTAAACGGCTTCCTGGTTCATTTTCATGCAAATGATTTATATCTTCTCTTCATCTTGCGCATTTTTTTTTTCAGAACACCCCCGCCCCTCTTGAGCATCGTAACAGCAAATAGCTTCAAAACGCTTAACTCACTGAAAGCCAGTTTGGCCTTAACTTGAGAATGTGTGTGTTTCTGTGTGTGTGTATGTGTGTGTGTGAGAGAGAGAGAGAGAGAGAGAGAGATGCTGTATCAAGATCAAACACAAAAGAACATGGTACACTTGAATGGAAGGCATTTCGGAGAAACAAATATCTGCTTTCATGCGAGAGATTTCTTCTTCTTCTTCTTCTTACTTAGACATTTAGAAATCCAATCTGATATCTGTCAGTGTCAACACTTGTGTCTGGCAGTTACTTAAGGGAGGCTGGATATCGTATTTGCAGTAAATCACAGTCTTGGAACTCTCATTCCCACCCACATTTGGGGGTGGTTGGTTTTTTTTTCTTTCTTTCTGCTAACTTTTCTTTCTTTTTAGCAGCAGGCGCCTGAGCTGGTCCTTGCGAGAAGCAAAGAAATGCCAGGCTTTGGAGGCGTGACTGTTCAAAAGCTAGTTGCTGCTGGCAGGGCCCAAATGACAAGAGAAACGGTAGGAGGGGGAAATTGGTGAACCATGGCCAAATCATGTACAAGTATATTGAGAGCAGGTCTTGTAGCCTCAGCTAACAGTTTCCAGGTTCTGTACAGATAGCTGTGCACAACTCACATGACCACATGCCGGAAGTTGCCTTACGCTGAATCAGAATATTGGTCTATCAAGAAGAAGAAGAGGTGGTTTTTATAGCCTGCTTTTCTCTGCCCTAAGGAGTCTCAAAGACAATAGGGAACCCTTAGTGTAACCATTAGGGCTGCAGTGGCTCAAGTGGTTAAGATGCTGAACTGCCGACCTGAAGGTCGGTAGTTCAGCAGTTCGAGACCCAAATGCTGCATGACGGAGTGAGCTCCCGTCTCTGGTTCCAGCTCCTGCCAATCTAGCAGTTCGAAAGCAAGAAACTGCAAGTAGATAAATAGGTGCCACTTCGGTGGGAAGGTAACAGTGTTCTGTGCGCCTTGGTGTCTTGTTGTGCCGGCCACATGGCCACAGAAACATCTTTGGACAGCGCTGGCTCTTCAGCTTGGAAATAGAGATGAGCACCGCATCCCTAAAGTCAGATTCGACTGGCTTTCAAGCAAGGGAAACCTTTACCTGTCTTTACCCTAGTGTATAAGTATAGTCACAAATAATACCCACCAAGGGAAGACTGTCAAGAATTCTCAACTATCTATGATCAAAATTGTCTATTACATTCATTAAAGTACAAGGATGGGTTAGTGGTCATAACCCAATAGAATGTATAAACACATATCCAACAGATTGCTCATAACAGTTAGACATATTTAGGCATAACAATTAGGCATTATTTTTGGCTAAGGAGTCTCAGAGCAGCTTATAATCTCCTTCCCTTCCTCTCCCCACAACAGGCAGCTTGTGTGGTAGGTGGAGCTGAGAGTTTGAAGAAAACAGTCACCCAGCAGGCTTCGTGTGGAGGAGGAGTGGGGAATCAAACCCCATTGTCCAGATGCGAAGAAGAAGGAGAAGGAGGAGAAGAAAAAGAGATTGGAGTTATACCTTGCCCTTCACTACCTGAAGGAGTCTTAGAGTGGCTTACAATCTCCTTTCCCTTCCCCTCCCCACAACAGACACCCTGTGAGGTAGGTGGGGCTGAGAGAGCTCTCCTGAGAACTGCCCTTGAGAGAACAGCTCTGAAAGAACTTGTGACTGATCCAAGGTCACACTAGCAGCTACATGTGAAGGAGTGGGGAATCAAACCTGGTTCTCCCAAATTAGAGTCCCGATGCCTAACCACTACACCAAACTATCTTCATGCAAATAAAGGGGCGTTTCACGTGGATCTTCCCCACTGTTCACTGAAGGTGGATCCAAGATCCGGTAAACAGGACACACTGATGAGCTGTGAGGCAGTGGGGGTGAGGGAAGAAGAAGAAGAAGAAGAAGAAGAAGAAGAAGAGGAGGAGGAGGAGGAGGAGATTGGATTTATACCCCGCCCTTCACTTACTTGGAGTCTCAGAGTGGCTTACAAACTCCTTTCCCTTCCCCTCCCCACAACAGACACCCTGTGAGGGAGGTGGGGCTGAGAGAGCTTTTTCCCAAGCTGTCCTTGAGAGAACTGCTGGTACAGAGCTATGGCTTGCCCAAGGTCATCCAGCAGCTGCAAGTGGAGAAGTGGGGAATCAAACCCGGCTCTCCCAGATTAGAGTCCACACACTTAACCACTACACCAAACTGGCTCTTTACTCCTGTTCATTCACCTTACATGACTGTGCTGAAAACTGGTCTGCTGGAAGCAGTCCTCCGTTCTCAGCACTGGTCTGCAAGTCATAATGTTAGCTGTTCCTGCACTAAGGTTGTCCTGCCCTGGATGGCCCTGGCTAGTCCGATCTCGTCTGACCACAGAAGCTGAGCAGTATCGCCCCTGTTCAGCTCTAGAATGGCAGCCCCCTGAGAAAGTTCAGGGTTCCTACGCAGAGGCAGGCAATGACAAACCGCCTCTTTTTGTCTCTTGCCTCTCAAATCCTACAGGTTTGCCATGAGTCGGCTGGCAGTCAACACTGACAGCACTTTCCACCACCATTAATGTGTGTCTGACTGACCTGGGCCCCAATCGTACGCACCATTAGCCGTGCGAAAGGGACGACTGAGGGGTGGATCAAACTGGCGCGATCAAACGAGCACATCTGTGAAGCGTCCCGCACCTGTCAGCAAACCGTTTTGCTCCACCGGAGAAGCGGAGTAAAAAACCACTAGGTAAATGGGCTACAGACGGACTTTTCCCGTGTGATCGCTCCAGCGTGGACTTGTGACATCGGGGATAGTTTGATCAGGCAATCCCGATGCCCTGCCATTGTTTTTTCCCCCTTCTCAGTATGCGTATCATCACATACTGCCGTTGGAAGCCCTCAGGGTGGAGAAGCGATTCATCGATCCCCCGTTTAAGTGAATCGGAAACGAATGGCGAAAAAACAAAAACGAAACCCAACTCGCCCGCGGTTGCATCTGATCATGCAGCGGAGAGTTCCGCCGGCAGCTTCACAGACCTTTGTGATTGCGCAACTGCGGGTCACATCGCTTCTGTGCAAAAAGGCCTAGCTTCCCCCCTTGATTATCTCGCTCCGGTGACCGGGACCCTGGATAGCCCAGGCTAGCCCAATCTTGTCAGATCTCAGAAGCTAAGCAGGGTCAGCCCTGGTTAGCACTTGGATGGGAGACCAACAAGGAAGCCCAGGTCTGCTACACAGAGGCAGGCAACAGCAGGCCATCTCTTGCCTTGAAAACCCTATAGCAGGGGTGTCAAACATAAGGCCCAGGGGCTGGAACAGGCCCACCCAGGGCTTTTACCCGACCCGCAAACAACTGGTATGTATGGAAATGTAAGGTACTCTCCCTTTTGTGGTGTCCCTTGGGAAAAACCTAATCTTGCATATGATTAAACGCATTTATTGGGGCTTTTGTGGGTTCCCCAGTAAATCAATTGCTGTCACTGCAAGGAATCAATTGCTTTTGTTTGTATTTTGAGTAAAAAAAAAAAAAAGTTAACTGGGTTTGCCTGTGTTCTTTATAAAGTTTACATCTCTGGTGTCTGGCGTTACATTATGGCACACATGGCCCAACCCAACGAAGTGACAATTATGTCAAATCCGGCCCTCGTAACAAATGAGTTCGACACCTCTGCCCCACAGGGTCACCATAAGTCGGCTGCTACTTAACGGGATCTTACACATAAGTACTGAGGCTGATTTTTCTTGCCTGCCAGAAAGTGGGTGAGGGGTACAATTTCTGAGAATTTAATTCCAACTGGCTGAGAGACAATGGAAGCTACAGGCACAAATGTGTTTCCGGTGTCACCGATACAAATCTCCGTCGGATGCAGCATTAGCTTCCAGCATGCACCAAAATGATGCCTAAAAATTCAGACAAGCCACTTGATGAACAGAAAGCTCTGACTCTGAACCCTGATACAGTTGCTGTGCACATCCTTGCAATATCACTCAAGAACTAATTCCCAGCTCTTTTCTTACCATTATGCTGGAAGGTGACGCGGGGACCCGTTCCTTCTCTGCCTTCCCATTCATCTTCTCTGGGTCAGAGCACTATGAAGAACCTCAGGATTTCAGGTAATGGATTACAATATGCCTGGACTTTTGTGCCTTTTAATTAAACTTGTCAAATGGCTGCTGTGAAGAAATGTAATCTTTTTGGCTCCCCGGCTTTAATTTTTTCTTCTTCTTTGGTTAGTTGCCTGACTTGAAAGTAGGAAGGAGGGAAGTGAACACGGTGGAGGATTTCGCAGCTGACCTATTCCTCTCCAGGAAAATGGAATCATGATGGAACCTCTCAAATACAAATTTAGAAGGTATTAACGTCACTTTCAATCTAACAGATGTTTGACCTTCATCAGGGTCCTCCGGAAGCGATGGAGGCTTGCACTCACCGTTCGGTTTAAAGGCCCTGAGGAAAAAAGCCAATGAAAATTTGCAGAAGTAAAAGGTGATTAGAGGCCTGATTTGGACATTTATCGAACCAATGAGGGTCATTGCCGAGTGGAGAATAAGGGTGATTCTGAATCTCTTGTCTTCCCTGTTTCAAATCCCAGCCCCCAGTTTCAGTTTTGGATCTCCCTTTGTGAAAATCAAATCCATGTTTCCATTCATGGGATTTTCCTCATCTATTGTATTAGAGTGCTGGCTTTTTGCTGTGAATAAATTTGATTTTTTTTTTGCATTTTTCTCATAAGTATTCTGCATGGGCTATCAGTAAATTAGCATTATATGTGGTTGCCAACTCCCACATACAATGCCCCAAAGTCAACTCTCTAAAGATGCCATTTCCTCCAGGGGAATTGATCCCTGTGGTCTAAAACTCAGTTGTAATCCCAGGAGATCGCCAGCTCCCACCTGAAGGCTGGCAGCCCCATACATTATACATAGATTAGGGAAGGTGGCATGGTGTAGCCCGATCTTGTCAGATCTTGGAAGCTAAGCAGGGTCAGTACTTGGAAGGGAGACCACCAAGAAAGACTTTGCAGGGGAAGACAATGGTAAACCACCTCTTGCTTCTCACTTGTCTTGAAAGCCCCTTGCTGGGGTTGCTGTAAGCAGGGTTGGTTCTTGGAAGGGAGACCACCAAGGAAGACTCTTGCAGGGAAAGGCCAATGGCAAACCACCTTTGCTTCTCACTTGCCTTGGAAGCCCCTTGCTGGGGTTGCTGTAAGCAGGGTTGGTTCTTGGAAGGGAGACCACCAAGGAAGACTCTTGCAGGGAAAGGCCAATGGCAAACCACCTTTGCTTCTCACTTGCCTTGGAAGCCCCTTGCTGGGGTTGCCGTAAGTTGGTTGAGATGAGAGACCACCAAGGAAGACTCTGCAGAGGAAGGCAATGGCCAAACCACCTCTTGCTTCTCACTTGCCTTGGAAGCCCCTTGCTGGGGTTGCCGTAAGTTGGTTGGGATGAGAGACCACCAAGGAAGACTCTGCAGAGGAAGGCAATGGCCAAACCACCTCTTGCTTCTCACTTGCCTTGAAAGCCCCTTGCTGGGGTTGCTGTAAGCAGGGTTGGTTCATGGAAGGGACACCACCAAGGAAGACACTGCAGAGCAAGGCAATGGCCAAACCACCTCTGCTTCTCACTTGCCTTGGAAGCCCCTTACTGGGATCTCCGTAAATTGGTTGGGATGAGACACCACCAAGGAAGACTTTGCAGGTCTTTGAAGACAATGGTAAACCTCCTCTCGCTGCTCACTTGTCTTGAAAGCCCTTTGCTGGGGTTGCTGAAAGCAGGGTTGGTTCTTGGAAGGGAGACCACCAAGGAAGACTCTGCAGAGGAAGACAATGGCAAATCATTTTTGCTTCTCACTTGCCTTGAAAGGCCCTTCCTGGGGTTGCTTTAAGCAGGGTTGGCACTTTACACACACACACACACACACACACACACACACACACTATACATGGGTTATAAGTATACATAACAAATCCTGTATGTATAAATTGCAGACAAGCACCATGTCACATGAACACACAATACATAGGACTCTTCAAAATGGGGATGCCATCTTCCAGGTGGGGCCTGGAGATCCCCCGGAATTACAGTTCACCTCCCCTGGAGAAAATTGATGTTTTGAGAGTGGGCTCTAGGGCATTGTACCCCACTGAGGTCCCTGTTCTCCCCAAGCTCCACCCCCAAACCTTTAGGAGCTTCTCAACCTGGATCTGGCAAGTGTATCCCCCCTCCCCCACTGGTGGCCAGGGGGGACCTGGCAACCCTTCTTCAAACCAACAGCAAACAGCAGAGAATCGAAAACGTTGGGAAAACAGGTTGTCGAGCACGGCAGCTACTCAGTCTGTATCTTGGGTATTTACTTATTTATTTATTTTGACTTGTATCCCGCCTAGCCAGCACAGGGTAGGGTTCCCAGGCCTGATGGTCGTGCCAGAGGAGGGATTTGGGGGGGGGGGGCAGTCTAGGAGCAGGCGGCAATGTCCCCCAAAGCAATGACATCGCACAGAAGTGACATCATCACATCGGCGACATCAGGGGCGATGCTCTGCTTTTGGGGCGGACTCTATGGTAAAAATTGGGCTCAAACAATAGTCATTGCTATGTAATGTCATCACATTGAGGACGTTGCTGTGCAATGTCGCTGTTTGGGGGCTGGGCTTCCCTCGCTGGCCAGTGGCAGGGAGAGGCCCTAAAAACCGGGGGATCTCCTGCCTGGACCGGGGGTCTGGCAACCCTAATCCTGGGAGAAGTATGCCTAGCTAGTGACTGGGGTGGTGGCGGAATAAATTGGGTTGAGTGTGGAGCATGAGATCTAGTCGTTTTTCTCTCCAAGGACTGAATCCAAGAGAGAGATCTTGGAGTCGTAGTAGATAACTCAATGAAAATGTCGAGACAGTGTGCGACTGCAGTGGAAAAGGCCAATGCTATGCTGGGGGTTATTAGAAAGGGAATTGAAAACAAATCAGCCAGTATCATTATGCCCCTGTATAAATCGATGGTGCGACCTCATTTGGAGTACTGTGTACAGTTCTGGTCGCCACACCTCAAAAAATATAGCATTGGAAAAAGTGCAGAAAAGGGCAACTAGAATGATAAAAGGGTTGGAACACTTTCCCTATGAATAAAGGTTGAAGCGCTTGGGGCTCTTTAGCTTGGAGAAACGACGGCTGAGGGGTGACATGATCAAAGTTTATAAGATTATGCGTGGGATAGAGCAGGTAGAGAAAGAAGTCCTTTTCTCCCAAAACAAGAACTCGTGGGCACTCCATGACATTGCTGAGCAGTCAGGTTAGAACGGATAAAAGGAAGTACTTCTTCACCCAAAACGTGATTAACGCATGGAATTCACTGCCACAGGAGGTGGTGGCAGCTACAAACATGGACAGCTTCAAAAGGGAATTGAATAAACATATGGAGCAGAGGTCCATCAGTGGCTATTAGCCACAAGGTATAGATAGGAACTCTCAGTCTTGGGCAAATGATGCACTTAATTCTTGGTGCTTGGAGTGGGGGGCAACAGTGGGAGGGCTTCTAGTGTCCTGGCCCCACTGGTGGACCTCCTGAGGGCACCTGGTGTTTTTGGCCTCTGTGTGACACAGAGTGTTAGACTGGATGGGCCGTCGGCCTGATCCAATATGGGCTTCTCTTATGTCCTTATGTGATTGCTGAAAGGCTGCTGCTGAAGAAGTCTTTGTCTGGTGCGGGCCCTCCCTTTATTGAATGTAAACTTTGCTGTGGCTAGAGCTATACTCCTATCGTTGCCAGCCGAAAGATATCACAGATGAAAATCATGAGAGCAGCAGGGAAATCTTGTGCCTCTTTGGACCTCTACAGCTGGAAGTAGGTTGTAGGGTGTGCAGGCTTCTTTCCTGCTCATGCTTCTTTGAGCCCCCAAATGCATCTCAAATTCCAATTTATTCTTGGAAACGGGCTGTAGTCAAATTGCTCTTATAGTCGGGCAGCTGCCACGAAATCCGAACTCTTCCTGGTAGAATGTGAGTCTTCCCCTGTGCTTATAAAATGGACTCCCATCAGTCTTCTTGGGATAAGTTAACGGAAGAGCAAGGAAGGCGTCGGTGTCTTGGCGCCCAGGGGCTCCACGTTGGGGACATAATGCCAGGTGCTTGCTTAATCCCTTCTTCCCTCCCTTTCCCATCTCCCTTCCTCCCTTCCTCTTCTGCAGTTTGGAGCTTTTCTCAAGCTGCGCCTTAAGCTCATTAAAGTTCCTCGCTTCATTGGATCGGTGAGATAATGGGTTTCATGTGCTGATGAGCCTTTTGTTTGAAACGCACTTCTAGTGAAGCCGTCACAACTCCCGCCCCCCTCCCCTCTGCACTTCGGGTGGAATGTTTAAATTGGAAATATCACTCATGCATTTGAAATTATCTATGTTTTAATAAGTGGTTTACCTGGATATTAAAGCAGCTTCCAGAGGCTTATAGGTGTGCGGATAAAAGTATGGAGCCCGCATTTTTTTTTTCTCAGTTGCACAATGAACATGAACATTCTGCTCATGAAATTCCTTTATGAGTTTTCTTGCAGTTTCCAGGACTTGGCTTGGTCTTAGACCAGTTGGAGGAAATTGTTGAGGTATTTGGACTGGATTGTGCAGAAATCTGTACCTAAATAGGGGTTGAGTTCCAAAGAGCGCCATCGCCAGCTTTCCTCCCTAGGTGGAACCACCACAGTGAAGAGATGAAAGGAGACACAAGTTGCTTTTCAAAATGTCTCCTGCTCCCTCACCATGCACGTGTGTATGTATGTTTGTGTGTGTGTAAAGTGCTGTCGAGTCACAGATG
Source organism: Lepidodactylus listeri (assembly GCA_029233225.1). Taxonomy (NCBI): domain Eukaryota; kingdom Metazoa; phylum Chordata; class Lepidosauria; order Squamata; family Gekkonidae; genus Lepidodactylus; species Lepidodactylus listeri. Next base: position 11,770,222 of record JARCFY010000013.1, read on the forward strand.
ATTTCTGAAGAAGAATAGGTTTTTATGCCCACCTTTTCTCCACCTTAAGGAATCTCAAGGAAGTTTACAATCGCGTTCCCTCCCTCTCCCCACAACAGGTACTTTGTGAGGCAAGTGAGGGACTGAGAGAGCTCTGAGAGAACTGTGACTGACCCAAGGTCACCCAGCAGGCTTCAGGCTTCAAGTGGAGGAACAGTGGGGAATCAAACCTGCTTCTCTAGATTAGAGTCTGCTGCTCTTAACCACCACACCATGCTGGCTCTCTATGGTGACCCTTGGTGGGGTTTTCAAAGCAAGAGGCTCACAGAGGTGGTTTGCTGTTGCCTTCCTCTGCATAGCAACCCTGGAATTCCTTGGAGGTCTCCTGTCCAATTACTAACCAGGGCCACCCTTGTTTAGTTTCTGAGATCTGATGAGACTGGGCTAGCCTGGGCCATGTATCTAAGAGCATTACCATGTCTTCAAGTTATCTGAGTACATTCAGTATTTTATTTCCAATCTTCTCATGACCCTCTGTATGTATGTATGTGCCGTCAAGTCGCAACTGATTTAGTAGCAACCCCAGCAAGGTGTTTCCAAGGCAAGTGAGAAGCAAGAGGTGGTTTGCCATTGGCCTTCCTCTGCAGAGTCTTCTTTGGTGGCCTCCCATCCCAACCAACTTACAGAGGCCCCAGCCAGGGGTTTTCAAGGCAAGAGAGAAGCAGAGGTGGTTTGCGCTGGCCTTCCTCTGCAGAGTCCTCCTTGGTGGTCTCCCTTCCAAGAACCAGCCCTGCTTACAGCAACCCTAGCAAGGGGCTTCCAAGGCAAGTGAGAAGCAGCGGTGGTTTGCCATTGACCTTCCTCTGCCGAGTCTTCCTTGGTGGTCTCCCTTCCAAGAACCAGCCCTGCTTAGCTTCTGAGACCTGACAAGACAGGGTTATGCCATACCCTTCCACATTCCCAGTTATCTTCCTTAAAGAGATAATATCTCCCTAAAGTCAGCCCCTTTCAGCACTTTGCAGTGGCCACAGTCGTATTAGCAAAAGAGATTTTTTTTCAAGATAACCTCAGCAGTCCCAGAGAGATCCTGGATATCCGTTTGCCTTCCCCATCCCCATATTTCCCCCTTTAAAATTCTAGCAAGAGAGCAGGAACCCAGTTTTGATTAGTAGAACCAAGCAGGGATGGAAGGGTTGAACTCCTTTCCTCCCACCCCCATATGGCCCTGATCCAAATCAGTGCTGCGTGCGTGCACAGTCTGCCTTTTACAGACGAACAGATATCCATTATCTTCATCCCATCTCTCTGTGCCACCTTTTATTGTGCTCAGCTATCTTTAACACCATCTCCATATTCAAACATAACACAGAAATGAAAAAAAGAAAGACAGAAAAACCCTGGACAAGTCAATGGGGAAAAAATTCCCGATTATTACCTCGTGTTTTAAAGCAATGGTGTATAAATCAAGGCGTCTCAAAGTCAGTCTTTTGAGTCAATGTGGTCCAATAAAAATGGCTGATGATCATATTCCTATTCTCGATCTCATCAGCTTTTTTTTAATAAAAGGCATTCAATTCATCATCTTCAATGTATATTCATGAAGGATGATTCGTACCATCTTTGCTGGAAGAAGGGGAAAAAAAAGAAGCGGTCCTCAGTCAGAATTATGTCCCAGTTTCGGCTGTGTCTCTTCTCACTCTGAACAATATTGCAGTCATCCTCTTCCTCCCCCCCCCCCCCGCCCCCTGCAATACTAACAAAATTCAATAGAAAGATGACAGCTAAAATACCAACATTTCCCAGGCGGAGTGATATAAAAAACCTCCTGAATAAAGTGTGACCCAAATTCCAAGTTTCAATGTTACGAGATCATGTTCTCCGATAGACGCCGTTGCGCAATGCGAATTAGGTATGTACAGGCCTTTCCTGCAGCATCTCAGCTTTTTAACAGCCTTGGTTTCCCCCAGGAGTGGATTGGCCATTCAAGGGCACCATGATAAGTCCTGGGGGGCCAGTAGCCTGGGGCCACCCCAGCCCCAACCGAGGGGCGGCCTCCACCCTAGCAGGGCAGGCGCAAATCACCAGCTCTGCCAACCAGCATCCAGTTGTCCTTCGCCCCACCCAGGACAGGGTCAGCCCTGCCCAGAAAAGGAGATGCCCAGCCAGGTTATTTCTCCCAGCCTCCCTCCCTCCCTTGGGGGCCAAAGCTGCAATGGACTGGGGAAAGGGTTCCAAATTTCATGTTGTCACTGGAGGTTTCTCTGAGTAATAGAACTACCAGGTCCCCCCTTCCCCCGGGCGGGGTGGTGGCCTGCTCTAGGGGCCCCCGCACTGGATCCAGCCAGCAAGGGGGAACTCCACCCCCAAAGTGCCTGCATCAGGCTGACGTGCCCAATGCGATGACATCACCCAGAGGTGATGTCATCACACTGGGCATGTCGCCAGGGGATGTTTTAGCATTTGACCTGAAAACTCTATGGTATTGTACAGTTTTCAAGCCGAACGCTAGCGCATCCCCCGGCGACATGCCTAGCATGATTCCTGGAACTTTTGCCTGAGGTAAGCTACTTGGTGCCTTGACTTGGGTGGCCCAGGCAAAGCTAATCTTGCCAGATCTCAGTAGCTAAGCAGGGCCAACCTTGGTTAGTATTTGGATGGGAGACCATCAAGGGAGTCCAGGGTTCCTACACAGAGGCAGGCCATGTCAAACCACCTCTGTTCATCTCTTGCCTTGAAAACCCAATTGTCAGGGGGCCTGACAAAGATTCATTGTTTCCCCCCTGTTACTGCTCTGATGAAATGTTACATGTCTCCTTCTCTGTCTTTCCCCCCTCCCCCGAGCCATCACCTTGAAGTATATTGCTTTTAGCAACTCTGGACAATGTAACCATTCTCAGCCGGGAGGGAGGCCATTCTGCATTCTCACATGTCACTAAGAAAACAAATGGCTTTTCCTCCCATGCATTCCTTCCTCCTCTTTCCTGGGACTGTGAACGCCTTATCTTGTTGTGGGAACCTTGAAAGTCTGTTGTGGCCACTTCGGGCCGTTTGATATGCAAGGATTTAACACATTTGGGTCGGCCAGTTCAGGAAGGGAATTTTTATAACTTTCACACTTCACCTTCCTGTGGGAATCAAAACGGCTCAAGCCTTTTTGCCCGCGTTTTTGTCTCAACTGTGATTGGTTGAATGTCGGGGTTCAAACTGTACTGGAGGGTATATTAATCCAGACTGTCTTTTATGTGGCATCTCTAACAAACATTCGAGAACCTGTTAACAGTATTAAGAAATAAAGAACTCTGTTTCATCAACAAAGGTCTGATCTTTTGCTGTTAAGTACAGAAGCCTCACACCAATGGGGTCACCATGAGTTGACTGCAACTTCACTACGTGCCTTGACCTAGATGGCCCAGGCTACCTCGATCCCGTCAGATCTCAAAAGCTAAGCAGGGCCGACCCCGGTTAGTACTTGGATGGGAGACCACCAAGGAAGTCCAGGTTTGCTATGCAGAGGCAGGCCATGTCGAACCACCTCTGTTTGTCTCTTGCCTTGAAAACCCTAAGGGGTCTCCATAAGTTGGCTGCAACGTAACCCCCTGCCCTGACGTGGGTGGCCCAGGCTAGCTTGATCTCATCAGATCCTGGAAGCTAAGTAGGGTCATCCCTGGTTAGGACTTGTTGGGAGACCAGCAAGCAGAGGCAGGCAATGGCCGACCACCTCTGTTTGTCTCTTGCCTTGGAAACCCTAAGGGGTCTCCATAAGTCAGCTGCGACTTGGCATCTTTTTCCATCACTTGGCTTCTCTGGAGAGCATGGAGGGGGAGAGGGTTTCGCTACTGGTGCCCTGAGGAGACTTTCCTGGAGCCTTCTCTTAATGTGAACCCAGAAGCGGGGGAAGCAAGACTGCAGACAAGGCCCATATTTAGAAGAAGAAGAAGAGAAGAAGAAGACGTGATTGGATTTATACCCTGCCCTTCACTCGTAGTCTCAGAGCAGCTTACAAACTCCTTTTCCTTCCCCTCCCCACAACAGACACCCTGTGAGGTAGGAGGGGCTGAGAGAGCTCTTTCAAGAACTGCCTTTTCAAGGACAACTCATATCAGAACTATGGCTTGCCCAAGGCCATCCAGCAGCTGCAAGTGGAGGAGTGAGGAATCAAACCCGGTTCTCCCAGATTACAGTCCGCACACTTAACCACTACTTGATACCTTGACTTGGACGCACATTGGTCTTCACTACTGAAAAGCACTGGCTGAACTAATGACTTGAAACAGGCGGCGAGGATAAAGCCACTTCCTTTCTCTGCTACCTCTTCAGTTCCTAATCTTTTGGAATGGAGTATTTAATGTGGCCATTTTCTACACGCCTGCCCTTTGCGCAGCAGAACGAGCAATCAGGCTTTGGTGAGGGCACGAGAAATGGCTTTCCGGCTTGCGAGCTGTGAAAGAAATCGGGGAAGGGGGGGGGGGAGAGTCTGACTGTGGAAGTTTTATGAAAAGGATCGTTGAAAAGCTCGGCTTCGTTGCCGGTATGCTTTTTATTTAAATCGTGCTTCACATACGCATAGGAGCTAATTTGTGGGGAGACCTGTGTTCCATTTTCAATAGGGATGAGGCGGCAAGCGAGGACTTCCTTTCCAACCAGACCTGAGCGCCTCTCTAGAGTTGCCACAGCTCCAGGGTTGGGAAATTCCTGGAGATTTCGGGGATGATGTCTGAGAAGTAGGGGGGCTGCCAGGTGTCCCTCAGCCCCCAGCAGGGGATGGTGGGGTAGGGTTGCCAGATCCAGGCTGAGAAATGCCTGGGGATTTTGGGAGGTGGAGCCTGGGGAGGGTGGAGTTTAGGGAGGGGAGGGACTTCAAGCAGGGTATAATACCAAAGCAGCCATTTTCTCCAGGGGAACTGGTCTCTGTCGGCTGGAGGCCAGTGGTAATTCTGGGAGATCTTCAGTTATCACCTGGAGGCTGTAAGGAATACAAAAAACACAAAAGAGCAAACTGTGCATAGATAACGAAAAATATGTCTGCAACAGTCACTGAGTATGATAATCTAAACCTATATAAATAAAGCAACTTTTTTAAAAAATTACGCTATTTATATAGGTTTGGATTATCACAGTCATTGAATGTTGAATATATATTTTTCATTATTTATGCACGCTTTGCTCTTTTGCATCTTCTGCTGTTTGGGTTTCTTGTCCCCTGGAGGTTGGCAGTCATAACTTCAGGTTGGGTAGCCATGTTAGGCATGCAGTAGCAGAACAAAAGTTGAGGCCGGTGGCACCTTAAAGTCTCAGCTACTAGAAACTAGGGTTGCCAACATCCAGGTGGGGGCTGGATATCTCCCAGAGTTATAACTGATCTCCAGACTAAATAAACCACCCATTCATCATTTTAAAAATTTACAACGTTTATTCCACTTTTCCTGGAGGAAATGGCTACTTTGGAAGGTGGAATGCTTCGCATCATGTCATAACAGGGTCCCTCCCTAACCTAAACCCCACCCTCCCGGGCCCCACCCTCAAATTTCCAGATATTTCTAAACCTAGAGTGGGCAACCCTAGAAAATTATCATGATAAGGAAGAACCTGGGCTCATCCTTTCAACACTGATGCCTTGGTTTAGAAGACGAAGAAGAAGAGATTGGATTTATACCCTGCCCTTCACTCGGAGTCTCCTTTCCCTTCCCCTCCCCGCAACAGACACCCTGTGAGGTAGGTGGGGCTGAGAGAGCTCTGAGAGAACTGCTCGTGAGAGAACAGCTCTGAAAGAACTTGTAACTGACCCAAGGTCACACCAGCAGCTGCATGGGGAGGAGTGGGGAATCAAACCTGTTTCTCCCAGATGAGAGTCCGCACACTTAACCACTACACTAAATAAGACGTTTTGTTTTTTAAAAATGCATGAACACAAGAAGCTGCTTTAAACTGAGTTGGGCCCCTGGTCCAACTTCTTCTGCAGTGTCCACTCTGACTGGCAACAGCCCTGCAGGGTTTCAGAAAGAAGGAGGTTTTCCCCCACACCTAGTCCCTGCAATCCCTTTGCTGGAAATGATAAGGACTGAACCTTCATATAAGCATCCTTCGGCTTATAAAGCACATTCACTAACCCCAAGCCTATAGGAGTATTAATCCTTACAGTTCAGGGTAGCCAACTGGGACAATGGCATGATGTCAGTTCCAGGATTTCCCGCAAGTGTCGCCTGCCCTCTCTAGGAATAACCACCAACTCTGTGGTTTTACCATAGAGTTTCTGGCGATTGCTAGAGAGGACAGGCAGCACTTCCGGGTTTCTCCTGGAAGCAAGGACATGCCCTTAACGATGCCTCCCCACCATGCCCCTTCCCTCCTGGACTCCCACTGGTGGCCAGGCTGTTTGGGAACCCTATGCAGAACTAACCCCCTGCCTCCTTGGAATTCTGCCACTTCCTTCCGAGCCTAATCAGCATTCAGTGACAGAAATGAAAGGTGGCGTGTTCAAACCAGGACCCTGTAAGCTTGCAGCGTATTTAGAGATGCTCAGCTGCCTCGCCGGTGTGAAAAATCTTTACTCTGTGATGAGTATCTTTCCCCCCTTGCCTTTTCAGCAGGACAAAACAACAAAAGCAAATGCCGCAAAACTTAATAACTCCCAATCATTCTGCCTCCCTGTTCAGCTTTATGGCTTCTTGTAACCAACCCCTATAAATTCTCAGACAAACAAAGCATAAATTAAAAAGATATCAACCCTGGTTCGGCACCAGATAGAGGGCAGAGCCCTTATCTCCCACTGCTGCAGGTAAGAGGGGGAGGAAAGCATGGCTTTGGAACAAGATCAGTTCTTTACTCATACCTTGAAGGGGGGTTCAGTCGAAAGCTGTGCAGCAGCTCGAAAAGGGATGGGAGCTTTAAAGCAAAAGAGGGTGCAAAATGGTCATCCTTCTCCTGGGTTCCACTGTGGGACAAAAAAGGCAGGGGAGAATTCCGAGCTCCCTCTTGCTGAGGCCCTGAGAGTGACTGGAACTCAGGACAGGTGTGCAGATTCTCCCTGTTGCTCTGAAAGTTGACAGCACGCATCATTCCCCTCCTAATTTCTAGTTCAACTAAGAGAATATTAATTTTAGAACTGGCCATGCAGAGATCCTCACAACCTTCAGTCATCTTCACATTCCTTCCCCAGTACTGTCAATGCACCTTGATGTGATGGCATGCATGGCTGCCTCAAGATTCTTTTTGTGTGGCGTTTTACTGACCTGGCACGTATGCGCCTGCCCATCAGACAGGCATCACAGAAAAAGAAGCTTGACTACCGTCATATGACTACATCAAGACAGCAGGCATCCATATCCATGGATTCCACAGGACAGGCAGTGGAAGATGCGTTAGATGGGACAAAGGCACCATCAGGATTTTGTACTGAAAGCCTTGTTTAATCACCCCAGTAATTACCTTTGATGCCCGCCAGTATCTCAGGCATTGGTGGGAGAACTTGGGGTGATTGATCTCCAGATGACAGAGATCAGCTCCCCTGGAGAAAATGACTGCTTTGAATGATGGACTCTATGGCATTGTACCATGCTAAGGCCATGCCCCTCCCCAAACCCTGCCCACCCCCAAAGTCGCCAGGTATTTTCCAACCCAGACCTGGCAACTCTCACAGTACTTTCGGGTCAAGCAGGAAATGAAGCAGGAGGCTCCAGCATTCCGCAAAAACTCTATGGTAAAACTCTGTGGTATGCTGGAGAGTCCCTGCTGACATGCTGATGTCACTTGCAGATGCATGGCACCATGGCTGGAAATCTCCCAGAGTTACAACAGGACCGATTTCCCCCAGCGGCTGCTCTGCCCCCGCTCCCCCCTTTGCTCCAATCGTGTCAATTTCCCACAATTTGCCATGTGGCTGCATTTTGCCCTGGAGCTTCGCTCAATTTCCACCACGTCTACTAGATCCTCAAAAAACAGGACTGAGTAGACGAGGTGGAAATCGGGCGAAGCTCCGGGGGCAAAATGTGGCCACATGGCAAATAGTGGGGAATTGACATGATCGGGGCAAAGGGAGGAAGAAGAAGAAGAGATTGGATTTATACCCCCTCCTTCACTCACTTGTTGTCTCAGAGCGGCTTACAAACTCCTTTCCCTTCCCCTCCCCTCCCCTCCCCTCCCCTCCCCACAACAGACACCCTGTGAGATAGGTGGGGCTGAGAGAGCTCTTTTCCAAGCTATCCTTGAGAGAACAGCTGGTACAGAGCTATGGCTTGCCCAAGGTCATCCAGCCGGTGCAAGTGGAGGAGTGGGTAATCAAACCCAGTTCTCCCAGATTAGAGTCCGCGCACTTAACCACTACATCAAACTGGCAAGTGGAGGAGCGGGGGCAGAGCAAGTATGTTGAATGGTGGGACGGTAATGGTACTGAAGTCATAGTTGGCCTAGAGTGCCTCAAATCCTTGAGCCAGCCCTGATCATCGCCCACCTCTCAGGGTTGTTGTTATGATAAAAAGGAAGGAAATAACCATGCAGGATTCCTGGAGTTCTTTCTAAGATGGGCATGTTCAAGATGTGATAGCAGACTAGTGATTTTTACAAGCGTTTCAGGTCTCCAAAGTACATACACTAAAATTTAGCTCTTGAGCACTGAAAAAGTCTGCACAATGCTGGCAATGGAGAGGTCACAGCAAAAAAAAAAAAAAATTAAAGGAAGTCCTTGGATGGAGATGTCCAGGATAGATTTGATTCCTCTGGCATAACAGAGAGAAACCATTAGTGGGGCAGCCGATCCACCTGCCAGGGAGAAATATTAGAAATGCCACCATGACCATTAGGAAAAGTTCAGCCAGTGGTGATGAATCTGTTTGCGACGACAAAAACTCTCTTTGATTTCATGGTGGTTGTTTTTTCTTCTTCTGTGCAACGAGAGAAAGAAGTCAATTGCCCTTACAATTCAGTAACTTCCTGTCCTCTGAAGGAAGCTGTCATTTGTCACTCAGTGGTACATGTAACGAAAGTGCTGTCAAGAGAGGGCACTCAGGGGAAGGGGAGAAAGATGGAATGGGGTTTGCGTGGGAGCATCGCGCTGATGTCACTTCAAGGTGAACATGGCATTTTTGGAATTTCAGTGGAACTTTGGGGGGAAATCAGCACCTCCACACATTGGTGGCTGCCACTGTTGCATCAGAGTTTAAGAGAAAGCATGAGCTGGCCACAGTTACCCAAGCTCTGCCTATGTCCTGGCTGGACTACACCAATGTTCTCCTCATGGGGCTGGCTTTGGAGACTGTTTGGTTCAGAATGCAGCAGCTAGGCTGCTAGCAGGTACCAGCTCTAAGGGCTATGTCTTGCCAGGGTGTGATTGTGCATCTGGCATTTGCTCCACATTTTCTCAACGCTGAGGAAAAGGTGAAGCTCAAAACCACATTCAGATACCTCGGGGCAATGCCGTACTGACTGCAAAGTTACCCCTAAAACTATGCAGAAGGTACCATAAAACCTGATAGTCAAGGAAAGTGAAAGCGGCATGCAATGCAGAGGGGAATTTCTGTTCCAAGGTGGCTTTGGTAAAACAATGGAGGGAAAAGCCAATGCAGAATTGCCCAGTGTTACAAGGTCTTCACTAGCTGCCAGTTTCCCTCCTGAAACAACTAAAAGTTCTAATTTTGATTGATCAAGGCTCAGTGTGGCCTGGGATTAAAGTACTTGAAGGATTGCTGTCTCCCATATTTGTGTCCCCTGATTCTGAAGCTAAGTGAACACAGGGCCTTTTCAGTGGTGGCCTCTAGGCTTTGGAACTCCCACCCGCGAAGTTCGCCTGGTACCAAACCTAAATTATTTGTGGCAGAGAGAAAGCTCCCTCTGCAGAACAGGAGGGGATTTCTATAAAAGGCTGTACTATAACAGTATTGTTCAATACAGGAATTACAGCTCATCTTCAGACTACAGAGGACAGTTCCCCTGGAGAGAATGGATGCTTTGGAGGGTGGACTCTGTGGCACTGTCCCCCTCTGATGTCCTTGTCCTCCCCAGACTCCATTCCTAAATCTCTAGGAGTTTCCCAACCTGGATCTGACAACTCCCCCCCCCCGCACATTCTCTGCTGGTGGTCGGGGTGGGGGGGACCTGGAACCCTAGACTGTGGACTATATCACTGTGCCGAGGACATAATTTTTGCTCTGTGTCTTATCCTGCTGTGACGGTATTGCTTTCCACTGATGTAAAGTCATCTTTCTGCACTGCATCTAAAATGATGTAGCATCATTTTCTGCACTGTATCTGCATTCATGTCTAATATTCGACACTTGTTTCAGATTTCTGCAGCCCGAGTCCCAGAACATTGCTAATTGATCACGTTCACTTACTCTGTGCAAACAGCCTTGATTCTCAATGAGAAAGGTGGGTGATAAGCAGAGTAAATTAATCAACCAGTCAATCTGTTGAGGCCAACCACATGATCCCATCCTATGCATTTAGGACTTGATCTTATTTGAACATCATGCCACTATATCTACGGTCGATGGCATTACGGGTGGCACAGACAGGCCCACTAAGTCGGGAGATTAAGTGCAGTCTCTCTCTCTCTCTCTTTCCCAACCCGCATTTTTCTAAATCTGTCCAATCTCATGTGTGCATTGGAGGTGAAGCCAGATATAATATTTAGAGAGGTATCAGCTTTACTGTATTCACTCTGAATGTACTTTTTCCTCACTAGGGTCAAGAGCTGGAAAACAATCTTTGTCAGTTTGCAACAGAAGCTGGGTGTGGGTAGCACTGATTGGATAGTGACTGTACTGTCACGAACCCTCAAGCCCCCGGAGTAGTTTTGCCATACTTATTTTACTGTAAAATGCAAGAAAAGGTAGATGAATAAACTATGGATAGATGACCGTTGTTCTTTCCCAGCATTTATTTCACCCTTTCTCTAAGGGACTCAGGATGGCATACATGGTTATCCTCTCATCTTCCCTATCTGCACAATAATCCTGAGAGGTTGGCGAAGGTGGCCCACAGTGATTGGCCCAGCGTCTCTGATTGAGATTGGGGGCAGAGTCAGGGCTCATTTTGTAGCAGGAGCTCCTTTGCATATTAGGCCACACACCCCTAATGTAGCCAATCCTCCAAGAGCTTACAGAGCTCTTCTTACAGGGGCTACTGTGATGATTTGAACCCAGGACTTATTGGGCAGAGTGATGATTTGAACCCAGGACTCCCAAATCCCAGTCTGACCCTCTGATAGGGTTGCCAGGTCCCCCGTGGCCACTGGTGGGGGGAAGGGGAGTAGAGTCAAAGTGTTTCTTAAAGGGGGGAAATTAACGTGTGAGTATGCAGTTATCTTAATGAAGGCTGATGTTCCTATGAGAGCCAGTTTGGTGTAGTTGTTAAGAGCGGCGGACTCTAATCTGGGAGAACCAGGTTTGATTCCCCACTCCTCCACATGCAGCCAGCTGGGTGACCTTGGGTCAGTCACAAGTTCTCTCAGAGCTCTCTCAGCCCCACCTACCTCACAGGGTGTCTGTTGTGGGGAGAGGAAGGAAAGGAGATTATAAGCGGCTCTGAGACTCTGTGTGAAGGGCGGGGTATAAATCCAGTCTCCTCCTCCTCCTCCTCCTTCTGTACTGAATGTTTCAGAGTTCAGACAGAAAATGGAAATTATTTTGTGGGTCGTCACTAGTCCTCATGAATTCAGAAGTGTTTTCAATGATGAATTTAACCATGGATTCGGAAGTGAAAACAATCACGCAAATCCATCGAGCCCACTGCATCCCATGTCTCTCAGTTTTAGCTATAGGCCTGATCAGTGGGAATCTATTTTGTGGATGAAGCCCAGATTCTTCCGAGCCTTCAGAGGTATGCCACGCTCCGACAGAACCCCACATTCCTTGGCCCCCTCATTCCTTGCAAAAGAGTGCAAACAAAAATGCCCTCACCTATATTTAGAAGCAGGAACTGAACTTTCGAAGGCAAGGGGGAGGAGCTGTGGCTAAGTGGGAGAACATCTGCTCAGCATGCAAAAGGTCCCAGGATCAATCCCCGGCATCTCCAGTCAAAAGGACCAGGCAGGAGGTGACGGGAAAGACCTCCGCCGAAGACCTTGGAGAGCCTCTGCCAGTCTGAGTAGACAATACTGATTTTGATGGACCAAGGTTCTGATTCAGTAGGCGGCAGCCTCATGTGTGTTCAGCCAGCCCTAGTCCTGAGCTCTTAGGTGAAGTCAAAGACCGAATCATAAATAAAACATCTCATGTTGTTAAATTGGAAAAAGGAGTTAAGTGTTGATAGTTAGATTTGAGTCCAGGGGCCCCAGACTGCTCTCTGAAGACACTGTTATGGCTCTCTAAGGTGTGACTGGGTTCAAATCCAACTGTTTTACCAACACGGCTCCCCTCTGAAATGAAGTTCTGATAGTTAAGTAAGTACGGCATATATTTCAATTTGAAAAACAAAAAAAACCCAAAACCCTAGAGTCCCCTCCCTTTCCAGAAATTTTATAGCTCTAGTCCCGAGCACAGGTCCAAGAAAGTGCAATATATTTGCAGTCCCATTTTAGAACCTTTGATGAGCACACTGTAATCACAAAACTATACTGCAAACTATGGATCCGTAACAGCATGGGTGCTAGCCAATCAGTGCCATGCTCAGATAGTTTCTACGGCTGCAAACTGGCTTTTTTTTTTTTTTAAAGAGCTTGCTCCTGGAGAGGAAAAGGTACATTTGAAGTGCATGCAGTGAGGCACTGAAGAGGAATGCAGAACAAAAATCTGGAGCAAAAAAGGGAACAGGACTGGAATAAATTTGCTCATCCTCAAACTTACACCAGGGAGCTGAGACCTGGCGGATGTGCCTGCAGGTATATATTCGACCACCCGCAGTCCTTGCCTCACTCTGACAGTATTAAAAGATGATAAAACAGCAGGATTGGGAATGGGGAAAAAAGTTGTGATAAAACACCCCCGCTGTTCTAGCTAATAAATCTGAAGCGATGGATTAAGTGGCAACGTGCCTTTGAAATGTTTGTCATGTAGATTTCTATCAGCGGTGACGTTGCATTCCCTTTGCCACAGAGCTTTTATCTTTACCACCCGGCAGCCTTTCCTTTTCTCATTTTCTGAAGAGTTTCTAACTTCAAAGTAACTTTCAGCACTTTTTTTAACCTGATTTTGGGGGGCAAGGGGAAAAAAACAACTCCATTGTCCCAAAAGATTTTTTTTTTGAAAGCATCCTGCATGGCTAGAGAAAAACTGAAAATAGTACCAAAACAATGTAATTCCCTTGGAAGGAAACTTAAAAGCCACTGAAGTTAGCCGTTTCTCCTCGGTTTGTACTAATGAACGCTACCATTCTGAAACATTGAAGAGGTGAGGTTTGCATTCAGCAGGACTGCATGGTACAGTCCGCCTGAACACTGTACCACATAAGGTGAAGGACTGTGTGTTTAGAAATACATGAAAAACTCCCTGCTTGTAGAAATCTAGGGTGAAAGGGACTAGCCCACTTTCCGGCTTGATATGCTACTTTTCTCTCTGCAAAACCTTTCTGAATGTGCATACATTCAGCTATTAAAGTGTCACAGACCCAACCAGGATATTTCTACCATGTGATTCTTTTGAACCAATTAGAACCCACAATATATCCTGTGAATGCTATTAATGTGAGTGCTAGTAATTCATGCTATTCACCCCTCCCTGCTTTCAAACTGGCAATGACGGGTCTCCTGTTCAGGAAGGGATGGCACCACCCATAAAGGAGGACGAAGCCATTTCAGCTGGGCAGCCCCTGTATAGGAATTGAAGTGAACGTGTGACTGTTGTGTGGCACAGTGACCGGTGACAGTGGCAGCAACCTGTGACCTTTGCAATGCATGAAGAGACCTCAGGAGACAATTCTACGGCCCAGGAAGTTTACAATCTAATATCTGACATGAAGGCGACAACAAAAGGAGGAAGGAGATGGAAGCAAGCATCAGTAGAGGAAGAGTTCACCCTCCAAAGCAGTCAGGGGAACTGATCTTCCTTGTCTGGAGATCAGCTGTAAATCTGGGAGATATCCAATCTCCCCCCCCCCCCCCCCCCCAATACTACTGGAAACCTTTTTTTGCTAGCTTTAAAGAAAAGCATTGGCAACTGCCATATCACTATGTAATACAGTGATAATAGAAACTACTAGAAGCCAGCAAAAAATCCAAGGGTGGGTGTGTGGGGGATGTTAGGGATATTTATTTATTTGATTTATATCCCGCCCTCCCCTGCGAACGAGCTCAGGGCGGGTCACAAGATATCCGTTGAGCACATAATATATTATTTTGCTCCATTTTGCAGGCCCTGCGGAACTGTAATAAGTCCCACAGGGCCCTGATCTCAAGAGGGAGCATGTTCCGCAAGGCCGGGGCCCGGGGCAGAAAAGGACAGGGTTGCCAGCTCCAGGTTGGAAAATATCCAGAGATTTTGGGGGGCGGGTGCAGCCTGGAGAGGGCCGGGTTTGGGGAGGGGAGGGACCTCAGCAGGGTACAATACCATAGAGTCCACCCTCCAAAGCAGTCATTTTCTCCAGGGAAACTAAGGTTGCCAGCTCCAGGTGGGGAAATACCTGGAGATGTGGGAGGCGGAGCCTGAAGAGCGCAGGGTTTGGAGTGGGGAGGGACTTCAATGGGGTACAACGTCATAGAGTCCACTGTTCAAAGCACCATTTTCTCCAGGTGAAGTGATCAGATGTAATCGTGGGAGGTTCTCCAGCCACCATAGGGTTGCCAACCTCCAGGTGGGGCCTGGGGATCCCCTGCTTTTACAACTGATCTCCAGCTGACAGAGATCAGTTCCCCTGGAGAAAATGGCTGCTTTGAAGGGTGGCCTCTATGGCACTGTACCATGCTGAGGCCCCTTCCCTCCCCAAACCCCGCCCTCTCCCAGCTCCACCCCCAAAGTTCCCAGATATTTTCCAAACTGGACTTGGCAACCCTAAGCCACCACCTGGAGGCTGGCAACCGTAAGGGGAACCAACCTCTAGTCTGGAGATTGGTTGTAATCAGGGCATTTTCTTATTGGAAAAAGAGGTGGCGGAACTCTCAAGAGGGAAATGAGGTTTTCAGTCTGTAATATTGAAAACTCATGAACTTTTAAACATTTTTAAAAGAATTTTGTCGAAGAGGTTCCAGAACTCCATTCCAGCGCATTCCCCCAGAAAAAAATAAACCCTGGTTATAATAGCTGGAGATCTCCAGGTAAGGGTTGCCAGCTTCCAGTTGGGGCCTGGGGATCTCCCATTTTTACAACTGATCTCCAGCTGACAGAGATCAGCTCCCCTGGAGAAAACTGTGAGGGGTGGACTCTATGGCCTTGTACCAGGCTGAGGCCCCTCCCCTCTCCAAACCCCACCTTCTCCTGGATCCACCTCCAAAGTCTCCAGGTATTTTTCAGCTCAGACCTGGCAACCCTATTCCAGGTCCCACCTAGAGGTTGGCAACCTTATCTGGAGATGACCTAGGAAAGTCCTATCCGGACACTCCATGGTAAAATGATAATCTGTGGCTGTGTGGGAGCAGTCTGAATTAATATTGTGAGAGGGGGATGTAGGGAAACAGCAAAGCATTTCTAAAGCCAGTGAAGGGATTTAAAATACAGTCGTAAAAACAAGGAATTCCAACAGTTAATGGAAATCCATTTCCAGGAATGCACTACGTTCATGCTTCCACCGCCTCTCCCCTTAGAGTCATGCCTGGAGATGCGGACCCCAGCGTGTGCGCGTTAATAGAGCATCTTAATAGACCGGCTCTGTTTGCGATCTCCTTCGGCCTCTTTTCGGGAGGGCTTTCCTAGTGGGATCTGCAACGGAGCAGGCACTGAGTCAATTGCCTGTGTGAACTCATTCTGTCGGAATCTCTCCTCATTAGAGCCGGGAAGAAAGTTGGGCTGTCATTTCGGCATGCACACTTCCTCCCCCCCCCCCCCATCATCATCATCATCAAGGCTGCTTACAGCCGCCTTAGAGCACCCAAGAGCAAATAGGCTGGAAAGTGGCATATTTTTTTAAAAAGCACTAGATAATGCAATGAACTATATGCGACAAACATGAAATTAAGCACACTCGGGAGCATGACGGAAGATAGGAGGGCCTGGCGTGATGTGGTCCATGAAGTCGCAAAGAGTCGGACTCGGCTGTGCGACTGAGCAACAACAACAAGATAATGAAAGTCCTGACCTTTCAGTGGTCACAGCAGGACTACGGAGGACACAGGTATCAAGTGGCACTTTAGTTGGCATACAGAAGAGCTTCATTTTTTTGGAGAGTCAGTATGCTGTAATGCAGGGGACTGGAAGCTCTATCCTTGTGGGCTCCAAGGTTCTCCAGAGGCTTTTTGGAGATTCCTTGGCATATGCATTTCCCTCCGTTCCACCATTTTGGTGTAGTGGTTAAGTGCGTGGACTCGAATCTGGGAGAACCAGGTTTGATTCCCCACGCCTCCACTTGCAGCTGTTGGGTGACCTTGGGCAAGCCACAGTTCTGTCAGAGCTGTTCTCTCAAGGACAGTTCTCTCAAAGCTCACAGGGTGCCTGTTGTGGGGAGGGGAAGGGAAAGGAGTTTGTAAACCGCTCTGAGACTCTAAGTGAAGGATGGGGTATAAATCCAATCATCTCCTCCTCCTCCTCCTCCTCCTCCTCCTCCTCTTCTTCTTCTTCTTCCCAGTATGGTATAGTGGTTAGAGAAGGGATCCCCAATCTTTTTGAGCCTGAGCATTTTGACACACTATGGTAGGCACAGCCTAAGTTGCCAGTTCCAGGTTCGAAAATATCTGAAGGTGTGAGGGTGGAGCCTTAGGAGGGTGGGGTTTAGGGAGGGGAGGCACCTTGGTAGGGTATAATGCTATGCAGTCCACCTTCCGAAGCCGCCATTTTCTCCAGGAGCAGTGGAATAAATGTTGTAGATAAATATATAAGTGATTTATGTTGTAGATAAATATATTAGTGATTTATGTAGCCAGGAGATCAGTTGTAATTCTCTAGCCCCCACAGGAGGCTGGCAAACCTAGCACAGCCGCAAAATGGCTGCCACAAAATAGCTGCCACAGGAGGCAGAGCCAGCCACAAAATGGCTGCCACAGTTTACCTCAGTCACACTGTGGAGGTTCTTGAGCTGGGGGGCAGCTGCCGCTAAAGCAACGTTTAAAAAAAAATCTGTACAGCCAATCAGAAGCTTTGCTGGGCAAAAGCCCCACTTGGCTCTGCCCACTATAAGAACACTTGATGGACATCAAGAATGGTGTCAGCAGGTGCCATGGTGCCTACGGGCATCACGTTGGAGACCATTGGGTTACAGTGCTGGACTAGGATCTGTGGATCCCGGGTTTGAATTTCCACTTGTGCTGTAGAAGCTTGCCGGGTGACCTTGGGCCAGTCACACATTCTCAGCCTTACTTATCTAATTGTGTGTGTGTATAAAATGTACCCTAATTTGTGAGAATCCCATCCTTAGACCTTATAAATCAGGGCATATCAATCTCCAATTCTAACATTTTTATTACCTAAGTTGCTCCCCGCCCCCCAGTTGAACCAAAACAGATGATAACCAGGAACTAAGTTTGCCATTCTTTTGCTCTGTTAAAAAAAAAAAGTGTCCTCACTCTTTTGCATGCTAATTTAACAAACCACTCCTATATATACACAACTATGATCTGTAATTCCATTTTATTGTCTGACGAACTGTGCCTGCACATGAAAGCTCACACCTTGAATAAAACTTTGTTGGTCTTAAAGGTGGCACTGGACTCTAACTTTATCCTGAGTAGTGTAATTGTAGTAGAAGAGTGATGTAGTGATTATAACATCAGGCTAAGTTCTGGGAGATCCAGGTTCGAATTGCCACTTGTGCCATGGGAGCTCGCTGGGTGACCTTGGGCCAGTCACACTTTCTCAGTCTAACCTACCTCACAGGGCTGTTGTGAGGATAAAATGGGGGAGTGGAGAATGAGGTAAACTGCTTTGGGTCCCCATTGAGGAGAAAGGCAGGGTAGAAACAAAATAAATAAGCATGTAAACAAAGGCAGTTGCTACCACTGTGGTTTTATTTAAAGCAGCAACTGTGAAAAGGAAGGGTCAAGTGATTAATCTAAAGCCTTGGGCTCACAACTATTAAAAGCCACCGGGAGGCCCTTGGGGTAGATTTCTGCCCTTGCATTGCTAGTTGCCCACCATGAATGTATGTTTTAACAGATGACGACCTGGAAATGGAAATGGCTTTGCCATTTTTGTGTCGCTTTCAACAGAAATTATGTTCAGGCCTTTATTGCGATTCGTAACAGGCAGGGGTGAGCTCTGTTCCATCATTTCACTTCTTCTAGAAGTCCTCCCTGTTCTGTGTCCCACTGGTCCATATACCCAGTTCAACCAGCAGAATTTCTAAAGCTAACTCTGGACATTTCAGTTCCTTCCATTTGTTGGTATTTTTCTCCAGTTCTGTGATCGGAGTGTGCACGTGGCCATTCAGGAAACACTGCAGAGAAAACAGTCTTGATGTGTTCACATGTATGATTCCCTGAAGATTCCTCAGAAGTGTATTTTATTTTTTACTAATGCAGAGCTGCAATGTGTGCGTATATGTAACACTTCTCAAAAATTTGAGTCCACTGCCACCCTTAAGACCAATGAAGTTTTGTTCTGGGTATAAGCTTCCGTGTGCATGCACACTTCTTCAAAAAATGTTTTACGAATGTGCATGTGTGCCCTGTGCATTGGTGGAACACAATAACAAAAGATACTTGAAGCAGCCATACATAGGATCACATCAAGAGTCTTGCCTTTCCCCCAGTGTTTTATTAACACCCACAAACCCATCAAAATAGATGAGGGGAAAATAATAAGCAGACATTAATGGAAGTTACAGCATACTTGGTATACACAGCAGTCTCTATATAACCGGGGAATAAAAATATAAAACCAAGGAGAATCCCAAGTGCATGATTTCTACTCAGAAAAACAGGGCCAGGTCATGTAACAACTCCAAAATCTAGGGATAAATTCAAATGAAGAGAATCATGGAAGCATCCCTTAGAAAACGGAGGACTCACTAAATGCGCAGATGCCCAAATCAACAACAACAACCAAGCCCAAACCCAACAGCAAATAAATCCAAAGCCGTGCCTCTGTCTGCCAGTCTGAGAATTTCCTACCAGTTCTGAGTGTCACAATCTGGAACGATGTGCCACAAATTCCCTTCTGCAAATGCAGTTTTGTAAAGCAACTAATGTCTCACCAGTCCACCTGTTTTATCGTATGTCTGACTATCCGGAGCACCAAGCAGGTAGGCAGAAGAGAAATGCGAAGCAAAGCTGGTGTCACCGATTCAGTTTTCAGTTATAATTCACACTTATATTTGTTCTCATATACGGGGAATTAAGTCTGGACCACCCACTGTGACATCTGCCTGGACACATCAGCAAGAGATCCCATGCATAGAGAGTGTCTGAGTTCATTAAAAGGCAGAGCCAAACTGACAGGTTGCAGAGGAATGGGTCATTTCATATCCGACAGGCTCTAAATAATGACAATGTCCAACATGAAACACTCAGAATAAAATGATGCCCAATGATTTATGCTTTTTCCCCCCTTAAAGAAAGCACAAAACGACCCTCTTTGTTTGACACAGAATGAAATGCAAAAGAACAGAATAAAATCCACACCAACTGGGCGGCTGGCTGCAACCCAAGAACACTTAACGTACAAGATGGCGTTGAAGGAGTGACACACACTAATTCTATGGGGTATTAGCCTCATGCAAACTGACTTTAAAATGGTTGTTTTGGAAATTTAAAGGAAACTAATGAAGAGGAGAAAAGTGAAAGGAGAAGTGGACAGTCATAGTGCATGCGTGTATAAGTGTGTGGCTTAAGAAGGAAACTCCAACTGAATCTTGTATTCCCAGTTCTATTGCAGGAGCTGGAAAATATTCTGAAGTGTAAGGATGTGTTGCTAGTGACCAAAAGCAAGATAGTGTTCACACCAGCAGGAACTCATTAGCATAATAGGCCACACCCAACAGCAGAAACTTATTAGCATATTAGGCCACACCCCTGACAGTGCAACTCATCAGCATATTAGGGGGGGTCTGGGAAAGCACAGGGTAGGCATGGAAGCTTGCCTCTTCCCCGCCTGAGCTTCTCCACCCCACTTCAGCATCGCCTTTCTAGTCTACTCCCCCTCCAAACCAGATGGCCGGGGAAAGGCGCTGCTGAAGTGCCTGGAATCTGAAAGACATGCCCCTTTCTTTCCCTGAGCTATTGCGGAGAGACTTGGGGGAGTGCGGGGGGCATGGTTAAATGCCTTTCTCTCCCTCCCCCTGATTGGGGAGAGAGAGATAGGCATTTTCAACATGCTTGGGTTCCCTGCCTGCCCTTTCCCAGCTGGGACATGTCAGCTAGAGAAGGGAAAGCAGAGAGAGGCTTTTCCTTGTCAATTTCACTCTCAGCTGACTGGCTGGGAGGGAAATTGACAAGGAAATCCAGATGGGCTTCCCAGAGGGAAAGAGGCATTTTAACTGTGGGGAGGGCGGCCTGCTCTGTAGCCACACATGACAGAGGTTGTGGTTGTTGTAGGCGTGGCCAGCTCAGGAGCCAGCCAGAACTCTGTTCCTGTGCGTTCCTGCCCAAAAATAGCCCTGGTTCACACTATAGTATCCCCCATTACTATGTATGGGTGTGAAAGCTGGACAATGAAAAAAGCTGACGGGAGATAACTCATACTATAGTATTCAACATTACTGTGTATCAGTGTGAAAGTTGGACAGTGAAGAAACCTGACAGGAAGACAGTGGATTCCTTTGAAATGTGGTGTTGGAGGAGAGTTTTACAGGGACCGTGGGCTGCCAAAAAGGCAAATCAGTGGGTTCTAGATCGAATCGAGCCTGAACTCTCCCGAGAAGCTAAAATGATTCAACTGAGGGTATCATACTTTGGTCACGGCATGAGAAGACCAGGCTCACTGGAAAAGACAACAATGCTAGGAAAAGTTGAGGGCGGCAGGAAAAGTGGAAGGCCAGACTTGAGATGGATTGACTCCATCAAGGAAGCCACAAAGGCTTCATATTACGGATCATGTGTGCATTGGTGGGGTGTGCGCGTGTGTTATGTGTCGTCAAGTCACTTTTGACTAATGGCGACCCTGTGGATGAATGACCTTATAAAGTACTAGGTCCAGAGATGCGTTGCAGTGAAATCAGCTCATAAGTTTATTCATGGCACAAAGCACGACTACTGAACGGGGATCGGGGGTCTGCTTAGATGTCCGTCTAAACCACTACCAGTTTGGTGTAGTGGTTAAGTGCGCAGACTCTAATCTGGAAGAACTGGGTTTGATTCCTCACTCCTCCACTTGCACCTGCTGGATGACCTTGGGCAAGCCATAGCTCTGTACCAGCTGTTCTCTCAAGGACAGTTGTCTCAGAGCTCTCTCAGCCCCATCTACCTCACAGGGTGTCTGTTGTGGGGAGGGGAAAGGAAAGGAGTTTGTAAGCCGCTCTGAGACTCTAAGTGAGTGAAGGGCGGGGTATAAATCCAATCTCCTCCTCCTCTTCTTCTTCTAAACTGCACCCCCAGCCTTGCCTAATCTCCAATAGGGTTAATTACGAGTGACCTTACACCATAGGTCCCCTGGCGGAATCTGGGTGGCCGATTGGTCTAATTTACAATCCGGCTGGGCTATTGTCTCCCGTAGCGAAGCTCTGGAAGCTAGCCTCGCCACGTGCGTTTACCTGACCATGTGTGCGATCGCCATTAGGACATAACAGACCTCTAGGCATCCTATCATTAAAAGCCTTGCTCAGTTTCAGAGGGCAGCCATGTCGGTCAGCAGTGCATCAGTCAGAGCAATCAGAACAGTTAGCTTCGAGTCCAGTAGCACTTTGGAGGCCAGACCAATGAGACTATTAGGGGACAAGATTTCAAAAGCGTAAACCCTGAAGCTCTTGTTGGTCCCTAAGGTGTCACTAGGCTTTCTCGGGTCTTGCAAACTGAACATCGTGAGTCAATCCATCCCACGCTGGGTCTTCCTCTTCTCCTGCTGCCTGCAACTTTTCCTAGCCTTACTGCCTTTTCCTGCGAGTCTTGTCTTCTGGGGGGGGGACGGGGGAGAAGGAACCCTGAGAGAAGGCGGGTTTGGCTCAAGATTCTTTAGAATGCATTGATGATCCATTGCACAAAAACAGCTGCCTTGATGGTGAGTGTGCATACAGTTTGTTCGCTTTTTAACTGATGATTACAAAGACAGTTTGGTGTAGTGGTTAGGAGCACGAACTCTAATCTGGGAGAAGCGGGTTTGGTTCCCCGCTCCTCCACAGGCAGCTGCTGGCATGACCTTGGTCACAAGTTCTCTCAGAGCTGTTCTTGAAAGAGCTGTTCTTGAAAGAGCTCTCTCAGCCCCACCTACCTCACAGCATGTCTTGTGGGAAGGAGAAGGAGATTGTAAGCTGCTCTGAGACTCCTTAGGGTAGTGAAAGGTGGGGTATAAATCCAATCCCCTCCTCCTCCTCCTCCTCCTCCTCCGTCTTCTTCTATGGCTTTCTGGCATCACACAACTAAACCTGGTATGACCACTCCAGGCTTTCTCCTGCTGCTCAGAAAAGTGGGGAGCGCTTACCAAAAAAGTAGCAGGAGCAGCCGGTTTGAAAACCATCAAAGATTACTTATTTTAAAAAAGCCTTCAGTGTCCATCCAGGGGGTGGCATTCCAATGTCACTTCCAGCTGTATGTGTGCCCGCATGCCCGGAATTATTCAGCAGCACATATAATTTAAATGGCAGCAGCCCTTCTGTTCGTGCCCGATCTTGCCGACTCCAGGGAAAGTCAATTTCAATATCAACATGAGAGAACCAAAATGCTCTTATTACCTTAGGGGAGTTTTGCAGGATCTGTGAATTTTTTTGTAACAATACCATGGGATTATTTGTAATTGGGGGCTTAAGGGCTCGATGTAATCACAGAGCTGTGGAGAACTCTCCCTGCCTGCCGCTCTCTCTCTCAAAAATCTGCTTCCGCAGTACAATGCCATTTCTTGGTTACCTCTGAATGGCAATATTCTCTAAGGAGTGTCCCTCTTTGCCATGTGGTATGAGGGCCAAAATAAACGTGACATTTTTCTATGAGTCAAGTCTGTGGTTCTCGGATCTGACTCTCAGACTCTTATAGCGAGGTGGAACGGGAGAGGCTGTGGCTCAGTGGTAGAGCATCTGCTGGGAATGCAGAAGGCCCCAAATTCATTCCTTGGCATCTACAGTTAAGTGATCTGGCAGCAGGCGATGTGAAAGACCTTAACCCAAGACTTTGAATAGCTGCTGCCAATCAGAGTAGACAATACTGACCTCTCTAGAACAATGGTTTGTGGGAGGGACTGTGGCTCAGTG
Organism: Lepidodactylus listeri; assembly: GCA_029233225.1. Taxonomy (NCBI): domain Eukaryota; kingdom Metazoa; phylum Chordata; class Lepidosauria; order Squamata; family Gekkonidae; genus Lepidodactylus; species Lepidodactylus listeri. The sequence goes on from JARCFY010000013.1 coordinate 11,793,544, forward strand.
GTACAGTACCTGCTTCTCACGCAGCTTCACTCTCCGGCATCTCCAGTAAGGATCAGGTTGTAGGTGATGTGAAAAACCTCCACCTGAGACCCTAGAGAGCCACTGTCAGTCTGAGTAGACAACATCTGCCTTACTGCGTCTGGTTCAGTATAAGGCAGCTTCATGTGGCAGGAAGTTGATGGCTTGAACTAAGGTTCCAGGTGCCATGGGGCCCCAGTTTTGATTAGGACCATGGCACAAGGGCAGGAAGGGCTTCAACTCTGCCCTCACAGCCTTTTCCAGACCCGAAATGACCCTGATCCCAAATGCCCAACTGACGGACTGCACATGCATTGAATACATGCATCAGCCTCATGGGGGACATACCCCCCTAGGGCCATTACGGAGCAGGGAAATGGTGAGGCGGAAAGGCTGAAGCACCATGGTCCCAATCCAAACAAGTGGCCTGCAGCACTTGGGAACTTAGTTCCTAGCATCTGCCATCTAACTAGAAGAGTATGACAGCCAGGCTGGGGAACTCCAGCCCGAATGGTAGAAAAACTCCATGTCTATCTTCTCCCCCAATTGCTTTATCTAAATCATTCAGCTATCCATCTTTAATTGATAGGCAACTGACAGGAAATCCTTCTTTACCCAAAGAGTAACTAACTGGTGCAGTTTGCTGCCACATGATGTATCAGTGTGGTCCTGACCACTGGTGGTGGTGAAAACTGCCATTAAGTTGCAGCTGACCTAGGGTGATCCTGTAGGGTGTTCAAGGCAAGAGATGGTGGTTTGCCATTGCCTACCTCTGTGTGGCAGCCCTAGACTTCCTTGGTGGTCTCCCATCCACATACGAACCTGCTTAGCTGCCGAGATCGGATGAGAGTGGGCGAGCTTGAGCTACCCAGCTCAGGGCCATGACTGCTAGCAGACGATAAAAAAGGATTTGTTAATTCCATGCAGGAAGATATCTCTAACAGTGGCTTTAATCCATAATTGCCAAATGGAACCTTCAGAGGCAGGGTACCACTAATCAACAGAATACCAGACATAAACGGGCAATGTGCAATTGCTTCCATGGTTTTCTTGAGAACTTCCTGAGATAGTTCGTTGATCACTCTTAGGGCTCAGCTAAATGTTAGGCATTACCCAACCTTGCCAGGGGTTCCTGACCTGACTTGCAGTTATGTGTAACATCTAAAAACTATCATTCTCAAATGCTGCAGGGCTGGTTTCTGATCATGAGTGTGGTGTGGGGGAAGGGACTTCAGCCTTCCGTCCCATGCCATTTTCCCTAGCTGAAACAGCCATGCAGCTGCCTGTTTGCCCTGCTTAGGTTTCCAACTGTGATATGCAGAGCCCCAGAGTGGGGCAAACAGGCCCCAATCATGGCTGTTTCAGCTTGGGCAAATGGCATGGGAGGGAAGGCTGACCCTCCCCCCAGTGCAGGACTCACAAGGATACTGATTCATTTCAGCAAAGGCCATTCATCCCGTCATACTTTAAAAACAAAAATATTTCTTCTTTTTCCAGTAAGAAATTTAACAGGGAAAGATTTTTGCATGGTAATTGCTGTGATTGTTGTGAGGTTATTAAGAAGTACACAATTATTGTTGCCCTTGTCCTTCCCGCTTTTCTGCTGCTATTTTAATAAGTAATTACTTTCATGATTTTAAAAATAAATAAATAAATCCTGATAATGTTTTGATTGTCTGCAAGTCACCCTGAATGTCTATGGCAAAGAACACAGGGTATAAAGGCTTGAAAGAAACAATAAAACAAAATAAAAGGGAAAAAGAATGAGCAAAAAATAGCAGCGAAACAGCCCCTTCCCGAAATACTAACCTTTTGAGAGCATATCCTGAAAATACAACACTGTATTCACCGGGTTTGGGCCAGATTATGCTGGGAGCCTCACACGTAACTGTTTTCAGTGGATTTAGACTAGAGTAATTTTGCAGATGCTCATTCCAGGAAAGGCGACGGCACCATTAAGAAGTCAGCTGCATTGGCTCGGCTTCTGCCCGCGAAACAGCATTTTGACATTTAATGTCTCCTGCTTTAAAACACATCCATCCAGATACAACAACATTTGCAATCAGCATGGACAACTCTCTCAGCGTTTGTTGGATTGTCCTTGGAAAGGAGATAAAGGCAGCTGTTCTCAACTGCCAGGAGGGAAGTTCTGGTTTTGGATGGTATGGCTTCAAGCAAACAAATGTTCCCTAGTGCAGCCATGACATCATCTAAGTATAACAGATGAGTTTTCATGTCACTCTCCAAAATGTCTTTCCCGGGTCCTCCAGCTATGGACAGTTGTTATTCCCCCCCCCCCTTTGTAGTACCTGGTAATTTACGGTTCTGCTCTTTGTGTAAGTGATTGGTGTCCCCTTTCCTGAACGGAGCGTTTCTCCCGCTAATCATAATGCAGCTCCTAAACCCCATTAAAATGAGAGACGTGGCGTAAAAATGTCAAGCATGTAATTGATGTGTAAAATAAATGGACTCTCCGCACTGGGAAGGGTGAACAGTCCCTCTGAAGGGTACTTCAAATCAGCGATGAAGTCATGTGTGTTCAGCAGCAATGCCGGATTACGTATCGGGGATGGGGAGATGACCAGAACCAACTTTTACAGTGAAGGTTCTCATTTCTCTCTGGGATGGATGTAAACAGCAGGGAACAAGGAATACTGTGGTAATCTGCAAGGTTCATTTTCCAGTGAAGATACCACTTTTTCACCAGTGTGGAGAATCTCCCCCAAACCCTTCTTATGGCTGATTTGATCTGAAATTTGTTAAGAAAATTAAAATGATAGTATGCAAATTCTATGGCCATCTAAGAGAATAGATTCTCTGATAACCCTCCTCCCTGCCGGTTGGGTGTAGTGGTTAGGAGTGCAGACTCTAATCTGGGAGAACCAGGTCTGATTCCCCACTCCTCCACCTGCAGCTGCTGGAGTGACCTTGGGTCAGTCATAAGTTCTTTCAGAGCTGTTCTCTCAGTTATAGAAAGAGCTCTCTCCACCCCACCAACCTCACAGGATGTCTGTTGTGGGGTGGGGAAGAGAAAGGCGATTGTAAGCCGTTTCTGAGACTCCTTCGGGTAGTGAAGGATGGGGTATAAATCCAATCTCTTCTTCTCCTTCTTCTTCCTTGTAATTTCTCCCAATCACTTGGAGGATTACCACTTACTTAACCCTCTGTCTGGAAATGAAAATCACGTATCTCATTAAAAAAAGAAAGAAAGTCACATATCTCTGGTTGTTGCCAAATATATCTCGGCTGCACTAAAAATTCAAACCACTGCCATTAATTCAGTCCCTAGCTAAATATGCAGCGATTCTATAGCTATTTTTAATTCTAATTTGATATATTAATTTATGTATTCAATATTTACTCCTTCATAAAGTGCTGGATGTTCTTTTTCACCATGTCTTCATTTATTGCTATATTGTTTTGTCTAAAAGCCTACATGCTATATAGACTTCCTTGAATAAATGAAATGAAAAAAATGACAGCCAGCTATTGTGCAAACAAATGCACACGTGGATCACACATTGGAAAGTGAACACCTCCCGCTTCAGGTTTTTATTTATGAAATTCCCACAACACTTGGCAGCTTGGGTTGGCTCCCCAATTGGCCTATGGCTCAAATCTAACCCAACACACAACTCAGGTAACCACCATGATGGTTGATGCTGAAGCAACCTGCAGAACTCTGAACTGATGGGGGCAGCCAAGGTTTGCTTTGGAAGAGAACTCTTGCCTATGGTGGAGAGATGGGATTCTTTGATGGTGGATATGTTGGTAATGGGAACAGATTGCGAAATCCATGAACCCACGAAGCTTCCTTCTACTGAGTCACATGAACACATGAAGCTGCCTTATGCTAAATGCCCAGGATTACCATCTCTGCAAGCACTTGTGCAATTCACATTGCAAATAGGTTTTGTATTGTTAGTACTATATTTTAAAGTGTTTTAAATTGTTTTATTCTGATCGGGCACTGCGTGCCGCACTGTAAGCCGCCCTGAGCCTGCTTGTGGGGAGGGCGGGGTAGAAAATGTGAAATAATAAATAAATAATAAATAAGTCAGACCACTGGTCAACCAAGGTCAATACTGTCTACTCAGACTGGCGATAGCTCTCAGGTAGAGGTCTTTCGCATCACCTACCATCTGATTGAGCCTCGAACCTTCTGCATGCCAAGCAGATGGCCCACAACTGAGCCATGGCCCTTCCCCAATCCATTGCTCAATTATTGTTTGACCGATTGTCTACTCTGACTGGTAACACTTCTCCAGTGTCTCAGGTGGAGGTCTTTCACATTACCCGATACCTGATGTTTTTATGAGGAGCTACTGGGGACTGAACCTGGGAACTTCTCTGTGCAAAATAGAGACTCTACTGCTGAGGCTTGGATGCTCTTGAAGATGATAACTTTGCACTTATTCAGCCTCTGCATGTTCAGCCATGGCTCAGTGTTAGAGCATCTGCTTGGCATGCAGAAGGTCCCAGGTTCAGTCCCTGGCATCTCCAGTTTAAAGGCTCTGGGAGTAGGTGGTGTGAAAGACCTCTGAGGCCCTGGAGAGCTGCTGCCCATCTGATGTGGTCCATGAGGTTGCAAAGAGTCAGACTCGACTGTGCAACTGAACAACAACAACAACAACAACAACAACAACATCACTGCTAACTTTTATTTATTTAATTTATTTATTTAAACAGGCTCAGGGCGGGTTACATTTCAATAAACACAATAAAACATAAAACACATTAAAAACATATAAAATCAATCATCATAGCTTGCTGTATGGAGAATCCGGCCCATTGATGTAGCTAGTATGGCCAGTTATCAGTGGGTGGGAGACAGCAACTTCGAGGGCGCCATGCGTGGACACCCGCTGCCTCAGCCAAAAGCGTGGCGGAAGAGCTCCGGCTGAGGACAGACTGGCAATCTGCTGCGGGAGGAAAGCGAGGCTGAAAGTTGCGGGGGAAACCTGCGCCAGGACTGGCCGTCCACACCGGACCGGAGCATTCAGACTGCTGTGGAGCAGCCCCAGGTGGGCCGGCCTCCGTGGCTTGTGGCAGGGCTGTTTTGGCAATGTGTGCATGTTCACACTGCCGCCTCCGCTTGAATCCCGCCTTCTTCCGGTTCACACTGCCGGGAGGCGGGAAACAAGTGGTAGACGGCCCCTGGACACCACTTTCTCCCAGTGTCCTTCTGAAGCAGCAGGGAAGCGGCATGGAAGCAGGTAAGTACGGAAGGGAGCCGGGGAACAGCTGCGGCTGTTTGAACAGGCTCCCTTCCCCCCGCTTCACAAGCGGAGCTCTCCCGCTCCAGATTGCCAGTCTGTCCTCAGCCTTCATTTTGTAGACAAGTCTCAAAACAAAATTATTTCAACAGGTCAAGGTACCTGGATGCAGAGTGTTCAAAGAAATTCAATAAGTCTGGTATTAAATAATCAGGGCAAAGATTAAGCCTGAACAGCAAATTACTACAATAACAATTAACAACTGAAAGAGACACTTGTCCCACTAAGGAATTAATTCAAAAATGGCTAAATTTTAATCAGTACTTTCCCTTGATCAATCACAAACAGTACCCTCTCACCCCTCTTATCTCTTGTGCCTTTAAGCTTCCTAAAACTGGAATCCAGTGCAGTACTAATTAATCAGATTAAAAAGATTAAAATCAAATAGCAACTCACTGTAACAATCAACAACAGTCAACAAACATGTATTCTCATGAAAAAAAATTCACCCGACAGCTAAAATTTAATCAGCCGTTTCTCCCTAAACTATAATCACAGTACCTTCCCACCCCTCTCGCTCCTTGTGCCTTTAAGCTTCCCAGAAATTAAATCAAGCCCTTCAAAGTCCAACCCTCCCTCGCCTCCCTACTGCAATAACAAGCCCACCCAACCCTCCTCTTCGTGTCCCCTACATTTCTGGGGAGCCCCTTCCAAAGTCCCACATGGCTCCGCCTCCATAGATAGTGACAATGGCCTGTGATGTCACTGGCTCTTCCCTATGATGTCACTGGGCCTCAGTTCTTTTAAGGACCTAGAATAGCAATTCCTCTGGCCCAGCCCCTGCCTCCCCTGGGAAATTTTAAAGTCTATGCCCTTGTCGTGTCCCGTCCCCTAGGTATAACTAAGAGATTCAAAAGTTTCCAGCAACTAAATATTTCTAAACACAGTACACAATTTATGGTAACAATGGGTTTTTTGTTCCCACAGGAATTTAAAAGGACATGCTTTCCAAAATATTCATAATAGTAAGTACTATCGTCTAACCTGAGCAAATTACTCCAATGGGGCTATAGTCTCAATGTTCCCTCCCCCCTGCCCGCCCGGCCTAACTAAGAGCAATCGCAAAGAAGCCTAAAGCAGGGGTGGGCAATTGTTTTGGCTCGGGGGCCGCTTTGTGGGAGCGGAGGTTAGCGGAGGGCCACACCTTTTAAAATGATTGCATTCATTAGTTAACTTTGCATTTCAGAAAAGGTATAAATTGTATCCTAAAAAGCAATAAATATAAATTAAATAAAATAGTGGTAGTTTTATTCAATTTATTTATTGTGCTAATTTCATATCATCTATAGCTGCAAGCACATTTAATTTTAGAATCAGTTTAATGAGACAAATGTACCCTATCACACTTTTCTACAATTTTTTTGAAATCAGGAGTGAGATTGCTTGTTGAGATTCTCATCACAGCCTGCAAGTTAATGTCTGTCAAACGTCTGTTAATGTCTGTATTTACTCTTGTTGATCTTCATGCCAGAAAAACTTTGCTCACAAATATATGTAGACCCAAATACAGAGAACATTTTCCCAGCAAATTTCTTCATACATGGAAACTTTTCAGCAGACAAAGATTTGTAAAAGTCAACTAATGTCACAGCATTAAACATTTCTTTCACGGTGTGATCTGACGGCATGTCAGTAAATTCAAGCTGCAGCTCCTCAGGTGCTGACAGTGGCCAACTGTCTTGGCGGGCCACAAAAAACTCTGTGGCGGGCCACATGTGGCCCCCGGGCCGCCATTTGCCCACCCCTGGCCTAAAGGATATCACAGTGTGTCTCAGAGTCCACCCAAACCCTTCGGGCAGCTTGGAGGACAAAGCAAATGGAGTCACAAGGAAGAAAGAAGTCTGTTGCACTTGGTGCTTTGGAGTCTTCAGAGGCAAAGTCGAAGGGGACAGCTGGCGCTTTCCTGCTCCTATACAGGTCTCCTGCTGAAGTGCCTCCAGCAGATGTTTGCCACTGTCTTCATCCCAAGCCATAAAATGACAACTCTGAAACCACGCCGAGAGGTTTCTTGATGCCAGCCATTTATACTGAAGGTTTCATTCACGGAGGGTAGAGGAAAGACTTTCAAGGCTTTGACAGATCTGCAGCACCTTGGTAGGAATTCGGGGAAAACTTGAATTGGGGCACCATCGTGCATCAAGTTTCCCCTCCATCTGCTTATTTCTAGAAATTTTCTTTTTAGACGTGCATCCAAGTTCCCCGTGATAATGTCTGTTGGATTCAATTGCTTGGGTTATGAGGATCACCCTGCTGTCAGGCTTGCAGAATCACAGCAGTGGTTTCTTTTCTTTTCTTTTTTTTTGCTCCAACGGTAGTTCCACAGCCAGCCATGTCCCCAAAAATTCATTTGGCCTACCCCCAGTAACCATGATTGGCTTACCTTCCTGGTTTGGGTATTGTGTGTTTCTTGATTTTATAATTTTAAATATTCACCATTGCTTTATTACAATTTGTAATATTTAAATATTGTTTCTTATTGTTGAAATATTTCAATGCTTTGTGAGAGCTGTTTTGGGATCCTGATTGGGTGGAAAAGTAGCGTCCATCTGTCCGTCCATCTATCTATCTGTCTGTCTGTCTATCTGTCCGTCCATCCATCTATCCATCCATCCATTGTCCATCCATCCATCTATTGTCCGTCCGTCCGTCTGTCTGTCTGTCTATCTATCTATCTATCTATCTGTCTGTCTGTCTGTCCGTCCGTCCGTCCGTCCGTCCGTCCATCCATCCATCCATCCATCCCTGATGCTGTCTTCCCTAGATAGGTGATGGCATGCGAATGTAGCTGTCAGCACTGCCATAAGTTCTGTAGACTGCTAGGATCATTAAGAATGCTGCGTTCATTTCATTTATCAATGCTTAAGGTTGTTCTTGTCTGTTTAATGAGCAATTAATCTTATCTTAGTTTTCAGTGCTCTTTCACTTCATCTAGGACCCGGACGGGAGATAGCATTGGTGGCTCGGCCCCCACCTCCGGAATGCATGGTTCGCTTGCTTTACTCGCTTTGCGCATGCTTATTGCTCATTAGCTTTTCTCCATGTTTATCTTTCGTTCGCTTTTCCCTAGCTCACGGCCTTGAGCTGAAGCCCTCCTGTTATGTGTTATATTATTCACAGGTGTTATGAGTTCCTTTGCTTGGTTTTCCTTGAGAACATCTGCCCCAAAGTCTGAACAGTGATTTTCCCTGAGAACCTGTTTTGCCGTACTTTCCTCGGGAACGGGGGCCAGGTCAGTACATTTGGGTGCCAATAATCCCCCCAATTGATTGGCGGAGGTTAAGGGAACCATATTTCATATCAAGTATAATTATAGTTGTATTCCCATGCTTTGGCATTACTAACAGAAGCAGTTACAATGGGGCTGAAACTGCAGTTGGGGGTTCAGATGACTGCAGCCACCCCCTCTCCCTAATGGTTCTAACACCCATCAAATGGGAAGCTTTGGGCAGAAACCTTGATGAACACAATGCATGCAGCCTTTAACGCCATAGGGAAGGAACCTTAGCAGGATGGCAATTTGCAGCCAGAGAAAGGCAGTTTCAGGTGTTCAATCCGAATTGAGTTTCAGAGAGAAAGGCGGACTACAAATGATTGAATAGGCCAGTATCCTGTTTCTACTACTAGCCCAGAGTTTCCAAGAACTCTAAAAGCTATGCTTCTCCCTCACGGTGGGTCCCAGCCAGTGTTCCCTCTAAGCTGAGTTAGTGTGAGCTAGCTCACAGGGGGTTTTTTTACCTTCCAGCTCACACATTTTTGTCTTAGCTCTGGAAAGATGGCTCCAGAGCAAATTAAATCACTCACTCACAACTTGCCAGTAGCTCACAAAGTAGAATTTTTGCTCGCAAGACTTCACAGCTTATAGGGAACATTGGTCCCAGCAACTGATTTTCAGAGGTCTGCTGCCTCTCAAAGCATCCATTCCCTTTGGTTATCATGGCTGCAAGCCACTGCTAGCCAGGTCCTCTGTGAATTTATCCAGGCCTTTTAAAAAGCCATATTAATCAGTGGCCACTAGGGATGTGCACCTGGATATGAATGAATGAACATCTGAGCTGTCTACTCAGTGATATTAAATATAAAGAATCTGGTTGCTACCATTCACAATGGTGGTCCGTCTCTGGCAATGACTGCAGTTTCAGCACCTTGAGGTGTGCTTTTATAGCACAGTGGAGTTTGAACATGGACCTTCCCAGTCTAAATCCCAACATTCTACCCACTATACCCCACTGGCTTCTTCCAGCATGAATGCAAAGAGAGGTGAGGAGGGTTGCCAGCTCTGGACTGGGAAATGCCTGGAGATCTGTAAGGAGAAGCTTTGGAAGGGCGGGGCTTGGGGAGAGGTGAAATCTCAGCAAGGTATAATTCCCCTGTGCGTGTATTGTGTTCATCTAGGTCTCTGTCCAAAGCTTCCCAACTGCAGGGTGCTTTCGAACTGCTAGGTTGGCAGGAGCTGGGGCCAGAGACGGGATCTCACTCTGTCATGCGGCACTTGGGTCTCGAACTGCCGAGCTACTGACTTTCTGGTCTGCAGATCAGCATCTTAACCTCTGAGCCACCACGGCCCCCTCTTGATGCCCCCCCCCCCAATTCCACAGTTGGAGAGAGAGGGAAGCCTGAGGGAAGCTGCAGTGCTCTCACCCTGGCTGCTACCAGCAGTTGGCAGCAGGGGTCTGGGTGAATCTTCAAAAATAAGGTTTCTGGCATAGCTCTTTGTGGGGCGGGGCTTTTAATTAAAAGGGCCGGCCCCCAAAATGCCCTACTGTGGCTACAGGCCTGGCCGTCGCTCTGAAGAAATGCTAAGCCCGGGAGGTGAATGCATCTTAGGTAACTCCTTGCGTGATAGCCTCCTGGGCTACTGGCAGCCGATCATGAACTTCAAAGGCATTTAATTCTTCATAAGAACATAAGAGAAGCCAATGTTGGATCAGGCCAGTGGCCCATCCAGTCCAACACTCTGTCACACAGTGGCCAAAAACACCAGGTGCCCTCAGAAGGTCCAGCAGTGGGGGCAGAAAGCCCTCCCACTGTTCCCCCCCCCCAAAAAAAAACACCAAGAATACAGAGCATCACTTGCCCCAGACTGAGAGTTCCTATCTATACTTTGTGGCTAATAGCCATTGATGGACTTCTGCTCCATATGTTTATCTAATTCCCTCTTGAAGTCGTCCATGCTTGTAGCCGCCACCACCTCCTGTGGCAGTGAATTCCACGTGTTAATCACTCTTTGGGTGAAGAAGTACTTCCTTTTATCTGTTCTAACCTGACTGCTCAGCAATTTTATGGAGTGCCCATGAGTTCTTGTACTGTGAGAAAGGGAGAAAAGGACTTCTTTCTCTACCTGCTCTATCCCATGCATAATCTTATAAACCTCGATCATGTCACCCCTCAGCCATCATTTCTCCAAGCTAAAGAGCCCCAAGCGCTTCAACCTTTCTTCATAGGGAGAGTGTTCCAACCCTTTTATCATTCTAGTTGCCCTTTTCTGCACTTTTTCCAATGTTATAATATTTTTTTTGAGGTGTGGCGACCAGAACTGTACACAGTACTCCAAATGAGGTCGCCCCATCGATTTATACAGGGGCATAATGATACTGGCTGATTTGTTTTCAATTCCCTTCCTAATAACCCCCAGCATAGCGTTGGCCTTTTTCATTGCAGTCGCACACTGTCTTGACATTTTCATTGAGTTATCTACTACAACTCCAAGATCTCTCTCTTGGTCAGTCTCCGCCAGTTCGGACCCCATCAACGTGTATTTATAATTAGGATTTTTGGCTCCAATGTGCATCACTTTTCACTTGGCCACATTAAACCCCATTTGCCACGTTGATGCTCACTCGCCCATCCTTGACAAATCCCTTTGGAGCGCCTCACAGTCCTCCCTGGTTCTCACCACCCTGAACAACTTTGTGTCATCTTCGTCTCTTGTTTGCTAGAGACAACTGTTTAATGAGAGATCATCAACAAACGGCATATAGCAAGCGGTGCAGAGGGAGGTCACTCGCAAGGCCGTCCTGTGCAGAAGTTACATCTTTGCGAGTGCATTGAAGTCAATGGGTTTAGGAGGGTGGAACTCTGCTTGGGACGGCGTCAGTCAGGTAACTTTGCCAGCGAGGGAAGCGCAGTTTACCGCTCTGTCGAAAAGGCAGTAATAAGTAACAATTGATCGCCCTGAGATTAAATGCCTCTCCCTTGGATATGCTTAGCCCTAATTTTTCCTGGCTCCTATTATTCTGCAGAAGCACAGTGATATTTTTGTCCCTCACAGTGGGAAAATGCTAAATGTGGATGATCCAATGGGGGGGGGGGGAAGATGGATTGTGCCCTGAAAAGAATTCCTGCACTACTGGGGAATAAATATTCCCCTTTGCCTCAAAGAGTTACAACTGTTTACACGGTGCAAAATCATACTTAAACAGAAGTAATTCCATCAATAGCTGTGCTAATTCATCTCCCCCCCCCTTTCTCAAATTCATAACAATTTTAAATGAATTTCAGAAGAAACTCTGAACAGACTTACCGATTATTTGCTCTGTCCCTGCCTCTTTAGGAGGGGATCGAGGTGTTTGTCTAAGCCTGGTCTCCGCTTTCTTATTGCCATCAAGTCAAGCAGACTTATGGCAAACCCACAAGGTTTCAAGGCAAGAGACATCTGGCAACCCTGGACTTCCTCGGCACTCTCCCATCCAAATGCTAACCAGATCTGACTCTGCTTAGCTTCTGGTATCTGAGGAGATCAGGCTAGCTGGGCTATCCAGGTCAGGAAGGACTCCACTGCTCTACATGAATCATAGACGGTAACACAGAGCTGGGAAGAGACGAAAGCATGTGATGCTTTTTAGTCTAGGAAAAGTGTGGTGGAATGGCTAGTGTGGTAGAACGGGCTTGCTCTGGCCTGCAAGCCCTATTCCACCCTGCCCTCCAAAGTTTTGCCAACACCTGAAGAGACTTTTCTTTCTCTCTTGAGTAGCCTGCCACTACCACCTGACGTTTGTGAGGCCTTCAACCTGGGAGGGTCAGAATTCCCAACTTCCCTTCCAAGTTCTGAGGCCTTGCCGCTGTGTCTCCCACTGTCTAGTGCCTGGTAACCATGAGGACTGTTTACTGCTTTTGGCGCCCTTGGAGGAATAGCTACTTGCCAACTGCCTGCCTTCCCCCACGCTCCTTCTAAAATGGCATGTCTGAGATGGTAGAGGTCTATGTGGTACAGAGAACCACTCTCAGCATCAAAAGTTATAAAGTATTTATTAAAAAGAAAATGTTCACAAGTATACTTTTAGCACAGCACCAGACTGAGCAAGGGATTCAAAACAAATGGGTAAAAAGCAGATCCTCTGTCCCTCTTTCTATAACATGCCCTATCAGATGTTAAAATAGAACAGGCTCCTAAAGCTTAGGAAGTTACAGATCTCTACAGAGTTGCTATAATCTTGAAGTTTTCTGTAGCTCTCTGGGACAGCACATGGTCAAATGGCTGCCTCCTCCAGACCTCAGTTGAGTTCTGTCTTCCCTGGTGGACCCAGCACAAAAAAGTGCTTCCTTCTTGCACCCCTGAGTTTTATCATCTCTCTTTCACCCACCCACTGACCAGGTCAGGCCAGGTCAGACAATAATTTCTGGGAGCTTCTTCCAGGAGATTATTCCTGGAGCCTTTCTAGTCTAAAGTCCTCCAAATCTCTGTTCTCTGCTTGGAGAAGGTTGGACAGCTTGACCCACCCATTATCTCTCCTGCTAGATCCATTAGCATTTCTTAAGAGGCAGTTGAGGTGATCCTGGAAAGCTATTGACTGACTTCCTCCTCCCTGCCTGTTCTCTGCCCGGGGGGGGGGGGCCCTTTTAAAACTCGGAATGGAGGTTTTGCTCATTTCAAACCTCCAAAGAAAAACTGCATTTCTTTACAGGCAGGTTTATAAAATTATGCAGGGAGTGGAGAAAAAGGATAGTGGGAACTCACCTGCCCATTCCCATAATACTAGAACTTGGAGTTACCCTATGAATTTGATGGCCAATAGATTCAGGACCATTCAAAGAAAGTATTTCTTCATACGTGGAGTAATTAACTTGTGGAACTCACTGCCACAAGGCGTGGCAGTGGCCACCAGCTTAAGTGGCTTTCAAGTGGTAAGGAGACATCATGGGTAAATAGAACCTTCACATTTACAGGCAAGAGTACCACTGAACAGGTCGACCAGAGGGTCATGGATCCTAATAGACTTCAGAGCACTTATACACAACCACAAGGGATAATTCTTTGTCTGAAAGGATGCTCAGCTGTATCACATTAACACGTCCTGAGCAACTATAATTGTAGCTTTTTCTTTTCATTTTTCCTTTGAACACCTGTAACGATTTCTGTGGAAGTTAGAAGAAGAGGAGGAGATTGTATTTGTACGCCACCCTTCACTACCTGAAGGAGTCTCAGAGTGGCTTACATCCCTTTCCCTTCCCCTCCCCACAACAGACACTTTGGGAGGTAGGTGGGTCTGAGAGAGCTCTCTCGAGAACTGCCCTTGAGAGAATTTGTAACTGACCCAAGGTCACACCGGCAGCTGCATGTGGAGGAGTGGGGAATCAAACCTGGTTCTCCCATATTAGAGTCTGTGCTGTTTAACCACTACACCAAACTTAGAAGGCTACATCCAGCAACTATCTTCTTTCAACGTCTACAAAGATGCAGTTAGTTGTTATTCACCCTTATCTGAGAGCACCAAAGATAACCTGGTGGTTGGTCTCTCTGGTGATGACAAGATTAGAGGAATCAATTCTGTTATTGTTCCTTCACAATTAGATGTTGATAGGGAGATGAAGAGATTAGTCAGATAAACACAACCAGCTGCCCTCCTGCTATTTTTGAAGCAAGACTCAGAATCTTGACTCACCCTGGGCGTCATATATATCTGGTGTGCAGCTTGTTAGAAACAGGGAGTTGGGTTGCCTTTCCTTTGGGGCTAGGGTTGCTAGGCAACTGGTGGGAAGGCTGGGGGCTGGAGGTGGGAGAGGTGAGCACAATGCCACGGACATCACTACATCACTTCCTGTCACAACCCGGAAGTGACTAAGGGTAACTCCAGGAATTGCCAGAAACTCTATGGTGTTTTCCCCCCTCCTGTTGCCACTCTGAGCAGTGGCAGGCAATAAGATTTGCCCGTGTGAAGCCTCCCACTTTAGCCTATTTGGAGTAGAGGTTTCCAATCCAGACTTCAGCATCTCTGCAAAAACAGGCAGGCAAAGAGAGACTGGGAGGCCAATGGTCTAGCAGCCAACAAGCCAGGTGGGACTACTGGTCCAGGCCCAAGGCCTAAGGAGGCCAGAGTTGACAACTCTGGATTAAGAAATTCCTGAGGATTTGGGGGTGGAACATGGGAGGGTGGCAACTGAGATAGGGCAGGACATCAGCAGGGTATAATGCCATAGAGTCTCCCACCAAAGCAGCCATTTTCCACAGAAAAAAAACTGATCCCTAGAGTGGAGATAAGTTGTACTTTCTGGAGATCTCCGGGCCCTGTCTGGAGGTTGCCATTAGGGTTGCCGGTCTCCAGGTGGGGCCTGGAGATCTCCTGCTTTTACAACTGATCTCCAGCTGACAGAGATCAGCTCCCCTGGAGAAAATGGCTGCTTTGAATGGTGCATTCTATGGCATTGTACCATGCTGAGGCCCCTCCCCTCCCGAAACCCCACCCTCTCCTGGATCCACCCCCAAAGTCTCCAGGTATTTTCCAACCCAGACCTGGCAACCCTAGTTGCCATCCTAATGGAGGCCCTCGCTTGTGAGGTAGGTGCCAGCTGTGGTCTTTGCCAAATCGGTTATAGTAGTGTTGTTAGGGTGCAAACCCAGGCAGGTCTACTCATGTGTAAGTCCCATCTTATTCAGTGGGGCCTAGACCTAGGACCTTGATGTAACCCATGAGAACAGCAGCAACCTGGTAGGGCATTTCAGTCCTGCAGTGACTCTTCGTTGCTAGAGGGGTGCTGTGGGTCCCGCCTTGGCCGCTTGAGAGCAGCAGCAGCAGATAGGCACCATGGGCTGATTCAGGTATCTCCTGGTAACACAGTACGACAGCCTGCCCCAGATCCTGGTCCCAGCTTAGCTACCGAGAGATGCTAGCCGGAGAGTTTCATCTTACACTTAAGAAGGAAGTGATTGAACGATGATATAAATACCCCTTCATCATGGAAGGGAAGCAATAGAAACAAAGAAATTGTCAGCTCTCCAGTTGTGGGTGTCTACTGGAATGGCATTGCCGCCTTGCAAAGAAATCAGCCGGCTGATGCCAATGATCTGGACTCAGCATGTCACTCAGAAAAGCCTGTAAGAGAATCTCCTTTCCCCACCATAGTGTTTATCCCTTCTATTTTAACCACACGTTGAGTGACACCCTGAAAAGTATCTTGCTGTCAAAGTTAAGAGGAGCAGAGATTCTCTTGGCAAAGATAATTAAGCTCTGTACTTCTGCTCCAGATGGGAGACTGTCAGAGTTGGCATCTTCGGGGGCTCTGAATGCTGCGCGTGTCAAAAGAGACAGGAATAAATCCCTCCATCAAACAGAGATGGATTGACCATTGCTTTAATCCAACCGGAGCTGGCCAGTTCCACTTTGCAAGCGTGAAGCTCCCTGGGGGACTCATCTGATGGAGTGTTTCCTGGTTCCCTTTTTGAAAAACTTTCATGCAAAGAAGAACCCTACTGGATCAGACCAGTGATCCATCTAGTCCAGCATCCTGGTTCGTGTAGTAATCAACTAGTTGCACCACACCGAACATATATATGGCCGAGTTCAGACTGGCAGTTTGGCCTGATATAGGCCCACTTTTCAAGCAGATTAAGAGAGCCCATTCACACAGCCACAGCTGTCTGACGTTGCAGTGCCACACTCACCCCGTCCTGAAGCGATTTCACCCTGCGTTAAAAAGGTACCTGGGGAAACCGGTGTCAAGCCGTCTGGGTGCGCGTTCATCCCGCTTTCTGGCAGTGTGGATGCAAATAAGCCGTGCATCAAGTGTCACTGGTAATTTGAACCCTCTGATCCGGCTGCTGCGCCCATGCGCCTATGCACAGGTTGGCAAAATGGACCAAGACCACGTGCCACTGTGGTGCCACCCTCAGGGGCTGCTCCACAGTGTGAACACTCCATTCCGCCTCCTCCCTGGTACGGTCCCGCATCAGTGTGAATGCTCCATTCCGCCTCCTCCCTGGTCCGGTCCCGCATCAGTCTACACAGTGTGAATGGAAAGCCCTGTGACAACTCGGCCCGGGTCTTTTTGCCCCACTTCCCTTGCGCTTCATTTTGCCAGTCTGTCCTCAGCCATATACCAACGCCTCCCTCCCCATCTGAAGGGGTTTGGTGCCTAAGTAAGAATACGGCCACATTTTGTGACTACTCTGGTTCAGTGTGGAAGTTGGAGTATATTTTATAAGGGTTTTTTTGATGGTCAGGATGAAATCATGGTTTTCTTTTTCTTGGCCCTCATGTCGATATCTGATAACAACGTTATATTGAAAATTTGTTTCTGTGTATGGTGGTGGAAAGGGCGAGCTGCCTTTCAGATTAAGTGGCTCTTCCTCCAATGGACCACAGAGAGTGATATAAAATGTGGAACTGGCTGCCAGAGGATGTAGTGGATGGCCACAGGAATAAACAGCTTTAAAAGGGGATGAGATAGATTCATGGAGGAGAGGTCTATCAATGGCTACAAGCCATGGTGACTAAGGGGAACCTCCACATTCAGAGGCACTAAAGCTCTGAATCAGAGCCAGGAGACAACATCAAGGGAACAACTATGCCTCGTTGTTGGCCCTCCAGAGGAAGTGGTTGGCCACTGTGCGAGGCAGGATGCTGGATTAGATGGGCCACTGGTCTGATCCAGCAGGGCTCTTCTTATGCGTTTATGATCCACCCCAGTGGCAGGAGATTAGGCAAAGGTGAAAAGTACTGGGTCCAGACATGTTGTAGTGAATTCAGCTCCTAGTTTATTTAAAGCATGCAAACATGAACTGACAAGCAGGACTCGGGGGTCTGCTTACGTGCAGGTACAAACCACACCGCTGGTCACACCCGATCCCTGTGATAGGGTTATTTACAAGGCACTTTTGACCATAGGTCCCCTTTAGGATCCTGAGTGGCCGATTGGTCCAAATTACGATCCACGCGGGCTATTGCCTACCGATGTGGAGCCCTGGTAGTTTGCCCGAGACTGAATTTGACAGAGATATTCAGGAGCATTGACTTTCACGAGCATCTGCCATTTAGGCTTTGCATTAGGTACAGAGACCTCTAGTGTTATTTTACACGGGCAGTTCTGAATGACTGACCGGAGGCACCCAATGTTCCTTTTATTATTTTCAACACACACATACAGGTTTTCCATCACAGCAGTTTCCAGATAAGACCGTGATGACAGTCTGAGTAGATGATGCTGGCCTTGATGGATGGGTGCTCTGATATATGGGAACTTCATTAAGAGCTTTAAAGGTTAAAACCAGCACTTTGAATTGAGTCCAGGAGCAAAGTTGAACCCAGGAGCAATGCTTAAGAGCTCAGTAATGTGGCCAACCTAGGGAGTTGCCATGACCTGGACAGCCCAGGCTAGCTGGATTGTGTCAGATCTCAAAAGCTAAGCAGGGTTGGCTCTGGTTATTATTTGGATGGGAGACCACCAAGGAAATCCAAGATCGCTAAGCAGAGGCAGGCAATGGCCAACTGCATCTGAATGTCTCTTGCCTTAAAAATCAGACCGATTTCCCACAGGTGCTGCCCCGGCATTGTTCCTCCATTTGCCCCGATTGTGTGCTTGAATTTCCCACTATTTGCCGCGGGGCGCATTTTGACCCGCGGCTCCTTCCGATTCCCCCCGCAGCTTCAGTGATCCTGTTTTTTGAGGATCACTGAAGCCGCGGGGAAGATCAGGTGGAGCCGCGGGTCAAGATGTGCCCCGTGGCAAATAGTGGGAAATTCAGGCACACAATTGGGGCAAACAGAGGAACGACGCCAGGGCAGCGCCTGTGGGAAATCGGTCCCATATGGAGTCAGATGCGACTTGACGGCACCATAAGTCCGATGCGACTTGACGGCACCATAAGTCCGATGCGACTTGACGGCACTTCCCGCCACCAATGTGGCTGAATTTCCCAGCACCCCTCAGCAACCAAACAGCTGTTTTCTGTAGTAAGACTTGGTGATTTCTGTACTCACCACCATGTTCCTGGGTAAGAATGGAGTCAGCAGAAGATGCTGCTGGTGAACAGATCACGTCTGATTTTAGTGAAAGTGTGCAACTCACACAGCAGAGTGACGTCGCCTCAGGAGCCCTACAGACCAGACATGACAATTAGAAGCACCGGCACACCTCTAGTTGGTCTCCTAACTCGACTGCAGAGTCACTAAATTCTCCCTTGATTCATGATCCCGATCAATACCCAAGTACTTTGACTTGTCAGCAACTTTATCTCCTTGGAATGGGCTTTTAATGTAATAAAACGGTCGGAACTTGGGCCCGGTTTCAAGAAAAAGTCATTTGGAAAATGGAATAATTTGGGCATTTAAATAAAATACGGCAATAATTACAGCTCAGTCTTGAAACTTGTGCATCTGTTACGGTGCTCGGCTTGACAGGGCTCCCATTGTTTAGAGAAATATGTCCCTTTCCTTTTAGCCATTACTCATATTTGAACTGGTATCTCCCAGCCCGATTCTCTGCCAGGTTTATAACAGCTTTGTATGAGAGGGGTGCTTGGTAATTGCCACAAAACCTTCCCCCTGTGTACTCCCATGCTCTAGAATTATTGACTTTGTCAATGGTGTTATACAAGGTGGTGTTTTGGGTGGTGTTATACAAGTTTCAGAGACCTCCAGTTTCACAGACCCTCCCCACTATTGCCTGGTTGGCCCTTAGGATTGTCTTGTCCTCCCCCACCCCACCCGGCCACTGACAGGGGATGGAGGGGTAGGGTTGCCACATCCAGTTTCCTGACTGGGAAACTCCTGGGGGTAGAGTCTAGGGAGAAGAGGGACCTCAGTGGGGCACATTGCCACAGTAGGGTTGCCAAGTCCTACCAGGCAGCCGGTGGGGAATTCCTGGGTCCTTCCTGGGACTGTATGCCGCACATGTGAAGTGCGCGCTGCACGATGACATCACCCAGAAGTGATGTCATCACATCACCAGTGTTGGGGGCGACACTCTAGTTTTGGGGCAAAACTCTTATGTTCTTCAAAACCATAGAGTTTGCCCAAAAACTACAGTGTCATCCTCGACGTCGGCAACACGATGATGTCAACTTCCAGGTGCCATCATTGCCTTGGGGGTGTCATGTGTTGATGTCCCTGTTTGGGGGTGGGGTTTCCAGTTGGCTGGTGGAAGATCAGAGCCCCTAAAAGTGGAGGAACCCCCGCTGGGACCTGGGAACCCTCTGCCATAGAGACCACCCTCCAAAGCATTCATTCCCTTCAGAGGAAGTGATCTTTGTAGTCTGGAGATGACCTGTAATTCCAGGGGATCCCCAGGTCTCACCTGGAGGCTGGCATCCCTATTTGTCCTCACTAGGGTTGCCAGCCTCCAGGTGGGGCCTGGGGATCTCCCGCTTTTACAACTGGTCTCCAGCTGACAGAGATCAGTTCCCCTGGAGAAAATGGCTGCTTTGAAGGGTGGATTCTATGGCATTGGACCATGCTGAGGCCCCTCCCCTCCCCAAACCCCGCCTTCTCCTGGTTCCACCCCAAAGCCCCCAGGTATTTTCCAACCTGGACTTGGCAATCCTAGTCCTCACCTGGGAGAGCTGGACCTCCTGGTAATACAACCAAAGTTTATGTTGAAGTAGACGTGAGCAGTGTTCCCTCTAAGCTGAGTTAGTGTGAGCTAGCTCACAGTTTTTTATCCTCTGGCTCACACGTTTTTGTCTTAGCTCAGGAAGGATGGCTCCAGAGCAAGCTAATTTATGCAGTAGCCAAATCGCCCCCCCAGAACTTTATTGCCAGTAGCTCACAAAGTAGAATTTTTACTCACAAGACTCCACAACTTAGAGGGAACATTGGACGTGAGCACATTTCCCTCCCTTTGTCGTTTGCCCCGTGAACAATGCAGCAACACGGTGCTGCTCTCTACTTCTCCTTAATTTCAGCATAAGTCGTGGGAATTTTTTAAAAAAGGTATCTATCACATATTTGCTCGACCCTTCTTCTAAGGAGTTTGGGGCACCATACGTGGATCTTCCTTCTTCTCGTTCATCCCCACAATAACAACATGCTTGTGAGGCCAAGGGAGTGATTGGCCTAAGGTCACGCAAAGATTTCTTTACCCAGCTTTCCCCCCCACTTTCAGGATACAGCGGAATTTTTTAAAAAAAAGATTAAAAGCATTCCGAGATGGGGGGGAGGGTTGCCAGCTCTGGGTTGGGAAATACCTGGAAATTTGGGGGTGGAGCCTGGTGAGGGCGGGGTTTGGGGAAAGGCGGGACCTCGGCAAGGTACAGTGCCACAGAGTCCACCCTCCAAAGCAGCCATTTTCTCCAGGGGAACTGATCTCTGTCGTCTGAAGATCAGTTGTAATAGTGGGAGATCTCCAGGCCCGACCTGGAGGCTCACAACCCTGGATGGAGAAGAATCATTGGACTGGGGACAGATTAAGCACCCCTTTCCCTCATGTCTCATTTTTTCCCCAAAAAGTTCTACTCTGCAGTCTCCAGGATCAGTTCCAGGCGTCTGAGTCTCCTCTGTAGACCCTCCCTCCAGCTTCTGTATTTGTCTTACAATGGCATCGTGAGGGGTTCTTGTTTCTCACGTCACATCTCATTTCAGCCCCTCCCCCGGCATCATCATCGGGAGGCTATGAAAATAGAATCCATCTAACCACACGACAACGCCCCACGCAAAGACGGAAAAGAACCCAAGTTTAGCTCATATTTATTGCCTGCCTCCTGGAGCACTTGTTACGCCATTATCTTTGACGGCGACGCATTATGCCTCTGTCACTTCCAACACAATGTGCATAAATATTCCAAAGTTGATTACTCAAAAGCCAAATTGCTAATAGCTTTAATCATCTGATAATGCACTAATGCATTATGTATAATGCAGCATTGTGCTCCCCCGCTTCCTTCTGGAGGGCGTGCAGAAATTAGCTGTGATTTTTTTTTTCCCTTTCAGAAAAGATGCGGCAGGATGGCGCAAAAGGAGATGGCACCGTGCGTTGAGAGACGAGATGGCATGTACCGCGTGCAGTTTGTGGTTGAGAGCCAGCATGGGGAAGTGGTTAAGAGTGGCTAAGGCTCTAATCTGGAGAACCGGGTTTGATGCTCCACTCCGCCTCCGCATGAAGCCTGCTGGGTGACCTTGGGTCAGTCACAGTGTAACCCTTTCTCATGGGGAGGGCAGGGTGCAAAGCAATAAATGACAGCGCTCTTATGGCCTGGCAAATGAATGTGACAATTTCGTCAAAAATATAGAAAACAATATTCAAGGTGTTATGGTTTGCAATATAACAAACATTAACCATAAACCTAACAACTTTACAACTAAAGATAAAACTGAATTTAGGGTTGCCAGGTTCTCCCTGGCCACTGGCAGGGGATGGTGAGGGGGGAAGGTTGCCAGATCCATGTTGGGAAACTCCTGGAGATTTTGGGATGGAGCCTGGGGAAGACAAGGACCTCAGTAGGGTACGGGGCCACAGAGTCTGCCCTCCAAAGCAGCCATTTTCTCCAGGGGAGCTGATTTCTGTAGTCTGGAGATGAGCTGCAATTCCAGGGGATCCCCAGGTCCCACCTGGAGGCTGGCATCCCTAAGTCTCTGAATGAGAATGGCTATGAACATAGCAACATTTGGAAAGACAGGATCTTCAGTGCCCTTCAGGAAGAGCCCTTGGAACAAATTTATTTATTTATTTAATTTATACCCCGTCCTCCCGCAAGCAGGCTCAGGGCGGCTTACAGAGTTGGTCTACAGCAGGGGTGGCCAACCTTGCTTAACGTAAGAGCCACATAGAATAAACGTAAGAGCCACATAGAGATGTCTGAGAGCCGCAAGACAAGAACAAATATCACACACATGTTTTTATTTTTAAAAATATGCAAATTTGCTTTTTATTAACGTTAAATGGGACTGCCAAAAATAAAAACAAACGAGGAAAACCAGTTATAAGAAAGAGAGAGAGAGAAACTAGGAAAGCAAATAGATGGGAGGGAGGAGGGAAGGAAGGAAGGAAGGAAGGAAGGAAGGAAGGAAGGAAGGAAGGAAGGAAGGAAGGAAGGAAGGAAGGAAGGAAGGAAGGAAGGAAGGAAGGAAGGAAGGAAGGAAGAGAGAAAAAGCATGCCTCCCCTTTGCTTCCCCAGCCGCCCTGCCAGGAGCCGCACAATATGTGTGAAAGAGCCGCATGTGGCTCCCGAGCCACAGGTTGGCCACCCCTGGTCTACAGTGACCATCAATTATCAATTACAATAAATACAGTAAAATTTCAAAACACAAAGGCAAATTCTAGCTAACAGCGCCCATTAGGACAAGCCCAAAATGTTAACTTCACGAAATGGAGAGCTGCTTCCTCCCCATATGCTATTCAGTGGCGCTTGTTGCTTCTGCTGCGGCTCTGGATGCAAAGAAATCAGCAGCACCCCTCAGTTAAGCTCTGGGCCTTCTTTCTCCTGCCTCAGGCCAGGCTAAGTCGGGGGGGGGGGAGAGTTTTAAACCCTATCTTTAGTCACAACTCTGCAATCACAACTCAGCTGGAAAAACCCTTTCTTTACAGCAACAACTAAAGGGGAAATTCTAGGATGCAATTTCTCCCGGGTTGGCAGGGTTAGCAGGTCCCTACCTTCTGCCAGTGGAGGGACGGAGCTTCCTTCCTGGGATTTTCTGGTGTGCATGCTATGCAGGTGCACTGCAATGACATCACCCGAAAGCAGGGGTCCTTTTGTAGAAAAAGAGGTGCAGGAGCTCATTAGCATACCTATTCGCATAACTCATTAGCATAACTGGCCGAATGTCAGTTTCAGCCCTATTATACCCTATGGCAAAAACTCATAGGGTATATGAGTTGCTGGAGGAAACGGGGTTTGAGGGAGAGGCTCCAAACTTGCAGGGTACCTTCTGAGACCTCTCCCCGAAATACCCACCAAGTTTCAAGAAGACTGGACCACGGGGTCCAATTCTTCGGGGCCTCAAACAGGTTGCCCCATCCCCTCCATTGTTCTCTATTGTTACTTTTTTCCCACCATAGAGAACAATGGAGGGAATGGGGGCAACCTGTTTGGAGGCCCATAGAATTGGATCCCCTGGTCCAATCTTCTTGAAACTTGGTGGGTATTTGAGGGAGAGATCCCAGAAGCTACCCTGCAAGTTTGGAGCCTCTCCCTCAAACCCCCTCCCCTACAGCCGCTTTTAAATCTGCCGCCGAATTTCGGCAGCAATTCGGCAGCAGGCCGAATCAGATCAGAGAATCTGATTCAGCTCGTGGCTGACCTATTGCCCACTCCTGAGCTGGCGAAGTGGCGTTACGATTTGCTCCGGCCCCAGAGGACCCCTGCCCGGAAGTGACATCATCACGCTAGGCACATCACCTAGGGGACTCTCTAGCATTCGGCCAGAAACTCTATGGTACCATAGAGTTTTTAGGCTGAGTGCTACATTTTGTGCTCCCCGGCAACAATCCTGGCACAATGACATTACGTCCGGGTGACATCATCATGCCAGACACATTGGCACAATTCCGGCACTTTGGGGGCGGGTTTTCCCCTGCCGGCTAGATTCACGCTGGCAGATCGGGGGGGGGGGAGTGGCCCTAAAGCCTACTGGTTGGGCTCATCACATACCTGCAAACAAACCAGCAGTTTCCCCTCAGTCCAGCTCTGGGCCTTCTCTCTCCTGCTGCAGGCCAGACTGACTGAGCCAGCTTGGTGTAGTGGTTAGGAGCGCAGACTCCAATCTGGGAGAACCGGGTTTGATTCCCCGTTCCTCCACTTGCAGCTGCTGGTGCTTTCCCCAGGATATCACTGAAGCATTTCCCCTGTATATGAGTTGTAGATCAAATCAAGCCTGAAATCTCCACAGAAGCTAAAATGATCAGACTGAGGTGATCATTCTTTGGTCCCATCATGAGCAGTCAAGAGACACTAGAAGAGAGAATGCTAGGAAAAGCCGAAGGCAGCAGGAAAAGAGGAAGACCCAGCATGTGATGGATTGATTCAATCGAGGAAGCCACGAGGGCCCTCCCTTTGCAAGACCCAAGCAAGGCTGTTGACAAGAGGATATTTGGAAGGTCACTAATTCTTAGTTGAAAACAACTTGATGGCACTTAACACCCCCCCACACACACATTACATTAATGAAGGAACTTAAGCAGTGCACTAGGGTACCTTCTCAGACAAGAGCCATTTTCAGAAGCAAGACACCTTCAGGTGATGACTCCTTCACAAATGAAAGCTGCTACTTCATAACACCTTGAGTGTTAAATGTAGACATGTGCCCTGGCCCCTCCCCCCCATGCATACTTCCAAGGCAATGCAAAGAAGAGAGTGCGACACTTCAGAGACAATAGGAGCTATCTTCCATCTCAGCCATCTTGTCTCTTACAAGCAGGGGTCTGTTGGAGCGGGAGCGCACAGGAGCGCAGCTCTGGGAGTGAGGAGCCCAGGGGGCGGGCACATGACCAAGCCCCGCCCCCTCCTCGGCTTCCCTGAGCAGTGCAGAGGCGCAGCGCCCCGGGGAAAGCCCTGCTAGGGTCTTTATTGATTTTAATGTTTTGTTTTAATACTGATAATTTTATCATTGTTCCTTTTATGACTGTGTGCTGCTTTTCCAGAGACTTGCTCAAGGTGGCATATAAATTTTCTAAGTATACCATTTCTTATCTGGGCACGTGGCACATAAGTACTGGAGAAATTTCACCAACCCTTCAACAGCTTCCACCCCATCAGTTTGGTGTAGTGGTCAGGAGTTGGACTCTAATCTGGGAGAACCGGGTTTGATTCCCCACTCCTCCACATGCAGCTGCTGGTGTGACCTTGGGCCAGTCACAAGTTCTCTCAGAGCTGTTCTCTCATGAGCAGTTCTCAAAAGACCTCTCTCAGCCCCACCTACCCCACAGGGTGTCTTGTTGTGGGGAGGGGAAGGGAAAGGGATGGGTGGTGCACATGTCCTGGGTATCTCAAGTCTACTTGAAACCTGGTGGTTTCAAGGGAGCAGGAAGAGAATGAGGGTGTGTTCTTTACGCTTATTTTTATTGCACAAAGTATTGGATGGGGAAGGGAATGGAGGAAGAGCAGGTCAGTTTCTCTCACCTGTGGAGTGGAGCCTGAGGGGTGGGTGTTGCCTTCTGACACACGTTCGGTATGTTGGGGGTGGTGGTGGCATATGCAAATGAGTTATGCAAATGAGTTATGGTAATGAGCTCCTGCACCTCTTTTTCTACGAAATGACCCCTGCTTACAAGTCTCCTTCAGCATCAACCAAGTTCCATTTAGCTCTCACCTTTTTATCCCAGCCTTCCTCCAAAGAGCTTGGGACGGGGGTCCATGGTCTCCCCTCCTCTGTTTTATGTCTCACAGCAATCTTGTGAAGTATGTCAGGCAGAGTGACTGGCTCAAGGTCACCCAAATAACTTTTTGTAGGCAAGTGGAAATTCGAATATGGGTTCCTCTGTTCCTGGGTTGACACACCGCGGCCTGTCCTTCGTGTCTGCTCTCTTTCTTTACCGTCAACCACTGTTACATCACTCCCTCTTAGACCTGCCTTGGGTTTCTTACAGGGGTCTGCAATTACCAATATTCCCAAACGGCTCTTCCACAGAATTGCTCCACAGAATGGGATTCTTCTATTCACCAGGATGTCAGATCAACGTGGACCCAACTGTGCAACTTTGCTTTGGTGCCGTCATTTCACCACCCGCAAAATCATTATTTAAACACTATCTGTGTATGTCTTTATTTATGTACCTCCTGGTGTGCATTCTAGAATGCATGGAAGCCCATCAAAGCTCCGGGAGCTTTGACTCTCAAAAGCTGATGCACTGAGGTCCTACTGGACTCGAACCTAGCTCTTCGACTGCAGACCAACATGGCTACCCTCTGAAAGGATGAAATACTGGAGCTGGGAAACATAGATGAAGGTATCAGCCCTCTGTGGCAATGCAAGACCTAGCAGCATCTTCCACAAACACCCATCAGATATCATAATTAGAGCTAAATGAGCCATCAGCCTCCACTATTTCATTATTAATCTTGCAGTAGAAGAAGAAGAAGAGATTGGATTTATACCCCGCCCTTCACTCACTTAAGAGTCTCAGAGCGGCTTACAAACTCCTTTCCCCTCCCCTCCCCACAACAGACACCCTGTGAGGTAGGTGGGGCTGAGAGAGCTCTTTCCCAAGCTGTACTTGAGGGAACAGCTGGTACAGAGCTATGGCTTGCCCAAGGTCATCCAGCCAGGTGCAAGTGGAGGAGTGGGGAATCAAACCCGGTTCTCCCAGATTAGAGTCCGCGCACTTAACCACTACACCAGACTGGCTCTCTATGCTAGAGACCGTAGGGTCTCTATGCTCTACCGTAGGGTGACCAGATCCAGACTGGGAAACCCCTGGAAACTCGCGGCTGGAGCCAAGGAAGGACAGGGACCTTAGTGGAGTACCATGCCATAGAGTCCACCCTCCAAAGCATCCATTTTCTCCAAGGGAACTGGTCTCTGTAGCCTGGAAATGAGCTGTAATTCTGGCAGATTCCCAGGTTCCATCGAGAGCCTGGCATCCCTACCTTGGTGGGTGGAACGTTAGTTTTTAAAGAGCTGCAAGAATTCTTCGCCAGATATTCTTACCATTGTTATTACTGTTGTTGCTGTTATTTAGAAAGAATACTAGTTCTTGTCCATAAAAGAAGGGAATTCTGAGCTGGAAGGCTTCGAGTAGAATGTTCCTGTTCTAAATCTTCATTAGAGAGAAGCATCTCGTTGCCAGCCCCTGCGGGAACACGAATCAATTTGATTGAGCTGCGCATTCTCAGGTGTAACTTATATTGACAGCCAGATCTCTGTCGTCAGGTTGTTTGAGCAACCCTTGCAGAAGTTTCACTTTCTTTTCCAGGCCAAGCAGCGGGGTCTACTTGCAAAAAAGAAAAAAGCGCAGCTTCTTCCAACTTGTTGGAAAGAATTATAGTCAAGTGAGAAACCGCAAGGGTGTCCCCTGAGATTGCATGCCTTGAAGGAAATCGTACACCATGCTTCTCTGTGGGCCTCTGCCCAAGAGTGTTTTTATGGTGATCGAACGACCACGTCTCCGCACACTTCATATATCACCGCATTAAGCAGGGAAATGTCTTTAAAAGGGCCTGGGAAAGGAGAGCTTGTAGATGAGAGAGAGATAAATCAAGAAAGGATTTTAAAAGGTTTTCACATTGAGGTAGAGTTAAAGGTGTTTTTCATAAATCAGGAATGCCGGCTTTTCAAGAGGGCAAGAGATAGTTAGCAGATTGCAGCACATAGAAGGTTGGCAATCTTTTCGCCATGGACACATTCATGAAAGGCATGTTTGTGCAGCTGAAGGTCAGTTGTAAGCATGCAGACTCCCTCCCCATCTCTCAGGAGGGGTCGTTTCAACCAGCAATGTACCCCATGGAGTGCTCCAGGAGTCTATATACCAGGAATCTTGACATAAATGGGCACAAAGATGGATGCCAGAACTGGCAGGCCCTATAATCATGCCTAGGAACCAACCCGGGGAAGCACATGAGATCTTGTTCTGACAGCTGCAACTTCCCTCTCCCCTGCTGACATCTGCAGACTCAGGACCAGGGCTTTTTTTGTAAAAAAAAAAAAAAAAACGCCCTGCAGGAACTTGTTAGCATAATAGGCCACACCCAGCCGCTGGAACTCATTAGCATATTAGGCCACACCACTGACAGCACAGCTGATTAGCATATTAGGCCACACCCCCATGTTACCAGACGAGTGGTCATCCAGCCACACGCACCTTTTGCTTCTTATTCTGTTTACCTTGTTTGTTGTCAAAACCCAGGGCTTTTTTTGTAGCAGGAATTAATTTGCATGTTAGGCCACATACCCCTAATGTAGCCAATCCTAATGAGTTTCTGCTGTTGGGTGTGGCCTATTATGCTAATGAGTTCCTGCTGGATGTGGCCAACTCAGGAGCCAACCAGAACTCCATAAATCAGGAATGCCGGCTTTTCAAGAGGGCGAGAGATAGTTAGCAGATTGCAGCACATAGAAGGTTGGCAATCTTTTCGCCATGGACACATTCATGGCGAACTCCGTTCCTGTGCGTTCCTGCCCAAAAATTGCCCTGCTCAGGACAATGGACTTCCCTTGCCCCAGAGCTACTTCATTTCCGCATCAGTCCCTAATCCTATCGATCCCACTTTATCCTTCCTCCCCACAGTTCGTTTATAATAAAAACTCTGACTTCTATTCCTTTTCCACACCCCAAACCCAGGTGGCTCATCAAGCAGGATTGTTTCTGTCTCGATTAGTATACATATGCAGTCCATTAGTTCTTCGTTTCACTGGAGAAGCAATCAGGAACCCAACCCAAATTGTGCTTTGAGTCCAGAAGAGAACCTCTGGTCTCTTTTGTTCATTCCTGGGAACTCCATACCCCATTTCCAAACTATATTGTTTTACCCTTGATTAATCTTATCAGTGTTTTGTTCTGAGGGACCCCTCACATAAGCAAGCCCTCTGGACACATTTTTGGGTATTACTAGCCCAGCACAGCCCCACTGCTGTGTTTGTGTTGTCTTGGGCGCCTAATGACACGCACCCCCATTATACTGGGTTCTTCCTCTCCATGAAGCACTGGTCATTTCACCATCTCTCCTTCATGGACTCCTTGACTTCTTCAGGAAAGATAAGTATCACCTCACTCCCGCTCCTCCCTTTGTTTCCCATAGACCTTGTATGTGTGTATGCTTTCTGTGTGCTTTCTGTGTATTAATTTCCTTTCAATAAAACATTCTTTATTTTAACCTTGGACTGGTCACTGAGAGCTCACCTAAAGGGAAAGCTCCCCACAGACACAGGTAGTAGATACTCGCTAGTACCCCACCTCTCACTGTGGCCTGCCTGTTATGTCCGCTGACCGCCACTAGGCACCAGCGAGGCTCAACCCGATCTTGGCTCCTGTGAACAATAGGGGCCAAGGATCCTGAACTTACGACAAGACATCAATAGGAACTTTGGCAGGAAGTTTAAACCAGGAGGTGGAGTTCAGGAGTTGTATATAATTGGCCCTTTTCGGCCAGAGTTTATCTTCGTTCCTGATGTTACCCTAATAAAGATCTGAGCTGAATCACCATGCCTAGAACTCAGTATTTTATACTGCCATTTAGCTAAATTCCCCTAGAAACTGAAGGCAGCGATTCAGTTTTTTAAATCTACATTGGTAGGGGGTAACACAGTCCTTGACTTGGATGGGGAACAGAACAGCTGAGTCACAACATAGCAAGGGCTAGCAATTAGCAGGTCTTGGCGTGCCAACTCTCACCCCTGATTGGCTACCCCTGAGGTAAAGGAAGAGTGTTGGTGAACAGCACATGTGAATATGGGATTTGGCAGCAGGCCAAGTTATAAGGATGTAGAGAGATGTTTTATAGCAGAGGTGGGCATTTGCAATGTAACTTACAAATATTAGATCTGAATGAGGAGGATATTTTAGATCCTCTGGGATCAATAGCTACTTCTGTCAAGATGGTTGGATGACTAGGTGTAATGATTTCATGTTTTGGTGTGTGTGTTCCTTTAAATGTTTAGTTTGACTGCAGTACTGTGATCAAGGGAGACAGGAGGGTGATCAAGGGAGACAGGTGTGATTTTGATTGGCTGATGACTGAGAGTGTGGGAGGAGTTGTTCTGAGAAGAATCTGCGTGTGGGTGTCTATGAAGCATTCTGTATGTGAAGTTTGAAGAGTGAACATAATCTGTGTGACTATGGGATTTTGAGTATTTTTCTGAGTGATTTAGACCAACAATTTAGTCTGTGTGACTAAGAGAGATGATTCTATTCTGTGTGAATAAAACAAAGAGACTAGCCTGTGTGGCTATATATATAAAGAGAGAGAGAGAAATAAGCGTGTTAGAGTGGAGCCTGGAATTTGAGATGCTGTAGCACCAAGCATTGCCAGTTATATTTACAAGTTCCTTTCTTCAGCAACTGTTCAAAATAACCAGAAACCTATTTTTTTCTTTATTAAATAAATCAATGTTTGTTTAAACTTAGCCCAGAAATCAGTTCAGTACTTCCTCAGGGCCACATAGTCCATACTACCAAAAGAGAGAGATTTGGAATTTTTCATTGCTGGTGGCATCAGAAAACTACCAAGTTTATATACATAGAGAGTGTTTTAAAGGTAAAACCGTTTCCCCAAATAGCAAGAACCTCACACTAGGCACATGAACATTTGAAGATCCCATATACTAAATTTGACCATTGATCGATCTAGCCCAATATTGCCTTCTTTGACTTGCTGTGACACTCCAGGGTCTCAGGTCTTCCCCAACACCTGTGACCTGACTTCTAACTAGAGGTTCCAGGGAACCTTATGAACGCATCACCTACGGCCTATCACTGGACAGGCAAATATTGCTGTTCCAAAGCTATTGAAATCCATGGGTTTAGAAGAGTGAAATTCTGCTCCTGCTTGCAGTGAAGGCTTCTTATACTGAGTCGAAGTACCAATCTACTTGGCAGGATTGTCTCTGCTGTTAGTGACTGGCTGTGTCTTAGGCAGATAAATGTCTTTCCCTACCCCAATGCTTTAGGCTGAGTCTGCACTGAGTAGGGGGTTGGACTAGATGGACTGTATGGGTTTTTGATCAAATCAAGCCTGAACTCTCCCTAGAAATTAAAATGACTAAACTGAGGCTACGTACTTTGGTCACCTTATGAGAAGACAAGAGTGACTGGAAAAGATGTGGGGATAGCGGGCAACCTTGCCTAGTACCTTTTTCTATAGGGAATTCTTGAGAGATATCTCCGTTTATACAAAGTCTAGCAGACTGTTTTTTATATATTGCTGTTACCATAGCTTCAAAAATTTTACCCGGGTCATATTTTTTGATTTTTGCCAGTAGAAACTTCCATGATAGATTATCAAAGGCCTTCTCCGCGTCCATAAACATTAGAGTAGCCGCCTTTTCTGGGTGTATTTCATAATACTCTAATACATTAATTAAAGTTCTAATATTTTCCCTTAGTTGTCTCTTGGGGAGGAAACCTACTTGGTCACTACTGATTATTTGGTTTAATGTTATTTTAAGTCTTTCGGCTAAAATGCTAGCAAAGATTTTGTAATCTACGTTTAGCAGAGAAATGGGCCTGTAATTATCAATTAAGTCTACTTTTTCCTTATCTTTTGGTATTAGAGTAATCAATGCTGAGTTCCAGGAATCTGGAATATTGTTTTGTTTGGCTATGTCATTTAACATGTCTTTATAGACTATTGAGATTTGTCCCTCAAACATCTGATAAAATTCCCCCATTATTCCATCTGGGCCAGGTGATTTGTTGTTTTTTTGTCTTTTTATCACTTTTACCACTTCAAATATTGAGATAGGTTCGCTTAATCTTTTTTTTTGTACCTCTGTAAAATTCATTTTACCTTCTTTTTTGTCTAGGTATGCCTCAATTTGTTCTTCATTTTCTACATTTTGTTTATATAAATTACTAAAATATTTGACTGCTATTTTCTTTAAATCTTCTTGTAGGAATTTACTTATACCTTTCTCGTCTCTTAGGGAAATTATAGATTTTTTAGCCTGTTCTTTCTTTAGTCTATGTGCCAACCATCTTGTAGGCTTGTTGGCATTTTAAAAAAAAAATAGTTTATTATATTGGATTTTTTTTCCAACCTCTTTACTCAATAATAAATTTAATTTATGTTGTTTTAGAAGCAATTTACTTTTACTATTACTAATCCCTTGATTTTTAAATCTATTCTCTTCTTCTATTTTAATCTGTTTGACAAGATAGTTTGACTTTATTTTTGCACTGGAATCGCTTTGTGAGCAAATTAGGAAAGACGATGCAATTAAAGGTCTTAGATGTAGGAAACAAGAATATAAAATATGTGCGTATGCGGACGACTTAATTTTTATAATAGAAGAACCAACAAGTTCCTTAAAAAGGTTATTAGAAGGGATTAAAGAATATGGGAATGTGGCAGGATTAAAAATTAATACTAAAAAATCAAAATTTCTAATTTCTAATTAAAAACTGTTCTGAACAAGTGAAAGATAAGATTCAAAAAATATCAGGTATGGAAGTGGTAAAGAGGATTAAATACTTAGGGATAATATGTACAAATAAAATTAGTTCGTTAATTGACGATAATTATAATACATTGTTTAAAAAAATGAGAGAAAATCTAAATAAATGGAAAGGATTAAACTTGTCATGGCTGGGAAAAGTAGCGGCAGTTAAAATGAATGTGCTACCAAAATTTCTATTTTTGGCCCAAACGATTCCCCTATTAAAAAACAACAGTAGAATTTATAAAGAGCTAAACGATATAACAAAGAAATTTATATGGTTTCCAAAAAGACCACGAGTTAAATGGAAACTATTACAAGATCTTAAGGAAAATGGGGGAATTGGGTTGCCAAACTGGGAATTGTATGGTAAGGTGGCGGCGATGGTTTGGATAAAGGACTGGATAATATTAAAGAATACCAGAGTGTTGGCCCTTGAAGGTCATGATTTATATATGGGGTGGCATGCCTATCTCTGGTACGAAAAGCACAAAATACATTCAAACTTTAATGCGCATAATTTGAGAGCAGCATTGATAAAAATTTGGATAGAAATAAAATCAAAATTTTACACAAAAGTACCAGGCTGGGTCGCCCCACTAGAAGCCTTTACCAAACCATCGCTGTTAGACCCCCAAAATAAAGTATGCTATGATAAGTTATTAAATGATAATAAAGAAGTAATTAAAAATGATCTACAATTGAGAGAAGAATTGGGGATGCAGTTATCTTGGTGGGAGAAGGCACAGCTGCAGTCCAGATTTCAGAAAGATTCCAGAATTGGTATTAGTAAGACCCCAACAGATTTAGATAAGATTTGGCTAGATAATAACGAGAAATTAATTAATAAACTCTATAAATTTCTATTAAATTATGTAATGTTAGAAGAAACAATAAAGCCCACAATGATAAAATGGATGAAAGACCTAGGTGGTAACATAGAATTGGACAGATGGGCAAAAATTTGGAAATCGGTTAAATTCCTAAAGGTAGTCAATTATAAGGAAAATATTTATAAAATGTTTTATAGGTGGCACTGGTCACCTGATAAATTACATAAATGCTTTGATAAGGTGTCCGATAAGTGTTGGCTATGTGGTAAATGTGTTGGTACATACTTCCACATGTGGTGGAGTTGTAAAAATATGAAAGAGTATTGGTCAATGGTGAAAAAAATGATATGTGAAATGATGGAATTGGATTTACCAATGGACCCTGCCATTTTTCTGTTGAACATTTCCCCGAAAGAATTTGCAAAAGAGAACCAGAAGTTATTGTTATGTATTATAACTGCAGCCCATATTTTGAGGGCAAAAATGTGGAAATCAGCAATTCTACCCAGAAAAGAAGAAATCGTGAACTTGTTACTTAATTGGGCAGAAATGGACAAGCTAGGCTATTTACTGAATATACAGGCCAAGATTGACACGCGGGCAGTCTGGTCCAAGTTATATGATTGGTTAGAGTGAATAGATGGCTTCAAGTATATAAATGTATAAATATGAACCTTGTTTAAGTAAACAATCAAACTAAATAAAAAAAATATTTTTTTAAAAAAAGAGTGACTGGAAAAGACAATCATGGTAGGAAAAGTGGAAGGAAGCAGGGAAAAAGGAAGACCCAATCTGAGATGAATGGACTCAATCAAAGAAACCATGACCCTCCATTTGCAAGACCTGAGCAAGGCTGTTAACAATAGGATGTTTTGGAGGCCATTAATTCATAGGATCGTCATAAGTTGGAAATGACTTGGCAGTACATGTACACACACACACACACAGCCCCTTCCAACTCTATGATTCCACAAATCACTTGACGTTCTTTGACTGGAGATGCCAGGAACTGAATCTGGAGTCTTCTGCATGCCAAGCTGGCATTCTACCACTGAGCGATGGCTCATCCCTGACAACAGACAAATCCCCATTCACACTGGGGCAATGGGAAATTTGTCATGTGTATCTTTTCAAGGAGAGCTCTGACACCTCCTATAAATGCCACACAAAAGCCAGGCAATCTGGCATCCAAACAAATGACAATTGACCAAGCCGAACCAACAAAACACAAGCTCATTTGTCTCCATTTCCCCCACGATCCTGACAAATGGATTAATTACCTCCAGTGTCAACTTGTTTCAGGCAAATGGTTTCCTATGTCTTTCTTCTGGGATTTGTGTCATCATTCTGTCTCATTAGCCAAGCCATTCCAGCTACTATTGGAGTGCAGATTAGAGACAGAAAAATGCCCCCCCTCCCAATCTGTCTGGCAGAGGTGTCAGCATATTGATTAAGCGGATGAGTTGGGTGCCTGCAAAGAACATCAACCCCCCGAAGATAGGCATGTGAGGGATCTAGATTTTGGATTTTTGCTGTTAAGTTACATCGTGACCTGATTTATGGTGACCCCCTGGGGTTTTCAAATCAAGAGATGTTCAGAGGTAGTTTGCCATTGCCTGCCTCTGTGTCACAACCCTTGGTATTTCTTGGTGGTCAACCTTCCAAATACTAACCAGTGCCGACCCTGCATAGCTTCTGAGATCTGACAAAACTGGGCTTTCCTGGGCTACCTAGGTCAGAGGTTTGACATAGAATGTAGCTGGAGAAAATTTGGGAGCTGGAATCAAATAAAATAGCTGAGAAGTATGGGTGCGTGTGCGTGCGTAAAATGCTGTCTAGACACAATTGACTCAACACAAGCCCTCATGGGGTTTTCAAGTCGAGAGATGTTCAGAGGTGGTTTGCCACTGCCTGCCTCTGTATAGCAACTCTAGACTTCCTTGGAGGTCTCCCATCCCAGGTACTAACCAATACCAACCCTGCTTAGCTTCTGAGAAGTGATGAGATCAGGTTAGCCTACGCCATCCAGGTCTAGGCAAAAGACAGAGGCAGTTTGCTATTGCCTGACTCTGTGCAGAGACCCCAGACTTCCAGGTGGTCTGCCATCCAAGGACTACCCAGGCTTAGCTTCCAACATCTGTTGAGACTAGGTTAGCCTGAATCATCCAGATCAGGGCAGGTCTCCTATCCAAAATACTAACCACAATTGACCCTGCTTAGCTTCTGAGATCTGACAAGATGAGGTTACCCTGGGCCACTCAGGGCTAGGCACAACAAAACAAAACAGGTGGTTTGTTATTGGTTGCCTCCCCATAGCAACCCTGAACTTCCTTAGCGGTCTCCCATCCAAGTACTTACCAGGGTTGATCCCTGCTTAGCTTGTTGTTGAGATCCTATGTGAGTAGGCTAACCTAGGCCATCCAGGTCAGATCACTAGAGCAGGGGCGTAGAGTTTTGGAAATCCGGGGGGGGGGGCTCCTTAGCGCGCACGCTTCGTGCGTGCTCTCGCTGGGACGATGTTCTTTCCCCCCCTCCAGGAAACCGCCCAGCCTCCCCGGGCCCTTCCGAGGCCTGCCAGCCACTGCTGCCGGTGCCTCTCTTCCCCCCCCCCCGCCACCCCTTCCCTCTCCCTCTCCAGCAGCGGCCGACGAGCCTCGGAAGGACCCGGGGAGGCGCGGTGGCAGGCGCTCCGTTTTCCTGGGGGTGGCTGAGGCCCCCCCCCGGAAAATTTCGGGGGTGGCTCAAGCCCTCGAGCCCCCCCCGTACTCTACGCCTATGCACTAGAGTAGGTATTTCTTTATTTAGATATTTATGTCATTTCCCCCTCAACAATAGGGGTTTCTACATATCTGAGGCACATCCCAGAGTATACAGAAGAAAACGGGAATTTAGAAGCTAACCAAAAGAAAACTTTAAACTTTAAAATGTCTGGATGAGTACGCACACTTCAGAAGGTGTGGCGTGTTGAAAGCAGCAGAGTAAACAGACAGAAGGGCATGGACAGAAACCAGCTTGATGTTTCGTCTGTATTTTAACTCTGTTCTTTAACTCTTTTAAAAGTTTTAATGATGTATGTTTTGGATGTTTTATTGTATTGGTTTTGTAATGTAATTTTATCATGTGTCTTGTAAATTGTCAGCCTCCATGGTGGCCCTTGTAGGGTGGGATATGAATTTTGCAAACAAATACAGTGCATGCATATACAGCACCAACAAATGGGCAGACCTGGAAGTCAAAAGAGGGTTACCAGGTTCTCCCTGGCCACTAGGAGGGGGGTGGGGTTGCGAGTTCCCGGTTGGGAAATTCCTACAGATTTGGGGGAGTCTGGGGAGGACAAGGACCTCAGGGGGGTATAAGGCCATAGAATCCACCCTCCAAAGCATCTATTTTCTCTGAGGAAACTGATCTCTGTGGTCTGGAGATGAGCGGTAATTTTGGGGGACCCCCAGGTCCCACCTGGAGGCTGGCATCCCTAATTGAAAAGCAGAGACCTGAAACGGTTTACAAAATTGTAAAGGAATATTTTAAAAGATAGCAAACAAGAAGCCTCCATTCATTCCTGGCGCACTCAACTTCACAAACGCATAACAAGGCAGGATGTTATGGAACCGTGCATCTTAGCATCAAATAGCCGGGCAAATCCATCACCGAGAAGGATAGACTGATCAATACAGTTTATTAACGTGATGTACACACAATATTTTTTCCTCAGGGGCAAGCATTTTTGCTTCTAAATCTCCCAAATGCATGCAGAGAACATTTGTTCTAGGGGACATTTAATTATCTTTTCTGGACATAAATAAAAATAAAATAACACAGACATTTATTGCATCGCGCTTTTCGATCTGAGCAGAGATCTGGCTCTCTTTTTTAATAAAAAAAAGTTAATAATAGTTGTGCTGAACAATCCGTCACGAGCAATTGTCGGCCAATCAATTTCTGATATGGCCTGACAGCTCATTCATCGTGGGAAACTTAAGAGCGCAGTCCTAGCAGTGTGGCACCCTGACGCCCCATTGACTCCAAATGCTGTAACTCTATTTAGGATTGCACTACTAGGCAGGCAATATATTTGCTGTGCCAGTGTAAAGCACACGTGAGGAACGTGTATAACTTGGAGAATAACTCAGACTGCTAATATCTGGGACTGCAGAGGGCTCCCGTTTCAATATCCAGGTCAACAAAGATATTTCCCCCCCAAAAAGCTGACTTTGATGAGTGTATAAGGAGTGGGTGCCCAACATGATACCCACCGAACCCTTCCCTCGTGCCTGCCAAGGGCTTTTTAAAAGTGGGTGGAGCTAGGTGGAGCTTTTACCCAGCAGGGCTTCTCATTGGCTGATTAAAAGGCATCGTGTTAATCAGAGTGTCTGTCTGAAATGCTGAAGTGTTAGTATTAGTGTTGTTATTTATTTTGACTTACGGATCGTCCAATCCCTGCTGGTGCAGGGCTCCGGGTGATGTGCAATCACAATAAAATATCAACCATACAATAAAGTATTTAAATAGCATTAAAGCAACAATCTAGAACAGTGATGGCGAGCCTTTTAGAGACCAAGTGCCCAAACTGCAACCCAAAACCCACTTGTTTATCGCAAAGTGCTTTAACCTGAATTTAACCTGAATACTGAGGTTTTAATTTAGAAAAAAGAACTCATTAACATCTTTTGTCTTAAAAGAAAAACACAATAACAGAGCTTTCAATGATACAAACAACTTTTTATTGAAAGGTAAAAGTTTGCATTTGGCATGCTTTTGAACAATTAATGTGATTTTTGCTGTTGTATGCATGCTGATAATTTGTCTAACCTTGGCTCCTACTTTGTAAGTCTGAGAGCAGCCCAGCCTCGAGTCTGTGTCGTCTTTTTCCTTTTAGAGACTGAGTGCCCAAACTGCATGCGTGCCCACAGAGAGGGCTCTGAGTGCCGCCTCTGGCACGCGTGCCATAGGTTTGCCACCACTGATCTAGAAGATTCAGAGGGCAGATTCCAACTCTTTCCAGTTTCAGAATGCCCACCACTTTGCAGGTGGGGGAGGGATAATAGGAAGAGGACAGAGGACAGAAGAGAGGGCTAGCCAAGATGGTAACCGTCGCTGTTCTCAGCCACCAAAAGCCTGGCGGAACATCTCTGCCTTACAGGCCCTGTGGAATTGCATAAGATCCCACAGG
This sequence comes from Lepidodactylus listeri, assembly GCA_029233225.1. Classification (NCBI taxonomy): domain Eukaryota; kingdom Metazoa; phylum Chordata; class Lepidosauria; order Squamata; family Gekkonidae; genus Lepidodactylus; species Lepidodactylus listeri. Next base: position 11,832,071 of record JARCFY010000013.1, read on the forward strand.
GCCCTGATGGTATTTGGCAGAGAGTCCCACTAAGTTGGGGCCAGGGCCGAGAAAGTGCTCGCCCTGACTGAGGACAGCTGGATGTCTTTGGGGCTGGGGATCACCAGCAAATTGCTGTCCAAGGAGCGTGATGCTCTGTCGGGGACATAACATAGGAGGCTGTCCCATAGATATATCAGTCCCTGACCGTTCAAGGCCTTAAAGGCCGTATGCATAACCTCATATAAGTATGCATACAGAGCCAGTTTAGTGTAGTGGTTAAGTGCGTGGACGCTAATCTGGGAGAACCGGGTTTGATTCCCCACTCCTCCACTTGCACCTGCTGGATGACCGTGGGCAAGCCATAGGTCTGGCACAGCTGTTCTTGAAAAAGAGCAGTTCTTGAAAGAGCTCTCTCAGCCCCACCGACCTCACAGGGTGTCTGTTGTGGGGAAGGGAAGGGAAGGGAAAGGAGTTTGTAAGCTACTCTGAGACTCCTTCGGGTAGTGAAGGGCGGGGTATAAATCCAGTCTCTTCTTCTTCTTCTTCTTCTTCTTCTTCTTCTCATTCCCAGACTTTTTGTGGCTGACTCCACCTCCTGTGGCAACCATTTTGTGATTGTGCCCACTGCCCTGTGTCCAAACGCTCTCTACATGGGGCTGCCCTTGTCGCAAATTTGGAAACTGCAGCTAGTACAGAATGCTGCAGCCAGACTCTTGATGGGCCTCCCTAGATGGGAGCCCATCTGGTCTGTGCTGAAGACACTGCACTGGCTGCCAATAGCATACCGAATTCGCTTCAAGGTGCTGGCACTCACCTATATGACCAAGGTCCGACATACTTGAGGGACCGCCTTTCCCCATATATACCCCAGAGAGCATTGCAGTCTGGGTCTCAGAACAGACTGACCCTCCCAGGCCCCAAGGAGGCCAGGCTTGCCACCACCAGGTTCAGGGCATTTTCAGTGGCAGCTCCATACCGGTAGAATGAGGTCCCGGAAGAGATCAGGGCCCTGCGGGACCTTTTACAGTTCCGCGGGGCCTGCAAGACGGAGCTCTTCCACCAGGTGTTCGAATAGGAGCCGCCCTTCCATCACACCAACAAGCCCTGGCCCTTAATCTCAGGAAGACCATCGAGTTGGGCATTGCTGGTCTGCCTGTTATGTTGACATAATATCATCTGATGCACTGTAACCCCATCTTAAGGGATATCAACAGAATTAGCACCTTAGGATTTTATGATTTTAGTGTATGAATTGTTTGATGGATTTTATCTGTTTCATGTGTTTTAATGGTATTATACCAATTGTGTAAGCTGTCCTGAGCCTGCTTGTGGAGAGGGTGGGGTATAAATTGAATTAATAAATAAGAATAAATAAATAAATAAAAAGGTTGGGGACCCCTGGTGTAAGGGATGGTGGGCCAAGACCCCAGCCCCCTTCTTGGCTGCTGCTAAATCTAGGGTTGCCAAGTACTCACAGGCTGCCAGCGGGGGGAGTCCTCCTGGGTCCGGGAGGTTTCCGGTCACTGGAAGTGACATCATCACGTTGGGGACGTTGCCAGGGCGACGCTCTGGCAATCGCCCCAAAACTCTACGGTACCACGCTGGGGAAGTCGTCCTAACCAGATGACTTCGGGGGTGGGGTTGCCCCCGGGCAGACTTGGCAGCCCTAGCTAAACCCCTTACTGCCTTGGTCTGGATGACCCAGGCTAGCCGAATCTCATCAGAGGGTTTGCTACGCAGAGGCAGCCAATGGCAAACAACCTCTGAGCATCTCTTGCCATAAAACTATTGGGTCGCCACAAGCTGGCTGTGACTCGATGGCTAAAAAAGCCCATTTTGTTCAGCCCTAGGTCTGTCCCAGATAGCCACTGTGTGGGGAGGTATAGACGGTGAATGTTCTGGCCACTCCTGCTTTCAGGGCCATTTGGGCAGTTACCCAACACAAGAAGAAGGAGGAGGAGGAGGAGGAGGAAGAGGAGGAGGAGGAGATTGGATTTATACCCCACACTTCACTACCCGAAGGAGTCTCAGAGCGGCTTACAATCTCCTTTCCCTTCCCCTCCCCACAACAGACACCCTGTGAGGTAGGTGGGGTTGACAGAGCCCTCTCAAGAACTGCCCTTGAGAGAACAGCTCTGAAAGAACTTGTAGGTGACCCAAGGTCACACCAGCAGCTGCAAGTGGAGGAGTGGGGAATCAAACTTGGTTCTCCCAGATTAGAGTCCGCGTTCCTAACCACTACACCAAACTGGGTTCCACAGCTACAGAGAAGCCTGCCCCTTCTTCTCTCCATCTTGCCCAACCCTTTGCTATCTTAACAAGCTTAATTTAAGAGAATGTTTTCAACCGAGATCTGCCAGAACGTTTGCCCTTGAGAATCGGCATCATTTGGTTCCAACTGCTTTGCATGTATTTCACCTGCACATTCGAAGGCATATTTATTATTTAAACATATGCTACATAATTGGTTAGCTGCTCCATAAAAAGAGCTTACAAAGCCCCTAAGAAAACAGATTGTTGCAATTAAATGCTCTCGGGGACTCAAATCAGCTTGGCCATGTGAAATAAGAGCCTTCTGACGGTTGTAAAACTCAGCTCAGATGAACCTGCTTAGAAGAGGGTCTCGTTGGATTTTTCGCCTCTGATCTGGGATGACAGGTGAAAGAAAGCGTCGCGAATGAGGTTTCCATTCTAGCCGGGAACTCTGGGTAATTCACATTTGCTCTGGGTCTTTCAAGGGCTTATTTCACCTGCAGATGAAATAGGAAGACAAAATTGAATTCCCCCCTTCCTAAATTTATTTTTTTCTCTTGCTCTGGAGAAGACCTTCTGTAGTTAAAAAGACACACAAACAAGGTCTTAATTGCTATTAGTCAGGCGCGATCTATCACAGCTCTTCCAAGGAGCTCCTAGCAGCATATATGGCTCTCTTGTCCCTCCTTTTACCCTCATAACCAGGGCTCTTTTTCTGGCAGGAGCTCCTTTGCATATTAGGCCACACACCCCTAATGTAGCCAATCCTCCAAGAGCTTACAGAGCTCTTCTTACAGGGGCTACTGTAAGCTCTTGGAGGATTGGCTTCATCAGGGGTGTGTGGCCTAATATGCAAAGGAGCTGCTGCTACAAAATGAGCCCTGCTCATAACAATTCCATAAGGCAGACTACAGTGAAAGGAAGTGTTATGGATCTTGAGCCATCCAATGAGCTTCATGTGTCCTCCTCCATCCTCCCCCTGCAGTCATTCAGCCAACTCAGGGCTCTGTCGCCTCATCGTCATCTAATTCTTTGCATGTGAGAACCAGGCCTGAATCTCTCTCATTTATGGATTCTAGTGACCACCTTTTCATCCTAGCAAGACTGTCCAAAGATTGTCCAAAAGCTACTGTTGGTACAGAACGCTGCATTCCTGAGCTCCTTGAAGAAAGAGCAGAATGAAAATGTGATACGTCAATAAGAAGAAACTCCTAGCCTGCTACTTGAGATCCTGGAAATGCTGGGACTTCAGTAAGGGTTACCTGCTCTGGGTTGGGACATACCTGGAGATTTGAGAGGTGGGGTCTGGGTGGGTGGCGCTTGTGGAAGGGAGGGACCTCAGCAGGGTACAATGCCTTAGACTCCATCTTTCAAAGCAGCTATTTTCTCCAGGGGACTGATCTTGGTTGTCTGGAGAACAACTGCAATAGCGGGAGATGTCCAGGTACCACCTTAGACTTCAGCCTTGAATATGGTTGTCAACTCTGGTTTGGAAGATTCCTGGAGGTTTGGGGAGTGGGAACTAGGAGAAGTGGGCTTTGGGGAGGGGAAGGACCTCCATAAAGTATATCGTCCAACGCAGCCATGTTCTCCAGGGGAACTTATAACTGTCGTCTGGGGATCAGTTGGAATTCCAGGAGATCCCCAGGCCTCGGCTGAAGTTTGGCAACCCAAGCCTTAGTCAGATTCACAAACGTGCTGTTTTGCCGAGCAGCTCTGCACCACTCCATAAGGCAAGCAGATCAATTTGCCTAGTGTATATAATGACTAATTTTTCAGTCACTGGAGTTGATGGGAATACTAGTTACTTAAAACCTGTGAAGACGGTACAATGCTATGTGTGATGATTATGGAGGCGGGAGGGGGGAGTTCCATTAGATTAATTATCCGCCATCTCTTTTTGTAATCTAGACGAGAGCGTCGCCTTTTAATGCATATGTGTGTTTGTTTCGCGATTTTGCTTCCAGCTCTTCAGAAGGCGCGTCAACAGCAGCGGCTCCTCCTAATTATAGGCTTTGGGAGACCAGTTTGAAGCAAACAAATAATATTTGCATGCCTATGCTTTCAAAGCGTGCTGTTTTCCTTAACTGAAGGGATGGGGTGGGGAATATGTTTTTTAAAGTCACAGAGGCTATTGCAGCGCGCTCAAAATATGCTTATACCCACCCACCCCTTTAAAATGTAGTCCCTGAAATGTGGACATTTTTGGGCAGAAAAGGAACAAAACTATTACATTCCTATACTTTTTTTAAAAAAAATATCGAAAATGGCCGTGTTTTATAGATTGGAGACAGCTCAGACTCGGTGAGAATTGGGGGACTATACACAAGGTTGATGAATCAAAACTAACTCAGAAGTCATTTTCTTGCTGACCTGTTGGCAATGGTGTTGAGGCAGAGACCCCTGGGAAATAGTTCCCCCCAGAGGAACTGATCTCCGTAGTCTGGAGATGAGCTGTAATTCCAGGAGATCCCCAGGTCCCTCCTGGAGGCTGGCATCCCTACTAGGGATACTCACAAGACAAGAGTGTGCTTTTCTTCTGATTACTTTCCCCTAGCATCCAGTTTTCAAAGATACACTGCATCTGTACTTGGAGGTTTTATGTAGCCATCATGGCTAATGTGTGTGTGTGTTCAGCGCCATCAAGTCGCTTTTGACTTATGGCGACCCTATGAATTAATGACCTCCAAACTGTCCTATTGTTAACAGCATTGCTCAGGCCTTGCAAACGGAGGGCCATGGCTTCCTTAGTTGAGTCAATCCATTTCAGGTTGGGTCTTTCTCTTTTCCTGCTACTGTCAGCTTTTCCTAGCATTATTGTCTTTTCCAGTCACTCTTGTCTTCTCCTAATGTGACCAAAGTATGATAGCTTCAGTTTGGTCATTTTAGCTTATGGGAGAGTTCAGGCTTGATGGTGAAAAGCCCTTGGTTAACCTAACCCCCCTTCCCTTCCAATAATTATTATATCTAATTAATATTTATTTATCTAATAATTTTAACTCTGCCCTTCCTCCAAGGAGCTCAAGATACTGTACTGGCATCTTTCCTCTCTCTTTAATTCTCACAACAGCCCTGCAGAGTAGGCTAAGTTGAGAAAGAGTGACAGACCGAAGTTTCTCCAATGAATGTCATGGCAGAGTGGGCATTTGAACCTGGGTCTTCAAGTCCTTACTGTAAAGTGGGTGACTCTCGCTTATCACATCCAGCAGAAAAAAACAGGCCAGAGATTACGAGGGATTTTTGTGTGCTGAAGGGACTCCCCAGCTATAAAGAAATGATAACTTTGCAAATTAATACAGACACATATGACTTAGGCTGCAGTCATACATGCCTTTAGATCCAACACAGCTGCAGTGCAAATGCCTGTCCGATCTAAAGGGCACAATCAGACAGCAACATCTGGGAAACGTCTGATCATTCCATTCCAACTCGGTGCTGTTTTCCCCCACCCCTTCGCAGTATATGCATAATCGCATATTCCATGGGGTTTCCTCAGCGCAGAGGTGCAATTCCTCGTTTTTGTGCATGGGAAACAAACGGCAAAAAAAGAGACTCACCTGCAGTGGGATCTGATCATATAGTGACGGACTGAGCCCGCAGCACAAAGGGATGTGTGATCTCGCAACTGCATGCCAAATTCCTCACTTCCCCTCCGCTCCAACTGGCATGTGTGATCGCAGCCTTAGAGAGCCAACCTCCAAGAGGGGGCTGGAGAGCTCCTGGAATTACACCTGATCTCCAGACTACATAAATAACTTATTCATTACTTAGTCATTTAAAACATTTATTCCACTTCTTCTGGAGAATGTGGCTCTTTTGGAAGGTGGACTGCATGGCCTTATAACCTAGCAAGGTCCCTCCTCTCTCTAAGCCCTCCTCCCCCGGACTCCACCCTCAAATCTCCAGGTGTTTCTGAACTAGGAGCTGGCAACCCTGGAGCACAGAGTGTGCGTCCAAAAGCACAGAACACAACAGATGAGAAAGGCAGGGGGGAAGTGGCAGAGGAAGATGGATAAATTAGTCTGCTCAGGTTTTTAATATTCTAGCGAGGGAGATTTTCATCAGGAGGAAACCTTCCGGTTGTTTACCTCCTACGGTCAGAATGCCCCTTTGTAAGAAGCCAAAGATGGCTGGGTCTGCAAATAAATCACAGTGAGATGGGAATGAGGCAGAAGAACCCGGGTGGTGGCGGTGTACTGTACCATTTTGGAACTAAGGAGGAGGGTTCCACTTTTGAATGTCCGTCTGTGTCAAAAGGTCCATGCAAACAAACAAATGAAAACAAGCTAGAGGAACTGGGTGACAGGGTTTTTTTTTCTCCCAGTCCCTTAGCAGTTGTGTTGGGTTTCTGTTTGGTCAGTATTGTTCAAGTCCCCCTTGGCCACTGGCAGGAGATTGGGGGGGAAGGGGTTAGGGTTGCCAGCTCCAGGTTCCCCCTGGAGGCTGGCACCTATAGGGTACCCCAACACACACACAGAGCTTTGATCTGAATCAACTTGCCCCCATGCCCGCTCTTTACCAATAAAAATACTTCGGGAATCCATTCATGGATCCTCTATTTTGTCCCAGATTTATATTTACAGAGAGAGCCAGGGGCAGCCCCCCAATTTTTGTGATGGCCTTCTTAGCTATTGTTTTGGAGAGACCAAGGGCTCCCGTGGTTTCTTATTCACTCATTCGTGGCCTCTCGGGTTCCCATATCCTGACCTCAGTGGCTCAGGCTAGCCCAGTCTTGTCAGCTATCGGAAGCGAAGCAGGGTCAGCTCCGGTTAGTACTTGGATGGGAGACCAGGGTAGCTATGCAGAGGCAGGCCATGACCCACCACCTCTGAATGAATCTTGCCTTGAAAATCTTCCAAGGTCACCATGTCAGTTGTGACTTGTCAGCACTTTCCACTATCACTAATGTTGTCAATCTCCAGGTGGGGCCTGGAAATCTGGAACTCATTTCCTGGAATTAGAAGTCGTCTCCAGGAGACAGAGATCAGTTAACCTGGAGAAAACAGCTGCTTTGGAGGATGGACTCTATGGAATTATACCCCACTGAGGTTCCACCTGTCCCCAAACCCATCCTTTGCAGTATGGTTGCTATGTCTCCCCACCCCCCCAGCATGGGGTAGGGTTGCCTGCTCCAGGTTGGGAAACTTCTGTAGATTTGGGGGTGGAGCCTGAGGGTGGGGTTTGCGGAAAACAGGGACCTCAGTGGAGGATAATGGCATATTTTCTCCAGGGAGCTATTTTCTCCAGGGGAACTGATCTCCGGAGTCTGGAGGTGGCATGTAATTCTGGGGGGTCCCCAGGTCCCACATTCCTCTCCAGGTTCCACCCCCCCCCCCCCAGTCTCCAGGTATTTCCCGACCCAGAGCTGGCAACCATAACTTTTCCCTCCATAATTCAAATGGGATTTTTTAACCTTGTTCTCAGTGGCCGAACCCCTTTCCACCAGTTACATACAGCAGGCTCTCAAATGATCTTTGATCAACCGAACCAAATTACAACTGGAGCTTATGAAACTATCTATCCGAACATTTAGCAGTACCGAGAAACGGGGAGAAAAATTTCTTAGAATTATACTAAGAGATAGCAGCAAAGTGAGAACAGGATGAATGCCCTGGAATTGTATCTATATGTTTCTGCTAATAGAATTTGTCAAAGACAGCTCTATTATCATAAATGTTCCTATTATACTTAATGTACTCAAGTTTCCATCCTGAATATTACCTGCGAATGAATCTATTCTCCGGAAATCGGCAATGTTTTAATTAGAGAGTCCTATTGACTGGGGAGAGTTAAGGAATGCAGACCTCTGGTTATTAAAGAGTAGTTCTATATTGTTGATTTTAAATTGTGTTATATATTTATTATTCTTACTGGTTTTAATATTGCCCATTGAATTTTACTTGTTGTAAGCCACCCTGAGGCTTGCTTGTTAAGGGAGTGGTGGGGTAGAAATTTGATTCAATAAATAAGTAAATAAGCTATACAGGAGGTCAGCCTTGTTTGGGATTCCCAACCTGCAGGTGGCACCTGGAGATCTGCTATTACAACTGATCTTCAGACTACAGAGATCAATTCTGCTAGAGAAAATGGCTGCTTTGGATGGTGGACTCCATGGCATTGTGTCCCACTGAGGTCCCCCCCCCCCGTTCCCAAAGCACACCCATCCAAGACCTCCACCCCCCAAATTTCCAGGTATTTCCTAACCCAGAGCTGGCAACCCTGGCTGTTGTTACTCATGGGAGATTCCAAGTGAGTAGTGTTTCACGCATTACAGGTTTCAAACCTGGGTTTGCCCTCAAGTGTGCACTCAGCTGGAAAACACAGCAAGTCCCAATTCCTTGAACAGTGTTCATAAGAGACTTGGATTTGTAAACTCTGTGTTGAGTATTATTTTCTTTTTAGGTATAAAATCATCCCATGTGTGCACTGAAAAATAATTTGGGCCCTAAACCACTCTGGATTTTCACAGATTTGCTCCGTGAATCAATTAATCAGCCTTTCAGATTTGCTACATACTAATGTCATAAAGGTTTTGGAGACCTCACTGTGTTCTTTCCACATTTTCCCAAGGTTTCTTAGGCAATGAGAGCTAGTAACTTTGTTGTTGTTGTTGTTGTTGCAGTTCTCATGGCATGTTGCCCTGGCCTGGATAGTCCAGCTAGCTCGATCTCGTCAGATCTCGGAAGCTAAGCAAGGGCAGCCCTGGTTGGTACTTGGATAGGGGACGACCTAGGAAGTCCAGGGTAGCTACACAGAGCAAGACAATAGCCAACCACCTCTGAACATCTCTTGTCTTGAAAACCCTACAGGGTTGCTGTAAGTCAGTTGCAACTTGATGGCACTTTCCACCACCATGGATGCATATCAGCCCTGACCAGGATGGCCCAGGATGGCCCAATTTCATCAAAGCTCGAAAAGCTAAGCAGGGTCAGCCCTGCTTAGTCCTTGAATGGGAGACCACCAAGGAAGTCCAGGTTCGCTACATGGAGGCAGGCAACGGGAGATCACCTCTGCTCATGTCTTGCCTTGAAAACCCTATGGTGTTGCCATAAGTCGGCTGCAACTTGATGGAACTTTCCACCACCACCACCAAGCAGGTGGACAGGCCTAGTTAGTATGTGGTAGTGGAGACTATACAGGGGCAAGCACTGACAAACCACCTTTGAACGTCTCTTGCTTTGAAAACCCTATGGGATAGCCATATGTCAGCTGCACCTTGATGGCACTTTCCTCTACCTCATGGCATTCAATTGGGTTAGGCTTGCTGAAGGGAAAGTGTTTACATTCTGGGCTATTCTAGGTCCAGATAATGCCCTTGTCCCTTGTTTTGATCAGGGAGCTACACAACAGAAGGGATTTTTAAAAACGGAACTAGTTTCTCAGTGGATGCCTTGAACTCCAAAACAAAAAAAAGGTCATTGTAAATCACAGGTCAGCTCTGGCAAACTTTTGCTTCGATGCAAAACAGATGCCTGTGCACTTTACAAGCTACATAACAAGGCAATTATTTTTATCATCAGTGGCAAATGATGCAGCAGAGGTTACGAATAAATCTGCATATTGCAAGGTAGCCTCTAGAACGTAAATTGCCGTCGATAATATAACCAAGGCAATTGAGTTTTGTGCCTCTGGAATAGGTGAAATTTGTCATTAATTTCTCTGACATTGCTGGAAACGCTTTTTCAAAAGTCTAAAGCAATGAACAGAGCTTGCATTGAATGATATTGCAACTCGGCTTCCACCCGGCTTCCGTTTGCAACTCGGCTTCCATCCACAGAAAGGTGTGAAGCACAAAACATGATCGTCGAGGACAAAGACCAGTCTGGTGTAGCGGTTAGGAGCGCGGACTCTAATCTGGGAGAACTGGGTTTGAGTCCCCACTCCTCCACTTGCAGCTGCTGAATGACCTTGGGCTATTAGAGGCTCTCAGAAGGATGGTTTAACCTTCATAACGTTGAAAAGGTTCCGTAACCAGTTATGATTTTTCACTAGAAGACATTGTTATGCCTGGATGAGGGTTTGTACATATGTCATGTATCTTTAAGATTTCCTATTCTGATTCAAGTCGTCCAACTCTTGTATGGTCCAGTTCAGAAGAAGAACTTCGAAACAGAAGTTTATTCCGGAAAATTTCATCAGCAGCATCTAGTAATATCTACAGCTTATAAGGACCTTAGTATTCTTGTATTTTTGCAGTTTTGCATATTTATATACAGAAGGTAAAAGAAGGTAAAAGAAGAAGGGGACGGCAAAGGGCGAGATGGCTAGACAGTGTTATCGATGCAACAAAACATGAAATTAAGCAAATTCCGGAGCACAACGGAAGACAGGAGGGCCTGGTGTGATGTGGTCCATGGGGTCACAAAGAATTGGACTCGACTGTGTGACTGAACAACAACAACAACAACAACAACAACAACAAATATTTATATCACATATAAGTTTCCTAAATATTTTTATGTGCACTACACAGTTTTTGATTATCCAATGACTGTTGTGGAGGACAAGACTAGACCGCATGGGCTCGAGGTATTTCAGAGTAGGTTTCAGATTAACACTGGGAGAATCTTTCTGAAGCTAAGAGCAGTTCAACACCAGTGACCAAGAGTGGTGGAGCTGGCCCATCTCTCTTGTTGGAGGTCTTCGAGTTTAGCTTGGACAACTGTTTATCAGCCATTTAGCAGGGATTTCCTGTACAGGGGTTGGACTAGACCACGGGTCCCCGACATGGTTCGCATGCGTGCTAATGCCCCTGCCAACACCTTTCCTGTCACCCACCAAGGATTTTAGAAAGTGGGTTGGCTTACATGGAGCTCTTGACCAGCAGCGCTTCCGGTTGGACATTGGAAAGCTGCCTGACTGTGCAGATTAAAACAAAGATAATTCAGTGGCAACTTCCACCCGATAGTTCGTTTTATTATTAGCTCCCCTGACCAATGTGCTCTAGATAGTTTTAAATGGCGCCTTCCACCCATGCTTTAGATCAGCGCTCCCCAATGAGATGCCTGGGGTGCCATGGCGCCTCCAACACTTTTCCTGGCACCTACTGAGTGTTTTTAGAAAGTGGGTAGTGCCCAGTATGGCTTCTGATTGCCCACCGGGGATCTGCACAGATTAAGGTAATGTTTTGGCAACAGCTGCCACAACAGTGTTGGTTATATTTTCTCTCGGACTCATCCTTTCCCAGTGTATTTTTAAAATTTACTCTGCTTGTCCCTGGTTCTTGGGCTTCTGCTGTATCTGTGTGGCGGGCTCTGCCTCCCACGGTGGCCATTTTGGGGAGCATCGCCCACACTGGCCATTTGGTGGTGGCGCCCACCGCCCTGCATCAGAATCCCAAGGCCCTTACTAGGGTTGCCAGCAATGATCCCTCTAAGCCGGGGTGTCTTGTGAGCAAAAATTCCACTTTGTGAGCTACTGGAATTAAAGTGGTGAGCCAGCGATTTGCCTTCCACATAAATTAGTTTGCTCTGGAGCCATCCTTCCTGAGCTAAGACAAGAGTGTGTGAGCCGGAGGCTAAAAAGCCTGTGAGCTAGCTCACCCTAACTCAGCTTAGAGGGAATACTGGTTGCCCGGTCTGGGTTGGAAAATACCTGGAGACTTTGGGGATGGATCCAGGAGACAGCGGGGTTTGGGGAGGCGAGGGGCCTCAGCATGGTACGATGCCATAGAGTCCACCCTTCAAAGCAGCCATTGGAGCTGATCTCTGTCAGCTGGAGATCAGTTGTAAAAACGGGAGATCTCCAGGCCCTGCCTGGAGGCTGGCAGCCCTAGTCCATACAGACTTTAAAAGGTTGGGGACCCCTGCTTTAGATACAGAAGGGCGTCTCATGTATGAGCTCCCCCCATTTAGGATTCTGTAAAATATACAAACTTCTGCTTCTGTGGGGAGCCAAACCATTTCCTTTATACACTCTGCAAGTGAGGATTTTAACTGCCCGAAAAGAAAAGCAGGGTCACTGCATCCTATCTGCCCGGATGGAATCTGCCCGGCGGGATTCCCTATCTGAATAGAACGAACATTTTCATCCCGTTGGAGCTGAAAAACAAACAAACAAAAGGTACAGCCAGAAATGAGTTTCTCTTTGAAACCGAGCAAGACACAGGAATCAAACACCTATAATCAGAAAAACAAACCTAAAGAATCTCCCCCCCTTAGAAAAAAAGAACAAAGAAAACAAAAAGGGAATGTAATTAAGCTTTTGGGTCACCCAGAAACCAGGTTGCAACTGAGAATACAAAACTTAACAAAGTAAACAAAGGAGGTTTCATCTTTTTGTAAGAAACATATCATATACTTCTGCCGGTGACAGGGCAAGCTCTGAGAGCTAATTCTATTTGTTCTCTCTGTTTGGTTTCTGTCTAACAAACCACTTCCACGTCAACATAAAAAGAGAAGACAACACGCATCTTCCTTTCCGTCTGACTAGTGATATTGTCAAACGGCGCTGTCAATTGGATGCCTTCTTATGTCTGGAAGAAACCACATTTCTGTCCCAGATGTCATGTATTATTGTCAGCAGTGAGGTATGCTCTCTCCCCTTGGTACACCATCAGGTATGTACCTGGGGTGCCAATGCTACTGGCATTTGTTTTGGCAGTGTGTGAAAAATAAAGGGGCCCAAAGAGATCTTACTTGAACGAGTCTCTCCCCCCACCCCCATGAAGGCACATGTCTGGGGTTCGGCTCAGTCTTATCAAATGGCTGATCTGCATAATCATACATTTATGATGATCTGCATCATCCTGGTCTTTTAGGACGGGGTTGCAGCTAAGACAGCTTGGTGGCTGCAGACATTTTGGATCATCCACCCTGGCTCCAAACTTGGCCAGCGTTCTCACTGGCAAAAATTATCCTCCTTGCCTGAGCTTGAACTGAGCCAGATCCCAGGGAAGGGGCTGTGGCGCAGTGGCAGAGTCTCTGCTTGGCATGCAAAAGGTCCCAGGTTCAATCCCCAACATCTCCAGTTGAAAGGATCAGGTAGGAGGTGATGTGAAAGACCTCTGCCTGAGACCCTGGAAAGCCTCTGCCAGTTTTAGTAGACAATACTGACTTTGATGGACCAAAGTTCTGATTCAATATAAGGCACCTTCATTTGTCATGGGTCAAGACATGCTGGGTTTCACGTCCCTCTCCCAGCACACCAAGGAATCTGCAGTTATTTTCAATAAATATAAACTGGCAAACCACCGGACTGCTGGGCCTACGGGAACTGTTCAAGAATAGTCCGGGACAATCCTGGGCCTAGGGCACAGGAGAGAACTTTAGTTAAGTATTCCTGTATTTCTTGATTTTTTTCAAGCCAAGTTCTCTGTGCTGAAGTTCAGTGTTAAACAATAAGCCATTATGTTAAAGGAAACTGGGTGTTTGTTGTTGCTCCACTATGCAACATCTTAGAGTTGCATAGCATGCACACCAGAAAATCCCAGGAAGGAAGTTCCGTCCCTCCACTGGCAGAAGGTAGGGACCTGGCAACCCTGCCAACCCGGGCAAAATAGCATCCTAGAATTTCCCCTCTAGTTGTCGCTGTAAAGAAAGGGCTGAGTTGTGACTAAAGATAGGGTTTAAAACTCTTTCCCCCCCAACTTAGCCTTGCCTGAGGCAGGAGAAAGAAGGACTAGAACTCGACTGAGGGATGCTGCTGATTTCTTTGCATCCAGAACCGCAGCAGAAGCAACAAGCACCATTGAGTAGCATATGGGGAGGAAGCAGCCCTCCATTTCATGAAGTTAACATTTTGGACTTTCTCTTTTCCTTGTCCCAATGGGCGCTGTTAGCTAGATTTTGCCTTTGTATTTTGAAAATTTACTGTATTTATTGTAGTTGATCATTTTAATTGATTTTATGTATATTGACGGTCACTGTAGACCAACTCTGTAAGCCGCCCTGAGCCTGCTTGCGGGGAGGGTGGGGTATAAATTAAATTAAATTAAATTAATAAATAAAAAAGCCCTGAACTTGTTTCCCTGGATCGGTGCCTTTGCTGTTCTGAAATTTGCTCTTTCCTGCATTCTTCTCCTCCTTAATTTCAGTGTAACTCAGAGGATTTCTAAAATCACAGCTCAGAATTGCAGGCCACACAGCTTGCCAGGGCTACTAATATTTCTGGTCCATTTCCATCATCCCCCTTCAACTCTATGTTACACATGCTTTTTGATAAACATCACAAAAAAGCAGTATGGATGATATAGTGTGCGTGATTGCATGAAGATGAGTTTTTGTAATGTTTTATTAATGTGCATAAAGTTTATTGCACCCTGGTAAACCATCATGGCAAACGACTGTAATACGTCTTGCTTAACGATTGCAGTTCCAGGAGTCGAACATTTAGCGGGTTGTTTGTCGACATCAATGTTTGATTTGTGGGGGAAAGATGTATGATTACCCACGGCTTTCTCACAGCTGAATGCTGCACCCCTGCTACATAGAATTGTGTCTGGTAACACTGCTTCTGCTTTAAAAGGATTTTTTAAAAGTTTGCCATATTGTGTTGAGACTTAACCTGTTGGTGTCTTTGGGCTGTTCCGCGTAATGATTTTCATCACTTGTGTGTTCCTGTTGCTTCAGGGTTTCCCCCCTCCAGCAAAACACATGTGGAAAAGGGGGGGGGGAATGACCCAAAGCAATAAGGACACACGAGTAACAAAAAAATCAGAACGTGGAAGAGCATTTCCCGCTCTTTATGGCAGCGTAACCCAGCATCTATTACAGGCTGCCAAGTTGTCTAGATACAGATCAATTTGGGCATGCATGTTTTCACACAGCATCATGGGCTATCCCTCTCTACTTTCATCCTTTACAAAGTTGTTTCTGAAACCTGAACGTTGCTGGAAAAGACCACATTGCTAAAAAAAAAAAAAAAAAGTTGGAGGCGGCAGGAAAAGAGGAAGACCCAACATGAGATGGATTTACTCAATCAAGGAAGCCACGGCCCTCGATTCGCAAGAAGTGAGCAAGGCTGTTAACAATGGGACATTTTGGAGGACAGTAATTCATAGGATCTCATAAACTGGAAGGGACTTGAAGGCACTTAACACACACAGAGAGAGAGAGAGAGAGAGAGAGAGAAAGAGAGAGATCCATGGGACTGCATTGTAAAAGTACTAAAGGGGATGCATTTCAGGACTTGTTAGAAAGCAGAGCTCCTGATACACAACATCCTCATGAGCAAACAAAAGGAATGTCAGCCAAGCTTTCCAAAATGTGGATAAATTCATACAAAGGGTGGGCAACCAGACTGTGAGTGATCTGTGCTTTAGAAGCAGGACACGTTACAGACCCAACTGTGACCCTGGGGGATACATGCCATCTTCTCTGGTGACTAAGAAGGCAGAGTTCATTGAATGTGCAGGTGAAAAAGCAGCCACCAGGCTGCAACATGGAAATAAATGGAACTTATATATCAAGGCAGGATTGAGCCATCACTCTGTAGTACTAGTAGCCGCCGTGGAGTTGCAAAGTGGCTTGTCACGGTGTTTGAGCTGAGCATTGCACAGAAGCATGAAGGCTACCTGGCAGGAAACTTGGCTCATAGAAACATAGAGCTGGAAGAGTTCCCCAAGGGTCATCTAGTCCAACCTCCTGCACAAGGCAGGAAATTCCCAGCTACCCCCTCCCCAAGTGACCCCTGCTCTATGCTCAGAGAAAGCTGGTCTGGAGGAAAATTCCTTATTGACCCCCCAAGTGGTGATCGGCACTACCTTGGGCACATAAGAAAGGGTCCTGAGAGCCAAGCACTGGCTCATCCCTTCCTGCCCTTCCTCTACCTAAATTCATAGAGTCAACATTGCTATCAGATGGCCATCTAAGTGAGTAAGGAGCTCACTCAAGGCCAGCTCACTTGGTGGCAGCATCTGTGTCAAAGTTCTCCGCGGCTCAGCGGAAGAGCCTCTGCTTTGCATACAGAAGGTCCCAAATCCAATCCCTGACATCTCCAGTTAAGAAGGACCAGTCAGTCAGTGATGACCTGAGACCCAAGAGAGGTGCTGCCAGTCTGAGTCGATGATACTGACCTAAATGGACCAATGGGCTGATTTAGTATAAGGCAGCTTCACAGGAATGTGAAAACAAACAAATGTAGATCCCCAAAGTCCAGGCAAACAGTATGGATTTGTCCTCACACCTAAAAGAGCACAGAGAAAGTACAAGCAGATGTTCCTCAGGGAGGCATTCCCAAAACAGGGCGCAACCACTGTAAGAGCTAAATCTCCCAGCTAAATCTCAGAAGGGCCCCCAGAGAAAGATCTCTGAACAGGATCTCAATGGTAAAGTAGGTCTGTACAAGAGCAGATGGCTCTTCAGGTAGCGTAGTACCAGACCATTTTGGATTTTAAGGGATGCTCATGAAATTCTTTATCACTGAGGTTCTCCGCTAAATTTTATCTGTCCACTGAACAGCATTTGCTACATTAAATTTCTACAACTAAATTTTATCTGTCCACTCCAAAAGAGACTGACTGACTGTGCTTTTTCACATTTCCCATTTTTTACTGCCTATGAAATGATTCTTTAAAAAAAGAATCTCACTTTTCCCTGTCTGAAGACTTCTCCGCGGTCACGTGGCCGGCATGACTAGGCACCGAGGCTCACGGAACGCTGTTACTTTCCCACCGAAGCGGTACCTATTTACCTACTTACAATTTCTTGCTTTAAACTGCTAGGTTGGCAGGAGCTGGGGGCAGAGATGGGAGCTCACTTCGTCACGCAGCACTCGGGTCTCGAACTGCCGAGCTACCAACCTTCTGGTCTGCAGCTCAGCATCTTAACCTCTGAGCTGGCAACCCTTGCTACCAATTATAAATCAACATGTTTTTTTAAAACATTTGGTGTCCTTTCAAGTCTCTGTTATCAGCCATATTCCACGCATGTTCATTTAAGCACAGTCTTAGGGGAGACATGGTCCCGGTTCATGACATGGAGACACACGTCTCTGCAGGTCTCTCCTGTAGATACAATGACCTCATATACACATGATGCGCAACAAGAAGGCCATTTGTGATAGGGAAAGTCCTCTTTAGATTAGGCGTCTTCTTTTGACTGCAACATGGATGTGAACTGAATCCACTTGAATAAATGTAAGTATTGTTGGGGTTTTTTGCAATATACTTCTTCGGAGATTTATTTTCTGCACTCAGTATCACGCTTCTACGGCGGAGCAAAACTCTGCTCTGTTAACTAAATATCCCAAGAATCAGAGCTGTCAATGTCACAGGTGAAGGGAGGAACAGAAGACTCGAGGAAAGACAAGCTAGTGCAGACAGTCAGAGAAATGATGATGAACTTGAGTCAGGAGGATTCTCTCAACCCTACTTTAAAGAGCAAAACCAAGACTTTGAATTGTGCTCAGAAACGAATCGGAAGCCATAGAGATCTATTAATCCTGGCGTGATACATCATCATACAAAAGCATATTCATGATCAAAATTCACTCTGGAGGATCTGAAGGAAATTTTCTTGGAAGCAAAATTTGTTTAGGTGCTATTAAAAAAAAAATTACCCACGTTTCCAGCTTTTGGGGCACCATACGGGTTGTTCAAACACAGAACGGCCAACTACTTAACGCTGAGAAACTTCCCCAGCTCTAATTTTATGCAGAGTCCTAAAGGTGACTCATGTCTTCAGTTTCTTAGTTCATTGTGTGTATGTGTGTGTGTGTGTGGGGGGGGTGTTAGCTTTTCCCTGCTGATGGGGGAAGGAGAGACAAGGCTGTGAAGAGGCAGATTAATGCTAGAAAGTCGAGGCCTCAGCAGAGACATTTCAATAGGTCACTTCCCTCCCAGATAATGATATAGACTAGCTGCAGCCACTAGAGAGCAATCAGAAACTGAATTGAAAATCCTAGCCTGGGAGCAGAATCCCCACCATGGGGAAACGCTGCTCTCATATACATATATATGGAGGGCTGTAGTACGAGCAGCTGTTCGATACATGCTGTCATCGTGTGTGTGTGTGTTTGTGGCCGTGGTTAGATGTGCCTTCAGATCTGATTCAGCTGCAAATCCTGATGGATCTAAAGGGCACAATCAAACTGCAACATCTGGGAAAGGTCCCGCAATCATTGGCACCCCATGCTGCTCTGCCATGGAAGCGGAGTGAAAAGACACTGGGGAAAGTCCGGTCCTAATGCTTGCCTACAGGCTACGTACGGACTTTCTCCTGTCTGATTGCTCAAGCACGCTCTCATGCCATCGGGATGGTCTGCTCATTCCATTCCGACTCCATGCCATTTTTGTTCCTCGCTTAGCAGTATGCACATAATCACATACTCCATGGGAAACCCTCAGTGTGGAGGTGCGATTCCTCATTTATGCGCATGGGAAACAAAAGGCGACCCCCCCCCCTCCCACATGCTTGAACATGCCGTCTGATAGGGCAGTGACAGGCTGAGCCCGCAGCTACAAATGTGTGATCTTGTAACACCTTGTCAATTTCCACCAGGGGAAATAGGCACACTTCCTCTCCCCACCAAATGGTGCGTGTGACCACAGCCTATATCTGTCTGTCTGTCTGTCCGTCTGTGGCTCTTTCTTTCTCTATCCAAATGTATCCAACCCCACAAGCTGCTCCACTTGCAGAGCTCCATTTTTATCCCTATGGTGTTGGCTGAGGAACAAAATTGTGTGTGTGTGTGTGTGTGTGCACAGCAGAAGTAAGGGGAAATAGAAGTGGGAAACCCCATTCTGTGAGAATTGCAGACCAGTGTTTATATGTGGAGTGGACACCTTTGTGCTTTGACTTAATTCAGGCCCCACGATCCACCCAGCAAACAGCAGCCCAATTTACCATGGCAGAAAGGAGAATGTTGAATCACTTTAGTATGGCAATGAGAATATCAGTCTAGGATTGGGGAGACCAAGATTCAAATCCCCACTCAGGGACTAACCTCCTTGGACAGCCTTGGGTCACTCCCCTTAAGAATATAAGAAGAGCCCTGCTGGATCAGACTAGTGGTCTATCTAGTCCAGCATCCTGTCTCACACAGTGGCCAGCCAGCTCTTCTGGATGGACAATAACAGGGCAGAGAGGCTGAGGCCTTCCCTTGATGTTGCCTCCTGGCTCTGGGATTCAGAGGATTAGTGCCTCTGAATGTGTAGGTACCCCTCAGCCACCATGGTTGGTAGCCACTGATACACTTCTCCTCCATGAAACAGCCCTTTTCTTCAGGGGAGCTGATCTCTGTCATCTGGAGATCAGTTGTAAGAATATAAGAACATAAGAAGAATCCCTGCTGGATCAGACCAGTGGTCCATGTAGTCCAGCATTCTGTCACACACGGTGGCCAACCAGTTCCTGTGGACAGTCAACAACAGGGTACAGAGGCCGAGGCCTTCCCCTGAGGCTGCCTCCTGGCTCTGGGATTCAGAGGTTTAGTGCCTCTAAATGCAGAGATAGATCAAGATAGGTAGCTGTGTTTGTCTGTCCGTAGCAGTAGAAAAGAGCAAGAGTCCAGTAGCACCTTAAAGACTAATGAAATCTGTGGCAGGGTATGAGCTTTCAGGAGTGACTGCTAACTTCTTCAGATATTTGAAGAACTTTAGACTTTAGACTTTAAGGTGCTACTGGACTCTTTTCTGAATGTGGAGGTTCCCCTTGGTCACCATGGCTAGTAGCTACTGATAGACTTATCCTCTGTGAATCTATCTAATCGCCCTTTGAAGCTGTTTATTCCTGTAGCCACCATTACATCCTCTGGCAGCAAATTCTACATTGTAATTATTTTCTGTGTAAAGTAGCATTTCCTTCTCTCAGCCTAACCTACCTCTCAGGCCTGTTATGAGGATAAAATGGAGGAAGGAAGAGTAATGTATGATACTCTGGGTTTATTTCAAGACCCCCAAACCCTAGCTGCTCCACTGCATCCCAGGAAGGCAACAAAAATTTATTGATTTATGTATCTCTGAGTGGGTTGCTGTGAATGCCTGGTGGGCCATGTTTGGCTGGGTGAATCACAAGTTGTGCAAGCCTGAGATTATTGGAACATATAACTACTCTTTCGTTATATACGTAGTGTGGCATAGTATATGAACCTGGCAAAGAGACCTAGGTTCAAATCCCTTCTCTGCCATGAAGTCCACTGGATGGTTTATGTGAAAAATATCTCATAGGGGTTGCTGTGAAAGGACTTTCAGCTATATGGAGGGATGAGTCACACTGCTTTAAATATCAGTTGTGAGCTGCCTTTGAGATGTAAGGCAAGATACATAAATGCATGGAATGATGGGGAAAAGGTTTAAATAAGTACCTGTAATGAATCTTTTGCTTTCCTATTATGAACCAGCAAATATGAATAATGAAGTCAAGTATATAGGCCATTGGCGCCGGTCACACGAGCGAGATAATCTGGGGGAGAAGTAAGGCTAATTTGCCCCGGAGTAATTGGACCCACAGTTGTGCGATCACACAGGTCTGTGAAGCTGCAGGCGCAGCCCATCACTACATGATCAGACGGAACAGCGGGTCAGTCAGGGGTGTTTTTTTTGCTGTTTTTTCCAATGCGCTTAAACGGGGGATTGATGAATCGCATCTCTGCCCTGAGGGCTTCCTATGGCAGTATGCGATGATGTGCATACTGAGAAGGGGGAAAAAACAACGGCATGGCATCAGGATAGCCTGATCAGACTATCCCCGATGCCATGAGTGCGCGCTGGAGCGATCACACAGGGAAAGTCCGTCTCTGGCCCATAGCAAACCTGTTTGCTATTGGACTTTCTCCAGTACCTTTTAACTCCGCTTCTTCGGCGGAGAGAAATGGCTTGCCAATGGGTGTGGGACGCTTGCCAGATGTTCTGGTGTGATCATGCCCTTAAAATCCACATGGCACTCATGCCTATCATGCGGCTAATTCTGTGTGTGATGGGTGCCCAATGTGGAGCAGAAAAAGGGCCAGAATTAGGGAAGCTACATCCCCCAGTTTGGCTCACATTCTGCTTTCCAGTTATGAGCAGAGCCAGTTTTTCCTTGTGTAGTTCGACTGTGAGCCTCTTGAGCCTCTTGAGTGGATTATTTCCTATGTATTCAAACACTATGGTGTGACCAGCAGCATTTCATGCCTGTGCATTCAGACAGTGCCCAAGGGAAGCCAACAGTCAGTTATTTATCAAGAAAATTTTACCATTTGGTGTTTGTCTAAAAGTCCACCAATGTTTGTTGCACCCATGGATTTTTGCACAGCCTTATGGGAATGACATTGCCTAATCATTTAATTACTTGGATTTTCTAGGTCCTACTGGATTTTCTAGGACCACTACACAGCAGTGGCTCTTTCTATAAGAATTAATCACATTGAGAACACCAGCAAAGCGAGGGGGCAAAGGTTCACAACCACAACAAACAACAGCCACAAGAAATTAGAAAGTGCAAATTCATTTTCAAGTGGGAAAAGGATTTGCAATATGAAAGCTCCGAGGAAAAATGGAAAATATATTTTGACTTGCGGTTTAATCTTTTCTATCTACCTTATATTCAGAGAAAATTTAATAAAAATGCTGTTTCAATGGCACTGGTCACTCACCACACAAAAAAGTTAAAAATTACAGAGACGCACATAATACACATTGGTTTTATAAATTATCTAACAGATTATTTGCATATCTGGTGGACTTGTTGCAGAGCAAAAAATTACTGGTCTTCTGTCCTAGAATATCTAAAAAATGCTTTGGTATAGATTTCCCTTTCTCAGTCAAGGCTATTTCCTTCAGTTTCACTGCGATGTTCCTGAAGGCAGGGCCGGTGCCAGGTTTTTTTGCACACTAGGTGAGGCGACCGTCTAGCACCCCAGCCCCTTATGTGCCCACCAATTTTCAAACATAAATGCATTTTAGAAAGACTGAAAAACACAAAATTTGAAATTGCTGGTGCTGGGCCTGGCAGCAGGTCTCCCACCCAGTAATGCAGACTGTCAGTTCTGCGCCCCTCTGAGGTCTCCACCCTAGGCAGCCACCTAGGTTGGCCTAATGGTAGCACCAGCCCTACCTGAAGGATAAGTGTCATATCATTTCATAGATGCTAACAGCTGCTAGAATACTCTTTGTGAACCACTGGAAATCAGTTTCAAGTCTCACAGCTGATGAGTGGATTTTGAAATGTAAGGGAACCTTTTTCCTAATCAAACCGATAAATTTTAAGAGAGGTTATGATGTGTCTCAGCTGCGTAGGATTTGGCAGTCCTTTCTTGCAGAAACTCTATAATGTAAATTGATACGCTCTGTGTAATAAGAATAATTGAGGTCAATAATTTTTTTATAGGAAAAGAAAAAAAAAGGAAAGTGCATGTTTGCATATCCTAAGCTTTAAGGAGAGAAATGCCTTTGTCTGTCCCTGTATGAGCTTCAGAGACTACACGGAAGACCCTCCAGCAAGGCCAGATTTCTTTTTTAATTGTTAAACCCTAACTCATTCTTTCTCCATCTCGCTTCCCTCGCTGGCCTCTCTGTGCAAGATAAACGATGTTTTAATAGAATTTCAATGGAGTGAATTAAAATGTCCAAGGTAATGTTTAATGAGGCTCGCTGCTTTCCAGCTACGATGGCTTCACCTTTTAATTACAATCTTAAAGATTCTCTTTTATGATTATGAGTCTTTCTGTTTCCAAACTTTGGCGAAGGCTGGAAAATGCCAGGTCAGAGGTGAGGGGAAGGGGGGGGGGAAGAGAAATTGAAAAGTAAGAAACGGAACGACATCACTCAGCCGTACACTTTGAGCCATATTTTTTATAAAGGTGGAGAACCAATTTATGTCTTTGGCCATATGTTTTAATGCACCGATAGATAAGAAAAATAGAATTTCATTTCTCCAAGGCAATAAATCTGGAAGTCTTGGAATGAGTAGCCATGACACCAATTCCTCTTTATGCTATAATATTTATTTAAAGTTTTGCTCTCTTGGATAGCCTCCGGAGATACACAGCTCATTTTTATGGGAGTGCCAAAGACGCCGTACAATAGGAAATTGAAAAAAAAAAGTGTACTCTCTCTTGCTTGTTTCTTCAAGGCCCCAGAGACTCTTCAGGACAATGTACTGGTTTAGAAAAAAAATAGGCCAACAAGTCAAGCTTTCTATGGCTACCTTCAGTCATTCATTTTCCCTGGAAAGCTTAATATATCATGGGGTTTGTAGTGTTAAGACTGTCTAGTATAAATGTGTATGCTTCAAATGTAATTTTTTTTTTTGCAATTTAACATACCTTTTTTGGAGAATATATGTTTTCTCTGGATTGCTCTGCATCATAGGTTTTGTAGTCCTGCAGCTGAATACATTATTTCCCTACATCTTTGTCTCACTAGGAACTGAGGTACATCAGCAAAACCACATGATGCCATCTTTTATACAATTAATGTTATTTTTCAATCTGAAGTGTTACAGCTTGTTGCACTTTTTAAAAAGTGCCTTGATTGTAAGTCTCAACAGATGTTGCTGAGGGCAGAAGCAGGATATAAGAATAAAAATCACATGATATAATCATAGAATCATAGAGTTGGAAGGGACCTCCAGGGTCATCCAACCCCCTGCACAATGCAGGAAATTCACAAAGACCTCCCCCTCCATGCACACCCCCAGTGACCACTGTTTCATGCCCAGAAGATGTCAAAAAACTTCCAGGATCTCCAACAAAACTGGCCTGGAGAAAAATTGCTTCCTGACCCCAAAGTGGCAATCAGCATTTCCCTGACAGTGTAAGGAAGGGCCACAACAACTAAGCACTGAGGCAACCCTTCCTGCCCTCCCTTCTCGTGATTTGCCTAAGTTCACACAATCAGCACTTCTGTCAGATGGCCATCTAGCCTCTGTCTGAAAACCTCCAAAGAAGGAGAGCCCACCACCTCCCAAGGAAGCCTGTTCCACTGAGGAACCGCTCTAACTGTCAAGAAGTTCTTCCTAAAGTTTAGCTGAAAACTCTTCTGATTTAATTTCAACCTGTTGGTTCTGGTCCGACCTTCTGGGGAAACAGAAAACAACTCCACCCCATCCTCCATACGACATCCCTGCAAATACTTGGAGATGATGATCATATCGCCTCTCAGTCATCTCCTCTCCAGGCCAAACATACCCAGCTCCTTCAGCCTTTCCTCGTAGGACTTGACACTTCTTGACATAAGCTCATCACTGTTGAAAACCACCTGATCCATGACTGGTTTGAACTAGATTCTTGGAAAATGTAGCAGATATTAATATGGCCACCACAGTTTTCAGGGGAGGATGCAGATCTCCCATACTTGACCATATAATTTTACAGTGTTTTCAACAGTGCCAAATAATTCTCCCTCATTTCTGCATCCCTTGGGAAAATATTTACATATTCATTTCAATGCCTAATCCAAAGCGTCCTCATTCAGCCCTGGTAATATAGACATGGTGGATTGGCTGTGACTCCATTTTCAGACATCCAATGACATCAGCACATCAGGTGAACCATAACATTCTGAAATCATCAAGGAAGGTTACCCACGTGATTAGTTCAATCATAAAGCAGCAGCAGCCATGGAAATCATGGTAGATCACAAAGAGAGAAATAACCTCACTGACTATATCTTTTTTGGAAGAAAAATGGCACTTGTTTCAATCCAGGATGTGTCCAATGTTCAGCACAGGTGTACTTAAAAAACAGTAAAAGGTAGAACAGTATTAAAAACTGAGAACAAATACGGTGTCTCTGCTACTCAGGAGAAGCACAAAGGGTTTGTTGTGATATTCTAAGCTGCAGTTCTTCACTTTCTTTGTCCTTGAACGTCTCTTGAGTTGGTTGCTTGACAACTCAGACGGTGAATCATACAGTGCAAGCCGGTGCATAACTACTGCAGTATCAGTACATTGAATATCAATGAGAACCAGCATGGTGTCATGGTTAAAGTCTCAGACTAGGATCTGAGAAACTCAGGTTCGAATCCCCACTCCTCTACCATGGAAGCTTGCTGGGTGACCTTGAGCCAGTCACATGCTCTCAGTCTAACCTACCTCACAGGGTTGTTGTGAGGCTAAAATGGAGGGGAGGAGAATGATGTAAGCTGCTTTGGGCCCCCATTGGGGAGAAAGGCGGGATACAAATAAAGCAAATAAAACACATGAAGGTGGCTCATATGGAGTCAGAGTATTGGTCTGTCTGAGTCAGTATTATCTGTTCTGACTGGCAGAGGTTCCCTGCAGTCTGAGGCCGAGCTCTTTCACATCACCAAGTACCTGATCCTTTAAACTGGAGACTCCAGGATTTGAACCTGGGACCTGCTGCATGTGAAGCAGATGCTCTACCTCTGAGCCACACCCCATCTGTCCTGAGGGAAGAGAAAGATAACAGGATGTTTTCCTTGATGACACAGATGCTGTGAGGGAGAAGCCTCTTTCACCTTCCTCACCAATCGATCTACCATCCAAGCAGCATTGGCCGAGGACAGACTGGGAAAATCAAGCGCAAGGGAAGCGGGGCAAAAAGCCCCGGGCTGAGTTGTTGCAGGGCTTTCTGTTCGCACCGCAGAGACTGATGCGGGACCATACCAGGGAGGAGGCGGAATGGAGCGTTCACACTGTGAGGCAGCCCCTGGCAGACGCAGCGTGGTGGTGCGCGGCTTTGGTCGCATAGGTGCACGGGTGCAGTAGCCGGATCAGCGGGTTCACTTTACTGGTGCCGCTTGATGCGCGGCTTATTTGCCACACTGCCAGGAAGTGAGATGAATGCGCACCCAGACGGCTTGACACCGGTTTCCCCAGGTACCTTTTTAATGCAGGATGAAAATGCTTCAGGACCGGATGAGTGCGGCACAGCAACGCTGGGTAGCTGTGGCTGTCTGAATGGGCTCTCTTAATATGCTTGAAAAGTGGACCTATATCGGGCCAAATTGCCAGTCTGTCCTTGGCCATCGTTAAGAGAAATTCTCTTAATTCCCCTTTACCCAATGTCTCCCTGAAATCTGATGATCTGTTCTTTTTCCTCTTTTTAGGAATTAGCGAGCAGCCGCCAATCAATTCCACTCTGAGGAAGGGCAGAGAGGGAAATTTCAAAATTTCACTCTGCAGATGGACAGGGGCAGGCGGTGCCTTCCCAGATCTTTATTTATTTATTTATTTAATTAATTAATTTCATTTATAGGCCGCTCTCCCCACGCAGCAGGCTCAGAGCGGCTTACACATTTTAGTGGACCAAGTCCACAATAGAACAACAAACATTAAAACTTACATAATTAAAATACAGTACAGTACAATACTTAAGTATTGTATAAAGTGCTCACAGTATCGATGGCGTACTGCCTAATATTGAGTGCATGCCGGGGTCGTTGGCGATCAGATAGTGACACCTGGCGCACATTGATGGTTGTTGATGGTAGTTGGTAGTTGGGGGGGGTACACAAAGGCAGCAGCCCCTATTCATATGCCTGGCGGAAGAGCTCCGTCTTACAGGCCCTGCGGAACTGCATCAGGTCCCACAGGGCCCTGATCTCCTCTGGGAGCTCGTTCCACCAGCGAGGGGCCGCTACCGAAAATGCCCTCCCCCTAGTGGCACAGAGCCTGGCTTCTCTCGGGCCAGGAACGACCAGGCGGTGTTGGGCCCCAGACCGAAGTGCTCTCTGGGGTATGTACGGGGAAAGGCGGTAGGTCGGACCCAGGCCATTTAGGGCTTTAAAGGCAAGCACCAGCACCTTGAAGCGAATTCGGTACGCCACTGGTAGCCAGTGCAGTGCCTCCAGCTCTGGTCGTATGTGCTCCCGATAAGGGAGACACATCAGCAACCTCGCTGCGGCATTCTGCACCAGCTGAAGCCTCCAGTTTTGCACCAAGGGCAGCCCCATGTAGAGAGCGTTACAATAGTCTAGCCTCAAGGTGACCGTTGCGTGGATCACTGTGGCCAGGTCTTCCTACTCTTCTGCTAGAGCAGCACCTTGTGGTGCATAACATAAAACAACCGCAAGGGCTGAAGTTACAGAAGGGTGTGCTGATTTCTTCTACAAAGAGAAATCCAAGAGAGGGGGGAAAAGAGAATAAGAGGAATCAATGACCAGACTTAGAAAAGGGAATTTTGGAGAAAGAAATTTCCCTCCCTACAGCAATGCTATATCCAAGGTAGGGCTGCAGGCTCCGGGTTGGGAAATAGCTGGAGATTTTGGGGGCAGAGCCTGAGGAGGGTGGGGCTTGAGGAGGGGAGGGACTTCAATGCGGGTATAATGTCATAGAGTCCAGCTTCTAAAATGGCCGTATGCAACAGGTGAATTGATCTCTGTTGCCTGGAGATCAGCTGTAATCCCAGGAGATCTCCAGCTACCACCTGGAGGCTGGCAACCCTACTCCAAGGCCTTTCATTCCCTTGTAAGCCTTTGGTGAAAGATTGCACATCTGTGGGTCACCACCAATATCCAAGCATGAGAAAAATCCATCAGCTGAAGGACAGAAATTTGGTGGTCGGCTCTGCTACTGAGCTATGGAACTCTGACCTCCACTCTAGCCCTGTCTGTGCTCACAATGAGCTCTCAAGGTCAGACCCAGCTAACTCCAGCTGCGGGGATCCCTGCAGTTTGATAACTTTGCTATTTGACTCCTGCCTTTCCCGGCCCCTCACTCCAAACCCTTGCTCAACATCTCTGCCAGCCCTAGATGGATAAGGGTGCAATAAAACATTTCTTGCTGCCATTGCCAAATCTGAAAGGATATCATTATGCCGAGCAAGGCAAAACAAAAATACGTGCGTTTAGAAAGCAAGTTGTTGTCTTCCTCCTCCTCTTTATCGGCCATAGCCTTAACCACAGTATTTTTTTTAAAAAAAGAATCTCACTCTTCCCTTCTAAAAGGTAAAGGTTTCCCTTGCTCGAAAACCAGCCGAATCCAACTCCAGGCAGCGGTGCTCATCTCCGTTTCCAAGCTGAAGAGCCAGCGCTGCCCGAATACTTTTCCCATGGTCATGTGGCCGGCATGACAAAACGCCAAAGTGCACGGAACGCTGTTACCTTCCCACCGAAGTGGCACCTATTTATCTACTTGCAGTTTCTTGCTTTTGAACTGCTAGGTTGGCAGGAGTTAGGGCCAGAGACGGGAGCTCACTCGGTCACGCGGCACTTGGATCTTGAACTGCCAAGCTACCGACCTTCCGGTCTGCAGCTCAGCATCTTAACCTCTGCGCCACTGTGGCTCTTTCCCTTCTAAGCCCACCCTAATTATAAAAGTTTTCTCTAAAAAAAAATTCTGCTGAATTACTAAAAGATAAGAGGCCAAGGGCCCTGACCGGGATAGCTCAGGCTAGCCCGATCTCATCAGATCTCAGAAGTTAAGCAAAGTCAGCCCAGGTTAGTATTTGGATGGGAGACCTCCAAGGCATACCAGGGTCATCATGCCGTGGAGGCAGGCAATGACAAACCATCTCTGAATGTCTCTTGCCTTGAAAAGCCTACAGGGTCCCCATAAGTTGGCTGTCTCTTGATGGCACTTTCCCCCACCAAGAGTGCCAAGGACTTAGTAGTAAAAGATAATTGTTCATAAACTCTTTTCTGACAACATCTGTATCTTTACTAAATGAAGGGCATTCAAGGACTAAGTGAGCCAAGGTCCCTGCCTTCCCCGTGTTACAAAAGCAGTGACATTCTGAAAAAGGGACTCCTGAAAACCACCTGTTTATGATAAGCATCTCTCTATCCCTCCCTCCCTCGTCTCCTGCAATTTCTTCTTCTTCAACAACAACAGCAAGCCATCCCCTGAATAACATAGGTGCAAGGCTTCTGTCAGCTCATTATTAATCATCAAAGGATCTGGAGCAAAACCATTTCCCTTCTCCAAGCAGATCCAGGATTGGAGGACCAGATGGCATTGGTGTTGTTCACAAAGGAGCAACAGCTGTTAAAGCGTTTCAAGGATGCCTCATCTCAATTGGTTCCTCTCAACAGAACACTGTAATACCTTTACTGGGCTGCTGAGTTACGGATTCACTCTCCATTTATTTATTTGTTTGTTTGTTTGTTTAGCCACTCAAGACAACTCTCTCAGCTGGTAGACTCTCTCAGGGGTGCTTCTGACCGTATCCACAGTTGTGAAGATGTTCCGTCAAAGATGATGGGCCACCGGTGTGTGCATGAGCTACCGCGATGTGATTGATGCAGCTCTCCCAAAACTGTGTTTTATTTTGCACTTCAAACATGATTTAAAATGGGCAAGGATAATGTTGAAGGACAAGGGGGATATTGTTCCATCCTCTCTTTGGTAGGAATCTTATTGAGCAATTAGATTTATGCAGCAGGAAGGCTTTAGAGGCTGCGGTCACACACACTAAATAATCCACTTTTAGTCCACTTTCCAACTGGATTTTGCCAGTTCACACAGTAAAATCCAGTTGGGAAGTGGATTGAAAGTGGATTATTTAGTGTGTGTGATTGCGGCCTTAAATTCTTATCTGGGGCTGCAGACAGATTGCCATTCTGCCGCGCCTCCGCGGCACGGCAGAATGGGGCAGGGAGAATTTCCCCCGTGGTGTGGCATTCGCACACCGCTGGAAGGAAGCCGCCCGCAGCGTTCAGACTGCGGGCGGCTTCCTGGAGTGGCGGGCGGACGCTGAGCAGCTGCCCCTGCCCGCGCGCGTTCACACTCGCTCTGGCGGGTGGAACGCGCGTGCAGGGCGCGCCACAGCAGCCAAGCACCACTTTGAAGTGGTGCTCGGCTGGTGCGGAAGGAGTGCGGCGCCGGACGCGATGCGTCCGGGCCGCCTCCTGGGGGCAGATGCGGCTGTCTGAACAGCCACTCTGCCTCCGCTTCTGAAGCAGAGGCAGAGCGGCCGAGACGGCCAATCTGTCCTCAGCCTGAATTCCCCCAAAGTTTTGGAGTTCTGAATTACCTGAGTTTGTACCTGAATACATTAGGAATCCTCCATTGCTCCAGTTTTTTTAGACTCTGATTGTTGCATAGCATTGCGCATGGATAATTTTACTCAGCCTTCTGTTCACTGGCATCTTTCCCGCCGTTCCGTGTAACCAACATACAGAGGTGTACTGATGAAACTCAGCAAAAAAGAAATTTCAAGGTGTATTTAACACACCCTAGTGTCGTGTGACAGAGTGAGCTCCTGTCTCTGTCCCCAGCTCCTGCCAACCTAGCAGTTTGAAAGCAAGAAACTGCAAGCAGATAAATAGGTACCACTTCGGTGGGAAGGTAACAGCGTTCCGTGCGCCTTGGCGTTTTGTCATGCTGGCCACATGACCATGGAGAAGTCTTCAGACAGCGTCGGCTCTTCGCCTTGAAAACGGAGATGAGCACTGCTCCCTAGAGTTGGATTTGACTGGCTCTCAAGCAAGGGAAACTTCTACCTTTACTTTACTATAAATGGAGCTGGGTGCAGAGGAGTACAACAAGGATGAAAAGGATGCTACTTTTATTGTGACACAAAGAAATTACATGCAGCATATGATGCTTAATGGAGACTTTGCGATTATGATCCCAATTCAAGGGATTTTTTTCTAGATGTTGGCAACTTGACTTGAGAAAGAGATTCCTCGAAACAGGATCCTGCTTCTTTTGCCATCTCTGGAGAGGATCTGCATATGGCTATTAGATTACCCATCAGTGCTTGGCTTGCTGTGATGTAAGAATTTGTCATCCTTTAAGGACCTTCGTTTTGCTACTGGATCATTATTTGACAATTCACATTATTGTAGCTATCAAAAATCACTTGGGCACTTCATGATTTTGCAAAAATTGTTCATGGTACATTTCTGGTCACGTTTTTTGTTTGTTTATCTGTGTTGTCACTTAGATGAGGGCAGCAGAGGCGAGGACTCACAATAATGGGTTTAAATTATGGGCAGAAAGGTACCAGCGGATATCAGGAAAGACATTTTTACAGGGAGAGTAGATCAGCAGTGCAATTGGCTGCCTAGGGAGGTGGTGAGCTCCCCCTCCCTGGCGGTCTTCAAGCAAAGGCTGGACAAACATTTGTCAGGGATGCTCTAGGCTGATGCTGCATTAAGCAGGGGATTGGACTGGATGGCCTGTAGGGCTCCTTCCAACTCTGCGATTCTATGGAATAGATGCCATCTTATACATAGACCTATTCAGATTGCTTTTCCGAAGTGTTCTATCAGTGGACTCATCTACTTCAATAATATGCGTGCTCCCAAAACTTTAGAAAATTTCTATGTTAAATTGGAATTAAAGAGATGTGGAACTCAGCACGGAGTTAACTTCTGTAACAAAAGCAGAGGTGTCTTAGAGATTCTGGAGCCCTGGGCAAAAGTCCAAACTGCCACCACTCTGAAGCTCCCCTGCCAGCTCCCCCTGCCATGCCAAAGAAGAAGAAGAGGAGGAGGAGGAGGAGCTGCCTTCCAGATTAAGTGGCTCCTCCTCCAATGGACCACAGAGAGTGATATAAAATGTGGAATTGGCTGCCAGAGGATGTAGTGGATGGCCACAGGAATAAACAGCTTTAAAAGGGGATTGGATAGATTCATGGAGGATAAGTTTATCAGTGGCTACAAGCCATGGTGACTAAGGGGAACCTCTACATTCAGAAGCACTAATCCTTTGAACCCAAGAGCCAGAAGGCAACATCAGGGGAAGGCCTTGGCTTCTCTGCCCTGTTGTTGGCTGTCCAGAGGAACTGGCTGGCCCCTGTGTGAAACAGGATGCTGGACTAGATGGACTATTGGTCTGATCCAGCAGGGCTCTTATGAAGGCCTCAGCCTCTATGTCCTGTTGCTAGCTGTCCAGAGGAACTGGCTGGACACTGTGTGAGACAGGATGCTGGACTAGATGGACCACTAGCCTGATCCAGCAGGCATCTTCTTATGGTTTTATGAACAGCGGGCATTTGCAGGGGGGGATTTGTGGTTTGCTATATTATTTTTGGTTTTAGCTGCTGATGTTTTTTTAATAGTTTTGTAAGCTGCCTTGAAGCACAACGAAAGGTGGTATATAAATGTTTTAAAAAATAAATAAAAGCAAGGCCCTTCACAGCCCTGATCAGTTGACTCATGATTGATTGATGGATTGATTGCTCATCCTCAGCTTTAGAGCCTCCAAAGGCATCTAGCTAGAGAAGATGCCTTTGCTAGACTGGATGGATGGACGTTTAAACGGATCCAGCAGGAAAGGTTGTACATTCTCGAGAAACCTTCTGATAGCCAAAAATCCAGCTTAAACGGGTCGGGGAGAGAAAGTAATTTCACGGATTAATGTTACGTTTAATGGTGCAAAAGGCTGGAGGCAATTGAACAGTGGTTTAATTTCATAATCTGAGGCTTTCATTATCATTACGAGGAATCCTGGGGAAAGACGATTAGCTCACGTACTTTGGCTTTTTATCCATTAGCAGCTGGAAAGAACAAAACTAGATTTGGCACTAGCAGTGGACTTGGGAAACGATGAAAACTCTTGGAGTAAAAACAGAATGTCAGTAGAGCATGACATCAGTTGGGAAAGCCTCAGATTGCATCTGGCTCATATGCCCTTCATCTCTAGGGTCATGCTGAGTAGAAGACAGTACTGGACAATGCTGAGTGACCAGAACCAGTGAAGAGCCTCCTATTTACACACATATGTGACATGACATTAAGTCACAACCGACTCACAACAAACCAACTCACAACCAACCAACCCCAGCAACGGGCTTCCAAGGCAAGTGAGAAGTAGAGGTGGTTTGCCCTGGCCTTCCTCTACAGAGCCTTCCTTGGTGGTCTCCCTCCCAAGGGCCAACCCTGTTAAGCTTGTGAGATCTGACAAGATCCAACTAGACACACACTGCCTTCCCTCCCTAGGAGCCCACTCCCTACCCCTTGGCCTCCATTTTGCCCCAGGAGGCCACAGATACAACGAAGCTGTAACAACACTAATGGCCCTCCATTGAACATGGAAGTTATGGATGCTATGTATCACTAATGGACAATGGAAAGTATCTCAACAATCCCCTTCCTATCTCAGATTAACCAGTTTTGTCTTTGTTTCTTCTGGGTAACACACATCTGCATTTATGCAGCTTTAATTTTAATTTAAGGGATGTAGAAGTAGCATCGTTTGAATGTAAAATGTCTCTGGTTCAATCCCTGGCATTTCGGATGAAGGGTTTCAGGTAGCTGGTCTGCAGAGATGTAATTTGACCCCCTTCCATGTTGTTAAATTAGAAGTGTATAAGAACATATAAGAAGAGCCCTGCTGGATCAGACCAGTGGTCCATCTTCAGCATCCTGTTTGTTTGTTTGTTTGTTTCTTATTCATATTTATATCCCGCCTTGCCAGACAGGCTGGCTCAACGCGGCTAACAAGTTAAAATATCAAACAATAAATACATCCGTTAAAAACAGCATAAATTACTAGTAAAATCACAGATAAAACATACTGATGATGGCAGCAAGTCAAATCATATCCTGAAATGGGTGCAGAATCCTGTAAATTCCAGGCCAGAAAGGTTCCAGTGGCCCCTCCATCAGTGGCGGCTCCTAACCAAAGGCCTGGTGGAAGAGCTCTGTTTTGCAGGCCCTGCGGAACTGTAAGGTCCCACAGGGCCCTGATGTCTTCTGGGAGCTCATTCCACCAGTGTGGAGCCACCATCGAGAAGGCCCTGGCTCTGGTGGTCGCCAGCCATGCTTCTTTTGGACCAGGGAGAGTCAGGCAATGTTGTGAGCCTGACCTCAGTGCTCTCCAGTTTTACATACTGGCCAACCGGTTCCTCTGTACCTTCAACAGGGCATAGCGGCCGAGGTCTTCCCCTGCGTCTGTCTCTTGGCTCTGGGATTCAGAGGATTAGTACCTCTGAATGTGGAAGTTTCCCTCAGTCACCATGGCTGGTAGCCAGTAATAGACTTGTCCTCCATGAATCTATTTATGGTCTGTGTCTGAACTGACCGCTGTTACAGGCAGACCTCACCCTGACCTGGATGGCCCAGGCTAACCTGATCTTGTCAGATCTCAGAAGCCCAGAAGGGTCAGTCCTGGTTAACATTTGACTGGGAGACTACCAAGGAACACCAGGGTTGCTATGCAGAGGCAGGCAATGCCAAACCATCTCTGAACACCTCTTCCCATGAAAATTCGATGGTGTTGCCAAGAGTTGTGTGTGACTTGATGGCAGTTTCCATCACAACCACAGGTAGACCTGGACTAGGAGGACCTTTGCTCTAATCCAATAAAGCCACACTCTTCATTTCTATCATGCGTACATAGCTGTGAATGCATTTGATCTGAAAATTGCTGTCCTGAGCAGCTCTTCAAGTGGGCACCGCTGCTGCAAACGGACCGGAAGATCGGATGAAGACCCAACTGAGCCAGATGCACATGGAGTGTTATACATAATTTCATTTGTTTAACTTTGCATCACAGATTTTTATCGGGCTGTTCTGTCAGCAAACAAAACCTGTCACAGACCATCTCCAGGCTTCTTTTCACTGCATTGTGTGGCAGAACAAAAGGTAATGTGATGTGTGTCACTCAAACAGTGACCCCGGAATGCTTAAATCCACTCTTCGTTCCCAAACACAGTGTAGCCTAAAGGCGGATCTACATGCTATGTATAAATCAGGGGTTCTTTTCTCTACCTTGAGCCCTGTGTTTATTTGCAGCCCACACTTTGAAGTCAGAAGGTTTGAAGATGCAGACTGCTGTTAAAGAACCTAGTTTAACCCATACGCTAGTCTCTCAGTCAACTGATACTTAGGCTGTGGTCACACGGCAAGATAACTGCGATTTTGGTCCTGCTATAAATACAATCAGGATTTTTTTTCCGGGTTGGGGATGATCACACACCCCTCCCTGAACTGCAGCCATTGTGTGACGAGGCTCTGAACAGCGTCTAGGCAGCCACGTTGCTGTTTGGGCAGCGTGGCATGAGATTTTTTAAAAATTAGCTTTGTGCATGCACACATGTGCATGACTGAATCACTGCCCACACTGGACTCGCCCGACCCTTCCTTCCCCGCCTGCCTGCCTCCCCCCCCCAGCAACTTTCCCCACTGTCTCCTGCTGCCTGTCTCCAGACAATGGGATCTTCCCCGGTCTCATCTTAACTGAGGGCCCCTGGAAACCCGGGAAGGCGGCAGCGGTGGCGACTGCCTGGAGCACAACAGTTCCTCTTCCAAACCAACCTCTCCCTGGTGCCAGGGGCTCCCTCCCTCCTAACACCGCAGCTATATATGCACTTGCACATTTAAATGTTGAATTTGTTCAGCTCACAATTGCTCATGCGCTCAAAGGAGGAAGCTAAAAAAAATATTGTGCAAAGAATGATCAGATGACCCTAATCGCAATCTAAGTGAGAGATGTCTGTCCAGATCGGTGCAAATGCAGATTTAAAGCACAAACACCGGAAAAGTACTGGATTTTCCCGGTGTCGGAAAATGCGCTAGGGAACCAGGAGCATTGTGAGAGTGAGTCCACTTCGGCATGGGAGGCAGATCGGCATGTCTGATCAGCAAATTTAAATGCAAGAGGGAACAGCGGCGAAACCCAATCAAAACGACTGTGTGACCACACCTTTAGCAGAAAGCCGAAGATTGTATTCAAAGTTCTGCATCTTATTTTGGAAACCCTGGGCTTGAAGCTGGCTGCAAACGACTCCGCCTTGCCATGGAATGATGGGCGGATGTTTACGTTTCAGCTTCATGAAGTCTGAGAAGCTTCGGGGCTGGAAAGTAATCATTAAAATGTGCCCAAGATGAATTAGAGGAGGCGGAGGAGAGGCTGGGAGATAGGAGTCACACTCTGTGCCTTGATACACTCCATAAATCATCCAGTTGACGATGCCAATAGGACCCCGAAGGTTGCTTGTGAGTCTGGCATTGGTGCCAAGTCCATCTGTTATCCTCCTGCACAAGGGGACAAGTCAGGCTATTGCTATATGAAGAGTAAGGGTTGTCAGCGTGCTGGCATGCGGGGCTGAGGGACGGCCTTGAGGTACGGAGTGGAGCTCGTCTTCTTGTCTGCCTTTGACAGGAAGGAGGGTTTTCGAACTTCATGTGTTCTCCAAGAGCCAGGTCCATTGCATCAGAGATGTTTAAGACATTGTCCTTGTCCTGAGGTCTTCCTGGGATTTTTAACTTTTTTTAAAAAAATTAACAACAAGAATATTAACAAAGTGTAACCACAATCCACACACTGATAACAAATCTATAATCATAAAATGCCCTGACCCGGGTGGCCCAGGGTAGTCCTGTGTCAGCTAATGGAACATAATCTGATCTATGCGTGCCACCTAAATTGTGGCTACCCCTTTGATTTTAAGGGATCTTAGTCCCAGGTAACATGAGAATCTTCCACACATTGCAAAAGTGACAATTCCAAGCAGTAAAGAAGAAGAAGAAGAAGAAGAAGAAGAAGAGATTAGATTTATACCCTGCCCTTCACTACCTGAAGGTGTCTCAGAGTGGCTTACCATCTCCTTTCCCTTCCCCTCCCCACAACAGGCACCCTGTGAGGTACGTGGGGCTGAGAGAGATCTGACAGAAACTGCTCTTTTTCAACAACAGCTGTGCCAGAGCTATGGCTTGCCCAAGGTCACCGAGCAGCTGCAAGTGGAGTAGTGGGGAATCAAACTCGGTTCTCTCAGATTAGAGTCCACACGCTTAACCACTCGACCAGTGTAACACTGTTAAATTTATTTATTACTTTTGATTTCTATCCTGCTCAGGGTGGGTTACAACCAGTGTTCCCTGTAAGTTAGTGTGTGCCTGCTCATGGTTTTATAGTCACAGGCTCACACATTTTTGTCTCAGCTCAGGGAGGATGGCTCCAGAGCAAACTGATTTGTGCACCAGCCAGATCACTGGCTCGCAACTTTAAAGCCAGTCGCTCACCAAGTAGAATTTTTGCTCACAAGACTCCACAGCTTAGAGGGAGCATTGGTTACAACATAATAAAATAGCTAACAAATGGTTAAAATCGGTTCATAACAAACTACATGTACTTGGTTGCTCTCCCCAAGAGATTCTGGCTGTGTGATGGGACCAGGCAAAGTTAGCTCTCAAACAGAGAATAATGGATGTGGAGAAGCAGGCAGATCTTGGTAAATATCCCAATTTTAGAGTGCCTGAGCAAATTAGATACTGCCTTGTCCCTATGGACTACTTATCACATTTAGATACCTATAAGTTTAGAAAAGCCTTTACACTAGCCAGATGTGAGGCTCTCCCCTCGGCGGTGCTTGAGGGTAGATATAGAAGGCTCCCTTTTGAACAGAGACTCTGCCAGTGTGACTCTGGGGAGGTAGAAACCGTCGAACGTATGATGTTTAGATGCAGCTGGTGTAATAGGATCCAGGATAAATATATCACAACTTTTGTAAAAGAAATATCTGGCCAGACAGACTGGGAGCATTGTTATCCGATGAAAATCGGACTATCACTGAATTTGTGGCTAAATTTTGGGCAGCATGCTACCGCATGAGAAATGTATGGCTAAATTTATAGAACTGTTTTTGTCTTTTATACTTCCTACTGGATTTGTTAAACGCTTTTATGGTTTTGTTTGTTTATTTACTGCATTTTACCCAGCTTTTTTATGATTCTGTATCCAAACGTGTTATGGTTATGTTTGGCTCGGTGCTGTAAAAAACGTACTGCCACTACTAGCTAATAACATTGTTTTTCATAAGGTATTCTCAAGGGTTTACACCCTGTTAACCATTTGTTAGTCTCGTACTGTGCCTTGTTGGTCAGTCGAGATGTTCTCAAGAGGTTCCAAAACAGTGGGGCTTACAGGATTATGTACTAGTTTTCTGTATGTTGGCAGCCATCTACATAAGATATTTGTAGAATACATTGGGCTGTTAGCTGTTGCAGAGAAATCTTGTCAGGTATCAGGATCTCCCAAATTTTGCCATTCAATTGTTTGATGAATGTCAGCTTTTTAATTATTTTTTGCTGTTTCCCCCCCTCTTTTTCTTCCTTCCTGGAATTTATAGTCCTCGTCTTGCGTCAAAACTGGAGTCGAAACATTAGGAAATCTCCCGTTTTAGTTACAAATTTTGTACAGAAATATTGTGCATCCAGTTTGTTAGAATTCTCATTCCTTCAGTTACTTTTATCTTTCCTTGGTCCTCTATGTTACTCATGTGTGTTGATAAAACTCCACAAAAAAAGCAACCTTGATGGGTTTGTACAGATGGTTGTATCAATATTGTTTTTGTGTGTTATTTTACCAGTGCCCATGAGTGTATTGGTACTGCATAGGGCTGCAAGCTTAGAGTTGAGAAATACCTGGAGATTTGGGGGGGGGGGGTGGAGCCTGAGGAGGGCGGGTTTTGAGAGGGCGGGACTTCAATGGCTGTCCTGTCCCGCACGGCCGGGACTCAACCCCACCCCCGGGCCCCGCAACCGACTCACCCGAACGACGACCGCCGCAGGATACGAGGGCCGCAGAGAGCCCCACACCCCCCGAGGACAACGTCAACGACGGCACGGCTGCCCTGGAGCCCGGAGACAGTGGTGGCACCGCAGCAGCGCGGGCGGGCAGCTCCCGGGCCCAGAGTTGTCGGCGCGCTCCTCGTCCGCTCGGAGCTGCCGAAGCCGGCTGGCGACGTCAGGGCACAGGGGATTGCGAGAGCAGCACAGCCGCCCCGCCCACGGCTCATTGGGAGCGTGCCAGGAGGAGTCCAACAGGAGACGGCTACCAGGGGAAGCAGGAAGGGGTGGGTCAAGGGTGGAGGGCAGGTACGGCGTCTGGAGTTATGAAGGGGGGCGGGGCAGGGGATGGCGAGATGGGGGTGTGGCAGCAGGAAGTCCGGGGAAAAGGAGGTGAAGGGAATAAAAGGAGGCTGAACAATGAGGTCGGGGAGGATGTGCCGGGACTGCCACAGCCAAAGGCGAGAGGAACGTGAGAGAGAGGGAGAGCTGTTTGGTGGCACACCCGAGGCACAGAGAGCGACCAGGGTGCCTTAACCCCGCTCCTGTGCCAATTCTGAGGCCGAGTTCTTGCCAGCTCACCTGACCTGAGCCTGGGACTTTCCGCTGCCATAGAAGAACCACGGCCACAGGGGGCGCACCCGCGGGTCAGGAGGCGGAGCTTGACAATGGCATATGATGCCACAGAGTTTGTCTTCCAAAGAGGCCATTTTCTCCAGGTCAACTGCCCTCTGGAGATCAGCCATAATCCCAGAAGATCTCCAGCCACCACCTGACAACCCTAGTACTTTTGCAGAACTCTGCACCAAAAGTATCTTGAGAACGAAAGAGCAGTTGTGCTGGGTGAGATGAATGATCCATGTGATCCGGCATCCTGTTCTATACAGCAGCCATTCAGATGTCCCTAGAAGGTGTACAGCCAAAGTGTTTAGACCACAGCCTCTGCCTTGCTGCCCTCCCAGCACTGGTAGTCAGGAGTTTACAGTCTCTGAACATGGAGGTTTAGTCTTCACATCTAGTAGCCACTGACAGATCTATCCTCCATGATTTTTTTTTTCTAATCTCCTGGGAACTCGATGTATACCATATAACGTCCCATCATAGAAGAAAGGCTGAAATACCTATAATAATAAATAAATCCATCAAAAATGGGCCCTGCTTCAAATTTTGTTTGTTTGCTTGGGAAGACAAGAGAGGAGATGGGACAAGAAAGCTGTAATTCCATTAGAAGTAATTCCACGATCACTTTGAGACCAGGACTTCTTTGTGGGCTCCGTTGGCAATCGGAGAGCTCTCCTGAGCTCCAAACATCTAATCAGAGGAGGGGGATTTTTTTTTAACTTGCTGTGTATTGTAAATCAATGGAGAGATTATAGTTATTACTCAGACACGCAGTTGCTCTGTGTGTACCCTAATCACACAAGATCAGACACTCTTACACGGGGTAACTTGGTAATAGGATGTTACTTACTAGGGGGCAGTCTATTTCTTCCCCTACCAGTTTTTTGATCTTTCGTTGCTAATCTCACACCTGCCCCCCCCCCCCACGATTGTTCCTGCTATGGGGGAGGGACGAGGGTGAGAAAGGTAGAAGGAATTGCTTGTTCAAACTGGAACAGGTTCCTCAAGGACAGAATGGAATGGATCATTAACTTAAATCCCGATTAGGCTACTGTGATGCGGGATTGCCTTTGTGCAGATACTTCACCCACAGATCTCACCAGTCCTCAAAAGGGGTGCCCTAGCCACCATTCGCTTCTGGGCAAAATCCCAAGTGCTGTTTCTTCTTCCTTGTAAAGCTCTAAATGGCTTGGGAACAGAGTACTTTGAGAGCTGCCTTCTGCTCGGCCATCTAGGGACGCTGTGAATCTTGTGGAATAAGTTCAACAGTTGAAATTATATGTATTCTCATACAGAGGGAAAAAATGGCAAAAAAAAAAAAAAAAACCCAACTCACCCGCAGTTGTGTCTGATCATGCAGTGGTGGGCTGTGCCCGCATCTACAAAATTCTGTGTGATTATACAACTGTGGGTCAACTTCCACCAGAGGAAATAGCCTCCCCCCATGCTTTATCTCATGCATGTGACCAGCACCAAAAGCTCCATTTAACAGCTACTCACCAGATTAAACCAACTAATTCTGTGGTTTGCCCAATTCAA
Organism: Lepidodactylus listeri; assembly: GCA_029233225.1. Taxonomy (NCBI): domain Eukaryota; kingdom Metazoa; phylum Chordata; class Lepidosauria; order Squamata; family Gekkonidae; genus Lepidodactylus; species Lepidodactylus listeri. Next base: position 11,872,746 of record JARCFY010000013.1, read on the forward strand.
CTACAACAGGCGGCCAGCTTGAACCCGTTTCAGCATTCATCTGTTTTTAAAGTTGGCACTGCTTCAAAACTTCATTCATGTTGTTAATGCTAAAAGTAATCATACACCAAAGGAAACTGAAAAATTCCACCAAGTTGCGGGATAACAATAGCACTAAACTCAGTGTTATATATTATTGTATATTTTGAACTGTAGAGCATTTGGTTCCCTTTGAGCTTGCCAGTATCTGTGGTATTTTACGGAGGTATATTGTGCTATGTGCAAATTATTTCATAACATGCTGAGTAATGTTCCGTAACTGGATATTTGCAGTAATCTATATACTAATAGCCAAGTGCCCCCTGTGCGGCTATCTAAATCCGCATGGGGGGCACTTGGGGGGCAGGGAGATTTTCCTACACACAGGGGGCACTCCCCCCATGTGCAGAAAAATCTTAAAACTTAAAAAAAAACTTTCGGAGGGATATTTAAATCCCCCCAAAAGTAAAAGAGTGTCCCCTGCGCATGCGCAGGGGATGCTCTCAGAACTGCGATAGCCCAGCGAGAGCTGCCGAGGCCTGCCGGAGCCCATGGAGGGGCGAACGGCGGGCCCAGCAAGAGGGCCGCCGGAACCCGTGGGGGGGAAGGGGGCAAGCAGCAAGCCTGGCAAGAGCCACCAAGGCCTGCCAGAGTCCATGGGGAGGAAGGGGGTGAGTGGCAGGCCCAGTGAGAGCCACCAAGGCCCACTGGAGCCCATGAGGGGGGGAAGGGGGTGAGCAGCAGGCCCAGCAAGAGCCGCCGAGGTTCGCCAGAGCCCATGGGGGGAAGAGGGCAAGTGGTGGGCCTGGCGAGAGCTGCTGAGGCTTGCCAGAGCCCATGAGGGGGGAAGGGGGCGAGCAGCGGGCCTGGCGAGAGCTGCCAAGGCCCGCTGGATCCCATGGGGGGAGAGGAAAAGCGGTGGGCCTGGCAAGAGCCGCCGAGGCTTGCCGCAGCCTGTGAGTGGGGAAGGGGGTGAGCGGCGGGCCCAGCGAGAGCCGCCGAGGCCCGCCAGAGCCCATGGGGGGAAGAAGAAGAGTGGCGGGCACCAGTGGCTGGTCTTGGAGCCGGCGGGAAGGGGCAGGGAGGGGGAATCGCCAGCTTGAGCAGGTGGCCTTAGAGGGGGGGAATCGCTGGGGGGGAGGGGGAATTGCCAGCCCGAGCAGCTGGCCTTGGAGGGGAGAATTGCTGAGGGAGAGGGGGAATCGCGGGGGGGGGGGAGAAGACTGACCTGAAGCTGCAGCCTTCAGGAATCTCTCCCCCCACGAGTATCGCGGGTCCCCATCTCTTGTGGTTTTCTATTTGTGTTTTGGAGTGAAATTAAAGTATATTGCATATTTTCGTCATTGTTTGTGTTATTTAGTTGGTTTTTTGCCCCCTTGAGAGTACCGTGAGTCTCTCTTTTCCTCTCTGTTTCCGGTTTGAGGGACTGTGCTTACGCATAGATCTCATATTAAGCCTTTAACATTTGAGGCATAAACTCTGTTTAACAGGATGCCTTTTAAAAGGAACATGTTGTTTTACAATGTTTTCTTGCATACACACAGCTTACTTTCAGTCACACAGTGAAGAAGAAGAAGAGGAGGAAAAGGAGGAGGAGGAGATTGGATTTACACCCTGCCCTTCACTACCCAAGGGAGTCTCAGAGCGGCTTACAAACTCCTTTCCCCTCCCCTCCCCACAACAGACACCCTGTGAGGTAGGGGGGGCTGAGAGAGCTCTGAGACAACTGTCCTTGAGAGAACAGCTGGTACAGAACTACGGCTTGCCCAAGGTCATCCAGCAGCTGCCAGTGGAGGAGTGGGGAATCAAACCCGGTTCTTCCAGATTAGAGGCCGCGCACTTAACCACTACACCAAACTGGCTCAGATCCTTGTTCTGTGGTGGCAGTTGCTGCCAAAGCAAAAAAATTTCAGTTTCAATTTACACCACCAACCAGAAGCCCTGCTGGTCCAAAGTCCCATCTGGCCCCACCCTCTTTCTAAAAACACTTGCTGGGCCCCAGGGAAGGTGCCGGTGGCCACCGTGGCTCCCACAGTCAACACATTGGAGACCCCTGTATTTAAATGAATATTCCTCCTACATTAGGACCTCCTTCTACACAGAAAAGTATACAAGTACATCTATTAGGGCACGCAGGGTATGTTCGACACTCCTTTTGGGAATTGCCCTCCCAATGCAACTGCCAAAATATTTTTTATCAATCGAGAGTCCCAAAACTAAGAAGATCTTTTACTTTGGCAAGACTAAATGTTCTTCCTTCGGCTGTTTCAGAGGGCAGACATAATAAACTATCGTATTGTAATAGAACATGCAGATGTTCATATGATAAAATCTAAACCATTAAACATGATTATGGAGTGCACTAGTTGATGAGTTGAGGGCTAATTTTGTCACCCCTTTACTTAAAAAATACAGAACTGCTAAATGTGCAAGCCAAGGTGTCATGGCTACTATAGGATACAAATGATCATGTCACCCTCTCAGTGGCAAAATTCATAGGTGCAATAATCAAATATAAGAGAAATAATACTGAGTTAGGTCTTCTAAAAATATTTTTTGTTCTCCTTTCTGTTTAAGGTGATAGCCATATGAGCAGTACTAGATAGATAGATAGATAGATAGATAGATAGATAGATAGATAGATAGATAGATGAAGATAGATAGATAGATAGATAGATAGATAGATAGATAGATAGATAGATAGATGATGATGAAGATAGATAGATAGATAGATAGATAGACAGACAGACAGACAGACAGACAGACAGATAGATAGATAGATAGATAGATAGATAGATAGATAGATAGATAGATAGATAAGTAGCACATCAAGGGGAAGGCTAGGCTTGATCCCTTTGTTCCAGCATGTAAGCTTTCTAAAAATAATAATAATAAAGTAAGGAAGCTAATGTGTTGATACCAGACTACTCAGAAAGGATGAGACACGCACGTTAACAGTTGCCACCAATGACTGGATCGCCACCTGCAGTCCACAAGTGGTTAAAATACTTGTCCTCCTCTTCCCCAGCACAATCTTAATGATACAGAGAGAGAGATTTATTCCTTAACCTCCTGGCCCTCTATCAATATCACACCTCCATCTTACAAGTTTCTCGTTAATGGACATCAGTGGCAGCCGGTATTGAAAGAGGAAAATCGATATCAACTTTGGGAATGAGACATCTTTATCAAGCCCCTTCCTGACACAATCTATTGGGTTTGGGGTTTTTTTGTCTGCTTGTTTCGGTGCTAAGAAAACACTTGCCCTTTTGTTTCTTGTCAGGCCTGAAAATTGCCTTTGAGTGGTTACATGTCTGTCTGTTCGGTCTGGCATAACAAAGATGAGCATTTTGTTCCCCTTTGGAGTGTGATAGCCCATCGGAGGACTTTGTCTTTGATGGCGAACTGCAAATGCTCCATGATCGCTTTGGGATTTGTCTTTGGCACAGTCTGTGAGATGACCCCAAATCAGGGTGGGTGTCAGCATACCTTGAGATGGGGGCAGCTGCTGGGACCTGGGTGTTCTGGTGAGGCCAACTGCTGTGTTAAATACTGGGTTCAAGATGCATTGCAATGAACAGCTCAACTTTATTTAGTGATTTCAGGAACACAACTAGAACAGAACTCCAGGGCCGCAGCCTGTTTAAATAGCATGCAAGCACCACAGCCAAACACTATCACCCCACACCCAACGATATGCTATTTATGTAACACTACTTCTCCATTCGTCCACTCTAGAATCCTGGTCAGCTATTCAAGTCAAGTCAAGTCAAGTCAGCCGTTATTGGCATAAATTAGAAAAACAATTTCTGCATGTTAAAACCCGTTATAAACACATATTGTTCAGGAGCAACAAGCTCAGCCAGTCTCAAATACTAGCTCGGGGATAACCCAGGCTCAATACACAACATACTGGCAGGGCAGCTGCTTGCCTCTGAGATAGTTTCCTGCTGCTGGAGGAAGATGCCACTATTTGCTGAATGAAATACTTAAGCTTGCCAGGTGTCCCCCCCGACAACCAGCAGGGGGCACAGGGGTACGGTTGACAGTTCTGGTTTGGGAAGTTTCTAGAGATTTGGGGGTGAAGCCTGCGGCGGGCAGGGTTTGGGGAGGGGAGGGACCGCAGTTAGTGGGGCATGCTATAGAGTCCACCCTCCAAAGCAGCCCTTTTCTCCTGGAAAACTGAACATCAGTAGACTGAACATCAGTTAGGGTTCCCAGGTCCTCCCTGACTACTAGCGGGGGATGTGGGGGGTAGGGTTGCCAAATCCAGGCTGGGAAATTTCTGGAGATTTGTGGATGAAGCCTGGGAAGGACAGGAACCCCACTGGAGTACAATGCCATAGAGTCCACCCTCCAAAGCATCCATTTTCTCCAGGGGAACTGGCCTCTGTAGTCTGGAGATGAGCTGTAATTTCAGGAGTTCCCCAGGCTCCACCTGTAGGCTGGCATCCCTAGGAACAGAGCAGTATTAACCGATATATCTGAAACAATGTTAAGAGCTGGCACCCAAGAAATCTCCAGATCTTCTTTTTAATAGGAAGTGGCCTTGGGTTGGTTACAAGTTGTTTTAAAGCTCCTCTCAGCCCCACCTACACAGGGTGTTTGTTGTGGGGAGGGGAAAGGAGATTGTAAACCACTCTGACACTCCGAGTGAAGGGTGGGATATAAATCCAATTCTCCTTCTTCTCTTTCTCCTCCTCCACCTCCTTCTCCTCCTCCTTCCCCCTTCTATGTGGTACTGCCCAAGTTGCTGAATTTCTATTCTCTACCTTCAGGCTCTGACCCCATTTCAAGGTTCAGCTCTGCTCCATGAGAGAAAAGGTTGGCACAGGTCTATGGGTGCCTATCATTCCCCCTCCTCAAGTTTTTTTTTTTTAATTAACATTTTCCCATTTTTACAGTTAACAAGCATAGCACATTCAAAACCATCATATTTCCACAAATACAATAACATAAACTTGTTGAGTTAGTACAACTTTCAAACCTTTTTAGAAATAAATCATTTTTTGGTAGACAGGGTTTGATGGGATAACATTTTGTTTCTGAAGATAGCTTATAATTGGATACCAAACATACACAATGTTTTTCTGATATTGATTTGGTGGACTATTACATACCGTATAAGACAATTTTGATAATATAAAATATTCCCATAGTTTTTCATTGTCAATTCTGTTTTGTTGGGGCTTGTTTGTCTATCCATTTCAAGGCTATTAAATTTTTTGCGGCAGTCAGTAATACAGAAATACTTTCTATGTTTCCTTGTTTTAATTGTGGTGATTTCCAAAGTTCTAATAGTATAACCTCTGGGGTCATTGGCAATTTAATAGACGTTATCTCAAATATACTTTGTACTATTTGGGTCCAAAATTTTCTAATATACGAACAAGTCCACCAGCAATGCATGTAGTTGGCAAAAAGACCACATTTTTTGCAATTTGGTGAAAAGGTGTTATTTATCCTATAGGAAATTGATGGTGGTATGTACCATCTTGTCATTATTTTAGTTGCCTGAATATTTATTTGGTTAATTTTAGATGTCTGCACTCCATTTTAGGAGTTTTCCTCCAGTATCGTTGTTTAATGTACAATAAGTCATTTTGTATTTTTTTGTAAAGTTATAGTTTCTAAAATTCGTCTTTCTGCCATTAGTTGTCTAAGAATCTTCTGGTTCCCTGCTTCTTTATGTAGTTTTTCAAGGTTATATATTTTATTATGTAATGTACTTAAATTTTCGTTATTTTCTCTTTTCAGGTATGTCGCAATGGACATCAATTGGCTTCTCAATACTGATTTAAGTGCATCCCAATTGTTTTGATGAGAAGTGTCTTCTGGTTTATTAAACTCTAAAAAGGTTTTTATGTTGTCTGAGATTTGCTGCTGTATGTCTGGCTTTAATAAAATAGATTTGTTCAATGTCCCCCTAATATCCTTGTTTTCTTGTTGCGTTTTTTCAATTATACATGAAATTGGGTTGTGATCTGACCATATTTTTAATTCTATGCCTGATTTCTTTATTTTTGAGAGTAATATATGTGATATGAGGAAATAATCTATTCTTGTATGCGTGTTAAATCTGTATGAATAAAAGGTATAGTCCCGGGCGTCTGGATGCTGGATTCTCCATATGTCAAATAAGCCATATTTCCTAAGTATGTTCTGTAATTGAGTCTCACATTGGTTAGCATTTATTTTTGTTTTCTTTTTCTTGTACTTAGATCTGTCTAAATGAGTATTTAAGATGTAATTAAAATCACCCCCCAGTATGATCTCTCCTTCTTGAAACTGTCTCAGTGTTTCCAATGTTTGCTGAAGGAATTGGATTTGGTTTTCGTTTGGGGCATATATTGAGCCTAACGTGGTCTTCTTACCTTCCAAAGTACCTTTAATAAAGACATATCGTCCTTGCTGGTCTATCAGAGTGTCTGTAACTATAAAATGAGTGTTCTTAGCTATAAGGATGGCTGATCCTCTTGCTTTGGAGGACCCAGGAGATACAAATTGTTATGGATACCATGATGTTGCTAAAACTGGGTCTGTTGCGCTTCATGTGTTTCTTGTAGTAAAACAATTTGTGATCTTGATTTAAGAATTTGGGTAGTAATTCTACGTCTCTTAATTTTGTTATTTAGACCCCGCACATTCCAAGATAAAATAGTAGTCATACTTTCCAGTCTCAACTATTATTATCAAATTTACTAACAAACTTTCTGTGTTCGGCATAATTGTTTGACCATGCTCAATAAGCTTTACTTTTTCTTTATATATATTATTCCAACAATATAACATTACCTGAAAACTAAACTAAGCGTCCCCGAATCTAGTCCCCCTCCCCCTGTCTTGTTAAATACTAACCAAATATACTAAAACTCCTTAACCCTAAAGTGTGTCTTATTTCACCTATATTTAACTATTAATTCCCAAAAGATTTGCTACTAATTATGCTTAGTAGTATTTTAAACTAGTTTCTTAGTTCTAAGACTATTTATTATCCCCCCACCCCCCTACCCCCTCCCTTATAAAGAACACTTAATAAACTAAGGCTAATCTCTCACTTATATATTTACGCGCTATCTGCCTACAAATTATACTATTATTTCCTACTGCTTATAATTTCCTAAATTAAAACACTGAAACTGTTATTAACCCTCCCTATCTTTACCTTACACTGTTCTGATAAATGTTAGTTGTATTCCTATTTCTTTACACAACTATCCTTTTTGATAAATTCTGTTCCCACCCCCAGTCCAACCTTCTATTGTTGGGCTCTTTTCCTAGGTCTAAGGTCTTCCTGGAGCAAAAAAAGCTTCAATAGACCCCCTCCCCTCCCCCCTTCCTATAAGTACAAAGTATTACTTATAACTATACAAAATACTAATACAGAGCAAGAAAAGCCATACATGCATGCTATTTGCTTAACCCATTTTACACATCAGCATCCCATTTTAAATCAGATTACAAACCAATTTTGCTTGAAGCATCTCGGATAGGGACTTTGCTAGCTTTTTGTGGAGTCAGAGTCATTGAAAACCTGCGCTTAAAAGATCTTTTAGAGATTGGTTCTCTAATTCCAAGTCCTGTAGCAGTTGTTGCCCAGAGTCTTCATCTGTTGCTGAATATATTTTCCCTTGATGTCGTACAGTGAGTTTTCCGGGAGTGCTCCATCTGTACTTTATATTTTCTTCCCTGAGTTTTTGAGTTATCGGTTTAAGTTTCAGTCAAATTTGAAGAGCTTCTGTAGGTAAATCCGGGAATACCAAAATTTGGATCTGATGATAAAGTAAATGGCCATTTTCCTGGGCAATTTTAATTATTTCTGTTTTAATCCTTATGTCTGCAAAGGTAACTAGTATGTCTCTTGGGAATTTCCTGGTTGTAATATTTGGAGCTCCAATTCTGTACGGTTTTAGCAATGCTGGAATAGTTCCTTCCTCCATTTTTAAAATAGAAGCTAGCCAATCTGCCATAATTGTTAATAAGGATGGTGTTTCATCTGGGTCTTCTTGAAAACCGCAAAATTTGAGATTTTGTTTTCTTACAGATGTTTCTAAGAGCAAGACTCTCTCTTTAATTTCAGTGTGTTCTTTTTGGAATGTCTGATTTTTTTCTTGGTTCGCCTGGCTCAGTTTATGTGCTGCCTCTGCAATTGTTGCTGTAGACTCTAATGCCTTGATTAGGTCTCTAATCCGGTCCATCATTGGCTGCAATAATTCACTCATTTTTTGAGTTAAGTTGTCTGAAATAGCTTTTTCAGTAGTCTGCAGTGCCAATTGTAGAGTAGTTTGTAAAGTTTTAACTGTAACCAAGTCCTCAGATCAATCTGTTTTTTGTTTCGTTTCACTGTCAGACGCCATTTTATTTTTGGGCTGAACTCTGCTTGTCCCCACTGTTTTCGTCCGATTCTGGGGAGAAGAGTTGTTTAAAGAAGTGTTTTCCTGCTCCTTCAGCAGGGCTTTCTTCCCCCCCCCCCCCCGGTCTTCTCATACTCCATGGGGAAATCACTAATGTTTTAACTTGCTCCGTGCTCAGGGAGGGGAAGAAGGATCGGGAGAACTCAGTTTAGGCGTCCTCCATACTTGGTCCCAATGCCACGCCCCCCCATTCCTCCTCCTCAAGTGATTGACTGCTAGTTCAGAATGTATCTTGATTCTCCCTCCCCCCCCTCCCCATTTAGACTCTTAGGACAGATGCGGAGTTATTGTATTACAGGATTAAGGCAGCAGGGAAGTAATGAGACTGGCTGTTCCCGAGCATCTCTGCCCAAAATAAATGTCCTCACACCCCTGACCTGTGGCGGTGCATGCAGCTAAGATTGGAGAACACTTGTAATCTGCAGGGATGGGGAGCACTTGAAAATATAAAAACACAGCTGGGTGATTAAGAGCCTGAGAAGACTTTCTCTTAAAAGGGGTGAAATCTGAACAACTGCACAGTAATGCCATGAAAACTTTCCAAACCCTTTTCATGGTGTGACTGAGATCTAGTGTTCTGGTGTGGGTGGAGGGCTACATTTGGCTCTGTGAGACCTGGGTTCAAATCCTGGCTCAGCTTGCCAGGTGGCCTTGACCCAGAATCTTTCTCACGAATGACTTCACAGCATTGTTGTAAGGATGAAGGGAGGTTCCTCCGAACTTTGCTTGCCTTGGCGGAAGGGTAGGATAAAAATGTAATAGATAAAATGCTTTTCAGGCATAGCCTTCAGCATTCAAGGGAGACCCAAATGTGAATATTTGCAAGATAGGGAATATCATTTCCTCTGGATGTTCAGACGGTGTGAGATACATGTGATGATGTTATGAAGTAATCATGCACGTAACACACTGTGCCCTAGGGTTGCCCGTACTGCCTCAGGAAATACCAGAAATTTTTCAGAGTGGTGCCTGGTGAGGGTGGAGCACCAAAGAACTGGTTTGGGGAGGACGTGACATCACTTTCAGTTGACGCTCTAGGACAGTGGTGGCAAACCTATGGCACGCATGCCAGAGGTGGCACTCAGAGCCCTCTCTGTGGGCACGTATGGCATCGTCCCAGCACAGAGTTCGCAAGATAGGACAGCAAAAATCACATTAATTGTTCAAAAGCATGCCAAATGCAAACTTTTACCTTTCAATAAAAAGTTGTTTGTATCATTGAAAGCTCTGTTATTGTGTTTTTCTTTTAAGACAAAAGATGTTAATGTATGAGTTTTCGTTTTTTTCTAAAACGAAAACCTCAGTATTCAGGTTAAATTGCCGTGTTGGCACTTTGCGATAAATAAGTGGGTTTTGGGTTGCAGTTTGGGCACTCGGTCTCTAAAAGGTTCACCATCACTACTCTAGGAATTTCCCCTTAACTTTATGGTAAAGGCCACAGAAATATGGGGACAGAGCTAGAGCATCAATATGGAGGCCATTGTTTTCTCCCACTCATCAATTTCTTGAGGTGGAGGGTTGAGGCAGAAGGCGGGGATTCACTCGCCATGGACAGGCAAATAACAAGCCTAGGTAGCCCTCCTCTTTCTGGAGGCATTTTACTTCCATGGCTATTTATGGCTCCAAAGCTTTTACATTGAATAGGCTAATGTGTTTCGTCTGAACTGTGCCTTGAGTCTGCAGAAAGAAGGCAGGATAGAAATGTCACTGGATAAACAAAGTAATTCCATTTAATGACCGTGCGGTGGAGAAGGGGGACAAAACCCCAAAGGTCGTGTTCACACTGGCGGTCAGGCAAATCAGGCAACTTGTTTTCATCTGTTGATGGATCTGGCGGGTGTTTGTCAGGGGGCTGGGCTAGTGCTCAGCCTCGCAGGAACTGTGCCGTTATTTGAAAAGCCCGTAGTGAGAGGCAAAGACCCCAGTGCCGTGGCTTCCGTTCATTCCCCGTTGCTCTTATCTTTTCAATATGCTCTTGCTTTCTTTTTGGGACTTCCGTGGAGACGAGCCCCAAGTTCTCACCTCTGCTGCTTCGCCTCTGTTGTGCCAGAGGCCATTTCCCTGCCTGTAGCAAGGGGTTCTTTCTAGAGGATTTGGGTAGCCAAAGAACACTCGGCAGGCAAGGCCTGGTGGTCCAAAGGTATTTTAATTGCAGAACATAAAGCAAACAACAGTGTGAGGCTCTTCCCATCCCTTCAGCTGCTGGGGGCTTCTTCGCAATTGCAGCAGTAGCCACAGTGAAGCTTGACTGCTGTTGTTTCCTCTTCCTGTTTTTATAGCCTGCCTCCAAGTAGGAGCATTACCTGGTGGGGATGCTGAGTCAGGTTCCAGTACCTGCACCTGATGTCTCCTTATCAGGAAGTGAATTGATTCTGCAACTATTTGGATACCTTAAGCTCAGATAAGGATCCCTGTGACAACACCAGTCCCCCCACCCCCTTGAAGGTTTCTTCTGTGATGGCACAACCGCCTCAGAAATACCTGCTTCGATTTTTCTTCTCCCTCGTGTATCCTAAGCTTTATTTCCTGGTTGTTTTCTGAGGCTCTGGGCCATGTGTGTTTTTCAACATTCATTGTGCATCAGCAAATCGGCAGCATACACGGTGTGTTCATAGAGGTATGAACGATGTGTGTTGTAAGCAAAAATAAACTGCATTAACACCCACCCACCCCAATAATACATCTATAAAAGAAACAAGTGTTCAGCAATGAAAAGGGGCATGAAAATGGGAGGACTGAAATTTTTCACAGTAATAATAGATGGAAACAAAAAGAAAAACTTTCATCCATCGCTTTATTCTCTGGTGCTTGCAGATGTTCCACTGGTCTGATCCTGCATAGCCTGTCTTCTGTTCTTATGTACCTGTTCATAGAGACATGGCCTTAATATTTCCTATAGTTTTGATGTTTTACTCTTAAACAGTGATTTGGTATAGGGCAAAACCATGGGCTGCCCTAACCTGGATAGCCTGGGTCAGCCTGATCTCATCAGATCTCGGAAGCTAAGCAGGGTCTATTGGGTTAAACATTTTTTTTTAATCATTTGACTTGGAAGCACAGAAGTGTTATGCAGTATCCCCATCCTCCATGTTTCCTGGTTAAGGGGGAAAGGCAGCTCAAACAAATTACAAAGATGATCTGACTCCAGTGGTAACAAGAAAAAGAAATTTTAGCTTACAAAAATAGAAGCACATCTGGCATGGCAAATTCATGTAGGTACGGTTAACTTATTGTAAACAGATCAACTTCACGAAAGGTTAACTTGCTACAGCTCTAAGCCCACGTAAGAGAGAGAAGATGAGAGGTCCTATATAAGATGAGACAGAAAGCAAGCAAAGGCCAAAAAGGCTCAACATCTAACCCATGAGAGGGTGGGGCCAACTGAGATGTGGCCCCGAGGGAGAGAATTCTCTTAACCCTTTCCTTCCCAGATCCTCTTGCATGCAGAGTTACAATATCCAACAGGGTCAGCCCTGGCTGGTATTTGGATGAGAGACCTCCAACGAATACCATGGTTGTGATGCAGAGGCAGGCCACGACAAACCACCTCTGCTAATCTCTTGCCTTGAAAACCCGACGGAGTTGCCATAAATCAGCTATGACCTGACAGCCCTTTCCACCACCACCAAAACTGTGGACCACCAACCTCCCCCCCCCCCCAACAAGCAGATTCTAGATCAAATCAAGCCTGACTTCTCCCCGGAAGCTAAAAGGCCAAATGGAGGGTACTTTGGTCACATTATGAAAAGCCAAGAGCCACTGGAAAAGACAATGATGCTAGGAAAAGTTGAAGGCAGCAGGAAAAGAGGAAGGCCCACCATGAAATGGATTGACTCAGTCCAGGAAGCCACAGCCCTTCATTTGCAAGACTTGAGCCAGGCTGTTAACGATTGAATGTTTTGGAGGACATTAATTCATAGGGTGGCCATAAGTGGGAAGCAACTTGATGGCACTTAACACACACACACACACACACACACACACAGAGAGACCCTATTATTAGTACTAAGCACGGTGGTGATGATTTCTCCATTAATAATAGCAAATCTGAACAGTGCAGGGTTTTGGGTTTTGTTTTGTTTTTAATGCAGAAGAGGCTTGAGCTAGTGCTGGTTATAAACATTCTGGACCTTCAAGTTCATTTGTTTTCACTCTTCAAGACAAGGTATCACCATTTGGTCTTTACACTAATGCATGAGCAGTAGGTAAAGTGCTGTTTTGATAATAGTGATTAATGGCTATTTTCTTTCTCTCAAGGCTGAACATAAAAAATGGAAAGGTGCCACGGCCGGGAAGTTTGGTGCTTTCCTGTTGTAAATCACAGGGTTTAAAGCAGTGCCAGTGAGCAAGAGTCAAGATGATCAAGCGCCTGCCAAGGCCTACAGTGATCTCCCCTCTCCCAGTGAGAAAAGTGCCCGATGCCAGTGAAGGAAACAGAACAGAAGAGACTCATACTCTGTCTCCTTCAGGTATCCTTCCCAATCAGTTCAAAGGCCCTAAAATATTGCAGGGGACTCACCTTTTGAAGGACAGGGTAGCCACCTCCAGTTTGAGAAATTCCTGGAGATTTTGGGGTGGAGCCTGGGGACAGTAGAGAATGCTCCCTCTAAGCTGTGGCATCTTGTGTGCAAAAATTCTACTTTGTGAGCTACTGGCATTAAAGTTAGAACATAAGAACATAAGAGAAGCCAATGTTGGATCAGGCCAGTTAAAAATACAGTTAGAACATAAGAACATAAGGGAAGCCAACGTTGGATCAGGCCAGTGGTCCATCCAGTCCAACACTCTGTGTCACACAGGGGCCAAAAACACCAGATGCCCTCAGGAGGTCCACCAGTGGGGCCAGGACACTAGAAACCCTCCCACTGTTGCAAGTGGTTTTGGCTACTGCATCAATTAGTTTGCTCTGCAGCCATCTTTCCTGAGCTAAGACAAAAATGTGTGAGCCGGAGGCTAAAAAACTGAGCTAGCTCACACTAACTCAGCTTAGAGGGAACACTGGTCAGAATCCTGCGACGCATCAACCTGTGCAGACATAATCACTAGCTGTGAATAACTCCAGAGGTTGATGGCAGGGAAAGCTCTCTTGCAGAAACAGTCATAGAGTCAGCCACGCAAAGCCACCATTTCCTCCAGGGGAACTGGCCTCTGTAGTCTGGAGGCCATAATTCCAGAAGAATTCCAAGCCCGACCTGGAGGCTGGCAACCCTGGATGGTGTGCTGGAGGGAGAAGAAACCTGACCTGGGGTTACCAACCTCTGAGTGGGGCCTGGAGATCTCCTGGAATTACAACTGATCTCCAGAGATGATAGACTTGTGTACACTAAAAGCCAGATCTGTTTGGTGGCTGTCTTCGGACTGGAAATGGCTCCAGGAGGGCAGGGAGGGTGGGGAAGATCCCAGATCATCCCTGCTGTCCGCTGGCAGTTTGTGGGATCCAAGCTTTTGTCTTCAGCTGCGTTTTTGTTAAAACATATAAAATTGCATGTTATCTATGTAGCTCAATGCGATTTTCTCTGGCTGCGGTCACACATGCTAGATAAAGCAGAGGGGAAGTAAGGCTCCTGCAGTTGCACGATCACACCGCCTCTTGTGCTGCCCATCCCTGTGTGATCAGATGCACCGTGGGTGAGTTAGGTTTTTTTTTGCTGATTGTTACCCATGCACATGAACGAGGAATAACACCTCTGCACTGAGAGTTTCCTAAGGAGTATGTGATGATGCGTGTACTGTGAAGGGGGGGGGGATGGCACTGCGTTGCGATGGCCTGATCAGACCATCCCAAAGGCATGAGTACGTGCTTATGTGATCAGATAGAGGAAAGTCCACCCATGGTCTGCCTTATCTGGATAACACCGGACTTTCCCCGGTGTCTTTTAACTCAGCTTCCGTGGTGGAGCAAAACGGGTTGCCGACGACTGTGGACACTTCCCAGATGTGTCTGTCTGATTGCTCCCTTTAGATTTGTCAGGCATTTGTGCCCATGTAAGATCTAAAGGGGTGTGTGATCGCAGCCTTTGACTGGCAAAAGCTCTCCATGGTCTCAGGAAATTGCCTTTCTGAGCCTAACTAATAGAGATCCTTTCTACCGGAGACAGAACTTGGAACTACACAAATCCAAAAGAAGCTGAGCCCTTGGGCCTATGCTTCTTGAATACAAGGGAAGATTATAACGTGGGAAGAAGTATGTCTTAAGTTTCTATTCTTATTAGAATGAATAATGCTCTGAATTAATAGAAACATGAGGCGGGAAAGTAATTACAACCTCCCCTATCCATTTTCGGAATGACTCACAACAAGGGTACATCCCATTTTATTACAGCTGTATTTTTGGCAACATGGAAACAATGCGGTAAGCGCCACTCCGGAGATGTCTTGTCAGCTATAATGATGGTCCCTTTCTGCCTCATTAGCAAATCATCCAGGTGAAGTATAGGGCAACCAGTCATCTTTGCTTACAAAAGTTTCATTTTGAGGGACAATTCCTGTTTGTGTTTTGTCAGCTGCCTTAACAGTTGCAACTTAATGAATCCCAGAGCTTGGTTCACAAAGAAAACCCCCAATATGCATAATGTGATATATTCTCATCAGGCTGGTAACTGAAAATTTGCCTTGGAGGAGAAGGAGAAGAAGAGGAGGAGGAGGAGGAGGAGATTGGATTTGTACCCTGCCCTTCACTCAGAGTCTCAGAGCAGCTTACAATCTCCTTCCCTTCCTCTCCACACAACAGACACCCTATGAGGAAGGTGGGGCTGAGAGAGCTCTGAGAGAACTTGTAAATGACCCAAGGTCATCCAGCAGTTGCATGTAGAGGAGTGGGGAATCAAACCCGGTTCTCCAGATTAGACTTTGCTGCTCTTAACCACTACACCAAACTGGATAGCCCTGTTGGTCTGAAGCAGCAGAATAAAGTTTGAATCCAGTGGCACCTCTAAGATCAACAAAGTTTTATTCAAGACATAAGCTTTCATGTGCATGCACTCTTCTTCAGATACATTGAAATGGAAGGCCTTGCATCTGGTAACCAACCTTTATTATGCTTCTGCTAATCTGCTGCTCACCTTCTACCTATACGTACGAACTGCTAACTTCCATTTCACTATATCTGAAGAAGTGTGCATGCACACGAAAGCTTATTCCTTGAATAAAACTTTGTCAGTCTTAAAGGTGCCACTGGACTCAGATTCTGTTCTGTGGCTTCAGACCAACATGGCCACCCACCTGATGACTTTGCACAATGCCTTCTTGATCCCTCAATCCAGGGATATTTTTTTTATCATGCCTGGTGCTGGAAGGCTCCTTTGCTGTGCTTAGACATGCAACAAAGCAAGCCTTATCATCCCGCTGTCATTTAATTAAAACTCGGTTGAGGCGATCCCCGTGATAGGTAAATGTAGGCTCCTTAATGTAATGACTTGGAAATCAACCCCACATTTAGGAGAACAGGAGTGTGGGGATGGAAAACAAAGCTACTGAAAAGTCGCCCATGAAAAGATGCTTGGGTTCATGGCTCATTGGCCTTTAAGAGACAATTTTACAGACGAGCGGCTCCCATTTATTGATCAGCATTGAGGGTTTGTAAGTCACCGGAGGAGATAACGGACACAGCAAGGGAATGACTCCGCATTATCACCTGATCGGAAAATGGGGCCGTAAATATTAATTCTGTTCTTCGCATGGACAGGCAGTAACAGTTGATTGGGTGCTAATTTCCTAGGCAAGCGATCAAATTGGCACGGCGGAGGTAAGTTATTTGTATGCTGCCCTTGCCCTGACAGACACAAAGCAGCTAACAAAATGACAGGTGACGGGATTTTTTCTCCTATTCTGCTTCTTCACTGAAGTAACATATTTTATTTGTCTTATTTATTTCATTTACAAAGGTTACACCCTGCCTTTTGGCCCTCAGCAGGGCCTCCAAGGTACCAATGGATCAAAAACATATAGAGCAAAACACATTCTTAAAAGCAAATGAAAACGTATCCTTGAAACAATTAAACCATTAAAAGCATAAATGAACAAATAAAGACTTTAAAAAGGTAAAAACAGGGCAGGAAACAAGGATCACTGGAGGAACCCCAGCCAAGACACACCTGCTGGTGTAGGAAAATAACAGAGGGAGACAGGCGAGTATCTCCGGCTAGTGAGTTTCCACTGTAAAATGTCCCCATTCTTTCTTAATTCTGTTATTCTGTTATCATAAGCACATAAGCACATTCTTTCTTAATTCTGTTATCATAAGCACAATTAGCCCCGACATAGGTGCGAATGTCGGGCAGATTTAAAGGGCGCAATCAGACAACATCTGGGAAGCGCCCACAGCTGTCGGCAACCCGTTCTGCTCCATTGCCAAAGCGGAGTTAAAAGACACCAGGGAAAATCCGGTAATAAACAGGTTGCAATGGGCCACAGATGGACTTTCCCGTGTCTGATCACTCCAGCACTCTCTCATGTCATCGGGATGGTCTGATCAGGCCATCCTGACTCCGTGCCGTTGTTCCCCCCTTGCAGTATGCACATCATTGCAGACTCCATAGGGAGCCCTCAGTGCAGAGGTGCGATTCACTTTCCAAAATATAGGACAGATTGTCTCACATTTTATTTGCATCTGAAGAAGTGAACAATGACCCATGAATAGGGTTGCCAAACCCCCAGTCCAGGCAGGGTTTCCCCTGATTTCTGGGGCTCCAGCTCACCACTGGCCAACTGGCCAGCAGGGGAAGCCCCACCCCCAAACAGTAAATACATTTGCACGCACATAAAGGCATATGTAGAATAAACAAAGACTAACAGATATTTATAAGTGACTAATATCTATAAACAACAGCAACACAACCATATTGTGAAAAAAGAACTGTCCCGCATAGCAAATTGCAAGGCTGAGGGCAAACATTATCTATCAAAACAGTTAAGTGTTCAAGGAGAAATTCCAGAAATTGCAAAGATAATGCATTTGATATGATGTTTCCATTGTTTGTAATAGTACAAAACGATCTTTGTTATCCCTTTTGACCTCTGGTTAATTATTCTACCTGAGAACTATCGTAATTCTAATTGTTGCTGTATTCAATGAATAAAACATTTTTTTAAAAAAACAGTTTAACCCAAGGCCATTGAGAAAATTTGATCAATTCAGCGCCATCTGACCCATGAGTTTGCTCTTCCAGAAATGGATGGAGAAACTGACATCAAACTTCCTCAGATGGAGAACATTGTAGTACATATTCTTCACCCCAACTGCAGAGCCCAGGCTAGCCTGGTCTCGTCAGATCTCAGAGGCTAAGCAGAGTCGGCCCTGTTTAGCATTTGGATGGGAGACTTCCAAGGAAGCCCAGGATCACGACGCAGAGGCAGGCCATGGCAAACCACCTCTGAATGTCTCTTGCCTTGAATACTCTAGGGCAGGGCTGTTGAACGCATTTGTTATCAGGGCCTGATCTGACACAAATGAGACCTAGTTGGGCCGAGCCATGTGTTTCATAAAATGTAACGCCAGGTAGCGGAGATATAAAATTTATAAAGGACACAAAGAGTTGGGGTTTTTTTTACTTAAAATAAAAACATGCTTAAAACATTAGCACACTTGCAATATTGTGTTTATTTAACAGTGTCTGATAACTGACACCTCTTGCTCTGAATCATTGCATCAAAATGTACATGCTGTTGCACTCTTGAGTGTGCTGCTCAGGTGTGTATCTGTAAGCTACAAACCTACAATGACGCAGCAGCAGCAGAACTGGAAGCAGAAGCAGAAGACAGCCAGTTCCACTGTGGGCCTGATAGAAGCCCTCCAGGGGCCTGATCCGGCCCCCGGGCCACATGTTTGACACTCCTGCTCTATGGGGTTGCCATGAGTCAGCTGTGATTTGAGGGCAAAAAAAGAGAGTAATTCTCTGTGCACACACATAAACTCAATCAGGAGGCAGTGCCATGTGAAAAAGTCAATTACAAAAATGGGGGAATCCCCCCCCCCGTCCCCCTTCTACACATCCAGGAAAAGATCAAAGGCTTACTGTGGTGATCCTGGTTATTTACTGATGTTTCAGTTTGAACTTCAAAGGGAATATAGAAAAGTTTGATTTAGTGCATGTTACGCATCCCGGAAGGGGCGCTGGAGAAATGGATCAAGGGATGTTTTGGATGCAACCAGGTTTTTAGAAGATTTCTTCGCTGCATCGCTGACGTTGCAACTGCTTCTCCAGGTTCTGCTCGCCTGTTCCATAGCACAGGAAGGACATTGGCGAGGAAGGCCAGGAGCTAAAATGCTTTGAGGAAAACGATCCCCTGTCAAAGTTCAGTCCCCTGAATTATTCTTCCTGTTATACCTTCTCCATACACACACGTTTCTCTTCAAATACACCTGAGAATCTTTCTCTTGAGAGAGCCAGTTTGGTGTAGTGGTTAAGTGCGCGGACTCTAATCTGGGAGAACAGGGTTTGATTCCCCACTCCTCCACTTGCACCTGCTGGATGACCTTGGGCAAGCTGTAATTCTGGCACAGCTGTCCTTGAAAAAGAGCAGTTTCTGTCAGAGCTCTCTCAGCCCCACCCATCTCATAGGGGAGAGAGGAAGGGAGGGGAAAGGAGAGGAGATCGGAAGCCGCTCTGAGACTCTCTTGGGTAATGAAGAGCAGGGTATAAATCCAATCTCTTCTTCTTCTTGTTGTGTTTATCCACCCCCAAAGTATTCACCTGTATTTCTACATCACTCTCTCTAGCAATGAATAAAAGAGAAGGTTGTTGCTGGGTAGGTCTAATGCAAATGCTCGCTTGGCTACCGAGCTCACCAGGTAGCCTAGGAAACGGCACCCTCTCACAGGTTAGCCTTGCGTACAGAGAAAAGGTGACGAGAAGACCACTCGTCACCCCCCCCCCCTTCCCTTCCTTTCTCCTTCCATCATTATTGTTTGGTCTGCAGTGTGTTCTACGTCTCTCCTCCACTCCGGTTTTATATTGTATTATGTAGATTTTCCACCTTTTTTGGGATCCAAAGAAAATCACAAGGAAGGAGTCTGTGTGCAGAAGGCTTCACGGAAAGGGTGGGTTTTGAGGAAGGGGTGATATCACACAGGCAGGGCCGGTTCCAGGTTTTGACTTCCTGTTCTGACTTCCACTCGGATCCCCACTCGTGCCTTTCGTCCCAGCCACCCACATCCCCGTCGGCCTGTGTGACCTACCTTCCCCAACCCATTTATGAGTCTTCCCACTGACCGTATGTACTTTCCCCAATGGTGTTGGGTGGTGTGTGTTGGAGTGAGCGACTCAGCATGCCTGGACACTGGGGGGCGCTACGTCACTCTAAGCATGTACAGGTGTTATCTCCTTGAGTGGGATGCCTCTCTTTGTCTTAACCAGGGAGCTCCCCTCTGACCCCTCCTCCTTCTCTCTCCCTTTGTCCTCTCACTGTTTCACATGGCCTTCCATGGAGACACATGTCTCTGCAGGTCTCTCCTGGAGAGACAATGCCCTCATGCTCCCACACACATAATACCGGACAAGCTGGCCATTTGTGATAGGGAAAGTCCTCTCTAGATTGGGCTTTTCTCTCTCCTTTTGACTGCAACCTGGACGTGAGCTGAATCTACTTGAATAAATCTAAGTTTTCCTCCTTTTGTTTTTTGCAATATACTTCTTGGAAGATTTGTTTACTGCACTCAGGACCATGCTTCTATGACTGGGCAAAACTTTGCTATGTTAATCCAATATCCCAATAGTGTGTACAGATGGGAACACCATCACTGTGCCCTTCAAAAGTGCCACCATTGTACATCCCCTGCATGTTCTTTCCTGGTAGTGTGTGTGTGTGGGGGGGGGGGGGGGGGGGTTGTGGCAGCAGGCCCTGGCAGAAACCCTGGGCCCTGGAAGCTGCCCCACTTCAGGGTAGACTGCTGCCAGCACTGCACACAGGTATTCTGAGAGAGGCCATGGCTTACTGGTAGAGCATGTGCCTTGATTCCAGAAGGCCCCATGTTCGATCCCTGGTCAGGGTAGACAATACTGAACTTGATAGACTAATGGTCTACTGTGTGAGTCAGGATGTTGGACTAGATAGACCACTGCTCTGATCAAGCAGGGCTCTTCTTATGTTCTTATCAGGATATGACTGATGGCAGTGGAACTGGAGGGGCAGAGAATATAGCAGGAACTCATTCGCATAATAGGCCACACCCAACAGCAGAAACTCATTAGCATATGAGGCCACACCCCTGGCAGCACAGCTCCCTCCCAGGATTGGCTTCCCCAGATGCCCCGCGGTTTGCGAGGCGCATGGGGAACCCGAGGGAAGGAAGGCAGTTTCTGGATCAGCTTCCCCAGGTGCCCTGCAGCTTGCGGGGCGCCTGGGGAACCCAAGGAGGGGAGGCAGTTTAAACTGCCTTCCCTCCCTGGATCAGCTTGGCTTCCCCAGGCATCCCACGGCTTGTGAGTATTGAGTGGGAGGTGATGAATTCAAACAACAGGCTTTTATTCAGTGATATTGCTCAGCTCCGAAGTCAGCTCTATGAGAGCGGCACCTTAATTTATACTGTTCCAACACATAACTTTCAACAAAGTAACTATATACAAGCAATACTATTGGACCTAAGCAGGGCTCAGCGATTGGGTATCTGGATTGTCTTTAGGACCAATGGGAGTCTTTAGTCATCAGCCAATAAGAATTGGAGCTTTCGGATACCCGAGCCTTATCAAGCTATTGCTGCTTCAATACTCCAAACACAAACACAACAGGAACCCAAGGGGGGGGGGAGGCTGTAGGCGTGGCCAACTTGAAAGCCAGCCGGAACTCCTTTCCTGTGCGTTCCTGCTTAAAAATACCGCTGCTTCTGCATATATAGGGTGTTTCGGGATGTGATTTTGTTTTGATTTTATTGTGTTCTATTGTAAGCCACCCTAGGGAACGTTCCATTGAAAGGTGGTCTGTAAGCAAGGAACACTAACAGCAACAGCGACATGCTTCTCCTAATCAGGACCACGTTGCTCTTGCTCTGCTGTGGCTCAGTGGAAGAGCATCTGCTTGGCACGCAAAAGGTCCCAGGTTCAATCCCCAGTATCTCCAGTGGCAGCAGGTGATGTGAAAGACCTCCGCCCGAGGCCCTGGAGAGCTGCTGCCAGTCTGAGTAGACAATGCTGACTTTGACGGACCAAGGGTCTGATTCAGTATAAGGCAGCTTTGTGTGTTCCGCTGGAGTGGAGGATCTACAAGAGTGGAGAGGGGAAGGATTGTATCATCATCTCCCCCACTCCTTCTCTCCTCCTGCCCTTACATGCTGCCCAAGCAAGGATACTCCATCCTCCCTGGCCTACTGCAGATCCTCTTTAAATAGGTCACCCTTCCAACCCCCTCCCCTGGCTTGTTCCTCCCCACCACCTTTTCACCCAACTGGCAATGCCCCTGAGCCCTGTCTCAGCTGCAGTAACCACCCAGGTTGCTCCCTTTCCCCAACATGGCTCCACCTGGCTGCCAAACTCTGTTTCTGGACCTAAAGGTCAAATCTACATCTGACTTTCTCACTGGAATTATTCTAGTTTCAAACCTCCCCCCCCCCACAAAAAAAGTCTATACCTGTTTCTAGTTTCAAACCATACTTGTTCTAGTTTAAAAATTACTGTTTACATTCATTAACTGCCCTCCTGTGGTCAAGCTAGCATTATACTGCTTTAAACAAATCCTGTTGCTTAGTACTCTTCAGACACAGGGAGTGAAATCTGAAACCAGCGTGAAATGAGCTTGGGAAAAGACAGCAGTCAAGCTACTTCAGAGGGGAGGTGTAAATTGGGCCAAAGTCTGCAGCCCCACTGTGTCTGGTCCAGGCACATCCTGGTCTGGCTGATGGGCATGTGCACCCCATTGCCAGACTATGACGAACGATGACGACGACAGAGCCAGTGACAGAAGAATCGTGGAGGACTTTGAAGGTGAGGTGAAGGAATTTGTGTTCGACCCAGGAGCTGAAAGAAAGCTGCTGCAGGGATCTTTAAGAGGAATAGCGAATAGTCAGGATGATATGGTCAGGGGAGGGGCTGCGGCTCAGCGGAAGAGTTTCTGCTTTGAATGCGGAAGGTCCCAGGTTCAGTCCCTGACATTCTCCAGTTAAAACAGGACACAGCAGTAGATGATGTGAAAGACCTCCGCCTGAGACCCTGGAGAGCCAAAGCCAGTCTGAGTCAACAATACTAACCTTGGCGGACTGAGGGTCTGGTTCAGAATAAGGGAACTTAATTTCAGAAACATCCCTGCTCACACGAGTCCTGTAAGGGTGCGATCACACGGACGTTTACTGCGGGCTTCGCGGCTGTTCCTTATCACAATTAAAGGGGCTGACTAGACGGGCCGCATCTGTCTCCCGTCTCAAAGCCGCCCCCCCCCCCCCCGCACTCGAGCCCGCTTTTCCAACCACCAGGAAAAACAAGTACCTATCGCGCTTGAAAGAGCAGCGCGGGAGAACCCGGGTTTAAATGCCCGTGTGATCGCACCCTAAGTCTAAAATACTGTACTGAACTCCTTGGAGGAAGAGGCAGGATATTAATGTAATAAAATACTCTACACTCCTGTACTTTTGAAACCATACCTGTAGATTTCTTTAATTACAAGTCCAGCTAAACCAGAGAGGCCCAGATCAGGTTCTCTGTGTGTATTTGTGCTGATGCTTTTCATATTTTTTTTCCCCCTGCCATTCCACTCAAACCATTGGCAAGGTGACTTACTTCAGAATAAAGTATCACCTAAACAAAACCTGCTTGAGAGCCACTGATTACAGGACACCACCAATCACACTATTATTATATTAACATAAATGGGGGGGGAGCAAGAACATCACCATGGCATGCTCTTAGCTCTTTTCCTGCATGCATATTTCATGTTGTGTCCCACTGCACCATGGGACTGATAGTCTTTTAACCCAGCCGCACAGTCACTTGCATAAATATACATGTAGAGCTGCTATGTAAGCAGGGCTGTTGCTCCATTGAATCCTTTCGGGGCCCGGCCCCCTGACTTTCTTCCAGGGCCCCCCCAACTTACTATCCTGGACAGCCCCCCCCCAACTTATTCCTCAAGCTGGCCGCCACCGCAAGCCCTCCCCTCCCCCCCCCTGCTCTCTGTATCTCTTCTCAACTCGGCTATGAAACAAAATGTGACTCTCTGGCAAAGGAGACTGCCGCCAGTTCCGCTCAGCCCGAGAGAGAACCGATGATGTTGGGGCATTTGAAAGAAAGGCAGGAAGGGCTCCCTGGGTGGAGGGGTGCATGTGTGTGTGTCAAGGGCCGCAGCTGAAGGATTGCCTCCGCCTCCCCCCCCCCATTGCAAGGTGAGTTGTGTGGGAGCAATGACCCTCCCTACTGCTCTGTGTGCCACGGAAGCAGGCACAGCTCTGCTTCCTCCTGCCCCGCCTGCCCCTCCTCTAGAGTGACACAAGCCGAAGAGACCAAGGTCAAAGCTCTCTGATCGGAAACAGATGGGGAAGCCGCTAAGCCCGAGGAAGGAACTGGGAGATACGCAGCTGCAGCAGCCCTCTCTCCCCCTCTCCCTGCAATCGCTCCACCTGTGGACTGGGGGCAGGGTTCGGGATCTGAAGGTTGCGGGGAGGGGGGAGTGCAGATTTGCCTGGTGACTTGAGGGGGGACCTCCCAGGAGCTGGAAAGCCCTGGGAGGCAGGTGTGAGGTGTGCTGCGGCCAGGTGATCACAGGTTGCTCGACCCCCCAGAGGGCTGAGCAAGCCGGCGATAGGGACGAGGTTTGTTTTAATTCTATTTTTGTGACATCAGTGCCCCCTACCTTATTTAAAGGCCCCCCAAAATCTCAAAATCCTGGCTATGGGCCTGTATATAAGAGGGTGTTGCCTGATTTGGGGAGCTTATAGAAAATGCATTAGCCATGAAGGATTAAAATATGACCACACAAACACAGTTAGTGTTCGGCAGGGCAAATTTCTTGATTCAAGACGGATGTCGAGTAGATTACCTGGAAGTATAATGAATTTTTGGATGCAGCCACCAGAACTTCCCAGTGCATTGCCAGCAAGGCACTTTAAACTGCTGATGTAGCACTGTGAAAGACAATATCCTATTCAACGTGCTACATTAAGAGCTGAGATATTGCTTCAGTGGATTGCCGGAGTGACTGCTATTGAGATATATGCCTGCATAATACCTAGTCTTACCAAGAACCAGGCTACAGTTTAATTATAGTAGGACGTTAGAGAAGTGCCTTTAAACGTCTCTTTATGGTGGTGTCTGACGCATCCTCACAATAATTTACTAACTGTTTGTCCCATCTTGAATTCCCCTTAAGACCTGAAACACTAACACAACCAAAACATTGTTCCAAGGAGATAATTACTTACTCCATATGTTGCTTCAAAGAGACGGAAGACCACAGGATTGCTTGCCTTCGACCTGTTAGCTCCTCAAGAAGGCAACTACCAAAAGGGAACTGAAATTCTACTCGTACAATCCCCCTCCCCATATTGGAGTTGTGAATGACCTGGTTTTGTCTTCACAATGGAACTTGTGCAATAAGGAATCCTCCATCATTAGGGCTGCCAGCTCTGGGTTGGGAAATAGCTGGAGATTTAGGGGGTGGAACCTGGAGAGGGCAGGGTTTGGGGAGGGGAGGGGCCTCAGCAGGGTGCAATGCTGTAGAGTCCACCCTCCAAAAGAGCCATTTTCTTCAGAGGGATTGATGGTTAGCGTTTGGAGATTGGTTGTAATAGTGGGAGGCCTCCAGGCCCCACCTGGAGATCGGCAGTGTTATCCATCGTTCTTTTTTTTTTCTTCTGAATTTTGCACAGAGGATTGTGTGGGCTTGGTTGGGCTTTCTGTTCCTTTAAATCAGGAGCTTTGACTCTTGAAAGCTTATACCCTGGAGATCTGGTTGATCTTGAAGGTGCAACTGGACTAGAAGACAGCTCTTCAACTGAAAATCAACATGGCTACCCACCAGAAATCCCTCCCACATGTTACTTATGCACACATGCCCATCAATGATGCCCTGCCAAAAAAAACACCCTGATGTGATTGCATGGATCATCGTATTAAGGTTATTTTGATGTGGTGTTCTACCAGTGAACAGGAGCATAAGAGTGTATTAGTAAAGCACCACTGCTAAAGATTCATGATGCAATCATGCCTACGATCACACCAAGAATCCTTTTTTTTGTGGTGTTTTACCAATGTAAATATGTTGGTAGCATGCATCGTGGGGATGGGGAAGATGCACAGGAAACTGTGCACAGTTCTGGAATTAATTTTAGAGATTATCCTAATTAAATTGGAATTGAAGAGGAGCTGAATTCAATGCAGACTGCAGAGTGAAATTGTAGAAGAGGAGAATGGAATGGAAGAGATCCTTTCATCCCTGAATGGTGGGGGTGGGGGAATATGTCATTTAAAATAAAAGTAAAGGCATTTAATGAAAATCAATGAAGACCAAACTTCCGCAATGTTCTGTGACATGCACTTAAGACTGTGTCACTCATGAATGAGACCAAGCAATAGAACTCTGAGTCAGGCTATGAAAAGGAAGAGTCAAGCAATAGAAACAACAGCAATTTTGATTCTGAGGCTGAGGACAGACTGGCAGCTTGTCGCGATATAGGGCCACCTCTAATTGATCCAGTTTAAAATGTTGCGGGACATATCAGCCACACAGCACACCCTACTGTGGGTTACCCGCAGAGACATCCTGTGGGAAAGCATCCACATTATTGTAGCACATCAGCCATGGAGCGCACTACAAAAATGACCAAAAGTTATGCATGTGCATATGCGCACATGGGCATTTTTTTAAAAAAAGCCACTTCTCCAGTGGAAGAATAGATCTGCAGGCTCAGACCACCAAATCTGTTCTGCACACACTCCCCCATGTTCAGACAGCTGCCATGCACGATGAATGCACCAGAAAACAAAAACTCCACTTCGGAGGCGGTGGCTTTTTAACCCAGCTCCAAGTCGTCCTCTGACGGGGTGATAGATATGTTTTATTCACGGTCATTGACCAAAATATAAACCGCTCTGACGGGGTGAGTATGCCCGGGGAATGCCTGACAACTGTGGCTGGATGAACGGGCCCATTTAATCTGTTTGCGAAAGGTGCCAATATCGGGCCAAACTGCCAGTCTGAACACAGCCTCAGTTACTCCATTTACAAGGGGTGAAAGAATGGTGGGTCTCCATAACTGCATTATTGGGAGTATTTGGTTAATAGAGCACAGTTTGCTTAATCACAGGAGCATTATACTGTGTGCAATAAATAAAACTCTCAAGAAGTCAATTGCAAACAGTAAAGCTTGCGTTTATTCAGGGAGACTCAATTCACATCCCTGTTGCAGTCGAAAGGAGAGACAGAAGCCCAATCTAAAGAATACTGATCCTGATCACAAGTGGCCGGATAAGCCGGCATATGAGGACATTGTTTCTACAGGAGACAGCTGTATTTGTGTCTGACCCCCATGAAGGGCCATGTGCAGAAGAGGGAGAACAAAGGACACAGGATGAGGGGAGTGGTTGGAGAACACCTCCCAGGTTAAGAAAAATGAGAGACATCCCATTCAAAGACATAGCAGTTTTACATACTTAGAGTGATGAAGTGAACCCCCCGCCCCATATCAAGGCATGCTGAGTCACTTACTCCAACATGCATCACTGCTTCATTTGCAGATATTGGTGTAAATCAAAGAGAACTTGCCCTTCATCCATTGAGATTGGGTTGCTAACTCTCAGTGAAAGGGATCCTGCAAGCTGGCTCAATATGTTTCTGTGCAGGACACAGAGAGCTGCATTGATGGAAGTGCCCAACCTAACGATAGGCTAGTTCACAAGAAAAGGCATACGTACAGTAAAAAGTCAAGCAATGAGTCCCATTAATCAAGATGCAGTGCCTGTTGTCTCACAAGTATTGAACACATTTAGCAGAAACTGGATTAGGCAATATGTATTGACCAAGTGGTCTCTATCTCCCTTTGGTTGGCAGGGTAAACTGAGTATATTGTAATGCTTTCAATACTTGTGGTGTGCCATTAGATGTCACTACAGTGCAGCTTTATCATCATCATCATTCCTCACATTTTGATGCATCTGTCATGAGCCAGCCAGCTACCTCCTCCTTCAAGGAGGAGGAAATGGAAGGGTCAGACCCTGTACCAGTGGAATGCCCGCCTGAACAGCTGGTGATAAGAGTTGCTCAGTCTGGCAAGAAACAAAAGAAATGGGGCAAAGGTCAGAGTACCAGTTACCTTCTGAATCTCCCAAACCAGCTGAGTGTAGGAGACATCAGGAACATTCAACAGCTCAGGTGAGATGGAGAGCCCAGCTAACTGCACCACAGTGATCAGCACTAATTTCTGAGTTGTTACAAGAGCGGAATCACAAGTTAGTGAGAAGTAACACCTGTGCTTTGGGGATGAGCCAGCTCATTAGGCTGATAAAAGAAAGACACTGACCAGGTGTTTACATGGAGGCAACTTTGCTCACCACCTTCTGTGAACTGTTTGTTCATTGATGCCTACTTTGCCTTGTTGCCTTGAAATTCTGTTCTGCTAACCTGTTTTTTTTTTCAGCTAGGAATCCAGACCTTATCTGTATCTTTGCATTCCAAGCCTTGATCCCAAATCCCTGACTTCCTTGTTTCCCTAGACCTGTGGACCCAAGCCTTGGCTTTTTTGATGTTGTGCTGATTTATGACTTTGCTCTTATCTCTTGCCCTGAATTGTTGTGTTTGCATTTGTGCCTCCTGGAACAGGCTCTGCCCTGAACACAAAATTAGTTTGTTGATTATAACTGTGTTGGTACAGCACACAGTAATAAGTTATAAAGAATAACAAAACATCAAAACAACCGTGTGCTAAATTACCCACAAGATTATTCACAAAGGAGGCTTCATTTAAAGTGAAACAGATCTATTATGTGAAGTAAATATGTCCATACAATCCATCATAGGAAAATGCAGAAGCCAAAGAATTAATATACAGAATTAATATACAGAAAGTCCAACACTTTTCCTAAGTAATTTTTCCAGTGTTTCAGACCTCTGGTCCTTCCTCAGGAACAAAGAACAACTGCTGAGAATGTCATTCTAGCTCCTTACAAGGGAATGCTTTTCTCTTATTTCAGTGTAGGGCAAGATCTCTTCAGTTCAGGGTCCTGATTCATCAAAGCAGCCCTTGACATGACAGAAGAGACACCAACTCAATGCAGAGAAGAGAAATAAATTGACATGGGCCTTTGCTAGAGCACAAAACCCATCGATGCGAACATGTTCTGCTTTATATACCTAAAATGGACAGCCGTAGCTCTTAGTGGAGCAGTATCATGTTCGCAATATATGCTGCACAACTCTTTCCAAACAACAAATGCTTCAGTCCTTAAACTCCTTCTCCAGTCAAAGAGCATGGGTAAGGCCTTCGAGGACCGCTCTGATGGTTTCTTACTTGCATCTTTCTAACAGCTCCATTTTCCAAATGGCCTCTACTGCTCTGCCATGCAATTACTGCTCTGGCAACCCACCCTACAACTCTATCTGCAAGATAACAAAAGAGTCAAATAAAACAGCCATTAAAAACGCAAGCCTCCAGACTGTAGATCACACAAACCAGTGTGAGCAGAAGGGTTAGGGCGGTGATAACATTTGGGTCCTAATAAATGTTAGGACTTTTGTCCAATAATCAGAAAAATCAGAGTAATGAATCTTGCTTTTCTGGAAAGAAGAGATTGCTTCTTTTAGTTTAAAAGAAGTTTATTACTAAAGGGAAAAGGTAAACGGGATTAGCTACAAATAAACAAAACATGCTTTCTAAGGAGCTGCATTGTGCTCCGTCTTCACACTAAGACATACTGATAGAGAGTGAGAGATTGTAATGGAGGATCTCTCCTTCTTCTTGACCCCTTCGCAAGGCCTGAGAAATTCAGTCATTATAGGGTTAACTATGCAACTTGTTTGTTTACCTATGTTAGCCTGGAAGTAATACCTGGCAGCTGGCCAATTGACTGTAGACCCCGGAAAACTAAAGGTGTACTGTCTTGCTAATTGGTCAATGATATCAGGTGTTTCCTTTCAGGGGTCAAGAAGAAGGAGAGATCCTCCATTACAATCTCTCACTCTCTATCAGTATGTCTTAGTGTGAAGACGGAGCACAATGCAGCTCCTTAGAAAGCATGTTTTGTTTATTTGTAGCTAATCCCATTTACCTTTTCCCTTTAGTAATAAACTTCTTTTAAACTAAAAGAAGCAATCTCTTCTTTCCAGAAAAGCAAGATTCATTACTCTGATTTTTCTGATTATTGGACAAAAGTCCTAACAAATGGTAGCAGAGAGGATGGTTCTTAAAAGATGGTTCTTCTTCTAAAAAAAAAGCTTTCTGGATTGATTGAGAAAGAGAAATAGGGAATAAGAGCTAGAAGCTTGGATTTTTAAAACGACCACTTTTTTTCCTTCCTGCTCTCAAAGCAATCTTGCAGCCAGAAAGGCCCAACCCTGTTTCCTTGCTGATCAGGGGGAAACCTATGCTGGATTGTAGTTTGCCAGGAGCAAAGGATCTTTTTTGACTGGATTAATTTTTGCCTGCTGTAAGTGGAGCTGAGCCTTGGAGCACTGAAGAGACGCTGCTGCTGGGAGAACAAAGGAAGGTGAGGCAAAGGAGCTTTTGAACTTCGCGCTGCTGCTGCAGAGAGGGGAAAGATTAACCCTGCCAGCTCCTGGAGAAGTAGATGACTGAGCCAGAACCTGTGCTTCTACCTCAAATCCAAAGGGACGTGAGTAAAAAAAAAGAAAATGGCTTTTAATGCCCCATCCCAAGAAATGCCAAACCTCAGACTTACAAAGGCTAACTATCAGTGGTGGGAGGAGTATTTGAAGAGTCGCCTGCAGACTCACAATGCCCTTCAAGTATTAACAACTGCAAATCCTCCAGAAACTGACCCTGATAAGACACAATTCCTTATGATGGATGGTTTTGCTAAAGCCCTGATTTTAGGGAGTATTCCCTACACAGAGGTACCAGGATTAAGAGGGCTAGCCACGTCCAGATTGATGCTTCAAAAGCTAAAAGACAAATTTGATAAACACAGCAAGAGTAAAATCTATTCCCTCAAGGGAAAGATTTTTGATTTCAGGATGAAGGAGGGAGACTGCCTTCCCAAAGAGATGGACAAATTAATGGGCATTTACACACAGCTTAAAGACCTGAATGAAGCACCCTCTGATACAGATATGATTTCTTCAATTCTTAAGGGTCTGCCTAGCTCCTATAAGTCTGTAACCAGTATGATTAGACTGAAAGATGATCTGACTTTAGAAGGTCTTTTGTCTGCACTAACTGAGGAATATGATTCTAGAAATTTGAAAGAAAGTCTGTCTGATGAGATGTCTGTTTTGAGTCTAAAGCATGGACAGAGATTTAAAAGGAAAATAGAGTGTTTTATATGTGGGAAAAATCATCTTGCAAAGTACTGCTCTTCTAAGTATGCACCTAATAATGAGCCCCAAGAACAAAGAGCCACAGGAGCACATGGTTCCAGTAACAAAGAACCAGCCAGTGGAAGGGGAAGCCATTATGGGAGGAGCAGAGGTCACGTTTCACACACACAGCACAGAGGAAAGAAGTTTGCAGCACAGACACAGAGCAAAGGCAATGCTTTTAGGATCACTGATGATTTTAACACAGATGATAAGAAAATATTTTTAATCGATTCTGGCGCTTGTACACATGTGTGTAGAGAAAAAGCCTGGTTTAGTAACATAGATGTTGAAAACAAACCAAGAATTTACCAAGCTAACAGGCAATTATTGAATGTACAAGGCGTTGGGACTGTAAAATTACAATTGTCTACTACAGATAATCAATTAATTGAAGTTGAATTGCAAAATACAGCTTATGTGCCTGAAGCTGTTGAGAACTTAATTTCAACAAAAAGCCTTATGAATACTGGCCATATTGTAGTGCTCAAACCAGAGCAAGGAAGCAAGGTCTCTACCAAGGATGGAGAGCTTGAATTTAAAGTGGAAGAGAAAAATGGCTTTCATTACTTTGTAGCTTGTGATGATGAGGAGACAGAAACTTTTGATGTTGATCCTGATGAGGAAATAGAGACTGTTGATGATAAGGAACAGGTTTGCCAGACTAAGGATGCTTGTGATGATGCTTGTAAACATGAAAAATGTTTATTTTCGTGGCATATTAAAATGGGACATAGAAATTTGAAATCTGTTGAGCAGTTGTTAAAGCAATGTGGAATACCTGTTGTGCATTGTGAAAAGAGTGAAACTAGATGTGAGACATGCCTCAGAGCAAAGGGAGATGCCCCAAGTTATTCTGGGAAAACTCCAGCGCAAAATCAAGAATTTTTGGAAACTGTATACAGTGATCTTGTTGGGCCTTTACCTGCATCCCTAGGTGGGAACAAATATTTTGTGACTTTCACAGAGAATAAAACAAAATACACTTATGTGTATATGCTGAGAAGTAAAGATGAAACACTGCATAGATTTAAAAATTATGTGGCTATTGTTAAAAATAAATTTGGCAAAGCACCTCAAAGCTTACTCACAGATGGAGGTGGTGAATATTGTAATGCTGAATTCAAACAATTTCTACAAGAGCAAGGAATTCAACATAAAGTATCCATTGCTTATTCACCCCAGCAAAATGGAGCTTCTGAGAGATTAAATAGAACACTGCAGGGGATGTGCAGAGCTATGCTGATGCATTCTGGACTGCCAAACGGTTTATGGGCAGAAGCCCTGAACACAGCAGTGTACTTACACAACAGATTACCCTCAAAGATTATTGGAACCTCCCCTTTTCAGGCTTGGTTTGGAAGACAGCCTGGTCTAAGACATATCAAAGCTTTTGGCGCAAAAGGGTATGCACACATACCAAAGGAAAAGAGGGGAAAGCTTGATTCCAGATCTGAAACTGGACTTATTGTAGGCTATCCTGTTGGTGGGAAAGGGTACAGGACATACAATCCCCAAACCCACACAGTAGAAGAACGCAATGTTGTTTTTATTGATGAGACTGTATTGCCTAGTGTTTCCACTGCAGCTGATCCAAAGATGCCTGGGACTGCACCTGATGAGTTCGTTGCTTGGCTACCTGTAGTGACTGCTGGTGAACTGGCTGGGGAACTGGCAAGTGAAGCAGCAGGTCCACTTTCTGAGGAAACTATTGAAACAGAAGGGGAAGCAGGGGCCACACCAGAGGAAGCGGCTCAACCCACGGCAGAACCCACAGCAGAACCCACACCCGGTGTGAGGCGATCAGAAAGGAGCACTAAGGGACAACCTCCAATGAAGTATGGATTTTGTGAACTTGTGCAACCTGCAAAGGAACCCAAGAACTGGAAGGAAGTTTGCAACTTACCTGCGAGTGAAAGAGGCAGATGGCTTGAAGCAATGGAACAAGAGCTGCTATCCATTAGCGAAAAATAGGCCTGGACTCTCACTCAACTACCTCAAGGCAGAAACCCTGTTGGATGTAAATGGGTCTTCAAAATAAAGCACAAGGAAGATGGAACTGTGGAGCTATACAAAGCACACCTAGTAGCTAAAGGCTACTCACAGCAATATGGGACTGACTATTTTGAAACTTTTGCTCCAGTTACTGACCAAGCAACATTCAGAACACTTCTAAGTGTTGCAGCATCTAGGAACATGATAGTAGAGCATCTTGATGTAAAGACTGCTTTTCTCAATGGAGAACTATCTGAGGAGATCTACATGGAACAACCTGAAGGTTTCAAGGTCAAAGGTCAAGAAAACTACGTCTACAAACTTAATAAAGGACTCTATGGCCTAAAGCAAGGCGCAAAGGCCTGGTATGACAAACTTACTGAACTTTTAAAGAAGCAAGGCTTCAAGCAAGGGAAAGCTGAACCTTGTCTGTACACTAGAATCAGAAATGGACAATACCAGTATGTTCTTGTTTACGTTGACGACTTGATCGTGGCTTGTCAAAACAGAGGAGACATCAAAGCAATAGCTGATGGACTGAATAAGGAAGTGGAAGTCAAACAGCTAGGAGATGTTCAACAATACCTCGGAATGCAAATTGAGAGACTCGAGGATGGAACTTTTCTTTTATGCCAGAAAAGAAAGATTATGGACTTTATAGAATCTGTTGGCATGAAGAACTGCAAAGCTTCAACAATCCCACTTGAACCTGGATATCTGAAGGAGAAGGACGGCACACCACTAAAGGACATAGGAGGATACAGAGAGGCTGTCGGAAAGCTCTTGTACCTGAGCAAATCAACGCGTCCAGATATTACAGCGGCAGTTGGATTTCTAAGCAGAAAAGTAAGTTCGCCAAATCATCATGATTGGAGCGCAGTAAAGAAGATGGCACGTTACCTAAGAGGAACAATGGACTTAAAACTGAAAATTGCACCAACTGAACAACTAAGACTAGTCGGCTACATGGATGCCAGTTGGGGAGAAGAGATGAACAACTACAAGTCTACCAGTGGATACCTATTCTTTTATGGAGATGGACTGATAGACTGGACTAGTAGAAAACAGACTGTTGTAGCGCAATCCACAGCAGAAGCTGAGTGCATTTCAGCAGCAAGTGCCTGCAGCAGACTTGAATGGATCTTTGAGATGTTGAAAGATTTTGGAATAATTGAACCTGTACCTATACTTATGTTAGAGGATAATCAAGCTTGTATAACTATATGTAAGGAAGAGAGCACGACTGCTAGAAGTAGATCTATTGGTATTAAATGTGCATTAGTTAAAGATTTGTACCAGAAAAGGTTGATAGAGATTAAGCATTGTCGTACAGAAGAGATGGTGGCTGATATTCTGACTAAGCCACTGACCAAAGACAAGTTTGAAAGACTTCGTGGAATGTTGAATATGCTTGATGCTAATGTTGAATAATGTTTGTGTATGCATGTATAATGACTTGCATTTCAGGTCTTGAGAAGGGGACAAATGGTAGCAGAGGATGGTTCCGATCGACACAATGCCTGACATTCCACAATTAGGATTGCCCTCAATGATTGAAGCGCACACAAGACTGAGTGTCCCTTAGATGGTGTTTGTTTAACAAATAGTGGTAGGGAGCAAACAGTGCACTTTGGTGTAGTGATTAAGTGTGCAGACTCTAATATGGGAGAACCGGGTTTGATTCCCCCCTCCTCCACATGCAGCTGCTGGTGTGATCTTGGGTCAGTTACGAGTTCTTTTAGAGCTGTTCTCTCAAGGGCAGTTCTCGAAAGAGCTCTCTCAGCCCCACCTACCTCACTGGGTAACTGTTGTAGAGAGGGGGAAGGAAAGGAGATTGTAAGCCGCTCTGAGACTCCTTCCAGTAGTGAAGAGTGAGGTATAAATCCAATCTCCTCCTCCTCCTCCTTTATTGATGGGCCAAGTACATTCCCAGGGTAATTCCACTGATTAACATAGAGCTGTACAAACACCCCCATGTCTGGACCTTGAAGGTTCCCAGCCAGGGCTCTATTCCAACCCATGACAAATTGTCACCTAGTCCTCTTCTCCAAGGCTATTGCAGATATCTTCTCCTCCTCATAGCTTGCTGGAAGAGAAATCCCATCATGTTAGCTTGGGGTGGGGGAGGCTGCTCTGGTATACAATTCAATAAAAACAATTCTGGTCAAAGAGCTATTCAGGTTTGCCTGTTGGATACGATCAAGATTCTTCTTGAAATCGTTCCGGCAAGACTTGCGATAATGGCGGACGTGCTCCTCCGCAACTGCGGGGAGCGTGATCCGTACCCGGCAGGAAGAAGGGGCTCTGGACTGGTGCCGAGCCCCCAGAGACCCCAGTGAGGGGGCTCTGCCTAGGGTGGCACGAAGGGGATCTCTCCCTACGGTGGCGATCGAGGGATCGAGATCCCTTTTCATCACCCCCATAGGTTCCCCCGCTGTGGGAGCCGTATGGCTGAAAGCACAAATCCGTGAAGCAGCAGAGAGTGTGAAGCAATGAGGCTGGAACTGACAGTTACGCATGGAGAAAACGTGAGTCTGAAGTAAGAAAAGCAGAATACAGCGGGAAGACGGCGGGAGGAGTGAAACCCACCCACCCCTCTCCGGGACTGGCGTACTTACCAGACTCTTCACGTGGCGTTACTGCATGAATAAAAGCCCATCCGCCTTGCTAGATGGCAGCATCGCTCACTTGAAGATATAAACTTTAAAAGGACATAAATGCTGTTCGAAAATTTGCTCCTTTCGTTCATCTTATCTATCTATAAACAAAGAGCGCAGCCTCAACAATGGCGGGGAAACCGAAACCTTCCCCCAAACTAGGAAGTACAGCTCCGAGTGCAAAGGTTGATACCACAGAGATGAGCGTGGTGTTCTCCTCGTTATTGCGACCTCTAGTGGACCAAATGACAGCTCTCAACGTGAAGATGGACAAAATGCAGTTAGAACTAAAAGAGTCGAATAAAACCACAGAGAAGCTGCAGCGAGAACTTCTGGAAGTAAAAACTTCAGTAAAAAACCAAGACTCAAGACTACAAAAGGCAGAGAAGGAAAAGGCCTTCCACCATGATCAGCTTTTGAAATTACAAATGGAAAGATCGAATTTTTTCCTAAGACTTCAGAATGTGCCAGAAAACACAGGAGAAGACCTTAAAAATTTGCTAAGTGAAGCACTTGAACCAGTGACAGGCATGAAAGCAGCGGATATAAAAAGCGATATGGATATGGTTTACAGACCCTATCCAGATTATACTAAAAAGAAAAGCCTGCCTGGTGAAATTATGATAAGGTTCTCCAAAAAATCTACAAGAGATGTGGTGCTTAGGACCACAAACAAAGCAGCTCTGAAGATCCTGGGAGAAGAAGTAAAAGTGATGAAGGATATCCCATTTGAAATAAGGAAAAGAAGGAAAGCCTATGGAAAATTGACATCTTGGCTCCAGTCTGAGTCTATCATCTATCGCTGGAATACTCCAGAAGGACTATGCTTCAGCATCAAAGATAAGAAGTATAAGATTGACTCTGTTCAACAAGCGAAAAAATTTCTGGAAAAAAGCAAAGAAAAGAAAACTGGGAGAGGCTCAGATGGTTCACTGGCCTCGCAAGAAAGCATGTATGGATTTGATAGCTCAAAGAGTGAAGAAGAAGTGTCTGACTCGGAAAAAGGAGCAGCAGCTCCAAAAGTAGATGAGACTGTTAAGACAAGAAGGGGATGAAAGAAGAAATAGTGATTAAACTGTTTTATTAAGCATTGCACCTATGTATTCTAAATTGTTTAATTAACCGTATTTCTCTAGGTGGGCGTGCCTGCCAAATAGTTTTGATAATTTTTATAGTAGCAGTAACAAAATAATTGAAATTTATCCAAGGTTCTAAATGCTTCATAATTATATTATGTAACATGGTAGTATTAAACAAATGATAAAGTACTCTCTGTATAAGGTATATGTAGCTTAGATTGTAGCGTATTAGTTGTAGATATAGGGAAAAATCAATAAAAATTTATAAAAAAAAAAAAAAGATTCTTCTTGAAATCCTTTCTGCTTGATTTTAAAAAATGCACCCTGACCCTGACTCTCGACCAAAAGAGATCTCAGCTGGCTTCCAAATCAGCACATCAGCTATAACAATACAGTTCACAACAGTGCAGTAGTAAAGAACAAAATCTTTTAAAGGTAGCACACTAAATTACCCAGTACATACATCCAACTGCAAGCAATCAAAAGCTCGGATGAATATGAATGTTCTGACATTGTCTCCTGCAGGTAACTGTGGGGAAGGCGTGCTTGCAGTTAGGATGCCACTGTGGAAAAAGGCCGTTTCCTTGGTAGCACACTTCTCCTCTGAAAGCTGTGTTCCTGGAAGGTCTCAGCAAGCTCTGAAACAAGGTCCTGGCAGGTCTCTGAAACAAGCTCATCTCTTTTGCTCGAGTGGAACGTTCCAAACACAGGGGGGAACTGAGGCGATGTGCAACACACAGGGCTTTTTTTGTAGAAAAAGCCCAATAGGAATTCATTAGCATAATAGGCCACAACCAACAACAGAAACATATTAGCATATTAGGCCACACCCCTGACAGTGCAGCTCCCTCCCAGGATCGGCTTCCCCAGGCACCCCGTGGCTTGTGGGCCACCTGGGGAACCCGAGGGGGGGGGGGGGAAGGCTGTAGGTGTGGCCAACTCAGAAGCCAGCCGGAACTCCGTTCCCATGCATTCCTGCCCAAAAATAGCTCTGGCAACACACACACACCTGCTCCCACTCCAGAAATATTGCTAGTATTAGACTTATTTTATTTCCCTTCTCCCCCAAAATCTAGCTTTCAAAATTCACCTGGAATGTTTCTTCAGGTGAAATTCAGCTGTGGTTTACTCAGGACAAAGTTAACCAGAGGTAAGGCAATGCTTTAGGTAAACTGGGGGTGAAGTTTTAATAATACAGTCCAGGAAACAGAGTTGCCAGGTGGAGCAATCGGCAAGAGGACTTAGGCGGGGACATGGAGCTGCATGCGTTGTCAGCAATGCCACTTTCAAATAAAACCTGGAAGCTAGTAATAAAATAAAGCAGCCATGTCACCAACCATAGAGTTTCCAGCAATTCCTAGAGCTACCCTTTTTCACTTCCATGTAACCTGGAAGTGACAAGGGTAGCCCTAGGAATTACTGGAAACTCTATAGTTGGTGATGTCCATTTTTTTTAATTATTATTGCCTGGCAAGCCTATGAGGAAACTACCTCATGATAGGGTTGCCAGGTCTGGGCTAGAAAATACCTGGAGACTTTTGGGGTGGATCCAGGAGAGGGTGGGGTTTGGGGAGGGGAGGGGCCTCAGCACGGTCCAATGCCATAGAGTCCGCCCTTCAAAGCAGCCAATTTCTCCAGGGGAGCTGATCTCTGTCAGTTGGAGATCAGTTGTAAAAGCAGGAGATCCCCAGGCCCCACCTGGAAGCTAGGAACCTTACCTCATGGTGAACCCAAAGGAAGTTTGCTCAACTGCTCGATAGATGGCACAATTTTGATATATTTGCTGTCCTTTCAGGTTATAGCCAACTTTGAAGCAGAATGCTCAGCAGAGATGTTAATCGGGGCATCACCTTTCCCTCTGGAAATTTATTATTGAAACCTTCTTAAGTCATAAAAATGCTCTCTCCACTCCTTCAGCTGATACTGTGGGTGCTTCACTGAACCGTCTCAGTGAGAGTCTATTCATAATGGAAATCTCCTCGGGCTATCCATGAAATTCTAATTGCTCCATTAAGGCTCTCTGATGTCATGCCTAGGATTTTACGTCCTGTCTTCTAACATTCAAGATAATGGCCAGTTTGGAGGCTAAATTACTAATTTATTGCATAAATGACTGGATTATTTTGCTATACCTGCTAGACTCTTCTCAGAAGGAATCAATCAATCAGTTGATCAAAAATATTTATTGCCTGCTGTTCTCCAGGAAGGGTCTCAATCCAGCCCACAACAAAATGTTCAGTTACAATAACCTTAAGTCCAGTCAATAAAACAAGAAGCCTGAAGGGAAAATATTATCCATTTCAAATGCCCTCCAAAATTCGGCCTTTCAAGGACTTCTGAAAAGCATTGTTAAGAGAAATTCTTCACCTAGCTTCTCTCTAGAATCCAGCTATCTATTTTAGGGATTTGGCGTCAGTTTTGAATGAATTCCATTTTAATCAAAGAGAAATTAAAGGGAGGAGGGGCAGAAAGGGAAGGTCTTCAGGATTTCTGAATTTTCACTCTGTACATGCTCAGAGGCAGGCCCCGTCATCCCCAATCTCCTTGTCCTCCTAGCAGAGCACCAGCCTGCAGTGTGTAACATAAATCAAGTCGCAAGGGCTGGTTACAAAAGGGTGCATTGATTTCTTTTCAAAGAGAAATCCCTCTTCTAAAGAGAATAAAGGAGAATAAAGGGAATCATTGACAATATCTAGAAATGTGAATTGCAGGAAAAGAAATTCCTCTCCCCTAACAACAGTCTCTGGATGACAAAAGGATGCTTTCCTTCTTGACATTTTCAGGAAGGCCATTTCAAACTGTGGTGGCTATAAATGCCTATGGTTGCAAAGCAGTAGATTTTATGTTATCGGCACGAGGGGATGGATCATGTGTGTGGGACAGTACAGTATAGCCTGATCTCAGCCGAACTTGGAAGCTAAGCAGGGTTGGCAGACCACCCAGGAAGTATTTCTTTGCCCAAAGAGTCATGGGCATGTGGAATTCACTGCTGCAGGAAGTGGTGATGGCTACAAGCACAGACAGCTTCAAGTGTGGGTTGGATGAACAAATGAGGTAGAGGGTCCCATCAGTGGCTATTAGCCACAAGCTATAGATAGGAACACTTTGTCTGGGGCAGTCATGCTCTGCATTCTTGGTGCTTGGAGAGCCACAGTGGGAGGGCTTCTGGCGTTATGGCCCCGCTGGTGGCCCCGCTCCTGATGGCAACTGGATTTGGCCACTGTGGGACACAGAGTGTTGGACTGGATGGACCATTGGCCTGATCCAACATTGGCTTCCCTTATGTTTCTATGTCTGGAGCAGTAATGCTCTGTATTGTTGGCGCTTGTGGGGCAACAGTGAAATGGCTTCTGGAGTTCTGGCTCCGCTGGTGTACCTCCTGATGGCAACTGAGTTTTGGCCACTGTGTGACACAGAATGTTGGACTGGATGGACCATTGGCCTGATCCAACATGGCTTCTCTTATGTTCTTAAGACCCTGCAGAGGAAGGCCATGGCAAACCACCTCTGCTTCTCTCTTGCCTTCAAAGCCCCTTGCTACGGTTGCCATAAATCAGGTGCAACTTGACAACACATACATACATATGAGGGAATGGAAAGAAGACATTGTTTGGATGAGCTTAGATGCCACATGATTCACACTGGCAGTGGCAGTCCTATAAAAGAAGCTTGTTCGACTGAGAATCTGCTGCTGAACAAAGAGGGCAGCCCCAAACTGTTCTGTAGCCATTCAAGAGCCAAACATGTCCCGGACTGGTTCTGGGTTTCATCTCTTGTGCTGAACTGGGTTCGTTCAGCTGTCAAACACACTCACTGCAAACATTTGTGGCATCCCTAAGTGGCACATGCTCAGAACCTACTGCAGTACACAGCCCAAGTAGCAGTGCAAGAATCATAGAACCAGAGTTGGAAGGGACCTCCAGGGTCATTTCATCCAACCCCCTGAACAATGCAGGGAATTCACAGATACACATTAATTGCAAATTGATTTAGAACAGTGTTTCCCAACCCATGGGTGGGGACCCAAAAGTGGGCTGCGAAGCCCTTGCAAATGGGTCACAGGTCAGCCCTCCATAATGGCCACCCCCTTCCCTTTCCATTGCTTTCTTTTGTCTCTTGGAAACCAAGATCTGACCCTGGAAACAGTATCTTCCATGTCATGCATTAGTTCGTGTTATTTCTTTACTATTTCTACTTGTTGATCAAGTGAAACATGTCCTGATGGTCACTAGAGTGAGTGAGACCCTTAAGGGGGGGCATTAGAAAGAGTAATGGAGAAGGAGAGGGTGGCCAATAGTTAGAATGTAGTCACCATAGGCAAAGGCTGCCTATGTCGGAATGCCACTTGCTTGGGGTTCATAGTGGGGGCAGCTGTGCCTTTTGTACAATGTTGGTTTGAACCTTACCTTCCTTCCAATGTATTTGAAAAAGTGGGCGTGCCCACGAAAGCTCATACCTTGAATAAGACTTTATTGGTCTTAAAGGTGCCCCTGGACTCTAAATTTGAGGACCAACACAGCTGACCACCTGGATCTATCAAAAACACCTGGCTAGCCACTATGGAAACTGGGATGCTGGAATGAATGGGTGCCAAGGTCATCGTTTACCTAAGGTGCCAAAAATCCTTGGGCCAGCCCTGGTTGGACTTATGGGTCACCACCATCCTGAAAAGTTTGGGAACCGCTGATTTACAACACATCATGGACAGCTTTGGGAGTCTGGGAGGCAAAACAGGGAAAGTGGAACGCCAGAGCAAGGTAGCTCAGTGTGGTGTAATGGTTAAGAGTGGCGGACTCTAAGCTGGAGAACCAGGTTCGATTCCCCACTCCTCCCCATGAAGCCTGCTGGGTGACCTTGGGCTAGTCTCTCAAAGCTCTCTCAGCCCCACCTCACTCACAAAATGCTCGTTGTGGGGAGAGGAAGGGAAGGAGATTACAAGCCACCCTGAGACTCCTTAGGGTAGAGAAATGTTGGGCATGAAACCCTCCTCCTCTTCTCAGATGGCTTACGGCAGGCAGGGAGGGTGGCGTTGAAAGTGTGAGAACGTGCGCGGGCGAAACATTTGCCATGCAATTGGAACTGTTAGAAGTGCTTGATAACAAAGCAAACCTGTTTTCAGTCATTCAAGGATTGCCTGCAATTTGCAATGAATTGCATATAATTTCTTACCACTAGGTTTCCTGAGAGTGATGATTATTTCAATCCAAAAATGACAGCCTATGGTGCTGCATTCTGCAAAGACTCTTTCCAAGGAAGGTTAATTTCCTTTGAAAACTCTTCCTGCTTGTAGAGAGGGCTTTTCTCCACACCTAAGTGTTTTTAATACCTATAGAACATACAAGTTCAAAGACTGCTTTATTAAGAACATAAGGACATAAGAAGGGCCCTGCTGGATCAGACCAATGGTCCATCTAGTTCAGCATCCTGTCTCACTCTGTGGCCAACCAGTTCCTTTGGAGGACCAACAACAGCATAGAGCCAGAGGCCTTCCCCTGATGTTGCCTCCTGGCACGGGGATTCAGAGGTTGACTGCCTCTGAGCCTGGAAGTTCCCTTTAGTCACCATAGCCAGTAGCCACTGATAGACCTGTCCTCTGTGAATCTTTCTAACCCCCCTTTTAAAGCTATCTACGCCTGTGGCCATCACTACATTCTCTGGCAGTGAATTCCACATTGCCGTGATGTTCTGTCAGGTCTTAATTAACACCTATAAAAGGCCATTAGTTTTACCTCTTTTGGATACTTTCTAGCGAGAGAAAAGGAAACATGAAGGCAACTCATAAGAGAAGATTCGAAAGCGGGAATGGCTGGCCCGTCACGCTCTATAAATGTGTAGGCTGAAAGAGGCATATAAAAGTTATTCGTGGTTATGGGGACTACTGATTTTTTTTTTGTAGTAGGCCAATGCAATTTATAAGCCATTTCTGCTCTGACAGTGAGTTTATATAGCTGTCAGCGCTACGCTCCAGGTGTGAGAGCAGTGGAATAACATTGCAAGCTCCTATGAAGATTTGTTGCTTTGCGAAGTTTACCGTTGACTGCCTGCATTGCCCAGCAATTAATAACTTTATATTAAGCGGCTGTAAACCACAGGGCTGGGGGAAGGGGAAACCACAAGGGATGGGGGAAAAAAACTATGTTTGTTTCTTTGCTGCTGGAGAATGTGTAGCTAACAGCATTGCTCACTTTCCCATTTCCAAAAAGAAAGTTTAAAAACAGAGGAATAATGAAAATCGCATTAACATAATGCTTAGCAGGTCCAAAGTGGACTTCCAGAAGGAGGAAGAGTGCCCACGTGATTTTTATTGATGGACATTGGGGCACATCTTGATTAGAGCTGATAAATAGTTTATTACGTGTAAAAATGTCAATTCAAAGAAGATGCATTCCAGTAGACTGCATGTTTCTCCCCAGATCTCATGGGGGTTGCATAACTGGTAGTATACGACTAAGGTTCAATCCCTGGCTTCTCCTGTAAGATCTCAGGAAAACAGGTGTTGGGAAGGCTGAGTTGAAGCCTCAAAATGTTCTACAAGTCAGAGTGCTGAGGCAGATGGACTTGGCAGACGTCTGTTCGATATGCTGGCCTTCTCTCACCGTTTTGCGGCATCAAGAATTCCATCCTACCAAAATTTTGATGAGCTTCACTGGAGAGAATGCACAATGTATTTAGTGCTTGTATTTGGTACATGTGTGATATAATAATAATAATAATAATAATAATATACTTTATTGTCATTGTACATAGTACAATGAAATTAAAAAAGTGCCATCATTCAGTGACTCACAACATATAAACATGCGCACTCACACAGACATTCACGACTGCTTCTCCCTTGTGATTTACACAGCAACCAAACCACTGTTTCCTCCAGATTTCGGTCTCATGCAGCATTCAGGGCAATAATAGCTCTCGAGTAAAAACTGTTTTTTAGTCTATTTGTCCTTGTTTTGATTGTCCTATATCTTCTGCCCGAAGGCAGCAGTTCAAACAAGGAATATGCAGGATATGTATTCAGTGGCTTGGATCCCTCAGTTCACAAGCAGAAACATGAACAGATTTAGGACACTTCCGCTTGGGCAACCACTAATGCTTTCCTCCCTATATGTTATAGTGCCCAGAAACTGGTTGAACAACATCTTGCACAGACAGAAAAGCAAGTGGGAATCCAATGACTTTGACACAGCACACACAAGTGTCTACCATGGTCTCTGGTGCATCTCTGTTCGCGCAAGAGCACATATCGGGTTGGATCCAGCACAAATTTTCTGCTTGTGCAAATGTGTTAGTGTGTGTGTGTGTGCGTGCGCACACACCAAAATAAAATAACATCTGGAGAAATTCCATCCCACGAAACAAGGCAAATGGTACCAGCCTACTGTAACCAAACTGTTGCTTAGATTTCAGAGAAAACAGATCGACAAATCCCCAGCCACAATAGAATCCTAGCAAGATTGTATATGGGATCATTTTATCATGAGAAAGATTTCACTCCACACCTCAAACATACTATCACACAAGTCAGATAACGAGTTCATTGAGACCTGGTACCCACTCATTGTGTATACGGCAGAAGCTAAAGTGATACCAAAGAATCCTCTGTATAGACAGCTGATCTATTTTTGATCCAAATCTGAACAATGGTATATTTTGTTACTTTGACATGGGTAATATATTCACCAAAACAAGGTTTAAGACTGCCTAGTTAACAAAAATTAACAAAATTTAAAAACTAAAGAACTAGAACTAACCTTAGACAAATTTGGTATTGTTATATGGTTTAAGACTCATTTTTATCTGTACTATATAAATTACTTTATGTCACATGCTTAAAATAAGTTAATTCCAGAATCGTGAACTAAACTGCAGTTATGTATTAACAAAATACTTATATGTATGTGATATAAATGTAAAAAATTTTTGATTGCTATGTAACTGTTTCACATTTTGACAAAATAAAATTATAAATTGAAAAAAGAAAGAAGAAAATAGATGCTTCAGTGCTCTGAACACTGATCTGCT
This sequence comes from Lepidodactylus listeri, assembly GCA_029233225.1. Taxonomy (NCBI): domain Eukaryota; kingdom Metazoa; phylum Chordata; class Lepidosauria; order Squamata; family Gekkonidae; genus Lepidodactylus; species Lepidodactylus listeri. Next base: position 11,917,377 of record JARCFY010000013.1, read on the forward strand.
CCTGGAACATTAAGCCACCTCATCATCTTTATTTGATGTGTTTCGCCATTGGGTGGGGAAAGGGCAGAAGGATGGGCAGCGCCCAGATAAACATTGTGTTCCAAACTGAAGGTTTAGTTTTATTTTATGGCTTTGGACAATCAACCACTGACTGTCATTCAATAGAGTGTTCTCTTCTTCTCCATACTCAGCAACGCTCTATCAAATCAAACTGAAATGACCCGGCTCCTCCGTTGCATATTAAAAAAACCTGAAAATGTCACCATGGTATGCTCAAGGTGCTTTGATGAAGACATAACGGTGAATTTCCTAAATGGGCAAAATGCATTCCCGCATAATAATATCACTTACAGCGATCAGGGTAGTAAATAAATAAGGAAGGAAATTGCCTCGTCTCCTCAATATACAATAGACAAAGCCGGTAAAGCATTCTGTTAAGCTACACACATGCTCCTAAATAACGTTGGCATCTGTATTGCTGTAGAATGGCTTCTCCTGTTCACGTTTCCTTGATTATATGTAAATATTTCATCAATGAGATGTGTTTCTTCAAGCTCTATTTAAAACGTAATATTGCCGATACGGTTTCCAAATACGCACAGCCAAACAGTTAAGAGGGAATCTGCCCAACAATGAACAGATTTATGTGTCTCAGTTTGCAGTGGAAGGAAGGGGAGCAATTCATTCCAGACAACAACAAATGACACCAATGCATTATGAACGTTGTGGCGGAACGTGCCTGCTCTGCCCTGCAGGCCCTATTCTGCCCTCCCCTCCTAGGTTTTTCTTCCACTCTCAGGTAGCTCACTTCTATCACCTGACCTTTGTAAGGAATTACCCACTGGGAGGGCCAGGACTCCCAGCTTCCCTTCCAAGTTCTGAGGCCTTGCCTTTGTGTCCCCCACTGTCCAGTGCCTGGTCACCACAGGGACCATTTACTGCCTTGTGCATCCCTGAAGGAATAGCCACTTGTCAACCGACTGCCTTCCCCCTGACGCTTCTTTTAAAATAGTGTGTCCAAGACACTGGAGGTCTATGTGGTACAGAGAGCCCCTGCCAGTGTCAAAAGTTATAAAGCATTTATTAAAAATAGATTGGTCACAAGCATACTTTTAGCACAACACCAGGCTGAGCAAGGGATACAACAGAAATGGGTGAAAACGCAATCCTCTGTCCCTCTCTTTATACATGTCCTATCATATGTTAAAATATAGGACAGGCTCCTTAGCTTTAGGAAGTTAAAGATCTCTTGCTCCAGCTCTTTAGGTGAGCACATGGCTGCCTTCCCAGTGGAGAGTGGTCTGTGTGCTCTCATGGATGCAGCACCCAAGGGAAAGAGATATCCTTCCTGCCGCAAGGAGTTTTTATCAGCTCTTTTTTCCCCACCACCTGAGCAGGTTAGGCCTGGTCAAAGAGGCTTTTCCTGGAGATCTCCAGGAATCTCTTTCCTGCAGACTCTCTAGCATTTAACACCTCCAAATCTCTGTTCCCTGCTTGAGGAAGGGAGAGAGCTTGAACCACCCATTATCTCTCCTGCAAGATCCATTAGCATTTGTATGAAGAAGGACTGAGGTATGTTTGGAAAGCAATTGTACTGACTTCCTCCCTCCCCTGCCTGTTCCCTGCCTAGATGGGAAAAAAACTTTTAAAACACAAAGGGGGGGGGGTTTGGCACATTTCAAACCTCCCAGGAAAAAAACACATTTCTTCACAAACATACCAGGCTCACGTGGATGAATATATTTTATAGACTTGCAGATTTCTTGTGTTCTACCCATTTATTGTTCCAGATGTCCTGTGTTAGATCAAATGCCTCTATTATTCTGGTTTCGATAGGATAATTTCTAAACTACTTCTGGAGTAGGAGTGGGAACAGTTTGCTATACTGTACAAAGCACAAGAGACTTCCAACACTGGCTTCCTTTCTCATTGTCTTTCCTGAACCCTCAAGGAGGTGAAAAGGAGCAGAAGGGACCACTCCTGTTCCCATAGCAGCCTCTCCTGGGCATCTACTCAGTCAAACACTTGGGAAACACTCCTCTGACCATATGTGGTTGAATGGGTTTATTTCAGGGATGCCAGACTGGTCCTGGCAACCAATAGGACATGCGGAGGAGGGACATGAGGGGGCGGCTGGCAGTTTTCCCAGAAGTGACATCAGTCCTCTCTAGGAATCACACAAAACTTTATGGTTTTACCATAGAGTTAGCAGAACAAAAATGAAAAAATGCCAGGTGAGAGACGACTGATTTATTATACAAAGTCCCTACACATATCACCACACAGGGTCTGTCAGGGGGACTCTATAAAAACATAACTTTGTATATAATACAGCTCATAGAAAGACCCCTTGATAAAAATTACTCCAGAATTATTAAAAATAGTATTAAAAAGACAGGATCAAAAATAATTTCCAAAAGTAGACATCCACTGGTCAATATACAATATGAGATAAACAAACCATACATTGGACATGAAGTAAGACAATGAAAAATGTAATATATGAAGTAAATATGGACCAGAACATTCACCTAGTGCTGGTACCGTCCACAGCAATTAAGGTCTTAATGACACAATGAATGACATGCTGTTTTTCATACATAAAGTAATCGGTTAAGCAAGGTCAGAAGTCCCAGATCAGAGTTCAGCCCATGAGATGCTAAAGTATGCCAGTTTGGTGTAGTGGTTAAGTGCGCAGACTCTAATCTGGGAGAACCGGGTTTGATTCCCCACTCCTCCACTTGCACCTGGCTGGATGACCTTGGGCAAGCCATAGCTCTGTACCAGCTGTTCTCTCAAGGACAGTTGTCTCAGAGCTCTCTCAGCCCCACCTACCTCACAGGGTGTCTGTTGTGGGGAGCGGAAGGGAAGGGAGTTTGTAAGCTGCTCTGAGACTTCAAGTGAAGGGCAGGGTATAAATCCAATCTCTTCTTCTTAAAATCCACTCCGTTTCCTTTTTTAACAGAACTTTTTTTCATTATGGTGACTCATCTCCAGACTACAGAGATCCGTTCCCCTAGAAAAAATGGATATTTTGGATGGTGGACTCTATGGCATTGTACCCCACTGAGGCCCCTGTCTTCCCCGGGCTCCATCCTCAAATCTCCGGGAGTTTCCCAGCCTGACTCTGGAAACCCTACCCCGCACCCTCCGCCAGAGGTCGGGGGGACCTGGCAACCTAAGTCAATAGCATTGTACTCTGTGCTTTCATACATGGCATCTGACATCTCAGTTATTCTGATGATTTCTCTACTGCTGCAGCCAGCAAGCTTGAAGCAGAATTGATTATGTGTCACACTTCACAGGAAGTCCAAGGCCCGTTTCCAGCAGGTGACAGGAAGTTGGATGTTGGGTTTGCACACATAAGCTCTTTCAGGAACCTCCGCCCGATTCCAAGCCCGAGAGCCCCCCAAATCAAGGAGCCAGCCCTCAACAGTCATATTATGCTGCTTTTACAATATTTATTGTGTTCTCAAACCTAATTTTGGAGGGTTTACCATTGCTCATTTCTGGGGTTTGACATTTTAATTATGATGCTGAAATTCAGCGGGGAATTATATTATCTCTTCCCCATCCTTTTATTAGGAACATTAATATAATACAGGAAAGACATTGCCTTCTTTCTCATGTATTTATTTCTTCTGTTCTTTTATTTAGGACATCTATACTCAGGGTTTTTTAAAACCAAAATTGCCCCTCAAGGGCACTTATAACCAGATCTGAAAACATTATTAATCAATTGAAATTTAGCAATTTTTATGAAGTTCTTTACCTGAATTGCTCCCTGAGTTTTGGGGGTTTGATAGGGTGGCTATCCTTCGACTGGCTGCCCCCTGGAAACTTTGGGAGTGGGATATTGGAAACTGGCCTCATGCAGTGGCACATCAGCACTTCTGTGTACATATCCGGAAGGGACACTATGGTGTCACACAATGCTCTAGGAATTTCCCAGATCTCTATGATATCACTTCTGAGTATGTACCTGGAAGTGATGTCATAGCATCACACAGCACCAATCCCGCCCCATTTAAGTATCTGAAAGGCTGTCACAAGGAGGGTGGGGAGCTGTTCCTGACTTGCCATTGTGGGTTTGAATGAAGGGTGGGAAGGTACCCGCTGGATATTAGGGAAATTTTTTTGACAGGAAGAGTTGTGCAGCAGTGGAATCAGCTGCCCAGGGAGGTGATGAGCTCCGCCTCTCTGGCAGTCTTTAAGCAGCAGCTGGACAAACCCTTGCCAGGGATGCTCTAGGCTGATCCTGCATTGAGCGGGGGGTGGGGGGAGTTTGGACTAAATGGCCTGCATGGCACCTTTCGACTGTGTGATCTACGATTCTATGAAATCAAGCAATCAATAAAAATCATATGTTGCAGTGGCCCTTTCATATTGAAGCACACTGTGGCTGTCTTGCCCAGTTGATCAGGGCATTTATTTGCATGTCTCCATGTTTAGGAGCTGTGAAGCTCTGAGTATCAGTTACTGTAGCGTAACCTCAAGGGAAGAATGTGGCCTCTGTGTTCCGGCTTGCAGACCTTCTGGGCCACCTGCTTAGCCAGTGAACCCATTGGATATGGGAGGTAGCGTGGCTCAGTAGAGCAGACTCTGCTTCGTGTGCAGAAGGTCCCAGGTTCAATCCCGAGGATCTCCAGTTAAAAAGACGAGGCAGAAGATGATGGGAAAGACCTCTGCCTGAGAACCTGAACAGCCACTGCTGGGCTGCATAGGCAGTACTGACCTTGACGGACCAAGAGTCTGACCCAGGAGAAAGCAGCTTCATCAGTGTCCTGTGTTCCCTGATACAAGAGGAGATGGCTCTACAGTCTGATTCAGAAGGGATCTTTATGTTTTCGTAGGGCTACTCTTATGTTCTTCAGACGAGAGACAGTCAAAGGGTCCATGGAAAACCATCAGATGACTCCATAAATCCTCCAATCCAAATCTATTTCCTTCCCTCAAAAAAAACCCAAATCACTTCCTATGTTATCTTTGAGGGTAGTAAACTGTTTTCCTTTTCACCATAGCAACAAATTAGGGTTGCCAGCTCGCGAACTGGCCCGGTCGACGTGCCTTGAACAACTCTGAGCAAAACTCCACTTCCTAATTCCCCAGGAGGCCAATGGAGCTGCCAATTCATATTTTATGTCCCACTGAATATTTATGGACTAGCTTTTATTAATACATTCAATTTATGCATATGTATAGAAAACTTGAGGCAGCTAGCATGATCAAAACAGCAATATTATTACAGACAGTAATATCACAGACAATAATATTACAGACATGGCTCATCTCTCCTGCACGCAGCGACTCTGGGATGGATTGGCCATTAAGGCCACCAGGAAAAGTCCTGACAGGCCAATGACCTGGAGGCCTGCCCGCCTCATTGAGGCCATCCCAGCCCCAACCAAGGGGCAGCCTTCATCCTATGTAAGGTGGGAGGGAAGCACCATGGTGAGGCTGCAGCCCAGCCTTATGTGGGGTGGGCACAACCCACTGGCTGCTGTGAGCTGGTGGCCCCATCCCCACATGGGGCTGGGGCAAGCCAGAGGCCCTGCTCTTCCTTCTTGACTTCTCTATTGGGGGACAAGGCCAGGGGAAGGTTGGAGACAGGCCCCCTTTTGCCTCCTAATCCACCCCTGTTGCTCCTTGTAATCACTGGGGGAAGCCCCCCCAGATATAATAATGCCTCCCAGACTGCCAGATTCATGAGCAGGTCAAAATCTGACGCACCAAGAAGAACCAAAGCTGGAACCTCTCCCAGTACTTCCTTTGCCTGTGTCTCCTTCCATACATTCAATCTCCATTTTATTTCCTTTTGTTGTTGTTGTTCAGTCGCAAAGTTGAGTCTGACTCTTTGCGACTCCATGGACCACATCACGCCAGGCCCTCCTGTCTTCCGTCATGCTCCGGAGTTTGCTTAATTTCATGTTCGTTGCATTGATAACACTGTTTAACCTTCTCATCCTTTGCCGCCCCCTTCTTCTTTGACCGTCAGTCTTTCCCAGCATCAGGGTCTTCTCCAGTGAGTGCTCCCTTTCTCATTTGGCAGCCAAAGTATTTGAGCTTCAGCTTCAGAATCTAGGAACCATCTAGATTCCTGGTCCTTCTCTGTGGTAAATCACAGACCCTACTTTCCCCCTTTGGGGAATGTCGTATAAGAGGAGAGGCCAGGGGAGGAATGGCCCGCCCGTTGATATTCTCTTTTAATAATTCTGGTGGGATATTATCTGTGCTGGGAGCAGGGCTCATTTCGTAGCAGGAGCTCCTCTGCATATTAGGCCACACCCCCTTAATGTAGCCAATCCTCCAAGAGCTTACAGATCTTTTCTTACAGGGGCGACTGTAAGCTCTTGGAGGATTGGCTACATCAGGGGTGTGTGGCCTAATATGCAAAGGAGCTCCTGCTACAAAATGAGCCCAGGCTGGGAGCTTTGCCTCTCTTGAGTTGGCCAACGAGGGACTTGATTTCCTTTACCGTAAAAGGGGACCAGTGTGTGTGAGTGTAGCAAGGTACAAGCAACCGAATCCTGTTTTTTAAAAAATATGGATGGCTAAAAAAAAAAAAAAAAGCCAAGGCACAATTTGTGTCTTCCTGTCCCACTCGGGCTTTCCTCTTCTGTTTATCCCATCTCTTTTGATAAACGAAGGATGGAGACTCCCCCATTATCGTCTCCTCAGCCCCTCTGATCATCCTTTGTCTTCACCCACATACCGGGCTCCTGGCCTCCTGTCCCCTTACCTGTATTCTCTCGAACAAGACATTTTGCCGTCCCTGAAATCTTCCCTTCCTCGTCACCTTTCTCTTGCTCCTGGGCCCTGCCTTAACCAGCTCAGTTAAATTTTAATCCCCTTCATAAAACATTCAACATTTTTGCTCTCGAGAATATATTCCAGATCCTTGCAGGGGGTTGAGATATTTCAGCTGGTGCATTAAAAAGCATTGGCTCGGCGCAAATCCCCCCAAAAAACAAAAAACACCAACAAACGAAGCATGCAAAAAGCCACAAGTTACTTTCTTTTGTAAGTGAGCACAGCCCTCTCTTACCTTCAGGGGAAAGGAAAGAACACGGTGGCTTCATTATTGCTCAGAATGGAGGAGCTGACCTCTAAACTCCAGTTGGGCAGAAATGAAGGGAGGGAATTATAGAGGTTTATTTTTTTTCAAGTATTTTAAGCATTTCCAGTTTCACTGGTCATGGCTATTGGTTTGGGTCAGGATTACAGGTGATGAAAAGAATGTGCTTATTTCAAAATTGTGCCACTTAAAGCCTGGTGCATGGTTAAGGGAAATGGGGGACATTTCCTGGAGTAGGTCACTGCTCCTCCAATCCAGTTTTCTGTTTCCCAACAGCAAAGAAGGCAGACACGGACGAATCACCTCCAGTTTTATGGCCCTCACTTTTCAGAATCAGTGGTAGACGGTTTCTGCACCTTGTAGTTCCTCTTGGCTATTACAGCCAGCGGTAAATACATAGAAGAAGAGAAGAGAAGAGAAGAGAAGAGAAGAGAAGAGAAGAGAAGAGAAGAGAAGAGAAGAGAAGAGAAGAGAAGAGAAGAGATTGGATTTCTACCCCGCCTTTCACTACCCAAGGGAGTCTCAGAGCGGCTTACGATCTCCTTTCCTTTCCCCTCCCCACAACAGACACCCTGTGAGGTAGGTGGGGCTGAGAGAGCTCTGAGACAACTGTCCTTGAGAGAACAGCTGGTACAGAGCTATGGCTTGCCCAAGGTTATCCAGCAGGTACAAGTGGAGGAGTGGGGAATCAAACCTGGTTCTCCCAGATTAGAGTCCGTGCACTTAACCACTACGCCAAACTGAAACATAGAGCTGGAAGGGAACCAAAGGGTCATCGAGGCCAACCTCCGGCAACATGAAGGGGATTCATAGCTACCTCCTCCCCACTCCCCCAGTGAACATCTGCTCTATTCCCAGAGTAGTTGCTGGGAGGAGCTTTGAACAAGGATAGGATTACCTATAATATTGGCAGGCCTTGGGTAGCCCACATAGGGTTGCCAACCTCCAGGTGGTGTCTGGAGATCTTCTGGGATTACAACTGATCTCCAGACGACAGAGATCAGTTTCCCCGAAGAAAATGGCTGCTTTGGGAGGTGGGCTCTGTGTCATCTTATCCCACTGAAGTCCCTCCCCTCCTTAAACCCCACCCTCCTCCGGCTCCATCCCTAAACACTCGAGGTTATTCCCAACCCAGACCTGGCACCCTAAGCCCACACTAAGGGGTGGGAAGGTTTGGTAAGTTGGGCAGATCATCGGTCAGTACACACCTACCAGTTCAACCATTTTAGGTGTTTCTGGAGCAAACTCTGGGCTGACCCTCACTGGCAGCAGAATGACGTGGTCAAAGCACAATAAAGGAGAGTGATCTGTATGTTGATAGTTATTTTAGTCCTGCCTTTCCACCAGGCTGGCATACATAGTTATCCCTTTCATTTTTTATCCTCACAACAACCCTGCAATGAAGGCTAGGCTACAAGAAAGGAGAAGAGAAGAAGAGTTGGATTTATACCTTGCTCTTCACTTGGAGTCTCAGAGCAGCTGACAACCTCCTTCCCTTCCTCTCCCCACAACAGACACCCTGTGAAGTAGGTGGGGCTGAGGGAGTTCTGGGATAACTGCTCTTGAGAGAACAGCCCTGAGAGAACTATGACTGACCGCTGGGCTGGCTCAACAGTATCCCGTCCTCGTCGCCACTGTTAAGTAGCGGGTTCCATGTTGTTCCATGGATGAACAATTCCTCTAAGCTGTGGAGTCTGGTGAGCAAAAATTCTACTTTGTGAGCTACTGGCGTTAAAGTTGTGAGCAAGTGATTTGGCTGCTGCATAAACTAGTTTGCTCTGGAGCCCTCCTTCCTGAACTAAGACAAAAATCTGTGAGCTGGAGGCTAGAAAACTGTGAGCTAGCTCACACTGACTCAGCTTAGAGGGAACACTGCTTCCAATACAATAGCAGAACTGAAGAGGTGCCTCACAAATTGAGGAAACCATTGTCAAAATTGTAGCAGGAATCTGGGAACTGTTTTCCCCACGCCGATATGTACGGCATGATGTGAAACGATGAACCAAGGGTCAAAGAATCCAGTGTGGACGACTGTGACACAGCAGTTATCTTACCACAGCTTTTTGGATTGGATGCACAGTTTATATTCTCTTGTCTAGAACATTCCCCGGTGACGGGGTTTCTAATACACCGTTAAAACCCGCAGGGAAGCAGCACTCAAACAACCTCTTCTAATAACGGGGGATGCCTTGAGATGTTAATTAACACTCAGGCTTTCTTTAAATAATGGCTCAAACCATTGCACACAGGTAAAAGGGATCTTAGAACAATTAATGCACTGTGCCCTGATCTAAATGGAAGCCCCTGCTGATTGTGCTGAATTGCATCAGACACTCATCACGAATGTGGTGCACTGAAGGAAATAAGGCCGGTCAAATAGAAGAACAATTAGTATAACAAGTCAGAAGGGCACAAACTTATAATACATTGGGATCTGCTTGTCTGTGCATCCCGGTCATCTCAGAAGCCACAGGGCTCATTTCGTAGCAGGAGCTCCTTTGCATATTAGGCCACACACCCCTGATGTAGCCAATCCTCCTAGAGCTTACAGTAGCCCCTGTAAGAAGAGCTCTGTAAGCTCTTGGAGGATTGGCTATATTAGGGGGGTGCGGCCTAATATGCAAAGGAGCTCCTGCTACGAAATGAGCCCTGAGAAGCCATGATGCAACCGCCTGTGATCACATGACCAGGCTTCCCTGCGAGGGAGGGGGTGTTAAACTGACCCGGAGTTAACCGACTGCATTATCGCTTGGTCTATATGCCGTTGTTGTTTTTGATGTAACCTGGGGTTTTGACGCCTTCCTGTTCTGAACTGTCCCTTTTATTGGTTGTCACTATAAACATGGCAGCTCTTCTTATTAGTTTCTGTTCTCATACTGCTGCAGTCCATTCCCCTTGGCATTCCATCTGAAGCTGCAGCCATCATTCATGTGGTCTAGATGGCTTTACCATGTTGCTTTTAGATCGTGAACATTACCGTGGAGGAAGATGTAGCATTTTTTGTATCTGCTTTGGGCAGAGGGAGGCTGCATCTCAGCTTCTGAACAAACTTGACTTTCCTGTTTGCATAGGTAACCCTAAACAGAAAGGTGCGAGTCTGTTTAGGATTTCACTTTGAAAGTCTTTGTGTGTGTGTGTGTGTGTGCGTCTTCACAGTGTGGCAGGCAGTTTTAATGCTCAGGTTTTGCATTGGTTTCATTCTCTCAGTGCTTAGCTAGAAAGTGACTGGAACTGGAAAAGATGTGCCAGTGTCTCTCTTGGACATTTTTATGAATATGTTCTCATTAGCGATGGGCGCAGACTGCATTTTTGCAGTTCGGTTTGTGGCTTAACCACAAACTGAACAATGAACTGATACACCAGTAAATGAACTGAACCAGTTTGTATCGGTTCACGAGCCATTTAAAGTTTAAATGTTTTTCGCTGCTCAGCTGTTTTTCTCTTTGCAAACAGCCACAAACTGCATCGAAATTCGTGGAAGTTTGTGGCTGGTCTTTCGTTTGCGAACATCGCTTTGTGAGCCACGGACTGCCCAAAATTCGTGAAGAACTTTCGTTCATCAGCCGGTTTGGGCCCATCCCTAGTTTTCATTCATACACTTGCATCAGGATGGTCATTTGGTTTAAACTGTTGTATTGGCAGCTCACCTTCCTTCCTTTGTGGAGGTCTCCAAGGGATGAGTACATTCCTGCTCGATGGTTTCCCCTCAGCCCCACCGTGACTTGAATTTTGCTCTTACCGTCTTCTGACAGCAAAGGGGAATGTCAGGAAACAGATAATGGATGATGTGCGGGAAACATGTATCCCTTTGAGACCGAAAACTATATTTTAAAAATTAAATCAATATTTTACTTCTCTTTTGTTGCCTTTCCGCAGAAGCACAAGAAGAATAACGCCCCCGAGCACCATGAAGAAGAAAAGCAACTTCAAAGCAACTAACCTTTTTCTACATTTTCTTTTTCTTCTCTGGGCACCCAAAGGGTTATATGTGAGTGGTGGGGTTCCATGTTTTTATATTTAAGTCACAGAGCAGCCGTTGTAATCTTTCACAAAATAAAAAGTTATAACCCATGCTGTCTGCCCTGAGGAGGAGCATCTGCCTAGGGTCTCAGGCAAAGATCTTTCTTTTGCCTACAGGCATCCCTGGATTAAATGGATGCCTCCATGTGAGGAGTCACTTCACACACACACACACACACACACACGTGAGGAGTATTTGCAACATTTCTTCTGTTTGTTCATCCTTTGAATAGAGATCATGACACACTCACAATCATCCTTGAACCCCAGAAGGTTCCCTGTCACCCTTTCAGCCTAGCCCTGTTTTAAAGCTGGGCTGCTACTGGAAGAGGTGGGCTGCAGTGGCTCAAGTGGTTAAGACGCTGAACTGCAGACCAGAAGGCTGGTAGTTCAGCAGTTCAAGACCTGAGTGCTGCATGACCGAGTGAGCTCCTGTCTCTGGCCCCCGCTCCTGCCAACCTAGCAGTTCAAAAGCAAGAAATTGCAAGTAGATAAATAGGTACCACTTTGGTGGGATGGTAACAGCATTCCATGCACCTCAGCGTCTAGTCATGCCGGCCACATGACCACGGAAATGTCTTTGAACAGCACTGGCTCTTCAGCTTGGAAACGGAGATGAGCACCACTTCCCTAGAGTTGTATTCAACTGGTTTCAAGCAAGGGAAACCTTTACCTTTACTGGAAGAAGAAGAGATTGGATTTATACCCCGCCCTTCACTACCCAAAGGAGTCTCAGAGTGGCTTACAATTTCCTTTCCCTTCCCTTTCCCACAACAGACACCCTGTGAGGTAGGTGGGGCTGAGAGAACTCTTTTGGGAACAGCCATTTTCTCCAGGGGAACTAATCTCTGTCATCTGGAGATCAGTTGTAATTCTGGGAGATCTAGGTTAGATGGCCTAGCTCCATCACAGAATTGGAGACTGAGCCTGGGTCTCCCCAGTCTTTGTCTCGCTCTCTGACCACTATACAACACTGCCCGTCTCCTGTATTTTGTTGTTGCCCTAAGTTTATTTTGTCTTGTCTTCATTGCTCATATTGACTATTCTTTTGTTCTTTTTGTGCCATTTTTAGCCCTGCTGTTTATGTGCAATTAAGTAAAAATAACCTTGGAAAATGCCTTAACTTGAAGAGAGGAAATAACAGAGCTAGGGATGAGAAACTGACGTGAAAAGACCCTCTGGTCTGTTTATCATGAAAGAAACATGAAATAAAAATGAGAGCACCTGGACTCAGTCAACTAGCTTTGGAAACTGTCTCTCTCCTCCCTTGAAAAATCTCAACCTGATGTCCCCACCCCTCCAGAATGAAGACAGGGGGCACCAATTATGTGTTGGACTGGGTTTATTAATGGCCAGTCTGAATGATATTTCGTTTTATTGTTGATTGTCTTTGGAGGCTGCCGGCATTTCTGGGCAACACCACCCTGGACCCAAACACATCCAGTGTTGCTTCCAGCTTTGTTTATCCTCACCAGCACAGAAAACTATGGGGAGAGGTGCCACACATCATCTCCCCCATGACACATTAAACACATGAAGCTGCCTTCTACTGACTCAGATCACTGGTCCATCAAGGTCAGTATTGTCTACTCAGACTGGCAGCAGCTCTCCAGGGTCTAGGGTAGCCAGGTCCCCTGGTCAATCCGGTGGGAGGATTTTGGGGGGGGGCATTCCGGGAGGTTGGGGATGCCCCAAGCATCTACCTTCACATAGACTGAGCCCTTGTGCATTCCATTATCCAGCTGCAGGGTTATCTGCTATTTCAGCTGAATACTCTGGTGCTTCTACCCTGAATGTCTCCCAGCTTCTAGCTGTGGGTTGTGTGCGTTCTTCCCTTAGAAGCAGCACTGCCCATCTCTGTTGGTAGAAGGGTTAAATTGGCACAGAACTAGAGAAGGCATGCATCGGTGTTCATGTTAAAAATAATCTGCCGGTGGCGGGGAAGTTCCTTTACAGCAGTTAGTGCTAATCTAAAAGATCAAGTTGGCGGTAACTCTCAGTTAAGTAGAGTATTAGGTTGTGATATTTTCTGCACAGTTAACAGGTTCTGCTTCCATTTTTATCTACTCTGTGTACAGATTGTGTCTCCTTTTTCGGATACCTTATCTCGCCTCAAGTCAGCCTTGCCTCTACAGCGTATCCCAGTCTTTTATCTTGCAGACTATTTAGAAGATGCTCCGTGGAAGAGAGCCACTCCCCAAATGAGAGTTCCGCTGACTGGAGGAAGGCGCTCAGCTAACAGGAAAAAGCACCCGTGAATGGGATCCTGATGTGTAGGAAACAGGAAGGGCACCCACTGGATGCTTCCAGTTCATAAATCTCTACATCCTTTTCAAAATAAAACCTACCTTTGTTTGGTGTAGTGGTTAACAGCAGTGGACTCTAATCTGGAGAACTGGGTTTGAAATTCCCCACTCCTCCACTTGCAGCTGCTGGGTGACCTTGGGCAAGCCATAATTCTGTCAGCACTGATCTCTCAAGAGCAGTTCTCAAAAGAGCTCTCTCAGCCCCACCTACCTCGCAGAGTGTCTGTTGAGGGGAGAGGAAAGGAAGGGGATTGTAAGGTGCTCTGAGACTCCAAGTGAAGGGCAGGGTATAAATCCAATCTCCTCTTCCTCCTCCTCCTCCTCATCTTCTTCTTCTTCCCGCACCCCAAAAGAAAGAGGCCAGACAACTAATATGAGTTTGGGTATTGCTTAGTAATAGCTGTCGTAATAGCTGGACTGAAATGAATGAACCCATTCCCATCTTTTCAGTGTGGGTTCCTTAAGAAGCTACTTGGGTTGACTGACAACTGGTGGGAGTTTGGGGGTGGGTGGGGACATGGGGCGGGCACAGTGGCTCGTGTGCTATAACATCACTTTCAGAAAACCCAGAAGTGACTTTAGATAATTCTAGGAATTGCTGGAAACCCTGACCATAGAGTTTCTAGCAATTCCTGGAGCTACCGGATGCCACTTCTGCATTAAAAAAAAAAAAAACTGGCAGCACGCAATGAGAGCTGTAGGCAGGAGGTTTTTTGCCAAAGCGGGGGATTGACAGCCCTATACTCAAAGGGTTGGCCAACATTTGGGCGTCTCCAGTCTGGCTCAGTGGTAACTTAGCTGCTCCACACTTATAACTCGCAAACCAAAATGTGCCAGCAGATGTTGACGATCGACACCATCCCCTGACATAGGGTGACACTGAAAAATGCCCATCACCAGGCCCTAGACCTAGTCAGTAGATGCCCCTCAGTGGTAGAGTGTCTGCTTGGCATTCAGGAGGTCCCTGGCTCAATCTCTGACATCTCCCATTAGAAAGACTCAGGTAGGAGGTGATGTGAGAGACCTCAGCCTGAGACCCTGGAGAGCTGCTGCCCGTCTGAATAGACAGTACTGACTTTGATGGACCCAGGGTCTGAGTCAGTGGAAGGCAGCTTCATGTATTCACGGTATCAGGTTTGGTTACCTCTCCCTGTGCACAGATACCTCATGGAGCTTGCCAGTATGATCATATTTGAATCCCCAGACCTGCAGTAATCCTGCCACCCCCTAGTTAGGACCGTACCTGAATCCCCCAGGACCAGGCCTTTTTGAGTTTCTGCCCTTTGCATCAGCAGTGTGAAGAAGAACAAGCGCCAATTCCAGAAATGCTTGCACAAGTTTCTGGTCAACCCCCAAGTGACCAGTTAATCCCACATGGTTAAGGTTGCCAGCTCTGTGTTGGGTAGAGTTGCAGGGTCTGGGTTGGAAAATGCCTGGAGACTTTGGGGGGTGGCTCCAAGAGAGAGTGGGGTTTGTGGAGGGGAGGGGCCTCAGCAGGATCCAATGCCACACCGCCCCCCTTCAAAGCAGCCCTTTTCTCCAGGGGGAGCTGATCTCTGTCAGCTGGAGATCAGTCGTAAAAGCGGGAGATCCCCAGGCCCCACCTGGAGGCTGGCAACCCTAGAGTTGGGAAGTAATTGGAGATTTTGGGGGTGGAACCTGAGGAGGGTAGGGCTGGGGGAGGGGAGGGGAGGGGAGGGACCTCAGCAAGGTATAATGCCATTGAGTCCACCCTCCAAAGCATCCATTGGCCCCGAGGGAATTGATCATTGTCATCTGGAGAGCAATTGTAATAGTGGGCAATCTCCAGGTACCACCTGGAGGTTGGCAACCCAACTCACTGTCAGAGTCAGAGAGTGGGAAAGATTTGTCAGCAAGAGGCCTTGCCTTCCACCCACTCTATGGGCTAGGATGCTCCCTTGCGTCCTGCCACGCCAATAGCTGGTGTTGCCTCTTTGAAAAATGGGCCTGGGGCAAAGTAACAGCTCCCTTCCAAAGGTAGGAAGAAGAGAAGAATAGATTGGATTTGTACCCCGCCCTTCACTACTCGAAGAAGTCTCAGGGCGGCTTACAAACTCCTTTCCCTTCCCCTCCCCACACCTGACACCCCGTGAGCAATGCTCCCTCTAAGCTGTGGAGTCTTGCAAACAAAAATTCTACGTTGTGAGCTACTCGCATTAAAGTTGTGAGCGAGCGATTTGGCTACTGCATAAGTTCATTTGCTCTGGAGCCATCCTTCCTGAGCTAAGGCAAAAATGTGTGAGCCGGAGGCTAAAAAAACTGTGATCTGGCTCACACTAACTCAGCTTAGAGGGAACACTGCCTATGAGGTAGGTGGGGCTGAGAGAGCTCCCAGATTAGAGTCTGTGCTCTTAACCATGACACCAAACTGGCTCTCCCTCTTCCCCACACAGGAGAAGTCACAGTATTAGCAGCATTCTCATCTTCCAAGCAGAAGAATAGCTATAAACGTCTTATGCTTGGCTAAAATGAAAATATGGGATGGGGGACAGAAAGCACGAGGCACTTCCTCTTTCCTCTGCTGCAAGTAAACTTCAGTATTTCGCAGGTCTTCTGTTCTCCTCTCGCGTTTTCATCTCCGCCATCCATCCAAAGAGTCACCTGCAGCTTTTGGGCACACCCAACAATCAGATTCCATTCACAACCCCTGCAAGCCATTTCCAGGCGAAGCCAACAGCTGCCGTTTCGTCTTTCGCTCTGGCTCCGAAGCAGATGGCAAACACTACAGACTGAACACATCGAGATCATAAACCGTTATTGATCATCACTTTTCCCTTTCATTCCAGGAGGCCTCCGCCATCTGTGGTGAAATAGTTGCCTTCCAGGCACAAAGAGAAAAGCATGACCAGAAAACAAAGCAAAACAAAAAGGAGTAGGTGAACAGGCGTGGGGATAAGAAAGGCGAATCTGGACGGCTATGAGCAGAACAATTAGGGGCCCATTGTTTGGCAGCAGAGCATGCGTCCTCTGTATAAAAGGTCCAGCGTTTATTCCCGGGCATCTCCAACTAAAGAATCTCAGGTCCTAAGGAAAATCTCTTCCTGCGACCTTGTAAAGTTGCTATGAATCAGGGTTGGCAATGCTGGGTTTGGTGGTCTAATCCAGTGCTTGTAAAACTGTTTGGTATTATTTGCCCAACTAAGATTACTACTTTGGTATTATTAGTTTGAACCTACATTGAACTACATACACTGATGCATCATTGTGGCAAGAAAAGATTCAACATGATGATGCAATATTTTTTCTGAAGAAGTCATGTGAACGAAACGAGGTATTACTCCGGAATCTTCATCTTGCTATATTTCCTGTGGTTGCTATATTTCCTGCGAGTGGTTAGCTCCTATTTGCCTGTTGTATTTTTCTTCTGTCTGTTATTAGCATTTGTGCTTTGTACTGATGTTGTTCTAGTGTCTTTATCCTCAGCTTGTTTTTTCCAATCACATTTGGAATTCTGACATGGCCTGGTGGGCGCAGCAACCAAATGGCTGCCACAAAATGGCTTCCACAGGAGGCAGAGCCTGCCACAAAATGATTGCCACAGCTTAACTTCAGTAACACAGGCTGCGTTCAGGCTGGCAGTTTGGCCCAATATAGGCACCTTTCACAAACGGATTAAATGGGCCCATTCACACAGCCACAGCTGTCAGGCATTCCCCGGGCATACTCACCTCGTCAGAGGATGACTGGGAGCTGGGTTAAAAAACCACCACCTCTGAAGTGGAGTTTTTATTTCCTCACACATTCATTGCGCATGGCCAGCTATCTGAACACAGGGGAGTGCGTGCAGAATGGATTTGGCAGTCTGAACTTGCAGTTCCATTCTGCTGCTAGGAAAGCAGCTTTTTTTTTTTAAATGCCCATGTGCCCATGCACACACATGACTTTTGGCCATTTTTGCAGTGTGCTCCATAACTGATGCGTTACAATAATGTGGATGCTTTCCCACGGGATGTCTCCATGGGTAACCCGCAGTAGGGTGTGCTGTGTGGCTGATACGTCCCGCAACGTTTTAAACTGGGTCAATTAGAGGCAGCCCTATATTGCAGCAAGCTGCCCATCTGTCCGCAGCCACAGTGTAGATCCTTGTACTTCAGTGGCAACTGCTGCCAAAGCAATATATATTTTTAAAAAATCTGCACAGCCGAACAAATTTCCAGTAGTCAAACAAAAACCTTGCTGGACAAAAGCCTTGCTGGACAAAAACCTTGCTGGACAAAAGCCACACCCGCTTCCTAAAAATGGAGGCCCCAGAAAAAAAGTGTCGGCAGGCACCAAAGTGCCCCCTACGCACCACACTGTGGACCCTTGGTCTTACTGAATGAGGCAGCTTCATGGCTTCACAGAGCATTGGGTTTTTTACCGCTCTGGTCAGAGGCGCTTCCAGCTTCCTCTCCAATAGGAATTCTCCCTGGGAGACACTGACCCCATTTCAGTAGCCTTGAGATCACAGAACATAAATGCACACATCCACTTGCTGCTCGTTGTGTGTGTGTGTGTGTGTCCTAGATTTGTGGGGTGGGGTATGCACTGGATTCTCATTTGCATAAGTATCGCTTTGGAGTATTGCTCATCTGTATTAGTACCGTTCGGAAGAAGATTTATTTAGTGTGTCTCCTGTGTTGCCTTGCAACCCAACTGGGCCCTCACGATGCAAGTCTGCTTCAGGAACAGAAGAACGAAAAACGAGCTAAAAAATCAATACAGCCAGCAAACAAAAGATAACAAAGATGTGGGGTAAATAAAACACCAAGCACTGTCCCATTCCTTGTGCAGGGGCCATGCTGATCATCTCCGTATCTTTCCAATTTCAGTATTATGCTGTGCCAAGGCGAGCACAAAATATGGAACAGTTCACGAGGGGCAGCACTGTCCCATTCATTTAATCTCATTCAAAAGGTCTTCTGGAATAAGACATTTTCAGGTGGGTAGCTGTGTTGGTCGTCAGAAGAAGAGCTGGATTCAAGTCCAGTAACACCTTAGAGACCAACAAGATGTCAGGGTCAAAGCTTCCTTCATTAGCTCTGACCTGTGTAGCCCAGGCAAGCCCGATCTCGTCCGGTCTCAGAAGCTAAGCAGGGCCAACTCTGGCAAGTAATTCGAAGGGAGACCTCCAAGGAATACCAGGACACAGAGGCAGGCTATCAAGCCACCTCTCTGGAAAACATCCAAGCCCCCAGTAGGGGTCGCCAGAAGTCACCCATGACTTCCAGGTGAGCTTTCGAGAGTCAAACTATCTGATGAAGGGAGCTTGGACTCTCAAAAGCTTATACCCTGGGACTCTTGGTGGTCTTTAAGGTGCTACTGAATTCGAATCTTGCTCTGTCCCATTCATTTAATCTCGTTCAATTGTCTTTTGGAATAGGGAAGTTTGCTACCTGTGGCATGCAGGAATGGCACCAATTGTACTTTCTAGGGTAGGAAGTTCCATGACCGAGGAACAGAAGCCAGAAAATTCCTTAGCCAGTCTAAGCTCAGATATGGCAGGTTCCCTCAGCGGAAGAACAATCTGTTGACCTCAAAACTGATGTAGGTTGAGATGAGGGGAGGTGGTAACTAGCAATGATAGGTCAGCTTCCTTGAAGGACACTATGATCAAACTTCCCCAGGAATGTGTAGCCCCAGGAGATACTTGTTGTGATCTAAGAGGCTTTCCTAGTCCACATAGAGCAATTGTAAGGCTCAAGAGGGCAGGGCAGGGTGCGGGCAACCAAAAAGACAGGAGGTGACACACACTGCCACTCAGAAAATAAATTACAAATAAGTAAAAAGGTACTGTAATAGTTTAAGATTCCTAATTTCTGGCACATTACACAGATTGTCACCAGGGAAACCTATTAAAAATGTATACGCAAATGTACAGATTTCCCCCCAAAATTAAAAATAATTCTTAAAAACCAAAATAAATTACTACTCATCTAATAATACAGTCCTATAGTAAGCCAAAAATTAATCACGAAAGGCAGTACTCTTCCCAAAGCTTTCCTGATCAGACTGAGAAAAACCCCAATACAGATTTATCGTCGGTTCCTTTAAGAACTGACTGGAGAAGAACCTTTGTGAGACAAAAACTCATCGCTCAGATTCACAGACTCGCAAGTGACATTTCACAGCCCATTTACAACCAACGTATCTTCCTCTTCCATTACCTGGAAGTTACAGTAAGGTAGGAACCCCAGTTTCAAACCAAGTCTCTCATTCTTCCCCACGGCCCTACCCATTAACCGACCCCACAATGGGAGCCACCGAGATACCACCTACCCACATAATTCTATCTGGCTTTCATTTCTGGACCACCTTACAACATGGCAGAACTTAAGAACTGCAATATGAGCCTATGGGTGATGGATGGAGAGGCAGGCAGACGGGAAAACCATGTAATGTGACACCAATAGCATTAGGAATATGGAACAGCAGAGCCTCAGAGCCTGGAGTTCTTTATCAAGGGCTGGCGGAAACTGCCATCAAGTTAACGACAGCTAATGGTGACCCCATAGAATTTTCACCCTGATATGAATGGCCCAGGCTAGCCCGATATTGTCCGATCTTTGAAGCTAAGCAGAGTTGGCCCTGCTTAGTATTTGGGTGGGAGACCTTGTTAGGGTTTTCCATATAAATTGCAGAGTCAATAAATGTAGCAGAACACTCGTATGAGCTTTCAGTTGAAAGGAACTTTACGAGTGAGGGAGGGTCAACTGGGAGTTGAAAATAAACAAAACAATGCAGGAAAAGATCCTGTCTAGCTGCTCTATCCTACATCTTCACTTTGGCATTCCTAAACCTCTGTGGGGATGAACTAGAGGAGAAGAACAAAGAGCGCTAAAACTGAAATCCAGTGCTTACTCTCTAGCCAACCCCAAAGTATTGACTACCCAACTGGAGAACCCCAATGCTAACTAATTTTGCATCTTGTCACCTTGCTCTGGCGGCAAATATGTGCAGGCTTCCCCACTGGGTCTGTAGCTCAACTAGCTAGGACATCAGCATGCATAGGCTGCATTTACACACACTAAATAATCCACTTTCAACAAACCTCCAAGGAAATCCGTGATCGCTACACCAAGGCCGGCAATGACAAACCACTTCTGAATGTCTCTCGCCTTGAGAATCCTACGGGGTTCACTGTAAGTCGGCTACAACTTGACTGCACTTTCCACGACCCCCTCAAGTTTCCAAGGGTGATGAACAGAGATAAACAAGAGACGAACAAAGGTAGATTGCCATGACCTGCCTCTGTGTGGCACCCCTAGACTTCCTTGGTGGTCTCCCATCCAGGCACTAACCAAGGCCGACCCTACTTAGCTTCCCAGATCTGATGAGATTAGATTAGTCTGGGCCATCTGGGTCAGCACTCAGTAGCACTGGAAATGTGGAATGGCAGAACCTGAGACTCTGGTCTTCCTTATCAAGGAGCTAGCAGGTCAAAAACTTACAAAGTGCTGGCTTTGGCATTGAAAACATGTTGTAGTGCAAGTCTTCCAGGCTCTCACTTATTGTTACACTTACTCTGTTTCAATATGTATGGGGTTTTGCACAGTGACAGAAGCAAAACAACACGAGTTGAAGAAAATCAAAATGGTGTACACACTGGAAAGAAGTAAAATGGGGCTCCCTTCCCCTGAGGAGCTTCTATTCTAAGGATCAAACAGAGGTACATAATTTAAGGAGCCAGTGCACTGTGGAAAAACACTCCCTTTTGATTAGACATACTATCTTGTCTTAGAGAAAACCAGTTCTGTACAATTACAGACGAAGCTGCACAGCACTGATTGGCTGGGAATGATGACGTCAAGAACCCCCTTCTCCTTCATTAACAAGACAGTTATTCGGTGTTTCAAAATAACAACTGTACAGAGATGGTTTAACTGAAAATATATATATATAGTATGGTTTAACTTCAAGAAAGAAAAGGAAGATTCAGGCAGTGTAGCTAAAGCACGCTCCGACCTGGATAGCCCAGGCTAACCCAATCTTGACAGATCTTGGAAACTAAGCAGGGTCAGCCCTGGTTGATGCGTAGATTGGAGACCACCAAGGAAGTCCAGAGTCACTGTGTAGAGGCAGGCAATGACAGACTGCCTCCGAACGTCTCTTCCCCTGAAAACCCTATGGTGTCACCATAAATTAGGTGCAACTTGACAGCCAAAAAGAAAGAAAGGAAAAGAAAGGAAGACGCACAGGGGATTCAGAAGCTAGGCTTTGGCACTGGAAATGGGTTCTAAGGCTGGGTTGCAGATGAAATCAAGTGACAGCTAGAGCGTGATTAATCTTAAACCCAGAAAACTATAATTAATCACAGTCTTCTGGGCAATTGTCAAACTAAGGGGTGCCATTCAGGCATGAATGAGAACATCTGGCTGAATGGCAGCCCAGACACCCCCATAGACACAAATCCAACCTATAGCCCTGCTAAGAGAAAAGAGGCTGGATATGTTGACTGCAAAAATACAGGACTGTGACTGCAAAAAGCTCGGCCCAGCGCAAGAGTTTAGCCAGCCATGGACACATGCGTCATCAGCTACCATTGCATTTATTACCTCTCACTTCTCTTTGCAATTATGCCGCAGGGCAAGACAGCATACGGTGATTCTCCCTCTTTTGATCAGCCTCTTAGGATACTTCCTGCAGAGGATGAGAGACAGCTGCAGCTAGAGGGGAGAAAATAGGCCCTGTAAATCATTCAGATGACAAGGAGGGACACTGACTCAGTCGCGGAGTTCCTGCTTTGCATGCAGAAGGTCGCAGACTCAGTCTGTCAGCAGGGAGGCCTTGGAGAGGTGCTGTCACTCAGAGTTGACAGCATTCGGCTGGATGAAGCAGTGGTCTTCAGGGGGTTGTCACTTAACCAGATTTCCAGGCCGTCCTGTTCAGTAACTGCATCTTAGTTCAGATCAGTGAGATCCGAGTCCTATCAGTGCACATGAGTGCTCTAGAAAAAGAATGTGCCATCATGTTGCAACCAACTCATGGCAACCCTATCCAAGGGATGTTCCAGGGAGGAAATGAGCAGGGATGTTCCAGGGAGGAAATGCCCTTGCCTTCCTCTTCATAGCAAACCCAGTCTTCTTTGGTGGTCTCCCATCCAAGTACTGACCATGACCAACCCTTCTTAGCTCCCAAGGCCTGATAAGCTTGGGCTAAAAACTGGACTTATTCAGGCTCCTCAGAGATGATCAGAGGTGGTTTGCCCTTGCCTTCCTCTGCATAGCAACCTCCGTCTTCTTTGGTGATCTCCTATCCAAGTACTGACCATGGCCAACCCTTCTTAGCTCCCAAGGCTTGATGAACTTGGGTTAATCTGAACTATTCATGCTCTTCAGAGATGATCAGAGGTGGTTTGTCCTTGCTTTCCTCTGCATAGCAACCCCAGTCTTCTTTGGTGGTCTCCCATCCAAGTACTGACCATGGCCAACCCTGTTTAGCTCCCAAGGCCTGATAAACTTGGGCAAATCTGGACTATTCATGCTCCTAAGAGATGATCAGAGGTGGTTTGCCCTTGCCTTCCTCTGCATAGCAACCCTAGTCTTCTTTGGTGGTCTCCTATCCAAGTACTGACCATGGCCAATCATTCTTAGCTCCCAAGGCCTAATAAACTTGGGTTAATCTGGACTATTCATGTTCCTAAGAGATGAGCAGAGCTGGTTTGCCCTTGCTTTCCTCTGCATAGCAACCCCAGTCTTCTTTGGTGGTCTCCCATCCAAGTACTGACCATGGCCAACCCTGTTTAGCTCCCAAGGCCTGATAAACTTGGGCAAATCTGGACTATTCATGCTCCTAAGAGATGAGCAGAGGTGGTTTGCCCTTGCCTTCCTCTGCATAGCAACCCAAGTCTTCTTTGGTGGTCTCCTATCCAAGTACTGACAATGGCCAATCATTCTTAGCTCCCAAGGCCTGATAAACTTGGGTTAATCTGGACTATTCATGTTCCTAAGAGATGAGCAGAGCTGGTTTGCCCTTGCCTTCCTCTGCATAGCAACCCCAGTCTTCTTTGGTGGTCTCCCATCCAAGTACTGACCACGGCCAACCCCGTTTAGCTCCCAAGGCCTGATAAACTTGGGCTAATCTGGGCTATTCATGCTCCTCAGAGATGATCAGAGGTGGTTTGCCCTTGCCTTCCTCTGCATAGCAACCTCAGTCTTCTTTGGTGGTCTCCTATCCAAGTACTGACCATGGCCAACCCTTCTTAGCTCCCAAGGCTTGATGAACTTGGGTTAATCTGGACTATTCATGCTCTTCAGAGATGATCAGAGGTGGTTTGCCCTTGCTTTCCTCTGCATAGCAACCCCAGTCTTCTTTGGCGGTCTCCTATCCAAGTACTGACCATGGGCAATCATTCTTAGCTCCCAAGGCCTGATAAACTTGGGCTAATCTGGACTATTCATGCTCCTCAGAGATGATCAGAGGTGGTTTGCCCTTGCTTTCCTCTGCATAGCAACCCCAGTCTTCTTTGGTGGTCTCCCATCCAAGTACTGACCACGGCCAACCCTGTTTAGCTCCCAAGGCCTGATAAACTTGGGCAAATCTCGACTATTCATGCTCCTAAGAGATGAGCAGAGGTGGTTTGCCTTTGCCTTCCTCTGCATAGCAACCCCCATCTTGCTTGGTGGTCTCCCATCCAAGTACTGACAGTAGCCAATCCTGCTTAGCATCCAAGCTGTGATGAGCTCAGGTTGAGCTGGGCTGTTCAAGGTAACCAAAAATGGACATGAACAGAAGGAAGTGAAACCAGTAGCCAACAGCCCATGTACATTCAGAATTTGTTTCCAGTGCAGCAGTACAGAGTTTCTTATTCACTCGGTTCTGCTGGAAACAAGACTTGATGATGCAGATCTCTTTGCTCCGGACAGAAATTCCGAGGAGAATTCTTGAAACAACCCATCCCGGGAAGGGCCAGTGCTGGCACATCTAGCCCAGTGCTAGAGTTGCCAACTCTTAGGTTGCACTCATGTGGGAAAAGAGGTATAAGCAGGGTTGCCAGCTCTGGTTTGGAGAATTCCTGGAGACTTGGGGCTGGAGCCTGGGGAGGGCAGAGTTTGGGGAGGGCAGGGAGCTCAGCAGGTTATAATGCCATAGAGTCCACCCTCCAAGCAGCCATTTTCTCCAGGGGATTTGATTTCCCACGCCTCTGCACGCAGCTGCTGGTGTGACCTTGGGTCAGTTACAAGTTGTTTCAGAGCTGTTCTCTCAGGAGCAGTTCTCAAAAGAGCTCTCTCAGCCCCACCTACATCGCAGGGTGTCTGTTGTGGGGAGGGGAAGGGAAACTCTGTCACCTGGGGATCAGTCATCATTCCGCAGATCTGCAGGCCCCACCGGGAAGCTGTTAAGAACAACCAAAATACAGCTGTGATAGAACTACTCAGTGGAACATTGTATAAATTATATTACCAAGCACATTCACACGAAAATTACATGCAAAGAGTATAACAGGTAAATGTTTTAAATAAATAAAGGGCTTGTGCCAAAGTTCAGTTCTAATTATTTCCTTATCAGTTTCTCCTTGTGTTGAGTCCAAACGTAGCAACTGTCAAGGCTTCCAACATGCCAGCTAAAGACCCCCGTTTCTGTCCTTTCTCAAGGCAAATCCAGCAGTCAAACCAATCTTGTCAAATTTGTTTGTAGAATTCTATTACACAACTTCAGTCCATCTCAGTGTAAAAAAAGGTAATTGGAGGGACCTCAGCAGGTTATAATGCCATACAGTCCACCCTCCAGAAGAAGAAGAGGAGGAGGAGGAGGAGGAAGAGGAGATTGGATTTATATCCCGCCCTTTACCTCCCAAAGGAGTCTCAGAGCAGCTTACAATTTCCTTTTCCTTCCCCTCCCCACAACAGACACCCTGCGATGTAGGTGGGGCTGAGAGAGCTCTTTCGAGAACTATTCATGAGAGAACAGCTCTGAAACAACTTGTGACTGACCCAAGGTCACACCAGCAGCTGCATGCAGAGGAGTGAGGAATCAAACCCGGTTCTCCCAGATTAGAGTCTGCGCTCCTAACCACTACACCAGACTGGCTCTCAAGGCCCCGCCTGGCTACCCTGCTTCCTTTGTTCAGAATATTTGTATACCATCATGGTTTGACGAGCAGCGGCTTCAATGCATTTCCACCCTTTCTGACAGCTTCATATGGATGGCACCATAGCAGAAAACTTCACTTTGGACTCATTTCTTTCAGTGTGTTAAAAAAAAGAAAATCCTGCAGGGCTGGCATTCTTCCAGTGCCATTCCATTATCATGTGCCTAATGCTATTGGACAGATGGCAGGAAGATGTGCAGGGCCGAGCTGCCGACGTTCCCCTACGGGCTCAGCCAAATAAGTAATGTTTCTTTTGTATTTGAAGTGTAATTGAAAATCCAGAGGAGCTTAATATTGCAAATGGCTGCATTAAGGAACTCTCCTCTTCCTCCCCCCCCCCCCCCATGGACACCAGCTGGCACAGAGACCCTGCAATTCATAATCGGGTAAATGAATGGCCTGTGCGGAAAAGGGATTCAGCCTGAATATGCTTTGAAGTTATTATGGAGGGAGGGGGGACACAGCCCATTCGTTGGGACCACTTGGGGAGGGGGATGAGGAAGGCAGAGCTTTATCACCTTATATTGGAAAGCCCAAAGCAACAGCTGGAGAGCCAAATTCACACCTGGAAAACTCTTGACAGGTGATTTAATTTCTGCATGTCCAAAAAATGTCAGAGTGCACCCTGCTTGCCACGCTCACTTTCTCTCAGGCCAAGCACCCCACGCGCTTGCCTTTGTGATCGAGTTGCTGTTCCAGACGCCACGTATTTCAAGAACTTTTGCCTCTGCCACAGCTGGCAGCCTTCGACACGGCAGCTGTCTGGTATGTGCCGTATCTGAGCATGTGCAATTGGCAGCACTGGCTTGTCTCAGATGCATGTAGAATTGTCTGGATTGGGTTACGTTTCCCAGATAGCTGTGCAAGAATACATAAAGTGCTTGTAGTAGTAGAAGAAGAAGAAGAGACTGGATTTATACCCCGCCCTCCACTCCCCAAGGGAGTCTCAGAGCGGCTTACAAACTCCTTTTCCCTTCCCCTCCCCACAACAGACACCCTGTGAGGTAGGTGGGGCTGAGAGAGCTCTTTCCCAAGCTGTCCTTGAGGGAACAGCTGGTACAGAGCTATGGCTTGCCCAAGGTCATCCAGCCAGGTGCAAGTGGAGGAGTGGGGAATCAAACCCGGTTCTCCCAGATTAGAGTCCGCGCACTTAACCACTACACCAAACTGGCTCTCAATACAATTTAGTACAATTTAGAGCACTCAAGGTATGTAGACAAGCTAGATTTGGGCAGCTGGCTGGGGAAAATGGGAAAGCTGAAATACCCAAGAAACAAGCCACATGGCTTATTCCCATCCACATCCCAGGACACTTGAGACTTTTATTTTATTTTATTTTATTTATTTATACCCTGCCCTCCCTGCCGAAGTAGGCTTAGACTTGCAAGGAAATCACCTTTTTGGTAACTTTCTTTTGGGTTGGGTGGATTAAGTGCAAACAGGACACAGGGCAGGCCTGTAGCCAGGATTTTGTGGCTTGAGGGGCAATTTTTTTTCTGGTGGGGAAGAAGTTCTCCGTGCAGAGAGAAAAGCCATTTAGCCAATAGAAAACTGCTACCAGGATAGATCTCTAAATTGCAAGATGTCAGACACTTTAGATGACCGTTCTCAGCTGCTGCAAGTTAATCACTTCTGCCAGCCTAAGCAAAAATTCTGCTCACAAGCCGGCAGGTGGGGGTGATGACTTCTATAGTCAAGAAAGCGAACACTTAGGGAGAACAACTCTCTTAAAGGAGACCGATTTCTTGACACAGAATTAGAAGGGATCCTAGAGGTCAGCTACTCCAATCCCCTTGCTCAGTGCGGGAATTAGTCAACTACAGCACCCCACTCTACTTAAAGAAGCACACACCTTTAAAAATTTTTAAATTATTTGAAAAAAGCATTTCCAGGGGCTTGTGGGGCTGTGCCTTTAAGAAAGGGGGCAAAAGCCCCACCGTGGCTATGGGCCTGACACAGAGTCAACCAGTGGAAAGTGGTGCAAAATGTCTGTCATGCCATTTGGAATAGTTTCAAGCAGTGGTCCCCAGCATGACTTCTGAGGATGTCATGGCCTTCACCACATTTCCTGGCATCCGCCAAGGGATTTTAGAAAGTGAGCAGGGCCAGGTGGGTCTTTGGCCCCCCAAAAGGCTTCTGATTGGCCATTGGAGATTTGATTGGCTGTGCAGATTTTTTAAAACATTGCTTTGGTAGCAGCTGCAACCACAGCACAAGGACCTTCGCTGTGATAAGCTGCAGTGGCCATTTTGCGGCTGGCTCCACCTCCTGCGGCAGCCATTTTGTGGCTCTGCCTACCATGCTGTGTCGAGATTCCAGAAGTCACTCGAAAAGGTCGGAGACCCCTGGTTTCAAGTATTTGATACAAAGTGAACATTTTTTCACTGAGAATTTGAGGGTTTTTGTTTTGCCTTTGCAACCGAATTACAGTTTGAACAGAGGGTTCGCTTTCCTGGTCACCGGATCACTGCCGTTCAGGTTCTCCAAGATGAACTACTCGAGCTGGAAGCTAGATACGCATTATTGTGGCGATCTCTATTTTTTTTAAAGACTGCATATATGAGTGTAAAAATACAGAAAGATTATCTGGGATTAACACTGGACACAGGAACACATGACGCTGCCTTAGACTAAATCAAACTGTTAGTCCATCAAGGTCAGTATTGTCTACTCAGACTGGAAGCAGCTTTCCAGGGTCTCAGGCCCAGGTCTTTCACATCATCTACTGCCCGGTCCCTTTTTAAACTGGAGATGCCGGGGACTGAAACTGGGACCTTCTGCATGCCAAGCGGATGCTGTACCGCTGAGCCACTGCCCCTCCCCAAACTTCCTAAACTTCTTCAGGATGCAAGACACCAATACTGTCCTAGAATATTAGAGATGGAAGGAACCTCAGAGGTCATCTAGTTCAACCCCTTGCTCAGTGTAGGAATATGCAACTACATCTTCCCTGACAGATGTATACCCAGCCTCTCCTTAAATGCCTCCAGCAGAGGAGGGCTCACCACCTCCCAAGGCAGCCTGTTTCACTGCTGAAGAGTTTTTACCATTGGCAAGTTTCTCCTAATGTTGAGTTGAAATCTACATCTATATATACGTGCCGTCAAGTTGCAACTGATTCATGGCATCCCCAGCAAGGGGCTTTCAAGGCAAGTGAGATGCAGAGGTGGTTTGCCTCTCTAAAGTCTTCCTTGGTGGTCTCCTATCTAAGTACCGACCCTGCTTAGCTTCTGAGATCTGTTGAGCATCATGCCACCTCCTCCCCCAAGCTGAAATCTGCTTCATTGTAATTTCTGCTCTTTCGTACTAATCTTGTCCTCTGGAGCAAGACAGAATGGGTCTGCTCCATCTGCTTTGTAACAGCCTTTCAGATCTTTGAAGACAGCAATCATGCTTTTCCTTAGAACAAGGTTAGAATCCAATGGCACCTTTAAAAACCAACAAAATTTTATTTAAGGTGCGAACTTTCGTGCGCACCAAAACTCGGTCTGACGAAGTGTGCCTGCACACGAAAGCTCACACCTTGAATAGAACTTTGTTGGTCTTAAAGGTGCCACTGGACTCTGACTTTGCCCTACTGCTTCAGACCAACATGGCTGCCCACCTTGACCTATGGTCTTCCTTAGTCTTCTCTTCTCCGGGCTAAACATGCCCAGCTCCTTCAACCTCTCTGCATAGAGTTTGGTTTCCAGACCTCTTTCCACACTGGTCACCATCCTCATGTTGTCGCTTATTGATGACCTTCTTAAAATGTGGTGCCCGGAACTGGTCCCAGTAATCCAGGTGAGGACTGACCAGTGCAGAGTAGAGCAAAACTATTACTTCCTGTGATCTGGACACCACGCTTCTGCAAAGACAGTCTCAAAGATGGTCTCAGCCTTTTCAGCAGCTGTATCACAGCGCTGGCTCATGTTCCGTTTACAATGGACTAAGGATGCAATCCTAAAAAAATTTCGTTGGGGTAAGTAGCACTGGGGGAAATGGGACTTACTTCTGAGTAGACTTCCTTTAAAAAATGGAGGACTTTTTCACACGAGCTGCTGCCAAGCATCTCCCCGTCACAGCCTCATGCCTTTGATTTATTTATTTTTTTTGGAACCTAAATGCAAGTCTTTACATGTATTCCTGTTGAAATTCATTTTCGTCGCTCTTGGCTTGGCATCGCAACCTGTCAAGTTCGTTTTGGATCCTGACGTTGTCTTCTGGAGACGGAGTGTCATCCAGACCCTTCTTTTGCCCTGTGATGGATTGCACTTGTTCCGTAACCGTGCGTTCTCCTTGGAGTGGGGGACAGAGCCGAAGATGTGTTAAAAATTAATTCACATGGAAAACCCATGGATGAGGGAGAAGGAGTAGAGGAAGGCAGCCCGTGTGAACTCTTGGCTCACTTCTCGCCGGTGACACTAGGTGGCACTGTTCTCTGTCTTTTCCTTGATGGAGACCTTGGCATTAGCGGCACACACAGCTCTTGCCCCCCCCCCCCCATTGGTATCAAATTTATATAGATCATTGTTTCTAATCGTCGCTCGCTCATTCATAAATAATGTAGGCACGCATACAAGCTCAGATGTCTGGGGATCATTGTTTTCCACTCATTCATCGTTTTTATTATTGAAAAGACAGTCAGTTGGGCATTGCTGTGAATTTGTTGGGGGAAAGAAATCCCAGCCTTCTGGTCCTTGCCATTTAGAATGGAAAGCATTGCCAACCACACATCAGGAAAGGGAAGGGGGGGAAGGCAAGCGGGGTTCTTGAC
Source organism: Lepidodactylus listeri (assembly GCA_029233225.1). NCBI lineage: Eukaryota > Metazoa > Chordata > Lepidosauria > Squamata > Gekkonidae > Lepidodactylus > Lepidodactylus listeri. Next base: position 11,947,625 of record JARCFY010000013.1, read on the forward strand.
AGCATGGAAGAGCTGCTGCCCCCTGACAGTCAGGTAGAACAGATAGCTTTAGGTGCCTTTGAAAAAGGACTGGATGCATTTGTGGAGGATTAGCTCAACAGCATGTAGTCAAAACCAGCTAAATTGGACCTCCCTCTTTCTAGGTCTTCATAGTCGCCAGATGTTTTCTTTAAGCCCCGAGGCATCTGTATGGCCACTTTTGAAAACAGAATGCTGGAATGGATGGATCTTCAGTCCAATCTAGTTGGGCTCTTCTTACATCCTCAGTAGGGATGTGTCCAAAACGTCTCCTCTTCTGCGATTCTTCCCAGTTTTTGGAGTTGAGGTTTTACCTGGTCATATTTCCAAAGTGGACCTATCCCATTAGGAATATTCCATTTTTTCTTTCCAGATTTGGTGCTGAGCAGTCTGTGTACCGATGTGTTGCATCAGTTGGGTTCCCCCTCCCCCGTTTACCTGCATCTTACTGCTTCATCTATGTAACTATGAAATTCCAGATGGCTGTATGGATTACATGAGGTGGCATTTATTTATTTATTTATTTATTCCATTTATACCCCACCCTACTCCCCAAAACAGGCCCAGGGCAGCTCACAACATAAAATCAGCAAACAATAAAAACAATAATTAGCAATAGCAGATCAACCAAACCCATGCATGATAACATAATTACCCTAAGAACTCCAGTGTCCTGATGGTGTCTAGGGTACTAAAACAAAGGTCGAAAGCAGTGCTGTGGAGAGAACAAGGGGCCTAGAATAGACTGAATACTCGCTGCCTCAACTGAAGGCCTAGTGGGACAGTTCCATTTTACAGGCCCTACGGAACTGTGCTAGGTCCCGCAGGGCCCTGATCTCAAGTGGGAGAATGTTCCACCAGGCCGGGGAGAGGGCTGAAAAAGCCCTCGCCTTGGTTGAGGCTAAGCGGACGTCCCTTGGACCAGGGGCTTATAGGGGAAGAGGCAGTCCTGCAAGTATGATGGTCCCAGGCCGCATAGGCCTTTGAAGGTCACAACCATAACCTTGAACTGGATTCAGTATTTGATCGGCAGCCAGTGCAGTTGGCTCAACACCGGTTGAATGTATGACCATGCAGGCATTGCCATGAACAAGCATGCTGCTGCATTCTGCACTGGTTGCAATTTCCAAATCAGGCTCAAGGGTAGCCCTGCATAGAGCGAGTTGCAGTGGTGACCCCCTGGAAGTGACCATAGGTTTAGCTTTAGGGTTGCCAGTTCTGGGTTGGGAAATACCTGGAGATTTGGGGGATGGAGACTGAGGAGGGCAGGGTTTGGGGAGGGGAAGGACCTCAATGCCACAGACTCCATCCTCCAAAGGATCCATCTTCTCCAGATGAACTGATCTCTATCACCTGGAGATCAGTTGTAATCCCAGGAGATCTCCAGTCACCACATGGAGGCTTAGGTTAGCTTAGATATGATAATATGGTGAATACATGAAGAATAGAATCACAGAATCACAGAGTGGGAAGGGGCCATGCAGGCCATCCAGTCCAACCCCCTGCTCAATGCAGGATCAGCCTAGAGCATCCCTGACAAGTGTTGGTCCAGCCGCTGCTTAAAGACAGCCATTGAGGGGGAGCTCATCACCTTCCTAGGGAGCTCATTCCACTGTTGAGCAACTATTGAAAGCAAACATTTAAAACTATTTAAGCAAATGGTGAATTGGATATTTTTAAACTGGTCTGTGCTGCCATGGATTGCATTCGTTTGCTGTGTCGCATGATAAGACAGGGTGTGGATCCTGGAATGCAATGCAGTGAAATCACATGACCGCCCCTCACCTGAACCGTGCGGAACATGGATGTGTTCCCATCATGTACCGTTTGCAGCAGCCGTATCATGGCAGTAGGACCAGTTTAAGCAACCACTTCTGAGAGAGGATGACCACTGTGTGACTTTTCCTCAGCTTTTCTCCCGTGATATATCCTCCTTGGGAATGCACCCCTGACACGATTAGTAACCTGAGTCAGGGGCATAGACTTTTTTAAATCCCGGGGGGGGGGGCTCTCTCGTGTGCGCGCGCGCGCTCGGGACCATGTCCCCGCCGCTTTCCCCCCCCCCTGCCCCAGGGAGCCACCGCTGCCGCTTCCCTCCCCTGGGCCATGCCCGCCCACCCGCCCACCCACCGCGCTCCCCGCCCCCCTCCCTCCCTCTCCCCGCTCACCTCGGGTGCCGGCAGCGGCGTAGGGGCGTGCAGGGGTGGTGCAGATGAGCGCTGCCTCTCTCTCCCCCCCCCGCCCCAGGGAGGCAGGAGGGCAGGCTGGGGGTGGGGGGGAAGGAGAGGCGGCGAAGGCCGGCTGACTGGCCACCGGGCGCTCCATTTTGCCGGGGGGGGCTCGAGCCCTCGAGCCCCCCCGTAGTTGACGCCCATGACCTGAGTACCTATTGTAGCTCTGTTACTAGCCTGATGACACTGAAAAAAACAAAACAAAGACATCCCCAGTAATTATATCTGGAGCCCTAGAATGCGGATCAAAAAATCCATACGATGGGGCCAGGTACAAACAGGGGGGATTTTTCTGTAAACCTGGGCAAAGCTCAATTTTCAGAAAAGCTGTGAGTAAACATGTATAGGTTTACTCTGTAAAAGACCAGTTCTTATTGGATATTGACTACCTTTGCCTCCCTTCTCCTCACTGCCTTCATCTTGGATAAGGATGTTTCTGAAATCCCCCTGAACTGAATTTCATCCTGGATTTTGGAGTTCTGAACTATCTGGCTTTGTTCTAAAGTGGAATTGATGCCTGTGCTGAATTCTCTGTTCTCCTATTTAATCCAAATGCCATACAAGGTGATGAATACACGTGGAATTCACTGCCACAGGAGGTGGTGGTGGCTATAAGCATGGATAGCTTCAAGAGGGAATTAGATAAACATATGGAGCAGAAGTCCATCAGTGGCTATTAGCCACAAAGTATAGATAGGAACTCTCAGTCTGGGGCAAGTGATGCTCTGTAATCTTGGTGTTTGGGGGGGGGGGGGCAACAGTGGGAGGGCTTCCTGCCCCCACTGGTGGACCTTCTGATGGCACCTGGTGTTTTTGGCCACTGTGTGACAGAGTTGGACTGGATGGGCCATTGGCCTGATCCAACATTGGCTTCTCTTATGTTCTTATGCACAGTTAGCCATAACTTAAATTTCCAGCCATTACTCTGCATCTTTTCCCCTCACTATGTTGCCAGTGTCTGGTACCAAAAACCTCCCTAGTCTGAATGTGATCGTACATGTACCTGTATCTAGATACTTTATGTGTGATGCGTTTCGGATGTGCAGGTGCATATGTGTGCCCTGGTAAAACACTGTGTAAAAAGAATCTCCAGGGAATCATGCATATGGTGCTATCAGAGTTGTTTACAAGGTGTTAATTAATGTGCACATTGGTGATGTAGAGAGAGGAAGGAGAAAAAAACACAGACAAATGGAAGGAACTGAAAACAGTAACGAAACAAGCATATGCTCTGGAATGAGATCCTCTGTTAAACCAGAATTAAGATATAGTGAGACTTTGTGTGTGTGTGTGTGTGGAAGAGAGAGATTCTGTAACAATGACAAAATGAAGCAGGAAAAATATACACATGCTTAGTTGTGGCTTGTCTTCAACTGTTCAGGAACTGTGTCTGACTTCTAGCAGTGCTACCAGCATCTCTTGGATATGGAACATTTCCCCCCTCTCTTCGTTTGCTTGCATTTATTTATTTAAGCATTTCAAGGCTGCCTCTTCCATCCCCCCCATACCTGATAGGGCTCAAGGGAGTTTACACTATGCGCAGAATATGAACCCCGTTGGGAAGCGCTGTCAAGTTGCAACTAATTTATGGCGACCTTGTAGGGTTTTCAAGGCAAGAGATGTACAGAGGTGGTTTGCCCTTGCCTGCCTCTGCGTAGCAACGCTGGACTTCCTTGGTAGTCTCCTATCCAAGTACTAACCAGGGCTGGCCCTGCTTAATTTCTAACAACACTGGGCAAACCTGGGACATCCAGTTAGGGCAAAACGAACCGTATGTACCAGCTAACACCAATCTGACAGCCCAGACATTTCCCTCGTAAGAGCGGTAGCTAACCAGCTGCACAAAGACATGGACAGAGAAACTTCTCCCCAGAGCCTCACAAAAGGTTCTTCTGAACAGAAACCCCTTCAGAAGTCAAAAAGGAATGATATGTTTCTCGCTTACATTGTTGTCCCCTTCCAGAGCACCAGAGTAAGCCCTGGAAAAACCCTGCAATGGGCCATCACCACCTGAACCTCCTTATGGGAGGGGGTCTTCTGGAGAAATTGGCCCAAGGACAGGAGCGGGTGCACAAGGTTCTACAGGGAAAGTTGGCGCACCATTGAATCCTCAGAAAGTCCAAGCTCCTGCAAGCTAATTTCCTATTGGAGAAATATTGTAAGGACGACACACCTAGAAAGCAGTAATAGCATAGACTAAACTGATCTCATCAGAGTTTGGAAGCTGAGCAGGGTTGGCAAAGGTTCATCCTTGGATGGACGACCACCGTGGAAGACTGGGGTTGCTATGCAGAGGAAGGCAATGGCAAACCACATCTGCTCATCTCTCACCTTGATAACACCATTGTTCTGGAGTTACTATGTCAATTGTGCTTGATGACATTAGTAGTAGTAGTTGTAGGAGAAGTACAATTATTATTGTTACATAAAAACATGCTGCAGAAAAAGTCACTTTTAAAAACTTTACTTAACAGTCTGATGACCCAGAGGCCTCGGACAAAAAAAGTTACATCTCAAAATGATGCGCAGTGCGTATTTTTCCTCTTAGCCTTTGTGGCCTGTGAGTAGCATGCACACTTCAAAAGCCCTTTTTGTTATGAACTTCAGGGCTTCCTCTCGTTTGCCCGACACCATCGAGTGACACACAAAGCTGTTTCCTTGCATTTCAGGTCAGACGCTGACAAAATGCAATTACAGCCTCTCACAGACACAAAGGAAGAGGGGGAAGAAATGCAACAATAACGTCGACCTGGCACGGCAGAAGCTGGCCTGGAATTTTTCATTCCGAATATTACACCCGTTTTTCATTCCAAATATTACACACAATTATACAAGAAAGTTGTATGATCAGAGGAGAATCTTCAGGACGTTTCAGGGCGTTTGAATCGTCCCATCATAGGTGTGACTGACAGCAACTTGGTTCAGTGCAATGTCAGTTTTTTTTATTTTGCCTAATGCCATTGCCTGCGGCATAAGCTAGGGGGCAATGTTGTCCTTTTCCACATTGGTCAATAGAGCAGGAAGCTTTAGGGGGGCGGGGTCAAGGTGACCAATAGCCAATGTTAAAAAGAGAAACTATTGAAGGCAACTCCTCTTTTGGCCATTATGGCCTTTTCGCCTGTTGCTCCACCCATCTACCCTGCTTAGGGCTGCTAGGTTGCCGGCCAAGTAAGGCAACCTTCTGCCCCATATTCTAGGCTCCTGCTGCTGTCTGATGGAGAAGCAGGAACAAAAATAAGAAAACACCTTGACAGCACTTCCAGTTGTGCTCCCAGAAGTGACATTACAGTATCACGTGATGCTCTAGGAATTTCCCAAATCTCTATGCTTTTTCCCATAGAGATTTGGGAAGTTCCTACAGTGTCACTGATATCATGATGTCACTACTGGGTAGGTTACCCAAAGTAATGTCACACTGTCATGCTATACCAGTTTTCAACAGTCTCCAACCTCCTCCAATGCTCCAGGGTTTTTCTTTGGAGAACTTGCTACCCTAATCCCTATCTTTATAACGTGGAATTAGTTTTTAGTGGCTGAGGGAATTTTTCGGATTTCCCTCAAACTGGCTGGGGGGTGGGTGGGCTTTTTTGTCCACCTCACGTTATGAAGGCAATGGGTCTTAATAAATATGCATGGTCTTTTGATCGGTTAGGCCAGGGGTGGGCAAACTTGCTCAGCGTAAGAGCCACCTAGAACACGGGTGGCCAAACTTGCTTAACATAAGAGCCGCATAGAATAAACATCAGATGTTTGAGAGCCACAAGACATGAACAAATATTACCTGCTTTCATTGGAAAATAAGCAAATTTGCTTTTTATTAACATTAAATGAGACTGCCAAAAACAACAATAAAAGGGGTAAAAGCAGATATTGATAATGATATTAATTTGTCCAATGATATTTGTTTGCTACTGATATTTAGCTTCCCCAGCCACCCTGCTGGGAGCCACATAAGATATGTGAAAGAGCCGCATGTGGCTCCCGAGCCACAGTTTGCCCACCCCTGGGTTAGGCTCTAATTTAGTTGGCAGGACTAGTGGAGGCATAGAACAAGTGATAGTTGGACCTTGAGGCATCGGAAGATTAAAGGAGGTTTTCCGGAAGCCATCATCTGATTGCATCAGTGTTCCTCTTCGTGTGGGATTTCACTGATAGCCTCATGTGTTCCCATGTACTGGTAAAACGCCATACAAAAAAGAATTCTGACATTAACATTCATGGGGCCACATCAAGACTATCCTTTTGTTTTATCAATAGTCACCTGTGCTTTGGTAACATAACAGGATGGGAATGGAAAGAAATAGATAGCAAATGGGGACATGTGCGGACTCTAATCTGGGAGAACTGGGTTTGATTTCCCACTCCTCTACTTGCAGCTGCTGGATAGGGTTGCCACCCCCCAGGTGGGACCTGGGGATCTCCCACTTACAACTGATCTCCAGCTGAAAGAGATCAGCTCCCCTGCAGAAAATGGCTGCTTTGAAGGGTGGACTCTATGGCATTGTACCATGCTGAGGCCCCTCCCTTCCCCAAACCCCGGTCTCTCCTGGATCCACCCCCAAAGTCTCCAGGTATTTTCCAACCCTGACCTGGCAACCCTACTGCTGGATGACCTTGGGCAAGCCATAGTTCTGTCAGATGTGTTCTTGAAAAAGCAGTTTCTGTCAGAGCTTTCTCAGCCCCGCGTACCTCACAGGGTGTCTGTTGTGGGGAGGGGAAGGGAAAGGAGTTTGTAAGCTGTTCTGAGACTCCGAGTAAAGGGTGGGATATAAATCCAATCTCCTCCTCCTCCTCCTTTTCCTCCTCCTCCTCTTCTTCTTTTTACAAAACTAATAAAAATGGAAACTATTGTTCATTCTCAATCCATTGGTTCTACCTGAGAAACAAGGCCAAGTGATTCTGAAAGTCTAAAATCCACAGAGAAATTTGGATCAGGAAAATTGTGTGACAAAATCCCTAGAAACTGCCTGTGAGACTACTGAAGGAAGTTAAAAAGAATATCTGTTTGGTTAGCCTAAGTGTGTCTCTAGACGTTTTGCCTAGATGAAGAAACTCCAGATGATCTTGAAGGGCTTCACTTAAGAAATTCAAAGGGAGTTCAAGGGATATTGACAAGATTACATATGCCTTGAGTACTCCTATTTTCTGGTACTTGTCCTTGATAATTAACTTCCCTTGCTTTTGCCTTTGGGGAAATGCCTTTAATAGTATAAGATGATAGAGCTGTATTTCTTTGGGGGGTTTTCTCCCTCTGCAGAGTCTCTACATGTTAAATCCCAATGCGAGTGGAAACAACTCCTCTCTCGTACGAACACTTGTGAATTCGTAGGCAATGCGCGTAGTCTGCCTTGTCATAAGGATGATGAAGTATTGCAATATGATTATGTCTTTCCAATAGATCAATACACAACAAAGCGCACACTTGGCTTTTGGATCAATAGAATCTAATTGCAGAATACAGAAGAGTAGATCCTTCCATGATGGAGAATCGCAGGAAGACGATTCAGACATTGATCCTTGATCTGGAAACCTGAGATATTACAAGCGTAGTTAGATTGTTGGACTAGGGTCTGAAAGACCCGGATTCCAATCCCCACTTGGCCATGAAAACTCACTGGGTGACCTTGGGCTAGTCAAATACTCACGGCCTAACCTACCTGGATGGCACAGCCTGTCCTGGTTTTCTCAGATCTCAGAAGCTAAGCAGGATCAGCCGTGGTTAGTACTTGGATGAGAGACCTCCAAGGAAGTCCAGGGTTGCAATGCAGAGAAGAAGAAGAAGAAGAGATTGGATTTATACCCCGCCCTCCACTCCCCAAGGGAGTCCCAGAGTGGCTTACAAACTCCTTTTCCCTTCCCCTCCCCACAACAGACACCCTGTGAGGTAGGTGGGGCTGAGAGAGTTCTTTCCCAAGCTGTCCTTGAGGGAACAGCTGGTACAGAGCTATGGCTTGCCCAAGGTCATCCAGCCAGGTGCAAGTGGAGGAGTGGGGAATCAAACCCGGTTCTCCCAGATTAGAGTCCGCGCACTTAACCACGACACCAAACAGGCCATGGCAAACCACCTCTGTTTGTCTCCTCCCTTGAAAACCCCAAGGGTTCATCCTAAATGGGCTGTGACTTGTCGGTACTTCCCACCACCAATCTACTTACAGGATTGTTGCAAGGATCAAATGGAGGAGAAAAGAACAATGGCCTAAGCTGCTTTAGGACCCCATTGGAGAAGAAAATTGAGGTATAAATATCTAAACCAAATTGAACCATGTCCAAACCCCCGCCCCCCCCCACTACAATGATACACAACTACAGTAGATCAGACAGCCAACCGACCTCCAGTGGCTGAATAGTCATCTCTCATGGATGCTATAGTGGTGGGCGTGGCAGACAGAAGGATTTCCCACCCCTGAAAGGGAAAACAGCCACTCAGCTATGGGAGTGCTGCTCCAGCATCCAATCACCTTTCAGAAAGGGGATGGAATGTTGGAGGGAAACACAGCTGAGTTTGGAGTTCAGTTCTGGCTCTGGGGGGAGAGCAGTGAGAGCTCAGGTCTGGCTCAGCAAAAGGGCAGGCAAAGCGAAGGGTAGCTCTGCTTGGTAGCGTGGCGGAGTGGTTCAGCTCTGCCTCTGGGAGAGAACAGAGTGCTCAGTTGTTAGGCCTGTCTCTGGTAATGAGCAGACCATGTACCATTTCATCTGACTCTTCAGAAAGGGCAGGCTGGTGTGGGTGGAATCAGGCGTACATGAGAGGCTCCAACCAACTGACTAGTCGGCGAAATCCTGTTTATGCTGGAAACAGTATTGAAGAAAGTTGGAACTACTCTCTAAATTAGCGAGCCTCAGCCAGGTGTCTCCTTTGTCTGGAGTAGGGTTGCCAACATCCAGGTGGCACCTGGAGATCTCCTACTATTACAGCTGCCCTCCAGATGACTGAAATCCATTCCCCTGGAGGAAATGGCTGCTTTGGAGGGCGGACTGCACAGTATTATACCCTGCTGAGGTCCCCTCCCCTCTCCAAACCCTGCCCTCCCTAGGCTCCACCCCCAAAATCTCCAGGTATTTCCCAGCCCAGAGCTGGCAACCCTAACCTGGAGACCTGTGCTGCTGATTTGTTCCTGGAAACCGATCTGTAAAAAATAAATCTATCCTTTTGGTTAACATAAAATTCCTCCCTCAGCAACCCCCATATTCTGCTTGTGCCCCATAAGACTTTCCTCACAGCAGCGAACCCAAGGCCTGTACATGCGCTGCTTTTAGAACACCTGGGAACTGAGGGGAAGGTTTATAGTTTAAAATAAACCTGGTTTCCCAAAATCATAGGAGGCTGTGTGGGTCCCTTCGGTTGATAGGAACGGCCTGTCCCAGGGAGTCCTGCAGTGACCAGGGGGTGGGACCAGATAACCTGCAAAATCCCTTCCAACCCTCAACACTCTATGGCTCCAAGTTCCTATTTTTGTCTTTGCAATGTTAGCGGGTATGAGAGTCATGAAATCTAATACTGTACTTTCCTTGATTGCATTTGAATTTCACATTATAATATCACACCCCGGACGTCTTGCATTTTGTGTCCTTTCGACCCTGCTGGTGAGAAGAGTTTTTCACATGGGTAACACCCAGTTTGAAGCAAAGGAAGAAGATCTAATGCAACAGCTAATACTTAATCTTATTCTCAAAGCGTTGCAGCATTTTCATGGGGGTCTCAAAGCATGGACTCTTCGTAACAATCGGGACTGTGGTACCGAACGAAAGCTTTGCTTGAAACAGGTCTTTCTCCGGAAACCCATTACGGAGTCACCCGGTGTAAGCAGAAGGAAGTGTAAACACATGCGATGTTCTTAATGCATTTAATAGTATTCTATTATGACTTGGGTGTTAGCCATGCTTCGTGCAAGCATGTTGTTGTGTTGTATCCATTAATTATTTAATTGGGCGACGTATAGCCCACCTTTCTCAATGAGATTCAACGTGGATGACTCGGCGCAAGATAATTTAAATCATTAGGAATGGGACACCCCGTAAGTAATACAATAAAGTTTGGTAACAAGCAGGAATCTGAAAGCGGAGCTGCAATCAGGTTGAAACAAGCACTAACATGACTTGTTAAATGATGCAGAAATTACACAGCAGGTTTCAGAGAGCAGATGTGCTGGTCTGCCGTAGAACATCCAGATCTGAGTTCAGCAGCACCTACGAGACCAGTGAGACTTGTATCTGACAAAGGGAGCATTCACTCTTGCAAGCTTATACCCCCAAAATCTTATTGGTCTCTAAGGTGCAAATCTAGCTGTTATATAGCAGGATAATACTTACAATAGCAATAGTCCACTGCCCCTATCTCTTTTGGGGCTTTTCCATATTTTCATTTTCCTCCCTTGTAAGTTCCTGTTTCTTCAGGAAAGGGGGGGGGGGTCTGTTCCTCATGTGTTTTGCTCCCTCTAGTGGTCTATTCGGTATTATACAACTTTACGTCTGGCACAAAAATCTGCCATTTAAATCAGCAGTGCGACAAGCCGGAAATAAACTGGTGTAATTTCAAATTGACCACTAGGGGGAGCACAGCATGTGCAGAACAGAACATCCCCATGCACAAAGAAACAGGAATTTATATGCAAGGAAAATGAGAATACAGGAAAAACCCAAAGCCTCTTTTTACATGTCTGCCAGGTGAAGATCCGTCCCATGCGTCTAATAACCTGTGTTCTAAGTTTATGCTAGAATAAAAATGCCCATCTTTAAGATGCCTGCTTTTTTTTCTGCAACAGGGCAACATGATTATCCTTCAGGCAAGTGGAATTTCTCCTGTGTGTGCACAACTCTACTTATATTGGTTTATGAAAGGAAAGCTTTGAAGAGCTGTCTATCCATGTTATCAAGCCATGCAAAACTATGCTCCCGTTGCATGGAAATGAGGCTTTGGCCTTCCCTTGCTCCATATTCCTGACCCAAAATATCACCAGAGAGCTGCTATTTGTCCATCAGTAAGGTTGCCAGCCTCCAGGTGGGGCCTGGAGATCTCCCAGAATTACAGATGATCTCCAGACAACAGAAATCAGTTCCCCTGGAGAAAGTGGCTTCTTTGCAGGGGTGGACTCTATGGGATTATATCCCACTGAGATCCCTCTCCTTCCCAAACTCAACCCTTCCCAGGTTCCACCCATAAATCTCCAGGAATTCCCCAGCCCATAGTTGGTGACTTACCCATCAGGGCTCCTTAGGTACTGATAAGCTACACATTCAGTTTCCCAGACAGGACAAACAGCAGCTCCATGATGAGAGCCAGTTTGGTGTAGTGTTTAGGAACATGGACTCTAATCTGGGAGAACTGGGTTTGATTCCCCACTCCTCCACATGCAGCTGCTGGTGTAACCTTCGGTCAGTCATAAATTCTTTCAGAGCTGTTCTCTCAAGGGCAGTTCTCAAGAGAGCCCTCTCAGCCCCACCTACCTCACAGGGTGTCTGTTGGGGAGAGGGAAAGGGAAAGGAGACTGTAAACCACTGAGACTCCTTCGGGTAGTGAAGGGCGGGGTATAAATCCAATGTCTTCTTCTTCTTCCTATATCAGTGGAGGGGAGGTCTAAGCTCCTTTCCAAACCAGGGCTATGCATGGCTGGGAAAGTGTGGAACTCCAGGACACATCTCTGGACCCAACCCAGGGAAATCCCTGGGGAAAACAATGCGTAGTTAGGCCCTCATTTCCTCTGTTGTTTTTGTGTGTGTTTGAAAATGATCCATCTCCCTTTTCTTTCACTAGGTTTTTCCAGTGCTGACATTGCCTTTCCATGCTGATGCATGCATCGTTAACCTTTTGACTTGATGGCTGCAATGCACCCTAAGTGGGGCTGCCCTTGAAGACCTCCGGGACTTCATTCATTCACTGCAAAATTCAGCAACCTCTATAGTAACGACAGTCTCACTGTGCCAGTGCATTATGCAGATATGAAATCAGATTCAGTGGCTTCCAGTGCGTTTCTAAGCTGCATTCAGGATGCTGGGTTTCATGTTTAAGGTCCTTCACAGTCTGGAACTCATGTACCAACAGGGCCACTTCTCCTGGTATGAATTTGCTCCCCAACGTAGAGTGGCAGATCATATGCTACTGATAGCCCCTAGTACAGGGGTGGCCAACCTGTGGCTCGGGAGCCACATGCGGCTCTTTCACATATATTGTGCGGCTCCTGGCAGGGTGGCAGGGGAAGCAAAGGGGAGGCATGCTTTTTCTCCCTTCCTTCCTTCCTTCCCTCCTCCCTCCCATCTATTTGCTTTCCTAGTTTCTCTCTCTCTCTTTCTTTCCACTTCTTTAATTCTTTCTTTCCATCTCTCTCTTTTTCTCTCTCTCTCTCAATATCATTAGCAAACAAGTAATATCATTATCAATAACCAGTTTTCCTCGTTTGTTTTTATTTTTGGCAGTCCCATTTAACGTTAATAAAAAGCAAATTTGCATATTTTTAAAAATAAAAACGTGTGTGATATTTGTTCCTGTCTTGCGGCTCTCAGACATCTGACGTTTATTCTATGTGGCTCTTACGTTAAGCAAGGTTGGCCACCCCTGCCCTAGTACTTCCTCTTTTAAATTTGTAAACATTTATTTTCTTTTCCTTTCCTATTTTTGCGTGGATTTTGGCTGATTATAATATTGCAAACTCTTTGAAATCTTGATTGTTTCCTGATTGGGGTTGGTCTTTTGGCTTGATGCCGGCTGTTTCCTTGATCTATTTTTAAACTTGATTTTTATTGTCTCTTTGTCGTATTTTAACTGGCCCTGTATTGTTAGGCGCTTTGAACACAACTGGAAAAGCAGGAAACAGGGTGGTGTTTTTAAAGAAATAAATGACTCTACCTTCACAGACGTATTGGTTATGAGAGTCTGTGCTCGCAGAAATTTTCTCCTGCCAATTGAGTTAGTATACACGCCATGAATTCAATTTCATTTAAGAACCAGTTACTGTTTAATACTCATTTCGTTTGTATAAATAGAATAATGTGTTTGCTTAAAGGTCAGGGAGAAAATTAAAAAAAGAGGGTGAGTGTATATTAATAAAAAATAATTGCTTTTCATGGCTAAGCTCAGCATTCCCTTTCTTCCCCCTCCCCTGCTCCTTTTACCTCCCAAGAAGTTATTGTCCCTTGAAAATCAAGAGGAATGGAAAGCAATATTTTTAATAATGATTCTCTGATGCTATTATTATTTTATGAGTTTCTGTTGTGACAGAAAATATATTTTTCTGCGTGAATGGAGCAGGAGCCTGATCTAATATTGGATCCCACGCCTCTGAGTATTGACCATTTTCCAAGTTGGGCGGCTAAAGGTTTTTAAACTTATGTGTAGGTGTTTCAGTGTTTCAGCTTTCAAGAGTGGGAAACATTTGCAAAAGTAGGACACCAGAGACGTGAGAACTTTAGGAACCGAGACTCTGAGCGTTCAAGGGAAAAGGATTCTTGTTTATCTGAATTTCCGGGGATACCCGTGTTCTTCTGCCACTAGTTCAGAAATAGTATTTCTGGTAATAATGGAACCTTGTATCCTGTTAGAATTTTTATTTGAGAAAGCATGTCACGCCAAAATTCCTTAATATATTTACACTGCCACCAGTGTGAGCATAAGATCATAGAATCACAGAATCATAGAGTTGGAAGGGACCTCCCAGGTCATCTAGTCCAACCCCCTGCACAATGCAGGAAATTTACAAGGACCCCTCCCCCTGTCTCCCACCTCTCCACATCTCTTCCAGCACAGAGGGGAGCGTGACGATGTTATTAATGGTAATTTCTTGGGAGTGAGGTACCATCTTGTTAGGATCTTGTAAGACTGATGTTTGGTGCTGATGGCAGAGGAGGTAAATAAGGAGGACGACCTGTTCTGCAGTAGAACAGCTAGATTCAAACCCAGGAGCATCTTACAGCCCAAAAAGATTGGGAGGGAAGTAATGAGCTTTTGAGAGTCAAAGCTCCCTTGGTGAGAAACAAGTGGTACCTGATAAAGGGAGCTTGGACTCTTGAAAGCTTATACCCCGAAAATCTTGTTGATCTCTGAGATGTGACTGGACTTGGCTAAATATTAGGAAGAACTTCCTGACAGAGCAGTTCCTCAGTGGGACAGGCTTCCTCGGGAGGTGGTGGGCTCTCCTTCTTTGGAGGTTTTCAAACAGAGGCGAGATGGCTGTCTGACAGCAGTGCTGATTGTGCGAACTTAGGCAGATCATGAAAGGGAGGGCTGGAAGGGTTGCGTCAGTGGGTAGTTTTTGTGGCCCTTTCTTACACACCCAGGGAAATGCTGATCGCCACATTGGGGTCGGGCAGCAATTTTCTCCAAGCCAGTTTGGCCAGGGATCCTGGAAGTATTTGTCATCTTCTGGGCTTGGAACAGGGGTCACTGCAGGTGTGGGGGGAGGTATTTGTGAATCTCCTGCATTGTGCAGCAGGTTAGACTAGCTGGCCCTGGAGGTCCCTTCCAACTCTATGATTCTATGATTCTATACTCATATCCAATGAAAAGAGCTTTGACTCTTGAAAGTTTATACGTAGAAAATCTTGTTGGTATTTAAGCTGCTAATGGACTTGAATCTAGTATCAGGCAATGGGGTGGGAGAAGATGATGCAAAAAAGTTAAAAGAGAAGAAAACCACTTCACATTTTCAAAAGCATAGAATTTATGCTGCCAACAGCCCCGGCAATTTTTAACTCAGAATGACGTATATATGTTTATTGCATGAATAAACACATAATATGTTTAAGCACTAGTCTTGGGAGCAAAGAACCTGCCCTTCCATAGAAACCTTGAATTATCACATTCCCCCTAATAATACTGTGGTTTCCAATTTAACTGATTTTTTTTAACACCCGGATAGTGTTTTGTTTTCCCCTCCAGTCTTGTATAAATTATTCCTAATTAATTGCAATGAAAAGGGGAAAGATGTGCTGCTTCATTAGCTCCTTTAATTAGAAAGAAGGTGGTAAGTGGGAGTTTTGGACCCTTATCTCAGATTTCACATCGTCACCCATTAGGTAGTTTTTTTCAGAAGTGAACCAGGATTCAAATGCATCAGGTGGCTTTTTAAAAGTAACTATAAAATCCAACGCACGCAGATGGATCACTCCAGGAAAAGCAGTCCAGCTCTTGCAAGCCAATTGGTTGCCTTGGTTTGGAAACCCTAGGTGCAAACTGGACCCTAACATGCACCCGGGTTATCCCGATTTATGATCCCTTAAATTTCTTCCCTGCTTTCCAACCAGCATTCACAAAACGGCTTGCACCAGTAATAACAGTGTAAGACAAATTTCCACACATCCCTAATTAAGTCCTCTCTCTTGCTCTCTGTATATGTCACTACTGGGCAATTCTGCATCTAGCATTCACTCCACATTTTCTCAACTGGGAGGAGAAAGTGCAGCTCAAAACAACATTCGCATACCTCGGGGCAACACCGTACTGACTGCAAATGCACCCCTGAATGGCTTTAAATCTATGCAGAAGGTACCATAAAATCTGATGATTAAAGGAAGTCAAAGCAGCATGCAATGCAGAGGGGAATTTCTGTTCCAGCATGGGTTTCATAAAACGACTAGCCTGATACCCGTGCTTCGCTACGGTATTTAAGTTCCGTAAATCCAGTTATAATACTGATGATGTGAAGACTGAAATGTAACATTTGTTGTAGGAATTCTAATGGAGAAGATTGTAGTGTAAAAAATGAAGTGAGACATACGTAGTGGTTTTTCTCTCTCTACTGAAGGACCTCTCTGTAGACCACATTGGTGGTTCTGCCCTCAGGTGCTAGGATCACCAGGCTGCTTGGTAAGCTCACTCTGGAGCAGGCCACATAGAACTGTCCATTTAAGAAGCAGTCGTCTGTTAAGTCAACTCCTGCCACCTTCCACGAAAGTGATGGCCTCTCTACTGGTGTTCCTGGATTGTTTTGCTCATAAGGAGACTGTGTGTGGGGAATATGGTTTAAAGGCATTCGGGAGGCTGGGCCAGCAGCAGGGCTAAGGCAATCCTGCTGAGCAAACCTCCCCGGCAGCTGTAAGCATCCCACCTCCTTTCCTACACCTGAAAGGCAGCTGACTGTCCAATGTAGGAGGGGGAAGAGTATTAGAAGCCACTGTGGAGGTGGGGCCAGCAGGATCACTAAGGTGTTACTGCTGTGGTGGGCTCCCTCGTGGCTTTAAGCACCCTGCAACCGCTGCTGCACCTGACTAACAATCACCTGTTAGGTGTAGAAGGTGAGGGGTAGTGTGTTGGAAGCCATCGGAGAGGCTGGGCCAGCAGCATCACTGTTAGCTCTCTGCAGTCACCTGTAACTGTTTTTTTTTTAACCTCAGAATGCTGAGCTCTGCAGCTGACCAATCAGAAAGTGGGGGGGGTGCAAGGAGGCAGCCCCATAGGAATCAATGGGGGAGCACATTTTCCCCCTTTTGACCCACTTAGGGGTCAAATTTTTTAAAATGTCTTCTTAGTGAGCACCTACACCATGGTAGGAGTGCTCTCCCTGAATTTGGTGTTTCTAGGTCCAGCGGTTTGGCCTGGGCGTTGATTTTATGGTGAGGGGACTTTCTTTTATATATATAGATGGAGGGAAAAGCCAATGCAGAATCGCCCAAAGTGAGGAACAAACTGTTCAAGATTTTCTGTTCCAGAAAACAGATTTTCTGTTCTGTTCTCTATAGCCAGAGAATGAACAGCATGTAATATGATGATGTTCAAGAAATGCAAAGGTTTCACTTTGCATACCTTGAACATCATCATGTTACATGTTAATTTGCTGTTCATTTTCTGGCTATAAATTTGAACCTTACCTGCCATTCCAATGTATTTGGAAAAGTGTGCCTGCACACGAAATCTCATACCTTGAATAAACCTTTGTTGGTCTTAAAGGTGCCACTGGACTCTAAATTTGTTCTCCTTGTGTTTATACACATGATGATCAGGGCATGCTTTTATCTGTTTGGTGTTGTGGTTAGGAGTGTGGACTCTAAGCTGGGAGAACCGGGTTTGATTCCCCACTCTTCCGCATGCAGCTGCTGGTGTGACCTTGGGTCAGTTACAAATTCTCTCAGAGCTGTTCTCTCAATGGCAGTTCTCAGGAGAGCTCAGCTCCACCTACCTCACAGGGTATCTGTGTTGTGGAGAAGGGAAGGGAAAGGGATTGTAAGGCTGCGGCCATA
This sequence comes from Lepidodactylus listeri, assembly GCA_029233225.1. Lineage (NCBI taxonomy): Eukaryota > Metazoa > Chordata > Lepidosauria > Squamata > Gekkonidae > Lepidodactylus > Lepidodactylus listeri. Next base: position 11,965,036 of record JARCFY010000013.1, read on the forward strand.
TGGCCCCTTTAATCCAGGAGGGCTCCCGGATTTAAAGGGGCCGCATTTTTCTACTGCGGGTTGGGATGTCTACACATCCCAACCCCTGCGGCAGCGTTGGCAGCTGCAGCATCAGCGGGAACAGCAGCCGCTGAAGAGGCTGCCGCGGCAACGGCATTGGTGGCCGCTGAAGAGGCTGCCGCGGCAACGGTGGCGGTGGCCAGCAACGGTGGCGGCGGCAACGGCAGCCGCAGCAGCGGCAGAAGTGGTGGCCAAGGACCTGCCAGCCGCCTGGGTGAGTTTGGGGGGGGGGGGCTTTTCCCCCCTTTTACACTGGGGCGCTTGAGTGGCCAAGCGCCCAAGTGTAAAAGGGGAAAAAATGGCTGGCGGGACTATCTGGACAGCCCTGCTCTCACAATGATTGCGAGAGAGGGCTGTCCAGATACCTCAAATGCGGGCTCCTCCCGCAACACCCGGGAAAACTGTTGTTTTTCCCGTGGTCGGAAAATGCGGGAGGAACCCGCATTGGAGCCCGCTTCAGCGTGGGACTTGGGGCGGGCCATGTGGTTGGCCCCTTTAAATGTGGGAGGAAATAGCCCTTCCTCCCACATTTAAGGCCCGTGTGACCGCAGCCTAAGCCACTCTGAGACTCCTTCGGGTAGTGAAGGGCGGGGTATAAATCCAATCTCTTCCCTTCTTCCTTGCAAAGGGCTTGTGAATGCATAGGCCAAACTACTGTGTCTGGCTACATACACACTGTTGCATTCAACCATTCCTGGATGAGGGCCCCATGTTTCTTTCCTTTTTAAAAATGCTTGGGTTAGGAAGCACATTCTCTTACCAAAGCAGTCGCTTACTTTACAGGTTGAGCGATTGCTGAGGGGACGTTGGCAATGAGGCTTTAATGCTCATCCATGGTTGAAGACAAGAAAAAGACTCATAAGTGTCAGCGTGCTCTTCTGATAAATTATCCCGCTAGGCAGAATATCTAGCTCTCAACAGCTTGCATCAAAATAGCACTAGCCTTTTGTTGTCTGAGGTTGTTCTGGCCTTTTCTCCGGGATGCCCAGATGACTTTTTAACATGATTACCTTCATCTCGAGCATTCAGTTGAACCTCAATCAGGATTTCCCAGAAGGATGCTGCTATATCCTGAGTCTCGAGTACCAGATGCCCCTTTTCAAATGAAGCTGGCAGCCATTAGACGTGATGGCTTAATCAATAACTAACCTCCTTATTAAACTAAGCCTCAGAAGAATAATGGCAATGACAATAACAAAGATGTTCTTTAGTGTGCTCAAAAAGAAGAAAAAGAATTGGTTTTTATACCCCGCTTTTCACTACCTGAAGGAGTCTCGGAGTGGCTTACAATCGCCATCCCTTCTTCTCCCCACAACAGACACCCTGTGAGGCAGGTTGGGCTGAGAGAGCTCTGAGAGAACTGTGACTGGCCCAAGGTCACCCTGAAGCTGGCTTCCTGTGGAGGAGGAGTAGGGAATCAAACCCGGTTCTCCAGATTAGAGTCCACCCCTCCTAATCACTACACCAAAGGATCCACAGGTATCTCGTTACAGTTGTTTCAACAACCTGGTAAGGCTGTTCGCTATGATGATCTCCACATTGCAAATGGAGGTGTGAGGCAGAGATATAGTGGCTCGCCAGAGCTCACTTGGTGAGTTCATAGCACAGGTAAGATTCCAATCAAGGCCATGGAAGCTCACTGGGTGACCTTGGGCCAGTCGCACACTGTCAGCTTAACCTCCCTCACAGGGTTGTTGTGAGGATAAAATGGAGGAGAGGAGAATGGTGTGAGCCACTCTGGGTCCCCTCAGGGGAGAAAGGCGGGATGTAAATAAAGTAAAGCAACTACATAAAGCATCAGCATGCAGAAGGCAGCATTAACAGCTAGGAGAGAGGGCATATGAACACAAGAATCTGCTGTTCCGTCAAGGTCAGTCTTCGCAGTGGCTCTCCAGGGTCTTCCCCATCACCTCCTATCTGATCCTTTGAACCAGAGATGCCAAGAGTTGAACCTGGGACCTTCTGCATGCTGAGCAGATGTGCAGTCATAAGTTCTCTCAAAGCTGTTCTCTCAGAAGCAGTTCTTGAAAGAGCTGTCTCAGCCCCACCTCCCTCACAGGGTGTCTGTTGTGGGGAAGGGAAGGGAAAGGAGACTGTAAGCTGCTCTGAGACTCCTTTCGGTAGTGAAGGGCAGAATATAAATCCAATCTCTTCTTCTTCTATCATAGAGCCACAGCTATGGTTGCTAGGTTTGGGTTGGAAAATATCTGGAGACTTTGGGGGTGTATCAAGGAGAGGGCAGGGTTTGAGGAGGGGAGGGGCCTCAGCATAGTCCAATGCCATAGAGTTCACCCTTCAAAGCAGCCATTTTCTCCAGGGAAGCTGGTCTCTGTCAGCTGGAGATCAGTTGTAAAAGCAGGATATCTCCAGGCCCCACCTGGAGGCTGGCAACCTTAGTCACGGCCCATAGGAAAACACACACGTTTTCCCCAAGAATCAAGAAAATGCCTAATTACCAAACTGGTCCCAAATCCCTCTGATTTCATGCCGGCTCCAGAGTCCAGGTTTCAGAATAGATTTCCAACAAATTTGCCCACCACCTCCACACTACACTTCAAGCCAAACCTTCAGTCGACACTTCATCTTCTGCACTGAAAAAGAAAACACGCACTGGCTCCCACCCCCCCTTTCCTGCAGGCGTCCAGGTAATCAATAACATTATGAGAAGTCTGAAAACAGCATACCAGCGGGGGAAGCATCTTGATGAAATTAAATTACTTTTAAAATATATATATTATCTTTACAGCAAAAAAGAAGAGATAAACTCTAGCTCCTTAAACCGATTTTGAAAAAAGATTTACTGTAGTCACATTCGAAAAAATTAAATTATCAAGATTTGCAGCCTGAAAGATAAATGCGAGAGAGAGAAAGTATACAAGGTGGGAGGGAAGGTTTCTCGACATTAATTAAACAATGGCCCTCATGTCTCCCAAGTACAGACCGTTTCACCTCGTGGTTGTGCCTGAAGAATATAAACCACCGGGGAGCCAACTAATGCCTGTGTTTAATGGACTGACATAAGCCACGTTCGTGCAGGTGGCTTGGGCAAGAAAAGAGAGCTCCTGGCTCAGTGGTATGCCATCTGCTTTGCATGTAAAGGTCGCTGGTTCAATTCCCGGTGCCTCCACTTAATAGAATCACAGATGGGAAGTGCTGGGAAAGAGATGTAGCCAGTCGATGTTTACCAGAATAGGCCAGGGGTTTACCTCAGAGATCTTCGGCCTCTTTGAGCTTGAAGGCACCTTTGGAATTCTGAGGCTCCACCTCCAATTTTCCAGGAATTTCCTGACCTGGAGCTGGCAACCCTAGAGCCTGTAGACTAGGTAAAGAGAGAGGAGTTCCCTCAGGACACTCCAGCTGCAGCCACCTGCTGAACTAACACTCGTAGATCTCTTTACATACATCTAAAAGCACGCCATTGAATCAAAAATGGCGGCAATGAGAACACCTGTGTGCTATCTTCAAATATTTACACATCTTTTCAGCTCCCTAATCTTAGCCTTGAGGCTTCGTTTAGTTGTGTAATTGAAAGGAAAGAACAGCTGCCTGTTTGGGTCCAGATTACTTATGATAGAGAGCTACCCAAAGTGTGGCCCTCGAGTGATTAGGAACTGACGGCAGCCATCACCGTGCCTTGGATGTTTTTTGTGTCTTGTGATCCAAGATTCCCCCAGTGGCCCCTGTGGTCTTTAGAAGTCATAATAAGACTCGGCAGACGCTGCTGGAGGACAGTACTGGGAGTTTCGTTCAAGTTTCCACGCCGTGCTATAGAGGCAAGCTGATTTCTTTTAAAATCTAAGGTAGAAAGGATCTTGGATCTTCTGCTATGCAGTTAGGTTGAGAGCCAGTTCAGTGCAGTGGTTGGGAGCGCGGACTCTAATCTGATTCCCCACTCCTCCACATGCAGCTGCTGGTGGGACCTTGGGTCAGTCACGAGTTCTCTCGGTGACACGTAACCCACAATGATCTAGCAACAACGACTCATGGTCTAAACGACGCCCCTTCCTTTCACACGGTTTGTACATTTTTTAGACTGCAACAGAGTGTACCTGCACTGGAAGGTAAAAATGCAGAAAGAACTCAGTTTTAATTGGCAAGTGCTTCACACATGAACTTGCCTTATGCTGAATCAGACCATCGGCCCAGTAAGGTCATTACTGTCTATTCAGACTGGCAGAGACTTTCCAGGGCCTCAGACAGAACTTTTATATCATCTATTGCCTGGTTCTTTTCAACTGGAGATCCCAGGGAGTACAATGCCATAGATCAGGGGTGTCAAACATGTGGCCCGGGGCCAAATCAGGCCCCCGGAGGACTTCTATCAGGCCCGCCCTGGAACTGGCCATCTCCTGCTTCCAGTTCTGTTGCTGCTGCTGCACCATAGCTTGCTTCACCAGACCCTCTCAGTCGCTCAGCCACTTCACGTTTTCCCCTGGGTCCGAGACTCAGAACTCTGAGCATGAGATGTTTGTGGTGAATGTCAATAAATCAAAAGTAGGTTTACAGTTTACAGATACACACCTGAGCAGCACACTCAAGATTGCAACAGTACAGACATTTTGATGCAATAATTCAGAGCAAGAGGTGTCAGTTATCAGACACTGTTAAATAAACAAAATATTGCAAGAGTGCTAATGTTTTAAGCATGTTTTTATTTCAAGTAAAAAAAAAACTTTGTGTTTGTGTCCTTTATAAAGTTTATATCTCCGCTACCTGGCTTTACATTTTATGACAGACATGGTCTGGCCCAACGAGGTCTCATTTGTGTCAGATCCAGCCCTCATAACACCCCTGGCCATAGTTACCTTACAAAGTGGCCATTTTCTCCAGCAGAACTGATCTCTATCACTCTGGAGATCAGTTGTAATCTTGGGAGATCTCCAGCCATCACCGGGAGGTTGGCAACACTGTGGCCAACACAGTAGGAGGTATAGCTTGGGGTAGCTTTTGCCTCTATCTGCCCCCCAAAATGGCCAGAAAATACCCTCCATAGCAACAACCCAGGAACTTCCTCACATTTCTACGGTCCTTACCATAGTGATTAGGGGAAATTCCTAGAGTGTCACCTAGCAGTGACATCAAACCATCCCCAGACTCCATCCTCCCAAAGCACTGCCCTCAAAATCTCCCACTATTTACCAACTCAGTGCAGGAAACCCTGCATTCATAGCCAGTTTGGTGTAGTGGTTAAGTGCATGGACTCTAATCTGGGAGAACCGGGTTTGATTCCCCACTCCTCCACTTGCAGCTGGTTGGATGACCTTGGGCAAGCCATAGCTCTGTACCAGCTGTTCTCTCAAGGACAGTTGTCTCAGAGCTCTCTCACCTACTTCACAGGGTGCCTGTTTTGGGGAGGGGAAGAGAAAGGAGTTTGTAAGCCACTCTGAGACTCCAAGTGAGGGAAGGGCAGGGTATAAATCCAATCTCTTCTCTTCTTCTCTTCTTCTCCATCCTAACATTTGATGGGTCCTTTTGAATTGCTCATCTAGATATGTAGGGGAAGCCAGGCTAATAAAAAAGGCGGTGGGCAAGGAAATTGCAAGGTTGTATTTGCCGGGTTAGAATGGCAGGGAGTTATGGAGCTGCTTTCGGGGCTCCAACGTGCAAGAGAAACAAACACTCCTCCTCGGAAGGCACAGCGCTCAGATGAAGCATGTGAATCTCGAGACGATATTTCCTCTGTTGGAAAAGTGGCTTTCGAAAGGGTCCGCTGGGGGAGAACGAGTACAATGAATTATATATAATAGAACGGCTGCGCTTCCACTTGGGGCAAAACACATAACCGAAGGCCAAATTGATGAGTTTCTGCCAACGGTGCGAATAGGATGATTCCAGCTGAAAGACCGAGGTGCAGAATTCCGTCCAGCCACTGGCTTGTAAACCTCAAAATGATGTTGCTTCCTCCCCTTTCTCACTGAATGTAGGGATGAGCAAATGACCTCCTATTTCATTTCCTTTTATAATCCACTGCATTGTTGTCGTTCATGGTTTCAGGCCTCCACATCCTGCTGCCGGCTTTGTCGATTTGTTTGTCTGGCACGTGTGCCTAAAGACCACTGAAAGCCCCATACGTATGGGCGACGGTGGGGGGATGCAGTGGGAGGGAACGGGAAACGGCACGTAAGTAAAGATTCTCCAAACGGAGAAATAGAGTTGAAACGGGGGTGTATTCAGGCTGAATAACGAGGGATAAGAAATTCAAACTCAGTCTTGATTTCAGTTATCGTTTTGGGGATGCCAGCCTGCCCAGGAATCGCTGGCATCTTTGTGGCAAGTCACCTGAAGGGCAAGATTCGGCAGATCCCAGAAGCCCCTGTTCTTGAGGGACAGTTCCAATTCCTGCTCCCGGGCCCTGCTAGATCAGTGACCCTTGAAAAATAATTTCAGAGCTGCCTTGTCAAAATGTGTGATGTAAATTACTTAATTTTTCAGGGTTCAGTCCATGCCACACATTCTCGAGGTTGAATCCTGGAGTGGATGTGAAGCCAGTAGTATCAGCCAGTGGGACTGAGAGTCGGTGAGAACCAGCGTAGTGTAGTAATCGAAGTGTCAGACCAGGACCTGGGAGCCCAAGGTTTGAATCCCTTCTCTGCCAGGGAAGCTTTTGGAGCGACCTTGGACAAGTCACACACCCTCCACCTCACCTCCTTCACAGGGTTGTGAGGATAAAATGGAGGAGGAGGAGGAGATTGGATTTATACCCTGCCCTTCACTTCGAGTCTCAGAGTGGCTTACAATCTCCTTTCCCTCCCCCCTCTCCACCACAGGCACCCTGTGAGGTAGGTGGGGCTGAGAGAGCTCTTTCCAGAGCTGCTCTTGAAAGAACAGCTCTGAAAGAACTTATGACTGACCCAAGGTCACACCAGCAGCTGCATGGGGAGGAGTGGGGAATCAAACCCAGTTCTCCCAGATTAGAGTCCACACTCCTAACCACCCTCTTCTAAAGGGAAAAAAGAGAGGATAAGGGGAATCAATGGGGGTAGGTGCGGCTGAGAGAGAGCTCTTTCGAGAACTGCTCTCGAGAGAATAGCTCTGAAAGAACTTGTGATTGACCCAAGGTCACCCCAGCAGCTGCACGTGGAGGAGTGGGGAATCAAACCATGGGGGTTCTGAGAGAGGCTGTAGCTCAGTGTTAGGGCAACTGCTTTCTATACAAATGGTCACCGGTTCAGTCCCCAGCGTCTCCCATTGAAAGGACTTGGTAGGAGACGATGTAAAAGATCTCTGTCGAAGACGCTGTAGAGAGGCAGCCAGTCAGAGGAGACAATGTCGACCTGGGTCGGGGGTCCCCAGTGTGGTACCCATGGGCACCATGTTGCCCACCAACACCTTTTCTGGTACCCGCCGAGTGCTTTTAAGAAGTGGTTGGGGCTAACTGGGGATTTTACCCATCAGGACTTTGCAGTGCTGTTAAAAAAAAAAAAAAAGAGGTGCCAGAACTCTCAAGTGGGAAATGAAGTTTCCAATCGGTATACCGAAAGCTCACAAACCTTTAAACATTTTCAAAAGAATGTTATTGAAGAAGTTCCTGAACTCCGTTCCGGTGCGTTCCGCCAGAAAAAAAACCCTGCGGCTTTGGATTGGCTGTGCAGATGAAAAAGCATCCTGTTAAACAGTGTGTCTATCTGAAATGTTGAAGACTTACTAGTAGAGTTGGGTATAACCTCACTCCTCGAGGTTTTGTGGTTGGCTCCGCCTCCTGCGGCAGCCATGTTGGGATTGTGCCCAGTCCAGTGTTCCCTCTAAGCTGAATCAGCGTGAGCTAGCTCATCATTTTTGAGCCTCCGGCCCACACATTTTTGTCTTGGCTCAGGAAGGAGGGCTCCAGAGCAAACTAACTTACGCAGTAGCCGAATCGCTCGCTCACATCTTTAATGCCAGCGGCTCACAAAGTAGAATTTTTGCTCACAAGACCCCACAGCTTAGAAGGAGCGTTGGCGCCCACCGGCCAATGTCAGAAATCCAAAGGTGTCCAGAGACTCAAAAAGGCTGGAGACCCCTGACCTAGGTAGAGCATGGGTCTGATTCAATACAGGACATTTTCATGTGATCATTTTGTTTCCCTCCACTGAATAAAAGAAAGTATTTCATGTGTATCAAGTTGACCCCTTCTCCCCTCCCCTCTGTTGGCTTGCTGGCTCGTGCCCACCTTTCCTGGCCTTCCTGACTGTGATATATATTTTTCTACATCACCATTTGATAACGCTCCCTCCAGAGTTGGTTTTATTGTTCTGGCGAATGTGCTTGGGTACCCCGGGGAACAGGATTGGCATAGTGTTTTATTGTCTCTGCAAGTTCCTCTATTGCTCTCATCTACTCATCTGACCTTTGAACCCTCTCTTCTAGGAGCAAAAGAGACGCAACTGCACGGTGGCGTATATATACATCATTTTGCTGGAGAGAGATCGCAGGATAAGGTCAAAGAGCGTCACAGGCGCCTGTGCCTTTCATCTACACATTAACACTCGGATAGATAGAATCAGCTCACAGGCAACTTTTAACCTGCTCTTCACAACAACGATGCATGGCATTTGAATTCCTTCCTGACCAAGCATATCTTTATGGCCAAGCCAGCAAAGGACCTAGGTTGTGACTGTGAAAGCACAGGCAAAAGGCTCAAAAGAAACGAACGGCAATTCCATCTTCCCCTGCAGAGCTCGTCTTTTCCCCTGGGACTGTGATGGCTCAGTTCAGGATTAGCTTCCACGAACATTTCTCGCTTCCTGCTATCTTTGGCAAAGGAGAACAAAAGCTGGCTTGGTGAAAACGTACACATGGAAAATCGGTGAACGGCTGTGCTGGGAATATTAAGAGTTATTTAACTGTGGCTGGTCACCTTGGCTAGCCTGAGCTTATCAGATCTCAGAAACTAAGCAGGGTTGGCCATGGTTGGTATTTGGATGGGAGACCATCAAGGAAGCCCAGGGTCATGACATAGAGGCAGGCAAGGGCAAATCACCTCTGTTGGTCTATTTCCTTGAAAACCCCGTGGGGTTGCTGTAAGTTGGCTGCAACTTAGCATTTTCCATCCCACCACCATGCTGTGTGATCTCATAGCGTTGAAGTAGGTTTACCAGATGTAATCTTTTTCTGGTGAATGTCCTCTTTTGGGCTCTTTATAGACAACTGATGAAAATGTCCTGGTTTTGGGTTGGGAGCAGTGTCCCCTCTAAGCTGAGTTAGTGTGAGCTAGCTCACAGTTTTTTAGTCTCCGGCTCACACATTTTTGACTTAGCTCAGGAAGGATGGCTCCAAAGCAAACTGATTTATGCAGTAGCCGAATCGCTCGCTCACAACTTTAATGCCAGGAGCTCACAAAGCAGGATTTTTGCTCACAAGACTCTACAGCTTAGAGAGAGCATTGGTTGGGAGGCTGAGCCTGTTTCGCCCGACAGTCCCCCAGTGGAAGCAAGCTTCAGGTGAAATAGTAGGGGTGTTTAAAAGAGAAGAGATTGGATTTATATCCTGCCCTTCACTCACTTGGCGTCTCAGAGTGGTTTACAAACTCCTTTCCCTTCCCCTCCCCACAACAGACACCCCGTGAGGGAGGTGGGGCTGAGAGAGCTCTGACAGAAATTGCTCTTTTTCAAGAACAGCTCTGACAGAACTATGGCTTGCCCAAGGTCATCCAGCCAGGTGCGAGTGGAGGAGTGGGGAATCAAACCCGGTTCTCCCAGATTAGAATCTGCGCACTTAACCACTACACCAAACTGGCATAAATAAAATGAGATTTGCCGTAGTGATCACTTGTTTGAAGTAGTCTGTCAGGAAATATGTCCTCTTTTTCGCTTTTCAAAATATGTGAAGTCTTCTCTCGGTCACTTCTCCTCTAGAAATATGTCCTCTTTTTTCGCGTTTCAAAATATGGCAACCCTCCTTGAAGTCATCTCTCTGTCTCTTCTCCTCTACCTTCGGCAGGAACAGTTTACTAACATTCGAACATTATAGCTTCAGAGTGGAGAGTTATGCGGCCAGGGCCTTACCGACGGTGCATAATTATGATTTCATTATCTGTGCTCGGTGGATTTGTAGCCTGTCTTTACATTTTACAGGCCTGCAAAGACTAATCGCTGCCATAAATACAGCCACCGCCTGTCTTCGTGGCAGCTCATTATCTTCCCTTGGAAGAGGTGCTGATTAGAGCTGCGTTCAGACGGTCACTTTTAACCTGCATAAAGCTGGGCCGTGTATGGACCTGGCTTGCTGCCCAGTGCATATTCCTGCATGCATGAGTAACTACAGGCAGCTTCTAAGTGGGATTCTCTGTGCAAGAAGGAGGAGGAAAGGAGAGATGAGTATGATTGTGTGAGAGGCTCTGGCTCAGAGGTTAGGGCCACCAACCTCCAGGTGGCACCTGAAGATCTCCAGCTATTACAATTGATCTCCAGGAGACCAATTCAGTTCTCCTGGAGAAAATGGCTACTTTGGAAGGTGGACTCTAGGGCAGGGGTGTTAAAATGCAGCTCGGGGCTTCTATCAGGCCCACCCTGGAACTGGCCATCTTCTGCTTCCAGTTCTGTTACTGCTGCTGCAGCATAGCTTGCTTTGCCAAACTCTCTCAATCTCTCAGCCATTTCATGATTTCCTACATATTGCTTCCATGTAACTGTATATGTTTTTGAAACAGACTTCCCATAGAGTTCGACCTCCAAAGCACCCATTTCCTCCTGGGAAACTGATCTCTGTTATCTGGAGATCAGATTTAATTCCAGGAGATCTCCAGGCCCCACCTGGAGGCTGGCAGTGGACCCCTGAGGTGCTGGCAGTGCCACTGGGACTTGGCTTTTACCTAGACTGCAATGGTGGAGAAGGAGAGACACACCAGCTCCTACATTCACCCTTCCACGGATCCAGTGTTGGCCCCTCTAGTGCTACAGGGAATGGCGGAACTTGATCAAGCCTTGAAGTCATTGACGTCTTCTAGGCACAAAGCCAGCCCTTCATCTGATCTACTGCACAGACTTTCCCCTTTCAAACGCAACCAACAATTCACCTGCAGGCTGTGTTTTCAAGCACACCACCTTGGGTGAAGCCCAGTCTTGTCAGTCTCACACAAATTTCGATGGTGCCTCAGACCGTCGCGATCCTACCTTGGGACAGCACTGCCAAAGCCCAGATATATTCCCGATAAATGTTTCAGATCCTTCTTCGACGTTGCCGATCTGAACTGGGCCGATGCGCCTTCATCCTGTCAGGAACAAGAAGAACAGAACAGCCTTTCAAACATTAAACGGGGGTGGGGGGAATCTTCAATGTGACACCACATTTGGAAAGTAAGAATGTGAACTCTGCTCCCTCTGATGACGCCAGAGGATGAAATATTAAAGTTTTTGTCTAAGGCAGAGCTGTTCTTATTCTGAACTTTTTATTCTCTTCATATTTGAGTGTGTTACTGAACGTCTCTTTGCCAGCCTTCCCACTCCACCCCCCTTTTCTGGCAGAGCTAAAAGCACACGGCTGAGCATGGGGAGGGGCTCTGTGGTGGGAGAACAGAAGGTCCCAAGTTCAGTCCTGGGCATCTCCTTTGAAAAGATCCCAGGTATGAAGCACTGGGAAAGATCTCCTGCTGCTGCAGATCCTGGAGAATGATTGCCTGTCAGGGTAGACAGGCCTGACCTAGACAGAGCCAATGGTTTGAGAGGACTGGCAGCTTCAGATGTCCATATAGGGAAAAGTTCGGTGGTAGAAGACACAGTTTGCATGCAGAAGGTTCTAAGAACATAAGAAAAAACATAAGAGAAGCCAATGTTGAATCACGCCAGTGGCCCATCCAGTCCAACACTCTGTCACACAGTGGCCAAAAACACCAGGTGCCTTCAGGAGGTCCAGCAGTGGGGCCAGGTCCCACGTTCATTCACTAGCATCTCCAGTTAAAGGATCTCTGGCAGTTTTGGAAAGAATTATATCTTCCTCCCTGAGGCCTGGGAGAGCCGCTGCCAGTCAAAGTAGACAATACCAACTGTCCGACTTGCTATAAGACAGTGTGATGCTCTGGTGGGAGGGACTCTGACTCAGCAGTACATCACATGCCCCTGCACAAGGAAGGTCACAGGTCCCTGGCCCCACTGGTGGACCTCCTGATGGCACCTGGTGTTTTTGGCCACTGTGTGACAGAGTGTTGGACTGGATGGGCCACTGGCCTGATCCAACATTGGCTTCTCTTACGTTCTTATGCTGAGCCTTTGGCATCTACAATTAAAAGAATCTCAGCCAGCACAAAACCTGGGAGCAAATCCTCTCTGCTGGAAAGCCACCACTACTCAAAGAAGACAGTACAGAGTTAGACTGACCAGTGGTTCAGTAATACATTGCTGTACGTCCAGCACATTCAAATCTGCCGGACATACAGTGATACAATATTGAATTGACCACTAGAGGGAGCACAACTCATGCAGGGAAAAAAACCAAACCTAAACTAAAGCAATAGGCGTGCACAACCAAGGGAAAATGAGAATGCAGAAGAGCCCCAAGTGCCTCATCACCTGTTCGAGTCCCTGGAGAGAGTATCTGACAGAGGGAGCTTTACCTCTCAAAAACTTATACACCAATCATTCTGTTGGTCTTTAAGCTGCTACTGGAATTGAACCTAAGTCAGGAACTGCATATTAAAGCTATGCAACAACGTCTATACACATCCAAATTTATGCCCATAAGTCTCTCTCCATGTGATTGGAAACCCTCTCTCCACAGAATAAACCTCCGAAAATGGCTTCCCCTTTCAGTCCTTGTGATGAGAAACCCAAGGAAAGGGTTACATGCGGCTAGACAAAAAAAAGAAAGGAAAATTTAGTTATGCCAAAGCCACAAAGAGAAAGAGAGAGGATAAAGCATAAACACATGGGGAAATTAACTGATTTAAGAACCCCAGGCTCTTGGCTGACATTGTCAAAGGCCTCCAGATAAAATCTAAATTGGGAAGAATTTCGGTTGGTAGCGCCAAGGCTTTGGTACCCACTGAGTTCATTACCATGCAAACTATTCATAACCTTCCCATGCATGCCCAAGGCTCCCATTATAACCTTATATACACATATGGTTTTAAAAGAAATAATTCATCACATTGAAGAACTGTGGAGCAAAGCTACGGTTGCAAATTTTGGGTATGGAAATTCCCGGAGATTGGGGCTGGGGTGGAGCCTGGGGAGGGTAGCGTTTGGGGAGCAGAAAGAGGTCAGTGTGGATGTGAGGCCACGGAATCCACCCTCCAAAACAGCCACTTTCTCCCAGAGAAATGGTCTTTGTAGTCTGGAGGTCAGCTGTAATTCCAGGAGATCTCCGTCTCCAGCCTCACCTGGAGCCTGGCAACCGTGGCAGCTATGGAGTGTGTGTGGGGGGTAAGGCTCTGATGCAATGGCATTCTTGACAGAAGAATATCTGATGCCCCACTCTGGCCTCTCCTATAGATTCTTTATACCCCAGCCGTTCACAATCCAACAAAAAGGGGGACACAGTCTTTAAAGACTGGTAGCCTGTAATCTATGTAAGGCAGTCTCTTACCTGGTAACCTGCTAGACTACAGCTGTACTTATATGTCAGGTAAACAGCGATCACGTCTCTTAGGTTTTTTGACATGACAGAGAGGACACAAGATGGAGATGAACAACAAAGGTTACTAGAACTCGAGGGCGTTCAACGAAGCCTGGCCTCCAGAGGGGTTGAGGGGAAGCTCTTAGCAAGCCGTCTGGGAGAAGATTGGCTTGAACATGTAAAATGACAGTCAACCAGTCCTTGAGGAGGAGAAGTGCCAACCTAGCCTGATTGTTAGCGTTGCCAACCTTCAGGTGGGACCTGGATTACAGTTGCTATCTAGGTGACAGAGATCGGTTTCCCTGGATAAAACGGTGGACTTTGGAGGGTGGACTTTATATGGCATTGGGCCCTGCTGAAGTCCTGTTCTCCTGGGGGAAATGGCTACTTTGGATGGTGGATTTTATGGCATTGTGCCCTGCTGAAGTCCCGTCCCTCCCTAAACCCCACCTTTCCCAGGCTCCACCCCCAAAATATCCAGGTATGTCCTCACCCAGAGCTGGCAGTCCTACTGATAGCCTCTTACCAAGGCTGAGAGCCATTTTGAACATCAAAGTTCCTTGGAATTCTGACCAATCCAAGGCCAGGAAGGAACAACTATTTCTCCTCCTCCTCTGAAAGAGACCTCATTTCTAGCAGTCCTTGCTTGTGTAACATAGAATAGTCCTCTGCTTACCCAGCTACCTCCAAGTAAATGTTTCAGAGCTCTTGTTAGCCTCATTCTGTCAGCATTCAAACTAAATCCCCGGGAGGCTGATCCTTAGAATTGCTCATTTGATTTGCATGAGAGGCCTCATTGGCCAGCAACCATTTTAAATCCAATTACTTTAGTTTAACTCCTTTGTGGGTTAGGTTGCCCATATAGTATGGATTTTCTATTTTATCAAATTTGTGAGGTACTTTTTTTTTTTTGGCGGTGGAATGCGAGTAAACATAGCCTGAAGTAATTTATTTCCTGAAATAAAATAGCCCACCCTAGGGAGATTCGTCTACTCTGGAGCGACCATGGCTGAATTATTATGGTAGTGTAGTTTACCCAAAAGCTGGGCCAATTCAGCATCATGTCACAAACGTGTGGAATTTTCGCATCAGGTACAAAATTCAGTCAAGCAGGATCTTCCACAGGTTAGGCACGATGCTTTGATGCTGATGACAAATAGGTATCGGCACCTAAGAATTACTTTGACCCAAATTCATCTAGTTAAGTATTGGATTTCCTAGACGAGAGACCAACACCCAGAGGGATAGTTACATTAGTTTGCTGGAACAAATGCATAGCAAGCCCCATAGCTGGCTTGACAGCATCATGGCCCTCAGGTGCCCTGAGTGACAGAACACTAAAAATGTATCATCAACATCTGTTAGTAAGCAGGTCCAGTCCTGTGGCCAAGCCACCCAAGCCACTGTTCATGGTGGCACAAGCCACCCGTTCCACTGGAGAAACAACACGAGATAGGGACTTGGCTTGTTCCCAGCCATTGGTGGAGTGGCAAGTAGTGAGTGTGTCCCCCTGAACAGGGTTGTCAACATTGCTTTGGTAGATATAGGGAGATTCCGAAGGCCATATCTGGAGATAATGGAGGTCGGGGAGGATGTGATGTGACTTCCAGGTGACAATCTAGGAATTTCACCTAATCTTTATGGTAAGTATTATAGAGAGATGGGGAATCCCTAGAACATCACTATGATTTTTTAAAATTTACTATTTATTTATTATATTCAACTTGTTAGGCTGCCCTTCCCTGCAAGCAGGGCTCAGGAACAGGGTGGCTTACATCAAAACCAACACAATAATAATCCATTTCCTGGCCATTTTTCTCCTGCTACTCAATTTTTTGAGGGCAGGGGATTGCAGCCAAGGGCAGAAGGTTTACCTGCCATGGGTGAAAAAATGGCAAGCCTACTCCTAAATCTATACCACCACTGACAGGGTCAAAGAGGAGTCTCTACAGTGTTGCTGCAGGTACTCAGGGAGGGCCCAGCTGGTGGTGGTTCAGGGGGAAGCAATGTGTGTACTTTATCTGGGGTGATGGAATACCTTGAGCTGGTCCTCCTAGTAATAAAAACAGGAAAGGCGGCAGCAGCAACATGCAGTTGTTAATTAACTAGAACCAAATCAGTTGAGTACAGATCGGAAGCTCTTAGTACAGCTGAGGGCAGATCAGAAGCTTTAAAAGCAACTGTGAGAGTGAAATGCAGGAGTGAACCAGACAGAAATAAAACTACACACTAAAATATTTTACCTGATGCCTAAATGGAGAAAGGGAACGCACCAGGTGTACAGGTATATAGTGATGGGGAAAACATTCCATACATGTGGTGCTACCACAGAGAAGACCCCATCCCTCTTCAGCACCTGTCTCACTGCAGGAAATGAGCACATACTCAACAGAGCCTCAGATGATGAACCAAACGTTTGAGTAGGTTTGTACAAAAAAATTATGATCCTTCATGAGCCCAAGACCAGTGAGGACTTTAAAGGTAGCACCAAAACCTTCAATTGTACTCCAAACAGGTCATTGGCCGGGGCCAGTCATTCAGGACTGGCTAGGTAATCTATTTGTCAAGGCTGATCCACCTTGGTCTGAGAGATTTGTTCCCCTGTCTCTGACCTGAGACCCTGGAACAGGCTGCTCTGTGATAACATAGCCAAGTTTACCCTGAGTTTGGCCTGGCAACTCACAGCAACACACCTTTAAAATAAAACAGAATTTGATTAAGGACGTTAAAGAAAATGGACTTTAAAAGCAATATAGTTGCAGTGGCAGTTCCAAGGACACAGAAAATAAGAAAGCCAGCTCTCTAAATACCCTTACCGGTCTTAGCAGTGCAGATGTTAATTTCTCAAACTTTAGTAAATCCATCTGACAGCAGGATATCACCATCCAGGTGACCACATCACGCGAACCCCTCATGATACGGAGGTACCACCTATAGGAACAGGGAGGCTGAGTGGGGAAAGGGATATGTCAAACAGCATAGACTACTCTTTATAGAAATGGGGGCCATAGACCTGAACTTCTCCAACCAATCACTGGGCTATCTCTGAGGAAGATTCTAGATGAGAGCAAGCTCTCTCTAACTACATCCAGCTGAACCCAGCAAGATAATTGTCAAGGCTTCAGAAATACGGTTGGGAAATACCTGGAGATTTGGGAGGTGGAGGCTGGGGATGGTGAGATTTGAGATCAGTTCTACTTCTGGAAGATCTCCAGGCCCCAGCTGGAGGTTGGCTACCATATATGACCTTGGCTGGTAACTGTTTATTTGGGGGAGTGGCTGACTTCTGTTGTTAATGAACCAGAGAAAGGGAAAAAATATTGAGGAATTTTCATTCAAAGATGGCTTCTGTCTTGACATTATCCATGTGGAGATCGGGAGGTAGTAAGCAACATTGCTGCTGCATTCGGTACCAAATGAAGTTTCCAAACAGTCTTCCTATGAAGCTGCCTTATACTGACCATTGCTCTGTCTAGTTCCGTACTGTCCAAGCAGCCTTGGCTCTGCAAAGTTCTGCCATCAAGCTGTGGCCCCTTTCCACACAATTGGACCTGAGCCAAAAAGATAGAAAAAAACAATGCTAGCTGTGTTTACAGAGTGTTATCATTCAAATGCAAGTCTTGCAGCGGAAGCCTGAAGGATATGGGGCAGGAATTTATTTTCTTATTTATTTGTTTAGCTATTTATACCCCACTTTTCTCCCCCATGGGGACTCAGAATAGCTTATAACCATCCTACCCCCCCTTACATTTTATCAACAAAATCCCCTTGTGAGTTGGGTTAGGATGAGAGTGTTGGAATATGCAAGGTCTATTGTGCATAGATAAGGAAAATGACAAGAACATCCTGCAGGGGGCAGCAGAGGAGACAACAACTTAGCAGAGTGAGAGTAGTGACTTCCTACTATTTTCAAATGGTAGTGGTAACGCTACCATTGCAGTATGGACACCTCCGTGCTCTGATAGGCCCACGAAGATCAACTGACAGTCTCTAACCCCTATAAAACTTCCAGGATGAGTTTTTAAGCAATTGGGGTGCTTGCTCTTGCTTCACAAGGAAGGGCTCTTCTAGTGTTCCCTCTAAGCTGAGTTAGTGTGAGTTAGCTCACAGTTTTTTAGCCTCCAGCTCACACATTTTTGTCTTAGCTCAGGAAGGATGGCTCCAGAGCAAACTAATTTGTGCAGGAGCCAAATTGCTCGCTCACAACTTTAATGCCAGTAGCTCATAAAGTAGAATTTTTGCTCACAAGACTCCACAGCTTAGAGTGAGCATTGGCTGGTCATCCGAGTTAGCCACAATTATTTCAAGGAGATTCATTTGGAGGGTGTTCCAATCCAGTAGGTAAGACAGCAGTGCTTCAAACCTACCAGATAAGGCACAAGCATTTCAAATCCTTCCTGGCTCTACAATACGTTCGCAAGAGGGTTTTTGGAATAGACATTTTTACTCATTTGTTTGACATGCTGCCATAGTCGCAAACCTTCCGTCTCCTCTCGCTGCCTGTTGCTCTCGCACCCCAACTGCTAATTTCTGTCCATATGTCTGGGTATTGCCGAAGGCCTGCCAATGTCCTTCAAGCTCCACATTCCACTCCGGGCCTCCCAGCTTCACGAGGGTTTCCTGCCAGCAGTCTGGTTGCCGCCCATTTAAGGTGGCTTCCATCTGCCTCGTACGGGTTGGTTGGCGCAAGCCAGGCACGCTTCCCGGCACTTTGTAGGGTTAACACCCTGGCCTAGCCAGAGATCAACTGACTAATAATAGCATCTATCGAGATGCTGCAGACAACAGAGGGGTTCTTGCCAACCAGAAGCCATGAGTTCCTGGCTCAGATGCAGACACATTTGAGGGCAGATGACAGCATTTAAACCACGGCCAAACGTTGCATTTACTGGCCCTGGGAGACAGACAGATGGCGAGTTGGTAATGCTGAAAGACTGGAATCTGAGGGCTTTTTCCAAGGTCCACTGGCCTGGGAGCTCTTCGATGGCAGGTAGTTAGGGCAACCATCACGCACTTCCTTCCCTGGACCTCCCCAGGTCTATCCCCAAATCTCCAAATGTTTCCCCACCAGGATCTGGCAATCCTACTCCCCCCATCCCCTGCTAGTGGCCAAGAGAGACCTGGGAACCCTGAACAAAACATAGGGTGGCCAGGTCTGGGTTGGAAGATACCTGGAGACTTTGGGGGTGGGGTTTGGGGAGGGGAGGGGAGGGGCCTCAGCATGGTGCAGTGCCATAGAGTCCTCCCTGCAAAGCAGCCATTTTTTCCCCCAGGGGAGCTGATCTCTGTCACCTGGAGATCAGTTGTAAAAGTGGGAGATCCCCAGGCCCCACCTGGAGGCTGGCAGCCCTAAAACGACACAATAAAGATGGGTCTGCCAAAATCTGAAAACAAGCCGAAATCTGAAGCAGAGCTGAGACAACTTGGCACAAAGCCTGAGGCTTGGAACACGCCATGTTCAGCGATGCAGAAATTACATAGTAGGAGCATACTTACAACCAGGGGGTGGTGTAAGCCTGAGCAACATTCTTTTGGACTTTTCTGGTGATCTATGAGAGCAGTGAATGGACTGTGCTGCCAGTTACGTGAGTTAACATAGTGCACAAGGTGACCAGTGGGGAAATGGTGGCAGGTGCTCCCAACGAAGGTTTAAAGCGCCATTTTCTGAGGTTACCACCTCCAGCCTGGAGGTTGCCACAAAGCACAAAGACACTCTCACACACACAAAGCCATGTGAAACGTTTTGGCTAGACACACACACCACTAACTCCATGAAAGTTCGAACTCCATACACGTACACAAGCTTGAACCCCCTCCTGCAACTTCCCCCTCCATTTGACGTATCAAAGGACTTCACACAAGGGTGCGAAAGCAGCAGGGCACTTCCTGATGGACTAGTTCTGCACCCGGGACCCCTTTCATCTAGAAGACAGATGCCAGATGCAGCTGACGTCAACATCCTGTCCTGACCATCAGGTAGATCTAAATATTGACCACTCCCATAGGACCCTCTTAGTGGCTAGGGACAGAGAACGGACCATCTATAGGCGTTCCTGGGAAGGTCTCATACCTTGCCAACCTCCTGGGTACACCCCCCAATAAATATTGCTCCCAAGAGTCACAAGTCAGATTTTCCTCCCCGTTCCTACTTGTTTTTCCTCCCTCCCTCACGGATCCTTGGGTGCACCATTTGTGTCCAAAGATACTTTCCCCACTTTTTCCAGACGGACTTCGTTAGATTCCCATAGACTGGAATAGACTCCCATAGACTGGTATCACCCTCGACGGATACCATCAATTTTCCTGCTCCTGCAAACGTCTCTGTATTTCTACCTAATTTCTTAGATCTGTGTAACTGTGTGTATGATTGTGTAATATTGCCTATGAATCTTTTATCATTTTTATAGTAAACAATTTATCTTTATAACTCTTAACTCGAGTCTTGTGTCAGTTCCTGGGAAGCCTCGGTGAAGCTCAGCCTCTGTAGACACAGGTGGAGATCCACAATGCCTGCTGCAGATTGTTAAGAGCTAATATTCCCCCAAATATTGATAATATAAAAGAGCAGACAGG
This sequence comes from Lepidodactylus listeri, assembly GCA_029233225.1. NCBI lineage: Eukaryota > Metazoa > Chordata > Lepidosauria > Squamata > Gekkonidae > Lepidodactylus > Lepidodactylus listeri. Next base: position 11,985,196 of record JARCFY010000013.1, read on the forward strand.
CTAACAGTGGTGGTATCATTGGCAGTCCCTGTTCCTTTTGCAAAGCATCGTTCTGAATCATTTCATTTCAGTACCGTTCGGTGCAGTTCAGTTCAGTTCTGCATAGTTCGCGGAAAGCCAGGAGAGTGGCAGCCTTCGACATCTCATCAGGCAAGGCCGTTTGACAAGGTGGGGGCTGCAACAGGGAGAGCACACCTACGGGCAGTTGCTAATTTTGCTCATCTGCAGGGTGGTACCTGCCACCCAAACAATGTGTATAATTTGTACCTATAGATTCAGGTGGGGTAGCCATGATGGTCTGAAGCAGCAGAACAAAGTCTGAGTCCAGTGGAACCTTTAAGACCAACGAAGTTTCATTCTGGGCATCAGCTTTCGTGTGAATGCACACTTCTTCAGATAGCTGAAGAACAGTGCACAGGGCTATTTGGGGGCAGGAACACACAGGAATGGAGTTCCGGCTGGCTTCTGAGGTGACCACGCCTACAGCCCCCCTTCCCCCTGGGTTCCCCAGGCGCCTTGCAAGCCGCAAGATCCAGAAACTGCCTTCCTTCCCCCGAGTTTCCCATGCGCCCCGCAAGCCGCGGGGCACCTTGGGAAGCTGATCCTGGGAGGGAGCTCTGCTGTCAGGGTTGTGGCCTAATATGCTAATGAGTTTCTGCTGTTGGGTGTGGCCTGTTATGCTAATGAGTTCCTGCTGGGCTTTTTCTACAAAAATAAGCCCTGACTGTGAATGTCACACAAAAGCTCATACCCAGCATCAGGGCTATTTTGGGGCAGGAACGCACAGGAACGGACTTCCGGCTGGCTTCTGAGTTGGCCACGCCTACAGCCTCCCCCCCTTGGGTTCCTCAGGTGCCTCGCAAGCCACGGGGCACCTGGGGAAGCCAAGCCGATCCAGGGAGGGAAGGCACTTTAAACTGCCTTCCTTCCCCCCGAGTTTCCCATGCGCCCCGCAAGCCGCGGGGCACCTGGGGAAGCCGATCCTAGAAGGGAGCTGCGCTGTCAGGGGTGTGGCCTAATATGCTAATGAGTTTCTGCTGTTGGGTGTGGCCTGTTATGCTAATGAGTTCCTGCTGGGCTTTTTCTACAAAAAAAAAGCCCTGCCTAGAATTAAACTTTGCTGGTCTTAAAGGTGCCCCTGGACTCAGACTTTGTTCCGTTTTTGCCTGGGTGTAAAGTATCCTTAGGCTGCAGCCAACTTTTAGGGACCCCACAGGGTTTTCAAGGCAACTGACTCAGCAGTGGTGGCTTGCCTCTTCTTTCCTCTGCAAAGTCTTCCTAGGTGGTTCCCCACCAAGTACCAACCCTGCTCAGCTTCCGAGATCTGATGAGATCCAGCGATATACCATAGCATGCCACATCCCATTCATAAATGTAACGATGACTTATTAGCACACAAAGAATACTGGAAAAACCATGTACATTTTACAGGGAAAGGCGGTGCGAGGACATAGACAATGGGGTGAAAATAAAGGATCGCAGGTTTGGTTTGCACAAGCAAGATTTATTTATTTGTTATTTATAGTCTCACTGGGGCTCAGGGTGGGTTACCCAGAGGGAGTCGATACAATCGATGGATGAGGCATTCACTAAACAATGCAGTAGGGTTAGGGTTGTAGAATCAAGCGGAAGCCTAAAAACAGAATCAAAGCAAAGCATGAGGATTAACATGACACTTTTTTTTTTCTTGCCATCAAGTCACAGCTAACTTAGGGTGAACCCATAGGGCTTTTAAGGGAAGAGACGTTCAGAGATGGTTTGCTGTTGCTTGCCTCTGCATCATGACCCTGGTATTCCTTGGAAGTCTCCCATCCACATATCAGCCAGGATCAGTCCTGCTTAGTTTGTTTGTTTGTTTGTTTGTTTGAATTTATATCCCGCCTAGCCAGCACAAAGTGGCTCTAGGCGGCTCACAACATTTAAAATCAGTATACAAATTCAATTAATAATTTAACAGTAAAACCAATAAACCCACTAAAATGGCGGCAATTTACAAATCCAACACCAGAAACAGTAACTGCATCTACTACTTCATCCCCCTGGCCAGGGACAAACACCAAGAGATGTACCGGGCCTACACATCACTGGCCACTTACCCGTGGCCATTTTCCCCAGCGGCGGCCCCAAAAGCCTGGCGGAAGAGCTCCGTCTTGCAGGCCCTGCGGAACTGCAAAAGGTCCCGCAGGGCCCTGATGTCTTCCGGGAGCTCATTCCACCAGTGGGGGGGCCGCCACTGAGAAGGCTCTATTCCTGGTGGTCGTCAGTCTGGCCTCTCTCAGGCCAGGCAAGGTCAGGCGATGTTGTGTGCCTGATCGCAGTGCTCTCTGGGGTATTATATATGGGGAAAGGTGGTCCCTCCGAGATCTGATGAGCTTCTGAGATCTGATGAGATCATGCTAGTCTGGTCCATCCAGGTCAGAGCACCATATCACATTAAATGGGGCAACATTCCATAGAAGGATCCTAGATACTTTCCACATTTGCCTTGAACACTCCAGATTTTCTCAGGGTTCAAGTCGAGGCAATTTAAGTCCACAGCAAAACAGCAGCCAAATAACCCGGGGCAACAGCAGGCTGAAACCGGGCTGACCACTGAAGGGAGGCAATGTAACACAGAATGGGGGAAGAACCCGGAATAAAAAGAAGGTTGAACTCAATGTTAGTGCAGAATGGGGGAAAGACCTGGATTAAAAACAAGGTTGAATTCGATGTTAGTGCTTGGAGGACATTGGGGTGAACACAGATTAAAAGGAGAGTGCAGAAACGGCCTTAGCTCCAACAAGCTATACACCCTAGAAGAGCTCAGAGTCCCCAGTACTTATTCCAAGTGAACCATTTAGTACTATCACCTGCTTGGAAAAGCCCTCTTGAATAATCCAGTTTTGCATACTTTGTGGAAAGCCAGGAAAGGGGGAACATTTCTGTGCTCCATGGGCAGGCCGTTCCACAAGGCGCTGGGACCACAGCGGAGATGCCCAATCAGAATACGGATTTTCCGATGGAATCAGGAATTTGAACTCGCCCCTATTCCTAGGGTCTTTCTTTTGGTTTCTTCCAGTCGGTTTCTCTCCCCTTCCTTTTTGATATACTGTTTGCTTTGGATCTCTGCCTGTCACAAGAGTGGGTTCTGCCAGCTGAGCCATCTTTGATTTGTTTGAGTTCAACTTGGCAAGGTCCGAGCAATTTGTTTCCCAACCCGGGGGGGGGGGGGGGGCTCGGCTATGACAAGGCTTCAGAACCCCTTCCAAAGACCTTTCTGCAATGAGTGCAGCTGACATCTTGTAAACATTATTGTGGCTTGTCTAAACGAAATAAGCTGGGGACCTGTGGGAAGGCTGCACGTCCCTGTAAGCCTGCAAATGAAGTCACAGTGGGGGAAAGAGCAGACGGCGTGTTCTGACCTTCCAAGCGGTTAACCTGAGGGCTCCCCAACCTTTTTGAGCCTGCTGGCACGTTAGGAATTCTGACACAGCATTGGTGGGCTCAGCAACACAATGTCTGCCGCAAAATGTCTGCCGCAGCAGCCAGAGCCAGCCACAAAATAATTGCCACAGCTCTAAGTTCCACAACACAGTGTAGATCTGGGGTGTCAAATATACGGCCCGGGGGCCAGATCAGGCCCCCGGAGGGCTTCTAACAGGCCCGCCCTGGAACTAGCCATCTCCTGCCTCCAGTTCTGTTGCTGCTATTGCATCATAGCTTGCTTCGCCAGACTCTCTCAATTGCTCATCCATTTCACGTTTTCCCCTGGGTCCTAGACTCAGAACTGAGCATGAGATGTCTGTGGTGAATGAAAATAAATCAAAAGCAGGCTTGCAGCTTACAGATACACACCTGAACAGCATACTCAAGATTGCAAGAGCACAGACATTTTAATGCAGTAATTCAGAGCACGAGGTGTCAGCTATCAGAGACTGTTAAATAAACGAAATATTGCAAGAGTGCTAATGTTTTAAGCATGTTTTTATTTTAAGCAAACAAAAAATATGTGTTTGCATCCTTTATAAAGTTTATATCTCCGCTACCTGGCATTACATTTTATGATACGCATGGTCCGGCCCAACAAGGTCTCATGTATGTCAGATCCGGCCCTCATAACAAATGAGTTTGACACTCAAGCTGGTTATTCCTGTGGCCATCACTACATCCTCTGGCAGTGAATCCCATGTTGTAATCACTCTCTAGAGCAGGAGTGTCAAACATAAGCCCTGGGGGCCAGATCCGGCCTACCCAGGCTCTTACGCGGCCTGTGAGCAACTAGTGCAAGGGAGGGAACAGAAGACTGCTCAGGTGAGAGTGGGCGGAGCCACCTCGATTGTGGCTTCAGCATGGCAGAACCATCTTGTCTGCAGCAGTCAAGCAGTGTGGGAGCATCTGTCCAGTGCTGCACTGCTGGCTCTCCAGTCCGCCCAAGCAGGATGACCTTTGCACCCCCTTCCCAGACCATGAGGCCTTGCAGTGAGGATACACCAACTCAGAGCTTACCGGCTGCTGTCCTTACAGTTGATATCTATGGTACCTGGCATTATGTTTTATAGCACCCACGGCCCGGCCCAATAAAGTGACAGCAATGTCAGATCTGGCCCTTGTAACAAATGAGTTCGACACCTTTGCTCTAGAGTCTCAGGCAGAGAATGGTCTTTCCCAGCATTTGGAATTTTGATCCTTTTCCTGGGGGTGCGGGGGATTGAACCTGGGGCCTTCTGCATGCAAAGCAGATGCGGTACCCCTGAGCCACAGCCCCTCACCAGTCCCGGGCCATTTGCAAATCTAGGCCAAATGTCTACTGTGACTAGCCACGACTCTTGAAGGTCACACACAGAGGTCTTTCTGATCCCTGATACTCGAGATCCATCGCTGAGACTGAATCTGGGATCTCGTGCATACAAATCGTGTGCCGCGCCACTGAGCTATGGCTCCTCTCCAACGTGGCAAATGGGCTATCTGCATAATTCAGCATGAGCATGGGTTACGGGTGGGGGGGGGCACGTGGGCAATATCTCAAGTCAATTTGTGCTCATAGAAATGACTCGGATAACTCATTCATGACAAGGTGGCGCAATCAGCCAGGAAGGAAACGCTTGGCTGCATGCAGAGCAGTCATGTGACCTATCCTTCGACCTCTATGGTAGAGCAGCGTTTTCTGGCTACAGTCTTAAAAGTTACTTAACGGTGATTAGATGCACACTAGAATTAGGGATGCGGTGTTTCGTTGTGGCTTGACCAGCCCTCTTTTGAAGGACTGAAAAGGAACGCCCGCTCATCAGGCAGGTATTTTTTTTACAGAAATAAATGGGGTTTTGCCGCAAGACACTACAAAAATGGTCAGTGGCAAAAGTCATAATGGAAAAGGCCGGGCCTTTTTGCATTCAACCGGGCGGGTATGCCTTTGGGAAGATGATACCCACTGTGTTGGCATCATCTAAAAACAAAGGATACTTCCCCCCCCCCCTTTCACAGTGTTTGTTTTGGTTAATTGGCAAATGCATGCAGATTGTAATTGATTCAATTAATTGACTCAAATCTCTTTAATTGCCTTACTTAGCAGCCTCTGAATATCTTGTTGTAATCACTGTTACACTGGTAGAAGATGGACTTGTCCCCTTGCAATTCGTGGATGAGGCCAAGGTCTGGGATTTTTGAACCTTTATGTGAAGGCCTGGTATTGTTCTTCGTCCGTAATAAACAGAAAGCACAGGGCATGTTGTGTATATCATGTCGATTCCTTCCCATAGGAGCCCTGCTGGGATCAGACCAGTGGTCCATCTCGTCCAGCAACCTGTCTCACACAGTGGCCAACCGGTTCCTCTGGAGGGTCCCACAACAGGGAGGTCTTGCAGACAGATGTACACACGTTCAGGCAGTATGCACGCACATTCACTGCAACATATGAATGGGGATACTGAATCAGACTATTGGTCAATCAAGGACAGTGTGGTCTACTGACTGGCAGCAGTTTTCTAATAATGTTGGGGAAAGCGTACAGAAAGACACAGGGAGGAGAAGACAAACTTGGCCCAAAAACTGGAATCAAGAACCACAAGGGTAAAAAAGAAGTCTGATAAAGGGCCAATATTAAAAAACCTAGCTGAAACTTATAATATACAAAAATACAGGTATTTATTAGAAAGGCGCTTAAAAACAAATCAGGGCCCAATGAAAGCCTCGTTGAAAAGTTCAAGTGGCCTGAACACAAGGGCCCAGACATATGACCTGACGCGTTTCAGCCCTACTGGGGGCCTTCTTCAGAGGTCAAACAGTCAAACATATTACAATAAGCAAACATTCTATAGGGGAAACTTGGAAGCAAGGAATCAGACAATGGCATAAAAAAAAAAAAAATCTTGGGTTTGATTCATGTAATGGAGAAGAAAAACTGGAACAGGATTTGGGGGTCAAAGTAGGGTGGCCAAGTCTTACCTTTTGTTTAGCGGTGGGGAGTCCTTGCTGGCCCGGGAGTCTTCGGAGCTCACGCGAAGCACGCGCGCTGCGATGACATCACTCGGAAGTGATGTCATCGCATTGGGCACGTTGGGGCGGGACCTCTGTAATTTGAGGAGACACCACAGAGTTTTCCTTTGAATTATAGAGCGTCCCCCCCAAAAAAACGTGCCCGACATGATGACGTCACCTCCGGGTGATGTCATCATGCCAAGCACGTTGCCGCAGCCCAGCAATTTGGGGGCGGGGTTCCCCCTGGCGGCCCAACCCAGGCCGGCAGGGAACAAACCAATCGAGCAGGGGTTTCCCTGCCCCCCGGGGGGACTTGGTAACCCTAGGTCAAAGACGGCAGGAATAAGAAATCTGAAATCGTCTTGCATTTGCCAGCCAAAACACCACGGTAAATTGGAAAGTGGACATATCAATCTCTGGGCCCAAGAGTCTTCATTCTTTCCCCGTCTTTCTTCCTTTTTATTGTTGGTCCTTGCTGTCGTTCAAAAGCAACAAAGGATGACTAAAACACTAGCGATGCAGGTTTTCTTATTGGCAGGTTCAATATCCTCAGCAGAGATAGGTTCGATAGACTGTGTCCCCCAGCTGCATTGTTTTCCATCTGCTTTCTGACCTCAGGTGAATCACTTAACATTCACCCTAGACCCACGCTTCTCACTAAAGGCCCTTCTAACAAAACAAATATATACCTCCTCGTATCCCTGACCCGCTGAAGAACAGTCTTCTCGGTGTGCTTTTGGCTTCAGTATTGATGGGAGTTAGACCTGCGTATCAAGAAAATACAGTCTCTTGTCAGACTCTGAAAGGGCTTATTACCTTCTGATCTACAATTGACGGGCTGGAGGTTCCACACCGAGGACTGGGAAGCCGATTGTGAATGTAGATCAGATGCTAAATTCCAAAAGCTAAGCTAGGCAGACCAGGAGCACCGGTGAGAAGGCTCTGATGTTTCTCACTGTCGGAATCGGTTTTGAAATACACAAAAGACTCAGCATGGGGGAAATGAAAGAATATCCCTTGTACAGAGGCACTGAATTCCAGTTATGATTTACCTGCTTTTGGATAAAGGCTCCCATGGGGAATCAAGGAAGATCTAACACCTGTGGAGTATAATACCAAAGCCCTCCGTCACTAGTGGGCCTGCGTCCCAGCATGTTAAAAAAAAACAAACAGATATCCACTTGTCATTGTGGCAGCTGATCTGGGCGGCCACCTAGGCACCTGGAGCAGAGGGTGGGTCTAAGGAATTCAGCCTCCACTTGTCGTAACGGATTGCTAGCTTTGGAGAATAGCCAGTGCCCAAGCATCTTTTCTCTGTGCTTGATATACCATACACCTAGGGTTGAGAAATTCCTAGGGATTTGGAGGTGGAGTCTGGGGAGAACAGGGTTTGGGGGAGGGGATATAGTACCATAGTGGGAAATCCCATTCTCAGTGGGATATAGTACCATACAGTCCACCCTGCAAAGCAGCCGTTCAAGAGGGAACTGGATAAACATATGGAGCAGAGGTTCACCGTGGCTATTAGCCACAAGGTATAGATAGGAACTCTCGGTCTGGGGCAAGTGATGCTCTGTATTCTTGGCGCTTGGGGGGTGGGCAACAGTGGGGGGACTTCTAGAGTCCTGGCCCCATTGGTGGACCTCCTGAGGGCACCTGGTATTTTTGGCCACTGTGTGACAGAGTGTTGGACTGGATGGGCCAGTGGCCTGATCCAACATTGGCTTCTCTTATGTGGGTGTAGTGGTTAAGTGTGTGGATTCTAATCTGGGAGAGCCGGGTTTGATTTCCCACTCCTCCACTTGTAGCTGCTGGATGACCTTGGGCAAGCCATAGTTCTGGGCTGGCACACCTGTTCTTGAAAAAGAGCAGTTTCTGTCAGAGCTCTCTCAGCCCCACCTACCTCACAGGGTGTCTGTTGTGGGTAGGGGAAGGGAAAGGAGTTTTTAAATCGCTCTGAGACTCCAAATGAAGGGCAGGGTATAAATCCAGCCAATGCCTCCTCCTCCTCCTCTTCTTTTTTTCCAAGGGAACTGATCTCTGTAGTCTGGAAATCAGTTGTAATTCTTGGAGATCTCCCATCCCGCCCCCCCCCCCCCCCAAGGTCTGGCAACATCACACACACCTAAGGTCCCATCTTATACATGCAATCTTGCAAAGCAGGAAAGAAGAAGAAGAAGAGATTGGATTTATATCCCGCCCTTCACTCACTTGGAGTCTCAGAGTGGCTTACAAACTCCTTTCCCTTCCCTTCCCTTCCCCACAACAGACACCCGGTGAGGTAGGTGGGGCTGAGAGAGCTCTGAGACAACTGTCCTTGAGAGAACAGCTGGGACAGAGCTATGGCTTGCCCAAGGTCATCCGGCAGCTGCAAGTGGAGGAGTGGGGAATCAAACCTGGTTCTCCCAGATTAGAGTCCGCGCACTTAGCCGCTACACCAAACTGGCTGAGAAAGAGAAATGCCTGTCTTATTTATGGGATGCCCTAAATAGATAAGCTGATGATAAGGGCAGCCTAGCCAACTTCCCCTGCACAGTTTCTCTATGGGTCTTTTGGGAGGGGTCATTATCTCAGGAAGAAAGATGTGCTCCAGGATTACCCTGAGACTGGAAGTCTTTTGAGGATGCAGGCAGGAGATGAATCTTGTGAGGATTTGATCGTGCATATCTGTGAGGGCTGTGCATAAGGTGCATGGGATAGCAGGAGCAGAAAGATGTATGGATTTGTTTATTAAAATTTTTACTGGTTGCATGTTCCATAAAAAAAAAAAAAAAAGATCAGTGCTGCTGACAGAAAAAACCTACAGAAGCCCCCCCACCCAATATCAGTAATGAACAGAAAAGACAAAGCAACAAGGGAAAGCCAAAAATTACAGCATCAGTAGAAGCAGTTCAAGAGGAAGATGAAAACCAAAGGTGTGAGGAACTACTGTATGTGGTCAGGCTCCAGGCCTAAAACTTCAGGAACTTCCCAACTCAGAGCTTAACCATACATACGTTTAACCACAGAGTTTTGCCCAAGTGCTACAGCATCCCCGGTGACACACTGATGTCACTTCTGGTCATACAGGAAGTGACATCAGTGTGGCAGGACACTGCCTATGCCCCCATCTCCCCCCCTCATTTTTCTCTTGCTGCCCAGCTGAGTGGCAGTGGAAAGGGCCAGTGGACAGGGAAAGGGTAGACTGGTAGGTAGGTAGGTGTATTCTATAAAGCCATTGGCCATTACAAAATACAGAACACAGAAGACCACAAAATGCTAATAAAACATTAAAAACCACTATTACAATCCGGTTAAAAGTTGACAACCAATCAATAAAAGGAAGATAATACAGGTTTGAACAACTTCAGGTAACGTGGCCCTTAGATCTAATCTTAGATGCTGCTAAAGCAAACAAGGAGACATTGGGGGTAGAGGACCCCCCACCTCTGGTAGAAACCTGACATCCCTAACTGTGTGTGTGCCCAACTTGGATGTTGGTAACTGACACACATCCCGTCATTCGGCGTCTGCTTGGACGTATCCCATTATGTTCACGGTCCTCAGAGGACTGGCTGTCCATTGATTTAGAAGCGACGTTCCTGGTAAAGGGAGGGATTTAACATTGTTGGACTTTAAAAGGCAGCAAAGATGCCTGTAGTGCCGAATGAAATGTTGGCGCTCTGATGTTAGTAATTTGCTGGAACAAACAGCCAGATAGAGGTAGGTTTGTGTGGGCGGAAGATAAATTTGGGCCTCAGTGAGTGATGTGACTGTTGTTAATGAGATGCAGCTGAGGCGAAGGAGAGTGAGTCAGAGCTCATGCCGGGAAGGACCGCAACTTCAAGATTATGCTCGGGAGGTACACTCGCCAACACGTGGCCGACAATTGGGATACACACCTTGCTTTAAGGCCCTTTTCTCTTCAGGATGGAGTAGGCTTGCTAGTCCCCCAGTTGGAGCAGGGGATCCCCCAACGCCAGGTCCCATTGCTCACCCCAGCTCCAAGAGGCAACGGGAGATTTAAAAAAAAGCAAAACAGCAACATCACATGTCCCATTACGTCACTTCCAGTGAAAACCTGGAAGTGACAGAAGGTAGCTCTAGGAATCACCAGAAACTCTATGGTTTTAACATACAGTTTCCAGCGATTCCTAGAGCTATCCTATGACACATCAGGGTTTTCGCCACAAGTGATGTAATGGCACACAGACCATTGTGGCCCACCACATGTCCCCACCCTCAAACCTCCCGCCGGTTCTAGCACTACACCCAACAATCTAATAAATTCTGATTGTGCGCCTTCATCACTTTCCAGCCAGCTGCCTAAGCAGTCACGCATGCCTCCAAATCCAATCCAATCAAAACACCTCCTTTTAACCTGCATACACCGTGAGTGTACGTGGTGCTCAGCTTGCGAGAACGTGTGCACTGGAAGGAGAGTAAGTTCCCATTTTTGAGCAGGTTGTTTGCCAGGACGACAGCAGCACTAACACCAAGTCCCCTAGGTTCTCGAATAAAGCAAAGGTTTTTGCTACTAAATATCCCTTAGCTATATCATGATCTCAACAAATATGTGTTTCTTCTTCCTACTCGGGCAGGAAACGATCAAATATTTTCTTTCTAGATATATTATTTCTGCGGGACCATTTCCGATCTAACATGGGTAGCAGACAACCTGGACACAATCCAAGCAGAGGCAGAGCTGAGCCCTGCTCTGCTGCAAGACCGAACTATCCATTAGATGCCTTCTAGCCCTATGAATCTCAGTCCATTTACCTAATTGAGATGAATTTATCACGAGCATAAAAACGCAGCACAAAATGCAAAGCCTATTAGCGTTATTTGTCTTAAAAATCACCATTGCACTTGGGTACCTCCAACGGCAATTTCCCAAATTAGCCGGGTCCTTAATGCAATAAGTGTCTTGATCAAATTTACAAAGCCAGATGGCAGTGTTTGTGGGACCATCTTGATATCTGAATTTATTTATTCATCGGGAGGGATCCCTTGGTGTATTTCCCGGAGCACCGCCGTGAGGTTTAGCAGTGCGTACAAAATTGGCTTTTGTTCATCTTTATTTTATGAAAGGGGAAACTCTGTGAAACGAGATAAAAGAAGGAAGAAAATGAGAAATCTCCTGTGGGTGGGGGCGGGGTGGGAGGCTGAAGTTCTAAACCAGAGCTGGAAATCGGCACGGAACAATTATAGGTTAAGCATGAGGGCACCCGCAAAGCCATCTGTAGGTCTATATTCTCAAAATAACTCGGCACCGCTGAGATGTATTATTTAAAAAATTATATCTTGCCTTTCTGCTGCTGGAGTTACAGTAATCAGAAGCACTCAAAACATTTTTATATAGGTAACACACAATATAAAACACTAATTTAAACAATTACCCCCAGTCAACAAGTCAGCAAACGGCTCAACAAGAATAAAAATGTTTTCAGAACCCAAAAGACTCCTTTTCAATAAACCAGTGGAACCAACGATGTTTTATTTGTCCTCTGACTGTGATCGCCAGCCAGTGGGAGCATTTAGGAATGGGGACAAATTTTTCTGCATCGCACCAAAGTACATCATGGCAAAGTGATGCCCGAGGACTTATCCCCAAACTCCATGGTTGCTTTAGGTGAATCCTAGAACAGTGAGTGAATCCTAGAGCACCGTACCAACACAGTGATGTCACTTCCATTTTTTTCACCAGAAGTGAGGTTGCCTGTTGTGGCATCAAAGAGCTCCCCCTGCTGGCCTGTCAAGGGGTGGCAGGGAATGGAGGGCTCAGGCCAGGTGGCCTCTTACTGTAACTGGAGATATGCCCCCCTTTCCTCTGACATATGCGCAGAATCAGGGCTCAAATCCATTCTTCAGCACTGAGTTTCAACATAGGTCATCCAGATAGCCTAGGAATCCAGACATACTGAGAGCCAATGCAGTGCAGTGCTTAAGAGTGTTGAACTAGTATCTGGGAAACCCAGGTTCAAATCCCCAGTTGCGCCATGGAAGCTCAGTGGGTGACCTTGGGCCGGTCATATTCTCTCACCCTAACCTACCTAACAGGGTTGTTGTGGAGATTAAATGGAGAAGAGGAGAATGGTGTAAGCCACTTTGGATCCCCACTGGGCAGCAAGGTGGAGTATCTATCTATCTATCTATCTATCTATCTATCTATCTATCTATCTATCTATCTATTTTCAATTTTATCCAGCCCTCCCCGCCAAAGGCAGGCTCAGGGCGGCTTACAGGAAAAAAGTTAAAAATATATTAAAACACACATGCTTATACAACACAGCATCATACATATAAAACATACCAGTTCATCATACAAATAAAATAAAACAAAGTGCTGGTGGTGTTGATGGAATATGCCCGAAAACGGCCCCCGACAGTATCCAACATAGTTGGCTATTTTTATCAATATAAAAGGCCTTAACAGTTGATGTTATTAGAGGCAGCTCCGAATCAAAGTCCTGGTGGAAGAGCTCCGTTTTACAATCCCTGCAAAACTGTAAAAGGTCCCGCAGGGCCCTGATGTCTTCCGGGAGCTCATTCCACCAGTGTGGAGCCACCACTGAGAAGGCCCTCGTCCTGATGGAGGCCAGTATGGCGTCCTTCGGCCCAAGGAAGGTCAAACGGTTTTGCGACCCTGACCTCAGTGCTCTCTGGGGAACATATGGGGAAAGGCAGTCCTTCAGGTAGGCAGGCCCCAGGCCATATGGGGTTTTTAAGGTCAAAACCAGCACCTTGAAGCGATTAATCTCTTCGACATCACTGGACAACATCACTTCTGGTGCAAAAATGAAAGGAGGAGGAGGAGGAGGAGATTGGATTTATACCCTGTCCTTTACTTGGAGTCTCAGAGTGGCTTACAATCTCTTTTCCCTTCCCCTCCCCTCCCCATAACAGACACCCTGCAAGGTAGGCAGGGCTGAGAGAGCTCTTTCGAGGACTGCTCTTGAGAGAACAGCGCTGAGAGAACTGTGGCTTGCCCAAGGTCACCCAGCAGCTGGATGTGGAGGAGTGGGGAATCAAACCCTGTGCTCCTAACCACTACACCAAAGTGACAACATTGCATTGGGGCAACACTCTAGGATTCACTTCTGGTATGATGCACAAAGCCTCCCAATCAATGCTCCCTCTCAGCTGTGGAGTCCTGTGAGCAAAAAATCCTACTTTGTGAGCTACTGGCATTAAAGTTGTGAGCGAGTGATGTGGCTACTGCATAAACTAGTTTGCTCTGGAGCCATCCTTCTCGAGCAAAGACAAAAATGTGTGAGCTGGAGGCTAGAAAACTGTGAGCTAGCTCACACTCACTCAGCTTAGAGGGAACACTGCTCCCAATCCCCACATTTTCCAACCCCAGTCTCTCAAGCAGTGGTGGGGAGCAGGGGCTCCAGGGCAGGAGATCTCCCTCAGTAGTAGGATACCTGCCCCATCTATAGCAGACAGGATTGCCAGCACCTGGTTGGGAAGTTCATGGAGATTAGGGGGTGGATCCTGGGGGTGGCAGGGGTGAAGGAGGAGAGGAACCTCAGCAGGGTATGATGCCATACAGTCCACCTTTCAAAGCGGCCGTTTTCTCCAAGTGAACTGATCTCTGTAGTCCAGGGATCATTTGTGATTTCTCCAAGCCCCACCTGGAGGTTGGCAACCCTACCAGCAGAGCCTTTTAAATGGTGCAGGAAATGATTTGTTATTAGCTCCAAAAAGGAAATAAATTGTAACTAATGCAGAACGTGTCACCAGCTTTGCCCCATGGCCAAAATCTCTGGAGAACATTTAGCCCTGGAGATGAATTGGGCTGTCACATTAAAAGCTGAATTCACACCAGAGAACGTTGCCTACATAAATACCCATCCAGCTTTTTCTCTTTGTTAGATTGCTTTGAATAATGGTAATTGTGATGCGTCTGAGCAGAAAATTAGATTTTTCTTTGTTTCAAAAAGCTGATCAGCAGAGCTCCGCTCATATGGATCAGATTTCGTCCAACCAGGGCATGCTTAAAATCAAACCAAAAGTGAGGCAGTCAAAAAAGTGTCAAAGTTTATTATGCTTTGTGGATGGAAGAGTTCTCTCCTTAAAGGTGACATATCTTGATTCTATTTATTGGCTTAGCCTTCCTAAAACTGTAAAAAAAAATGTTATTAATATAATACTAGGGTGAAAGAGGCCCAATCAAAGTCCTAGATTCAAAAATGATGTGTCTTACAAAATTCCAATTAAATGGAAAATCATTATAAATTCTGCTAAGGGCTTTTTGTCTTACTGTGTAGGGTCACCGGCCTTCAGATACAGCCAGGTGATTTCTCGGAATTACAACTGATCTCCAGACAAGAGATCAGGTCCCCTGGAGAACATGGATGTTGTGGAGGGTGGACCCTGAGGCATTGTACCGCACTGAGGCCCCTGCCCTCACAAAACCCCTCCCTCCCCAGGCTCTGCCCCAAATCACCAGAATTTCCCAGCGCAGAGCTGGCAACCCTAATAATTGATTATATAATAGTGATTTTATTCCCTTTCCCTCAATATCAACAGAGCACAGACCCCTAGACACCGTTTTTCATGCAGTCATCAGCTCAAATAGACATGTGAACATATAAAGCTGCTTATATTGAATCAGAACATTGGTCCATTAGACTGGCAGAGGCTGTCCAAGGTGTCGGGCTGAGTCCTTCACATCACCTATGACCTGGTCCTTTTAGCTGGAGATGCCAGGGATTGAACCTGGGACCTTCTGCAAGCCAAGCAGATGCTCTGCCACTGAGGCACAGCCCCTCCCTTGAGACTTCATAGAGCTATGAATTTCAAAATGACATTGTGATGGACTGTCAAGGGTTAATGCCTGACAGTCTGAGAACCTTTGAGTGACAGGCTGTTCAAACGGAATTCTGTGGAAAGAGTCAGTTAAGAAATGACAGTTGGGAACTGACAGTTGAAGAAGAGACAATTAAGCACTGACTGTGTCCTGGGAAGGAGGCAAAGGGAGTGAGAGGATCAGAGAGGATCCCCATTCAAGCCAGAAAGGGAAATTGCTTCTAATTAAGAGAAGTAATCCCTGCCCAGCAAAAAGGGAGGTAGCTTTTAAAAGAGGAGTGATCCCTGGCCTGTGTATATAGAAGGATTTGGGGAACTTGGTTGTATGTTCCTCCCTTCTAGACTTTAAGAGTCAGTGAAACTCAGAAATTTATGCTTAAGCAGAAACTGAAATGAAAGCTTCTCTCCTCAAAGTTTTAAAAGGACTTTTTGAATAGCAGGAACACTTACTTATTGGCAACAAATTATCTGGAGTTAGTGTGATTACAAAGCTACCTCAGTTTTATCATCGGTTCACCTCATACCTTCTACCCTGATTCCACCTGCCTTTTCTCCTCAAAGCCAGATAAAGCATTTTGTTTATTTTGAACTTCCAAAAGCCTCTCTTGTGCCATTTCAGAAGCTAAATATAAGGAAGTGATTTTGTCTCTTCCTTCAGTTCCCAGGGCTGGGCCAGCATCAATACATATATATATTAAAGCTACTGGATGGGACAGCCATAGACAGACAAATAAGAAGAAACTAGATATAGGGGCTGCTCAGCAGGAAAGAAGAAGAAAAAGGGGGAAATCCTGCATGTGAGGGAGGAAAGAGAGCAAGATTGCCATAGACATATTATGAGAGGGATAGTATACCTTATCTCCACCGCTGTAGGAATATCCGTTAGCTATGTTGTAAAGTGAGAATTTTCACTCCTGTTTAGATCATTTAGATCCCCAATAGCTTTGATGTTCTGTGTTTTATTTTTCTTCACAGTTTCATTCCAGAAGACATTTGATGGAGGGTAAACTGTTCTGGCAGATCTTGCTAGGTTTTCATCTTGTGTGTTGTTTTTATTGTGCTGATGGACTGTTATATTGTGTTTTTTATGTATTCACAAATTGCTTAGCAGCTGAGGAAATAATGTGAGATAGAAATGTTTTAAATAAATATTTTTTTAAAAAAAATTGAACTGGAATCCAACTGACTCCAGAATACATTCAGCGAAACTCTCACATTGAAATAAACAGCACTGCCAGGTCTGAGTTGGGAAATACTTTGAGATTTGGGGGGTCAGAGTCTGGTGGGATCAGGGCTCATTTCGTAGCAGGAGCTCCTTTGCATATTAGGCCACACACCCCTGATGTAGCCAATCCCCCAAGAACTTACAGAGCTCTTCTTACAGGAGCTACTGTAAGCTCTTGGAGGATTGGCTACATCAGGGGTGTGTGGCCTAATATGCAAAGTAGTTCCTGCTACGAAATGAGCCCTGGGCGGGATGCTGGGAAAGCTAGTGAGGAGCCAAGAGAGAGGAAGAGCATAGTATCCCCTCCTCATCGGAGGCCAGCTCCCAATATTCCCGAGAGGTTCAGGCCTTCCAAGGCAGGCTGGAACCTTCTGGGGATGCCAGCCACTCGGTGGGGTTTTGGGAAATCTCTGGAATTCAACTTATCTCCAGACTACAGAGCTCAGTTCCCTTGGAGAAAATGAATGTCTTGGAGGGTGAACTTGATGGCATTGTACTTGTACCCCACTGAGTTCCCTGTCCTCCCCAGGCTCCACCCCCAAATCTCCAGGAGCTTCCAAACCTGGATCTGGCAGAGCCTATCCCCTATCCACTGCTGGTGGCCGGCGGGGACCGAGCAACCCTAGGACCTCCACAGGCAGGCTAGACAATTCATTGTTTTTCTCCCACCAAAGAGAACATTTCTTCCTCTCCCTCCTGCTATGGCATCCATAAATCAGTTGGGGGTGGCCTCTTGCCACTGTTACAATACCCCATCACAAGAAAAAGGACCTACCTAGGTAAGTGAGGATGTCAGAATGACTTGCTCCAAATTTTTTAAGGAAACGCTCAGTTCAGGTTTGTTTAATCAAAGCCTGGGATCAATAAGCGCCAAGCCTCTGGTCACAGAGCTAAAAGGGCACTCCTCAGTGGAATGCCACAAAGCTTTCCCTTGCTGGATTTCAGAGAGGCTAGGAAATTACCTGGGCAAACCTATAGAGCATGCATAAATCTGTAATGCAAAGGCTAAGAGTTTGTTCGCTGAATCCCTTCTCAGCTAGATTCCCTCTTTTTTTTTTTTTTTAATGTTTTTCCCTTGATCCACAGCACAAATAATAGCATCCATTTAAATCTACACAACACAAGAAAGCCCCGGCCAGAAACAAATGGAAGAGACTCGAGAGAGTGATGCTACTTGCAAGGACGTTATTAAGCAGCGACCAACTTTGTCTCGGGTATGACAACCGGCCTTGGCAAACAGTCCGCAATCAATGGAAGGGGCATGGAATAAATGTACCCTTGGGGATGAGAGAGAAAAAGAGTGTTGCTCAAGGTAAAAGCTTCATTATGGAGACTCTCCTTGAATTCTCTGCTCTGAAGAGGCAAGATGAAAAGACTTGGGGAAGTATTATTGTTTCAACAGGAGCATCGCTCGAAGCATCGCTCCTTGCATCTGTCTGAAGGCCTGTCTCCTCCCATAGTTTCCTGCCTGAGAATTAAGACTGTAGGGAGAGGCCTTCCTGACTGTCCCACCAATCAAAGAAGCTTATCTGGCAGGCGCATGAGAGAGGGCCTTTTTGGTAGCAGCCCCACGGTTATGGAACAACCTACCTAGGTAAGTGTGCCTGGGCCCCTTACTGTCAGTCTTCAGGATGCAGTTCAAGACAGTTTTATTTAGGAGTCCCTATGAATGCTTTACTTTTTATTTATCGGCAGTCCTAATTGGTGGTTTTAAATTATGACCTTTAATATGTTTTTATCATTGTTGTTTTTATTTTCTTTGTATTGTTTTTTTAATGATAGTTATATTGAAACAACCTTGAGATCCACAAGGGAGAAAAGCAGAGGAAGGAAGGACTTAGGCAGATCACAAGAAGGAGGGCAGAAACGATTGCATCAGTGCTTAGTTCTTGTGGCCCTTTCTTACAGCCCAGGGAAATGCTGATCGCCATTTTCGGGTCAAGAAGCAATTTTTCTCCAGGCCAGTTTGGCTGGAGATCATGGAGATTTTTTGTCATCTTCTGGGCATGGAACTGTGGTCACTGGGGTTGTGCAGGGGAGGTATTTGTGACCTTTCTGCATTTTCTGCCACCAGTAGAAACAGTAGCAACACCCACTGTAATAACAACTCTAATATGAGCCGGCCCTGAATGCAGCCCAGGCCCGAGGGTTATGGTTGGTAGGACCCCAACCCGATAGGAAGCCATCTGATTAGAAAGACTGGAAGCACTTTATTAGGAATTGTAGTTATATTCCTGTAATTTCCTGGTATTTCATTGTTGTTATTATTATTGTTATTGTTCATTTTAAATTGTTGTACGATGTTTTAACTGGCATTTATGCCCTTGTTTTAAACTGGCATCTATGCCCCTGTAAGCCGCCCTGAGCCCACTCGTGGGGAGGGCAGGGTATAAAAATAAAGATAAATTTAAAAAATAAATTGTGCACAGGGTTGGACTAGATGACCCTGGAGGTCCCTTCCAACTGAAAGGATCACCTGGAGAAAATGGCTGCTTCGGAGGGTGGACTCCACGGTGCTATACCCTGCTGAGATCTCTCCTCTCCCCAAACCCTATGCTCCCAAGGCTCCCCCCCCCCCCAATCTTTAGGCATTTCCCATTCCAGAGTTGGCAACCCTATCTGTATTTTCTACATTTTGTTGGAGTTTCTTGGGGAGAAGAGAAAGTCAGTTTGGGGCCAGTTTGGAAATGCAGCAAGTTAGGTCCAGTGTTCCCTCTAAGCTGAGTTAGTGTGAGCTAGCTCACAGTTTTTTAGCCTCCAGCTCCCATATTTTTGTTTTAGCTCAGGAAGGAGGGCTCCAGAACAAACTAATTTATGCAACAGCCAAATCACCTGCTCACAATTTTAATGCTAGTAGCTCACAAAGCAGAATTTTTGCTCACAAGACTCCACAGCTTAGAGGGAACATTGGTTAGGTCCCAGCAGGGGAGAAAGAGAAAGGGGCGGTGGTGGAGGAGGAGGAAGAGAGGGAAACGTTTGCTCCAATGTGTGCTGGTTTTTCTAAAGTGACGCATCTGTGGCAGCCATTATCTGAGTGGGTTTGTTGTCCAGTCAGCCGTACAATACGTGTGAAAGAGCCGCATGCGGTTCCTGAGCCACAGTTTGGCCACCCCAGCTCCAGTTGCTTCACTGCTTTTAAAAGGTGACCAGCACTGCAATTCTATGCAGGTTTACTCCAGTCCACACCCATTGAAATCGATGCACTTAGGCCGGAGTAACTTTGCATAGGATCGCAACGAAAACTGCGCTTTTCCAAGTGGCATTCGTTTTGCCAATTTAGTTGACCAGTTATTCCATCATGCCAGTCTTTTTTTTTTCAATGGAACATAAAGACATCAGCAGCTAAGCAGATGTGGGAATTCACGCTTGGTTATAACGAAAGGGAACAGCTGAAACATATCTTTGTCCGAACCAGCATGTGGTTAACTCCAATGCAAAATGCTACATTTTATTTATGTGATTAGGGGTGACATCTGGAGTCACTAGAGATACCACACTCTCAGTCTAGTGGAACATGAGTGTTAATGTAGTAGATTAACAAACACCCTCCAGGCTTACATGAGGACTGTGTTGATATCTTATCCCAGCTCTATTTTCTCTACAATTTACTCATATTTTAGTTAAAGATACCCAAGTGTTTTCAGCCATCTTTATGTCCACTGCAGTGTTTCCTCTAAACTGAGTTAGTGTGAGCTAGCTCACTGGTTTTTAGCCTCCAGCTCACACATTCTTGTCTCCGCTCAGGAAGGAGGGCTCCGGAGCAAACTAATTTATGCAGTAGCCAAATCGCTCGCTCACAACTTTAATGCCAGTAGCTCACAAAGTGGAATTTTTGCTCACAGGACTCCACAGCTTAGAGGGAGCCTTGGAAGACTCTTGATTTTTCAGATGTTTTAATATGCCCCTCCTCTGTTTCCAAGGCTTTTTCATCTTCCTAGGATAGCCAGGCTGGCAACGGGTAGGAGATTAATCTGGGGGTGGGCCTTGCCAGCAACATGGTGACATTATTGATAACACGGTGACATCACTTCTGACGCAACTCAGGAGTGACATCATCGCATGGGGCAATCAGGGCTCTTTTTCTAGCAGGAGCTCCTTTGCATATTAGGCGACACACCCCTAATGTAGCCAATCCTCCAAGAGCTTACAGAGCTCTTCTTACAGGGGCTACTATAAGCTCTTGGAGGATTGGCTACATGAGGGGTGTGTCGCCTAATACGCAAAGGAGTTCCTGCTAGAAAAACAGCCCTGGGGGCAGTGCTCTAGTATTAACCATAGAGTTTTGAGAGGATGCTAGAGCATCGCCTGATGTGATGGCATCACTTCTGGGTCAGGCTGGAAGTGATGTCATGGCATTTGCATGACACTGATCCCCCCCCAATTCCCTCAGCAGTTTTATCCGACTATCCAGCTGAGCAGCGGTGGGCAAAATCAGCAGGGGGGGGGGGGGGTAGGGAATGGTCTTCTACCAAAGAAGAAGACCTGGTCTCTCTGCACTAACCCATCATATCCCACCCGGCCTTGGTATGAGGACTAGTGCTTTGAAAACAAGAAAGTATGGAACAAGAAAGTAGTCAGACAGCAGCTGAGAAAAGAACAAGATGAGAAGCATTATTGGCTCCTGAAGTCACGTGATGCCTGCCAAACTACAATCTGCGGCTGTGGACATACTGGCCGTCTGCCGCGCCTCCGCAGCGCGGCCGATTAAGGTGGGGGGGATTTCCCCCGTGGCACGGCGTTCGCACGCCGCCGGAAGGAAGCCGCCCACAGCGTTCAGACTGTGGGCGGCTTCCTATGGCGGCGGGCAGACGCCACGCAGCTCCCCCTGCCCGCACGCGTTCACACCCGCTCCGGCGGGTGGAACGCACTCCACAGCAGCCAAGCACCACTTTGAAGTGGTGCTCGGCTGCTGCGGGAGGAGCGCGGCGCCGGACGCAATGCATCCGGGCCGCCTCCTCAGGGCAGATGCGGCCGTCTGAACGGCTGCTCTGCCTCCACTTTTGAAGCAGAGGCAGAGAGGCCGAGACTGCCAATCTGTCCTTGGCCTGCAATACTACAGTCTGGTCATCAGTTGGGGTGGCGCTAAAGAGCCGCAGAGAGCACACCAACGGCTCTCCCTCTGGCGATGCAGAGAAAGCTTTCCAAGTCCCACTGCCAAGGTCCCCAGATGAAGATTCTCCATCATGCATTCTTTGAAGTACACCATGACATGAAATCCGCCACCCCCCCCCCCCCCAATCCATTTCTGATGTTTCCAGCAGCCAGATCAAAGTAAGAATGTTTCACCTCCAGCTCAGTGGACCTCCCAGAAGCCTCTGGTCCATTTCATTTGTTTAAGCCTGTCAAACGCCGATATTGTGGAGAGCAGTTTGTGGCCTGATGGCTGCACCCGTGACAATAAGAAAGTGGTCTGTGGAACAGAGAACGTTTTGCAATTGAGTAAATGCTATTCCCCAAGGTCACTGCATTACAGATGGACAGTCTGTCTAATGTTATTGGATGGCCCATAAGGCCTCTCTTCCCCCCTGCAAGTGGGAGAAAGAAGGAGGGGGAATGCCATTTGTCAACATTTGTGAGCATTTAGCTTCCAATTTCCTGCAGTCATCAATCTGATCTTACTTAATAAGCTTTGCCAAACTGGGGGCCGGTGTGGTGGAGACCAGAAGAAAGTCCCTGGGAAAAGTAATTTGCAGAATGATTTTTGCTTACTAACGGTGAGTTATTTTCCAATAAAGCAATGGGCCTCCGTATCTTTCAAGTCACGTCCAGGAGGAAAACAATTTCAGCTCAGGGAAATATGGATGAGACTCTTCTCCCCTGATGCTCGGTGTCCGAGAGCTGCTAAAGGATGAGGAAGATCCCTCTAAAGGTCTAAATTGTGTTTGATCTATTATGCCAATGGTTAAGGGAGAGGCAGGGGCTCAGTGGTCGAGCTTCTGCTCGGCGTACAGATGGTTTAATACAGATCAGCAGAACTTGGAAGCTGAGCAGGGTCAGCCCTACTAAGTACATGGATGGGAGATCTCCAAGGAAGTCCAGGGTTGCGACGCAGAGGCAGGCAATGGCAAACCACCACAGTTTGACTGTTGCCTTAAAAATCCTACAGAGGTGCTATAAGCTAGCTGCGACTTGACTGGCACTTTTCACCACCAATCAAGCTCCCGGTTGAGCTCAGAGCCCTGTGGGACTTATTTCAATTCTGTAAAATGGGGCTGCTCTGCCAGGCCTCTGGTTGAGGCACCGGGTGCCTCACTATATTTGGCCTCCCCTGCTCTGACCAGCCCCACCACCCCCAGCTTACACTGTTTGTATCATAGGCTGGGGGCGGGTCCAATTATTACTTTGATGGCCCATCCTGAGTTATACTTAGTTATATCCCTGAGGTCTAGGCATTGCCATCGTGTAGGTTTAGTTGTTTTGAAAAAGATTTTAACAGGAGGAGGAGGAGGAGGAGGAAGAGGAGATTGGATTTATACCCCGCCCTTCACTCGGATGATGGATTTATTTTTATTTTATTTATGTGGTTTTTATCCCACCCTTCCCCACAAGCGGGCTCAGAGTGGGGTACAATGCACCAACAAACACATAAAAACAATTCTATATAAGCCAGTTTGGAGTAGTAGTTAGGAGTGCAGGCTCTAATCAAGGAGAACCGGGTTTGATTCCCCACTCCTCCACATGCAGCTGCTGGGGTGACCTTGGGTCAATTGTAAGTTCTATCACAGCTGTTCTCTCAAGGACAGTTCTGAAAAGAGCTCTCTCAGCCCTGCCTACCTCACGGGGTGTCTGTTGTGGGGAGGGGAAGGGAAAGGAGACTGAGACTCCGAGTGAAGAGTGGGGTATAAATCCAGTCTCTTCTTCTTCTTCTTCTTCTTCTTCTTCTTTTAGACAGCAATCCTGTTCCCCTTCAGCCTCCTCTTCTCCAGGGGGAGGGGGGCCACAGAGCAGGGGATTCCCCCACCCAAGCAGGGATCCAAGAACCCTTTTCCCAAGATAACCAGATACGGAAAACCAGGTTGTATACAGATTATTCCTCCCTCTCCTCCACTACACCTTCCTCTCTCTTTACATCCACTTTGTATCGAGGCTAATTCATGCCAGAGTTGCTCTTCAAATGACTCGTTTAGAATTACTATCCATGCTGCACCTTCCTCTTGCCGCCAACTTCAAGCCACAAAACTCCCGGCGGGGTCAGGAAAGGCCTCCACGCGAGACAAAAAAGAGAAAGGACTTGGCCCATCCAGTAAGTTTCTCATTAGGGTCACGGCTGAGAGAGAATTAATCACTGAAAGCTCATTCTTTCCTCCCCCCCCCCCCCAACACACACACGCACCAACAAAGGCCTCATATGCACGACGAGCTTCTTCAAACAGGAATTATTTACTCCACAAGTATTACACCTGTTATTCATTCCAGTCCCAAACAGGCACCTCACCAAGACCCTCAAAAGAGCAGCCAAAACAGTTGGCTCCTCTGCGAGGAAAAACAGAGGGCTTTGGAAATGTTTGCTTCGGGAAAGAAAGACAACAAACGGTCGGCTTTTAAAAAGATACCTTGGGCGGCATTCACATATTGTTGGGGATTGTGTAATTATTCTGAATTGTCATTCAGAAGTGCAAAGATCTGGGGAGAAACTGGAAAGGAGGAGAATTTTGGAAGACTCCCTCATTAGAGGTCCTCGGGAAGACCTATGGTTCATCCACTGCCAGTCAGAGATGGACGTAGGCAAGATTCCTGAGTCCCAGAATGGTCACTCTGTGGCACTCCACTCCCTGTTTCTGACCTAATGGGCCTCAGGCCAAGAAGAAGGAGGTTTAGATGATTTACCTTCTCCTATCTTTCTCTTCATTATCTTTCTTGCCCACTCCCTCACTGGTACACTGACCCCGATGGCCCAAGCTAGCCTGATCTCACCAGATCTTGGAAGCTAAGTGGGGTTGGTCTTCCTGGTTAGTACTTGGATCGGAGACCACCAAGGAAGTCCAGGGTTGCCACACAGAGGCAGCCAATGGCCAGTCACCTCTGTTTGTCTCTTGCCGTAAAAACCCTATGGGGTGATAGAACCATAGAGTTGGAAGGAGCCATACAGGCCATCTAATCCAACCGCCTGCTCAACGCAGAATCAGCCTAGAGCATCCCTGACAAATGTTCACCCAGCCACTGCTTGAAGACCATCAGTGAGGGGGAGCTCATCACCATGCCCCTAGGGTCTCCACAAGTCAGCCGCAGTTTGACAGCACTTTCCGCCGCCACTGTCTCTGGCCAGCAAAAGGCATTGTTGCTGTACTCCCTCACCATGGCTGGCTTACTTTTAAACCTCCTGCTGTGTGCCGCCTCTTGCTGAGGCAACCTCTGCACTTCCACTCCCACCAGCCTGACCAAGGTTTGGTGCCTGATGAGAACCCCGTAACTATGTACCAGGTGTCACTCAGCTCTTTGGGTGGAGGGCTGTCTCTTCACTCTCTTCCATAAGAGTCCTACATCGCGTTGTCAGGCAGAACCCTCTGATTAGTCTTCTGACTTGTGTGTGTGGAAAGTGCCATCAAGTCACAGCTGATTTATGGCAACCCCACAGAGTCTTCAAGGCAAAAGACGGGCAGAGGGGGTCTGCTATTGCCTTCCTAGGGTTGCCAAGTTACTTACCAGTTCGAGCGGGGGAGTTCCACTCCTAGTCTGGGACCCTCACGCATGCATGAAGCGCGCACGGGGCACAGTGACGTTGCCCGGAAGTGACATCATCACGCCAGGTACATCACTGGGTGACACTCTGGTAATCGCCCTAAAAACTCTATGGTACCATAAAGTTTTCAGGGCGATTACTAGAGCGTCACCCTGCGACGTGCTCGCGTGATGATGTCACTTCTGGTCAAAGTCATCGCGCCGGGCACGTTGACCTGTTGTGGCCATTGAGGGGGTGGGGTTCCCCCTCCGCTGGCCGAATCCAGACTGGTGAATTGGGGACTTATTTAGCGGAGGAATCCCCACCCCCCGGGGGGGACTTGCCAGCCCTGTGCCTTCCTCTGCATAACGACCCTGGAATTCCTTTGTGGTCTCCTATCCAAATACTCACCAGGGCCAACCCTTCATAGCTTCCATGATTTGATGAGACCGGGCCAGTCTGGGCCGATCCAGGTTTGGCTTAGCATAAAACCATGGCAGAAATGCAGAATATTTGCTGCAATATTAAGGAAGGGATGTAGGGCCAAAGAGATCCATTCCAATCCAACACAGATTTCAGTTGGTCTATGTATGCTTAACTCCATGCAACATCTAGCTGCAAATATTTGCATCATCTATGTTCCGACAGAAGCGTGTTTGGGAAAACATAATTGGGCAAAGAGGCAGGTCTGATTAAGAAAGCAAGCAGAGTTTACATAAAATGATAGATAATTCCGTTTCTGTTGATTTTAATTAAAGGAAGTGTACCTTTTTAGTCAAATGTCAGTGCTAATTAGATTTTCACTATGAGCTTCTTCTCAGATAACATTTTACGGCGATTTATATACAGGAGGCACGTTGATTCGAAACAACAAACAGAATGATTGCAATAGATCGAGTGGAATAACCAGAGCGGCTTTGTGGAACAAGAGCTCCATTTCGAAGCCCTTTGATAAATAACCGGGTTTGCCAGTTGACTCGCGCTCTCATCGATTCCTTGAGTCTTTCCATTTTTCCCCAGATAATCCTGAGTGTAACGTCATGTGATTGGACGTGACAGTATTTACTTATCTCTCTCTTAGTGCTGCCAAACTCCAGGTGGCGGCTGGAGATCTCCTGGGATTACAACTGATCTCCAGGGGACAGAGATCAGTTCATCTGGAGAAAATGGCCACTCTGGAAGGTGGACTCCATGGCATTATACCTCCCTGAAGTCCTTCTCCTCCCCCCACCTTGCCCTTCTCAGGGTCCACCCTCAAAATCTCCAGGTATTACCCAACCTAGACCTGGCAACTCTACCCTTGTTTGGTAAGGTTTCTCTTTGGGGTTGTTTGGCCATTTTGTTGGTTTCAGACTCAGCACTGAGCACAAAATCACACATTTTCCAGGCGAGCGTGGGTCTTTTCTAACCATCCCTTTCTCTTGTTACTCAAGTACAAAAATGGGGAGGACGTTTGCAAAGGAAAATTGGTGGTGGGAAAGGATGCGTGACCCTCTCCCTTCCTTCTGATTCTCCCCTGCAAATGTTGCCTGTGTTTCCCTTCTCCTAGCCAAGCTTCTAGCTCAGAAGAAGGCCATCTTAGGGGAAAGAAAAGCTGGGGAGGGGGAAGGGGTCTGGCAAGGGAGAACTGGTATGCACAAGAAAAGGCAGGGGTCATTTAGTAGAAAAAGAGGTGCAGGAACTCATTAGCATAACTCATTTGCATATGCCACACCCCCTAACATACCGGAAGGGTGTCAGAAGGCAACACCCACCCCTCAGGCTGCACTCCACAGGTGAGTGAAACTGACCTGCCCTTCCTCCATTCCCTTCCCCATCCAATACTTTGTGCAATAAAAATAAGCGCAAAGAACACACCCTCATTCTCTTCCTGCTCCCTTGAAACCACCAAGTTTCAAGTAGACTTGAGATACCCAGGACATGTGCACCACCCATCCCTTCCCCTTCCCCTCCCCACAACAAGACACCCTGTGAGGTAGGTGGGGCTGAGAGAGGTCTTTTGAGAACTGCTCATGAGAGAACAGCTCTGAGAGAACTTGTGACTGGCCCAAGGTCACACCAGCAGCTGAATGTGGAGGAGTGAGGAATCAAACCCGGTTCTCCCAGATTAGAGTCCAACTCCTGACCACTACACCAAACTGATGGGGTGGAAGCTGCTGAAGGGTTGGTGAAATTTCTCCAGTACTTATGTGCCATGTGCCCAGATAAAAAATGGTATACTCAGAAAATTTATATGCCACCTTGAGCAAGTCTCTGGAAAAGCAGCACACAGTCATAAAAGGAACAATGATAAAATTATCAAGATTAAAACAAAACATTAAAAACAATAAAGACCCTAGCAGGGCTTTCCCCGTGGTGCTGTGCCTCTGCACTGCTCGGGGAAGCCGAGGAGGGGGCAGGGCTTGGTCATGTGCCCGCCCCCTGGGCTCCTCACTCCTGGAGCTGCGCTCCTGTGCGCTCCTGCTCCAATGGACCCCTGAGAAAAACTCCTCTCTCCTGCCTTTTTATCCCACCAGAACACCCTGTCATTTTTTGCTGCTTTTGCATTTGTATTAGCCAGCTACAGTAGTGACCTGTGTTCTCTAGGTACAATTCAGGGTGCTGGTTTTTGAGCCTCTAAGCCCTCCATGGTCTGGGGAAACCAAACAAGATGGCTCTCTTGCAGTGTTTTGTGTATGCCTGTGTGTGCATTGGGGGACTATGCGCTATAGGAATAACCCTTTCCTCTAGATCAGGGGTGGCCAACCTTGCTTAACGTAAGAGCCACATAGAATAAACGTAAGAGCCACATAGAGATGTCTGAGAGCCGCAAGATAGGAACAAATATCACACACACGTTTTTATTTTTAAAAATATGCAAATTTGCTTTTTATTAACGTTAAATGGGACTGCCAAAAATAAAAACAAATGAGGAAAACCGGTTATTGATAATGATATTACTTGTTTGCTAATGATATTGAGAGAGAGAGAGAGAGAAAGAGAGAGAGAGATGGAAAGAAAGAATTAAAGAAGTGGAAAGAAAGAGAGAGAGAGAGAGAAACTAGGAAAGCAAATAGATGGGAGGGGGGAGGGAGGAGGGAAGGAAGGAAGGAAGGAAGGAAGGAAGGAAGGAAGGAAGGAAGGAAGGAAGGAAGGAAAAGCATGCCTCCCCTTTGCTTCCCCAGCCGCCCTGCCAGGAGCCGCACAATATGTGTGAAAGAGCCGCATGTGGCTCCCGAGCCACAGGTTGGCCACCCCTGCTCTAGATGCTTGGCATGGCTTGCAGCATCCTTCTCATTTGTAGAAACTGCAGCCATGAAAACGAATATCTGTGGAAGTCCGCTGTTCAGGTATGATGTTGATGTTCCCAGCTGTCATAAGGTATCTCACTGCCACAAAGCATGATGATGGTGTCTAGGGTTTTTTGGGGGGGGGGGGCGTATTTGCTTTTCCCCCATCAAGTCACAGCTAACTTATGGCAATCCCATGGAGTTTTCAATACAAGAGACATTCAAAGGTGCTTTGCTATTGCTTGCCTCTGGCATATGATCCCGGTATTCCTTGTTGCGCGGACTCTAACCTGGGAGAACCGGTTTGATTCCCCACTCCTCCACTTGCACCTGCTGGATGACCTTGGGCAAACCATAGTTCTGGCCAGTGTTCCCTCTAAGCTGAGTTAGTGTGAGCTAGCTCACCATTTTTTAGCTTCCAGCCCACAGATTTTTGTCATAGCTCAGGAAGGATGGCTCCAGAGCCAACTAATTTATGCAGCAGCCAAATCGCTCGCTCACAACTTTAATGCCAGTAGCTCACAAAGTAGAATTTTTGCTCCCAAGACTCCACAACTTAGAGGGAGCATTGGTTCTGGCACAGCTGTTCTTGAAAAAGAGCAGTTTCTGACAGAGCTCTCTCAGCCCCACCTACCTCACAGGCAGTGTTCCCTCTAAGCTGAGTTAGTGTGAGCTAGCTCACAGTTTTTTAGTCTCTGGCTCACACATTTTTGTCGTAGCTCAGAAAGGATGGCTCCAGAGCAAACTAATTTAGGCAGCGGCCGAATTGTTTGCTCATGAGATTAATGCCAGTAGCTCAGAAGGTAAAACTTTTGCTCAGAAGACTCCACAGTTTAGAGGGAACATTGCTCACAGGGTGTCTGTTACTGGAAGGGGAAGGGGAAGGAGTTTGTAAGCCGCCCTGAGACTCCTTCAGGTAGTGAAGGGCAGGGTATAAATCCAATCTCTTCTCTTCTTCTTCTTCCCTACTAAAGGCTGACCCTGCTTAGCTTTCAAGATCTGATGAGATCAGGATAGCCTGGGCTACCCAGGTCAGCGTGGTCTCTAGTTTAGGTAGCTTTAAAAGGAGTTGAGACAAATTCACATAGGTAAGTGTATCAGTCACTATCAACCTTCGTGGCTAAATGGAATGTCCATGTCCAGAAACTGTGAACTTCTGAATGCCAGTTGCTCAGTGAGGACAACAGGAAAGGCCTTCTGTACAGTCCTCAGCAGAGTCTCATCCTTCGAAGTCCATTGGCTTGGAAGGGTACAACTCCATTTAGGATTGCACTGTTTGGCTTCCATGCCCTCTTTGTGGGCTTTCCGAGATCACCTGGTCAGCTCCTAGATGGACCAATAATTGGTCTGACCCAGCAGGGCTCACCAGGACTCCTTTATTATCCTCCATCTATATTATCCCCATACAATAAATCTTTTCGACGAGATGATCCATCAGTGAGATAGGTGGTCTGTTGGGATTCCTGCCGACTGACTCCTGCAGGGTAATGCCAACCAGTGTCAACAATCGCTGCTTAATTGGGGCAATGTTAATAAACATCCTGCTTAATGGCAGCTCGTTGAGCTTATGCCACGAGGTTAAGTAGCCAATTTAATCTAATATTAGAAATTAAACTGAAAGATCAGAAATCAGGATTTATGAGCACAGATGCTGCTGACGCAAGGGAAACGCTGATAGATAACTTTGTTCTTGCGTTGAACTTTCCTAACATTACACACGTGCTGTCTGGCTTCAACGAAGTTTCATACAGAGGTTCGGTTCGGGACAGAAACACATAGTCGCTTCTCAGTTGTTAACATTTCCTTGCTTGCATCTCTTTAAGAATACCTGTATGTACCCACACTGGATGTAAGAAAATCCTCCTGAAAATAGTCATACACCAAAAGGTGGGGGTGGGGGGGTGGGGTTTGTTACTATCCATAATCATAACTTGTATGCAAATTTACAGTGCTCCCCTCTATTTTTGTGATGGCACATGTGGAAAAAATTAGTCTTCCTTTCAGGTAAATAGATACTGAATTACTGACTTTTAACATATATGTGTGTGTAAGTGTGTATCAAGTCAGACCAAATGCATGAAGCGCAGCCACCCTATACCTCACACATTTGTACTGACTTGATGGACATTCAAAAATCACATGTTTGTAACATAATAAGGCATGGAGCCTGGTGTCATGACCCTAGGGATGCCAGCCTCCAGGTGGGACCTGGGGATCCCCTGGAATTACAGCTCATCTACAGAGATCAGCTCCCCTGTAGAAAATGCATAATTCGTAAGGTGGATTCTATGGTATTGTATTCCACTGGGGTCCCTGTCCGCCCCAGGCTCCACCCCCCAAATCTCTAGGAGTTTCCCAGCCTGGATCTCCCAATCAGTGTTCCCTCTAAGCTGAGTTTTTTAGCCTCCAGCTCACACATTTATGTCTTTGCTCAGGAAGGATGCCCCCAGAGCAAACAAATTTATGCAGTAGCCAAATCTCTCACTCACAACTTTAATGCCAGTAGCTCATAAAGGAGAATTTTTGCTCACAAGACTCCACAACTTAGAGGGAGCGTTGCTCCCAACCCTACCCTCTATCCCGTGCTGGTGGCCAGGGGGGAAATGGGTACCCTACGTGATCTTCACTGAGCTGAATAAGAAGAAGAAAAAGAGGAGGAGGAGAAGGAAGAGGAGAAGAAGAGGATGAGGAGGAGATTGGATTTATACCCTGCCCTTCACTGACCGAAGGAGTCTCAGAGCGGCTTACAAACTCCTTTCCATTCCCCTCCCACAACAGACACCCTGTGAGGTAGGTGGGGCTGAGAGAGCTCTCTCGAGAACTGCTCTTGAGAGAACAGTTCTGAAATAACTTGTGACTGGCCCAAGGTCACCCCAGCAGCTGCATGTGGAGGAGTGGGGAATCAAACCTGGTTTCAAATCTGTGCTCCTAACCACTACACCAAACTGTGGCAAACTCAGGCTGTGGAGAAGCCTGAGGAGCCAGGAATATGTCCCCTGAGGTCTTGGGGCTATGAAGCACAAAAAGCTTATGCTACAAAAAAAGTTTGTTCATCTTAAAGGTGCTACTGGCCTTTTTACTATTCAGGACAAAAACAGCAAACCCCCCCCCCCCCCCCAAAAACCCTTACAGGTTTGTGCCTTTCTAAATTGCAGGCAATCAATACAAGCACGTGGGGGGGAGGCCTCAACAACTCAAGAGAAAATAAGCATTGCAAGCAAGTCAGCTTGTCTTTCTGAGCATGTTCTTTGTAAAGACTGCTGTTCTTCTGAACAGCGCATTATATCTTTTAAAGTACCCACAGAATGGAACCATAAGTCTATGCCAGGTTGGTTATAACAATGAGAATTTTAAGCTGGTTGAGTAAATAAGGAAGCACGATCTTGAAGGGTGTGGGACATAATACCTGGGTGTCACCTTGGTTGCCAACTTTGGGTTGGGAAATTCCTTGAGACTGGGGGGGGGGGCAGAGCCTGGGGGAGGTTGGGGAAGGGAGAGACCTCAGCTGGGTATAGAGTCCAACCATAGAGTCCACCCTCCAGAGTGGCCATTTTCTCCAGAACTGATTTCTGTAGTCTGGAGATCTCTTGTAATTCTGAGAGATCTCCAGGCTCCACCTGGAGACTGGCAACCCTAACTCAGTGGCCACTGGGTGATGTAGTCCTTCAGTTGTTCCATTACGCTATTAACCTGTGGCCAATTCTGCCTCTAGCATTTGCTCCACATTTTCTCAACAGGGAGGAAACAGTGTAGCTCAAAACCACATTCAAATACCTCGGGGCAACACCGTACTGACTGCAAAGGCACCCCCGATTGGCCATTAAATGGCCATAAATCTATGCAGAAGGTACAATAAAATCCAATGATCAAACAAAGTGAAAGCAGGGAGTACTGAGACTATCATAAAATCTGATGATCAAAGGAAGTGAAAGCAGCATGCAGTGCAGAGGGGGATTTCTGTTCCAACGTGGGTTTCATAAAACAAAGGAGGGGAAAGCCAATGCAGAATCAGCCTGTGATAAAGCAGCAAGCAGATAGTCCTCAAGATTTCTGACTTCGTTTTATATGAATTGGCCCCAGAAGAACTGAACAGTCTCCTTCCTTCCATTGAAACAGACTGGGCTCAAGGAGCAGAGGTCATTTTTCAAAGAAGAGGAATTAGGTTTAAATTTGATGGCATTATTACCAGAGCTTTGAGCACAGAGAAGGATGATTCCCAAAGAACAATACAATTATTATTGCAAAATCTTCTGGCCACCACGCAAATTGTCTGAGCATATCATTCAGCTCAGGCATTGACAGCGACGATCGTGGAATGGTTTATTAAAATTTTAGATGCTGCCAAAATGGATGCATTAACGGATTGAATACAACAAAGCATGGCTGTGTTGCTTCTGATGAGCTTGTTAAAAAAACAAGATCCTTTATTGTTGCACTGGAATTCCACTTGTAATGATACCCAAATGGAAAGACATTTGTTTTTGTAATGGAACATTAAATAATACAAATTAAATTGAAGGGGGGGGAACATCTGTTTTCTTTTAGGGATTATGTCTGAAGGGCATAAAAATAATTAGCTTCACCAACTTAGGTGCGGGGAAAGTGTTCTACTTTTGAGGTCTGGGATCTACCTTTAAACGGAGATGACAACATGGATCCTATTTTAATTCTGTATTGGTGAAGACCTCCTCTTTATCAGGCGACCCCATGCAAAGGGGCATTTAATAGTAGTACAGAGGAAAGAATCACTCCTGTGACCCCCGGCGTGGTGAAATGGCTTGCCCAACAAGGTCTATACAATTTGCAACCTACAAAAAAAAGTTTCCCTCCTTTTATCCTGTTGCACTTTTTCATAGGTGTTTTGAGGGACTGCCTTGTTATTTAGTCTATAAAACATTATTTAGTCTATAAAGCTGCAGAACATTGCAGTTTAGGAGGGCATTTTTATTAACGGAATACTGTTTAGATGTCTGGAATAGTATCTAAATACTAATCGCCAAGTTGCCCCCTCCATGTGGATATTTAAATCCGCATGGAGGGGGCACTTGGGGGGGGGCAGAGAGATTTTTCTGCACACTTGGGGCACTTTCCACGTGTGCAGAAAAATCTTAAAAGTAAAAAAAAAACTTTTGGGGGGATATTTAAATCCCCCCCCCAAAATTAAAGAGCATTCCTTGCGCATGCTGAGAGCTGCTCAGGCCTCGCCATCGGTGCCAGGGGCAGAGAGGGAGATCAGTGGGGCCAGCGGCTCTGAGCTGTGCAGACTGCATCATTGGAACCAGGGGAAGGGGGGAAGATTGGCGGGCCCAGGACTCATTATCGTTGCCCGGGGGAGGGGAGGAAGGCTTACCTGTGGCTACTACTCAACGTGGAGCTCCTTCTCCCCCCCCCCCCCATGAGTACCTTGGGTCCCGCCTCTTGTTTTATTCTATGAAAATACAGGCTGAAATAATGCCCTGCATATAGATGTCTCTGATAACCCCAAACTCTTTTCATTGCATGAAGTACTGGGAAGAATGATAGATGCTGAGATATGATTTTAAATCAACTAATTAACGTCAGTTGCTCTGCTTCTGTATGTCTTGTGGGCCATAATAAAGATTGACTGACAGGTCTGATGTTTTATTGCATTTATTGTTTTTATTGCTTTGGTTGCTTTTTTTGAGATTTGTAATCCACCATGAGTCTTTGTGAGAAAGCCAGACTATAAACGAAGTAGGCAGATACATACATAAGGTACAGCTTCTCATGGAAGGGGAAGAATCGGCCTATTCCAAACTCCTTCTTCTAACTCACTGTTTTAGCAATAAAGTCTTGGCCACCATTGCTTCTCCTTTCCTGCTGTCTATCTCAGAGGTGCATCTATAGTTCTCCTTATCCAGATGTTGAACTAACATCTGGGAGACTCAGGTTCAAATCCAAGCTCATGTCATGGAAGCTCACTGGGTGACCTCGGACCAGTCACAATATCTCAGCCTAACCTGCCTCGCAGGATCATTGTAGGCAGGGCTTTTTTTATCTAGAAAAAGCCCAGTAGGAACTCATTAGCATAATAGGCCACACCCAACAGTGGAAACTCACTGGCATATTAGGCCACACCCCTGACTGCACAGCACAGCTCCCCCTGCTCAGATCAGGGAGGGAAAGAAAGGCATTTTCAAGGTGCCGGGGTTCCCTGCTCGCCCTTTTCCAGCTGGGACATGTCAGCTAGAGAAGGAAGGCAGAGAGAGGCTTTTCCTTGTCAATTTCACTATCAGCTGACTGGCCAGGAATGAAACTGACAAGGAAATCCCCAGGGGCTCCCCAGAGGGAAAGACGGCATTTTAACATGCTGCCTTTCCCTCTTGTGTGTAACGTGGGGAGGGCAGCAGCGTCCTCTGTAGCCACACATGCCCAGAGGTTTTGGTTGTAGGCGTGGCCAACCCAGGAGCCAGCTGGAACTCCGTTCCTGTGTGTTCCTGCCCAAAGATAGCCCTGGTTGTAGGGATAAAATGGAAGAGATAAGTATAATGTAAGCTGTGTAGGGTCATTATTGGGGCGAAAGGAAGATATAAGTGACTCAAATAAAAATCAATAAATAAAATTTACCTGGACTTGCTTCTGAAGAAGAACCAATGCATGTGGAATCCTCCGTTATTGCATTTTTCTTTTATTACCGGCTTGGTTATATAATGCATGCCACATCTTCCCATTCTGTCCGCTCAATTGCATTCCCCACATTACTGATGTGCCCATATGCCTTGATAAAGCATTCTGAAGAAGAAGAAGAAGAAGAAGAAGAAATTGGATTTATATCCCGCCCTTCACTCACTTGGAGTCTCAGAGCGGTTTACAAACTCCTGTCCCCCCCCTCCCCACAACAGACACCCTGTGAGGTGGGTGGGGCTGAGAGAGCTCTTTCCCAAGCTGTCCTTGAGGGAACAGCTGGTACAGAGCTATGGCTTGCCCAAGGTCATCCAGCCAGGTGCAAGTGGAGGAGTGGGGAATCAAACCCGGTTCTCCCAGATTAGAGTCCGCGCACTTAACCACTACACCAAACTGGCTCTCTTGAAATAACCATATTGATGTGATTACATGAAAGGCTACATCAAGAGCTACCTGGAGATATGAATCTGCCTTATATTGAATTACACAACTAAATTATGAAGGTCAGTACTGTTCACTTTCTGACTGGCAGTGGCCCTCCAGTGTCTCAGGCAGGGGTCTTTCACATCACCTATTATCTGATCATTTAAACTGAAGATGCTGGGGATTAAACCTGAGGCATCTAATGCTCAGGAGCTGGGTTTGCCATTGTCCAGTAGCAGAGTCTCCCACCCCTACAATAATTTGAAGAGCAGGAGATAAAATGGGAGGGGGAATGACTTCAAAGGTGATGCTCTAGGGATTTCCCCTAATCTCTATGGCAAAGACCACAGAGATCTGGGATTTCCTAGAGGGCCACCCAAAAGTGATGTCCCATCCTCCATGCTGCTGTAAAAGTAAAGGTTTCCCTTGCTCGAAAGCCAGTCGAATACGACTCTCCGTTTCCAAGTCGAAGAGCCAGTGCTGTCCAAAGACATTTCCGTGGTCATGTGGCTGGCATGACTAGACGCCGAGGCACACGGAACACTGTTATCTTCCCACCGAAGTGGTACCTATTTATCTTCTTGCAATTTCTTGCTTTCGAACTGCTAGATTGGCAGAAGCTGGGGCCAGAGACGGGAGCTCACTCCACCTGGGGAAATTTCTACAGTATCATCTAAACATGATGTCATATTCCCATGAAACCCCACCCCCGAGGCACATCCCCAAAATCTTCCTACATTTGCCAGTGCAGGGCTGGCAACCCTAGAAAGAGCACATGTGTGGCTCACGAAAGAACCATATTTTTAAAAAATCTTGGTGGAATTTTACATACAATCACACAGAGACTGCTTTTTGGCAGTTTTCCCAGTATCAGCCTAATTTGATACACTAAGCTCTACACCACCAGATAGTCTCCCTGAACTAGGAAAACAGAATATGTTGGAAGGGGTGGGGGCATGGTTGGTGAAACAAGACAGAGTGTCATGGGTCAGCCAGGGCTTAGTGATAGTGAGGACTCCTCAGGAGAAGCGGAGCCCTGTGTAGCCAGCTCTGAGTCAGCAGAAGCTGGCAAGCAGGAAGATGAACTGCAGGCTTGTCAGGGTTCACAGACAACAGAGCCCCCAATACCCTCCAGCCCTGTTGCAGCAAGTGAAACCCAGTTGATCATTCCCAGCCCTCCAGTATCACCCACACCCTTAGAGTGGTGTAGACAGAGGCTAAGAGCAGAGCTCCAGGAGAGATGACAAAGTGCAAACCTCCTGGCCCAATGCCAGCTGCTTAATTAGTTTCAGGATTACCCCTGAGCTGCTGGCTGCAAGCATGGCCCTTAAGCATATAGTTATAGAAACCATCCAAGGGAGGCTGTTAGGCATGGAAGGAACAGGTCAAAATCCCTCCGACTCTGCAACCACTGCATTGGATCCTCCCTTGACCCTGTGACTCTTTGGACCATTCCCTGACTCTGCCTTCGTCTCGCTCCTGAACCTGCTTGTGAGTAACTCTCGGACTATCAGTCCTTGTTGTATGGACTGACCCTTGGACTAGACTCCTGACGGCTCTTGACTCTGTCCATGACCTTGGACTGGACCTCGGCTATGCTACTTGAGATGGTGCCCTTGCTGTACTCGCTCCGTGCTCTGGCAGCATGCCCTATGCCATTCCAGGCCCAGCTCCTGACACAGAGGCCATCAGAACTCAGCATGTGGATATATGGAGTGCTGAAGAGAATGCAGGGAGAGGTGTGACCCTGTGTAACCACACAGCAGTGGTTGTGCAAGAACATGAGCATGAAAAGGGGAAGTTCACAATAGACTGTGATCTTCACCGTGCAAACTTGATTTTCTCTAGCTTGGGCTTTGTTAGGTTACTGATTCATCCTGGCATAAGACTGAAGAATGGACTGCTGGAATACTTTTATCTTCTCCGCTCAGATCTCTTCCCCGAGCACTGGGATAGCATGGGACTCTTTCAGTATTCTCATGTGAATGTGATTGACCTATATTTCCCATCTAGTCATTTCAATCTGTCCTCAATTAGGAACACGAGGCAGAACTAATTGTGATGGCTGCTGAAAATGAGAGCTCCTGGGTATATAGAGTTCACTGGAGACCTATAGCAGAGCGTTCTATCATTGTATTTATGAAGCTAAAATCCCTCCTGTCTCATTGGATCAAGCCATTGCCGGAGAACAAAAACTAACAGCCATCATTTTCATCTTCAGATCCAAATGTAGTGCAGACAGAAAGAGCTGAAATAATCTATGCTGGCTCAGACTGGGTGGGGTCATCAGCAGTCGGCAAAGGAAGCCACCACAGCTGGCCGCACACAGCCAACAGGACTGCAGCAGCACTATGGAGAGAGAGAGAGAGAGGAATGCAAGTTTTTCCAAACTCCATTGCCTGTTTTCTATCCTGTGAGCTCACAAAAGGTTTCCTGTCTTTCAGTGGAAGCATGGGGCAATTCGGTTCCCATTTAGGATTAAAGTTGGTTCTCAGAGTGGGGCCAGGAGAAAATTTTTTAAACCCAGCTTCCTCTGTGCGGGTATATCACTTCCAGGTAGAACCAGGAAGTGACGATCGGTAGCTCTAGGAACTGGCAGAAACTCTATGGTAAAATCATGGAGTTTCTGCCAATTCATGCAGCTACTCATTGCTACTTCCATAACATTTTGCCAGGGTCATCCCCCCTCACCACCCATGTCCCTGACCCCAAACCTTCCCACTGCGAGCCTGGCAACCCTACTTAGGATGCTTCTGAATTTCACAGGCCAGCTCTTTCCACTTTTGCTGAAATATTAATTTGGCGGAAAGTTGTTCCTTTCCCCTCTCTGTGTAGTGAGCATACATAGTGGCATCAGCTTGACGTACAGCCTAGGCTTACCATTTGCCCACCATGACACGCAAACTCCTGCCCCCCCCCCCCCACCCTCAGTCACCTGTGTGAGAAGTGTGAGGCAGGCAAGAGCCCATGCAATTCACTTTCCTCATTTTGTTCTTGCCTATATATTTATGCATTCATACCCTCTCCCTAATGGAGACCTAATGGGAAATATAGCACCATTTTGTCCTGAGGTGTCCTCCTTCATTTCCCCACAAGAACAACCTTGTAAGTGGTTTTGCCAACCTCCAGGTAACACCTGGCGATCCCCTGCTATTACAGTTGATCTCCAGGTGACAAAGATCAGTTCCCCTGGAAAAAATGGCTGTATTGGAGGGTGGGCTCTATGGCATTATGCCCACTAAGCCCTCCTTTCCCCCAAACCACACCCTCCCCAGGCTCCACCCCACCAAATCCCCAGGTATTTCCCAACTGAGATGGCCATTCTACTTGTGAGCCAGGTTGGGCTGAGAGACAGTGTCTGGACCCAGGTCACCCAGTGAGCTCTCATGGCAGAGTGTGGATCTGAACTTGGGTTTTCCCCGATCCTAGCCCAACAGTGTAGCCGCTTCATCACGCTGGCTGTCAGGGACACGGTTCCCTCACCCGGCACAGTACCTGCAATCTGCCCCTTTCAGCAGCAGTAGCGGTACTCTTTACATGAGACGAGCACCAGGAATCTTTTACAAGTGCCCCCTGAGGGCTCCTGGCACTCCTGATGAGAGTTAAGTAGGGAATAGAAGAGCCACCGACTGGAACTCGTCAGAAGAAAGGCAGGGGGACAGAAACATGATGGGATGACTGCCGCCGCCGATCGGACTCCCATTCAGGGAGGCCGGAAGGCATTTGATATTAAACAGCCCGTAGAAGTTGCAGCCAATTCTCTGAAATGTGAGGCTGGCGATAGGGGATGAATTGTCCCTTCAGCTTTTCAGCGTTTTAGCAAAAACAACACAAACGCG
Source organism: Lepidodactylus listeri (assembly GCA_029233225.1). Lineage (NCBI taxonomy): Eukaryota > Metazoa > Chordata > Lepidosauria > Squamata > Gekkonidae > Lepidodactylus > Lepidodactylus listeri. Next base: position 12,024,502 of record JARCFY010000013.1, read on the forward strand.
CTTGATCTTTGTTATCAATGAAGCCGGAGCCCTGATAATGGAAATGAAGGAGGCAGAGCCCAAGGGTATCAATATCTCCGCGACAGCTGTTCGCGGAAGGGGCTGATACATAATTCAGAGCTTGAAATCGAGGCTTTGAGGCAACCAAAAGGCCTTCCCTTGGGATCAGGGCCTTCTTCTCGCGGAGGGAGAGAAAGCAGACAGCGTGCTTGTGGAGTGGACACAGCCTTGAGGTGCAGCATAAACAAGGGTTGCCAACTTTTGTCTTGGAAATTCCTGGAGATTTTAAGGGTGGAGCCTTGGGAGGGCAGGGTTTGGGAAGGGGAGGGAGCGTAGCGGTTATAGTGAAGCAGCCATTTTCTCTGGACGGGGGGGATGACTGATATTTGTCACCTGGAGATCAGTTGTAATTCTGGGATATCTCCAGGCCCCACCAGGAGGTTGGCAACTCTAGCTGAAATGTGTCCCTGGTGACTCCAGTCTCCTGGGTTCAAATCCCAGGTTTTGCCTCTACTCCAGTGTCTCCTGGGGAGGAGCAAATTCCCCCTTATTCCACTCCCGTGTTTTTGAGCATAATATACAATGCTGGATCAGAACAATGGTTAATGTAATTCTGCATCATGTTTCAAGCAGTGGCTAACCTAGAAATGCCAGCCTCCAACTGGGACTTGGGGATCCCCTGGAATTGACGGTTCACCTCCAGACTACAGAGATCAGTTCCCTTGGAGAAAATAGATGCATTGGAGGGTGTGGCATTGTAGCCTACTGAGGTCCCTGTCCTCCCCGCACTTCATCCCCAAATCTCCGGGAGTTTCCCAACCTGCAGATGGCAACCTTACCCCCACCCACTCACCCACCCACTAGTGGCCAGGGAGGACCCAGCAACCCTAGAAGAGAAGAGATTGGCTATATACCCGGCCCTTCACTATCTGGAGGAGTCTCAGAGCAGTTTGCAATCCCTTTCCCTTCCTCTTCCCATAACAGACACCCTGGGAGGGAGGTGGGGCTGAGAGAGGCTAGCCAGATGCTCCCAGGAGGCTATAAATGAGGTGTGGCGCTAAAACCTCCCCTGTTGTTGCCCCCTTGCACTGGTATTCATTTACCCACCCTAGGCAAGAAATTAGCACCCTCAGCCATAATTGACCACCTCCAAACAATTGAGGAACGGGAAGAAAAAATGGTCTCTACATAGTGCTGCTCTAGGAATTTCCTTTAACCTCTATGGTAAAGACCATAGAGACTAGGGAAGACAGCCTAGGGCATTGCCTGGAAGTGACATCACATCCTCCCCAAACACTACCCTCCTCCCCAGGCTCTGCTCCCAAAATCTCTGAGGCAGTGTTGGAAACCCAACTATAGAGGTCCCATCAAGTCACCATGGCTAGTTTTAAGGAAAATGTCAGCTCACACAATGTCTGCACTGCTCACCCGTCACAGAACTGAAATATTCCAAAGCGATGAAGATTTGCAGGAGAGGAGGCCGAGAAAGTTCTGCTACCTTCCTAGCAGCAGCGGAATACCATCTGGGCAGAGTTTCTTTTTGCCTCTGCTTGCAGGTACTTAGAGATGCGAGTCCTTGGGTGAGTCAAAGGCCTCTGTGCCCTTGGCTCTTAGCTCACGGCTCACAACCTGTGGCCTGCATTAGCCAGCCCAGTGAATCGGGCCCCTTCCTGGATGTGTTTGTCTTCTTCATTTGGTTTCTTTAAATTGTGTTGTTTGAAACTGGCTGTTTTGTATTTCGGATATTTCCATAAGCCGCTTTGGTTCTCTTGGCGGAAAACTAGATACAGAGATAGATCATTCTCATTTGATAACGGGACAAACTCTGCCGCAACACACACCCCTTCAATAATCCCGGCCCTGCAATTAAATCTGTCGCCCAAATTAATGAGGATAATATTTTGCCGTGTATTTCAGAGAGGGGGAATAAGAAAACACGCTTTAAATTGTAAAAGGAAGAATTATTCACAGACATCTGTGTCTTCGGAAGCCGAGCTGCGGAGAGGTGCAGCAGAAGATACATTTTGATTAAAGATGCATTTTTTAAAAAGTATAAGTCATTCACTGGGCAGGATGTCAAATTAATGCGACGATCATCCTAATCAGTTATTTTCCAAATGAAAGGAAAACAGAGTGGAAGCTCTGGAAATCTGTGCTAAGATTGCAGAGCTTGGGCCATTGGGCACATCACCAATCAACGGATAACGAGCTGTTTTGCACCCTTCTCCTTGACAACAACCGATCGTGACCATGCAATAAGAAAGCTTTTCAGAGTGGTCACCTGTATAAACCCTCCTTGTTTGGGTAAGCAACCTTCTTGGCTTCCCCCCTAGTTAAATTTAATATAAGAAATTTACAAAAAAAAAAACACCCTCTTGTAATTATTTGCACATTGATTAATTGATGGGAGGAGCAGATCCAGAGGTTAACATTTGTGGCATTGAAAAAACAGTCCATGATGAACTAACCAGTGTCATTCAGTTGGCATACAAGCCACCCTTCCCTCCCTGTTGTAGCTGTATACCTAACATCCATCTGTGAGCCCTTCTTAAGACTGATTCACAAATGACATTGGCCCATTATGCACTCACATCTTACTGCAGATTGTCCGAGCAGGAAGCCTTTAAGCTTGACTTTGGGTTCGGTGTCTGCCTTATGCGCCATTCTTTTTCCTCCGGTGTATTTATTATGAAGTTCCAACTTTAAAAACACACTTTTCTAAACTGGGGAGGGAAAGTCACTTGTGATGTCTGGGGGGTGGCATCCAAAGTGATTTTTTTAAAAAAAATACACAATTGCCCTATTACAGCTGCACAGTAGCATGCGACGATCAGCCTAATCAGTTATTTTTCAAATGAAAACAGAGCGGAAGTATTTTATTTTTTAAAAATTACGCAGTTGTCCTATCGCAGCTGCACTGTGGCATCCAGCAAACACCTTCCATTTAAATCCTCAGGGTTCAGGTTTTGTGCATGCATTTTAGCATTAGTTTGTTGAATGAAAGGAAATACAAAGGAACACAGGCAAGGGAGGGGAACCAATGTTGAAACTGACAAGACTTTTTTTGAATCTGACAAGCAGCTATGAAGCCCTGTTTTCCATATTGCCAAACATTAGGGGATTCTTTGCTGTGTTATCAGTCACTGTGAAAAATGGGGAAGAGTCACACTATCTCATAATATGGAAGGACATGATGAGTGTACAAAGTGCATGGTAGAACCCACTGACACTGGCATTGGAAGCTCTGATCTTTGGCAATGTGTGTGTGTATGTGTGTGCCTGTGCAAAGTTGGCTGCAAAGTCCACCAGGCTTTGGTCAGGGCTGCAGTTTGTATGGGGGAGAAGTCCTCTGGCAGAAGCTCTGGAGAGCTTTTTTAGTCTTCTGCCACTAAATTGGGGGGGGGAGTATTTTTGCTGATGCCTTAGTGCAGGGGCATAGTAACACTAATTTCCTACCCTTCCTTAGAAAGTCAGTATGGTCTACTCAGACTGGCAGTGGGTCTCCAAGGTCTCAGGCAGAGGTTTTTCATTCACACCATCTATGACCTGGACCTTTTAGCTGGAAATGCCGAGGATTGAACCCGTGACTTTCTGCATTCCAGACAGATGCTCTGCTACTGAGCCATGGTCCCTTTAGTGCTCTCAAGGTTGAGATGAAAGTTCAGAAAAACCATACTAGATCAGACCACTGAGTTCCATCTAAACCAGCATCTGCTTTCATACAATGGCCATCCCATTGACCTGGGAAGATCTACAAGTTGGGCATGGAGGCCAAAGCGCCTCCATGTTGTAGCCCCCCTCCACACCATGACTATATACTGCCTCTGAACATGGAGGCTCCATTTTAGTCATTGTAGCTAAAATCTGCCCTAATCTGGATGGCCCTAGTTAGCCTGATCTTGTTAGATCTCAAAAGATAAGCAGGATCAGCCCTAATTCATATTCAGAAGGGAGATCACCAAGGAAGTCCAGAGTTGCTGTGCAGAGGAAGGGGCAATAGCAAAGCACCTCTGAATGTCTCTTGCCCTGAAAACCCTAAGAGCTTGTCATAAATCAGCTGTGACTTGACAGTATGTTACATACAGTAATATCCTATATTCGACAATCTCCATGAATTTGGTAATCCCCTTTTAAAACCAGCTAAACTAGCAGCCATCATTTCATCCTTTGGCAGCAAATGCCATAAACTGGTTATTCTTGAAGTGGAGTTACTTTATTTTGCCCATCCTGCAATCTACTGCCCATCAACTTTCAAGGGAAACATGGGGCTGAGAAGAGTGCATTTATATTCTGAGGCTGAGTTGTAAACCTAACCACGCAATCCTATGCGGAACCTCTCCAGCCTAAACCCCACTGATTTCCGTGGGTTTAGACTGCAGGAACTCTGCCTAGGATCGCAGAGTAGGTCTCTGGCTCTCTGATCGGATCCGCTGGGAGCCCTCTCGGCCACATATTACTGAGGAGTTTAGCTTTCCACACGTTTAGATAAGGGCCGTCCTTCTTTTTCTCCTCTCCTCAGGCAGCTTTTATGGCGAAGATTGATGGACAAGGAGTTGTTAGGCATTTGAAAGGGGAAGATGGGTCAAGGAGAGACCAACGGGGCGCCCGGAGCGCGGAGCTGCATCTGCCTAGCCCAGGTAAAGAAAGAATTCTAGATAGCCATGAAAAGTGGGGCTTGATTAACTGGGTTATCTACGTGGTGCCTTTGCCAGGAGGAGGGGGAAATAAGTCATGCGGGGAATAGCTGCCGATCTGTGTTTGTTTCTCAAGTTACCTTTTTATTGCCTCTGTGCCTGAGAGGCAGCTTGTTTGGGATATTTCTTAGGCTGGAAGGAAAGCAATTAAAGTGAATGCACACGCTCAGAATATGAGGAACTTATTCTGCAAGGGTTAACAGTTTGGTGTAGTGGTTAAGTGCGCGGACTCTAATCTGGGAGAACCGGGTTTGATTCCCCACTCCTCCACTTGCACCTGGCTGGATGACCTTGGGCAAGCCATAGCTCTGTACCAGCTGTTCTCTCAAGGACAGCTTGGGAAAGAGCTCTCTCAGCCCCACCTACCTCGCAGGGTGTCTGTTGTGGGGAGGGGAAGGGAAAGGAGTTTGTAAGCCGCTCTGAGACTCCAAGTGAGTGAAGGGCGGGGTATAAATCTAATCTCTTCTTCTCTTCTTCTTCTTAACAAAGATGAAGCTGGAAGCTCCAGGATTGGGCCCCCCAATTCGTTTGAACCCTGAAAAGTAGCAATGGGGAGGGGGGGGGGTTGGTGGTGGCTAACAGTGCTGGGGAAAGGGGGGGTGAAACTCATCCCCCACACAGTTGCCCTGATTGAATCTGCCCCCACATAGGCAATGCTCCCTCTAAGCTGTGGAGTCCTGTGAGCAAAAATTCTACTTTGTGAGCTACTGGCATGAAAGCTGTGAGTGAGCGATTTGGCTGCTGCATCAATTAGTTTGCTCTGGAGCCATCCTTCCTGAGCTATGACAAAAAAAGTGTGAGCCAAGGGCTAAAAAACTTGAGCTAGCTCACACTAAACTCAGCTTAGAGGGAATACTGTGCATAGGGTTGCCAGCCTCCAGGTGGAGCCTGGAGATCTCCTGCTATTACAGCTGCTCTCCAAACAAGAGAGATCAGTTCCCCTGAGAAAAATAGCTGCTTTGAAGGGTTGACTGTATGGCATCGTACAGTGCTGAGGTTCCGCCCTTCCCCAAACCCCACCCTCCCCAGGCTCCACCCCCCAAATCCCCAGGTGTTTCTCAACCCAGAGCTGGCTGACAGCCCTAGCCCCCGGGGGTATTTTAAGTGGGGAGTGGGGGGGAGATAAGTACTTGTACTTATACATTTCTCTTTATCAGGGTTTAAAGGAGTCATTTTCGATTGCAGAAATGTGTGTGGGGAAATTAGTTTCTCTTTCTCTAGTGCTGGGGTAGCCTAACCTAGTGAGATCTCAAAAGCCAAGTCAGATGGGAGACCACCAAGGAAGATTCTGCAGGGGAAAACGATGGGAAACCACCTCTGCTTCTCACTTGCCTTGAGAGCCCCTTGCTGGGGTGGCCATAAGTCAGCTGTGACTTGATGGCATTTACGTACATATGTTCTCTAGTGCCATCTAGACTGGGAAACGATAATGCTGCAGTTGCCTTTTAAAGTCTCTGTTAAATGCCTGCAGCCATTTGGCTGGTTCATTCAAGTCAACCGGCACAATTCAGTGTCTCTGCCTTTTGCTGCTCATTGGCTCCTTAGGATGGCTTGGTCCGCAGCCCGGTTGGTAGAATTTCCCCTAGACATGGTAACCCTTTGCTTCTTCGGACCCCTAGTCCACTGCCCCCAGCCCTTTCTGCAGATTCTTGTCCGTTAAACCTGGTCTTCCCATTCTAACTTCATTTTTTACTTTGCCCCCCTTTCTCCCATCCATCCTGCTTCTGAAGTTTCTGCTCCTTAATTTCCCCTACTTCAGGGGACTGTCTCCAAGTCAGCTCTCCAAATAGTTCACAAATGTCTTCTTGCAGGCCTCTGTGTTTTGAGCCCAGCCAAAATATCCCATCTCAGAGAAGCTGAGCACAGAACATCGCCCTGCTGCCTTGAAAAGTTAGAATGCTTGTGGACATTCTGTAACATCACAACCCAATCAATCAGAGCTACTCTACCATTGTTATTAGGGTTGCCAACCTTCAGGTGATGGCTGGATATCCCCTGGGATTACAATTAATTTCCTGGCAACAGAGATCAGTTCATCTGGAGAAAATGGCTGCTTTGGATGGTGGGCTCCATGGCACTATACCCCACTGAAGTCCTTTCCCTCCCCAACACCCCCCCTCAGGCTCCACCCCCCAACTCTCAAGGTATTTCCCAATCCGGAGCTAGCAAACCCAATAGTTACATAGACCTGCTCGTTTTGGGGATCCAACCTATGTCTTCTTCCTGCTTTCATCAAGAAAAGAAGTCAACTCGGACCAAACACTTCTGTCTGGGTTTGGGCCAGGTGACATGCCGTAGGTCTCGGCTAAATATCTGATGGCTTTAAAAGACCCCAGGCAGGCTCTGTACATAATTGTTCTCTTTTTCTCCCTAGTGCCAAATTGGAAAAGAGTACAAATGGTCCTTACTTATTGCTTCGTAATTACTGTTCACTTAGCATCCCATGCTGGGCTTTGAAGGTAGCTATTTGAGCCGGCCGCTGATTGCAGGGTTTAATCTGCTGGTGACATTGTCTACAGCATTTAAGTGCTTGGATTGACACAACAGGTGGGCAGGCAGGAGAGCGGGAACGGGTGTTTACGCACTATGTGATCGAGAACCGACTATTTAAAGGGTGCTGAGGGGAGGGTGGTGTTGATCCCGTTAGGATGGTGGAGTGTTTTACTTGAAACGGAGAAAAATTAGCATTGTTGCCCTGTCTTGGGGAAACATTTCCCTGGACTTATTCCCCCAAAGAGTCCCATGAGCCGATTCAAATGTAAATCACTGCGATTCAAATGGAAGCAATGATTGTTGCATCCGGAAAGGCTGATTTAGAAAAGCCAGCAGACCGGTCCGCCTATCCATGAGCCTGCAGCTGCCCCAGCTCTGTATGCAGAAGCTAAATGAAGTAAGAATGGAACAGGCCCTGAAATACTTTGTTCCAGGAAGCTTGTCTTATCCCATCCTTCCATGGTGGTGGAAAGTACCGTCAGGGTGGTGGAAAGTAGTGGTTAAGGGCGTGAACTCTAATCTGGGAGAACCGGGTTTGATTCCCCGCTCCTCCACTCACAGCTGCTGGCTGACCTTGGGCAAGCCATAGCTCTGTCCCAGCTGTTCTTGAAAGAGCAGTTTTTGGGAGAGCTCTCTCAGCCCCACCTACCTCACAGGGTGTCTGTTGTGGGGAGGGGAAGGGAAAGGAGTTTGTAAGCCACTCTGAGACTCCGAGTGAAGGGCGGGATATAAATCCAATCTCCTCTCCTCCACAAGTCACAGCCAACTTATGGAGACCTGTCACAGTCAATGTTCCCTCTAAGCTGTGGAGTCTTGTGAGCAAAAATTCCACTTTGTGAGCTACCGGCATTAAAATTGTGAGCAAGTGATTTGGTTACTGCATCAATTAGTTTGCTCTGGAGCCCTCCTTCCTGAGCTAAGACAAAATTCTGTGAGCCGGAGGCTAAAAAACTGTGAGCTGGCTCACACTAACTCGGCTTAGAGGGAACACTGGTCACGGTCCCTCTCTTTTATTTTGTGTGGTTTAAAATTCTTTGTTGTTTCTTTCTCTCACTCAGGGTATTTAATGCTGCCACCAGGAATTTAATTCCAGTCTTATTAATTAACCTTCCCAACAATATTGTGCCCAAGCTCTAAGACTCCTTTTGTTGGACTATGTGGTTCTGAGGATGAGACTCTGATATTTTAAACAGCATAGGACTCTGGGGTTGCAGTCACACACACGAGATAAAGCGAGGTGGGTGGGAAGAGAGGCTATTTCCTCTGGCGGAAGTTGACCCACAGTTGCACGATCACACAGTCTTTGGAAGTTGCAGGAACAGCCCGACACTGTGTGATCAGATGCAACCGCAGAAGAGTTGGGTTTTTTCCTCGTTTGTCTCTGATACGCTTAATCGAGGGATCGATGATTCGCACCTCAGCCCTGGGGGCTCCCTATGGAGTGTGCCATGGTGCGCATACTGAGAAGTGGGGGGGGAACAGTGGCATGGAGTCGGGATGGCCTGATCAGACCATCACAACACCATGAGAGTGCGCTGGAGCAATCAGACAGGAGAAAGTCTGCCCATGGCCCCTAGCAATCCATTTGCTACCGGACTTTCCCCAGTGCCTGTTTACTCCTCTTCTGCGGCAGAGCAACAGGGGTTGCTGCCAGCTGTGGGGCGCTTCCCAGATGTTCAGGTCTGATCGTGCACGTTAAATCCGCCCAGCATTTGCGCCTATGTCAGGGCTAATTGTGCATGTGATCGCAGCCTGGGTTAACAATAAACAAGATAAAACTTGATTTGCACAAGAAGCATATTGGTTACAACATGTTTTGTTACTTGTCTCTTCGGTGAAAATACCTCCTCCAATCTTTATTCTATGTTGCTCAGTAAAATCTTTCCCTTTTTAACTCAGGTCTCTGTCAGCTTTTTCCCCTCACAGTCTTATAACACTCTGACAATATTAGATTTTGCCTAAATTGCTCCCTGAAGTACTTTTCTTTATAGAATCTTAATGCCTTTCACAGCACCTCTATATGATTCTAATTAGAAGACTGCTTCTCAGACTCTGTGTAGATTGGCCACAACTGACAGCTGCTGACTGCTGACTTCAGACTTCAAACTGAACGCTGCCTTTTCTCTCTCTCCACACAGACACACATACTTCTTAGCTCTGCCCGTAAATTCTCAGTCACCAACTAATAACCTCACTCACTCATCTCCCTCTTTCACCCCCCCATTCTTCTGACACTTACCAACCATTTAAAGAAACACACTTATAACTTGAAATCATTACAAGACCACATGGGCTTTTTCAGGCAAAGGACATTTAGAGGTGGTTTGCTATTGGAGGAGGAGGAGGAGGAGGAGAAGATTGGATTTATATCCCGCCCTTCACTCACTTGGAGTCTCAGAGTGGCTTGCAAACTCCTTTCTGTTCCCCTTCCCACAAGACATTTTGTGAGGTAGGTGGGGCGGAGAGAACTCTTTCCCAAGCTGTCCCTGAGAGAACAGCTGGTACAGAGCTATGGCTTGCCAAAGCTCATCCAGCAGGTGCAAGTGGAGGAGTGGGGAATCAAACCCGGTTCTCCCAGATTAGAGTCCCACTTAACCACTACGCCAAACTGGCTCTCATTGCCTGCCTCTGCATTGCTGCTCTGGACTTCTGTGGTGGTCTCCCATCCAAACACTAACCACGGCCAACTCCACTTAGCTTCAAAAATCTAACACCATTGGGCCAGCCTGGGCCACTCAAATCAGGGTGTTGACCTTCTAGCGATTCGTTAAAATCATGTGGTTCCCAGAGGCCTTAAACGGACTTAAGGAGATTTATCCAGATGGAAAAAATTAAAAATCTTGTGGCTGGGAAGAATTTCTGCAATCAAAACGAATGTACTGCCAAAACTAATTTTTAAATTCCAGATGCTACCTGTACATATAGAAGAAAGAATATTGATAGAGTGGTAAAGACAGATAAATTTATTTGGGATGGCAGGAAACCAAGAATAAATTTCAAAACATTGCAAGACGAGAAAAAGAAAGGAGGGTTAGCAGTTCCAAACATAAAATTATATTACCAAGCAGCAGGACTGGTTTGGATTGCAGACTGGATTAAAAAACGAAGACAGATAGTAAAACTTCAATCAGCAGACCCAGATGAAGGCTTACACAATTATTTATGGATTAAGAAATCAATTAAAACTATCATAACACAAGAAAGGAGTCATATAATTAGAGCTGGATACGGTTTACATGCTGGAATTTACTGAGCCCTCCAAATTCTCCACTCATGTCCCCAGTAGAAGCTTATCATGGTAAGAGAAACGAGAAATAAAAGTGGTTTTGTAACGTATGGCAATATGGTAAATGCACAGGGGAAAATCAAGTCCTGGCAAGGTATTAGAGATGAAGGAATCGACATTCAAAGAGTACTATATTATCTATGAGCTTCAAGACTAAAGAAGGTTATCAACATGGAAGGTGGAGCTCTAAGAGAGGTGACTGAGTTTGAACAGCTGATTATAAAACAAAAAGACCATTTACTACGATGGATATATAAGTTACTACTTCAATTAGAAACAGAAGTAGAACAAGTGAAAAAATGTATGATTAAATGTATGAAGAATTTTAGAGAGCAGATACCTATGCATCAAAGGGAACGGTTATGGGGGAGAGAATTAGGATGGGTCACCTTTGCCAGGAAATGGCTGGCTCAAAAAGGTGGGGAAAGTGTCCAACTCAAACAGCCGGGACAGTTTTACCAACTCCCATTCTAATTGGCCCTTCAGAGTCCCAGCAATAAGGCTGGCCAATCTCTGACTTCTGCCTTTAAAAAAAAAAAAGTGGTGTGACCAACTGACAGTTCCCTGAAGAAAGTGGGAACGATCTTCTTTATATTTGTTGCGCGCTCTTTCTCTCTCTCTTCATCTTTTGGCTTCGGTTCCACTTTTGTCATTGTGGTTCTCTACTTGCTCTGTGAGCGGTTGCTATTTATTTGCTGACTTTTAAAAATAGCATAAGCCCGTGTTGCAGTGGGAAGGTCTTTAAAACCAGGGAGAGAATTGTGCCACAATTCTGTGAGAGCGCACCAAACAAGGCCGGCTCTGTTTTTCTAGCGGCAACCTAACCTCAGGAAAGTTCACGCAGGGAAAGCCTAAAGAACTCAGGAGGAAACTGGCACAAACGGAGCGTCTTCACCATTATCTCGTGTGACTGTTTCAAACAAACTGACAGCAATTCATGAATACCTCCCGGTAACTGAGACGCCAGAGACTGTTTCATCCCGGCAAAGGAGGAGAGGCTCCATGGCATACATTTTTCATTATTGCTCAGCTTAGCTGATAATAATAAAAGAATGAGATTCACTAGTTTGCACTCAGCAGACACGTCAATGAGTAACAGACAGCAACAGAAGAAAGAACTTCTGTGAAAGGTAAAAGGAACAGAAGGTGGACAATGCATCAGGCAATGAAATAATGATGGCCTGGGAAAACTCGGTGGAGATTATTCAAGGATGAATACAAACAGAGAACTCCAAATTAGAAGGGCTCTAGAGGACGGCAACCACTGGTGCTTTCATCTTTTCTACCTAAAGTTGCCAGCTCTGGGTTGGAAAATACCTGGAGATTTGGGGGGCAGAGCCTGGGGAGGGCAGGGTTTGGGGAGGGGAGGGGAGGGACCTCAGCAGGGTATGATGTCACAGAGCCCGCCCACCAAAGCAGCCATTTTCTCCAGAGGAACTGATCTGGGTCATCTGGAGATCAGTTGTAATAGCAGATCTCCAGGTGCCACCTGGAGGTTGGCAATCCTATTTATACCTCCCAAACCCCAGAGCTTTCGTTCTTTTCTTCTCCTCTGTTTCATCCTTGTAACAACCTTGTGATATAGGTTAGGCTGGGAGTATATGACTGGCCCAAGGTTTCCCAGCAAATTTCCATAGGAGACTGGGGATTTGAACCTGAGTCTCTGAGATCCTAGTCCGACACTCACCACTACACCACACTGGGTCTCCAAGGCTCGAATCAAAGCTGTAGCCATGGGGGAGGAGGGTAATTACTGTCACCATATCTATTTATCGATTGAGACATGCCTCTCTTGTGTTCACTCCAAGTCGCTTACAGCAATCACTAGCAGGTCCATTTTTTAAATTAAAAAAAAAAAGATAATTAGTACATGGTCACACATGAAACTGCCTTATACTGAATCAGACCATCAGTCCATCAGGGTCAGTATTGTCTACTCAGACTGGCAGCAGCTCTCCAGTGTCTCAAGCAGAGGTCTTTCACATCACCTACTGCCTGGTCCTTTATAAGTGGAGAAGCTGGGGATTGAACCCAGGACCTCCTGCATGCAAGGCAGAGAGTCTTCCACTGAGCCACAGCCGAGATGGCTGTCTAAAAAAGTTCCATATATAACCTGATAGCTATATAAAAGTCCCTACCAAGAAATGGAGGTGTTTCACAAGTCATTTGGCCAGCTGCTATTGAGATATCTTCTGGCTTTTCCTCTGGCTGTCTAGTGCAAGGAACTGGTATCAGGGTGGAAAAGGCACGGGATGTTGCAGATGGACTGTGCACCTGATGGATGGCACCACCACTGGGGCCTGCTGTGATGACATACACTGGTATGCCAGTGCAAAAGGGAGAGGCAGTCCTTCAGGTCTATTGGCAGTTGCAGTATAAGCACTGGGTCATAGGCACCCGTTGCAAAACCAAACTCTGAGTGCCCGCTGCATTAGAGTCCACTTTACTAAAGAGCTTCAGAGACATTCCAGGCTTCTTTCCTGAATTTTCAGCTTGCATTCCACACACATACACACTGAGTAATTTTCTAGTTCTCTGTCACTATAAGGAAAAACATGCATGCATAAGAACATAAGAGAAGCCATGTTGGATCAGGCCAATGGCCCATCCAGTCCAACACTCTGTGTCACACAGTGGCTAAAACCCAGGTGCCCTCAGGAGGTCCACTATCAGGAGGTGCCATCAGGAGGTCCACCAGGAGGCCTGAACTCTAGAAGCCCTCCGAGTCAATTTGTGAAATCTGGGTTTGACTCACGCGGACCTTGGTTTGCTTGGAAAATCTGTTGCCTTCACTCTGGCCTGACATCTCTGTAAATGATGCAAGGCAGGACCAGGATACAGGCCAGGTGTCCAGGCTGAAGACTCACCTGTCGCAGCCTGGTGGCTGCTTTGTTTAAGGAAGAGGTCACTGCTGCCATGGTGGGAGAGGCTCCCCAGGTGATTGAGCTTATCAGGGCCTCTCCAGGTGATTGGGAGCCCAGAGCAACATTCATTAGGGGAAGAATCTGATCATCCTCAAGACCTCCAGTTCTTATAGGAGGCCAGTGGCTCTAGTGGGGCATGGAAAACTCACTGGCCAACCCACAAGAACCAGGGAAATGGTCAGTGAGGCAACACCTGACTGCCCAATCCAGATAGTAGAGGATGGGGAAGGACTAATAAAGAGGGAACCAGGTGGTGGAACCCCCATCCCCATCCTATCGTCTTGACAGATGACATAGGTGAGCCCAGGCAATGATCACCACCTAAATGCAAAGAGAAGGAGATGGAAGATCAGTCCACCCCTCCTATCAGGATTAAATCAGGATGCCCATGTTTGCACATAAGATGAAACTATATTGATGGAGGAATTTGTTGTCAAGACATCATATGGTAAACCCATGGGGTTTTCAAGATAAGAGAATTCAGGGGTGGTTTGCCATTGCCTGCCTCTGTGTAGCAACCCTGGACTTCCTCAGTGGTCTCCCATCCAAAAATTAACCAGGGCCCACCCTGCTTAGCTTCTGAGATCTGATGAGACTGGGTTAGCCTGGGCCATCCAGTTCATGGATGAAACCATAGTTAAGACTAAACACGGCTGATAAAATCAATTTCCGGTTCCATATCCTGTTTCAAAGGAGCAGCTAGACATAGTTAGTGGAGCAGCCTGCATTCAGACAATCACGCTAACTGCAGTTACTTTAATTAAATCATGGATCTGCATTATGTCGGAAGTGCACCAGTATCTTGCTTGTGTCCTTTCCTTCTCTCCATTTTGAAGATTCCAGAACACTGATTGTTAAATGTCAACTGCAGGATCCAAACAGCGACTCTGAAATGTCAGGATTTTGAACAGCAAATATCAGCTTTAGAACACTCAGAACAGATTTAATTTGGGACCCAATCGAAGTTCTCATATCAGGACTTGGCTCAGATTCATTTGTCTTGTTGAATCTTTGCCAAGCCAATTTTTTTTTTAAATCTTATCAATATTTCTTTCATTCCTCTGTGTATCTCACTATTGACCAAGAAGGGAATATAATAATCAGAAGATGTAGTGGCAAAGTTGTGTTTTTCTTTAATGCTTAATATTGTAAAATGGATACTGCTTTCAGTGGTATCCATTTTATAATATTAATTATGACTTTTTTGGTAGGTCTTAAGTAGGCTGCCTGCTCTGGGTTGGGAAATACCTGGAGATTTGGGAGTGGAGCCTGGGGAGGGCAGGGTTTGGGAAGGGGAGGGGAGGGGAGGGACTTCAATGGGGATAAAATACCATCGAGTCCACCTTCCATGGTGCCTTTTTTTCCTCCAGGCCAACTGAACTCTGTTGCCTGGAGATCAGTTGTGATCCCAGGAGATCTCCAGCTACCACCTGGAGGTTGGCAACCCCTGTCTTAAGCCAGAGCTGCATTAAATACAAATATGTCACATTCTATTTTCTGGATTCAGCCATTTCAGACTGCGAGTGTTGAGCAACACCACTAAGTGTTCCATGAACACAGAAAGCTATCATGTCAGGTATTCAGCACCAATCCTTCTGGCATCTGGTTTCCTACGTGCAGGGTATTTTGTGGGAAAGGAGCACTTAAACAAGTGGTCTCCATACCTATAGCCATTGGACCCACAAAAAAACCCTTCTCCCTGTTCTATATGTAGGGATCTAGGGAAGAGGTTAATGGACAAAGCTTCAGTTATGGGAATTAGAATTGCCAACTCAAGATAGGGATATGCCTGGATATGTGGGGTGGCAGGGAGCCTGGCAATGGTGGAGTTTAGGGAGTAGTTGGACTTCAGCTAGGGTTTCCAGATTCCTCTTGGCAATCAGCGAGGGATGGGAGGGAGGCCCAGCCAACAGTGCAGCAACATGTCTACTTCACTTCCAACGTGACCCGGAAATGACATCATCACACAGCAACATCCTGTGGCACTCTGGTATTTGGGCAAATACTCTATGGTAACTTTGACTTCTACCATAGAGTTTTTGCCTGAATACTAGAGCATCACCCCCAATGTCACCAATGTACTGATGTCACTTCTGGGTCATGTCACTGCAACATTGGCTGGGTCATAAGAACATAAGAGAAGCCAAGTTGGATCGGCTCAGAGGCCCATCCAGTCCAACACTTTGTGTCTCACAGTAGCTGAAACACAGGTGCTCTCAGAAGGTCCACCAGCAGGGCCAGAACTCCAGAAGCTCTCCACCTCTTGCCGCCCAAGCACCAGGAACACAGGGTATCACTGCCCCCGACAGAGTGTTCCATCTACATATTGTGGCCACTGATGGACCTCTGCTCCATATGTTTATCCAATCCCTGCTTGAAGCTGCCTATGCTTTTAGCTGCCACCACTTCTTGCGGCAGTGAATTCCATGCATTAATTACTCTGTGTTCTAACCCTACTGCTCATTAATTTCATTGACTGCCCACGAGGTCTTGTATTGTAAGAAAGGGAGAAAAGTACTTCTTTCTCTTCCTTGCCTATCCCATGCGCAATTTTGCAAACCTCTATCATGTCACCCCCTCAATTATCATTTCAACAAGCTAAAGGGCCCCGACCTCTTTAACCTTTCTTCTTAGGGAAGGTGTTTCATCCCCTTCATCATTTTACTTGCCCTTTTCTCCACCTTTTCCAAGGCTATAATTTCTTTTTTGAGATGCAGTGACCAGAACAACCCTGTGAAACAGACCAGGCTGAGAAATAATGGCCAGGGTTAGCCAGACCGCTTCCTGGCCGAGTGAAGGATTTGAACTCAGCTCTCCCCATGTCTAGTCCAACCACCATGCCCTACCTAGCTCTCATCACACTTGACTCTTGTAAGAAATGAGAGAGTGCTGCTGCTGCTTCAAGAAAACTGTTGCCACTTTCAGCCACTCTACATTGAATACATATTTTAAATTAGCCTTTTGCAATTGATTATGAAGAGTGCTACATATAAAAAAAACCTCTCAACAATAGAGACAATAATTGTTTTGTGGAATGAAGAGCTATAACATTATCGGCTTTGTTTCTATTTATCATCCTGCATTGTTTATGTGTTTAATTTTTTTTAAATTAGCCCTTTGCCATGCAATATAGATAGAAAAACACAATTAAAGCTTCCTTCTTTTTCAAATTCCATTAGGCCTCAAATGAAAGACATCTAGGTCTGAGATGGCCAACGTTGTGGATGAATCAGTGGTGTCTTGTCCAGTTGAATGTTTTGCTCATAATTCTAATGTATTGTGTCATCAGCATTTCTTTTTTTAAAAATGCAGTTCAGTGACACAGTTCAGTTAACTAGAGCCCTGACTAGCCTGCTCTTGTTAGATCTGTATGTGTCACGGGCTGGGGTGCCAGTCAAAGGGAATTCAGAACAGGCCGAGGTCAGAAGCTGAGAAGACAGTGCAAAGTCCAAAGCCAAGCCAGGGTCAGGAGCCAGAAGCCAGAAACACAGAGCCAAGTCCAAAACCACTAACCAAAAACATAGTCCAACGCCAAGCCAATGTCAGGAGCTAGAAACACAGAACCAAGTCCAAAGCCAGGGGGTCCGAAGGTCTAGGTGCAAGAGCTGAGCCAAAGTGGATGTGAGGTGGTCAGGGCCGGTGCAACGATTAGGCCAAGTTAGGCAACCACCTAGGGTGCAGACCTCAAAGGAGTACAGAAACAGACAAATCAGCACCCCTCCAACCAGCCATAGGCTCTCACACTCATTCACCAGCCCTGGCTCTTTCATGCTTTTCCTCCTCCAGAAAGTCACGGCAACTGAGGCGGCAGCAGGCTCCCTTCAGCTCTGCCTCGCACCCTGCCTGCCCAAGCCCGCACAATTCTTTAATAATATAGCAGGGTCAAGTTTTGTGCTTTTAATTTTCCCTAGAATTCATCTGTTTTTGATAATTGGTTAGCGGGGTGGGGCGCAAGTAGTTAGCCTTGCCTAGGGTGCAAAAAAGCCTGGCACTGGCCCTGGAGGTGGTATGAAGCTGACTCATTGCTTCCACGAAGAGTACTGCCCAGAGTGTGGAGTTAAATGCTGCTTCCAATTAGCCAGCTGCATGATTGCCCGGGCTCCTGTTAGAACTCTGGGCTAGCTGAGCGGCTTCCCTGTAGCTTGGCCTCTTGTCTCCTGGTTGCTAAGTTTTGCTGCAGTCACTCCCTTAAACAAGTCAGAGAGTGAGTCAGGAGGACTTTCAGTTTGCAATTCTTCCCCCTTATCTGAGCCAGGTGTGAAGAATGCTGATACAGGCAACTGCCAGCTATCTTCCTCTGCTGCTTCAGAGGGGCCAGCTGCGGTTTATGCAAGCTCTGTCAGCTCTCTCTCATCCACACCCATGACAGCATGTAAAACTAAAAATCTTTTTTAAACAACTGGGTCACATAGGGCTGCCAGCCTCCAGGAATTACAGCTCATCTCCAGACCCCAGAGATCAGTTCCCCCGGAAAAGCTTTGGAGGGTGGGCTCTGTGGCACCGTACCCCACCGAGGCCCATGTCCTCCCCAGGCTCCATCTCCAAATCTCCAGGAATTTCCCAATCTGTGTCTGGCAACCCTACACCCTTCTGAGGTTAACCGGTATGGTTAGTCCAGTCACCATTAGTTAGCAGAGTGCTTAAATAAAGCTACAAATGCAGGAGCATCACTTCACCAGGTTAGTCAGCTTACAAAGCTACACAGAGCCACATTGCAAGTTTAGAAGATAAATTCTTCTCTCTTTATTTGGGAAGTAAACTTTGAATAGGAAAGAGCAGAGATTGATAGGTTATTAGCTAAAGGATGGAGGCAGATGGCAAGAGGCCTATCTGCAGAGAGCAAGTCTTCATTCAGAGTGAGAGAGAAGCAGGAAAGGGAAGTTGGTCCCTGAGATCACAATCTGCATATCAAAGAGGACAGTGGCAGAGGAGTAGATACAGGAAGAAAGGTCAGTGTACTTGTCTAGCTATCTAGCCTTTCTTGCCACTCAGTCTGGAGGTCTGAGATGGGACATCACATCTGGAACTTCCAACACACCCCTGGATGGTGGCCAGGAGGGACCTGGCAACCCTATATGTCAGCCTGGGGCCATGGGCAACTGGGACACAGAGAAACTTGAATTATCTGAAGCTTCAGTGGCCAGCATTACCAAGAAACCTCAGAAGTTATTAGTCCCAAGTTACTGATGTTATGACAACTGGGGCTGTCCATAACTCAGTCACTCAGTTTTGTTTCTTTTATTTATTTTGTCATGAAGTCACAGCCAGATAATGGTGACCCTGTAAAGTTTTCAAGGTAAAAGGTGTTCAGAGGTGGTTTGCCATGGCCTGCCTCTGAGTAGCGACCCTGGACTCTCTTGGAGGTCCCCCAGCCAAGTCCTAAGCAGGGCCAACCCTGCTTAGCTTCCAAGATCTGTTGAGGCTGAGCTAGCCTGAGCTTCCAAGATCTGTTGAGGCTGAGCTAGCCTGAGCTATGAAGGTCTGGGCCAATCGCTCACCAGCCAGGTTCACTGGCCCATGTCAACAAATGAAAATGAGTAGCAGCGATGCAGGTTTGGAGCCAGTAATGTTTGGTGTGCTGTGTTCAACTACAAAGGTGATGATGAAGGAAGTCTGGGTAACTGGATTCAGGGGCCAAACTATTATCCCCCCCCCCACAAAAAAAAAACACTAGGACTGCCAGCACTGTCTCAACAAATGGTTTAGAATGTTGATGCCTCCAGATGCAGGAGTTTGGGGATACGATGATGCTCCTTGGTGACACTCTAGGCATTTCCCCTAATCTGTATGGTAAAGGCCATAGAGACATGGGAAAATAGAGTGTCTCTGTGGAGGCCATTTTCTGGTCATTTTCCCTCCCACTTGTCAATTTCTCAAGGGCAAGGGATTGGGGCTGAGAGCAAGGGCCTTCCCGCGCTGGGTGGGCAAGTGGCAAGCCTACTGAGCACCCATCAGTCTGGCACCAGTGGTCCTCAAAGCAGCTGGAGCTGTGGAATTTCAGAGCACAGCTTTGCATGCCCAACTTTGCTTGGCACACCTTGGCTTTGCTTGGCTTAGTCAAGGTAGCTTTACCACTACTGCAACCTTTACCACTTCCTAGGGAGGGCCCACAGCTCACAGGCTTTACCAAGAGCAAACTGGTTACCAAGATACCAAGATAAAGCACGAGCTTTACCAAGAGCAAACTGACTCCCCAGCTGTCTCCAGCTGAAAGGTGGCAGAACCAGGGGAAAATCCTGCCTGAGATCTTGAAGAAGCCTTTACCTTGTCAAACTAAGGAGTTCTGAGCTAGATGGCTCCTCGTTTTGACTCATAGAAAGCAGCTCCTTATATACGATCTTGAGATGTATCAATCGAGGCATAACATCGAATCGCAAGATGTCATAGTCCCGCTGTATACTGCATTGGGCAGGCCACGCCTGGAGTATTGTGTGCAGTTCCGGAGGCCTCACTTCCAAAAGGATGTGGACGGAATGGAGGATATGCAGAGGATAGCGAGAAGGATGATCGGGGGCCTGGAGACCAAGCCCTGTGAGGAAAGGCTGAGATAATTGGGAATGTTCAGTCTGGAGAAGAGGAGGTTGAGGGGGGAGTATGATTGCTCTCTTTTAAATATTTGAAGGGCTGTTACTTGGAGGAAGGCAGAGAGCTGTTCCTATTGGCAGCAGAGGATAGGACTCACAATAAGGGGTTTGAATGAAGGGCAGGAAAGCACCGGCTGGATCTTAGGAAAAACTTTTTGACAGTAAGAGTTGTATGACAGTGGAATCAGCTGCCTGGGGAGGTGGTGAGCTCCCCCTCCCTGGCAGTCTTTAAGCAGCAGCTGGACAGACACTCATCAGGGAGTCTCTAATCTAGGTTGACCTTGAATTGAGCAGGGGGTTGGACTAGATGGCCTCTAGGGCCCCTTCCAACTCTGTGATTCTATGATTCTACCCTGCGATTACATACACTGGTCTAATCAGTGCAAGCAGATTCCTGGAAGCAAGTCCTTCCACTTCAGATAGATACTCTAAAATTGCATGTTTGTTTTGATGGCATTAATTTCAGAGCCTCAGAAATGAAAGCCGCCAGCCGACTTTCGGGAGTGGGTGATCCGCTTCCCTGCTCTTTACATCAAACACGCCACACGAACCTCCTCGTGAGCCTCGCTCATTACCATTTCAGACAGAAACGGAGGACGTGGAAAGCATCGTCCTCATCAATCTCCCGCTCATGCGCCCTGAACTAGAGGCAGAGGGGATTGATGTAAGACCAAAGGCGCGCATTAGAGAAAGTATAATGAGACAATCTAAACGGAGAATGAAGGGAAATGGGATTTGTTTTGAGAACGTGCATTTAGGAGAGCATTTTACACATCTGATTCCCTGATTCATTGCCCTGATCACCATTAAGATGACAAAAAGTCTTCTTTGGAAGCCCGCTCTTGACTTGCGCTAAATGGTTCTGGTGATCTTCATTACGTTCTTGATTAAATGGTATCTGATGTTTAATTCAGGTCATTGGAATTCAGATCATACCTTCCCCTCCCCACTTGCCTGAAGGAATAGTTGCTATGGCTCAACCGGTTAGCAAATCTCGGTTTCTGGTTTGGAGTATGATTGTGTGAACCCCTGGCAGTTCAGCTCTCATGCATGAACTGATCATCAAACATGAACCAATTTTTTGATGATCAGTTCATGCATTAAATCAGCCTGTTTGTGGCAGTTTGCCAGCTTGCTTCACTGCATTTCCTCCGTACGGTGCTGATGCTACTGATAGGCTGCTGGGGCAGGGTTGTCCCTTTAAAAGGGAGAAGCTCTGTGGTAGGGCTGCCAGGAAAAAATGGGGAGCAGAGAGATGCTGGGTGACATCGCTGTGTCTCTGACCCTGATTGTTAATGGTACACGATGGAACAGGCCTGACAGTCTCTGCAAAACACATATTGGCTCCGTTAGCAAAGTTTTCAATGTTACATCCTTGAGAGACATAAGGATGAATCATTGGATGGATGCCCAGAAATAAATCTTACAATAAGAATGAGCAGATCACTGATTTGCAATATATATTTCTTTGGGGACATTAATGCTGAACTCATAAGCGCTGATTTAATGGATTCAGAAGAGACAAATTCAGTGGTTTTGATAGAGCCAAGTGTGTTTCACGTAACTTGGCCTGTATAAGATAGCCACATCTAAAACACTCCTGAATCTTTCAGATAACAGCTTGGGTGCAACTATCTAATCTTTCTGAAACCTCTTTGGTAAGAACGTTAGAAACTGAATTTAATTTAATACATTCTAGATAGATAAGAGATCATATGTACGTCTTTCTGTTTCTGATTTCATTTACATGTGCAAGATGTTTTTCATATCATTGTGAATCCTTCATGTTTAATTATTTCAAGAGTGATTTTTAATAAAAATCTTAAAAGATAACATGCATTATCTTTGGCTGGGGTACAAGGTTTTCACTTGACAACTAGAATAAATAAACCTGATTTCTCTTCAGTCAGAGCTGATAACCTATAGAGACTGGTTACAGAAAGGAATCATCATCTCAATAAAACACTGTGGTTTAGTGGTTCGTGGGAATGTTTGAAACAGACAAAGAGACTCGTGGTCTCCATGCATTTATTTTAAGGTAACTGCTTCCCCAATAAATGGGATCATACTCTGTTACAGCAATGCCACTTGCTGTCATACCTGGAAGGGATGTTGCGATGCTCTTGGAATTTCCCAATCTCCACAGTAAAAACCAGTTTCTGGTAAAAACCATAGAGATTTGGTGGATCCTTGAGTATCATGACATCCCTTCTAGGGATAAGAACATAAGAACATAAGAGAAGCCAATGTTGGATCAGGCCAATGGCCCATCCAGTCCAACACTGTCACACAGTGGCCAAAAATACCAGGTGCCATCAGGAGGTCTACCGGTGGGGGCAGGACACTAGAAACCCTCCCACTGTTGCCACCCCCCCCCACCAAGCACCAAGAATACAGAGCATCACTTGCCCCAGACTGAGAGTTCCTATCTATAGTAAAAGGTAAAGGTTTCCTTTGCTCGAAAGCCAGTCAAATCCAACTCTAGGGTTGCGGTGCTCATCTCCAGTGCTGTACGAAGATGTCTCCGTGGTCATGTGGCCAGCATGACTAGACACCAAGGCACATGGAACGCTATTACCTTCCCACCGAAGGTACTTGCAGTTTCTTGCTTTCAAACTGCTAGGTTGGCAGGATAACCATAACCAGAAGTTATGCTGCGATGTCATACAATCCTGCTTCTCACCCTCCATTTTTGCTCCCACTTGAATGAAGAATCCATGATGGGGCCCAGAGCTGGGGGGTGAGATTGCTCACCCAAGGCCGGCATGTTAGCAGTCAGACCCCTCCTCTTGTAGAGGGGCAGTTTATAGCTTAGGGAGGCAGAAACACCCTTATTAAAACATCATCTCAAAAAGTCATAAGCACAAGACACTGCCTGGCCTAAAATGGAACAAAATGGATGCCAGCCAGGTAAAAGCCTGGGAAAGTATTTTGGCAGGTGAGTCAGAGCGGCTGACTATCTAATGCTTTCCGTATGCCCCAGAGAGATGCATAACTATAGGGCAATGGGTCTCTCAAGAACTTACTGCCTCGCCTTGGACTACTCCCAGAAATGCCCGGCCTCACTTCCCCTCCCCCATTAAGCCTAATTCAGCAGGATTTAACACTATTCACAAAAACCTGGTAGCTTTTCCCATCTGGTACTCACAGGGTCATCAAGCACCATATTAAACCTATAGTCCACCTCAGGTAAACCCATCAAGTTTCTCCCAAATCATTATCCCTCTCTGAAAAACCCATCACGTTTTTGTTTTGGGAGCTAATATGTCTGCTTACTCCAGGGAGCATTTTGCCCTGTATCTGGAGTCCTGAGCCTCCAGTGTGTGTGCGTGTTCAGAGATCCATACATGACGCCCCCAAATCAGTCTGGGCCTTCTCTTCTTCTCACCATGAACGCTGGTCATTTTGCTACTACCTCTGTGGACCTCTTCATTTGAGACTGGTAATTATAGCCTTCCCCAAAATTGCTTCCTCTCCTCTCCTCCCTGATTTCCTCTTAGTTAGCCTTGTTTGCATTTTCAGTGTGTTTGTATGTGTGCTTTATCCTTTTTATTCTCTTTTACTAATAACCTTCCCGGCTGAACATCTGCCTGGTTTATCTTGAGAGTTCTCTTAAGAGAAAAATCCCTGTAAACATTGGTGGAGAATCCCAGTTACTCCCTTTCACTTGTCTCTTTAAAGCTAACTAATTAGGAGACTGCCTCTTTGGGTAACAGGCAATCTGTTAAGCTTATCAGGGGCAGCTGAATAAACTTCCTCCTCCATGCTTCTCAGTTGCCCCCAGTTAAGCCCAGGGACTCCCATGCCCCCATCCATGGTCCTGGTTGGCAAGAATCAACCTCACGGAACTGCAGTGGTGCTGCTGTTGATTTGGATGGGAGGGAGACTGATAGCTGTGCCTGTCTGTGTCTTTGGTGTAGTGGTTAAGTGTGCAGACTCTCATCTGGAAGAACCGGGTTTGATTCCCCACTCCTCCACTTGCAGCTGCTGGATGACCTTGGACAAGTCATAGTTCTGTCAGAGCTGTCCTTGAAAGAGCAGTTTCTGCCACAGCTCTCTCAGCCCCACCTACCTCACAGGGTGTCTATTGTGGGGAGGGGAGGGGAGGGGAGGGGAAGGTATTTTGTAAGCCACTCTGAGACTCCAAGTGAAGGGCGAGGTATAAATCCAATCTTTTCTTCTTCTTTGCTTGCTGGCTTCTAGTGTGCCTACGGTCCTCGAACGTAACATGTTCAGAATTGAACTTCCTCTGCTTGCAATGCCCATTTGCTCCCAAGTCCAGTACCCCATAAATTTGCATCAATGATTCATTTGCAATTTGACAGAGGCAGTATTTTGACTGCATTTGCATCCATGCTGTTAGCGGCATTCATCACCACATAGGCAGCTGGCTGGTGGCTGCTATTGATACACAATCAGAATTTACTGGATTACTGGGGTAGAGCCTTCTGATTCATTTCCGGAGGCTGTGAAAACTGTTATTCCTGTCAGCGCTGGCAGATAGTCATGCTGGGTTGAAACTGGGGAGAGTAGCTTACAGGAAATGTCACATTACTCCCTCCTTCCTAGCTTTTTTTTGGGGGGGGGGGGTAAAGGTGGGAACTTGGTAGGGAGTGCACCTTTACAGGTGTATGTATGCACACATTTGGCAAGCATCCCATTGAATATTGACTGGAGTGGGTCATAGGGACCATATGACAAGACTGACAGTCTTGTTCAATCTATACTGGCTCCAGATTTGCTTCTGGGCTCCATCCAAAGTGCTGGTATTGACCTTTAAAGGCCTGTACAGCCTGGGCCCAACATACCTTAAGGATCTCCTTCTCCCATATGAACATACCCTTTCACTCCAGTCACTTTCAGAGATCCTAGTAGACTGCATGGTGTAGTGGGTAAGATTGGAGGGCTCTAACCTGGAGAACTGATTCCCCACTCCTTCTCCACAGAAAGCCTGCTGGGTGACCTTGGGCCAATCAGAGTTCTTTCGAGGCTCTCTCAGCCCCACCTGCCTCACAAAAGATGCCTGTTGTGGGGAGAGGAGGGGAAGGTGACTGTAAGCTGCACTGAGGCACATAAGGCCTACTGGGTGACCTTGGGCCAGTCACAGTTCTCTCTGAACTCTCTCAGCCCCACCTGCCTCACAAGGCGACTATTGTGGGGAGAGGAAGGGAAAGGCGATTATAAGCTATTTTGAGACACATGAGGTCTGCTGGGTGACCTTGGGTTAGTCACAGTTCTCTCTGAACTCTCTTAGCCCCACCTACCTCACAAGGTGCCTGTTGTGGGGAGAGGAAGGGAAGGAGATTGTAAGCCGCTCTGAGACTCCTTCAGGTAGAGAAAAGCGAGATATACCAACCAACTCTTCTCGTTGTTTCAATTGCATGCTCCATAAAACGTTTATTGGCCCATCCCCCAATTCTTGTGTTGTCTGTGTTTTTACCAAACTTTTAAATAATTTTAAACGATCTTTTAATTGTTCAAGAATGTTAATGTTTTTATGTTCACCGCTGTGGGAAACCTGCTTGGGTGGCAAGGTGGCACACCATTTTTTCAAATAATTAAACACTTGCAAATGCCCATCAGTAATTTACGGGCGTTGAACCAGGATGCTCACAAAACAATAGCAGCTTGAGTTCGAGCTCAAGAGTGTTCACTCATCATTGCTCATTCCCAACAAGTACACAAGCTGATCTTGCAACAACACCAAATTAAACATTTTTGGTCTTCTTGACTCACACAGAAAATGAGCTTGTGAAGCTTTTCTGGGACGTACCAACTGCTCAGGGAAGTGGGGAACTCAACAGAGTTAATTAAAGCTCTAAGTTACACAATCCTCAGGACTTCCTTGCACACATTATCTTTTATTAACGTTCCAAGACACACGGTGGATATTTAGCTCTGGGCAGTTTGGGAAAAAAAAAACCTTGCATCAGTGGTTTGATTAAGAGATCATTTTCTGGTATGGTACAGAGAGAGCCTGGGATCCATCAGCAACTGAGTGGCATGTTTGCAGCCTGGATAGCTTTGAGATCCACATCCTACTACTAAATGCATTATATGATTCCTGGTTCTGCGATAGCACTTTATGAGCGTGCCCGCTCTTGTACTACTCCATAGAATATTTCCTGAGGAAGATCTGTTTTTTGAAACTGTTGTTATAAAATCCGGAGACACCGCTGAGGTACTCGTATACAAGGGTTTTCTTACAATTTGATGGGATTTGTTCACTGTTACGTAGTGTTTATTGGTAGCCATATAGGGGGGAAAAATCTTTGTAAGTCTTGCTGACTGCCTTGATTTGTGGGCCAGACTCTCACAATTGTGTTCTCCATATTTGTTTATAGAGAGAGCGTTACCATCACTGTTCACTTGGGTGAAAAATAAAAACCATGCAAAACCAACCAAAACAGTGTGTGGGCCTTTGAGTCCTCTATAACTTTTCATCAGGCTGGGATAGCATTGCTAAGTCCCCCCTGGCCTCCAGAGGGGGGTGGGGGCCATAAGGTTGACAGATCCAGGTTGAGAATTTCTTGGAGTTTTGGGAGTAGAGCCTGGGCAAGCAATGCCATAGAGTCCACCCCCCAGAGCATCCATTTTTCTCTAGGGGAACTAATTTCTGTAGACTGGAGATCAGCTATAGTTCTGGGCAGGGGTCCTTTCGTAAAAAAAGAGGTGCAGGAGCTCATTAGCATAACTAATTTGCATATGCCACACCCCTGACGTCACCGGAAGCGATGACGTCATCGGCAGTGTGTCAGAAGGCAAGAAGGGAGGGAGGGAGGGAGGGAGGGGGAAGGAAGGAAAGGAAAGGAACAGGAAGGAAGGTAGGTAGGTAGGTGGGAGAGAGAGAGAGAAGGAAGGAAGGAAGGAAGGAAGGAAGGAAGGACGGACGGAAGGACGGAAGGACGGAAGGACAGGGGAAGGGGGGAAGGAAGGAAGAAAGGAACAGGAAGGTAGGTAGGTAGGTGGGGGGGAGAGAGAGAAGGAAGGAAGGAAGGAAGGAAGGGGGAAAGGAAGGAACAGGAAGGTAGGTAGGCAGGTGGGGGGAGAGAGAGAGAGAGAAGGAAGGAAGGACCAGGAAGGTAGGTAGGTAGGTGGGGGGGAGAGAGAGAAGGAAGAAAGGAAGGGGGAAAGGAAGGAACAGGAAGGTCGGTAGGTGGGGGGAGAGAGAGAAGATAGGAAGGAAGGGAGAGGGGAAGGAAGGGGGAAAGGAAGGAACAGGAAGGTAGATAGGTAGGTAGGTAGGTGGGGGGAGAGAGAGAAGGAAGGAAGGAAGGGGGGAGAGAGGGGAAGGATGGGAAAGGAAGAAGCAGTGAGAGGGGGGAGGGAGCAGTGGGAGGGGGGAGGCTTCTCCTTCCCGGGGCCGGCGGAGCGCCGCCGGGCCCGGGACAATTGAAGGGGGGGAAGGGAAGTGGCTTCCCGGGGCCTGCGGCACTCTGCCGCAGCCCAGGGAAGCATTGACAGGGGACGACGGCGGGGGGGCGGGGCTTTGTTAAGTGCCCGCCCCCCCACGTCTCTCCCGGAGCGGCGCTCCGGCGCGCCCCGGCCCCAACGGAGCCCTGGTTCTGGGCAGGGGTCATTTTGTCGAAAAAGAGGTGCAGGAGCTCATTAGCATAACTCATTTGCATAACTCATTTGCATATCCCAC
Source organism: Lepidodactylus listeri (assembly GCA_029233225.1). Classification (NCBI taxonomy): domain Eukaryota; kingdom Metazoa; phylum Chordata; class Lepidosauria; order Squamata; family Gekkonidae; genus Lepidodactylus; species Lepidodactylus listeri. The sequence continues at coordinate 12,052,131 of JARCFY010000013.1, forward strand.
ACCCCCTAACATACCGGAAGTGTGTCAGAAGGCAACACCCACCCCTCAGGCTCCACTCCACAGGTGAGTGAAACTGACCTGCTCTCCCTCCATTCCCTTCCCCATCCAATACTTTGTGCAATAAAAATAAGCGTAAAGAATACACCCTCATTCTCTTCCTGCTCCCTTGAAAACACCAGGTTTCAAATAGACTTGAGATACCCAGGACATGTGCACCACTCATCCATTTCCCTTCTCCTCCCCACAACAAGACACACTGTGAGGTAGGTGGGGCTGAGAGAGATCTTTTGAGAACTGCTCATGAGAGAACAGCTCTGAGAGAACTTGTGAGGTCACACCATCAGCTGCATGTGGAGGAGTGGGGAATCAAACCCGGTTCTCCCAGATTAGAGTCCAACTCCTGACCACTACACCAAACTGATGGGGTGGAAGCTGCTGAAGGGTTGGTGAAATTTCTCCAGTACTTATGTGCCATGTGACCAGATAAAAAATGGTATACTTAGAAAAATTATATGCCACCTTGAGCAAGTCTCTGGAAAAACAGCACACAGTCATAAAAGGAACAATGGTAAAATTATCAATATTAAAACAAAACATTAAAAACAATAAAGACCCTAGCAGGGCTTTCCCCGAGGCGCTGCGCCTCTGCACTGCTCGGGGAAGCCGAGGAGGGGGCGGGGCTTGGCCATGTACCCGCCCCCTGGGCTCCTCACTCCCGGAGCTGCGCTCCTGTGCGCTCCTGCTCCAACGGACCCCTGGTTCTGGGAGAGCCTCAGGTCCCTCTTGGAGGCTGGTGCACCTATGTTGGGTGTCAAAAGGGAGGAGGGAGATGCCAGGGCTTCAGGCCATCTGTCAGCGTCTTGTGCTGTCTGCCAGGAAGATTTAAATCATTTGGATAGTGCTCGGCGGAGCTGGTATCAAGTCGTACTGTCAGCCTTTCATGGTGCGACTCTGTTCATCAAACAATATCTTGTTCCATGTTAAAATCTTGCCCTTAGACAGCTTGGAAGGGTGACTGTGGCTTGTAACACTGTGTAGTGGAAAGTGCAATGAAATCACAGCCGACTTAACGGTGGTCCTGCAGGGTTTTCAAGGCAAGGGACATACAGAGGCGGCTTGCCACTGCCTGACCCTGCATAGCCACCCTGGACTTCCTTGGCTGTCTCCCATGCAAATACCAACCAGGGCCGACCCTGCTTAGCTTGTGAGATCTTACGGGTTGACCCATCCCCGGGCCATCGAGGGCAGGACTGTAACACGATGCAAATATGCCTTTTTCATTTCTTTTTGCTACCATCATTTATTTGAATCACAGTTATGGCTGGTGTTTCTGATATGGTCGGTTCTTGTACAGGAGCTTAACAGGACTCCTACGGCATTTACACTTTCTACGCCATCTATATGCAGCCAATGCAAAACTAAAATCAAACAATCAGAGAATTTTTTAACAGGACGAAGGCCGTGCAACGCAACAGAAAACACGAAAATAAGGATTCGTGTGCCTGATTCGCGCAAGCAAAACTCAGACAGGGTTTTTTTGACTTATGGGACATTTGCAATCACCATCTTAGCAGCTGGCTGCAGAAAATGGAATCCATCAGTCGAGAAGAAGCATCTATAAATCAGAGGAGAAGCAATAAGTATTAAGCGCGCTGCAAGCTGGCTGCCTCTTCTCTGGAATGGAATGTCCAGGCCGGGTTACATTTTGTTTTTTGTTTTTTGTAAAGAAATTTTTATTTTTCAAAAAAAAAAAAAGACATCAAAAATAATACATTTACCTTATACAAATCCTTTTTTCCATATTATATAACATTTTGTTCTATTTGTACATTCTATTTTTATCTTGTTTTGGTGGTTTCCCACCACCTCTGAAGCATAACACATTTTCCATTTTATTCAAAATAGTAATACTTATATCTATGTTTCATTTCTGGTAACGGTTATATATCTTTGAAATACTTATACACCAATTCTTATTTTCTATACTCTTATGTATTTCTAAATAAAAACAGCTTCATTGTCTAATTTTAACTAATACATTCATATAATATATTTCTATTCCTTTATGCTATTATAACCATGAATAAATGTAGTTTTTCATATCCCAGTATTTTTCAACATATTCTTTCAAATCTTTCCAGTCTTCTAGAAAGGTCTCTGAGTACAGATTATTCAATTTTCTAGTCCATTTATCCATTTCAGCCATATATAACAGTTTTTTCAACCATTCCCACACCTCTGGTATTTTTTCATTTTTCCAATTTTGTGCATACACCATTCTTGCTGTTGTAATCATATACCATATTATTGTCCTTTTCTTTACATTTATCTCTTCTAGTTTAAGTCCTAGCAATAACATTTCAGGCAACTTCTTAAATGTACATTTCAAGATTTTTTCCATTTCTGCATGTATTTTTGACCAATAAATTTTTGCTTTATCACAAGTCCACCACATATGATAAAAAGAACCTTCTTTCTTTTTACACTTCCAACATTTGTTAGACATATTCTGACCAATATTTGCAATTTTTTTTGGTGTCATATACCATCTATACATCATTTTAAAACAATTTTCTTTTAAGTTATAACACGTAGATATACTCATAGCATTTTTCCATAAAAATTCCCAAGATTCCATTTCAATGTCTTTGTTAAAGTTTATCGCCCATTTTACCATTTGTTCTTTTACTATTTCATCTGCATTAAACCATTTTAGCAAGACTTTATACATTTTAGAAATCATTTTTTTCCCACCTTCCTCCCAAACTTGTTCTATTTCATTTTTTCCCCTGAAACCGTGTTTTTTATCACTTCTATACATATCATATATTTGTCTATATCTTAACCAACCATACTCAAAGTCAATCTGATGCTGCTCCTTCAATTTGAAATCTTTGCCATGTCTTATTAATAAGTCTCTATACTTCAGCCAATCTTGTCCTTTATATCTTGATGTTGGATGTAAGACTTCTGCGGGTACAATCCACATGGGTATCTCTTCTGAAAAAAAGTTTTTATATCTTGTCCATGTATCCATTAGTGTTCTTCTCAAATAATGATGTTTAAACATATTGTCCATTTTTGTTTTGCCATAATACAAATATGCATGCCACCCAAATCTACAATCATGACCTTCCAGGGACAATAACATTCTATCTTGTAACATAGTCCATGTCCCTACCCAGGTCAAACATATTTGCATCATGGTATAACCTTAGATTTGGTAGTTGAAACCCTCCTCTTTCTTTGGCATCACATATTATTTTCATCTTAATTCTTGGTTTTTTCCCTCCCCACACAAATTTAGACAGCTCCTTCTGCCAACATTTGAATGTTTTTACATCTTTCACAATTGGAATAGTTTGAAACAAAAACATTAATCGTGGTAACACATTCATCTTGACCACCGCAATTCTACCCAGCAATGACAAATTCAATACATTCCACTTTTTAATATCCTGCATAATTTGCAACCATAATTTTTCATAATTATTTTTATAAAGATCAATATTTTTCATAGTTAGGTTTACACCCAGATATTTTGTCTTTTTCACCACCTCACATTCTGTAAGTTTTTGTAACTCGTTTTGTTTCTTATTTGACATATTTTTGCACATTACTTTCGATTTGTTCTTATTTACATAAAATCCGGCTAAGTCACCAAACTCTTTTACTCTCTGTAACAAATATGGTAATGTGGATAAGGGGTCTTCCACTATAAACATCACATCATCTGCAAAGGCCCTATATTTGAAAGAAAAACCTTTAGTTGTTAAGCCTTTAATATCTTTGTCTTCCTTCACATTTAACAGTAGAACTTCTAAAATCCAAATAAATAGCAGCGGCGAAAGTGGGCATCCTTGTCTTGTTCCTTTTTCAACTTTAAAATCGTCTGTCTTTTCGGTATTAATTATTAATGAGGATTTCTGTTCTTTATATATTGCTTTAATGAAGTTAAGCATATATTCACCAATCTCAAGATGTTCTAAAACTTCAAACATAAAATCCCAGTTTAAATTATCAAACGCTTTCTCCGCATCTAAAAAGAAAAAGCCCACTTCCTTTTCAGGATGTTTGTCGTAGTATTCTATAGCATCCACTACTACTCTTAGATTGTCCCTTATTTGTCGATTAGGTAAGAACCCTGCTTGTTCTGTTTGTATAGTCTCTTTAAGGTGCTCTTTTAGTCTATCCGCTATAATCTTAGCAAAAATCTTATAATCATTATTCAGTAAAGAAATCGTTCTATAATTCTTAACATTGGTCAAATCTTGATTTTCTTTCGGGATCAGTGAGATGGATGCATCTTTCCAGGTTTCTGGTACCTCTCCAGTAACTCTTATATCGTTCATCAATAGCAGTAACACCGGTGAAACTGACTCCTGTAACATTTTGTAGAACTTCGCTGTAAATCCATCCGGTCCAGGTGCTTTACCTAATTTTGAGTCATTTATTGCATTTTTGATCTCTTGTAATGATACTGGATTATTAAATAGTTCTTTAATTTTCTCTGTTGGTTTTGGTAACTTTAATGTTTGCAGGTATTCTTTAATCTTTCTTCTGTCTTTATTTTCCTTCTTAAAAAGTTTTGCATAGTATTTAAAAAATTCTCTTTTTATTCCTTTGTTATCTATTATCTCAATATTATCTCTTATCACTTTAGTGATAAATTTATTTTCACGTTTTTTCTTTAATTGCCATGCTAAGTATTTTCCGGGTTTATTTGCACCTTCAAATGCTTTTTGTTGAAGTTTTTTTAAGTTCCAGTACATCTCTTGGTTCAAAATGGCTTTTGCTTGGTCTTGTAGCATCCAAATTTCCTTTTGCAGTTTCTTTTTCCCTGGTTTCTTCTTCAGTTCTTCTTCCTTTATTTTAATGGCTTGTAGAATATTTTCATATTGCTCTTTTTTCTTTTTATTATCTTTAACATTTAACAATATCAATAGTCCTCTCATCACTGCTTTGTATGCATCCCATACGGTTTGAATTTTAACTTCTTTCTGCATGTTTACTTGGAAGTATAGGTCTGTTTCTTCAAGTAGTTTTTTAATTATTTCTTGATTATCTAATAAGTCCTCGTTTATTCTCCATCTCTTTTGTTTTTTAATCTTCCCAGCTGTCCATAAACACGGATTGTGATCTGAGATTATTCTGGGTAAAATTTCCACTTTTCTTGTCTTAAAGGTTAGATTAGTAGTCATCCAAATCATGTCAATTCTTGAATGTGAGTCATGTCTGTTAGAGTAAAAGGTAAAATCTTTTCCTTGTGGGTTAGCTTTCCTCCAAATATCTTCCAACTTTTCTTGTTTTATCAATTCAAAAAAAAATTTTGGAAGCTTCCCTAACGTCTCATCCTTTCTTTTAGAGCGCCTGTCTAGTTTATTATCTACAGTTCCATTGAAGTCCCCTAACATCATAATTTGATCATAGTTTACATTGTCCAATTCCATTTGAAGTTCTTTAAAAAAAATTTCTTTAGCTCCATTCGGAGCATAAATGTTCACAATCAAAGTTTTCAATCCTTGCAGTAAAATTTCAATAGCTAAATATCTTCCATCTTTGTCTTTAAATATTACTTTAGGTTCCAAATCTTTTTTGACATATGTTACAACACCATTTTTTTTGTTGCTTGCTAAAGAATAAAATTCTTCTCCCAATTTTTTTCTTATTAAATATTTATAGTCTTGTTTTTTAAGATGAGCTTCTTGCAAGCAAATTATATTACATTTTTGTTTTTCCAACCAATGACCTACCATTCTACGTTTTTGGGGTGAATTTAGTCCATTTACATTCCATGTAAGTATTTTGTAATCCATCTTGATATATTCTTAAATATCTCCAAAGTCATCTTTATTCTCTCCCAGGAATGCATACATTTCTTCTGTGCTTTTAATCACTACTCTGGAGTTGCCATAATAAAAGCTTAGTCCTTGAGGTATTTCCCAACGAAATCTGATTTTTTTCTCCTTCAGTTTATCCGTCAGACGCTTGAATTTTTTCCTTTCTTGCAGTATTGCTCTAGGCAATTCTTTCATTACTATGATTTTCTTTCCATCTATTACAAAAGGATCAGTAAAACACTTCCTGTAAATTTGTTCTTTTGTTCTTTTCATTGTAAATTGGACAACCACATCTATTGGTATGTTTTTGTCTCTTGCATATGTAGAATTAACTCTATAAACAAGATCCATGTGTTCTTTAACAACTTCTTCCTGTTTTTGTAAAAAATCTGCTATTGCTTCTTGCATTCCTGTAAAAATGTCCTCATTCAATTTTTCCTCGATCCCTCGAAATCTCAAATGATTTTGCATATCTTTATAATGCATCATCTTTTCCATCCTCTCATTCTCTCTCATTGTCTTATGGGTGCTTTCTTCCAGTTCTTTTACTTTAGTTTCTATATCTTGTGTTCTTGTGGATAATTTTTGAAATTCTGCTTTTAATTCCATGAAATTTTTATCTGCTTGAGCAGCTATATTATTCATTTTAACATTTACCTCTCCTATAGCGTCTAACATTTTCTTTTCCATTGCTTCCATAACGGCTAGTAGCTCTTTTTCTTTTATTGCTGCCATTGTAGGAGAGGACCATGTAGCTGCTCTCGATCTTAGTCCGCGGTCCGTCTTGCCTCTTTAAAAAAGATCGATTTTATCTTGCTTTCCAAATCAAACACCAATTAGTGCATTCAAACAAGCTAATCTTGCCAAGTCAAATTATGTTGGTTTCAGCCTTCTAAGTTATATAATCTTTGAGATATTGCAGTTTAAAAATTTTATAAATCCAAAATGGCGGGCGCGACTTCTCTATGGTTAATGTCAAAGGTTATAGTCTTTTTACCTTGCTTCTGGCTTGCCGTAGTTTCCTTTTGTCCCTTCCTTTTATTTACTTGTCTGCTCTCTGCACGTCACTTCCTGTTATGGTCTTTCTGGTCCGGCAGTATTTAGAGTCCCCTTTCTGGTCCGGCAGTATTTAGAGTCCCCTTTACCTTCTTCCGGTTCTTCTCCTTTTCCCTTCTTGTCTGCTCTTCTAGCCGTCACTTCCTGACTCAGTCCTCACATCTTAATCTCGCGATGCTTGGTTCCCTTCTCCCTCTTTGTCTCGCGATGCTTGGCTTCCCCTCCCGACTCTTCTTAACCGCAGGAATGTTAAACAACTTGTTTTTTTGGCTTTTTAAGTTCAAATTCGGTTTTTTAGCGCTTCAAAACTGCTCTCATCCAATCAACAACAGTCTATTGCTTCACCCGATCTGCTTTTCGTCTTTCAAAACGCGGCGGTGGTAAGGCAAAAAACTTTTTTCCGTTACCTTTTGTTGTTACTTCGCTTCAGATGTGGTCCCAACGTTTAAACTTTGTCTTCTTTGTTAAGGAATCAGGGGAATTGGAGGTTTTATGCTGAATTTTTCAGCTCATCTCGGCTCCTTAGAGATACTCGCAAAAATCCTCTTCGGCTGCAGTGCTCAAGGTGTCGGAAAAGTCTCCTCCGAGACTTTCCCTTCACCGAGGTTGCTCAAACCTGGATTATATTGCTTGCTGGTCCTCACACTACCTGTGTGAGGTTGCGTCAGGTGGATTAATCCACCCAAGCTGTCAGGAAGAGCCGCTGTCCGCCTTGCACATTTGCAAAGCGTGTCAGACCTCCATTCTCCGACCGGAAACCTGGCCGGGTTACATTTTGGAGAAAGGAACGTATTCCGGAAGGTTGGCTGTGCAGTGGGTCACAGCCCAAAAGGGAGCGCACTTTATTTATTTATTTATTCGTTCATTTTTATTATGATTTGTATTTATATCCCGCCCATCCTGCAGACGGGCTCAGGGTGGGTAATATCATAAATAAATTGACATTATAATAAATAAATAAATATAATAAATACAATTACAGTTTAAAACACAATATAAACATTAAAACAAGGGGTACAGCTTAAAACAGAAGTCAGCTGGCTATAAAAATTCTGGTCCGATGGTACCGGTGAAATAAAGGCCAGTTGTGGGTGGTCAGTAGGTGGGCGGGTGACAGCGACCTCAGGGAGGCCATATGTGGGCACCCGTTGCCTCAGCCAAAGGCCTGGCGGAACAACTCCGTCTTGCGGGCCCTGCGGAATTGAAGAAGATCATGCAGGGCCCTGGTCTCAATAGGGAGCATGTTCCACCAGGCTGGGGCCAGGACAGAGAAAGCCCTGCCCCTGGTCGAGGCAAGATGGACCAAGGTTTCAGCATTCAGTGTGGGCCATGACCACTGCACATAAGTAAGGTTGCCAGCTCCAGGTTGGGAAATTCCTGAAAGTTTGGGGGCAGAGCCTTGGGAATGCAGAGTTGGAGAGGGGAGGGACGTCAGCAGCGATGGGATGCCACAGAGTCCACCCTCCGGAGCTACCATTTTCTCCAGTTTCATGTAGTGGTTAAGTGCGTGGGCTCTACTCTGGGAGAACCGGGCTTGATTCCCCACTCCTCCACTTGCACCCGCTGGATGACATTAGACGAGCCATAGTTCTGGCACAGCTGTTCTTGAAAAAGGACAGGTTTTGTCAGAGCTCTCTCAGCCTCACCCACCTCACAGGGTGTCTGCTGTAGGGAGGGGAGGGGAAGGGACAGGAGACTGTAAGCCACTCTGAGACTCCTTTGGGCAGTGAAGGGCGGGGCATAAATCCAATCTCTTCTCTTCTTCTCTCTTCTTCTCCCGGGGAACTGATTTCTGTCTTTGAGTGCCCAGGTTGCCCTGGTGGACTACATGATGATGTTGATGAGCCATGGCACGAACGGGCTGCAGGGCTACCGGATGGGGGTGAATTGGGGGGGGGGGGTGAATGCCTGCCTGCTCCAACTGGCAAGTGTGAGTTTTTAAATTTAAATTTTATTTTTTATTTTGTGATGTCAGTGCCCCCCAACTTATTTAAAGGCCCTCCGAATTACAAAATCCTGGCTGCGGGCTTGGGCCGTGCACTCCAGCTCTGCAGAGAAATCATGCCCTGGAGCCACCTAGCCCTCCAGTGGGAGACCCTGGGAAGCCGGGGCTTGACATGGCTCTTGTTGGTATTTGGGGGGGGACCATCCAGGAAGACCAGAGCTGCTACTCAGAGGAAGGTGATGGCAAACCACCTCTGTTCATTTCTCGCCTTGAAAAGCCCACGGGGTCACCATAGATTGGCTGTGATTTGGTGGCCCTTTCCACCAATGCTGGCTTTCCTGATCACTCACCCTTGCTTCTCCGTGACCTCATCTCCTGGCTCACAACACTGTATAGACTTCTGGGCTTCTGTCCTTGAACCGCCCCATCAGCCTAGAACCTGGCTCCTGGTTGCCCCTCCCGAAGTCTGCTTGTCTTTTACTCAAGGGAGAATCCAAGTCACGCGCTGTCCCTCCTGCACTTGGTCCCAAGACAATTGTCCCGAGGACTGTTTTGGTACAACTGAATCACCTCTGAAGAGTTTCAACAGCTCCATCCAATCCAGTGTTCATCACCCCTCTGATCCTAGAAAAACCGGTCGTCTTAATTGAACGGATGAAAAAATAATATTCAGGGCCGCAAGATGAGAGAGTCCTTTTTCATCACACTCTTCTTGCGGTGGATGCGACTGAATATTACCAGGCAACATCCCCCTGTTTAAAGAAGGAAGCTGTTAAATATCTCTGGGGGTTTCAGAGAAAAGGAACATACATTTCTCGGCTGTTAAATCTGACATTTCCACTCGCCGGCAATGGGAGATCTGCTTTGGGGGATTTTTGAGCTGGTAGAAAATGGTCCCAGTTTGGCTGTGTGCGCAGGATTCATAAGGTTAACTTGCTTAAGCTTCGATAATGCTCTCAACTCCGGGACTTCTGGCAAGACTTGCGATAATGGCGGACGTGCTCCTCCGCAACTGCGGGGAGCGCGATCCGTACCCGGCGGGAAGAAGGGGCTCTGGACTGGTGCCGAGCCCCCAGAGACCCCAGTGAGGGGGCTCTGCCTGGGGTGGCACAAAGGGGATCTCTCCCTACGGTGGCGATCGAGGGATCGAGATCCCTTTTCATCACCCCCATAGGTTCCCCCGCCGTGGGAGCCGTATGGCTGAAAGAGTGCGAAGCAATGAGGCTGGAACTGACAGTTACGCATGGAGAAAACGTGAGTCTGAAGTAAGAAAAGCAGAATACAGAGGGAAGACGGCGGGAGGAGTGAACCCCCCCCCCCCGGGACTGGCGTACTTACCAGACTCTTCACGTGGCGTTACTGCATGAATAAAAGCCCATCCGCCTTGCTAGATGGCAGCATCGCTCACTTGGAGATATAAACTTTAAAAGGACATAAGTGCTGTTCGAAAATTTGCTCCTTTCGTTCATCTTATCTATCTATAAACAAAGAGCGCAGCCTCAACAATGGTGGGGAAACCGAAACCTTCCCCCAAACTAGGAAGTACAGCTCCGAGTGCAAAGGTTGATACCACAGAGATGAGCGCGGTGTTCTCCTCGTTATTGCGACCTCTAGTGGACCAAATGACAGCTCTCAACGTGAAGATGGACAAAATGCAGTTAGAACTAAAAGAGTCGAATAAAACCACAGAGAAGCTGCAGCGAGAACTTCTGGAAGTAAAAACTTCAGTAAAAAACCAAGACTCAAGACTACAAAAGGCAGAGAAGGAAAAGGTCTTCCACCATGATCAGCTTTTGAAATTACAAATGGAAAGATCGAATTTTTCCTAAGACTTCAGAATGTGCCAGAAAACACAGGAGAAGACCTTAAAAATTTGCTAAGTGAAGCACTTGTGACAGGCATGAAAGCAGCGGATATAAAAAGCGATATGGATATGATTTACAGAACCTATCCAGATTATACTAAAAAGAAAAGCCTGCCTGGTGAAATTATGATAAGGTTCTCCAAAAAATCTACAAGAGATGTGGTGCTTAGGACCACAAACAAAGCAGCTCTGAAGATCCTGGGAGAAGAAGTAAAAGTGATGAAGGATATCCCATTTGAAATAAGGAAAAGAAGGAAAGCCTATGGAAAATTGACATCTTGGCTCCAGTCTGAGTCTATCATCTATCGCTGGAATACTCCAGAAGGACTATGCTTCAGCATCAAAGATAAGAAGTATAAGATTGACTCTGTTCAACAAGCGAAAAAATTTCTGGAAAAAAGCAAAGAAAAGAAAACTGGGAGAGACTCAGATGGTTCACTGGCCTCGCAAGAAAGCATGTATGGATTTGATAGCTCAAAGAGTGAAGAAGAAGTGTCTGACTCGGAAAAAGGAGCAGCAGCTCCAAAAGTAGATGAGACTGTTAAGACAAGAAGAGGACGAAAGAAGAAATAGTGATTAAACTGTTTTATTAAGCATTGCACCTATGTATTATAAATTGTTTAATTAACCGTATTTCTCTAGGTGGGCGTGCCTGCCAAATAGTTTTGATAATTTTTATAGTAGCAGTAACAAAATAATTGAAATTTATCCAAGGTTCTAAATGCTTCATAATTATATTATGTAACATGGTAGTATTAAGCAAATGATAAAGTACTCTCTGTATAAGGTAAATGTAGCTTAGATTGTAGCGTATTAGTTGTAGATATAGGGAAAAATCAATAAAAATTTATAAAAAAAAAAAAAAAAGATAATGCTCTCAACTCCGCAGTCCCAGCACGGTTATTACGGCACACCATCTTTGATTCCCCGGCTCCTCAAACTGCACGTACAGCAAAGAACTCACATCTACTTAAAACAAGGTAGAGATGATTCGCAGGTGGGGGAGGCTATCCAATTTCAGGACTCAGCCTTCCAACTGAGCACCCGTTGTTGATTGCATTTGCTTGACCGTCTCGAGTCACAGAGGCAGCAAAATGCCGCGTCTCTTCGAAGAAGAGATACATTTACAATGCTTTGCAGAGTCAGGAAGCTTTCTCTGTGTCAGCAGCCCTGCATGCCGTTGGCAACGGGAGAAGGAAGGCCCGAGATGTCCAAATCTCACCCCCTGCACACCTGTGCTCTTCAGCAGGCTCACCTGTACAGGGAAGGGGTATGCATAACAACACTTGACCACTGAAGTCTAGCATCAAAGCCTCAGGAGAGAACACTCGAGATAAGAGGCATCGAATTCATTTGTTACGAAGGGCCAGATCTGTCATAAATGTCACTTTGTTGGGCTGGGCCACGTGCGCCATAAAACGTAATGCCGGGTACCAGAGGTAGAAACTGCATAAAGGACAGCAGCTGGTAAGCTCTGAGTTGGTGTGTCCTCACTGCAAGGCCCCATGGGCTGGGAGGGGGGGTGCAAAAGAGAACCTGCATGGGCGGACTGGAGAGCCAGTGGTGCAGCCCTGGCCAGGCGCTCCCATACTGCTTGACTGCTGCAGAGGAGGCTGTTCTGCCATGCTGAAGCCAGAGTGGCTCTGCCCACCTCCTTCCTTGCACTAATTGCTCGCCGGCCGCATAAGAGCTCTTGGACGCGTCAGTTCCAGCCCCCGGGCCTTGTGCTTGACACCCCTGCTCTAGACTGCACTGTAGATTGCACCCACAGTTTGCACAACCTCCAACTGCACAGCCGCATTAAGGAATCCTTTTGCTCCAAGCAAGTAAGCCGCCTCCCTTCACCTGCTAACAGTTCCGTAGGCTCATGGCTGGCCAGTAGTGGTACTGGTCTAGGAGGTACAGTTGTAGGCTACAGTTGTGGGCTATTGCCTGTGCCACTGGGAGCTAGCCAAGTTACTACAATGTGTTGCCACCTTCCTCAATGTGCTGCCCTTTTAGGGTAGCTCGGGTAGAGAGCCAGTTCTGCTCAGCCCGTTCAGCAAGCAAGCATTGGTGTCCAATGGACCTGCTCTTCTAGTAGCCAGGATAGCTAAGTGGGACCTCGTTCGGAGGCACTGTTCCTCTGAACACCAGTTCAGAAAAGGCCTGTTGTTGTCATGTCAAACTCTGGAAGGGTTGCCAGCTCCGGGTTGGGAATCACCTTGAGAGTTTGAGGGTTGAACCTGAAGAGTTTGGAGTTTGGGAAGGGGAGGGACTTCAGCGGGGCATGATGCCATAGAATGTGCCTTCCAAAGCGGCCATTTCCTCCAGGCGAACTGGTCTCTGTCACCTGGAGATCAGTTGTAATCCCAGGAGATCTCCAGCCACCAGCTGGAGGTCGGCAACCCAGTTCGCTGGCGAGTGTAGAAGGCAGGATGCTGGATGAGATGGGCCTTGGATCTGATCTAGAAGGGCTCTCCTGACATTCTGGGGCACAAGCCTTCTCCCCTTCGCCTTCCATAATGTTCTCCTTCCTTGATTGGCCTCTCTCGCCGACTTCTTCAGGGGTACCAATGACTCCTTTTCGAAACCGGTGCAAGGTCATTCATGACTGGTGAAGACGGAAGCCATAACAATTGAGAGCCAGTTTGGGGTAGCGATTAGGAGCACGGACTCTAATCTGGGAGAACCGGGTTAGATTCCCCACTTCTCCACAGGCAGCTGCTGGTGCATCCTTGGGTCAGTTACAAGTTCTTTCAGAGCTGTTCTCAAAACAGCAGTTCTCGAGAGAGCTCTCTCAGCCCCACCTGCCTCACAAGGTGTCTGTTGTGTGGAGAGGAAGCCACTCGCTCTGAGACTCCTTCAGGTAGTGAAGGGCAGGGTATAAATCCAATTTCTTCTTTTTCTTCTTCTTCATCATCACCACATCGTACTGCATCCCATCCATTCCCTTCTGAGTTTCCGTCTTCTCAATTAACTTGCACAAGATGGTTCATGACCAATGAAGATTCGTACATCGAAACAGGAATTTAGCCAGCATCCTGTCTTATTGTGTCTTATGGAAATGTCATTTTGCCGTATGTTTTCCCCCAAATTGCTAACTTTTGGGGATATGCCATTGTAGCCGTATATTATATAATTGTAATTGCTATCATTGTACAAAACTTCTTGATCATGTTTCTACGTATTGCTATTATGGGCATATTGGTGTTTTCTGTAATTTGTCATTACAATTTTTTTTTTTGGCACTTTTGTGATTTTTGAATTATATACGCGCCTTGAATATTCCTTTCTACACTTATTCTGTCATTCGTCTCAGACCTCTGGTACTCAGGACCCTTTTTCCCGGTTATTCTGAGGTCTCCTACCTTCTTTGTCATTCTTCCTTTCTTCTCTGCAAAACCACCAGATCCTCTTCTCCCCAGCAACTTTTTCACAAGCAGCCATGTGCCATTCCATAAACCCTTCCCCTTTGGGGAGCTACTCATGGTTCAGCCAGGCTTGGGTCATTTCTCTCCCCCCCCCCCTTTTTGTGCATATGTGTGTATGTCCTTGCATGCCTGGAAGTCATGGCAACTTTTGGTGACCCATACTGAAGGACTGGGCAGTTTTAAGAGCGGTAGCTTGATTGCCTGCCTCTGCATCTCAGCCCTGGTATTCCTTGGAGGTCTCCCTTCCAAGTCCTTGCCAGGGTCGGCCCTGCTTAGCTTCCAAGATCTGATAAGATTGGGCTTGCCTGGGCTATCCAGGTCAGGGCAGCTTGTGTCATTTCCTGGCCAATGCCCTGAGCAGTATTACTAATCTTATCTAAATTCCCCCAAAGCTCTACAAAACTTTCCTTGGAGCCCTCAGTCGGTTCCAATTTTCACACGAGGCAAAACTCAGCAGCAGATCCGACGATGCCAGAGGTATGCAAACCCTTCCCACCCTCTGCAAGAAATGTTGCTGATCTTATCAAGAATAGATATGATTTTGGAGTTTCAGATTGTTTCCTAAAGGGAACTGATGCATTAGGCATGGCAAACCGACAGAACGGCCCTTGTTCTTGGCTGTTGTTTTCTTAATTCCAGCCTCTGTGCAAAGCTCTGCATGCAGCTGCAGTTTTCAGTTCTTTCATGTCTGGTCCCTCTCTCAGTCTGTGCCCCTGGTAAAACACTGGGGGGGGGGGGGGAGATTAGCTAGATTCATGGAGGAGAAGTCTGTCAATGGTTAATGGCCATGGTGGCTGAGGGAAACCGCCACCTCCAAAGGCACTAAGCCTCTGAATCCCAGACCTAGGAGGCAACATCTGGGGAAGGCCTCAGCCTCTCTGCCCTGTTGTTGGCCATCCAGAGGAACTGGCTGACCACCGTGTGAAACAGGATGCTGGACTAGAGGGACTATTGGTCTGATCCAGCGGGGCTCTTCTTATGTCCTTAATGCCAGAGAGCGAGACATATTCCTTTTCGGTTTGGAATGAGGGAAAAACACACGCGAGAAAGCCGAAATCCATCCACAAGAACCCCTAGCCTTCTCACACTTTTCATTTAACGACTGAAAAGCACCGTATAATTAATCATTCGATTTCACATGCCAAGGAAGCACAGAGAGGAACCCCATCAACACCTAATTACTAAGCATTATCAGGACTTTGAAAAGACACCAGGTAAATTTCGCCTCCCTGGAAATTTAACTGTCATCTTAATGGCAAAGAAACCAATAAAATGATGTTGGGGGGGGGGGGTGTTGTTTGGAAAATGTACTCCAAACAATGAGAGCCTCGGGTGATTTCTCCAGCTACAAGGCAGCAAGGGGACAGTGAGTTTAGTGCACAATGGATTAAAGACGGTTTTCATTTTTTTTTTACATCCCCTCTCTTCTGACTTGAAAACGTCCATTGCAAGTTTCTTCTCACTGGCGCATATCAAACGCACAAGTCTTTATTTTTGCCCTAATTTCCATTTCCTTGCACTGAATTTTCTTGCAAAATGTTCCCCGTCCCCCCCAGTACTGTTTGGGTGTCAATAAATCAGTGATATACATTAGGCATGGAAATGACATCCACCATATAAATCGCACTGAAAAGCAGACCGGTGTATCCACGTGATACAAACTATTCTACCAAATAGTCGAGATCTAAAACTGTTCACAAACACAGAAAGAAATATGCAAAGGAATGGAACAGGAGTCCTCTCTGCCATGTATTAGTCAAGGAAATTAGCTTCCTGCCAGCTTCACAGGAAATGATCCAATCAGACCCCTTGCTTCTAAAGCAGCATTGCACCATGGGTCAAGCTGCGGCTATTAGTTCATTCCATTTGCACACACACAGCCCACTTTGAGGCTGGTGGTGGAAAATGCCATCAAGTCACAGCTGAATTATGATGACTCCCCTAGGGATTTCAAGGCAAGAGACATTCAGAGGTGGTTTGCAATCGCCTGCCTCTGCATCACAGTCCTAGTATTCCTTGGAGGTCTCCCATCCAAATACCAGCCTGAGCTGACCCTGCTTAGCTTCTGAGAGCTGACAACACTGGGCTAGCCTGGGCTATCCAGATGCAGGAATGTGTCGATAAACTTATCACAAAAAAAGTTAATCCTGTGGTTAATGTATAGATATGGTTTTGTACATCTGAATCTGCCTTATACCAAATCAGACCACTGGCCCATCATGGTCTGTATTGTCTACCCAGACCGGCAGTGCCTCTCTAGGGCCTCGTTACCTGCTACCTGATCCTTTTAACCAGAGATGTAGGAGATTGGACATGGGGCCTTCTGCATTCCAAGGAGATGTTCTACCGCTCAGCCACAGCTCGCTTGCCAATTTTTATCCAGATTCTTTATTGTGTTTGTGTGGTGTTTTTCAGGTGTACAAGAGGGCTCCTGTGCATCAGTAGAGCATTGCCCAAGCAGAATGCGATGCAGCTATGTGCACGATCTCATCAAGACAATACTGCTTTTCTGCAGTGTTTCATCAAAGCACAGGCATGCATCTATGTTCAGGTATGTATCAGTAACCTGGAGGGCGATGTCAGCATACAGAGGGAACTGAAACTTTGCAATATTCAAGGCCTATAATAATTTCAGAAATTTTCCTAGTTAAACTGGTATTCAGGAGAAGTGGGGTAGAAGGCCTGAACCAGTATAATGTGGTGGCTAGAGTACTGAATTAGGGTATAGAATCATGGAATCACAGAATCATGGAGTTGGAAGGGGCCATACAGGCCATCTAGTCCAACCCCCTGCTCAATGCAGGATTAGCCTCAAGCATCCCTGACAAGTGTTGGTCCAGCCACTGCTTAAAACTGCCAGTGAGGGGGAGCTCACCACCTCCCGGGGCAGCTGATTCCACTGTTGAACAACTCTTACGGTAAAAAAAAAAAGTTGTTCCTAAGATCCAGCTGGTACCTTCCCGCCCATAATGTATACCCATTCTTGCAAGTCCTCTCCTCTGCTGCCCACAGGAACAGCTCCCTGCCCTCCTCTAAGGGACAGCCCTTCAAAGATTTCAAGAGAGCCGTCCTGTCCCCCCTCAACCTCTTCTTCTCCAGACTGACCATTCCCAAGTCCCTCAGCCTTTCCTCCTAGGGCTTCTTGGTCTCCAGGCCCCCGATCATCCTGGTCGCTCTCCTCTGCCCCCAGCTCCGTTCTGTCCACATCCATTTTGAAGTGAGGCCTCCAGAACTGCATACCATACTCCAGGTGTGGCCTGACTTAAGAGAAACCTGGATTCAAATCCCACCTCTTTGACAATATAGAGTTGTCAACAGGTTACCTGGAGATAAATGTCCTTTCCCTTTGGATGTGTGTGTGTTAAGTGGTGTCAAGTTGCTTCCAACTTAGGGCAACCCTATGAATTAATGTCCCCCCAAACTTCCTATCATCAACAGCCTCGCTCAGGTCTTGCAGACAGAGGACTGTGGCTCCCTTGTTTGAGTCAATCCATCTCAGGTTGGGTTTTTCTCTTTTCCCACTGCCTTCAACTTTTCCTATAATTTTTGTCTTTCCCAGTGGCTTTCCCTTTAAGGTAAAGGTAAATGTTTCCCTTGCTAGAAAGCCAGTCAAATATAACTCTAGGGATGCAGTGCTCATCTCCGTTTCCAAGCCGAAGAGCCAGCGCTGTCCAAAGATGTTTCCGCGGTCATGTGGCCAGCATGACTAGACACTGAGCACACAGAATGCTGTTACCTTCCCACTGAAGCAGTACTTATTTATCTACTTGGAATTTCTCGCTTTCAAACTGCTAGGTTGGCAGGAGCTGAGGCCAGAGATGGGAGCTCATTCTGTCACACGGCACTCGGGTCTCAAACTGCTGAAGTACTGACTTTCCGGTCTGCAGTTCAGCGTCTTAACCACCTGAGCCACCACAGACCCTGACTTTCCCTTTACTAGACACTTATAATGTGTTGAAAGGGGCCACTGAAGCTTTTCATGGTATGGAGATAGATCACACCAGCTGGTCAATAACACCTCCTTAAGCCCCATGGAAGGGAGAGGACATTTCCCTCTAGGCCAGCTGGCAGCTCCAGTCGTAAAGCTTAATGGGTTATTATGGGCCAGTCATTCTCTCTCATTCTCACCGACCTCAGGAAGGAAGGGAGAATAATGTTGGCTTTTAGGAAGGGCAAGAAAGAAACACACTTAACATTTTATGGCCCCTTTCAGTATTCAAAGCACCGTTGTGTTGAATCTCACAGTATTCCTTGCAACTAGAGTTGCCAGCCTCCAGGAGGCGCCTGGAGATCTCCTGCTATTACAACCGATCTCCAGACAAGACAGAACAGTTCCTCTGGAGAAAATGGCTGCTCTGGAGGGTGTACCCTGTAGCATTATACCATGCTGAGGTCCCTCCCCTTCCCAAACCCTCTCCCCTCCAAGCTCCACCCCCAAAATCTCCAGGTATTTCCCAATTCGGAGCTGCCAATCCTACTTATAACAGCCCTATAAGGTAGGCCAGTATTGTTATCCCCGCATCGCTAATCAGAAACTGAAGCCAAGAGAGAGTTGTCTGCCTAAGGTGAGATGCTAAGATGAGATCCAAATGGACAGCTTCCCCCATTATGACTCTGTGTCTTGGGCTGCAGTCCAAAGCACAGTGACACCCTTCCGAGTCTGTTCATGTCAGTGGTCTTAGAATGGTGTCACTTTGCCCAGGATTGTACTGTTAGCCACTAAGGTAAAGGTAAAGGTCTCCCTTGCTTGAAAGCCAGTCAGATCTGACTCCAGGGGGCAGGGCTCATCTCCATTTCCAAGCTGAAGAGCCAGCACTGTTCAAAGACGTTTCCATGGTCATGTGGCCAGCATGACTGGATGCCGAGGCGCACGGAACTCTGTTACCTTCCCACTGCAGTGGTACCTATTTATCTACTTGCAATTTCTTGCTTTCAAACTGCTAGGTTGGCAGGAACTGGAGCCAGAGACGGGAGCTCACTCCGTCACATGGCACTCGGGTCTCGAACTGCCGAGCTACTGACCTTCCAGTCTGCAGCTCAGCATCTTAACCTCTGAGCCACCGCAGCCCCTCAGCTGCTAAGCTATACCAGCATAAGCGCTGAAGTGTTCAAAATTAAAAGAAACAAATCTACATTTTGATTTTACACCCTCTCGATGCATTGCTCCCCAATATTCCAGATCATGAATACCATTTTAAAATGAACAAATATAAATTAAGATGTCACTTTTTGCAAAGTATGGCTCCAAGCCAGCTGCCTTGGGGTTTCTGAAGGGAATTCTGGGCTTGAGGGGCTTGAGTGAGCAAGAATCAGTAGATGGCTGGAGAAGAAGAAGAAGAAGAGATTGGATTTATACCCCGCCCTCCACTCCCCAAGGGAGTCTCAGAGCGGCTTACAAACTCCTTTTCCCTTCCCCTCCCTACAACAGACACCCTGTGAGATAGGTGGGGCTGAGAGAGCTTTTTCCCAAGCTGTCCTTGAGGGAACAGCTGGTACAGAGCTATGGCTTGCCCAAGGTCATCCAGCCAGGTGCAAGTGGAGGAGTGGGGAATCAAACCCGGTTCTCCCAGATTAGAGTCCGCGCACTTAACCACTACACCAAACTGGCTCTCCAGGCCCCCGATCATCCTGGTCACTCTCCTCTGCCCCCATTTCTCCATTCTGGAGAAATGAGGAAACCTTTGGGGTAGTGACAACGGAGGACTGGCAGGTAGGAAAAGGATGGGAGATAAGCGCACAGGGCCAGAGTTGGAAGGAAATCGCCCTGGCTGCACGATGAAACTGCAGACAAACTGTTACATTTCCTGTATTTATTGTTTCATATTAAATAAACAGTAAATGTTTAATGGAGCAAGCAGAACAATAATTAGGACCCCAAAAGTAAGCTGTGATTTAATCTTATCTACCACTGCATTGGGTGTCAAATCCATAATTAATCATGACATAAAGGGATGGATGTTAATTAACGATTGCGGTGTTTTATTTGCTGCCTCGACTTTATCCCACCCACTCCTGTTTTACCGGGGCAAAGTCCTTGTTAAAGGCAATAAGAGTCTCCCTCTGGAGTACAGAGTGATGAACAAGCAAGTCCATAAATGAACAGCGGATTAGTTACTTGGAAACATTAATATTAATTAGCATTCATTAGGCCTCTGTGGCTACTCGCCTGCACATTTTCACTCGACCTAAAAGCGTCAGGGTGGTCCTGAGCACTCCCCAAAGGCTGAAACTACAGCGTCCTGGGCCCATGATTCCTTTTTTAATTATTTAATCTTTATCATGTATTATGGGTCCAGGTGCATGGCTCAATGCTGAGTGCAAGGGGGTTGCCTACAGCCTGGCGGGGGGGGGGGGGATGTCCTGTCTGTTTAACAGAGACTTAATGGGGTGTTATTTACCTCCATGTCATAAAAAGCATCTGCTGCCCATTTCCACACCAGGGATGCCAGACGCCATCTCTATTCAGTCCAGGAAGATATATTGTCTTGAGCTTCAGCTGGACTGAATGGAGACCTAGGTTTCCCATCTCATTACCAGTGCTGATTTCTCCATGCCTACTGCCCCTCTGCATATCACACCTAATCCAATCACACCTGCTATTTTCATTTGCCTGCTATTGTCCTTCGGCACCTGAAATCACTCCACTTTTCAAGACGGAAGGACAGATGGACTCACATTCGAGCTGTATCTGAAGAAGTGAGCAGTAACTCACGAAAGCCCCTACCCTGCCACAAATTTTGGTCGTCTTTCAGGTGCTAC
The DNA here is from genome assembly GCA_029233225.1 of Lepidodactylus listeri. Lineage (NCBI taxonomy): Eukaryota > Metazoa > Chordata > Lepidosauria > Squamata > Gekkonidae > Lepidodactylus > Lepidodactylus listeri. The sequence goes on from JARCFY010000013.1 coordinate 12,073,008, forward strand.
TGAATGGGGCCGTGGTGGCTCAGAGGTTAAGATGTTGAGCTGCAGACCGGAAGGTCTGTAGCTGGGCAATTCGAGACCCAAGTGCCGCATGATGGAGTGAGCTCCCGTCTCTGGCCCCAGCTCCTGCCAACCTAGCTGTTCAAAAGCAAGGAATTGCAAGTAGATAAATAGGTACCGTTTTGGTGGCAAGGTAACGGCATTCTGTGCACCTTGGTGTTTAGTCATGCCAGCCACATGACCACAGAAATGTCTTTGGACAGCGCTGGCTCTTCAGCTTGGAAACAGAGATGAGCACCGCCCCCTGGAGTCAGATTCGACTGGCTTTCGAGCAAGGGAAACCTTTATCTTTAAGGTGCTACTGGACTCTTGCTCCTTTCTAGTGCAATGGACAGGCTAACACAGCAACCCATCTTGATCTAACTCCAAAGAAAGGGTCTAATCCATTCCGCTTGATGATACTCCATTTACTGGTCTCTCCGGCATGTGCTTCAATTGGGTGTGCAATAAAAATATGTATTCAGCGTCTGCAGACTTGGGATTCAGCAAACTGCCTGAGGTTATGAACTGATACATTCATCCTGAGTAATGCAGTTAATATTTTAATTTGGGTGATCTGAGAGACTCTTTGACTCAATATCACTGCATGCTGTTAGGAGATGTTTAGGGCAGCAGTACTATGCATACTTTGTTCAAAAGTCAGCCACAGTTAAGTGGATACACCTGACCCAGATGGGTGAGGCTAGTCTGATTTCATCAGATCTTGAAAGCTAAGCAGGGTCAGCCCTGGTTAGTATTTGGATGGGAGACCACCAAGGAAGTCCAGGGTCACTACAGAGAGGCCATGGCAAACCACTACTGTTCATCTCTTGCCTTGAAAACCCTATGAGGTTGCTGTGACTTGATGGCAAAGAAATATGGCTCTACTTCTGACTTAATTCAGATGAGACTTAAAGGCTTCACACTTTACTGATGGTAACCAGGAAACCTCATTGAAACCAACAGGAGGCCATTTCAAAGGGTGGCCATGTTAGTCTGCAGTGTTGTTGCTGCTGTTCAGTTGCATAGTCAACTCTGACTCTTCGCGACCCCATGGACCACATCATACCAGGCCCTCCTGTCCTCCGCTACCCTCCTGAGCTTGCCCAGCTCCATGCTTGTTGCATCAATAACATTGTCCAACCATCTCACCCTTTGCCATCCCCTTCTCCTTTTACCTTCAGTCCTTCCCAGCATCAGGGTCTTCTCCAATGAGTGCTCCCTTCTCATTTGGTGGCCAAAGTATTTGAGCTTCAGCTTCAGTATCTGGCTTCCCAGGGAACAGTCAGGGTTGATTTCTTTTAGGATTCACTGATTTGACTTCCTTGCAGTGCAAGGGACTCTGAAGACTCCATAATTCCCACTCCTGAGGGCACCTGGGTTTTGGCCATTGTGTAAAACAGAGTGTTGGACTGGATGGGCCACTGGCCTGATCCAACATTGGCTTCTCTTATGTTCTCATGTTCTTATGGTCTTAAACGCATCTATTCTTTGGTGCTCGGCCTTCCTTATGGTCCAGCTCTCGCAGCCATACATTGCTACTGGGAATACCATCGCTTTGACTATATGGACTTCACCTCGAGGGGGAAATGGAAGTGATGTAGAGTAGCTCTAGGAATTGCCAGAGACTATATGGTTTTACCATAGAGTTTCCAGCAATTCCTAGAGCTACCTGATGCCATGTTGAGGTTTTCCCCAGAAGTGATGCTAGGGACCCAGCCACTGTCTTACTCCCTATGTTCTCACCTTCAATCTCCCACCCCTTGCAAGGCTCGGCCTGGCAACCCTAGCAAGAACACCAGCAGCCATCTTAACAACCAGCACAACACAGCCTCTTTTCCCCATCCAAGTACTAACCAGGGCCAACCCGACTTAGTTTGTGAGATCCCACAAGACTGGGCTAGCCTTGGCTGCTGGTTGAGAAAAGGACGGGCTTATTCCCCCTTTCCTGATAGCCGAGTTTTCCGTGATCAGTCAAACTTAACAATCGTTCACTTTTCAACAGACTCGCATCCCAAAACATCACGATCCCAGGAGGGCTTTTTGGAACGTGCATGCCATCTCTTGGAAGCGATGGTTTCAAAGCCACAGACTCTCAACTAAGAAGCACTCCCTGGAGAACTCTTTCGGAGAGGCAGAGCACAATAAATGCACTTCATAGATGAATCCCACACTTCAGTCACTTCAGTGTTTACTCTTTTACTTTATTTTATTTTATTTAAGCCTGGAAGCCCACGTACGGCATTTTCCCATCCTCCTGCCCACCTCTCTTCAATGACTGATAAATGCTTAAACTGGATGAAACAGCCTGGAAAGTCTGGTTGGAGCCAACCAGTTTCAGAAGAGAAGGTTTTTATACACCCCACTTTTCTCCAGCGTGCGGAGTCTCAAAGCGGCTTACAATCGCCTTTCCCTTCCTCTCCCCACAACAGACACCCTGTGAGGTAGGTGGAGCTGAAAGAGTTCTGAGAGGACTGTGACTGGCCCAAGGTCACCCAGCTGGCTGCCTGTGGAGGAGGAGTGGGGAATCAAACCCGGTTCTCCAGATTAGAGTCTGCCACTCAGAGCCAGCTTGGTGTAGTGGTTAAGAGCGGCAGACTCTAATCTGGAGAACCAGGTTTGATTCCCCACTCCTCCTCCACATGAAGTCAGTTGGGTGACCTTGGGCCAGTCACAGTTCTGTCAGAGCTCTCTCAGCCCCACCTACCTCACAGGGTGTCTGTAGTGGGGAGAGGAAGGGGATTGTAAACCACTCTGAGACTGAGTGAAGGGTGGGATATAAATCCAATCTCCTCCTCCTCCTCCTCCTCCTCCTCTTCTTCTTCTTCTGCACTATACCATGCTGGCTTTACCACTGTTGAAAAATAGAGGATGTTTTTTGGGAGAGAAAGGAGGACAATTGGGTGAAACCAAACAAATAAAAAATCTGGCTGGGGACAGACAGGGATGGGGAAACGGCCCTGCCCCTCCAGGAAGAAGAGATATGAAGCCCACCTGTCCTGACCTGCTCACAGCCCCCCCCAAAGAAGGAAGGGAGAGAGGAAGAGGCAACCTGCCTGCCCAGCAAGTCCCATCTTTCCAAGCCCCAGGTGGACCTTGGACAGGGTAGGCTCCGCCTCACCCGGTCCGCACAGGCCTCAGGTGTAAGGATGCCCCAGAAGGACAGCCCATCTCCAGACTACAGATATTGGTTCCCCTGGAGAAAATGGCTTCTCTGGAGGCTGGACTCTATGGCATTGTCTCTAGGGTTGCCAGCTTTGGGTGAGGAAATGCTTGGAGGTTTTCAGGGAAGAAGAAGAAGTGCCATAGAGTCCACGCTCCAAAGCAGCCATTTTCTCCAGAGGAACTGATCTCTGTCATCTGAAGATCAGGTTGAATAGTGGGAGATCGCCAGGCTCCATCTGGAGGTTGGCAACCCTAATTATACCCTGTTGTGGTCTCTGTCCTCCCCAGCCCCCATCCTTGAGCTGGCAACCCGACTCCCCACTCCCAGAGGCCAGGGGGTCCCGGCAACCCTCTTTGGGTGGGCCAGGTGCCGTGTCTCTTGGGGAGCAGGCCCTGCCTCTCCATACAGGACCTCCCTAATGGGCTGGCCCACCCCCCATGGGAGAAGCCAGCTGCCTTCCAAGAGAAGTCCTGGTGAGCAGGGGTCATTTCATAGAAAAAGAGGTGCAGGAGCTTATTAGCATAACTCATTTGCATAACTCATTTGCATATGCCACACCCCCTAACATACTGGAAGTGTGTCAGAAGGCAACACTCACCCCTCAGGCTCCACTCCACAGGTGAGTGAAACTGACCTGCTCTTCCTCCTTCCCCATCCAATACTTTGTGCAATAAAAATAAGCGTAAAGAACACACCCTCATTCTCTTCCTGCTCCCTTGAAACCACCAGGTTTCAAGTAGACTTGAGATACCCAGGACATGTGCACCACCCATCCCTTCCCCTTCCCTTCCCCTCCCCACAACAAGACACCCTGTGAGGTAGGTGGGGCTGAGAGAGATCTTTTGAGAACTGCTCATGAGAGAACAGCTCTGAGAGAACTTGTGACTGGCCCAAGGTCACACCAGCAGCTGCATGTGGAGGAGTGGGAAATCAAACCCGGTTCTCCCAGGTTAGAGTCCAACTCCTGACCACTACACCAAACTGATGGGGTGGAAGCTGCTGAAGGGTTGGTGAAATTTCTCCAGGACTTATGTGCCATGTGCCCAGATAAAAAATGGTATACTTAGAAAATGTATATGCCACCTTGAGCAAGTCTCTGGAAAAGCAGCACACAGTCATAAAAGGAACAATGATAAAATTATCAATATTAAAACAAAACATTAAAAACAATAAAGACCCTAGCAGGGCTTTCCCCGGGGCGCTGCGCCTCTGCACTGCTCGGGGAAGCCGAGGAGGGGGCGGGGCTTGGTCATCTGCCTTCCCCCTGGGCTCCTCACTCCCGGAGCTGCGCTCCTGTGCACTCCTGCTCCAACGGACCCCTGCTGGTAAGTATAATGGCCAATCCACCTCTGCCTTTCTTTGAAGGCAAGTAGAGACAGGATTGCAGAGGAAAGTAGACAGCGGAATGAGGTTGACGTGCAGAAATTTACTACCCCAGGAATGAAGTCTCTGCATAAAACAGACCTAACACTTGACATCTGAAGATGTCTGTACTTGCTACTTACGGTTCAGGGCACATCTCTCCCTCTCCCGCTCTCTCTCTCTCTCTTTTCTCACGGCCTCGGTGAGCCAAATCGTTGTCTTTCAGGAGCGGCTGTCGGACACGCGTTGCGATTGTCGCTGCAGAGCTCATATTTCTCTCCCTTTGTGTCGTGTTGATTCAGGAATCATGTCTAGACTCGGGTTGCTGGGCTGAAATCCTAACGGCAGCGGCTTCTTTTAAATCTTCTTCTTTCAGAGGTTCTGGGACTGGAGAAAGGTTGGCTGGGCAGGTTTCATGGAACAGGGAGCTGAATCTGGAGTGTAAAGCAGCATGACTTTTTAAGAATGATGTCTTGGAGTATCTAAGATAAATGTCTGTAGTGGGCAAACCCTGGACCAAAAAAGGTTCTACAAAATTTCCAGCATACCCAGCCAGTAACTGGGGAAATGGCAGCTGTACAGGGCCTGTGCTGTCAGCAATGTTTCACCCAACAGTCAACCTGCTGGACTCTATCAAGATGGCAGGGGACGAGCTTTTGTGAGTCACTGCTCACTTCTTCAGATACCTGGAGAAGTGAGCGGTGATCCACAAAAGCTTATCCCCTGCCTCTAATTTTGTTAGTCTTTAAGGCTAGCTGAGTTAGTCTGTCTGTAGCAGTGGAAAAGAGCAAGAGTCCAATAGCACCTTAAAGACTAACGAAATCTGTGGCAGGGGACGAGCTTTTGTGAGTCACTGCTCACTTCTTCAGATACCTGGAGAAGTGAGCGGTGACCAGTGTTCCCTCCAAGCTGAGTTAGTGTGAGCTAGCTCACAGTTTTTTAGTCTCCAGCTCACACATTTTTGTCTTAGCTCAGGAAGGATGGCTCCAGAGCAAACTAATATGCAGTAGCCAAATCACTCACTCACAACTTTAATGCCAGTAGCTCACAAAGTAGAATTTTTGCTCACAGGACTCCACAGTTTAGAGGGAGCATTGGCGGTGACCCACAAAAGCTTATCCCCTGCCTCTAATTTTATTAGTCTTTAAGGCGCTACTGCACACTTGCTCTTTTCTACTCGAATCCATCAGTGAGGCATTGTGCAAAACTGGGCTTGCTTCATGGGCGAAGAACGAGCAGCGATTTCTTTTGGCATGTTGGAGGCAGTGGAAAGTGCTGTAAAGCCACAGCTGACTTGCGGTGACCCCCTAGGGTTTTCAAGGCAAGACAGAGGCAGTTTGCCATTGCCTGCCTCTGCAGAGCAACCCTAGCCTTTCTTGGTGGTCTCCCATCCGAGTACTAACCAGAGCTGACCCTGCTTGGTATCTGAGATCTGACAAGATCAGGCTAGCCTGTGCTATCCAGGTCAGGGCAAGTCTGTAGCAGTAAATCAAAATTTGAGGCCCGTAGCACCTTAAAGACCAATAGGATTTCCAGCGTATAAGTTTTTGAGAGTCAAAGCTCAGAGCTTTGACTCTCAAAAAGCTTGCACCCTGGAAATCTAGCTGGTCATTAAGGCGCTACTGGACTTGAATCTTGCTGTCCCTATTTCATTCCCTTTTTTTGCTTTGGGGGACCACAGAATCATAAAGTTGGAAGAGGGGCATACAGGCCATTTAGTCTAACCCCCTGCTCAGTGCAGGATCAGCCTAAAGCAGGGGTCCCCAATCTTTTTAGCCTGTCGACACCTTTGGAACTCTGACTGAGCATGGTGGGGGCAGGCACAAAATGGCTGCCACAGAAAAATGGCTCCTGCTGCTTACCTTCAGCCACACAGTAAAGATCCGGGCACTTTGGGCGCACAAATGTCCCGAATTGGGAGCTACTTCCCTCCCCACCACAATAGGTAAGAGACCTGGCAAACTTATTATGAGGGCTCCTGAATAGCACCCCCACAACACACACCAATTACTAAATTATTATTTTTGATCATGCTATTGAGATCTTAAATGTGACATATATTGGGGAAGGGGGCCCCAACCTTTATGAGCCAGTGGGCACCTTTGGAATTCTGATACAGCATAGTGAACCCACCTTAAAAAGGGCTGTCACAAAATGGCTGCCACAGGCGGTGGAGCCACCCACAAAATGGCTGCCGCAGCTCACCTTCAGTCACAGAGTGAAGATCCTTGAGCTGTGGTGGCAACTGCTGTCCAAACAACAATTTTTTAAAAAAAAATCTGCACAGCCCATCAAATCCCCAGTGACCTGTCAGAGGCCTTGACAGGGAAGAAGAAGTAAAAGAGAAAGGAGGAGGAGGATAAGTTGGGTTCTATACCCTGATTTTTCACTACCCAAAGGAGTCTCAGAGTGGCTTACAATCACCCCTTCCCTTCATCTCCCCACAAGAGACACCCTTTGAGGTAGGTGGGGCTGAGAGATTCCTGAGAGAACTGTGACTGGCCCAAGGTCACCCAGCAGGCCTCAAGTGTCTCAGAGAGACATACAATCGCCTTTCCGTTCCCCTCCCCACAACAGGCACCTTGTGAGGTAGGTAGGGCTGAGAGAGCTGAGAGAACAGCTCTAAGAGAACTGTGACTGATCCAAGGTCACCCAGCTGGCTGCATGTGGAGTCATGGGGAATCATACCTGGTTCTCCAGATTAGAGCCCTGCTGCTCTTAACCACTATACCCACACTGGCCCCACCTGCCCCCCCTTTCTAAAAACACTTGGTGCGCACCATGAAAGGTGTTGATGGGCACCGTGCCACCCATGTGCCCCACGCTGGGGACCCCTAGCCTAAAGTATCCCTGACCGGTGTTTGTCCAGCTGCTGCTTGAAGACTGCCAGCGAGGGGGAGTTCACCACCTCCCTGGGCAGCCAGTTCCACTCCTGAATGACTCTTGCTGTGAAACTTTCGTCGACGTGTATTCTCCTGTATTCTTCCGAGCTGAATTCCCTCCCTTCCCGGGGGTTTCCTGGGGCTACATTTCTGAGCGGGTGGCAGGTGGATGCATCCATCTCCAGTACGCGCATGTCTAAATGCATGTACATGAATAGTAAGGCCCCCCGCCGTGCACCGCCTGCCAACTTCACATGCTGCTGAGGTGTGTTTTGAACAGTGATAGCACCTTGTCAAACAATCATGGCGTCTCTAAAAACACCTTCTGCCAAAAAAACGAACAAGCCGCCTTTCAACTTGCTCTCAGTGGGAAAACAGGCAATTGCAAAGTGAGAACAGCAGATTGAAAGGCGAGCAGAGGTAACATCAGGGTGTAGCAGCCGGGGCAATGGACCCTCAAAGGTATCCTCAGGAGGAAGATGGAGGCAATACCACTCTTTTCCTGTCCTCCGTATGTACTGGAGAGCAGACCTGGGATGATTCTGCACTAGACCTGAAATCCTGGTTCAACCCTGTCCCCGAACTTACATTCTACACCACACTCGAGTTCACCCCCGTAATTATCTCGGGGTGGGTGGGGGTTGTTTCCACATTACCTTGAGGTCACCCCGGTTTCGCCCCCACACTTATCCTGGGATGAATGGAAGCTGTTCTAACCAGGGATAAATGCAAGGTATTGTGTTGCGAGTTGTACTCTGATAACACCAGGGATGAGATCCAAGTGCAGAAAGGACTTCTGTCCCAGAGTTCATATTTGTATATGCAGAGACTCTCTCTTACACACACACACACCACCCAGTCTCCCATGGGGAAGCCTTGAGATTGCAGTTGAAGGCAAGAGGGATTAACAGTTCTGTTTGCCCCAGCCATGGGAAAAACCCTCCCGTTCCTGACTTGAAAACTGTTGGTATTCTTGCAAGCATTTCTGTCGAATGCTCGGATATTCAACAAGCCGTTTGCGAGTGTTTGATGGGACACGTGCAGATCCTGCCGTCATACGCAGGCACCTGCTCCCTGTGTTCAGGTTCTCCCCCCCGCCCCAGCCATTTCTGCACACCCTTCTTCGTGGTCATAATTAGGGTTGCTGAACTCCAGGTAGTAGCTGGAGATCTCCCACGATTACAACTGATCTCCAGGTGACAGAGATCAGAGCCACTCTGGTGCAGTGGTTAAGAGCATGGACACTAATCTGGGAGAACTGGGTTTGATTCTCCACTTCTCCATAAGCGGCTGCTGGTGTGACCTTGGGTCAGTCACAAGTTACTCTCAGAGCTGTTCTCTCAAGAGTAGTCCTCGAAAGAGCGCTCTCAGCCCCACCTACCTCACAGGTTCTGGGGAAGGGAAAGGAGATTGTAAGCCGCTCTGAGACTCTGAGTGAAGGGCAGGGTTCTCTTCTTCTTCTTCTTTTTCTTCTTCTTCTTCTCCTCCTCCTCCTCCTGGAGAAAATGGCAGCATTGTATAGTGGATTCTATGGCATTATACCCCATTGAAGACCCTCCCCTCCCCAAACCCCAACCTCCTCAGGCTCCACCCCCAAAATCTCCAGCTATTTCCCAACCCAAAGCTGGCAGACCTGCTCACACTCCCAAAAGGAAGGGGAATAACCTACAACAGGGATCTCTTCAAACAGATGACTGGCTCTGTTTAAATTACTCAGCCCAGTTTCCCCCCGCACGGCTTCCTGCCAGGGCTGAGAGGAACCACAGCTTTCTCGGCCTCCTGAACTGAATCAAAAGGCTGGGGACGCTACACTCTCCATCCGCTCCGGCAATCCAGTAAGTTCTCAGCATGCCTCAAGAGCAGAGGCTAATGGGATGTCTGTGTGGTGATGAATGGATGCCTCCAGCTGCACAGACACAAATGCGAAGAAATCATCGATTGCAAATACACAGGGCGCTTGGCTCTCAGGAAAATAAGCATTGGAAGCAGGGTTCGGTTCAGTTTTCGAATTGTGTCCTTTGTCTGCAAAGACTGCCGCATCCCATGAGCGCCCCCTCCCCCCGACGCTTTATATAGTTGAGAGGAGCATATGGACTGTCACTCTAATGACTTGGTAGCTGCAACACCCCTCGTTGACCCTCTGCAGTTGGGGGTGTTGGAGTGTCACAGAAAGCAGACCAACAGCCCCTTCCCCCAGCTAGTCTCCAAGGTGGTTCGCAGTCAACTGGTGAAATCCTAAATAGAATGTCTCCCCTTCTAAACCCATTGATATGAGCAGGTTCAGAATGCTGGAATGCTGATAAGGCTTGCAGTATAAGACACCCAGTTTGGATTTAGGCATGAACTACAGGATAGGATTATGAGGTAGGGCTGTCAGGTCCCCCCCCCGGGGGGGCTGGGGTTTGCCCACTCAAAGGGCCCCTGACCTGCCGGCCTGGATCCGACCAGCAGGGGGAACCCCGCCCCCAAAGTGCCCAGATCGGAGGTGACGCCATCATGCTGGGCACATCGCCAGGGGGACACTCTAGCATTCAGCCTGAAAACTCCATGGTATCACAGAGTTTTCAAGCAGAATGCTAGAGTGTCCACCGACGACGTGCCTAGCATGATGATGTCACTTCCGGGTGACATTGCGCCAGGCACATCGGCCCGATCTGGGCACTTTGGGCGCACAAATGTCCCGAATTGGGAGCTACTTCCCCCACCACCACCACAATAGGTAAGAGACCTGGCAAACTTATTGTGAGGGCTCCTGAATAGCACCCCCACAACACACACCAATTACTAAATTATTATTTTTGATCATGCTATTGAGATCTTAAATGTGATATATATTGGGGAAGGGGCCCCCAACCTTTATGAGCCAGTGGGCACCTTTGGAATTCTGATACAGCATAGTGAGCCCACCTTAAAAAGGGCTGTCACAAAATGGCTGCCACAGGCGGTGGAGCCACCCACAAAATGGCTGCCGCAGCTCACCCTCAGTCACAGAGTGAAGATCTTTGTGCTTTGGTGGCAGCTGCTGCCAAAGCAATGCTGTGAAAAATCTGCATAGCCAACCAGATCTCCAGCGGCCAAAATTATGTAGGGTAGCTCCAGTAATCACTGGGAACTCTATGGTTTTTGCCATACTTTATTTCCGGGGGGGTTTCTGGAAGTGATGCAGCAACACACAGGACATTGCTCTGCCCGTGTCAAGCCCCCAAACCTCCCCTCTGTTGCCAGGCACACCTTGGAAACCCTATGCTTTCTGCAAGCCCTGCCTGTAACATTAAGAAATGCTGCCAACCTCCAGGTGGGGCCTGGAGCTCTCCCAGATTTACAACTGAATCTCCATCCTCCAGAGATCAGTTCCCCCTGGAGAAAATGGATGCTTTGTAGAGTGGACTCTATGGCATTGTAACCTGCTGAGGTCCCTCCCAAACCCTCCCCTCCCCCAGCTCCTCCACCCCCAAAATCTTCAGGTATTTCTCAACCCAGAGGTGGCAACTGGAACATATATCAGCTTCCTGATTAGAGAAATCTGTACTGCATATGTTTGAATTGCTGCCTCAACCGACATGGAACTTAAATGGCGTTCACAAGAAAAGCAAACTGACCCACCCTTGAAAGGCATCCTGAAAGAGCCACTCTAGGCAAAACAAAGGAAGACAACGCTGCCTGCAGCCTGTTCCTTGTCAAGCGAGAGGGAGAGAGAGAGAATAGCTCCATGAGGATCCCATCAAATTACCATCAATGACTCAGTCATGAGACAGTTTATGATCCAGAACAAAACAATGGGCCCTCTGCTTGGCATCGGCGCCACTGTCAATTAGGCACCCAAATGAGGAATGATGGCTGGTGGTTCTCATCAGGACCAGAACGAACAGCCCCCGCGGTGCTTTGCTGTTCCACCTCCTGTCCTGGGTGGCTGTCCCGATAAGGGGTGGGAGGCGGGCTTTGAGAAGACAAGAACCAATGGGAAAGAGGGGCTGTGAACTCGGGGCACCGAAGGCATTCTTGTCTCGCCAACTCAAGACACGGTCCGCTGGCCTGGTGTGGGGTAGTGTTTAAGAGTGGGGGGACTCGACAGCACCTTGATCCTGAACTGAAGGAAATGGAGGAACCTCAGTGGAAGTGGCAGAGCTGGGGTTGCCGACCTCCAGGTCCTGGAGATCTCCTGGACTGATCTCCAGACTACAGACATGGGTTCCCCTGGAGAAGATGTCTGTGTCGAAGGGTGGAATCTATAGCATTACACCCTGAAGAACTCACTCCCCCCTCCGCAAACCCTACTGTCCTCAGATTCCACCTCCCAAATCTCCAGGAATTTCCCAGTCTGAAATTGTCAGCCCTAGGCAGCCGAGGCTGAGAGAGAAAGATATTCCCAAGGTTGCCCAGCAAACTTCATTGCAGAGTGAAGATTTGAACCTGGCTCTTTTAGATCCAGGTCCAACACTTCAAACACATTAAGCTTTAATCTTAGCTGATCCTGTAAGATCTCAGAAGCTAAGCAGGGTCAGCCTTGGCTAGTACATGGAAGGGTGAGCTCCAAGGAATCCCAGGGTCATAATGTAGAGACAGGCAACGGCAAGCCACTTCTGAAATGTCTCGTTCCTTTAAAAAACCCAAGTCTAGCTCGCCACCTAGTGGTGCATAATGCGAAAGAGCTAGAACTTTTGACTGCCAGACAATTTTGGGATCTCCTCACTATTCTACACACAATGCCATATGATGATAATAATAATTAATATTACAGGTATATGTATCTATAAAATAATATTGTGGGTGTAACTCTGAATTGTAAACTGCCTTGAATGTAGTGGCAGAGAGGCGGTGTACGTATCTATCCATGTATTGATTTATTGACTTCATTTATACTCCATCTCTCTCCCCAGTGGGGACTCAAAAGCAGCTTCCATCGTTGTCCTCTCTCCATTTGATGGAGAGGCAGCTTAGGTAGATTGTGGGTGATTGACCCAAGGTCACCCAGTAGACTTCAATCGCAAAGTGGGGATTCAAATCCAGGTCTCCAGATCCTAGTCCAGGGGTTCCCAACATGGTGCCCACAGGTACCGCAGCACCTGCTGACACTTTTCTTGGGGCCCATCAAGTGTTTTTAAAAAGTGGGTGGAGTCAAGTGAGGCTCTTGCCCAATGGGGCATCTGGTAGGTCGTGCAGATTAAAAGAACATAGATATTAACATCGGTTCAATCCACTTCAGTGACCACTTGGCAAGTGGACTTTGCCATTTCACGCAGTAAAATCCCAGTTGCAAAATGCACTGAAAGTGCATTATTTAGTGTGTGTGAAAGTGCCAGCGTTTCAGCAAGAGCTGCCTCGACAGTGTCAATTTTATTCTCTCTCACTTCTCTTAATCAGCGTATTTTAAATATACTCATCTCCCCTGCATTTGGGTTTTTTTTTCTGTGGCTGGCCCTGCCCCCTGCAGGTTTCATTCTCCTCCCTCTGTCAGAATACCAAACGTGCCCAGAGGCTCAGAAAGGTTGGGGACCCCTTGTAATGATTTCATGTTTTGGTGTGTGTGTGTTCCTTTAAATGTTTAGTGTGACTGCAGTAACGTAAGAAGAGTGATAGGGGGAGACAAGTGTGATTTTGATTGGCTGATGACTGAAAGTGTGAGAGGAGATGTTCTGAGAGGAATCTGTGTGTGGGTGTCTATGAAGGATTCTGTGTGTGAAGTTTGAAGAGTGAGCATAGCCTGTGTGTCTATGGGATTTTGAGTCTTTTTCTGAGTGATTTAGACCAACAGTTTAGTCTGTGTGACTAAGAGAGATTATTCTATTCTGTGTGAATAAAACGAAGAAACTAGCCTGTGTGGCTATATATATATACATGAAAGAGAGAGAGAGAGAAATAAGCGTGGAGTTTGGAGTTTGAGTGACTGTCTGTAGCACCAAGCACTGCCAGTTATATTTACAAGTTCCTTTCTTCAGCAACTATTCCAAATAACCAGAAACCTATTTTGTTCTTTATTAAATAAATCAATTTTTGTTTAAACTTATCCCAGAAATCAGTACAGTACTTCCTCAGGGCCACATAGTCCTCTGGAGTGCCCAGACCCTAGTTCATACTACCAAAAGAGAGAGATCTGGAATTTTAAATTCCTGGTGGCAGCAGAAAACTACCAAGTTTATTATATACATAGAGAGTGTTTTAAAGGTAAAACCTTTTCCCCAAATATCAAGAACCTCACATTCCTGCCCTAGTTGGACTCTTAACCACTCCACCAGGCTGGTGTTCTTCAAATAAATGAATACATAAGCAGGGGGGGTTGGGGGGTTGATGCAGCGCAGAGAAGAAACCTGGAATCATTCCAAATCACAAACATTTGATCCTCGTTTTCATCTGGAAAGTGTCACGTCTCCTGAATATATATTTAATAGGATGACCCTCCTCACCTGCCTGTCATCCTTGCGAAGTTTGTAAGCGCTGCAAGACGAATAGCAAAGGGTTATTGTTGTGTGTGTGTCCCCCCCCCCCCCCCCCCGCATTACAGGCAATCATTCTCAATCCGATCCAGTCTCCCAGCCAAGGCTATTATTTCTAATACTTCTCATTAAGCATTTTCCAAGTAGTCACCTTGAAACGGAGAAGTTCTGAGGTCAGGTACCTGAAGTCCCAACGAGCTTTCCTTGAGTGGCTGTCACTAGTTTTGTAGTTAGCATATGGTGTTTTGAAAGCACGGTTAACAGATCGGTTCCAATTCTTGAGGAGACGAGGGAACAAAACAAAAGACACGTGATGCCCCTTTTTTTATCGTACTTGATTATTTTACTTCTCGGTAGGTTTCAATTAATTAATCCCCTCAGAAGCTAGGGCCTTGCGTGCTTTAATTAAACATAAGTGCCGAGAAAATAAGCAAGTCCATTAAGGGGGGAGGGAAACTCCATATCTGTTGCCTCTCCATTATTCACTGAAGTGCGGACTAAAGGTAACATTTCAGATTTTCTTTAAGTTTTACTGTTCTTGGTATGGCAGAAGGAGTTCAAGGACTGGGAAGCATAAACTGTGTGCCGTATGGGAATCGAACCTGTGTCCGACACTCTAACCACTGGAGCACACTGCTTCCCCTCCCATTAAGAATTTTAGATTTTCGTTCATTTGTACATTTTAATCCGGTCTGCACTTAAAGGAGCTCAGGGTGGCATTTATAGCCCCCTCCATTTTACAACAGCCCTGAGAAGTTATTAAATCGTGGGTTCCATGGAGCAGCAAACTCACTACTAGCGATCAGCTCTACTTTATTAGTGATTTCAGCAAGCACAAGGCTGAACTCCAGGGCCCCAGCCCTGTTTAAATAGCATGCAATTGCCACACCCAAACACATTCCACTCCCAATGATTGGCTATTTACATAACATTGCTTCTTGATTGGTTACTTCCAGAGTCCTGGTGGGCTATTGTTCTTGGGCTCCAAGCTCAGCCAGTCTCTGGTAGAACAGTCCTGGAATGTTTCAGTCCCAATACATAACAGAAGTATTAAAGCAGAGGTGTCAAATTAAGTTGTTGTGAGAGCCAGATCTGACATAAATGTCACTCTGTCAGGCTGGGTCACATGTGCCATAAATCGTAATGCTGGGTACTGGAGATATAAACTATATAAAGAACAGGAGCTGGTAAGTTCCAAGTTGGTGTGTCCTCACTGCAAGGCGGGGGGGGGGGGGGGGGTGCAAAGGAAAACCCACATGGGCAGACTGGAGAACCAGCGGTGCAGCACTGAGCAGATGCTTTCACACTGCTTGGCTGCTGCAGATGAGGTTGTTCCACCATGCTGAAGCCACATTTGGAGTTTCTCCACCCGCTCCCCCTCCCAAGCAGTCTCCTGTTCCCTCCCTTGCACTAGTTGCTCACGGGCTGCATAAGAGCACTGAATGGGCCAGTTCTGGCCCCTGGGCCTTATGTTTGACACCCCTGGATTAAAGGCTGAGACAGACTGGTTTTTGGACCCCAGAGAGTTTCAGGACAAAGAGAGATGGGTGGATCCCAGTTGTCCTTGACTAACCCTTACACCTGGGTGGGTCCTGGAGATCTTCCAGGATTACAACTGATTGCCAGATGACAGAGATCAGTTCCCCTGGAGAAAAGGGCTGCTTTGGAGGGTGGACTTGATGGCATCATGTCCCACTGAAGTCCCTCTGCTCTTCAAGACCTCTTCTCCCCAGGATTCAACCCCAAATCTCTAGGAACTTCCTCCAATCTGGCATTGGCAAAGCCTATTTTCACATCACTAAGTGAATGAATGCCAAAACGGGGGATGGGGGGGCAGGGGGTGTAGACAGAATTCATAGGATGCAAAGATGTTTTGTAAAATGCCTCCCCTGCTCTCCAGTTCAGCTCATTTCTGATGTACATGTGTAAACTGCTAGATCTGAGTCCAGCAGCGCTTTAGAGACCAAAGAGAATTTCAGAGGATAAGGTTTCAAGAGTCAGAGCCAGTTTGGTGTAGTGGTTAAGTGCATGGAGTCTAATCTGGGAGAACCGGGTTTGATTCCCCACTCCTCCACTTGCGGCTGCTGGATGACCTTGGGTCAGTCACAAGTTCTCTCAGAGCTGCTCTCTCAAGGACAGCTCTGGAAAAGAGCTCTCTCAACCCCGCCTACCTCACAGGGTGTCTGTTGTAGGGAGGGGAAGGGAAAGGAGTTTGTAAGCTGCTCTGAGACTCCAAGTAAAGGGTGGTCTATAAACCCAATCTCTTCTTCTCTTCTTCTTCAAAGCTCCCTTCTTCAGGTATCTGAGGAAGCAAGCGTTGACTCTGGAAGCTTATCCCCCCCCCCCCCCAGGTTTCTAAGGTGCTACTGGATAGTCCAGGCTAGCCCGATCTCATCAGATATCAGAAGCTAAGCAGAGTTGGATTGAGTTAGTATTTGGATGGGAGACCACTAAGGAATATCAGGATCTCAGCGCAGAGGTAGGCAATGGCAAACCACTTCTGAACATCTCTTTCCCTGGAAGCCCTATGGGGTTGCCATAAGTCAGTTGTAACTTGATGGCACTTTCCACCACTGGACCCAAATCTAGCTCTTCTAGTGTACAGCAACACAGCTACCCTCCCCAAACTATCGTCACATATGAACCAGCCATTTGGAGACGTCCTGAGCGGGTGCCCGAGGCATTTTGTATTCACGGCAAGAAAAGGCATTAACAAACATGGTGGAATTGCTTAAAGAAAGGCCAAATTAAACATATTCAGAGGAACATTTGCAGCGCGTTTCAATTAGCACTGCTTCAAACCATTTGTGCTAAGAATTGAATGGAAATGACTTTAAAATCCATATCTATTTAGATAGGTATTTAACACATCTTTGGGTACGGCTTGAACGCAAATTGCGATTCTTGTATTATTGTCAAGAAATTGATTTTTTTTTAAATCACAGTTAACATGCATTTCTTTCTTTTTTTCCCACCCCCGGTTTTGTATAATGGGGAATTGGTGTTTCACAACAAACAGACCCCTTTTCACTCATTCTTTCTGCTTTTTTTTTTAATGGCTTTCATCTCTCTATGTATAAACTTGCCTGTTTAGGGAAGGGCTGTGGCTCTGTGAAGGAGCTTCTGCTCAAGGCCGAATTATGACTTTTGTGGACCCTAGGGACTTTTTTCTTCGTGGGCCTCTCCCGCCGTAATAATATCAATGTTTAAAATTATTTTTGATAGACCTTTAAATACTTCAGCATTTTTTTTCTTTTTAGGCAACATTTAATAGATTTTCAGGGGCCCTGAGATGTCATTATTTTTTCTGGTGTGAGAAAAAAAATAGACCATTATCTTCGACCCTAAAAGTTCTTTTTTTCTTCTTCTTCTGATTTTAAAAATCTAAACATTTTTCTGGGCCCCTAAAAGTATCATGGACCCTAGGCACTGTGCCTGCTGTGCCTAATGAACAAGTCGGCCCTGCATCTCCTTGGGATGCGAGTCTCCAGCTCAGTTCCCAGCATTCCCACTTAAAAGGATCAGGTAGTAGGCGATTCAAGAGGGGACTGGATAAACATATGGAGCAGAGGTCCATCAGTGGCTATTAGCCACAAGGTATAGATAAGATCTCTCAGTCTGGGGCAAGTGATGCTCTGTATTCTTGGTGCTGGGGGGGGCAACAATGGGAGGGCTTCTGGAGTTCTGGCCCTGCTGGTGGACCTCCTGATGGCACCTGGTGTTTTTGGCCACTGTGTGACAGAGTGTTGGACTGGATGGGTCATTGGCCTGATCCAACATGGCTACTCTTCTGTTCTTATGTTTGGGGCAGTGATGCCCTGTATTCTTGGTGCTGGGGAGGGCAACAGTGGGAGGGCTTCTGGAGTTCTCCCCCCCGCCCCCGCTGGCAGACCTCTTGATGGCACCTGGGTTTTAACCACTGTGTGACACAGAGCGTTGGACTGGATGGGCCATTGGCCTGATCCAACACAGCTTCGCTTATGTTCTTATGAGATGCAAAAGACCTCTGCCTGAGACCCTAGAGAGCCACTTCCTGTCTAAGTAGACAATGCAGGAAATTCACAAATACCTCCCCCTCCACACCTGCAGTGACTGCTGTTCCACACAAAGAAGATGACAAAAAAAAACCCCTCCAGGATGTCCAGCCAAACTGGCCTGGAGAAAAATTGCTTCCTGACCCTAAAGTGGCAATCAGGATTTCCCTGGTCGTGTAAGAAAGGGCTATGAGAACGAAGCAATTATGGGTCGATAGACCCATTCCCAGTCATAAAAGCACAAATCCACAACAATACCCGAGTTCTCGTAGAAAAAGTGCCTTTTTGCACCTTGACTCCAATCCTTCCAGGAGAAAAGAAAAAATATTTCACCGCAGGGCCTCTTGAAGAGAAAGGGGATTTCCCCCCCACAGATGACGGTGGAAAGAGATGGCTCTGGGCGTCCTTGAAAAGAAGGAAGATGGGAAATGAGATGGATCTTGGGAGGAAGGTCAAAGCCAACTCCTTTCTTTGTGCTCACAAGAGGCTGGTCTGATAAAGCTGTTTGACTGGAGGGAAGAAATGCATTGTGATGCTGGTCCACAGAAGGATTAGCCTGCCTTTTACAAAATACTAGAGAGGGCACCCTCTCAAACGGAGGAAGGATTCTTTAACCTAAGGCTGAAAGCCAAGGTAAACTTAATAGGAACGAGACAGAGAGAGAGAGAGAGAGACAGAGAGAAGAGGAATGTAGATAGGGTTGCCAGACTCCAGGTGGGACCTGGAGATCTCCTGCTATTATAGTTGATCTCCAGATGACCAAGATTAGTTCCCCAAGAGAAAATGACTGCTCTAGAGGGTGGACTCTATGGAGGAGGAAGAGGAGGAAGTGGAGGAGGATTTCTAACCTGCCCTTCACTCACCATCTCAGAGTTGCTCACTATCTTCTTCCCTTCCTCTTCCCGCAACAGGCACCCTGTGAGGTAGTTGGGCCTGAGAGAGCTCCCACGAGAACTGCTCTTGAGAGAACAGCTCTGAGAGAATTTATGACTAGCCCAAGGTCACCCAGCTGGCTGCATGTGGAGGAGTGGGGAATCAAACCCAGTTCTCCCAGATTAGATTAGTGCTCCCAGATTAGTGCTCTTAACCACTACACCAGCAGTCTCCTGGTGAGGTAAGTGGGACTGAGAGAGTCCTGAGAGAACTGTGACTGGCCCAAGGTTCCCCAGCAGGCCTCATGTGGGGGAGGAGTGGGGAATCAAACCCAGTTCTCCAGATAAGAGTCTGCCACTCTTAACCACTACACCACGCTGGCTCTCATAACAAACTGAGGTTCCTTCCCTCTCCAAACCCTGCCTTCCCCCAGGCCCCACCCAAAAATCTCCAGGTGTTTCCCAACCCAGATCTGGCAGCCCTAGATTATGTAGAAAACCCAAGGATCAGACTGGGGAAACCCGGGTTCAGATCCCCACTGAGCTGCAAGGCTTATTGAGTGACTGTGGGGCCGCTGCATTTTCTCAGCCTCTCTGAGGCTCAAATGGAAGAGAGCGGAAGCAGGTAAGCTTCCCAGAGCTCCTTATCAGAAGGGCTGCGATAAAAATAGGTAGAGCAATGGTAGATTAAAATAAGCCGGCCAACTGCTGTTTCCAATTAAGGGAGAGGAAATTATTTCCTGAAACTTGACCAATAGGCATTGCCAGTTCTAATGAACTCATATGGAACCCCCATGTCAAATTCCAAGGACTCTCGGGGTGGCAGATTGTCGTCCAACAGAATCTGTGCCTGCGGTGGCCAAAGCTGAGGGCTTTGCTCTTGCTTGCAGCTGGCTGTTTTCTGTCGCAAGGGCTGCCGATCACATTGTTTGATGTCTGACTCCGTCACCATGTTGAGCAGCTTAGAACCTGTGTGGTAGATCTAATCAAGACACCCTCCCCCTCCCCCCAAAAAAGAGGGGGGACAAAGCACAAACCTCCAAAGGATGTTTAGAAAACTGATAGAGGGCCAAAAGTTAAAAACATAAGTAAGTGTACAAAAGAGTGTTTAATATCAGGGGTCATTTTGTAAAAAAAGAGGTGCGGGAGCTCATTAGCATAACTTATTTGAATATGCCACACCCCCTGACATCACTGGAAGTGTGTCAGAAGGCAACACTCACCGCTCAGGCTCCACCCCAAAAATCTCCAGGTATTTCCTAACTCAGAGCTTTACACTTTGACTAAAGACACTTTAGGTTTCCTTTGCTCTTGCAGGGAAGCTACCCTACAACAAGCATGGAAATACAGATCAAATTAGTATGCTTTTGCTTTTTTCCACAGCGCATCGACCATATGTGCCCGCTCCTGGGCTTGTTACTCCCGGAACGGCGTTCCGGCGCGTTCCTGCTCAAAATGACCCCTGGTGTTTATTACAAAGTCATACAAAAACTCAGGGAAGAAGAAGAAGAAGAAGAAGAGATTAGATTTATACCCCGCCCTTCACTCACTTGGAGTCTCAGAGCGGCTTACAAACTCCTTTCCCTTCCCCTCCCCACAACAGACACCCTGTGAGGTAGGTGGGGCTGAGAGAACTCTTTCCCAAGCTGTCCTTGAGGGAACAGCTGGTACAGAGCTAGGGCTTGCCCAAGGTCATCCAGCCAGGTGCAAGTGGAGGAGTGGAGAATCAAACCCGGTTCTCCCAGATTAGAGTCCGCGCACTTAACCACTACACCAAACTGGCTCCCTTTTGTGGTTTTTATATGTCTTTGTAATAAACACTCTTTTGTACACTTACTTATGTTTTTAACTTTTGGCCCTCTATCAGTTTTCGAAACTTCCTTTGGAGGTAGATCTAATCAAGCACAGCATCGTTTGCCTACTCTTTGCACCCACACAGATACATCCTTTATGGATCCAGACAGCTTGGAAGCCACAGATGCACTCTGAGCGATGCTGCCATAAGGCATGCAGAAATGCCTAAGCAGAAAGTCTCATCTCAAACTGTCATTTTAAATTTTTTTTGGAGGAGGTAGCAGCCACATTGTAATATGTAATTGTGTGTGAGTGTGTGTGTGCATATAGCATGTAATTGTGTGTGTGTGTGCATAGAAGGGGTCACACCCAGCCTGGATTGCGCATTCTACCTTTTTCATGACTTTTGCAACTGCTTTGTAATTACATGGCTTTTTCTGCATCCTCTCCCCCCTCCGCTTACCACCTATATATCTTGGGTCAGTTTCTTCATAACCCTCCATGCATCTGACGAAGAGAGCTGTGTTTCCCAAAAGCTTATGCTACAATAAAGTTTGCCAGTCTTAAAGGTGCTACAGGCTTTTTACTATTTTGCACATAGTATGTAATTGTGTGTGCGCGGACAGTTATCTTTTGGCATTAATTGAAGTTGAGCTGTTTGGATGTAATTGAATAGTGGGTCAAATGCTCCGTTCTGACCATCAGTGCTTGCAAGGAAGATACAAGCTGGATGGGCAGATGACTGAGCATCCCTCATTCTGCAGACACACTAATTCTTCACACACAACCCACATGGACGTCATACTGCCCGAACACATGTTCTCCAAAACAACAAATCAGTTGAGTTTAATTCCAGACTTGCAATACTTGCATATTGTCAAATGGTGGCCCAGCTGAGAAGCACCTTCTATGCACCCCTCTATTTATTCCATTACTGAATACCTCTCTCTCTCTCTCTCTCTCTCTCTCCCTCCCCCTCCCCCCATTTCACAATTTTGATACGTAATCTTGGCTGACTTATCTCAGTCATATAAAATAATAAATCGCACACTAGGATCTGTCGATCAATATGTATATATGTTGTATTTAAAAAAAAAAAACCCTGAATTTGTTCAGATTGGATACTGACTGATTTCACAACGACTGAGAGCCAGTTTGGTGTGAGAGCCAGTTTGGTGTAGTGGTTAAGTGCGCGGACTCTAATCTGGGAGAACCGGGTTTGATTCCCCTCTCCTCCACTTGCACCTGGCTGGATGACCTTGGGCAAGCCAGAGTTCTGTCACAGCTGTTCTCTCAAGGACAGTTGTCTCAGAGCTCTCTCAGCCCCACCAACCTCACAGGGTGTCTGTTGTGGGGAGGGGAAGGGAAAGGAGTTTGTGAGCCGCTCTGAGACTACAAGTGAGTGAAGGGCAGGGTATAAATCCAGTCTCTTCTTCTCTTCTTCTTTTTCATGCTCTGGAGGACACCCCGCTCCCCTGCACTGCGTGCGTGGCGTGGGCACGGATGTTGTCGATTTCCTGCTAATTGAAATGAACGTCAATGCAATCCTGTCCCCAAATTCAGTGCTCCTAGCTTCAGAAGTGGAGGGTCCTGTTCCTACCACTGAATAGATAATTGAGTATCCCATGGCGAGTGCCCTGACCCGGATGGCCCAGGCTAGCCTGATCTTGTCAGCTCTTGCAAGCTAAGCAGGGTTGGTCCTGGTTAGTATCTGGATGGGAGACCACCAAGGAAGTCCAGGGTCATGACACAGAGGCAGGCCATGGCAACCCACCTCTGTTTGTTTCTTGCCTTGGAAACCCCACTGGAGGATGCCATAAGTTGGCTGCAACTTCACGGGACTTTCCACCACCACCACCACCAGAGCTCCTGAAGGTTGCCTTGGTCAGCTGCCTATAAGTCTGGCCACACTGGCAAGAGGTTTAACGGGGATGTTGGACTGTGGTCTGTTTTTGTTTCCTTCTGTTTTATACTCTGCTCTTGCCAGCCACGACGTTTTGTTCATTTTCCTGGCTGACGTTTGTAAGTCATTCCTTACAGAAAAGTGTTTATGTCACATGAATGGCATTGATGTGACATTTACACACCAGGCAGCCTTTTTTTACACCACTTACATGTAAGGGAGGCACAATCAGGCATCTGTTTTAGCGGTAATATTTCTGTCAGATTTCATTGGTATGGATGAGGTTGGGGAGGGGGAGATGATGGCAATATCAGGGAATCTGTTCAGAAACTGGGGTTTTTAAAATGGGACAGTCTGGTTATGAAATTCAACGGTATCTCCACTTTTGAGTTGGTTAGGGAAACCCACTCCTAATCTGTGAACCACTGTCTGGACCATAAGATGGCCCCTGAGAGAACTGAAGTTGGCTGCCACTAATAGACATGCAAAGCCAATCAGATGCCAATGCACAGCCAGTTGCAGTGGGGCAGCCAATAGGACTGCAGATATGCATGCTATAGAGCTGCAGATGCCCAGCTCACAGAACTGCAGGTGCAAAGCCAATGGAACTGCAGAGATGCAATCTATAGAACTACAGATATGCAGCCTATGAAATGGCCCAGCCTACAGAAGTGATGCAATCTATAGATGCAATCTATAGAACTACAGATATGCAGCCTATGAAATGGCCCAGCCTACAGAAGTGATGCAATCTATAGATGCAATCTATAGAACTACAGATATGCAGCCTATGAAATGGCCCAGCCTACAGAAGTGCCAGTGCACAACCAGTAGAATTGCTGACACGTAGCCAATAGAATTGCAGGTGTGCAGACAACAGAAGTGCAGATATGCAGCCTATGGAACTGCAGATTCCCAGCCTACAGAATTGCAAATGCACAACCAATAGAATTGCATAGTAACAGCCTATATAATTGTAGGCATGCATCCTATAGAATTGCAGATGTGCCGCCTGTAGAATTGCAGATGTGCATCCTGTAGAACTGCAGACACACAGCCAATAGAATTGCAGAGAACCAGTTTGGCGCAGTGGTTAAGAGCTCAGACTCTAATTTGGAAGAACCGGGTTTGATTCCCCACTCCTCCACATGCAGCTGCTGGTGTGACCTTGGATAAGTCATGGCTCTTTCAGAGCTGTTCTCTCATGGGTAGTCCTCAAGAGAGCTCTCTCAACCCTATCTACCTCACAGGGTGTCTGTTGTGGGGAGGGGAAGGGAAGGGGATTGTAAGCTGCTCTGAGACTCCTTGGGGTACTGAAGGGTGAGGTATAAATCCAATCTCCTCCTCCTCCTCTTCTACTTCTTCTTCTGATGTGCAGCCTTATAGAACTGCAAATGTACAAGCTAAAGAGTGGCAGATGAACACCCAGCAGAACTGCAGATGTGCAGCCAGTAGAACTCTAGATGCGCAGCCTACAGGAATCCAGATGTGCAGTCAGTAGCACAATGTGAATGCAAAGTGCGCAGCAAGGACAATTATTTCCAGTCTATTCCAAAGAGCGTTCAGTGGAAAAACACTTATCTGATCCCGCTCCCCGTCCCCTATCCCAAAAGGAAAATTACCTGCCTGGTCCTTTGAGATGTAAATCTCGATCCCATGTTAAGCGTAAAAGGTTTTGATTAGACTTTTTGATTCATTTGCCACAATACGTTTCCAGGCGACGTTGCGTATTTTATCGCCAAATTAAGTGACGCCGGGGCTTATAGTGTTTTATGGCTTCCCCAACCCTAAAGGGAAAAAAAGCAGCTAATTAAAAATGAAAATATAGTTCACCTCATCAGATCTTTGTAAATGAAGCAGCAGTGTTAATGTCGTTACAGCTTCCATATGGGGTTCTTTTAAAGATCTATGACATCGAGAAGCTCGGCGGGTGGGTGTGAAAAATATTATTCCGGCTGTGTTGAGGGTAGCAAATGAATGGGATGACACCACGGCTGTTCTTTATCCGATGTGAGAAGACTGTAAGATAATGATTTGGCAGCCTTTGGAAAGGAATGGATATCTTAGCTCAGCTTGTCCCCTTTTCTGTAAATAAATGACTCTGGAAATCCTTATCGTGATATGCAAGTATCACTAAACAGATTATATTCTCAGAAGTTAAAATGAAGTAAATTTACTCATGGGAAACAGTGGGTAGCCCATTCCAGCTCTATGGTGTGCAACTGTTTAAGAACACATGCAGAAATACAGTGCTTGAAAATGGGCAGGAGGCTGCTAGGTTCCTCGAGGCAGCCTGTGTTGCCAAAATCGAAGCGCCTCCTAAGCAGGCCTACTCAGAATCCCATTCAGGACTATTCAAAGGGGCTTAGTCCCAGGGAAATGTTCTTACGGTGACACTGTCAGTTCAACAGGCCTAGCTGCCACTGCTCTAAAAACAGCCAAAGTTGGACTCACAGCACCCCCGGTGGTAGGAAGTGCAGGACCAGGTTGTGGACACCTTACCAAGCTGCCCATACAAAACACTGTTAAATTAACAAACCTAAACCAACAGCAGCAGCTGAGAGGAGCCCTGACACAAGCACCCCATGGTGTCCAATTGGCATGATGGCATTAGAACATAAGAACATAAGAGAAGCCAATGTTGGATCAGGCCCATCCAGTCCAACACACTGTCACACAGTGGCCAAAAATACCAGGTGCCCTCAGGAGGTCCACAAGTGGGGCCAGGACACTAGAAGCCCTCCGACCGTTGCCCCGTCAAGCACCAAGAATACAGAGCATCACTTGCCCCAGACTGAGAGTTCCTATCTATACTTTGTGGTTAATAGCCACTGATGGACCTCTGCTCCGTATGTTTATCTAATTCCCTCTTGAAGCCATCCATGCTTGTAGCCGCCGCCACTTCCTGGGTCAGTGAATTCCGTGTGTTAATCACTCTTTGGGTGAAGAAGTACTTCCTTTTATCTGTTCTAACCCAACTGCTCAGCAATTTCATGGCGTGCCCACGAGTTCTTGTACTTTGAGAAAAGGAGAAAAGTACCTATATCTCTACCTGCTCTATCCCATGCATAATCTTGTAAACCTCGATCATGCCAGCCCTCAATCAATCATCATTTCTCCATGCTAAAGATTTTGATTTTGGCATTTTTGTATGAGGTGTAATTGGGCCCTCATATGTTTTTTAATTCTTTGCTAATAAATACATGTGTTTTTATATTATACATACTAAGTTTTAAGTGTTGGCCCTCTACTCTGTTTGACTTAGCTCTTTAGGTTCTTGATCCCAGGTTTCAGGGTTAAGTTTGTTCCCCCTTTTTCGTTCCTGGCCACTGTGTGAGACAAGATGGTGGACAAGATGGACCACCCGTCTGGTCCGGCAGGGCTCTTCTTATGTTCCTATGCTCATACCCAATCATAGAGAGCAAAAGGAACATTAGAGGTCAGTCTCTTATGGCTGGTTTGATGGTGGTTGCAGGACCCTGGACAGCTCCAAGATCCTAGCTCCAGCAATAGCCTGGCTGAGGCTTGTAGAAGAAAGGAAATGGTGGAATACCTTTTATTGAGGCCAACCCAAATGACACAAAACATGGTGCAAGCTTTTGAGTTCTGCCGAAGCCTACACTGGGCAGATGTTACAAAAATGTTAAAATGAAGGAGTAGAAAAGTAAAATTTCCAGGTCCAGATCTTAAGATTGTGCCAGCCTTTCCTTCTAGATACTGGCAAACTCACAGTTGCTGTTGGAGTTAGATTACAACACTTGCATTCTGGGAGGAAGAGGAAGAAGAGGACGAGGAGATAGAAAAAGAGTTGGTGCTTGTACCCCACCTTTTTCTACCCGAAGGAGTTCCAGAGCAGTTTACCATCAGCTTCCCTTCCTGTCTCCACAACAGGAAGCTGGGGATGAGAGAGTTCTGAGAGAGCTGTGACCAGCCCACAGTTCACCCAGCAGGTGTCAAGTGGGGGAGTGCAGAATCAAACCCGGTTCTCCAGATCAGCATCTGCTGCTCTTGACCACTATACCACACTGGCTCTCTGAGGGTTGATCTCCTCGGGGGGGGGGGGGGGGGGAAGAGTCCTGCAAGGTCCTAATGTCACCCCAAACCCGTGCAAGAATTATAGTTCTCCTTGTAAACTTGTGCAGGTCTTGAAGACTTCGCTAGGCCCCATCATCCCAGGATCAGGAGTGCCTCCATCAAGAACGTGGGCTTGTGCTTGGAGCCTTGCGGTCCTTGGCGCTTTGGGATTCCTTGGCCTGTCTAATAACTGAGATACGGAAACTGTGGGGCAGACCTTTAAAGATCTTTGATTGACAGCTCAAGAGGGTTGGCTTGGTTCTGACATTCACTCCCACACTGCCATTTCACTCCATATAATGGGGCATAAGAACATAAGAGAAGCCATATTGGATCAGGCCTGTGTCTGATCTGTGTCACACAGTGGCCAAAAATACCAGGTGCCATCAGGAGGTCCACCAGTGGGGCCAGAACTCCAGAAGCTCTCCCACTGTTGCCTCCCAAGCACCAAGAATATAAGCATCACTGCCTCAGATAGTGTTCCATCTATACCCTGTGGCTATTAGTCACTCATGGACTAACGTTTCATATGTTTTTCCAATCCCTTCTTGAAGCTGCCTATGCTTGTAGCAGCCACCACTTCCTGCAGCAGTGGTGAACCCCACGTGTTAATGAATCTTTGGGCGGAGATCTGTTCTAAGCCTACTGCTCATTAATTTCATGGAGTGCCCCCGGAGTTCTTGTACTGTGAGAAAGGGAGAGAAGGACTTCTTCCTCTGCCTTCTCTGTCCTATGCATAATTTTATAAAGCTGTATCATGTAACCCTTTGTTGGCCGAGGACAGACTGACAATCTAAAGCGGGGCAGGCACGCTTCGCAAACGGAAGAAAGGAGCACGTTCAGACATGCGCATCTGTCCGTCGGCTCCGTTTCGTACTTACCCATCTCCCAGTCGCTTTCCTTCCGCTTTAACAGGACACCGGTTTTACCCGGTGTTCAGGGGCCTTCCTCCGCATGCCTCCCGCTTCCAAACAGTGTGAACTGGAAGAAGCGGGAGGCTTCCGGAGGAAGTGTGTGCGCACATGCGAAACACATCAAAGGAAAACAAAAAAAAGCGCGGCGGCATGCGCAAGCCGCGCGCGCTGGCTACGCGGCAGTCTGAACGCTCCGTGGCAGTCTGAACGCTCCGTATTGCCGCTGATCCGCATTGCTCTGGCCAGTGTGAACGGCCAGCTCCGTGGGGTTTTTCCCCCGCTCCAGTTCCCTCCGCTTTGCCTCCGCTTTAGATTGCCAGTCTGTCCTCGGCCGTTGTCATTTCTCCAAGCTAAAAAGCCCTAGCTTCTTTAACCTTTCTTCATGGGAAAGGTGTTCCAACCCTTTTATCATTCTAGTTGCCCTCTTTTGCACCTTTCCCAACGCTATAATATCTTTTTCGAGGAGCAGTGACCAGACCTGTACACAGCATTCCCAGTGAGGCCCACCATAGATTTATACAGGGGCATTATGATGCAGGCTGATTGGTTTTCAGTCCCCTTCCTAATAATCCCCAGCATAACATTTGCCTTTTTTATTGCCATCACGCACTGAGTCAACATCATCAGTAAGTTATCTACCATGACTCCAAGATCTCTCTCCTGGTCAGTTACTGCCCGTTCAGACCCCATCAACATATATTTATAGTTAGGATTTCTGGCTCAAATGTGCATTGCTTTGCACTTGGCCACATTAAACCCCATTTGTCATGTTGACACCTACTCGCCCAGCTCAACAGATCCCTTTGAAGTGCCTCACAGTCCTCCCTGGTTGTCACTACCCTGAACAACTTAGGGCGATTCTGTATCTAGCATTCGCTCTACGTTTTCTCAACACTGAGGGAAAGGTGCAGCTCAAAACCACATTCGGATACCTCAGGGCAATGCCGTACTGGCTGCAAAATCACCCCTGAACAGCCATAAATCTATGCAGAAGGTACCATGAAATCTGATAACCAAGGAAAGTGAAAGCAGCATGCAGTGTAGTGGGTACCATAAAATTTGATGATCAAAGAAAGTGAAAGCAGCATGCAATGCAGAGGGTACCATAAAATCTGGTGATCAAAGAAAGTGAACATAAGAACATAAGAGAAGTCAATGTTGGATCAGGCCAGTGGCCCATCCAGTCCAACACTCTGGGTCACACAGTGAGCAAAAATACCAGGTGCCATCAGGAGGTCCACCAGTGGGGCCAGGACACTAGAAACCCTCCCACTGTTGCCCCCCCCCCTCAAGCACCAAGAATACAGAGCATCACTTGCCCCAGACTGCGAGTTCCTATCTATACCTTGTGGCTAATAGCCACTGATGGACTTCTGCTCCATATGTTTATCTAATTCCCTCTTGAAGCCGTCCATGTTTGTAGCCGCCACCCCCTCCTGTGGCAGTGAATGCCACGTGTTCATCACTCTTTGGGTGAAGAAGGACTTCCTTTTATCTGTTCTAACCCGACTGCCCAGCAATTTCATGGAGTGCCCATGAGTTCTTGTACTGTGAGAAAGGGAGAAAAGGACTTCTTTCTCTGCCTTCCCTATCCCATGCATAATCTTATAAACCTCGATCATGTCACCCCTCAGCTGTCACTTCTCCAAGCTAAAGAGCCCCAAGCGCTTCAACTTTTCTTCATAGGGAAAGTGTTCTAACCCTTTTATCATTTTAGTTGCCCTTTTCTGCACTTTTTCCAATGCTATAATATCTTTTTTGAGGTGTGGCGGCCAGAACTGTACACAGTACTCCAAATGAAGAATTGTACACAGTACTCCAAAAAGCAGTATGCAATGCAGAGGGGAATTTCTGTTCCAGTGTGGGTTTCATAAAGCAATGGAAGGAAAAGCCAATGCAGAATCGCCCTTAGTGTCATCTGCAAACTTAGCCACTTCACTGGGTGAGGCTTCTGTATTAACAGCAAGAAACCAGACCTTTGTTGTTGAAGCAGAGTTCTTTATTGTTCCAATACTGCAAACAGGTTCTCGAATGTTTGTTAGAGATGCTTAATGCAATACAGACAGTACTATTATACTCTCAGGTTTTCAATTGAACCCCGGACCTGACCCAATCAGGGCAAGAGGGTGAACGCGGGAAAAGTAGAAAGGACCGTTAAGGTTCCCACAGCAAGGTGAGAAAGTTATAAATTCCCCTCTTGATCTGAGTGACCCACATGTGTGAACTTAGGCACAACATTCTCCAAGCCCTGGCCATAAACAACGCTTCAAGGTTTCAATAACAAGATAACATACACAGGCCTGGAAAAAGGGAGGAGGAATTGAGAGGGAGTGTTCGCCATTTGTTTTGGAATGACACCTAGGAATTTGGGTCACCATCTCCCGCCCAGACATTGCAACATTAACCAGAGTAAAATCCCCACTTCAAAGTAATATTTATAACTGGCAGGGGAGGAGGTTGAAGGAGATAGATAAGGGGCACTGGCAAGGGTCTGCTAGAACAAAGGAATCGAAAGCAAAATGCAAAAGCACAGAGACATCATTGTAAAATGCAGAAAACACAAGGACATGAATGTCAGATCCTGACACACTGCTTACTCCCAACTCCAAATCATTAATTAACAAGTTAAAGAGTACCGGACCTAATGCCAAGCTCTGCAGTACCCCACTGCTTACCGCCTTCCAATGAAAAAACTGCCCATTTATACTCACTCTCTGTTTCCTATTAATTAACCCGTTTCTAATCCACAAGAGGACTGCTCCTCTTATCCCATGACTGCTGAGTCTACTTAGGAGGCTTTGATGAGGAAGTTTATCAAAAGCTTTCTGGAAGTCAAGGTAAATAACATCTACTGGCTCACCCTTGCCCACATGTTTGTTTACTCCCTCAAAGAACACTAACAGTTAAGTGAGACAAGATCCTCCCTTTCAGAATCCATGCTGATTCTTCCTCAGTGGCTTTTGCTCATCAAATTCTATCTTTAATCATGGATTACCCCAACTTACTCAGTATCAATGCAATGGGAATTGCATTAGCTACCTTCCAGTCCTTGGGAATGAAAGCAGATTTTAGCGATAGATTGCATATTTTTGTCAGGCGAGCCACAAGTTCCCATTTGAGTTCTTTCAGAACTCTTGGATGTATGCCATCTGGGCCTGGTTCCACTAGGTTCTGCGGTTCTGCCACAATTGCCTGGATAGCATCAGGGACTAGATGGAGGCATGGTGTGTTGTCCTCTTTGGGGGCAGTGTCCAGCCTACTAAATGGTGCCAAAATTATGGAACTCCCTTCCCATCGATATTCGCCTGTCACCTTCCATCCCTGTCTTCCACCAGCTGGGGAAGACTTTTTTTTGCCTCATTTAGCATTACCTCTATGACCCGTCCTTCCTGACCTATGTTTTAATTGTTAGTTTTGCATTTTATATATGCACAAGAAGCGGGGACCCGCGATACTCGCAGGGGGCAGGAGTATTCCCCACGGCTCCCTCACTCTTACTTTTGGGGGGATTCAAGTATCCCCCGTATAGTTTTTTCCAACATTTCAGATTTTTCTGCACACCTGGGAAGTGTCCCAAGTGTGCAGGAAAATTTGTTTACCCTCCATGTGGTCCTGATGTGCGGATTTAGATATCCGCATGCAGAGGGACCCTTGGCTATTAGATATATAGATTTTACTTCTGGTTTGAACTGGTTTTCTGATGGGTTTTATAATGCCCACTTTTAACTGGCAGCTGTCTTGATGGTCCTAACTGGGCAGAAAGGCGGGATGCATCTGTCAGCAGGATAAAAAAGGTATGTACCTGTGGCACATGCCGGAGACGTTCCTTCCTAACTTCCATCTCTCACACTTCCCATGCTGTGAACATGCAACAGGCTGAAGGGCTACCAGTTAAGCTATTTTAGTTTACTATCCAATTTATGCAGAATACATTATGCATATTCAATACCCATGGCAAGTTCCATCAAATTTACAACACAATAAAGCAGAGGAGTTGAGCTATAAAGATATCTGGGTATTAATAAGCAGATTGCAATTAAAAAAAGATGTACATCCCCTCATTAGGGCATATTACAAAGGACATTCAGGAGTCATGAAAAGATGCTAATTTCCACGGGCAGTAAGCATTACAGATGTTTGTATTTCACAACGGAGGCCATGTCAGTTCTTAAGGCATTCGCTGAAGCAGTTTTGCTGTGCCAGACACAGTGCTGAGCTGAAACGGGGATAGAATTGTTGATACATTATCGCAAGCCTGATAAGAATCCGGGAGAACCGGGTATGATTCCCTACTCGTCCACATGCAGCTGCTGGTGTGACCTTGGGTCAGTCACAAGTTATTTCAGAGCTGTTCTCTCAAGGGCAGTTCCCGGGAGCGCTCTCTCAGCCCCACCTACCTCCCAGGGTGTCTGTTGTGGGGAGGAGAAGGCGATTGTAAGCTGCTCTGAGACTCCTTCGGGTAGTGAAGGGCGGGGTATAAATCCAATCTCCTCCTCCTCCTCTTCTTCTTCCTCTTCTTTCCTCCAGGATTTTTCAAGGAGCATGAACAGGCATGAACATATTTGTATGGAGCAGGACACCAATCTCACTCAGATGTTTGCTACAATAAAGCATGGAGAGGCACTCCCCCTGTCCGCAGCAATGGCAATGAAAGGGTTTCATGTGTTGCTCTCATAATCTGCAGGCAGTGGGTTCCAGGATCCCCTAGCATCTCCAGCTGGAGAACCTCTGGTCTCAGGAATCTGGGAAGATTTCTCTCTGCTGGAGAGCTGCCCCCAGTCAAGATACACAGTACTGAACTGGATAGTCCAATACCCTGACTCAGTAGAGGGTCGCGTAGTATAGTCAGTGTGAAATGGTATCTCAAGCATCACATTTGGCGGGGGGGGGTTTGCATTTTTCATATGTGCATGTGAATGTGCATGCGTGTGAGTGTGCACCTGGAAGTCATGGCGACCTCTGATGACTGACCCCTGCTGGAAGCCTGGAGGGTATTCATGGAGGCTCCTAAATAAAGCCCACCCCTGTCTTCCCACCTGCTGGTTTTCCAAGGCCAGTGTATTGCGCAAGGATGCCGTTACAGAGCGTTCAGACTGCTGCAGAGCGGCCCCGGATGGGCCGGCCTCCACAGCTCATGGCAGGGCTGTTTCGGCAACGTGCATATGTGCACGTGTGCGCATGAGCACACGTGCACATGAGCGCTCATGCGCACACTGCCAAAACAGCACGTTCACACAGCCGCCTCCACTTGAATCCCGCCTCCTTCCGGTTCACACTGCCTGAAAGCGGGAGGCATGCGGAAGACGGCCCCTGGTTTCTCCCGGTGTCCTACGAGAGGAAACTGGCTTCAAAGCGTGTAAGTGCGGAAGGGAGCCGAGGGACAGCTGCAGATGTCTGAACGGGCTCCCTTCCCCTGCTTCCCAAGCAGAGCTCTCTCAGGACAGATTGCCAGTCTGTCCTCAGCCATAGACTGCTATACACAATCAAGAGAAATGTGTAGAGCTTGGTGCGCCATCACTGGAGGTTGCCTGACAAAGTCCTGAAAGGAAACCAATGGGAGCCTGGGAGGTTAGTCACCACACCTGTGTTTTGTGGACGTCTATCAACTGTTACTCCTCTTAGTTGTGTGGACATTTATTAACTGTTAGGAATATGTTGAACTGTATTTACACTGGCGTCTTTGGAATGGGTCTGAATGGTATTAGAGTACAGCACTGTTAATATAAGAATGTTTTAAACCAAGTGTCAGGTATTTTTGGGTACAGCGTTAACAGCGTTTGACTGTGTTGTTATATGCACAACCACCAGGTGATAGCTGGAGAGCTCTTAGAATTATAACTGGTCTCCAGACAACAAAGGTAAAAAAAAAATGGCTACTTTGGAAGGTGGGCTGTATGGCATTCTACTCCAGCAGAGGTCCCTCCCTTCCCTAAGCCCCACCCTCCCCAGGCTCCGCCCCTAAAATCTCCAGGTGTTTCCAAACCCAGACCTGGCAACTTTTGAGCACACATAGGAAGCATGAAAAGGAACTAATCAACATTGCGAAGGCATAGCTGGCCTTTACTGCTTTTGGAATGAATGAATTGGGGGGCACAGTATTTGACACTCATATTTGCAGAGAATCTGGTCAGACAAAGGGGATCCTCGTACTGTGTTTTCTCATTTTTGTTGCATTGTTTGTATTTGTGTATTTGTTGACCCCATCATAAAGCCTTTTGTAACAGAAACAAAATTAAAGTCTTAGTTTATAAAAGATGTAAACCACCAAAGCAATGGCGGAATTAGCATTCAGGGCACCAGCATTCATTTCAAGCGACTTTAAAAGAGGACACACACTGCACAACGTCCTAAAACTGTAACATCGGTGATTGGATTGGCTGAACTTTAAAGGGGGAGCTTTCGTCATCTTTATTTACCTTCTGGAGACACATTTTATATGGATTGTTTTTCCTCCCATGTTCTTCTGCCCTTTAAAGATATTGCTTGTGATTGATGATAAACACACAAAAAATGTAAATTCGTCAGACTGGAAAAAGAAATCAGGTTGACTGTGTGAAATGGAAGATTTCAAAAATAAAGTAAAAAACAGAAAGGCTTTATTCTTCTCAAAGACACTGTATATCACCTAGACATTATAGTTACAATTTGGGTTAGCAGCTCTGGTTGGAAAATACCTGGAGATTTTGGGGGGTGGAGCCTGGGGAGGGCAGGGTTTGGGGAGAGGAAGAAACTCAGCAGGCTATAATGCCATGGGGTCCACTCTCACTGCAACAGGAAGTGGTGGCAGCTACAAGCACAGACGGCTTCAAGAGGGGATTGGGTAAACATCTGGAGAAAAGGGTCCATCAGTGGCTATTAGCCACAAGGTATAGATGGAACACTTTGTCTGGGGCAAGTGATGCTCTGTATTCTTGGTGCTTGGGTGGCAAGAGTGGGAGGGTAAACAAAGACTCCTGGAGATAGAGGGGCAAGAGCTGAGAAGGCTTGCGCATAGACATTTTTCCCCTTTGAGTTTGGGACTTTCCTTTAGTCACATCTCTACAGGTTACCTGACTACCTTGTTTCAGCCCCACCTCCGTAGGGCTTTTATGCTAGCTCGGTTTGACGTCTTGCCCTCAGCTGTACTTTCGGGAAGATTCAAAAAAATCCCCAACAGGGAGAGATTTTGCCCATGTGGGATGGGGGAAATCGAATCTATTGGTCATGTGCTTTTACACTGTAGTTCTCATAACGATATTCGTCTCGCTTATATTGAAGCGGTGATCGCCCCCCTCCGGGATCAATCCGAGGAGTTCATTATTGATACCTTGTTGTCATCTCAGAGAGCTGAGATTCTTGAGACTGTAGCAAGTTTTTTATATGAGGTCTCTAGGAGCAGAGCCTTGTATTAGGTTGGACTGGAAATCTTGCTTTACCTGGCTATTTTGTGGTATATCGCCGGGTGCATTGGATCGTTTTTATGCCAATAAAGGTATTGTTATTGTTATTGTTATTGTTTGAGTGGGAGGGCATATGGAGTTCTGGCGCTTAGGTGAAGATTTAGCCATCTGAACCGCTTTATCAAGAGACCACCTGTGGGACTCCCCTGAATGTCACAGCCTGTGAGCCAAAGGCTTGTCTCCTTGCTGCAGATGGGCATCAGCAAAACAATTCACCTAAGGAAGTCCTCAGATGTGATAAGGCTAGCAGTTCAGGACTACCTCACAGGGTTGAAGTGGAGATGAGTTTGAAGCACTCTGTAAATTAGGAATGCTTCCAAAATCCTACACATTTCTCCCGGGATTTTGAAAGTGCATAAGGGTGGATCCCATGGATCCATGCCACTAAAAAGACATGGTTTCCTCCTCAGCAAGGATCCTTCTCCTAATTCAAGAGCCTCCTCTTCATGCATGAGGGGGAGCTGAGTCAAAGGGGGAAGGCTGGTTTATAAATAAGTTAAATAAATGAACGGACCGACGAACTGTAATCGTTAGCAGAAGAGATCCATGGGATACAAACCATGGGTTGCGATCACACGCACAATTTGCCCCCACATAGGAGCAAATGCCAGGCGCATTAAAGGAGTGCAATCAGATGACAACATCTGGGAAGCACCCCGCAGCCGTCGGCAACCCGTTTTGCTCCGCCGCAGAAGCGGAGTTAAAAAACCACCTTGGAAAGTCCAGTAGCAAACAGGTTGCTAGAGGCACAGACGGACTTTCCTGCGTCTGATCACCCCAGTGTGCACCCATGGCATCAGGATTGTCTGATCAGGCCACCCCGACTCCATGCCATTGTTTTTCCCCCCTTCACAGTATGCGCATCAGCACACACCCCTGCACACTCCATAGGGAGACCTCAGTGCACAGGTGCAATTCATCGATTTCTTGTGTAAGCGCTTCAGAAACGAATGGCCAAAAAACAACAACAACCCAACTCACCCATGGTTGCATCTGGTGACACAGTGGCGGGCTGCACTTTCATCTACAAAAGTCTGTGTGATCACGCAACTGCGGGTCAACTTGCACCGGAGGAAATAGCCTTGCTTTCCCCCTGCTTTATCTCACACCTCTGACTGCCACCATGGTCTTGTTTCCAAAGCAGAATGAATTCTTTCCGTTTCTTCTCCTTTCCCCCGAACTTTGCATAGAAAATGAGTTGTGTACCCTTTGCCACAGCTTTCTGTTCATTCCTGTCTCACCTTTTCCACATTACTGATGTGTGCATTACTAAAACACTTCCAGAAAGCAATCTATATGTGTTTAGCAAGAAGGCAAGCATTATGGCAAATTGTAGATGTGCTAATTCCAGGGTTAATTTTAGAACTGTTTGTGGTTAAAAAGGGGAAATTTTTAAAGACTAAATGTCTGGGAAAATAAGAAAGTGAATCACTCATCACTACTTCCGTATACACATGAAATGGTGAATGTATATTTAATGTATATTTATATGTATATCTAAAGGATATTTAGACTAAAGAAATCCCCATTTTGTTTTTGCTTCCCAGTTGTGTGTCTCAAGTGCTGAGTCTTCAGTTTCACAACGTCTTCTTTTATTGTGCCAATTTTTTTTCCATTCCCACATGAACCTATCCAGCCACTCCAGTCTCTTCAGAGGCCTGGAATGCCCCCTCCTTCTGCGATTAAGCAGATGGCAACCTGAGGGAGGGAGGGAGGGAGGGAGGGAGGGAGGGAGGGAGGGAGGAAGGAAGGAAGGAAGGAAGGAAGGAAGGAAGGAAGGAAGGAAGGAAGGAAGGAAGGAAGGGTCTTCTCAGCAGTGGCTCCCAATCTCTGAAACTCCCTCTCCAGGGAGATTCATCTGTGTCCCTGTATGTTACTGGGTGAAGACTTTTTTGTTCATTTATATGTGTTTATAAGTTTTAACTGTCTTAATTATTTTATCCAGGGCTATTTTGGGGCAGGAACGCACAGGAAC
This sequence comes from Lepidodactylus listeri, assembly GCA_029233225.1. NCBI lineage: Eukaryota > Metazoa > Chordata > Lepidosauria > Squamata > Gekkonidae > Lepidodactylus > Lepidodactylus listeri. The sequence continues at coordinate 12,109,890 of JARCFY010000013.1, forward strand.
GGAGTTCCGGCTGGCTTCTGAGTTGGCCACACCTACAGCCCCCCCCCCCCCGGGTTCCCCATGCACCCTGCAAGCCACGGGGCACCTGGGAAAGCCAATCCTGGGAGGGAGCTGCGCTGTCAGGGGTGTGGCCTAATATGCTAAAATATTTTGCAGTTAGGTGTGGCCCATTATGTTAATGAGTTCCTGCTGGGCTTTTTCTACAAAAGAAGCCCTGATTTTATCTATCTATCTATCTATCTATCTATCTATCTATCTATCTATCTATCTATCTATCTATCTACCATTTGTAATCTGCTCTGGGACTCCAAGAGAAGGGCAGGGTATATATCCAATCTCCTCCTCCTCCTCCTCCTCCTCTTCTATCGATCTATCTATCTATCTATCATCTATCTAAAATGCTGTTTAAGTGTTCACCACTTTGGGGATCCTGAGCTGGGTGGAAATACGGCACAGAACTGTTTAAAACAAAAAATAAATACAGAAATCATTAACGTTATGTTCGTGTCCCTCTCAATCAAATGGTGGTTTATGTAGAAACACTTTGAAAATAGCATAAGTGAACCAAACAAGCTGGAAATACCAGTCATGGAAATGGAGGAGAGAAAAAGACCTGCCACTGACAACAGACACAAGAAAGGTCGTGTAGATGCACCCTCTGGATCAGTGTTCCCTCTAAGCAGAGTTAGTGTGAGCTAGCTCACGGTTTTTTAGCCTCCGGCTCACACGTTTTTGCCTTAGCATGGCTCCAGAGCAAACTGATTTATGCAGTAGCCAAATCACTCACTCACAACTTTAAGGCCAGTAGCTCACAAAGTGGAATTTTTGCTCACCAGACTCCACAGGTTAGACGGAGCATTCCACATGGATACATTTAAAAAAAAATGAACTGCTCCAGTGCAAGTTTGCCTCAATCTGATTCTGATACTTGAAATCACTGGACCCTATGGACTCTGATTTGAAAGTTGAAGGTTGCGTCTTTCTTTGTGAGGCGGCAAGTTAGCTTTGCACCAGTTTCCAGTCATTTGATGAATATGCTCATCTGCATATGTTCCTGTCCCATCAGTCCTTGCTGCCTCATCTTGGGTCTACAAACCTCCCCGCTTTCTCAGTGACAGCCAGGAATAATTACCTGCTGGCTTCCTTCAAGGTTTTCTACCCAGAAAAGGATGTGTTTGTACAGTTTTCTGATAGCAAAATAGATCATGCCCACACCATAACCAAAATAACACAAGGAACAGGATTTGCTTTCCATTTAAAGGAAAGGAGCAACTGCTAGTGGCAAAGCTCCATCCCAGGATTACCTTTATCTTTAGTAGTTACCTGTAGCTGAGGGGTTGCCAACTTCCAGATGGAGCCTGGAGATCTTCCACTCTTGCAACTGATCTCCAGACAACAGAGATCAGTTCCCCTGGAGAAAATGGCTGCTTTGGAAGGTAAACTCTATGACATTGGACCCTGTTGAGGTCCCTCCCCTCCCTGAACTTCACCCTTTCAAGAGCCCATTCCCTCCCCAAATCTCCAGGTATTTCCCTTGGGGGGGGGGTGTTGAGTCTGGGGGTTAAAGAAGAGTAGAAGAAGAAGAGTAGATTTTTACACCCCACTTTTCTCTGTCTTAAGGCGTCTCAAAGTGGTTTACAAGTACATTCCCTTCCCCTCCCCACAACAGGCACTTGTGATGTCGGTGATGCTAAGAGAGTTCTGAGGGAACTGAGACTGGCCCAAGGTCACCCAGCTGGCTTCATGTGGAGGAGCAATCAAACCCAGTACTCCAGATTAGAGTCTGCAGCTCCCAACCACTATGCCACACTGGCTCTCTAAAGATCAAGGTGGGTAGCCGTGTTGGAACTGAATCCAAACAAATGATGACCATGTGGGCTTCATTATGTTAAATGGCAACCATATAAACCAAGCTTCTTATTCCGGATTCTGATAAATATCTTTATTCTGCTGTGTGCTGATTGACTTGCAGCAACCATTTTTGGCTGACGTGGTGGCTGCGCCCACCGTGCTATTTCAGAATTCCCAGTGTGCCCGAAGGCTCAAAAAGGTAGGGGAACCAAGACTTAGGTCACTGAAACGCCATTCCCATCCTTCTGCTGTGTGGTTAGACCAGGTCTCTAAGAGAGTCTCAAGATGTTAAAAGAGCTAAGTGGTAGAGCTGAAGGATCAGAGCGCAGAGAGTAAATCGGGCAGAAAGAAAGTGGCTGAAGAACATGAAGACTAAAGAAGAAACCACTTGCACTAGATGTGGAAAAGGATGGAAAGCCTTTGTAGAAATCTAAGGAGGGTGTCACCTGACCTCAATCATGGGAATGATAAATGTGATAGTATAAGTAGGGAAGGCACAGCTCAGAAGGGAGCACCATCCCCCCAGCAGCACTATGGCACCCCAAGCAGGAAGTGACATCAGGCTGCTGACATCAGAACAGGAACAGCTCCCCCACTGAGAGGGTACAGTGCGTGAAACTTGCTGCTGGTCCAAAATGATGATGTTATGTTTCTGGGCAAGTGGTTTCAGGAACAGATTTTTGGATAAGCGGAAAATGAATAAGTTAAATTCTGGAGTTCACAGCCCATAAACATCATGGTAGCCACGAACACAGAAGGCTTGAAAAGGGGATCAGACAGATTCTTGGAGGAGACATCAATCCATCAATGGCTACAGCCACAATGATTCACAGGAACCTCCACATTCAAGAGGCGGTAAATATCTGAAAGCCAAAGCTAGGAACCAACATCAGGGGAAGATCTCTATTCCTTGTTTGTTGGCTTTCCGGAGGAACTGGTTGGTCACTGTGTGATTCAGGATGCTGGACTGGGTGGACCACAGGTCTGATCCAGCAGATGTGTTCTTCATGACAGAAATAAGCCAAAGAGATGGAGTTTGCCTTAATCCCTAAGTAACACCACTGGCTTCGATAGTTATATTCAGCCTTTCTCCAAAAACAACCAAAAAAATTAACAGGGGACATCAAGGGTAAGACGGAAATGGCATTAACGATAAAGTGACATTCATCTCGGGTGGCGCTTAATGAGTTCTGCCACAAGGACGCCGGCTGAGCTGACTACCCCAACTTCTCCTGAAGAGAATCGCGTCAGCAAATTAATGAGAACAATACAAAAAACAGAGGGAGATCTCAGAAAGCTCAATTAAAAATGCTTCAAGTGCCTCGAGTCTCAAACTGCGGATTTGCTTGAGCTCCTACAATCATTGCTGATGGGGAGACAGTCGATTGATTTTCTTTCTTTCTCTTTTTGGGGCCTAAGAAAATACTGACTAATACTTCCCTGGGCAACAAGAGCAATGGGACTCCAGCAAGGCAGTAATTAACTCTGCAATCAATTTGATTTGATTTATGTTATTTATACACCGCCTTTTTCACTGTGGCTGAAGGTGACTTAAGGCAACCCTGTAGGACTTTCAAGGCCATTCAGAGGTGATTTGCCATTGCCTCCCTCTGCATTGCCACCCTAGTATTTCTCAGTGGTCTCCCAGGGATTTTCTCCCAGAGATTTCCCCCCCAAAAAATTTATTAATAATGAGGTCAGGATACAAACATGGTCATAAGAACATAAGAGAAGCCAGTGTTGAATCAGGCCAATGGCCCATCCAGTCCAACACTCTGTCACACAGTGGCCAAAAACACCAGGTGCCATCAGGAGGTCCAGCAGTGGGGCCAGGACACCAGACGCCCTCCCACTTCCCCCCCCCCCCATCAAGCACCAAGATTACAGAGCATCACTTGCCCCAGACTGAGAGTTCCTATCTATACTTTGTGGCTAATAGCCACTGATGGACCTCTGCTCCATATGTTTATCCAATTTCCTTTTGAAGCCGTCCATGCTTGTAGCCGCCGCCACCTCCTGTGGCAGTGAATTCCATGTGTTAATCATTCCTTGGGTAAAGAAGTACTTCCTTTTATCTGTTCTGTCATCATATTCACACACACATATATATATGGCTGCGGTCACACACACACTAAATAATCCACTTCCAATCCACTTTCAGTGCACTTTCCAACTGGATTATACTGTGAACTGGCAAAATCCAGTGTATTGAACTGGCAAAATCAAGTCCATTGGAAATGGATTGAAAGTGGATTATTTAGTGTGCGTGACTGCAACCATACACACACACACGTATACAAAGCCAGTGTGACTGCAGCCATACACACACACACGTATGCAAAGCCGGAGAATCAGTAAGCAGGTAAATGCATATGTGGATGATGGTAGAGACATAAAGGTTATGACAAAGCAAGGCGAAATATCAACATATCAAACTAAAAAACAGACAAATCAGACAGATAAAGAACAAGTAAATATGGATGTAATGAAGTAATTAATGAATTAATCTTCCAAAAGTGGGGAACCACCAAACATAATAGGGTGAACAGTGGAAGCTCTGATCAACAAGGGGAATCCCAGTGGAGAGATCATTTGATAAATATATCAGAGGTAAATCCAGGAATGGTAAATTCGAGTTAGTGTTCCCTGTAAACTGAGTTAGTGTGAGCCAGTTCACAGTTTTTTAACCTCCGGCTCACACATTTTTGCCTTAGCTCAGGAAGGATGGCTCCAGAGCAAACTAATTTATGCAGCAGCCAAATGGCTTGCTCAGAACTTTAATGGCGGTAGCCCACAAAGTGGGATTTCGGCTCACAAAAAATCTGTGAGCTAGCTCACACTGACTCACCTTAGAGGGAACACTGTGAGCAAGCAGTTTGCCTATCTGTGAGTCTTTGGCTACCTGTCCCTTGGCTTCACTTTGGACTCAGCGGTTCCGTCTACGCCTAGCATTGCCGACTTCAACCTTTAACTAATCTATTAAAAAGAAAAAGGAAAGAAATGAAGTACAGTAGAGAACAAACTTCTGGGGCAATGAAAGGAATGAAAGAAGGGCGTCTCCTTCTTGTCTCTAATTTGTAAATAGGAGAGCAGCCGTGCAGTATAGTGGTTACAGTGCGTGGTTACAGAGTGTTGTGCTAGGACCAGAGAGACCCAAATGCAATTCCCCTCTTGCCATGAAGCTTGGTCTGGGATTGGGGACTAGCCATTCTCTCTCAGCCCAACCTACATTGCAGGGTTGCTGTGAAGAGATAAGGGAGGAGAGAAGATCTGTGTATGCTGCCTTGAGCTCCATAGGGGAAGGGCAGGATAACAATACACAGGGTTTTAAAAAAGTAAAGTAGATAATTTAAAGACTCCACAAGTCATCACTGCTGTCCAGGCCCGTAGCCAGGATTTCATGGCTTGTTGGGCAATTTTTTTTTCTGGTGGGGCTGCCATGATTTGCCATAATGAAGGGGGGTTGGCACACACCCCTCTCCCTCCCCTCCTGCAAGATTTAAAGGGCCCTCCGGCTGATCAGCAGGCCACGTGGTCTCCGCCAGTCAGCTGAAGAGCTCTTTAAATCTTGCAGGAGGGGAGGGAGAGGGGCACGCGCTACCCACCTGCATCTTCTCAAAAGCATTTAAAAGATCCCTTTAAATGCTTTTGGGAAGAAGGGGGTCCTTTAGGAAGTGGGGGGCTTTAAGGAAGGGGGCTGGCCCTTTAAGGAGGGGGAATCGCCCCTAATAGCCCCGCTGTAGCTAAGAGCCAGCTGCTGTCTCATCCAAAGGAAGTGTCAGGATCCGGGGTGCGGGCAGCGAGAGTCCAAGTTCAGTCTGAAGTCAAAGCCAACCAAAGAGCAAAGCAGGAACCGGTAGCGAAAGTCCACATCACAAACCAGGAGCAGAGTCATTCAGAGCCGAGGTCAGGAAACCGAGAGTGCTGAGCAGGAGTGGAGTCCGGAAACAAGAGCGGGGCGGGCACAAGGACGTCACGAGATTGACTAGATGCTTCCACAAGAAGCCAGCCTAGAGTGGGGGGCTAAAGATCCCTCTGCTGCTGTTTCCAATTAGCGATCGGCATGAGCAGCCAAGCTTCTGTTAAAACTCAGGGCTGAATGACTGTTTGTTCCGCAAGCATGCTTCACACCGCCTAGACGCGAAGTCCCACTGCAGTTGGTCCCTCCAGCACGCAACCCTTGGAAGCAAGTCGGGGGGGGGGGGCTGTCTGCTGGTTGTTGTTCCTCATCAGCAGTTGCTGATGCGGACAGCAACGGCAAACTATCTGTTTCAGGAGCTTCATCTGGGCCAGGTGTGGGTTCTGCTGAAGCCATCAGCTCCTCCTCGCCAATGCCCATGAAAGGAAGCGCAGAAACATGGAAACATAAATCCGGAAGGGACCACAAGAGTTATCGCGCCCAAACCCCTGCACAGTGCAGGAAATCCACAACTACTTCCCCTCCACTCCAGGTGTCCAAGATCCCTAGGCCAACCTAGCCTGGAGGAAAATGTCTTCCTGACCCAAATGTGGTGATCAGCATAAGAAACGGCCACGAGAGCCCAGCGCTGGCTCATCCCTTCCCACCAGCCCTCTCACGATCTGCCTAAATACAATCAGGAAATGAAGCTTGGTAACATCACCCCTGGAGTTTGGGGGGGGGGGGTGAAAGGGAAGCATGTAACACTGTCAGTCAACCGAGGGCTTTGAAGCCAGCCTGGCGCGTTTTGGAAGGGCAAAGTGAGCTGGGAAATATCAATAAAACATCTCCCCTCTCACATTTTCGCCGCTGTGCCGAGAGGAGGCGTGCATGTGTGTGTGTGTGTGTATGTGGGGAGGGGGAATCTTATTTAACAAGCCAGATTATTCAAGTGAGCCCTTGGTGTCTCTCGTACTGCAACGCTGCCTGGCAAAGCACCTGACAGGTGAGAAAATTACACATCTAGAAGGAATTAACAATTAAGACACCATTACAGCCTCATTGCGGTGGGACTTTGGGACCTGCTTTGTGGGCCTCGGATGTTGCCTCCGCAACGCTCGAAAACTCGCATCCGGAGAAATGGCCATGGATAATTCTCTCGCTCTCTCTGCTTACAAAACCCTGTACATTGTCAGGAGGGATGTACAAACATGCCCTTTCGGGCTGCTTCTTGGTTTTCTATGCCATCGTTGTGAGCGGGATTTTTTTTTTTAACTTTACTCATTTTTTAAAAAAACTACAGAGATCATTTCCCCTGGAGGGCCCTGCAGCTTTGGAGGGGAAACTCTATGGCAACAGAAAGAGAGACCCGCTGGATCAGACCAGTGGTCCATCTGGGCCAACATCCTGTCTCAAGCAGTGGCCAACCAGTTCCTCCGAAGCGCCGACAACAGGGCAAAGAGGCTGAGGCCTTCCCCTGAGGTTGCCTCCTGGCTCTGGGATTCAGAAGCTGACTGCCTCTGAACATGGAGGTTCGTCACATTCCTGTTAAGCTCCCCCCCCCAAAAAAAACCCTCAAAAAATTCATCCAGAAATTTCCAAAACTGGAATTGGCAACCTAATTAAGGGCTTCAATTTTGTGAGAAGAAACAGAAAATGGTGCCCAAACTAATGGGTTTAAAGTTGTTAGGTCCCCTCATCACTCCAGCAGAGGGATTTGAGAGGCATTCTAGGGGTGGGTGGGGATGCCCCCAGCTCCACCCCCAAGAGCGACCACCCACCCGGCCACCCCTCTCCCTCCCCTCCTGCCTGATTTAAAGGGCTTCAGCTGATCAGTGGGACAACGTGGCCTGCTGACCAGCTGGAGGGCCCTTTAAACCTAGCAGGAGGGGGGGCAGTCATGGGGCACACACCCAGCTCACATAAAGACCCTTGAAAGGGTCTTTTTGCAAGTGGGGTGGGGACCATGACACATAGAGCTGAGGGAAATCAGCCCCACTCACAGTGGCCACCACCCCACTCACAAAAAGACCCTTTCAAAGGCCTTTTTGTGACCCAAGCATGTGGCCCGCAACCACCCCTCTCCCTCCCTCCTGCTGGATTTAAAGGGCCCTCCAGATGATCGGCGGGCCACGTGCTCCCCACCGATAGGTAGCCAATGTAGAAACCAGGATGTGAGGCCATGCAATGAGAACAGATATTCCGAGGCAAGGGGGAACCAGGTCGAGTGCTGAGAAAATGTGGAGCAAATGCCGGATGCAGAATGGACCACAGGCATGCTTGTAGGAGAGGCTGGAAAAAGCCTTTCTCACCTGAGACACTGGAGAGACAGGGCTGGCTGGCCAGAGTAGACAAAGCTGACCGTTTAGGGTTAACAGGTCCCCCCTTGGCTGCCAGTGGGGGGTGGGGAGATGGGGTTGCCAGCTGTAGGCTGGAGGACACATGGAGATTTGGGGGGGGGGGAGCTTGTGGAGTACAGGGACCTCAGTGGGGTACAATGCCATAGAGTCCACCCTTCAGTTCATCTGCTTTCTCCAGCCAAGGGAACAAGTCTCTGTAGTCCGGAGATGAGCTGGAATTCCGGGGGATCCCCAGGTCCTACCTGGAGGCTGGCTTCCCTATCCTATGGTCTGACAGTTTCCTGTGTTCATGTCCAATGAGGCAGCGGGATGTTTGAAAGCGTCCCCTGATTATTTCTGCATTCCCAGCCTACCTCGTGCATCATGCCTCTTTATGCGTCAGGCTCTCTAACTTAATTAAGTTGTAAATTATACTTAGGTACAGGAGGGAGGGGAGGTGGAGGGGGGTGGGAAAAGCAACCAGACAACAGGTAGAGAACAAATCTCTGCAAATAAAACCAGAAGAGCTGTTCAAATCCATTGTCATTTGACTATTTCGTTAATGTACCTTGCCGTAGATCTGCCTCTTTTAATGGATCGTCACTTTATGAATCCTCTTAGTATAAATTAGGCAGGGTGCTGATTCAAGGAGCCATCCGTCACAACGCTGCACGGAGGCTCTCAGCCGTAATTAACAGGGAAATTGAAATTTCGGGAGGAAACCCATTTTTAAAGCGTGGCCAGAATGGCAGCCCTTCCGCACGCTTGAGGGTCTTGTTCATCTCATTGGGTGTCGGAGACATTTGGGGACTCCCCCAACTGGATCGAGTTCTCACAAGGGCCTTCTGAGGTTCCTATCAGTCGTCGAGCCATGCCTACCTCCTCCGTGGGTGATCTGTCATTGGCCACCATTAAGGATGCCAGCCTCCAGGTGGGACCTGGGGATCCTCTGAAATTCCAGCTCACCTCCAGACTACAGAGATCAGTTCTCCTGGAGAAATTGGATGCTTTGGAGGGTGGACTTTATGTAGGTTAGCCGGTATTACCTGGCTGCTGGTGGGAGGGGGTCCAATCTTCTCCTGGGAATCTTCTTGCATGCGTGCAAATTGCGCCTGCCACGATGACGTCACCTGAAGGTGACCTAATTGCACAGGGCACATTGGGTGGGACGCTCTTGCATTTGGACAAAAAAACCCTCTATGGTCACCTGGAGGTGACATCATTGCACAGGGCACATTGGGTGGGACGCTCTTGCATTTGGACAAAAAAACCCTCTATGGTCACCTGGAGGTGACATCATTGCACAGGGCACATTGGGTGGGACGCTCTTGCATTTGGACAAAAAAAACCTCTATGGACACCTGGAGGTGACCTCATTGCACAGGGCACATTGGGTGGGACGCTCTTGCATTTGGACAAAAAAACCCTCTATGGTCACCTGGAGGTGACATCATTGCACAGGGCACATTGGGTGGGACGCTCTTGCATTTGGACAAAAAAAACCTCTATGGACACCTGGAGGTGACATCATTGCACAGGGCACATTGGGTGGGACGCTCTTGCATTTGGACAAAAAAACCCTCTATGGTCACCTGGAGGTGACATCATTGCACAGGGCACATTGGGTGGGACGCTCTTGCATTTGGACAAAAAAACCTCTATGGTCACCATAAAGTTTTCCCCAAATACTAGAGTGTCCCTGCATGCCATGCCCGGCAATGTCATCACACTGGGCACATTGGGCATGACGGGGCTGGTGGTGGATTGGGGCCCCTGAAATCAGGGGGACCCCTGCCCCCATCGGGGGGGTGGCAATCCTAACTCTATGGCACTGTACCCCATTGAAGTCCCTGTCCTCCCCAAGCTCCGCCCCCAAATCTCCAGGAGTTTCCCAGCCTGGATCTGGTGCCCCTACCCCTCCCGTCCCTGACCAGTGCGCAGGTCGGACCTGGCACATTTTCCTCTGAAGGGGAGAAATGGACCTCACATCGCTGAGAGGGAACTCTTCCTCACAGACACCATTTCTTAGCCACTCTGGAGGGCAGCGGGACTCTGTTTCAATGGGGGAAGCAGCATGGGGGGGGTGAAGTTAGCTGCTTCAGTACCAATTAGGGTTGCCAACCTTTGGGCAACCTGCGGATGTTGCTTGTGTATAGATTGTGCTGAAATGGTATAAGCAATATGCGCAGGTATAAAGAGCATTGGAGGAAGTGAAAAATCTCCCTGACCTGGATAGCCCAGGAGAGTCGGATCTCGTCAGATCTCAGAAGCTAAGCAGGGCCAACCCTGGATGGGAGACCTCCAGAGAATACCAGGGCCAGGAGGCCAGAGGCAGGCTATCAAGCCACTTCTCTGAATGTCCCCCACACCCCAGTAGGAGTCGCCAGAGGTCACCATGAGTTCCAGGCATGGGCACACACAAAAAATACCCCCAAAAATAAATAAATAGAAAGAAAGCAAGTACAGAATTATCAGGCACAGCAACAAAAAGGAGCTGAATAGAAACCAATGGCAACATTCAAAATCAAAAAGGACCCCGACTGGCCATATAATAGGGTTGCCAACCCCCAGGTGTGGCTGTTAACAGGCTGGACATGTTGAAGGACATTAATTCATAAGTTGGAAGCCACTTGACGACACTTAACACACACATAGTCAACATAAAATGGATTGACTCAATTGAGGAGGCCACGGCCTTCTGTTTGCAAGACTGATCAAGGCTGTTAACAATGGGATGTTTTGGAGGCCATTAATTCATAGGCTCATCATAAGTTGGAAGCAACTTGACAGCACTTAATGCACATGAATTGGACCCAAGACCCTTCCTTTTTATACCATTTTATTTCCTCCCACGGAGTTGCTTTTCCTGCAAAACGTACATTTTTTTTAACTCTAGTTTGCATCAGTAAATCAGCATTATGTATTCTATAGTAGGAGTAAGGCCTGTTGTGGGAAGAAATACAATGGGCTCTAGAAAGAAGCTCCTGGTGAGTGTCCCGGCTGTGGCTGGTGGGGCGGCAGAGGGAAGGGTGAGCCGTGTTTATTTCCTTCTGCTTAGCTATAAGGCAGGGCTGTCTCAAGTCCTTTTGCTGCCCCCAAGTGGGGAGTATGGGAGGACAGCCTCATGGTAACAGGTATGGTTCCCTTTACCCCTGACTTATGTTGATTTGGAGTTGTGCAGTGGCAGCTAAGGTAGAAAACCTCCTTCTCCTATGCCATGTCTGTTGGGTTCCAAGGGTCTGGAAAGTGGTTCCTTAGCCAGTTACAGGGTTGCCAACTCTGGGCTGGGAAATACCTGTAGATTTGAGGGGTAGAGCCTGGGGAGGGCAGGGTTTGGGGTGCGGAGGGACTTCAGCATGGTATAATGCCATAGAGTCCACTGCCCAAAGCAGCCATTGTCTCCAGGAGAACTGATCTTGGTCATCTGGAGATCAGTTGTAACAGCTGGAAAATTTTCTGTAGGGGAAATGATGTGCTGTGGCTGCTGAACACAGTGATTGGCAACTCCAGTGACCATTGAAGGGAAGATTAGGAGATGTATTTTACCTCAGGACACATTCAATGACTCCCAAAAGCAACAGCAAACTGTTTAGAATGTTAGAGGCAAAGGCCAATCAGGCCACATATGCCAATGACCTCTGTGTTCCGACTGGCTACTGGGGGGGGCAGGAACAGCAAACTGTTTAGAATGTTGGAGGCGGGACTCAGGCAACACAGCCAGTGGATAAGGACAGCTTGAGTGACACATCATGGAGCCAACTGATTTAGGAGTGTGTGGAATGTTCAGAAAGTGCCACCCCAAAACACAATTATATATAAGGAGATGCTGAGTACACTTATCAGTGCCTTGCCCTACATGTAGAAATACTTTGCACGTGATGTGCAGAGTGAGCACCCGGAACAAGCAGATTTGACAAAATTGACTGCAGACAGCAGAGAACCCAAGCCCCTGTGGGAGGAGAAATAAAATAGGGCAAGTGTAGCTCATCCCTGACCTTTCAAAACATGGCTAAAAGATAGCATTGCTCTTTTCTGCCACTGCTAAAGGAACGGAGGCCAGTAGTATTGACTCAAATAAACACGACACTCTTTCAGAGCGCTCAGCCACAAGTAAGCAAACTTCAGCAGCTCTGAGAGATTTATAAGCTAAAGTTTTTGGTGGAGTCTTTGCATGTCTTTTCTGCGAGGCAAAGGAAAACCCGATACGGTAGCATGACACTTCTTATGAGGGATGTGATTCCAAAAGGCATTTCTTTCTTTTTCAGAGAAGTTTCTAAAAATTTTCACAGGCTTTCCAGGGTGCGATCCTGTTGGGAAATATATACCTCCGCATAAAGAGGCACGTCAGCTACGGAAGGCCAGATGAGAAAGTATCGCACTCAGCCTTTTCATCAAAATATTGGCAAACTCCAAGGGGCTTTTCAGCAAACAGAGATGATGAATTATGCGTGTCTAGCCTCTTTTTTTTTTTTAAGCTTTCGACGGGTGAAGACAGTTGTAACATTTTCTAAGTAGCAAAGGCAGGATGATGGAGCCTTTGAAAACAACAACATACTTTTCGTTCCTGGAGCAAGCTCTGAGAAATGGGCTTCAAAATTATTCCTTTTAAATAGGAAATAGCTGTTTGGGGAAGGGACCTATTGGCTAGGGTCCATGTTACCACCAACTCGTCTCCTCTGGAATAATTTTTTTTTTGTTTAAAAAATAGTTGTGGATTTTTTTTGTAAAGTGAAAGATAAGGGGAGGAACAAGAGCTGCCTTGGACTCTGTATGGAAGAAAGGTGGCTAATCAATCAATCAGAATGATGGTTTCCCCAGTTTTCAACTTGCTTAGAAGGTTACCTAAGATATCTGCAATACCAGGACCTCATCCAATCAGTGCTGGATATTACGCTATCATTAAAGTAGAGCAATCATTTCCAGGTGGTCTGGTTTGGGATAATCCAAATCCAGTTGTGAATGGTTGGTATAGGACTATGATAGCACAACATCCTGTGATGTTTGGATGCAGCCCAGATCCAGAGAGCCAGTTTGGTGTAGTGGTTAAGTGTGCGGACTCTAATCTGGGAGAACTGGGTTTGATTCCCCACTCCTCCACTTGCACCTGGCTGGATGACCTTTGGCAAGCCATAGCTCTGTACCAGCTGTTCTCTCAAGGACAGCTTGGGAAAGAGCTCTCTCAGCCCCACCTCCCTCACAGGGCGTCTGTTGTGGGGAGGGGAGGGGAAAGGAGTTTGTAAGCCGCTCTGAGACTCTTAAGTGAGTGAAGGGCGGGATATAAATCCAATCTCTTCTACTTCTTCTTCTTCTTTTACTGTTGGACATTGTTTATAGCTGATGTGCCATAGTATTTAATACCTGACCATATTTGGTAACATGCAAGAATATTCAGTACTTAACAGTTGACAAACAATGATTTTTAATACTGGGCAACTGACAGATTATGAAATCTCATATTTGATACCTATTTGACAAATAGTAGGTACCATCAACAGGTAGGGTAGCCAACCTCCAGGTGGTAGATGGAGATCTCCTGGGAGAGAGGTCTCCTGGGAGCCAGTTTGGTGTAGCGGTTAGGAGCGTGGACTCTAATCTGGGAGAACTGGGTTTGATTCCCCACTCCTCCACATGCAGCTGCTGGTGTGACCCTGGGTCAGTCACAAGTTCTTTCAGAGCTGTTCTCTCAAGGGCAGTTCTCAAAAGAGCTCTCTCAGCCCCACCTCCCTTACAGGGTGTCTGTTGTGGGGAGGGGAAGGGAATTGTAAGCCACTCTGAAACTCCTTTGGGAAGTGTGGGGTATAACTCCATTCTTCTTCGTCTTCTTCCCTGCCTGAAATATGGCAAGGGGAATCCCTTAGGTGAGAATTAAGAATTCCATCTCATTCCGTTGGGGGGGGGGGGGAAGTTACACGCAGAAATGTTTCCCATCGAAACCAATGCAAACATAATCCAGATTTAAAAACAACGGGGGGAGGCCATGAGACTCATCCAGGGGGAGGAATACCATCCCCCCCCCCACATTGCATCACCAAGCCCGTAACGGCTCCAGGCCCCACCTCCCACCTCTGAGACTGGGCCTGGCCATGACATCCACATGTGCCAGGAGCCACAGGCCCACAGCAGCTCCCTGCATCTGCCACTCTGAAGACTAAAAGCTTTTTATTATGCAGGGAATCTAAACCCTCCAGTGTATTTTTTTTTAAGGTTTCAGATTTTTTTGCAAACCAGATGGGTCCCCCAAATTTGCAGGAAAATCTGTTTGGCATCGATGTGGCCCTGACCCACAGATATCCTCAGGTAGGGCTACATGTTGCTCTTAGAGATATAGATGGGTTGTAACTAGTGTTCCCTCTAAGCTGCGTTCGTGTGAGCTAGCTCGCAGTTTTTTCGCCTCCAGCTCACTCATTTTTGTCATAGCTCAGGAATGATGGCTCCAGAGAAAACTAATTTATGCAGCAGCCCAATCGCTCGCTCACAACTTTAATACCAGTAGCTTAGAGAGCCAGTCTGGTGTAGAGAGCCAGTCTGGTGTAGTGGTTAAGTGTGCGGACTCTAATCTGGGAGAACCGGGTTTGATTCCCCACTCCTCCACTTGCACCTAGCTGGATGACCTTGGGCAAGCCATAGCTCTGTACCAGCTGTTCCCTCAAGGACAGCTTGGGAAAGAGTTCTCTCAGCCCCACCTACCTCACAGGGTGTCTGTTGTGGGGAGGGGAGGGGAGGGGAGGGGAAAGGAGTTTGTAAGCCGCTCTGAGACTCTTAAGTGAGTGAAGGGCGGGATATAAATCCAATCTCTTCTTCTTCTTCTTCTTACAAAGAAGAATTTTTGCTCACAGGACTCCACAGCTGAGAGGGAGCATTGGTTGTAACACCACTGCAAGCAAAAATGTTAATAGAACAAAATACCCAGTTAGCCTTTCTGGGCATATCTAAATTAGATAAAACATCCCTTATGTTTCGAAGAACGCTCCAATTCTCCATGCCATGCGAAGCACGTTCCTAAGGACAGCTTTCAGCCAAGAGGTGGCTCGAAACAGTTTTTGCAACCTGACACCCAGACTTCAAAAACCAGTGGCAATCCTGCTCAGATCCTCTTGACTTTTATCTTGCTTACGCCCCAAAGAATTCTGTAATGCTCTGCAGGCTGGCTCAGAGAGTTTAGCAAGCTATAAAAATATCCCTGCTTTCAAAAGACATTTGACTATGAAATGCATCCTTTCAAAGGGCCCCCCCTGCGATCAGACTTCTGAGAGCTTTATTTGCAAAACTTGTGGAGTAATCAGCTTACATTACAGTGACAAAAGGGCGGAAATCTTACCATACCAAACAGCTGTGCGCGGAGAAGACTCCCATTCTCTTATTAAGCCAATCAAGCTTCACTGCTGGGGACTGGAGATGCAACAGAAGAAAAGAACAAGAGCAGACTGCAGTTTGGTGGATCCAGGACAACATGGATGTGTACAGAGGTCCTTTCCATATGTTGTGTCCACTGACCGCCATGTGGCACCAGCAAAAGTAGCCTGAGCTTGGCCCAAAGAACAGTAGGGGCCAAGGATCCTAAGATTCACGCAGCCTGCCAATGAGATCTAGGCGGGAAATTCAAACCTCCCAATAGGACTATAGGTGGGACTAGGGGTGTGTCCTGAGGTGTGTATATATGTTGGCCTTTTGGCCAGTTAAGCCATGCTTGTTCTCTCTAAATAAACTTGAGTTAATTACTGTACCAACTTTGTCCTCGTCGATGCCGCCGAGAACTCAGCACTTTTCACCGCACTCGGATCTCATCCCTGGTTTTATCAGAGTTCAACTCGCGACACAATACCTTGCCTCTATCCCTGGTTATAACGGCATCCGTTTATCCCGGGACAAGTGTGGGGCGAAACCGGGGTGACCTCAGTGTAATGTGGAAACAAAAGAAAAAATACCGCAGAAGATACTTCCAGGGGTGAACTCGGGTGTGGTGTAGAATGTAAGTTCGGGGACAGGGATGAACCAAGAGGTAAGGCCTAGTGTGAAAAGGACCAGAATGGAGCAAGTGCAGAGGAGAGCAATGAGGATGATCGGGGGGGCCTGGAGACCAAGAAGCCCTGCAAGGAAAGGCTGAGGGACTTGGGGATGTTCAGTCTGGAGAAGAGGAGGTTGAGTTGGGGACATGATGGCTCTCTTGAAGTATTTGAAGGGCTGTCATCACTGAGAGGAGGGCAGGGAGCTGTTCCTGTGGGCAGCAGAGGAGAGGATTCACAATTATGGGTTTCAATGAAGGGCAGGCCTCTGCATAGCAACCCTGCTTAGCTTCCAAGCTCTGAATAGGTTCTTTAAAATAAAAAAGGCACCAAGGGAGGGACAGCAAACGGAGGTGAAAGTGAGAGGAAGATTGTGGGGAAGAGGAAGATAATATTGGGACAGCGAGTTTGGTGCTGTGGTTAAGAGTGCAGACTCTAATCTGAGAGAACCAGGTTTGATTCCCTGTTCCTCCACTTGTGGCTGCTGGATGACCTTGGGCAAACCACAGTTCTGTCAGAGCTGTTCTTGAAAGAGCAGTTCTCTCAGAGCATTCTCAGCGCCCCCTCCCCACCTCACAGGGTGCCTGTTATGGGGAGTGGAAGGGAAAGGAGATTGTCAGCTGCTCTGAGTGAAGGGCGGGGTATAAATCGAGTCTCCTCCCTCTCCTCCTTCTCCTCCTCCTCTTCTTCAGAATCTCTTTCCCCTTTTCCCATCTAAAATGATTGTTTCTGAAATTTTGGCTCAGTCCGAGCGATGGCTCGTTCACATACAGAGGCTGTTGTGGGATGGTAGATTCCGCAACTGTTGAACATTCATGCATGAAGTGGCTTAACTTCTCCTGCCATGAGGTAAACACCACATCCAAAAAATTCCAAATCTCCTCTCTGGTTACTTCTAACACAGTAGGCTACCTATGACCCTGTACATTTGTGCCCCCTCTCCAGAAGGTGTTCTGTGTTGCTCTGGCAAGGGCATTCACACATCATTGGTTTTTATAGCCCTCCTTCATGCTGACTGCATAGATTCTGGCTATACAGATCTGCAGAATCTTTCTGTCACCGCCACAGCACTTAAGGCGTTTATCTGCTCTCTTATTGTCATGTCTAATTCCATGCTGTCAGGTTTATTTTGCCCTAATTGCTGGGAGGTTTTTTTGGTGCAAACAGCTCTGTTGACTCAGTTTGGGACTGTGCAATTTTTCTTTACAAAAAAAATTGACTCTTCACACTGGGGTATCAAACAAAAAGATGTACACGTACGAACAACTGAATTTCAAAACCACCACAGAATATACCTCAAGGAACGGAAGTTGTTGCTATGGCACTGCTTTTCACAGAGAGATGAGTGAAAAATGAAGATGAAGATTTTAAAATGCAGGTGGAGAAACCGACTCGAAATGAACGTATCGACTTTTCAGGCAGCAGCCGCTGATTGCTTTCATCTAAAGGAGACAGGAAGAGCTGGGGCCACTCAACAGGCTGGGCTAAGAAGTGTTGTGTGGTTCAGTTACACCACCCCAAGCTTTGTCCTGGATCTGACAGGGCTTGTAAATAACTCCCAGTTTACAGAAGCAGTTAAGACGGAACCTGCTTTTCTAAGACACAAAATGGCAGCCATGGAGGGCAGGGGCCAATCTCAAAACATTGTGACATTCCACATAATGTTGGGAAGCTCCGAGTCAAGCATTTTCCTATCATGGAGGCCACTGCTTCCAAAGAGGCAGGGGTCATTTCGTAGAAAAAGAAGTGCCGGAGCTCATTAGCATAACTTATTTGCATATGCTAAACCACCTGACATCACCGGAAGTATGTCAGAAGGCACGAAAGAAAGAAGAGGGAGGGAGGGAGGGAGGGAGGGAGGGGAAGGAAGGAAGGAAGGAAGGAAGGAAGGAAGGAAGGAAGGAAGGAAGGAAGGAAGGAAGGAAGGAAGGAAGGAAGGAAGGAAGGAAAGAAAGAAAGAAAGAAAGAAAGAAAGAAAGAAAGAAAGAAAGAAAGAAAGCTGGCAGAGAGGGGACAGCTACCAATCCAAGCCTCAGAAATACCACTATTCTGGGAGGATAGCTTCCGTGGTGGCTGAAGCCTTCAGAAGGCTGGTCGGAGGAACAAGGACCTTTCCAGGGGATGGGGTCATTTTGCTGCAGCCATGACACAAGCAGGCGTTCCCCTGCGGTGGGGGGGGGCGCTGGCACCAACTCCCAGAGCTGCGCTCCCCTGAGCTCCTGCTCGAAAGGACCCCTGCAAAGAGGTGATGCCTGAAGCCCAAAAATGGATGGATGCTTGCTGGGCTCCTCTGAAGAATTTTCTAGTCCAGTTTAGTGAAGGAAAGATTGGATGGGCTCTCTGATTTGATGAGGTGCTTTGGGGGAAGAGCAGGCAGGCACCAAGAAGCACATAAGCGGGCTCTGTTGTACCCACAGGAATCACACTGGGGACCACGAGGTTAGAGAACTCATGGAGACCTGAGTTCACATCAGTGGGATGAACTTTGGTCTCGTCCACCAGAGCTCTTCTCCCGTTCTGATGGCACCCAGATGTAACCTTAAAGCAGAGCGCATACGTAGAACTTGCTGCACAGGACGTGATGATGACACCAGCTTTGATGGCTTTTAAAGAAGATCAGAACCATCCTCTATGAATTTGTCTCGCACACCCTGGCAATTAGTTAGGATGGAACCTATGCATCCAGAGTCAATGGGCCATTTATGCCTGCTGTGGGGACACAGTGTCATGGAAGGTTCCTGGCATTCATTATCCTACGTATAAGCTTCCTAGATGCCATCTGGTTGACCATTCTTGGAAACAAGATGCTGGACTAAATGGACCTTTTGGTCCGATCCAGCAAGGATCTTATGCTTTTGGGTTCTTAGGAACACAGTAATATTGCAAGATGGGCAAATGTAGCTGAGGTCTGAGTTGAGCTGAGTTCGTGTGAGCTAGCTCACAGTTTTTTATCCTCCAGCTCACACGTTTTTGTCTTAGCTCAGGAAGAATGGCTCCAGAGCAGACTAATTTATGCAGTAGCCAAATCGCTCGCTCGCAACTTTAATGCCAGTAGCTCACAAAGTGGATTTTTTTGCTCACAAGGCTCCACAGCTTAGAGGGAGCCTTGCCCCCATGTTGTAAAAGGGTTCTAGAGGAGACCTGAGAAATTACAGGTCAGTCATTCTAACGCTAATACTGAGTAAGTTGGGAGTAATCCATTATTAAAGACAGGATTAGTAGGCATATTAATGAACAAAAGTCATTGAGGAAGAATCAGCATGGATTCTGAAAGGGAAGATATTGACTCACTAACCTTTTGGAGTTCTTGGAGGGGGTGGACAGACATGTGGACAAGGGTGACCCAGTAGTTTTTTTAGCCTCCAGCTCAGACATTTTTGCCTTAGCTCAGGAAGGGTGGCTCCAGAGCAAACAAATTTATGCAGCAGCCCAATCGCTCTCTCACACCTTTAATGCCAGTAGCTCACAAAGTAGAATTTTTCCTCACAAGACTCTACAGCTTAGAGGGAGCACTGATGGAGGGTTCTCTGTCATAAAAGTAATAAATGCCACGGAGTGTGTCCCAGCATAGAGTCGATCCCAGCCAACATATCTGGTTTTTTAAAACCATCTCCTTATTTTTAAATGAAGCCCAGCATTGCTGATGGTAAATATATTCTTACCAAACTCCCCCTCCCTCCCCACATGACCAACTGTTGCTTGGTCCAGATGTTAGGTAAGCTGCTTGCTATTCAGTCGCATCAAATCATTCATAAGCCAATTATCAGCATCAGCTCAATTGATCTTGGCCATATGATTGCATAATTATACACCTAACCGAGCACACGCTGCATGATTAACTGATGGGAAAGTGTCCTTTAAATAATAATCAGGAAATGACTTGTTTCCTTCTTCAGTCATAACGTGATGTTCTTTTTCCCTGACCCCCCCCCCCTTTCAAAAAGAGTACACATGATGGTGGAAAATGCTATCAAGCGTCAGGTCTTTTTTTAATATATATATATATATATATTATTTTTGTGTGTTTTTGTTGTATATTACATATTGTCTCTTAACCCGTACATTTCGTATCCATTTATAACCATTCTCCCTCCCTCCCCCCTCCTCTATTGTTCCCATGCGTTAGTCCTTTATTCCCAGCCACGGGCACGAAGTCTGAATCTTGCACTGAATGTCTTTTTTTCCTTCTGTTGGTATCCACTCTAGGTAGGTCTTCCATTTCATCCTAATTTCTGTGGTCTTGTCTACCCACGTCGTCTTCCAGTTCAGCTTCTCAATTATATCCGACTGTATAAAATCAAACAAATAATTATGCCAGATTTCTACTGTCCATTTACTCTTATCCTTCCAACCCAGAGCAATCACTGCTTTGCTTGCCAATATCATAGCTTTAAATATAGCTTGGTTCGCCTTGCTTACTGCTGGGTTCCCTATTATACCCATTAGCATTAAATTAAAGTTTATGGATAGTGAAACATTATATATTCTCTTTATAATTTGTAATATTTTTGTTCAGAAAGCTCTAACCTCTGGGCACTCCCACCACATATGGGAAAACCATCCCTTAGATTGTTTGCAGTGCCAACACCTAGGGCTCATTCCTGGAAACATATTTGCCAGCTGTGCTGGTGTTTTATACCATTTTGTAAAGAATTTATGCTCCATTTCATTAAATTTTATCACTTTAATTTCCTCTATTCCTTTCATTATTTTACTTGCCATATTTTCTGCTTCAAGTCTTATGGCCACCCTGTGGGGTTTTTAAGGCAAGAGATGAATGGAGGTGGTTTGCCATTGCCTGCCTCTGCATAGAAACCCTGGACTTCCTCTGTGGTCTCCCATCCAAGTACAAACTCGTGCCAACCCAGTTGAGCTTCTGAGATCTGAAAGGGGCTGTGGCTCAGTGGTAGAGCCTCTGCTTGGCATGCAGAAGGTCCCAGGCTCAACCTTTGGCATCTCCAGTTAAAAGGACCAGGCAGTAGGTGATGTGGAAGACCTCTTCCTAAGACCATGGCAGTCTTAGACAATACTGGCCTTGATGGACCAAGAGTCTGATGCAGTAGAAGGTGACTTCATGTGTGATCTTCATGTGTGTGATCTGATGAGATCGTGCTAGCCAGGGCCATATAGGTCAGGGCAAAAAGACTCTGTGTGTGTGTGTGTGTGTGTGTGTGTGTGTGTGTGTGTGTGTGTGTAAAGTTCCATCAAGTCACAGCTGGTATATGACAACTCCATAGTGTCTTCAAGGCAAAAGATATCCAGAGGTGGCTTGACATTGCCTGCCTCTGCGTCACATCCCTGGTATTCCTTGGAGGTCTCCCATCCAAATATTAGCCGGGTCCAACCCTGCTTAGCTTCCAACATCTGATAAGATCAAGCTAGCCTGGACTATCCAGGTCAGAGAAAAGAAAACATACATATGATAGATCAAGATGGGTATCTGAAGAAGTGAGCAGTGACTCACAGAAGCTCCTACTCTGCAAATGAAAAGTCACTGTTCAACGCAGAAGAAATACAACCAATATAATTGCCCAACAGGGTCTATATGTGTAATAAACAACCCACAGGTCTATGCGCAAAACACATAAGTCTCTCTTATGCAGAATATCATCAAACAAATACACATGATCTTCAGATGAAGGACGAAGATGCCGGCTTTGATCCTTCGTTTCGTCAGGAGCTTCTTCAGCTTGAACCTTCTCTGTACAAGGAATCCAATTGCTATTATATTCAATTATATTCAGATTATTATTCCCAAGACAAGAACATTAACGGGCAACCAATCAACAGGGCCACAGCCTCACCTAGTCGGCACGCTTGGACAGAGGAGGTTCAAGCTGAAGAAGCTCCTGACGAAACGAAGGATCAAAGCCGGCATCTTCGTCCTTCATCTGAAGATCATGTGTATTTGTTTGATGATATTCTGCATAAGAGAGACTTATGTGTTTTGCGCATAGACCTGTGGGTTGTTTATTACACATATAGACCCTGTTGGGCAATTATATTGGTTGTATTTCTTCTGCGTTAAACAGTGACTTTTCATTTGTTTGTAATTTACAGCTCCTGCCCTGCCACATATTTTGTTAGTCTCCAAGGTGCTACCGGACTCTTGCTTTTTTCTACCGGCACATATTATCAATTATTTAGTGCTGCGTGGGGTAGCAGAGGCCTTGTCAAAGATGTTAGGGATGCTGCTAAAGATCTGTAATGAGGATAATCCTTAGAAATCATTCGATTTGGTGGATGATTCTTTGGGCTTATTTGTTCATATGGATACTGAGTGCCTTCTGTGGCTGAAAGAACCCCATAGAACAAAAACCTATATAATAACCGTTAATATACAGAAATCGTGAGAGGTCCAATCATAGACAAAAGTTGACGTGATCCTCCGGACTGGTGCCTCGTTTCGATTCAGCCATCTTCGTCCAAAAACGGACCATGCAAAACCAAAAGGGGAAGTTGTCCTGCACAAAGGCATTCAATACATCAACAAACAGGATATCACCTCATAGATGAATTCCAGGCTCCCTTCCTTTTGACCTTGATGGCCCGCATGACACTTGTTAAGATGTATTTGCTTTCTTTGTACGGAATTCTTGCTAAGAACACCTTGATCACCTCTGGACTGTTTTTCTTGTTTAGCAGCCTTCATCCAGCCCATCAGAGGATTGTTTCAGACTGTGGAGATTCTACTTTGAGGACCACATATCAGCTTGCTACTCCCATGCAGATCCTCGTGGCGTACTCAGAATTCTGTGCCAGGCATTCTCTTAGTGGCGATGTTTCATCGCAGCAATGCCTGCTGAATAAATCTGTCTTCTGGAGCCCAGCTGGAAAGAACATTTGTGCTGCCGGCCCTCTCAAGTGGAAAGGAAGGACAAGGACGGAAGACAGCCCTTTCCACCTCAGCTATGCAAGCAACCCTTCCGCCGTGCCTCAGAATTTTCCCCACAACCTTGTAAGTTTCATCAACGGAAATTAACCATGGCAGCACAATTTCCATTGTAATTGTCATGACAGCAGTGATAAAGGAAAACAAGTGATCTCCCAGGTTAAGATGGAGACACTCCTGTTCGCAAATAATATCATTTTCATTGCCCTATATTCTTTTTCTATGTGTATGGAAAACTAGCTCAAAGGCAGGAATTCTGAGCAGAGAAAGCAACAGGCAAGGAATGGGTTACGCTCCTCTTCCTCCTCAACCACTGGTCCTCCATGGAAGATAGGACCAGATGGAGCAGAGGTCCATCAGTGGCTGTTAGCCACAAAATATAGATGGAATTCTCTGTCTGGGGCAGGGGATGCTCTGTATTCTTAGTGCTTGAGAGGCCACATTGGGAGGGCTTCTGGAGTTCTGGCCCCACTGGTGGACCTCCTGAGGGCACCTGGGTTTTGGCCACTGTGTGACACAGAGTGTTGGACTGGATGAGCCATTGGCCTGATCCAACATGGCTTCCCTTATGTTCTTATGTCTGGGGCAGTGATGCTCTGTCTTCTTGGTGCTTGGGGGGCAAGATGGAGAGGGCTTCTGGAGTTCTGGCCCCACTGGTGGAATTCTTGTTGGTAGATGGGTTTTGGCCTCTGTGTGACACAGAGTGTTTGACTGGGCGGGCCCATTGGCCTGATCCAACATGGCTTCTCTTACGTTCTTAGAGACAACTTCAAGAGGGGACTGGATAAACATATGGAGCAGAGGTACCTCAATGGTTCACCCACAGTTGCGTCTGATCACACAATGACAGCCACAGCTTCAAAGGGCTGTGTGATCTCACAACTACATATCAAATTCCTCCGGAGGAAATAGCCTCTCTTCCCTTCCACTTGAACTGGTGTGTGTGACCGCAGCCTCAGAAAGCTTCCATAGCAGAAGGGGGAGTCAAACTTGGGTCTCCTAACCCGGCATCTTAAGCACAACACTCCACTGACTTTCAAAAATGGGTGACGATTTCTCAAGACTTCTCTGGCGCAGTGGCACCTCTTGATAAGTTTTCAGGCACCCACTGGCTTTCCCCCCACAAACTCTGTGCAGTTCCCCCCTAAGTCATTCCAGTCCCTTGATTTTAAAAGACATATTTTGAACAATTACTAAATTGGATCGCTGGAAGAACTGGGGCTGCGCGTTTGATAATGGATGGCTTACATTCCCGGGCTGAACCTGTGTTCTCCAATCTGTATAAGTAACATTAATCAAAGCTCTTGTTTTATTGATCCAAGAAGGGGGAGGGAACAGCGGAAGGGCCAGTGGCTAACCTTCAGCTGAAAAACTTTCTTCTTGTTCTTGTAAGGAGACCCAGGATTTGTGGGTAAGATGGTGAGAAAAAAAATACAAAGACTAGAGGTTACTCATGTTTTGCGAATAAGACATTTTGGAACTTTGGAGAGGGTAGCCATGTTGGTCAGCAGCAGAAGAGCTAACTTCAAGTCCAGTTGGCACCTTGGAAGCCAACAAGATTTTCAGAGTATGAGTTTTCAAGAGTCGAAGCTTTCAAAGTATCTGATTTAAGAGAGCTTTGACTCTCAAAAGCTCAGTCTCCGGAAATCTTGTTGGTCTTTAGGAGAGGGGCTGTGACTCAGTGGAAGAGCCTCAGCATGGCGTGCAGAAGGTCCCTGGTTCAATTCCCTACCTCTCCAGTTAAAACGAGCAAGCAGTAGGTGAGGAGAGCCAGTTTGGTGTTGTGGTTAGGAGTACGGACTCTAATCTGGGAGAATCTGGTCAGTCACAAGTTCTCTCAGAGCTGTTCTCTCAAGGGCATTCCTCAAAAGAGCTCTCTCAGCCCCATCTATCTCACAGGGTTTCTGTTGTGGGGAGGGGAAGGGAAAGGAGTCGTAAGCCACTCTGAGACTTTCTTAAAGGCTCAGCCCCACAAGAATTCCTCCCATAAATGCCTTTTTCAGTCATTTAAAAACATTCTTTTAAAGGCGTGTCCTCCTTTAAGCATAATGGGGTACTGTAGTTGACTAATTCCCACACTGAGCAAGGGGGTTGGAGTAGGCGACCTCTAGGATCCCTTCTAACTCTCTGTAAAAAAAAATGGTCTCCTTGAAGAGAGTTGTTCTGCCTAAGTGTTAGCTGTCTGGACTGCAGAAGATAACACCCCCACCTGCCAGCTTGTTATCAGAACTGTTGCTTAGGCTGGCAGAAGTGATTAACTTGCAGCAGCTGAGGACTGTCATCTCAAGTGGTTGACAGCTTGCAATTTAGAGATCTCTCCTGGTAGCAGTTTTCTGTTGGCTAAATGGCTTTTCCTTCTGCACTGAGAACTTCAGCCCCATCAGGAAAAAAAATGCCCCACAAGCCACAAAATCCTGGCTGCGCAGGAGTTTGTACAGTTGGCAGGGTTTGGGAATGGCTGCGTGCTCCCAGTTTGCTGGCTCACATGGATTATGTGTACCTCCAAGGTCCCCACAGGTGTTGTTTTAAGACAAGTCTACTGTGAGAGTATGTGCTGCTCCTGCACACGTACCGTCGGTAACACTGATAGGTCAACAGTGTGCTTTGTGTTCGTGCACGCTCAGTGTTCACTGGATCCAGTTAGAGCTGCCAGGTGGCAGAGCAAGAAGGGGCAGGGAATTGGTGATCCAGTTCAGAACACCCAATGAACACACCTGGTTTGGGGAGTCAGGTAGGCCAAATGGGCTAGAATACTGGAGGCTGTTAATGCAAATTGCCAGGAACAAAGAGGAAAGGCAGGATATAAACGTTTTGATAAATAGTTAAGTGCAAGCCATTCTCTTTCTCACACACACACACCCGCATGAACACACATGAAACTGCCTTATATTTTTATTTATTTATTTTATTTCATCATATTTATACCCCGCCCTCCCCGCGGACGGGCTCAGGGCGGCTTACAATAATCGGTACTTACGGTACTTACATAAATAGTCGGTACAATGTGCCTGGTCTATATAAACAGTTTAAAACAGTTTAAAACAATTCAAGACAATTAAAACAACCATTTAAAGTGCTCGCAGAACTGGTTCCAATAAACTTAGATGACACAATCTCAGGACGACTATCACAGCTCCCACTTAAGCGACCTTTCTGGCTACCCATGAGGTCTAGCGCGATCTCTATCCCCAGGGCCAACCCTGTCTGTGAGAGTCCTACAGAGTCAGTCAACAACAAGTGTCCTGAAACAGGAATGCTTTATTGAGAAAGGTCTGCTATGGTCATCTGCACTTCTTGTGTTAGTAATGGCGGGCACTACTGAAATCAGGACAATCATACAGAATTCAAAGAGAATTCTGGTAATGCATTGTAACCAATCACCATGTCATGAAAAAGGCACTTAAAATACTGGTTTACTGTTCCCAGGGAAAAAGTGGGAAGGCTTATACTCAGACAGGAGAAAAGATACGTGGGCCGGCACCAACAGTCTCTCAAAGTCAGAGCAGTAGGGAGAGCGATAAGCATGCCATGAGAAATATAACATAACATTCCACAGCGCTGACATCAAGGGTTCAACCATCCCACCTCCCAGGCAGGAGATGGCAGCATTAGCTGACACTGTCCCACAGATGAGCAGATGGTAATAGTGGGTGGTGGTGGCTGGTCCATCAAAGTCTGTCGACACAGACTGGCAGCAACTCGCCAGGGGGTCCCACTGAAGTTTTCCACATCACCTACTGCCTGGTTCTTTTAACTGGAGAAACTGGGAATTGAACTTGGGACCTTCTGCATGCCAGTCAGGGGCTCTACCACTGAGGCATGGCCCCTTCCCTCACACACACTTGCAGAACCAAGATAAACACCTCTTTCGTAATTCTATTCAACCTCAGGTGGTTTGGGGGCCAAGGGCGTAGCCTTTCCAATTTCCCGGGGGGGGGGGCTGGGGCTAGGCCAGAGACATCACAGGCCATTGTCTCCAGGGGAGGCTCAGCACTTCCTGGAAAAGTTCGGGTGGGGGGGCTCCAGCTCCCCAGCCCCCCTGAAGTTGACACCTATGTTGGGGGCAGGTGGACCACTAGATAGGGCTAGATGCGTGAAAGCCATGCCGAATGGGTGCACACAACCCAATGCAGAACAATTCTGAGCCTTTGAAAAAAGCTAACTTCCCCCCTCCAATGCTCCCTCTAAGCTGTAGAGACTTGCAAGCAAAAATCCTACTTTGTGAGCTACTGGCATTAAAGTTCTGAGGAAGCGATTTGGCTGCTGCAGCAATAAGTTTGCTTTGGTGCCATCCTTCCTGAGCGAAGACAAAAATGTGTGTGCTGGAGGCTAAAAACCTGTGAGCTAGCTCACACCAACTCAGCTTAGAGGGAACACTGACTGCTCCACATGCAGTTGCTGGTGTGACCTTGGGTCAGTTACAAGTTCCTTCAGAGCTGTTCTCGCACGAACAGTTCTCAAAAGAGCTTTCTCAGCCCCACCTCCCCCACAGGGTGACTGTAGTGGGGAGGGGAAGGGGAAGGAGATTGTAAGCTGTTCTGAGACGCCTTCGGGTAGTGAAGGGCGGGGTATATATCCAATCTCTTCTTCAGTCTTTTCTCTCTCAAGTGTTCAAGGGTGCTGTTTGCAATGTGCCATCAAATAGCAATGTAACGTAGAGGATTAATTGTTCCTTGCCCTGACCTCTATGGCCCAGGCTAGCCAAATTTCGTCAGATCCCAAAAGCTAAGTGGGGTTGACCCTGGTTTGTACTTCGATGGAAGACCATCAAGAAAGACAGGGGTTGCTATGCAGAGGCAGGCAACAGCAAACCAACTCTGAATGCCTTTTGCCTTGCAGTCCTCTTGGGGGTGCCGTGAGTCAGCTGCGACTTGGTGGCCTTTTCTGCTCCGATCCAATTGCTCCTGACCAAGTATAATTAAAAGGGACTCCTTCCCTCCAGATTATATAATAATACGAGTATCTCCAGCGTGAGTTCTCCCTTTCTGCCCCATAATATGTAGGATCAGCGGTAGGGCAATGCCACCACGGCGTTCTTTCCTCTGCCCTCGATCCAGGGAAGTAGCAGCTGGCTGCAGCGGGTGGAAACAGAACAAGGCACAATCAACCATGTCTTGGCAGAAAGTAAATGATCTTGTGCATTGAAAGCAAGAAGGGGAGAGCTCTGTGTGTAATTCTGCCTTCTGTTGTTATAGAATGATGGGTTGTTAACTGCTGAAGGGTGAGTCATAGTGCGTCGCTTATTAATACAGCTGCTATCGGGCAAGAAATGTTGGTTGTAGCTGGGGAGAAACCTTTATTGAGGAGATCCTCCAGGGCAGGGGTCCCCCCAACATAGTTCCAAGGGGTAGCATGGTGCCCACGGACCCATTTTGTGATGCCCGGTATGTTCTTATTAAGTGGATGGGGCCAGTTTGGTGTAGTGGTCAAGAGCGGCGGACTCTGATCTGGAGAACCGGGTTTGATTCCCCACGCCTCCACATGAAGCATGCTGGGTGACCTTGGGCTAGTCACAGTTCTCTCAGAACTCTCTCATTCCCATCTTCCTCACAAGGTGCCTGTTGTGGGAAGAGAAAGTGACTGTAAGCCACTTTGAGACACATGAGGCCTGCTGGGCGACCTTGAGCCAGTCACGGTTCTCTCAGAACTCTTTCAGCCCCACCTGCCTCACAAGGGGAACAGAATGTGATTCAGGTAGTGAAGCACAAGGTATAAAACCAACTCTTCCTCCTTCTCCTAGCAAGGATTCTGAATGGCCATTGGAGATCTGATTGTCAGTGCAAATTCGAAAAAAAATCATTGCTTCAGAAGCAGCTGCCCCCCCACCACAAAAATGTCCACTCTGTGAATGAAGCAGCCGCTGCTTTGCCCCCAATCCTCCCTTTGCCCCGATCGTGTCAATTTCCCACTATTTACTGCGCAGCCGCATTTTGCCCCGGAGCTTTGCCCGATTTCCGCCACATCTACTCGGTCCAAGAGTCCGGTAGCATCTTAAAGACTTTAAAAAAAAAAATTCTGAAGTGAGCAGTGACTCCCAAAAGCTCATCCCCTGCCACAAATTTTGTCAGTCTTTAAGGCGCTACTGGACTCTTGCCCTTTTTGGCTGCTACAAACAGACTAACGTGGCTGCCCATCTGAACCTGTGACTGAAAGTCAGCTTTGAGCAAGCCACAAAATGAACCACGTGTTCGTTTAAAAAGGCATCCCACTAAGCAGAGCTTCAGCCCCAAATGTCAGAAGAGTCACTATTAGAGTTATGCACAACCTCACTCCCCAAGATGTTATGGTTGGCTCCGCCTACAGCGGCAGCCATTTTATAGTGGCGCCCATCCCCCCCTTTCCCAAATTCCAAAAGGGCCCGCAAGCTCAAACAGGGATCTAAAGAACAAGCAGAAGTCTCGGCCAAACTCCTGGCTGAAGATCTCAATCCACACTACTCTTAAATAGTATCGTATGCCCAGACAGCGAGAGGAAGCGGGCACCCACAGGCAGGTCTGTGCAACTGGTTATTCAGGCACAATTAAGGTTTGCGTCATAAAGGCGGATGATGCTCGGGCCACGTCCCAAATTGGTGGGGGAAGGAACAAAAGCCCCCTTAATTGTATTAAAAGGGCATTGTTAGTGTTCCGTCAAATCCTCAAATTTTGTTTTTGAAAGAATTAATAGCCTCAGTGTAGAAATAAATTGCTTTTCCCATCTCTCTTTGTTGTCTCGCTAGGCAATGTTCCCAAATGTAATTGCGGGAGCTAATTGCTACCTTTTGTTAGAGGGAAATATGGCCATGCTGGGGAGGGGGCTGTCTTTATAATCTAATAGTTTAAAGCAAACGAGCCGGCTTTTTACATGGGTGATGCGCCGAAGAAAAGTCGCCCATCGTTTTTACTCTGGTATGAAATCTGTTCGCAAGCCAAGCATTAGGAACATAGTTTTTCCTCCCTGCACCTGAATAAGAGTTGTCGTTTTTGAAAGAGACATCTTGAAGTTGGCCAAGAAACACGGGCCCCGGCCACACAAGTGAGATAACGCGGGGGGCGGGGGAAGTGAGGCTATTTGTGCCGGAGCAATTTGTGAAGCTGCAGGCGCAACTCACCACTGCGTGATCAGACCCAACTGTGGGCGAGTTGGGGGGGGGGTTGTCATTCATTACCGATTTGCTTAAACGGGGGATCGATGAATCGCATCTCCACCCTGAGGGCTTCCAATGGCAGTATGTGATGATACGCACACTGAGAAGGGGGGAAAAAACAACGGCATGGCATTGGGATAGCTGGAGCGATCACACGGGGAAAGTCCATCTGTGGCCTGCTACTGCATTTTCCGTACGGTTTTTTTTACTCCACTTCTCCAGCAGAGCAAAAAAGGCTTACCGACAAGTGCAGGATGCTTCACAGATATGCTCTTGTGATCGCGCCCTTAAAATCCGACTGGGAGTCATGCCTATCGCACGGCTAATTCGGCATGTGATCAGGGCCATGCACTACCTTCCCTCAAAAAATGCCACAGGGAATCGAACACATAGAAAACACAGAGCTGGAAGGAAGCTCTTGGGTCACATAGGAAAACAGGTTGCTGCAATGTTGGGTGAGTTGGGCCTGGCCCCCCACTCCCAGTAAGTACCCCCATCTCCTGTCGGTTGCCAGGAGGGATCTGGCAGGCTTATGAGGCAGTGCTAGAAACCCTACACTCAACTCTCTATTCCACCAAGCTAAATCTCCTTGGTGGCTGAAAGGGCCGTCAAGTCGCAGCCAACTTATGGTGACTCCAGAAGGTTTTCTAGGCAAGAGATGTTCAGAGGTGGTTTGCCATGGCCTGCCTCTGTGCCACAACGCTGGGCTTCTTTGGCGGTCTCCCATCCAAGTACTAACGAAGGCTGTCCCAGCTTAGCTTCTGAGATCTGATGTGATAGGGCTAGCCTGGTCCATCTATTGCCTTTAATATATTTCCCATGTCGTTTTTGTCTTTTCTGGCTATCCATCTTCCTCCTGCAATATCATTCACCCCTCTCATCATTAAGACCATGGAATGTCCTTTATCAATCTCTTAGATTGGCTCCATGGTCACTCATAGACCCTTCATTTCTCCCCAGCTCTTTCTTGTTACTGTCCTTATAAGGTCCACAGTGAGCCCTATGAGGAAAGTCTGAGGGGCTTGGGAATGTTCAGTCTGGAGATGAGGTGGCTGAGGGGGGACATGATTGCTCTCTTGAAGTGTTTGAAGGGTTGTCACTTAGGGGAGGGAAGGGAGCTGTTCCTGTTGGCAGCAGAGGAGAGGACTCGCAATAATGGGTTTAGATTAAAGGCGGGAAGGTACCAGCTGGATAACAGGAAATACTTTTTAACAGTCAGAGTTGTGCAACCATGGAATCAGCTGCCTAGGGAGGTGGTGAGCTCCCCCTCACTGGCAGTCTTTAAGCAGTGGCTGGACAAACACTTGTCAGGGATGCTCTAGGCTGATCCTGCATTGAGCTGGGGGTTGGACTAGATGGCCCATATGGCCCCTTCCCACGCTGTGATTCTATGATTCTAATCCAGAATAAGCAGCTATTCCCCAGGAAATGCAATTACAAGCAGGCTGTAATGAAAGCAGAAACAAGGGGCACCCACAAACCGTGGCTCATTCTGAAAAACATTTGGTGTTTGGATGAGCGATCGATGCTGGTTTTTTTTAACATGCGGCTTTTTTCAAGCATTCTATTAGAGCGTCTTGTCAAATGGCAATGACAAACCACATCCACCTTCATCATCATCGCCTGCTAGGAATTGTGGGATTTGGAGTTTTCTTTGCCTTCCCCTTTGCAAAAAAACTGTTTTCATCGCTAGCAGCGGGGCAAAACCAAAACCTTATTTCAAGCCAGGCCCAAGTTCAGTGAGATCCGGGCTTGGTTCAGACTTGGCTGAAGCTTGTGAATTTGAGGGTGTTTGAACGGCGAAATGCTTTCTCAGTGCTGTTTTCTGAATCCTGCACTGGAGATCGGGAGGGGAGAAAGATAACAAAGAGTTACAGTAATGACCGCCGGCTTCTTCCAGGAAAGTAGCAATGAAATCCAGGCCAGTTGCATTATACTGAGATTTAAAGCTGAATGAATATACACTTTGTATTGATTTTAATTTGCATTTTAAATAAAGCCAACCCTCTCTTGAAAGATAGCAAAAAAAGAGAAAGTGAGGGAGAGAATGCGCCTTCCAGTTTCTAAATGTAATTTTTCATCAGTTCCGGGAAAAGCAACACTAACTATTTTCACCCAAATGTTCGATAAGGTTGACCGTCTTGCTTCCCAGTGAATTATGCCTACCCAGAGTAGAATGAATGGAGGCGTTCTCTTGCCCTAGTCCCTCTTAGAGAATGGGCAGGCGCGCATCGATTTGACTTGCAAATGAGGGGTGTTAATATAGGTCTGGGCTTGCTGAGATCGGCGGGTGTTAGATGCATACAAATCCGAGGCCCGAGATGCAGGAAGTTGGCTTCCTTGGCAAAAGGACGAAAGAACATGCTTCAAGACCAATCTAATTCTTTGAATGTGCGGTCTGGCGGCATCTCATAAATCACAAAATGTAAGCCATCCGTCAGACGGCTGAACACCCTAGCTTTTGCTTAGGAAAAACCGTACACCTCTGGCTCTCAAGATCCAAGAGGAATGCCGAACAGGGTGCAACCCCGGTCTGCTCACTGCTCTGACAGGAGACGGAATCGATATCGCTCAAGAAGAGTATGGATAAAGATGTGTGGGAACTGAAAAGAAGGACTACTGGGTCAGGCATAGGAAGCAGGTAGCCCTGGAAAAGAACCAGATCTGATGGAGGTCGGCTATTATGTCTGCCTAAGGGTAATTCCACACTAGACCTGAAATCCTGCTTCAACCCTGTCCCCGAACTTACATTCTACACTACACTCGAGTTCACCCCTGTAATTATCTCAGGGTGGGTGGGGGTTGTTTCCACATTACATTGAGGTCACCCTGGTTTCGCCCCACAGCTGTCCCAGTATAAACGGATGCTGTTGGTCCTTTCCGCACTTGAATCTCATCCCTGGTTTTATCAGAGTTCAACTTGCAACACAATACCTTGCATTTAGCCCTGGTTATAATAGCATCCATTCATCCAGGGACAAGTGTGGGGCGAAGCCGGGGTGACTTCAATGTAATGTGGTAACAAAAAATACTCCGAGATAATTACAGGGGTGAACTCAAGTGTGGTGAACTCAAGTGTGTTGTAGAATGTAAAAATACCTTGAGATAATTACAGGGGTGAACTCAAGTGTTGTATAGAATGTAAAATACCCTGAGATAATTACAGGGGTGAACTTGAGTGTGGTGTAGAATGCAAAAATACCCCGAGATAATTACAGAGGTGAACTCAAGTGCAGTGTAGAATGTAAAATACCCCGAGATAATTACAGGGGTGAACTCAAGTGTCTTGTAGAATATAAGTTCAGGGTCAGAATTGAACCAGGATTTAAGGTCTTGTGTGGAAAGGACTGTTATAGCCAGGGATAAATGCAAGGTATTGTGTCGCGAGTTGAACTCTGATAAAACCAGGGATGAGATCCAAGTGCAGAAAGGACCTAAGGCTGCTTTCACTCTGACCTGGATAGCCCAGGCTAGCCTGATCTTGTTAGATCATGTAAGTGAAGCAGGGTCAGCTCTGGTTAGTGTTTGGATGGGAGTCCACCAAGGAAGTCCAGAGTCGCTATGCAGAGGCAGGCAATGGCAAAGCACCTCTTAATGTCTCCAACCCCTTGGGCTCGTCATAAGTCAGCTGTGACTTGACAGCTGCTTTCGCACACTTACAATGTGCTTTTTAAAAAACTTTTATTTATGGGTTTTCCCCCCAAAAAACATACAAACAAAAACATTCCTATTATTACATCATAGATAGTTTGAGTATTTATCTACATCATTGTCTGTCCAATTGTAAAGTTTCAACCATCTATTCTTATATACATTATCATCTTTTCCTTGTAATATCATACTCGGCTTATCCATTTCTGCCAAATCCAACAATTTATGCCTTACGGATAAACTGGCACTTACAATGTACTTTCAATGCACTTGAGCCATTGTTTGCAAGTGAACTGCAAGCTGTTCTGAGGCAGGGAGCTTATTACGGGGCGTTCAGCCTATAACTGGTGCTAGCGGCCAGCACGGCAGAGCACTTGTCAAAGCAAGGACCTAGCTGGGGGGCTCAGCAACCCTGACAGCCCCCAGTTGTGACACTATCTGACTCCTGCCTGCACACTGCAACTGATGGGTGGGGGCATGACTCACATGAACACATGAAGCTGCCTTGTACTCGATCAGACCCTTGGTCCATCAGGGTCAGGATTGTCTACTCTGACTGGCAGTGGCTCTCCAGGGTCTTCTCTCCTGAGATCCTTTCTATCACCTCCTACCTAGTCTTTTCAATTGGAGAAGAAGAAGAAGAAGAAGAGATTGGATTTATATCCCGCCCTTCACTCACTGGGAGTCTCAGAGCGCCTTACAAACCCCTTCCCCTTCCCCTCTCCACAACAGACACCCTGTGAGGTAAGTGGGGTTGAGAGAGCTCTTTCAAGCGCTGCCCTTGAGAGAACAGCTCTGACAGAACTATGGCTTGCCCAAGTTCATCCAGCAGGTGCAAGTGGAGGAGTGGGGAATCAAACCGGGTTTTCCCAGATTAGAGTCCGCGCACTTAACCACTACACCAAATTGGCTCTCTGGATTGAATCTGGGACCTTTTGCATGCCGAGCTGATGCTCTACCACTGAGCCACGGTCCCTCAAAACCGCATGCCCATTCCCACAAAGAGGAAGACCAGGCCAGGTGCTATGAGCCAACTCACATTACCATTTTGATGTGACAGTACTCATTTACACTTCCCAGGGTGGTGATCAGTCTTGCGAATGTCGAATTCCTTCACTTATTTATTGTATTTTAACTCTACCCTCATAAATAAGCTTGTCAAGAACACCTACGATCTATTAAAGTCCCCCTCTGGTGTATTATGTTTTTTTTAAAAAGTGAAATAACAGTGTACAACATCAATAATGATTGCATACAACTATCTCAAATAATTACAGCAACAGAACAATAAAACATTTGCTTTTAAAGTCGCAGCAGTACTCATTAAGGGCGAGAAATAGACAACACTAAGCAGCTGTTGACACAACTCTGGGGAAATTAAGATGTTTCCAATGGGTACCTACACTTCAAGAAAGCAGGTGCCATGAAAATAAGCACGGGGGGCTAATTCCACAAAAGAGGAGTCACCACCGAAAAGACCTCGTCTCTGGTGACTGCCTAGCTAACCTTCCGAAGTAGATCGAGATGGGTAGTTGTGTTAATCTGTCTGTAGCCGTAGAAAAGAGCAAGAGTCCAGTAGCACCTTAAAGACTAACAAAATTTGTGGCAGGGCGGGAGCTTTGGTAAGTCACTGCTCAGTGAATCACTTCTTCAGTGAGCGGTGACTGACAAAAGCTCCAACTTTGCCACAAATTTTTGTTAGTCTTTGAGGCGCTACTGGACTCTTGCTCTTTTCTACTGCTTCAAAAGTCGGGCTCACAGATATATACCGGGGGGGGGGGGGAGGTCTGTCTCATTAAAATGTTCCATGTGAGTAGCTGATGTGGTCATTCTGTCAGGTTCAGCTCCTTCCATGGGTTTCTCTAGAAGTTCAACATCAGAGTAGGAAGAGGCTGTATCATCTCCAGCATCAATGAGCAGGCACACACAATAAGGCACCCAGGAGCATGCAGACTGCCAGTTCACAAACTGTGCCTGCTGAGATGTGTTACATATTAGGGATCGTCTATTTTGGGACAATTATGGCCTCCTGGTATATCTTTTACCCAAAGCACCATCACCTTCCAGGCTTTTGATTAAATCAGTGAAAGGCTAGGAAATGGTGGAGCAAACAAACGCAGAAGAAGAAGAAGAGGAGGAGGAGGAGGAGATTGGATTTATATCCCACCCTTCACTCACTCAGAGTCTCAGAGCGGCTTACAAACTCCTTTCCCTTCCCCTCCCCACCACAGACACCCTGTGAGGTAGGTGGGGCTGAGAGAGCTCTGACAGAAACTGCTCTTGAGAGAACAGAGCTATGGCTTGCCCAAGGTCATCCAGCCAGGTGCAAGTGGAGGAGTGGGGAATCAAACCCGGTTCTCCCAGATTAGAGTCTGTGCACTTAACCACTACACCAAACTGGCTCTCAAGCACAAGAAGAGGCCTTCTGGATCAAACCAGTGGCCGTCTAGTCCAGCAGCTTGTCTCCCACAGAGGCCAGCTAGTTCCTCTGGAGGGCCAACAACAGGGCAGAGAGGCTGAGACCTTCCCTGACGTTGCCTCCTGTAACTGGGATCCAGAGGTTTGCAACTGGAGATTCCCTTGAGTCACCATGGCTGGTGGCCATGAATCTGTTTAATCCTCTTTTAAAGCTGTCTGTGCTTGCAGCTGTCACAACATCCTCTGATAGCAAATTCCACATTTTAATCCCTCGTTGAGTAAAGTATTTCCTTTTGCGTCTCCCAAATCTACTGCCTATTTACATAGCATGCAGAAGGAAGAGTAGAGGAGGGGACATTACGAGCATATCCCTGTTTTCCTCCGCATAGCATTGAATCATATTCTCCATGTACCATGTATTGTATGCTGGCTTTACAAAGCAATTGTCCTCCAGGAGATGATGAAATCAAGGGTTTGGGACAAAGAGCGTTTTGAGCAAACGGTCCAGAATTAGGGATGTGCATGAACCAGAAAATTCTGGTTCGGGTTGTACCCAAATTGAACCCCAAACCTAACCAAGCGAAAAATGCCTGAACTGAAGTGGCTGGCTCGTGGCCAGGAGAAGGGGGGAAGGGAATTGCTTGGGAAGGGTTTGAAGCTTTGAAGCAGGGTGTGTGAAATGGAGGGTTTAATGGCTTGCAGCCATTTAAACCTAACAGCTGATGGGCAGACACACCCAGCTGTTAGGTTTAAAAGGTTGTGACTCATCTGTTTCGCACCCCCCCACACACTTGAAAGCGGGGTGGGAGGAGCAAAAGGGATTGCTGAAATGGTTTGAATCCATTTCAGTCAAACAGTGGGGCTGGTGCGCCCGTCAGCAATTAGGCTGACATAGATGCAAGCCATTTCAGCGATCCCTTTTGCTCCCCACCACCACCCACTTCCCACCACAAAACACACGAACCTCCAAAAACCACGTGGAATGTTGTGGGGGTGAGATCACATTAACCTCGATTCATGACCCAGGCAATTCTAGTCGTAAACTTAGGGTTGTGGGCAGGTTTATACCCATCTTTATCCAGAATATGCCCCTGTTCCGTTTTATTCCCCCAAATTCACTGCCTTCTGCCTACATCATCAACAGCACAAATATGACACTAACATTCAAGCAAGTAAACTGCTGGCAAGCTGCGTTCACTACAAAACTCTGTCGCTTTGTACAATCGTCCTGCAGTTCTGCCGATATCGGTAGGCAGCCCGAATCTACAGGCAAGTCCATCGCTAGTTAATGAGGTTGCAGTTTCTGTTACTGCTTTCTGTGCAAACCTGCTGCCTTCTACAGTTTTCTCTTGCAGTTCGGCTCCCAGCTAATGCACCCCGACCCAAAAACTCTTTCTAACTAAAAATAACAAAGCCGAGCAGAGACATCTGCACCCATCTGTAATCACCATATGTTTCTTATTTGCTATCGGTAATCATTTTAACTGGCTAGTTTGTAGTTGCATCAAAGCACCAAATTGCAAATGTAATGGCTTTTCCATTGATTTTCAAGGGCAATTTTTCCCCCTTGGGGAATGATCGCCTGCTTTCAATAACCCATGATAAATTGTTCACAGCACTACTGTATCTTCATAACTACAGTCTTTCAGTTGCTAGATTGCAGCAAGAAGAACCTTAACCATTTGGGGGGCTTAGGAATCTTAGGCCAGTGTTTCCCTATGTGGCTGTTTTGTGCGTGCCTCCTGATTTCAGAGGAGGTGAGTTCTGAACTGTGACTCATCCAGGGTTGCAGCAGGCAGCCTCCTATGTGGGATGCACATGACCGATCCAACTGATTGCACCCAACAGAGAGATGCTCTGGATTTACAGCTCTCCCCTCCCCACAGTGGAAGGAAGGAAGGAAGGAAGGAAGGAAGGAAGGAAGGAAGGAAGGAAGGAAGGAAGGAAGGATGATGAAATAATGCAGAGATGCAGCGGGCAGACTCCCCTGGGAATCGTGCAGAGATACAGCAGGCAGCCTCCTCTGAGCACTTTGGGCTCAGAGCTGCATTTTCATTCTTTAACTCTATTGTTGTCTTGTAGCCTTGGTTTTCAAAGTAAGTGGCAGGCCTCGTTTCAGAGACAAAAAGTCCATTCTCTGGCCTCCATCCAGGCAGAGTGCTTTAGGATTCATATCACTCACTGCACCCATGCGGCTGCAGCATACAGATGTTACCTGGAGAGAGCCTGTTGCATGATGGTGGCACCTGGGCTTGAAAAGTTTCAACCCCTTACATCTGGATCAGCAGTAGCTGCAGGACCTCTCTCTTTGCCTGCCAGCTTGGAAAGGTGTAATTCCTCAGAACAGAGAAAATTAGCCTGGCTGGACTGGTGCAAAAAAGAAAAGAAAAGAGGCAAGCGGAAAACAATGACAGCAGCGACACAGGAAATCAAAAGCAAATGCAAAAAGCTCAGTCAGTTTGTCAGTAGTTAAAACCAGCCACTACAGCGGATAATGGAAATGCATATTCTCAAATGGATTTTTGACTGGTCTTTTTTAAAATGCCCCCTGCCTCCAGCCCACACCATCAGTACAAACATTCAAGCAGCTAAATGGCTGGCAAACTTCTCACAATACAAGAACTCATGGGCACTCCGTGAAATTGCTGGGCAGTCGGGTTAGAATGGATAAAAGGAAGTACTTCTTCACCCAAAGAGAAGAAGAAGAAGAAGAAGAGATTGGATTTATACCCCGCCCTCCACTCCCCAAGGGAGTCTCAGAGCGGCTTACAAACTCCTTTTTCCCTTCCCCTCCCCACAACAGACACCCTGGGAGGTAGGTGGGGCTGAGAGAGCTCTTTCCCAAGCTGTCCTTGAGGGAACAGCTGGTACAGAGCTGTGGCTTGCCCAAGGTCATCCAGCCAGGTGCAAGTGGAGGAGTGGGGAATCAAACCCGGTTCTCCCAGATTAGAGTCCGCGCACTTAACCACTACACCAAACTGATTAACACATGGAATTCACTGCCACAGGAGGTGGCGGCAGCTTCAAGCATGGACGGCTTCAAGTGGGAACTGGATAAACATATGGAGCAGAGGTCCATCAGTGGCTATTAGCCACAAGGTATAGATAGGAACTCTCAGTCTGGGACAAGTGATGCTCTGTATTCTTGGTGTTTGGGGGGGCAACAGTGGGAGGGCTTCCTGCCCCCACTGCTGGACCTCCTGATGGCACCTGCTATTTCTGGCCACTATGTGACACAGAGTGTTGGACTGGCTGGGCCACTGGCCTGATCCCACATTGGCTTCTCTGGTGTTCTTATGTTAAACTTCATTTGCTATGTGCAATCGTCCAGCAACTCGGCTGACACTGTTATGTGGGTGGCATGAATCTACGGGCAGGTCCACTGTCTCTACAAACTTTTTAAAAAAAGAAACAGGACCTCCAAGGTTAACATTAACACCGAAAGGGAGGGTATATACATAGCCACACACACCCAACACACAATAACAGTGACTTCAGAGTCTCCAGATTACGGAAACAGATACCAGCGCATAAGTGATTTTTTTTAAAAAAAATTAATGCTTACAGTATCAGACTAGGAGAGACCCAGAACTAAATTCCCACTCCACCAGGGAAGCTTGCCAGATGACCTTATGCCAGGAACATACTCTCCGCCTAACCTACCTCGCAGTGTTGTCGTCAGGATCAAATGGAGATGGGAGAATCTTGCAAGCGACGTGGGATCCCCGTTGGGAAGATGAGTGATGTATAAGCGAAGCAAGACATAAAATCGCTACTTAAAAAGCCATGTAAAAACTGCCATTTAAATGTCCGAAAGCATGCTGGACTTGTGGATTCTGAAAAAACAGGGAGGGGAAAAGAGGCAAGGCAAGACGGCCGGCACTTTGGCGCTGACCTGG
Source organism: Lepidodactylus listeri (assembly GCA_029233225.1). NCBI lineage: Eukaryota > Metazoa > Chordata > Lepidosauria > Squamata > Gekkonidae > Lepidodactylus > Lepidodactylus listeri. The sequence goes on from JARCFY010000013.1 coordinate 12,149,967, forward strand.
ATGGCCCAGTCCAGTCAGATCTCACCAAATCTCAGAAGCTAAGCAGGACTGGCCCTGCTTAGTACTTGGATGGGAGACCTCCAAGGAATACCAGTGTTGTGACATGGGGGGCAGGCAATGGCAAACCACCTCTGAACGTCTCTTGCCTTGAAAACCCCACGGGCTGACTGTAAGTCAGCTGCGATTTGATGGCATTTTCCTCCTCCACCACCAGGTGTTTGACTAGGGTAGCCAGGTTCCCCCCCCCCAACTAGTGGGGGGTGTGGGGGTAGGGTTGCCAGCTCCAGGCTGGGAAATGTGGAGGACAGTGGGATACAATGCCATAGAGTCCACCCTCCAAAGCAACCATGTTCTCCAAGGAAAATGATCTCTGTAGATATGCTGTCATTCCAGGAGACAACCCGCCCCCCAGCCCCACTTGGCGGCTGGCATTCCTATGGTTAACCACTTTCTAGTTTTTGCTATCCAAAGCAGGCAGCCCAAACAGGGGACTAACGAAGGTCCCCAGCTGGTATCCATGAGTAGCCATCCAAGCCACGAACATGCACGTCCGACTCTGCCATAAGTCTGTGGTTAACTGATTCGAGGGGCCACTCCATTCCCCAAAGATGATACAGCTGGCAATCGTTGTCGAACCCCGTCATGTCCAGAGACTCTTACCAGCTCTTTTGCTTTTCCCCTTCCCGTTTATTTCCTGAAGCGACGCTTCTTCTTTAAATCAGCATCACAGTATCCTTCGCTTTCCAACTGGAAGCCACCGCCGGGTGTAATTAAACCATTAAATCGCACTGTGCTCAGTGTGCACACAGGTAGCCCTTTTGACGGCGATAAGATATTCCCGGCTGTGGTGGCTGGATAAAAAACAGGCTTCGTTTTTTTCGCCTGACGAGGCATTGTGCTCACTTATCTTCATTAACACGGAACACAGCTTTTAATGCTGAGAAAATACCTCTTTTATCGGGGCCCTCCTTTAATCTCAAATTATTATTTCCTTTCTCTCTGAAGCTTTTCAAACTACCAGCCATTATTATCTGGACTCGCCAGGGCAAGGAATTCATAGCGGCAGGGATGTGATGTGTGGAAGGGGGCAAGTTTGCTTTGAGAGCCATACATCTGACAGGGCCTCCCCCTTGGGTTGCCAGCTTCCAGGTGGCACCTGGAGATCTCCTATTGTTACAGTTGATCTCCAGATGACCGAAATCAGTTCCCCTGGAGAAAATGGCTGCTTTGGAGAGTGGACTCCATGGCTGTGGTGTATTTATTGTATACATGTATGTATGTAATGGAACAGTCTGCCTCTCCCCTAATCTCTGTGTGATTTAGTTTGGTCCTGTTAGGTAAAGCTCTTTTTTCAGTTTCCAGTTTTGTGTGTTAGCTGAAGTTGTTACTTGTTCAAGTCATCTCCTTGCAAATAAATGGCTGATGTTTTAAGCCAGCTTGTCTCTGCTGAACAGACCTGAAAACGGGTGCCGAAATAAGTACCCTAACCTGAAGACCCACAGCCAAAGGGGGACATTACGATGGCATTATACCTGGTTGATGTCCCTCCCCTCCCCAAACTCCACCCACCTCAGGCTCCACCCCCCCCAAATTTCCAGGTATTTCTCAACCCAGACCTGGCAACCTTAGCTCCCCCACTGATGGGAAAATCCAAAGGCAACCTTCCTTCCTTCCTTCCTTCCTTCCTTCCTTCCTTCCTTCCTTCCTTCCTCCCTCCCTCCCTCCCTCCCTCCCTCTGATTCTGGCTCCGTCTAGGCCACAGCTTAGAGCCAAGGGCACAGATCCATCTGGTTCTCACCCTTTGGCTTGTGTTAAGTGCAGTCAAGTTACTTCCAGCTTCTGGCCCCCCTATGAGTGAATGACCTCCAAAGCATCCGATTGTTAACAGCCTTGCTCATGTCTTGCAACTGGAGCTTCCTTGACTGAGTCCATCCATCTCATGTTGGGTCTTTCTCTTTTCCTGCTGCCTTCGGCTTTTCCCAGCATTACTGTCTTTTCCAGGGACTCTTGTCTTCTCATAAGGCGGCCAAAGAACGATGAATTCATTATGTTAGCTTTTAGGGAGAGTTTGGGCTTGGTTGGATCTAGAACCCACTGATATGTCTTTTCTGGTGGTCCACCGTGTCCAACACCACATTTCAAATAAATCAACTTTCTTTGGTGCATGCTGAGCACCTACAACAGAGGATGGACAGAAGCTTGGTCCCACTCTTGTTGAGTTGGTTGAGTTGTTCCAATTCCATTCCCACCCCAGCCATGCACAGTCGTTGTACAATATCATACTAATAAGAACCAGCAGTTGCTAGGAATGGAAGCTCCATCTGCTGCCAATGCCTTTCTGCTGTTTGTGTGGGCCACCTCTGTGCAAGAGAAGACATGGGGGCACATCAGGCATTAATGGGAACCCATCAGTGTCCTTAGGCATTCAGCAGTAGCCTTCAGAGTTTTCAAGAGAAAGGGACTCTCCATCCAGAAAGCTGCTGAGCTTGAATCCATATGAAAATTTGGGACCACCAAATTTAGGCTTAATATAGGGTGGCCAACATCCAGATGGGGGCTGGAGAGAGCTTGGAATTGCAGCTCTCTATTGCTCCTGCATAAGGTCATTTTGGCTCGGCACTGGCCCATTTATCTCCCAGCTGTAGAAACTGGAATTGAATGTACTGCACCACCCATTTTAAAAGTTTTAATTTGGTTTTATTGTATTATCTGATTGTATTATTTTATTATTGGATTCTTTATTGTTGTAAGCTGCCCTGAGCCCATTCGCGGGAAAGGCGGGATATAAATCAAAATAATAATAATAGCTTTTAGGGAGAGTTTGGACTTGGTTGGATCTAGAGCCCACTGATTTGTCTTTTCTGGTGGTCCACCGTATCCAGCGTCACACTTCATATAAATCAACCTACAACAGAGGACTGTGAGTTAAGAGCATCGAATAATGGCTGCCGCCATCAATTTAATGACAACGACTACAAGCACTTTATTATGTAGTGGTTTTTAGAATTGTTTTAATTGTCATTTATGTTTTAATGTAACTTATTTGTTTTTATGTAAGCCACCCTGTGCTGCCTTGGGCTGGGAGGGCGGGGTAGAAATCTAGATAGATAGATAGATAGATAGATAGATAGATAGATAGATAGATAGATAGATAGATAGATAGATAGATCTTCAGACTACATAAATCACTTATTTATTTATTTATTTATTTATTTATTTAAAACATTTCTTCCAGTCTCCTGGAGAAAATGGCTGCTTTGGAAGGTGGACTGCATGGCTATATTTTTCCGTGTACCCCAAAACCTGCTTAGGTTCTATGCTTTGTTAATCTCAGGGCAGCCTGGGCTTTTCAGACTGCTACAAACACGTGCGTATTTAGACATGAGAACATAAGCGAAGCCAATGTTGGATCAGGCCAGTGGCCCATCCAGTCCAATACTCTGTGTCACACAGTGGCCAAAAACACCAGGTGCCCTCAGGAGGTCCAGCAGTGGGGCCAGGACACTAGTAGCCCTCCCACTACTGCCCCCCCACATCAAGCACCAACAATACAGAGCATCCCCTGCCCCAGACTGAGAGCTCCTATCTATACTTTGTGGCTAATAGCCACTGATGGACCTCTGCTCCATATGCTTATCTAATTCCCAATTGAAGCCGTCCATGCTTGAAGCCGTCCATACATTAATTCCATGTGTTAATCACAGTGAGAGAGAGAGAGAGAGCAGCATTTGCTACTATACACACACCCATCCCCACACTTCTTCCCTCCAAACCCAAAGGAAAAATTCCATTAACTGCCTTATTAGCTCTATTTTACATAGCTAATTACACGCCAGTTGAGATGAAAAGTCTAATCACCCTTTTCTTCACTCCAAATGCCTTGTAACATGACAGGAAATATTTCTGAAGAAATTAGATTGAGGGGCTGAAGGGGTATATTATTATTTTTTTCATTAAAAATAGGCGGATTTGCATTCTACATCACCATCAGAGATGACTGGGCTAAAGTGGAGAAAAATACATTGGGGGGGGGGGGGTGATCCATTTTGCCCGTCGCTGGGTATCTGTTCTGCTGAGCTCCCGCTGAGTCCCAATGCCTGTGCTGAGGGACGGTTCTCTCCTCCTTGGTTTAAAGAAGCCGGGCAGAATGAATGCAGGCGAGGAAGTTTAATGGGGTTTCCCTAACGCGCCAAACAATGGGAGCTATTTTTCTTTCTGCTGGTGCAATTGTAAAATGAATTCTCCTGCGAAATTTCCTAGAGTTGCATTATATTAAACTAATGTTAGGAGGATGTATCACTGCTGTCATTTAAGGAAGGGGGGGAGGAAACTCCAGCAACCCAAATGTGTGTTGAACAGACGGCTAATACCTTTCGGCTCCCTCTTTTCCGGCAAAATTGTCATTCTGGTTTCTAATTTTACATCGCCGGCCATCAAAAGAGACAAACTGCACACAAAACTATTGACAAAGTGGAATCGTTTTCTTAATTTGTCCTCAGGGCTGGTGGAAATGAAGCTAAGTTTGTAACGAGGGTTAGATTGCCTTCAGAATCGCAGAGTTCCCAAAACGTTCAGCCATCATTCATTTTTAGAGGAAAAGAAAGACATTTGGATTTAGTTGGATCTCATCGCTTCCTAAGGATTCAGTGTAGATGGCGGCTGTGAAGCCCTGATCTGGCTGGCCCAGGCTGGCCCCATCTCATCAAGTCTTGGAAGCTAAGGAGGGTCAGCCCTGGTTAGTACTTAGATGGGAGACCACCAAAGAAGATCAGGGTCTCTATGTAGAGGCCGGCAACGCCAACCATCTCTGAATGTCTCTTGCCTTGGACACCCCATGAGGGATTGCTATGAGTTGGTAGCAACTTTACAGCGGGAGGAAAAGCAAGAAAAAACATCATGAAAGGGGGCGGTAGCTGCCACCACCTCCTGTGGCAGTGAATTCCATGTGTTAATCACTCTTTGGGTGAAGAAGTACTTCCTTTTATCCGTTCTGACCCGACAGCTCAGCAATTTCATGGAGGGCCCCCGAGTTCCTGTATTGTGAGAAAGGGAGAAAAACACTTCTTTCTTGACCTGCTCTATCCCATGCATAATCTTATCAGCCTCAGTCATGTCACCCCTCAGCCGTCGTTTCTCCAAGCTAAAGACCCCCAAGGGCTTTAGCCTTTCTTCATAGGGAAAGTGTTCCAACCCTTTTATCATTCTAGTTGGCCTTTTCTCAGAGCTCATTTCATAGCAGGAGCTCCTTTGCATATTAGGCCACACACCCCTAATGTAGCCAATCCTCCAAGAGCTTAGAGAGCTCTTCTTACAGGTGCTACTGTAAGCTCTTGGAGGATTGGCTACATCAGGGGTGTGTGGCCTAATATGCAAAGGAGCTCCTGCTACGAAACGAGCCCTGCCTTTTCTGCACTTTTCCCAATGCTATAGTATCTTTTTTGAGGTGAGGTGACCAGAACTGTACACAGTACTCCAAATGAGGTTGCACCATCGATTTATACAGGGGTATTAAGATACTGGCTGATTTGTTTTCAGTTCCCTTCCTAATAATCCCCAGCATAGCGTTGGCCCTTTTCACTGCAGTCGCACACTGTCTCGACATTTTCAGTGAGCTAGCAACCCTGTCGCGTTGCAGGTGGCTTATGGCAACCACGTCAGGTTTTCAAGGCAAGAGATTAATAGAGGTGGTCTGCCATTGCCTTTCTCTGCATAGCGATCCAGGACTTCCTTATTGGTCTCCCATCCAAGTGCTGACCAAGGCCACCCCTGCTTAGCTTCCAAGCTCTGATGAACTCAAGCTACCCCGGGCTATCCAGGACCGGGCCTCATTTGACCTAAGGCACACTAAAGTCATTGGAAATTTTCCAGGACTTCAGGCACAGGGGCCCTGCAAAAAGCTAAAAAGCACCTCAACCTTTGGTGACTTCCCATCTCAGTCCTGCTAAGAGTCGCATGGAGGTAAACAGATTGTTTAGCTGCAAAGAGGAGGGGAGTTGAACGTCATGCATCACCACATCAAATTAACTGGAGGCGAGTCGTGAATTATACAGATAGTTTGTAATTCATTTTCTTCGCGTTGTAAAGCTAATTAAGGGCTATATTTTCCCCGCGAACTCCATAATTACTCTGACTTATGCTAACCAAGCATTTCATTCCCGGCCAATCACAAGCTCTGGATCCAAGTTAAAGTTAATGGAGCTCCTTGGGTTCTGACAGTAGCTTGAACTGTCGAATTAATGGCCAGGGCTCGCAGGTTACTGGTGTTCCAAGGTGCATTCCCTTCTTGTTGAGGGGAAATAAACTCCTCTGGAATGCAACCAGTCAGTGTGCCGGGCTGGTAGAGACCACTTAATGATCTAAAGCTGCTTGGTTGAAAGTGGGTAGGAGAGAGTGTTTACATTTGTTTTATAATCGTATAGTAATAAGTTGCTTAGCGGGGTGGTATATGAGCATTTTATCCCCAATATAGAAGACATCTTTGTCACCATGGTTTCTTATTAGCTACTTTTCCCTGACCTAGACGGCCCAGGCTAGCTCAGTCTCATCAGACCTTGGAAGCTAAGCAGGGTCATCTTGGGTTCATACTAGGATGGGAGACCGCCAAGGAAGTCCCCAGTTGCTACGCAAAGGCAGGCAATGGCAAACCATTTCTGAACATCTCTTGCCTTGAAAACCGTACAGGGTCACCATAAGTTGGCTTTGATTTTGATGGCACTTTCCACCACCGCCACATTTATTTATTCAGATATTCATTTTTAACCCACCTTTCTCCCCAGTGGAGACCAAAAGAGTCTTACATCATTCTCGAACCATGGTGGAGTGGAAATTCAAACATGGCTCTCCCAGATCCTAATCCAGCCCTCTAACCAGGCCTGTAGCTATGGTGGGGCTTTTGAGGGCTCCGCCCCCTTTCTTAAAGGCACAGCCCCACAAGAATTTCTCCCATAAATGCTTTCCCCAATCATTTAAAAACATTTTTAAAGGGGTGCCCTCCTTTAAGCAGAGTGAAGTGCTGTATTTGACTGATTCCCACACTGAGCAAGGGGATTGGATCTGGTGACGCTAGGATCTCTTCTAACTCTGTGTCAAGAAACTGGTCTCCTTAGAGTTTTTCTGCCTAAGTGGAATATAGAAGTCATTACCCCCACCTGCCGGCTTGTTATCAGAATTATTGTTTAGGCTGGCAGAAGTGATTAACTTGCAGCAGCTGAGAACTGTCGTCTAGAGTGGTTGACAGCTTGCAATTTAGAGATCTATCCTGGCAACAGCTTTCTATTGGCTAAATGGTTATGAACACCGATGTAGAATAGGCAGCTTGAGAAGGCTCAGAGAGAGAAGAGACTGCCTTGAAGGACTCTTCAACTTCCACCCTGCTGCTATGCTTCCAGAGACTCTGCTATTCAAGAACGCCAGTTGAGATGCCAGAGCTTCGCACCCGATAGGAAATGTAGTGAGTAGAATAGCCAGCTAGGTTTTTTGTTTTGCTTTGCATTCCTTGCTGAACTGTATACATTCTTTCCCCTATCTATGTGTTGTTTGTCCTTTGTTTTTTATAAATTAAGTTGTATGTGTTTTTATACAAATTGGATTGAGTTCACTGGCCAAACTCAGATAAGTATTTCCAGTGCTGTGCCTACCATCTACCAGAAAATTGATTCTTCCTTCCTCCGCCCCTTTCTCAGCCTGCTATTGCCACACTCTGGAGCTAAGATTTGCAGAAGCCTCTATGATTTTTAAAAATATTTTTACTTATAGGTTTTTTATACAAATAAAGACATACATTGATATACATACTTCCAAATTAGTTTCAGTCTATCTTCTCAAATCTTTACCTATCCATTTGTACAGTTTCAACCATCTATTCTTAAATACCATTTAGTCTTTTCCTTGTGATATTATCGTTAGTTTATCCATTTCTGCTAGATCCAAAAGTTTCTCTCTTACTTTCTCTTTGGTGGGAATGTGTTCTGCTTTCCAATATTTTGCTAAAATTATCCTAGCAGATGTCACAATATGAGTTCACATGACCTTATTATCATAACCATAGTGTTCAGGAATTATATTCAATAGATACATTTCCAGCTTTATCTCCAAATTTATCCCCAATATTTCAAAAATAGTTTTTTGAATCATCCGCCAATATTTTTGAATTTTCGCACAGCGCCACCACATATGGTAGAAAGTTCCGACATTGTTCTTACATTTCCAACAAAGTTTAGAGGCCTTATCACAACACTTAGCAATTCTATCCAGCGACCAATACCCCCTATGGAACAGTTTCTACACATTCTCTTTATATGTAGTAGCCCTCATATACTTAACAGATTTCCATATTTTAGACCAATCATCAAATTCTGTACAATGCCTTATATCTTGCAATGCCCTCTATGGTTTTAAATGGCTTGCTTCCACAGTGGCTGAAGGACCTGATTGAAGAGTGTATTGGATGAATTCTTTCCCCTGTGAGGGGCATAATGTTTGAAGGCAACCTAAAATATATATAGACACCTGATGTAGAGCTTCCATCTCTTGTTCTGTAGAAATAGTGGCATGGAAGAAGATCAATAGATTCGAAATAGGAGTTATTCCGGAGAATCTTGTCTCACCAACTATCTACTCAGCTGTCACCAACTATCTACTCAGCTGATGAATACTGACACAGAAACAACTACAAAAACTATTGGACTGCAACTTTGTGGTTATACATTTACTTTACTTTGTTAAAGTGGTGCTGTAGACGTTTGGCATAAGTTTCCTTTCTATTATATAAAAAGCGTTGGTAGCACATCGTCGCGCAGCTTCATTCTTGTACCTGGCTTACATCTCTAAAGCTGTGCTCCTTTTTACTGTAACTTGTGTGCTTGTAGTGTATATTAGATGGCGCATGTGAGCAATCGCTTTACATATTCAGAAGAGGACAGGACTAGGATACTAGGCAACATACCCAGGTTAATGCAGGGACATGGTCCCATGAATCCATCAGACTGGACACAACTGGAGTACCTTTACAAAAGAAATGTTCGCTTGACTTTACACGCCTCATCTCTGACGGATTATTGTCATTCTGACCTAATCCACAGTGGCTGAGGCATAATCCTCAGAATTCTGGCTTTTCTTTCTGCACCGAGAACTTCAGCCCCACCAGAAAAAAGAAAATTGCCACACAAGCCACAAAATCCTGGCTACGGGCCTGCCTCTAACTATTGTACCACACTGTCCCGTTCCTACTGGACTCGAATTTTAGATCTTCTTCTTTGGACCAACATGGCTACCCCCAGAAACTGCTTTCAGGCAGCAGTTCTCTGCAATCAGCATGGAAAATCTCTGTGTTCAAGATGGGACACAGTAGGCAAAATAAGGACACGCTATCCATTGTCAGGCAAAAATGCAATTTGTATGGAATGATGTTCTGGGGGGGTGCCCCCTTTTTAGTGTTCAATTATTTTGTCACCAGTGTTATAGATGCAAGTTATAAGTTAGCGAAGAACAAACCCATCCTTCTCTCGATACTGATGCCTGCTGCACTTATTCCGAATGAGTGTTACGATGGCTGTGATGGGAAAGATTCCCCCCCCCCCTTCTCCTTTAATGAACTGAATGCTTATTGCTTATTTAGTTCCTCTTTCGGTGTAAATCACGTTAAGAAAGTAATCGAAGAAAATAATCCAGCCCATTTGGAATGTTAAACTCATCACTGTGCTGAGAACGATATTCCAACTCTTGACTTCGGGTCAGCCCTCTCCCTCTTTTTCTTGCCCTTCAACTCATCAGCCATCAGCTGTGATTAGTTATCTGGGGCATTAGTCACAACACGTTGGTTAATAGCATCCTCTCTCTTTCCTTTCCCTCCATCTCTTCTAGCACTATCACAGAGGGATGCCTGGCCATTTTCAACTTAAACATTTTCCTATAGGGATGCCAGCCTCCAGGCAAGGCCTGGGGATCTCCCAGAATTACAATTCACCTCCAGACTACAGAGATCAGTTCCCCTGGAGAAAAAAAATGGAGGCTTTGGAGGGTGGTCTCTATGGCATTGTACCCCACTGAGGTCCCTATTCTTTGCAGGCGCCACCCCCAAAATCTCTAGGAATTTCCCATCCTGGAGATGGCAAACCTACCCCTTGCCCCCCTCCCTGCTGGCTTGTGGGGACCTGGCAACTCTACTGCTGGCTAGCCGGGACCTGACAACCCTATTTGCTTCATCTGTATAGTTTCTCGCTTTACAGTATAAAACGTTCTGCTGGATCAAGCCAAATGGCTTGGTGGGTGGCAATGAGATTCCATGAAGGTAATCCTTCTCAATTGCTCTCACCCACTTGCGACTGATTTTCAAAGGTGCAGTGCCTCTGAACATGGAGGTTCCATTTTATCATCATGGCTACTAGCCATTGTGAAGAAATTCATGTTTGAGTTTCTAAAAGCTTTTCTCTCTTGGCAGAGAACAGGCAGGAGGGGAGAAGTCAATCCCATTGCTTTCCAGTGTCACCTCAGCCCCCCCCCTTTTTAGATATGCTAATAGGTCTAGCAAGAGATAATGGGGTCAAGCTGCCCCACCCCCAAGCAGGGAACAGAGGTTTGGAGGAATTAAGCACCAGAAAGACTTCAGGAAGAAACTCCTGAAGGCTTCAGGAAAAACTTATTTGACCTGGCCTGACGTAGTCAGTGGGAGGGAAAAGAGGATTGATAAAAGAAGAAGAAGAGATTGGATTTATATCCCGCCCTTCACTCAGAGTCTCAGAGTGGCTTACAGTCTCCTTTCCCTTCCCCTCCTCACAACAGGCACCCTGTGAGGGAGGTGGGGCTGAGAGAGCTCTTTCAAGGACTGCTCTTGAGAGAGCAGCTCTGACAGAACTTATGATTGACCCAAAGTCACACCAGCAGCTGCATGTGGAGGAGTGGGGAATCAAACCCGGTCCTCCCAGATTAGAGTCTGCACTCTTAACCACTACAACAAGCTGGTTCTCTGGGAGCAAGGAGGGAGGTCTCTTTTGGTGCTGTTGCCATGGTGGCAGCAAACCCTTGCTGGAGGACAGTTAACTTCATAGAATCGCTCGTCTTCCAAAACTGCAAGGGGAAAAGAAACTTTTTGCTCCATTTTACATTACGAGGGGCACAAGGCAGTCCCTTTCTCTTGTGGTACTTAATTCAAAGTAATGAAATCTCCCTTGGACAACACTGCAAAAGCTGCAAGAGTCCTGATTAATGCCTTTGTCGCTCCAATGCATTGATCAGCACAGTTCAGTTCCTCGGTCCCCCTAAAACAAACCATGCAATCCATTAGAAGTGCTAACAGCATACAAAAGAGTTCACCTTTTTTTTTTTAAGTGTCATTTACAGTACAATCCTAAGTGGAAGTCCATCAAGTGGAAGTCCATCAAATGGAAGTCCATCAAATGGACTTCAGCTTCGGATTGCAGTGTTAGTTGGATGCACATTCATTTTGCATCCACATTGGTTTCAAGGGGAGAAAAATGAGTACTTTTTTGGACAGGTTTTTATAGTGCATGAGGGGGTGGTAGTCCAGGTTAGCCCAGTCTTGTCTGATCTTGGAAGATAATTAGGGTCGGCCCCGGCTAGTATTTGGATAGGAGACCACCAAGGAGCACCAGGGTTGTGACGCAGAGGCAGGCAACGGCAAACCACATCTGAACATCCCTGGCCTTGAAAACCCCACAAGGTTGCCACAAGTCAGCGGTGACCAGATAGCAAAGCAAAAGGGGGGGGGGGCTGATGTATATATGATCATCTGTATCGGAGGTTCCCAACCTTCTTGATAGGTTGCCCTGCCCACAAGCCCAAATTTTCTTGATATGTTGACCCCCTTAAAAAAAAAACAGAACATGCGCAGATCAATAAAACTGCAGAAGCCTGGGACCTACTTTTCATTCATTCATTCGTTCGTTCATTCGTTCATTCATTTGTTTGTTCATTCAATTTATACCCTGCCCTATCCCATGAGTGGGCTCAGGGCAGCTACAACATAAGATTCATAAAACAATAAAAGTGATAAAGTCAATAAAACAACAGATGGCACAATAAACAATAACGAAAAAGAATCCGTGCCTCATGCCAGGTGAATAATAAGCTCCAGTGCCCAAATAATGCCATCTAAAGCAGCCATGAATGGGGGAGGCCAGAATGGTTGAACACCTCAGCTGCCACCTCAGCTGAAAGCCTGGTGGAATGGTTCCCCTTCACAGGCCCTGCAGAACTTCACAGGCTCTGTGACCTGCTTTTGGGCTGGGACCTCCGCGCTGGGAAACTCTGATCTATATGACCTGTTGCTTCACAGCTGACCTGAAAATAGGCACAGGAGGTCTGTTCATGGCTTATAACAGAAATGAAACCTTGAGTGTTTATTTCTTTAGCTATTTCTGCTCTGCTTTCCTTCTCGAGGGGGACGAAACAGCTTACAACATTATTCTCAACTCCTCCGTTTTTATCCTCCCAACAATCTTGTGAGGTAGATTAGGCTGAGAGAGAGAGAGAGGCCCAAGGTCACCCAGCAACCTTCCACAGCAGAGAGGGGACTTGAACCTGGGTCTCCCAGATTCTAGTCCAACCCTCTAACCATGCCCCCTGCTGGATTTATCAGTAGACCAGCTGTCATCTATGGATACGAGGGAGATCCCTTTGTGAATGAGGCTGTCCCTCCAAACTGGATTGCAGCACACAAGTTGGATTCCTTCCTGACACCCTTCAGGTTGCTAGTCCACGACCCAGCGTGGCTTGAGATGATGACAGGGATGGCCTGTTATTGTTAAATTTTAGACCATCGCCTAGGGCAGGGGTGGGCAAACTGTGGCTCGGGAACCGCATGCGGCTCTTTCACATATATTATGTGGCTCCCGGCAGGGCAGCTGGGGAAGCTAAATATCATTAGCAAACAAATATCATTGGACAAATTAATATCATTATCAATATCTGCTTTTACCCCTTTTGTTATTATTTTTGGCAGTCTCATTTAATGTTAATAAAAAGCAAATTTGCTTATTTTCCAATAAAAGCAGGTAATATTTGTTCATGTTTTGTGGTTCTCAAACATCTAATGTTTATTCTATGCGGCTCTTACATTAAGCAAGTTTGGCCATTCCTGTTCTAGGTGGCTCTTACGCTGAGCAAGTTTGCCCACCCCTGGCCTAGGGTGTCGGCTCAACGAGGGCGCCATTCTGGCTGCTCATTCTCCGGCGCCCGCCCCCGTCCCATCCCGCCCCACACGGGTGGGTGTGCGTGCCGGAATGTATCCTCACCTAGTGGGCGGAAAAACCTGGGACCGTCACTGGATGTTGACTATCTATTCCAATTACAGGATGTAGTCCAATCTAAATGGAAGTCAGTGGGTCTTGCCATCTCCTCCCTTTCTGATGCAGATAAGTGATTCTGTAAGCAACTGCAGGATTATTTATCTTTGGGCCCTCAGGTTCCATGGAAAATTGTAGTGACCTTCGAATGACCCAAGCAGCAAGCACTCCTTGAAGTTTTGCTGGGGAATCCAGGAGTTCTTATCATATGCTAATGACCCTGACAGAATAACCTCAAATCCTTGACTGCAGCAGAGAGAACTGAGCGCTTGAACCACTGTAGATAAACAAGGTACAACCTCAATTTACCCTTCTGGAAGTAAATTGCCTTCCACTTTGATCTTTAAGATCAACCAAGAATATTTTCTTAAAAGCCCTATTTATTCCCCAGACTCAGATCTGCGAGTGTATGGAAAGCCACTCTTGACAGATACTTCTCAGGCTTGTATTTCTATTCTTCCAAGAGCCTTTCCACAGCCCGCACTCGTGTGTCTTCTAGAGACTGTGCAACCCTGTTGGGATTTCGGGTGCTTCAACCAGAAACCTCATGGCCTAATGAACTACCTTTTTAAAGTAATAAGCTTCCTGTGTGTACTCAAACCTGAGCCCCTTCTTCAGGCACAGAAGGGAACAGAGGGATACAACATCAGCTCCTGTTGCTAGAAGTCAGTATAAAGTTTCCGGATGGGCCAGGCCTGGTATAAATACTAGTAGCCTAGCGCTCCACCTTTCCCTGGTCAAAAGTGCAGTATTTTATTTATTCTTATTAATTGAAAATATTTTTAGCTGTCCTTCTCCCTTGTTTAAGAGGGAAGATGTCAAGGAATTGCGCAGGCTGACCTCATGAGTCTCCAGGGCATGAGCACATAAGTAACCAGACTGATGTTATATATATATATATATATATAGCCACCAGATTATCAAAAGTCACACCAAACCTGTCAAATGCTTGTGGGAAATGTAAAAAGGATGTTGGATCTTTTTATCATATGTGGTGGACTTATGATAGAGTTAAAAAATATTGGGCCTGGATTCATGGAGCTGTACAAAACATGTTGAAAACTACTATACCTTTCATGCCTGAGTTGTTTTTATTGAATATAAGGCCAGAAAACTGTAGAACGGAGGATTTTTATTTGATTATTCATGTATTAACAACTGCAAGGGAATTGTATGCAAAATGTTGGAGGAAAGATGAAATACCTTCAAAAGAAGACATAAGTAAAACACTGAAGATGGCAGAAATGGACAAACTGACTTTATTTTTAAAAGGATTACAGGAAGAGAAATTCCACAATACATGCTCCAGATTTTATACATGGCTAGAAGGCTATATGGGGCTGCAGTGGCTCAAGTGGTTAAGACTTGGACTGGAAGTTCAGCAGTTCGAGACCCGAGTGCGGCATGACGGAGTGAGCTCCCGTCTCTGGCCCCAGCTCCTGCCAACCTAGCAGTTCGAAAGCAAGAAACTGCAAGTAGAGAAATAGGTACCACGTAACCACTACACCAAATGAAACAAAACGAAACCACCACCACCACCAGCAGCCAATAGAGGTTCCTTTGCAGAGTCACCTTGTGAGGAGAGAGCGTGTGATGCCTATTGTGAATCTCCCCATAGCTCCCACACACACACACAAGATCCGCAGGCTGCTATTCTCTATGGTATTCCTGGCCACCTACTTTATCTCCCCTTCACTCTCATTACCTTTCCCGGCTCGCCCTGTCTCCCTGGAGACACATTGTTATTCACCTCGCTTATTGCCTCCCATCCATTATTTCTGCTGACTGCTCCTCATTACTCAGCATCTCGAAGAGAGCACGATTGCCTGTCACGGCTCCTCACCTGAGGAATCAAGCATCCTCCTCCTTCTCCTCCTCCTCCTCCTCCTCTGTGCATGCCACCGAGCCGAAGTTGCTGGTTCAGAGGCCTTTCCTGGAAAGGGCATTTGAAGAGCCACCCCTGTTGCTCCACACAGCGCCGACTGTTAACAAGCAGTTCAAGTGCACTCTGTGCTTCCAATGAAAGGATGTCATCTGTCATTTCTGTCAGGTCCTTTACCTGGGTAGAAGGCTGATTTACATCTTCAGGGAATTCAGAGCAGGGGGTCACACTGAAACCTTTCGCTTAGCGCTGGTTAAGCTTCTACTGTTGTGGAGCCAGTTTGGTGTAGTGGTTAAGTGCGCGGACTCTAATCTGGGAGAACCGGGTTTGATTCCCCACTCCTCCACTTGCACCTGCTGGATGACCTTGGGCAAGCCATAGTTCTGGCCCAGCTGTCCTTGAGAAAGAGCAGTTTCTGTCAGAGCTCTCTCAGTTCCACCTACCTCAGAGGGTGTCTGTTGTGGGGGAGGGAAGGGCAAGGAGTTTGTAAGCCACTCTGAGACGCCCTTGGGTGGTTGTGAAGGGCTGGGTATAAATCCAATCTCCTCCTCCTCCTCCTCTTCTTCTTCTACTGGAGTCCTGTCAGCTTCCATTTGGAACTGAGCATGCTCCTTACACATTGAGACTCACAAGCGTTCCCTCAAAGCTGAGTTAGTGTGAGCGAGCTCACAGTTTTTTAGCCTCCGGCTCACACATTTTTGTCTTTGCTCAGGAAGAAGGGCTCCAGAGCAAACTAAGTTATGCAGCAGCCAAATCGCTCGCTCAAAACTTTCATGCCGATAGCTCACAAAGCAGAATTTTTGCTCACAAGACTCCACAACTTAGGGGGAGCATTGTGCCTCACGAAATCCATACGATGGTCTACCAACAGAGGTTGGGGAGCGGCTGTGGCTCAGTGAAAGAGCCTCTGCTTGGCATGTGCAGGGTCCTTCCAGGTTCAATACCCCACATTTTCAATTAAAAGGACCAGGCGTTATCCACTCCTATTCATTTTTTTCTTAATGGTTGGGAAGTGAAACGTTGCCTGCCTGCCTCTTATCTGCCGCAAAACCAAATTCTGAACTGGTCGCTCTGGCATAAGAAGCTTTGGGATCAGTATATTAAGGCAAAATTGACTGACAGTATCTCTAACTTGGATTCTGAAACCTCCTCAACTAACTCCTCTGAAACCTCCTCAACTAACTTTGTCTCCGTATGGGTCCCAATTCCATACTATCTGGTATGACAAGAAGAAGGAGAGAGAAGAGACTGGATTCATATCCCACCCTTCACTACCCAAAGGAGTCTCAGAGCGGCTTACAAACTCCTTTCCCTTCCCCTCCCCACAACAGACACCCTGTGAGGTAGGTGGGGCTGAGAGAGCTCTCCAGAGAACTGCCCTTGAGAGAACAGCTCTGAAATAACTTGTGACCGACCCAAGGTCACAACAGCAGCTGCAAGTGAAGTAGGGAATCAAACCTGGTTCTCCCAGATTAGAGTCCACACTCCTAACCACTACACCAAACAAGATGAACTACCTAATGTGATAGATGATCTGAGTCTCTGGTAACTACATATTGTACTGGTACTTGTTTGTTCCTACATAATATTGCTTTAAGAAGAAGAAGCGGAACAGGAGGAGGAGGAGGAGATTGGATTTATACCCCGCCCTTCACTACCCAAAGTACTACAATCTCTTTTCCCTTCCTCTCCCCACAACAGACCCCCTGTGAGGTAGGTGGGGCTGAGAGAGCTCTTTTGAGAACTGCTCTTGAGAGAACAGCTCTGAGAGAGCTTGTGACTGAACCAAGGTCACACCAGCAGCTGCATGTGGAGGAGTGAGGAATTAAACCTGGTTCTCCCAGATTAGAGTCTGTGCTCTTAAGCACTGCACCAAACTGGTTCTCTTAACCACTACACCCAACTGACACATGGCAGGCCATATGTGTTCTCAGGGGACAGCTCATTTCCCCCAAGACGTCTGGACTAATATGCAACTGGACTTTCCACTTGTATTATGGACATACTTACACTACGACTTGTTTGCGCTTGTTGATTATTCAATAAAAAACTTTTTAAAAAAACAACAGAAAATTGAGGAGGGGGGAGAGCTGTGTTCCCCCCATTTCTAAGCCTGCGGAGAATCCAACTGAATTGTTTGCATTGCTGGGTCTTTTTCTCCTGGAAGAGTGAGCTGTCACATGCGAGCGTGATTTCTGGAATGAAGTCTACCCATGATCACTGTTGTTCCTACCAGACAGCAGAAGTAGTTGGCGTCGTGACCTTTCCGTGCCAGAATCTGACAGACACATTCTCTCCAGTGGAGATAATCCTTCAGCGCAGCCTCTCCGCCAGTGCATCTTTAACTAGCTTCTGCCAAGCGTTATCAGGTATCTGCACCTTTTGCTCAGACTAATAGTTTGGAAACAAAGAAGCGACTTGCAGCAGACGCAGCGGTGGAAGCAGGAAGAGCTCCCAGAATGTCTGCAGGCGCCCAGAATTAATGAACTTGCGGTCTGAAAGTACCGGCCTCCTCCGGGTTTCAAGGGCAGAATGGAAGATGGGAAGATACAGATCGATGTGGCAGAGTTCTCGAGGTCAAAGCGGTGTTCACATTTATTTTTGATTTCGTCAGTGACAGGCAGATGTGCCACAGTGTGGAAATAATTGGAGGAAATTGTTTTGCTGAACTTCCTATGGATACACAGAAAATAAACAAAGGAGCCCTGACCTGGGTAGCCCAGGCAAGCCCGATCTCGTCAGATCTTGGAAGCGAAGCAGGGCCGACCCTGGCAAGGACTTGGAAGGGAGACCTCCAAGGAATACCAGGGCTGGGATGCAGAAGCAGGCAATAGCAAGCCCCTCTCCATGATGGGTCACCAGAAGTCAACCATGACTTCCAGGCATACACACACACACACACAAAATACTCACACAAAAAAAGAAAGAAAATAAACCAAAGATTGAACTGGTACCAGAGCAGCTTAAGGACCTAAGGGCTTTGCTTAGAGAGCCAGTTTGGTGTAGTGGTTAAGTGCACGGACTCTAATCTGGGAGAACTGGGTTTGATTCCCCACTCCTCCACTTGCACCTGGCTGGATGACCTTGGGCAAGCTATAGCTCTGTACCAGCTGTTCTCTCAAGGACAGCTTGGGAAAGAGCTCTCTCAGCCCCACCTACCTCACAGGGTGTCTGTTGTGGGGAGGGGAAGGGAAAGGAGTTTGTAAGCCACCCTGAGACTCCAAGTGAGTGAAGGGCGGGATATAAATCCAATCTCTTCTTCTCTTCTTCCCGCAGGAACTCTGACAGTATTACCATGGGAGACTGAAGGAGGAGGAGACTTACCCCAATGGCATCCCATGACATCACTTCTAGCTGCAGGGAGGTCTACAATTTCCCAGAAACTCTATGGTAAAAGCCATACAGTTTGGGGAAAATCCTAGACCGTCCCACAGCGAGGTGACATCACGTCGGGTCAGACCACCAGAACTGATGCTGTAGTGTTGTGGGGCACCATTTCAGCCCCACTTTCCTCTGTGCCATCCTATTGGGCAATGCTGGGGGACCAAGGCTGAGGAAGGGAGACCCCCCCCCCCCGGCTCCCTAACTACAGGCCAGAACCTAAGGGCTGTCTGTCCCCCTGTCCTCAGCGCTCAGCATCTCTTCATAACATCCCACTTATTTTATCTTATATTCTTATATAGAATAGAGGAGGAGGAGGAGGAGGAGGAGATTGGATTTATACTGTTTTTCATATGTGTTTTTGTGTTTAGGCATTTGTGTAAATCTCTTAACAGTTCCTCTTATACAGCCAGCAAACTGAAGAAGTCGAAGGAAACACATCTTCTAAGTATCTAGAACGGGCATCTTTGCAAAAGCTGTTTGGAAAATGTTACGGCTATGTGGACTCCTCCTATCAAATTATACCGGCTATGTGGACTTTGTGTCTTTAAAGGGGGAAATATTGTAGCTTATGCCTTATTATGGTTATAGTATGCATTAACGTTATTATGACACCACCAACTTTATAATTATTTAACATATTGTTTTGGAAATCTTTGATGGTGTTTTCTACTAGTGGAATTTGTATTTTTGAGAGTTCTGTGACTCTAGTCCCCCCCCCCCCCCCCGTTTTTTGGATTTACTGTCAGAACTATGTCTTGCCCAAGGTCATGGTAGAGATGTCAAGATGCTAGATACAAATAACATTTATGTAATGCAAATTTTAATACAAAAAGCAATAAACCAATTCCTATCAACAATATATATATAAAGGTCCATATATCTAATCATAATGAAATGACCATTGATCATTTTTGTTTCTGGAAATCATCAGGTTGGGACCATCATGAAAATGGTACAATATTCATTTGAAAAAACTCCCAAATGGGTCAAACGACTCCAACTGAAGCATAATGTCTTTTAAAATAGTATTTTCAACATTATTTCAAAGAACTCTAGGACAGAGCTGCACATAGTAGGAAGTCTCGATGCTTAGATGGACCTCAGGTCTGATCTAGCAGGGCTTATGTTCTTATGAAGGCCTCAGCCTCTCTGCCCCATTGTTGGTCCTCCAGAGGAACCGGCTGGCCACTCTGTGAGGCAGGATGGTTGACTAGATGTACTATTGGTCTGATCCAGCAGGGCTCTTCTTATGTCCTCTCTCACGTCCTTATGTCCCCTTGGCCTCTGTGCCCTGTTGTTGCCCTCAAAGTTCTGGGTTCGGGCCGACATGCCCGGTGTGATGACATCACCCAGAACTGACGTCTGGGCACGTCACCGGCCGACACTCTAGCAATCAGCCTGGAAACTCTAGTTTCTTCCGAATGATGTCATCACGCGTATGAATTCCCGACCTGGGACCAACTCTACCCTGCTATTTACGGTAAGTGACTTGGCAACCCTAGGATTGAACCTGGGACCTTCTGCATGCCAAACAGATGCTCTACCCCGAGCCATGGCCCCTCCCCCTGACAGTAACACCCTGAATGCCATTTACTAGAGGGGCAGCATCAAGGGTGAGCTCTGGCATCTGTGCCCTACATGAAGGCCTTCCAGGGGCATCAAGGTGGCCACTGTCTGAAAGAAGACGCTGGGCTAGACGGACCCTTGGTCTGATTCAGCATGGCTGCTCCTGTGTTCTTATTTATTTAGATAATGTGTATCTCGCTTCTGTTTTCTCAAGAGCTCTCAAGACTGCCTACGATAAAAAAGATTCATAGTACATTTAAAACCAATAGTGAATAGGTTGCCGGGCAAATCCAGCTGTCATCTAAAGCAGCAGTAAATACAATGAAATGCATGTTTTAAAATCTGAGCATAAGCTATGGAATCAGTTCCTTTCTGGGGCCCTCTGGAACAGATGTGTCTTTCATTTATAAGCAGGTATAAATAAAAAAGAACAACTGTAATAGTTTTGCATCATTCTGTAGAAGAGGAAGAGGAGGAGATTGGATTTATACCCTGCCCGTTCATAGCAGCTTGCAAACTCCTTTCCCTTCCCCTTCCCCTTCCCCTTCCCCTCCCCACAACAGACACCGTGAGATAGGCAGGGCTGAGAGAGCTCTTCCGAGGACTGCCCATGAGAGAACAGCTCTGAAAGAACTTGTGACTGACCCAAGGTCACACCAGCAGCTGTATGTGGAGGAGTGGGGAATCAAACCCAGTTCTCCCAGATTAGAGTCCACGTTCTTAACTACTACACCAACGCTTTCCCACCAAAGTGGCTTACAGTATCTAGATAACAATTAGGGTTGCCAAGTCTGGGTAGGAAAATACCTGGAGGCTTTGGGGGTGGAGCCAGGGGAGGGTGGGGTTTGGGGAGGGGAGGGGCCTCAGCATGGTGCAATGCCATAGAGACCACCCTCCAAAGCAGCCATTTTCTCCAGGGGAGCTGATCTCTGTCAGCTGGAGATCAGTTGTAAAAGCAAGAGATTCCCCAGGCCCCACCTGGAGGCTGGCAACCCTAATAAAAATACCTGTTAATGGCTAGGTGTGATGAAATGGAACTTAAAGGGGCAGAGTAGAATGCCTGGAAAGTCACATGACTAGAAAAGGTGGGGGCCCAAGGGCTCGGAACTCACTGTTGATAGACAGATAACTGTCGGAGTGGTCAGTTAGGAACGGACAGTCAGAGAACCGCGAGGGGGAGAGGGAGTCCAGCCTGGGACGTCAGAGAGAGCAGAAGGGCGGTCGGTGTCCCTCGGTGCTCTGTGGGAGCGAACAGCGTGTGAAAGCTCAGTGAGAAGAGCTAAGGTGTCTGACTTGCCAGAGTGGGAGCAGACCAGTGAACTTAAGAATACACACAAATGCTATTCAGTACTGTCAACCAAAGGATCCTGACTGAAAGGGAGATTAGGGAGGCAGAGGGGCAGGACGGTCGAGAGCCAACTGGGGCTAGTGTGAGACCGGGGTGCCAAGCCAAGAAACTGTACATCTCCACGCAGCAGGACAGGAGGGTGAAGTCTGAGTGTTTAGTGAGGGTGTGCAAAGTGTCTCAAAACCTACCATCTGCAACAAAGTAACCACGAGTCTGTAAAACAGTAAAGCTTAATGTGACCTCAGAAACAGTAACATCGTGACAATATAAGCAATCTCCGCAAATTCCCTCCACTTATACTCAATTGTACCAGTAAAGTTGTATTCAGTAAGAGAAAAGCTGTGGTGCCTTTTGAAAAGGGATTTCCGACCAAAGGACACAGGGTCCCAAATATTTACCTCAGATACTAAACGCAGAGACCAAATATCAACGAACCCCGAAGAGACTATATTGTAAAACTGTAGCTACTTTAATTGGAGGAAACTGGTCAGCGGGTTTATTATTATTTAGAGAGAGGCTGATCCAGGTTACCTCAGGGACCCCGTCACCCTAAGTA
The DNA here is from genome assembly GCA_029233225.1 of Lepidodactylus listeri. Lineage (NCBI taxonomy): Eukaryota > Metazoa > Chordata > Lepidosauria > Squamata > Gekkonidae > Lepidodactylus > Lepidodactylus listeri. Next base: position 12,172,004 of record JARCFY010000013.1, read on the forward strand.
AGACAGGAGATCCACTCGCTCGCTGTCGGTCAGAGTTAGGGGACTGGTTGGTAAATAGGTGAGGGGTCGACTTCGTTATACTAGGCTTCACATATTTATCCCACCAAAGGAGCTCAGGGTGCCAGGCTCTACTCTCTTCCATTTTTATCCATACAATAAATGGCATAAGGCTGAAAAAAGGCAACTGGCCCAAAGTCACCTGATAGGATCAAGCAGATGTCCAGAGATAGGGGCGAGGGGTAGATGGTCAGGGTGGAAAGCCAGAGTGGAAGGCCGGAATAAAGAGTTTAAGACGCTGAGCTGCAGACCAGAAGGGGGGGCCACACAGTAGCTAGTCTTGCCCACAACGTAACAGAGACCATGACACATGCCATCAATCCTTTGAGAGATTTTTTTTCCTTCCTAGACGAGTGGAGGTTTGTATCTCTGTTGGATCTATACCAGGTATTGTTTCCATGGCCTCTGAAATCCAGGTCGTCCTTTTCGAGAGTAATCCACCCTTTCCTGGAAGCGAGTCTTTTCTTTTCAAGGCCAAGCTGGCAAGCGCATTCTTTCCCCGTGCCTATTTTAAAAACTATCTCCAGGCTCAGTCTCCCTTTTTTCAGCTTTGTTTGGCAGTTCAAAGGACAAGGCAGAACAGAGGAAGTATGCAAAGGACTCTGAGAATGGGATCTCAGGCATCTGGATGTTCCCATGTCTTTTGTATCACAGTAGCAAGAGGAGTGCGGGGGAAATTTTGGTGCGGTTATTTTACTGAGCAGGCACACACAAAAGTTATCTTCCTTTTAAAAAATAACTGGATCCCATCTAATGGGTCAGAAACAGAGGCGTCCGCTTTTAAAATCCCCAGGGGGGGGCTCTTGTGCGTACGCGCAAAGCGCGCGTGCACGCACTGGGACCATGTCCCCGCCGGGCCACCCCCCCGGACTGGCCTAGCCTGGCCCCTCCTGCTTCCGTGGGGCCAGCTGGGCAACTGCCCAGCTGGCCAGGTCAGTCCCAGGGGGGGAGGCGGTGGCGGCAGCAGCCGGCGGGTGGGCAAACAAGGTGGCAGCCCGCGCCTGCCCCGCCGCCTCCCCCCCGCCTGCTCCTGCCTCCATTCCTCCGTCCAGCACGCTGGGCATTTGCCCAGCTGGTTCCTGGACGGAGGGAGGGAGGAATGGAGCAGGGGGAGAGGCGGTGGCGGCAGCAGCCGGCCAGCCAGCCGGCCTGGGTGCTCCATTTTCCCGGGGGGGGGCTGAGCCCTCGAGTCCCCCCGTAGTTTACGCCTATGGTCAGAAATACTTATCAACAATAGACCAGCACACCAGCATGGCACCGAGGCAACCTGGTAGCCTTGGAGGATATTTTGTTTGATGTTAGAAAAAAATATATTTGCCTTAGGGAGGATTTCAGATTTCGCACCCCTGCTGTTTGGATTGGTGATTCTTTCTTCTCTCACCATTTTCTGTTTTCTCATGCAAAACTGTCCCTGCAACATCTATTGTTTTTTCAGCATAATTTGTACATTGAGAAATCAGCATGCTACAAAATACATACATCATTTTTGTTGTTGTTCAGTCATACAGTCGAGTCTGACTCTTCATGACCCCATGGACCATGTCACGTCAGGCCCTTCTGAACGCCGTCGTCCTCCGGAGTTTGCTCAACTTCATGTTCATTGCATCGATAACACTGTCTAACCATCTCATCCTCTTCTGTCCCCTTCTTCTTTTACCTTCAATCTTTCCCAGCATCAGGGTCTTCTCCAGTGAGCGCTCCCTTCTCATTTGATGGCCAAAGTATTGGAGCTTCAGTTTTAGTATCTGGCCTTCCAGGGAACAGTCAGGGTTGATTCCTTTTAGGATTGACTGATCTGATCTCCTTGCAGTCCAAGGGACTCTCGAGAGTCTTCTCCAGCACCATAATTCAAATGCATCTATTCTTTGGTGTTCAGCCTTCCTTATGGTCCAGCTCTCGCAGCCATACATTACTACTGGGAATACCATTGCTTTGACCATACAGACTTTTGTTGGCGGGGTGGTGGCTCTACTTTTTATTATGCTGTCTAGGTTTGCCATCACTTTCCTCCCAAGGAGCAGGCATCTTTTAATTTCCTGCTCCTTTTTCCTAATTTCCTTTTAATTTCACTGTCTGCAGTGATCTTGGATCCCAGGAACGTGAAGTCTGTCACCGCTTCCATGACTTCCCCTTCTATTTGCCAAGAAGTGATGGGGCCGGATGCCATGATCTTAGTTTTTTACATACATCATACTAATCACATAAATGATTTTCATTGTACGTTATCTAGAATAACTGTTCAGCAAGCATCCATGATACCAAGGAATCTACAAAACCAATGGGAAAACAAACGAAGAAAAACTTCAAACCAAAATTGGAAAAAAATAATTTTTGTTAAGAAGAAGAAGAAGAAGAGATTGGATTTATATCCCGCCCTCCACTCCCCAAGGGAGTCTCAGAGCAGCTTACAAACTCCTTTCCCTTCCCCTCCCCACAACAGACACCCTGTGAGGTAGGTGGGGCTGAGAGAGCTCTTTCCCAAGCTGTCCTTGAGGGAACAGCTGGTCCAGAGCTATGGCTTGCCCAAGGTCATCCAGCCAGGTGCAAGTGGAGGAGTGGGGAATCAAACCCGGTTCTCCCAGATTAGAGTCCACGCACTTAGCCACTACACCAAACTGGCTCTCAGTTAAAACTCCCAGATAGGGAACATTCACTCCTCCCTAATTTACTTCCCAAGGAGGGAACTGCCCCCAAGAGATTACAAAGAGAAAGAGTTCACAGATGCCAATCACCACCACCATCACTATGGTCAGACTGGCTTCCGTGTGAGTTAAATTTTCACGCTCAGTTTTGAATATAGCACCAAAAAACAGAGTCATAAACAGAGGGTTCTTTCCTGGTTGTTTGCCATCAAAGTCCCAGATGACTTATGGCGACCCTTGGTGGTGTTTTCCAGGCACAAGACCTTCAGAGATGGTTTGCCATTGCCTGCCTCCGCATCCCGGCCCTGGTATTTCTTGGTGGTCTCCCATCCAAATACTGACCAACGCTGACCCTGTTTAGCTTCTGAGATCAGATGAGATCAGGCCAGCCTGGGCCATCCAGGTCAGCAGAGTTAAACCCAGGGCTATTTTGGGGCAGGAACGCACCAGAACGGAGTTCCAGCTGGCTCCTGAGTTGGCCACACTCAGCAGGAACTCATTAGCATAATAGGCCACACCCAACAGCAGGAACTCATTAGGATTGGCTATATTAGGGGTATGTGGCCTAACATGTGAATTAATTCCTGCTACAAAAAAAGCCCCGGGTTTTGACAACAAACCAGGTGAACAGAATAAGAAGCAAAAGGTGGGTGTGGCTGGATGACCACTCTTCTGGTAACATGGGGGTGTGGCCTAATATGCTAATAAGCTGTGCTGTCAGTGGTGTGGCCTTACATGCTAATGAGTTTCTGCTGTTAGGTGTAGCCTATTATGCTAACTCCGACCAGAATCGTACTGCAAAACCCACAAACAACCCACCGTGCCAACTGCACTGATTTATGCGGCGCAATCGGGAAGGTCAAAGCGTGAGAGAATTTCTGCTGAGCCCTGGAATGAAGCTTTGCATCTGCGCAGGAATCTGAAGTTTCCATAAGCCGAATGCGTCAGTCATCTGTACCACGATGGATGGAGCATCAGAGTGATAAGACTCTCTTATTAAAATGCCAGCTTGTCTCCGTCCACTCTGCTGAGCCGAGTCTGATGCCAGAGCAGAGCAAGGCAAGCCACTGGTTTCAAGACTGTAATCAGTGGTCATTGGTGGCCTTCCAAGCTCCACTGTCAGGGAGCCTGTCTGTTGAGAGCCAGGGGTGCTGGTTCCTTCCCTGCTACTTGAAATGTCTGTGCATGAATTCCTTGTTCTTGTTTAGGGTTGCCAGCCTCCAGGTGGGGCCTGGAGATCTCCCGCTTTTACAACTGATCCCCAGCTGACAGAGATCAGCCCCCCTGGAGAAAATGGCTGCGTTGAAGGGTGGACTCTATGGCACTGTACCCTGCTGAGGCCCCTCCCCAAATCCTGCCCTCTCCCAGTCCACCCCCAGAGTCTCCAGGTATTTCCCAACCCAGACCTGGCAATCCTAGTCTTGTTCTTCCGCTCTCTCAGGAAGACCCCGAAAGCGAAGGTTTCTCTGCTTTTGTGCATTTTCTGGGTCAATTATTTTGTCTACTAGACGAGCTTCGTTTCCCTGCATCCGCCTCACCTCTGTTTGTAACGTCCGACCAAGTTCCATTGCTGCATTTGCCGTCTTCTGAGTTTCAGCCAGAGAACAGTTTATTTCTTTAAATTGACCTGTGACAAATTCCATTAGAGTCGAGGTTTTTATCTATTCGTTTGGCGTGGAGCTGGTGAATATGCTCCAAAGCGTCTGTTCTAGTCAAGGGCTGCAGCCTCTCAGTATGTTCGTCTCCAGTAGCTGCCATTTTAAATTGCTCTCCTGGGCTTTCCTGAAGGCTACGTTGAGGGTCCTCAGGGGTGGGGGAGTTGTCACTGATGGCTGATCAGGTTTCGGTGGTTTAGCCTTCATTCCCGAGGCTTTGCCCGTGGTTTTGAGAGACAGAAATGCTGTCTCTGGTGGTGTTTCCCCAGCCCAATTTGAGAAAACACCCGGCATAGTCCTGTAGAGAAGAAAATTCCAAGAACTTTATTAATAAAGGGGGAAGCACAGGTATAACAGGGCTTTGGACCCTCAAATGCTCACAGGCTCTCCTGAAGTTACAATGGGAGACATAGGATTTTATACTCAAGATGGCACACACAAATAAAGGCCCCGATCACACACAGAATCAGCCGTGTGATAGGCACAAATGCCATGCAGATTTTAAGGACGCGATCACACCAGAACATCTGGCAAGCGTCCCACACCCGTCGGCAAAGAAGCTGAGTTAAAAGATACTAGGGAAAGTCCAGTATCAAACAGGTTTGCTATGGGCCAATGACGGACTTTCCCTGTGTGATCGCTCCAGCGTGCACTCATGGCGTCGGGGATAGTCTGATCAGGCTATCCCGATGCCATGCTGTCCGCCCCCCCTTCTCAGCATGCGCATCGTCGCATACTACCATAGGAAGCCCTCAGGGTGGAGCTGCGATTCATTGATCCCCTGTTTAAGCGCATCAGAAAAAAACGACAAAGATTTGATGTGCAGCATGCATAAACATGCATGTATACACCCAGGAGCTTCCTGAAATATACAGGAATCCTGGATGTCAAAGATGGTTCAGTGAGTCTGTATGGACTGAACAGAACAGGAAAGATGCAATATGTCTCTCGGTGAAGACGCCCAGACACAGGTAGATTCCCCCCTGAGGGGACTTCACATTCACCACCATCATAAAGGCAGACCTTTTTTGCAGTTAAATAAGCCGTGATCCACAGCTCCCTTAATTTGCCACAATTTGAAGCTTAAAACAGATTTGATGACGTTTGCATCTATGTGAAGGTTTACCAGTGTTCTACAGGTAGGGGAAATGGTTCCCTGGTAACCGTTAGAACCCGGGCGTGAGCTGCGGATCTCGGATTAATCAAGTTGGTGAGGATTTTCTTCCCCTAGCCTCTGGGGAGATCCAAGCTGTCACAGAACAGTAGGCACTTTGGAAACCATTCCGGAGGAGCCCTAATGGACAGCATTCTCACGCTGGCATTCCATTTGTCAAAGTCGTTTTAAGAAAGTGCAAGGCAAGAAGCGACTGTTTTCTTGTACCGCATTTCAGAGAAGCTGACCCACAGCTGTTGGCAAAGATGCCTGTCATCTCCCTTCTCCCCTTATGATGATAAAGACGTTGTAGGGACTTTAAAAAAAAGCCTACCCAGAAATAACTACAAAATGTTGTCCGAGAAATATGACTTTATGTTAAAGATCAGTAGGATTACATGAATACATGAACTTGCCTTGTACTGAATCAGATCATTGGCCAATGAGGTCAGTATTGTCTATTCAGACTGGCAGTGACTCTCCAGGGTCTCAGGCCAAGGTCTTTCACATCACCTGCTGCCGGATCCCCTTCACTGAAGCCACTAAGGATTGAGGGGGTAACATGATCAAGGTTTATAAGATTATGCATGGGATAGAGCAGGTTGAGAAAGAAGTACTTTTCTCCCTTTCTCACAAGACAAGAACTCATGGGCACTCCATGAAATGGCTGAGCAGTCGGGTTAGAACAGATAAAAGGAAGTACTTCTTCACCCAAAGAGTGATTAACACATGGAATTCACTTCCGCAGGAGGTGGTGGCAGCTACAAACATGGACAACTTCAAAAGAGAATTGAATAAACATATGGAGCTGAGGTCCATCAGTGGCTATTAGCCACAAGGTATAGATAGGAACTCTCAATCTGGGGCAAGTGATGCACTTAATTCTTGGTGCTTGGGGTGGGGGGCAACAGTGGGAGGGCTTCTAGTGTCCTGGCCCCACTGGTGGACCTTCTGATAGCACCTGGTGTTTTTAGCCACTGTGTGATAGAATGTTGGACTGGATGGACCATTGGCCTGATCCAACATTGGCTTCTCTTATGTTCATATGTTCTTAGGAAGCTAGGACCTTCTTCCTCTGAACCACAGCCCCCCCCCCCAACAACTTGAAACCAGGGGCAAATAATAATGAAACAGAATTATGAAAATGAAACAACAGTAACAAAAAATACCATATGAAACAGCCCAACACCGAACAGTCTTTTTTGGAATGAATAATTCAAATGAAATAAATGAAACAACCTCCCATGCACAACCCCATGCCTCCATTGACGTCATTGATCCTTCTGACAAGAACTAATGGAAAGGTGTCAATATACTAGGGGACACACTAGTATCCTGACTCACTAGCTTATCCTGACTCTCCACTCTATATAAAGGATGCACAGCACAAGATAAGTAGCTGGTCCAGGAGAGGGATAGAGATATTAGGTAGCTCCAGAAATTCATTGGAACAACGTGGGTGCTCCCTGGGACCTGTCCAGGGTGCTGATGCTTCTGCCACAAACCGGGTTCTCACAGTTGGCCATATACTCCTACTAACCAAGGAGTGGTTGCTGCCCTCACCTAGGATTAGTGGCTGCTCCCAGGGACAACTCTGACCTCCATCTTTGTCCATCTTATCAACTTTCCCAAGGATTTGGCCTTGCTGGAGTTAGACAACACATCCTCCTGTCAGATTTCTGTTTGTTCTAGTGTGTGACTCCTAGCTAACACATTTGCTTTTTCAGTTTAGGAGACAGGAAGGGAGTGGTCGAGAGGCTTTGGCTGACCCTGTGAAAAATCCCCTCGCTCTCAAAGAAATGAAGTCAAGACATAGATCATCTTGACGAAACATACCCACATGATAAAGTATCCCTTCTGGAAAAATTACCATTATTAAAGATGACACACAGCAAGGCCTTTGAAAGCATTAATTGAATTGCTAAAATCCATTTTAATTGGCTGCCACAGCAGTTCTGCCGTAATGAGAAAGGGTGCTGAATACCAACAAGAGAAGCCATCTCTGAAAGGTCAACAGAGTTCATCTAGGTCGTCTCTGAGATGCTTAGTCTTCACCAATTGGACTGACCTCAGATGCCAAGGATGACTTCGCAGGCTGATGTTAAATGGATTCTATTATAGAGTCAAAAATAGTCGCACGCGGGAAGAGACAGGATGGCATTGAAAGGGGTTGATAGAAAAACATCTTCTGCAATGGGAGTTCAGATGCTCAGATATATTTATTTTAAGGAAAAACACATAGAACCAGAGAATCCTGGAGTTGGAAGGGGCCATACAGGCCATCTAGCCCAACTCCCTGCTCAATGCATGATCAGCCTAGAGCATCCCTGAGAAGTGTTCATCCAACTGCTGCTAAAAGACTGCCAGTGAGGGGGAGCTCACCACCTCCCAAGGCAGCTGATTCCACTGCTGAACTACTTTCACTGTGAAAGAGTTTTCCCTAAGATCCAGCCAGTACCTTCCCACCCTTAATTTAAACCCATGATTGCGAGTCCTCTCCTCTGCTGCCAACAGGAACAGCTCCCTGCCCTCCTCTAAGTAACAGCCCTTCAAATACTTCGAGAAAGCCATCATGTGCCCCCTCTACCTCCTCTTCTCCAGACTAAACATTCCCAAGTCCCTCAGCCTTTCCTCGTAGGGCTTGGTCTCCAGGCCCCCGATCATCTTCATTTGGTGTAGTAGTTTGGTGTAGTGGTTAAGTGTGTGGACTCTAATCTGGGAGAACAGGGTTTGATTCCCCACTCCTCCACTTGCACCTGCTGGATGAACCTGGGCAAGCCATAGCTCTGTACCAGCTGTTCTCTCAAGGACAGTTGTCTCAAAGCTCTCTCAGCCCCACCTACCTCACAGGGTGTCTGTTGTGGGGAGGGGAAGGGGAAGGAGTTTGTAAGCCGCTCTGAGACTCCAAGTGAGTGAAGGCCGGGATATAAATCTAATCTCTTCTCTCTTCTTCTTCCTCTTCTTCTTCTTCTCGTCACCCTCCTCTGCAACTGAGGGCAGCATCTGAAAGACAGAGAACCATTATTATTGCCGTTCTTATTAACAGAGCACCAGCCCCACAGGCAGCGTCCCTTGCCGTGAGCACAGCCATTCATCAATCCAGCTCAGTATTGTCTATTCTGACTGGCAGCACCTCTCCAGGGTCTCAGGCAGAGAAAGGTCCTGTCCAATCTTGGCAACCTTTTAACTAGAAATGTCAGGGATTGAAACGGGGACCTTTTGCATGCAAAGCTTATACTCTGCCAGGAAGCCAACGTGCGTGGCACTAAGACAAAGTAGAAGAAGGCAGGTCCCTGTCCCGAGGGGCTTACAATCTGACAGTTGCCTCGTAGCCCTGACATTCAGAGGTTTAGTGCCTCTGGACATAGAGACCTGGATTCAATGAACAAGTTCTGTGAGTGCTGGACACTCTCTAACGTGAAGCCCATTTCTTCTTGCACCAGCTCTTTGACTATCGTTGATATTGCAGGAATGGAAGTGAAAGCACAAGAGGAAGCCAGGCCTGTGGCAGATACTAACTAGCAAGCACAAGAACTTGTGCATAGGAACCAGCCAGTGGTTCCCTGTGGTTATCGTGGCTAGCAGCCATTGGTAGACCTATCCTCTAATCCAGGGGTAGGCAAATTGCGGCCCGGGGGCCACATGCGGCCCGCCACAGAGTTTTTTGCGATCCGCCAAGAAGATTTCAGGACTTCAAGAAAATTGAGCCTAAATTCAATTTGCTCTCTTATCCCATCGCTGCTGATATTGATACAGCACCTGAGGAGCTACAGCTTGAGCTTAGTGACATGCAGTCAGATCACACTGTGAAAGAAATGTTTAATGCTGTGACATTAGTTGACTTTTACAAATCTTTGTCTGCTGAAAAAAAATTCCATGTGTGAAGAAATTTGCTGGGAAAACGTTCTCTAGATTTGGGTTTACATATATTTGTGAGCAAAGTTTTTCTTGCATGAAGATCAACAAGAGTAAATATAGATGCTCTTTGACAGACATTAACTTGCAGGCTGTGATGAGAATCTCAACAAGCAATCTTACTCCTGATTTCAAAAAAATTGTAGAAAAGTGTGATAGGGTACATTTGTCTCATTAAACTGATTCTAAAATTAAATGTGCTCGCAGCTATAGATGATATGAAATTAGCACAATAAATAAATGGAATAAAATTACCACTATTTTATTTAATTTATATTTATTGATTTTTATGATACAATTTATACCTTTTCTGAAATGCAAAGTTGACTAATGAATGCAATCATTTTAAAAGGTGCGGCCCTCCGCTAACCTCCGTTCCCACAAAGTGGCCCCTGAGCCAAAACAATTGCCCACCCCTGCTCTAATCCTGCTAGAGGATGCCCAATTGCCAATCCTGCTAGAGGATGCCCAAACAATTGCCCACCCCTGCATTCATGCTAGAGGTCATCACTACATCCCCAGGTAGTGAATTCCACAGTTTAGAGAGCAATCTTGAGCAGGTCTACCCAGCAGCCTGTTAAGGTCTGTTCAGTGGGGCTTACTCCCAGGGAAGTGTCATTAGGAATGGATTGTCTGTCACTTATTGAAGTAGTTACTTTTGTCCACCCTGAATCTTTTTCCTTCCCTGTCAAGTCGCAGCTGACTTACAGCGACCCCTTGAAAACCCTTCAAGGTTAAAACAAAAATGGACAATATGTTTAAACATCATTATTTGAGAAGAACACTAATGGATACGTGGACAAGATATAAAAACTTTTTTTCAGAAGAGATACCCATGTGGATTGTACCCGCAGAAGTCTTACATCCAATATCAAGATATAAAGGACAAGATTGGCTGAAGTATAGAGACTTATTAATAAGACATGGCAAGAATTTCAAACTGAAGGAGCAGCATCAGATTGATTTTGATTATGGTTGGTTAAGATATAGACAAATATATGACTTGTATAGAAGTGATAAAAAACACGGTTTCAGGGGAAAAAATAATGAAATAGAACAAGTTTGGGAGGAAGGTGGGAAAAAAATGATTTCTAAAATGTATAAAGTCTTGCTAAAATGGTTTACTGCTGATGAAATGGTAAAAGAACAAATGGTAAAATGGGCGATAAACTTTAACAAAGACATTGAAATGGAATCTTGGGAATTTTTATGGAAAAATGCTATGAGTATATCTACGTGTTATAACTTAAAAGAAAATTGTTTTAAAATGATGTATAGATGGTATATGACACCAAAAAAAATTGCAAATATTGGTCAAAATATGTCTAACAAATGTTGGAAGTGTAAAAAGAAAGAAGGGTCTTTTTATCATATGTGGTGGACTTGTGATAAAGCAAAGACTTATTGGTCAAAAATACATGCAGAAATGGAAAAAATCTTGAAATGTACATTTAAGAAGTTGCCTGAAATGTTATTGCTAGGACTTAAACTAGAAGAGATAAATGTAAAGAAAAGGACAATAATATGGTATATGATTACAACAGCAAGAATGGTGTATGCACAAAATTGGAAAAATGAAAAAATACCAGAAGTGTGGGAATGGTTGAAAAAATTGTTATATATGGCTGAAATGGATAAATGGACTAGAAAGTTGAATAATCTGTACTCAGAGACCTTTCTGGAAGACTGGAAAGATTTGAAAGAATATGTTGAAAAGTATTGGGATATGAAAAACTATATCTATACATGGTTATAATAGCATAAAGGAATAGAAATATATTATATGAATGTTTTAGTTAAAATTAGACAATGAAACTGTTTTTATTTAGAAATACATAAGAGTATAGAAAATAAGAATTGGTGTATAAGTATAAGTATTTTAAAGCTATATAACCGTTACCAGAAACGAAACATAGATATAAGTATTACTATTTTGAATAAAATGGAAAATGTGTTATGCTTCAGATGTGGTGGGAAACCACCAAAACAAGATAAAAATAGAATGTACAAATAGAACAAAATGTTATTTAATATGGAAAAAGGGATTTGTATACGGTTAAATGTATTATTTTCGATGTTTTTTTTTTTGAAAAATAAAAATTTCTTTACAAAAAAAAGAAAACCCTTCAAGGCAAGAGACTTTGCAGAGGTGGTTGGCCATTGAATTCCTCCGTAGTCTCCCTCCCAAATACTGACCAGGGCTAACCCTGCTTAGCTTTCAAGATCTGATGAAATTAGGTTAGCCTGGGCTATCCAGGTCAGGCCACCTTGAATCTACTGGCCATCAACCTAATCAGGTGCCCCCAGTTTTAATATCATGTGGAGGGGAGCACTTTCTCCGCTCTCATACAAAACTTCATAAACCTCTAGCCTCTCCCCTTTAGCTGACTTTTCTCAAAATGAAAAGCCCCAGGCTCTTTAGCTTTCCTCCTAGGGAAGGGACTCAGAGCCATTAATCACCTTGGTTGCCCTCTTCTGCATTTCTTTCCAGCTCTGCGATACCTTTTCCAGGCACAGCAAGCAAGACTACACACGATATTCCAAACGTGGCTGCACCATAGATCTTCACAAAGGTATCACAGCATCAGTCATTTATTTTCAATTCTTTTGCTAATGATCCCTAGCACAGAGCTTGCCTTTTTCACCAGTTTGGAGAGCCAGTTTGGTGTAGTGGTTAAGTGTGTGGACTCTAACCTGGGAGAACCGGGTTTGATTCCCCATTCCTCCACTTAGATGACTTGGGCAAGCCATAGTTCTGTCAGAGCTGTCCTTGAAAGAGCAGTTTCCTCAAAGCTCTCTTGACCCCACCTCCCTCCCAGGGTGTCTGTTGTGGGGAGGGGAAGGGAAAGGAGTTTGTAAGCCACTCTGAGACTCCAAGTGAGAGAAGGGCGGGATATAAATCCAATCTCTTCTCTTCTTCTTCTCTTCTTCCCTGCCACACAGAGTTGATATTTTGAGTTATCCATTACAATCACAAGGAGTGATGGTCCAGGACAGGGGGCTTGGAGTTGTGGTGGACAGCTAAGTGAAAATGTTCACACACACATACACACACGCACCCACACCAAAGTGGAGCATTGATGACAAAGGCAAATTCTATGCCAGGGATTATTGGGGAAGGAACTGAAAATAACACAGCTATGAAGACTGAATGGACTCTCCACTTCCAGAGGCGGTCAACCATTGAGTACCAGTTGCTAAAGGGTAACAGCAGGGAAAGATCGGGTTGACGTGGGAGCTGTCAAATAGAGATGAGTTTAAAAAATAAACAGTGCGACATTTCTCGGAATTTCCCGCAGTTTGCACAAACCCTCAAGGTTTCTGACATCCGGAAGTGTGAATGGAAACAGCAGTTTGCCAAATCACAGAGATACATTTTTTTAAAAAATATATATCTTGAGAGGTCAGAAGTACCTGCTAAAAGGTGTTCTGAAACTGAACCAGAGGGGAGCCATATTGGAAAGCCTAAAGTACCTGCTGGGGCAGTCAGAACTGAACCAGAATGGAGTCATTTTGTAACGGGAAATCAAGGCCGAAGAAAACAGCAAATGCGCCATCAGAAGAACTTGGCATCACCTCAGAGAACAAGCTGACATTTCCCCTGATGAGTAGCCGAGATGGCGGCGGCCCCACTGAGATGGTGGGCGGTAGGGAGCAGAAGGTTGAGATAACAATGCGTCTGGAAAGAAGTGGACCCGGGCTTGAAAAACACCATGACGCTGAATTTTGAAAACATGGGCTTTTGAAACAACCAGATCTACCCAGCAGGATGCCAAGGAAAGTCAATTACAGAGTAGAAGGACCACAAAAAGGAGAGGGCAAGGGACAGAGCAGGTTCAGGATCCATCACCCAAGAAGACATCAGAGGGCGACTAGCATCCTTTCTTTCTTGTTTGCATGGTATAATACTGTTTAGGTTGCCGCATTTCAACAGATTAAATCCAGGCTGTTAGATTCGGAGCGACAAAATTTATACAGCATAGCTAATAGAACTTGCTCCCCTCTGAATTTTGAGACACCCCTTCCGATAGGGCTGATAGCTTCATACCTAACATCTCTGCAGGTACCTCAGCAACGCAGAGCGTTTACCCTGGCCAGATGCAATGCTATGCCATCAGCCACCTTATATGGCAGATTTAACAAGGTCTCGCACTTGGCCAGCTATTGCCCATGCAGAAAGAGCTGTGTGGAATCAATTACTCACGTTCTCTTGCACTGTAACTTGTATGTAGATCTAAGGAGCACACATTTACATTCTCTGTTAACTAGTATGGGTGCTTGTTCTGATGTACTCAAGGGGCAGAGACTTCTAAGAGATTCCAGTCCGGACACTATGGAGAAGGTGGCCAGGTTTCTTTGTCTGGTCCTAAAGTTGCGCCAAAGGTTCTTTTAGAATTTTTACATATGTGTTTTTAACGGGTTTTAATATGTATAAATTGTTTTCCTAATTTATGCCAATAAAGGCTGACTTGACTTGACTTGACCTGTTTAGGTTTGTGTACCTACTAATGGTATGTTTTGTCCTGACCTGGTAATAGTTTCTAACCAGAATGATGTTGGGCAAATATTAGATGGAAATCGAGAGCTCAGCTCTCAGCACTTCAGCAAAACTGAACATAGAACCCACAACATTCATCCTTGACCGCAATATTTATTTATTCATTTATTTATTTGTTGGATATATACCCCGCCCTCCCCACTGAGGCAGGCTCAGGATGGCTTACAGAAAAATTTAAAAACAGAATAAAATCATACAACGATTCTAAAGGGCTATACAAAGATACTACATGTAAGACAGCGAAACAAAGAAATTTCCGAATAGTATCCATAGCAGGTATCAGTCAGGAATAGCTATAGCCGATGGTGGAATTCCAGGATAAGGCTCTGATTTTAAATTAAGATGTTATATGTGGCTTCTCACTCAAATGTCTGGGGGAAGAGCTCCGTCTTGCAGGCCCTGCGGAATTGTGATAAACTCTGCAGGGCCCTGATGTCCACTTTGAAGAGGAATACCAGCCTTGACCTGAATAGCCCAGGCTATCTCATCAGATCTCAGAAGCTAAGCAGGGTCAGCCAAGGTTAGTACTTGGATGGGAGACCACCTTCCATGGCGCAGAGGCGGGCAATGGCAAACCAGCTCTGACCGAGCACAACATTTCCCAGGTTCCTTAGAACCTCTCTTTTCCCCTTGCTCTCTGCAGCTCTGCCTGCCAGCGTGTGCAAGCAGATGAAGAGCAGAACTAAGAAATATCATGCACAGAAACATCCACTGGGATGATCAGAAGGTTTTCCTGATCCAAACACCCTGTAGACACACTTTCTTAAATGCCTGATGAAGAACAGGATTTGCAACCTTCTAACCAACACCGTTCTGCGTCGTAGGAGACAGAATTACACGCAAGCCTTCCACCTCTACAGCCCTTACTTGAAACCTGACATAACCATTGCCCAGCTGTCCTTTCTGCTTGAAATTTAGTAGGCTTTGTCCAGCACAGAAATGGTGCCGAATCTCATGGATTATTCTGTAGGAATTGTTCTGTGCTTTCCCCACCACAAGGTCAAAAACAAAAGGGTGAATGTGTTTTATTTCAGAGGCAAAGCTTTACTTTGAAAGCGGATGAGAAGCATTGCCAAAGGCACCCAATGGCTCAACTTCAATTGCACACGCATGCACACACACTCACACACATATATATAAGAAAGAAAAGTGAAAAACTAATACCCTACTGCTTTTCCCAACCACTACTGAATATTCTCTCTCAAACAAAGTCGGCATTACAGACTAGTTTGAAAGCTATTCCCTCTTCTGAGGAAATCCTGGGAACTATTGTTCTTCAAGGGGAAGGGGGATGAAAAGAAAAAAATTCTTAGCACCTTCTACCGAACTACAGTCCCCAGAATGCTTTGAGGATGGCGATAAAGCTGGTACCAGGTCTGCATACTGTTTCTTGTGCAGATGTGCCCAGTGTCTCTTGAGCCGATTCTGTTTAATATCCGTCTCTTTTGCATGGAGTAGGCCTATGCAGGTGCAAAAAAACCCCACCCTAAATATCCTGCATTCACACGAAATTGATACCTGTATCGGTTAGGCAAACTCAGCAGATTTGCAACTGTTTTCTCCTTTCGTAGATTTCCCCCCTGCTTCTACCAGGAAGTGGCAGAGAGATAAGGGAGGAACTAGGTTAGAGCTAGGCAGGGGTCATTTCATAGAAAAAGAGGTGCAGGAGCTCATTAGCATAACTCATTAGCATAACTTATTTGCATATGGTACACCACCTGACATCACCGAAAGTATGTCAGAAGGCAAGAAAGAAAGAAAGAAAGAAAGAAAGAAAGAAAGAAAGAAAGAAAGAAAGACAGAAAGAAAGAAAGAAAGAAAGAGAGAGAGAGAGAGAGAGAGAGAGCTGGCAGAGAGGGGATATCTACTTATCCAAGCCTCAGAAATACCACTATTCTGAGAGGATAGCTTCAGTGGTGGCTGAAGCCTTCAGGAGGCTGGTCGGAGGAACAAGGACCTTTCCAGGGGATGGGGTCATGTTGCTGCAGCCATGACACAAGCAGGCATTCCCCTGCCGGAGAGGAGGCTGGCACCAAATCCCGGAGCTGCGCTCCCCCGAGCTCCTGCTCGAAATGACCCCTGGGGTTCGGGTACAATCCATGCTGCCTAAACCTTCTACTGTCTGCTTTCACTCTGGGGTCTCCAATGTGGTGCCCTTACCCCATGGCTGCCAAGTGTTTTCAGAAAGTGGGTGGAGCCAGTTCTGATTGGCCATGGGAGATCTGATTGGCTGCGCCATTTAAAAGAACATTGCTTCAGTGGCAGCCACCATCACAATGTTGGTCTTATTATCTATCTCATTCCTCTTTCCCAGTTTTTTTTTAAAAAATTACCCATGTAATTACCCTGTACTTGGACTTCAGGTGTGTGTGCAAGACTCTGCCTCCCATGGCAGCCATTTTGTGACCGGGCCTTCCACTCTTTGTCAGAACTCCAGAAGTGTGTGCAGGCTCCAAAGGGACTTGGGGGCCCCTTCTCGACTCTGAATCTGCCCTCTCTGGGGGTGTGCATGGGATAAAAAAAAAGGTTTTGTTTCCCCATTCATTTTCTTTACCCCTTCATTCCATTTATTTCATTCATTGCATTTCCCCTCGTTCATTATAAGCTGATTCGTTTTCATCTTTGCCGTTTTTTCTTTTTGCAGTTGCCCATTGATTACAAAGGAAGAAGCAGCCACTGTTTTGCATGCAAATGACATGAGATTTCCCATAGTTCTATGACTCCCTCAAGAATGTGTCAGATTTCAAAGAGATGGGACAATGGGTGTCTGTTTCAAAGGCAATTTTAGAAGGCATGTATCCCATGGCCTTCTCGTTGCTCAAGTGTTTCTTTGAAGTAGCTTTACCGCCCTGTCAGTTACCTGGCTCCCGCCCTTCACTCCACTTCCCTGTAACTTTTCTGTGAACTCCACAAGCTGTTTCAGCCCATGTACCCAAAGCAAAATGCCTCCATTGCGTTTCTTTGCATTACCAATGTAAAGTCGTGGGGAAAATTAATCGGGGGAGGGGGGATCCAATGAATAAGATTTTTGCGGTCTACTGCACAGAGATGCTGTTAGATTTACTTTGACCATTAGGGGAACAGCCACATGTGCTCCATAAATATCATTATTTTATACCATCAGATGCATAGTCTATAAAAGCTGTCATTGTTCAACAACAATCCCCGGGCACTATTCTTCACTCCCACCCTCCTTCTGAGCTAACCTCCCCGCACCTGCTTCCTTCCATAAGTCAGTATGGTGTAGTAGTTAAAATGTTGGACTCGGATCTGAGAAAACAGGGTTTGAATCCCCGCTCATGCCCTCGCTGTGTGTCATCCTCCACATGCAGCTGCTGGTGTGACCTTGGGTCAGTCACAAGTTCTGTCAAAGCTGTTCTCTCAAGGGCAGTTCTGAAAAGAGCTCTCTCAGCCCCACCTACCTCACAGGGTGTCTGTTGTGCGGAGGGGAAGCGGAAGGAGATTGTAAGCAGCTCTGAGACTCCTTTGGGTATTGAAGGTAAAGGTTTCCCTTGCTTGAAAGCCAGTCGAATACGACTCTAGGGATGCAGTGCTCATCTCCGTTTCCAAGCCAAAGAGCCAGCGCTGCCCAAAGATGTTTCCGTGGTATTGTGGCCGGCATGACTAGACACCAAGGTGCACAGAATGCTGTAACCTTCCCACCTAAGTGGTACCTATTTATCTACTCGCAATTTCTTGCTTTTGAACTGCTAGGTTGACAGGAACTGAGACCAGAGATGGGAGCTCACTCCGTCATGCAGCACTCGGGTCTTGAACTGCTGAACTACCGACCTTCCGGTCTGCAGTTCAGTGTCTTAACCACTTGAGCCACTGCAGCCCCTCAGGTTTGAAGGGCGGGGTATAAATCCAATTTCCTCCTCCTCCTCCTTTTTCTGTTCTTATGCTGATTTGGATTTTGCTGTGAACCAACATGACTACCTACTCTTTCCTGCTCCCCCTTGGAGTAAATGTTTGCCTTTCTAACTTCCTATCAACTGCATTTTATCCTGCACAGAGAAACATTCCTGGTTCCCTCCTCCTCTGTTATAGCCTCACAACAATCCTGTGAGTAGACTGGTGGTGGGAAATGCTGTGAAGTCAAAGCCGGCTTATGGCAACTTTGGAGGGTTTTCAAGGCAAGAGACAAACAGACGGAGTTTGCCATTGCCTGCCTCCACAGAGCAACCCTGGACTTCCTTGGAGGTCTCCCATCCAGAATACTAACCAGGGCTGACTAAGAAGAAGAAGAGTTGGGTTTATACCCCACCCTTCACTCAGAGTCTCAGAGCGGCTTACAATCTCCTTTCCCTTCCTCTCCCCACAATGGATACCCTGTGAGGTAGGTGGGGCTGAGAGAGCTCTGACTGAGAACTGCTCGTGAGAGAACAGCTCTGAGAGAACTTGTGACTGACCCAAGGTCACTCAGGTGGTTGCATGTGGAGGAGGAGTGGGGGATCAAAGCCGGTTCTCCCAGATTAGATTCCCCCTCTCTTAACCATTACACCAAATTGGTTTGCCAGCTCTGGGTTGGGAAATACCTGGAGAGTTTGGGGATGGAACCTGAGGAGGGCAGGGTTTGCCGACGAGAGAGACTTCAATGAGGCCCAATGCCACAGAGTCTGCCTTCCAAGCAGCCATTTTTGTCCAGGTGAATTGATCTCTGCCACCTGGAGATTCGTCATAATCCCGGAAGATCTACAGCCACCACCTGGTGATTGGCAACCCCAAGGGCCAGAGTTACTTAGCTTCCAAGATCTGATGAGACTGGGCTAGAGTGGGCCACCCAGGTCAAGGTGTGAGGTTGCTTCGGTAGAGAGGAAGAAGTCCCTGGTATTGATCCGACACACTTACTGCTGCACCACACCCCACACATAAGAACATAAGAGAAGCCAATGCTGGATCAGGCCTATGGCCCACCCAGTCCAACACTCTGGCCCCGTCCACACAAGCAAGATAAGCTGGACGGGAAGTGACTCAAATTTGTGCCGGCGCAATTTGCGCCGCTTTTGCAGGATCACACAGGTCCATGGACCTGTGAGGGCGAACCGCCGCTGCGTGATCACAAGCAGCCGCGAGCGAGTTGGTTTTTTTTTTTTCCGGCTGTTTTCAGTGCACTTATCTGCTTCTACAAGGGATTGATGACTTGCCTGTCCACCCTTGGGGTCATCCGATGATGCGCATACCGGGATGGGAGGGGGGGGGACAAAAAGCCCGCTCCCCAACGCCACTTGTTTGCGCTGGCGCGATCACACCAGGAAAGGTCAGTTCTGGGCCATCTCAAACCATTTGAGACTGCCTTTTCACTGGTAGCTAAATAAGCCGATTCCCCACCGGCTCAAAGCAGTTTGCGACACTTTGACACCGGCTGCAGGACGCTTCCCAGATGTGCTTGTGTGATCACGCCACTTTGAGCCAGCGGGGAATCGTCCTCCTTGTGTCACAAATGGGTGTGTATGATCGCGCCCTCTGTGTCACACAGTGGCCAAAAACACCAGGTGCCCTCAGGAGGTCGACCAGTGGGGCCAGGACACTAGAAGCCCTCCCACTGTTGCCCCCCCCCCAGCACCAAGAATACAGAGCATCACTTGACCCAGACTGAGAGTTCCTATCTATAACTTGTGACTAATAGCCACTAATGGACCTCTGCTCCATATGCCTATCCAGTTCCTTCTTGAAGCCGTCCATGCTTGTAGCTGCCACCACCTCCTGTGGCAGTGAATTCCATGTGTTAATCACTCTTTGGGTGAAGAAGTACTTCCTTTTATCTGTTCTGACCCGACAGCTCAGCAATTTCATGGAGTACCCCCGAGTTCCTGTATAGTGAGAAAGGGAGAAAAGTACTTCTTTCTCTGCCTGCTCTATCCCATGCATAATCTTATAAACCTCGATCATGTCACCCCTCAGCCATTGTTTCTCCCAGCTAAAGAGCCCCAAGCGCTTCAGCCTTTCTTCACAGGGAAAGTGTTCCAACCCTTTTATCATTCTAGTTGCCCTTTAACACCATTGCACAACTTTTACCACGTCGCTAAGCGAAAGCCCATATCATGCATCCAGGAAGCTTTACTCAAATATTTGTCACTAGCGCACTAGCAGATATTCATGTATGCGGCTGGCATTCAGGGCGAAATTGCCCACTGTTGGTTATTTACACTGCAGAGTCTATGTCTTCGAAGTGGGGGGGGGGGGGAACCCCAAGGAAAAACTCATTTGTAACATTTACAGCTAAGTGAAAGGGGGAGAAGCAAGAGAGAGAGGCGTGCGCTGCATGAGAAGAGAGGGGGTCTAAAAATGAACAAGCGGGAAACATGACAAGAGGAATCCCTCGATACGTTACCAAGCGGAGTACATGGCAAAATCAAACATTTTAATACATTATGCAGCAAGGACAGCTGGTATATTTCCCCCCCGTTCGGCATTAATCTAAATGCAATAAGAAAGAAAGAGGTTTTTCAAATATCACCACTACACATTCCACTTATGTGGCTCACACTGTCGACAGACACCTGCTTGTACCAGATAAAAACCAATATATATCTTTCACTGACAGTGCTGATGCTGGGCCATAACTTATGGTGTCTGACTCTTTAATCAAAGCCCGCATTGGACTGAACCACAACAGAAGAGCTGGTCTTTTTTGGTTGGTTTTATAGGAATCTCTCCTGGGTTTTTTAGTTTGACACCTAAGGACTCCCTGGGAGAGGGAAGAATCCAGAACCAGTGTAACACGGCAGTCAGAGTGTTAGATTAGGATCTGGGACGTCCAGATGTGAATCTCTACTCTGCCACGATTCATGGCCAGGAGCACCTTAGGGACCAAGGAGCCCTGACTTGGTTGGCCCAGCCTCTCTCGATCTCATCAGATCTTGGAAGCTAAGCAGGGTGGGTTGTGGATAGTATTTGGATGGGAGACCTCCAAGGAATACGAGGGTTGTGATACGGAGGCAGGCGACGGCTAGCCATCTCTGATTGTCTCTTGCCTTGAAAACCCTAAGGAATCACCGTAAGTCTTCTGCAACTTGACACTTTCCACTTGACAACACTTTCCACCTGGCTCCACTGCTGGACCTCCTTAGGGCACCTGGTATTTTTGGCCACTGTGTGACACAGAGTGTTGGGCTGGATGGGCCACTGGCCTGATCCAGCACTGGCTTCTCTTATGTTCTTATGCTCATCTGACAGTCGAAGCTCCTTTTATCAGATACCAGGGAAGCTCTGCTGTGGAAGCTCGCTGGGTGACCTTGAGCCACTCTCGCACTCTCAACCTAACCTACCTCACAGGGTTGTTGTGAGGATAAAATGGAGGAGAAGAGAAGGATGCAAGCTACATTGCCCCCCTCCCGGGAAAAAGATAAGTTATAAACAAATACATACATGCATGCATGCATACATACATGAAATGAATTAGTAAATCTGCCCAAAGGGCCAGGCGGGCTACAAATTACACTCAAATATATGTTACAGAGGTTAAATAATTTCCTTCCTTCCTTCCTTCATTCCTCCCTCCCTCCCTCCCTCCCTCCCTCCCTCCCTCCTTCCCTTCCTTCCCTCCCTTCCTTCCTTCCCTCCCTCCCTCCCTCCCTCCCTCCCTTCCCTCCCTTCCTTCCCTCCCTCCCTCCCTTCCTTCCTCCCTCCCTCCCTTCCTTCCTTCCTTCCTTCCTTCCTTCCTTCCTTCCTTCCTTCCCTCCCTCCCTCCCTCCCTCCCTTCCTTCCTTCCTTCCTTCCTGAAATGGTCATTTCAAGAAAAAGTGAAATGACTCCTCCTTTTTTGCTTTTCTGTCCTGATCTCTTCTCCCTCTGCTAAAAGCTTGACACCTTGCATGGCTTGAGCCTAAAACCCCCAGCACTGTTTAAGGCCATTTGTTTCTCATTCCGGATCTGTGTTGCTAGTCATGAGTTTGATATCACCGCCAGGGCTTCCTGCCAAATACCTAGAAGAATTCACACAAATCAAGCTAATTTCACTGTGATCCTAGGCAGAGTTACTGATCCCTGATCCCACTGACTTCAGTTGATTTAGAAAGGGCGTAACTCTGTTTAGGATTGCACTGTTTGTGTGTATTTATCTCGTCCACTTTTTTTTGCTTTTTTGGACTAGAGCAACAGAAGGTGAGGATGAGGGAGAATACAAATGAGAGGATTTCTCCTATTCTGCCCTTTTATTGCTCCATAATTCTACTTTGCCTTGTACTCCACTCCTCCTGAATTTGGTTTAACTAGGGGAGTTTATCAGATTAATTCCAGTTTGGAGAGAAAATGCTCAGGATGTGCAGCTTGAGGGTGCCACCTTTCCCCAGAACTGGGGCAGCCACAATTTACCTTTGCTTTCCATTCCTTGAGTGCATTTGTAGCCTCCTCCTTCACTGCACTGCTGACGCACACAGTTGCATTGATGCAACTGTGCAAAAAGATGAGTCTTGATGCAATTGCTGTTTTCATTGCATTGAGGTTCTTTTTCGTATCGTGTATCACAGACGTGCAAGAATCCTGATATGACTTTACATATGGTCACAGCAACGGAGATCCACAGGTCATTGCTGGGCTTGATAGCCAGCCATCGTTTTCTACCTGCCAGCTTTAATGCCTGTTCCCATCGCAGTGTTACTTGGAACAATAAAATGAATGGGAGCTTCTTCGGGCTGTGTTGATACAAGAAAAAACATCCTGTAAACTTTTAGAGGGGAAATAGCAGGAATTTGGACTCAATGTTAAAGCATCCTTTATCCATGGGAGATTCAGTTGCAAGGATCAAAAGCATCTTTATCATTGGTGTGGAGGTGTTTTTGTAGAAAACTATATATCAGTATTTCTTTTTTGCAGTACTTTCTCAGTGTGTGTAAGACTACACATCAAGATTGCTTTTTTGGAGTCTTTTATCAATGGATATCTGTTTTGTTTTTTTTAAGACTACACAGCAATATTGCTTTTTTGGAGTGTTTTATCAATATATACCTGAGCATTTTTTCTCAAATACACACCAAGATTGCTTTTCTGTAGTTTTTTTTTTAAATGTTGTATATCAGTGCTGTATATTTTTGTGGAAGACTACACATCAAGATTGCTTTTCTGCAGTGTTTTATCAATATGTGTCTGCACACTGATGATAGATGGTGGTGGAAGCTATGCATGAACTAAAGAAAGCAAGGAAATGGTGCATTAGAGAAAGGAGGCACCCTCAAGCTGCACATCTTGAGCATTTTCTCTCCAAACTGGGAGATAAAAATATGGATTGACAGAGATTCCTCTTTCTACAGGTTTCTCTTTAGAGTTGAATCAGGTGATTCAGGATTTGGAGGCAGAGAATTTGGGAAGAATTCTTTGAGGAGAGTCAGTGTGGCACAATTGTTAAGAGTGCTGGACTAGTATCTGGGAAACCCAGACTCGAATCCCCCACTCTACTGTGGAAGTTTGCTGGGTGACCTTGGGCCAGTCACACACTCAGCCTAGCCTGCCTTATAAGATTGTTGTGATGATAAAATGGAGGAGACGAGAATGATGCAAGCTGCTTTAGGTCTCCATTGGGGAGAAAGGTGGGGTATAAATGAATTAAACTAACAAACAAATAAGACTATGGAAGGAAGAGAGGAGGTGGAAAGTAAACAGGAGGTAAGGGAATGGGAGCTGTCCAGAGTGCTGAAAACCTCCTCCTTCTTCACACTTGTTATAGACTCCTCCAGACACCAGACCAGTGTTTCTCAGACTGGGGTCCAAGACCTCAGGAAGGGGGCCTGTGAGGGTTTTTCAAGGGGTCCACAAGTCCTTTTGAAGGGCAGAGAGTGAGCACTCGTCTCGTCTAGCCAGCTGTAGAGGAAAGGGATGGCATTGGCTTCTCTATGTTTCAAAGAGTGGGAGTCATGCAATTGCTGCCCTCAAAAGCCAACCGACTTCCATATCACTTGACAGCCCCAGGCAGAGAACTCCCTTATTAGTCACTGGGAAGCAACAGCTCACCCCTAGGAGAAGCCCCAAAGGTATAGTGCTAATGCAATTAATACAGTTATTTCCATTTAAACACTGAACTGTTTTTTTCACTCTGTTTCCCAATGCAAAGGATTTCAGCATACCCCACCCTGGCTGAACCAAAGTGGCTTACATTGTTCTCCTCTCCACTGTTTAGCCTCACAACAGCCCTGTGAGGTAGGTGAGGCTGAGAGTGTTTGACTGGACCAAGGTCACCTGGCAAGCTTCTCTGACAAAGCAGTGGCTCAGACCTGAGTCTCCAAGACCCGAGTCCAACCCTGTACCCACTACACCGATCTGGCTCTCCATAGATCAGTTAGAACTTGGGCAGGGTCTTTTGAGTTGTGGCCCTATTGTACCAGTTACCCACTGAGAATTGACCTTGTAGGCTGTGTTGTGGTGGGAAAGGCCATCGAGTCACAGCTGCCTTATGGTGACCCTGTTGGGTTTTCAAGGCAAGAGACGTTCAGAGAGGATTTGATGCTGCCTACCTCTGCGTAATGACCCTGGACTTCCTTGGTGGTCTCCCATCCAAATACTAACCAGGACCGAACCTGCTTAGCTTTCAAGATATGATGAGATCTGGCTAGCCTGGGCCAGCCAAGTCAGGGGTGTAGGCTATGTAAAGGTTTCCCTTGCTCGAAAGCCAGTCAAATCTGACTCTGGGAGCGGTTCTCATCTCCGTTTCTAAGCCAAAGAGCCAGCACTGTCCAAAGACTTTTTCCATGATCATGTGGCCAGCGTGACTAGACTCCGAAGCGCACGGAATGCTGTTACCTTCCCACTGAAGCGGGACCTATTTATCTACTTGCAATTTCTTGCTTTTGAACTGCTAGGTTGGCAGGAGCTGGGGCCAGAGACAGGAGCTCACTCTGTCATGCGGCACTCATGTCTCGAACTGCTGAACTACCCACCTTCCAGTCTGCAACTCGGCATCTTAACCGCTGAGCCACTGCAGCCCCATAGGCTATGTACACACGATCAAAAACATTTTTTAAACTTACTTTCCCTATCTGATAAGGGTTTTTACTGTATTGGTCTGAAGACATGAGAAGATGGTAACACCCATGAGGCACATGTAGCTTGCCATTGGCGAAGGTGCCAAACATGTGGGATGTGGTAATATGGGAGGAGAGGAGGTCTTGGGGTCAATGTGTGACATTTGCAAAAATCAAAGTGGGAGTCCTTAAGTTGCTGAATCTGAGAACTTCAGCACTAGAAAAAAGCTACCCAGCATCAACAGCAACGATGGGGAAGCTGTGACTCACAACAGCTGCCTTTGAAATCATCCTGAATAGGTTTGGACCAATGCTGATAGTTAATAGTACTAGCTCCAGAAATGTGGCCCCCTCCAATGAAGATCTTCTTGTTCCTTTCTCCAAACCTTGTGGCGATGTGCTTAGAACTAAGCCTGAGCATTAGTTTTGCTTCTGACGAGAGTCCGGGGGCACGCACAGAAGACCAGACAACCGATGGATGCTGCTGCCATTTCCACAAAGCTATGGGAACCTAGATGAATGCTGTCCTGGCCCTTCCTCTGATCTTCTTTCCCAGGGGATGCATTGTTAGAGAGGGCACACGTTTCTTTCCCTATCTGGGATCATTCTAGAATGGGCTGTGGTATAGATTTTTGCCTTTCTATAAGCAGCCCTTCTTCTGCACAGGTGACCTGCATATCAGGACAGGGGAGATATAGCGTCTGCTGCTGTCCCCTTGAATGGCTACCTTTGCATTGCTCCAGTGCCTGCCTAGCAGTACCAGGGAACAGAACAGCAAACAAACAAAAATCCCATGTGCTTATAGACAATTAAGAAAGTCCTCTCTGAGGCACTGGATTCACTGCAATGACTGGCAGAAACTCGAAAACATACGCAGAAACACCTGTGGTGACCGTGTTCTCAAGTGGGAACTTCTGCTAAATCTTCTGGTTGGACAATATCCATTTCAGTTAGATCGCCCACTGAGTGACTTGCTCTCATTACAATCTGTGCCACTGTGAAAAGCGGACAGCACGTTACCGATCCAGATCAGCAGTCCTTCCCAGTGATTTCTGATGACTGCCCACCTTGATTTTAGCTACTGGATCGATGTTGGCGACGCTTAAGCTATTTCAATAGTTAGTATCGAAGTCCAACCCCCCCTTCTCCAGACTGGGAAGATTTATTTAAATATTCAAAAGGCTGTTATTAGATGCTTGAGGGGCTCCAAGCACGTGGAGGAGGAATTTCATCTTGACCTTCTGAAGATCTCTGACCGTGGCAAAAGACTGCCAGGGAAGTCTGAGAGAGCCATTTGCATTCTCACCCACCGCCACACAAATTGTTATTTCTGCCTGCAGTGGTTGGGGGGGGGGGGGAGACCCTGGAAATATATGGGTTGCTTAAGTCTCATGGGCGAGATGAATATTAAATATGAGCTGGCGAGTTATTCATGGGGTCTGATTTAATTCACCCAGTCATTCCGTGATCCCTGCTTGAAGTATATAGCATCCCTTGGGGGAGCGGGGTGTGTTTAAATTCAGGGCAGGAGGCCGTCTCTTCCCTGATCTGCCTGCCATGAGATCACTGGAAGCGCACGTGTCCAGAAAAAAAAACAATTCCGCCTGCGCATAATTATATGCTCGGAAGCAAAGACTAGGCTAATAACAGTAATAGCAAGACACACTGACGTAGTAAGGCCATTTAATTGCCCAAACAAACTACAGCGATAATAATCTAATACAATTAGCAAGTACAAGAGAAGTACATTGGAAACACAAATGCCAGCAAATTATTAAGGAACATCAACATCTGCAAGCCAATGTAGCTGAAAGGCTGCTCAGAAGGCTGTCGGTGTAGGTGAGGTCTCTCAGCGTTCTCCAGTAAGCGGGGAAGGAGCTGTGGCTCCGTGGCTAAGCAGAGCAGGGGAGAAGCCGTGGCTCAGCGGTAAAATATCTGCTTGGCATGCAGAAGGTACCAGGTTCAATCCTCAGCCTCTCCAGTTAAATAAAGGACCTGGCAGTAGGTGATGGGAAAGACCTTCGCCTGAGACCCTGGAGAGCTGCTGTCAGTCTGAGTAGCAGACAGTGCTGACTTGGATGGGCCAAAGGTCTGATCCAGTACAAGGCAGCTTCACTGGCAGAACCCATCTAGCACTTAATTTAACAGATGCACTACATGCAGAAGGTCCCCCGTTCACGGCTCCAACAGCTTCGGATGTTTGCATGCCTTCAGGAAAGCATCTGTGTTGCATGCCTGAAGAGCCCGAGTAAAATTCCCAGCATTCTCAGGTGAAAGGAATAGGAAAGAACACACACAGGGACACGCATGAAGCTGCCTTATACTGAATTAGACCTTCGGTCCATCAAGGTCAATATTGTCTACTCGGACTGGCAGCAGTTCTTTAGGGTCTCAGGCAGAGGTCTTTCCCATCACCCACTGCCTGATCTTTTTACTCGGAGATGCCGGGGATTGAACCTGGAGCCTTCTGCATGCCAAGCAGAGGCTCCACCACTTTCCCTACATAGGACCAGGGCTATTTTTGGGCAGGAACGCACAGGAACGGAGTTCCAGCTGGCTTCTGAGTTGGCCACGCCTACAGCCTCCCCCTCCTTGGGTTCCCCAGGTGCCTCGCAAGCCGTGGGGCACCTGGGAAAGCCAAGCTGATCCAGGAAGGGAAGGCTGTTTTAACTGCCTTTCCCCTCCTCAGGTTCTCCAGGTGCCCCACAGCTGCGGGATGCCTGGGGAAGCCGATCCAGAAACTGCCTTCCTTCCCTTGGGTTCCCCATGAGCCCTGCAAGCTGCAGGGCACCTGGGGAAGCCAATCCTGGTAGGGAACTGTGCTGTCAGGGGTGTGGCCTAATATGCTAATGAGTTTCTGCTGTTGGGTGTGGCCTATTATGCTAATGAGTTCCTGCTGGGCTTTTTCTACAAAAAAAGCCCTGCATAGGACCAATGCTCCCTGTAAGCTGTGGAGTCTTGTGAGCAAAAAATTCTACTTTGTGAGTGACTGGCATTAAACTTGTAAGAGAGTGATCTGGCTATGACATGAATTAGTCAGCTCCGGAGCCCTCCTACCTGGTCTAAGTCAAAAAGGTGTGAGCCGGAGGCTAAAAAACTGTGAGCTAGCTCACACTAACTCAGCTTAGAGGGAACACTGCATAGGACCCCGAAAAACCACCCATTATCAGATAGTTCCAGGTGTGTGGAAGGGCAGTGGAAGAACAAGATTCAAGTCCAGTAGCATGTCAATGTCCAACAAAATTTCCAGGGAATGAGCTTCCAAGAGTCAAAGCTCCCTTCATCAGCCTACCTATTAGAGTAGACCAGGGGTCCCCAAAATAGTGCCTGTGATGCTATGGTGCCCACCACATGTTTTTAGAAAGTGGGAGAGGCCAGGAGGGGTACTTGCCCATCAGGGCTTCCAACTGGCCACTGGAGATCTGACTGGCCGGGCGGATTAAAATAATACAGTTTCGGCAGCGGCAACCAGCACAGTGTCAGTTTGATTCACTCCAGCATTTAGGCTTCCTCTTCGGGTATGGCTGAACCTCCTGTGGCACCCATTTTACGGTTGCGCCCACCACCCTGTATGAGAACTCCGAAAGTGCCTGCAGGCTCAAAAAGGTTGGGGGCTCCTGGAGCGGATGGTAATAAATGAGGTGGACCAATGATCTGAATCAATAGAAGGCACCTTTGTGTTTTCATATAGGTAAATAGGTAGGTAGGTAGGTAGGTAGGTAGGTAGGTAGGTAGGTGGGGAGAGGGAGAGGGAGAGAGAGATTCAGTGGCAGAGCACCAGTTTTGAGTACTGAAAATCTCAGTTTTGATTCCTGGCATCTCCAGTTCCAGGAGAGTGGGCACTGGGGAAAGACCTTTCATAGCTTTCCAGAGCCACAAAAATTCCTATCCAGAAGTTTTTTTAAAGTTTTCTTCACCCTTCTTAAGACTGAGGCTGGCTCACCCCCTCCCATCCAGTAGAGTTCTATGGGCTCTGATTGGTTAACAGTCACCTGGATTTGCATGTGGCCTAAATCACAAAGATTGGTTCAGAGCTTTGGAGGAGAGGGGGGGCTTTTAAGGAGGACTGCCACCGCTAGAAATCCTGGACAGCCACTGTCAATCACCTGGGTCGATATTGAGCTCAATGAACCAACGGTTGGACTTGGTATAAAGTAGATTGGTATAAAGTGTGTGTGTGTGGGGGGGGTTCCAACTCATAATGCATTTCCCCTCCAACTTGGATAACCCAGGCAAACCTGATCTCACCAGATCCTGGAAGCTAAGCAGGGCTGATCCTGGCAAGTACTTGGAAGGGCGACCTCCAAGGAATACCAGGGCTGGGACGCAGAGGCAGGCAATATCAAGCCACTTCTATGAAATGTCCTAACCCATGACTTCCAGGCACGTAAGCACACCACACACTCACACAAAGTTCTCACAAACTCATAATGCATTTTCGTGGCCCATGTGGATACTTACCGCTTGCCACCGCTACCCGGATAGCAGAGCACTCGTATTGATTCTGTTTTTAAAATGTCTTTTTCTTTACATAAATATTCCAAACCGTGTTTCATGCAACTCATAAAACTGTATTGGCTGGTGCAGCATAGTGGCGAAGAGCGGGCGCCACGGAAGTCAAACGAAGCAACAGAGAACTTCGGACGTATTGATTTGACTTTGGAAATGAGACCGGATCATTTGGAGCTCCCAGATCCGTGGAGAAATTTAGATGCAAAGGAACTCCTGTGTGCTTGTTTGTTTGGTTAGCCATCACTGGAGACGAATGATAATTTCTCACAGGCAATTAGCTTCCGAGACTCGGTGCTGAAGCCGTCCTGTATCCTGTTGATATATGCAGACACCTGGGTAACACATTATTTTTTTGTAGGCTGCTATATAAATTTTGTAATCTGCAGGGCTCATTAAAAACAGGGTCTGTATTGATGCAGCAAACTTCTCGGAGACCTAGCTGAATGGCTCTTTCGGTCTGCGTGTACCCATCAAAATGGGTAGCCTTCAGGAGATGGAGGCAGATTTGTGGAGGATAGATCTATCCGTGTGTACTTGCCATTGTGACTCAAGGAAACCTCCACAATCAGAGACAGTCAGCCTCTGAATCCCAGTGCCAGGAGGCAACATCAAGGGGAAGGCCTCGGCCTCTCTGCCATGTTGTTGGACCTCCAAAGCAACTGGTTGGCCACTGTGTGAAACAGGATGCTGGACGAGGTGTATCAGTGGTCTGGCCCAACAGGGCTCTTCTTATGTTCTCATGAGTAATGGTGGCCAGTTATTAGCCCTAGGCAGCTTGCAGGATCAACACCCACGGGCCAGGTGAGTCTGCTGGTGCCCAGTCAAAGTCCTAGACTAACCTGGAAATCTTTATAGTCCTTTTGGGATGTGGCCCTACTCGGGTGGGCAGAGTTGATCTGTTTCCAAGAACTCATCACTACCCTGGGAGCCACTGAAGTTACAGCCCTGGTGGTTTACCTCGGTGAGACACAGGGTCGAGACCCAAGGGTCCGGAGTTCTACCCAGCAGCTCCGGATTCCAACTTCTATGTGAAGGGGCGGCTCTCCAGATAACTTCAGGGAGCAGAAGAATATTTTGCTATACAACGGACTTCCCACAAGTAGCCAAGTTCTGTTAAAAAAAAACCCTGACTTTGCAAATGCATCGTTTTTTTTCTTGTAATCTGAATACATCTCCCCCTCTCCACTGACTTACAAGTAAAAAAAAAAAAAAGGTGCTCAGACCTTGATTCAAATTTGGGAGAGCCGCTGGGGTCCAGATGAAAGGACCCTGAAGGCTGAGGACACTCCATGTGCTGCCGGGGGGGAGGTCACCACTGTTCTGGAGGATTGCTACAGTTGCCAACACTGGGTTGGAAAATCCGTGGAGATTTGGGGGGTGGAGCATGGGGAAGACAGGGTTTGGGATGGGGAGGGACCTCAGAGGCTATAACACCCTAGAGTCAATCCTCCAAAGCATCCGTTTTCTCCAGGAGAACTGATCTCGGTCATCCGGAGATCAACTACAATAGCGGGATGTCTCCAGGAGCCTCCTGGAGGTTGGGAGCCCTAAGGATTGTTTAGTTGCTCTAGCCTAGTAATGAGGAAGCTGTTGAGACAGGGGCACTCGCCACCAGCGGGAAGGAGCAACAACAGCAGATGAGCTATCCTTCATCGCGCAGAGACCCTCCGAGAGCTCCTCGGATGTTTCTGATCAGAGAGATTTAGAATCCCTGCCGAAGGAGCTAATGTATGCACGGCTCACTCGGAGGGCGGCTAATTTATTTGTAGCTGTCGCAAGGCTTAATAAGTGCCGACTGTCTGAGCCGGGATGAGCCTTGGTTTGAGAGGGGAGGGGAAGCATCATGTCACAGGTGTGGCTTCGACTTGCCTTCCCTGTTAATTAAACACGCATCTGTTGTGCAAGGTCAGAGGAAAGGAATCGTCTTGAGGCAAGGAAGAATTAAAATTGTGCCTAGATCAGTGCAGAGCATCACATTCTGGCCACCCGGGGCGGAGGGGTGAGAGAGAGCAAAGCCGGACAACTGTCCAACCGAGAAAGAAACCCCGGAGGTGGGCTAGGTTCAAGACCTCGATTGCCAAACAGCAGGGGAGCTGTTCACAAGTTCATTGCGATATCCAGGTAGGCAGCTTAAGGCAAAAATAGACAAGACCAATATTATGGCATCCCTCTCTACCTACAAAGTGCACCTAGCAGGCTTGTATAGCCTCGGTTTGCCTTGGGGCGGTGCAGGGAAGGGGCGTTAAGCCTTCAGCCACCACTCAGTTTTGCTGATCAAAGTGAGACCCTCTGCTTAGTTATTAGGATTTCAGATGGAAAACTGTTTTTAACGGGCATGGCTTTTTTCCCCCTTTAAGATGTTAACAGCCGACTGGGAAAGCCAGGTTTGGTTATTAAAACTATGCAGAGGCCAAGGGGTTAAACCTCCTCTTGTTTCCTCCTGAGGGCACCTGGCATTTTTGGCCGCTGTGTGATACAGAGTGTTGGACTGGATGGGCCACTGGCCTGATCCAACTTTGGCTTCTCTTGTGTTCTTATGTTCCTCACTTGGCTCTAAGGCAAACAAGGACTGAGCAATCCTGAAATTCGCTTTCTGCTTGATTCCATAGATGTTGCACAAATGGTTTCCTTTACAAGCAGCCATATCTCATCAGACCTTGGAAGCTAACCAGGGCCAACCCTGGCAAGTAATTGGAAAGAAGACCTCCAAGGAATACCAGGGCTCGGGACGCAGAGGCAGGCTATCAAGCCACCTCTCTGAAGCATCCAAATCCCACTAGGGGTTGCCAGAAGTTGTCATGACTTCCAGGCAAGCAAGCACAAACACACACACACACACAAATGCCCCCCAAAATGACATCTACCTAATCTAGCATCTCATGGCAGACTAGATGTCTTGGAGAATGAGTACAATAGGAAGGAGACAGGCATTACGTCTGTGGCCAGTCAATGGTATTCAGAGGTATACTGCCTCTCACCATGGAAGCCCTACAATTACTGTTTGGCTGGCAGTGAGCATTTGATAAAAGAAGGTAAGGCATATATATCAAAAGTCACTATGGTTCTATCCCACCACCTCTAACAGGACCATTGGGTTTAAGAAGGGTGTAACTTTGCTTTAGATTGCACAGTCTCTCTCATAAAAGGGCTATTCATAGGATCACAGAATCATAGAATGTTAGAGCTGGAAGGGACCTTGCAGGTCGTCTAGTCCAACCCCCTGTAGTCTGCAGAAGCATAGCCGAAAGACAGCCCTACAGCATACCCGAAAGACAGTCATCCAGCCTCCGCTTGAAAACGTCCAGCGAAGGAGCATCCACCACCTCCCGAGGTATGTCTTCTGCCTATTGTGTGTCTTCTGCCTACAAAACATATTTCTCCATGCAAAACCCAGACTGAACAAGCAGTGAATTTCCAAATACCCTCTAAAGTTTCAAGAACCGCAAAGCAAGGAAACACCTATTTTTAAATTCGAGCTTTGGGGGGGGGGGCTTGCTTTTGATCGGTCTCGTAATGAATGAACGTCGGGACAGCCAATATTGCGTTGGCGTGATAAATGAAGCGGAATGAGCAAAATATTTGTAACTGCAATGGAAAGCTTGATCCATTTGTCAGCTTGTGTTTCCCACCCACCCCAGCCCCATCTCCCAGTGTCAAATCGCATTTGAATATGATCCATCACCTCGGGCATCATTACACGGAATGGATTTGTTTAAATTAGCTGCATCGGTTCCAAGGTGAGTGTCTTCACGGTGGGGACACAAAGCCCACAGAGTTCTTCCAGAGCCTCCCTAGAGAAATGATCATCAACATATTGTTTCATGCCTTCTGGGTTTTTGTCACTGGATTGTCATCTGAAATACAATAAACGCAATAAAAGAGGACAAGACTTTTTCTTTAATGATATTTACAGAAGTCCGTTGGAGCGGGAGCGCACAGGAGCACAGCTCCGGGAGTGAGGAGCCCAGGGGGCGGGCACATGACCAAGCCCCGCCCCCTCCTCAGCTTCCCCGAGCAGTGCAGAGGCGCAGCGCCCCGGGGAAAGCCCTGCTAGGGTCTTTATTGTTTTTAATGTTTTGTTTCAATATTGATAATTTTATCATTGTTCCTTTTATGACTGTGTGCTGCTTTTCCAGAGACTTGCTCAAGGTGGCATATAAATTTTCTAAGTCTACCATTTTTTATCTGGGCACATGGCACATAAGTACTGGAGAAATTTCACCAACCCTTCAGCAGCTTCCACCCCATCAGTTTGGTGTAGTGGTCAGGAGTTGGACTCTAATCTGGGAGAACCGGGTTTGATTCCCCATTCCTCCACATGCAGCTGCTGGTGTGACCTTGGGCCAGTCACAAGTTCTCTCAGAGCTGTTCTCTCATGAGCAGTTCTCAAAAGACCTGTCTCAGCCCCATCTACCTCACAGGGTGTCTTGTTGTGGGTAGGGGAAGGGAAAGGGATGGGTGGTGCACATGTCCTGGGTGTCTCAAGTCTACTTGAAACCTGGTGGTTTCAAGGGAGCGGGAAGAGAATGAGGCTGTGTTCTTTACACTTATTTTTATTGCACAAAGTATTGGATGGGGAAGGGAATGGAGGAAGAGCAGGTCAGTTTCACTCACCTGTGGAGTGGAGCCTGAGGGGTGGGTGTGGCCTTCTGACACACTTCCGGCATGTTAGGGGGTGTGGCATATGCAAATGAGTTATACTAATGAGCTCCTGCACCGCTTTTTCTACGAAATGACCCCTGGATATTTATAATATATAAACCCAGTAAGAT
Organism: Lepidodactylus listeri; assembly: GCA_029233225.1. Taxonomy (NCBI): domain Eukaryota; kingdom Metazoa; phylum Chordata; class Lepidosauria; order Squamata; family Gekkonidae; genus Lepidodactylus; species Lepidodactylus listeri. The sequence goes on from JARCFY010000013.1 coordinate 12,206,223, forward strand.
GCCCTTCGTTTAGGTTCTGGGGTTCAAGTTCATTTAGATTTGGGGGTTCAGCTGAGCTGGGCAAGTTGCATTTTGCGTCTTGAATGGATTTCATGGGAAAGATGGTGAAAACCAGCCCTGGGTGGTGGGGATGAAAGCGGTGAAATCATGTTTGGGATGCCGATGTCGAACTGGCAATCTGCCAGACTTTCAGTGATGAGCCCCAGTGAAGCCCTCTCTCTTAGAAACGCGATCAGCAAAGCAACAAAGAAAGGGATACGCTAACCAGGGAGAATCCGATAGAATGTGTTCTTTTTGACCCTCCATGTTGTCATCAAGTTCCACCTCGTTTATTTTTACTGTCACTGATGAACACCCATGAATTTGCCTTATACTGAGACAGACCCAAAGTCAGTGTTGTCTACTCAGACTGGCAGCTTCTCTCCGGGGTCTCAGGCAGAGGTCCTCTGAGTCGTCCCTTTGCCACAGATTAAACCTGGGCCATGCTTCGAAGGACCCTGACACCTCTTCTGGTTTTCCCCAGCGTGCAGATTTCCCCCCGCCCCCTTCCAGTTTTTACAGGCAGGTGTGGAGGGGAGGCAGGAGAGAGAGAAAGAGAGAGAGAATGAATGAGTGAATAAGTGAAATGCAAATCTCTTTTCCCATTTGCTGCTGGTGTCACCCGGGTGTCATGGCGGCATGACAAACACCCCGGTCAGAAACCGCTCTGCCGCCCTTCCTTTAATTACTTGGCGCTGTGGCCGACTGAGAGACGAAGAATGGGAAGTGCTGTCGCTCGGCGCTTTCCAGGGTTGCAAAGTCTTTGCTTTGCCTGAGGAGAGGCTTGGGCTTTTAAAAGATAACGGTTAATTATTAGGGGAGGGAGATAAGATTGGATCTTGTGGAATGAGCCTCTCGCTTGGCGGAGAAAAGGTGCTGCTGTTAGGGGAAGGGATCTGAGCCAACTCATAGTCCGTCCTTCCTTCCTTCCTTCCTTCCTTCCTTCCCTCCCTCCCTCCCTCCCTCCCTCCCTCCTTCCTTCCTTCCTTCCCTCCCTCCCTTCCCTCCCTCCTTCCTTCCCTCCTTCCTCCCTCCCTCCCTCCTTCCTTCCTTCCTCCCTCCTTCCTTCCTTCCTTCCCTCCTTCCTTCCTTCCCTCCCTCCCTCCTTCCTTCCTTCCTTCCTTCCTTCCCTCCTTCCTCCCTCCTTCCTTCCTTCCCTCCTTCCCTCCTTCTTTCCTTCCCTCCCTCCCTTCCCTTCCTCCCTCCCCCCTCCTTCCTTCCCTCCTTCCTTCCTTCCCTCCTTCCTTCCTTCCCTCCTTACCTCCTTCCCTCCTTCCCTCCTTCCTTCCTTCCTTCCCTCCCTTCCTTCCCTCCCTCCATCCCCCCCTCCTTCCCTCCCTCCTTCCTTCCTTCCTTTCATCTGGGACACAAAACCTCCTCGTTCTCCCTGGCCCTAAAGAGGCCCATCTGGCTATCACCGGAGCTAGAGCCTTTTCTGTGGCAGCGCCGCACGGTGAAATGAGCTCCCGGAGGACATCAGGGCCCTGTGGAACTTGCTACAATTCTGCAGGACCTGCAAGACGGAGCTCTTCCAGCAGGCATTTGACATCACCACTGTAGTATTGACTGACTCCTGTCACAAAAATATTGGATGTGGCAGTATTGGGACATGTTCACCGCTGAATAGGGAGACTATGAATGTATCGCACTTTAGATTTTATGTTGGTCTTAACTTTTAAGAAAAGTTTTACGTGAGCTGCCCTGAGCCTGCTTCAATGGGGAGGGGTGGTGGTATAAATCTAATAAACAAATAAATAAATCACTTTAGCTAGAATAAGCCGGAGGAGATCCATGGGAGGGAAGGCAGCATGGTATATAGCCCAGTCTCATCAGATCTCAGAAGCTAAGCAGGGCCGGTACTCGGATGGGAGACCACCAAGGAAAGCTCTGCAGAGAAAGGCAAGAGGCCTTGAGAGCCTCTTGCTGGCCGTTGCTCTAACCAGGGTTGGTTCTCAGAAGGGAGACCACCAAGGAAGACTCTGCAGAGGAAGGCCAGGGCAAACCACCTCTCCTTCTCACTTGCTTTACAAGCCCCTTGCTGGCTCTTGCTCTAAGCAGGGTTGGTTCTTGGAAGGGAGACTGCCAAGGAAGGAGCTGCAGAGGAAGGCAAGGGCAAACCACCTCTGCTTAATCGCTGGCTTTGCAAGTCCCTTGATGGGATTGCCGTAAGACAGCTGTGACTAGACAGCGCTTCACAGACACGCAGGTTGTGATCCACCAACCTAAATACCCACCAAACACAAATGATGGTCTCCAAGGAACTGATTCCAGTTCTTTTCAAGTACCCAGAAGACCACGAAGCAAGCCGGTAGGCTGCACTTTCTGTAGATCTCAGCAAGGGCTGGAAGGGCGGAGAGAGGCAGAGAGTTCTATAAAAACTACGCATGGTTGTAATGGACAGAGAGAGCTTTCTCCGTCTCAGGACAACCAGTCGAGTGGCTGGGCAGCAGACAAAAGCAAAGACATCTTCACGTCACTAACAGGTGGGACTCAATGCCACAAGCACTGAGAAGAGGAGAAGAGGAGAGTGGGGGGGGGCATGATTGCTCTCTTTAAATCTTTGAAAGGCTGTCATTTGGAGGAGGGCAAGGAGCTGTTCCAGTTGGCAGCAGAGGAGAGGACCCGAAGCAACAGGCTTAAATTACCTGCAGGAAGGTATCAGCTAGATATTAGGAAAAACCTTTTCACAGTCAGAGTGGTTCAAAGGTGGAATCAGCTGCCTAGGGAGGTGGTGCGCTCCCCTTCACTGGCAGTTTTCAATAAGAGGCTGGACAATTATTTGTCAGGGATGCTTTAGGCTGGTCCTGCATTGGGCAGGGGGTTGGACTAGATGGTCTGTATGGCCCCTTCCAACTCTATGATTCTAAACTGGAAGTGAATGAAAAAACAGGAGTCTCTAGCCACCTAGAAGACTACCAAACCTTTATTCCAGCCATGAGCATTTGCGGCCTGTAGCCCACATCCTTTGAGGCTCGAGTAATAAGACTACCAAGAGCAGCAACCGTTCCAGCAGTGACAGCTGTCAGCTGCACAGATAGAAAGCCTTTCAAAACCCTGTTGATTTTGCATTGGGAACAGTTCCTCAGTGCCTGCATGAGGGACGCTCACCTTGAGATAAAACGTGCATCGCAAGCAGGGTATGTTTGATTTTTGAGCACATGATTTGTGAAGACTGGCACACCAAAAGCAGCTGTCAGCCTATTAGAAGGGGCGTATCCCCTTGTCCTGCACAGAGGTAGCAATGCCTCTTCCCTGACAGGATCAGCTATAACACAAACATGTGTCATTTTGGAAATATATGCATTTTCTCCAGAGTGACACATTGCAAGCGTATGCCGATATAATCAATCCACTTTTTTTTTTTAAATGGATGGGCTGAAGTTTCTGGCATTGAGTGACATCCCTAAACACTTGCACAGAAGCCGTTTTTGAGGATGGCAGATCCTTTCTGTCTGCTATAAAACACGACATCCAAATGGCGGAGGTACAGCTGTCCTCAAAACTGGTACAGAGCCAGTTTGGTGTAGTGGTTAAGTGCGCGGACTCTGATCTGGGAGAACCGGGTTTGATTCCCCACTCCTCCACTTGCACCTGGCTGGATGACCTTGGGCAAGCCACACTTCTGGCACAGCTGTGCTTGACAAAGAGCAGTTTCTCTCGGAGCACTCTCAGCCCCACCTACCTCACAGGGTGCCTGATGTGGGGAGGGGAAGGGAAAGGAGTTTGTAAGCCGCTCTGAGACTACAAGTGAAGGGCGGGGTATAAATCCAATCTCCTCCTCCTCCTCCTCCTCTTCTTCTTCTTCTTCTTCTTCTGCAGAGGTTCTAGGGAAACAGCTCACTCTACAATATTCTTATGCTGGTGTCGGTTTTCCAGCTCCGAGAATTTTTTCTCTGAGACCCACAAGGAAGAAAGGGCAGAATGAGTCCTGACCTCTTAGTTCAGAATCAGAGTGAAAGACAGGAGAAACTGAGCAAGATGGTAGACTTCCCTGGGCAGAGCTTCCCCCTGCATCTCCTCTTGGCTGCTGGCCCAACCGTGTTGTTTGACCAATCCTCAGCTCACTGCTGTCTGTCTTTTAAGGAACAAGACCAGCGATCTCAGGCCCTCGGCCACTGGAAACAAGGGCTTGCTTTGCTCCCTAGACAGCCACAGGCAATGCTCCCTCTGAGCTGTGGAGTCCCGTGAGCAAAAATTCTACTTTGTGAGCTGCTAGCATTAAAGCATTGAGCAGGTGATTTGGCTACTGCATAAATTAGTTTGCTCTGGAGCAATGTTCCCTCTAAACTGCGGTGTCTTTTGAGCAAAAATTCTACTTTGTGAGCTGCTGGCATTAAAGTTGTGAGTGAACGCTTTCGCTACTGCATAAATTAGTTTGCTCGGGAGCCATCCTTCCTGAGCTAAGACAAAAATGTGTGAGCCGGAGGCTAAAAAACGGTGAGTTAGCTCACACTAACTCAGCTTAGAGGGAACACTGCTCTGGAGCCCTCCTTCCTGAGCTCAGACAAAAACCTGTGAGCTGGAGGCTAAAATACTGTGAGCTAGCTCACACTGACTCAGCTTAGAGGGAACACTGGCCACAGGTCTGCTAAAGAGGGTGCCTCCCCTGAGGGCCATAGCTGGATTTCCTCATGGTGGTGGTGGAAAGAGCTAACTTATTACCAGTGTTCCCTCTAAGCTGAGTTAGTGTGAGCTAGCTCACAGCTTTTTGACCTCCAGCTCACACATTTTTGTCTCGGCTCAGGAAGGAGGGCTCCAGAGCACACTAATTTATGCAGTAGCCAAATCGCCCACTCGCAACTTTAATGCCAGTAGCTCAGAAAGTAGAATTTTTGCTCACAGGACTCCACAGCTTAGAGAAAGCATTGCTGATGACCAGCCCTTATGGTTTTCAAGGGGAGAGAGAAACAGTGGTGGTTTGCCATTGCCCGCCTCTGTGTGGCAACCCTTGGTGGTCTTCCTAGATCTGATGAGATTGGCCAGCCTAGGCCCGCCAGGTCAGGACAGAGAAGCTGCCACCTTTCCGGGGATGATATCAAAGAAATCAATATCAGTTATTCCCTCACAGCTGGTAGGAACTCACGAAAGCTCCTACCCTGCCTCATTTTTAAAAAGCCTTTAAGTGGCCACTGGACTCTTGCCAGTGTGGTGTGATGCTTAAGAGCAGAGGATTCTAATCTGGAGAACCAGGTCTGATTCCTCACTCCTCCACGCGCAGCCAGCTGGGTGACCTTGGGCCAGTCACAGGACTCTCAGGACTCTCTCAGCCCCACCGGCCTCACAAGGGGCCTGTTGAAGGGAGAGGACAGGAAGGTGATCGCAAGCCACTTTGAGACACATGAGGTCTGCTGGGTGGCCTTGGGCCAGTCACAGTTCTCTCAGGACTCTCTCAGCCCCACCTGCCTCACAAGGGGCCTGTTGTGGGGAGAGGAAGGCGATTGTCAGACACTTTGAGACTCCTCAGAGTAGAGAAAAGCAGGGTATAAAAACCAACTCTTCTTCTTTTCTGCTGCTACAGACAGACTAACATGGTTAGCCATCTTGATCTATAATAACCCAGTGTGGTAAGTTAGGCTGAGGGTGTGCGACTGGCTCAAGGTCAACCCACAAGCTAACACGGCGGAGCCAAGATCTGAACTTGGGTCTCCCAGACTGTAGGCCAGTGCTCTAACCACTACACCAGACTGAGCCTCAACACAGAAGGTCCCAGTTTCAATCTTTGGCATCTCTAGCAAAAGGTTTTAAAGGTTTGCTGTCAATGCCGGGACTGAAGCTTAGACCTTCTGTTTCCAAAGCAGATGCTTTGCCCCAGAGCCACGGCCCCCCTCCTGCCACACGGCAGATCAGTTCTGAAACTACCGAGGATCACAGATTCTGTTTGTATAACAGCACAGAAGTCCTACTCTTCAAAGGGGGGGGGGGAGTGAATGACGATCACACCAGGCCTTGGCGCACAAAGAGCAGCACTTTGGCTCCAGGCCATCTGAACAAGCTGGTTTCTAAGTGCTCTGGCGGCAACCCCGTAAACGAAAAAGATGCGGCTTCGCAGAACGGCGGTGGAGTTCATTTCCAGGTCAGCACCTCGAAACCATTGGCTCCACCAAATTTGATACAGGCGGTCCTCAATCTTCAGGTTACCTGTTATTGCCTTCCGACGGGGAAGCACAGGTAACGAGCGACATGTATTTACAATATGAAACACCCGCCCGTTATCTCTGGGCTGAATGAGAAAAGGCTGTTTATCGCCACCGTTGCTTATTGTGCGACACAGCGGTGGCATCTCTCGCCTCTTTGGGGTTGATAAATGGAGACTGTCTCTATTTGGAGAGAAAGATTCCTGCTCTTATAGAAAGTCACTCTGTAAGCATTATGTTTTGAATGCTGTTTACAGGCAGAGTCCCACTTTGCGATACAGAGAGACGTTTCTGCAAGGTCCCCTCTCCTTTCTTTATTATTATTGCTCAGTTGTTTCTGCAGGGCAAACAGCAAATGGCCACCAAGATGGCAAGAAATATATTGTATCCTTCTAGAGAACACGAGGCCAAAGCTAGAAACAAACTGATCTTTCCAGGGGGTTGGCATGCTGCTTCCGAGACACCAATGTTTTCTTCCAGACTGTCGTAACTCAGGAGTGTCGTAACTAAATGGCTCCGGAACAGGCACTTGAAGGACAGCTTGCTCCTGTGTTTGCCTGTCCTTCAGCTGAGATACTCTTCTGCAGCTCTGACCTGTATCCCTTCTTTTTCAGAAGGGAGGCAGATTGCTATGAGGGGTGGGGCCTTTTCTGTGGTGGCCCCTAGACACGGAATGCCTTCCCCCTCAGCCGTCTACAGGTGCTAAATGGATTAAGTTCTTGGTTCCAAGGGGAAGATGTATTTGTTTACTCGGGCTGCAATCTGGGGAGAAAACATGCATATGAATTAAGGTTCCCATCCTCCAGATGGGACCTGGAGATCTTCTGCTATTACAAATGATCTCCAGATGATCAAGATGGGTTCACGTGGAGAAAATGGCCACTTTGGCGGCTGGATACTGAAGCATCCTAGCCTGCTGAGGTGCCTCCCCTTCCTAAAACACGCCCCCTCCCCAGGCTCCTCCCCCCCCAAATCTCCAGACATTTTCCAACCCAGAGCTGGCAACCCTAATATGAATTCATAAAATCATAGTATTGGCAGGGGTCCTTTTGTAGAAAAAGAGGTGCAGGAGCTCATTAGCATGACTCATTAGCATACCTCATTAGCATATGCCACGTCCCCTGACATCACCAGAAGTGTGTCAGAAAGGGAATGTCAGTTTCAGCCCCATTATACCCTATGGGCCATTGAAATCAATGGCAAAAACTCATAGGGTATATGAGGGGTTGGAGGAAAGGGGGTTTGAGGGAGAGGCTCCAAACTTGCAGGGTAGCTGCTGGGGCCTCTCCTCGAAATACCCACCAAGTTTCAAGAAGATTGGACCAGGGGGTCCAATTCTATGGGCCCCCAAACAGGTTGTCCCATCCCCTCCATTGTTCTCTATGGTGGGAAAAAATGTTACTTTTTTCCTCCCATAGAGAACAATGGAAGGAATGGGGGCATCCTGTTTGGGGGCCTGTAAAATTGGACCCCCTAGTCCAATCTTCTTGAAACTTGGTGGGTATTTCAAGGAGAGGCCCCAGCAGCTACCCTGCAAGTTTGGAGCCTCTCCCTCAAATCCCCTCCCCTCCAGATGCTTTTAAAGTTGCCGATTAGAGAATCTGATTCAGCCCATGGCTGCCCTAGTGACCACTCCTGAGCTGGAGGAGCTTCGCTCCACCTCGCTCCAGCCCCAATGGACCCCTGAGTATTGGAAAGGATCTTCTAGGCCATTGTCCTGCTCTGTGGAGGGAATTTGCAGCTACAGCATCCCTCGCAAATGTCTGGCCTCTGTTTGAAGAAGAGCCCTGCTGCATCAGACCAGAGGTCCATCTAGTCCAGCATCCTGTCTCACACAGTGGCCACCAGCTCCTCTAGAGGGCCAACGACAGGGCACAGAGGCCAAGGCCTTCATCAGAACATGAGAAGAGCCCTGCTGGATCAGACCAGTGGTCCATCTTGTTCAGCCTCCTGTCTCACACAGTGGCCAACCAGGTCCTCTGGAGGGCCAATGACAGGGCATCCACCTTGACTCCAAGTGAGAAAGATAGATTAGAAATAATGCAAATAAAAAAAAATAGAGGCTGAAACGTTCCTCTGATGTTGTCACCTGGCGATGGTAGTTAGAGGTTTACTGCCTCTGAATGGGCAACCCCAGTTTCTCCCATCAACCCCAGCTGAGAAAAGAAAGTATGGGACCTAGATTATTGGAGGGGGGGGGGGGAGAGAAAAGCCTAAAGTAGCAGTGCCTCCACCCGCTGGCTTCCACGGCTCTTGATCAAGGGGATACTTACCAGAAAGCAGAATAAAGGAAAACCCGTTTTTAAAGCAATCCCCCAGACTCTAATCACTGTTAACTGTTCATGACTACAAATCAACATACAAACCAGGTTTATTCAAGGACAGGAGAGGGGACACATGATAGAAAACCCAACTTTAGACAGCCCAAGTTCACATTAGAACAAGAATGGTGGCAGAGTCGTTTCTTGAAGGTGTCAGCAAGTTTCTCTCAAATCCTCCTGACGCTAGGCGGGCTCTCTGTGTGGGGCTGGGCGGGGCTGTTCTTGGGGCTCTCGGTGCGGCTGCAGATCTCCAGGGGCTGCCACTTGGCTTCAGGTTCCTCACCAGGCTACGTTGTTCTCTGCCCAGCACATTCCTTCTCTTCAGATGGCTTCTGTCTCTCTTTCTCCTCAGAGAGGTCTCCATTTCCTCAGAACTCTCTCCTCTCAGAAGCCGCCAGAACCACCGGCAGCCCTCGTTCCCCACCGCTGCTCTAGCAGTGGGAGAATTTTTTTTAAAACCACCGCCCGCTGTGTCGTGACATCACTTCCAGGTAAATCTCTAGAAGTTGCTGGGGACTATGGTAAACCATAGAGTTTCTATTGATTCCTAGAACTACCTGACTCCACTTCCAGGTTTTAACCAACAGTTATGTCGCGATGCCGCTGAAATCACACACATGCCCATGGCCCCACCCCACTCCTTCCTCCACTTGCCAGGCTCGGCCTGACAACCCTAGATGCCTCCTACAACTCCCTCACTGGGACAAAATACTCCTCACCCACTCAGCTCCAGCAGAAGTCCAAGGCCATGTGCAAAATACCACAAGATGCTGGATCACTTGCCACAGAAGGCGGGGGGGGGAAGTGTCTTGTGGTAGCCTCCTTCAATTGGGGAGACCAAGATTTAAATTCTCACTGTGCCATGAAACTCACTGGGTGATCCTGGTCCCATTCTTCTTATTTATGTTTTTATCTCACCCTTTTTTCCCCAAGGCGGCCCAAGGTCTCCCAATGAATTTCACAACCATCAGAAAACTGAACGCAGGTGCCTCTCAGCTCTAGCCCAGGGCTAAGACCCCCCTCTCTCTCCCTGGCTCTCTGCTCTAACCTACCTCACAGGGTTGTCATGAGGGCAAAATTGGGGGGGGGGGGGTTGTATACCACACAGAGCTCCTCATCGCTAGGGTAAACTAAAAAATGTGAGAAGTAAAAGAATAAAAGTGTCCTGAAGCTTTACTGAAATACGGGAAACAGGTAAAAAGATGCAGCTTTCGGAGAGGTGAAGTTGGACGGAGCTAGTCCCGCTAATGACACGGGGCTGATTCGCATCCGCTGACGGACAGACCTCTGAGATTGCAATAGGCAGCGGCTGAAATCAAAAGTGAGAAGAAATGCAAGTGTGTGTGCCGAGGAGGTGGCCAAAGCATATTAGAGGGCAGAGCATCAATCAAAGAGCCAGGACGATGGGAGAGAAAGAGGGAGAAGGCATCAGGGAAATGACTGCACCCCCCCCCTTGACGAAAGCTCAGATCTTGCAGAATGATCTTATTCAAAACACTGAGCATTCATTTCTCGCGGCACCCAGGAACTAGATTGCCTGACATGCTTTGATTTCCAAAACCCCAGGATTAAATTTGCACTGACTGATGCTGTAGGGAGAGAGAGAAGCTGAGTTACCACAAGCAACATTCTGGACCATGAGCCCTGAGCTCCAGCTAGCCTTCAGGGCCAACAGACAGTGTCCGACTGGGATCTGGGGGCCCCAGGGGTTGGGACCCCAGTCTGGGTGACCTTTGGCCAGTCACACATTTCTCAGCCTGACCTGCAACCCTGTAGCTACAGTGGGGCATTCTGGGGCTCCGCCCCCTTAATTAAAAGCCCTGCCCCACAAATAGCCATGCCAGAAATCTTATTTTTGCGTGTTTCCCAAAGGCTTATGGGAATGCTTTTGAAAGACTCCCCGTGACCTAGGGTGGTCTACAACAGGACTGGGCTAGCAGAAAAGGGGATTGCTGGAGGTGTACTGAAGGTGCCACTCTTGAGTGCCCTTCTGAGTTTCCTTGCCCTGTGGAAGAGAACTTGAAAGGCATTTAAATGCTTTCTGAAGGCAATCAAATGCCCTCTGAGCTGATGTGCTTGCTGCCCTGTCCCTTGAAAGGAAGGATTAGAAACAGACTCGGAACCTCCCCTTTTACAGAGAGGCATTCAGATTAATTTAACTGTAATTTAACCACCTCCTTAAGAATTTAAATGCCCCCCCCAACCAAAAAAGATCCTGGCTATGGGCCTGCTGGCCTACCTCACAGGTTTGTTGTGAGGCTAAAATGGAGGAGAAGAGAGTGATGTAAGCCACTATGGGGTCCCCCATTGAGGAGACAAGCAGGGTAGAAATGAAGGAAATAACTCGGTCTTGCAGGATTATACGTATACAAGACTGTGCATCTATAATATAACAAGCAGAGGACCTGCAAGGACTTGGTTGGGGAAGTTCATTTTTGTCTTCCCCCCTATTTCCCACTTCCCTGGGAGACCTCGTAGCCTCTCCGCCTTTCCTGCTCTCCTTTCCACCCACTAGCCAGCCTACCTTTATCTGCCCCCACTCTGCAGCTTTCCCTCCTTCTGTTCTCCTGGCCACCTCTATCTTGGAAAACTAAGTGGTGCGGTGCTGGCCGCACAGCCAGGCCCAGTTGTGTGATGGCAAACACGCAAGGAATTGCAGGGAGCACCTCATTTCCCCTTCCCCACACGGTCCCCTCTTCCCCCTTCTTGGCAACCCCCATATCCTCACCTGCTTCCTTGCCTCCTTCCCACTCACCAGCTAGCATACCTTTTATCTTCCCCCCCCCCGCCCATCTTCTGCTATATTTGGTATTTACTTCGTTTATATCCCATCTTACCCCACCAATAGGGAGAAAGCTGGCTTACATCATTCTCCTCTCCTCCATTTTAGCCTCACAATGAGGTGAAGTAGCATGAGAAGCATATGACTGGTCCAAGATCATCCAGCAAGCTTCTGTGGCAGAGTGGGGATTCAACCCGGGGTTTCCCAGATCCTAATCCGACAGTCTAACCACTACACCACCCTCACTCAGTGCGGTTTGCCCTGGGCACGGTGTACATCAGCTCCTTCGTCTCCTTGTTCCATCTCAACGTTCTCCGCAAGCCACAGAGTCCTCTATGCACCAAGAACCCAGAAGAGGTCTGAGGTAGCACCAGAGAAGCATTCACTGCCCTCAGGTTCCTTGGACACCCCCCACAAAGTGAGAACGATGACATTCTTGGCTTAGTAGGTCCTTAGCAACCTCTGGCCCATGGCAAGGGCCCAGTCATGTTTTTTTTAATATAATCTTTTTATTTTATTTTTCTCGATACAATTCGATTCTATTAGATTCTATTAGCGCTCATACAATCAACCCAAGTATACAATCCTCAAAAAACACAATTCAAAACTGTTGGCATTTTAAACAAAGACCATTTCTCACCAATTTGAGCCTGCATATCCATCCGTTTCACAAAAAGGGTACCGTTTTTCTAAAGGATTAAGTAAATCGGACTGCATTTCCTCTTTGTTTCGATACATCGTAAAACGTTCTAACGTAAAGAGCGACCGAGCCTAAGCCTTCCATGTCTTGAGATCTATTGAAGCCTGGTTTTTCCACTCCTGCTCTATTACTCCTTTCGCAGCGGTAATCAACAACAAGGTAAGTTCCTTATTTACCTCCTGTAAGGAATCCGAGGGCCACCAGTTTAACAGAGAAAGCTTGGGGTCCACTGGCAAAGTTATTCCCATCATCCCTTGAATCGCCACTCGTACCTGGTTCCAGAAACCAGACACGCACGGACATAACCACCAACAGTGTAAAAACGTACCCTTATACCCACAGCCTTTCCAACACAAAGGCGAAGAGCTAGCACTCATATGTGTCAACCTTGCAGGGGTGTAATGCCATCTCATTAATACCTCATATGCTATTGCTTGTATAGTATGAATATTCGATACCTTCCTTGTGTTACTCCATATCTGTTCCCACTGGGAATCCGTGAGATCAACCTTTAAATCCCTTTGCCAGGCCTTTTGGTATGACAGTATACTGAAGGGCCCAGTATACCGGTATGACAGTATACTGGAATGACAGTATACTGAAGGGCAGATACTAGTGGTCATGTTGACCACTAGTATCTGCCATGCAGCTGTACCCTGACCGAGTGGTGTGGAGACGGAGGGACTCAGCAGGGACAGCCCTAATGGTATGAAGACATGCAACTGCCTTTTATTGAATCAGACCCTTGGTCCGTCAAAGTCAGTATTGTCTACTCAGACCAGCAGCAGCCCGCCAAGGTCTCAGGCAGAGGTCTTTCACCTCACCTATTATGAGATCCTTGAACTGGAGATGCCAGGGATTGAACCCAGGACCTTCTACATACAAAGCAGAGGCTCTACCGGTGAGCCACAGCTCCAGCTGCCTCTTTCTTGGTAGTTTTTGCACTTTCCATAGAGCCTCATGTGGCTACTTCCTAGCTGTTTCAGCGACTTCGTTCACAACACTCTAGCGATAAAGGGTGAACATGTACCCCAGAGAGCACTAAGATCGGGTTCCCAGAACTTCCTAAAGAGGGCCAGGGTCTTTTCTGTGGTGGCCCCGTACTGGTGGAATGAGCTCCCAGATGACATCAGGGCCCTGCGGGACCTTTTGCAGTTCTGCAGGGCCTGTAAGACGGAGCTCTTCCGCCAGGCGTTCAAGTAAGGTGCCGCCACAACATCATGGCCCTGGCCCAATTACCAACAGAACCACCAACCAGATGACTAACAGCTAGGCAGGAGCCCGGGGGCACCATTCAAGTGATGACAGAAGATCACCATCTTTTAGTATACTTGTGTATTGTATAATTATGGTTCTATATTGTAATTTAAATTTGATTCTGGTTTAATATATCGGAGTTTTAATATATATTTATATATGTTGTTAGCCATCCTGAGCCCACCAAATGGCAGGGAAGGCGGGATATAAATTTAATTGTAAATAAATAAAATAAACAGAACAGTTTCCTGAAACACCTTCCTCAGTTCTCAAGAGGTAGAGCCGTAGCTTTTCTTAGTCTGTGTTAAGAAACATTCTAACTAAATCCTTTCCCCCTTTCATACGGCAAAGAAATTCAGAGAGACCGTTGTCTGTCACAGGTAATCCACTGCATGAGGAGGGGGAGGAGGAATGAATGATGTGTGTCTCCATAAAAGCGTCCATCAGTTAAGGAGCCTTTAACAAGAGGAACTGAATCCACCTCCTTGTTACTAGGGAACAAGTCCATGTAGCAAAGCGTTCCCTTCACAGCTGCAAAAAAACCCCAAACAAACAAACACGTTACTCTGGTGTATAGAAACTGAGATGCTTCTGAGCAGGAAAAAAATTCAGTAAATTTAACTGTGATTTTCCTTCACCAAACAAGAAAAGGCAAGCAAATAGAACCAGACATGTTGTCTAAACCTTCGGCCGTTCCATGGCTTGATGGGCAGTAGATTCAGGATGGACAAAAGAAAATACTTCTTTACACAGCGAGTGATTAAAATGTGGAGTTCATTACCAGAGGATGTAGTGATGGCCACAGGCATAGACAGCTTTAAAGGGGGATTTGACAGATCTGTGGAGGATAGGTCTATAGCTGGCTACTAGCCATTGTGACTAAAGGAAAGCGCCATGTTCAGAGGCAGTCCACCTCTGAATCCCAGTTTCAGGAGGCAACATCAGGGGAAGGTCTCAGCTTCTATGCCCTGTGGTTGACCTTCTGCAGGAACTGGTTGGCCACTGTGTGAGACGATGTTGATCAAGATGGACCACTACTCTGATCCAGTAGGGCTCTTCTCATGTTCTCATGAAGGCCTCAGCCTCTATGCCCTGCTGTTGTCCCTCCAGAGGAACTGGTTGGCCACTGTGGGAGACAGGATGCTGGACTAGACGGACCATTGGTCTGATCCGGCAGGGTGCTTCTTACGTACTTAATGTAATCACAGTACTGAGGGCTCCCCCCCCCACACACACACACACAGGAGCTGGGATTTAGGCAACTGGTAGCAAATCATCAAACTGTTGTTGAAACAAACCCCCCCCTTTTCTGGAAGAAGGAATACTGCTGAAATATGAATCTCTCAATTCATATAGCAAAATTATGATTCCATAAATACTCAGGCCTCGGAACGGTGGAGTAGGGTTGCCAACTCTGGATTGGGAAATTTCTGGAGGTTTAGTGATGATTCCTGGGAGGGGTGAAGTTTGTTCAAGGGAGGAAACTCATCATCATCATCGTGGTAGTATAGCCAGGAGATCCTAAGATTGTCTGGCAGACAGAAGTTCTAGCTCTTTTTAGCATTATGCCACACTAGGTGGTGGGCTAGACTTGTTTTTAAGGCAAGAGATGTTTCAGAGGTGGTTTGTCATTGCCTCCCTCTGCGTCACATCCCTGGCATTCCTTGGAGGTCGCCCTTCCAAATACTAGCCAAGGCCGACCCTGCTTAGCTTCCAAGATCTGATGGGATCAGGGTAGCCTGAGCTATCTAGGTCAAGGCTGGAGGGAACTCAGTAGGGATGTTTGCTCTCTGAAGCTGCCATTTCCTCCAGGGGAACTGATCTTTGCTTAGAAACACAGAGCTGGAAGGGATCCCAAGGGTCATGTAGTCCAATCCCCTGCACAATGCAGGAAATTCACTGCTACCCTCCGCTCCCCCAGTAGCCCCTGCTCTATGCCCAGAGGAAGGCAAAAAGCCTCCAGGACCCCTGGGCCAATCTGGCCTGGAGGGGAATTCCAAAGCCATGACTGGCATTACCCTGAGCATATAAGAAAGGGCCGCGAGAGCCAAGCACTGGCTCATCCCTTCCTGCCCTCCCTCTGCCTAAATTCATAGAAACAGCATCACTGACAGATGGCCCTCTAGCCTCTGCAGACTGAAAACTAACTGATTCCAAGAGAACTCCAGGCCCCACCTGGAGGCTGGCAATCCCAGGCTGGAGGGCTCCTGGAACATTTATTCAGTGTAGGAAGTGGGAAGCAACCGTGTGCATTTATACCCAAAGGCCTGTCTCTCCCTGTATAAACCCAGGAGCCAATTTTGTTCCTCCGAACAAGGCTTGCTTGCTCTGCCGGCCATCAGGACGGGGAGGTCTCTGTCAGCGCATTCATCCATTCCCGTTCTCCTGAGTTTCATCGATGCTGACAATTTTTCCTTTGTTTCTTAGACACTGCTTTTATATGGCCCTTGCCGCCTCCGCATCACTCAAATTGCATTTATGTGGTGTTTTCATGACATGCACCATTTGTGCGCGAGAGAAATGAAAACCGACATTGAAAAATGTGCTAATTTTAATGGGGAGACAATGGCGCAAGACGAGGGGAACTGGGGCAAGAAATAAGGACTCCTCTCGTCCCTGACCCTGGATAACCTTGCCTGGGTGCGTAGTGGATGATGCTGGGGGTTCTTTGTGGTGCTTTGTAGTCAGGGAGTGACCGAGAGAGGGAGCAGAAGACTGCGTCTGGAAGAGGCGTGGTGGCCAAGGAAATGCCTGCTTTGTTCTCAGGTGGACCTAGCTTCAGTGACTCGCTGCTACCATCAGATAAATGCTTCAGGAGCCCATCCAGTTTGGTGTAGTGGTTAAGAGCGCGGACTCTCATCTGGGAGAACCGGCTTTGATTCCCCACTCCTCCACGTGCGGCTGCTGGTGTGACCTTGGGCGACTCACAAGTTCTCTCAGAGCTGTTCTCCCAAGGGTAGTCCTCAAAAGAGCTCTCTCAGGCCCACCTACCTCACAGGCAATGCTCCCTCTAAGCTGTGGAGTCTTGTGAGGGGAGAAGGAAAGAAGGGAAGAAAGAACGAAAAGCCAGTCTGGTGAAGGAATAAGACCTGGGTGCCGGACTCCCCTCTCCTTTTCAGCTCTGAGACCGGTGGACCAGTTGCCATCTTTGGCAGGAAGACTGTTTTGGGGAGGGGCCGTGTGGAGCCTCACATCAGTCTACTGAATGTTTATCTCACCCTTCCTCCAAAGATAAGAACATAGGAACATAAGAGAAGCCAATGTTGGATCAGGCCAGTGGCCCATCCAGTCAAACACTCTGTGTCATACAGTGGCCAAAAACACCAGATGTCCTCAGGAGGTCCACCAGTGGGGCCAGGACACTAGAAGTCCTCCCACTGTTGCCCCCCCCCAAGCACCAAGAATACAGAGCATCACTTGCCCCAGACTGAGAGCTCCTATCTATACTTTGTGGCTAATAGCCACTGATGGACCTCTGCTCCATATGTTTATCTGATTGCCACTTTGAAGCCGTCCATGCTTGTAGCCGCCACCACCTCCTGTGGCAGTGAATTCCACGTTAATCACTCTTTGGGTGGAGAAGTACTTCCTTTTATCTCTTCTAACCCGACTGCTCAGCAATTTCCTGGAATGCCCATGAGTTCTTGTCTTGTGATGTCACACCTGGGTTTCCATACTGTCTCATTCTCACAATATCCCAGTGAAGCAGGTTGGGCTGAGAGAGGGCAACTGGCCCGAGGTCGCCAAGTGAGCTTCAGCACAACTTGAACCTGGATCTCTCAGTCTCTGTCCAGCGACATGAACCACTGGACCACACTGTCTCAAATCCAGAAATCACCCCTTCTGCCTCGAGAGCCCTGCAACAAAGCCCACCTCAGTTTTGCTCAGACAACAACAACAGCAAAAAGAAATTAATGGGGGAAATAGCATGTTCTTTCTCCCTCCCCCTCCCCACCTGTCACCTAATGTATTCTGCCGAAGCTCAGCTTACAATTTACCAATTTCATAGTGCCAAAGCCCAAAACCTCCTTAAGGCTTTTCATGCTAATTCAGCATGAAGTTTGGAGTTTCATTTGTCTCGGAGTTCAGCGCAAGCAGATTCCCCTGTATTGGGCTAGATGAGCTGTTTGACAAACACTGGCAGGCATGAAATGCATGATGCTACAGCTCATCAGTACCCATTTTTCCCCCGTTGTCTAACCAATTTGGTCTCTTTACACTTTGCGTCCTCTAAAAAAAAAAAAAGTGACATGGGAACCAGTGAAGAAAAGAAAAGCGTATTTCCATAAAGCATTAAAAGGCAAGGAAGGAGGTGGGGGAAGAGGTTTCTCAATGAAGAGAGGCGGAAAAGGCAAATTGAACTGGATGGGAAGAATGAGGAATAATTGCAACGGTTATTTCCGTGGCCGTACGTGTAATTCCAGAACTCAGCCAAAACAGCAGGAAAAAAAAAATATCCACGCACTTTCAGAACCTGGAGAAAAAGCAGCCAACGGGAGATTGCTCATGCGATCCTATGCCAACTTACTCCACTCTAAGCCCACTGAAATCAACGGAAACACACTGGGGTAATTCTCGATAGGAGTCCACTGTTAGTGTATGCCAAAGAACATGTTGAGAAATGATGGAAGGAGGAACTTCCGGCAAAACTTGCGACCATGGCGGACGCGCTCCTCCGCATCTGCGGGGAGCGCGATCCGTACCCGGCGGGAAGAAGGGGCTTCGGACTGGTGCCGAGCCCCCAGAGACCCTAGTGAAGGGGCTCTGCCTGGGGTGGCACGAAGGGGATCTCTCCCTACGGTGGCGATCGAGGGATTGAGGTCCCCTTTCATCACCCCCATAGGTTCCCCCGTCCGTGGGAGCCGTATGGCTAAAAGCGCAAAACCGAGAAGCAGCAGAGAGTGCGAAGCTTTGAAGCTGGAACTTATAGTTACGCACGGAGAAAACGTGAGTCTGAAGTAAAAATAAACAGAACACAGCGGGAAAGGCGGGTGGAGCAAACCCCCCCCCCTCGAGACTGGCGTACTTACGGGACTCTTTACGTGGCGTTACTGCATGAAAAAACGTACGTTCGGCTTGCTAGATGGCGGCATCGCTCTTTAGAGGATATGAACTTTAAAAAGATATAAGCACAGTCGTAGAATTTGCTTCTTTCGTCCATCTTATCTAACTATCAACAAAGAAGCGCAGCCTCAACAATGGCGGGGAAACCGAAACCTTCCCCCAAACTAGGAAGTACAGCTCCGAGTTCAAAGGTTGATACCACAGAGATGAGCACTGTGTTCTCCTCGTTATTGCGACCTCTAGTGGACCAAATGACAGCTCTCAACGTCAAGATGGACAAGATGCAGCTGGACCTGAAGGAGTCGAATAAAACTACAGAGAAGCTGCAGCGAGAACTTCTGGAAGTTAAGACTTCAGTAAAAAATCATGATTCAAGGCTACAAAAAGTGGAGAAAGAAAAGGCCTTCCACTCTGATCAGCTTTTGAAACTACAGATGGAAAGATCAAATTTTTTCCTAAGACTTCAGAATGTACCAGAGGATAAAGGAGAAGACCTTAAAAATCTGTTAAGTGAAGCGCTTGAACCAGTGACGGGCTTAAAAGCAGCGGAAATAAAAAGTGATATGGATATGGTTTACAGAACCTATCCAGACTATACTAAAAAGAAAAGCCTGCCTGTTGAGATTCAGATAAGGTTCTCCAAAAAGTCAACAAGAGATGTGGTGCTTAGGACCACAAATAAAGCGGTACTGAAGATCAAAGGAAAAGAAATTAAAGTGATGAAAGATATCCCATTTGAAATAAGGAAAAGAAGGAAAGCCTATGGAAAACTGACATCTTGGCTTCAGTCTAAATCTATTATCTACAGATGGAATGTTCCGGAAGGACTGAGCTTCAGCATCAAAGACAAAAAATATAAGATTGACTCTGTTCAACAGGCAAAAAGTTTTTTGGAAAAAAGAAAAGAAAAGAGAAAAGAGAGAGACTCAGATGGTTTGCTGGCATCGCAAGAAAGTATGTATGGATTTGATAGCTCAAAGAGAGAAGAGGAAATTTCTGACTCGGAAAAAGGAGCAGCAGCTCCAAAGGTACAAGAAGAGACTGTTGAGACAAGAAGAGGACGAAAGAAGAAATAAGGGCTGAAATGTTTTTTGAAATCGCACTTATATATTATATATAATTTGTATAATTAAGCATTCCTTTAAAAGAACATGTCTGTCAAACAGCTTTTTTATTTTTCATATATCATCAGTAACAATTTTAATTGAATATTAACCAAGATTTAAAATGCTTCATATGTATTAATGGTAAGGTAATATTAAGCAAATGTTAAAGCACACTCTGTATAAGGTAAATATAGCTTAGAAAAGTAGCGATGTAGTAGTAGAAATAGATAAAATCAATTAAAAAAAAAGAGAGAGAGAGAAATGATGGAAGGAGGACAGATCATGTAGGGTCACCAGGTCCCGGTTGGGAAATTCCTGGAGATTTTGTGGGTGGAGCCTGAGAAGATGGAGTTTGGGGAGGGGCCTCAGCAGGATATATAGCCATAGAGTCCACCTTCCAAAGCAGCCATTTTTTCCAGGTGAACAGATCCCTGTCCCCTGGAGATCAGTAGTAATCCCAGGAGAGCTCTAGCCACTACCTGGAGGTTGGCAACCCTAGATGATAGATGTTGGGGTGGGCTACCTCAAAATCTTGAAAGGAGGCTAGCTGAAGGACTGCCTTCTCCAATACAGACCTGCCCACCAATTAAGTAAATGGGGGTCTTTTTTTTAGGTGTTCCCGAGTTGCAACTAGAGACAAGGGCTTCTCTGTGTTGGCCTCTACTGTTTCAGTGCCTTCAGAGTCCCCTGAACCCCACACTGAAGACACACTAGATCAGGCTATGGGTTTATGGATAGCAGATTTTCATATCTGAATATTTCTATTTTAGTATGGGAAGTCCAGCTGTCCAGCAGCCATTTCTGGGCAACACCACCCTGGCTCCAAACTCAGCTAGTGTTGATTCTGACTTTCTGCTCAGGGTAAATGGATTAGGTTCAAGAGCCCTTGGCTATCTAGAAGCAGTTCTCATCATAAGACAATTGACTGCAATCAGCACCACGGACAGCTCCTGGGACAGGCAAACCAGATGGACTTGAAATGCAACCTAAGTACAAAGCATCAGTGGAAGATGTGGTTGAACTATCTCAGATGCTCACACTGATTACCATTGAAAGGGCTGTTGATCTGGTCACAATGGGTTGGATCCAGCCAGCTTTTTCCCTGGTGAAAAAGGGGTGGGGCCCCTTTGAGCACCCTGAAGACTATGCTAGGGATCATAGACAAACGCCACATGAGGCCAAGCCTACAGTAAGAAAGGGAATTTAAAAAGAAGAAGAGGAGGAGGAGGAGGAGGAGATTGGATTTATACACCGCCCTTCACTCAGAGTCTCAGAGCGGCTTACAAACTCCTTTCCCTTCCCCTCCCCACAACAGACACCCTGGGAGGTAGGTGGGGCTGAGAGAGCTCTGACAGAAACTACTCTTTTTCAAGAATAGCTGTGCCAGAACTATGGCTTGCCCAAGATCATCTAGCAGCTGCAAGTGGAGGAGTGGGGAATCAAACCCAGTTCTCCCAGATTAGAGTCTGTGTACTTAAGCACTACACAACCAAACTGGCTATTTTATATGTGTGTGTGTGTGTGTGTGTGTGTGTATATATATATATATATATATATAAATCAGTGAGGCACAACATACATAGAAACATCATGTAAAGTATATATGAATGCTATACAATGTGCATACATGAATATGAACAAATTTACATACTAAACAAGAAAAGCCAAGAACTAGAAGCATTGACAAAAATATCTTAAATGTTAGAAGAAACAGGGAACATTTAAAAATCTCTGCTTCCGCTCCCCAGCCCCAAGCTTAATGCGAATTAGGGCTGACAGCACTCCCAAATGAGGTCTGCCTCGGCCTGTCACGTCAGAAGTTCTTTGTGACCTCTGAAAACCAGACATCCATCACTACAAGATAAACCTGAGGATATCTGTTTGTTTGTTTTCTGTTTAGCGTGAGAAGAAGAAACACAGGGAGGAAGGGAGGAAAAGAAATCAAATGAACTCAGTAACTTGATTACTCAGACTGGCATAGCAAATGCCCTGCGGGGAAAGTGGGAGGGTGGAGGCTTTCATCTGATATTGCTATGAAACACACGAGAACAGAAAGTACTCAGCTCCTCAGGGGACAAGAAACCCTTGCAGTCTTCCCCATGCCATATAGACATGATATTTCAGGTTACATGGCCTGAAGCCTTTTCCAAATTGAAAACAATACATTTGACAAAGGCTGCCGGCTCATACAGCGTGAACGGTTGAGTACAGGCAGCAGACACTGCTCTTGAAACTCATGACGACAGATTATACAGCTATCTCCTCTGATGTTTCGATTGATTTCCCCGGCACTCTGCAACCTGTAGGTTTTGCCCCTTCAGCTTCTGATGGGACTAATAAAGATCTGCTTTTTCTTCCCATTCCAATCTGTGCGTTGACTTCTAAACCAGAGCGTGAAACCTGTTCAAGAGATCTGCCCTGCCTGTGGTAGTCCAACATAGCTCCAGGCCAATGGTTTTCAGACTTTCAACTTCCAGATGACCCTTTCTGCTCCGACTCCCCCTGATGGGGATGAGCAAACATTCCCTGTTTTTATGTTTATTTGACATTTATTCATATTTCATTGGTGGTTTTGGTCCTGCAGTGTTCACTGTGGGTTCTTCTTCTGTTATCATGTACATACACTGTACGGAGTTTATACACAATTGGTACAGCATTTTTGCTTACAATGTATGTCATCTATAATATATGCGCAGTGTTTAATGCTGATTTATTGATGCACTGGAAAATGTTGAAGCGTATACATTTTATGGAAAGCACCAGGTGCAACGGGTGGAGCAAAGCTCTGCACTTAAGAATTTACCCAAATATCTCAGTCATTCTGACTGAGATATGTCTCTGTGTTGAAACTCAGCTCCAAACTTACTGGCAGGAAAGAGGAGGGCAGGGAATGAGCCATCCAGTTCCAAGCACAGGACACGTGGGTGCTTACATAACGTTAATGCCTCTGGCCAAAGTAAGACAATGGGTTACCTTCACACCCTGATAGAATATCACACCTAAAAGGACAGAGACCACTAAGAGTTAAATGCCTAAAAAGTAATCTTGTTCTTCTGGGATAGGAAGTAGGGATGGGATTGAACCGGGAAAACGTGGTTTGTTTGGTTCATGGCATGCCTGGTTTGTGAAACACAAAGAAACATGAACTTTTAGGCACCAAATGAACTGATTCACTTTATGAGGTTCGTGTTGTGGTAGAATCGCATGATAAAGACACCAATCTCACAAGAGATTTCCAGCTGACTCTCCCTCTACCTGCCCTTCAAGTTTGATGAGGATTGGATTTACGGGTTCTGAGTTACAGCCTCCCAAAGAAGATGCCATTGTGTCTCCATTGAGGCTTTCCCATACAGTCAGCATCGACCTGTAATCCTTCAGCTAGGAATCCAAATACTAGCTATCAGGTCTTTTCCAAGACCATAATGGAACTTTAAGAGAGTGAATTGGACAGGTTTCAGTGAAGATCTGGATAGGTGTCTTGGTTGGGTTTCTCTAACACATAATAACTACCACCAGTTCATTGGAGCTGTCATATTGATGGCCAAAAAGCACTTTCCTTAAAGATATAGGAAAGAATATATTCCAGACTGGAGCAATCAGAGTGACAGGCTGCATCAAAATTTCCTTGAGAGCAAAGATCCAGGAGTAGCAGATGAACTAATCCATGAACTCAATGCTGCACACAGACAGAAATGGATGGAACCAACTGCTAATTTGGACTTCAGGCACTCCAGAAGGAAAGCCTAGAGCCTGCTGAACAAACTAGGCGCAAGCCCACCTGTGCTCTGAAGAAATCCTGAGGTAACATCAAACCAGGTAGCTGTCCAGAACTCTGAAGGATTGGGATTTTACAATTAGGATTAAAAAAAGAACTCCAGATTTTGAAACATTCCTACCCTGAAGACTGCGAGCTGTCAGGGGATTTCAGTGCTGATGAAACTTCCAAGGCACTGAAGGATATCAAGAGTGGAAGGGCACCAGGCTTTGACTGCATCCATAGTGAGTTCCTGATCAACAGTGGCACATTCACCAAGAAGTGGCTCACAGAGTTTCTTACTGACTTCATAAAAACAGGAAGACTCCCAGGGGAATTCAAGAAAGCAAAGATAGTTGCTATTCTGAAACCTTGAAAACAAAAACATCTGGCAGAAAGTTTCAGACCTATTTCCTTTCTGAGCTCCTGTTATAAACTCCGCAAGAGGCTAATCCTGAAGAGAATCCGAGACAGATTTAATGAACATGTCCCTATAGAGCAAGCAAGATTTAGACCTCGTCATAGTTGTGGAGGCCAGATCCTCAGTTTAACAACTTTTATTGAGGCAGGGTACCATAAGTGTCTTAAGACATCAGCAGTTTTTGTTGATCTGACTGCCACTTATGACACAGCCTGGAGGGATGACCTGTTGTACAAATTTTTACAAGTTTTCCTCTGCAGAACATTATTTCGTCTCTTAAATAACATGCTGGGTGATAGAACTTTCCAAATAATTATGGGTCAGTCAACTAGCAAGCAGAAGAAACTGAATAACTGTCTACCCCAGGGCTCGCTCCTCGCTCCAGTTCTTTTCTATCTATACATCTCTAATGTTCCCGAGACGATATCCAGGAAGTTTGCTTATGCCAATGACATGGCGATTGCAGTAAGGCACAAATCAATTGAAAGGACTGAGGCAATATTGACTAGGGACTTCAAAATTTTGGCTGACTACTGCTGTAAATGGCGGCTCATTCCGAGCCACGGGAAAACAGAGCGCTCCTCTTTCCATCTCAATAACAATCTTGCCAACCAGGAACTGAATGTTTACCTTAATGGCACTTGACTTACACACAGTCATACACCTAAGTAACTTGACGTTACCCTGGACTGGACCTTGAGCTATAAACACTACTTTACCAATGTAGCAGTGAAAGTATGCATGCAAAACAACATCCTCCCAAAATTACGGGGTACAACTTGGGGTGTGTCTGCTACAGCACTCAAGATGCTCAGCTTTGTGGCTGGTGCATAGTATTGCAGAATACAGTGCTTCAGTGTGGCTCAATAGCCCCCATGTCCACAGACTTGATGCCCAACTCAATACAACAATGAGAACCATCAGTGGATGTACTAAATCGACTCCAACCTATTGGCTACCAATGTTGTGCCACACCACTCCCCTGCATCTCTGAAGACAAGATGCTTTTCTCTGTGAATACAGGAAGATCAATGGAAACAGAGAGCTGCCCATTCACAAAGACATGGCTGACGCAGGCCTATCTAGACTACGGTCCCGACACCCAATGATAAGATCTGCACAAAACCTGCAATCACAAAATTTCCATCTATGGAAGGAATGGTTGCAAACATGGATGCAATCAGTTCCATCCAGTATCCATAATTTGATAAACACCAGTGAGAAGCCCTCAGGATTTGACTTGCCGCATAAAGCATGGAAGACAGTTAATAGAATACAAGCAGGCTTTGGCTGATGGGGCAAAATAGCAGGACCTGGATGCAGTTGTGGTGCAACCCCCCCAACTATTTTTCATCTGTCACAGGAACATGAGCATCGTGCTCTCCAGGGAGATGTGATGGAGCTCTTTGAATTTTCCCCAGCTGCAACTGAGCAGACTGAAAATTTAGACAGTAGTTTTTAATGGGATTGTTGGATCTGTCTGTAAACCCACTGTGTCAACTTGGTTACATATTTTATACTGTTACATGCTTCCTGTGTGTCATTCTGCCATACAATAAATAAATAATCTGCCTTCCCCTCTGGGTTTATATTCTGGAACCCACTAAAACCTCCCCAGCTTGTCTTGGTTTCAAGAGAAAATTAGTCACTATGTGCAAGCTATTTTTTTTTCCTGGAAAGTTTTCCAGTTTGGCTGACTTCCTTCCATCAGATACAGTTTCAAGGAGACTCTGGGGTTCTCTTTGCAAAGCACTGGTCTCTCAATCACATTCCGTAGGAACATAGCAATTAATAATCGCTCATTCAGAACGGGTTGGCATAAAAAATTCTACAACATAATAGCATTTCAAGGCATACTCGTGGACAATTTTATGTTTAAATTCTCTTAATCTTTCGGATTCGGAAAAGGGAGCTGCTGCTCCCAAATCTAGTAAAGAGACTAAAAAGACAAGAAGAGGACCAAAGAAGAAATAAATGTTATATTGTTGTTAAATGTTTGCGCACTATATGAGAATGTAAATGGAAGTAACAAGCGTTTCTTCAATGTTATGTGTACCAGCCAATCAGCTTTGTTATTTGTAGAAGCAGCAACATAAGTAATCAGTTAAACCAAGAAAGTTTTTGTTTTTCAGGTTTATTAATTTGGTAAATTTAAATATTTTACACAGTATTCTCTGTATAACGTAATTTAGCTTAGAAATTAGCGTTTTAGTTGTAGATATAGATTTGAAAAATCAATAAAAAAATTTTTTTTTAATTCTCTTAATCTTTGCTTTTTTAAAAATGGCACAGGAAGCTTTTTAGCTAGATCGGGTATAGAAATTTTTGTACAGTGCAAGAAATAGAACAAACTAAGCTCAGTCTGATATCGCTTCCTGTATGCTGCAGTTTCTCCATCTACGATACACACCCAAATCATGATAAGCTGGAAATCGTGGGCCATGTCACTTTGAACAGTCAGTACGTACGCCTGAATAGCTAAGACCGGTTTACTTATTTCATTTTCATCTGGGCCACCAAGACAGGTAATAGATTTTAAAAATACATAATAAAAATATATCCTAAAAACCGTTAAAGCCAAACAAAAATGTATCATAGAACCAATTAAAACCAAAGCGAAAATTACACACAAAACCATAAAAATGGCAATTGAAACAAAGGGCAAGGGCCCTGACCTGAATAGTCCAGGCAAGCCCGATCTTGTCAGATCTCGGAAGCTGAGCAGGGTCAACTCCGGTAAGTAGTTAGATGGGAGACCTCCTTGGAATACCAGCAGTCGGGAGGCGGGGGCAGGCTTTATTCAGCCGCCTCTCTGGATATCCTCCAGGCTCCCAGTAGGGGTCAGTCACCAGAGGTCGCCATGATATTCCAAGTACACACACACTCACACTAGGCAGGGATGCCAAACTCCAGACGAGACCTGGGGATCCCCCAGAATCAGTTCATCTCCAGATGACAGAGGTCAGTTTCCCTGGAGAAAATGGCTGCCTTGGAAGATGGACTCGATGGGATTGTACCTTGCTGAGGTCCCTCCCCAAACCCCGCCCTCCCCAGGCTCCATCCCCAGAATCTCCTGGTGTTTCCCAACCCAGATAAGAATCTCTGATGGGGTTTGACAAAGATTGCCAGCTACGTCGTCTTTAGGGAACTGAGTGACCCCTTGAATCAGTTAACTACAAACTTATAGCAGATCTTGCAAGGGATCCAAATGACCACAAACTTACGGTTAACCACAAACTTATGTGCATGTTCATGGCTTGGATGGCTACTCACGGACACCAGCTGGGACCTCCATCAACCCCCAGTTTCGGCTGCCTGCCTTGGACTGCAAAAACAGGAAGGCGGTCAAGCATAGGGATGCCAGCCTCCAGGGAAGGTCTGGGAGTCTCTGAAATTACAACTAATCTTGCAGAGATGAATTCCCCTGGAGAAAATGGATGTTTTGGAAGGTGGACTGCATGCCATTGTACCCCACTGAGGTCCCTCCCTAGCCTGCACCCCCAAATCTCCAGAGTTTCCCAACCTGAATCTGGCAATCCTATGACAACACTCATTAGGCATCTGTTGCAATTAGCTTCTTCCCAACATTCATTTGGAGATTAACTTCTTTTGCCATTAGTATTGTAATGGAATTCAGGCTGTGAACTCTCTAGTCTTGATAAGGGGAAATGCCATTATTCACTTGTCAAAATCCAGCCAGGGAACCGGGCTCCGTCCAAGAAATGTGTCTCCTCCTTTGATGGCTCCCACATTTGTTTCCGTCCCCCTCTCTTGTCTCTCAGATTCCAGGCCCTACTTATTATTCTCAAATGACCGGGAGGAAAATGGATGGTCTTCTCCCAAAGACACCCCTGCTACACGGCCCGCTAAATATTCATTTCCCACTGTCATCCCCCCCCGTGTCCTTTAACGAGATCGTTACATGCAATCATAATTGTTTTGCCCGGCAGTTGCAGTACTCTTGGGATTTGGCAGCAAGGGAGGCAAGGGAGGAGAGGCGAAAATTAGAAGGACAGGAAGCTAAAGGAAAAGCAGTGCTGTGCCAAACGATTTCCTGAAGAACGGCCACAGAAACGGAGAGCCGGACTTGTACCAATTTCAGCTGTGGAATCTGCTCTGCACAGAATGGTGCAAATAGTTTGTTCAGTTCACCCAAGAAGGGTCAGCAACGGAGACACCAACCGGGGCAAGGCCTTCGCTGGCTCATGCCAAGCACTAGTTAAAAAAGTTTTTCATTAATCATTTCAACAAATACAAAAATAATACAATAATAGTTGGACAAAAATAAATAACCAACCGTCAGTACCTAACACTGAGTTTTGTCAATATATAGTTCTCTGCAACATTATCACTTTTATTACAACAGGGCTATAAATGTACTATTTCTATTATTTCACAAGAATTCGGGTTTTCTCGATCAAAACATCATTCTTCCAAACAAGGGTACCATTTCTCCAGATAGTTTGATGTAGCCAAGGGGTTTTCTGATCTCCTAATGTCTTCTGTTATTTTGCTCATAATGACATAATCCCAGATTTCAGAATACCAGGCTTCTATTGAAGGGGAGTTTGGCATCTTCCAATTTGTGGCAATAACGTTCTTTGCGGCCTTGATGGCTGTGTGCCCGCACAGAGCTAAAGCAACAGCAAACTCTCTATTTTACACAATCTATTATCTAATTTAACTGAAGGGAAGACATGTAGGAAAAGTTTTATTGAAACGAACCGGATCCCCCCCAAATCTGTGTCAAGGTAAGAGGCAAAGGTTTCCCTTGCTCGAAAGCCAGTCGAATTCGACTCTACGGGGTGATGCTCATTTCCGTTTACAAGCCGAAAAGCCAGCGCTGTCCAAAGACTTTTCCATGGTCATGTGGCCGGCATGACTAAATGCCGAGGTGCACGGAACACTGTTACCTTTCCACTGCAGCAGTACCTATTTATCTACTTGCAATTTCTTGCTTTTGAACTGCTAGGTTGGCAGGAGCTGGGGCCAGAGACGGGAGCTCACTCTGTCACGTGGCCCTCAGGCCTCGAACTGCTGAGCTACCGACCTTCCGGTCTGCAGCTCAGCGTCTTAACCTCTGAGCCATTGCGGCCCTTAAATCTGTGTACCCCCTAGATATTTGTCCCGAATTAGAGGAAGCCTCCTGTCCATCAAAGGCAGACTATAACCACTGGGTGGCATTTGTTCATCCTATTTCCCAAGATGGTGGATGCATGAACACGGATACGATCCATCAGGGCCAGGGTCAGCAGCCAGAATACCTTCAACAGCAACTGCAGATGGCCTCTGGTAGGAGCACCAGATCCACATGACGCTGCTTTGTACTGAATCAGACCATCTGTGCAACAAGACCAGTCTCTCCAGGGCCTTGGGTAGAGGTCTTTCACATCACCTCCTGCCGGGTTCTGTTAACGAGAGACATCGGGGATTGAACCTGGGACCTCCTGCGTGCCAAGCAGAGGCTTTTCCCCCTGAGCCACTGCCCCTCCCCAGGATTCATTTTGGATGGCAAAATATCAGGTGCAGCAAGCTTTCAACTCATGCTCGAGAGAGGTGGGTGATGCTGCCCGATTTCCGTCTTCTTCCCGCTGAGCTTGCGCCATGTCACGTCTTGTTCACGAAGCTCCCCTGATCTCTTGCTCCAGCCTGGGGGGGGGGTGGTCCTGCTGGGTTGCATGTGCAAGAGGAGGAAGAAAATCTGCCCTTTCAAATGGCTTCCTCTCGTAAGATCCAACCCATTGTGTTTTCTAGGTTAAAATTTAAGAAGCTGAAATTAGTAGATCTGCTTCTAAGGAGGAAGGCAACGGCAAACCACCTCTGCTTACTCACTTGCCCTGAAAACCCTGTGGGGTTGCCGTACATTGGCTGCGACTTGACAGCACTTTACACAAACGCATACACGCGCAAAGCTGAAGAGAAGTGTTCTTGCAAGGGATCCAAACGACCCCAAATGCAGACTGCCAGTTTCCTAAACTGTAAATATTCTCGTTCCCTTCTGTTTTTAATTTAATCTTGTAAATCATTCATGGGGTGTGAAAAATGACACAATCCAAGAGTCTTTGCTACTTTACAGTCGGGCAAAATGACATTTACAAACCAGCAGAGTTATATTATTTGGTCAGTTAATTAGGCAGCTGAATAACTGCTCACAGCTGAACTCCCCAGAGGTATATCGGGCAATGCAACATATGCCACAGATTCACTGCATGAATGAACAAAAGGGATTTGTTTTATTGGTCAGAAGCTGTCATTTTGAATGGATCTGAGGAATGCAAAGCTTAGCGTTAAATGAATATCTCTGTGTTGGAGTGAGCAGCTCAGCATGCCTAGGCACTGAGGGGCGCTACAACACTCTTAAATGTGTATAGGTGTTATCTCCTTCTCTCTCTGTCTTAACCTGGGAGTTGCCCTCTGACCCCCCCCCCCTTTTGCTTTGTCCTCTCACACTCCTCACATGGCCTTCCATAGAGACACGTCTCTGCAGGTCTCTCTTGCAGACACAATGCCTCCATACTTCCACACACATGATGCTGGACAAGCTGGTCATTTGTGGTAAGGAAAGTATTCTCTAGAGTCAGTTTGGTGTAGCGGTTAAGAGCACGGACTTTAATCCGGGAGAACCGGGTTTGATTCCCCACTCCTCCACATGCAGCTAACAAAAGTCCTTCCCAACATCACTTTGAAGTGGACCAAGAAGAGGTTGAGCCCGTCACCTTACACATGCAAAGCGCCTGGTTTAACATAAGACAAAACCATTTTGGAAAGAGATGGGCAAAATGCAAAAAAGTAAAAAAATAAAAATCTTTTAATCACATGCATTCAGAAACCCAGGACAATTCCTCCAGGAGGAATCTGCATTTTGGCACAGGTTTCGGGCATTTCCATAGCAACCGTAGACCATCAGCACCAGAAGACAAAGCCCAAACTGAAAATATTTAATTACAAAGTGAGTGCTTTGTGCTTGTGTTTACAGGGAGGCAAAAGTGCTCCTCTTGTGTACCAGTAATATTGTAAAAAAAGAAAATCACAACAGAAGACAAAAAAAATGGATACTGCGAGCAGACTCTCAATGGGTCTTTTCACCCGTAACTCATTAACTTCCTTGCTTTTCTTTTGTTTCTTTTCTTTCTCCCTTCCTCACCCAGCAAGCTTCCACGGCAGAGTGGGGATTAGAACCCGGGTCTCCCAGATCCAACATCGATACTACAGCAACACTGTGAATTTTTGCGCATTCTATGCATCTAAGGAAACAGACCTTGTAATAACTGACCCCCAGAAACATTACTTGGTAAAGCGGGGTGTGTGTGTGTGTGTTGAGATTCTGGATCCCTTGGAGGTTAAATCATTTCTCCTCTCCCCACATGTCATATTTTCCAAACTATGAGGTACTACTTATTTGTCCTATGACAAGGGGAACATGGGAAGGACATAGTCAGATTCATTTCTCACTAAACACATGCTCTGGCAGACGTCATTAATGCAAAGAGGCATCACCTCCACAGCTCTCGGCCAATGTTTGCAAATCACCTAATCACACAATCCTTAAGCAAAGAACGAAGTCCTTTAGCAACACTTAAAGGAGTGTGAATACAGAGGGAGGCCTCCAAGGTATCCATTAAAGTGAGAGGTCTTCCACTCCTCCTGTGATTCTCCAGTGATTCTGGAAGTAGGTTTATTCTATAGAGCTCAGCCAGAATCTTAGAATGAAATCCAGGGCTGGCCAGACAGATCTGGCTTGCGAAACTGCATTAGCGACCTCCCCCCACCCAGCCATCTCGGCATATTTTGAACGGGATATGATTAAGAAGAAGAACAACAGATTGGATTCATACCCCGCCATTCACTACCCAAGGGAGTCTCAGAGCGGCTTACAAACTCCTTTCCCTTCCCCTCCCCACAACAGACACCCTGGGAGGTAGGTGGGGCTGAGAGGGCTCTGACAGAAACTGCTCTTTTTCAAGAACAGCTGTGCCAGAGCTATGACTTGCCCAAGGTCATCCAGCAGGTGCAAGTGGAGGAGGAGTGGGGAATCAAACCCGGTTCTCCCAGATTAGAGTCCGGACACTTAACCACTAAACCAAACTGGCTCTCGGATGAAAACTTTGCCCACATTTTACCTTCACTAGGTAAATAAAACTGCTTTCAAAATTTGGCAGAACGATATTCCAAACACAGACAAGGCACCTCTCTTTGGGCTCGTTATGTAATCACAGGAAAAATGCTCCAACCCCTTCACCGTCTCAGAACGCTTTCACACACATAGGATAACACAATTTAGCAGTTGTTTGCAAATGATTGCAAAAGCGCATTATTGCAAAAGTTGCAAATGATTGCTCAAGTGCAATGTATGTGGAAGCAGCCTCAATTACCCTTATTGTCAGCATTTATCTTCACCTGCAGACTTTACCTGCAGTAGGCCATGCAGACTTTTTTCTCTTTTTGGCGGTATTCTTCTCGGGAGGGCGGGAGATAGGGTGGTCAGGTGGGGGCTGGCTGGAGTTCTCCCAGAATTACAATGGATCTCCAGACCAGAGACCCAGGAGAAAAATGGCAGCTTTGGAGGGCATTCACATTCCTACTGAGCTCACCCCGCCTTAAACTCCACCTTTGCCTGGCTCCGCCACCAAATCTCCAGGAATTTCCCAACGTGAGGTGGACAACCCTAGAGGGAGAGTGCCCTTTCAGTGGTCATTTGATTAGGCTTAACAGGTGCTCACGAATGGTGGGCAGACTCCTGGTAATTGCTGCTGATGCCCACCAATGCTCATCTGGTTGGTGGACGGAAGCAGGCGGGTGAGATGGGGAGGGGGGGGCCTTGAACTTCATCGGGGCACAATGACATCACTTCCAGCTCGACCCAGAAGTGCCAGCTTTGCACCAGGATTATATACTAGCTAGCACTTGCCCCCCCAACTCCATAGAGTTGGGGGGCGAGTGCTAGAGTGTTGTCCTGGTGCAATGCTGGCACTTCTGGGTCACTCCAGAAGAGGCATCATTGCATAGCGGCAAAGACTGCCCCTGCCCACAATAAGTATCTGCAGCCCCCCATCATGCCTGGCATCCCTATGTTGGAACGATGCCAGAGGCTGGAGGGCACTCCTCCTGGCCTCTGCAAACCTCAGGCACCCGGCATTTAGAGGGCAGTGGTAAGCAAGACAACTAAATTTGCACAGCTTTGCATATCTGCCTCCCTTTGTTGTTTCATCCCAGCTATTCAGTGGATCCAGGCCCCTGGAGTAGCATTTTAACGCAATCTCTGCGCTAAAGAAAGCCTCTCTCAAAAGTCAGGTATTGCCTTGGAGCACAATAAAATCAAGCAGTGCAATGCGTTACATGAAACACAGAGGGGGTAGTTGGAAAGGTACACAGGGCGGTAGTAAAGAGATGTGTTTGGCGTAGGGTTGCCAAACCAACATGGCTGCCCTTTGAAACTAGTAAACAGTATGTTGCAAGAAGCCCAGTGAGACCCAGGTTCAGAGCGCTGCAGGCCACGAAACACGATGTCAGTGAAAATCCTACAGTTATTTCTGCCTATATCTATAGAAATTAATGGACTTTGACTGGACTAACTGTGTTTAGGATTATATTCTTAGTGACGATGGGCCAATCAACCTCTCAGTTTAACCTACCTCACAGGTTGGTGTCAGGATAAAACAGAGGAGAGGAGAACCAGGCATTCCACCTTAAGTTTCTTGGAGGAAAGATGGGATGAACATGTAAGAAATAATGAAAAATAAAAAGAGTCCAATGGCACCTTAACGACTATCTCTTTTTTATGGTACGGGGTGCGGGAAAGCTTAAAAATAAATTTCCACATCGTTCTGGCACATTCAGCAGCTGTGACAAAGGACATAATTCAAGAGGTGAATTAAATTCCATCAATTAGAGTTGCCAGGTAGGGCCTGTAGATCTGGAATTGAAACTGATCTCCAGACGTGAGACATCTGGTCCCCAGAAGCAGGAGTTCCCAATGTGGTGCCAGAAGCCCACCAATACCTTTCCTGGCATCCACCAAGTGTTTTTTGGAAGTGGGTAGAGCCAGGTGCAGCTTTTGCCTAACAGGGCTTCTGAATGACCACTGGACATTTAATTGGCTGGGCAGATTTTTAAAAACGTTGCTTCAGCAGCAGCTGTCACCATAGCACAAGGATCTTCACTGAAGGAAGAAAGGTAAGCTACTGCAGGCACTTTGTGGCCAGCTCTGCCTCCTGTGGTGGCCATTTTATGTACGTGCCCATCAGTGTTCCCACTAAACTGAGTGAGTGTGAGCTAGCTCACAGTTTTTTAGCCTCCAGCTCACACATCTTTCTTTGCTCAGGAAGGATGGCTCCAGAGCAATCTAATCTATGCAGTAGCCAAATCGCTCACTCACAACTCTAGTGCCAGTAGCTCACAAAGCAGAATATTTGTTCACAAGACTCGCATTGCTTAGAGGGAGCACTGGTGCCCACCACCACATATCAGAATCACAATGGGCACCCAGAGGCTCAAAAATGTTGGGAACTCCCGCCCTGGAGGCATTGGCTGCTTTGCTGGGTGGAGTCTATGGAATCATATCCTGCTGAGATCATTTCCCTCCCCAGGCTCCACCCACAAATCTCCAGGAATTTCCTGATCTGGAGTTGGCAACCTTGCCTTTCAATGGAACAAATTTAGAGTCCAGTGGCACCTTTAAGACCAACAAAGGTTTATTCAAAGTATGAGCTTTCGTGTGCAGGCACACTTTTTCAAATACCAACAGGGCTAACCCCCTGGGATTGCCTTTCAATGCATTATCTTAGATGACATTATTATTATTATTAATTATTATTATTAACTACAGCAGCAGAAAAAAAGGCTTCCATTGCATTTTTACATAAAGCACTTATGAACTGCAGTCTCCCTGCTGGATCAAATTAAACTAAACTAGCAAACTTAACCATTAACTAAAACCGCAGACTCATTGTTAAAAGGCACCCAAAGAGGGTTTCCAGTCCTAAAGAAGACCTTTGGGGACGAGCCCTTGAGCCGCTCCTTTCGAACAGCCTTACTATTCTCACCCACACTTTCGCCACCGCTTCCTCCGACGCCCCCTTTTATTCAGCGCCCTCCTAAAATCCGGATCGCGTGCCACTCCCCCCCGCCTCCCATTTCAGCCGCACCGACCTGACCCTTCAGCCCGCCCGGGATCATCCCCCCCGCCGCGCCCCCATTCCCTCGCGACGAATCGGCCGAGCCGAAACGCAACCGCCTTCGCCCGGGCGGATTTCCCTCCGCGGCGGCCGGAAGTGGCCCGGCCGCCATTTTGTCTCCGGGGCAATGGCGAACCTGAGGGGAGCGAAGCGGTGAGGCGCGGCCGGAGGCTTCGGATCCCCTTTTTCCCTCGCCTCCTCTCCATGTACGTCGGTCGGGCGAGCGCCGCGTTGGCGGCGGCGACGGCGGCGGAGGCCAGGCCGGCGACGCCGCCGCGGAAGATGCTGGCGGGAGCTGCCGGCGGGGGAGCGCTCCCGGGTGCGGCCTGCTCCTCCGCCGCGGCTGGGGGCCCGGCTGGCGGCGATGGCGGCGGCGGCGGCGGCGGCGGCGGAGGAGGAGGGAGCCGCGTGGAGTTGCTGGTCTTCGGCTACGCCTGCAAGCTGTTCCGCGACGACGAGAAGGCGCTGCAGCAGGAGCAAGGCCGCCACCTCATCCCTTGGATGGGCGAAGCCTCCATCATGATCGATAGGTCGGTGCCACAGAGCCCCCCCGCCCGCCTGCCGCGCGCTGCTCCTGACAAGGGGGGGAAGGGGAGGGGAGGGGAGGGGGGAAATAAACCGCCGCCGCGGCGCGCGCGCGACCCTCTGCCGGGCCCGAGGAGCGGGGGGCGGGGCCTCGGGGGGGGGGCGGCGGCGCAGGTGGCCTCAGAGCTGAGTCAGCCGTCAAATATCTGTACGCATTCAAAAGGAGCTGCTGTGGACGCCCACGTGGACGACGCGGACGCGGTCTTTCCCAGGCGCCGACGGCCCAGGGTTGCTGCCCTCAGGGTTCCCTCTCAGCCCAGCTGGTGTGAGCCAGCTCACAGTCTTTTAGCCTCCGCCTCGCAGATTTTTGTCTGAGCTCAGGGAGGAGGAGGAAGAGGAGATTGGATTTATACCCCGCCCTCCACTCACTTGGAGTCTCAGAGCGGCTTACACACTCCTTTCCCTCCCCCTCCCCACAACAGACACCCTGTGAGGTAGGTGGGGCTGAGAGAGCTCTTTCCCAAGCTGTCCTTGAGGGAACAGCTGGTACAGAGCTATGGCTTGCCCAAGGTCATCCAGCCAGGTGCAAGTGGAGGAGTGGGGAATCAAACCCGGTTCTCCCAGATTAG
Source organism: Lepidodactylus listeri (assembly GCA_029233225.1). Taxonomy (NCBI): domain Eukaryota; kingdom Metazoa; phylum Chordata; class Lepidosauria; order Squamata; family Gekkonidae; genus Lepidodactylus; species Lepidodactylus listeri. The sequence goes on from JARCFY010000013.1 coordinate 12,242,129, forward strand.
AGTCCGCGCACTTAACCACTACACCAAACTGACTCCTCCAAACTACCTCGCAGATTTTTGTCTGAGCTCAGGGAGGAGGAGGAGGAGAGCCCCGGAGCAAACCAATTTATGCAGCCGCCAGATCGCTCGCTCGCAACCTCAAATGCCAGTAGCTGACAAAGTAGGATTTTTTTGCGCACAGGACACTCCACAGCTTAGAGGGAACATCGGTTTGCATCCTCCAGGTGGTACCAATGTTCCCTCTCAGCTCTGGACTCTTGTGAGCAAAGGTTGCGCTTTGGGAGCTGCTGGTGTTAGAGTCGCGAGTGAACGGTTTGGCTCCTGCCTAAATCGGTTTGCTCTGGAGCCAGCCTTTCCTGAGCGAAGGAGAAAAGGTGTGAGCCGGAGGCTAAACCCCCCCCCCCCTTCCCCGTGGGCCAGCTCACACTAACTCAGCTCGGAGGGAACACAGGTAGCACAACCACGCCAAAATGGAAATACGGCAAAGCTGGGCAAACAAGTAACCAGGATAATCTGTCACACTGTGCAAATCACACCTGAGGCGCCTGTCTTCTTACACAGTTCCACTTACAATTGGAAATAGTACATAGAACAAATGGGTTTTGCCACTATGCACAAATGGCGTCTGCATCGGTTGAGTAAGTGGTCTGATAGTTCTTGAAAGTTCAAGTCTCTCTTTAGAATGGTGCGGCCGCCTTCATGATGCGGAGAAGAGTCTCCAAAAGAAAACATGCAGTAGATGGCGTGGGCTCAAGACTAGCTGGAACAAGTGTGATTTGTACAGTGTTGACTGCACATCCTCCAGGTGGGAGCTGGAGATCTCCAGGGATTACAGCTTATCTCCAGGAGATCAGTTCATCTGAAGAAAATGGCCACTTAGGAAGGTGGACTCTATGGCAATCATACCCCATTGCATCTCCCCCCCCCCCCCCCCCCAACCCGATCTCTTGGTATTTCTTAACCTGGAGCCGGCAACCCTAGCGAGCTCTGAGAAGGTATTATGTTACATTTGACACATGTACGGCTGTGCATGGGATTTCAAGCTGCTTTAATCAGGTGCTGGCCCCTGGTGTTGTACAAACTGTTGTATGTGTGTATGTTCAGAATGGTGGACTGTGATGTGTGTTTGTATATAAAACAAACACATTTATATGATGGAAGTTAACCTTTTGGCCTAAAGAAGAAAATAAAAGATACGTGTTTTTAAATAAATGGTTAAAAATCTGTAAATGTGCATATATGTGTTTATATGTATGTATACATGCATGTGTGTGTGTATATAGATACATGCATACATGTATTATGATTATTTTCTGTATGGATAACCAAAAGTACATGCCTACATAGATGTGTTTTTGGAACATTTTTAAACGTAGGTGTTTGAATATGTAAATACATTTATATAAGTGTGTGTGTATGTATATGTATATTAACAGCCTGAGTAGCTCTGACAAGCCCAAGCTCATAGGAGCTTGGAAACTAAGCAAGGTCAGCCTTAGGTAGCACTTGGATGGAATAAAGGACGTCCTGCGTTATAAAGGACGTCCTGGGTTAATACACAAAGGCAGGCAATGGGGGACCACATCTAGTCATCCCTTGCATTGAAAACATGGGTCCATGGTTTTGGAACTACATGACATCACACAGTTATTATTTATATACATGCATATTACATACCTAAGTAGGAATGGGATGAGCTGCCACTAGTATGCGGACAATGTAGAAACCCTGAATAGGTGCCTGGAGACAGTTCTGGGATGGATGAGGGCTGACAAACTGAAAATTAATTCTGGCTAAACAGGTGCTGCTGGTGGGGGACGGTTTGACCCCGGACTTGGAATGTTTCCTGTGCTGGATGGGGTTGTACTTCCTGTAAAGGAGCAAGTTTCTAGCATGGGGGATGCTGCTGGACCTGGGCCTCCTCTTAGATGAACAGGTGGCAGTGGTGGCCAGGGGTGCCGTCCACTAACTAGCTGAAGCTGATGAGCCAGCTGTGCAGACTTTCCTGGGCAAAAAAAGATCTTGCTACAGTGCTGCATGCCATGGTAACAGTGCACCATACGTGGGGCTGCTCTCGAAGAGCATCCGGAAGCTACCGTGGGTACCGAATGCTGGGGCCAGAATGTTGGTTAGAGGGAGTCAATGGGGACCATATCACTCCAGTCTTGTTCCATATACCCTTGGCTCCTGATTTGCTACTGGGCCCAATTTGAGGTCCTGGTATTGAATATTTTGGCTTTTGGACAAGCATACTTTAAGGATTGCCAACTCCCTTATGAACCTACCTAGCCACTCTTGGCATGTTTGGAGGCCCCACTTTGGGTGCCCCCACAATCTGAGACTAGACAGGTAGCAACTCCAGGAAGGCCCTTCTCGATCGTGTTGCTAAAACTTTGACACTCCTTCCCCAGTGAGATTTGTCTGTTTCCCTCCGTTGTTGTCTTCCACCAGCAGGTGAAGCCTTCTTTGTTTTCATTGCCATTCCTCCTCTAACTGTTGTTGGCCCTCTTCCCTGGTTGTGGCGTTATGTACGCAGCGTATTTATATATTTTATTGCCTTCATAATGTTGAGTTGTTTTGATGTTTGCCACCTTGGAGACCCTGTTTGGATGGAAAGATTTTAGATAAATAAATTTACACACTTTTGAGTGCGTACATATATTTATACATATATGAGATATAAAATAAAGTTGGCAACTCTAAATTGTCATTATGGCTTCTGTTTTAAAACAAACTAGCTCTTGTGCCTCTTGCAGTAGCCTTTGATGAAGAACAAATTTAGCAATGAAGTTCTTCCTCGGGTGGGGGGGGGGGATGTGAAAATGTTCTGTTCCTGAAGTTCACTGTGTCAGGATGCTATAAAGAGACACATGAACAGGGCCAATAGGATTAATAGCTTAAAAATAATGCCTCTGTTCTTGTGCCTTTATCAGCAGCTTCAAGCACAAGCAGTTAAGCAGGGGAAGCTCTTCTCATAATTGCTGTCCCACTCCACAACAGAAAAGGATGCTTCTCTCTCTCTCCCCCCTCCCTTCAATTGGCAATGGTACTATCTTCTGTAGCAGCCTGTCACAAAGAAGCTTTTCCATCCATGGAGCTTGAATGAAAATAGAGTATGCGAGAAACCCCAACCTTTTCCTGCTCATTTATTTGCTTACTAGCTGCTGATAAAAACACAGGGGCAGAGCAGATTGAATTTAAAAATGCCACAGGATCTGAGGCTTGTGACTTGGCTGATTAAAGAGCCTCTGACCTCCCCCGTCCTCTTTTCCTCCCTGGCAGAGGGTCACTGTGTTACTGGACCCACCCCCCTTGCAGGTGGAAGCAATCTCCTTTTCAAACCAAACTTCACAATGGCTTCTCTTAGTATAAAGGAGGCTGACTTTTTTTTGGACACTGGGGAAGAACAAACTGGCGTATTGTATTTTTCTGTGGATTGTGTATAGATTTGTAAATTAGTTAATCCTGGCTGGTGTTCCTGTACTTGATAGCCCTTTGGTGCTACTTCTCTGTGATGTGGCCGGAATGTTTTGCACACAGTCAGGCCCACTTCAGCTTTCAGCAAGGCATGTCACGCTAGTAATGATGGACTGTGCAACTTAACTGTCGGCGGTGTTTCATCCAGAAATTATTGAGCTTTGTTCTCTTATATCATATTTCAGTTGGGCTTTTCCTTCAAGGCTGTCAGAGTGACATGCACCATAACTACAGCACTGGGAGGCAGGGTCAGCTATGACATAGCCAACTGCCTTGAGGCCGCACACCGAGCTTTGAGGTTGTCAGGGAGTTGATTCTGGGATTCCTGTGTCCAGGCCCAACCCTTTTGTTACGTTAACTGCGCTGGTAATTAATAATGTGTCGGACATGATGAAGTCTAGGTGTACTTGTCAACTAATCCTTGAGTGACTGCAGTTGCTCCCACAGTAATCTGTGGCCTGCTTACCTTTGTGACGGATTGTAGAATTTTGTTAGAAACTTGAAGTCCTGCTTATTGTTTATAAAATGGAAATCCTGTAATAGTTTTTGGCTTGGTGGCTGTTACAGTTTAAACAAAACCGTGTAGATATTTTTCTGGTTGTATCAAGTCAAACTTCATTACTCCATATAATTGAATAATCTTTGAGTATGGAGCATTGACTCTCTGGAGTTCAGTGCCTGGCTGCGTAGGGAATCTATGGAAAGTGGTTCTCCATGAACTCAATGGAGGGGAGTGTGAAGGGCTTTGGTTTGAAAAGGAGCACGTGGCATATTGTAGGTGTTTGCTCTTTCCATTTCTCTTCCACACAAGCCTTGCCAGTTAGCAATAATTTCAGGATCCAAACTGGGGAGGACCCTCGTTTTTACGATGATGTAAATATTCCATCATTGATATCACAAATAGGCTGGATTGAGGAATTGTCTTGCAGTAGGGCCTCAAAGTGAGTTAGGACATCTGTTGAGTCTCTGTGTGTATAGGAAAGTGCTATGGAACTAATACATGCCTTATTTTTGCTGCTTGACCAGACAAGTTTTTTTCCAGTTTCTAGCATTTTTGCTAAGTGGTAAATTAAAAGATTGGTTTGGAGAACTTAGTTACACAGGTTGAGTGGCAGTTTAAATTTAAGGGCCTTGTTTGATTCTTCAGTATCCCTGAAAAACATCGGCAGGAAGTTTATATTTACTACAAACACTTTTTTTAAAAAAAAAATCTCATCCTTTTCTGAAGGCGTACTGCAGAGTAAAAGCTAGTAAAGAATATTCTTTTGTTTTTTATGCAACCGTAGTCTGGAATGAATTGGCTTGACAAATGGTGGGAGCAAACTGTACATATGCATATGGATCTTTAAACCAGTTAATCTACATTTGTAAATTAAGGAGGTTTTACAAGCATGTTCTTAACCACAGCATTGAATTGGTTTAATTCATGTACTAAATTAGCAGAGGAAAAAGAATCAGGCACCTGAATACAGTGGAGATGTTTGAAATCTTTTCCCAGCCCTTCGCTATCACTGTATTTGGACATCCACATTATTCTCTTGAGCAGCCCAGAAAAATGGTTCATTGTTCCATAGAAGTGAACTTGGAATTGAAAGATTCACAGCAGAAACTCTTAAGGGGAATGCTTTTCAGTTAGCAAGGCTGATGTGCTGCTTGCAGTGTTTTTGAACTAACCCTTTCTGTCAAATTTGCAATGCCAGATCCATCCAAGACTGGTGGATTTTGGCTTTTCTGTCAGCTCACTTCTTCCTGATTGCAAGGAAAATACCAAACTAGCCTAATTCTATTCAATGAATTAAGCCAGCCCTGCAGATGAGTCCTTAGATGTTACTAAGACTGCTTTCCAGCACAAACATTTGAGGCAGTTTTGTGGTTTACGAGAATGTCCTTGCCTATTCATCTGCAGGTGGTTTTCACTTGCCCCAGTTGACTGGCGGAGTGGCTGTTTTGAAGCCAAAACTAGGCAATCTATACCTAGTCGCAAGGTGTTGTATGCCTCTGAACATTTTTTGTAACTTCGATGATGAACCTCCTTAAATTGCACATTTGTGTTACTGTTCCTATGTATGTGTGTCTCTCTATCACATAACCCAGGACTTCTTTCCTCAGCCATATGGCTAGGGGCCGAGCCTAGCCATGATTTTACCTCCAATGGACGCAAGTTTCTTTGGTGAAGATTTCTCCTGAGAGTTCGAGGCTAGCAGAAAGAAGCGAGGAAATTGCCACCGTTTGGTTCTTACGGATAGGTATTTATGTATTTGGGTTTGTGTAAATGTAAGCTATTTTGACTTTCCAGAAAAAAAAGCCTTTTGTCAGGGGAGTGTTGAATGGTTGAACCATAAACGGTAAGAACTGTAAAGGAATTGTTTCCTCTTTAAATTAAGTTATTTTTGCCTTTAATCTTACTAGTCCTTTAATGGGGAGCTGAGACTTTTTTAAAAAATTAAAAAAAAACTTTACAGTGGGCAAGAAGTGATTAGTCAGATTAAATTAGTCTGAAGTTAACTGAATTGATTTTTTTTTCAATTGTATGTGGTAAGTATTTGTGTAGCGGCAGAAACCCAAGTCCAAAGTTTTTCCATTGACCATTCTTTTCACGTTGCAGGTATGATGGGCGTGGTCACCTACATGACCTTTCTGAATATGATGCTGAGTATTCCACGTGGAACAGAGATTACCAGTTGTCTGAAGAGGAGGCTAGAATAGAAGCCCTCTGTGATGAAGAGAGGTATTTAGCCTTGCATACGGACTTGCTTGAGGAGGAGGCAAGGCAAGGTATTGCTCAAGGATAACTTCTGGAGTTAGAACACATTAATTGAAAATTTAAAATAACTTTTTTAAAAAATTAAACTTGTTCCCACTTATTTTATACTCACTCTTTCTGATATTATTTTGACAGTACCCAGTGGATTCGAAAAACAGGCGTCTTTGCGTATCTGAGAGGACCTCAGGATAGTTTATATATAGAGCCTCACAGAAATTGCCCACGTTTTGAGGGCAGACTGAGAACTGAGACACTTTTAACTGTTCTTCTTTAACAGTATTGTATGAATGAAAGTCCATGTCTTTGCCTTTGCTTGAAGTAAGAATGATTAACTTTTAAGACCCTTATCTCGGCAGGGAAAAAATGATCAACACAAAACATGCCTTCTGCCCCCTTTGCTATTGGGTTCTCAGTAACTTGTTGGCAGAAGTCTCAGTATCTACAGATGACTCACGTGGTGAACTTGTTTTAATGTTTATATTTGGATGTTAGGAGTAAACCCTTAACATACTTCCTGATTTTTTTTAAAAGAACTCAAACTGTAACTGAAATGTGTCCGTTTTTTAATTGAATTTTACATTTTTGTTCCAAGAGGAAGAATACAAGAGGTTGAGCGAAGCTTTGGCGGAAGATGGTACCTATAACGCAGTGGGATTCACTTATAGTAGTGATTATTATGATCCTTCTGAACCCACTGAGGAGGAAGAACAGCCTTCAAAAGCAAAACGTAAGCAGGCCCGTGGATTAAGAGGGCAATAAACTGTTCTCTTTTTTTTTCAGAAGTAGCACTTTATAGCTCAAAATGTGACTTGTAACTGCGGACTGGAGAGGGGATGTTTTCCAGCATTATTTGTAAAATGCAATCTGTGCCTGTTTATTTATTTATTCAGTTTATATCCCGCCCTCTCTGCTGAGGCAGGCTCAGGGTGGCTTACATAAAATTCCATATAGAAATACAATTAAAACCAGTTATAAAACAACCATAAACAGTTCACTGTTGACAGCGTCATGCTGAGGTTTTGTTATGTAATGGTGTCAAAGGAGAAGTGTGTCCACCTGAAGAGGCAAAGGGGAGGGATAAACTTCCTAACAAGGCAAGATCAGAGAGAAGACACAGCAGTGCCTTCTCAGCGTGAGGTGCCCTGTGCACCTGGGCTACTGTTTCTGCTGACTGCATTAAGGCTGATGCATGACTTTTTAGCAAGGTTTAATGTATGTCTTCTGTTTTGGCTTTCTGCCATTAGTGCCCAAGACAGCTTATAGTACTTAAAAGCAGTACAGACAAATGGACATTGAAGGTGATAGCTCGCTCGCTTACAGTTGTTAATGCCAGTAGTTCACAAAGTAGAATTTTTGCTCACAGGACTCCACAGCTTAGAGGGAGCATTGTTTGGGGGTGAGTGGGATGGTTTTATTTGAATCTAGTTTTAGGGCGACTGGGTTGGTTTGTTTTATGTTGCAAGCTGCTTTGAGCAGTTTCTCTGAAGAGGCAGCCTGCTGATCTTCGTGGCCAGGTTCCTTTCTTCAGTGCTGCCGCATTTGTTGTAAGCCAAATGCTGGGACTGGCGGAGTAACAAAACATATTAGAGCTGTGGCAGGAATCTTTTGGCCTGCTATGACTGCATGCTTGGCTCATTCCAATATTTCTTCATGCCCTTTCAGGAGAAGGTTTTGGGCACCCCGCAGTTGCTGTAGGGGCCAGCCCTTGGGAGTAGATGGATCTGATCGGTGATAATAAATGTGGTGGCATTAGCCTTGTAGGAAGCACAGAAGCCTATGATTTCCATGTAAATGAGTTCAAGCTTTAGCATATTTTCCCTAGTCTTTTAATAGCTGCGGTGTACTGTCTTCCTGAGAAAAAATAGTCAGGGAATCCTTTTGTTCTGATGTCCAAAGAGGCATCTGAGCTGGACCTTTTGCAGGTGCCAGCCTGCAAATGGGCAAGATCAGCAACTGCCCGCACACGTGCCCTCTCCATGGTGGCCCCCACCTTGTGGAACTGCCTGCCCGGGGAGGTCAGGAAGGCTCCCACTCACCTGGCTTTCCGCAAACTGAGCAAGACTGAATTATTCAGGAGGGCTTTTTTGTGCAGGCAAGAGAGTTGCACTGTACTAAATGATTCGCAGAGTTACTTAAATAAATTATTAGGGACTGTGTTCAGCTTGCTGAAACCAGGATCCTGCTGTGTGATTTTTGCATGATTTAATGCGTCGTGTTAAGTCTTACGCTTTCCTTCAGTTCTGTTTTTTGATTCCTGATTGGTTCTATGACTCTAATCTTCTTATTGCTTATTGAACACCCCACCCTGTTGATTGTATTACTTGCTCCGTGTATTCTGCCTTGAATCCAAGTGAGGATAGCATAATGGCATAAATGGCGTAAGCGAAATAAATACTAGAATAAATTTAAAAAAGCAAGTGTGACAGCATAATGATTCTGGAGCCTTTCAGAATGGAAGTCAGCACGACCACCATACAATGTCTCGTTTCATAAAATCAGCACACGGCCTCCTGTGAAGGCAGGTGATTTTTGCTTCTGCCCTCCCGTATGTATGGCTCATTCACTCGCTCAGAATGCAAAGCGCCAGTAGAATTACCCACCCCAGCAGGGGCTGAGAGGAAGCCCAGAGCAATTAGGCACAGCAACAGCTTCCTCCTGTGGGGTGAGTATTTTGGGGCTCACAGAAGCCTGTGATTTGCTGCATCACACCACCAGTTCTCTCATAGCACCTCACTGTGCTCTGACATACAGTTTTGAGAATTGCTGGTTTCCAGAGCTCAAAATATGTAATTAGCAAAGTTCTAGGAGGAATGTGGCTAACTTTGTCGGTGACTGCCATAAGCAGTTTGGAAAATATGCTGGTCTTTTTCTTAAGTGTGAAAACTTTAGGCTGAATATGCATTGCACAGGCTTTTTAGGCAAAGTTTTATTTTGCAAATTCTCTTCAAAATTCTAATTAGCGGTGTGTGTGATGCTGATGGAGATGTATTTGAGTTGATAATCTGTGACACATGACCAACCCAAAACAAGGTGGAATTAACTGTTTTCCACTTTAGGAAAATTTCAGTTCTGGGGTCTTCCAGAAATGATCCTTATTTGCCAAAGATTACCAATTGGCTGTTTTAAATAATCTCTCCTAATCTATAGAATTATGTTGCAACCTTGTTTCAGCACAGTGTAGAAGCAGAATATTCTTTGGCAGTTATTCCAAGGAGGTCACTGAGCAATCCATTTTGCACTCATTGTGAAGGTTAGGGGAAAGTGACCCTGTGGTTTAATAATACCTGTATGTTTTGTTCCTTGCCAAACGAGCTGTGAAAGACATGTAAGGGACTTGGCCAGTTTTTTTAGCAATTCAAGCTATCCAAATCTTACTTGGGGGTAGCAGGTTGGAATTCCAAACATTGTTACAGTAAATGGTTTCTTGTACACAGAGTTGTGAAGGCCCTGGGGGAAAACGGGTTTGTTTTTTTTTCTTAAGGACTTTTGAGGGAGCGCTGGAAAACCTTATGATTTTTGCTTTTGGCGTGCATGAAATGTTTTTTAAGAGAATTTTTACTCAAAAGGGGTAGTGTGAAGATTTTTTATACAAATTAATCTACGATATTAGAGATTAATAATTCCTGGTAGATTAATAATTCCTGGTGTAGACATATTTGGTATTTGTAAAGATTTGGTTATTGCTTACATGTGACTAGTTTTGTCTAACACGCTATTAAAGAGGGCATTGTTTTCAATATCCAAATATGCTTCTGTTGTGATTATATGATGCGGTTTCTGGCCAAGTAAAAAGAGTTTGTTCTACCTACTGCAAAATTTTTGTTTTCTGTTTATACCTTTTAATTCTCAAATGGCAAAAACTAATATATGTACTAAATTAACATAGGTTGTAGCAGTTTGCAGAGCTCTCTCTGGTTATATTTGCAATTATTTAAACTTTATTTTAAGCTTTATTATATTTTACAGATAGGTCAACAGTAGAATAAGTTAAGAGTTGAGAAGAGCACAGGCATTTAACTTTTTCTCAAAACTGTGTTTTCTCCCCTCCATAGCCTCAGAATTTCCAGAAATTGTGTATCTCCGCTTTTAAAATGTGAGCCTCTCCCCCCCCCCCCCCCTTGCTTCTGGTCACTCCTTGGGAAATTAAAGACGCTTTCAGCATTTGGTAATGACAGGGCTCACCGTTGTGTCAGATCTTGCAATGCATTTGCAGAGTTTTCAGCACCACTAGAGAGAAACAGATGTGCTTCAGGCAGATCATTAATGCAGGCTCCCTGTAGTGAACTTTCTTGTCTAGAAGTGTCTTTCAAAACACATTTTTGTGGAGCAGAAGTGGGTTGAAAGGGAATTTTGCAGGAACACTTGAAAATCTCAGGAAAGTGTAGGCAGTTATTCGAGCAGACAAAGAGATTTCTCTTTTGCAGTCTGCAGAAATTGGGACAAAGAGCAGACACCATTTTGCGGTTGTGTTGGTCTGTGTCATTGCAGAACAGAATTTTACCATTTAAGCAGCAGTACTATGCAAAGTATGGTACACCAAAGCTTGATTGCTTGCATGTGTTTAGGGATCAGTTGTAACTTGCACAAACTGATTGCGAGGGATTTCCCTGGAGGAGTTTTTTTCTGGTATCAAAGTGAATCTCACATAATTCCTTTCTAAAGTTGGTTCCAGGTTATTCAAAACAGCCTAACCATGGCAAGGCTATTTCAGTTGCACATGGTCCTGTTTTTAGAGATGTGAGCTTTTCAGAAAACTTTGAACTGGGAAGGTCTCCATTGTCCTAAATTGTTTGTATCTGATTCCACAGGTTTATTTGATTTGTAATCGGTAAACAAAACTTTTTTTAAAAAAAGTCTACCATGGTAATTTCACATTCTCTGTAGATGTCTCAGAAGTTTTATCCTCTGCAAGGGAGAGGTGAGAGACTGTAACAATTATAAGGAAAATAGGTTTTTGTTTATTACAAACATACATGGTACGTCAGTCTATTGGGTCCGAACTGCTGCAGGTGGAAGGAACATGGATGTTGGTTTTGTTCCCCTCCACTCCTGCATTTGTTCTGACCCCTGGAAAGTAGATTCCTGGGACTGTGGGACCTACGTGGCTTAATAGCCACACAGATTGGTGGGCTGCAGTGGGAAAGGAAGGAAGCAGCATCTCCCTTCCCTTTTCCAGCTCCCAACTTCTTGTTGTCACAAAGGTCTCCTGGCACTTCTGCAGGTAGTAGCGAGGATCTAACCCTGTGTGTTTTAAAAAGCAACTCGGAGTATGGGCTTTGCCTTGAGAAACAATAAAGGTACAAATAATGTACAGTTCCACTATCTACTAATTTTGCTGCAGGAATTGTGTTTGCTGTTTTTGTAAAACATATATGCTTGACATTGGTGTATTAAGGACTAAGTACCATTGTTCCTGAAAGCCTTGAGCTAGCTTTATAATATCTATGAAAAGAATCATGAATGTAAAGGGAGATGCAACAAATGGAGGGGGGAAGGCAGAGTGCGGGCAGTTTGCTTCAGACTATCAGATGAATTGCATGAACTCTCAAAAGGTTTCTCTCCAGCCAGCAGGAGATAACATGGTTGCAACCAAAGCTTTATATTGATATTTGGGGGGGGGGGGGGATCTTTCACTGCATGCCCCCTGTATTGCTCTCACACTGACTCACAGTATATATGCTTTGAAGATAATGTTTTCTCTTACTAATTGGATCTGATCAGAGGAATCATATGTGCTAACATGTCAGCTGTGATGGATTGCACAGAAAAGCAGGTTGTTGGGTTTTTTTAAATGCTTATCTCAGGGAGGTTATGAGTTAATCTTCCCTGGAGGGAAGAGCTTATGTTTGGCTACTCAGTCTCTGATTGGCCAGCATCAGCTGAGAGAGAAACTAAAACAGGTGATCTGGAGGAAAAAGAGGTCTTTCGCTGTTTGGTCTTGGTCTGAAATCTAATGTCTGGATCAGTAGCCAGAGCGTTTGGCTTCTGAGGGAACAGGCATCTGGAAGTTAGTGTTTTCTGACCGTCCATAGTCAGAAAAGGGAGAAGAAGAGAAACCCTCATTCTTAAATATATTAAAACTCCTCTGAGGGAGAATTTAGATTCTCAGTCAGGAAAGTTACAGTCAGTTTTATACAGACAAAAGATACTGGAAAATGATTTGGCAGAAGGTCTGGGTAGTTAGAAAGAACTCCCATACAAGCCAGTAAAAGGAATTATTGCTTCTTAGAGACAAGGAGGCTAACTTCCTGCCAGTGAAAGGAGTTGGGAAGAGAACCCTGGTCTGTGATAAACGGGAGAAGCTTAGACACCTTAGGAGTTAGTGAAAAGCTGTAATATCCAAAGGAAAACATAGAACTCTAGAGGAAGAAATCTAGAAACTTTAAGCAAACGCTGTCCTCCAGAAGAAACGTTAATAAGAACTGTTTTAGTGCTGAAATACACTAAACAAAGCACCTCTCAAGGAAACAACTAGAAAACCTTGAAACAAAACTACAAACACATTCTCCTGAATGTTCTATGAATTCAGCTCAGTATATATTAGAAAGTTTTTACCTCAGCAATCTCAAAACCTTGACTACCCCTATTATACATACATTCCCTGCCTGTTTAATAAAATCTTTATTCTGTTTTTGAAAGTTGATCTGCTTCAAGTGTCATTTCATAAGGGTTTATAAAACAGGACAGCTCCTGTCTTTCCCTCAAGTTCCTGTACTGGGTCTAAAGCCTAAACCAGTATCTAAACAAAGGGTGGGACAGTTTTGAGTTTATATCAGTTGAGAAGATATGCTACTGTAGGGCGACTCATTCACTGAGGGGAACTGAAGCTTTGGTGGGAAAATTCTGGGGAGATATAGGGGTCCATCATGAGAGCCAGTTTGGTGTAGTGGTTAAGTGCGCGGACTCTAATCTGGGAGAACCGGGTTTGATTCCCCACTCCTCCACTAGCACCTGGCTGGATGACTTTGGGCAAGCCATAGCTCTGTACCAGCTGTTCTCTCTAGGACAGCTTGGGAAAGAGCTCTCTCAGCCCTACCTACCTCACAGGGTGTCTGTTGAGGGGAGGGGAAGGGAAAGGAGTTTGTAAACCGCTCTGAGACTCTTAAGTGAGTGAAGGGCGGGATATAAATCCAATCTCTTCTTCTTCTTCATCACCTCATCAGAACCGGTACATTACACTGGTAGAAAGCACAGGCTTGGTGTGTTGGATTACTTGCTTTGAAATCTAAGAGCGTGAGATTTTCACTGTCTGTTTTTGTAAAGTTGTATATTTCAGGTGGTCAGATTGAGTGTTTAATTAGTAAAGGCCACCTTCAGGAACAGTACACACAGTAGGCTATCTGTTGCATTTATGCACCTTCTGGTTAGATCATTGCTGTAAGCCTCAACCAGTTTGGGCATTTCTATTGTAATTAAGCCCTTGCATGATTTTGGAACTGCTGCCATACAATCAGCAGAGCAAGCCTTATTTTTTTTTTGCGGGGGGGGGGGGGGTGGGTAGAAAGAGGCTAACCATGTAAAATGAAACTATTAAAATAGTATTTACATTTGTAAAATCGAATAAATAGTTAGGAGTTAAAGTTTGACAAAAAGGTTAGGATTTCTGGTGTGGTTTTTGTGTTTCTGCTGAGATTCCTAAGCTGTTTCTGTATTACAGCATTTCATCTTCTCACTTACAGTTGCTGCAACCACCATTGAAAACGCAGAAGAAAATGAAGAACCTTTTGTTGCCCCCTTGGGATTGAAAGTACCCTCTGATGTAGAACTGGTATGCATTTTTTTTATAATTCAGTGTGTTCTATCAGTGGCATTAAGAAAAACAAAAAAACTACTACCTGGAGTTTAATTTTCCTGAATGGTGAGTTGTGTTGGCAGAGTTCTAAACATTAGTGTCAAAAACCTTTGAAGCTGCGTATGCTTTTTTTTTGGTCACAATTCATGCTCCGTCAACCAAACTTTATGTTCACAGCCAGTTTCAGTGATTAGTGCAGTAACTCCCACAAGGCATTCCGGTGCGCACCAGTATGGTGCAAGAGAATTGCTAGAACACCACAAGGAAGTATTGTAAATTCAGTCTGCAGCCAGGAGCCCAAACTTAGCTCCACAAATGACTTAATGGGAAAAAAAACTCACTACAAGTATCAGTTATCCCATTTAAAAGGTTACAGTGGAGGGCTTGTCACGCAGGCACAATGGAAGACTGCTGCGTCTAGAATTGAGTTCACTCGCTCAGGGGTTATAATGCAAAGACCAAGCAGGTAGTAAAGGAGATACCAGGCAAGCCCCCAAGGGGAAGGGCATTCCAAAAGTGAGGTATCACCATGGAGAGAGCCTGTTTCTGGTCATCACCTTACTTCAGCAGCCAGAAGCAAAGAGAACTGAGTCTAGAATCTCAGCTGACAGGCTGGACAGTGTGGAATGAGGCAGTCCTTCAAAACCCTGGTCCCAAGGTGTTGAGAACCTTAGAACCAGCACTCTTGAGCCATGTCTAGAAACAGGTGGGCAGCCAGTGCAGATCTTTCAGCACAGAAGGTAGTACAGTCACCAGCAGTAGCCTGGCTAGTTGCAAACCCTTCTGAAGCTCATGGTAATCTAAACAGGTATGATCAGAGCATGGGTCACTTGAACCAGGTCGTGCTTTTCAAGGAACAGCCATAGTTGGTGGGTCACCTGAAGCTGATAAAAGGTGCTACGTGTCATGGCAGAAGTGTTAGCTTCCAACTGCAGGTCAGGATTTCATAGCAGCCTCAAGCACTCAAGCTGCTCGTTCAAAAGGAGAGCAAACACTTCTCCAAGCCAGGCTGCTTCCTCGGCGCTTAAGTGATTTCCTCATTGAGCACCAGGTTGGCTTAGGTTGTTCTCACTGTTATATGCACTAAAAGGAAACCTTTCAGCTTAATGGTAAAGCATTCCTTCAGTTTTAATTCAGAAAAGGCTGTATTTTCATTGCTTTCTCAGTTTAGGAAACACTGGTCTGGAGTGTTCCATGGATTTATGATGTAAAAATACGCAGAGTATGAAATTATAGCCATTTTCAAAATCCAGTGTTTTTGACAGAGAGTCTTGGTAGTGTAAATAATTATTTTGGGAAAGTGTTAGCCTGCTGTTAGATTGCTTCCCTTAGCAGTGTGAAACAGATTAAAGATGTGAAATGTATTAACTTCTTGATGATGGGTTTTTAATTGAAAGAGTAATATAAGCTTTCTTTCTTTATTCTGCTTTTAGAAAGTACTGGATTCCACAATTTAACTGAATGCCCATGTTCTGGTGTCCTCCACTTATGTATTTGGCAAATAATTTAATGTTCATATTCTTTTTAATGTTGGAAACAATAGCTTTTGTTGTTATGGGGGTTGTTAATGTTATATTTGAAATGGGTTAATTTCTTGAAAATACTCAGGGGGCTTGAGCAAAGAAATCATGTCTCTAAATACATGCCCATTTATCCTGTTTGTTGTACCTGCACCTCCTCTAAGCCCATCAACATATTGGAGGTAATGTTTGTGCGGGGACCTGCATGCATAAAGTCCAGCACATACACGCAGGCCCGGATTGTGTGTTCATTCAGTGCTCAGTGAAGCAATGCCGCAGAAAGCTGTTGTAGCTTTCTCTCCTGTCTTCCTCAGTTTTTGGAATGTGGGCTTTGGCTCTATTCTATTACCATATTCATAGGTATAACTGAAGGCATTTTAAAAAAATATTTCTTCATCTGACACATCAGTAGTACCAGCAATCATAGGTAGCCATGTAAGGCCTCCTTTAATAGCTTTCTGTCAGCATCAAGATTATTTACTGTAGTATTTTTCTCTTAATCTTGTCACGAAAGGGGGAGATGCATCACAAAATGAACTTAAAGATATTTTCCACTGCTACGCGTGTCCTTGAGTCAGATTTCTTTGTTTGTAGTGCATGGAGTCAATAATCTTGTTTTTGCTTTAATATTGTTCCCCAGTTACTTTTTTAAAATAACCACACAATCGGCAAGATGCTGAGCTGTTACACAAACAACCTATGAATTTATGGAGACCAGATCAGTCAACTGCATGTAGGAAAATTGATGCAACAGGCTCATTTCACTAGCTTGTTTCAGTAACAGTGAGCCTTTTAGATCCACTAAGTTAAATAAAAAATTATTATGAAAATGTGTTTGGCACAATTAAGGAAACCGGAGCCAGCGAAGTGGAAAATTAAACGAAAGCTATGCTGCCTATTTCTGCAGAGCTGAACTGTGATACTCCAGGCACTTTGGTTCTGAGAAAGCCAGGTTTGTCATAGACAGCTGTAGCAGGCAGGAGCGTGGCTGAGTTCTTGTTGCATTGTTCCAAAGAGGACCAAGTGTTGAGTATGCAGTATGTTTTTCAGTTGTTGGCCTCCGTGTGCAGCATCTTCCAAAAAAGGAGGTATGCTGAGAAAATGGATTTTCTTCATAAATTCAGCTCAACAGAAATGAATAAACGTAGAAAGCCTTATCAGGTGCTGCTGGATAATAGCTGTTCCTTTATTGGAAAAGAACCACAGCCCGGCATCATTGCTGGGGGGGGGGGGGGGGGGGAACACGCCTAAGTGCTTTAAAATGGAAAATGGATTTGAAAAATGTGATGAATGCATACTACTTAATCTCCTTGAGCCTGTGGTGTTTGTAGGTTAATAGGTTTCCAAAGCTATAGGTCTGCAGTCATGAACTAGAAATATTTTCTAAATTGGGCCTACACAATTTGTCACCCACCAACTATGAACTATGACCTGCAAAGTGCTTGTTCGGCTTGGTGAGTCACCGGCTGTGAATGAACCACTTGAATCATCTGTCCGGAGCCTGCAAATCTCAATAAGTTGCTTTGGAGTTCTATGTTGTCGTGTGTCTGTTAGTGGGTATTTGTGCTTGTTGCAGAATTTATAGTAGCACTTCCTGGTTCTTGCCTATTACTGAGAGACCCTTACAAGTGTAGCTGCTTCCCTTCCTAGAGCAGAGTGAACTGGCAACAGTAGGGAAAAATTAACAAAATGGACACAAATATTTTTGCTCTGTCCCATAGCCGCCAACAGCCAAAATGCATGCGATTATAGAACGAACGGCCAATTTCGTCTGCAAGCAGGGAGCCCAGTTTGAGATCATGCTGAAAGCAAAGCAGGCTCGGAACTCTCAGTTTGACTTTCTGCGGTTTGACCACTACCTCAACCCTTACTACAAATTCATTCAGAAAGCCATGAAGGAGGGACGATACGCGGCAGCATCGGAAAAGAAAAAAGAGGAGGAGAAGAGTGAGTTAACTATGTTTTAATGAAATCTGGTGTGTGGCATCTGCTATCTTGTGCATTTCTGTCTTCAGAATCTGACAATTCAGAGAGCTGTTCTCTAGTCCCCTTTTCAGATTCATGAGTGGTTACCAAGGGCTGTGTAGGTTCGAATAATGGATTCCCAGTGCTTAGCCTAACTTTCAGCATTTAGCAGTGTTCCTCTTTTGATCTGTTTAAAATTACCTTGAGTTATAATTGCAATCTTTCCGACTTTGATGTGGCTCCCCTGAAAGGTACAAGAATTCAGACTTTGAGAGTATCCTGCAGTTTGATGTTCTTGGCAGGGAACATTGACTTATATGTAACTCTCATGTTCCTAAAACAAGCTAGTACATAGTACATGTGAAGAACTTTCCATAAGAAAAGTTGGTACATAAAATGAATATTATGCATTCTTTTGTACTGGTCATTAGGGCTCTTGTGGGGAGGATGTTAGGGAAGCAAGAAGCGGAAGTCTGTAGTTTCTGTTGGCAGCATCAGTTCGGTACTCACACTGTGAGTGTGTTAGTGTACAGATGCTATCTGTCTTCGTTACATTATTTTTAGGGGCGTGCGCATTCAGTTCTGCACACAAATGAAAAAAGTGTAGTCCATTTGTCCATCCATTTGCCCCTTGCAAGTCGTAATGGGCTTTCCTGCTTGTATCTTAAAGGGGGAAGGGAATTGAACTGGGTGGATGTATAGCTGAGGGCCTCTTTCATCTGAGACTAGTTTTCTCCTCTTCCACTCCGCCTTCAGGCAGTAGTGCACCTAAGGATGTGCCTCGTCTTTCTTTCGTTGCTCTAAGATTGCATTTGGAGAGGGTGTACAGTCTCTGAGAATTTCAGCTCAATGTAATAGAAAACAAATATGCAACTCTAGGAAAGCTGTTTGCCATTTAAAATGACAGAAACAAGCTTTGTTATTTGCATTTGCTTTTTAATTCCCAAAAGATGTTTTTAAAGAAGAACGAATGGGACTGTAGTAGCTCCATAGGCTCCTGATACTAAGCAAGGTGCTAGTAGACTTCCAGTTGCTTGATATGACATTGAGCTGGGTAGCGGTCTTGGTCTGAAGCAATAGAACAAAGTTTGGGTCCAGGGGCACCTTTAAGACCAATAAAGTTTAATTCTGGGTATAAGTTTTTGTGTGCGTGCACACTTCATCACATACATAGATATCTGAAGAAGTGTGCATGCACACGAAAGCTTATACTCAGAATTAAGCTTTGTTGGTCTTAAAGGTGCCCCTGGACCCGAACTTTGTTCTATTGATACTAGGTTGACATTCTGTCTAGGAGGACAGTATTACTGCCGCACCTCTTCTAGATCTCTTTTGTGCTGCTCTGGTCCACTGCATCTTGGGGCATGGCAGTGGTAGGAAAGGGGAATAAAATTGCAAGGTAACCCCGCTGCTTTTTAACTGTCTCCCATTTTCACCCCTTCTTGAATGGAAAAAGGAAAAAAGAACACAGAACAATCTTAAGATTTATATGTAATAAACCATTTATTGAGCAGAGGGGAATGATGCAAGTAAGCCACTTTGAGTCCCCTTTGGAGAGAAGGGTGGGGTAAATGAAATAACTAAATGTATAATGCTGGCGGTGGTAATAATTCTGATCAGCCATAAAGTGTGCTATACACTCCAAGACTGGTCTTAATTGAAATCAACAGGTGCACTTTTTTTGTATTTTAGTTCTCATTGTCCTTGCTAAAATGGAACAGAGTTTGGGTCCAGTGGCACCTTGAAGACCAACAAAGTTTAATTTGGGGTATAAGCTTTCGTGTGCGTGCACCCTTCTTGAGTATCTGAAGAAATCTGCATGCAACACAAAAGCCTGTACTCAGAATTAAACTTCATTGCTCTTAAAGGTGCCACTGGACCCAAACTCTGTTCTATTGCTTCAGAGCAACACAGCTACCCACCTGAATCTACCTGCTAAAAATGGATCATCGTTTTTTTTGTTTTTTTTTATTGTTACATTGCAATTTAATTCCAAATTTCTTTTGATACTCCTTTTACCCCGTTTTTCCCTCCCCCCCTAAAGTGGCCACCATCATAATTTTCAAGTTACATTTTCAACCATGAGCATATTCTTTCCAACTTTTCAAATATAATTATATTGGCTTCCCCTTTATAAACCCATTCAAAATATACCGACCATTTCTTTTTTATCTCCTCCATTTTTACAGTCCATAACTTATCTTGCTTTAAACATTCCAATATGTCTGATTGTATATATTCATATAGATATTCGTTCCATTTTTCTAAAGTCCATTTTAAGTTCTCCTTCCAACCATATGCAATTAGTGCCTCTGAATGTGGAGGTTCCCCTCAGTCACCATGGCTGGTAGCCACTGAAAAGACTTCTCCTCTATCAATCTATCTAATCCCCTTTTAAAGCTATGTATTCCTGTAACCATCACAATATCTTCTGGCAGTGTCTGTTACAGCACAACCTTCGGTGAGTTGGAGCTCACTCCATCAGGTGCATAAAGTGTATATTCATAGCACATATTTTTATGTTTAAAGTTACAACAGAAAGACAGG
This sequence comes from Lepidodactylus listeri, assembly GCA_029233225.1. Taxonomy (NCBI): domain Eukaryota; kingdom Metazoa; phylum Chordata; class Lepidosauria; order Squamata; family Gekkonidae; genus Lepidodactylus; species Lepidodactylus listeri. The sequence continues at coordinate 12,262,194 of JARCFY010000013.1, forward strand.
AATGGGGAGATGTTACAAAGAGAGGCCAGTTTAAAACAATAACTAATCAAAGGAAAATCTGTCAATTCTGAGTAGGTGAGGCCCATTCCCAACAGTTGGCAGACTGTGTTACTCCTATTCTGCCCATCTATCAGCAGTTGGGAGTAGTGCTCCTCTCCTCTGAATACATTGATTTCTCTTTGATTGGCTATTGTTTCAAGCTGCTGTGGAGATGTACATCATTTATCTGAGGAAGTGAGTTCTGGCTCACAGAAACTTATGCTGGAATAAATTTCGTCAGTTTCTACTGTGCCACGGCACATCTCCCATCCCAGACGCACCAAAAAGTTAAAAAGTAGTCTGTCATTCTGAAACAGGAGCGCAAGATGCTAATCAAGATGACGACGATGACGATGACGATGGAGATAACTACCTACACCCAAGCCTCTTTGCATCTAAAACGCACAGCCGACTTGAGGAGCTCATGAAGGTATTTAGTCACATAAAACTGTCTGTCCAAGGTGTATCCAGCGCGAGTCTTCAGTGTTCTTGGCAGATCATCTCAGTTGCTGTGATACTGAGCTGCTGTAGATGTGTGCATGCCAGTGGGATTTTTTTAACTTGTTTTTTTTCTTTTGAATGGCAAATGCTAATGCCATATCACAGATGGCTTTTGAAACTCACGTGCCGGTAAACTTGAAGGGGATATAGTTTAATCTTTGATGTTTTGTTGCAGTATAGGAGACTGAAGATACTAGAAAAGGGATTAATCCTACAATTAGGCTATTTCTGGGATCCATAACATTTTAATCCCTCCTCCAAGGGGCTCAAGGCAGCATAAGTGGTTCTCCCCTTCTCTACTTTATCCTCCCACTAACCTTGTGAGATAAATTCAGCTGAGAGTTTGCCAAGGTCACACAGCGACCTTCATGGCCTAGCAAGGATTTGAACCTGAGTCTCCCCAATCCCAGGATGACTTTTTTCACCACTGTGCCACACTGGCTCAGTGCAAATCTCTGTCCAGTCAGGGACTCAGTGTACGACCTTCCTGTTTGTTAAGTAAACCTGACTCATGCCTCGTGGGGTGGGCTGCGTGGATTAAAAATGCCAGTTATTTAAAATTCTGTGTTAATGCGGAAAAACAGTCTAGCTTGCAGCTTATTTTCTAATTCACAGTCTCTGAAGTCAGTGGCAGCCACATAAAGTTAAATGGTCCTGTGTCCTTTTTTACTGCAGAGGTTGTAAATAATTTGATGTAAAGAACTCAAAAGCTGTGAGAAATCGGTTCTGAAAAATCTCAATTTTTTTTTGCCCCCTTAGCCTTTAAAGGTGGTTGATCCTGATCACCCGCTGGCTGCACTTGTTCGCAAGGCTCAAGCTGATAATAACATGGCTGCTCCACAGTCAACGGAGGGAACAGCTGTTCAGCCATCGCAAATAGAATATCCGTCAGATCGTAAGTACATTGCGATTATCGGATTAAGCACTCGCAAAGCTATTTTATTAATGGCAGCTAGGAGAGGTGGTGGTAAAAGTCACTAAATACGATTTAATAAGCGGTCCACTTCTTCAGTTTGCTCTGTTTGTTAGCTTGGCAGTTTTTCCTTACACATTTAATCAAGCGGCTGATGTGACTAGTTAAAGTTGGGGAAAAGAAAGTGAAATTTTATTCTTGTGTCCTTGACCAAAGTTGCATTTCAAAGGACTCTTTCTGTTTTCGTCAGGGCCATGGGTGCCTAGCGCTAGTAAGATCAAACCTCCTGGTACTTCATTTATTTTTAAAGCTTGCTTTGGACATACGTGACTTACCTTGGAAATCTCTTTTGGAAAGGTTCAAAGTTGCGTAAGTGTTTGATCTGTAATAAAATGTACACTCATACCTGCAGAAATTGAATACGAGTGCAGTTAATTATGTGATCAGTGAAATACACAACATTGCATATAACATTTGATGAAGTAAGGAGCTTATTTTAGAGGGGCTTAGTGGCATGAAAAGTATTACTAGCTCAGACTGTTCCAAGTGTCTGTCTTGATCTGGTTTTCCATTTGTATCTGCCTGCATGGGTTATCTAAGGCACCACTTTTCAAAATTGTTTTGATATCTGAACCATGGGTTTTTGTGGATTGAAATTAGAGGCACTCTAGGTTCAGAGGTAAGCATTTTCTCGGTTATAGACAGGCGGCTGCCTTGCAGTTTGATGATACCCCATTAAATGCTGTTTTCCAGTGTCCTTCCCTATCACTTTACCAGTCATTCAGAGCTAAGGAAATAGACCTGTGTTGGGGGGGGGGGAGTGATGTATTTAGCATTTCGTCATACAAATCGACTGTAGTGTGCCTTGCACCGAGTAACCAGGTTCATCCTTAATCCTTTCCCTCAGGGTGATGTCACTGCACATATGTTGGTAGAGAGGGTGGGAATCAACAGTACAACATGCTGCCCAATTCAGCAGGGCATAGAACAATGAATGTATCCCACATGGCATAGTTTTTCCGATGTACTCCCTGTCCTGTGTTTAGGTAGAAATCGTGGAAGTCTGCAACCGGGTCCTGATCCCATCACAGATAGGAAAGTGAGGACAGAGATGTATCATTTCCAGAAGTTGTGAAGCCATCGACAAATATTGTTTTCTGGAGTTCGGGGACAATACTGAAATTTTGTGGGGAATTGTAATATGTATGTGCAATGTGTAATATTTTCCTGTCAAATATAAAACTTATTGTATTGGTTTAGCAGCATCAAATACATCTTTTATAATGTGGTTGGCGTATAGCACCGTTTGGCATATTGATAGAATTTATGCCATATAAGCAGAATTGCGAGCTGTTGCATCGTGTGCTACTTTAGCACACGTATCTTAATTTTTGCTTCCTGAGAGGTAGTAGTGGGGAGTTCAAATTAGAAAATGCATTTTGTAGTAAACACAAGAAAATGTGTTGTTTGAATAGAAACAGTCTTATAAAGTCACTGTAGGACTACCAGCATATAGAGATACCAGGTTGCACTTCATAATGTCAAAAATACTGAACTTCCATTTTATCAAACATAGTATATTTATTGTTGCAAAAATTATCCACGTTTATTCAGTAAACATAGCCTTGAAAATATGTCGGATATGTCTGCAGTACACTTAGGAATGATCATTATCTAATGCCATAGATCAGAGGTGTCAAACTAATTTGTTACAAGGGCCAGATCTGACAAATGTCGCTTTGTTGGACTGGGCATGTGTGCCATAAAATGTAACACCAGGTACCGGAGATATAAACTTTATAAAGGATGCTGGCAGACCCAATTAAGATATTATTTTTTACTCAAAATACAAACATGCTTTAAATATTAACACTCTTACAGTATCTCCCTGTTGCCCAGCCTCCCGCTTTCACCCTTTTTATGCACTAGCACTGGGACAGTACTCAGGGACGTGATGCACAGCCTCTGTCATCTGGCAATAAAGACCAGTTGTCTGCGGGCTGGATAAGAGCTCTGGATGGGTCAGTTCCAGCCCACGGGCCATATGTTTGACACCCCTGCCCTAGATTGCCTTAAATTTAAAAAAAAAGAATCTGCAAATTTCAGTGAGTAGAAGCTTGTCTTAAAAATATATATATTCATTCCAAAATGCAATATTTCATAGTTTTTTTTCTCTGCGTTCCCCCAATTTCCCTATTGAGAAAATTAAACAAAAGTTCTCCCCCCGGGGAGGGAGTTCTCTAAATCTTCCTGTTTCCCGAACCTCTTCACATCTTTCAGTGTGAAGTGGTAACATGCCAACTGTTCTTTGAATAAGTATGCTTAAGTGAGTGGTACTCAGTCTGTGGCTTATAGAAAACCACATTGACAATTTCCATCAGCCAAAAGAGCCACTTGACTAATGTGCACCACCCCATCAAAGGCACACATACAATAATATAATACGTACTGATACCTTTTTTTAATTACCAGAGTTACCTCTGCACATGTAAAGTTGTCTCTCCCCAGCACCGCTGAACCTTAGCCCGTCCTTGTGTATCTGGAGTGAGAGGAAGAGGAAGGGCTTCTTGCTCTGCCTTCCCATTCTCTCTTTAGCATGAGAATGAGACTGCCAAGGTGCCCAGAGGAGGGCAAGCTTTGGCTGTTGAGAAAGTGGAGTGAAACCACCACCCCACTGTGGCCCTCTTGCTTTTTTCCCAGGTGGCTGCCACGGTTGTGGTTTTATTTTCCCTTGTGTGCAGCCAACTTCCTCTGCTCCTAGGGCCTGCCGAGGGGTTGGGAGAGGGTGCAGAGGCTGCAGAGGAGGAAGGGTGTTGGAGAGGATGGGCCCTTTACTTCCCATCCCTGGCATGAGGCTCACATCTCAGGGAGGCTCCTAGCTTACCCATCGTCCCAGTCTTTCCAACCCGGGCTGCTTCAAGGTGAGAACCACCTGCCAACCACAGATCTGCCAGGCAGTGGCCTTGCCCTCTTACCTGGAACAGAGGACAGGTGTCACATTTGAGAACAGTGCTCAGATGTGCCACAGGTGGCATGCCAGAAAGCTACCCAAGGCTTCCAAGCACCGAATGAGTATCACAGGCTTAACTTAGAACCACAGTCAGTTACTGGTAAAACCGATCCGTCTCTTTAAGTTTACTAGTACAAGGCCTCTTTGTAAAAAAAAACAAAAGTAGTCAGCCCATTTCTGAAAGGCAGTTCTACCCTTCCCTGAAAGTCAGTTTTTGGTCTTTAGCTAGAGAATAAACGTGTGACTGTACATAAACCACAAGGGTGCTGGTTTCAGCATATAGATGTCAGTTCTGCATGTTTTGGCCTGTTGTTCCTGTAAGGAGATATAGCTCAGTCAGGTGATTTTTTTAATGTACATGAAGATGCTCTTTTGTATGAACAGTTCCCTCAAGATGTCAGCCCTTGAGAGTTGGGGCTTTTTTGTTTGTTTTGAAAAATGTTGGCAGTATGACCACAAAAGTTTTAAGCAATGCTTTATCACAAGAGCTACAGTTGCCTGAAATGCTTTAGCACTGCAGACGTGGCGTTATCCCGGTAAAGTCAGTAGGACAACTTTAAAGCAAACGATTTGAAGATCGCATACTCAGCATATAGGCTGCTTCTCCTAATTATGCAGTCCATACAGAAATAGTCTCACAAGTACATTTGACAGACTTTGATTCAAAGTCAAGTGACAAAGGGACTGGTGTCAATGTTCCCTCTAAGCTGTGAAGTCTTGTGAGCAAAAGTTCTACTTTGTGAGCAACCAACACTGACTGGTGCCCATATCTCTTTCTCCAGAATCTTGCTTACCTGTGTTATGAACTCGTAACCAGTGGCCGCAACATACATGTTACCACTAAGGCAAATGATCGTATTCAGAGGCATCTTTAAAGTGCTACACAAAAGTCAAATGCAAGGAACCTGTAGAGATTACCCGGATTGCATAGAGGCAGTGAGAGCAAAGAGGGCATGGGTCTGGATGCTGAACAAGTCAAAGTCCTCCTCGGCGCACCCAGACCCGTTTCTGCTATTTCATTAGGCATCATTGGTACAGGTGGGCTCATGACAGCAAGAGCCATTCAGCAAGGTCCATGTGTCCAAGAGAACTTAGGATTTGTGTTTTTCTGATGGTATTTCCCCATGCTGCGTGGTGAACTGTTCTCTGAAAGCGATGAGATTTCTCAGAGCAAATTTGATGCGGTATCAAGATTTTTATTAAAATGGGGGGGGGAATCGTATTTGGTGGGTTTACATTACTCCTTGAGGATACCTAATGCAGATTTGTATATTTCATAAATATTTGGGCTAAAACTTGTATTGGTTTTAAAAAATGAAAACTGAAACTTGTGTTAAACTAGGAGCAAGGCCCATTGTGACAATAAATGCAACAGGCTCTAGCCAGGCCTGTGGGGTGCAGCTCCGCTCATCTCTTTCCCCACCCCGACTGTTGTTCCACCCCATGGCCACCAGAGGTCTTGTGCCTACTGTACCTGGCCCTTGTTTGAGGGTGCGGCCGCCGAGGCCGCCTGGCCTCTTCCCCTCCCTCTGGCCCCCCATCCTCGTCCCTCCCCACCCGGCTCTGCGCACGGTCGTGGCAGCCCAGGCCGCCCGGTCTCCTCCCCTCCCCCCAGCTCCATTCGAGGCTGCACCGGTCCTCGTCCCCTCCCCGCTCCCCGGCCTGAGCTCCATCCTTCTGGCCGCCTCTTTCGGCCAGCTCTTCCCTCGGGCTCAGTGTCCCAACCCGCGACAGCAGCTCTCTGGGGGGTGGCCGGCACTGCGGGACATGACTGCCCCGGTGCCACTTCAGCCAATGGCCAGGGTCCCTGCGCTGAGTGGCAGTTCGTGCAGCCTACGCCTGAGGGAGCACATTTTACGTGGCCACCCCAAATTGGAAACATAATATATAGAGATAATAGATTTCTGCTTGCATAGTGCTAAGGTGTGCACACAACTCTGCTCATGTTCCAATGACTGTTCCGGTTTCTGTTCCAGTTTCTCATATTATTTATTTATTTGTAGTCCACCTTTCTCATAGGGATTCCAGGCAGCTTACACAATACAGCCAACAGAATGGGGCATTCAGCAAACAATGCATTAGGTTTGTAAAAGTCTGGAACCAACCAGAAAAAACAGAAGCCTAGCCTAAATATTAATACGATACATTAAGCGGTGCAAAAATTACGTAATAAGATCTTACAGTAAGCTCAACACAACAATATCGACCACGCTCACAGTCATTTAGCCAAGGACGTTTGTGAACCATTTTGTACAGGGCAATCCTATTTACCTGTGCAGAAACACCCTCTGGCATAATTCCATTTTGCATAGTTTGTGGAAAGCCAGGAGAGTGTGAGGCTTCCTGACATCCTTGGGCAGGTGAGTCTGCAAGGTGGGAGCCACAATGGAGAAAGCATGTGTACGGGCAGTTGCTGATTTTGCCCATTTGCAAGTTGGCACCTGCAGAAGGCCCTGCTGAGATGAGCAAAGCTGTTGTGGCAGAGCACCGGGGGAGCAGCAGTCCTGCAGATAAGAGGGACCAGGGCCATGAATGGCTTTGTATGTGATAGCTGCTACCTTAAATTCAGCCCAGTAACAAATGGGCAGCCAATGGAGTGTCTGCAGAATGGGGGTGATATGGATGTTCTGTCTAGCTCCCGATAACCGCTGCGCCACTGCATTCTGCTCCAGTTGGAGTTTCCAAATTGATTTTGAGGGGACACCAATGTACAGTGCATTACAGTAGTCTAGCTGTTACTGTGTCATGGATCCAGGTGGCCAGGTCAGCCGTATCAAGGTAAGGGTCCATCTTATGGGCTAGGCGGAGTTGGTAGAAGTTGCGTTTTGCAGCTGCATTGACTTGCTTCTCCAGTAATAAAAGTTGGATCCAGTATTAACCCCGGGGCTTTTAACTGAGCCAGCAAGCATCAACTGCACTCTATGAAAAAGGGAGAGAACAGCATCCTTCAACACCTCCACCTCTGTAGGTTTCTAAAGGGATTTTTGGTGAGTGGTGGGGAAGTAGAAGAGTTTTGAAAACACAAATGTTTTGCATCGTTCTCACACACACACTCACCCCCCCCGGTAAAAAAACAAACTTCTTCCCAAATTTGACACTTTCAGTCGTGATGCTATCATTTTTACGGAACGAAAAGGTGACTGTGGTTGATTTATCAGGTGTGATATTCTTGTGCATGTTTTGAGATTCATTGAGGCTTGCTTTTGGGAGAAGCAGCATAGCATTTCGGTAGATAATACTTCCAGACAAGCTTGCCGAAGCTACAGCGAGACAAGATAACCTTGGAAAATTGATAAATCAATTGAGAAAATGCTTGCAGCTGATGTTTCAGGACAAATGGAAAAAATTCAGTTTGAGTGAAAAACATCCTGCTTGTCTTGTCTTTTTTTTAAAGCATAATCCATAAGGCAGCGTCTCTAGACCATTTACAAAAATCACTGCTATTTGCAATGAATGGTAAAATTCTCATTGGTTTCAAGGAGAACAGGGCCAGCACTATTTATTTCTATTATAGGGAGCATGGGGAAGAATTTCTTGTGGCAGTATTAGCCAGGGTCCCCCCCCCCCCCCCCCCACATATGATGGTGTGACTTCTGTTTCAGTAGTGCCTTGTGTAATGTAGCTGCAGTCACAACATACAGCAAACACTGGCATAATGAAATAGGTTTGGTGTAGTGGTTAAGTTCCAGTTTGGTGTAGTGGTTAAGTGCACGGACTCTAATCGGGGAGAACCAAGTTTGATTCCCCACTCCTCCACTTGCACCTGCTGGATGACCTTGGGCAAGCCATAGTTCTGGCACAGCTGTTCTTGAAAAAGAGCAGTTTCTGTCAGAGCTCTCTCAGCCTCACCTACTTCACAGAGTGTCTGTTGTGGGGAAGGGAAGGGAAAGGAGATTGTAAACTGCTCTGAGACTCCCTTGGGTAGTGAAGGGCGGGGTATAAATCCAATCTCTTCTCTTCTTCTAGGTAGAGATTGTCTGAGGAAAATGTGAGAGAGATGCTGTTTTGGCAGCCACTTGATAACTATAATCCCAACAGGAAGTTGAGTCCCAAGACATGAAGAGCTTGTTCATCCCTCCATAAAGTTCTCAGTAGTTGGTTTTGTTTTAGTGAAGCCAGTTGGTCAAGTAAACCAGTATGAATCTGTGGAACTTAAAGTGCTTCCACATAGATTCCTATATGCAGAAAGCAACCAGGCCTTCCAACATAAAGGCTAGCCACAGAACTGATGCAGTTGTGCCAGTTTCCTTTGTCCGAGCTTTATATTTTGATTTTGAGCTTCAGCAGAGCTGCTAAGTAAAAGGCTTATTCAATTCTGGTTAAATTGTATATGCTTATTTATAGTTTAGTCCTGGGCTTTTGAAGTAACATTTTCTTTTGTGTTAATGGTAGTCGGTTCATCACTGTTTTTGTGTGAACTCCCAGGGTTTAGGATGCCAGCTGTGCCAGAAAGGGGGGAGGCTTGGGTGTTGATTAAGTATTGGTTGGGGTAGCGCTTTGGCCCTGGGGTGATGGGAAGACCCTGGGAATCACAACAAGAGAATGCTTGGCTCTACAAAGTAGTTATGCACCAGGGTAGATATTTTGTATGTTCAAGCACTTGGTGTATCTTATATACAAAGGTGGTTTGGGATAGAGTTTAGATAACTGTAATCTATTAATAATAGACCATAAGACCCATGTTTAAAGATTAGAATTGACAAGTTATTACTGTATTCATCTAAGGCTTTTATTTTGTTTCAAGTCAGTAGGTTTCCTTTCAAGCTAAAAGTGCCTTTTTATTTTCTCTCTTTGTTTGCGCTCTTTTCCAGTGAGGAATTACTTTATTTAAGATAATACAAAGGATTATGAAAGTGGCCTTTTGGGGGGCATTTATAGTTTTCTCAAAAGAATGTTCAGCTACTGAGACAATGTTATTTCTACCCTTTCTATAATATCAGACTGAAATTGAAAAGTGCTGCAGTCGTTTATTGCATATTAAATATTTAAGTGAGTTAAAAGCCAGATGAATGAAGGTCGTAATGCTGATCACCAAATAGTTGCCTTTAATAAGTGATTCGTCTGTAATTTTGCCTAAACCTAATTTTTGTAGTTATGCTAATATTCTATAGCGTTTATCAAATCCCTGAAGAAATAGTAAAATGGCACTGGTAGTTTAAAGACCGCTTGGGGAGATGTAAACCTCACCATACCACATTTAGATGTTTATTCTACCCTGCGAGAAAGGGCATGTAGAACTTATTGATTCAGGTGTGATTAATTTTTTGTGCCAGTGAATTTCTGGTTTTTAGACTTTGGAATTCTGGGAATGCCATGGAGTTAGGGTGTTTAGACTGGACGAGCAGTTATTGGAGAGTATTGGAACTATTTTGGGATTGAAACTCCGCTCATTGTACACTGTTCCTTCGCTAGCTTTTGCATATTCGCTTTCCACATCCCCCCAATGTGCTTTTCACTTTGGAGGAAGCCTTGAGCTCACTAAGCGAGACTTTTTGCAGTGTTCAATGGTGACAATTTGGATAAATATTTTGGTATTTGGCAACCTTATGCTTGAAAAAAATCTTTTGAACTCCCTGAGGAAGACCTGGAAACAAGAGGATATCTGGACTTCTGTTGGTGGAACAAGAACGAATACTTACTGGACTTAAAGGAGTCCTCCTTCAAAAACACTTTTGTATTATTTAGGAGGCCTGATACTTATATAAGGTTTGTGCAATATCTTTAGTTATATAATTGGATTGTACTTAGTATTTTGGGATTTAGAACGCTTTCTATATGTTTGTGATAATATGGTAGTGAATTATTTATTAAAAATGAAATAAAATATATGTAATATTTTAAAACTTTAAAAAATATTTTTGAGATGCTTTGTACACTGTCTACAGCATGGTATTTTCTGATTTTTGGTATTCCCTTCTTACCATGGGTCCTGTTTTGGTTTTGTGAACTGTGATTATAAGGAGCAGAAACATGCTTTTTCAAAAAACATTAGCTTAAGTTCTCAGAATGCTGAATTCTACAGTTGATGCCAGTTTTGTGTAAAATACCTGCAAGCTCTTCTGAAGCTTCCTCAGATGACATATACATCTGTTTTCAAGAGAATCTGCATTAAACAAAACACCGTAAACTTAGAACCAGAATTTTCCCACATAGCTGAGTTCCTCCTCGGTTGATAAGTGCTTGCCTGCCTGAACCCTGTCAGGGCTCTGTTGCATAATTCAGTCTGCAGCCCTGTCTCGAAGCTAAAGCTGATCTGATTTACTCAGCGCTGGATGATAAATTAAACATGCAGATAGGATCTCGTGCATACTTAATTGAGTAATGCCATTGTGTGTGGAGTCAGATACTATTCACTGGGTGGAAGATGGGTTTGCGGTTTGCATATCCGGATTGCATATCAGAGCCCTTTCTGACAGTGCTTTATTGTGGTTCAGCTGTCCAGGTGTGCTGAGAGCAGAAAAGTTTGAAAGTTACCTATTTTGCAAGTGGGACATATGAAGGACATTGGCAGTGCAGTCCTAAACAGTTTAACAGGTTTCTAAGCCCTTGGAAGTCGATGGGCTTAGAAGGGTATAGGTCTGCTTAGGATGGCACTGTTAAAAATTAGGTATGTATGTGTTTTTCCTTCACTTTTTTTAAAAATGAAAAGCCAGGCACACTTTCCTCTGCGCTCATGATCATAAACCAGTCTCTGGGGCCAAACTTTTTCTCTACTGGAGGGAGGAGGAGAGCAGACAGGGTAGATTGATTTAAATAAAGCTTCCCATTTTGCCATTCATTTATTTCCTGCTCAAGCCAGAGTGTATGCTGATCTCAGGGACTTATGAGAATGATAATACATCGGCTCGTAAATAAAGCCTTTACTTGTAGCCCTGATGTGTGTGGTTTTTTGTTATACAGTTATATTCATTCAGGGCTGCAGTGGCTCAAGTGGTTAAGGCGCTGAACTGCAGACCGGAAGGTTGGTGGTTCAGCAGTTCGAGAGCCGAGTGCTGCATGATGGAGTGAGCTCGCGTCTCTGGTCCCAGCTCCTGCCACCCTAGCAGTTCGAAAGCAAGAAATTGCAAGTAGATAAATAGGTACCGCTTTGGTGGGAAGGTAACAGTGTTCCGTGCGTCTCAGCATCTAGTCATGCCGGCCACAGAAACGTCTTCAAACAGTGCTGGCTCTTCGGTTTGGAAACTGAGATGAGCACCGCATCCCTAGAGTTTTATTCAACTGACTTTCGAGCAAGGGAAACCTTTACCTTTACCTATATTCATTTATGGTAAAAGGGGGCACTTCACTGAAGACAGAGTCCACACAGTCCTGCATAGTTTGTTCTAGGCTCTTTTGCAAAGTAAATGGCAGTGATTGGAAAAATACTGTTTTTTCATAAGATGAACATGTCCATAATTTGCCCCCCAAATAAGCACAATGTATGGCCTGTTGAATCATATTTACAGTGCTTGCTTGGGAAGTTAAGTGGCTTTTCCCTCAGTGTTTTCTTTTGTTACTTGGAAAAGCAGGCTTTCAGTGTATTTGCTAGAGGGCTATGAATTGAGTTTGATGAAAGAAATGAATTCTTTTAAACATTTTTTTTAGAGTATTACAACAACAGGGTCGCCTAATAGTCCCCTTCCTTTTAAGGATCTGGTCTATGGTAGCCTGGGCTTTTTCTGTTGCCAGCCTATCATTCTGGAATAAGTCTCCCAGAAGGTGCTGGGGCACGCAGCCTTGGGGCCTTCTAGCAAGGCTCTAAGACAGAATTATTTAATAGCGCTTATGGGGTAGCTTGAATCGGTTCTAGCTTTTAGTTACATGTTTTTAACTATGTGTGTTAATTAAACTAACATAAGCATGTTTTGTTTAGTGTGTCACCTGCGTGGGTCCTGACTGTTGAGAGAAAGGGAGAGTATGCAAGTGTCTTAAACAAATTCATCTGAATGAAAGCAAAAATGATTTAAAAAGGGAACTTCTCACCCACCTGTAGAACTCAGCTTCCTACACAGCAGCAGAAGGGTGGTGTAGATCATCCGAAGACACCTTGTAGGTTGCTGATGGACCAGTGGATGAACTGAGCCACTTACAACATGGAATTTTGTAGGCTGCTTAGTTTAAACCATTTGTAAATTAGTGTAAATTGGTAATAGCTGGTCAAATATCTCAAAAGATACCTTGAACAGCTGTGTCTACCAATCCAAAACCTTTCATTGAGGCTCCCTACTACACTGAATAGTATTAATGGAAATGGTTCATAGTTGTATGACTATTACCTCTATTTGTAGCCACCTAGGTGTAGAATCTGGTTGTAAAGAGGCCCAATTCCGCCTCTCTTAAAGTTAGCACTACCTCTGAAAGTGTCTGTCCATTATTATTGTGCTTTCCGTTCCTATGCATGGCTTCCACTGTTCCCCTTTCCTTCTTTGGCCTTGATTGAATATGTGTATGAAGACATGGAACTGTTTTGTACTGAATCAGACCCTTACTCCACCAAAGTCAGTTTTGTCTACTGAGACTGGCAGCGGCTCTCCAGGGTCTCAGGCAGAGGTCTTTCACATTTTCTACTGCCAGATACTTTAACTGGAGATGCCAGGGAGTGAACCTGGGACCTTTTGCATGCCAAGCAGATGCTCTTCCGCTGAGCCACAGTCAATCCCCTAATTGAGCAGAATATGGCCGCTGTCCATACTGTGACTACAAGACTTTAATAGTTGTGGGCTGACAGGGTCCTCTTTTAATGGATTGACTACCATAGCAGATTAAGTGGGCAGTCACCATAGCCAGACCTATCCTTTAATATGGCCGCTGTCCATGCTGTGACTACAAGATGTTAATAGTTGTGGGCTGACAGGGTCCTTCCCTTTTAATGGATTGACTACCATAGCAGATTAAGTGGGCAGTCACCATAGCCAGACCTATCCTTTAATATGGCCGCTGTCCATGCTGTGACTACAAGATGTTAATAGTTGTGGGCTGACAGGGTCCTTCCCTTTTAATGGATTGACTACCATAGCAGATTAAGTGGGCAGTCACCATAGCCAGACCTATCCTTTAATTTTATGTTTCCTTGCGCTCTTGTGGGTTATTACCTTCTCTGCAGCTTCCCAGTTTTTAGGTTGTCGTGCTGGCAAACAGCCTGCGAGTTCCAGCCAGAAAAGATTGACCTTTTTTGCTGATCAGATGCCAGTAGGCACTTCTGCCGCTTGAGGTAGTTGTTATCACTTGATAAAACTGTCACTTGGCAAACATCTCTGCATTGATTGTCTTCAACTGGGTTCATGTCTCAGATTATCTGCATGGCCCAACTGCCCCTGTTTCTCCCTTTCCACTTCCCTGCTTTGCCAGTAGTGGTTCATTTACCCTGGATTAAGAAGCCTAGTGGAAACATCTGTCTTGTTTATAGATTTGCACCATGCCCATCCAGTGCAAAGAGTGGCTGTGTCTTATATTTAATGAAATGCTGATGTATGCTGCATACCATCTGGTATCCACCCACATATTCCTGGTGCGCATAAGTGCTGTGCTTCAACAGCAGCGCTTTGCAGTTTTTCTGCACTTCCCACATCTATTCATGTTTCCCAGTTACATTTTGCCTTGTACCTCTGCATCCTGACTTCAGTGGGCCCTTCTTTCTTTCTTTCTCACACCTTTCTCACTTCCTGACCTGAATATAAGGGCTGATGGACCTTCCTCCCCATGTGCATCTGACGAAGTGAACTGTGACTCACGAAAACTTATACCCTGGAAGACTTTGCTGGTTTTCAAGGTGTTGTTCCATACCGATTTTGTTCCGCAGTTTCCCCGAAATTCTATTCTAGAGCAGGCTCTCGGTCGTACGACTGCATGTTTGTGGCAGGATGCAGTAAATTGCACGCTGCAGTCCCAGAAAGTGAATGTTACTGAAGCAGTGGAATTGTAAAAGTATCTGCCAGATTATAGTTTATTTTTTGGAATTTTGGAGGAATGCAAGCTTTACTCAAAACTGCTCAATTTGGGAACTCCCTTATTGGGCATTAAAAATATATTTTTTAAACCCTTTAAAGGGAGAACAGTACTTCTGCCGCTCTCGTTGTCTCAAACTGCAGCCCAGAATTACATTTGGTACCAGATGTCTGACTATGTTGCTGCCCAGTAACTTGGCTTGCCCAGGTTTCAGCTGTCCTTTACTACTTTAAAAGACGTCCCTCCTCTGCCCAGAGGGTTTTTTCTTCAGAAAATTACTTTTCTTCCAAACTGTGTGTTTTATCAGAGCTTGGCAGATGTATGCTTGTTAGCATGGCATGGCATGCAATAGCCTTCCACCGTTACCCCTGTGAAGCTTTGGTTGACAAAATGCTGTACTTTCTCAATAAAGCCTTTTAGAGTAGGTAAGTCTGGACTAAATTGTCTAGCTTGGAGCTCTTCTCCAGATGTGTGTTTGTTGAGGTCCCATTCTCTGTCTGGTCCCCTGTGGATGAAGGTGCGGGGCCTGGCAGGCTGTCAAGATCAGGCCATGCTGGAGCTGGCCCCTGGATGCTGGCGAAGGAGAGTGATGGCACAGGCATCAGCCAATTTTCTTTGGCTCTAGGAGCCAGCCCAGAAATATAGGAGGGTTTTGTATTGTAACAGCCCATACTTTCTAACTACTGCTGCCACAAAACATAATCTTAAGCTCTTCATAGTTTCTTGTTTCATTTAAGCCATGAGGAAAACATTGCAGTATATGAATAAATCTGGGGGTAACCCTGGTTGTCATCACGACAAAAGCCCGACCTCTAATCCGAACGTTAACTTCCCTCTGGTTTATCTTAATTTCACTGTTGCTTTAAAAAGCTCCATTTAACTGAATCTGGGAGCCAGCGCAGGCAGTGACTGGTTAAGAATCCATCTGCCACCACTGAGTGGTGTAAAGTTAACGTATAATCAAGCAATGGCAATTCCATGTGCCTGTACGCAGGAGGCACCGCAGTGAGATTTCTAGGTGCCATGGTGACCTGCTGCCTGGGATTTGCTGAGCCCTAGGATAGTAGAAGCCTTGCTGCAAGGAGCAGTCCAGGATTTAGCGTGAACTAGGTTAGAGAGCTGTCAAACCAGCAAACACTAAACTATGAAGCTTTGTATAGAGAGAGGATAACTCTGCCGTACAACCAGAGTTGTGTCTTTGATCCTGCCAAGACTCAGGAAGTAGCATCTTCCTCCTGTTCACAGCTAGAGGAAAGAAGGCCCCAGTCCACCTCCACGTCATCTGCATTTCAGCCGAGGCCCTCCACCTCCTTTAATACTATAAGACTGGAGGACATGTGCTGAAAAGAACCCATCACAGGGTTCCTGATTCTCCTGGACCTCTGGCTCTTGGATGGGAACCAGTTGTGCCAGATGGTAAGGGGTCTTCTCCGGAAGATCCCAGGAGGCAAGGAACCTGAGTTTTAACCACTGGGTCCTCTTCTTCCCTTGTGGAGTTTCGCTCTTCATAAGAAGGAGCCAGGGCAGACCCTGAGAGCACAGCACACATGCCCAGAACAACCATCGCTGATCCAACTTGACATTAATATTCTTAAATCCTATCTCTGTCAGTGGTGGGTGGCGCTCCCATGTAGATCAGAAAACGCCGCATAGAGGAGGGGGACACAGGGCTAGGGTTTATGTTTCTGCAGATCTTGGAGGTACTCCAGGAGACAGAATTGTTGATCAGGTGGATTGGGGGTAAAGATGAGAAAACGGCAGTTGGGCAAGTGGTGGTAATGGGGGGGGGGGGAGACACCAGGCGAAAGGATAAGAAGGGAGGCAGCGGGAGGGGATTTCTAGTCCCTCAAGCCACTCCCCCGGTGCATAAAGAATGTCAGATTGCCGCAGTAATTTCAAATCTGTTTGGAAAAGCAGCTTGCAGTACTCGCTAGCAGAAGGCAATGAAACGGCAATCTCAATAATTGGTCACATTTTAACCTCTTGTAGCATCTCTTCACTTGACAGTACGTCAGAAAGATAAAAACAATCTCAAGGACAGCTATAAAAGACACTTGTGGAGTGCAGTTCAGAAATCTGTGTTTTGTTAGATTCTGAAGAGGCAGTTGGAGGAGCTCTAGAAATAATAGAAGGGCAAAAATGTAAATGTAAATTTGACCTAGTGGGGCGTTTGGACAATTTTAACACCAGGAAAGGTTTAGAACTATAGCATTTTATAATGCAAAGCAAATGACTGTTAAGAGTACATTATTTTTTATCTGAGAATTTTAAGCATAAAATAAGGGCCCATTGTTCCAGCAAATCTGATCCATACAGGTGACTTTCCTCCCTTGAAAATATTAATTGTGGCCAAGGCTGTATAAACAATGTGAATTCACAGGAAAGTTTTAAAGAAAAATGTCTGCTTGAAATACTGGAAGCCAGATGGGTGGCTAAATAAGGTTTCTTGTGGGGACGGGTAGCAATTTTAAAGAGTAGACTATTCAGAATGGGAGTGTTCAAATGTGTCCGGTTAGCATAGTTTATCCTGGTTGCAGAATGGCTTTTCTTTGCACAGAATTTTTAGTTCTCAGTGCTCCCTGCACATGGACTGCGCATCAGAGGTGGTGTTACCTTTTGTTTAGTATAAATTTAACATAAATCACTGTTTTTCCGCTCTCTGAAATTTGACTTAGCTGTTGGATAGAAGATAAAAGCAAGACGCTAACCATTTCTTTTTGGAACGTTTGTCTGATCCCATGGGATTTGGGGCTTGTTGCTGTAATTCACTAGACAGAATGTATGAACTATTGCCCCCAAAGAGCACATAATCTAAATAATGAATTCACAAAAGAGCAAAGCAAAATAATAACAAATCAGGATCTTGTATAGAAATGTATAAAGATTTCCAGGGCTGGTTCAGATAGCACAGCCAAACTCTGGTTCATCTGCCATTGCTGTCTCTTTTGTTATATCCTGCCTTTCTACTGATATTGACAACTGGAGTGGCTAATTAGTTGGTCAGACCACCCCCTTCCACAGGAAAGTTGATTGACGTTTCAGACAGCATGAAAGAAGAATTAGAAAAACTGTGGCGCCTTTATCTACTGCACTAGTATGAAAACACACACTGTACCCCATCTAAGCAAGATGGTATATACCCAAGGGCAGATTGCTTAAAAGCTGGAACTTGAAAATATTTCAGGTTCCCGCATGCTGTCAAATTTCACAGCACAGTGCAGAAAACAGACCTCAAATTGCTACTGCTCAGATTCCCCCCCCCCCCCCCCCCCGTTATTATCAGATGCCTGGAAATTTCCCCACCTGCTAAATGCATAATTGAAGTCTGTGTCTAGAGATTTTTCTTAAGGAAGGAAAGTGCTGAGTTTATCCCTGATCCCCTACTATGCAACCTTGCTTTAGAAATATTTTCACAATCTTTCATTATCTTAGGCTTCATAATTGCTATGTTGTTATTAAAATCAACCCCCCAAATTAAGGTTGTATAGTTTTTGTTAAAATTGTATTACAGTATAAATTAAAATGTGTTTGTTCCTTCCCATAACCATTTAAAAGATATCAACCTGTTCATTAACGTGATCTTCATTGTGTCCTGTGTCCATGTAGCCATTATTTATATTAGCGTATTTTTCCAGTATTTTGCCAACAGGGTTAGAGATGCTATAGATAAAATTCCTCATCAGAGAACCCTGGGTTGTTGTTTTTTTTGTAAAGAATACACCTTCAGGTATCTCAGAGGGATCACTGAGATGGTCTTAATAGTATTTCAGTATCAATAATGTCTTTAAACACTGATAACCTAAAGCTTGCTCGTGTGAAAGCATTAAAATATGTACTGTCTTTATTTGAAAACTTATACTCCGTTTTTCTCCCCAATATCGACCCAAAGTAGCTTTTAACATCATTCTCCATTCCTCATACCACCCAGTCAGACAGTGAGCTGGGTTAGGCTGAGAGAGAGAGTGACTTGAGCTAAGGTTGCCCAGACAGCTTCCATGTCAGGTGGCGAGTTCAGACCTTGATCTCCCCAATAGTAGTCTGACATTCTTAGCACTATACCCCACTTGCTCTTTATTGTAGCAATTCTCCCTGTTCTGGAAAGTTTCGTCCTTGGCCTAGAGACCTTCAACCCCGCTGTCTATTTTGAATCAGTGGGTCAGAATTAGCCTTTAATAAACTAGAGACTTTTTTTTTTGCCATCAAGTTGCAGCCAATTTACGGCGACCCTGTAGGCTTTTCAAAGCAAGACACGTTCAGAGCCATTGCCTGCCTCTGCGTCACAATCCTGGTACTCCTTGGTGATCTCCCAACCAGAACTGATGAAACTGGGCTAGCCTGGGCTATCCAGGTCAGGGCCAAGACCTCTTTAGACAATAAAATGCCAGGTGTCTAATATTCTTACCCTGCCATTTGGCGCCTGTTGTTCCAAGATCCAGTTTGGTGTAGTGGTTAAGTGCATGGACTCTAATCTGGGAGAACCGGGTTTGATTCCCCACTCCTCCACTTGCACCTGGCTGGATGACCTTGGCAAACTGTAGTTCTGTACCAGCTGTTCTCTCAAGGACAATTGTCTCAGAGCTCTCTCAGTCCCACCTACCTCACAGGGTGTCTGTTGTAAGGAGGGGAAGGGAAAGGAGATCGTAAGCGGCTCTGAGACTACAAGTGAGTGAAGGGCGGGATATACTGTAAATCCAATCTCCTCTCCTCCTCCTCCTCCTCCTCCTCCTCCTTCTTCTTGCCATGTACTATATACATATACAACTATGGGGATTGTGTCTGGGGGTCTGTAATGCTACACCTTTTTAGTTCCTTCGGGGTCTAAGACACCCTCAATGCCTTACACGTGCATTTTTCTTTTCATCCAAGACAGGAAGAAATGAATTTTTTAAAATAGTGATCATTAAGCCCCTCATGAACATCTACATCAACATAAAGTGGCTGTAGTGCTGTTTGATAATTTTTTTGCCAGGAATCACACAATTAAGTATTGGAACCACTTAGATCCCAGGATCCCTTTAGTAAGCCGTGCTTCATCCCTCCTGCCCACATTTGCTTATTAAACCCCTTTGGGATCAGCTGTCCCCAAATCTTAGGGTTAATGCTCTCATGGTGGAAGAAGTTTGTTCTGAAAAATATTAAAAGTTCTCTATCTTCCCAGTAATTTGACTGAGTAAATTTCAGTGCAGTGACCACTGTTTTCTTCAAGAAATGTCAGTATTTAAATTGTAGAATCTCATTATTTCAAGGCAAGATGCACACTTTCGAACAAAATTATTTTTTCTACCACTTTATCTCCAGCAGTTTATGAATAAAACAGCTGAAAGCTGACCTTTTGCTCATCTCACAAAAGGAAATTTCTAGATTATGTAGTACTGGTGAATTGGGTTTGTTTGAAAGGCTGTGCATGGCTCTCTCTTGTTGACCACATATCCTGTATTTTAGAGAGATGTGATGGGGTTGTGGTTATCTTTGGTAGAGAAGAAAAAGCGTCAAGTAGCAAAGAGGCTGTTCATGTATAGGGTTTTTTTGGTTCTGTGGGGTGTGATTTCTAGATAGCTCAGGTTAGTTTTAACTATGCTTCATTAGTTTCTAAAGCAAATGGACGTTTTATAGAGGCTGTTCAGAAAATTAAATAAGTTTGACGAGAAACTTGTCAGATTTTATTCATGAAAGGCACTAAATTGCATGTATAGGTTTTTTTTGGTTCTGAGGAGTGTGATTTCTAGATAGCTCAGGTTAGTTTTAACTATGCTTCATTAGTTTCTAAAGCAAATGGACGTTTTGTAGAAAAAAGCTTCGTACTGGTAGAATTCGGTTAATTAAGACGAACTAGCGCTCAAATCAGCCTTTATTTGGTCTGGAATGTGTACCTGGATAATTCAAGTTGGATAAAAGAGGGCCATTATTAATACTGGAGAAATAGAGAGCTTGGAAGTATACAGTATGGGGTCTTAAAAGGGAGTCTGGCTTTGAAAAAGAACTTGGGTTTACTGTAGGAGCACTCTTCCTATTGAAGCAACATATGTAGCATATGACAGATCTAGCAAGTATATAGTTAAATTAACTAGGGTGGCACAGAACATTGTTCATGTGGTTGAAAACTCCTGAGGGTCCATGGGGTTTGGCCGTGCTTGATTAGCATGGCCCGGCGCCATAGAGGCTAAATAAGTTCATTGCTTTTGTAGTCAGAGTCTAGTAAAGGGAATTGATAATGAAGAAGGGTTGGAGTAATCCCCTTCCCAGTAACATAGCCGCGTTCCCGGCATGAAAATTCAGCACAAGCGTCAGTTTGTAGAAGGTGCACTCTGACTTCTGTGTTACCAGAAGCTTTGAAATGAAATATGCTACTGTTATGGCAAAGTACATCAGCAGCTTTCCCTTCTGGTTGGCCAGAATTAAATTTCTGCCACGTTTTATGGACATCCTGTTCTTCCTTGTGTCTCATGTTTGCGCATGCAGATGGTTGTTGTATGCACCTTGTTGCAAACAACTTTCATAAAGATGGCAATGTACACACCAGCTGTGTTCACGAGTGCTGCTTGGGTACCTGGTAGGCTTTGATCTCTGAGCCTTTTTCATTTACAGAAAGGTTCCCTTTTGGCCTCAGTTAATATTTCCCCCCAAGAGCTTTCTTGTTTTCCTTGAACCCATTTCCCTTCCTCTCTGATTGGTTTGCCTTAGAGCTCAGTTTAAAGTAACTGATACACAAACTGTTGTTCCCCCCCCCCCCTCCATGATTTGGAGAGGCTCACTGCCACAGTTTGAAATTAAAGCAGCCAAATTCCAGACACAACTCTTCTTCTGTTTCCAGTGGCACATTCAGCTGGAGTTTTCGTAAATGAGGAATTCATACAAGTATAATTAATAAAATAGCACATCAGCAGCTGTGAACTTTAGGCATTTTTTTTGTCTCTGTAGGGTAAAAACCCGTCATGATTTTTGTTGTGCTTGCGGAACGCATGAATTATGCAGACTTTTCCCAACGCATGGCAGCAAGGTAGTTCTGCAAACAGCTGAGCTGTTTTGTAATGCGCGTTGCAGTGATCAAAAATGGAACACTTGCAAACATGAATTTTGGGGGGGAATTCATTCACATAGATCCTTGACAATGAGAATGGTGTTTTCCACCCTGGTTGACTTTGCACACTTGTAATCGTTTTGTGTCTTTTGAGCTTGAAATCCTGTTCATTTGTGAGAGTTAGAGATGCCAGTATACACCTTTCAAGAGAGGAAATATAATCTGTGTATTTTCTTTTGGGCAGAAGAGTAGAGGCTTTACATTGCATCTGGGAATCCTGGAGGCTCTTTTGGAGCCAAAAGACAGGAAAGTAATCCAATATATCTCTGTGATTCCCAGAAGTTTACCTGGGGCCACTTGATGGAAGCATCCATAATGGCAGACAAACGCCTCTGAAAGACAGTGGGCTGTGTTCAGCCATCGCAGTAAATCGTGGTTTGTTTAAGCCAATTTGTCCTGGTCCTGGAGCAAATTTATGCAAAACAGGAGCAATTTCAGAATTACTTAGTATAACGAAGTCGTGTAGATTAGCTTAGTTTTGTATAATTGATGGCGCCTGCACAACTAGCCCTGCCAGAGTACAACATTTTAATTTTTTTTGCAGTCCTGTTGTTGCGCTCCTATTGAAGAGCATGCTAACTTGAAAGCCCCCTCAGTGCTGCTTCCTGTGGTTAAAAAGAAAGCGGTTCCATAAAGCTGCGGCATTTTCCCAGTCATGACGAGGCAAGCATAGTTTTTAATTTACCTAAAAGGCACACTAAAGTGAATTAACTTTTGAAGAAAAATGGCGCACTTGGGATTCCTTCCGTTGTTTTTGCTTTCTCATTCACCACCGATGCCATTTCCATTTGGCCCTGGTTGCGTCTGCCTCATTTAACCCAGATGTGTTGACGGGAGTGCCGCTCCACATTTTGCATGCCAGAAAAGCACAGGACACATTAGCAAGTTTGAAATGTGAATGAAAGCAACACTCTATTCTTTGATGCCACAGTTCAAAGAAATAATTCTGTTGCGCGGCTCTTTTTCTTCCCCTTTTTCTCTTCCAAACTGCCTGGAGCATTGATCATAAAACTTCTTTTTACAGCCACCATGGCAGCCATGTATTACAGTTACTACATGCTGCCGGATGGAACGTACTGCCTTGCCCCTCCACCCCCTGGAATCGATGTGGCCACTTACTACAGCGCATTGCCGGCAGGGGTGACTGTCTCGAGCACTACAGGCGTTGCAACCATAACAGCGCCTCCGCCTCCTGGCACCACTCCGCCACCGCCTTCAGAGGCAGCTGATGACAGCAGCGGAGCAGTGCCTGCCACAACTTCTGTGAGGTACCATATTTTATACCCACTTTGTTTCCACCTGGTTTGCAGTTGCCTTTGGGAATTCTCCCATCAGGATCCAGCATACCACTTTAGTAACTGTGCACACCTTGTTGGCCTTTGTGTTTCTGAAATAACAGCACCGCCTGCCCACCTGTGTGTTATTTGGGGGGGGGGGGGGCTTGAGAGTCAGTCGGTGACTGCAATGCTGCTTTGAAGGCCTGCTGATCAATGGTTTAAATATCCACCAGACACCTCGTGGGATCCCTTCCCAGCGTTCAGATTTTCGGTTCATAACTCCCTGAAGACTTGGCTTGGGTAACCAGTTCGAAACACACGTGCTTGCCTGTGCATGGGCACACACGGCTCTGTCATCCAGAAGTCTGTTTTGTTACAAGATACTCTTGACACTTTTGCTGTATTCTCATTTCTCTTCAGGCCAGTTCACACTTCCTGGCAGCTTGCTTTCAATTCCTTGGCCACCAGCAGGCTTGCAACTGGGCTGCAGTCATGCAGCTTTCCTGTTGGCATGAACTGGCAGCTTCATGTGTGAGTTGCATGTGACTAGTTAGAATATAAGAGAAGTCAATGCTGGATCAGGCCAGTGGCCCATCCAGTCCAACACTCTGTCACCCAGTGGCCAAAAACACCAGGTGACATCAGGAGGTTCACCAGTGGCATATATATATAGCTACCAGCAGTGTACTTCCCAGCTCTGAATCTACTGGTGACCCTATTTAACTTTTCAGGGGTGCTGAGAAGTCTGAATCAGTCCTTTGTCTTGCACTTCTCCAATAAGATGTAGTTCTGTCATGGGGGGGGGGGGGAAGGGTCATGAGTGGTTTCCTTGATGCAGATCTGGATATGGAAACATTTTAGCTTCTGCAGTTTGGTGCCTGTGCTTGTAAATATTAAAATGGTTAATTAAAAAGGCAGTTCAGAGGCAAGGATTTTTCACTGTATGCTAAAGGTGCTTCCCCAGAGAATAAAGAGCTGTATAATGCATGCGCCAGCTCTGACCGGATTTGGTTCACACATGATGTTCTTAAAGGCATTTTCTCTCTCTCTCTCCCTTTTAAAAATGCAGAATTCTAAAAGTGCCCCAGACAATCAGCACAGCTTTGGTCGCATAATAAATATGTGGCTATGTAACCCTGATCTGTTCCAAATACTAATGTTTCCTTGGTTGTTATTAATCCCTGTTTGGGTTGTGTGTAATTTAGAGTTTAACTGAGATGTTGGGCTGTTATCTCACTCCATGTGCTAAGTCACTCATTTCTTGCTTATACCCAAAATTAAACTTTGTTTGTCTTAAAGGTGCCACTGGACTCAAGCTTAGTTCTCATATCTTTTATTATCTGTATGCTAATTTGCTGCTATTTACTGGTCTTACCAACTGCTTTAATCCAATTTTAGCTATACTTATCTCTCAGTTACTTACTCATCTTGAGTCTAATTAGCCCTTCCTGGCAACTATCCCCCACCCCACCCTCTCTCTACCTATATGTAATGGTTGAGGAAGTCTTATTTCAGTGTATCTGAAGAAGTGTGCATGCACATGAAAGCTCATACCCAGAATTAAGCTTTGTTGTTCTTAAAGGTACCATTGTACTCAAACTTTGTTCTTTAGCAAAAAAAAAAAAAGTGGGCTTTGTGATATTAACAATACATCATACAAGATGGAGTTTGTTTTTGCTTGGGCTTCTAATGCCTTGGATTAAAATCTCCAGGTTTTGCAGTTGCAGCATTCCCAACAACGGTAGAGACGTCCCAGCCAGCACTTCATAGTGAACAAAAAGTATAGAGGGGAAAAAACTCTAATAGGCCTGTGATGCATATCCACTTAGTTGATAAAATGTTCTATTTGTAAACACATATTCAATTAATTCTTAAAGAGTTTTATACGCAGACCGTCAATTGATATTCAGAATGTTGCTACTGCCCATCTCGAATGCTGACATTTCTATGAAGTTCTGGTGCATATGTTGTGTCAACTGCAGTTTCGTTTCTCAAGTGACCAAACGGATGTTAATGACCCCAGCAAATGTGTTACGTGGACAGAGTACAGTAAACAGATGTCATCAGAAGTAATCAGAATTGCATATATATTGCACATCAGCTTGAATGCTGTGAAAAACATACCTTCTACTGTGCAGTGCAGAAACCTGAAACAAGTTGCTGACCCTTGTGGCTTCATGGAAAATATGCAGTAGAGGCTTTGTTATTCTGCCCGTGTTTACCCAGAATGCTCTCAGTCGATAACATCACCCAGAGGGCAATCTCCTCCCCCTCAGCCACCGTACCCCTGCACCTTTGCGTGCACAAGGCACCCCACTCCTAGCCAACCAGTTTGATGCCTTTGGTCACTGCTGGGCTTCTGACAACCACCGGTGCCAACTGACACCTCAAACCTGCCCCCGGCAGTTGGCATACTTGCCTGCCTCCTGCGTTCCATGGCTTGAGGGGAAGAATCCTGCCAGGCACTTGTCACCACGGTGCTCCGAGTGGAGTAGGATTTGATTTTTGCAGATCTCTCTAGGGCAGGGCAAAGCAATAACCCTGAGTATCCAGCACATTTGATTAACCAGCACCCCCAGATCCTCATGAATGCCCGGTAACAAAAGCTTTTACTGGAGGTGTTGTATGATAAAAGGCCCGGAAGCTGGCACGCCCTGCAAAGCTGTGTTCCACTGAGGAGTGAAAAGATCTGATCTCCTGCAAAGCTTCACACCTTGGTGCCAGAATCGAGTTGTCCAGATCTGGTGACCTAATGCAGATACGCATAACTTCCTTTCACAGGCACAGCACCTGATTTTTCTGACGGAATAGCTTTGCCTTACAAAAACTCGCTTTCCCAGCATGAGAGAGTTTCTCGTTACTCACAAACCGAGATCTCCAATGTGAATTCCTTCACAGGCTTAATATGGCTGCACTTGTGTCTGTGTAAATAATAAAGCTTCCAATGTTTTCAGCACAATTCCTCCAGTGGTCGCCATCATCCCCCCACCCCCGGACATCCAGCCTGTAATTGACAAGCTGGCTGAATACGTCGCAAGGAACGGGATTAAATTTGAGACCAGTGTCCGTGCCAAGAACGATCCAAGGTGAGCGCAAGGGGCTTTTTTCTTAATTATTTCATTTTATGATACGGCAGAAGAGAGCAGCTTGCCCCCCCCCCCCCCCCCCCCCCCGTTGACAGTCTGTTTTGCAACAGACTGTCAATGAGTTGTAATGTGTTGTAATTCCTCATATTAAAATTCAAGAGACTACTCGGAGTTAATGATAGAGCGTTATTGCCTAAGAATCTTGAAACTGGTGCTTCTGAACGTATATATCTTCTGGGCATTCAGTTATAAGTTATTATATTTCAGAATATCAAACAGCGTCTCGTTGCCTGGGGTGAAGGAATATTAAATGGTGATTGGTGTTTGCTTCTTTAAAAAAAAAACCAAATCACACTGTTCCTGTCTAACAGGTTTGAATTCCTCCAGCCATGGCACCAGTACAACGCTTACTATGAGTTTAAGAAAAGATTCTTCCTCCAGAAAGAGGCCAGCGACAGCTCAAAGGTATGTTTTATAAAAATGAGAAGTAACGTCGTGCCTTTTTTCTTCTCTATGCTGTGCTGCTTTCTGGTGTACCTGAGATTAGGACAGCGAAACCAGTTCTTGTAAAGGGCATTCAGAGACTTGAGCGTGCAGTTTCATGCACCCAGATCCCAAGAGGTATAGGCCAATAGCTCGTAGCTCTCATGTAGTACACAGAATTAACATTAGGCTTTGTCGAGCCCCACATGACAAATGCACTAGAACCCCCCCCTTCCCCCCCCGGAGAACATCTCCAAGGGAGAAACACTCAAGGCTTTTGGCTGAGCATACAGTCTCTATTAAGGATGATCATCCTGGTGCCCGCAAGAGCAGATCACGCAAGCACACTGAACAAGATACAAAGCCCTTCCTTTGTAGGGTAAAGTGGGCAGAAAGTCATGGTGTAGAATTCTGAAGAGAGTTCATAAATTCTGTTCCCAAGCATAATCCTCTCCCTACCCCATGTTCCAAATATATTCTACGTTCTGAAAAGAAAAACAAACCATGAAACTTTTCCCTGAGAGACAACATAGCTCCAACCCTTGACTGAGATAGTTGCTAAGGAAACAAAGGTTCCCCTCCCCCCCCCCAAAAAACCCCAGATCCACAGTGGGGGGGGGGGAGGGGGTGGACTCAGGCAGGAACACAGCATTTCTAAAATTTGTCAAACCCTCATAGGCTCGTAATTATAAGACATGTAAAATTCCTTAACATGCACAGGCTTTCCTAGTCTCTTGGCATATTGGAACTTGTACACTACATGAGGTGTTTTGAATGGCCTTGCCTTTAGTGAAGTTGAAATTCAGTGGAAGGGACCGGTCAGAAGATATCTGCATTTCTCCTGAATATTGCTACCTGTGAGATTGCCTCCATTGTGAAAAGCTGAAACAAGGCAGATCTGTTAGAGAATACAGATCCACAACACAAAAAGCTCCTGAAAGAAGACTCAGAGCTATGTAATGCTTTTGATCAGTGATTCCCAGCCTTCTCAGTATGGTGACCTACAAGTCCAAATTTGCTTGGTATAATGATCCCCTTAAAACAGAGGTTTCGCATATCGATAAAATTGCCAAAGCCTGGACTCACTTTCACCAGTGTCGTGACCTACTTCTGGCTCAGGACCTGTAGCTTGGGATTGGGAACCACTGCTGTAGATCATCAGGATTTTCCCGAGTGGGGTGGATGATTGCCTACAAACTAGTTGTGAGCTTTGGGTGTTCCAAGGGCTCAGCTCTGCCGTAGGAGAAGGGAGAAAGTTCTCCCGCTGCAGAAGATACAGGGATGCAGAGTGGCTTCAGTTGTTCACTTATAAAATGGTGGTCCATTTTGTAGCAGGAGCACTATTATGCTAACTTTTTAAAAAAGGCCTGCCCAGATGAGTCACTGCTCTTTGCTGTCATACACACCATGCTAAGTTTATCAGTCATTACCCAGAAATCATTACCCAGAAGGTAACACTAACCTGCCTTGCCTTCTGAAGAGATACCTAACAATATCTTTGTCTAGGCATAGGCAGCCTTGGAAAGTGGCATGCCGACATGAGTAGACCACTTTTTGAAACCTGGGCACAGGTGAAAGTAGTGTTTTCTGTGTATGCCACTCTGAACAGTTTATAATGCCAGTTTATGTTTATGAAAAAAGACAGTGAGACGACAACACTGTTGCCAGGAAACAGTTTATCTAACACTTTGAAATTAATAGTGGGTGTACTAATGAACCAAATTGCTCTTGCGATTTTGAACAATTTCCCTTGTCAGTTTGTTTTGTAAAACAGAACCCCTTATTCCGAGGGGGAAAGGTGAATGGGTGGATCCTGACCAAATCATTTTGACTCTTGTGCCTACTTAATTTTGGTTCTAGTTGGCTGTTCTGTGTCGGCTAGTTGTATTCTCAGGCCCATCTGATGCCCAGATCCAGAAAACAGTGAAGCCAGTGAAGTTCCATGAGATCAAGGGAGGCCTTAGAATGGGGCTTTGTAAACTGCTTGCCTCCTCCTTATAGCGGTCAAGAATTGCCACCACGCAACCCAACAGAGACTGTTTTGTAAGCTGGAACAGAGCCGGCTGTTTGTATGCATAAAGCGGCATCCCCCTGAGTCAGACCCTTGGTCTGGCAAGGTCAGCGCTGTCTACTCTGACTGGCAGGTGCTCTTCAGGATTGCAGCTATAGGTCTTTCACAGCTCTTTCTCTGTGCTTGCCAGAACCTCCCCTCCCCTTCCACAAGGCTTCTGGTCTGCTTGGCATAAGAACCGGTGGCGAAAACATGTGCTGCTTCTCACATTCTCCATATTGTAGCACAAGTGAGAGAAGATCCCGACTCTCCCCAAGCCCCCTTGGGAGTTTTCTTGTACCGAGGTCGGGAGAAGATAAGAAGCCGCCATTCTTTACCTTCTCTGAAGCAAGAGTGCATTTGAGAGCTTGGGACAGTGGATTGGAGGGTGCTTGTTGGACTGTCGAAAGGAGTGTAGATTCCCAAGGGCTTAGTGTCAAGGCTGCCGTTAGATGTGTTTTCCCCCCAGAGCACTCTCCCATACCACAGCACAAATACTACTTGAAAATTGAAGAGGGCTTCAGAAGCAGTTTGTGGCAGGGCAGTAGAGCCAACTGTTTAAAAGATGTTGGGGGGGGGGGTTAAAAAGTCCCGCAATGCTAGCACAAGCTGTCTGGGTCCTGATTCCTCTCCTGTGAAAGCCTTGTGAATCTAAATCAGTTTACACTCTTCAGGGTTGCTGTCAATCGCACGTATTCCATCATGCATTTCCTCCAACAGAATAACATTTCCATTTGCAGAAGTGTGTATTTGTGTGTGTATGATTTCTACCCCCACCCCTTCAGGCCCCCCCCACTTTTGCCTGTAAGCTGTCCTTCAGGGTCTGCCGACCCTCCGAAGAACGAAATTGTGGAGAGGGTTTAGTGGGTCGTGGCAGGAAGGGGAAATGGGGAAGTCCTGCGTCATGTACTCTCTGGATGGTTGAATGCGTGACGGTGTATTATTTAGGACAGTGTTGTGCTACGGAGGTGAACATTTATGTTCTTACAACCTAAGTGTTATCAAAAATTACTAAATCATAACTTAATGTGAGAGCTCTGTATGAAATGATGGCTGAGTTCAGTGTTGTAACACTAGAATATGTGTGGTATGTCTTTAATCCTGAGCAAAAAAATTGTAAAATGAGTTGTGTGAGAACAGGGTGCAGAAACTAACCCTCTCCTCCCCCACCTCTAGTAAGTTATAGGAAGCCCATGAAAGCATTTTGGCTGGTATAAAACTGCAGCAAAGACAACCAGGGAGAAAGCACATAAAATGTAAATAAAGACTTATTTATTCAAGTTATTACATTCTGAATAAAGTATGTATCGCTTCACAAAGTAATGTTTGCCGTTTCTCAGCTGTCTGTCAGAGAGGCAGCTATCTAAATGTACTGAAAATCAAATATGGGCTTCTCTGCTGTGCCCACCCCCCACCCCCCAAGCTAACTTTGGTTAACTGGGTGAAGTTTGGTTAAATAACTGAGATATGAAGAATAAGACTAGGCAGCTATCAGTCCAGGGGTTTCAACCCAAACAGCTTTCCTTCTGGCCCCTAACATATCTCCCCATCCTAAAGACATCCTCTGCCCGTAGATTGTTGAACAGCTTTCTCGTGTGCACACATATCAGCCAAGGCTGTGGTAGAGCTTTCCCTCTCAGCTGCTTATTTCCATTTGCCAGTGTTTAGTGTTATACAAGAGGAGTGAGCAGCTGACATGAAAAGGGCTCCATAAGAGCCTCATTTAAGTTTACACTGTATTAAAGATCCTTTTGCTTGCGTAAGACTGGTTGGTAGAACTCAGTGGTGCTGGCCTTTGGAGGCTTGCTCAGTTCAAAACATGGCCCCTGTATTTATTAAAATACGTGTACCCCTCCCTTTCCTCTCGGCCAAAGGGCAGCCAGCTATTAGCTGTTAGCCAGAATAAGTCTTGTCTTCGGCCCGAATCAGTTACTTCTGCACCTCAAACAGTTTCAGGAGATGCTGATAGTGTTCTGGTCTTTTCACTTCATTTTGTTTTAAACACCTGGAATCCGAAACCCTTTAGTATGTGCACCTCTCGAAACTGCAAATTCTTCAGCCCTGTTAAAAATGGGCTGCTCAGAGGAAATCAGTCAACCTTTTTTTTTTTTTAGAAAGGCACATTAATTTATTTAAAACGGTTTCCGTTTCAATTTCAACATCTCTTAAGTCTTTGAAAGCCTTTTCTAAGTAACAGTTCACGGTAATGAAGTCGTTTGTAGTCACTTTATTTGCCCACCAATCTAGTTTGAAGTGACAGCGAAAGCACTCATGCCTCTTATAACAATGGCTTCCATCTATGGCTCTCAAAACGTTCTCAAAAAACCTATCGGTGAATCAGATAAAGAGACGAGTTCCCTATTTTATGAGTGAAGTGTATTGTTAATGATTCCACGTGTCCCATTAGCACCAAGTGTTTTTCACAGCCCCAACTATTGTGATCAACAACCCTCAGAAGCGGAAACTGCTGTTTTGCCAGTTGTGAGTGCATTTCTCCTGAAGGCAGACAAGAATTGGGAGGCATCACCTCGCCTCACCCTGCTGTTTTTGGGTCCACTGGCTTCCTGAATGCCTGGGCTAGGCCATGTCACAACACTGGCAAACCAAGAGTGAGAGGCATTATAATAATAATCTTGTTACACTTCTCAGGCTAGGCTCACTCTTGCTCCCTAGCACTACCTTGCAAGTTTCTGACTCTCCCACGACTCACCTGTCATATTGTTGTCCTGCCAGTCTGGTGTAGTGGTTAAGTGCGCAGACTCTAATCTGGGAGAACCTGGTTTGATTCCCCACTCCTCCACTTGCACCTGGCTGGATGACCTTGGGCAAGCCATAGCTCTGTACCAGCTGTTCCCTCAAGGACAGCTTGGGAAAGAGCTCTCTCAGCCC
Source organism: Lepidodactylus listeri (assembly GCA_029233225.1). NCBI lineage: Eukaryota > Metazoa > Chordata > Lepidosauria > Squamata > Gekkonidae > Lepidodactylus > Lepidodactylus listeri. Next base: position 12,293,444 of record JARCFY010000013.1, read on the forward strand.
CACCTACCTCACAGGGTGTCTGTTGTGGGAAGGGGAAGGGAAAGGAGTTTGTAAGCCGCTCTGAGACTCCAAGTTAGTGAAGGGCGGGGTATAACTCCAATCTCTTGTCTTCTTCTCTTCTTCTTCTTTTGGGGTTGTATACATGAGCCCCTTGTTTTGCATTTTACCTTCACAGCAACCCTTTCAGGTAGGCTGGATTGAGAACGTTATTGGACTAAAGTCAGTTTGTGAGCTTCACAGTTAAGTAGGGATTTCAGCCTTGGATCCCCAGGTCCTAATTCAGCTCTCTAAGCCACTGGTCTCCAATATGGCTCCAGTGGCTTTCCCAGTGTTCATTTGCTCTTCTCCAAAGCTTCTCTTCCCGAAAGCAAAGAATCAACTCAAGCTTTCCTTTGCCTCATTAAAGCAAGAGCACCCAGAAACAACTGACTTCTTAGTAGGAGGATTTTTTGACTGGCCCAGTAATGCATGGCATCTGTTTTTTTCTGATTGGCTGTGGCCCTGCATAGTAGTTGTTTTGTGGTGGCACCCTTTCTTGTTCTAAAAGTGCCCACAGGTTCCACAAGACTGGGGGCCCAGCGCTCTGGGTTTTCCATTAATAATCCCTGACTTTGCTCACACTGTGTTCTCCATCCAAGATTCAGATAGTTAACATGATGAACAAGTAGACTTGGATCAGAACAAAGTTTGAGTCCAGTGGGACCTTTAAGACCAACAACATTTTATTCTGGGCATAAGCTTTCGTGTGCACTCACACCTGTTCCGCTTCATGAGCCTTGCATATCTGAAGAAGTGTGTGTACACACAAAAGCTTATACCCAGAATAAAACTTTGTTGCGTCAAGGTGCCACTGGACTCACACTTTGTTCTGCTGCTTCAGACCAGCATGGCTACCCACCTGAATCTATCTTGGATCAGGATGGACTGCTCTGCTCATGTAATACTTCGAATTCTGCTGGAGCTAAACAAAATACCGTACAGAGATATTACAAGTCTGTCAGTGTGTATGCTTCAAGGGCTCTGCTTTGGGAAGTACAGATGTTTGAAAATGGTGTATACCTGGTTTTCTTGGTCAAGGGATGGCCTGGAAGATGCCCTCCGCTGCTGATGCAGGAGGCGGTAGTCTGACAGCTGTGATGTGGTAACTAGGAAATGTAATTTAGGATGGCAGGGCTTTGCTGGTTTGTTTTGCAAATCTGCTTGATGCCTTCCTAGCTTAATCCCCCCCCCCCCCCATCGTCCTCATGATAGCTTCACTGCTGCTACACCTGTGGTAGCATCAGCAACTAGAGGGGTCTGTTGCTGTCACGAGAGAGCTGTGTGACTTGCTGCCGGCAGCTCTGAAGACCCGGGCAAGAAATGTGACAAGCTTTGTCACTGCCAGTGGTTTTCGGTTCTTCCACAGCCGAAGCAGCTCACATTTCTGATTTTTTAATGGAGCTGTATTTTGAGAGCAAATAAAAATAGCACTACTTGTAAAGTAGTGAAAAATCATTATTTCCACCCCTTTTAACTGTCCTAGTTTCCATGTACGTTCCATACTTACGTAATCCTGCACTGATACAGTGCATTCCTAACGAAAGACCCCACTTAGCCTGCAGGGCCGAGGTTTCTTTGATCCTGAGTGTTCTCAGTAGTGTGTTTGTTATGATGTTCACACGTGGATAACAGATGCAGAATTAAACATGGCGTTCTTTCTTTTAAAACTTGTTCTTTCTCCATTCGACTAGCATCCCTTTACAGTGGCTGAAGCCTATAGAAGAACCGCTGCCTGGAATTAGCCAGTAAAGCTGTGGAGTGCCCTCAGCCCTGATACGTTCACTGGGGGAACTGGAGGCTAGGCAAAGGCTAGAGCAGCAGCACTTATGTCATAGAGCACGTAACCAAGAATGGAAGTGCTGGTCTGAATCCTACAGAGAGCTGGATTACATGGTCAGAGTGATGTGTAGGGTTGCCAACCTCCAGGTAGTGGCTGGCGATCTCCCACTATTACAACTGATATCCAGGCGACTGGGATATGTTCACCTGGAGAAAGTGGCCCCTTTGGAAGTTGGACTCTATGGCATTACGCCCCGAACCCCGCCCTCCTGAGGCTCCACCCCCAAATTCTCCAGGTCTTTCCCAACACGGAACTGGGAACCCTAATGTGTTGTGTCCCCACCGCCCCTGCAGGAGATCAGCTGTCAATTGAAATGGTAACCAAGCATAGTCTGTGTTGCTGCTTCTGGAACTGGCCATGATGATAACATGTGAAGCAGAATCATGTGAAGGTCTAGGGCAGGGGTGGCCAAACTGCGGCTCTTTCACACATATTGTGCCGGTCCCGGCAGGGCGGGTGGGAAAGCTAAATATCATTAGCAAACAAATTATCATTGGACAAATAAATATCATTAGCAATATCTGCTTTTACCGCTTTTGTTATTATTTTTGGCAGCCTCGTTTAATGTTAATAAAAAGCAAATTTGCATCTATCCTAGTAAAAATGTGTAATATTTGTCCAGAACTTGTGGCTCTCAAACATCTGACGTTTATGTTATGTGGCTCTTACGTTAAGCAAGTTTGACCACACCTGGTCTAGGGCATTTCTAGATCAGGGTCCTCTGTATTTGAGCATGGAGTCAAAGAAATGTTCCCTGGAGCCAGGGATGGTGGAGCATGTTGGAAATCGGTGTAAGAGGGGTTGTATTGGTGGTAGCCTCTCCCAGAGGTGGTCTGGGGAGAGGCTCCCAGCTTCGTAGGACACCTCATGGCCCCGTATTCCTCTAATGCAGAAATGTATGTGTATGGGATCTCTAAATGGCCTTCCAAGGGTGACTTGTGAGGAGGGATTTTTGCTCAGTAGCATATGTTTTGCATGCGAAAGGTCTTTCCTTCCATCCCCAGTAGTAAGGCTAAGAGAAGCCTCCGTCTGGGACCTCAGAATGCTGCTGCCACTGGTCCAAATCAGCAGTTTTGTCCTCATTCTGAACCAACTTCCTTGTGCCCATTGGTTTACTTCCATTGCCTTTCTCCCTATCATAGATCACATGTTCAACTTTAATTTACACCCCTTGTTCCCCAAACAAAACTCTGACGCAAATCTGTCCTGCATGAATAAATTAAACCAGTTAACTCCTAGTGGCCCCTTTTTCCTTGGAGGATAAATTCTTATTACTGAAGTTTTATCATTGCCCAATGTTTTCATCTCTCTCTATTCTTTTAATACTGGGAGTTACTGATGCTTAAAAGTGCAGGTCACGAACACTCTTAAATTGTATTGGCATCATTAGCTGTAGCAGATAAGTGCAACTAAACTTTAAGATTGTTCCTTTAAAGATTTCTGATTTTTTTTAAAAAAAGCAACAGCAACTTTATACTCAGCCATTTCTAATGTTAGAATTACTTTGTACATTCTTATTACGGAGCTGTTAGCGTAGTGCTTTTTAATGACTCTCTGGAACAGCGTCATGACGACAAAATAGCAGTGTCAGATGCACTTGAATCATCATGACTGTTTTCTGCAGAGCTGGTCTCTTAAAAACCTCTGAGCTCATTAATAACAGGTGGATAAAATTAAAGTTTCATGACAAGTCAACAAGCTTGGCGGTAATTCTCAATTCTGCATTATTATGTGTGTTGTGAAGAGTGGCCAAAGGCAGTGTTGACCCATTAGAAAACTTTTTGAGCTTTGATACGAGTTCGGATCTTGTGTCATCTTTAAGACTTTTTGTGTGGCCATGGGCAGATCGCAGTCATCTTCTGTAGGGGATGGTGAACCCTCCTTGCTGGAGACAAAGATTGTTGCTTGCAGTGAAAGAATGCTGCAAAAAGTATGAACATCTGAAGCAGCCTTGTGCCAGCTCAGCCTACAGGTCCATCTAACTCAGTATAATCTACTCTGACTGGCAGCAAATTTCCAAAATTTCAGGCCAAAAAGAAAAACGAAAATATTTTTCTCAGCATTTCCGCCTGGATGTTCAGTACTGAGCCTGCAAATCATGTGCTCTACCACTGGGTCATGCCCTGTCCCCCAGCATTATTGCCAACCTGACATGATGCCTTTTCACCCCAACACTAAATACCCAAGAGCTGTAACAGTTTATAAAACTTTTTACTATTGACTGTTAACTATGAGCATTGAGTAGTGATTAGTCAGAGAACAGGATAATGCAATGGTAACCCAGTATAAGAGAAGAGCGTAAGGCCAATGGCCCATCCAGTCCAACACTCTGTGTCACACAGTGGCCAAAACCCAGGTGTCATCAGGAGGTCCACCAGCAGGGCCAGAAGAACTCCAGAAGCCCTCCCACTGTTGCCCTCCAAGCACCAAGAACACCGAGCTTCACTGCCCCAGACATAGTGTTCCATCTCTATAGTCTCTATAGTGGCTATAGTCACGGATGGACCTCTACTTCATCTGTTTACTCAATCCCCTCTTGAAGCTGTCCATGCTTGTAGCCATAGGCGTCAACTTCAGGAGGGCTGGGGAGCTGGAGCGCCGCCGCCCCCCCCCCCCCCAAATTTTTCCAGGAGGTGCTCAGCCTCCACCAAAGACAATGGACTGTGATGTCTCTGGCCCAGGCCTCCCCCCTGGGAAATTGGAAAGTCTACGCCCTTGCTTACAGCTGCTATCACTTCATGCAGCAGTGAATTCCATGTGTTAATTACTCTTTAGTTGAAGAAGTCCTGCCTTTGATCTGTTCTAAGCCTACTGCTCATTAATTTCACTGAGCGCCCATGAGTTTGTATTGTGAGAAACAAAGTAAAGTACTACTTTCTTTACCTTCTCTATCCTATGCATCATTTTCTAAATATCGTGTTTCCCCCTCAATGGTCATTTCTCCAAGCTAAAAAGCCCTATCCACTTTAACCTCTCTTTATAGGGAAGGTAATCATTCTAGTCACCCTTTTCTGCACTTTTTCCAATGCTATTAATATCTTTTCTGAGGTACGGTGAACAGAACTGTACACAGTATTCCAAACGAGGCCACATCCTAGATTTATACAGGGGTATTATGATACTGGCTGATTCGTTTTCAATCCAGATGACTACTGTGTGCTTACGGTTCAGAAAAAGGCTGCGCATAGGTGATTGATATGTATATAATATGGGCTGTTTCCTTTTTATCGGCTAATGTATAAGACAGTAATATATAAGACAGTAAGCACATAACCCCCCTTTTCGGCCATCAAATCACAACTGACTCATGACAGTTCATCATGAGGTTTTCAAGGCAAGAGACAAGCAGAGGTGGTTTGCCCTTGCCTGCCTCCACATCATGACTCTGGTATTCCTTGGTGGTCTCCCTTCCAAATACTGAGCAGGGCTCACCCTGCTTAGCTTCTGAGATCTGGTGAGAACAAACTTACTTCGTGCCCTTGGCTTGTGTGATGTGCTGGGAGTTGCACTGGTTGATGGTTATAGGCCAGGGCTATTTTGGGGCAGGAACGCACAGGAACGGAGTTCCGGCTGGCTTCTGAGTTGGCCACGCCTACAGCCTCCCACGGATCCAGGGTTCCCCGGGCACCCCACAGCTGCAGGGCGCCTGGGGAAGCCAATCCAGAAACTGCCTTCCTTCCCTCGGGTTCCCCATACAGCCTGCAAGCTGCGGGGCACCTGGAGAAGCCCATCCTGGGAGGGAGCTGTGCTGTCAGGGGTGTGGCCTAATATGCTAATGAGTTCCTGCTGTTGTGTGTGGCCTATTATGCTAATGAGTTCCTGCAGGGCTTTTTCTACAAAAAAAAAAAAAGCCCTGGTTATAGCACTCTTTACTTGGCATTCCCCAGAAGGTATGCTGTGAATATTGTGCAGGGGTTTTTTGAAAGACTTGCTTGGATTAGTGTTGTTCCTGTAAATCCTTACTAAAGCAGGAGCTATCGAGCCAGCTGTTGAAGTAGCTTAGTGTTCTCTTTCCCAGTCAAAGCAAATTGCTTCCATCATGAACACCGCTCAGAAGGAGAGCAGTATGGCACATCTCATTTTCCTTTGCTTATAAAGATGCAGCGGTCTGATCCTTTTTGCACAGGCGTGTTGGGTGGGGTCGTAGCTCAGTGACAGAGCGTCTTCTTGATGTACAGAAGGTCCCAGGTTCAGTCCCCGGCCTCTCCAGCTAAAAGGATCAGGCGCAGTGTTCCCTCTAAGCTGAGTGAGTGTGAGCCAGCTCACAGTTTTTTAGCCTCCGGCTCACACATTTTTGTCTCAACTCAGGAAGGAGGGCTCCAGAGCAAACTAATTTATGCAGTAACCAAATTGCTGGCTCACAACTTTAACGCCAGTAGCTCACAAAGTAGAGTTTTTGCTCACAAGGCTCCATAGCTTCGAGGGAGCATTGATCAGGCAGTAGGCAATGCAAAAGACCCCTCTCTGAGACTCTGGCGTGTCGCTGCCAGTCTTGAATGGACAGTACTGACCTTGGTGGGGGGTTGATTCAGTGCAAGGCAGTCTCATGTTAATGCTTGCTTGGGTACAGTTTTGCTCTTAGAATCTACTGAAGCCTTTGTCACATACATAGATATTTAACCTGGAGGATTTTAATTAAAATCGAGTGCAAGCACTCTGAAGTCTCTGTGTTATCTTGCCCCACAATAGGAATTAACTCTTCTGGTGATGTTGCATATTCAGGAAGCATATTCAGCTCAGTCCTCCTTTGATGCTAACCTCTGTAAATTCAAGTGGGGAATTGCGTATTGGAACCCCCCCTCCCCAATAGTACACAGAAAGCACATTTTGGAGCATGATTCTCTGTCTATCAGGTCATTTTGATATACTAGTTTTCCAGGGCATTTTTGATCTGAAGGGAGCATCCAGTCATATTTCTCCAACCCCTGTTTTGAAGTGGTCACAGTCTTGATCTGAGTGCGTATAGTAGCTTTTATAAAGGTGCTTTAAAATTATATAAGTAGTGACAGTTGCCCCAAGAGGAGCTTTTCAGGATGGATTACGTGGAAGCCTGAATTATAGTACTTTTTCTTTCTCTCATGGTAAAAGGAGAGTTGTTTTTCTGGATTTTTTGCGATTGTCCACATGGAAGTTCGTTTTGCTGGCTGGAGAAATTTGTATTTCTAGGGTTCCGGGTGCAAGCCTTGGAAGCACAGAATACCCACCTCCATAGAGATATGGAGTAGAGGTCCATCAGTGGCTCTTAGCCACAAGGTATAGATAGGATCCCTCAGTCTGGGGCAAGTGATGCTCTGTATTCTTGGTGCTGGTGGGGGGGGCCACAGTGGGAGGGCTTCTAGTGTCCTGGCCCCACTATTGGACCTCCTGATGGCACCTGGTGTTTTTGCCACTGTATAACAGAGTGTTGGACTGGATGGGCCATTGGCTCGATCCCACATTGGCTTCTCTTATGTTCTTAAGCTGGGAGCGTGAACCACAGACAAAGTAAAGCCCAGCCCTCCTCGTCCTCCAGTGGGAAACCCTTGCACTTGAATGAACAAGCCAATAACAGTGGCCCCGTCTCCTTTCTGAAAAGCGTGGAAGGTGCCAAGGGAGGAACTTGTGGGCACTACAGCACCCATGGTTGCCACATTGGAGAACCCTGCTTTACAGCTTTAAATGTCAACTGTCTTGGTAGGGTGTCATAACGCTATTGCTTCAGTTGGAAAATGATGCACGTCTTTGTGTTATTGTCTTGAAGCAGATAATACCTTCATCGGAGGATTCCCCTGCCGATCCTGCCAATGCCGCACCAGCAGAAGTTCAGTTTCCTGCCGACTCTGCATCTGAGGATGCAGAATCTGTTGGCCAAGGGAATAATAGTAACGACCTGGCTGCCAGCAGACTGGCCAATGATGGCAAACTGATTAAAGGTATGTTGGCGCTATCGGGAGAATCCAAATGTCTCCGTAATTTTTGTTCTTTTTTTCTAACAGTCTGTAACTAGCTGGTCTTGGGATACTTGGACTAAAGCTAGTGGTAAACCTCTAAAGCAAACCGTTTGATTTTTTTTAAAAAGGTGTCCATCGGTCAGATTTGTGTTGCTTAATTTTTGGGTTTTCGAACTCTGATATCTGAAGCATACTATCGAGTACTTCAGGGGTCTTTGGGAGTATATCAGTGTGCTCGAAGGAAAAGAAAAATGATCAGCTGCAGATTTCACCCCCTTCCCTGATTTCTGTTGTTCGCCTGTGGGCAGATGAAGTGTAAGAATTCATGAGAAGTAAGAAACGCATATTCTGTGATGAGTTTCATGCCAGTTTCCCCCTCTCTTCCTAGTAAAGCACAGGTAAACATAAGGACCTGTTTAATTTAGTCAATTGTGCAACCTGCTCTTATGTGCGCGTTTTTTACAAATCGTCCCACTTAGTTCACCCAGGCCTTACTCCCTGTAAATTCGCAGAAGCCGTCCAAGGTGTGGTTTGAAAGCACAAAGTGCCATAATCTAGTTGAAGCTGCTCAGATCTGAGTCTGGTGAATGCCTGGATGGGAGGCTGCCTGGGAACATGAGGTATGCCTTCAGTTTCATGGAGGAAGAGAGACAGAATATAAGTGTGATAAAGTCAAAAATAAATTAGAATCACAGCATTATTTGAGAAGAGTGGATTAGTACTCCCTTCTGACAAGGCGATCGCTGAGGGTAGGGCTCGTATATTGCTCTTGGTTGCGGCGTTTAATCTTTGATGTCTTATTAAATGTCTGAACTTGAATGTTAAAGGCCACAAGAGCCTTTTGACTCAGTGTCCTGGTAAACAGTTTAGAATGTGAGGCAAGGAGAGCCTAGAATAGAACAGCTTGCCAGGCCTCCACTCCTCTCTTCCCCCTCCTTAGTATTTCTTTGCAACTTTGGGGCAAGCCAAGGAGCAGACATCTTGGATGTTAATTGTTGCATACATTCCAGTCACCGGATTCTTTGTGAGGAGAACTGAAGATGCCAGTTGTGAAGCTGCATGGAACGGGGGGGAGGACATGGGGAGTTTGAGTAGGAAGAAGTCAAGCATTATTAATGGAGGATGAACAGATTCCTGATTATTCTAAGATAGAAGAGGCTTCTTATCTTGGATTCATACCTTCTAAGTATAATTAATGTGGACATCTTACCTGTTTTTGTTTCACAAGGAACTCTTTGTAATATTAATGTCCCATTCAGTGCACTCTGGGAGACCCTTGTAATATTCTATGTGGATCCTTGGAATATTCTGTGAAATATTTGACTCTGAGTATCACAGAATCATGGAGTTGGAAGGGGCCACAGGTTGTCTAGTCCAACCGCCTGCTCAATGCAGGATCAGCCTAAAGCATCCCTGACAAATGTTCATCCAGCCACTGCTTGAAGATTGCCCCGGTGGGGTAGGGGAGCAGCCAATTCCACTGCTGAATGACTCTTACTGTTGTTGTTTTTTTTAAATCTTACTATCCACCCAGTACCTTCCCACCCATAATTTAAACCCATTATTGCGAGTCCTGATGCTCCCTCTAAGCTGTGGAGCCTTGTGAGCTACTGGCATTAAAGTTGTGAGCAAGCAATTTTGGCTACTGCATAAGTTAGTTTGCTCTGGAGCCATCCTTCCTGAGCTAAGACAAAAACATGTGAGCCAGAAGCTAAAAAACTGTGAGCTAGCTCACACTGACTCAGCTTAGAGGGAACCCTGGCTCCTGACCTCTGCAGCCAAAGGGAACAGCTCCCTGCCCTTCTCTAAGTGATGGCCTTTCAAATACTCCAAGAGAGCCATCCTGTCCCCCCTCAATCTCCTCTTCTCCAGACTAAAAATTCCCAAGTCCCTCAGCCTTTCCTCATAGGGCTCGGGCTCCAGGCCCCTGATCTTCCTTGTCACTCTCATCTGCACCCACTCCATTCTGTCCACATCCTTTCTGAAATGAGGCCTCCAGAGCTGCATGCTGTATTCCAGATGCAGCCGGTGTACAGCAGGTAAAAGGATCTTCATATTTAATCCACTGCTATCTGGTACTGGGGCTGTTGCTGTTCAACTATGCAAATAAATTGTGCTAGTGCTTTTGTAATCTGGAGTGAAAAGATTGCCCTAAGCATCATGTGGCTGTCGAGGAAAGGCCCTATAGCTCAGTAGATGCAGTAAGCCCCAGGCTGGATCCCTGGCATCTCCCAGCTATAAAGAACTTCAGGAGGAGGAAACTGTCCTCTGACAGAGACTGGAAAAGAGCTGCCAGATGTAGACAAGACGAGGCTAAATGGACCAGTGTCCTGATTTTTTTGAGGGGGGGCCTTCATATAACTAGTCATCACTGCTGCAGCTGCTCAGTTTATAGTCTATTCTGATAGGTAGCTGAGTACTTGCCTGGTGAAATCTGTGTTCTTCATCCAGAAAGTGGTGAGGTGCAGAGTTTTTCACAGGAGGCAACACGAAGGTTACAAGAAAGTTGTGTAGGCCATCCTTTGCATTTACTTTTAATTGAGGGGGGAGAACGGCTGCCAAACCATTGTTGTGTAAAAATTGATGGGCTTTTTTGAAAGAAAAGAGTTGGGACTGGGAGTTGGTGTTCATCAGCTTTGACGGGTCTTTGGAACAAACGTTCAGCTAACTCTTGGTGCCAGTTACAAGACAGCTTTGAAACATTGCACACGGAGAGAATGCCCGGGCTGTGTATTTAATCCCGCTTTTCTGAAGTGTAATTAATCCCTCCCAAGTAATTAATTTTCCTGTAGATTAAAAGGAGTCTACTAGTAGTATTGTGTAAGCCTGGCAAATTATCTCGGTGAGCAAGCGATCAGATTTAGGGGGAGAGGGTGAGGAAGCTGGGATTCAGAGTGAGGAAACTGCATTTGAAAAGAGAAATCAGCTGTGAAGGGAAAATATTACATTATTTGGTTTGTAGCTATAGCAAAGAAATGGATTTATTCAGGGTTTGAAATTGAGTAACTACAGAGATTATATCGCCGCAGAGGAGTGACTTTCGTCTGGGAGGTGGATATGGGAGGGCTGAATTCAGATTCCAGCAGAGCCCTGCTCGGTGCAAGACCTCGCTTCAAACCATGGTTAAGGAAGCTTATCAGAGGCTGTAGCTTGCAGTCGGAATGGGCAAAGCCGTGATCATCCAGCAAGCCGGAATCAGAAGCTCAGGGTGAAATCCTGGTTCATGCAAACTGTGTTCCACTGTGACGTTTGAATTGGCAAACCATTGGCATAGCCAGGGCTTATTTTCTGGGGAACAGAGTTCTGGAACCCCTTCAACAACATTCTTTTGAAAATGTTTAAAAGTTCATGAGTTTTCAGAATACAGATCGAAAACTTCATTTCTCTCTTGAGAGTTCTGGCGCCTCTTTTTTCCCAAAAAAGAAAAGAAAAAAGCCATTTTAGCACTTCCAGATACTCTGTGCCATAAAAGTGCTGAATAAATGGAGAACGAACGCGAATAAGGATCTCTACCTTGTGATTTGGAAGCTGTAGCCAAGACTTCGGTGCTGAAGTGTGAGTAGGGCAGCTATGTGTTTGGCGACAGAGGCCAACTTACACAGTGGGGAGTTACGGGCGTAAATTTGGAGCTTGATGTGGAGTATCCTGAGAATGTGCAGCTCTAAAGTTATGCCGATGGCTTCCCACCGGGGCCTTTTCAGTTTGGCAAAATGAAATGGTGGGCAGGAGCCCCTCTTCCCTCCCACCTGCTGCAGTCCCGAGCCAAATCAGGATTCCGTGGGCTTTAAAAAGAGTTGGATCCGGACAACCCAAACCCAACTCGTTACAAAACATATTGTGTGCTTCGGCCCTGAGTCGAGCCACTGACTCGTTGTGTGAGTGGCATTACCCTACCTGAAATTTAAGATCCTTCGTTTTCACTTCAAAGGAACCCTGGCACAGCACTCTCAACAAACCATAATCCCCATAAAAACCTCTTCTGCTCCTCCCGTCTTCTTTCTTCAAAGAGCTGAGAGCTGCTTGCTTGTAGCTCTCAGCTCTCCTCCCATCAAGGCTGTCTCCGGGACCACACCAGTTTACATTTCAGCGGTAGAAATTATACCATGTGCTTTTTGGGCTTGCGGCTCTACCATTCTCTGCTTCAGCTTCTGACTGAGCACCCTCCGTCTTAATGGCTGCACGAGAGTTATTGCAAGGATGAACAAAGCAAAGGTTTTAATAGTAGCTGCACTTTAGAAGTGCTATAGAAATGATAGATGAAAGGGGCTAGCAACATACTCGTCGCGTACCGTCTCTGTAAAGTTTCCATTCTAAACACCTTTTTATCAGTTCATAATTCTTTCTCCCGAGCCCGGAGGCAGGCATGCTAAGTATGGCCAAGGCTTAAAGCCACACATACTTGTATCTGTAAAGCAGCCGAGTGATGAGTGACGGTTTCTGGCAAAAATGAGCTTGATTCTTAACCCATCCATAGCCAGAACAGGAGTAAGAAAGGCAGGTGTTTCACTGAAGGGGCTGTTTCCAGTAGAACCAAAACAAAAGGAGAAGTCACGGGCGAGACAGCAGTAGAGGATCAAAACCGTGACGGTTTACAATAGAGGCAAGAGCTGAAGCCAAGCATGTAATGCCAGCAGTTGACACATAACCTTTTCTGATTCTCTTTTAAATCAGACAATCTGAGCTTTTGCAATAGTTGCATCAGATATTTTTGTGATTTGAGCTACGTATACATACGCGCAAACGGCGCCTTTCACTTTGCATTGTTGGGGTGCTGCCCCTCTGCTTCTTTAATCAGCATGAGCTGTAGGGCTGTTAAAAGCATATATTTATTCTCAGTTGAGATGTTGATGAAGGTGATATACATCTGCCTTTTGAGAATCAACCCTAACTTTGCAGTGGAGGCTCTGGGCAGGGGGAGGGCTTCAGTGGGCTCTTCTCACCTCCACCTGTGCCAGGAAGTGCCAGACTCTGCTCCCCGCAGGCCAGTTCTCCTTGCTGTCTTCTAAGAGAGCAGATGAGTGAGGCAGGAGGAAGTAGTTTTCTGTTCTTCTTCCCCTGATTGAATAGGCAGACAAGCAAACAGTGGCAATGATGTACAGGAGCAGCTATGGCTTGCCTTTTCTGTACCTAATGGCTTCCTCCACCTACCGCAGGAGAGAGCCAGCAGGCCCAACAGGTGGTGGCTACTGCTGCTGCTTCTCCTCCTTATCCTTGCCACTGGTCCATGCACTTAACCCATGCATTCCCTCCGAACCAGAAGGTAGATGAGGACGGCAAGCAGCAGGGGCCAGAGGATTCCCTTAGCAGGCCACCTGGTTGTGTGCAGGCTTCCATGGGATGCCAGTCCCCTGGCCACCTTTGTGACTCCTCCAAGTCTCTAGCAGCTATTAGATTCAGATCTTCGTAAGCTGGATCAACCCAGTGGTCCATCAAGCAGCCACCCAGTTCCCCTGGAGGGCCAACCAACAGGACAAAGAGGCGAAGGCCTTTCTCTGACATTGCCTCCTAGCACTTGGTTCCAGAGGCTTGCTACCTCTGAATGTGGAGGTTCTCTTTACTCACCAGGGCTAGTGGCAGTTGATGGGGCATAAATCCAAGATCCAGAGCAGCTCCGGATTTGCAAGGCGTGCTGGGAGGCACCTTTGGGGGGAGGGGGTCATTTGTCTTCCACTCCTTTAAAGTAACCATTAAAACTTAGTGAAGAGATTTGTCTTAGTGTTGATTTAAGTTGTTTGTTCCTTAACAGAATTACCAGTTTACTAGAAGGCGTTTCCCTTTTAAAAGAATGGGTGCTGTCAGTAGAGCATTCAGTCTCCAGCGGGTGAAGAGAGGAGGGACGCTGAGGGGTTTCAAAGAACCAATTCTTATTTTACAGAAATGGGTAAAGGAAACCTTTTCCGGGTTTTTCCGTTGATCTCTTTTTTCTCTCATTAATGTCTCAGTTTTAAGGCCTTTGCTTTAAGAGACAATAGGAGATCAGTGATAATTCCTGATTATATCAGCCTCTCCCCGTTACCCAGTTCTTTAGCCATGCAGTAATCAGTAAAAATTGTACCGCTAACAGTATCATGACTTCCTCCTTACCTTTTTAACAGCATCGTTTGCACCGATAAGCTTTGCAATCAGAGCCAAAGAGAACGACCTGCTTCCCTTGGAGAAAAACCGAGTGAAACTTGACGACGACAGTGATGAGGAGGGGGAGGAAGGCAAGGAAGGCCATGAAAATGCGCACGGTGCGTCCAACAGCGGCACAGTGTTTGCCATGTCCAGTAATGCTGCTGAAGAGAAGAAGCCTCAGCTTACACAGGAGGAGCTGGAAGCCAAGCAAGGTAAAAAATGTACTTCTGGAAAGATCATGTACCTGGATCGTGTCCAGTTCTACAGAAGGCTTACCAGCCTAGTGTTTCAAAAGCTGGCTTTATTTAGATGCACGGCTCCTTGGTGCAACGCATGCTTCGCTTGTAGAAGATCCTAGAGAGCCAGTGTGGTGTAACAGTTAAGAGCAGTGGGACTCTAACCGGCAGAACAGTGTTTGATTCCCCACTCCTCCTCCACATGAAGCCTGCTGGGTGACCTTGGGCCATACACAGTTCTCTCAGAGCTCTCTCAGCCCCACCTAACCCACAGGGTGTCTGTTGTGGGGAAAGGAAGGGAAGGTGATTGTAAGCCGCTCTGAGACGCATGAAGCCTGCTGGGTGGCCTTGGGCTAGTCACAGTTCTCTCAGAGCTCTCTCAGCCCCACCTACCTCACAAGGTGCCTGTTGTGGGGGGAGGAAGGGAAGGCAATTGTAAACCACTCCGAGACTCCTTCAGGTAGAGAAAAGCGGGGTATAAAAACCAGCTCGCCTTCTGATTCCAGTCCCTGGCATCTCCGCTTATAGGATCTCCGGGAGAATCTGTTTGTTTCTGTCTGGGACCCTTGAGAACAACTTCCAGTCGGAGTAGCCGTTTCTGAGCTAGATGGACCCAATAATCTGATACAAGGCAGTTTCGCATGTTCATAAGTATCATTAAAGCACGCTGTATCGCTTAACCAGATGCTTATGAACATATGAAAATGGGAATGAAGCATAAAAAAAGAAGCTGGCTGATCATGAAATGAATTACCCGCAGCGCACCAGTTTCTCCTGAACATTGGGATGTTGATGGGGGAGGTCGGGTCCTGCTGGGTATCAAGGGGCAGTATTGAATGAGAGCTTAACTCCCTTTCATGCTGCATTCAGAAGCACCCCAAGAATCAATCCCAAGCGTGCACTATTAAGTTCTGGGCTGAATTGGGCTGCAAAGACCCCTCATTTGAATTTTTGTTACTGAATGCTGAATTGCAAAGATGCTGATCATCGGAGCAGTTGTCTGGCTGCGATCCTAGTGTTGTGGCTCATGCTTCTGCCAACTAAGCGCTCCGAAAATTGGCTTGGAAGCTCCCATTCCACAATCAGATACATGTGTGTTGTGGTCTTCTTATAATTAACAAATGGAGGTTTAATTGCCACTTCCCTTCTAGAACATCAGGCTTTAAGGAAATTCATCACCACCACCCCCGCTTCGGCAGCCTGTCTTTGGGGCATCTGCCTTAATATAGCTGTCAGTGAAAGATGCTGACTGCAGATTCCCGCAAAGTCTCGAAATCATGCGAGGCTATGCCGGCAGCAGGAAAAGAGGAAGACCTCTTTTGAGATGGACTGACTCTGTCAAGAAAGCCCCATTTTGCAAGACATGAGCAAGGCTGTTAACGAGAGGACGTTTTGGAAGACGTTAATTCATAGGGCCGCCATAAGTCGGAAGCGAATCAACCGCAGTTAAAGACATGCACGATGCCAGTGTGATCCAGACTTGAGGAGGCTTATCTAGGAGGCAGAGATGTGCTGCGTTCTAGGCTATCAAAAAACAATGAAGCCGTGGATGCACAAACTCCTACTAGTTGATTGTAGCAGGCTGCCCGCTCTCCTCATCAACCAGAGAGAAAGGATGCAGATCGTGAGGGAAGGATGCAGATCTGAGACGCAGAGTGTGTGACAGTTGTAAGCGGGGCTGGTGCTGCCGGCTTATTAAAAATAAGGGCGCGCCCCAGTTCCTGTGTCGAAAAAACGTTCATCCGAACCTTATTCTGCTTACTCGGTCTCTACGATGAGAAGTGGATGTGGTGTTTGGAACGAGGCCGAATCCCAGCAAGACGCTGAAGAGAATCGTACTCAGCAGGGATAGGGTCACTCGTTCCAGACAGCGACTGTCCCTAGAGAAACCGTCGCCAAACCTCAGGAGCCCCGTTTTGAATTTTAAAATTCCCATAGAACCCCAAGGTTCCCCCTTTGATCCTTGCTAGCACCCAGAATATGGTGAATGGTCTGTTTTTAAAGCGCATGGGACAAGCTGTGTATGTCCCGAGGACACTTCTGCCACATAAACAACAGTGAGACTCATAACCACTTTACGAGCAGTATTATTGCGTGCATGTAAACTTTTCAAGGCCAGTCTCAGAGAGCAGCTCATTCTTTATTATTTATTTAATTCAGAGGTCATTTTGAGCAGGAGCTCAAGGGAGCGCAGCCCCGGGAGTTGGTGCCAGCTCCCCCCCCCCCCCCCCCCCCCCGCGGGGGAATGCCTGCTTGTGTCATGGCTGCAGCAAAATGGCCCCATCCCCTGGAAAGGTCCTTGTTCCTCCGACCAGCCTTCTGAAGGCTTCAGCCACCACTGAAGCTGTCCTCCCAGAATAGTGGCATTTCTGAGGCTTGGATTGGTAGCTGTCCCCTCTCTGCCAGCTCTTTCTTTCTTTCTTTCTTTCTTTCTTTCTTTCTCTCTCTCTCTCTCTCTCTCTCTCTCTCTCTCTCTCTCTTGCCTTCTGACATACTTCCAGTGATATCAGGTGGTTTAGCATATGCAATAAGTTATGCTAATGAGCTCCTGCAGCTCTTTTTCTACGAAATGACCCCTGATTTAATTCATTTGTACTCCACCTTTCTCCCCAATGGGTACCCAAAGCTTCCATCATTCTCCTCTTGTCCGTTTTATCTGTGAAGTAGTTTAGGGTGAGAGGGTGTGACTGGCCCAGACTTGCCCAGCAAGCTTCCATGGCATGTGGCAATTCAAACACGGATTTGCTGGATACTAATCCAACACTCTTAACCTGACACCACATTGGCTCTCCAAAAGAGCAGGACCCCAAATCCTACTCAATCTCACCCTTAATTGGAAGGAATTTTGCGTTGGAGACAGCAGTCAGCTTCCATATTAGTTCATAACTTCTAAATGAAAGTCACCTAAAGGGAGGTGGGGAAAGTGCCAGTAAAATCTTTCAGAGCTGCACATGGAAAAGATCGACATTACACAAAGCCTCAGCTTTTGATATTAAATTGAAAACCACTGTTGACTGTCCGTGTGTATGGGGGCAGAGTGGCATGTGTCTCTTGCTGTGCCAGAATTCTTTATATCAGAAAATAGACTGAAAACCAGTTTTCATACCAGAAGTAACCACTGTTCCCTCTAAGCTGAGTTAGTGTGAGGTAGCTCACAGTTTTTTAGCCTCCAGCTCAGGAAGGATGGCTCCAGAGCGAACTAATTTATGCTGCAGCCAAATCGCTCGCTCACAACTTTAATGCCAGTAGCTCACAAAGTAGAATTTTTGCTCACAAGACTCCACAGCTCAGAGGGAGCATTGGAAGTAACTATGATCACTCCATTAGAACCGTATTATCCTGCTGCTCAATTAGTTAGAGATGCTGGTTTTCACCAACCAGTCAGGGCTGTGTTCTGGCTAGTGCTCTTATGTGATCTGGAAGATCTGTGGCCTTCCACCTTTAGAAAGAGGGAAGCTTTTTGCAACCCTTTACCTTGAGGTGGAGACTCCCTGTCCCCCTTTCCTAGGAACTAAGGGAGCTCCATTTTCATGTTAGCCAGATGGCTTGCCTGCTGCTCTTAGAAGGCCTTGTGGATCCCCACAGATCCCCAGATTCCAATCTGAGAAACGCTGCCCTAAAGTGTACCTTAGGGTACATTTGGCTCAGCCCCCCACCCTCTGAAACCTAGATTGTGGTGTCTAGGAATTGCTCGTACCATCTCCCATCAGATAAGGCTTGTGCTTCTTGACAGTTTGAAGCTTCACGTAAGAGACGTGTACTATCTCAGTGCAAGCAAAAGGCCATGCGTGGGATGTGTATGCAGCTGTGTGAAAATTTCCCCTCTGTTTCTTTCTGCTGTCTGTTGTACAGTGAAGCTACGGCCATTGCGGGTGCAGGGAAGGAAGCATTTCTCTTCCATGCCAGAAGTTAAAGAGTACCTAAGCATTAAATGGCTTGTGGCCTGCATAGTTGCCACAACCCTTCCTTCCTGATAGTTCGTAGTGTGTTTAAGGTTAGTGGTGAACAGTGCACCACCTGTGCCACGATACCTTTGTAACCTAGGCAAAAAAAGGCAGGTCCCCAACCATGGATCTTACACCGCACCAGCTCTCAGTTTTCAGTAAGCAATGTTTTGAAAAGTTTGCTGGGTAGTTAGCAATTTTATCTTCCCCAAACCCTTGATAATTGGTATGTTGCGGAGATCAAATAAGTGTAGCCACCAGGGTAGCGAGATTCGTTCTCCATTGTCGGCAGGCTTCTAAAAACCTTGAGCGACATTTAATCTTCATGCACGCGTCTAATTCAGTAACATATAAAAAATAAATTTGATGGATTCATAACGGTGCTGCAGAGGATGTGTTTCAGTTCCCGCAAACGGGCTTCTCCACAGGATGCAAAAGACACTTAATAAAAAGTCATGAAGCTGCTTCCAAATGGAATTATTTATTTAAAAAATATCCTAAAGGATATATCATTTGGAGTGTCAGGTTCCTGAGTCTCATAGTTAGCTCTGAATGTATTATTCCATGTCTGCAGGGAAAGAAAAGTTGCTGAGTGTCAGACTCCAGGGGGAATTACTCTTTCTCTCATTCTGAAAGTTGATGCATATCTTTTTTTGTATATTTGTTAACCTTGGTGATAAAAAATTACATTTTTAAAAGACAAACAACAAATGAAAGGAATTGTTAGCTTTTTAATGTGTCAGTTAAAGTTAAGTCTTCGTGTAATTTGAACCGCTCAGAGATTACTAGTTTAAAATGCTCATATTAATTACATTTCAAATGTGTTCTAAACCCCGAAGGCATTAACCAAAGTAGAAATGAGAAAATTGAAACATGCATACGTGATTGCAAGTGAGCATTATAAAATCCAAGAGGCATGAAATACTTTTGAGGAATTACATTGGGAAGAATTATTTTAAAATCAACATATTTTACTTGTGAGCTCAAAAGTTTGAAAATGTTTCACTGTTTCTGTGCTCAGCTTTTGCACGTAGCGTCATCTGACTTGTAAAAACGAGTAGTAATGATGCTGGCACAATTGGATTATTTTCTTAATTCCCTTCTAATGCATTTGTGAAACCATCTCCTTTCCTTCCAGTTCAAATGTCGCCTTTTTATTTGTTTGGGAGGGAGAGGGAAACATTGACTTCTGGGGAATTTGTGCATATTAATTTCTATCCATGGCCAGCTATAAGGTGTCCCAAATTAGATTTATCAATTCACATTCATACACAACAGTACCTTCAACCTATAGAGCACTTTAAAGACCTCCTTGAGTAAAGAATGTGAACCTAGGGTTACCTTACCAGATGTCCTCTTTTTAGAGGATGGGTTGTCTCTTTTTTTGGTGTCCATCCTCTTTTGAGCTCTTTTTAAAAATGTCCTCTTTGGGGGTTGGAAAGTTAGGAATACTCCTAGTTAGCGATTATCACAGCTTAAATAGTAGGGGTATTTCAAATGAGATTTGTCTTAGTGATCACTTGTTTGAAGCAGTCAAATCTGGAAATATGACCTCTTTTTTGCTTTTCAAAGTGTGGTAACCACTGAACCAGAAAGCATTCAAGCTATCCTTCTTGCAACTTGAGTCAAAGGGATCTTGCTGAGGCTGGTGGGATTTAAGCATGTTTGAGAATGCTACCAGTAATCTTTTGGGGGCTTCTACCACTTGAAAAACAAAAGATGCCAGTTGGATCAGATAAGAGGTCCGGCATTCTTTTTTCCTCTGAAGGGAACAGGCTGCCCATAAACATAACATGAAAGCGGCAGCTTTCCTACTGTTGCTGCCCTCCAGCGACTGACATTTGGAGGCCGACTCCCATCTGACAACAAAAAATCCATTTCTTTTCCTTTCTTTTTTAAAGCTTTATTGATATCAGATTTGTACAACAGTAGAAAACTCGTACATAACATAAGGGAAGTAGCAATGAGATAATGAACAGTTTTACATTCCAAAATGAGATATCGTATCACGTTTTCATCCAGAAACAACGATCCCAGTTTGACTCCTATTAGACTAATACAAGTAAGACCAAGTACTGTAGTAATTCTGAAAATCCAAATAACAATAAATAAAAATGAAAGCATAGATTCTGGTGCAAAACAAAATGATACAGTAAAAGCAGGGACCATTCTGACATATAAGATGCTTATATCAAACGAAGGTTCCATTTCGACATCATCTAATGGTGGTGGGTAAATGTATCCCCCTTGAGTCTGTCTAATCCCCTTGGAAAACCATCAAAAATAGTGACCACTGCGCTGTTGTGCAGGATTAAATTCCGTGTAGGGATTTTGTGTCCCATGACGTAGGGCTTCCCTTTCGCCTATCCTGATTGTTCTGCCCATCAGTTTAATTACCGTACTATGGGAGAGCTTCCCCATTATTTTAAGTGGCGCACTTCGCATTTCAGCTGCCCTGCTGAAGGGTCTTCCCCATTATTGACTCTGAGCTTCCAACACAAGCGTGTCTTCAACTGAGAATAGGTCAGCGAGACATAGTACTCTTTAACTTGGTGGTATGCTGTGGGAAATGGCTGTGTAAGCACAAAGGATTTGTCTCATAAAACAAACAGGGAAGTTTCTGCATGCACAGGGCAACCTCCACTGCTTTGTCACATGTGTCTTAATTTTTGTTAACACAGTTGAGAGAAATAAATAAATTTTGTCATAATAAAACATGTTTTGTAGTAAACTGTTATACAGAGGGAAACATCCTCATATAGTCGCAACAGGATTGGTGTATTTAGATAGCACTGAATAATGTATGATCAAACACGTTATAGCATAGTGTTGCCAAAGTTATTCAAATCTGAACAGTAACGATATCCTCAAACAGGCTGTATGTATCTACGGCATGCATAGGAAGAAGCATTATCTTGGAATGCCTTACGTACAAATGTTTGTGCTACACATTTTGAATGAATTAAACCCTGTCTTAAAAGCGTTCCATTCATTCCAAAAGAGGAACTGTTTCATCAATTGTTCCACGGGTTTTTTTCCATCGGAAGGACTGAAAAGGGTGCTTAGGAAAAAACGGCATTTTCCAGGGGTTTCCTGGCCTTCACCTTTCTAGAGGCGGCCCATCCAGCTTTGCTTCGCCTGTTGGGGTATAAGGAGCCTATAGCAAACTTGTCTGTCCAAAAGAATCGATCAAATGTAAGCCTGAGGCTGTCTTGGTTGTGGGGAGTTACTTAAGCAAGTGATTATTCATCTGTCTGGCAAGTAGAGTTCGGAAGAAGAGAGCCCACCTGTCAGCTTCCTAGTTCGCTACATTTTCATTGTATCTGAAGAACTGGGCCCTCTCATCTTCAGACAAACAATTCTCGACCTCAGTGTGGTCCCCCCCCCCCCCCCCAGTGGAGATTCTTTAGCTTAGCCAAAAAGTCAGTCCCCCTTTCTAATAGTAGATTGGAATAGTGATTGTACTGTAATGCAGTGGATATTGGCATGTATTTCTCTCTGGTGACAGAGGAGACATAACATTGCACAACCATTCACTCCACCTCAAAGAAAAGGATGCTGTTAGTTACCTCCGTGCTTGAGAGGAGATGAATGGAGCATAACATCAGGGCCTCAGTTAGTTACAATTAGCATTCCACAATTAAGAAGGATGCTGTGACGGAATGAAAGTCTGGGTCACATGACTGAGTGAGGAGGGGGCCATTTAGCTCGGAACCCTCAATGATTGGCAGTTAACGGGCACACCTGACAGTTGGAGTTGACAGTTTAGAATGTTCAGGGAGAGGGAGTCTGTGAGGGAACAGTCTCTTGGTAGCTCTGTGAAGATTCGAAGTGTGTCTCGGTAGCTCTGTGTGAGCAGCCAAAAATACCAGTTTAAGCTGAGAACTGGGTGCTGGATAGTCTGGTTCACGGGACAGTGAACAGACTAGTAAAATCAGAACACATAAGCGGTCACACACCTAAAACACATCGCTCCTGAGGAACCTGATAGGAGGTTAAGAGAGGGCTGAGGCAAAGACTGGCAGAGTCTGGACAGCTGGTTGGTGGCCAGTTGGGACTTAAGGGCCAGGAAACCAAAGCCAAAAGGCCAACCCCTAAGCAGGACAGGAGAGTGTACTGAGGAAGGTGTTGAGTGAGCTTATGTACGGTTAAGGAAACAGCAAACAATATCGCCTACAGCCTAAGTATCATCTAAGCCAAATGTGTCAGCCACTACCGAAACAACGTGTCCAATGTAAATACCTCCCCCATCTCCTCTGTTTGGTTCTGTAAATAAAGCTCTGTTTTATGTTAAAGAAAAGCCTGAGTGAATACCTATTAAAATTAAACCCCGAAGAGACTATTTTAAGGATAGAGGGTGCTGGTCGAGTGAAATAGAGCCAAGCCTGATCTGTCACCTCACAGAACGCCTCAAAGCGGCAGGTAATTTAGGCCACGCGTCATAGTTGCATTTACAGATCAGTCTATTTTGACATATTTGTTTGCTTCACTCTGTCCCCTCCCCCCAATTAAATCCAAACAAATGGTGGCAATATAAGCTCAGTTTGTTGTTCCTGTTTGATAGTTGTTAAAACATCTTCATTATGTTGTATGCTAATTTGCTGTTCGCCCTGTGCCTATATGTACAGACAGTTTACTTCCATTTCAGTGTATCTGAGGAAGTGGGCATGCACACAAAAGTCCATACCTTGAATGACACTCTGTTGGTCTTGAAGGTGCCACTGGACTCAAACTTGGTTTCCAGCCTTTCTAAACTCCCTGCTTTTTTCCCCTCTTGTTTACCCAGCCAAACAGAAACTAGAGGACAGGCTGGCAGCTGCTGCCAGGGAAAAGCTAGCCCAAGCCTCCAAGGAGTCAAAAGAGAAGCAGCTTCAGGCAGAACGGAAAAGGAAAGCTGCCCTGTTCTTGCAAAACCTGAAGAATCCCCTGGCTGAAGCAGAGGTGGAGAAAATGGAGGAGAATGCCTTTAATCTTGAGGTGAGAACATGAAGGCCATTTGAAACCTTAGTGACCTATTTATTTATTTTATTGGCAGGTTACAACAAGTTGATAAAACAGTTAAAACAGTCGCATGTCAGTGCAGAAATCTTCCCAGCAGACGGGGGGTCGGGGGTTTGCATGGTCACCTGTGTTACTCCTTTCTGGCTTTGAAGGAGAACTGTTGGGGGGTGGCTGAATTTAATAGTGCGTTGGATGTCAGTTTTCCTGAGCTTGCTGAAATGGATCCGTCAAGCTCTAGCAGTACATGCACATGTTCTTTTTCAGCACCAAAGTGGAAACTTAGGTAAGGTTGGTATAAGCCTTCCCTTGGATCTTGCGACTCTCAGCTAAGCCATCGCTTGATTGCTTCTGTGGGAGTATCCCATATTTTTGTATTCTTGTGAAACTTTCCTTTCGCATCTCAGGTGTTCTCTTTGTGTGTAGTTTTTACAGTGGAATCATTTTGCCACGGGCAAGTTTGGTTTTAATGTTGCTGTGTTTTTTACACTTACATCCCAGCCTTCTTTCAAGGGGCCATGGCTCAGTGGTAGAACATCCGCTTGGCATGCAGGAGGTCCCAGGTTCAATCCCCGGCATCTCCAGTTAAAAGGTCCAGGCGGTAGGTTATATGAAAGACCTCAGCCTGAAACCTTGGAGAACTGCTGCCAGTCTGAATAGACAGATTCAAGTGGGGCAGCCGTGTTGGTCTGAAGCAGCAGAATAAAGTTTGGGTCTAGTGGCTCCATTAAGACCAACACATTTTTATTCAAGGTATAAGCTTTCGTGTGCATGAACTCTGTATCTGAAGACGTGTGTATGCATGTGAAAGCTCATACTTTGAAAGCTCATACTTTGAATAAATCTTTGTTGGTCTTAAAGGTGGCACTTCAGTCTGAGTAGACAATACTGATGTTGGTGGACCAACGGTCTGATTTAGTATAAGGCAGCTTTCACGTGTTCCTGAGTCTGCTGTGATATATGTACTTTAGATCATGAGATGGAGACAGGATCTTCCTGAAGGTTGGCAAGAATTTGAACCCAGGTCTCCCAATCCAAGACCAGTGCTCTAACCACTACAGCAGACTGTTGTTGAGATTATACAAAATCACAGTCAATTCTTGTTGAATCTAGAATTTGGAATTTTTACACCGCAATTAAAAAGGAGTTTCTTAAAGAAGACACGCAGCACCAGGTGCAAATAGTTATTGCTTTGAAAAAGAAATCCGAAGAAGATTATCGAGGCCCCGGGAGGTTTTTGCCATCACAGTGGTAACTGAATATTGTATGTGAGTCTCCTTCTCAGAACTATAAATAGAGGGAAATTCTCTCCCCCACACACACATACATCATCATCATCATCCCTCCAGGTTTCACTTGAACACAACATTTGGAAGTGCTTTTATCCGAGGCCAGGCATTTAGTGCATAATGTAGAATGAAAGTGGGATTCATGCTAGCATCTCTGAATAAGGGTAAGCACACAGTAACCCTCAGGCACGCAGAGCAAAACGAGGGTGTTCGAGGACCTCAAGGGTGCCGACACTCTGCCCTTTTCCACACGACTTGATTTTGATAGCAGCTGTGCATTCAAAACCAATGTGATCGTCTTGTCTTTGTTTTGATAATTTTTGGTTTTCTCAGCTAGTAAACCACCCCCCCACCCCCCCACTCAGTATTTTAGACTAAGGCAGAAGCTCTTAAGCCCACAAGGTTGCTAGGAGCAACCTCAGTACCGTGATTCTGAAATCATTAATGCCTGGGGACTCAAGGAGCTGGGCTGGTTGATGCAAGCGGGTAGTATGTGGCATACAAATAAAGCAAATTCAGAAGGACGTCTGCACTTCGCCTTGGTCTTGGGGCTGATCTCGTCTTTTGGTTGAGGAGGGCGTCTGCGCTGACCGCGTTTGAAAAAGGAGAGAATACTCTTGAGAAAACTGGACTTAAACATCCCCAGCTAAAGCCAAAAATAAAATGGCAAGCCCCAAATCCCGCCTCCCCTTAAAAGGTGCCTGCTATTCAAACCCCTTGTCGCAAGATCAAGGAAGCGCTCAGTAGGCTGCCACCACTCTGATACGGGCCTCCTCGGTAGGGCCTCGAGCACCCACCAGACCCCTTATGTCCACTCTTTCCCATTAGGTTTTGCTTTATATATGAACAAATGGGGGATGAGGACCCAGGGAGAGTAGTAAACAATCTTATGTAAGAGGTCTAGTAATAACTGGTTTTCAAATAATTGGTAGAAATTATTTGAGAGCCAGTTTGGTGTAGTGGTTAAGTGTGCAGACTCTAATCTGGGAGAACCGGGTTTGATTCCCCACTGCTCCACTTGCACCTGCTGGATGACCTTGGGCAAGCCATAGCTCTGTCCCAGCTGTTCTCTCAAGGACAGTTGTCTCAGAGCTCTCTCTGCCCCACCTACCTTCCAGGGTGTCTGTTGTGGGGAGGGGAAGGGAAAGGAGTTTGTAAGCTGCTCTGAGACTCCTTCAGGTAGTGAAGGGCGGAGTATAAATCCAAGCTGCTCCTCCTCCTCCTCTCCCTCCTTCCAAAATAAGAAACCTTAATGTGTCTGATTATACTGTCCCAGCCTTCTCTAGGTGCCTGGTCTCAGACTGACTCACCCCCTTTTGGATGAGGGATCCCTCCTGCAGCAGCCTCACCAGCTCTGCTCCCTGGGAGTGAACCCCCTCCCACTTTGGGCAAGGCCTTTTATTCCTTCTTCCCAGGCACTGCCCTCTACTCCTCTACTGGTGCAAGTTTTCCCTCCAAATCCCCTGTTAACCAATCACAGGGTCCAGAGTGTGGCCTGGGAAATGTAGACCCAGTAGTCACTCTAATACAGGCTTTCCCAGAGCCACTAGGCCCCCCCTAGAGCCTATAGGCCACACTACTATACGCGTAGGATCATGACACCCTTTCAAAAGCCCTGGCAAACAGGCAGGCCTTGCTGTGCCTCCTGAAGACCTCCAAGGAGGGGGCCCCTCTTCAGGGAACCCATTCCACCGAGCCACAATGGAAAAAGGCACACCCCCAAGTGGTGGGATAGCCCACAGATGAGTGCCTGGTAACCGTCATTAACACACAGGGACATATGGAAAGAGATGGTCCTTCAAGTATGTGGGTCCCAGTCGTGCAACTCGGCAATTCTGTATTCTCAGTGTCTCCTGTATATTGAGCAAGAAGTTGGAAATTGTGGGTTATAAAACAATTAGCAGTTTTCCATTTCATACTGAACAACTCTGTAATTGCCTTTTATTGCTGAACACAAATATCAGAACTATCACACTGATTAAAGCTGGTTCATTAAACAATTATTTTTTTCCCCCAGCAGACCCCCCCAACCAGCTGTCTTATGACTAGTGGACCGGCCTGAAACAATTTTGTTCTGATCAATACTAGTGAAGCATTTGGCCTACCCCAGTGGTGGAGCAATTTTAGTCCTGTTTTCTTTCATTGTAAAACTACAAATGAAAATCTTTTAGAATAGATACTCTGGGCAGAAGGAGAATAGCTGAAAACACCCATGTCACAGTGCGTGTTCTGTTTGGCCAAGTCCTTTGTTTTCTACCTTAAATCAATAGAACAATTTTCTTAAAAACAAACCCAAAAGGACAGTTTTCTTAGAAGCGAACCCGAATTATTACAATTGTGCAATCATATTGTTAGCCGACACCTTTCGAAATAGCTACCATATGTTTACTGCAGGCATTTGTCTCTTATTCGATTCCATGAAATACCAATTACATACGTAGCATTATCGGAAGATTTCTGTAACCCGTGGCTGCTCGTTCTGTTGTCTCTCTCGCCCCCCCAGCCAGACGCTGCCGTATGTTACAAGGCCCTTTTTCACCAGTTCCACTAATGTAGGAAATGGCAAGGCTTCCAAAATGCCTTTTGGAAATAATAACATTGATTTGGAACCTCAATTCAAACCATCATAAATTCTTGCCATCGGGAACAAGTAAACATCACCTTGGCAGGAATGCAATACTTACAGGGTTTAATACCGGAAACGGTGTGCTGCAAACTTGTGTTTTGCATTAAGGGACACCACCGGCTCCAGAGTCTGAGCTCTTTGAGGGGGAATCACGTTTTCCATCACACCTTCCATGAGCTGTTGTGGCACCAGTAGGTGAGAGACAGAGGTAAGAACCGGGAAGGCCCTGATTTGAATCTCACCTCTGCCATGAGCTCACTTTAGCCCAGGCAGTGTCCAACGTTTTTGAGCCTGTGGGCACCTTTGGAATTGTGATACAAGGCGGTGGGCGCAGCCACAACATGTCCGCTGCAGAAGGCGGGCCAGCCACAAACTGCTGCAGCTTACCTTCAGTCGCACAGTGAAGATGCTTGTGCTTTAGTGGCAGCTGCTGCCCAAGCAGTGTTTTTAAAAACCTGCACAGCCAATAATACCTCCAGTGGCCAATCAGAAGCCGTGTTGGGCAGAAGTCCCACCTGGCCTTGCCCACCCTCTAAAAACACTCAGCATGCTCTTTAACACCCACCTGTGCCATGCTGGGGGGCCCTGCTTTAGACAACACACCGCGTCACTCATCATTCCTCCCTGCCCCCCCTGAAGTATGGGGATAGCAAAGTTGACCTCATTTGCAGTATTGCTTGCAGGAATCAACCTGGTGTGGTTGTTTCAGAGCGCCATGCTAGAGTCTGAGACGCCAGGTTCAAATCCCCACTTAGCCACAGCAGCTCACAGAGCGGCCTGCTGTTGTAAGATGCTTTTGTATACAGAATACAGGAAGCTCCCATATTATTTAAATGCCAATCATTTATGCACCTTATTTAAATCCCATCTTTCGACTGAGCAGCTAACACACCCTTGGAACAGGTTCGTTTATTTAAAAAACCACTCCCATGTTTGTTTATCCTAGTTTTAGAGGAGTGTAAGCAAAAGAGTCAGATTCGACTGGCTTTCGAGCAAGGGAAACCGAAACCTTTACCTTAAGCAAAAGAGCTTTGCTTCAGTAAGTTTTCATGTGCCCTGAACTTGTATAGACTGGTCACAATGGCTGTCTATGTAAGTGTGCCTTTTGTGAATGAGGTTCTTGGGCTGCAGTCACACACTCTAGATAATCCACTTTCAGTGCACTTTCCATCTGGATTTTGCCAGTTCACACAGTTGGAAAGTGCACTGAAAGTGGATTGAAAGTGGATTATTTTATGTGTGTGACCACAGCCTTAATTTGCTTTGAGCTGGCTGTAGCGAAAGGAAACTGCCTTGAAAAACAGATTCCCCCCCCCCCCTCCTTTTTGTTGCATTCCCTCAAATCAGGCTTGCTTTACCCACTGTGGAACAGAAATTATTAATGAGCTGCCTCGAGTTATGCTTCTCAAACACAATCTGTAAGGCCACCTTTGCTTTTCTGTCTTGCATTAATTAGCAAGCATAATGGGGGAGTGGAAGGTTATGTTTATTTATAGAATCCTCGTTCCTGTTTGTCTCTGTCCATTCCTATCGTGTAGTGGTAGTCAAGGTAGTGGATCTCTTCTGATACTGTTTTCTCCGTAAGACTGGTCTCAGAGAAAGATCAGCAGATCTCAGGATCATATGTGGATGCTTGAACACTGGGATCCTCCCTGACTCGGATAAAGACTGTTGAAAAACCCAGGAATCTCTTGGCTTGGCACTGTGCCCCCTGGAGGCTGGGGAACATTGTACCTGGAGTCCATGGTGGGTCTTGAAGCCATGAGCCCAGTCACTGCTTCCTTCTGCAGGCTGTTTTATTTACCAGTCCAGGCATCTGAAGGTGTGGTTCTCTTCACCATCAGGGTTACATTGCATTGCATAGGAGCAGAGCCAGGACACTGCAGCCTGCCGCCTACTTCTCCTGCCAGCCTCCTCCTATTCTCCCTTCCTCCTTTTTTTTATAGCACCAGCTTCACATCTGGCCCTGGAGCTAAGTTCTACCCTCCTCTGTTCCCTGGCCTACCTCAAACATCTGGTCCCAGAGAGCCATTGTTCTCCCACCCAGGCCTGCTCACTGCCTCCACGCCCTTTGGACTTCCCTGGGCCAGACTGCCAAGGCTGCCTTGTTGCTGAGGCTATCCTGGCTGTACCTGATGAGCCCTGTATCAGAAGCATCGTCAGAAGACTGCAAAAAGGAGAGAGGGGCCTCATTTTCTTCCAGCACGGGCATTCAGAGCAAGGTGCTGCGTGTACAGAAGAAAAGGTGGGGGGGGGGGGAAGCAAAGACAGAAGATTGGCATTGTGACTTTTGATCCCATCCGGGTACCGACGGAGAAGTGGAAGGAGTTTAGCCTACACAAACACAAGCAGCTTCCTTATATGGAGTGAGACCACTGTTCTGCCGATGTGAGTACTGCCTGCTCCAGCTGGCACTCCAGGGTGTCCAATAAGAGATCTTCAGCTAAGTGGTCCTCTTAATGATGCCCAGGCTTAGGCCTGGGGATCACTTAGGGATCCCGTCGCTGAGCCTTTGCCAACACGCTGTTCTGGCCTCCCTGAGAAGGAAGGAGTCTCTAAGAGCAAGTTCTGTGACATGGGGGGCGAAGGCAGAAACTCTCCAAGAATAGTCCTGAGCTGTAGGTGAGGAATCTGCTGTGATGCCAGTTGGCATGGGCACTTCCATGTCTCCTGAGCTGGGGCTGTTCTTCCAGACCAGACTGGAGGGCCTCCCAAGTCCACATTCCACAGACCCCTTAAAACATTCCAGCCCCCTTTCCAGTTCCTGCGCATCAAGGCTTCCGAAACATTCTCTGCCTATGCTAAAAATAAGTGGAATGTATGTAAATGAGATTTCTTTCATTTTAACTCTCTTTCTAATCGCTTTTGTGTGTGTGTGTTTTAATGGCATTGTTCATGGTTATTAATGAGCGCGTGGAAATGCAAATGTAAAGTTAGACAATGAATATCTTTAATTGCTCCTGAACAACAATAGTTGTAATTAAATTGGTTGCTGTGAATGACACGGTGAATTGTATATCATTAGCCACCAACAAATTCTGAGGGGCGCCCCCCTCCAACTTTTCTTTGCTCTGAAGTAGTTTGAGAGCTTATTTCTTCATCAGCCAGTTCAGCTCAGCCTGCGGTTTTGGTCTTTACTGTTCTTTTTCGCCAAACGATACGAGATGTATCCGACGCAGCTGAGAAAGTCACAAAGAGGCAAAGCCGCATCTCAGTGAAGGCTTACGTGGACTTGTGATTTGAAGGCATCAGGTCCACCTTGCTCTGGAGGGTGAGAACGGCTTTGAAAATCGAGATAAAGCGGAGAGGTTTCATCTCAGCAGAGATGGATATTCAAAGTCAGGCCACGGTTACCGTTTTATAGGTATGAAACGGTGCTGCCGGGAACGCCATTTAAAGCAGATGTAAACAAACGACCTCGGAGCCCTGTGATGACGGGAAATCTGGCATATAACCCAGTGTCATCCAGGCCTTTGGCACAACAGGGAGCAGAAAGCCCAGCAAACAGCCCCACATGTCAACTGCGCAAAGAGAAAGATTTTCTATTAGTGGAGGGATGGGCTTCCGAAAGGTTGGGGGTTTGATGGCCCTTGCTGAGCAGCAGGCCCGTAGCCAGGATTTTTTTTAGTTGGGGGGCATTTAAATTTCTTAGGGGGCACTGGCTAATCAAAATGTAATTTAATCTGGACCCTTGCACCGGACAGCTGTGCAGGAATACCCGGCTCCTTCCCTGCATCCGCTGCCACTCAGGGGCCCTGAGCTGGATGGGAAGTCGGGGGGGCCCTTGCCAGCAAGTCAAGGGGCCTAGCCCCAAGATGCCCCACTGTGGCTACGGGCCTGCTGAGCAGTCCCCAAGGAGAGTCCAGTGGGAAGCCTTGGTGCTGCTCAAAGGTACCTTTTTCTTCCAAGGTGTGTGTTTCTTTAACCCTTCTTAGTTAAGTGGGACGCTGCTCGGTCAGGGGTTGATCATGGCCTACACTGGGGGGAGGGCGTTTCTGATCAGGTGAGCTTCAGACGCCTTTCCTCCCAACAGATGCTTACCCTTCCCACTAACAGCAGTGGAGCCCCCCTTTATAACATGTGAGCTGCTGCGGGTCGTACATTGTCAACTTTCCCCCGGCATTTTCTAACACAGTAATGGCCTGTCATAATAAACCTGATTTGCTGTGGGTTTGCGAATGTTGTTAAGCACTTATCCAGCTTCGCTTTGGCTGGTACTTTTTCATTCACGTATATCAGCCAGGTATGTCAATAATGAGAACCCAGTAAATGGCTTCTGCCCGTAATAGGAATTGGAGGAAAGCTTATGTTCCTCATAAAGGAGAAATAATTGATATTCAGAGGGAGAAGCCTTGATTAAATAAATGCCTCCGAGAGCTCGAGAAATGTCTGTTCCAAGACTTTCTGTTCGCATACAGCTTACGTTTGCTCAGGGGTCTTTGGGGTTGAAATATGGGGCAGCCTTGGAACTTTCCAAGAGGGATTAGGGAATTCAATAATAGCTTGTTTTATTTTATCCCGTCTCTTGTGTAAGCCTTTCATTAACCTTTCTATGACAGCATTACTTTCATTTCACTGTTTGCTTTCCTTTTTGCTGTGCCAATACCTGTGCCGCTTCCTAACTTTCAGCCCATGCTGCACCGTCTTCTCCTTATGTCTTTCTCACCACAAATTTTGTAGGTTAGTTTCTCCACGGGCGTTGCTTCAGGGTCTTGAGTGCTGTCCCTCAAGGCATGAGCCAGCGTGGTATTATGGGTAGAATGTTGGGATCGGATGTGGGAAGATCCAGGTTCAGCTCCCCGCTCTGCCGTGGAAGTTTGCCGGGTAACCTGGAACAAGTCACACTCAGTCTAACTTACTTCACAGGGGTGTTGTGAGGGTAAAAACGAAGAGGAAAGACGATGCAAGTCGCTTTGAGTTCTCTTTGGGGAGAAAGATAGGGTATAAATGACATCTACTTAGAGCAGACTGTATGAAGATTTATGGAAAAATACTTTCCTATTTTCACCAAAAGCAGCTTTTAAAGTGGACTGAAATGTTCATGCATGTGCTGCCTGGAGAACTCTTGAATTCTCCATGTCTCTGTAGTCCAGTCTCGTCCCTGTTTCTTCTCCACCCGGTGATGGAAGGTGAAGAGTTTTTTTGGGGGGGGGATCAATATACTTCTGTCATCTGGGATTGTATTTCATGCCAAAAACAAGCAGTTAAGGTGTCAGCATGCTTGGTGCTTTTTTTTGCCATTAAGTCACAACTGACTTATGGCAACCCCATTGGGTTTTCAAGGCAAGAGACAGAGATGGTTGCCGTTGCCTGCCTCTGCTTAGTGACCCTGGCATTCCTTGGTGGTCTCCCATCCAAACACTAACCAGGACTGAACCTGCTTAGCTTACAAGAGCTGACAAGATAAGGCTATCAAGGCCAGGGCTACTCTACCAAAAAGCATTCAAGAGACTCCCCACAGTGGGTCAGTGAGAATAACATCTGGATATCCTACCTGACTTGCATGGATATTGTAATAACGGTTTAGCAAACAGATTCAGGTGGGTAGCTGTGTTGGTCTGAAGTAGTAACATAAGAACATAAGAGAATCTAATGTTGGATCAGGCCAATGGCCCATCCAGTCCAACACTCTGTGTCACACAGTGGCCAAAAATACTAGGTTCTATCAGGAGGTCCAGCAGTGGGGCCAGGACACTGGAAGCCCTCCCACTGTTGCCTCCCCCCCCCCCCAAGCACCAAGAATACAGTGCATCACTTGCCCCAGACTGAGAGTTCCTGTCTATACCTTGTGGACCTCTGCTCCATGTGTTTATCCAATTCCCTCTTGAAGCCGTCCATGCTTGTAGCTGCTGCCACCTCCTGTGGCAGTGAATTCCATGTGTTTATCACTCTCTGGGTGAAGAAGTACTTCCTTTTATCTGTTCTAACCCAACTGCTCAGCAGTTTCATGGAGTGCCCACAAGTTCTTGTATTGTGAGAAAGGGAGAAAAGTACTTCTTTCTCTGCCTGCTCTATCCTATGCATAATCTTGTAAACCTCAATCATGTCCCCCCTCAGCCGTCGTTTCTCCAAGCTAAAGAGCCCCAAGCACTTCAACCTTTCTTCATAGGGAAAATGTTCCAACCCTTTTATCATTCTAGTTGCCCTTTTCTGCACCTTTTCCAGTGCTATAATATCCTTTTTGAGGTGTGGTGACCAGAACTGTACACAGAAGAACGAAGTTTGAGTCCAGTGGCACCTTTAAGACCAACGAGGTCTTTTTCAAAGTATAAGCTTTCATGTATCTGAAAAAGTGTGCATGCACACGGAAGCTTATACCTTGAATAAAGTTTTGTTGGTCTTAAAGGGCCACCGGGCCCATGCCCTTAATGTGTCCAACACAATAAATCGGACCTTGCCAACAAATAGAATTACCTTGTGAAAGCTGTAGAAACCTGGCTTGCTAATTGCGTGTCGAGTAAAAATCCCTGTTTTCTCAAGATGTTACATCTGTATTGCAAAAACATTTGTTAGAACTCTTCTTTTGCTCCATATGGCTTCTGCTCATTGCCTTGCCCTTAACTTTTTAACTCCTTGGGACTCTGGATCTCCAGTTGTGTCAAAGGAATGCATTTCATAGCTATGCGGGATCACACAACAGATCGAACACTTTTTATCAGGTTTCGCTGCCCTCAAAGGCTGCATGAGGAAAAGCCAGCATTATCTCAAAGCATAAAAATATTCAAGCCCAGTTTAAAAACAAAATATTGATTCCCCTGACATGGCTGATAAAAATGTTGTGTGTGTGCGTGCTCTGCTTTCTGACACTTTAAAGACTTCTTGGCCAAGAGTCTTATTTTCAAAACGAAACTGGGGGTTTGCCTGCACTGTTCTTGCGCATTTTTGTCAGTAGGCTGTTCAGCATCAGGTTGCGAAAGCTGACAACTGCCTGTAAGAAGTCAACAGGAATATTTTCAGACTCTTATTTCCAAGCAATTAATGTGCTATGTAATCCTTCTTCTTGAAAGGAGAACAATCTCTCAGTAGGTAGTTCCTTCACCATCTAATAAAGCAGTACCCTTCAACCATTCCGTGCTTACGACTCACCTGTGCTTGGTCTTTTCTCTTACATCCTAAACTTAAAAATGCAAAAGTGATAACTGCTGTATTTGGGATCTGCCTTAGGTCATGGCTCAACTCACACGTAGAATAGTGGATATTTGTTCAGGAACTTGAACAGCTTGTGGCAGTCTTTAGCTCTAAGCAGAGCATCCTGCATTAGGTGTCCCATGCACCTTCACTGTCAGATTCGTTTTTTTCAAGTGTTCCGAGGCTGTCAAAGCTTTCTGTTCCTCACTTTTTAAACTGGGAATCTTCATGTGCTCAGACAGGGCCTTGAATGCCCACTCTGCCGTGGAAGCTCACTGGGTGACCTTGGGCCAATCACAAGCCCTCAACCTAACCTACCTCACAGGGTCATTGTGAGGATAAAATGGAGGAGAGGAGCATGGCGTTAGCTCCTTTGGGGAGAAAGGGAGGATTATAAATAAAAGTAAATAAATAAGTAGGGGGGGAAATGCTTTAAATAAATGCTTCTCTGATCAAGTACAGTAAATTGCTTCTCATAACATATAATTCACAGTAGACATCAACGGACCCTCGTGGTAATCTGATCAGATTTACAGTGGCAGTGCACGTGTGTTAGCATATCACTATTCTCAGTGCAGATTTCGATGCCTGTTTAGCTGTTCAGGTCTTCAGGGCCACTAACAACAACATTAGAAGCATATAAAACAAGAATATCCAGTGTATAAAAATAGAGGGGGGAAATGAGCTGGCTCAATCAAATGGGTATCATAATCCCTAACAACAAAATACGCCACAGTCTAATGAAATTTATCCGCCCCTGGCAACCTGTCAGAACAAAATGCTCCCCCCCCCCCCCCCGGGCCTCTTAAACGCTGTGGCTGAAGGACCCATGCGAACCCCCTTTAGGAGGGCATGCCACTGTTTAGGTGGTGCTGCAAAGCTCTGTCTTGTGTTGCCACTCACATGGAGACAGGCCTCGAAATGGACAATGGTCTGTGTGTGGAAGAAGGCAGTATACTTTTCTATCATGAAAATGGTTGGATATTCTGTAGGAAAGCGTGCCCTGTCAAATTGGTCTCTGCTTTGTTGTACTGACAGTGTACAACGTAATTTTGTCAGTTGACTGAGGAGGGGAAAGGATTCCACTCCAAATTAATATTCTTTCATTAGCAGTGTTGGGTTTTTCTTTGGGTCAATAAAAGGCGGTGTATAACTTCACTTTAAAGAGTTTTGCACAGTAGACTTAAGCTCAGATCCCCATCTAATCTCATAATTTCAACACAAAGTCTCCCTTCTCTTCTATGATCTGAAAAATAGTAGAAAGGTGATTGTACTAAAATTCTAACTTTCCCCAGCCGATGCTTGGCATTCTATGGCACATCTGCCTTAGCCTGTTACAGCTCTTCAAGCACAGCTGATTTTTCAAAGTTAGAAGGCTTCCGCTGCCTCCATCCTTAATTTTTGGAAGGTTTTTATCCCCTTTCTGTCTTGAGATGTGATTCTATCATCTACACTTCAGCAAGTGTTTTGACATTTTCATAAGAACCTTCTCTATTCCCCTTCCAGACCTCACCCAGCACTGGGGACTCGCTTTGATGCTTGTTCTGCCTTTTCTTGCAATTTAGCCATGAAACATCAGAAAATGCCGTTCAAAATAAGGGTCAGTTTTTCTGTTCCCTTCATACGTTGAACGTCTCCACCGCTTTATCTCTGCTTCCCATTTCTTCTTCTGCTCTTTAAATTTTGCAGTAGCTCATTCTGTTCAGAGCTATTTGTCCACATTTTTCTTCTGTCTTTCCAAAGAACTTTTTGGGCAGAGAGGACTCACAAAAGAGGAAAGCATTTTTTCTTCTTGAGATCATTAAAGGAGCTCTGGAAGACACTGCTTATTGCTAATATTTCACTGTAATTCCCACATATCTGAGTCACCAAGTTTCTGATCAGGCGTTTAGACAGGTGCGTGTGTTTTTACTCTTAAAGCAGTGCTTGATTAGACCATTAAAAGTGAATATGTTCTATACTTGACAAATCTATAACATGACATGTCAATTACTCGGAGCCACATTGGTTTATTTTTAAGTCACTGCAGTGATTCTTTGTCATAAGTATAGTATTAAAGACAGACCTTTGAAACTTAACATTGGGAAGCGCATGTACATAAGAGATGTTCTTTAATACAAATTTTGTGATTTACCCCCTTCTTTGCAACTGGAGCTTTAACCTTTTGTTAATTTAGTGTTGTACAGAGGCAGCTTACAAATTCACATTTAATCCCCTTCAAAAATGTCAGCAACCTGTACCACATTAAAAGCCCTAGACAAGAATAGCCTCTTCAGGTAGCCATTTCCATAGGGTGGGAGCAATGATGGAGAAAGAACAGACTGTAATTGATGCCGCTTGGGCTACCCTAAATGGTGGAACAGCTAGGGAGGGAACCTGAAGCCCACAACTTGCACACAGGGGACATATGGGAAGATTTGGTCCTTTTGATATGTGGGTTCTGAGCTATGGAAAACTTTGAAGGTTGTAATTCAGAAGATCTGTAATGTGCTGTGTAATGTAATTGTAGTCCAAGTCTTTTTCGGTGGAGAAAAATCTGAAACTGAACAAGGGATGCATGGAATTTTAAGACGGTGTAGATAGGTGTCAAGCAAAAGGTGATTTGTGTAGATGAGACGAAGCCAGACACACAAGCATAGACAGCACCTACAAAGAGTTGGTAACATCTGCTGCTGGTAACACAGGTGTGTGTGTGGGGGGGGTGCTATCTAGTCGCAGCTGACTTACGGCAACTGTGCAGGGTTTTCAAGTTCAGAGATGAGCAGAGATGGTTTACCATTGCTTGCCTCTGCCTAGCAACCTTAGGTTTCCTTGGTGATCTCCCATCCAAGTACTAATCAGAGAAGACACTGCTTAGCTTCTGGGATCTAATGAGATTGAGCTAGCCTGGGCCATCCAGGTCAGAGGTCAACACAGAGGCACGTGTGATGAAATGGGCCCCATAGGCACCTTGTCCCTCTTACGGGTTGTTCCGTTTACTCGGCTGGCACGGACCAAGCTCCCAGACCCTAGTGAGAAGTTCAGCTCCTTAGAGTCATTCAGATCCAGTCATGCCCCTCCTCCCTTTTTCTTTATACCTTAGTCAACGTGGACCAAGCTAGGTTTTTATGTGGTCGTAAGACGCATCACCATAACATTTTTTCAGAAAAGGAAAATTTTAATTTTATTTGTATTTGAAGTCATTGATTACAAAAAGAAAAAAGCATGTAATTGAGCAAAAATTGTCATAAACCGCTGAGCTAAGTTTCCAAATTGCTGTTTCAGGCTATATTTAGACTTCTCTGTTTCCCAGTTATTCCTAGATATCCTCATTTAAGTGTCTTGTATTCCTCAAACGTTTCCTTTCCAAAGTCGTCCTCTTCCCATATCAATTCCAAGTTCGGTTTTCCTCCCAAAGTGTGGTTGGGGGCCCATCAGAATAAACCCCCCTCCCCAAAGCTCTGCTTAATAAAAATATTACTGGCTTCTGGGGGATTTCCAGAAACTTCATTAAGTGAGATTCAGGTGGGGTAGCCGTGTTGGTCTGAAGCAGTGGGACAAAGTTGGGAGTCCAGTGGCACCTCTGAGACCAACAAAGTTTAATTCTGGAATTAAGCTTTTGTGTGCCTCCTTTTGGGGAGCCAGTTTGGTGCAGTGGTTAAGTGCGCGGACTCTAATCTGGGAGAACCGGGTTTGATTCCCCACTCCTCCACTTGCACCTGGCTGGATGACCTTGGGCAAGCCATAGCTCTGTACCAGCTGTTCCCTCAAGGACAGCTTGGGAAAGAGCTCTCTCAGCCCCACCTACCTCACAGGGTGTCTGTTGTGGGGAGGGGAAGGGAAAGGAGTTTGTAAGCCGCTCTGAGACTCCAAGTGAGTGAAGGGCGGGGTATAAATCCAATCTCCTCTTCTTCTTTTTCTTCTTCTTCTTCAGATAGATGCATGTACGTGAAAGTTTATCCCCAAAATTAAATTTCGTTGGTCTTAAAAGTGCCACTGGGCTCAAACTTTGTTCACTGAGTAAGGTGCTAGTCTTAGTGCCACGGGGAAAACTCACACACTCTGTTGGCATATCAGTTGGCATCCTGCTAGCCTGAAGGCCAGATAGATCTACAGCCTGCAAGCAGTAGTGGTTTAAGTATGAATCTATTCATTCAGCTTAATTCATTTATTCGAGGAAGTCTACGTAGTACATAGGCTTTTCAACAAAATAATATAGCAATAATTAAAATACATGAGAAAAAAGAACATTCAGCACTTTAGGAAGAAGTAAACATTGACTACATAATTAAAATAATACATAAAGTAAAACTAAGTACTTAAAGTTCTTTCAAATTCTTCTGCTCAAGCAATAGCTGCATTTGGCAGAATTATTCTGTTCTGATGCTGCTGTCTCAATTCTGTGGGGTTTTGTTGCTGACATCTCAGCCCCGCTTGCTTTTGTATCATGTTTTTTCCATTTGAATCCTTCAAGTTCTTTCATTCTAATCCTCCATTCTTACTATGCATCCTTGCCTCTTCTGCTGAATTCATTTGAAAGGTGCTTCTGAGATGAGAGCAGTTACATTTAATTCATATAGTAATACTGTTAAGTCTTTATGGCCCTTGAAACAAAATGGCCACAGGGCAGCTTTTAATGCTTGGGGGGGGGGGGGGGGATATGTGTGGCAATAAAAAGCCATTGTCAATTAGCTCTGTGAGAGAAATACATAAAATGAGTTTCTTGTTATTCAGTTGTCTTGCCTTGACAAGAGAGAGGGGACAAAACAGGACAGATAATTTTATAACTGACTTCCTTCCAACAGTTTTCTAGTTGGGTCATTCTATTATATGGGTAATATAAAAACAAAACGGGTGGAGTGGAGATTATACAGCAGGACGCTTAGGATTTTGCCACTGTCATGACATACTAGCAGAGGCTAAGAATTCCAAATGAGAGGGCGCGTATGTGGCGCTTGACCGCACCAAGGTACGGAATGCCAAATTTCTTGACACATGCCGATGTTTAATTGACAGCCACTTTGCATTTACATTTTTAAGCGCCCTGCTGAAAATTTGAAGGGGACAAAAACACATTTTATCATATAGATTTGGCAAAAAGCCCTGATTGGCTGCAGCTCCCTGTTGAATGTAAACTCTGTGGGAAATCGAAACAGGCTGCCAAATAATGTGTGAAATGGCCCTTAGAGTAGTCATTTAGCTTCAAATGAACTGACTCCCCCCCTTTATATTTTTTTATTCTTAGAATGAATCACTTGTTTAGGGGAAGCAGGCCTCTCGCATACCAAATGCGTAGGACTGCTGTTTATGTCAACACCGCTCTTTCCACTTTGTTGGTTTTTGTGGTAGCCTTAATCAAAGTAGTACCATGTTTGTTTAATCTCGTTGCATTCTCTGTACACCAAACGCCAGCGTATAGAGAGATCGTCTTTTCAGCACTGTGGTGGTCTTCAGCAAAGCAGTGGAACAGGGCAAACATTTATCATTAGCATTTTCATCAGCATCACTACCTTTTCGTTCCCAAAACCAGATTTTACACCAAGTTCCATTTTATGCATCTGTAGTAGGTTTGCCAGATCCAATTGGGAAACTGCTAGAGATTTGGGGGTGGAGCCTGGGGAGGACAGGGACCTCAGTGGGGTACAATGCCATAAAGCAGGGGTGTCAAACATGCAGCCCGCGGGCCAGAACTGGCCCACCCAGACCTTTAATCCAGCCCAGGAGTGGGGTTCTGTGCTACCTCTACATTCTCAGCTTGACCTGTGTGGGAGTATAACAAGCCAAGGGCGGGGCTTTCTCTGAGAGCAGGAAGCAGAGGGCGGGGCTTTCTCTGAGAGCAGGAAGCAGAAGGTTGGACTGCCAAACTTCCCAGCCACCGCTCCAAACCTCTGTAGTCCTTGTCACAGGTAGGAGCTGGGGGGAGGGGTCCTTCTGTTGTGAACTTTGTGCTTCTGTTTTATTTTAAAACTGGCTTTGCAAAATCCCATAATCCCCCCACCTTTCCAGTTTAAGCAGGCACTTTTTTGAGGGGGGGTTGGGACCAGCCAGGGTTAAAATGTAGAGTTCTGCAAATTCAAGGGACTCCAGTTTTGCAGAGAAATATTAGTTTTAACACACACACCCTCCTAATTTGGAGATCCAATGGAATAATAGCAGAACAAGTGCTGAAGAGGACACCTAAAATTATTATCTCAAACCACCCTGTAACCCCCCCCCCCCCGAGACCCTGGAGAGCCACTGCCGCTCTGAGTATACCTGGGGGGGGGGGGGGAAGCTTGCAATGCTTAGCTGTTTTGTTTTCCCCTGGTTCCTAGGCTCAGACTGTTTATATTTGTAGTTTATATTTCTGGGGGTGGGAGGTTTGGGACTAACCACAGTTAAAATACAGAGTTCAACAAACTCAACGAACTTCAGTTTTGCAGAGAAATATTAGCCCCAATGCGGGGCTCCAATGGGATAGCTGCTATCATATCTTTAATTGTGTTTTTCTATGTCCTTTATAAAGTTTGTACCTTTGCTACCTGGCATTAGATTTTATGACACACATGGCCCGGCCTGACAAAGTCCAATTTATGTCAAATGTGGCCCTCATATGAAATGAGTTTGACACCCCTGCCATAGATTCCACCCTCCAAAGCAGCCGTTTTCTCCAGGGGAACTGATCTCTGTAGCCTGCAGATGGGCTGGCATCCCTGTACTGTACCCCATCAGAATACGAACGCTGGCGTCTGAAAAGCTTTCTTTCTTTAAAAGTTTAGAAAAACTGACATGTACTTCTGAAGACAAAAACCGAGCATAATGGAACTGCTAGTGAATAAGCACTGCTTGTGAACATGGTAAAGCAATCCACTGTCTTGTTGGATGTGAGCAGGCGTCTCATCACAACCAGCATGTAAAGCAGAGAAGACGGTTCTTTTTTTTTCCTAGGGTCCACCGTTGCTTGGAGCTAAAAGTTAGCCATTCTCTCTAGACTTACAGATGGTTTCCAAAGGCCGTTTGTTTTATTAGAAGGTACATCTTGCTGATTTTTCTGTACAAAAAGCTGTTGTGTGTCTCTCAGAAAAGCTGCAGTGATGGCTCTGACTGCTAATGGATGCTTAGATAAAAACTTTTTATCAGCCCAGCAGGCGAGTACAAAAAAAAAATCAGCTCACAGTTTCCCCATCCTTGTACCAGAGCTTTGAAGCAACTTGATATTGTAGCTGCAGAGTTCTGGAGATGCCAGGGCGGACTGTGCGATTGTGTTAATCTAGTCCTGCCAGTAGTAACACCAGCATCAAAGGTGGACCTTCAACTGCTGTAGAAGTCCTATTGGGCAGAACGTACAGCTTCCCCATGATCTAGTGCCTTAACTTCTGCTTAAGTGCTCT
Source organism: Lepidodactylus listeri (assembly GCA_029233225.1). Taxonomy (NCBI): domain Eukaryota; kingdom Metazoa; phylum Chordata; class Lepidosauria; order Squamata; family Gekkonidae; genus Lepidodactylus; species Lepidodactylus listeri. The sequence goes on from JARCFY010000013.1 coordinate 12,334,940, forward strand.
CTGGCTATGAAGGGGTGCCTACAGTCTTTTGTTCTGGAAATTTGGATGTAGTAGTCACATTACCACTACTGGCAGGACTAGCCACGGCAACTTCCTCAGTCAAAGTAGCTGTCTTTCAATATTAGTCACTTTTATTCCCTGACCAGAATAGCCCAGACCAGCCCAATCTCGTCACATCTTGGAAGCTAAGCTGGGCCGGCCCTGGTTAGTACTTGGATGGGAGACCACCAAGGAAGTCCAGGGTCACTATGCAGAGGCAGGCAACGGCAGGCCACCTCTGGACATCTCTTGCCTTGAAAACCCTACAGGGTCGCCATAAATCAACCACGACAAAAAGGCCCTTTCCATCATCCAGTCGCTTTCATCCATTTAAAACTGTGTACTCCATGCTATTAGTTCTCCAAGCACTCCGAGGAAAAGGAGAGTCAGTGAACTGCAGTGATTAGAGTGTCAAGCTGAACATGAGCTGGGTTCAAATCCCCATTCTGCCGTGAAGCTCACTGGGTGATCTAGGAACAACCGCTTTCTCTCAGCCTAACATAACACACTGGTTTGTAAAGCGTTAGAAGACCATGTATGCTACCCTAAGCTCCTTGGAGGAAAAGCAGGATTTTTAAAATGTGCTAGATAGAGAACAGGGCATTAAGATTCCCATTTTACGGATGGGAAACAGGCTCCTATTCACTTGTCGAAGTCTGTCCAGTGAGTGTGTGAGGGCCGCTGGGATTTTGAACTGAACTTTCCTGGGTAGCGTTGAAACACACTCTGTAGCCATGAATGCAGTGGTAACACCTGACCATTTAACTTCCAGACCGTCAGCAGCATGCCATGTGCTCTGTTGACCAGCGTCAGGACGCTGCCGACCTTGGAAATGAACGTGTCAGAAAGGCCGTCGAGCAGAAGCAGAGATCTCCCCAGAGAGGAAGAAAAGGAAAAGAAGAAAAAGAGGCACAAGAAAAGATCGCGGTCGAGATCCCGGTCGCCCCCTTCCAAGTATCATTCGTCCTCAAAGTCCAGGTCTCGATCGCATCTGAAAGCCAAGCACTCGCTTCCCACTGCCTACAGAACTGTCCGGCATTCCAGGTGAGTGCAGCACCGAACTGGGAACTATTCTTAAAAGCTCTTCTGTGTTCTCCTTCATTTATTTATTTTTCACCATTTAGCAGGTTTGCACTGGAGACCCACAGAATGTTCCTACTAAAATAGCGATGCTTGAAGCAAATCCGCACATTTGTTTTGCTAAACCTGGCTGCAGCTCTCCACAGTATCTCCCTTTCACTGTGTCATACGTCTCAGACTTAACAGTATAATATTAAACATTAAGTCTGTGCCAAACGTACGTCTTTGATTCTGTGGAGATGCTGTCAAAATACTTCCAAAATACCATGTGGAAATATCCTCCGCTTCACAGCTCGAGAGGAGGACGCCAAGGCAAGCTTGGTGTTGGAGCTGTTCGAGGCTGTGGCCATCACTACATCCTCTGGCAACCAATTCCACATTTTATCACTCTCTGTGTAAAGAAGTATTTCCTTTTGTCCATCCTGAATCCTGGCAGTCATGGTAATCTGGGCCTTGTAGAAAGAGTTCTGAAAAATGGGAGCCTATTGCCATCTTTGCATAGATAAGATATGTGCACTTCATAGTGAAACGGCGTCTGGTTTGCAAATCTGATTTCTCGTTGCCATCCTGAGCTTTAGAGCACATTAAAATTTCCAATTATAGAGACATGTTCTGCCATCTGGTTATTGTATCCATGACCAAAATAACAGCAGCCGACTCCTGCCCGTTTCCTTCACCATCTTCCTGCACTCATCCTTTTCTTTATTTTCTTGTGCTGGAATTAGAGGAGCCATTTAACTGTGTATGGTTGGGGAGGGGGGGGAGAAAAATCAGGCCTCTCTAGTTCTACTTTCAGTACCTGATTTCTTATGTTTCCCCTAATAGGCTTCAAAAACCCCAAAGAGACTTTCCACAGTGCAGTGATTTACTAGTTAGGAAGCATCAGACACGGAGGGTGGAATGTGTGATGTTCTAGTTGAGAAGTTTCAAATTTCACAGTCAAGTATCAGCAAATACAAATAAGGACCATATTAATTGGGGTACATGCATTCTCTTTAGTGTCTGTGGAGTAATTTGGGGGGTGGGAACGGTGGTGCAAGTAGAAGGGGATCAGAGACCCAGTTGCCAAAAGAAGTCATTACACAGTGAGTGATTTAATGATTTTGCCGCAAAGCCTTGCAACTGAAATCCGCCTGTTCAGAAAGTCCCGTTACATTCAGGCCACCTTGAGAGACTTGTGCTGTAGATTACATGAATTTGGGCTGCTTCATAATAAGTACGGGAGAGAGGTAAGAGAGAATTTGCAGGCTGCAAGTTTGCTTTTCTGTTGAGCCGGAAACTTCATTTCACATTAATGGTTGTTTTTTCCCTTTATGTACTTCAATAATAGATTACTTACTAAGCCACCTACTCTGTTTACCCAGCTAACGAACTGTGTGTAGTAATTAGCAGAGAGAGGCATCATTAAAGGATTAGTTTCTTAAGATGAGCTGATCGGCACAGGTAAACTTAGTGCACTCGATGCGTCTGTTCCAAATTATCAGCGGAGCGGGGCTCGAAACAGTTCCCCCAAGTTTGGTTCGCAAAAAGGGGGGGTTGGCAGAATCTCTTCTGTTCCCCTGGAGGCCACATCTCCCCGCGCAGCTTCAGCTCTTAAAGACGTAGCATGACGCACCAAGTCTGTCACCAAAATGGGACTTTTAACAGGAGCCTGGTTGAACAAGATGGTTGGTATTAACTTCACTTAATGGAGTCAGAGAGGCCTTATGAATATCTCATGCGATCGGCTGCTGTAATAACCCACAAGCTTTATTGTGCTAAGAAAAAAAAAATAAGCCTTTTATCGCTGGAAAACTAATAGCAGCGGCCCTCCCCCCTTTTAAGACAGCAGGAAAAGATAACACAGCCGAAGCCGCTCTATAAAAATATATGCATAATACTCATAAATATTTTAGCCTGTTCTCCTCTTGAACGTCTGGGCCTCTCGTAAGCAGAAGTGGTGTTACGCATGCTTCCATTAAGAGCCATGGTTGAGGGACACGAGCTTTCTCGGACATCCTGATTAACTCCCCCAAAGTGAAGCCCATTTTGTTCTGAATGTGAAGTGTGTGCCTCCGTATCGCAGACTCCCAGAATCCACAGGGACATTGAGCACGGAGCCGTGGCTGAGCAGCCCATCAGTGGGAGCCGCAGGAGAGCGCAGGAGTTGTCAGGCAGCCTCGACAGCGCAAAGATATGACTGCCGGAGTTCATTTGAGGGGAATCCTGGTAAAACGTCAAGGTGTCTGACCGACCTCCAACTTCTATCCACTGTTTGTTTATTTTATTATTATCATTTTCCCTTCATCCTTCTGGGAGAGATCAGATTTCTAAGGGAAGCTGCAGTGTGCCAACAGCATTTTTGTATTTAACAGAGCCCCCCCCCCCCCCCCCCCCCAATTTCAGGATAGCTCAGTTTGTTTCCGAGGGCGGTCTAGGTTTGTGTCGGGGGAAATAATACACACAGCAGTTTGCAGGAAAGCACTGCTCTCAAGACCCCTTTCCTCAGGAGAAAGGAGGCCACTGCTTATGTCACTTTTGAAGGATGCTGCCGTGTGCTTTGGAATCGCACCTCTGTCTAAAGGGTCACAATCACATAAAATCAAAGCTAGCACAAATCCCTGTGTTCTTAGAGAGAGCAAGATAAAAAGTTTAGGGGACTGGCTCCAGAGCTTGGGTGGTTTTCTCTGAAATCAGGGTGTGTTTACCTCAAGCCCTGAAGGATTGCAGCTCCAACTTTATTTATTCCCCACCCTTTTCCCCATGGCGATTTGCATCATTCTCCTCGCTTCTATTTTATCCCTCACATCAACGCTGTGAGGTCGGCTAGGCTGAGAGCGTGTGACTGGCCCAAGGTCACCCACCCAGATTTGTCTTTTAAAGGAAATGTGAAAAATGGCCTCTAGCACAAACATGAGAAGTAGGGAAAATACCACCTTGATCTGGTGTAAACCGTCTGGTGGCAGTGAACCCAACAAGGGGTAGCGTTGAAAGTGCAGCCAGAATGGACAGGCGATCAGAGAGAGACCTAGGGTGTGTGTTTGCTTTTTGAATAGACATATACTTCCCCCCGCCCCCAGATTCTTTTCTCCCCCCCCCCCTTCCCCCAGTGAGTGTATTCCATGCTGAAGAGCACGTCTCGCTGTTCCAGTTCTTGGAGCCCTTCTGATTATATCTGATCTTTAACGGGGCACAGGTTCTCACTTACAATCTCTGTAGGCTGAAGAATTCTGCTCATGGGCTTTAGTCAATTTTAACAGGTTGAAAGGCAAGCTAAAATGGTCACTTTCTCCAGCCTGGTGCACAAAAGTTTGGGTGTTGTCAGTTCCCTGAGGGACCCGAAATTTTCCAGCACCTTAGCTAAGATTATTCTTCTTCCCTCTCCTCCTCCTCCTCCTCCTCCTCACTATCTCTCCCCATCTGTATATGTCAGCTTTGTGTTGTACTATATAACTTATAAAACTGGGCCTCTTTGAAAGCTGGGTTTCCAGCATCAGTGGCACTGATTCAAGGAACCTTCCCCTTTCTCAAGAGGCCGGATGGCAGAGAAAACGTCACCATTAAGCAGAACTGATTTGCAGGATCCAGTTTCCTGGCTTTAGTCCCGAAAAGATTTGCATGTGCATAAACTTGCCAGTTCCATCAGCATGTTGATTATCTTCTAAACCACTATTTGATAGCTGAGAGAATCATCAGAATCTGAAATGCATGTTGCTTCGAAATCAAGGGAATTTGAGTGTGTATGTGTATGATCCGAAACAAAACCCACAGGAAACTGACAATATCTCAAAAAAAGTGTTTTTTCCCCCTTGTTAAGGGAGAAAAATTGGTTTACGGTGTACTGGGACACACATTTAAATGGGGCTCAGAGACCGCAAGTATTTTCTGAAATCAAGTACTAAAATAAATGCCCAGCTGTTCCATCCCAAATACCACTAAAACTTCCCCCCTCCTCTTATTCAGATCTCGCTCAAGATCACCCCGGAGAAGGGCCCACACACCTGAGCGGCGTAGAGAAGAAAGGTGCGTCCCAACAGCTTACCGTGTTAGCAACAGTCCGGGAATGAGCAGGAGACGCTCCAGGTATGGACTGAAGTGTGGGAAACTGTCCTGTTATTTTTGGAGAGCTCCTTGGAGGGTTCTTTGTCTTTCGAATTAGACAGGCAAATACAGAAAACACAGAATCTTGTTTTGGCTGGTGTTGTAATCCTGAGGCCTAGTCCGGACCCTTGGGAACACTCTACAGTTGTACAAATTGAATAGAGACCCAAATGGAAATAGTTCATACAAATCTCCACTTCCACTTGACCTCTGTGTACTCAGTAGACTTGGGCTCTTCCACGGACTTCTTCATGGAGCCTGCAGTGTTTGAACTTGAGATCCATTTAGTCCAGTGGGATTAACACCTACTAAACTAAATGGAACTAGACGGGATAAATGTCAAGTCTGGGCATAGATAGTTCCCTTTACCATGTCAACATTGCAGTTAACCTCCATAGCGTTATCTCGTCTGTTTCTGTCGAATGGTCCTGAGTCTTGAGGGGAATCTTTGAAGACAGATTTATTGCAACTTCATAAAATTCATGGAAGCTTACATTATTAGCCTCTGTGCCACAAGGTTCGCTTTTGTTTTCCTGTGGCATATTAACACAACTCCCTGTGCAATCCCAAACATGTTATTTTTCTTAAAGAATTTCAATATTTACATTTTAAAATGTCTCTGGGTGCAGTCTACTGGGAACTTCTACGTCAGCCAGACTGAAACAAGTTGAGCAATAACCTAGTTTTTCTTCCTTCCCTTCCCAAATGCTCAGGTGCGATGGGGTAAAAGATGTGATGGGATAATCATGTACTGTGATCATGGCACTTAGATTGGTTAAAGTAGGCATTTGCTACACTTTCAACGCATCGCTCTGGGTGTATTATTTATGCATTAAATAAATTGCCAAACTAAGTTGCCGTCACAGAGATTCTAGATACGTTGTATTTTAAATTGGGCTTCTGTACTGTATTTTAACTGTTTAAATGGGTTGTAACCACTGTTCCCTCTATGCTGAGTTAGTGTGAGCTAGCTCATAGTTTTTTAGCCTCCAGCTCACACCTTTTTGCCTTAGCTCCGGAAGGATGGCTCCAGAGCAAACTAATTCATGCAGGAGCCAAAGCGCCCGCTCTCCACTTTAATGCCAGCAGCTCACAAAGTAGAATTTTTGCTCACAAGACTCCACAGCTTAGAGGGAGCATTGGTTTTAACCCGCCCTGTGCCCACTTCTGGGGGAGGGTGGGATAAAAACGTGATAAAATAAATATTTTTTTGAACAAAAAGTGTGCTCAAAGTCATTTCATCCTGACATGGATGGCCCAGGATAGCCTTATGTCATCAGATCTCTGGAGCTAAGCAGGCTTGGCCATGGTTAGTACTTGGATGGGAGACCAGCCAGAATGTCCAGGGTCATTATGCAGAGGCAGGCAGTGGAAAACCACCTCTGAACGCCTTTTGGAAACCCTACAGGGCCGCCATAAGTCAGCTGCGACTTGACAACACTTTTGCCCTCACCATGCAAAACAGACCGAAACCTCAGTTTCGCGCCCTCCTATGCCTACGAAACAGTACCTATAATAGTTTAATGCCAAACGTTTAGAGAAGAAAGAGGCATCGCAGCAGTTTATTGTGTTATCAACGGTCCAAGAGTGGGCAGGAGATGCTCCAGTCTGATGTGTGGGAGACAGTCCTTGTAATAGTTTAACTCCACCCTGTCACCTGGCAGTCTGAAAACCAGCAGCAGAGATCAGTGAGAGTGGATTACCCTTGAGAATTAAGAGCCCTAAACAGAACCAAAGTGCACACCTGCGTGGTGTGGATTCCAGTATGTTCACAGTTGCAGGTGAGAGGCAAGACGGTAACAGTTCTGTTGACATGATGAGTTCTGTACTGCAAGCCGCTGAACCGGAGAGCAGCTAATCTCCAGTTGTGAGATTTTTCTCCCGGTGAAGGCAAGCAGAGTGGGAGGTGGCAAGAGCTTTCTTGTCACATGTTATCTTTAGGGTCCCATTGTCAGCTGCCATCCATCCTCTTGCACACGTCCTTTAAAGCATGTGGCGCGTCCGTCTGGTCCCACGCACCCTCTCTTTCCGGCTCCCAGAACAAACTCAGTGAGTGCATCCAGGCCACTCAGTCCGTTTCGGGAGAGTCTTCTGTTAACACAAGATCCATCTTCCTATCATAAACTGGTTTTACAGTAGCTTAATCACCGTGCCCTTCTCTCCGCGGGATCCTTTCAGGGAGGATTATGATGTGAAAGTGACGAGGCGTGTGCTGGAGATCTTAATCACTTGCCCCTGCAGGACTCCGCTGTTCCGTAGAAGGCAGCTCTGTCTAGATGGTCGCACAGCAGTGGAAACTCTGGAACAGCACTCGGGAAACTGTTGCAGAAGAGTGGGGTTTTGCAGCTCAGAGATCTGAGTACTGCAACAGATGTTCACTTCTGTTTTCATCCAACACAGCATTTCCATTTATTCTTAGATGGCTGGGTATGAAACAGACCTTTAATGTAGATGACGCCCTCCCTGTCCTCCGCCTCCTCAGTGATTTGTCTGCAGAGAAACTCCTGGGTGGTGGGGAGGATGCTGGGTCATTTATTTGGGTGCCCACTCTATTAATATGCGCCACTGGTTGTTGATGGAAAGTGCAGTCAAGTCATAGCTGACTTGTGGTGACCCAGTAGGGTTTTCAAGGCAAGAGATCTTCAGAGGTGGTTTGCCATTACCTGCTTACCCTGGACTTCCTTGGTGGTCTCCCATCCAAGTAGTAGCCAGGCCGACCTATTTAGCTTCCAAGATTTGACGAGATCAGATTAGCCTGGGCCATCCAGGTCAAGGCAAGAGATGTTCAGCGGTGTCTTGCCTTTGCCTGCCACTGCATAGGAACCCTGGACTTCCTTGATGGCCTCTCATCCAAGTAGTAACCAGGCCATCCCTGCTTAGCGTCTGAGACCTGGCAAGTTGAGGTTAGCCAGTTTATCCAGGGCAGGGCCGGCCACTGGTTAGGGATACGTTAAGCTTTGATATCGCCTTGTGCGCCCAACCAGATCTGAATGTATCCCATTGTTTCCTGCTTCAGTACGCTGCAAAGGAAGATTGGTAGCGGTAAATATTGTTCCAGGTGTCTTTGAGACAGAGCGTATTCATCTTAATTGAATTTCAGTCCCTGGTTCAGTTTCTGAGCTGCTCCCCATTTGAAAACTACCAAGGCCAATTTTCCATGTGAGCAAGAATTGTTCATGTGTCCTTAAAAACGAAGCCAAATTGTTTTCTCACTCAGGCGATAAGCTTTTTCACATACAGTTCTTCGCAATGGTTCTGCGGAGGCATTTCCATGCGTGCAAGAAAGGCAGTGCGCACTTCCGACAAGCCAGCCCATTGCGGGAAGTTTTATTTTATTTTCTTCATAGTCTACTTTTCTCATTAAGACTCAAGATGGATTACGTGACCTAAAACAGCATAAGACAACCAGTGACCACTGCAGTAAGACTAGGATTACAGCCTTAAGAGAAGTGTGGAAAAACAAACCATCATTCTAAAGCAAGGTGTTGGGAGCTGACGCCTGGTTCCAACTCAGCCCTGCCCCCAACTGCCTGAGCTTGAGGATAGCCAGGGCCCAGGCGCAGTGGCTGAGACCCAGGCAGAGCGCTCTGACAGAGTGGAGAATAAGGCAGGGAGCCAGGGGTGTTGTCAGAAGGCAAGGCCAAGCTCAGACTTGGGGAAGGGGGGAAGGAGCAGAGCAGGGAGACAGGCAGCAGGAGGAAGAGACCGGGAAGGCTTCCCTTTTCCTTTTATAGTCTCCCAGGCGGAGCAGGTGATTGGATATGGGCCGGGTGGGTCAAGGGAATCCCATAAAAGGGCAGGCACTTCACCCGGCGAGGGAGGAAGCAAGAGACTGAGCTCAGACCAGGAGAGAGGAGAGTGTGGAGAGCCAGTCTGGGAAAGGAAGAGGACCTGGGTGCTGGGAACCCCCCACCCCCGGTCTCCTTCCTAACTCTGCCCTCTTTGGTGGCGGAATGGCAGGTGGCAGGGAGACCGTCTCGGGTGGGGGAGCCGCACACAAGGTATACTATAAGTAGTGCAGAAGGTGGGTTACAAGGTATAAGGCAATGCAGAAAAATCAGGGGATACTTGCAGTAATTTCAGCAGATTACAGTCCTACTCCATTCCAGATTCCCCCCCCCCCCCCGGCTGCTCCATTCTACAACACTTCTAATCTCTATTTAAAAAGGCCCTCTGTTTTTCCCCTCCTCCAGAATGATACGAAAACGGGATTTGAAATCTCCTTCCAAAAACAGGCATGCATGGTTTTGGGTAGTCAGGGCCATTATCTAAATAGAAAATGGGTTCCCCCCCCCCCCTCCTCAGACTCATCCTCTTAGATTGGCAGCCGCGCCTTTTGGTGAGGAGTGACCTCTCCTTCTGTACAAGCAGGAAATAAATGTACTGTGGAAATGAAATCACAGCAGCGGTGATGGGAGGGGTCTGCAGAGTTCAACAGAAGAAAAGAAGAGCCTCATTAACATGCTTAATTTAAAATAGGGGGGGGGTGTTCCATAGTTGTCTCATTCTTACAGTCTGTTACCCAGTCAGACAGCTTGTGAACTGGATGTGTGGGAATCGGTGGGCATGTTTTTGAGCGAAGCGCTTTCCGTTTTGGGGGGGGGGGGGGGGAGATCGGGAAAGGAAGCGTTTTCCCCAAGTCGCACACTGCTAGTTTCCAAACTGTTAATTTTTATTTCCGTTGGAGACATCTGCCGCTAACAGTCCAACAGCTCAACAGTTCTTCCTTTTTTACATGTAGTTTTGCTAACTATGCTGTATCCCGGCTGCTCGATCTGCTTTGTGATCTCCAACAGTAAAAATAGTCCTACCCTTTAGTCCTCTTCATTGTCCATGGGAGACGAGCACGGAGGCAAGTGAGTGCATTTTGCAGAGCTGGAGGGAAACTGCGGCCTCCGGCATCGTTTGGAACGAGCGAGGTTTTGTTGCAGGAAAGCATCCTGGAGGGTATTTAACAGCCTTAAGTGCGGGACTGGGTGAGTGCTGGGCTTTCAGTTTGGCTGCCTGCGTCTGTGGAAGGGCTTTAGCTGCAGGCGTCCCTTGCTCACTTTTCTTATTCAGGCTGGAACAAAGGGGGAGAGTTACTTGCTCCGCATGGGCTTGAGCGCACACAGAGTGGAGATTTTCACTGGCATTTTGGAGCACTCAGCAGCACATGGGCAGTGTGGTTGGCTTGAGCACTGTTTCAGTGAGGAAGCCAGACACTGGTAACTCACAGTTTCCAAGAGACTTTCTGCTGGAGTCTTAGATTCTTTTAAAAGCTGGATATTTCTTAGGAGTGAAAGCCTGTTACTTCTGGGGGAAGCCCTCGTGTTCTTGTTCAGAAGAGTTCTTAAAACTATCGATTTTCGGTGTTGGCTGCCTGGAGTGTTTGACACCATCGCCAGCATTCAAAAACCTCAGGACTCTTACGTATTTACTTCATCTATATTCTGTTTTGCTCCCCCAGCGGGGACCCGGAGTGGCTTCCAACAGAGACTCCCCGCCTCCACTTTTTCCTCACAACAACCCTGTGAGATACATCAGGCTGAGAGCATGTGACTGGCCTAAGGTCGCCCAGCCAACTTCCATGGCAGGGTGGGGATTCGAACCAGAGTCTCCCAGTCCAGTACTCTAGCCACTATAGCGCTTGCTGTCCATGGTGCTGATTGTGCTCATTCAGGTGATTTTTGCCAGATATTCAGTGAGCCTCAGCAGCCTCTGCGTGTTCACTTTGTGATTTAACTTCAGAATTCGTTAAAAAAAAAAAAGGCTTAGTAACCAGCTGCCAGTTAGCCGTCCACTAATGTGGCCTTATCTGGAAGTCTACAAAATGCAGTACTGGATTTTGCAGAGCGGGAAGAAGTACAGAGGGGAGCAACCAAAGATTATTAGCGGGTCGGAGCACCGTCCCTAGGAGAAAAGGCTGAAGAGTCTGGGCCTTTTCAGTTTAGGAAAGAGATGTTTAGGGGAGGGGACATCCCAAGATACTGGAACTCGAGGGCATCCAATGAAGCTGACGGGCAGTAGGTTCAGGACGGACAAAAGGAAGTGCTCCTTTACACAGAGAGCAATTAAAATGTGGGATTAGCTGCCAGAGGATGTAGTGATGGCCACAGGAATAAACAGCTTTAAAGGGGGATTAGATAGATGCACAGAGGACCAGCCTATCAGTGGCTACCAGCCTCGATGACGAAAGGGAACCTCCATGTTCAGAGGCAGTTAACCTCTGAATCCCAGAGCCAGGAGGCAACCTCGGGGGAAAGCCTCAGCCTCTGTGCCCTGTTGTTGGCTGAGGAACTGGCCAGCTGGTTGTCCACAGGGTGAGACAGAATGCTGGACTAAATGGACCACTGGACTGATCCATCCGGGTTCTTCTTATGTTCTTACAGCTCCTGGCTGTGTGTGTCGAATTAACTAGCCATTTCCTTACATTCCCTCAGTGCCTTTGTAGTACATAGTTGGATCCTATTCTACGCAGGCATAGCAGCCCTTGTGGAAATGGACTTTTTGACTGTGCCCCCTCTCACTGCCGTGTGTTCTAATATGCTCACCCTAGGGGGAGTGGGACCACCAGAAACAGTGTGAGGGGTGGCCAAAAAACACGCCAACACCCCACAAACATGCTGGTATAGCCGCTTTCCATCAGTGGGAAACATTTTGGATCCAAGCTACAGTCTCTCCCAATTGCATATCGAGTCTTAAAATTAAATCCTTCTCATCTTTTTCTACTGGCAGTTATGTCTGGTATCTTTCAGCACATGGATTCACAGGGGATCATCTCCCTTTTTTTTGTTTCAGCTGGTGCAGCGTATGTTCGTCTGTACCCCAGGATCTCCTGGCAGCCCTTGATCCCTGTACTCTTTGAATCCAGCAGGGAACAGGAGAGGATGTCAAGGAGACCTTAGCACAGACTGCTTTGTGCTTTACTTTCCGCGTGGAAAGAGGAAGGTCAGATGCTCACAAGCCCCGGGCTGGCTTTGCCTCCCCTATTGAGTGCAAAAATGTTCTTGCAAGAGAGGACAAACACTAATGGGTTATTCACTATAATCTGCAAAAAAAAAAACCACAACTTTACTTTGGATGGTAGAAAGCCTTTGTAGCAAGCATATACTATTGAAATTGAATTCACCGTAAAAGCAATTAATCTCTGTCCAGCTCAACAATCTCTCTGTGAATTGTGGATCACTTTCCTGCATACGACTTGCTTATATTCCTAGAACTCTGTTTATTGCGGTGCCCCTGTGGCTTTCTGTCTCCAGCTGCCATAAGCGATTCTTGAAAGCTATTTTCTGATACTTGGTTCGAGGCACAAATTAATTCTGTTTTGAGTGGATATTCCGGTTTCTTTGGAGCCTGGTTTTCCTTCATAAATAATAAGCAGGTACGAAGAGCCTTTACCGACTCAGTGGTCCATCTGGTCCAGCATTCTGTTTCACATAGGGGGGCCCTGGAGGACCAATAAACAGAAGACAGAGGCCAAGGCCATCCTCTGATTTTGCCTCCTAGTGCCAGTATTCAAGGTTTACTGCTTCTGAATGTAGAGGTTCTCTTCAGTCAGCCTGGCTGGTAGCCATTGGTGAGCCTGTCCGCCATAAACCGGCCTAATCACTTTTTAAAGCCATCTGTGATTGTGGACCCTGACCTGGATGGCCCAGGCTAGCCTGGCCTTGTCAGATTTCGGAAGCTAAACAAGGTCAGCCTTGGTTAGTACTTGAATGGGAGACCACCAAGGAAGCCCAGGGTTGCTATGTAGAGGCAGACAGTGGCGACCCACCTCTGAACGTCTCTTGCCTCGAAAACCCAATGGGGTTGGCGTAAGTCAGCTGCAGCTTGATGGCAAAAGAGGGGGAAGATGGTGACCATCTCTGCATCCAGGGTCATCTAGTTCCATGGCAGTGAGGTGGACATAGTGATGGCCACTAGCAGAAACAACTTTAAAAGGGGATTAGATTAGACAGATTCATGGAGGAGAGGTAACTATCAGTGATTACTAGCTATGGTGACTGAAGGGAGCTTCCATCTACAGAGGCTGCAGACCTCTGAATAACAGAGCTAGGGGGCAACAGGAGGGGAGGGTCGTGGCTTCTTGTGCCCTCTTCGTCTGGCTCTCCAGGGCAACTGACTGGCCACTCTTGGAAACACTGTGCTGGACTAGATGGACCCACCTGTCTGATCTCGCAGGCTGTACCTATGTCCTTACACCCACAATTTTATTACTTATTGTGTAAAGAAGTACTTCCTTTTGTCCATATCAGATCTGTTGTCTGTCAGCTTCATTGGCTGCCCCAAATTCTTGTATTATTGGAGGGGAAGAAAAGATTCTATCTGTCCGCTTTCTCCACCCCAAGAATAACTTCATACACTTCTGTCTAGATAAATGAATGTCTAAAAACCCCTCCCCCCCCCAAAAAACCCCAGGAAACAGCTGTGGTTTTTTTTTCCTGCAGCTTCAGTATTTCTGGAAATTTTACAGCTCTACCTCTTGCCATACCTCTTTAGTGATGTATTTTTTTCTAAACTGAACAGCCATGGATTCTTTAGCCTTTCCTCGTAGGAAAGGTGCTCCAGCCCCTTAAATATCCTAGTTGCTGTCTTCTGCATTTCATTCCTGTGTTGCAATATCTTTCTTGAGATACGACAACCAGAATTGCATACGGTGTTTCAAATGAGGCTGCATGATAGATGCATTGCTATATTGGCCACTCTATGTTCAGTCCTTTTTCTAGTAATACCTTTTATAAGGTTTGCCTTCTTCACCGCTGTCAAGTCAACGTTTTCTTTGACCTGTCCAGTACAAGCCGAAAATCTCTCGGTGTCTCAACCAGTTGAGGCTGCACCAGCATGCATTTAAAGATAGGGCTTTTTGTTCTAGCCTGCATCACCTGCCATTTAAGAACATAAGAGAAGCCAATGTTGGATCAGGCCAATGGCCCATCCAGTCCAAAACTCTGTCACACAGTGGCCAAAAACACCAGGTGCCCTCAGGAGGTCCACCAGTGGGACCAGGACACTAGAAGCCCTCCCACTGCCCCCCCCCCCACAAGCACCAAGAATACAGAGCATCACTTGCCCCAGACTGAGAGTTCCTATCTGTACCTTGTGGCTAATAACCACTGATGGACCTTTGCTCCATATGTTTATCCAGTTCCCTCTTGAAGCCATCCATGCTTGTAGCCGCCACCACCTCCTGTATCTATGCTGAACTTCATTTGCTACATAGCTGCCCACTCCCTTTCAGAGATTAGTTTTTCAGTCTGCCTTGATTTTTTCCCTACCCTGAATAATTTGGTGCGATCCACAAACACAGCCACTGTACTGCTCACCCACAATCCGAAATCATTTATGAACAAATTAAGTAGCTCTGGTACCAATAGCGATCCTTGTGGTCCTGCCCGGCTCCCCTTGAGACCTATTTGTTTTCCCCTGCTTTCTGCTTCCTGTCATGTAACCGGTTTTTAATCCATGCCCTGCACCTTAAATTACAATGTTACAGAAAACATAGTTTTAAGAAGAGGTCACTGTGGCTTCAGATATTTGAAACTGGTACGTTTTCAGCCGAGCCAGGTGATAAAAATAACCTTTGAAAAATGATAAGCTCAAGCTGTTAAGAAAATTTCGGTAACCTTTTATTAAATCAATTTGGCCATTTCCTTCTCTGTTTCTCACTCGGTGAGGGTTGTACAGCTACAGATATTCTGAGCCTTTCTCTTAAATGTCCTGGGCAACACAGTTCACTATTCCCAAAATAGACTTCTTCTTCTGATAGCACCATCCCTTGTTGTAATTAGAATCTGAATGATGCGGGTGACCTCAGTTGACATTCACTATCACGTAGTATGATGAAAGCTGCCTGAGGTGGAGTATTTACATTTCCAATGAGGGGCAAAGATAACTTTGATTATGATTGTCAGGTCATGATGTGACACTCCTCTGTACCCAGCTCTTGGTGCCTCTTTCCATGGTTGAATTTTCAGGTGGGAATCCGTGTTGGTCTGTAGTAGAGCAACAAGATTCAATTCCAGCAACACCTTAAAGACCAGAAAGATTTCCAGGGTGTCAGCTTTTGAGAGTCAAAGCTCCCTCTGTCAGATATCTGCTCTAATCAAGCTGATTGCATTTGCATTGTGCCTTTGCATCCCGACTCCCTTCTTGGCAGCATTCCTCCCACCTTCTGACGGGGGGTACAAGGGCTGAGGGATCTCCATTCCTCCTTGGATCTGACTTTGTCTCTCACAAGCTTATATCTTGGAAATCTGGTTGGTCTTTAAGACGCTACTGGACTCAAGTCTTGCTTTTCCGTGGTTTGACTGTCTTCCTGTGGTCCCAGAATTAACAACCAAGTCTGATGGCCAGTTGTTGCATTCTGGTAACCAGCTGTCTTCCGGGTGCGTTTGCTTCAGTGCTTTATCTAGATAAACGGACACAGGGCTGACTTCTTTTTTTTAACTTCTGACACCACTTTTTCAACCACCTTTACAGGATGGATGTGTGTTGATCGCTTAAGCTTTTTATAAAACGTGTAGCATTTTTGCAGCACACGTTTTCCGAAATGGGAGGAGTGAGTCAAATTTGCCACCCTGAATCCCAGTCTAATGATGAAAGAGGAGGGGAAGTGGCCAGGTTCTTGGGGAACCAGTCAGTCCACTGGCACCTTAAAAATTAAAAAAAAATCTGTGGTGCCAGAACCTCAAGTTTGTTGTCTCGTCTGCAGTGTCCCAGGCTTGATGACTGAACCACAAGGGTAAACATGGCCCCGTCCACACTGTCACTTTTGTTGCTCATTTCTCCCTATTGCTTCAGGTTCCCCCACCCCCAAATGTTTTGTTCTCTCTAGTAGTCCCAGAGGGAGCAAAACACATGTGGAAAAGGGGGAGGAACCCAAAGAAATAGGGAGAAATGAGCAGCAAAAGTGACAGTGTGGATGGGGCCCATGAATCTCAAAATCAGTAAAAAGAAAACCATCAGAAGAATTGGGGGGGGGGGGTTAAACTCAAGAGGAAAAAATTACCGGAAACACTCCGTTTTTAAAAAAAAATCTGGTTCACTCACTCTCATTTGCATGCAGTGTTCCCTCTAAGCTGAGTTTTTTAGCCTCCGGCTCACACCTTTTTGTCTTAGCTCAGGAAGGATGGCTCCATTGCAAACTAATTTACGCAGCAGCCAAATCGCTTGCTCGCCACTTTAGTGCCAGCGGCTCACAAAGTAGAGTTTTTGCTCACAAGACGCCACAGCTTAGAGCAGGGGTGGGCAAATTGCGGCCCGGGGGCCACATGCGGCCCGCCACAGAGTTCTTTGCGGCCCACCAAGACATTTGGCCACTGTCAGCTCCTGAGGAGCTGCAGCTTGAACTTATTGACATGCAGTCAGATCACATTGTGAAAGAAATGTTTAATGCTGTGACATTAGTTGACTTTTACAAATCTTTGTCTGCTGAAAAGTTTCCATGTATGAAGAAATTTGCTGGGAAAATGTTCTCTATATTTGGGTCTACATATATTTGTGAGCAAAGTTTTTCTGGCATGAAGATCAACAAGAGTAAATATAGACATTAACTGATATTTGACAGACATTAACTTGCAGGCTGTGATGAGAATCTCAACAAGCAATCTCACTCCTAATTTCAAAATTGTAGAAAAGTGTGATAGGGTACATTTGTCTCATTAAACTGATTCTAAAATTAAATGTGCTTGCAGCTATAGATGATATGAAATTAGCACAATAAATAAATTGAATAAAACTACCACTATTTTATTTAATTTATATTTATTGATTTTTATGATACAATTTATACCTTTTCTGAAATGCAAAGTTAACTAATGAATGCAATCATTTTAAAAGGTGCAGCCCTCCGCTAACCTCCGCTCCCACAAAGCGGCCCCTGAGCCAAAACAATTGCCCACCCCTGGCTTAGAGGAATCATTGCTTGCATGTAACTTCTAGCTTGCCCCTTAGAATTGTGTCTGTCCTCTACCACCGGCTTGGTGACGAGGCAGAAATGTCAGCTTAGTAGAGCAGTCAAAGGAAGTGCACATAAATCTCACTCCAGCATTATGACTTTTCTGGGGTTTTAGTAGGGGCACCACTCCTGCCGTCTGCCACGAGTATACTTTAGAACATGGCTCTTGAGTTTTACCGTCAGCTGCTCAAAGGTGCTTTACATGCAGCTTTTAAAAGGTAGAGCAAGACACCTTGGCTGCTACATTCGAGGCTGGCACTTAAGCTTATATTGTCTGCCTTAACAGAGTGCACAAAACAGCAGGTGAGAGAGACATGAGCCTGTTGAGTGGCTGCTAGAAGGTTGATTTGGTGACTGTCATTTAAAGGAGTTTTGAGGCTGCCAAGGAAATCGTCCTGTAGTTCCCAGCAGCAGAACAAATCTATGCAACTGTAATCTGATTCCGTCAGGCTGGGCACTGTTGGAAAACCACCTGAAGGCTCTGCAGTTGCTGACCATGTACAAGATTAAGGTTTCTCTTTTTTTCCTCCCTGCCCCAACCTTGTTGTTCCACAAATGCTATTTCTCAAGGCAGCATGCTTAATCCTAGCCTATGATGGCAACCGTACATGACCAAAACATAACAGAAGCCCTGTTGGATCAGGCCAATTGCCCATCTAGCCCAACACTCTGTGTCACGGAGTGGCCAAAACCCAGGTGCCATCAGGAGGCCCACAAGCAGGGCCAAAACTCCAGAAGCCCTCCCCCTCTTGTCCCCCAAGCACCAAGAAGACAGAGCATCACTGCCCCAGACAGAGTGTTCCATCTGTACCTTGAGGCTAATAGCCACTGATGGACCTCTGCTCCATATGTTTATCCAGTCCCCTCTTGAAGCTACCTATGCTTGTAGCCCCCACAGCTTCATGTGGCAGTGAATTCCAGGTGCTAATGACTCCTTGGGTGAAGCAGTCCTTCCTTTGGTCTGTTCTAACCGGACTGCTCATCAATTTCATTGAGTGCCCACGAGTTCTTGTATTATGAGAAAGGGAGAAAAGTACTTCTTTCTCTGCCTGCTCTATCCCAGGCATAATTTTATAAATCTCTGTCTTGTCACCCTTCAGTTGTCATTTCTCAAGCTAAAGAGCCCTAACCTCTTCAAGGCGCTGGCAGGGCAGGATTTTGAACACGTGCCCAACGGTCTTGTTAGCTGGTCGGTTGTCCGTCGTGTTTCGGGTGGCACTCAGTGGTGGTTTTATGTTAAGCACCGGATGGGTGCCCCATGTCTGAGAAAGGGAAGTGGGCCGTTGGAACGCCAGATCCCAGTTGAAGTGCCAGTGATGGGATGGGTGTGCTGGCTGTTAGGGCTGAGGGCATGGATGTCGGCTCACGTCCCTGAACCCTAGCAGCAGAGAAAAGGGACAGAAAGTTTTCCAGTGCTTTATTCTCCAAATAATTTTTTTTCTCATTTCTGTTGTTTCATTGTTGGATAAAATTAAGAACTGAATGGATGCCTTTGTCAAAGAAATATCAGACAAGCTTGGCAATTTCAAAGTCATAATTGATATTATATATATAGGTAAAAGTTTCCCTTGCTCGAAAGCCAGATGAATACGACTCTAGGGACGCGGTGCTCATCTCCGTTTCCAAGCCGAAGAGCCGGCATGACTGAACGCCAAGGCACATGGAACACTGTTACCTTTCCACTGAAGTGGTACCTATTTATCTACTTGCAATTTCTTGCTTTCGAACTGCTAGGTTGGCAGGAGCTGGGGCCAGAGACAGGAGCTCACTCTGTCATGCAGCACTCGGGTCTCGAACTGCTGAACTACTGACCTTCCGGTCTGCAGTTCAGCATCTTAACCACTTGAGCCACTGCTGCCCCTATATAGATAGAGAGATAGATAGATAAGCTATATATATATATATATAGAGAGAGAGAGATACACACACATATATACACGCATACACACACATATATATATATCCAAATAAAATTGAATCCACCTATTTGTGGAGGTCAAGTCAAGACCAAAGCTAACATTGTTATCAGTATGTCTCCTCTCGTGCGCTCAAAGGGATATTACCGATATTATCGGCAACTAATAATGGATGCAGGGGGGTCTGTGGAGAGCAACTGAGGTGCCCCAGTGATAGGGTTGCCAGGTCCTCCCTGACCACCAGTGGGAAGTTTATTATTTTATTTGTTTGTTTGTTTCAATTTATATCCCGCCTTGCCCGCCCAAGCAGTTGGGGAATAGGGTTGCCAGATCCAGGTTGGGAAACTTCTGGAGATTTGGGGATGGAGCCTGGGGGGGGACAGGGACCTCAGTGGGGTACAATGTCATAGAGTCCACCCTCCAAAGCATCCATTTTCTCCAGGGGAACTGATCTCTGTAGTCGGGAGATAAGCTGTAATTCCGGGGGGTCCCCAGGTTCCGTCTGGAGGCTGGCATCTCTACCCAGTGACCTCTGGGAGAGAATTATATCCTATTGAAATAGATGAGAGAATATCCATGCCTACAGTATGTCGTGCGCAGTTGAGTTTGCTGAAATTAATGAAATCAACCATTTTCAGTGCCTTGGGCTTTTTTTCTTAAATCCAGACAAAGTAAGGAAAGGACATGTTTTATTTTCTTTAAACGTTAAGAAATATTATTCCAGTAAAAATAATATCCACATAAAGCTTTGGATTTGTTTGACTACAGTATTTGAGCCACATCCGAGGTTTGTTTTCGTCTCCTAATCCGATACTTAAATGAAAGCATTTGTCATTCTTGGGACGTGAGGTGCTTTTAAAATTCCACTCTCTACATGTAATGTGTTAAATCGTGTCATCCTCTGTTTGGGAAATCAGAAAGTTCTCAAGCTCTTCCCCCCCCCCCCCCCCCAAAAAATTCACATCACTGAGCCAGTTTGGTGTAGTGGTTAAGTGCGTGGACTCTAATCTGGGAGAACCGGGTTTGATTCCCCACTCCTCCACTTGCACCTGCTGGATGAACCTGGGCAAGCCATAGCTCTGTACCAGATGTTCCCTCAAGGACAGTTGTCTCAGAGCTCTCTCAGCCCCACCTACCTCACAGGGTGTCTGTTGTGGGGAGGGGAAGGGAAAAGGGAGTTTGTAAGCCGCTCTGAGACTCCCTTGGGGAGTGGAGGGCGGGGTATAAATCCAATCTCTTCCTCTTCTTCTTTAGCAGTGCCATTGGGCATGGAAGAATTCCAAGGGTGCCACTGCCACTCAGGACAGAGCATTTGGAGGCTGCGCGCTCCGGCAGTGGTTCAGGCAGCCTGATGCTGATTCAGGAGTCTCCTCTAATGTGGAGGCCGCCCTTTTGTGAACTGGGGGGGGGGCGGAGAAGTTGGTAAGATCCACCCACCAGAGTCCAGCAGCCATCCAGCTTTCAGGGATTCCAGCTGAGCTGGCCCTTTGCACCCCCAAGTGCCACCCAAGTGAAGAACCATTTTGCCCAGACGGAAGGAAGCCCATACGACCAAAACAGGCCCAAGAGCATATTCTTAAGCTGTCAGTGAGCCAGTGACAGTCACGGAAGGCAGCTACTGCAGTAAAAGTTTTCTGAAGCCTAGTTCAAAATATATGCATCTTTGCTGCTATTTTTTTATGGTATATCACCTGGGGGGGGCTTTTTTTAGCGGAGGGGAGGTTCATAAATCTCTGTAGCTTTGCTTTGCACAGCCATTGATACAAGAGGGGCAACACAGCGGGAGCACATGGTCCCCCAAGAACGGGCCATTCCTTGGAAACAAGCATTATCCGGGAAGCCACAGGCGATGGGGATGGCAGCTGCGATAGGTTGCAAAATATTTCTGTTTGTTCCCTTGTTATACCTACAATAAAACAGGATTTTATGTTCCCGTAAAATGTCTTCCTCTTACGATCGCAATTGACAGTTATGTCTGCCAGGCAGTGTTACCTATTCAAAATAATCTCCTGCTCGCTGCTGCAAGCCAAGGCAAATTGGTATTGGTGTCTTAGGGCCAAAACCACACATTACCCCGGAGATCCATAATTGGATTTCCAGACTCCTTTAAAAGGCTTCAGAGCAGTTGCTGGGGGCCCAGATTTAATTTAGGCTGGTAGTGGTAGGGGTTGAGCTTTTTTGCCCAGGTGTGCATACATAGCAAGAGCTTTTCCTCTCCCCCCCCCCCAAAAAAAACACTTGTTTTGAAGAAGAAAAGGTTGAGAAGTCCAGAGAAGCAATGAAGCCTCATTTGACCCTGGCATTTGTCCTGTGCGTTAATGTTTGAAGATTGTCAGAGGTCCTTTCTGCACCAGACCTGAAATCCTGGTTCAACCCTGTCCCCGAACTTACATTCTACACTACACTCAAGTTCACCCCTGTAATTATCTTGGAGTATTTTTTGTTTCCACATTACATTGAGGTCACCCCGGTTTCACCCCGGGATAAATGGATGCTGTTATAGCCAGGGAATAAATGCAAGGTATTGTGTCGCGAGTTGAACTGTGATAAAACCAGGGATGAGATCCAAGTGTGGAAAGGACCAGAGTGTGATGGATTGAGTTCACGTTTGGCATCAAGGAGCCGTTTGACATGCAGACTTTGAGTGCCTTTGCAGCAGTCAGTCACCTGCCCTAAACTTCATTGCCTGTTATTTGATCTCATCCACCTTCTTTGAAACACCAAATATTTTCATATCACCAGCTACCTGCTGGAAAGGATAATCAAAGAAGACTAAGGAACTAATTGTGAGAACTGAATAGCAGCCATTATTAAAGTAATGTCACTAGCACTGTACTATATGGTTTTAAAATTGTTTTAATTTAAGTTATGTTTTATGCTTTCTTGTAAACTATGTGTTGACTTTATGTAAGCCGGCCTTGGCTGGGAGGGCAGGGTAGAAATTCAATAAATAAATGATGATGGCTATTTGATCACTAGGTAAGAGAAGGGTAAACCAGGATCAGCAATTTTTCATGGTGAACTCCCACAATTCTCTGGCACCTGGTAAACTGGGGGGGGGGGGGGTCAAGAGAGATTCTGACTTTTGTGCTATTAATGCAGGAAAGCTGTTGCCTTTATAGGAGCTGGAAAGACTTCTTTTTAATGATGTCGTTTTCCCCCCTGCAGCTAGCCACAAAGCTTTAAGACGAAGTAAAGCACTTTTGTTTTGTTTTGCTTTTTCTTTTGTTGTCAGAAGTCCTCACGAAAAGAAGAAAAGGAGGCCTCACTCCCACACCAAGTCCAAAGCCAGGTCCCATTCTCCCTCCGTCTCGCCAGGCAAGCAGTCTGCACTTAAGAATGCCACCCACTCCGCCAGTGTCTCTCCTGTGGAGAGCAGAGGATCCAGCCAAGAACGGTCCAGGTAAACGGGCTCCTTCAAGGCTGCATATTGGCTTCTGTCTGTCTGCAAGCCATTGGCTCGGTTGAAGGAGAGGGCTGTGCTGCCAAGGATTCCAAATGGGAGCACGTATGTAAGGAAGCCTCATCGGTCTGCCAGCAGAATTTACTCTCTGTGCAGCTGGAACAACAGAGAGGGACATGTGTCCATTGGATCTCTGCAACTGCTTAGCTAGCTTGTTTATTTGGATATATTTATGCCGGTTTTTGACCCGAAAGGATTCCAAGCAGCTTATAGAAAAACAATCAAACTACATTTTAACAATGTAACGACCAATGAAAACAAAAATAAAATATAGTTTGAAAGAAAATAAACACATTGAGTGCTGGTCCCGGTCCACCTGGCAGGTTGGTTCAGGCTAAGGGCCAGAAGCCGGTTCTTGTCCTGTGGTTTGCGCGTTTGGCCATGCCCAGGCTTAAGTACCTGCAAGCAGAGGAAAAACAAACTCAGCCCAGATGTTACTCAGCTGCTGGTGGCAAGTGGGTTCCCCCCCCCCACTTCCTCCCCTGGTCATCTGCACCATTACACCAGATGGCAAGGAGAGCTTTACCAGATTTCTCAGTCTGATTAGAAATTGGAGGTAAGGGGATGAAATTCTGCTCATCACAGGGCAGGACAATGTGGGCCACTTTTCTGTAACAGATGAGAAGGGAGAGCTGTGAAGTGATCAAACTGGACCAAAGGCAGGGAAGTCTTCCCCAAGCTGCAGTTCGCCTGGCTTCTTGAAATGCTGATACATGCAGTTATTGTAAATGGTCAAGCCCATCAGCCCTTTCTTTTTCTGGTTGCACCTGCTCCAGTTCTTTCCTTCTGCACTGTTAACAATGGCCACTGCGGTTAAGATTGCAGTGCTTAGCAGGAGCTGCTCTTCACGAGACGGCACTGAATGCAGCTTCTGGAAAAATAACACTCCTGTGAGCTGTTCTCCCTCAGGCATCCTATGGGAGAATGGGAGTCCTGTGGATCTTTTCAGCAGTAATGTAACTCCAAACCCCTGTTGTTTAGCTATGAACCCTGATACCAGCACTTGATGCACCTAGCTGTAAACTTGTAATTCCAATGTGGTATAGGGCTGGACTTGGAATGGGGAAGTCCTGATCCGGTCATTAGTTTTCAGGCTAACTGTCTGTGCAAGGATAAAAGAAGGGAGGAGAATTGTGCGTGCTACCCCAGCTTCCTAGAAGAAAGGCAGGTTAAGATAATATTAAAAGAATAAAGAAAACAACTGGTGAGAATGCACTGGTGATGGAATGTTAGTGAGTTCTCAACAGTGTCCTCCTGGGGGGGGGGGGGGGCATCAAGTCACAGCTGCCTTATGGCAACCCTGTGGAGTTTTCAGGGCAAGAGATGTTCAGAGGTGGTTTGCCAATGCCTGCCTCTGCATAGCAGTCCTGGTCTTCCTTGGTGGTCTCCCATCCAAATACTAGCCAGAGCCAAGCCTGCTTAGTTTCGGCTAGCCTGGGGCAGTCCTTCTAGTCTAGATTATTTTGAAATCATTCGTCTTATAGTATTTTGTGCGGAAAAAGTGCTTTTCCAGTGTTCAGTCTGCTGCACACTGATATTTACAGCAAACCTAGGCCAGTTTTATTAGCCCAGCAATGGAGGGAGCCTTAGTGGCGTTGAGACAGAAAGCAGTCTTATCGAAGGCAGGGATGCAGTTGGACCATGGGACTTGCTCTCTAGCTGTTACTCTCTGCTAGTGCTGTTTCTCAAAGGGGGCCAACAACCCAGATGTCCATATTCATGTGCTGATAATGGAATGCTGACGCATGTCCCCTTTCTGAATTTCCAGGGGAGTTTCTTTGGAAAAAGACGGCCAGATCTCCTCAGCCATCGTGTCATCAGTACAGAGTAAAATAACTCAGGTATAGTATAAAATGATGTTACTGCAGGCCTCGTGAGTAAAGAATGAGCCGTTTTATAATCATATTACGCCATGTTTTAATTGCAGCCTCAGTAGCGGTATGGTTCTAAAAGGGCACTGCAAATGGTCAGCAGTCATTGCCCTTCTAAAATTATGTCTGCCCCGTTTATGAGATAAGAGTTTCCTTATTTGCCTGCATTGTTGCCGTGGTTTGTTTCTGGAGGCCAGTTAGACCTCTTTACCACCTGAATTATTTTCAGAACCACGGTGAAGTCAACAAGCCACTCACTTCTCACTCGGACCACATGGCGTCCTCCTTCAAGACCCTTCATTGTCTTCCATTCCCCTTTACCATGAAACACAGGCTCGATTCAGACACAGCACAAAGCCATGGTTAAGCTAAACTAGCTAGGGTTGGGGTGACCAACCATTCAACCTTAATTCAGTTCCCTTCCTAATAACCCCCAGCATAGCGTTGGCCTTTTTCATTGCAGTCGCACACTGTCTCAACATTTTCATTGAGTTATCTACTATGACTCCAAGATCTCTGTCTTGGTCAGCCTCTGCCAGTTCGGACCCTATCAACATGTATTTATAGTTAGGATTTTTGGCTCCAGTGTGCATCACTTTGCACTTGGCCACATTAAACCCCATTTGCCACGTTGATGCCCACTCGCCCATCCTCAGCAGATCCCTTTGGAGTGCCTCACAATCCTCCCTGGTTCTCACCACCCTGAACAACTTCGTGTCACCACCCTGAACAACTTCGTAGCCACTTCACCGCTTACTCCCAACTCCAAATCATTAATAAACAAGTTTAAAAGCATCGGACCGAATACTGATCCCTGCGGTACCCCACTGCTTACCTCCCTCCACTGAGAAAATTGCCCTTTTATACTCACTCTCTGTTTCCATTTAATTAGCCAGGTTTTGATCCACAAAGGGACTTGTCCTTTTATCCCATGACTATTGAGCTTACTTAGGAGCCTTTGGTGAGGAACTGTATCAAAAGCTTTCTGGAAGTCAAGGTAAACTACATCTATTGGGTCCCCCTTGTCCACATGTTTGTTTACTCCCTCAAAGAACACTAACAGGTTAGTGAGACAAGATCTTCCCTTACAGAACCCATGCTGAGTCTTCCTCAAGAGATTTTGTTCATCAAGGTGCCTACTAATTTTTTCCTTAATAACAGTTTCCACCAACTTGCCTGGTATCAACCTCAGACTGACTGGCCTGTAACTTCCCGGATCTCCTCCGGAACCCTTTTTAAAGATGAGAGTGACATTTGCTACCTTCCAGTCTTCAGGAATGGAGGCAGATTTTAACAAAAGATTACATATTTTTTGTCAGGAGACCCACAAGTTCCCATCTGAGTTCTTTCAGAACTCTCGGCTGGATGCCATCCGGGCCCGGTGATTTATTTGTTTTCAAGTTGTCTATCAGTCCTAAGACCTTTTCTCTCGTCACCTCAGTCTGACTCAAGCATTGTTGTAATCTGTTTTGGGTGCCCATTGGTGAGCAAAGAAGGATATACGTAAATCCCATGACCCTGATTCCCTCCACCCCCTTACCTCCAAAGCATTGTTCTCAGGCCATCCTGTGCTTTCCCCCATTGGAGACACAAGCAGCACAGATCAGCCAGGTGTGGCTGCGCTTCAGGAGGAATCCCATTGGTGGCTCCAGAAGGGCAGTTGCTTGGGTGGCGCCTCTTGCCCGTCCCCTTCCCCCCAGGGCTAACTAGAGATCTCTTAATGGCCATTTCAGCATTGTCCTTTTTGTCACTCGTTTGTCCCTATTGCTTCAGGGATTTCCCCCCCCCCCCCACCCCGGTGGGTTTTGCTCTCTTCAGTAGTCCCAGAGGGAGCGAAACACATGTGGAAAAGGGAAGGTGAACCCAAAGCAGTAGGGACAAAGGAGTGATTAAAATGGCAGGGCAGAAGTGGCCGGGGTCCCAGGAGCCAGGCATTGCTCCTCCTTGGGTGCGGTGCCAGAAGGGCAATTTGGCTGGTTTGAGTATCCTACAGGATTTGGGGCCTTTGTAGCAGAAACTCTGTAACAGAAGACGTAAGAGCGCTTTAAAGGTAATTATAATGTACTCTCATCTCTGATAGCCACAGAAAAATTGCACAGTTGGGAAGGGGGGAATAAAGTCAGGTTTGTTTACATCAGGGGCCACAGTGGAAATGTCTGTTAACCGTCGCAGGTCACAGTATCAATGCAACAGCGCCAATTGGTTTTGTGTCTCGCCTTTGACACGCTAAACAAAGTGCTGCTATAAGCCTGTCGGTCTTCAGTGTCTTTCATGCCTTGCAGTAAAAAAAAATAATAATAAAGGTCTGCAAATCTGTGATGGCACCATTCAGTTTTCACTCTTTTCAAACATGCGTCTCCTCGTCTTGCTCCCTGCACATTTTAATTTTGACTTGACTGGGTGGTTTCTGAGCGGAGATTTGAATTTCTCTATGGTTCCATTTGGGGGGGGGGGGTTGGGTGCAGCAGCTTCCTCCCGGCCAAAACAGGGAAGAACACGAAAAAGCGAGGCCAAAGCAGGTAAAGCCCATCTGGGATGGAAGCTGCAGTGAGGAGGAAAATCAGGAAAGACGAAGCAGAAAAGCTGGCAGGACCCAAACCCACGTTTTGGAAGTTTGCCATTTTCTTTGGATACTCCCCCACCCCCAGAAAGGCAATCATGAAACTGGCCGCTTGTCTTCTAGTCTGTAGGTGTTTCCAGCAACTGGGTAGAATTCCCTGGGCTGTGGCTCAGTGGTAGAGCGTCTGCTTTGCATGCAGAAGGTGCCAGGTTCAATCCCCGGCCCCTCCAGCTGAGTGGATCAGGTAATGGGTGATGTGGGAGGCCTTTCTCTGCCTGAGACCTTGGAGGATTGCTGCCAGTCTGAGTCGGCAGTACTGGTTCTGATGGGCCCAGTGGTCTGATTCAGTACAAGTCAGGTTTGTGTGGAGCTTTGTGGAGTTTGTGACCAAAAGAACTGTGAGAGGACGTGGTCCGAAAGGGGCCGAGTAAGAAACCGTGGCTGCACATAAAGCCCCCGTGTGGATGGACTCTCAAGGAGCAGGGGCGCAGCTAGTGGGGCTGAGATGATCTCAGTCTGCTCCAGTCTGGTGTGGTGGTTAAGAGCAGCAGACTCTAATCCGGAGAACCATGGAACCATGTTTGATTTCCCCTTCCTCCTCCACATGGAGCCAGCTGGGTGACCTTGGGCCAGTCACAGTTCTCTCAGAGCTCTCTCAGCCCCACCTATTTCACAAGGTGTCTCTTGTGGGGAGAGGAAGGGAAGGAGATTGTAAGCTGCTTTGAGACTCCTTCAGGTAGAGAAAAGCGGGGTGTAAAAACCAGATCTTCTTCTCCTGCCACACACTCATTTTTAGGCATTGGAGACAGGAGCCAAGTTACCTCCGTGTCCTTAAGATGCTAGATCTCCTGAGCACTTCCTCTCTGCCCACTTCTGTGTTGTAAGGGAGAGGCCATGGCGTAGTGGCAGAGCACCTGCTTTGCCTGCAAAAGTCTCCCGGGTTCAATCCCTGGCACCTCCAGGATCTTGGGTAGCTGGGACCGGGCGTTTCAGGAGGGCGGCCACATAGGTCTGCAGAGAGAGCTAGAATGGAGTCCAGCAGCCCTTTTATCAGCCACAAGATTTTCAGGTTGTGAGCTTTCAAGAGTCAAAAAACCTGACAAAGAGACCAGTGAGTCCCAAGGGCTTCCCTTGGAGTTTTGTTGGTTTTGAAGGTACTACAGGATTCGAATCTAGCTCTTGAGTTCAGAGGGAGCACTCCTTGTCACGCAAAGAGCTGCGCCCGAGCACCTCTGAGCATCTCGGCCAGTGGTTTGACTCCGTAGGAGGCTGCTTCATATGTCCGTCATCCGTTTTGCCAGGGCTGAGGCCAGTCTGCCTGCTGTGCCAACAGGCAGAGGCAGCGGGCCAAGGTTGCTCTCAGCCACGCCCGCACACTCCCACTTCCCTGCCCATTCTAGCACAAGATGCTGCCGCAGTGAGCACAGGTCACCACTCTTCCTTCTCAGCCGCTGGTTTCTAGCCGTAAATTCAGGATCGATAAAAGGGAGTGCTTCTTTGCCCAGTGTATCATTCACAGGAACTTGCAACTGTGAGAGGCGGCCACAACCAGTTGTTCAGAGGTGGGATACCATCTGCTAGCTGGGACCGTTAAATGGAACCCCCACTGGCGGAAGCAGAATACCTCTGAATCGCAAGAGCCGGGGTCTAAATGCCGGGAGGCCGTCCCCTTCGGATTCGGCACGTGCCCTCCCCAGGGGCATCCGGCTTGCCACTAAGTCTGAACTAAAAATGGACTTTCGTCTGAGTTGCCAGCAAGGAAACTCGTCTGTTCTCTAGGTAATCTTTCAAAAGCAGATAGGCCTGAAGGTCTCACATTTATTTTTAAAAGAGGGGAAAGAAAACATCTTCCTCTCCCAGGGCTCTTCCCCCCGCCCCCCCCCCCCCCCCGGCCTTGCAGTAAGCCGGCTTCCACGCTCTTGAAATAATAAAATCATACTGTGAGTAATGACTTCAGACTGCACAAGCTCCTGGCGAGCACGGGGCGGTATCAGAAGCCATCGGTCTCTGTTCACGTAAAAGGCAGTGTGTGGCTCTGGCACGGGGTGTGTAGAGGTGGCAGCTTGATGCCTTTTGACTCTCTTTTCCCCCCACTGAGGAGTTCAGCTCCATTCAAAAATGCTTCTCGCAGCAAGTGCACGCATTACAGTGGAGCTTTTACTTTCAGTCTGTCTGCCTCAGGGTTAGCGGAGAAGGTCTCAGTTTGCAGGCTTTACTTTACACCCTCTTCCTAACAGTTAAAGCAGTTCCACCGTGGAACAGGCTTCTCGGGGAGGCTGCGGGCTCTCCTTCTGGGGAGGCTTTTAAGCAGAGGCTGGATGACGGCCGTGCTGGTTCGGTGAATCACTTTGAATTTAGGCAGATCATGAGAGCGAGGAAGGGAAGGGGAGGGACGGACCAGTGTTTGGCTCTTGTGGCCCTTTCTTATAGACCCAGGGTAATGCTGATTGAGGAGTGGCTGTGGCTCAGAGGTCAAGATGCTGAACTGCAGACCAGAAGGCCGGTAGTTCAGCAGTTCAAGACCTGAGTGCCGCATGACAGAGTGAGCTCCCATCTCTGGCTTCAGCCCCTGCCAACCTAGCAGTTTGAAAGCTAGAAACTGCAAGTAGATAAATAGGTACCGCTTCTGTGGGAAGGTAACAGCACTCCGTGCGCCTCGGCGTCTAGTCATGCCGGCCACATGACCATGGAAATAGTCTTTGAACAGCGCTGGCTCTTCGGCTTGGAAACAGAGATGAGCCCTGCCCCCTAGAGTCAGATTTGACTGGCTTTCGAGCAAGGGAAACCTTTTACCTTTACTAATACTTGATTGAGGAATTTTCCTCCAGGCCAGATTGGCCCAGGGATCCTGAAGGTTTTTGTCCTTCCTCTGAGCATAGAGTAGGGGAGGGGTGAGGCTGTGAATTTCCTGCATGGTGCTAGGGGTTGGACTAGATGGCCTTTGGGGTCCCTTCCAGCTCTGTGTTTCCTACATTGTGGCTTCTTAGTGATGAACTTGCCTGAGTTCAAACATCCTGTTCCCCGATCCCCGAATCGTGGTTTTGGGGTCGGGGATGGGCCAGCCTGGGCTGGCTTCCCCACTACCGGCTGCAGACTTCCCCCCTCCCTTTTCTAGTTTCTTTTCTGCCATCGTTTTCCATCCCATCTGAAATTTTTAACGGAGGTGCTCCATCTTCCTTAGCCGTATCTAGAATTTCCTTCTCACCTGAGAAGTCTTTTATGAATATCATTTGAGACGAATGAATGTTGTTTTATGCTCCTGACTTGTTTTTACGCCATGTTTTATTATTGATAATTCCTACATCGCGGTTTGTGGTTTTATTGTGTTTCTGAGCCACCCCGAGCAGCCTCTGAACAAGCATCATATCCATCTTCTAAATAATAAATCGGCAAGCTCTCATTAGTACTAACCGGCAGTTGCCTCCAGACTGGGATTCGCCATTCCCCTTCAGAACCTGATGCTCAGTCACAATTTTCCCAATTTCTGACGAAGGGAGCTTTGGTTCTCGAAAGCTCGTACCCTGCACTGCTTGATGGCCTCTGATCTAAATTATCTCAATGCACATCCAGTGGTTAGGCCAAGCTGGGAAAGGGGGGAGCATGGTACGTTCTGTATCTCTAAATTAAGGTTTGGAGATCAGAAACATGCACTATCTGATAGCACTGACAATTAAGCATGTGCCCGAACGCACGCTTGGCCCCATTTCGAGTCTTAACAAGTGGCTGAAAGATAGATTCTAGCCTTAACGCCTTTCCTCAAGGCAGAGTCCCAGGCCGATATCAGCCAGGAGACAGAAAGCGTTATGTGGCAGGTGAATGGCACCGAGATGCCGCGCATAATCCCTGGAGCATCAGTGTCATAACTTGCTTTTGAGCTGTGTGCTGGAGGGCAAGATGTCACTGCACAGTCAACACGAGGACAGGGCCATCATCTATATACTGATGCACATCTTGTACTGTGTATTTATTTGGAAAATGTGTGTCTCACACACACACACACCAAAAAAAAGTCCCAACTCCCAGGCCGACAAATAACAAAAGTTGAGCAATAAACTAGAGCCGGTGTGGTATAGTAGTCAGTGTACCTGACAAAGCCCAGGGAGATCTGGGTTCAAATCCCTACTCCCACGGGGGGAATCTCCCAGACAGCACCAGAAACAAAACTCAGAAAACCCACAGCTGGGGCAAGCCGCTGCAATCAGACACATACTTATTCCATTTCTAATGGTGTTTGCCAGAAGAAATGGGAAAGGCTAGACCAAGGGTTGCCAACCATGGGTACCATGGTGCCCGCCAATACTGTTCCTTCTGTCTGCCAAGTGCTTTTAGAAAATAGGCAGCATCAGGTGTGGGTTTTTGTCTGGCAGGGCTTCCAGAGCTGTGCAGATCAAAAGGCACCTATTACATGGAGCTTCTGCCTGAAATGTCTTCGTGTTCTTTGTAACCTCACTCCCTGACCTTCGGTGGTTGGCTTTCACCTCCTGCAGGAGCCATTTTATGGTATGCCCCACTCCTTGTGGCAAACATTTTTGTGGCTGTGCCCCACACCCTGTGTCAGAATTCCAAAGGTGCCTCCAAGCTCAAAAAGATTGGGCTCCCCCTCTTCTAGACTCTTTGTCGTTCTGGGCGTGGCACCAGTCCTGATTACAAATACACCCTCTAGACAGGCTCTCTATGGAACCAGAGGTTTCCAACTTCCTCAGAGAGTTATCTCTTTATGTGGTTAATGGCCGCATGCTGTAAGCTAGCTGGACCCACCTGCTAAGTTTCAGTGCCACTTTCAGGAAGAGGCACCTTGTGCTAAGAGAAGGCAGCACCATTGGCAGAACGACACCAGCCAACTTGGGTCCTGTTTTACCTTGGCACACATGTTGGTTCTCAGGCATGGCACAAGTCAGGGGTCTCCAATATGGTGCCCGTGGGTGCCATGATTTCTGCCGACAGCTTTCCTGGGGCTCGCCAAGTGTTTTTAGAAAGCGGGCAGGGCCAGGTGAGGCTTTTGCTCAGCAAGGCTTCTGATTGGCCACTGGAGATTTGATTGATTGTGCGGATTTTTAAATATGTTGCTTTGGCAGCAGCTGCCAGCACAGCTCAGCACAGGGCTCTCCACTGTGTGGCTGGAGGTAATCCGCAGCAACCATTTTATGGCTGGCTCCGCCTCCTGTGGCAGCCATTTTGTGGCTGCACCCACCACAACATATCAGAATTCCAGAGGTGCCCACAGGCTCAGAAAGGATGGGGATCCCTGGCATAAATGATCTGTATGTGTGCGGACCATCTTTAGAGTGAATCCAGCACGTGCTCACTTTTTCCCCTGTCTTCCGTGCAGGATCTTATGGCCAAAGTGAGGGCTATGCTTGCAGCTTCCAAAAACATCCCAACCAGTGCCTCCTGAGACCAGCTCTCCAGAAGACCTTCTCCACCCAGAAGCTCTGTTCAGCCGGCTTCCAGCGTCTCTTTTCTTCTGACAATGGATTTTACATGTACAGCAGTGGGTCCCCTTGGAACTTTAACACATTTCCCACACGGAACATCCCATCGATAAGGAGCCCCCGGGGGGGGGGAGGGGGGTGTTGTAAATTACATTTTGGACTGATTCTTCAGTAACGTTTTGCAATGGAAGGGGTCTGTACATTTGTAAATACGACGTTTCTGTGAGTGTAACTCAATAAAAATGCAGAGGAACCCTTTTTATTAGCTAAATGCTTCTGAGAGGCTGTTTTACTCCCCCGCTTTTTGAACATTTTAAAATGGTTTCATCTGGAACTTTTAGCTCAGGACATCTGTGGCTGTTTTGAAACACAGTGGGCCAAAAATGCTTCCAGTGTCCCCCAGGCAAGCAGCCCTTAATTATATTTATTTTAAACGTTTTCTCCCCACCTTTCTCCACAAACAGACTCCAACAACTTACTGTGTAACCCTGTCAGCATGTCAGAAAATGTTTTTAGTACACATTTTTGTTTTTTGACACATATCCCGCTCTCCCCCACTGTCATGGGGCTCAGAGTGGGTCACAATACATAATGAACCAATTATAGTATTTTTTTTTTTGTAAAGAAATTTTTTATTTTTTCAAAACATTAAAATTAATACATTTATCTTATACAAATCCTTTTTTCCATATTATATAACATTTTGTTCTATTTGTATAGTCTTATTTTTATCTTGTATTAGCGGTTTCCCACCACATCTGAAGCATAACACATTTTCCACTTTATCCAAAATAGTAATACTTATATCTATGTTTACATTTCTGGTAACGGTTATATATCTTTAAAATACTTATATACCAATTCTTACTTTCTATATTCTTATATAATTCTAAAAAAACAACTTCATTATCTAATTATCCTTAGTACATTCATATACTCTAATTCTATTCCTTTATGCTATTATAACCATGTATAAATGTAGTTTTTCATGTCCCAATTATAGTATTTTTAAAAACGTATCAGTTTAAAACAATTCCGGATATTTACAGTTCATCAGATGGCACATAGTTGTACTGTAACACGCCCCAGGGAAGAGAAGGGAGGAAGAGGCAGGAGAATCTGTATAAATCAGAATTCTGACCGTACCCATATGCTTGGCGGTACATTTCCATTTTACAGGCCCTGTGGAACTGCACCAAGTCCCTCAGGGCCTGGATCTCACTCGGAAGCTCATTCCACCAAACTGGAGCCACCACTGAAAAGGCTCTGGCTCTAGTTGAAGCCAGGCGAATATTCCTTGGTCCCGGAATCGTCAGCGTGTTGTGGTTCACAGAGCATAGTGCTCTTTGGGGGTCATGCCAGAAGAGGCGGTCCCAAAGATATGGCCAGCTTTATAGTTCCTAGGCTTTGAAGGGCTTTAGGGGTTGAAACTAACACCCTGAATTGGATTCGAGAGGCAAACTGAGAACCACCAGAACAGGAGAATGGCACCCAACCCCACACAAGATGGGCAGCCGTATTCTGCACTAGACTCAGCTTCTGGGTCGCTTTCGAGGGGCAGCCCCACGCACCGCACGTCCCCAGTATCGTTTACCAAAATGCAGAACTGTTAACTGTTCTCCAGAGATCCCAGACTGTCCTCATGTAACTTCTTCAGAGCTTCAGAGGCAAGACAAGCCTTGAAAGCGAGCAGAGATGCTATCTGGCCTTTTATAAATGACTAGCGGCACATCGTAATTGTATGCTAAATCTTGTCACCGTCCTGTAATTATAAATTCATCTATCATACAAGCTGAAGTTCAGCGAAGTAACACAGTTGAAAATGCAGACTGCTGAGTTCTTTGGGAAAAGCCAGAAGCTGAAAGATAAAATGTTGATCAATGGCCTCTTGCAGGAGCTTAACAGTTGAATAATCCGGCGCCACTGATAACACGGCGTGATGTCACCCTTCAACCGCTTACCACAACATACGATGGCTGACCATTTCTTCAGATGGAATAAGATCCATCGCAAGAACCATCTTAAGAATAACTTAATTGGAAGGTCGAATATTTGTGTGTTTTCCATCTGGTAGGAACAGCTGGTATTTTTCCATAGATCAAGGTGGGCAGCCGTGTTGGTCCGAAGCAATAGAACAAAGTTCGAGTCCAGTGGCACCTTTAAGACCAACAAAGGTTTTATTCAAGGCGCGAACTTTCGTGTGCACACACACTTCGTCAGACGATGAAATGGAATTCCACTCCAACGTCTGACGAAGTGGGCGTGCACACGAAAGCTCACACCTTGAATAAAACTTAGATGGTCTTAAAGCTGCCACTGGACTCGAATTTTGGCATTTTTCTACTTAGTGTGGTCATCAACAGAAAGAACACTCCCCGTCAACCCTTACCATTAACCCTCCGCACTGAGGACCTCTTACAATTATTACTTCTTTAAAAAAAAAATTATTAAACCTTTAATGAAAATACATAGAAGAAAAGAAAATATACAGAAAAAATACGCCTTCTATATTTGTACAGCTTGGATCTAGATGGCCCAGGCTAGCCTAGTCTCATCCGATCTCGGAAGCTAAGCAGGGCCGGCCCCGGTTAGTACTCGGGTGGGAGACCCCACAAGGAAGTCCACGGTTGTGATGCAGAGGTAGGCAATGACAACCACCTCTGAACGTCTCTTGCCTTGAAGAGGCAGCCATAAGTCAGCTGTGACTTGACAGTGCTTTCCACCACCACGTCGGCACACAAAGAACTGGCTCTTGCTCCAAGAACCCCCAGCCACCGGCCCCTACTCTTTGTTTCCCCCCTTCATTCTCCTATCCTTTTTCTCTTTGATGGTGAACTGGGGAACAGAGCCTGTATCTTTCTTGTCATTTACTTACAACTACTTAAAAGAGTGTGAGTATTTGCTATGCTAAAAATAGAACCCAAATGGCATAACAATAGCGTGGATTTATCAACAGTACGTGCCGTTGGAAGAACATAAAAATGGCATAATGACAATGCATACAATTAAAAAGAGATGGGAACGTCCAGGCAGTGCTTCAAGAGGACCCAGCATCACTTCCAGGAGGTAGAAGTTTCTTCAGACTTCAGAAGAAGGAATTTGGATTCCTGGGAACAAGACAGGACTGAATATTCTGTGCCGCCGGCTGCTCAGACCAGTTACACAATAAATGATACCCAGCAGGCAGTCTCTGGGAAGCAGCGATGTATTTGAAACAGCTTCATAAGGTCAACCGGCATTCTCTATATATGCGGAAGGGGACTTGGTGCAAGCAATTTTGTGTCTCAAGACTCCAGTGGAATGAACAACCTCTGAGTTCACAACTCACCCTCTTCGCTGCTATGCTGGAGTCGGGCTGTCAGTGACTTGTGATGATTCTGTAAAGGTAAGCATAGTGTGAAACCATTGAGACACCTGCAAAACACCCACCCGTTTATTTAGCATCATTCACCCCCCTGTAAAACCAAGCCTAAATCCATCACTCCCAATGACAGAATGCCTTGTTTGAAGCCAGAAAAGAGTCACCCAAAACAATGCTGTTTATCCAACTGATAGCATAGCAAGACTTTTCTGCTCCCCCCCCCCCCGGCCTTCTGCAGCCCACCGAGCCCCACCTCGGTATTAGTGGACTCTCGGGTTCAGCATGGGGGTCCCTATGCTGAACCCGAGAGTCCACTAACACCCCAGGAAAAAACTGGGAGGTGGGGCTCGGGCTGCAAGAAGGGGAAAAGGAAGGGGATGATCAGTAGAAAGTGCTTTCCTGTCTTCAGCGAAGGGAAATATTCCTCTTCCATCAGAGGACAGATACAAGCCGCTGTCTTAGAGGTTCCGTTTTTCGTTTGTTGCTTTCCCCCCAGAACTAGCCCCGAGAAGATATTGACATGTAACTTTGCTGTTAAAACACACACGAAGCTGCTGTATACAGAGTCAGAACATTGGTCCATCAAGGTCAATGACTATTCTGATCTGCGGCGGCTCTCCAGGGCCTCCGGCAGATATCTGTGGCTCGGTGATAGATCATCTGCTTGGCATGCAGGAGGTCCCAGGTTCAATCCCCCACATCTCCAGTTAAAAGGATCAGGTAGGAGGTGATGTGAAAGACCTCTGTCTGAGTCCCTGAAGAGCTGCTGCCCGTCTGAGTAGACGACACTGACTTTGGTGGAGCATGGGGTCCGATTCAGTATAAGGCAGCTTCATATACTCATGTCTTCCACATCCCCTACTACCTGGTCCTTTCCACTGGAGATGCCGGGGATTGAACCTGGGACCTTCTGCACGCCAAGCAGAAGCTCTTACTGAGCGATGGCTCCTTCTCTCTCGTGTCTTTCTGTGGCTCAAAAGGCATTCTTGTTATCCCATAGCTCCTTTGCTGAAGTTGTTCTTTTCTGCCCTGGGTACATGGAGACATTCTGAAGTCACCACACCTTGAACTTCCACCAAAGACAAAGTGTGAAATGCTTCCAGCGCTTCCTCATCTAGCAAGTCACGGGCCTTTACTGGGTTTCAAAATTAATACAGTAAATCATACATTGGCTACATGGAGCCACCTGTAATAAATATTCAGATGGAATAATCAAAAGCAGGGGTTCTTTCGAGCAGGAGCTCGGGGGAGTGCAGCTCCGGGAGTTGATGCCAGCTCCCCCCCCCCCCACGGGGGAATGCCTGCTTGTGTCATGGCTGCAGCAAAATGACCCCGTCCCCTGGAAAGGTCCTTGTTCTTCTGAGCAGCCTTCTGAAGGCTTCAGCCACCACTGAAGCTATCCTCCCAGGATAGTGGTATTTCTGAGGCTTGGATTGGTAGCTGTCCCCTCTCTGCCAGCTTGCTTGCTTGCTTGCTTGCTTTCTCTCTCTCTGTCTCCTTTCTTTCTTGCCTTCTGACGTACTTCTGGTGATGTCAGGGGGTGTGGCATATGCAAATAAGTTATGGTAATGAGTTATGCTAATGAGCTCCTGCACCTCTTTTTCTACAAAATGACCCCTGATCAAAAGTCACCTAAGCCAGGGGGCCAGATATTCTGCTCCCTCCCCATCTCCCTTAGCAAGCCGTGTGGTGTAGTGATTAGGATCTCAGACACACCCCGGTTCAAATCCACAGTCTGCCATGGTAATCTGTGAGCTCTCCCCTCTCTGCCTAATCTCCTTTACAGGGCTGTTGTGAAGATGCAGTGGGAAAGGGAGAGCCACATACATCACGCCAAGCTCCTCAGAAAGAAGTTGATAAAAATGAGGGTGCAATCGAAGAAGAAGAAGAGTTGGTTTTATACCCCGCCCTTCATTACCCGAAGGAGTCTCGGAGCAGCTTACAATCGCCTTCCCTTCCTCCCCCCACAACAGGCACCCTGTGAGGCAGGTGGGGCTGAGAGGGCTCTGAGAGAGCTGTGACTGACCCAAGGTCACCCAGCTGGCTGCATGTGGAGGAGTGGGGAACTGAACCCGGTTCTCCAGATTAGAGTTCCACTACTCTTAACCACTACACCAAACTAGCTCACTGGGACATGTTCCTGCTCTTGAAAGATGGAGAGGACATGCTTTGAAAACTCCCTCTGATGGCTGCAGTCATTGCACAGAAGACACGGTTATATTGGAAAGTAAATTTCCCTGTTCCTTTACGCCATGGTCTTTGTGGTTCCCAGCTTGACTTTCATTGTTTACAGTCAATAGCCCAGCGTGGGAAGTAGAGTGGATTGACATTTGATTTCCAAATGGCAGTTAGCCGCTCTGCCTTTTTCAGCCGATCAAGTGATAGCTGCAGAGAGCACGCGAGGACGGAACAAGGGGTGAGTGCTTCCAGTGCCGTGATGCTGCTCCGATTTCCCAGACGCTCAAAAAAAGCACTTTGCCCAATCATCTCAGTGAAGCCAACGATGTGTGTTTTCTTTGATCGTAACACACGAGCACCGAATTGGATAGCGGGTGCATGGCTTTGGCAGAGTCAGTGGTTTAGGGAACAGGCGTTTTTTCCCTGTTCTTTTTTAAAGACAAAAGTATTGGAGTTTTAACTAATAAGCACTTCGCCATAGCCTTAGACCTGACCTAGCTCTCCCATTTTTTGAGAGCTAAAGCTCTAGGGGACATTAGATGGTAGGGAGGTTAACCGTTTTCTTCAGTTTCCTCACACACAGAAGAAAGAAGAGCTTGGATTTATACCATGCCCTTCACTAACCGAAGAAGTCTCAGAGCGACTTATAATCCCTTTCCTTTCTCTTCCCCACAACAGATACCCTGTGGGGTTGGTGGGACTGAGAGAGCTCTCCCGAGAACTGCCCTTGAGAGAACAGCTCTGAAACAACTTGTAACTGACCCAAGATCACACCAGCAGCTGCACGTGGAGGAGCGGGGAATCAAACCCGGTTCTCCCAGATTAGAGTCCGCGCTCCTGACCACGACACCAAACTGGCAAGTAGGGTTGCCAGCTCTGGGTTTGGAAATACCTGGAGATTTTTGGAGGTGGAGCCTGAGGCAGGTGGGCGGGGTTTGGGGAGGGGAGGGACTTCAATGAGGTAAGCCAACCCTACTTCGCTTCCAAGATCTGATGAGATCAGGCTGGCCTGGGCTGCCCAGGTCAAGGTAACAGTTGCTACAGTCAGTTTAGGCAGGAAATACAATGAAGCTTCTGAAGTATGGAGCAGAACTCTGTGCCATACCCAGTTTTTGGTCTCCCTCGATGGCCTTCAGTATCCTGCTAACAACAGAATAATTATAATGGAAAATATAGACATTTATTAGGGTGTACACATAAATAAAACAAAATTAAATTAAAAGAGACCATCCAAGTATCAGATATTTAAAACTAGGTTCATAACGAACTAATTGCAGTGCATCTCAAGCTGATGGATAAAACCTTTGACCTAAGGACCATACGCTTTTCGGCCCCTATGGGCCTTCCGCAATATTCCTTGTTATAAAGCGACACACATCCACAAATGCATACAGAATTTTGTATATACATATGTGAATCTGTATAAGACCAGGTGTTGCTGTCTTGAATGTTATATATTTGCTACAAGTCAAATAAGCCTGTTGGTAGTTGAGCAAATTCTCCAAATTAGTATCAAATGTCCCATTCATCAGTGATGTGTGTCACTCCCATCAAGTGAAATAGTCATGTCTATATTTTCCATTATAATTATTCTGTTGTATGGCTTGACCCTCTCGGTTCACAGCTATTTGTTGGGTTGAGTTTCCCACCCTTCAGTATCCTGCACCTTCCCGTCATTTTTGACAAAGGAAACCGAATATTTTGGGATGTAACAAACTGTCTCGTATTGCCAGACCTACCTAGCTTGGCTGACAGCAACTCTGTCTTGACCAGACATGATTTCTAGGGATTCTTTTAACTAGACATCTTGGTGTAACTTACAGCTACAATCTCAGTTGGGCAACCCACAGAAGTAAGACTTATAAAACCAGCAAGGATCTCTCTAAACCAACTTAGATCCTTCTTTTTACCAACAGCAATCAATATATCCCTGCTGCGATCAGGGTATTTAACTCTACGATTCTATCCCGGGTCCTGTTCGGAATCCCTATTTGGTTCACTGCCTTTAACCATGATGCGGAGAACATCCGAGCAGTCTTTCTTAGACAAATATTGGGTGTCCCCAAATGCGTGCCTTACTTTACAATCTGCTCTGGAGTTGGCCAAAATCTGATTTGAGACCAAGGCCTAGATCTCAACGACACGCTACCGGCTCAGGCTCTACTTTAGCTCTACCTTTTATCTTTTTTGCAAAGAGAACTGCATAATTCCTCCTGGGACTCCATAATCATATCCAAGTTTAAGTCAACTTGAGGTTCCTCTTGAAGACCTAGCCCTAACCAATGAACCTCATATTTTGAAACTAATCAAACAACGACTCTTAGACATTGATCTGCAAAAGCCACACCCTACTCAACCTCATATCTGTTCACCTGCCGTACTCGGCCTCTAACCATTCAGGAAAGATGCCCCAATATTTTTATGATCTCAATATCCCTCTTCATTGTAGAGTTTTTCTTCTGGCCAGGGTTAACACATTTCCCTCTAGAATACTCTATGGCAGATACCATCAGATCCCAAGACAAGAACGGCTGTGTCTTGACTCCCAGGACACAATTGAGCACATAATTGTCGAATGCCCCCTGTATGAGCTACCTCATGGAAAATTCCTTCTAACTTGGCTTCATCCTAAAAGTTATTTGAGTAATAAGTCAAAATGTCAACTTCTCTTGAATGATTCAATCCCTGAGATCACTAACAATGTTGCCAGATTTCTTACAGAAGTTCTTAAGGTACAAAATTTTAGATAGTACTACTTTGATTGTACTCGCTATATGGAATCTTAGATTTTAATTTTATGGTACAATGTTTTATACATCTTACAACTGATGATATGCCAGTAAAGGTCTATGAATGAATGGAAGGATGGATGGATGAACTGGACATGCTCAGGGTTCAAATATATGTCTAAAACATGTCAGGTTTTATGGCCGCGGTCAGACGGCCCTTTAA
The DNA here is from genome assembly GCA_029233225.1 of Lepidodactylus listeri. Classification (NCBI taxonomy): domain Eukaryota; kingdom Metazoa; phylum Chordata; class Lepidosauria; order Squamata; family Gekkonidae; genus Lepidodactylus; species Lepidodactylus listeri. The sequence continues at coordinate 12,375,810 of JARCFY010000013.1, forward strand.
TGCGGGAGGAAAGGCTGTTACCTCCCGCATTTAAAGGGACCGTCTACAACAGCCACGGCTAGTCCCGCACCAAAGCGGGCTCAAATGCAGGTTCCTCCCGCATTTTCCGACCCCAGGAAAATCGAGTGTTTTCCCGGGAGTCCCGCGAGGAACTCGCATTTGAGCCATCTGGACAGCCCTCTCTCGCAATCATTGCGAGAGCAGGGCTGTCCAGATGGTCCTGTCGGCCATTCCCCCCCCACCCCTTTTACACTTGGGTGCTTGGGCACTCAAGCGCCCAAGTGTAAAAGGAGAACAAAAAAACCCAAAACTTACCAGGTGGCGGCAGGGCTTGGGGAAGGGTTCCTCCCCTGGCCGACGACAATGACCGCCTCCTCTTCCGCCGCCGCCGCCCACTTCCTCTGACACCGCAGCCACCGCCGCCAGCCTCCTCGGCTGCTGCCCGCTGCTGCCCACCTCCTTTGCCACCGCTGCCCATCTCCTTTGCTGCTGCGGCTGCCCTCCACAGCCGCTGGCGCTGGGGGTTAGGATGTATAAACATCCCAACCTGAACTTAAGAGAAACGGCTCCTTTAAATCCGGGAAGAGTCCCGGATTTAAAGGGCTGTATGACCACAGCCTATATTGTCTTTACTGTTCTTGCAGCCAGAATAATAAACAGCAAACCCTCGAAACATGCCTGGTTTTGCCTAGACACACAACCATCGCTTGACCACTGTAACTTCAGTTCGCTGCTGAACATTGGACCTCTGAGTTGAAAAGGTTCACGTTTTGCGGTGATGTCAGACAGCCCAGTTTTCTGCCACGGCCCAATCAGACATGCGGGTCCTCAGCCAATGATGTTGGATCCATCTAGTCCTGAATGTGTGAATGATTTGCCAAGGCCTCTCTGTTACCCAGCACAAGGTACTGCAAACACTGGACAGGAGAATGGCTGCAGTCGCACACACTAAATCATCCACTTTCAATCCACTTTCAGTGCGCTTTCGAAATGGATTTTGCCAGTTTGCACAGTAAAAATCCAGTTGGAAAGTGCATTGAAAGTGGATTGTTTTGTGTGTGTGACCACAGATGATGTGTGTGAAAAGTGCCGTCAAGCCGCAGTTGACTCATAGCGACCCCAGCAAGGGGCTTCCAAGGCAAGTGAGAAGCAGAGGTGGTTTGCCAGTCCTGTCCTCTGCAGAATCTTCCTTGGTGGTCTCCAATCTAAGTATCAGCCTTGCTTCGCTTCCAAGGTCTGGCTATACCCTGCCACTTTCCCTTGAAAATAAGCTCCTACAAATTATTTTGATTTATCTGCACAAGTGAGCGTTCGTTTGAAGCATTATGTTTCTCCGTGGTGCAATCTCTGAATTGCATGCAGGGGGTCCCAGGTTCAATTCCTGACATCTCCAGTCAAAAACAAAAACAGACTGTGGTTATAAGAAACACCTCTGCCCAAGATCTTGGAGACCCTTCAGCAGTTGGGGAATCAGTTCTGGGTGAAATGGACCAGTAGTTGACTCTGTACCAGGCATTATTTGACCACAGAGGTACACGGAGAGGACTGAGTTAGTTTTAGGGTCCTGGGATCTTGCAGGATGAACCCCTTCGTCCATGAGGACTCCCAGGAGGAGTTTTTGATCAGCTCGAGTTTCTCCAGCACTTCTCCCATGGACAGCAAAGCATTTCGATCCGTGAACTCGGTTTCTGCCCAAAATACACTCATTAAATTCTTTCCCACTGGGCCCCCATCTGTTTCGACCTGCCGTAATTTGAAAATAAACAGTGGTGCTTGGGGGGTGGGGGGGGGGAGCCTTTGGAAAAAAGAAATGCCCGGCCTCTCTGAAGAAACGCCACATTCTCCCCCCACCCACCCCCCAGGCAAGGTCAAAAGTGTAAAAAAACTGATCTAATTAGGAGGCGTGGAAGAGTTGGGCCGATTTCCTGGGTCTCTCCACACACAATTTGCAGATGGGATTATTCAGAAGGTTAATTTCATGGCAGGAGAGGGCCATTCCGTCGGTGTCTCCGGGGCCTGAGAACTAAAAGGAGCCTCCACATCTGCGTGGGGTTGCCAAACTCCAGGGGGGCCTGGAGATCTCCCCATATTACAGTGAGCTAGTTTGGTGTAGTGGTTAAGTGCGCAGACTCTAATCTGGGAGGTTTGATTTCCTCACTCCTCCACATGCAGCTGCTGGATGACCTTGGGCAAGCCATAGTTCTATCAGAGCTGTTCTCTCAAGGACAGATCTGAAAAGAGCTCCCTCAGCCCCACCGACCTCACAGGGTGTCTGTTGTGGGGGGGGGGGGAAGGGAAAGGAGTATGTAAGCCACTCTGAGACTCGGAGTGAAGGGCGGGGTATAAATCCAATCTCCTCTTCTTCTTCTTCTTCAGTACTACAGAGATCAGTTTCCCTGGAGAAAATTACTGCTTTTTGAGGATGGACTCCAGGGCATTCTACTCTGCTGAGTGAGGCCCCTCCCCAAACCCCACCCTCCCCAGGCTCCGCCCCCCAAGAGCCAGTTTGGTGTAGTGGTTAAGAGTGTGGATGCTAATTTGGGATAACCAGGTTTGATTCCCCACTCCTCCACATGCAGCTGCGGGTATGACCTTGGGTCAGTTACAAGTTCTTTCAGAGCTGTTCTCTCAGGGGCAGTTCTCAAGAGAGCTCTCTCGCCCCCACCTACCTCGCAGGGTGTTTGTTGTGGGGAAGGGAAGGGAAAGGAGATTGTAAGCCGCTCTGAGACTCCTTTGGGTAGAGAAGGGTGGGGTATAAATCTAATCTCCTCTTCTTCATCTCCTCCTCCTCCTCCTTATGTCCAGGAGTTTCCCACCCTGGAGCTGGCAACCTTACTGTAGGTCTGAATACCAGCTGCTGCAGGGGAGCAGTAACAAAAGGATACATTGGCTTCTGCTTGTAACCTTTCTGAAGCCATCTTATTGGCCTGTGTGGGAAACAGCCTGCTGGCCTAGAGAGGCCTTTGGTCTGATTCGGCAGGGCCGCTCCGATATCCTTTTCTCCTCCGGTTCAATTGCACAAACTCCGCGGCGTTCCATTTATCACCATGGCCCTAAGCAACTACTTAGTCGCTTCTCCAACTTTTTTTCTTCAATATGACTCATTCCTGTTTTTCAAAGCCCTCCGGGTGCATCGTTAGCAAAACGAGCTGGAATATTAGCTCCGAGATAATGTCACATTTAACTGCAGTTTCACACCACGTTCTGCGGGCTTTACAGAGGCTGGCTGGTGGGGTTTGCATTCCCAGTGGAAGCTTGCTTTCTTTCTCTTTCTTTTTTTGCTCCCCCACCACCTTTTAAAGAGCGTTGCTTTGAACATTCTAAAAGGTATCTCTAATGGCATCATTTCTTGAGAAGTGTTCCTGTTTAGGGGGAGGTAAAAAGGAGGACGTCGGCGATGTCAATATTATTTTTTTTCTGCTTTCTTTGCAGACATCTCTTTGCATTTGACAAGTACTAAATGTTTGGGAAGAAAATAAGTGTCGAATGCTGCTTTGCCTCCAGCATTTGCAAGCTGATTTCTGAGTATTCGTTAATATGAGCTTGCTTCTGGAAACGTCGCAAGCAAACACCTGTTCATCAAGGCATGCATAAGATATCGACGAATGTCTCTGGATTTTGGTGGGTTCCTATCACCAGCCCCCCAGGGCAGAATTGCCATCCTCCAAGAGGTGGTACTTTTTCACCCAAAGAGCAATGAATATGTGGAATTCCCTGCCTCAAGAAGTGGTAGCGGCTACAAGCATAGACAGCTTCAAGAGGGGATCGGAGAAACATGGAGCAGAAGTCTATGAGTGGCTATTAGCCACAAAGTATAGGTGGAACACTCTGTCTGGGGCAGTGATGCTCTGTATCCTTGATGCTTGGGCAAAAGTGGGAGGGCTTCTGGAATTCTGGCCTTGCTGGTGGATCTCCTGATGGCACCTGGTTTTTGGCCACTGTGTGACACAGAGTGTTGGGCTGGATGGGCCATTGGCTTGATCCAACATGGCTTCTCTAATGTTCTTATAGACAGCTTCAAGAGGAGACTGGATGAACATCTGGAGCAGAGGTCCATGAGTGATAGTAATGTATGGCTGCAAGAGCTGGACCATAAGTAAGGCCGAGCGCTGAAAAATAGATGCTTTCGAATTATGGTGATGGAGAAGACTCTTGAGAGTCCCGAGGAATGCAAGGAGATCAAATCAGTCAATCCTAAAAGAAATCAGCCCTGACTGTTCCCTGGAAGGCCAGACACTGAAGCTGAAGCTCAAATACTTTAGCCACCAAATGAGAAGACCCTGGATCACTGGAGAAGACCCTGATGCTGGGAAAGATCGAAGGTAAAAGAAGGGGACAGCAAAGGATGAGATGGTTAGACGGTGTTATCGATGCAATGAGCATGAAGTTGAGCAAACTCCAGAGGATGACAGAGGATAGGAGGGCCTGATGTGATGTGGTCCATGGGGTCGCGAAGAGTCAGATTTGACTGTGCGACTGAACAATAACAACAATAGATGGAACACTCTGTCTGGGGCAGTGATGTTCTGTATTCTTGGTGCTTGGGGGCAACAGTGGGAGGGCTGCTGGAGTTCTGGCCCCACTGGTGGGCCTCCTGATGGCACCTGGTTTTTGGCCACTGTGTGACACAGAATGTTGGACTGGATGGGCCACTGGCCTGATCCAACATGGCTTCTCTTGTGTTCTTATGAGATCTCCTGGGATTACAATTGACCTCAAAGTAATAGAGAAAAAGGCTGCTTTGGAGGGTGGACTCTATGGCATGATACCCCACTGAAGTCCCTCCCTTCCACAAAACCCACCTTTCTCCACCCCCAAAACCTCATGTTTCCCAACCCAGAGTTGGCAACCTTACTCTAGGAGGCTTACCTAAGCAGGGTTTGGTGGCCAAAGCCCACCTCCTTTGCCTCCCACTGACTGGTTTGAAAAAGTACCAGTGGTATGAAAGAGCCTGGAAGCTCCTCCCCAAGAAACCCAGTCATGGGAAAGGATTCAGCTACTGTACTAACATCTGTGACTTCAGGCATGGCCCAAGCTCTTTTAATCCTCTGTGCATTCATGAGATGTCATTTGAAATGTGGTTATGGAGGAGAGTTTTATGGATACCATGGACCTCAAGAAGACAAATAAGTGGGTTCTAGATCAAATCAAGCCTGAACTCTCCCTAGAAGCTAAAACGACTCAACTGAGGGTATTCTACTTTGGTCACATTAAGAGAAGACCAGGCTCACTGGAAAAGACAATAATGCCAGGAAAAGTTGAGGGCAGGAGGAAAAGAGGAATATCTAACAGGAGATGGATTCACTCAGGAAAGGAAGCCATGGGACTTCCGGCAAGACTTGCGACCATGGCGGACGCGCTCCTCCGCATCTGCGGGGAGCGCGATCCGTACCCGGCGGGAAGAAGGGGCTTCGGACTGGTGCCGAGCCCCCAGAGACCCTAGTGAAGGGGCTCTGCCTGGGGTGGCACGAAGGGGATCTCTCCCTACGGTGGCGATCGAGGGATCGAGGTCCCCTTTCATCACCCCCATAGGTTCCCCCGTCCGTGGGAGCCGTATGGCTAAAAGTGCAAAATCGTGAAGCAGCAGAGAGTGCGAAGCTTTGAAGCTGGAACTTATAGTTACGCACGGAGAAAACGTGAGTCTGAAGTAAAAATAAACAGAACACAGCGGGAAAGGCGGGTGGAGCAAACCCCCCCCCCTCGAGACTGGCGTACTTACGGGACTCTTTACGTGGTGTTACTGCATGAAAAAACGTACGTTCGGCTTGCTAGATAGCGGCATCGCTCTTTAGAGGATATGAACTTTAAAAAGATATAAGCGCAGTCGTAGAATTTGCTTCTTTCGTCCATCTTATCTAACTATCAACAAAGAAGCGCAGCCTCAACAATGGCGGGGAAACCGAAACCTTCCCCCAAACTAGGAAGTACAGCTCCGAGTTCAAAGGTTGATACCACAGAGATGAGCACTGTGTTCTCCTCGTTATTGCGACCTCTAGTGGACCAAATGACAGCTCTCAACGTCAAGATGGATAAGATGCAGCTGGACCTGAAGGAGTCGAATAAAACTACAGAGAAGCTGCAGCGAGAACTTCTGGAAGTTAAGACTTCAGTAAAAAATCATGATGCAAGGCTACAAAAAGCGGAGAAAGAAAAAGCCTTCCACTCTGATCAGCTTTTGAAACTACAGATGGAAAGATCGAATTTTTTCCTAAGACTTCAGAATGTACCAGAGGATAAAGGAGAAGACCTAAAAAATCTGTTAAGTGAAGCGCTTGAACCAGTGACGGGCTTAAAAGCAGCGGAAATAAAAAGTGATATGGATTTGGTTTACAGAACCTATCCAGACTATACCAAAAAGAAAAGCCTGCTGGTGAGATTCAGATAAGGTTCTCCAAAAAGTCAACAAGAGATGTGGTGCTTAGGACCACAAATAAAGCGGTTCTGAAGATCAAAGGAAAAGAAATTAAAGTGATGAAAGATATCCCATTTGAAATAAGGAAAAGAAGGAAAGCCTGTGGAAAACTGACATCTTGGCTTCAGTCTGAATCTATTAGAATCAATCTGAATGTTCCGGAAGGACTGAGCTTCAGCATCAAAGACAAAAAATACAAGATTGACTCTGTTCAACAGGCAAAATTTTTTGGAAAAAAGCAAAGAAAAGAGAAAAGAGAGAGACTCAGATGGTTCGCTGGCATCGCAAGAAAGTATGTATGGATTTGATAGCTCAAAGAGCAAAGAGGAAATTTCCGACTCGGAAAAAGGAGCAGCAGCTCCAAAGGCACAAGAAGAGACTGTTAAGACAAGAAGAGGATGAAAGAAGAAATAAGGGCTGAAATGTTTTTTGAAATCGCACTTATATATTATATATAATTTGTATAATTAAGCATTCCTTCAAAAGAGCATGTCTGTCAAACAGCTTTTTTATTTTTCATATATCATCAGTAACAATTTTAATTGAATATTAACCAAGGTTTAAAATGCTTCATATGTATTAGTGGTAAGGTAATATTAAGCAAATGCTAAAGCACACTCTGTATAAGGTAAATATAGCTTAGAAAAGTAGCGATGTTTTAGTAGAAATAGATAAAATCAATAAAAATCTTTTAAAAAAAAAAAAAAGGAAAGGAAGCCATGGCCCTCAGTTTGCAAGGAATGTGCATTTGGTTCGTTCAAACTGAATGCACTCCCAAAAATGGCCCATTCGGCCCCCTTTCGGGCAGCCACGGGCCGAATCAGATTCTCTGATCTGATTCGGCCCGCCGCCAAATTGCTGCTGAGCCACAGCAGCTACCCTGCAAGATTGGAGCCTCCCCCTCAAACCCTCTCCCCTCCAGCCCTTCATATACCCTATGAGTTTTTGCCATTGACTTCCATGGCCCATAGGGTATAAGGGGGCCGAAACTGACATTCGGCTGGCTGAATGACTCCCAAATTAGTTTGCATTGCCAAAACTGACATGCGGGGGTCACTCGGCATCCAGAACAGATGTGGCCTGATTCAGCCCAATCTGAATCAGGCGGAATTTTTTTTTTTTTTGCACACCCCTAAAGACCTGAGCAAGGCTGTTAACAAGAGGACATTTGGAGGTCTAATCCATAGGGTCACCATAAATCAGAAGCTATTTGACGGCACTTCACACACACACAGACACACACACACATCCATGACAGCTAGAAATTTGTGTGTTTTAAAAATAAGAACATCATTCCCTGGTGGGATTGCAGCTTACCCAGTGCTTTGGTGAACAGCCATGTCAGAGGCAATGCTCTCTCGAAGCTGTCGAGTCTTGTGAGCAAAAATTCTACTTGGTGAGCTACTGGCTACTGCATAAATTTACTCTGGAGCCATCTTGCTTGCGCTGAGACAAAAATGTCTGAGCTGGAGGCTAAAAAAACTGTGAGCTAGCTCACACTCACTCGGCTTAGAGGGAACACTCGTCAGAGGGAAGCGCCAGAGGGTCGGCCACTCCTCTAATTTGCATCTTCAGTTTTTCCCTCACGCTTCACACCCTGGCCTTGTGGACTGCAAATGGAATCCTGAAAGTTTTCACCGGGCATTTATACACCAGCCTCTCGCCACTCCACTTAGCTTTGGCTGGCCTCTCCCTATCAGCGGCCACCTACAATCTGGTGCCATTACTTATAACCTTGTCCTTTGCGCTGGTGAGTCAACCCTCCCTGCTTCGCTTCCCGTGAAAAGGCCTTTGACCCCCCTCCCTGGGCTAGCCGGTGTGAACAGCCGCATCTCCTCGCCAGACTCCATTTACTTTCCAGCACTGCAGGTTTTCCACATTCTCGGTATCATCTCATCATAAAACTGGTAATCAGAGCTCCAGTGATAGAAGAGGGAGCCGCATGAGGCCAAAAGAAATGCCTTGTCCATTTCGATCTCGACTGGGCAGATGGAAGGATGCCCTGGCTTGGCGGTAGGTGTCACCCCTTTGACCTCCAGATTACTTCTCATTCCCGAGACTTTGATCTCAGTCATGTCGGTTTCTTCTACCCGGAGGGGATGAGAGAGCAGGTGAGCCTCTGTTCGGAACTTGGGTTCTGCCTAGATGCATATCCACAAAGACCGAGGTTCTGACTTTTTATTTTTTGTCAGTCTAAGAAGCAGTGTCGCACAGTGGTTAGAGTGTTGGACTAGGGTCCAGGGAACACAGGTTTGACTAGCCCACCTGCCATGGAAGCTTGTTAAGTAAGGTTGCCAGCCTCCAGGTGGGGCTTGGAGATCTCCAGGAATTGCAACCGAATTTCAGACTACAGTGATCACTTCCCCTGGAGGAAGAGGAGGAGGAAGAGGAAGAAGAAAAGGAGGAGGAGATTGGATTTATAATTATACCCCACCCTTCACTCAGAGTGTTTTACAATCTCCTTCCCTTCCTCTTCCCACAGCAGACACCCTGTGAAGCAGGTGGGGCTGAGAGAGCTCTCAGAGAACTGCTCTTGAGAGAACAGCTCTGTGAGAACTGTGGCTGACCCAAGGTCACCCAGCAGCTGCATGTGGAAGAGTGGGGAATCAAACCCAATTCTCCCAGATTAGAGTCCACACACGTAGCCACTACACCAAACTGGTGGACTCTGTGGCGCTACAGCCTGCTCAAGTCCCTCTCCCCCACAATCCTCATGCTCCCCAGGATTCCTCCCAAATCTCCAGGAATTACCCAGCCTGCTGATCTTCTTGCTGAGAAACCCCAGACCACTCACTCTCTCTCAGCCTAACCTACCTTGCAGGGTTGGTCTGAGGAAAAAATGGAGAAGAGGGAAAGCACTTGAGGATCCCCATTGAGGATCAAAGTGGAATATAAATGAAATACACTGAGTAGAAATGAAGTAAATAAAACAGCCAAGACAAGCTACCTCTCTCCTTCCCCCTCATCACTTTTTCCTCGGACAATTCTTGCCTCTCTCCCCTCTGCCCTGCCATTTTGGGGCAGAGTTCTCAGGCCTGTGATAATTTTCTGGGCAGAGCCAATACATTCAGCAGAGTCATTTTCTGGATTGTACCTTTTTTTTTTTTTTGCTACGTTTGCTAAGTAGAGTTGCTCGCCTCCAGGTGGGGCCTGGAGAGCTCCAAGAATTACAACTGATCTCCAGAGTCTTCTTCGTGGTCTCTGTGCATCACACCTCTGGGATTAAGTGCGCCTGCGCCGATCCCGATCGGTAATCTTCAAAGCCTAACGGATTTTCGCGCCAGCTCCCCGGTCACGTGCACGTCCCACTGCGCATGACCCGGGGAGGGGCACGAGGATCCCACCAGTTCTCTTCTGACCGCCGCGTCGTGAGGACCCTTCTCTCGCTCTGGTCGGTAGTACTTTCGTTTTCCTATTGGAAAAAGCCTTTTCGGACTGTTTTTCTTCCCCTTTTTCGACCTTGGACTGTTTACTGGACTCGCTCTCGGATTTTCCTCGTTCTTCTCCCCGCTCGGCCTATGGCCCAGCGGTGGGGCTTCTTTAAGTGCTGTCGGGACTGTGGCAGTAAAATAGCACCTCCAGATAAGCACACTCTTTGCCTCCTGTGCCTGGGCGAGTCGCATCGAGTAGACTCCTGTTCGAGCTGTGCTGCCTTCTCTAAACAAACCCGCAAGAACCGTGCGGCGAGACTGAGAGTGGCACTTTTGGAAGCAGCGTTATCGCCTAAAATGTCGACCGCCGAGGCCTCGACGACATCACCATCGGCCCCGACGGGCCCGGCACCGTCCCCGACAAGGAGCACCGTCGGTACCGATAAGTCGGTAACGAAACGATCCCTCCCGCTGCTGCAAACTCCTGCAAAGAAGCGCAGAGAGGGCAAGGAGGAAAAGGGCAAGCACAAGCACAAAAAATCGAGTGCACAGTCGACGCAGGGCGCGTCCAACCTGACCCAGCACGGGTCGACGCAGGGCGCGTCCGACCTGACCCAGCGTGGGTCTCCGCAGCTTGACCCTTCCGGGCGCGAGCGACCCCGGGGCAGCTCAGTCTCCCCGATGCCGCGACCCATTCAATTGACGGACTCGGACCCCGACATCGAGCTGACACAGGTCCCTCGGAGCAGTCCAGAGGCCGGAACCGACCCGTCACCGCCACCAAGAGGAGAACGAGACTGGCGTCTTCCTCCTTCTTCGGTGCCGTGGGACGTCCGTCAGTGGCGATACCTATACGGTTCCTCGTATCCCCCGCCACCGCAATGGTACCCAGCGGAATGGGACCGACAGTCGACGTCGTCGAGAGTCTCACGATGCCGAGATCCACCGGCCCCGGGGCCTCTCCCGTCTCCGATGCCGAAGCCATCACCGGCACCGATGCCAATACCAATGCCGATACCGCAGACCCCACCCGATGTCGACCTCCCTCCGTATCAACCGGACCTGTCGAACCCTATGTCACCTTCAGAACACCTGTCGGTACCGAATTCCTCCGCTTCATCCGATTCCGAAGAGGAATCCCCCACTCATCCATCACCATCCCCTGATGTTGCTGACAATCTCCCGATTTCCCCTTCCGAAGACGTAAAGTCCTACGGGGAACTCGTCAAAAGAATGGCCCATTCCCTGGCTCTAGCCACCATCCAACCAGCCCCAGCCGCTACCGATGCCATCTTTGACATAGTGCAGATGGACACATCTACAGCAATAGCTCTACCACTAATTTCGGTGCTTCTTAACACCGCTAAAGAATCCTGGGGACACCCCTCATCGACTCCAATCTCGAGCAAGAGGTTGGATCACATGTATCATCTCCAAGAGCCGGGGGCAGAATTTTTGTTCATCCACCCCAAACCCAACTCAGTCGTAGTGACACCTTCAGCTAGGGGCCGCAGTGGCCATTCCTCCCCCCTCGATAAAGAAGGACGGAAACTCGATTCGTTCGGAAGACGATTTTATTCTGCAGGAGCATTAGGTATCAAAACTGCAAACTACACGGCTTGCATGAGCCGATATCAATACTCCCTATGGGAGCAGATGACACCGCTCCTGGCACACCTTCCTGAAGACAAACAGCGTCTGGCCAGGAAGATTCAAAAGGAGGGCATGGTCTTGGCTAAACACCAGTTGAATGCCTCCAAACATGTTGCTGATGTAACTTCGAAGACGCTTACTTCGGCAGTTGCCCTCCGGAGACATGCTTGGCTGAGGTCAACGGCGCTTCCTCAGGACACAAAATCGCTAGTTGAAGATCTCCCCTTCGAGGGTGAAGGGCTGTTCAGCTCTACCACAGACACAGTCCTTCATGATCTAGACAAAAGTATGAAGACATCACGTAACTTAGGTGTCTCTCAGCCAAGGCAACAGAAACAAAAAAGTTGGCAGAGATCCTGGTCAAAGAAGCAACCACAAAGATCTCCCAACGAACCACAGTGGCAAAGACCGGCACACTCTGCTTATCAGCAGAAGCCTTACAGCCACAAACCGCACTTCCCAACAGCTTCTGCCTCCAAGGCAAAAACCCCTAGACCCAATAAACAGGGTCTTTGACTCCCACACGCGCTCCGATCCTCCCACCCGTCTGGCACCCTTCCTACCTGCATGGCAAGTTATAACCACGGACAAGTGGGCCCTATCCGTAGTAGCGGAAGGTTACTGGATAGAGTTCTTCCAGACACCACAGGAACCCTACTTTGTAGCCATCCCTCCCTCAGACACCCTGTCATCAGAGGTCGAAGCCCTTCTATCCAAGGACACCATAGAGCCGGTACCCATACACCATCTCCAGCAGGGGTTTTACTCCCGCTACTTCACGGTACCAAAGAAGGATGGCGGACTCCATCCCATTTTAGACCTGAGGAACCTCAATGAGTTCATCACATACAAGAAGTTCCGCATGACCACCCTCCAGACCATCCTGCCACTGCTAGAAGCCAACGTATGGATGGTGACGCTGGACTTAAAGGATGCGTACTTCCATGTGACGATCCATCCAGCTCACAGACCGTTTTTGCGTTTCGCGGTCGGTCCGCGTCACTTCCAGCACAAGGCTCTCCCCTTTGGCCTCTCTACGGCCCCTCGTGTCTTCACGAAACTTATGGCAGTGGTGGCTGCCCACCTACGGCTTCAAGGTGTTCAGCTTTACCCGTATCTGGACGACTGGTTACTGGTCGCCCCCTCCGCGACAATTTTACAAGATCACATCCGGATAACCCTCAGCGCCCTAGACTCTCTAGGTCTAACGATCAATCTCAAAAAGTCCATGCTCATACCGTCCAGACGAGTACAATTCATCGGAGCCATTCTGGACTCCCTGCAATGCAGGGCCTTTCTGCCCCCCAACAGGGCAACGGACATAACCTCTCTCCTCCATTCGATCCAACAGGACAAGGAGGCTACGGCCAAGCAAATACTTCGCCTACTAGGCCTAATGGCCTCAACCACAGCGGTGATTCCGTTCGCCAAGCTACGGATGAAACCACTACAGCTCTGGTTCCTGAGACGCTTTCGTCCCAGCATCCACTCTCTCTCCAAGCTCTTCCGATTCTCAGAGCAAGTTCTGGAAACCATGACGTGGTGGCTGGCACCCCAGAATCTTCAATCTGGTGCACCCTTTCGACTCCCGCCCCCCTCAGCAACCATTACCACGGATGCCTCCCTATGGGGCTGGGGAGCTCACCTGGATGGTGTCGGTGTGGGCGGCAAGTGGGACCCATCTGTGGCCCACAACCACATCAATTTTCTAGAACTCCTGGCAGTTCTCTATGCAGTGCGGTCATTCCGCAACTCCCTGTCGGGAAGGACGGTGGCTGTCCTCACGGACAATACAACCACCATGTACTACATCAACCGGCAGGGTGGAACGGTCTCCCGTGGACTCTGCCGCTTAGCTATCGAGCGCCGAGCCATCGGCATTCACCTAGTAGCGAATCACCTTCCAGGACTGCTCAACACCCAAGCAGACTTCCTGAGCAGAGGAGGAGCATCCCTACACGACTGGGAACTGAACCCTTTCTACCTGACCCCGATCTTTGATCGGTGGGGTCATCCCTCAGTGGACGTATTCGCCTCTCGGGAGAACAAGAAATGTCATCTCTTTTGCTCCAGAGCCGGCGCAGATCCAGCGTCCCTCGGGGACGGCCTCCTGCTTCAGTGGATGGGGAGACATCTGTACCTCTTTCCCCCGATCCCTCTGATACCGAGGGTAGTCCACAAACTGATGTCAGAGCGACCACGAGCGATTCTCATCACACCGTGGTGGCCGAGACAACCGTGGTTTCCCACGCTCCTTCATCTCTCCCTAGGGATCTACCTTCACCTCCCGACACTCCCAGACCTTCTTTGGATGCACGGAGGTCAGGTACTTCACCACGACATTCCCAAGTTGAAGCTAACAGCATGGATGCTTCAACCTCAGATATAGACTCACGCATTGCACAGGTTCTCTTGAACTCACACAAGCTGTCCACACGCCGCTCCTACGCGGCGAAATGGAATAAGTTTATGGTTTTTCTAACTTCAATAGGGCGGCCTACTGTTCCTGCCACCCTTAATGATATTTTTGGCTTTTTGTTATCCTGTTCGGATAGAGGACTGTGCCACTCTTCTATAAGAGTTTACTTATCGGCTATCTCCGTCAACGATCCGGAGATTGGGGAATACTCAGTATTCTCTCACCCGACTACGAAACAATTCCTTAAGGGAATGCGTCGCCTCTATCCACCAGTACGGACACCGGTCCCAGCATGGGACCTACCATTAGTTCTGGCCAAGTTAATGGGCAAACCGTTTGAGCCCATGGCCTCCTGCAGCCTCCAGCTTCTCTCGTGGAAGGTAGCGTTTCTGGTGGCTATCACGTCTGCTCGGCGTGTGAGTGAGCTTTCAGCGCTTCGTTGCGACCCCCCGTATCTCACTTTTCATCATGGAGCAGTTACCCTGGCTCCGGATATCACCTTCCTACCCAAGATTGTCTCGGACTTCCATGTGGGAGCGGACATCACGCTGCCTGTGTTTTTTCCTGATCCTCAGGACCCATCACAATGCAGCTTGCACTCTCTGGACGTCAAGAGAGCTCTTTCCTTTTACTTGCATCGGACAAAGCCGTTTCGCAAGTCTCCGGCTCTCTTCGTCACGTATGCCTTGCCCAGACAGGGACAGAAACTATCGTCTCAGAGACTCTCGAAGTGGATAGTAGAGATGATAAAGCTTGCCTACCTCCTGGCTAAGAGGCCATTGCCGGCATCCCTCCGGGCACACTCCACGAGAGCCGTGGCTGCTTCCACAGCATTCCTCAAGGGCATCCCCCTGGGAGACATCTGCAATGCTGCAACGTGGGCGTCTCCTCACACGTTTGTGAAGCACTACGCCCTAGATGTCCGCGTCCATCAGCGTACCATGGTGGGCCGTGCAGTTCTACAAGCAGCTCAGATGTGAGACCTCCAGCACCCACCCCCAGGTATGTGGTGTGTTTATTGCTCGCTATTCTCCCAGAGGTGTGATGCACAGAGACCACGAAGAAGATATACAGGTTGCTTACCTGTAATTAGAGATCTTCGAGTGGTCATCTGTGCATTCACACCACCCGCCCTCCTTCCCCTCTGCTTTCGGTCTCCCTCATTTTTTCTTGGGGGCTGTTAGCAGCGGTCAGAAGGAACTGGCGGGATCCTCGTGCCCCTCCCCAGGTCATGCGCAGTGGGACATGCACGTGACCGGGGAGCTGGCGCGAAAATCCGTTAGGCTTTGAAGATTACCGATCGGGATCGGCGCAGGCGCACTTAATCCCAGAGGTGTGAATGCACAGATGACCACTCGAAGATCTCCAATTACAGGTAAGCAACCTGTATTTATAGAGCAAGTTTGGTGTAGTGGTTAAGTGCGCGGACTCTAATCTGGGAGAACCGGGTTTGATTCCCCACTCCTCCACTTGCACCTGCTGGATGACCTTGGGCAAGCCATAGCTCTGTACCAGCTGTTCTCTCTAGGACAGCTTGGGAAAAAGCTCTCTCAGCCCCGCCTACCTCACAGGATGCCTGTTGTGGGGAGGGGAAGGGAATGGAGTTTGTAAGCCGCTCTGAGACTCCAAGTGAGTGAAGGCCGGGATATAAATCCAATCTTTTCTTCTTCTTCGTCTTCTCTCTGCCCTGTTCTGGCCCTCCAGAGGAAACTGGTTGGCCACTGTGTGAGACAGGATGATGGATTCATTCAAGTCAAGTCAAGTCAGCCTTTATTGCCATAAATTAGAAAAACAATTTCTGCATGTTAAAACCCATTATAAACACATATATAAAAATTCTAAAAGAACCTTTGGCGCAACTTTAAGACCAGACAAAGAAACTTGGCCACCTTCTCCGTGGTGTCCGGACTGGAATCTCTTAGAAGTCTATGCACTGAACCAGCTAAACATGGATAAGAGACTCCTTTTTCTCATTAAACAACTTTATACACTCAATACATGCCAGATTAAATGTTCACCATTAGGCAACTTGACATCTAAGATTGCCACAAATAAGGGTGTTAAACAGGGTTGTATCTTAGCCCCCTTTTTATTCAATATTTTTCTTAACGACCTTGCAGGCCAGCTCTCTGACCCTGACTGCCATAGTCCTAAACTGGGAAAAATACATGTTCCCCTATTACTCTATGCTGATGACACTGTGTTGTTATCTCACACCCAAGTTGGTCTGAGACGGTTGCTGTCCCGCTGTATTGCCTTTTTTACTAACCACAAGCTTCAGCTTAACTATGATAAGTCCAAAATCCTGGTGTTCTCCAAAAAATGGAGATTATACCATTGGTCCATCAATGGTAAAACGATAGAACAAGTTAAAGACTATAAATACCTAGGCATGTATTTTCAATATAACGCTAGGTGGTCTACTCATCGTAAATGTGTGGCGAAGGTTGCCAGTGCTAGTGCATCGGCCATAGCTCGATTCTTTTACTGCAGGGGCAACCAATTTGTGCCAGCCGCAATTAAAATCTTCAGGTCCAAAGTTAGCTCCCAGCTATTGTATGGTATCCCAATTTGGATTAGAGCCTTCGACCTCGCCATTGAACGTGTTCAATCCAAATTTTTGCGGAAAATTATGGCCCTACCTAATTGTGTACCGAACGCTGTTATATACTTGGAAACTGGTTCATCTCGGATGGATTCATTCTTTATTGCTACGATCATTTGACCAGAAAATACATAAAACAATTCCACAGTCCACACAATACGGAGAACCTATAAGATGGAACCTGGCCAATAAAACATAGCCCTAGTAAATGTTAAAATTAGATACATATTATAACTATAGATATGAACTATTATGCTGGTTAAAATTGTTAAAATTCACCCTACTCTTCCGTCTAATGCTTACCCAGACCTTAGAACAGTCGTACAGTATTTCCAAACTTTAAACATATCAGTAAGGCATTAAAGAGAAATTAGAATTTATTCCAATAACGAGCTACTGTTACTAAACTAACTACCAAAGAGTTTACGTGATCTCATTATCTCCATACAGAAACTAGCTACTTGATGGGTAATCTTAGAGTTTCTATCAGATAGGAGACACTCAAGTCTGTCTTTTTCAGAGAGGCCCAGCAATTGATCAGTCAGCATAGTGATTTTATTACGTGCTACTTTATAATACGGACATCTAAAAAACATGTGCTCTGTTGTCTCAACCTCCCTTAATGGACAAGTACAAAGCCTTTCCGTGAAGGGAATATCCTTGTATTTTCCTTCAAGTACTGCAGAAGGGAGGACAGAGCACCTAGCCAAAGTGAAGGCTCTTCTAAACCCTTTTACTTCAAGAGATGTTAAATACTTGGCTGGACCCATAGTATTATTAATAGTTGCCCTCATCATAATGTTTTGTATGCTGGAAAGATCATTTTGGCATTCTATATCCTCAATTCTCTGTTTGACTAGAGTTTTTGCTTGGTTTATTCCCAAAGATAAAAGCATCTGAGGAGAAAGACCTATTTTCAATAAATAACTCTGAACAGACTTGAACCAATTTGATTGAAAATTGTCGCAGAGTATCAGGGGGAATAAACCTTGTGGGTTGAGGTACCCCTTTAGCCAGATATATATTGATAAAATACAGACCCAGGCTTCAGCCTTTAGGCAACCTGTCTCCAGTCTTACCCTCGCATTTGACACGCATCTAGGAGCCTGTAAGATAGTTCATAGAAACTTAGACTGAACTCTTTCAAGGGGTGCGAAGCAGGAACTGACTGGCCCCAAGAATGAACCATATAACAATTGGGCTAGCGTCTTGGCTTTGTATAATTTAAGGGCTGCAGGAACATATGACCTCCCTTGAGAGTGATAAAATTTTGCAATACTGTTTGCAGATCTTTCTCCTTTGTCCGCAGCATATTTGCTATGTTGAAGCCTAGAACCCTTGGCCTGCAGGACTACCCCAAGATATTTAAAGTTGTTAACTTGCTCAATGCGAAGATGGAGTAGATGAACCGCTGGCAGCCCGGTAGCTAGGGATATTTTGGGGAGGGGGCCTGGGGGGGCCATCAGCTACTTAGATTAATTAGTGAAACTCTTTAGAAGCCAGCCTTCTTCTAAGGCAGCCCTGCACCCCTGCCACACTCCAGGGCAAGTGAGGGGGTAATGCCCAGCAGCCGCAGCTTCCTCTCTCCCCCGGGGCACTGCATACCTGCTCCGGTTCTGAAGCTAGGCAGGGGGAAGCAGGCAGTGGGCGGCAGCAGCAGCAGCCAGGAGGGGGATTGGCAGGAAAGGGGGGAGAAAGAGATCTGGCGGTGGGAGTGGGAAGAGGCATCAGGACACTCTCTCCAGCCCACTCACTCGGGCCAGCCCAGCAAGCCCACCTGCCCACCCACCACACCACCGAGCAAGCCAGGCACCTCCTGCTGCTGGAACTGCCGCCACCTCTGCCGCCGCTGTTCTGGATGCCGCTGGCTGGGAGTGGAGCGAGACTGGTGGGGAAGCAGCCAAGGCGCTCAGTTGTCTGGCAGCCAGGTCGGAGGCAGCGCGGCACAGGCAGCAAGTGGAGGTGCTTTGGCTCTAGCCTGGGAAGGAGGGGCCCAGAAGAAATGCTAAGGGGCCGAGCCCTGTGGGCCCCATGTTAGCTACGGCCTTGATCGCTGGTCTGATCCAGCACCGCTCTTCTTATGTTCTTACCTGGCATGTTGCAGCAGAGGGGAAGATGCCATTTTCAGCAGACATTATGGCTAATTTCACACTGGCCAGTTGCTTCTCGTTCTCTCCGGAATTTCCCCTCCCAGTTTCCTCCGGAGTATTTTCTTCATTTTCCCACTTGGAACCTCAGCCCTTTCGATATAGCGTGATGAAGGGTTTTCTCCCCAAAAAATTAGAAACTCCCATAATGGGGCAGCCCTGATGAAAGGCGGGCGAGTGGGTGTTTTTTCATTTTGGGTTTTCCCCCGGAGCAAACAGGAAAATGCTCTAAAAACAGGATTTGTTTGCTCCAGGGAAACTCCGGTGCAGCAGGGCGATACTCCAGAGCAAAACGTGAGCCCGGAGCAACTGGTGTGAAATTGACCAGAAGCTCCGATGCAAGTATGAGGGCAAACCTGGGGCAAACGCTAGTGCGAAATTGGCCTAAGTGTATTGCATAGATTAGTTCTAAAAGTTGTCTTCAGACAGGGAATTTGCAGGGAATTAGCTTTCCTTCCCACTTCCATGTAAACCCACTCAACCAAAACTTATTCTTGGACATTGCCTCCTTCTGGGAGTTTTGATTCATTCCGCTAAAACTTTGGCGTTTCCCCCAGTGTTTCCCACCTTTGGGATGGGTTATCTGAGGACCTCCATGAAGCTGTCTCTTTGTAGAGAACCTGCCTCCTCGGGAAGGTTATTTCAGTGGACTTTTCCTTGATGATCTGCTAATTGCATTTTATCAGTATGTGTATAGACTGTTAATTGGTCTGCTTTGCGGGACAGCTTTTCATGAACTGACTGGAACTGTTAATATTGTGTTACATTTTAACCTATTGTAATCTATTACTGTTGACTTTCTAATCTGCTGGGGAAAGTAGGGTAATTTTTTTTAAAAAAAGAATTAAGCTGAAATAGACTACAAAGTTAGTGAGAGAGGATTTTTAGTCTCTCTTCTGGGATGTAAAATGTATGCTCTCAAGAGAGCCCATTTGGTGCAGTGTTGAAGAGCCGCGGTCTTTAATCTGGAGAACTGGGTTCAATTCCCCACTCCTCCACTCAAAGCCAGCTGGGTGACCTTGAGTTAGTCACAGTTCTTTCAGCCCCCAAAATAAACCTAGCTCACCACAAAAAGAGCTGGAGTTTCAAGCTCCCAGACAATCTTTGGATCTCCTGGCTAGACTACACCCACTGCCATACGGTAATTATTATTGTATGCTCTTGCCCATTGGCTCGATTCAAGCCATGCTGTTTCTTCTTCTCATAATGCCTTTTTTCTTAGCACCAATCAGGGCTCTTTTTCTAGAAGGAGCTCCTTTGCATATTAGGCGACACATCCCTAATGTAGCCAATCCTCCAAGAGCTTACAGAGCTCTTCTTACAGGGGCTACTGTACGCTCTTGGAGGATTGGCTACATTAGGGGTGTGTGGCCTAATATGCAAAGGAGCTCCTGTTAGAAAAAGCCCTGGCACCAATGAACAGTTTGGTATGTGTTGCAATCTCCCCTCGCATGCTGCCGTTCACCAGAGGGGCACCACTAACTCAATGTGATGCTAAAAAGAAATGTCAAAAGAGTTTTCTGGCAGACACTGCGATGGAGTTCCATCATTGCTGGCACTGATCATACAATCCCATCAATTGTCCTATCGCAGAATAGAACAGGTTTTTGTTAGCTGCCAATTATCATATGAATCTATATTTTCTGCTGCTAAGTAATGCATCCTTGGGGGATTTTGTGCCATTCCCTTGCGCTTGGTCCATAAAGAAGTCAGCACAAATAAATGTGTTTATTATCTGATGCACTTTCTGCTTTCGGAAAGGTCTCGGGAGGAAGATAACTTTGGGGAAACTTCCATTTGGTTGATCTTGCACGGTTACTTTTTAAATATTAACTTGCTCTATTTGCCATTTCTATGCCCTGCTGTTGGCCCTCCAGAGGAACTGGTTGGCCACTGTGTGAGACGGGCTGCTGAACTAGATGGGCCTTTACTGGTCTGATCCAGCAGGGCTCTTCTTAAGTTCGTGTGAAATATAGGCATGATTTTGAATCTCTCATGCCTGCTGTTTCATCTAGAAAATCTCTCTCAGTTTTGCTTCCCTTTACTGTTAATGTGTGCCATATATTTTTGTGCCTCTTTCCTTGCATTTAATTTTCCTGCAAAATTTACACATTTTCCAACATTGTTTGTACAGTATGTATACACACAAAAAGTAATATTTCCTACAACACTGCTTTGTTAGAGTGCTTTTCGTCCTACAATAAAACAAAGTTCCATCTTCCATATGAAGACGTTCAGGTGTCTGGGCTTTGCTTTCAGCCAATGAGAGCAGAGTATTCTGGCTAGCTTTGGAGCCAATCAGAGTGCTCTTACACCACTTCCAAACTCTCCTCTTGGTCATGTTGCTATGATACATATCCAATTGGATATATGTGTTTTATCAGCAGATGATCTACTAGTGTGCATAAAAAATAAAATTGTCCCAGTGAGAACTGTGGCAGAATTATAAGTCAGATGGGGGCAGTTCTGTACAGCAGCCTGAATTGACTTAGGCCTCTCCGTTTGGTTCTCTCCCATAAGGCTTTGCAAAAGGCTCTTTGGCCTGACCATGCACCCTGCGCTCTGCTCTGTTCTAAAAGAACTGTTGACATTTCTGAGTTCCAGCCTCAAAGCCGAAATATCTAGATATGAGGACCTGTGGCTCCAAGCTCTTGCCTTGTCAGGAAGGGTGTTTTTTAACCTAGTAATACAGTGACTCCGGTCAGAGTCTTCTGGTCAGAAAAGGAAGGGGTCTGGGTTTCGTCAGGACCATCTGATTGCTTGATTGATAGCTAACCTGGATTCTTGAGGTATTTAACACCAGTGTTTGAGATGCTAAGGACCCTCTGCCAACACCGTGGTTAGGTCTTGCTGGAGCATCCGGATTGCATTCCCAAACAGATAATAATTCCTAAATGAATACTAAGTGTACTATTTGTTTATAAGTATTGGTTTGTCTGTTCCGTTCTGCTTGAAAATTTGTGCAGTATGGTTTTCTTTCAATAAATCACAGGTGCTTTGGAACAGATGTTCTCTCTCTTTCTCAAATGATGGGGTTCCTGCCAGTTTCAAAACCCACCCCCCTTGTCGGGTGGGAATGTGATTCCTAGGAAAAGCTCTCCCAACAATAACTAGCTCTTCACTGAGCATTAGTCCTAATGAATACCTTGTATATCCTATGTAAAAATGGTGGTCCTTCTTCACCCAAAGAGTGATTAACACATGGAATTCACTGCCGCAGGAGGTGGTGGTGGTGGCTACAAGCATGGATGGCTTCAAGAGGGAATTGGATAAACATATGGAGCAGGGGTCCATCAGTGGTTATTAGATAGATAGATAGATAGGAACTCCTATTATAGATAGGAACTCTGGGGCAAGTGATGCTCTGTATTCTTGGTGCTTTGGGGGGGGCAACAGTGGGAGGGCTTCTGGTGTCCTGGCCCCACTGCTGGACCTCCTGAGGGCATCTGGTATTTTTGGCCACTGTGTGACAGAGTGTTGGACTGGATGGGCCATAGGCCTGATCCAACACTGGCTTCTCTTACGTTCTTATGTCCTCTGAATACAACCCCATTAGAACAGTGTTAGAAGAAGAAGAAGAAGAGATTAGATTTATACCCCGCCCTTCACTCACTTGGGGTCTCAGAGCGGCTTACAAACTCCTTTCCCTTCCCCTCCCCACAACTGACACCCTGTGAGGTAGGTGGGGCTGAGAGAGCAGCTGGTACAGAGCTATGGCTTGCCCAAGGTCATCCAGCCAGGTGCAAGTGGAGGAGTGGGGAATCAAACCCGGTTCTCCCAGATTAGAGTCTGCGCACTTAACCACTACACCAAACTGGCTCCTCTATAAATGCCTCTTGTAGCACCATTTCACACATCGTGCCTGTAGCATCGTTTCCCACAGTGCTCTGTTTCCAGGAACACATCCCCAGTGCTGTAAGAGGCACTGTTGCTAACAGAATACATTCTGTGTACGAATGCTGCGTCACTTGCACCCAGCTTGCATGCACAGTAGAAACCAATCTACAGAGTCAATAGCAAACACTCAGAAACCAAACTTGGTGACAAAAATATCAACCAGTCTAGAAAGGAAACCAGCCAGGAATCTTTGCTCATCTCTAACGGGAAGAGCCGGTCGTCATTTGGCCAATCATACTGATCACCTGATCCCCCTGCAACTTTCCCTACCTGGCCTTTGCAATTTGTCCCAGCCTCTCACCAGCTTAAGCATGACTGATGGTGTGGCAGGGGACTGAAATTAAAAATGTTCTTCAGACAGATGTGACCCGCTTGGTTTTCGTCTTTCCACGGCAAGGGACCTTCTGCTAGCCCACAGAGCTAACGGAAACTGACAGGGACTGACGGCAAATTGAGGGACTTGTCACCGAAAGAGAAAATTGAGTCTGCATTTGCAAAAGGTAAGCAGGGGAGCTCCTGTGTTTCTCAAAATTATTTTCTACTGAGAATAATTCCAGGCTTTATTCGATGTTGGCTACCGACGATACATAAAAAAGAAAGACAACAGAGCAAAGAAAATGGACGGAACGTGCAGTCGAAATGAGCAGCTCTCCTCCGTTAGCCGTGGAGACATCAGAGGCTCGTTAGGGAGCTAGGGAGAGTTAGGGAGATGGTAATGATAATGTGATGATGTCAGCTAGGGGGGGTGGGAGGTCCTGATCTGGTGGAGACAGCAAATGAGAAGATTCTTCTATGAGTATCTGCCAATCGCATGTTTAAGAACAAAAGAAAAGCCCTGTTGGATTGTACCAGCAGTAGGCCATCTAGCCTAGCATCCTGTCTCACACAGTGGCCAGCCAGTTCCTCTGGAAGGCCAACAAGAGGGACTAAGAAGAAGAAGAGATTGGATTTATACCCCGCCCTTCACTCGGAGTCTCAGAGCGGCTTAAAAACTCCTTCCCCTTCCCCTCCCCACAACAGACATCCTGTAAGGTCGGTGGGGCTGAGAGAGTTCTTTCCAGAACTGTCCTTGAGAGAAAAGCTCTGATAGAACTATGGCTTGCCGAAGGTTATCCAGCAGCTGCAAGTGGAGGAGTGGGGAATCTAACCTGGTTCTCCCAGATTAGAGTCCACGCACTTAACCACTACGCCAAACTGGCTCCAGACATCCAGCATAAGTGGAAGTTTCCCATGAAGTCTTCAAAGGCAGCCTTATGTAGAGCAGGCTACAGTAATCTAGTCTGGATGGCACCAAGGAACACACGACAGTGGCCAGACCTGCTTTCCCCAGAAGCAAGCAACTGGCAAGCCAGCTGGTAAAGCTCAAAGGCTTCATTCTCATCATTTCAGATACCGGAATGAAGCATCACAATTGAACAAAATGCCACTTCTTCCTTGCAGGCTGCCAAACAGAATTATAGATATCCATCAAATGTCATGTTTTCTTTCCCTCTGCTGGCCACCAGTGTAACAAACCCAGAAGATGCTGAAGGACGATCGATTGGGGCACCTAGCCCCATTACCAAGGAATCAAAGTATCAGGCAGTTGAGTTGTTAACAGTGTGTCCAAAATCTGTGTAGAATCAACTGGAAGGAAAATATTGGAGGCATGCACGGTTCATTTATAACGAGCCGGTTTGCCTTTTTTCTAAATGCTGAAGCATATTGTGCTTTTCTGTAAAAAATTATCTTTTGGTTTGTGAAGCTGCCGCTAACGGGAAATTGTAGCGATCGTGAAACTCAAATGAAGGTGGTTATCACTGCTAGATCTAGGCGAAGGCAAAGGAAAAGAAATCTATGCATCAGTCACTTTTATGTATGCCAGAATGGTACAACAGCAAAGACTTCAGTGTGGAAGAAAAAGACTGTTTTCTGGCAGACAGCTGTAAGTTTCCAAATGAAAGCCAGCCGCAGCACCTGAACTGGTCTTTCGTGCAGCACACACAAAGGGGTTTACATCTTTGATCTCTCAAATGTTTAGAACTGGGACAGGAGAGCTGCATCTTCAAAGTCCCCAGAGATCTCTTTTCGGGCTGCAAAACTCTTTCACGGCAGCTCTCAGAGTGTAAAACTGGTTGTTCTTTGCAAGCCAAGGCCCTACAAGCGATTGGCTGAGAAATTCTGACGTCACAGAATGTTCACAAACATATGATTCCCCACCAACCTCCCAGTCTGCAGTGGCAAGAAGCATGGTCCATGAAAAACGCTATCGTGTAATTCTGCTGCATGAACAGACTTGGGTCTAAGGACTGGATTGGACTTGCCTGGCCTTTGAGTTCTTTCTGGAAGTTCAGTTCTACCAGCACAGTCTTATACATGTCTACTCAAATACCAGGGTTGCCAGATTCCAGGTGGAACCAAAAACAAAAGGGAAACTATGCAGTAGACGACTGTAAAAACAAAACAAACTGTGTCCAGGAGTAACCAACAATCCTTAAACATGTAAATCTATATAAATATCATGTCATACTGAACACATCTTCAACAGAGTATATTAAACGTACAAAACAGCACCTTTTCAATCACTAATAACCACCAGTTACAAATGAATCAAAAATCAAAGTGGAGTCCAAAATAATGGAGTCCAAAAACTCTGTCAGTGCTGAAATGAAGAACCAAGCACTCTGCTTTCTTTCTTGAATAGCTGAGATGGGAGACGTAGGTCCCCGTTAGATTTCTACACATAATTATGAGACTTCTGTTCTAGATTTGCTTTTGACAAAGCATTGAGTGACACACGTTGATCAAAGCCGGCAACCGCGTCAAGCATAAACATTTACTTTTGGAAGCTAAACACATCATCATTGCTGGGCGAGCCGCTTGCCAACTGGCCACTGTGCTTCGTTCTTCGTTATTTTGCCTTGAAAGCCCCTTGCTGGGGTTGCTGTAAGCAGGGCTGGTTCTTGGAAGGGACCCCACCAAGGAAGAGTCTGCCGAGGAAGGCCAGGGCAAACCACCTCTGCTTCTCACTTGCCTTGGAAGGCCCTTGCTGGGGTTGCTGTAAGCAGGGTTGGTTCTTGGATGGAAAACCACCAAGGAAGACTCTGCAGGGGAAGGCCAGTGGCAAACCACCTCTGCTTCCCATTTGCCTGGAAAGCCCCTTGCTGG
Organism: Lepidodactylus listeri; assembly: GCA_029233225.1. Classification (NCBI taxonomy): domain Eukaryota; kingdom Metazoa; phylum Chordata; class Lepidosauria; order Squamata; family Gekkonidae; genus Lepidodactylus; species Lepidodactylus listeri. The sequence continues at coordinate 12,401,461 of JARCFY010000013.1, forward strand.
GGCCACCATAAGTCAGCTACGACTTGACCACTCTTTGTGCACAGAGAAAGAGAAACATGAAGTCTGCCTTCCCAGTTCTACAACCAAACAGGAGATTCTCAAAAGAGGGCAATCTATGTCTACACCAATTGGCCTATTTTATCACTTAATTTAATTTAGTTATCTCTTTCCTTTACACCCCACTCTTCTGTCCAGTGGGGACCCAAAAGTGGCTTACAACCTTCTCCCGTTCATCCTCACAACAACCCTGCGAGGCAGCCTCAGCCGAGAATGTGTGACTGACCCCAGGTCCTCCAGCAGACATCCTACAAGGATTTGAACCCAGGTCTCTCATATCTTAGTCTCGAACCGCACTCTAACCACTGCAGCCTGGAAATTATTTTGTTACCCCAAATGCCTTCATTAGATGATGAAGGTCTTTTTATCTCAAGTGCAGCTTGCTGGCTGTTAAACCCAGTTGGTCAGCCATGTTGGTCTGAAGCAGCACAACAAATTTAGAGTCTAATGGGACCTTTAGGACCAGCAAAGGTTTATTCAAGGTATGAGCTTTTGTGCTAACATGTTGCATGTTAATTTGCTGTTCGTTCCCTGGCTATAAGTTTGAACCTTGCCTGCCATTCTAATGTATTTGATAAAGTGTGCCTTGCACATGAAAGCTGGAAAGAAAATTGGGGGGGAAATTGCCATCAAGTCACAACTGACTTACTGCCCCTATGGGGTTTTCAACAGTGACCCCGTGGGGTTTTCAAGCCAAGAGCCATTCAGAGGCGATTGGCCATTGCCTGCCTCTGCGTTGTCACCCTAGTATTTCTTGGTGGTCTCCCATCCAAGTACTAACCCGGGCAGACCCTACTTAGATTCTAATTAATCTGATGAGATCAGGTTAGCCTGGGCCATCAACCTTCATAGAATCTGGTAATATTCTTCTCTTCCTCTGCCTCCTTGGCAGCCATATATTCTCCATCTTGCATTTCGAGTGGCTTCACAGAAACCGTGGCAATCATCTGACCTCGCTCTCGTGAGAAGAAAAGTGCCAAGGAGCAGCATTATCCGAAAAGCCCCTTGACGCTTCCCAGCGCTCTTGGGTTTATTTTATTTATTTCGCTTGCCCTCTGGCATCCTGAGGATTAGAGACCTGAGCCTCCTGGTTGGGTTAATATAGGGCCTTTGGGGGGCTCGAGGGGGTGGCCAGATAAAACGAATTCGGCGGCTGAGGAATAAGAGGGGGAAAAGTGACTTCAGCAGCCCTGATAATTTAATGTGAGATCTGAAAATGAAATACGGCCTGTGTTGTCTTTTCTGCCTCTTCTGGGTATCCAATTTTGTTTCCTTTTGTTGTCTAGCTTGTTTTTTTTTTAAAGACTGAACTTGATAAAATGCAAAGCTAATTCTAAAGCGACAGACAGAAAAAGAAAAACAGTCATTACCCGGCCACGGCTCTCATTCAAAATAATTTCTATCATTTGGCAGCAAAAAAAGAAAAAGGAGAAAAGTGTGTAACAAGACGATAAAGCTGGAAGTCAATGTATACTTACATCAGTAGCTGTGACAGGAAAATACTCTTCCCTATTAGAATTTAGTTGGGTCAAAACACATTTTATGTTCCTCTAAAAGCAACTGTTGGTAGCCCCCTCCACTTGGATCTGGGGGGTGGGGCGTGTAGCACTATACAGTGCGGCATGGTAGTTAGTGTTGGGTTAGGATTGGGGGGGGGCTGGATTCAAATGTGCACACCATCATGAAGAGAAGAGAAGAAGAAGGGATTGGATTTCTACCCCACTCCTCACTACCTGAAGGAGTCTCAGAGCAGCTTACAATCGCCTTTCCCTTCCCCTCCCCACAACAGACACCCTGGGAGGTAGGTGGGGCTGAGAGAGCTCTTTCGAGGACTGCTCCTGAGAGAACAGCTCTGAGAGAACTTGTGACTGACCCAAGGTCGCACCAGCAGCTGCATGTGGAGGAGTGGGGAATCAAACCCGGTTCTCCCAGACAGAGTCCACACACTCAACCACTACACTGAACTGGCTTACTGACAGACCTTGGCTCAGTTACTCTGAAGGATTTCAGACAGCCTATCTATTCCATTTCAGGAACTGGTTACGAATGGTTTTTTCCTGTCATTTCAGACAGACCCATTTTAGTAACCAGCTATTAACAGAATATTTTTACCTCTTCAGTTTGGTGTAGTGGTTAAGTGCACGGACTCTAATTTGGGAGAACCGGGTTTGATTCCCCACTCCTCCACTTGCACCTGCTGGATGACCTTGGGCAAGCCATCAAGGCTTACTGGCTTACTGGCTTACTGACAGACCTTGTCTCAGAGCTCTCTCAGCCCCACCTCCCTCACAGGGTGTCTGTTGTGGTGAGGGGAAGGGAAAGGAGTTTGTAAGCCGCTCTGAGACTCCAAGTGAGTGAAGGGTGGGATATAAATCCAATTTCTTCTTCTTCTTCTTCTTCTTCATACAATGCCAGTTGTCTCTTGTTTGGGAAGTGTGTCTGAGGCATTATTGATGAAAAACGCTTTCTTCAGGTCTTCAATCCCTTCTTCCGGATCTGAATCCCTACACTGGGCTGTGTAAAATGCCCCATAGTGCTTCCTCCAGTGACGGGGTTTTTTGTGCCCTTTTCCCCTGACACCCAAGTTCTCTTTTTTTTTTTAAATGATAATATTGAGAGTGCTATAACGCTATAACAGGATGTCAAATCAGCATCATAGCATTCCCAATAAAATGTTCAAAAATCCCAATCCTCTCAGGGAGATCATGTGGCAGAGGAAAATGGTGGGAAAAGAATGCGGCACAGCTTGAAATGGCCACAGCGCTTCAGAGATGGCTCTTTACTGGAAGGGAAATGCTGTGTGAAACAGCTGTCCCTGTACTGGTTTCCTCCATGATGGGCCAATAACAGGAACCATGCGGTTTGTATAGCCTACCTCAAAGAGCTGTTGTGTAGAAAAAATGAGAAAGTGAGAACCTGAAGGAAAGGTGCCTTGAGTCCCTCTGAGGAAGGCAAGACGAGAAAATATATAGGTGATTCTTTGGTGAGCAATTGTTTAAAATACCTCCTGCACGTTTTCCTTATTGTCTTCATATGGAGTTCCCAGGCAGTGGCTGGCATCCAGTTAAATATACGAGGGGTGTGGCTGGCAGAACAGCTGGGAGGCAAGCAGAATTCCTGCAAGATGCTTTTATCTTGTGGGTTGTCGGAGATATCAAAGCCTTCGTAGCACTCGGTTCAATTAAAATTCCACAGAGGTTCCAGGACCAGGACACTAAAGTAAGCTAAAAGCAGTACATGAAAAGCCTCCTGGTTTCCAACTGCACTCTCTCACTTATTTGAGAAGGGAACTTATTATCACCAGATTAAAAGAAGCAATTGAAAACAATTTGAAAGAAGCAAAGTTACAAGCTGTCTGCAGACATTGCCATCTTGGCTCCTCAGGCTCTGGCACAACGGCATGATGTCACTTCTGGGGGAAAAAACCATAAGTGATGTCACACCACTCTAGGGATCACTGGAAATTCTATGGAGTGTCTGCCAATTCCTAGAGTGTCATGATGTATCATATTATTTCAGGGAAATCCTAGAGTGTCCTGTGATGCAGCGATGTCACGCAGTCATTGGAGATGTGGCTTTAAGGGATGTTGTTTCGGTAAGTCTCCACCCCACTCCCCATCTCCAGAGGGTTGCCAAGGGCTGGCAACCTGACATCCCTTGGGGATGTTGCAGATTTTGGGAAAATCCACCCCCATTCAGAACTTCATTTGCCCCTCTTATGGCTGTTAAAACCCAAGGCCTGGCCCGGGCACCTGCTTTGATGAAACCGAAAATAACAAGTTGAAGTGGCCATGACAGTAGCGCAAATGTTTTATTATTACAGACAAAGCATCTGCTTATCACACAGTTTCATTTACCGGCAATTTTTGGTTCTGGTTCTTTTTTTGCATTGACAGCATGAGTAATGTTGTGTGTTCTTAACAAAATTAAACTGCCACAAATTGAGGATAATCGTCCTGCTTTATGCCCTGAGGATGGTGATGGTGTTCGTATTAAAGCAGAGGAGAAAATGCAACATGCGGCGCGTGCAAAGAATCTCTCTGATAATGTATCTGTTTACACTGACTGTATTGCCTTCTCGAGAGCTTGCTAATGGCTCTTTCGCAAGGCTGCGGATTTTGACATGGACAACGGTTCCCATTTAACAGAGACGCTCCTGATGTGCTGGTCTCCTGCTGGGAAGTCACTGTCCAGACGGTAACCTTCAGAATGCTTCATTAGTGTGTTGTTACAAATTTACAGTACTGTCCTTCAGGGTTCAAGTCAGGGTGGAGATGGGGGGGCGGGATTTGATAGTCAATGTACATACTCTATATGATTTTCAGCCTCCAGGTGGCACCTGGAGATATCCTGATGTTACAGGTGATCTCCAGGCGACCAAGATCAGTTTCCCTGGAGAAAAATGGCTGCTCTGGAGGGTGGAGTCTATGGTATTATACCCTGCTGAGGTCCCTCCTCTCCCCAAACCAAGCGAACACTGTGATATGAATGACTAGGACATTTAGTAAAGATCATATTATATTATAAATAAAACTTTACAATATTACAAGGAAAAGTCTATCATTCTCAATGAGCACCCGGATATAAGATCATTTCATCCCAATCTTCCTCAGGATTAATCCTATTGTATTGAAAGGTGTCAGCTTCTTGATACAGCTCAGTGTTATGTTAGGAGCAAACCAATGCTTAACTTCTTTATTTTCTTCAAATTATCTCCTGGTTCCATTTCAATTTGTATTAGGAGCAAGCCAGTCTTGTCTTCTTTAACTAGGTACAAAAGCCTTCTATATTATGCTGGCTTAAACGCTCTCCATGAACACTGTATTAATATTTATAGTAGTAGCAAACCAGTCCTCTTTTCTACCCAGCTGGAAGCCTTCGGCTTTAAATTTGGCTGGCAAATGCTCTCTACAACAAGCTGGAACCCAGACTGTATAATGAAAACTATTCTAATTAATTCCACGCAGATAATATGATCTTTACTAAATGTCCTAGTCGTTCGTATCATAGTGTTTGCTTGTTTGTTGTATCTCCTGTATGGATACCTGTGATCCCTTCTTGGTTTTTTCAACCTCCAGGTGGGGCCTGGAGATCTCCCAGAATTACAACTGATCTCCAGAGATCACTCCCCCTGGAGAAAATGGTAGCCTCAGACGGTGGAGTCTATGGCGTTACACTGCTGCTGACTTTTGATATTAACCCGGCTAGTGTGTTCAGACAGCAAGAAGTAACCCTTCCAGCAAATCAGGAGCCAGTGCAATCCAAGCAGAAACAGGTGGGAGTATGCTTCCTGCACTCTGTCTCAGTTATATGCCCAGCAGCTGTGATAGCTTCAAGGGCAGCTCCACTTACAGTTCAGTGCAGTAGTCAGATAATCAATGGAGGTGAAGGTATCTCATCTTTTATGCATGCAAGACCTAAACCACAGATGCATGAGCGTTAAGGTGCCACATTCTGTACAACCTGTTCTTTCTCCTGCTGGCAAGACTCATGTTAACAGATGGCAAAACAGCCATCTTTTACCCCATAGCATATCTTTAACCTCAACAAACGGAGTGGCTTTCAGAACGGAACGGGATTGGCTGTGTGTGTTTGTGTGTGAAGCGCCATCAAGTCGCTCCTGACGGATGGAGCATAAATTAACACATCCAATGGAGGAAAGCCTTCGGCAACATGGAATAGGGGGTGATAATCCTTGATCTGATAATGTTATAAGCCTGTCCATACTTTCACTTGTGAACTGTTGGTGGGCATGCAACAAGCTTGGGGGGGGGGGGGATACCTATTATCCCTTCGAGTCACCCCAGCCATCAATGCTGGAGATACCAACATCCCAAAATTTCTTGGTGCATTCCATTGGGCTGGATCCTTCAGCTCCATCCTGGTAACGGCAGCCCTTTCATCACATGCAAGAATCCTTCCATTAACTATTTGCATCAGGAAAAGGTGGTGGCTGGGGATCTTCTTGGATTACAGCTGATCTCCAGGCCACAGAGATCAGTTTGCCTGGAGAAAATGGCTGCTTTGGAGGGTGAACTCTATGTTGTTGTGCCCGGCTGAGGTCCCTCCCTCTCTAAACCCCGCACTCCTTAGGCTCCACCCCCCAAAAACTCCAAGTACTTCCCAACCTGGAGGTGGCAACCCTAAAAGCACTGGAGGACACTGCCTCCACTATCTAAGCCAGGTTGGTGTAGTGGTTAAGTGTGCGGACTCTAATCGGGGAGAACTGGGTTTGATTCCCCACTCCTCCACATGCAGCTGCTGAGTGACCTTGGGTCAGTCACAAGTTCTTTCAGAGCTGTTCTCCCAAGGGCAGTTCTCAAGACAGCTCCCTCAGCCCCACCTACTACACAGGGTGTCTGTTGTGGGGAGGAGAAGGGAAAGGAGATTGTAAGCCGCTCTGAGACTCATTCGGGTAATGAAGGATGGGGTATAAATCCAGTCTCTTCTCCCTTCTTCTAATTGGATCTCCAGGATCCAGCCCCATGTAATATGCGGCCTTCTAAAAAAATACAGAGCATACAGTCCAGAAGTTGCCGTAGTCTGAAAGGAAAGAGCAAAGAAGCCAACTTTCTTCCTAACTTCGAGTGGTTGAATGCTGTTTTGGGATCAAATGGGTTTGTCCTCCTTTCTGGGGCAAGATCAAGCGTAATATTGCTTTTCAGTTCTTCTGGGAATCTCTGAAACAAATCAAGGGTGTAGTGAGCACATTTTCTCTTTGCAGGGCATGGCCATCTGATTTTTTTTTTGAGAGAGAGAGAGAGAACGGCCGCCTCTGTATGATGGAAGCCTTCTCAGCACCTCTGAGATGAGGGATGAGGAGCCGCCACCTTTAATTCCTGTCCGTATGTAATATTAATAACCACTTAGCTTGATCTTTAAATTTTCCTAAATGGGCCCCGTCATAATTGAAGCAGCCTTGGCCGTTTCCCAGTAGAATCAGCCGCCTTGCCTCTAAGAGCCACTCGTTCTCGGACTGCCAGGAGGCAAATCTTCACATCACTCAAAAGTGCACAGGTGAGGTAGATCTGGAGTGTGTCTTGCCCTCCTTGAGAGGCAAACCCTGAACTTGGTCCAAGGACATCTCAGGTGTTGCCACTTCCCAAACTTTACTTTGCAAAGATGATTCGCTGACTGGAAAGAGTGAGTGATTGGCGGCTTTCTGGCGTGATACATCCCGTTTAAACCTCCTAAGGAAGTTAGAAAACTGATAGAGGGCCAAAAGTTAAAAACATAAGTAAGTGTACGAAAGAGTGTTTATTACAAAGACATATAAAAACCTAGCAGGGGCTAGGGTTGCGAGCCTCCAGGTGGGGCCTGGGGATCTCCCGCTTTTACAACTGATCTCCAGCTGACAGAGATCAGTTCCCCTGGAGAAAATGGCTGCTTTGAAGGGTGGACTCTATGGCATTGTACCATGCTGAGGCCCCTCCCCTCCCCAAACCCCACCTTCTCCTGGCTCCACCCCCAAAGTCTCCAGGTATTTTCTAACCTGGACTTGGCAACCCTAGCAGGGGCCCAAGCAAAGCCTCATAAAATGTTCTAAGTTACATATACACACAAAAGGACAATGTATGACCTATAAAATGTACAAAGTTAACATTTACGCACACAAGGACAACGTATGACCTAACACATTTCGGCTCACCAACACTCTTTTGTACACACTTACTTATGTTTTTAACTTTCGGCCCTTAGGAGTTCTGTGCTTTGTCGGTTTAGATTTCCCCCCTCTTTTTTGGGGTGAGACTTTCCGTTACCTTCCTGTTGGTTTTATGAGGGAAAGTTTCCATGTCGCATTAGACCAGAACCACCAGGATGGCGATTTTGAGGCTTTCTGCCTTTGGCGAACCACATCCATTTATCTCCTGTGGAAACCCTAAGGGTTTGCCGTGGAACGCGCTCCCAATTGAGATCAGGGCCCTGCGGGGCCTGTTACAGTTCCACAGGGCCTGCAAAATGGAGCTGTTCCTCTAGGGCTTTGGTTGAAGTGGTGGATGTTTCTACCATCTCGACCTCCCCTGCCCATAGTAAGCCTATAGCTGCCGACTGTCCTAACGTCTAACAGGAGGTGTATTGGACCACTCTGGAGTAGTGTGTGTTTCTTAGCTGCCATTCTGTTTTATTTAGCTGGTTTTACTTACATATTCATTGCATTTTATTTATGATGTGAGCCGCCCTGAGCCCACTGTGAGGTAGGGCAGGATAGAAGTGAAATCAAGCCATCAATTAATTAATTAATTAAATTAAAACAGTCATCTTTTACAGAAACTTGGTTGTCATTACTGGTCTTTTCACTGATGGGAACTTGTCCTCTAGTAAGTTTCTATATAAAGAGAGAAGACATTGTCAAGGAGTCCAAGGCTGAACCCCGCAGGTCTCCAGGGCAGGTGTACACAAGGAATCAGACTTTTATTTATTTATTAAAACTATGAAGTTTTATTCAGTTTATGTAAGATTTATTCTAAAAGCAACACATTACTCTAAAATCGTGCCACAAGAAAACTAGTTTAACTTTTTAACACTAAGAAGAAGAAGACAAAGAGGAGGAGGAGACTGGATTTATACCCTGCCCTTCACTACCCAAAGGAGCCAGAGTGGCTTGCAAATGCCTTTCCCCTCCCCTCCCCACAACAGACACCCTGTGAGGTAGGTGGGGCTGAGAGATCTCTTCCGAGAACTGCTCTTTCCAGAACAGCTCTGAGAGAACTGTGACTGACCCAAAATCCCACCAGCAGCTGCATGTGGGAGAGCAGGGACTCAAACCCGGTTCTCCCAGATTAATCTCTGCACTCCTAACCAAACTGGCTTGCTTTACGGCTTGCGTTAGATAGACGGCATGAACCTTAAGTCCAAGAGTTACAAGCCATATCTCAGTCATTCTCTATGATGCTAACAATTTCAGTTCAGGCCTTTAGTCCCCTAGAATCCAAGCTCGTCTCTTTCCTTCAGGGCCTTAGTTCAATTATAGTTTTTGGCCCAGCGACCTGAGGTGATGATGACATCCATCAGGACATGTTCTCAGGAGAAGCCTGTAGAAGGTTACCTCATCACCCCTGACTCTCTTCCCCCCTTCCTATGGGCCACAGGTTCTCCTGAGAAACTAATCACACCACTTCCATCTCTGACCTTGAAGATAAGGCCAAGAAACCAATTAGTAGCACCTGCAAGCCGGACCAGACCCCCCCTGTTACTGTTCACATTGATTCTTGAGGGGAAGGCCGGGGAGCTTTCCCTCACAGACATAGTTTAGGAAACCAGAGAACAGACCTGATAATGCACTGATCTACGAAAACCCACCTGTCAGGTCCCGGTGTCTCAACAATGCATTTTGGCAAGGCCTTTTGGTCTTTTCTAATGACTACTTGTTGAACAATGTAATTGCACTGTATCCTTTGCAAACTGTATCCTTTTAATCAGTTGCCTTTTTGAACTTATCCTTCCTCCAGGGATCTCAGGACAAAATACAAAAAATGGAGATCTCCTGCGATTTCAGAGACCAGTTCCCCGGGAGGAAATGCCTGCTTTGGAAGGTGGAATCTATGTTATAACCTGCTGAAGTCTTTCCCCTCCCCGAAACCCTGCTATTTCAAGCGGCACACCCTAAATCTCCACAAATTTTCAACTCTGGAGCTGGCAACCAGACAGGGACAGGATGGTAAACCTCCTTCCTACCCAGCCTGTCTCAGATCCCAACTGAAGCAGTGTCTTTTCATCCGTAAGAGAAGTCAAGGTAAAGTAACGCTGAAATGTGTTCAACGTATCACTTGAAGTCCAGTCGGCACCACAGAAACCTCTGCCGGTCCGGATGTTAGTTATTTAAATCCTTTCAATCCAGAATGATTACACGAGTCAGAAGGAGGTCTTTCATCTGCCGGCTGTTGAACAGTCTCCGTGTGTCTGCTAAGTAAAATCCCACATAATTGGCCAAAATGAACCCAGAATGACTCTCCCGTTTTTTCCTCCAGCCTCATGAATAATTGTTACAATTGCTTGCAATTGATTAGAACAGAGCCCTCTCTGCTGGGTGCCTCCACCGGCCAGGAACAGCAGGTGGTTAATTCAGTACAGGGCTGAATGTTGCAAAAAGAGAGAGACGTGGACAGAATGGAGCGGGTGCAGAGGGGAGCGATGAGGATGATCGGGGGCCTGGAGACCTAGAAGCCCTGTGAGGAAAGGCTGAGGGACTTGGGAAGGTTCAGTCTGGAGAAGAGGAGGTTGAGGGGGGACAGGATGGCTCTCCTGAAGTATCTGAAGGGCTGTCACTTAGGGGAGAGCAGGAAGCGGTTCCTGTTGGCAGCAGAGGAGAGGACTCACAATAATGGGTTTAGATTAAGGGTGGCAAGGTAGTGGCTGGATATTAGGGGGGGATATTTCACAGTGAGAGTAGTTCAGCAGTGGAATCAGTTGCCCCGGGAGGTGGTGAGCTGCCCCTCACTGGCAGTCTTCAAACAGCGGCTGGACAAACCCTTGTCAGGAATGCTCTAGGCCAGGGGTGGGCAAACTTGCTCAGCGTAAGAGCAGCATAGAATAAACATCAGATGTTTGAGAGCCACAAGACATGAACAGATATTACCTGCTTTTACTGGAAAATAATCAAAGTTGCCTTTTATTAACATTAAATGAGACAGCCAAAAATAATAACAAAAGGGGTAAAAGCAGATATTGATAATGATATTAATTTGTCCAATGATATTTGTTTGCTAACGATATTTAGCTTCCCCAGCCGCCCTGCCGGGAGCCACATAATATATGTGAAAGAGCCGCGTGCGGCTCCCGAGCCACAGTTTGCCCACCCCTGCTCTAGGCTGATCCTGCATTGAGCAGAGGGTTGGACTAGATGGCCTGCATGACCCCTTCCAGCTCTGTCATTCTACGATTTGCTTTGGTCTAGCAAAATTGGAGGGAGCGACTCAGCATGCCTGGATGTTGGGAGGCGCCGCGTAACTCCTAGACACAACCTGCTATAACCTCACTGGGGGACCTCCTGTTGGCACCTGGTATTTCTGGCCACTGTGTGACCCAGAGTGTTGGACTGGATGGGCCATTGGCCTGATCCAGCATTGGCTTCTCTTCTGTTCTTCTGTTCTTAACCTGGACATGAACTTAATTTATATGAATAAATGCAAGTTCTGTTTTTTTCAATATACTTCTTGGGAGGATTCATTTCCTGCATTCAGTTATCACGCTTCTGTGACTGGGCAAGCCTCTGGTATATTATCCCAGTGATGAGTACAGGGAAATGCAAGCTGGCCAACACAACCCCTTCAAGAAACTCTTGAGCTCAGGACAGCCATCTTTAGATGTCGACCAGCTGGGAGGCCTGTGAGGGATCACAAGAGAGGGAACAACTGGGAAATCCCTTCTAGGATTCAGTAAATTCAGTGGGGTCTGAGCAGGTCAACCTCCCCCTCTCCCTTTAGCTTATTTTAACTGACTTGCCTGCTCTCAATATTCTGTGACTCCTAGAGCAAGCTCAGTCCTCATCAGACCATTTGTTGGGGTGAGGAGGAGGAGAAGAGGAAGAGGAGATTGGATTTGTACCCCGCCCTTCACTACCCGAAGGAGTCTCAGAGCGGCTTACAATCTCCTTTCCCTTCTCCCCACAACAGACACCCTGTGAGGTAGGTGGGGCTGAGAGAGCTCTGACCGGGACTGCTCTTTCAAGAACAGCTCTGAGAGAACAGTGACTGACCCAAGGTCACGCCAGCAGCTGCATGTGGAAGAGTGGGGAATCAAACCCAGTTCTCCCAGATTAGAATCCATGCTCCTAACCACTACACCAAACTGTTTGTGCACCATTCCCCAGCCAAAGCCAGGGCTCTGAGATATATCCCAGCAGAACCTCAGGTCTGAAGCTGTGATGCTGGAACATTTGGCTGAGTTGAGTGCCAGGACAGTTGCGAGATGGGAGCATGAATTGAGCCATCCCATAATACAAAAGGGAGAGTAGGCCTGTTTTTACATTTCAAAATGTGTAATGATTCATCTTTTAGAAAGAGCGGGTTTGCCCACTGGGACCAAAGTTTTGTTTTCAACTGGTCAAGAGCGGGCAAAGTGCTCTTAGGAGAAGCCAGGAATTGGACCGGGTAATTTCCGGTTGCCTTGGAGTCAAGGTTCCTGAAAGGATTCACTGCCGCTTCGGTGACACTTGGCCTTGAAAAGACAAGAATTCCTGTTGGGGGGGGGGGAGGTACCCATAATGCCAGGGGGGGTCACTGCAAATCCATCTTCATCAATTGTGAGGCAGGTTAACTTGAAACAGCCCAGGGAATGATCTTCACCTCCGAAAATGGGCCAGCTTTTCATTTTGCCTAAGTGCGCGGAGATGGCAAAATGTAGCTTTTGTGGAGTCCAATAAAATAAGATGGAACTGGGGGGGGGGGGGAGTTGTTGGATGCTAGAACAGTATTTTCAGAGCTTATGGAAAATTCATGGAATTACTCGACAATCGTTTTAAAATTACAGTGATTTTTTTTCAACCGGGGAAAGACAGGGTACATTTTCGCTTTATTCTGCTGTTAAAGAATCATCTGCAAAGTTATACTTGAGGGTTTCTCTTTCTCGGATGGCTGTCTGATTGTTCCAAAACTAGGTGAGGAGATACTAATTATACGACTCACTGAAATCTAAATTCAGGGTGTTTTCTCCATGTGGCCTGATGTATTTTGGTGTACCTACCAAGCAGCTTTGTATTCTGGCGTCCTCCAAAGAACTCAGTAAGCATACATGGTTTTCCTTACTCGTTATATTTCCTCAGCAACTTCTGTGGAGGGCTTTGCTACATCAACATGATGTAATAGTTTAAAATGTCTGACTAGGGTCTCGGTATGATGGGAAAGCTGCCCACCCGCTCTGTTGGTCCTCCAACCCCGCTAGATAACATCCTGCAGCATCACCGTGTTACAGGATGCTTCAGGGTCCCCTGCAATTCTATGGTTGTTACTATAGAGTGGAGAGGGAGACGTCTATAGCATCCGTAGTGCCACCAACCTCCAGGAGGGACCTGGAGATCTCCTGGAATTACATCTGATCTCCACGGAGATCAGACTACGGAGATCAGTTCCCCTGTAGGAAATGGCAGCTTCAGAGAGTGGACTTTACAGCTGAGGTTAGTCCCCTCCCCCAAACCCACCTTCCCTCAAATCTCCAGGAATTCCCCAACCTGAAGTTGGCGACCCTAAACATCCAGCATTGCTTCCAGTTGACATTGCTTCCAGTTACACTGCTGAAAGTGACATCACTGGGTGCCATTTTTTTTATACTCCACCCACCCACCCCCGCCCTTGGTCTCCTGGGGTTGCCAGGTGGCAGCCCTAGATCTGGGAGACCCAGGTTCGAATTCTCTCTCTGGCACGACATTTGCTGGGTGACTCTGGGCCAGTCACAGCCACTCAGCCTGACCTAGCTCACAGGGTTGTTGTGAGGATAACATGAAGCGGTGAACGATGTAAGCCACTTTGCGCCCCCATTGGGGAGAAAAGCTGGGGATAAATAGTATATCAATCTGAAAAGTACTGGAGCCGGGAGGCCGGTGAAGTGATTTCAAGCATGATCAAGTTTATTCAGGTCCAGAACAAGCATACCTGAGGTGGCCCGGGGCAGAGGCGTCGACTTTTAAAATCCCCGGGGGATGGGCACTTGTGTGCGCGCGCGCTGGGACCATGTCCCCGCCGCCCCCCCCCCCCGGACTGGCCTAGCCTGGCCACTCCTGCCTCCGTGGGGCCAGCTGGGCAACTGCCCAGCGTGCCAGGTCAGTCCCGGGGGGGGGAGGCGGCGGTGGCAGCAGCCGGCGGTGGCAGCAGCCGGCGGGCGGGCAAACGAGGCGGCAGCCCACGCCTGTTAGCACAAGTTCGATATCCCCGCCGCCTCCCCCCCCCCGCCTGCTCCTGCCTCCGTTCCTCCATCCAGCACGCTGGGCATTTGCCCAGCTGGTTCCTGGACGGAGGGAGGGAGGAACGGAGCAGGGGGAGAGGCGGTGGCGGCGGCAGCCAGCCAGCCAGCCGGCCTGGGTGCTCCATTTTCCCGGGGGTGGCTGAGCCCCCCCCAGGAAATTTCAGGGGTGGCTCGAGCCCTCAAGCCCCCCCCATAGTTTACGCCTATGGCCCGGGGGTTGGCTTATATGCACAGCAAAAGCCTTGCCCCAACCACACCCATACCACGGGATAGGTTACCCTTCCCGCCACAGACATACATTGGCCTATTTAAATATATACAAGTCCCTAACTGGAGGATCTTTAGGAGCCTGAGCACTATTGTCTTTTAGCCTCAAGCTCGGACCTTCTTGGGCCGTGCGGTCGGACCGCATGGCCGGCGCCATTATGGGGCTGCTAGCCCATTGTGACACTCACCTATATTGACATTAGAGTGTCGCTGTTCATCTGACCCTAGAATTGTATTCAGGACATAACAAAATCCATATGGGAACACATCCTGCCTATGCTGAAAGCACTGCATTGGCTGCCAATAGCATACTGGATTCGCTTCAAGGTGCTGTTTTTGACCTTTAAAGCCCTTTATGGTCAGGGTCTGGCATACCTAAGGAACCACCTTTCCCCATATGTCCCCCAGGGAACTCTGCATTCAGGGTCCCAAAACCAGCTGGCCCTCCCAAGTCCCAAAGACACCAGGTTGGCGACAATCAAGACTAGGGCCTTCTCAGTGGTGGCTCCGCACTGATGGAATGAGCTCCCAGAAGAGATCAGGGCCCTCGGGGCCTTTTACAGTTCCGCAGGGCCTGCAAGGCGGAGCTCTTCCACCAGGCTTTCAACTAGGAGCCACGCATTACATCTGAGAAGAGACCCTGTGCCCGCCCTCGCTAGACGTATAAGTAGACCAACAGAGCTTGTGGGAATATCATTATGACTGTCACCTGTGGCGTACTGTTTAATCTGAAATTTATGCTCTCGCACTTTATTCGAACAACGGTTCCAGTGCTTTAGGACTTTAGGATAGCGGATTTTGTGGATTTGATGGACTTTAAGATAATTGTTTACAATTGGATAGTTTATGATGGATTTTGATTGTATTTCTCTACATGTTTTGTAAGCCACCCTGAGCCTGAGGGCGGGGTATAAATGGAAACAAACAAACAAACAAACCTCTTTGCTGGCAAAATGCAAGTTTCCTAGTAGGTGGGTTGAGCTGAAAAGCAGTCCGATTCGTGATGACCGCCCCTGTACACAGATCAAGCCATGCAATCAATGGCTGGGTACCTATACCCTGACCCGGATGAGAACATCAGAAGAGCCCTGCTGGATCAGACCTTTAGAAAGATCTGTCTAGTCCAGCATCCTCTCTCATGCAGTGACCAACTAGTTCCTCTGAAGGTCCAACAACATAGAGGCTAAGGCCTTCACCTGATGTTGCCTCCTGGCTCTGGGATCCAGAGGATTAGTGCCTCCGAATGTGGAGGTCCCCCTCAGCCGCCATCAGTAGTCATTGATAGTCCTCTCCTCCATGAATCTATCTCATCCCCTTTTAAAGCCGTTTATTCCTGTGGCCATCCACTACAGCAGGGGTGGCCAACCTGTGGCTCGGGAGCCACATGCGGCTCTTTCACACATATTGTGCGGCTCCTGGCAGGGCGGCTGGGGAAGCAAAGGGGAGGCATGCTTTTTCTCTCTTTCTCCCTTCCTTCCTTCCCTCCTCCCTCCCATCTATTTGCTTTCCTAGTTTCTCTCTCTCTCTTTCTTTCCACTTCTTTAATTCTTTCTTTCCATCTCTCTCTTTCTCTCTCTCTCTCTCAATATCATTAGCAAACAAGTAATATCATTATCAATAACCGGTTTTCCTCATTTGTTTTTATTTTTGGCAGTCCCATTTTAACGTTAATAAAAAGCAAATTTGCATATTTTTAAAAATAAAAACGTGTGTGTGATATTTGTTCCTGTCTTGCGGCTCTCAGACATCTCTATGTGGCTCTTACGTTTATTCTATGTGGCTCTTACTTTAAGCAAGGTTGGCCACCCCTGCACTACAGCCTCTGGCAGCGAATCCCACCTTTTAATCACTCTCTGTGTAAAGTAGTATTTCCTTCTGACCATCCTGAACCTACTGCCCATCAGCTTCATTGGATGGCCCACGCTAGTACGAGATTTTGAAAGTTAAGCAGGGCTGGCCCTGGTTAGTACTTGGGTGGGAGACCACCAAGGAAGCCCAGGGTTGCTACGCAGAGGCAGGCCATGGCAAACCACCTCTGAAGGCCTCCTGCCTTGAAAACCCTATGGGGTCAGCATAACTCAGCTGAAAACCCTACACCAGGGGTCCCAACAGGGGTCAACAGCTTTCCAGGCACCTGCCAAGTGTTTTGAGGAGGTGGGCAGAGCCAGGTGGGGCTTTCGCCTAGCAAAGTTAACTGGCAGTTTGAGCGACGGTGCAGATTTTTCGGAAGGAGCACAAGCATCTTCAGTACACGGCAGGAGGTAAGTGAAGCAGCCATTTTGGGGCAACCATTTTGGGCCTGCGCCCGCCACGGTATGTCAGAACTCCAAAGGCGCCCAAAAGTTGGGGACCCCTGTCCTACCGCATTGCTATCAATACCCAACAAGGAGTATGAGTGGGTATATTCTGAAACAGAAACCGGATCCCATGCTGTGTTTCCTGGATCCGCGTGCCCACATCTCTTCCTTTCTCTCTCCCGTCCTTCGCTCGTGACAATCTGTTGCCAGATGCTTGGTAAATGTATTCAACGCATCCGGTGGGATGGTCTCTCTGTATGCCTGGCTTTTTACCACAATGGAAAAAAGCAATGATCCATGTTAAGAACAAACAGGAGGTAACAGATTTCTACATGGTTTACTGCGCGGAAATTACAGCGTTGTGGCTGGGATAATCATTTGTTTAGGGGCACAGAGGAGTCGCCAGACAGACGCAGCCACTAAGGTGAACGCCGCTCCATTATTTTAAACCACAGCGTCTTTGAGCGGAAAACACAGAAATCTCCTTTCCGCAAGGTAAGCGACGAGCACAAATCCATTCAGGTTTTTCAATACAAGAGCCACTGTGGTGTAAGTGGATAGGGGCAGACTAGCATCCTGAGTGACCAGGGTTCGAATCCTTGTTTTTACCATGGAAGCTCGCTGGGTGACCTTGGGCCCATTGCCAATGTTCAGCCTAGCCTGCCTCACAGGATTGTTGTGAAAGTTTTGAGGAGGGGAGAACAACATTCTAAAAGCTGCTTTGAGTGTCAATGGAGGAGAAAAGTGTGGTATAAAGAAGGGCAGAGGTGGCTGTTGGCCACAAGGAATAGATAGGAGCTCTCGGTCTGGGGCAAGTGGTGCTCTGTATTCTTGATGCTTGGTGTGGGGCAACAGTGGGAGGGCTTCTAGTGTCCTGGCCCCACTGCTGGACCCCCTGAGGGCACCTGGCGTTTTTGGCCACTGTGTGACACAGAGTGTTGGACTGGATGGGCCACTGGCCTGATCCAACATTGGCTGCTCTTATGTTGTTCTTATTGTCCTCAAACACAAAACGCATTGTGTACTGAGGCCTAATTTGGACAAGCAACTGCCAAAGTGCCAAAGCCTGTTTCTGTACTGTGAGCGATTGTTTGCAAGATAAGTGCAGAGTACTGAAATCAGGTCCCCTGCGGAAAATGACTGCTTTGCAGGGTGGACTCTAGCATTATACCTTCCTGAGGTCCATCCCCTCTCCAAACCCCCTCCCCTGGGTCCACCCCCCCCCAAAAAAAAAAGTCTCCAGGAAGTTCTCAGCCCAGAACTGGCAACCCCAGGGCAAGCTGTAAATAAATATTAGAAAGGACTGCTCCCAGAATTCTTTGGGGAGGTCATGACTTTTAATCTGATACAAAACTGGTAGGAATGATGTAGAGTAGATGGTCCCTTTTCTAGCTGCTTTCTTCCCTGGAGCTCAGGAGTCATTTCGTAGAAAAAGAGGTGCAGGAGCTCATTAGCATAACTCATTAGCATAACTTATTTGCATATGCTACACCACCTGACATCATCAGAAGTATGTCAGAAGGCAAGAAAGAAAGGAGAGAAAGAAAGAAAGGAGAGAGAGAGAGAGAGAGAGAGAGAGAGAGAAAGAAAGAAAGAAAGAAAGAAAGAAAGAAAGAAAGAAAGAAAGAAAGAAAGAAAGAAAGAGCCGGCAGAGAGGGGACCGCTACTAATCCAAGCC
Source organism: Lepidodactylus listeri (assembly GCA_029233225.1). Lineage (NCBI taxonomy): Eukaryota > Metazoa > Chordata > Lepidosauria > Squamata > Gekkonidae > Lepidodactylus > Lepidodactylus listeri. The sequence goes on from JARCFY010000013.1 coordinate 12,419,656, forward strand.
TCAGAAATACCACTGTTCTGGGAGGATAGCTTCAGTGGTGGCTGAAGCCTTCAGAAGGCTGGTCGGAGGAACCAGGACCTTTCCAGGGGATGGGGTCATTTTGCTGCAGCCGTGACACAAGCAGGCATTCCCCTGCCGGGGGGGTGGGGCTGGCACCAACTCCCGGAGCTGCGCTCCCCCGAGCTCCTGCTCGAAAGGACTCCTGCTGGAGCTTATACCTATACTTTTTGCAGAAGACAGTAGACTTCTTGGGAGAAGTTCAAAACCCAAGTGAAAGCTTTTGATCTTTCTGCACTTCTGTGATATTAAGGTGGGGGAAAATAGCAGGCATGCCATCATTGGGATGTTAATTCCAACCACTAGATCTATATAAATCCTTTTAATTAAAATTATAGCTTGAGTGAATGGGGCTTGTCCACTGCAGCTATAATCTTCATTGCTGTGATTAGGGAGGCCTTAAAAAATAAATTGGCTTTTTTGAGATTCTGGCTGTCACGTCCGACGTTTCGAAAAGGGAGAGTTTTGCTCCTTTCCACGGCAAGCGGCCTCAGCCCCTCTGATAAAGGGATGGCCGTTGTTTTATTTTGTTCCCCATTCTTCCCTCCAGGGAGCTCAGAGTGGAATTTGGCCCTCCCAACAACCCTGCTAGGTAGACTATGTATCTATATCTGTGGGGAAAGTCTTGATAGTCTGGTTTTTTCCCTGTAGGTTTTGTAGATTTGTTTGCATGGCATATGTGTGTGTGTAAAGTGTTGTCGAGTTGCAGCCGACTTATAGCGACTCCAGCAAGGGGCTTTTGGGGGGTTTTTTTGTATTTTCTAATGTGTGTGTGTGCATCTGGAAATCATGGTGACTGACCCCTACTGGGGGCCCGGAGGATATTTGGAGAGGTGGCTGAATAAAGCCTGCCCCCACCTCCCGACTGCTGGTATTCCTTGGAGGTCTCCCATCCAAGTACTTGCCAGCGTCGACCCTGCTTAGCTTCTGAGATCTGACAAGATCAGGCTTGCCTGGGCTATCCAGGTCAGAGCTCTAGCAAGGGCCTCTCAAGGCAAGTGAGAAGCAGAGGTGGTTTGCCCATTGCTTTCCTCTGCGGCATCTGCCTTGGAGGTCTCCCCTTCCAAGTACTGACCCTGCTTAGCTTTTGAGATCTGACGAGATCGGGCTATGCCAGGGGTGGCCAAACTTGCTTAACATAAGAGCCACACAGAGTAAACTTCAGCTGTTTGAGAGCTGCAAGACATGAACAAATATTACGTGCGTTTATATTGAAAAAATATGCAAATTTGCTTTTTATTAACCTTAAATGCTACTGCCAAAAATAAAAACAAAAGGGGTAGAAATAGATACTGCTAATTATATTTATTTATCCAGTGATGTTTGTAGGCTTGAGGGGAACCCTGGCTGGGGAAGGGAAGACCGATTGGGGAGACATGCCTTCCCTTTGCTTCTCCAGCTGCTCTGCCGGAAGCCACGCAATATGTGTGAAAGAGCTGCATGAGGCTCCCGAGCCGCAGTTTGGCCACCCCTGGGCTATGCCATGCCGTCTTCCCTCCATGGTGTACATATAGGATTGCCAGCTCTGGGTTGGGAAATACCCAGAGATTTGGGGGTGGAACCTAAGGAGTGCAGAGTTTGGGAAGGGGAGAGACCACAATGGGGGGAGGGGGAGAAGAGGAGGAGGAGGAGGTTGAATTTATCTCTCACCATTCACTACCCGAAGGAGTATCAGAGCAGCTTACAATCTACTTTCCCTTCTCCACCCCACAACAGATATCCTGTGAGGTAGGTGGTGCTGAGAGAGCTCTTTCGAGAACCGCTCCTGAGACAACAGCTTTGAGAGAACTGTGACTGACCCAAGAAGGGGGGTATGTGGAGAAGTGGGGAATCAAACCAGGTTCTCCCAGATTAGAGTCTTAACCACTACACCAAAATGGTTCTCAGAATGCCATACAGTCCACCTTCCAAAGTGGCCATTTTCTCCAGGGGAATTGATCTCTGTCACCTGGAGATCAGTTATAATTCTGGGAGATCTCCAAGCCCCCTAGGGTTGCCAGCTCCCCACCGCCACCAGTGAGGGATGGAGGGGGTAGAGTTGCCAGAACCAGGTTGGGAAACTCCTGGAGATTTGGGGATGAAGCCTAGGGAGGACAATGGGGTACAATGCCATAGAGTCCACTCTCCAGAGCATCCATTTTCTCCAGGGCATCTGATCTCTGTAATCTGGATATGAGATTTAGTTCCAGGAGATCCCCAGGTCCCACCTGGAGGCTGGCATCCCTGTAACAGGGCTGTTCATCTCCTCCCTTCCCAAGTTAGGGTTGCTAATTCTGGAAACACCTTTGAGATTTGGAGATGGAGCCTCAAAAGGGCGGGGTTTGGAGAGGGGAGGGGCCTCAGCAGGCTACAATGCCATAGCGTCTACCATCCACAGCAGCCATTTTGCTCCAGACAAACCGATCTTTGTGTTCTAGAGATCAGTGATCAGTCTGGGAGATCTCCAGGCCCCAGTTGGAAGTTAGCACCCCTATCCTGAATGCAACTGCTGCTAGTATTCCTCCCCCAAACCAGCCCTGTGTCAGCGAGAGGCCCGGGGCGTGGCCTTGAGATCCGACACATCACGTCTCAACCGAACAGATCGATCTCATAAAAGCCAGATGATTAATCAACCCACAAAATCCGTAAGCATTCTGACAGCCCTTGTCTGAAGTGAGTTACGAGCCTGGCTTTTATAGCCGCTTTCCCCAGCAGGCGGGGGATGTTCTGCTAAGTGCTCCCGGCTGGGAAGCCGTGAGACTCCATTGAGATGGTTGCTTCGTAATGGTGTCTCACTGTACGGATTTGCTCATCTGTCTGTCTCCCCTATTTAGCAAAGCTTCCAAATGGCTTAACGTGACGCAGCATGAGCGTAATTAGATCGAACCCAGAGTTATTTCTGTCTGGCATGTTCTGACATTTGGTGGCAAGCGATGGCTGGCGTGGCTGAATTGGCCATCGCTGATCAAGCACCACAGACAGAACTTTCTTCAGTTTGGGCCCTTTTGAGCACCTCCCTGCTTCTGCATTCCGAGCATATGTTCTGACATTTGGTGGCAAGTGATGGCAGGCATGGCTGAATGGGCCATCGCTGACCAAGCGCCGCAGACAGAACTTTCTTCAGCTTGGGCCCCTTTGAGCACCTCCCTGCTTCTGCATTCTGAGCATATGTTCTGACATTTGGTGGCAAGTGATGGCAGGCATGGCTGAATGGGCCATCGCTGACCAAGCGCCGCAGACAGAACTTTCTTCAGCTTGGGCCCCTTTGAGCACCTCCCTGCTTCTGCATTCTGAGCATATGTTCTGACATTTGGTGGCAAGTGATGGCAGGCATGGCTGAATGGGCCATCGCTGACCAAGCGCCGCAACAAAACTTTCTTCAGCTTGGGCCCCTCTGAGCACCTCCTTGCTTCTTCATTCCAAGCACTTGTTCTGACATTTGGTGGCAAGTGGAGGCTGGTGTGGCTGAATGGGCCATCGCTGATCAAGCACTTCAGACAGAGCTTTCTTCAGCTTGTGCCTCTCTGAGATCCTCCCTACTTCTGCATTCCAAGCATGTGTCCTGCCATTGAGCTGTGTCCCCTCCCTCCCTCTCTTTCCACCCCCAGCCAATCAGAGCTGATCCAGGAACGAGAAAGGTTCTTCAATCTAGACCTCTCTCCTCCTGTGTGTTTCAGAGGAAGCCCATGTTCGTTCTCTCTCCTTCTGTCTTGTCTCAGAGTAAGCCTCCTTCCACCATGATGCAAATACCTTGTCATCGATTCTGGGCTTTCCCCCTTGCTGCACAAGTACCTATCTTTTATGCATTTACTGTGTGTGTGTATGTGTTTTAGACTGATCCAGATTTTATGGCAATTAAGAGTTATTTCCTGCCAGATAAAAGCAAGGTACCTTTCCAAATGATCAAGGAGGAAATTTCTCCTTCATTTGCCCATGAGCTTCAAAGCGGTGGATGCAAAGATGACCATAAAAGGAACTGAATACCAGAGGCCACACAAAAGGGGAAAGGGGGCAGATATACTTAACTGTCTACAACCCAAGTGTTGATAGGTACAGTGCAAACAGTACAGTGCAATTAGTGAAAACAGTCCCTATATACAGTGTATGACACAATGCAATGCAACAATTAAGGTATAACAGTGCATGATACAGTAAAGTATAACAATTAATGGTCTGCTGGTTGATTAAGACACCAGCCCCTTTTTCACATTACTGTTCTAAACCAGATGTTATCCATTGTTGGCCCAGTTCCAAGTAAAGTGAGTCAGGGACGGGAGTTTCATACAGCAAATTTCATTCCGTTAATGAACTCTCTCTGAAGCAATCTGGCCACTTCAAGTAGCGCCACATTTCCCCCCCATCCTTTTTCACTGCACGATCTTCCTTGAACTTTTTTTGAGGGGGAGGGGATGTTCTAAGTTGAGCACTATAGCGCTAGACCAATATAGCATTTCTCAATGGTGCCGCTGTAACACTGAAATGCTATATAGGCCTAGCACTATAGCTGGGGTGGGTGGGGGGGAAGCACGGCGCTATTGGAAGCCCTGCAGACATTTTAAACAGCACACTACAGTGATTCAGAAGCGCAAGGAACAGATGAAAACAGAAAAATGTGGTATACCTCAAGAACAGCTCAACCATGCTCTGCTAACCAGACTCAAGCAGCTTTGTATGAAAAGGTAAATAAAATCTGTTAGCAGCCAAGCTGCCAAAATGGTTGTGTCTGAAATGACACAAAAATCTGTTTGCAACCGGCTACCAAAATGGATTACAAAGGCTGTCTGAAAGGGGCCGCCATTTCCAAATCTTCTTCAGTTTGGTGTCGTGGTTAAGTGCACAGACTCTAATCTGGGAGAACCGGGTTTGATTCCCTACTCCTCCACTTGCACCTGCTGGATGACCTTGGGCAAGCCATAGCTCTGTACCAGCTGTTCCCTCAAGGACAGTTGTCTCAGAGCTCTCTCAGCCCCACCTACCTCACAGGGTGTCTGTTGTGGGGAAGGGAAAGGAGTTTGTAAGCCGCTCTGAGACTCCTTTGGGTAGTGAAGGGCGGGGTATAAATCCAATCTCTCCTTCTCTTCTTCTTCTTCAGAATTGTTTCTCTTCCACCCCCTTTGGAGAAGGGCCATGTACAATTGCTGTAGAATGTCTGACAAAGACAGGAGTCAAAACACCTCCGTGTATGATCCAGCATCTAAGCGGACTCATTTACAGCGGAGAAAATGACGCTTACTGTTTATAGCAGCCAAACATGAAAGCAAACAAGAGGACATTGAAATCATCTATCTGTAACACATAAAATATAAACCAATTAGTTGAAACAAAAGCACAGAGAAAAAAAGGAAGGATGCCACAAAAAGAAGTTAAAGAGCTCACACTGAGAATTCTAAAAATACCTGTGATCCTATTTCTCATATACAGTCTTGATTATCTTTTTCCCCCTTTTGTGTAGCCTCTGGTACTCAGTGCCTTTTGCAGTTTTCTACAGAGGTCTCTCCCCTCTTTCCGCTTTCTTTTCTTTTGGATGCCAGGGCGATCCACGTGAACCATCAGCTGTGAAAAGCCAGGAGGGACTCTTTATATGCTCTGCATAAAAACACCCCTTGGAGAGAAGGGGGAGGGGCAGAACATAAGAACATAAGAGAAGCCAATGTTGGATCAGGCCAGTGGCCCATCCAGTCCAACACTCTGTCACACAGTGGCCAAAAACACCAGGTGCCATCAGGAGGTCCACCAGTGGGGCCAGGACACCAGAAGCCCTCCCACCATCAAGCACCAAGAATACAGAGCATCACTTGCCCCAGACTGAGAGTTCCTATCTATACTTTGTGGCTAATAGCCACTGATGGACCTCTGCTCCATATCTATATATCTAATTCCCAAGTGCCCCCCCCCGCGTGCGGATACTTAAATCTGCACGGGGGGAGCACTTGGAGGGCAGAGGGGGGGTTTTGCAGGTGGGGGGTAACCCCCCCGCTTGCAGAAAAATCCAAAATCTATCAAAAACTTTTCAGGGGATCTTTAAATCTCCCGAAAAGTAAAAGAGCGTCGCATGCGCGGGGAACGCTCTTGGAACGGCAGCAGCCCAGCGAGAGTCGCCGAGGCCAGCCGACAGCCCGCGGAAGAGGGGGAAGGGGGCGAGCGGCGGGCCCGGTGAGAGCCGCTGAGGCCCGCCGGGAGTCTCTGGGGGGGAGGGGGCAGAGGAAGGGGGGAAGGGAGCGGAGGAAGGAGGAGCAGCTGTCAGCTTCTCCCCCCCCCCCGCGAATATCACGGGGCCCCCCTTGTGTTTATCTAATTCCCTCTTGAAGCTGTCCATGCTTGTAGCCGCCACCACCTCCTGTGGCAGTGAATTCATGAAGCAGCTCTCCAGTTAGGTTTGCCAACCTCCAGGTAGAACCTGGAGATCTTTCAGATTTACAACTGGTCTCCGGACTACAGAGATCTGTTCCCCCCCCCCCCCGGGGGGGTGGACTCTATGGCATGTTTTGGAGGGTGGACTCTATGGCATGTTCTCCGCCCTCCCGAGGCTCCACCCCCAAATCTCAAGGAATTTCCCAGCCCAGAGTTGACAACCCTGCCCCCCGTCTTGAAGTGACTCCTGATAAGCACAGAGTCTTGGGTATGCACTGCTGTATCAATGGGCAGTGGTCCAAAGGGTACCGATTTCATGCCATCCTCACTTAGACATAGCAATGGGTGGATTCCGTCAGCTGGCATCAGAAAGCTCTTGGCTTTTCCAAGCTTTCTCTGAGAATTTTCAAGACAACCTTAGGTCTTGCCAAGCTCTGTCCAAGAATAGCAGAGGAACCAGCATTGGGGCTGGGGGGTTGTGGGGGCTTTCTGGAGGCAGAACTGACTGGGGGGGGGGGTTAGCGTTGCCAGCTCCCTCCTGGCCACCAGCGGGGAAGAGGGGGAGGTGCAAGCCAGGGTCTGAATTCAGAGGGACTTTGGACTGGCGTATAAGTTGCTGTGGATTTCCAAACTGGGGAAATGGCTGTTCTGAATACTGAGGTCCAAGATTCACCCCACTTCTGGCTGCTGAACAGGGAGTGTCATGAATTCCCAGAGCAATTTAGGGGTGACCTCAGGAGGTGGATCTCCAGGTGTAGCGCTGATGAAGAGGCTCAAAGGAGGAGCATCTGTTTGGGATGCAGAAAGCCCCAGGCTCCGCCCCCAGAGTCTCCAGTTGAAAAAGGGTCAGGTAGGAGGTGATGGGGAACCCCGCTGTCCGAGACCCCGAGACCCTGGAAAGAATAGACAATACGGACCTTGATAATTATATGTGTTCACTTATAATCATATATATGCATCTGTACCGTCACGTCACAACTACCTTACAGTGACCTTAGCAAGGGGCTTTCGAGGTGGGCGAGAAGAAGAGGTACTTTGCTACGGCCTTCCTCTGCAAAGTCTTCCTTGGTTGTCTCTTGTCCAAGTACCAACCCTCCTTAGGTTCCAAGATCTGACAAAACCGGGCGACACCATGCCGCCTTCTCTTATAGTAATTAAGTGCCATCCATTTGCATCTGACATCCAGTGACCTCTTATGGCAGAGGTGTCCAACTGGTAAGCTCTGAGTTGGTGTATGCTCACTGCAAGGCCCCATGGGCCGGGAGGGGGATGCAGAAGATAACCCACGTAGGCAGACTGGAGAGGCCACAGTTGGAGTGGATCTGCCCCCCCCCCGCAACCTCCTGTTCCCTCCTTTGCACCAGTTGCTAATAGGCCACCTAACAGCCCTAGATGGGCCAGTTCTGGCCCCCAGGCCTTATGTTTGACACCCCTGCCTTATGAGGTCTCCAAGGCAAGAGATAATCAGGAGTGGTTTGCCACTGCCTGCCTCAGCATTTGTGCGTGCAAAGTACCGTCGAGTTGCGACTAACTTATGGTGACCCCTGCAGGGGGCCTTTGATAGCAAATGAGAAACGGAGGTGTAGAGTCTTCCTTGGTGGTCCCGCATCCAAATATCGACCCTACTTCGCTTCCAAGCTCTGACAAGATTCGGCTATACCACGCCACCTTCCCTCCCTGTGCTCATGTGTCTGATGGTTATTTATCAGAGCACCAACAATGTTGAAAAGTGCACACATTTCCCAGAGAAAAACTTCCCTCTAAAAATAGGAAATGGCAGAAAAAAAGAACAAATCGTGAGTTCAGTTTGCACAGGAGAGGGGGAAAAAAATCAAAATGGTGATTTGGGGGGTGGGGTCAAAATGACAGTGACATTCGCAAGTGTTGCTAGTTTGACAAGCCTGGCTTTAGAAGCATTTAATGTAAAATCCTCCTATACTTTGCCATGTAAAAGCGGAGGGGTTCCAGAAGAATTTTAAGGTTTTGAGCTGATCGAAGAGGAAGCCACCTCCTTTGGCTTTATTCAGGATGTGGAACCTGCCGGGGTGGGCTGGGGGACCCCCCCCCAGCTTTGAAACACCCCTCTTCCCCTGCCACCATAAGCCGACTCTTATCCACTCTCTGCCTCTGTGTCCTTTGCCCTCATCATGTTAGTATCACTCCTGCTCCAGACCAGCTCCCTTTTAACATTTCACATGCCTGAATTAGCAGTGGCCGCGATCACTGAGAGGGAAGGAAAAGACAAAAGTTTGGAGTGTTTGGGTCAGCGGGGAAATGATTCTTACAAGGAGAGGGCATTTAAAAATGCAAACCAACACTCCTGCCGCACATTTGTCAACAGAAGTGCTCCACTCTGGGTTACGTTTGGCAAGAGCCATCGCCCTGATCTGGATGGAATGTGTTAATGGTCCCCAACGTGGGATGTACATTCCTGTCCACATCAGTAGATCCTCCACAGATTTGGTTTAACAGCTCAGGGGCACTTTGCACATCCCCTGACTAAAAAGAATAAGACAACGGCAGTGAAGAAGGTGCATCTGAAACAATCAGTGATGGGTGAACCCCTCCTGCCTAGGTTCAGAACTGAGCTTGACAAAACACTCAGAACAAGGCGTCATAGGATTGCCAGGCCAAGCATGGCAAAAAGCAGGAGGGTGGGACATCACTATGTCACTTCCAGGTTTTACCCGGAAGTGACAGACAGTCGCTCTAGGAATTGCTGGAAACTGTATGGTGAAAGTACAGAGTTTCTGCCAGTTCCAAGAGCTACCCTGTGTCATTTTGGGGTTTTATCTGGGAGTGATGTAGTGAGGCCAATGACGTTGCTGTGGGTTTTTTTTTTCTCCTGCTGCCACTTGGAGCGGCAAGGGATAGTGGGGCTTGCTGTTGGGATGTCTGGCAAGCCTAGGGTTGCCAGCTCTGGGTTGGGAAATACCTGGAGATTTTGGGAGAGGATCCTGGGGAGGGGGGAGTTTGGGAAGGGGCGGGACCTCAGCAGGGTATGATGCCATAGGCCCCACCTTCGAAAGCAGCCATGTTCTCCAGGGGACAATCTCTGTTGTCCGGAGACCAGTTTTATTTCCGGGAGATCTTCAGGATGCACCTGGAAGTTGGCAAGCCTTCCTGCTGAGGACCCTCTCTTCCCCAAACTCCCCTGAGCCCACGCTGTACCCCCAAATCCCCAGGAAGTTCCCAACTTGGAGTTGCAAACCCTATTTAATATCATTCCTCAGAGCTGACTCTTTTCCTTTCCCCCACTGGCTCTGCCCAGGAATTTACGTCCGCCTTCGTCCAACTGGGATGTTGCTTGTTGTCTGTTAGCACCCTCTTGACTCTTAGTGTTTCTGTTTCTAACCCATTTCCATGGAAATGAAAGCACACAGAGGCATTGAAAGCTGGCACAGAGCTGTGGCTAGAAGAATGGCGGCCTTGGCATGGCGAGACATTTCTGTGCTTGAGACGGGACTGAAAACACCCCCTCCTCCTCCTTGACAGATCAGCTATGCAGAACATGACCCAAGTGTGGGAACCAGAATGGAAAACAGCGACTTCAGCCCCCAAAGCCCTCAGAGAAAGCACGATGCCGCCGGAATTAGCAACTGAGTCCCGTCTTGTCAAAAGTTACCCCTTCCCTTCATTGTTTTCCTCACAGCTCACATCTTTCCTGTATCTGTTGGATGTATCAGATTGCATTAAGCGGAAGATTGAAATTAGGTTCCCGGCGATAATCGCGTTACTCTTGTAACATCTCTCTGTTTAGAAAAGAGAGAGGGGAAGATGCGTGCCTGTGCGGCCCAAATTACATTGGCACGCACGACCGCATCAGGGAGAGGGGGTTTGAGTCGACTTCAGAAGAAACGTCGTCTTCTCAGGGACTGAGCTTAATTTCATTAGAGTGGTGTCATTCAATTGCCATTCAAACAAAGGGGCCTAATGTAGATGTGCCAGACTCCAGTTTTCTTTGGGGCCAGAGGGGATTTCTGTATGACAGTAAAGAAACACATCAGCTGGGGTTACATGTTGTGGCGGATAGAGGGTGCAAGATGGGGTGGGGGCTCTGAGGCAATTTTCTTCTGGCCCAAGGAATATCCAGTCCCCCACTCTGGCCTCTCCTATAGAGTCTTTATACCTCAACCACCCACAATCCAAGAGAAATGGGGGCACAAGCTTTAAAATAAAGATTGGTAGCATGTAAAGCTATGTGCTCCCTAAAGGTCTCTTATTTGGAAACCTGCTAGGCCAGGGGTGGCCGAACCGTGGCTCAGGAGTCGCATGCGGCTCTTTCACACATATTGCGTGGCTCCCAGCAGAGCGGCTGAGGAAGCTAAATATCATTAGTAAACAAATATCATTGGACAAATAAGTATCATTATCAATATCTGCTTTTACCACTTTTGTTATTATTTTGGCAGTCTCATTTAACGTTAGTAAAAAGCAGATTTCCCAGAAAAAATGTGTAGTATTTGTTCATGTCTTGTGGTTCTCAAAATCTGACATTTATTCTATGTGGCTCTTACATTAAACAAGTTTGGCCACCCCTGTGCTAGACTAAGGTCACAGTCACACTGCCCTTTAAATCTGGGAGCCCTCCCGGATTTAAAGGGACTGGGGTTTTTTATTTCGTAAACATTCCAACCCTGTCGGCGCTGGCAGCTGGCGGAGGAGGAGGCAGGCGGAGGAGGAGGCGGGCGGAGGAGGAGGAGGCAGGCAGCGGCGACGGAGGAGGAGGAGGTGGGTGGGAGCAGAAGAGGTGTGCGGCAGTGGCGGTGGCGGGCAGCAGCAGCGGGTGGAGGAGGAGGAGGCAGGCAGTGGCGACGGCGGAGGAGGCGGGCAGCAGAGGAGGTGGCAGCAGCGGCTGGGGGAGGCACCCTTCCCCGAGCCCCGCCAGCCACCTGGTAAGTTTGCCCCCCCCCTTTTGCACTCAAGCGCCCAAATGCAAAGGGGGGGGGGGAACGGGAGGGACAATCTGGACAGCCCTCTCTTGCAATGATTGTGAGAGAGGGCTGTCCAGATAGGCTCAATTGTGGGTTCCTCGTGTGACCAATGGAAAAATACTTGATTTCCTGGGGTCAGAAAACGCGGGAGGAACCCGCAATTGAGCCCGCTTTGGTGCAGGACTAGCCGCAGCTGGTCTGATCTGTCCCTTTAAATGTGGGAGGAAACAGCACTTCCTCCCGCAATAAAGGGCCATGTAACCACGGCCTAAGACTGTAGATATGTGGGGTAAATAGAGACCCCAGATTCTTAGATTGTTGACTTGATAGACAAGACACCGATGGAGATAAACACATAAAAGTAATAAGGTAAATATGATGTCTGGATAATTTAGATTAGGATTACCAGATGTCTTCTTTTTAGAGGACATGTCCCTTTTTTTGGTGTCCGTCCTCTTTTGGGCTCTTCTTAAACATGGATGAAAATGTCCTCTTTTGGGATTGGAAGGTCAGGAATATTCCTAGTTAGTAGCCATTATCGCAGTTTAAATAGTAGGAGTATTTAAAATGAGATTTGCCATAGTTATAACTCAGTCAGTTTTTCAAACCATGGTAACCCTAACTTCAGAGGTCGCAGCGGCTCAGAGGTTAAGAGGCTGAGCTGCAGGACAGAAGGTTGGTAGCTCGGCAGTTCGAGACCCAAGTGCCGTGTGACGGCGTGAGCTCCTGTCTCTGGTCCCAGCTCCTGCCAACCTAGCAGTTCGAAAGCAAGAAATTGCAAGTAGATAAACAGGTATCGCTTTGGTGGGAAGGTAACAGTGTTCCATGCACCTCGGTGTTTAGTCATGTCGGCCACATGACCATGGAAAAGTCTTCGGACAGTGCTGGCTCTTTGGCTTGGAAATGGAGATGAGCACCGCCCCCTAGAGTTCGATTTGACTGGCTTTCGAGCAAGGGAAAACTTTACCTTTACTTTAACCCTAACTTAGATATTTGAAGTAAAGCTGGCTCTAAATAGACCCTGAGGGGAGATTTGATTCCCCTTTCTCTGGACAGGTCACTTTAGGAGATTCGAGGTTGTTCTTTTCTCTCACAGGGCACCTTTTGACAGAACGGACACACCTCAGTTAGGAATGATGGGCCTTTAACACATGTCCATGGTTCTTTGAAGTAAGTTGGCCCTCTAGCTGTTTATATTCTTGATCTGGCTATGCTGGATCCTTCCAAACGCCTGCCAGTATGTTTTTAGGACTCCTCTGTTATTTACCTCTGCTGGGTCTAATTCTTCCATTCATCCATTTTAAAAGTTTATATCCCACCTTGCCTCCATAGGCTCAAGGCAGCTAACAAAGAAATGAAATGTGAAATGAAGTGAAGAAACATAACGGTCTATTGACAGAGTTTTCAAAAGTGCCCCAAGTTTAAAAAGGCAGCTGTATCAGTTTACCCTCCACCAACTGCCGTCTGACAGGAAACCATCTTTTACATCTTCCCAGATCTACCAAGTGAAGAGGCCTCTTTCACCCACGCAGGTAGGCCATTCCAAAGATACAGATACGGAGTCAGTGTGGTGTAGCGGTGGAAGAATGCTGGACTGGTATCTGGGAGACCTGGGTTCGAATCCCCACTCATGCCGTGGAAGCTCACTTGGGCCAGTCACTCTCTCAGCCTAACCTACCTCATGGGGTTCCTGTGAGGATAAAATGGAGGAGAGGAGAATTATGTAGGCCATTCTGGGTCCTGGCTTGGGAGAAAGGCTGGGTACAAATGAACTGAATAAACACCACAGACAAAGCCTGTGACTTGCTTGTTACTATGTGGACAACTGTAATTTTTAGTTGCGAATTGAACTTTTGAGATGGCGCATTACTGATTTTTATCATCTGAATCGGCTTTTTTTCCTTGCTGCTTCTGTTGAGTCAGCATTTCTGGTTCGGGTTAGGCTTGTTTTCTGTTTCCTTTGGTGATGTCAGAAAGCCACCACGGAAATATTTCCTTTAAGAAGCATTTTAAATAAAGAATGAAATACAAAGATCACCCTTTGGTCCAAATTTCATCTGATTTAGAGAAACATCTGTGCCTGATCACCTGGAGACTGTTTCTCCTCGCTGTAGACGAGTAGGCAAATGGCAGACTCTCCCGGAAACACCGCTTCGGTGCATATTGCTGTGAAATCCGTCCACTTTAAACTTGCACACACCATTCACTAGAAAAGAGCAAGAGTCCAGCAGCACCTCAAAGACGAACAGAATTTGTGGCAAGGTATGGACTTTTGTGGGTCACTGCTCACTTCTCATGGACTCCTGCTCTTTTCTACTGCTGAAGGCCAACTAACACGGGGACCCATCTTGATCTAACACCATTCACTGTCATGTACTCCTTTTGCCTTTGAAACCTGGAAGATTAGTTCTGAAGCTGGGTTTCCCCATTTTCAAGCAACCATCCTTTTCCAACTCCTATTTTTCCATCTTGGCACATTAAGACGTAGAGAATCCCATTCTAAGGGTCTCTCTTATCCATATAATGAACACCAAGCTCAATTCATTTTACACTGATCATTATACTAAACGTATTACTCCCCCGAGAGCCAGCTGGTTGGCATGTTTTGTGCTTCCTGGTGAGATCATCGCTTTTGTTTCCCCCCACCCCCTTCCTTCTCATCCATGGCAGGAGTCCAGACTTCTTTTGTTAACTTCATTGGATCACGCAAGGCATCTGTCCCCGCTGCCTTTCTGTGTGCTTCCCCTCCCACCAATACTCTTTTGAGCAGCGCTCAGACAACAAAGATGGAGTGAGTGATAACGCCCAACAAGAGGGCGAGTCCCTAAGACTGTAAAATAAAACTAGCTGAGCCCTCTTTCTCTCATCAATGGGATACCATAGTAGCCGGGCAGAAACCTTTATATTCATTCTGTACTAGTCATTCCAGGAACATCTGAAGAGGTCTGCATTTGGGGGAGCGATGGAAGGATATTGGGAGGCTCTGGGGACATATGTGGGACTAGGGATGCCAGCCTCCAGGTGGGGCCTGGGGATCTCCTGGAATTACAGCTCATCTCCAGACTACAGAGATCAGTTCCCTTGGAGAAAATAGCTGCTTCGGAGGGTGGACTCTGTGGCACTGTACCCAACTGAGGTCCCTGTCCTCCCCAGGCTCCATTCCCAAATCTCCAGGGGTTTCCCAACATGGAGGTGGAAACCCTGTCCTCCACACACACCTCTTGCCAGTTGCCAAGGGGGACGTGACAACCATACTTGGCATGAAAGAGACCCTGTGACAATGGAGGGAGCCCCCAGAGGCAATTTCTCAGCCCCCCCCGTGATATCAGGATGTCCGCGTGAAGGAACTTGGGTGCACTGGAGGGTCTGGAGGGAAGAGACCTTCAGAAATGACCTCCAAGGACTCGGCCAGAGAGGGGGAAGCCTCATGCCAGCAGATTCTTCTCAGCTGGCATGAGTGCTGGGTAGGGTGGCCAGGCTCTAGACAGGCCAGGGAATCTCCCAGAATGACAACTGATCTCCAGTCTAGAGAGATCAGTTCCCTGGGAGAAAAATGGAGGGTTGCCATGTCCTTACCTCATGTGTGTGTGTGGGGGGGAGCTTTCCAGGAGTGGGGGATTGGGGTGACGCCAAATTTACCTCAGCGTTTTGCCCTCAAACCAGAGTGTCGCATGCAACGCCCCCGATGTGATGACATCGCTTCCGCGTGACATCATCGTGCCAAGGACGTTACGCTTGGACGTGGCCGTTTGGGGGGGTGGGCATAAGCCTCCCAAAGTGGGGGGACCCCCTGCTGGGACCTGGGACCTGGCAACCCAACTTGAATAAAACTCGGCTGGCCAGTGTGGCGTAGTGGTTAAGTGCACGGACTCTAATCTGGGAGAACCGGGTCTGATTCCCCACTCCTCCACATGCAGCTGCTGGTGTGACCTTGGACCAGTCACAAGTTCTCTCAGAGCTGTTCTCTCAAGGGTAGTTCTCGAGAGAGCTCTCTCAGCCCCACCGACCTCCAGGCAGCGCTCCCTCTAGGCTGTGGAGCCTTGTGAGCAAAAATTCTACTTTGTGAGCTAATGGCATTAAAGTTGCGAGCGAGCGGCTTGGCTGCTGCATGAACTACTTTGCTTTGGAGTCATCCTTCCTGAGCTGGGGCAAAAATGTGTGAGCCAGAGGCTAAAAAACTGAGCTAGCTCACCCTAACTCAGCTTAGAGGGAATACTGCTCACAGGGCTTCTGTTGTGGGGAGGGGAAGGGAAAGGAGATTGTAAGATGCTCTGAGACTCCTTTGGGCAGTGAAAGGTGGGGTATAATAATAATAATAATAGTAATAATAATAATAATAATAATAATTCTCCTTCATCTCCTTCTTCTTCAGCTTCCTCTTTCACTGGACTCAAACTTTCTTCTGCTGCTCAAGACCCACACGGCTACCCATCCGAATGTATCTGTTGGCATGTTCTGTGGAAGGCCGAGAGAGGGGGAGCCTTCCTGACCGCCTTTGATGCTGTCTGATGTCGCCTCTTGATCTTGGAAGCGCTCGAGTGAGAGTCTGCCCAGACTGCCTCCTGTCTAGCACGGGCATCACATTTTTCTGGGATTCCGCTCCGCAGCGTCCTTTGCCCGATCGAGCCCAGTTAATTCTCAAAGAGTTCTGCGCTTCATGAAAGCGATAGGATCAAGGCAACTGCCTAGGCCTCCAAAGCTGACTGACCTTTTGTGGTAATTTTGTTTTTTTTGAGAGAGAGAGAGAGAACTTGGAACGGCTTGATAAGAGAACGTATTTTCTTTTTCAGCCTCTGGTGAGTCGTCACGGAGAATGTGGCCCAATGATGGAAAGGACCTAGGGGATGACCTTTTAGATCGAGATGAAAAGACTTTGTTAATTAACAAAATTCCTGTCACTTGGATACAGTCCGGTTGGGGGGGGGACGGGGACTGGTCACGCTAGTCTAGAGTCTTTCATATTACTGGTGCCTCACACTGTGTTTCGTATCCGGGGTGAATCTGGACTTGTAAGGTCAGCTATGTAAGTCGGGCCTCTCTGCCCCATTTCTTTGTTTGACAGGGCAGCCCCGAGATCAATGCACTATGCTCACTGTGTAGCATAAAAGCCGAATGCTGTTTGAAGGCTGAAGGCTGTTTGTGGAGACAGGCATCCGTCAGGTCTAGCCTCCTGTTATCGGCTTGCCGGTGCCGGGTTGGGAAATACCCAGAACTGGCAACCCTAGCTCTGTGAAACATGGCTTTATGCTGGCTTCCATGTCAGCAGGGGCCACGGTGGCTCAGAGGTTAAGACGCTGAGCTGCAGACCGGAAGGTCGATAGCTCGGCAGTTCGAGACCCAAGTGCCACATGACGGACTGAGCTCCCGTCTCTGGCCCCAGCTCCTGCCAACCTTGCAGTTCAAGGTAACGGTGTTTCGTGCACCTCGGCGTTTAGTCATACAAACATAAGAACATAAGAGAAGCCAGTGTTGGATCAGGCCAATGGCCCACCCAGTCCAACATTCTGTCACACAGTGGCCAAAAACACCAGGCTGGCCACATGACCCCGGAAATGCCTTCGGACAGCGCTGGCTCTTCGGCTTTGGAAATGGAGATGAACACTGCCCCCTAAAGTTGGATTCGACTGGCGTTCGAGCAAAGGAAACCTTTACCTTTACCATGCCAGCAGGACCTGCTGTTCTTCTCATTAGGATACACTAATGAGGTGTGAACTGTATCTTCTCCTTAAAAAGACTCTTCCCAGTTGATGAACTTTCTGCATATAGGGACTTTAGCTCCTGTTGATGATTTTTTTTCAGAGACTATGGTTTTTTGTACAAGAAGAAACAAAGACTGTCATTTTCTATGAAACTTAGTTATGATTGTCACATGTTACATGTATTGCACTGCTCATTTAAACATATATAAAAATACAAAATGAACTTGTAAGAATTGTGATCACTAAGGTTATCACGGTTTAATCCCATTTGGCACTGGTGTTTCAGGGAAGCACCAGTATCCTGTGTCGTCCCTCCCACCAACTGGTATTCAAAGGTACACTGCCTCTGAACATGGAAGTTCTATTTGGCTATTACAGTCAGTAGCCCTGTACCTAATCCCAAAAGCAGTAAACTGTGGCTCGGTGGCAGAACACCTGCTTGGCATGCAAAAGGTCCCAGGTTCAATCCCCGGCATCTCCAGCTTAAAGGATCAGCTGGTAAGTGATGGGAAAGACCTCGCTTTGAGACTCTGGAGAGCCGCTGCCAGTCTGAGTAGACAGCACTGACCTTGATGGACCGATTCAGGATAAGGCAGCTTCATGTCTTTATGTTTTCAGTGGCTCTTTTGGCTTGTGGCCGTGAGTTCCATGCATCCTGTGCTGGTAAATGCCAGGAGCGGCTGGGGATCGCTGTCCAATGGGCAGACCTGTGTAACACGTGAAATTACACCAGAGCAGGAAGGTTCCTTTAACCCCTGCAAATCTAAAATATCACGCGATGGGAAGCTACTGTTTTTTGGCATCCCTCATCCCCTCCCTGGCCCTCTCTGCACTCTCCTTTTCATCCATGTTCATTGTGCTGTCCTCCAAGCAATTCTGCACTAAAATTGAATTCAACCTTCTTTTTATTCCGGGTTTCCCCCCATTTTATATTACATTACCTCCCTTCAGCGGTCAGCCTGGTTTCAGCCTGCTGTTGCCCCAGGTCATTTGGATGCTGTTTTTGCCATGGACTTAAACTGCCTCAACTCGAACACTAGGAAAATCCGGAGCGGCAGGCAAATGCGGAAAGGATGGCTGACTCAGAGGTCATAGGACAGTGGTGAAAGTGGGCTGGAATCCAACAGAGGCCACTTTGCAAGGAAGGAGGAAACTGGGCATGGCAGATACCTCTGTTCCATGTTGATGTTGGAGCCGTATCGGCTGTCATTCATCCTTTCACCTTCCTTTTGTCGGCTGTGGTGTTTGTGCTTCGGAATTAAGGATCTTGCCTTATCCAAATGTTGTTTTGTATTTTGCTGTAATTAGGCAAAGCGTTGTGCGAGCTCTGGGGGCTCCCTGGCTTCAATCGGGTGTTTTCTCTGTGATAAATCCCAGGTATTTAGCTTTGCCTGTCTGGTAATGAGGCTAGCCCTATGTCCTTTCCCCCCACATCCCTTACATAAGTTGCCCTTCTTCCCTTCCATTTAATGGGGAGGGGGGAAGTAATATTGCCTTGCTGTAAAGGATGTGCTTGGCATGGAGGAGAACCACATTAATTGGCTGTCACTGTCCTCAGTCAGAAGAGCTGTTGCCAATCAGAGTGGGTGTTGCTCAGCAGGCAGGGGGGAGGAGGAGGAGGAGGAGGAGGAGGAAATTAGATTTATACCCTGCCCTTCACTACCCAAAGGAGTCTCAGAGCGGCTTACAAACTCCTTTCCCTTCCCCTCCCCACAACGGACACCCTGGGAGGTAGGTGGGGCTGAGAGAGCTCTGACAGACACTGCTCTTTTTCAAGAACAGCTGTGCCAGAGCTATGGCTTGCCCAAGGTCATCCAGCAGGTGCAAGTGGAGGAGGGGGGAATCAAACCTGGTTCTCCCAGATTAGAGTCTGTGGGGGAGGGAGAGGGGAGGCGGAGGTTGGTTTTATAACCCACTCTTCAGTACCTGAAGGAGTCTTGGAGCGGCTTACAATCTCCTTCCCTTCCCCTCCCCACAAGAGGCACCCTCTGAGGTAGGAGGGGCTGAGAGAGCTCTGAGAGAACTGTGACTGACCCAAGGTGCCTGCATGTGAAGGAGTGGGGAATCAAACCCGGTCCTCCAGATTAGAGTCTGCCACTCTTAACCACCTACACCACACTCCCTCTACACCTGACTCTCTCCGACCATCATATGGTAGCTGTATCCCTGTGTATTTTGTGGCAAGGTAGAATTCCCCACCCCCTCCTCCAGCCTCTCTCTTTGCCTTTCTGGTAATTTGGTTCTTTCTGTTACATTACTTTTGCTGGTTCCTTGGCTTTTATTATACCTCTCAGGCTCCGCAATTCTTTCCTGTGAAACCATCCGAGGCTTCTGAAAAGCGAATGCTTTGCATACTGTTGCAGGGCTGCCAAGGCCAGGCCTGGAGATTTGGGAGTAGAGCTTGGGGAAAGTGAAGCCTGGGCGGGGGGGGGGGGGGGGAACAGAACCTCAGTGGGGTACAATGCTAGGGTTGCCAAGTCTTGAAAACTCACCGGCGGGGGGGAGTCCTCCTCTCGCCGGGAGTTTCTTCTGGCGTGTGCGCTTTGCGCGCGCGCGCCCATCAACGTCACCGGAAGTGACGCAGCACGTTGGGGGCGTCGCCCTGGCAACGCCCCCAACGTGCTGCGTCACTTCTGGTGACGTCATTACGTCGTCCTTGCTGGACGACGTCGGGGGTGGGGTTCCCCCGCCGGCCAAATGCTGGCCGGTGGATCGGGAACCCCTTTAGCGGGGGATCCCCCGCCCCCCAGGCTGACTTGGCAGCCCTATACAATGCTGTAGAGTTCACCCTCCAAAGCAGCCATTTTCTCCAGGGGAACTGATCTCTCATGTGGCGATCAGCTACGATTCCAAAAAGATCTCCAGGCCCCACTTGGGAGGTTGGCAACTCTAATTTACTGTATCTGACGGTAGGGTTGCCGGGTCCTTCCTGGCCACTGGTGGGAGATATGTGTGTGTATGGGGGGGGGGGGGTAGGGCCAGCAGATCCAGGTTGGGAGATTCCTGGAGATTTGAGGCTGGAGCCTGGGGAGGACAGGGACCGCGGTGGGGTCGAATGCCACACAGTCCACCCTCCCAAGCATCCATTTGCTCCAGGGGAACTGAACTCTGAAGTCATGTATTCCACTTCTCCTGAAGAAAATGGCTGCTTTGGAAGATGGACTGTGTGGCACTACACCCTACCAAGGTCCCTTCCCTCCATAAAGCCCACTTTCCTGGGCTCCGTCCTCAAATCTCCAGGCATTTCTGAAGTCAGAGTTGGCAATTGTATTCTAGCTGGTTTTTGGGTGTAGGAAAGTTTACAAGAAGTGGGACCCGCGATACTCGCGGGGGGGGGGGGGAAGTATTTCCCGCAGCTCAGGGCCTGCTGAAGCCGGAGGAACTCCAGAGGAGCAGGTGAGCCCTTATCTCCCCCCCCCAGCAGCGGCAAGGCCGGCCTGCCAAGCCTTCTCTCTCCCCCAATGGTGACAGCAGCGGTGAGGCCGGCCCGCCATGCCTTCTTCCCCTTCCCCCAGCGGCGGCAGCGAGGCTGGCCCGCCAAGCCTTTCCCCCCTCCTACAGCGGTGGCCGCGGCGAGGCCTGAGTGGCTCACAGCCACCAGCCCGCCAAGCCTTCTCTCCCCTCCCAGCGGCGGTGGCAACGGACAGTTCCCAGAGCATTCTCTGCGTATGTGCAGGGAATGCTCTTTTACTTTTGAGGGGATTTAAGTATCCCCCAAATAATTTTTTAACTTTTGGATTTTTTTGCACCCCTGGGGAGTCCACCAAGTGTGCAGGAAAATCTCTTTGCCCCCTAGGTGCCCCCAGCGTGCGGATTTAGATATCCGCACGCAGTGGGTGCCTTGGCTATTAGATATGCTGCCCCTCCAGAGTACCTGCTGGAGGTGGCAGAAGGACAAACAAGTCAACAACAGGTGGTCCAATGGACTTGCAACATCCATTATATACTGGCTATTATTCTTAACAATTTTCTGCACATACACTGGAGCCACGGTGGTAAAAAAAAATAAAAATGGCAGTCTGATCTGATCTTACAGATGGGATTCCTTCCTCCTAAACCTGCCTTTTGTTTAAACCCAGAGTGCAGCCCAACTAGGGTTGCCACTCTGAGTTGGGAAATATGTGGAGAGTTTGCGGGGGTGGAGGTATAATGCTACAGAGGCCACCTTCCAAAGCAGCCATTTCCTCCAGGGGAACTGATCTCTGTAGCCTGGAGTCCCGCTGTAATTCCAGATTTCCAGCCACCACCTGGAGACTGGCAACCCAACTTCTGACTCGAGATCTTGTCCAGTAAGTGGGTTCTAGATCAAATCAAGCCTGAACTCTCCCTGGAAGCTAAAATGACTAAACTGAGACTATTGTACTTTGGGGACATTCTGAGAAGACCAGGCTCACTGGAAAAGACAATCATGCTAGGAGAAGTTGAAGGCAGCGGGAAAAGAGGAAGGCCCAACATGGGAAGAATTGACTCAGTCAAGAAAACCACGAGAGTCCTCAGTTTTCAAGACCTGAGTGAGGCTGTTAAGGACAAGACAATCGGGAGGACATTAGTGCATAGGGTCGCCATAAGTCAGAAGTGACTTTACAGCACTTAACACACACACAGCTGTTTCCAACTCAGGATCCAGTTCGTACATCTGATGTCCGGATCCATACTAATTTCTGCCAGAAGAAATCTTTTTAAGGTGTCGTAAGACTCTTCTGTACTCGGGAGTAAGTCTAATTGGACTTAATCCGACGAAAACACGCATTGGCGCATGCTGTGCAAGGAACTTAACGTCATTCATAACCCTTTTCGTAGCTGCATGATTCCCTACAACTGTTTCATCCTCTCCCCCCACCCCCATCCAAAGATCTGAGCTCTGCCCTGACCTGGACTGCCCAGACAAGCTGGATCTCGTCAGATCTTGGAAGCTAAGCAGGGCTGACTGTGGCAAGTATTTGGATGGGAGACCTCCAAGGAATACCAGGGCCGAGCGGCCAGAGGCAGGCTATCAAGCCACTTCTCTGAATGTCCCCCACACCCCAGTAGGAGTCACCAAAGGTCACCATGACTTCCAGGCACGGGCACACATACAAAATGCGAAAAATACCAAAAAACAGAGCTTTGCAGCACCCAAATGCTGCTGCCACTCCAAAATGGTACTTAGCACCGCCATTACTCTCTCCTCTCCTAATTTTGATTGCAGCCGACATCCTATGATTTCCTGATCAGGCTATCAAGCTGCCGCATTATAGGTGCCTCTTGAGCAAAATCACATTTCCAGGAATCCCTCCGCTTAAATATTTTCGGTTTGATTTCGGCTTGGTTAATTGAGATGTCCTCTCTTCCAAATTGGCTGCAGCCGGTTGATGCCCCGCTCTGCCATGCTAATGTTATCGGCTGTTTAGTTGCCCCCTCCCCCAACACACACACCCCTCTACATAAATGCAGCTGTGCCTCCATGGGATTTCCTGCCCTTCCCTTTTAAGGGACCTGTCCGTCTGGCCCCAGGCAAAAACACTCTCTGAACTTTCTCTCGAGCAATTGTCCTCCAAATGACATTCCATCTTCTGTACGGTGGTGACCTTTGTGTCTTCCCTCGATCGATGGCTGCGTGGGGCCACTGAAACACCTGCCGCTCTCGTGTGACTCCCTGGCCACTGAAAGCCCTGTAGTTGCTGGGCAGGTGGGAAAGACAGAAATGCAGCTTCCGAGGCGCTTCTCCTAAGTCTTCAAATCAATTTAAGGTTCCCACAGGAAGGGGAATCATGCCCGGAAGGGGGGGCGGGATTATTATTTTGCTGGTGCTGACTGGCTCCCTTGCTACTGATGGAGAAGAACAAATTTTGAGTCCAATGGCACCTTTAAGACAAACAATGTTTTATTCAAGGTATGAGCTTTCATGTGCAGGCACACTTTCTTAAATACATTGGAAGGAAGGTGAGATTCCGACTCAGGCAGGGGCTGAACAGCAGATTTAACCTGTACCCATGATGAAAATTACATGTTGGTTTCCTGTTCAGCCCCCGTCTATAAGTTTGAAGCTCACCTTCCTTCTGAAATATTTGAAAAAGGGAGCATGCACACGAAAGCTCGTACCTGGAATTAAACGCTTGTTGGTCTTAGAGGTGCCACTGGATTCCAAACTTGTTCTACAGCTTCAGACCAACACAGCTGACCACTTGGATCTATATAGATGGAGAAATTGGTCGAGGTTATGGTTGCCAGCCTCCAGGATGGTTACGGTTGCCAGCCTCCCACTATAACATTTGATCTCCAGACGACAGGGACCACTTCACCCGAAGAAAATGGCTGCTTCGGAGGGTGGACTTTGTGGCTTTGCACCCCACTGAGGTCCCTGTGAAGGGAAGGAACATCACTGAACCATCCCACCAATGGAGGAGCCTTCCCTGGAGTGCCGTCCTCTATTTAAAATTGCTCCCCTGGAAACAGAACTCATTACACCAAGGAAATACCAACATTAATGGATGGATCTAGGGGATCTGACCATATAAATTTTATCAAAACTTTAAACAATTCTGTGGCTGTGGGGCAGGTTTAGTTTGGTCTGGCCCATTCACTTCTCGTTCAGATTCCTGATAAAGTTGGTCCGGCATAGATACAATAAAGTTGACATGATCTAAAACGAGGCTCCCCAACCTTTTCAAGCCTGTGGGCACCTCTGGAATTCTGACACAGTGTGGTGGGTGAAGCCACAAAATGACTGCTCCAAAATGGCTGCTGCAGGAGGCGGAGCCAGCCACAGAATGGTAGTCACAGCTTACCTTCGGTCGCACAGTGAAGACCATTGTGCTGTGGTGGCAGCTGCTGCCAAAGCAATGTTCTTAAAAATCTGCGCAGCCAATCAAATCTCCAGTGGCCAATCAGAAGCCTTGCTGTTCGAAGGCCTCATCTGGCCCCACCCACTTTCTAAAAAACTATTGGCGGGTGCCAGGAAAAGTACCGGCGGGTTGCCATGGCACCCACCCATGGGCACCATTTTGGGGACCCTTGATCTCTAAAAGATCATCTCTACTGGAAGCCATCATTCCAGAGGCGTTCGCTGTGTTACTCTGTGACATCAGAAATAGACAGGAGTCTTGTAGTGCCTTCAAGACCATCACATTTTGATTCTACGAAAAGCTTCCACGAACTTGAGTTGACTTCCCCAGATGCCTCTGCCAAAGAGGGCTGTCATCTGCAAAAGCATGTGCTAGAATAAAATCCTTGTTGCGCCACAAAGTGCCACAAGGTTCCTGTTTACATTGGAAGTAACTCTCTTATAAAGTTAAATAAGAATCATGTTAGAAAAGTAGTGTATTAATATGGCATCTTAAAATAGCTATAAAAAGCAAATGGGAAAAAAAATCTCCCTTATTGACTCCAGTCGTGATGAATTGCACCTTTAGATCATTCTCATCGGTTAACTATATTTTATCTTTGATGTTCCCTGCAGTGGACATGCAACCAAGATGCGCGCTTCTTTAAAGGAATGGCTGTTCCCTTTTTGGCATAAAGAACCACCTGTTATGACCCTCTTGGTCATAAAGAACAACATTTTCACCAGAGGGAAATGTGATTATTTTATTTACACATTTCTGTGCTGCCGTGCCACCCAACGCTGGGTCCACATGGCGGCCACTCAAGCAGCATTTAAATACATAAATGTAATACTTATAACAATTAAATACAACACACATAGGTAAGCACCCAAATAGGGAGAAGGGCTAATAAAAGCTGTGAGGGAGCGTCCAAGAGAACAAGAGAGTCTTCTTCACCCGCTGGCCGAACACTCAATAGAGAGGGAGGCAATTTCTCCCAGGGAGGGAGTTCCAAAGTTTTGGTGCCAAAACTGTCTAGCCTCATACAGCAGGGGGCACCCAAAGCAGGGCCTCTGAAGGTGACCTGAGTAATCTGGTGGTTTCATCTGGTGATCTAGGCTCGCCCGATCTTGTCAGATCTCAGAAGCTAAGCAGGTTCAGCCCTGGCTAATATCTGGAAGGGTCGCCTCCAAGGAATACCAGGGGCGTGACGCAGAGGCAGACAATGCCAAACCACCTCTGAAATGTCTCTTGCCTTAAAAACAAGTCTAGCTCACCATTAGTGGTGCATGACGCTAAAAGAGCTAGAACTTTTGGCTGCCAGACACTCTTAGGATCTCCTGGCTATACTACACACACAGCCTCCTCCTCCTCTTCCTCCTCCTTCGATCTGGTGGTTTTGAACTTAACAAGCAGAGAAAGAGGAACACAAGGCTTAACAAGCAGAGAAAGAGGAACAAAAGCAACACTCAAGACAGTTTTATTCATTCATTTATTGACTTCATTAATATTCCTCGTTTCTATTCAATGGGACTCAAAAGCAGGCTACATGGCTCTCCTCTCCTCCCTTTTTATCCTCGCAACAACTGTACATTAAGGTATGCTGAGAGAGAGTGACTGGCCCATGGTCACCCAGCAAGCTTCCATGGCAGATTGGGGAATTCGAATACGAGTCTCTCAAATCCTAGTCAAGCACTCTGACCACTTCACCATACTGGTGTAGGATCAACCCAACTGGGAGTTATAGAAAATCCATTACTCTGTACTCATGCTTTTGGAATGAACAGGATCTATTCCGAATCTTATATCCTGGATCAGCCACCCCGCACGCACATAGAGAGATCTTTTCTTTCCTCGTTGCTGACCTCTTGCATCTTGATGGGCCACATTAAGGGAATGGCTGTAGCTCAGTGGCAGAGCATCTCTTTTGCACGCAGTAGGTTCCCGGTTCAACCCCTGACTTATCCAGTTGAAAGGATCAGGTAGTACAGGGTGTGAAAGACCTCTGCCTGAAACCCTGAAGAGCCATTGCCTGTCAGGACAGACAATCCTGACCTTGATAGAAAAATGAGCTGCTGCAGTATAGGACAGTACAGGTTTGGTATGTGTGTATGTTTACTACTGGAGGAGCAAGCTTTAGCTCTGTCTCCAGTCTACAAGACCAGGCAGTATGGAGGAGGAGCCTGGGGTCCTATCTGTATTGTCTCCCCATTTCTGCAGCCCTGCCTGTCTTCCAGCCAATAGAAGCAAAACATTTCCTTCGGTGTCTGGCAGGGCGTATGGTCTGGCTACCTACCTGTCACTGGAGGGAGAAAGATTATTGGCCTTTATTCTTATATTTCTCCCTGCCCAATCTGACCTGCTCATGTTTCTGCTCAGGCAAATAAAGCCTTTTAGTCGATCCTGAGCAGGCCAGATTAGCTGGTTGGTTCTGCCTACCTACCATAACCTGTAGCCTCTGCCTCTGTACGCTCTCACTTTTTCTGCCCACCAGATCAGCTACGTGTTGTAGGGGCAGCAAGCCATAGCCTCTGCTGTGCTTCCAGCAGCTACAAACAAAGTCTTGGAAATCTGGAGCACAGAAACACCAGTTGGGATCATCCAGGTTGGTGGGAAGATGTGTTAATTGTTATGGTTGGATACTGTCCCTGTCACTTAGATTATTTGTTTAATCATAATCTCTTGTCAATGCTCCCTCTAAACTGTGGAGTCTTGTGAGCAAAAATTCTACTTTGTGAGCTGCTGGCATTAAAGTTGTGAGCGAGCGATTTGGCCTCTGCATAAATTAGTTTGCTCTGGGGCCTGAGCTAAGACAAAAATGTGTGAGCCAGAGGCTTAAAAACTGTGAGCTAGCTCACATTAACTCAGCTTAGAGGGAACAACCGCCCCTTTGACACGTACACCAACAGCCGGAGAACATCTTAAAAAGCAATTTAAGTGGTTATTGTTAAAATGAATTAAATCGAAACGCCTTCTCCCCCTTGTTCAAGTAGCCATACAGACTCTTGCACGGTCATGAGAACTTCTTTAGAGCCAATCTATCATAGCACTGCATGAATGCTCACAAAAACGTTTGTGCAGTACCGTTAGCCGCTATTTTCCTTAGAGCTGTGGATTGTTGGATCCACCCCTATACTAAAAATAACCTCCAAACAAATCCATTCAATTCTGTGATCCAGTCTGGTGTAGCGGTTACGAGCGCAGGCTCTAATCTGGGAGAACCGGGTTTGATTCCCTGCTCCTGAACATGCAGCTGCTGGTGTGACCTTGGGTCTGTCATAAGTTCTTTCAGTCATTCACTTAACACTGGAGATATGACTTCGTCTCTCTGCCAGGCTGTTCTCAAAGGTAAATACTTTCAGTTCGGCCGTCTGATTCCTTCTGCTTCCAAACAAAATATCAACACAAGTTTCTTGCTGGTTGATATATTTATAGTCCAATATACAATACAAAGCATTCGAAGATGTTCTGGTTATACAACTTTTCGAGAATCCTTTCTCAAGACAGGACTTGTATTGAAGCCACGCCTACAAGCTAAGTTTCCAGCACAGAAGCTCCTATCTCAGGCACAGTGTCGGTTTCTTTAATTAGGCTTTTGGCTTTCAGAGCTGTTCTCTCAAGGGCAGTTCTCTTGAGAGCTCTCTCAGCCCCACTTAACTCACCGGGTGTCTGTTGTGGGGAGGGGAAGGGAAAGGAGATTGTAAGCTGCTCTGAGACTCCTTCACGTAGTGAAGGGCAGGGTATAAATCCAATCTCCTCTTCTTCTTGATGATGATGATTTTGCAAGGTATCATTTAATGTAGACCCCCCCAGCCCAGCCAGATTTCATTGAAATAACAGTCATAAAAGCCTAACTTACATAACCAGCTGAAAGAAGATGCAAGATTGGGGGAGATGCAAATTGGGGGGTAGCATTTTCTCCCCTCTGGCAGAGAAGCTGATCTGTAATAACGCTGTTGGGAGTGGTGAGGCTCCATCTGATGCAAAGGGAGGGAATGATTCAGCTACCTCTAAGGAGTTTCCAGCGAGCCCTTAATGGAGTGTGATGTCTTTTCATTTTCTGAATATTGTGATAAACAGAAACATTTGCAAGCGGCTTCGAGTGTGGAGCTTTATGGGCAATTTGGTTTGGCTCTAGAGCTTATTTTGCTCCTGTTGGGGGGGGGGGAGGATAATGTTAAAACAATCTTGTCTCTCTCCTTCACAGACAAAGGCCATGCTTCTTTGCAGCTCTTATTGGACTTATCTGCAACCTTGGATACAGTAGATCATGCCATCTTACTGAGAAGCTTGGAGGCAGAAGTAGGTATCGGTATGTGCACTGGACTCGTTCAAATCATTCCTCGTGGATCAGACTCAGAGTGTTGCTCTTGGAATAGAGTTGCCACTGGCAGGGGATGGGGGGTACGGTTGCCAGATCCAGGTTGGGGAACTCCTGGAGATTTTGGGGTGATGCCTGGGGAGGACAAGGACCTCCGTGGGGTACAGTGCCATAGAATCCAACCTCCAAAGCATCCATTTTCTCCAGGGGGACTGATCTGTATAGTCCGGAGATGAGCTGTAATTCTGGGGGATCCTTGGGTCCCACCTGGAGGCTGGCACCTCCCTCTGTTGGAAACCAGTGTGGGACTCAACCTGAGGCGTTCCACAGAGCGCAGTTCTATCCCCCGTGTTTTTCAATCTCTGCATAAAGCTTTAGGACAAATAATTCATTCTGAGCCATTTAAACCCCTGCTTTCTGCTCCCCACCACTCATCTGCATTCTGCTCTTCACAAACCATCACCAACGGCCACGAATTGCCTTAAATTCATGGAAGGTTGTGGCAGCTCTTTAGTTCGCGAACATCACTTTGCAAACCATGAACCGGCCAAAATTTCTGATGAACTTTCATTCGTGTGCCGGTTTGTGGCCATCTCTACTGAAAATCAGCTGCCAGTAGTGTAGCCAACCTCCAGGTTCAGCCGAGAGTTACTTCCGGAATTACAACTGATCTCCAAAACTACAGGGCTTAGTTCCCTGGGAGAAAATGGCTGCTTTGGAGAGTAGACTCTAGGGCACCACAACTCCAATGAGCTCCCTCCCCTAACTCTTTCCTCCCCAAGCGCTTCCCCCAGATCTCCAGGAATTTCCCAAGCTGGAGTTGACAACTGTAGCCGGCAACTGGTCTAAGGTTGTCAGGTCCCTCCTGGCAACCAGCAGGGGATGGGTGGAGACTTACCTGGAGGAAGAGAAAGGCTCAGTCCTCATCACTGGTGTTGCACAGGAAGTGATGTAATCACACCAACAACATCCAGGTGACACTCTGGTATTTGGGCAAAAACTCTATGATAAAACTGGCTTCTACCCTAATTTTTGCCCAAATACCAGAGCGTCAGCTGGATGTCACTGGTGTGATGATGTCACCTCCTATGTGACGCCGGCAACGAGGCCCAGGTCTTTCCCTTTCTCTACGTAAGTTCCCCTGCTGACCAGCTGTGACCAGCTGTTTGGTGGCTGGGGGGCAGGGCCTGGGGGTGGAGGACTTAGGGTTGCCAGCCTCCATGTGGGGTCTGGAGAACTTCCACTTTTACAACGATCTTCTGCTGACAGAGATCAGCTCCCCTAGAGAAAATGGCTGCTTTGAAGGGTGGACTCTATGGCATTGTAACCATGCTGAGGGCCCTCCCCTCCTCTCCCCTCCCCAAACCCTGCCCTCTCCTGGCTCTACCCCCAAAGTCTCCAGGTATTTTCCAACCCAGACCTGGCAACCCTAGGGGGACTCTGGCCTCCAACAGGGGACCAGGCGACCCTAAACTTGTCAGAGCAGGCCATACTAAACTAGCTGGACCAATTTCTCTCAAGGGTGAGGGAAGGAAACTGCATGCCCAGGTTCTGTCTCTGATATCTCCAGACAGAAGGATCTCAGAGCTGAGATACTGCAGGAGATCCTTCTTCACATGAGAATCTGGAGAGCCACTGCGGGCCGAACAATACAGAGCTAGATGGACCAGTGGTCTGACTCTGTATAAGCAGCCTTGTGTACTCAGGGCCCCGGTTCACTGATAGAGCATACACAGTTTACAGAAAGTCCCAGTTCAGCTCCTGGCATCTCCAGTTCCAAGACCTCAGATTGACAGGAAAGGTCCTTGGAGATCTGCTGCCTGTCAGAAGAGCGTGACAGGCCAGTGGTCTGACGCCATATGAAACAGCTTCTCCTGTTCAACGTTAACATGTCCTGAACAATGGGTGTCCCTCTCACGTCCCTCAGCTAGTCAATTATCCCAGTGGAAGTCTACGAAGGTGAAGATGTTCCCTTTAGCATACGGCATGATGCTTCCTGCCAATGAGCAAGCTGCTGGAACGTGGCTGTCATTTCCACACTATGGCCTGGTGGATCTGACAATTAAATTGGCTGTCTCTCTCTCCCTCCCTCCATCTCTCTGCGCAGCGCATAAATTGCTGTCTCCCCCCCCCCCACTTTCCATTGATAGGAAATGCAACACATGTATTAAGGTACCATAATTAGAGGACGTGGGTTCAGCAGGAGCCTCATGCGGAGGACAATGGCCCCATGTCTAAGGCTGACACGGAAAGAATGTGCGCACCAAATTCATTCAGCGGGCAGATTAAAAACAGCATTTCCCTCTGGATTATTAATCCTCGAATTCCTTTGGGTTTCAGGGCCTGACTTGCTTCTCAATAGGGCTGCTTCCCAAACCCTCCTCCTACAGATTTCTCACCCTAGATTTTGCCGGAGGAAACCAGACCCATTCATGTTTGAATGTCGCACCATCATGCCATAGGCTTGCCAACCTCCAGGGGGTGGCTGGAGGTCTCCTGGGATTACAACTGCTCTCCAGGCAATAGAAATCAGTTCACGTGAAGAAAACGGCTGCTTTGGAAGATGGACTCTATGGCCTTATACCCTGCTTAAGTCCCTCCCCTTCCCAAACCCCACCCTCCTCAAGCTCCACCCCCCAAATCTCCAGGTATTGCCAAACCCAGAGCTGGCAACTGTCATCATGCCCCTGTGATCTACCAGAGTGTGGGGATGTTATTTTGGAGCAAAACCGTCAGCTTCTCCCTTTTAGGGATGCCAACTCCAGGTTGGGAAAGTCCTGAAGATTTCGGGGTCTTTGCAGGAAAAGGCAGGGTTTGGGGATGGAAGGTACGTCAATGGGCTGGCTCAGTGGTTAAGACGCTGAGCTGCAGACTGGAAGATAGGTAGTTTGACAGTTCAAGACCCAAGTGCTGCATGATGGAGTTGAGCTCCCATCTCTGGTCCTAGCTCCTGCCAACCTAGCAGTCTGAAAGCAAGGCATTGCAAGTAGATAAAGGTAACAGTATTCCGTGCGCCTCGGCGTCTAGTCATGCCGGCCACATGACCACGGAAACGTCTTCAGACAGCGCTGGCTCTTCGGCTCGGAAACAGAAATGAGCACCGCCCCCTAGAGTCGAATTTGACTGGCTTGCAAGCAAGGGAAACATTTTCTCCAACGGAACTTATCCCGATAGTCCATAGATCAGTTATAATTCTGGGAGTTCCCCAGGCCTCACCTGGAGGCTGGCAACCCTACCTGTGGTACTGAGTGTTTTGAAGCCCAGGAGGAACAGGTGGGGTGCAAATTGTAGGCCTGCCAAACTGAGATTGGAAAATTCTGGAGATTTGGGGAAGGGAGAGACCTCAGCATGGTATGAATCCACCCTCCAAAGCATCTATTTTCTGCAGGGGGTCTGATCTCTGTAGTCCAGAGATGAGCTGCAATTCCTGGAGATGGCGAGCTTAGGTGCAACGGCTCTTTGATCCCTGCAGGGGAGAAGTTCTCCCGCCATCTGCAGCTGTTATGTACTGGGGCTGGAACACTCCAGGACTGGTTCTACCAGAGCCTGGCTGAGCTTGGAGCTCAAGAACAATAGCCCACCAGGACTCTGGAGGTGGCCAATGAGGAATTAGTGGTTCTGACAATAGCCTGTTGTTGGTAATTGTTTGGGAAGTGGCTGGAGTTTGCACGCTATTTCAACAGGGCCATTGCCCTGGGTCTTGGTCTTCGTTCTTGCTGAATCACTAATAAAGCAGAGCTGATCACTAGGCTGGGGGTCAGACCATCCATAGGACCCAGTATTTAACAGCAGCCCAGCTTCCCTGGGGAAAGGCTTTGTGTCTCTTTGGCCCTCGCTCTGAACAGCCCAACCTCTGGCTTCCGCGATGCATTGCCAGGCCAGATCCCTAGAAGTCGCTTGGCTTGGACTTCCCTGCGGGCTGATTTGTACAACTCTGGGGGCGGGGAAAGACAGGCGCAGGAGGGAAAGGTTCTCTTTGCTCGATGGAGAAGCTGATGAGACCCATCGGTGGACGAACGACAGGAGGGGAGTGATCACAGAGCAGCCGCTGGAGAAAGCAGAGCTGTGTACTTAATACAACAAATATCTCCGAGGCGTGGGCCTAATTGGAAAATTAAATTGTCCAGCTATTGCGGCGTGTGTTAAACCTGCCGATGGCACTGGAGGGGAACTTTTGCATCCCTTCAGGCCGCTGAGATGCCCACAAGGCAATTAGGAGGCTCTGTATCCCCGGCCGGAGTTTCCCATTTCCCAAAGCGCAGTGTCTTTTTGAGCAGCATTGTACCAAAGTGTGCACAGAAAGCAGATAGATTATTTGCAACTGGGGCTGGAGTTCTTCCTCCCTGGTGGTGGTACCGAGCAGGTATATTCTGAAATTGGTAATACTTCTGCTTGCTTTGGGGAGAGGAGGTAGGGTTGCCAGCCTCCGGGTGGCACCGGGAGATCTCTTGCTATTATGATTGACCTCTAAACAACCAAGGTCAGTTCCCTTGGAGAAAATGGCGGCTTTGGAAGATGGACTCTCTGGCATCATACCCCACTGAGGTCCCTCCCCTCCCCAAACGTCACCCTCCCCAGGCTCCACCCCTCCAAATCCTCAAGTATTTCCCAACCCAGAGCTGGCAACCGTTGAAAGGGCTGTGCTCATGGTGATGGAAAGTGGGGTTTGATTTTTGAAGCGAGAAGACAGCCCAGAGTCCCATCCTGGAAGTTAGATCCTTCGTTTCCCAAGTGTGCAGGGGAAACCTGTTGTGTGCTGACAACATACTTCGTACAAGCACTGGGTGCTTTCTTTATATACTGGAACCACATCAGGTATTCTTGCCTATCAGTTTTGGGTCTGCAACTGAGGTTGTCGACTCCAAGTAGGGAAATTCCTGGAGATTTGGGGGTGGGTCCTGCTAAAGGTGGAGTTCGGGGAGGGGAGGGAGCTCTGATGCCATGGAGTCCACCTTCTGAAGTTGCCATTCTCTCCAGGGGAACTGATCTCTGTAGTCTGGAGATGAACTGTAATTCCGGGAAACTCCAGGTCTCATCTGGAGGTTAGCCGCCCCATCTGCAACAAGTACTTTCGTGAGATAGGCAGATTTTCTTAATAGCAAGAGGAGGCGCACACAAGCAAGGTGAATATCTGTAGTATCGGAGCATTTCCCCTCCTATTTCCTGGAGCACATGGATGACCTCAGGCAATTGGGGATCACATAGCCAATAGAATCGCCTCACTGTGCTAGAGGGCCAATCAGATTAGGCTTCCTGATTATATCAGAGAGGGGGGGAATGAAATCAATTCACAGTGAAGGCGATGCTTTCTGAAAAGGAAGTGCATTTCAGGCTGGTATATACAGATTCCCCCCTTACCCCCCCCCCCCCGCCCCCAACTAATATTTGTACATTCTGTACTTGGGTACCCAAGTACTTGAAGTTCTGTGGGCATCAGCCCTTGAGTTGGAAATATAAAATTTACACCTATCTAAGGAAGAATTCACCCTGACCTGGATAGCCCAAGTTAGCCCAAGCCCGTCAGATCACAGACACTGAACATTTGGATGGGTGACCTCCAAGGAATACCAGGGTTGTGACACAGAGGCAGGCCATGGCAAACCACCTCTGAAACATCTCTCACCTTAAAAAACAAGTCTAGCTTGCCACCTAGTGGTGCATAATGCTAAAAGAGCTAGGACTTCTGGCTGCCAGACAGTCTTAGGATCTCCTGGCTATACCACACACTGCCATACGATAACAACAACAACAGTCCTTGAGAGATCCAAGTATTCCCCGAAGCATTGGAATTCTTCCTTATGTATGTATGTATGTTCTGTTCTGTCAGTTTGCAAAGGACTTATGGCAACCCCAGCAAGAGGATTTAAAGGCAAGTGAGAAGCAGAGGTCGTTTGCCACGGCCTCTCTCAGCAGCATCTTCTTTGATAGTCTCCCACGCAAGCACCAACCCAGCTTAGCTTCCAAGATATGACGAAATCAAGCTACACCATACCATTCCACACCCTGAATTCTTCCATATATATATTTGCTGTCAAGTCACAGCTGACTACTGGCGACCCTGTGGGGTTTTCAAGGCAAGAGATGCTCAGAGGTGGTTTGTCATTGCCTGCCTCTGCATTAGACCCCTGGTATTCCTTTGGAAGTCACCCATCCAAATACTGACCAGGGCCGACCCTGCTTAGCTTCCAAAAGCTGACGAGCCTGGGCTATCCAGGAGAGGGTGAATTCCTTCTTAGATAAGCGTACATTTTAGATTTCCAACTTTTTCCTTGATCTGTATGATTCATCTAAGTGTTGCGGCAAGCAATCACTTGTATTTCTTTTCCTTTCCTTTTTGGAAAAAACAACAACAACCACAAACCCACATATTTTTCTTACATAAAACCTTAATACAGTTGTAAGGTATAAACTAACTTCTGAAATGTGTGCCTGTGAAATGTAACCATCTGCCCCCTAGTGGTTATTTGGTTTACGACGACTTGCTGCGACATTCGCTGGCTAGAAGTTTGAACATTCCCTGCCACTCGAAGGTATTTGATAGAGTGTGCCTTGCACACGAAAGCTCATACCTTGAATAAAACCGTTGTTAGTCTTAAAGGTGCCACTGGATTCTAAATTTGTTTTACTGTGACTTTGAACGTTCTGTCCTTTGACCAGACTCGAGCGCCTAAACCCAGAACAGGAGGTATTGTCTGTGGATCGCAGCGCACATGCTCAGAGGTGCTTGCATACTGTGAGGGCTTGCTGCTTTTTAGATATCCCAAGTGAAGAGTACTGGACTCAGGAGACCAGGAACGGTGAAATCATGAAGCCTTTATTGAGTGATTCAGCTTGCCCAGTAGATGGTCAGAACAAGCATGCTTCCAGGGCTCCAGGGCCCTCATTATATGCTGGCCGGAGCCACACCTCTGGCCGCACCCAAAAGACCTGATAGGGACTTAACATATGCGCATGTTTGTCATAGGTTCCCTGGAGGAGCCTTTGATTGCATTGGCCCCCCAGGGAGAACCTAGGTCCCACATTGGTGGAGGCTTTCAATCCGGATGTCTATTGCTCCTCCAGATTCAAGCTCCCCTCTCTGCCTGACCACGTGCTCTGGCCATGCGGCGGGCGCCATTACCTGGGAGCACATGGCAGGCTGGTTGCTACACAGAGCATACTACATTACACCATAGGCGTCAACTACGGGGGGGCTCAAGGGCTCGAGCCTCCCCCGAAATTTCCCGGGGGGGGCTCAGCCCCCCCCCGGGAAAATGGAGCGCCCGCCGGTGGGGGAGGCGGGGACGGCCACCGGGAGCCCGGGGGGTGCCGGGCATGGCAAAAGGCAGCCGCCAAGGAGAGGGGGTGGAGGGAGGGCAAGATCCAGCGATGGGCGGGCACAGGGACTCTGCTGAAAGACGAAACTCTTCCCAGAACTGTGGCTGAATCAGTCCGGGAGAGAGAGAGAGAGAGAGACGGCGTGGAGTCGCCGCCCACGCGACCTCCCAGGCCCCTTTCCTGGGAAGGCGGACGAAACCCCACATGCTGCAGCGCAACAGCCTGCATACTTTGGCCTCCTCCGCCTCCCGTCCCGAGAGACCCGCGAAGGAAGGAGCAGCCAGAGCCTTTCCCCTTCCTTCCCCCGGAGCCCTCTGCCATCCCGCCCCGCGCTCATTACCTTCCCCTCCTTTCTACTTGGGAAAAAGCGTCAATCCTTCCCGAGGGTGGGGAAGGCAAAAGGAGCCCTGGCGGCGGGTGGGGCGGGGAGCCTCGCTCCTCAAAGAGCGGCCTGCCCCCTGTCTTCTAGAGCTGGCTTGCTCCGCGACCGCCCCAAGCAGGCGGTAAGAAACCGGGCCTGCTGGCCAGGGGGGGTGGGGGAAAAGCGGCGGGGACATGGTCCCGTGCGTGCGCGCGCTTTGTGTGCGCGCACGAAAGAGCCCCCGCCCCCCCCGGGGATTTAAAAAGTCTACACCCCTGCATTACACCAAGCAAATGGAAGCAGTGCCAGTTCCAGGTTTTGGGAACTGTCTGCCCGGGGGTTGTGTCATGCCCCCCTTCCCCTTCTCCCAAGTTCACTCTCCATGTGATCACAGCCTCCTGCACCAAATCCATGCTTTCCCCCACACAGCGCTGGCTGTTCCATGCAGCTGCTGCGGCCATCATCGAGTGCTGCTTCCGTGGAAACTGCCCTCAAGTTGCAGCCAACTTAAGGCGAGCCCATACGGTTTTCAAGACAACAGATGTTCAGAGGGAGTCTGCCATTGCCTGCCTCGGCATTGTGCCCCGATACTCCTCGGTGGTCTCCCATCCAAATTCTGGCCGAGACTGACCCTGCTTAGCTTCTGAGACTTGACGGGATCAAGCTAGCCTGGGCTACCCAGGTCAGGGCCGCAATTTCATATAGATACGTTTAATCTTGTTTGAATTTTTACAACACCCCAGAAAGGTAGGGCAGAATGATTATTACCCCTCTCTTGTAGACTTGCCAGCCACTTCCTCAAGGTCAAACAGAGTTCATGGCAGAGGAAAGAGCTGAAACGCGGAGCTTGCTGTTCACCATTCCATCTCTTTGCACTAGACTATGCTTGCGAAGGAAACACAGTTCAAGAAGGGGCGACGTACACTGGAAAGAAGATGGGGTGTTCCCTCTTTCCCCCAGCAATTCCTCTCTCAGCGGCCTATTCCCCCCCCCCCCTTTTTGCAAGGTTCCTGATGCTTTTTTGGTGTGCACATCAGGTCCCTTTCGAACAGGAGAGCAGGGCTCAGCACAATACCAACATTGTTGGAAACCGTCGTCCTTTCCCATTTCTGCCATGGCTGTTTTCGCCCGTGCATATTTATACTGACTTCGTGTCCCCTGGCAGGGTAATTTTTGATCTGCCTTAGAGTCATGTCAACTGCCAAGTGATGTGACTCTTAATAAGAAAGAGATTCTGAAGGTACTTAGTTGAAAAATCACCGCTCGCAGTGTTGCTAAGCAATGCCACCCTGTCACAGACGACTTCGAGATAATACTTTTCGTGCAATTGGAACACAGCGGGGGGGGGGGGGGGAGAGAAAACTGCAACCCTTTTGGATGGATGGATGGATCAATGGGTTTGTTTGTTTATGTAGCAAAGGGTGGGGGGGAGAAGAAGCAGGTTGGCCGATTATGACCGTGTATTGCCATAACGAGAAGACGGAAGCCATCCCCAAAGGAGACCAATAAGGACTGGGTGCTGGAGGGATTTGGCTAATCAGGTGAGAAATTGAGACACACTCTGGGAGGGTAGGAAGATGGGGAGAGTTGGCGTGGGGGGAAAGCAAGGGGGGAAAGAACTGCATTGGAGAAGGCAGTGAAAAGAAAGATCATGGCAAGTCATGAAAGCAAGAGGACTTTTGAGGCCCGTATGCGTGACAGAGTAAGCTCCCGTCTCTGGCCCCAGCTCCTGCCAACCTAGCAGTTCGAAAGCAATACATTGCAAGTAGATATATAGGTACCGCTTCGGCGGGAAGGTAACAGCGTTCCACGCGTCTCGTCATGTGTTATGTTCCAAACATGTTCGAGCCAAGTGATCAGGGAAAAGTCTTCAGACATCGCTGGCTCTTCGGCTTGGAAACGGAGATGAACACTTCCCCCTAGAGTTGGATTTGACTGGCTTTCATGCAAGAGAAACCTTTACCTTTATCCAAAATAATAATTAAGCGCCGAGAAGGAGGAGACGTCGTAACTCGAGGAATGAACACCTAGCTGCTTCTCTGTGCAGGGAAACTGTGCTGCTATGGGATGCAAGAGTCCCAGATTTGACTTGTGGCATCTTTAATCAAAGGGTCAGGGCAATAGCAGAATATGGCTTGGGCCTCCATGCCTGCAAAAAGGCTTTTTTGGGGGGGGGGCATCAGGTCAACCAGGGAGTGGAACAGGCAGGGTGCTGGACTGGATTCAGCGTGGCTGTTCTTACATCCCAAGCCCAGGATTGGGGAATTCATGAGACGCTCAGGAGAGGAGGGGCATCCTCCCAGTCTAAGAATGTGCCAGGCCAGGTTCTGCGTATCATCTTCTTTGCCATCTCTATCCATGGTCATCTGATGGAAATCAGGCACCTACCTGGGGGTTTTAGCCATTCTCAGATCTGGTTAGGGAAGTTTGTGGGCCCTGGCTCATTAAAGAGATGGCTTGGGAGACGTCTTACCTTTCTGACTTGACCCACCCATAAGAACATGAGGAGAGAAGGAGGAGGAGGAGATTGGATTTATACCCTACTCTTCACTACCCAAAGGAGTCTCAGAGCAGCTTACAATCTCCTTTTCCTTCCCCTCCCCACAACAGACACCCTGTGAGGTAGGCGAGGCTGAGAGATCTCTCTCGAGGACTGCCCTTGAGAGAACAGCTCTGAGAGAACTTGTGACTGACCCAAGGTCACTCCAGTAGCTGCATGTGGAGGAATGGGGAATCAAACCCAGTTCTTGAGAATATTTTTAAAAACAATATGTTAGTTTTAAGAGGCATCCCGTTCAACAGAGATTCTGCTTGACATGTTGAAGAATTACTATTGGAGTGATGCACAACCTCACACGCTTGACATTCTGTGACTGGCTCCCCCTCCTGTGGTGACTATTTTGTGGCTGAGCCCACCATCTTGTGTCAGAATTCCAAAGGTGCCCACAGGCTCAAAAAGTCTGAGGACTCATCCTCTATCTGCTTGTAGATGTTTGGCAGATGCCCAAGGATGCCCATCTTTGACATTGGCATTGAGTGGTCCAACCCAGCCCAGAGTGACCACTTTTGGTGAAAGCTTGGCTACTACCGGAGACCAACTTTGCTCCTTTGTATGCCTAGTTTACTTTGTGGCTCCATCAAACTGCAACGTAAGACAGGCTGGTTCACATTTGCATGGGCATCCCTTGTAGACTGTACACTTGAGGACCAACCACTGGTGTGAAGTGACTCCACTGAATATGGTTTCATTTTGAAGTATGAAGAGCTGTGGCGGTCTGTTCACGCATGCAGTTCAGCCCTGGATATTGCAGTCCTTGGTTGACAAACATGTATTTGTGAATTGGCCTACAGGCACAATCAACAAGTTTTGGTTTGAAAACTTTGGATGGCTCTTCAGAATAACTAGGTTTTAAAACTCTTTGTGAAAAGTAATTAACATGTGGAATTCACTGCCGCAGGAAGTGGTGGAGGCTACAAGCATAGACAGCTTCAAGAGGGGATTGGAGAAACGTATGGAGAAAAGGGTCCATCAGTGGCTATTAGCCACAAAGTATAGATGGAACACTGTCTGGGGCAGCAATGATCTGTATTCTTGGTGCTTGGGGGGGGGGGCAACAGTGGGAGGGTTTCTAGTGTCCTGGCCCTGCTAGTGGACCTCCTGAGGGCACCTGGTATTTTTGGCCACTGTGTGACACAGAATGTTAGATTGGATGGGCCATTGGCCTGATCCAACATGGCGTCTCTTATGTTCTCATAACTCTCTATTTTTATTCCTTCTTCTAAGGAGCTCTGAGTGGTGCACATTGTTCTTCCTTCCCCCCTTTTACCCTCACAACAACTCTATGAGGTAGGTTAGGCTGAGAGCATCATTGACCCAAGGTCCCCCATGAAGTATCAAGGGAAAATGGGGATTCGAACCACAGTCTCTCAGATCCTACTTAACACTGTAATGAGTTTTTCCCTGTTGTCTGGATGGCCCTTTTCATCTTGAGGCAATTTTGTTTTTTACTTTTTTAACCTCTTTTGGTGCTTTCCCCCTATTGTTTTGTAAATCACTTTGGGCATATTTTACAGAAAACTTTTCTAGAAGTCTGCTAACTCATACGCAACTTACACAGGTCGCTGGCGTGCTGCTAATGCAGAAGATATTCTTGCTCTGCAGCCTAGAATGCATTTGCTTTTAATTCAAAATCCGGAACCTTCCATGCGCTCTCTCTCACAAAAATGTCTTCCTTTTTTGCCTTAGGACAAGGCCTCCAGCACCCGTGCTGCCTCCCTCGAACATCCTAATGACTGACAACCGGCGCCCGATGTAACATTGTCGAAAAAATTATGTTCTTCACGTTCGACGTGATTCTGTCTGACTTCCACAGGCCGCCTCTTGTCTCCCAGGGTACATTCGTGAGTTAAGTAACGCAGTTATAATGAAAGATTAATAGAGGAAGAAGAGACAGAGATTGAGGGAGCTACTAAGCTGAAAACTGCAATGAACCAAAAGCGGCTTGTTTGAGAGAGAGAAAATTAGCAGGTCCAGAAGACACCCAGTACCATTTGACAGCAGAAAAAGAGGGAGGGAGGCAGTGGGTCATCTCTGCTGGGCTTTTTTGTCTCTAGAAAGCTTGCAAATCTTCTTTGCAGTCGCCTCAGAAAAATCCATAAGGCAATGTGACCCTGAGTCAGGGAAATCAGAGAGGGAAGAAAAGAATGTGTGGGAAAGCTCTTACTTGTAGTACCAAGGTGAAAAAACCACATTTGGGTGGTACAGCCGTTGATTCAGGAAGAGTAACCCCTGGAGATGAGCAAACACCACCCCCGGCTCTGTTCTGCAGTCATTTCTCTGACTGTGTGTCGTTGTCCCATTCTTCTCGCTTTCCGCTCCTCTTTTGACCGTTTCTATTTATTTTGTGGCAATTGTATCCCCATCTTCTTCCAAAGAGCTCAGGGGCAGCATACAGGCTTCCCACCGCCCGCCCTGTTTTTCTTCACAGGCACTCTGTGAGGTAAACTAGGAAGGCCGGGCCCCAAATCCCTCCGTGAGTTTCATGGCTGAATAGGATTGTCACCCAAGTTACCCCCCCCCCCCAATCCTACTTCAGCGCTCTAACTGCTAGACCGGAGGTCCCCGACCTTTTTGAGCCTGGGGGCACCACCTTTGGAACTCTGACACAGGGTGTTGGGCGCAACCACAACATGGCTGCCGCAGAAGGCGGAGCCAAACACAAAACGATGTCACAGGAGGTAGAGCTACACACATAGAAGAAGCCCAAGGGCAGGAGAGGAGAGGGGTAATTTTAAAATACATGGGGGGGGGGAGAGAATAAAACCATCTCTGTGGTGGCCACTGCTGCTGTGAAACATGGTTATTGTAATCTGCACAACCACTAAAGTTCCGGGAGGGTTCAATAGCCTTGGAGGCCAGCCAGACTCCAAGATAGCTTTGTGCAAAATGGGTGGGATCTACTATTGCTATAAGCTGGTGACTCCCACCCCTGCAAAATGCAGATGGGCGTGAGCTGGGTGGAAGAACCAGAGAGCCTGCTCCTTCTGTACCCTCCCCCCCCGCCCCCGGTCAGGGAGGAAAGGACTGGACCCTTTTGTCCTTCCTTTCCCTCTCCCTCAAGGCTTCCCCGTCTGCCCCTGACCCAGCTTACCCTCACAACAACCCTGTGAGGGAGGCAAGTCTGAAAGAGAGAGAGAGAGAGCATCCACGTGTGTGTGAGAGCGCAATTACAAAGCATGCTGCATTTGTGGCAGAGCAAGGATTTGAACCAGTGCTCCCTCTAAGCTGTGGAGTTTTGCGAGCAAAAATTCTACTTTGTGGGCTACTGGCATTAAAGTTGTGAGCCAGCAATTTGGCTGCTGCATAAATTAGTTTGCTCCGGTGCCCATCCTTCCTGAGCTCAGACAAAAATGTGTGAGCCGGAGGCTAAAAACCTGTGAGCTACCTCACCCTAACTCAGCTTGGAGGGAACACCGATTTGAACCCCTGCCTCATTCACTGTCATGTGACATTCTGACCCCAACTGCAGGAGCTTTCTGTTTTTAACACGTCTCCCCCAAAGGTAAATTGAGGGGGGATTAAACATGGGGGGGGCATTCCCTGGAATGTCCCTGATGAATCAGGGACCCTTGGAGGTCAGACGGATCAAACCATCCCCAAAGATCTTCCAGGCACCTTGCATCCTTGCCAAAGTGACGCTTTCCGTTGGTGCCCGTCCACGGATTCCCCAGTGCCTCGTGAAACGTTGAGTCATCTCAGGAGTAATTGAGTGATAACTGCAGATGTGTGAATCACAGATTACCAGCTGCCAGCAGCGCGCTTTCAGGCAGTAACAGGCAGATAACGGGATATACCATGGCACTGTTGGGGTTTTGCGGTTCTATTGTCGCCTGGGGATTTCAGCCGGCAGCCGCAACCTTCACCGACTGCGTTGGGAGTCTCTCTGCTTCCGGGCCTCGCTCGTCTCCCAGGTGCCCGCGCCTTTCATGCTCCTGGCAGCCCGCTCCCTTCAAAGCCTGGCACAATCCCTCAAATGCCGATACCCAAAGCTCATTAGAAGCACCGGTTGGTGGGGTGTGCCCTGGAACTCCGACTTGGATGCTGCCAGAGTAGAGGCTTCTGTGGGGAGGGAAACCCGACTGGCGGCGGCGGCGGGTTCAGTGGGACTGAGGGAAGCTTGTCTTTCTCTGCAAAAATGAAGGGCCTTGATGCGGGAAAGCCAGAAGACAAGAGAGCTCCGCTTCGAGACAGCTGCTGCACATTTCGCCGGTGGCAAATGTCTCTTGCCCTGGAAGTATTTGAATTATTAAAATGAATGTGCTTTGGCACAGCGGAAACAAGTGTCGTCTGTTTTTTCTCTATGGAGAGAGAGTAAATACTCGATCGGGAGGGAACGCGGAGCCTTTCTACAGAGGCATTGCTTTTCCAATAGGACCGGCCTCCGGCATTTTTGCCACCTAAGAGACAACCCTCAGCTGCACCACCACATACACATGTGGTCAACCTCTGGATCCCTAATCTGTTCGGAGCGGTGGCAGGGGGGGCAATGCATCTTGGGTTCTGTAGTCTTCAGGCTGTATGACCTAAGCCTTGTGCGTGAAATACATGAAGCAGCCGTCTACAGAATCAGACCCTTGGTCCATTAAAGTCAGTTCTGTCTGCTCAGACTGGCAGCAACTCTCCAGGGACTCAGGCTGAGGTCTTTCCCATCACCTGCTGCCTGGTCTTTTTAACTGGAGATGATGGGGATTGTAAAGTACTGACTTCAGAGACGCGTTGAGCGATTAAAGCTCATAGTTTATTGAGAGGTCAAGATAAGGATAACAAACCGGACTCGCAGGCCCGCTTACATTCCCCTTCATGACCACACCCATGCACACACCCAACCCTCATGATTGGTTATTTACATGCCCCTGCCACCTATAGGTCTTCCTACAGATTGTGGGTTTCCCCATTGGTCCCCGACTAGGATCCTCCAGGTCTTCTGTCCTGGGAGTGAAGCTCGATGGCTTCTCTTGGCCACATGTGTGTGGTCGACCACGTGCACGGTTTAACAGCCGGGACATAACAGGGATTGAACCTGGGACCTTCTGCATGCTAAGTGGATGCTCTACCACTGAGCCACAGCCCCTCCCCATGTTGCACGTTTGGGAGAAATGCCCTACATCCCAGAATTCCAAGTTAAACTTTGAGTAATCGGATCTGCCTTCTTTACATGCCGCAAGATGCCTTGCTACCGGCTAACAGGCAGCAAAGGGAAAACTCTAGGGGAATGAGACGTCATCTCTTAGGCAGAAGGCCATTCTGTGCCATGGATATGCAGATGGCTCTGGTCCGGGTGTGTGTGTGTGTGTGTGTGTGTGTGGAAGAGATACCAGCTCACACCTGAGCTAAAGAGCCACACCTGTGAACCCACAGTTTCAGTGGCCAAAGAGTAGAGTATTCCTTCCAGTTGAACAGGAAGAGGATGATCCAAAGGGGGTGGATAAAGGGAGGTTACAGGAAGAAGTAGTTAATTACTATTAGCCTTCGGGTATGACAAAATTCCTACATCAGTCGAAAAAAGTAAGAGCCCAGTAGGACCTTAAAGACTAACAAAATTTGTGGTAGGGTAGGAGCTTTTGTGAGTCACTGCTCACTTCTTCAGACAAAGCGAATGAAGGTCATCTTCAGGAAAGCTCACTCACCCATTGTCCTTGATCTGGACTTCTGTAGCTGTTTACACAAAAGAGCATTAAGAAGCATGCATCTAAAATGAGGTATTTGGATTGGGGGGGGGGGCCTCTGGTTCATAAGAACATAAGAGAACCCAATGTTGGCTCAGGCCAGTGACCCATCCAGTCCAACACTGTCATACAGTGGCCAAAAATACCAGGTTCCCTCAGGAGGTCCAGCAGGACACTAGAAGCCCCCCCCCCGTTGCCCCCCCCCCCCAGTACCAAGAATACAGAGCATCACTTGCCCCAGACTGAGAGATCCTATCTATACCTTGGGGCTAAGAGCCAATGATGGACCTCTGCTCCAGAT
Source organism: Lepidodactylus listeri (assembly GCA_029233225.1). Taxonomy (NCBI): domain Eukaryota; kingdom Metazoa; phylum Chordata; class Lepidosauria; order Squamata; family Gekkonidae; genus Lepidodactylus; species Lepidodactylus listeri. The sequence continues at coordinate 12,464,005 of JARCFY010000013.1, forward strand.
GTTTATCAAATTCCCTCTTGAAGCCGTCCATGTTTGTAGCTGCCGCCACCTCCTGTGGCAGTGAATTCCATGTGTTGATCACTCTCTGGGTGAAGAAGTACTTCCTTTTATCTGTTCTAACCCGACTGCTCAGCAATTTCATGGAGTGCCCACGAGATCTTCTATTGTGAGAAAGGGAGAAAAGGACTTCTTTCTCGGCCTGCTCTATCCCATGCATAACCTCGTAAACCTCAGTCATGTCACCCCTCAGCCGTCATTTCTCCAAGCTAAAGACCCCCAAGCGCTTCAACCTTTCTTCACAGGGAAAGTGTTCAAATGTTAGTGTGTTGGCCACCCCACTTCTCCAGAGTAGCACTCACCCTGGGTGGTTTCTTTTGGAGGACAGAGCATTGGAAACTTAAGGCACGGATTGGCCTTATTTACAAATATCCAGGTGGAGGCAGAAAGGCAGGTCCATAACCCCACATCAGATCTCCAGAGAGCTTGTGCCTGTCCCTGTGCTTCAGCCGTCTCCAGCAGGGTCTGTTTGATTCCCTTCCAGCATTTAAACTTCCTTTTCATGCTGACACAAATCTGCTCTCTCTCTCTCTCCATCTAGGTAGGAGGTTCCGTCTTCCGAACTCTGACGGGCTCTTAAACTGAGTGTACTTTCAGGCGAAAGCTTATACCATGAAGGTCTTAAAGGTGCCCCTGGACTCAAACTTTGTTCTGCTGCTTCAGACCGGCACGGCTACCCCCCCGAAAGCCTTTTCTTGACATTCTCACGTCCCATCAAAGAGATATCTACAGTCCTTAAGACACATATTATCCTTCATTTTGTCATGTAGGACAGACTGATCCCCAGTAATCAGAAGCTAAACCTGCAACATTATAAAGCTCTTGGATCGATCTTTTTCGTGCGATGTGACCGATTGTGCAGGATTGTTGAGATGCTGAATTGTTGCTCTGAGCTTCTTCTTCTTTTTAAGAAAGGACAATCTGCAAATAGTAACCCATAATATATTTTTATGCCTTTCTACACAAAACCATAGTTTCAATAATTCCCATGTTCATAGGTGCTGGCCAAAAACAAGGACATGTCTGCACAGCTTTAAGGTCACAAAACCTATGATGCAGAGCTATTATTATAGTTATTATTAGTATTTTACTGTCAAGCCACAACTGACTGTGACCCTGTAGGGTTTTCAGGGCAAGAGATGTTCAAAGGTGATTTGCCATTGCCTGCCTCTGCAGAGCAAGCCTGGTATTCCTTAGTGGTCTCCCATCCAAGTACTGATCAGGGCTGACCCTGCTTAGCTTCTGAGATCTGACAAGATTGGGCTGCCCTGGGCTACCTAGGATAGGGTGCAAACTAGAAACCAAGACTGAGGCTGTATTCCTATGCAAGCTTCCATTGTTGTTATTGAACATTATATTGAGTTATACTTATAAATGAGCATGTATAAGGATTAGGCTGCAAGATACTTGGCCATAAAGACTACAAACCCCATGTTGCATTGCCCCACATGAAAACAGTCCTTGGCAACAATAGGATAAAACCAAATAAATACGTAAAACTGAAGCTGTCATCTTATGCATTCCATTGTCATAAGCATCACTGAACGTAGCAAGTATTGTAGTTTTGTTTTTAATATTTTAAATATGTTTTTATAGTGTTTTGATTTAACTGTTAGCTGCTTTGGTGGCCCAAACTGAGCAGAGAGGCAGCATGCCAATTCTGTAAACAGATAAATAAATAAGTCTGCCCCAAATCGACTGAATCAGCAGATCTGCCCCCGTAAATGGGACTGTAAACGGAACCCTTCCTGAAAGTCTTATAAATTGCTAGCTAGCCTTTCTTTTCTTCTTCTTCATATCTCTTGGAGCTCGATGGAAATCATCTTTTCTCTGGAGTTAAGAAGCCCTAGTCTGTCGATTGGCTGATTGCTCGGTTATTATCACGGTTTAATTAACTTCTCTGATATGACGGTTGAGTTTAATTAACTTCTCTTATCCACAATGGATAGAAAGCTAGCAGAGACGATAAGGCTGAATTGGAGCATCTTCTTCCTGGTGAGCTGGTTTTCTGCTTGGCAGAGGAAAGTGGCGTCGGGTCTCAGCTGACTTAGGGTGACCCCCAGAGGGTTTTCAAGGTAAGAGATGCTGAGAAGTGGGTTGCCATTGGCTGGCTCCATGTAGCAACTCTGGGCTTCCTTGGTGGTCTCCCATCCAAGTACTAACCAGGACCAACCCTGCTTAGCTTCTGTTGAGATCATGCTAGCCTGGGCAATAGGTTTGCCAACCTTCAGGTGGGGCCTGGAGATCTTCCACTATTACAGCTGATCTCCAGACGACAGAGATCAGTTCCCCGGGAGAAAACGGCTGCTTTGGAGGGTGGGCTCTCTGTCATTGTACCTTGCTGAGGTCCCTCCCCTCCCCAAACCCTGCCCAAAATCTCCAGGTATTTCCCAATCCAGAGCTGGAAACCCTATCCATCCAGCCTTTGGCTCACCAGGACTATTTTCCACGGGGGAGAGCTTTCACCCACGGCATGCCCCCACCTGCAGGTGGAGAGGACTGCTTTCTTACGTCTTCTACTGCGTGAACAACCTGCATGTCAGTTCACAAGGTACCCGTGCATCTCTACACTGCATTTCAGCGCTCCTCCACCATAGTCTTTAGTGGGCACCTTAGGAGATTCCCAAGCCATGTCTATTGACTTCCTCCCCCTACTGACTCTGACTGCAACCCTACTGGACTTGCCTCCTGGATTTGATTTATTTAGACGGTTAAAATCTGCTCTTCTCCCCAGTGGAGACGGACAGCAGCATGCAACATCGTCTCCCCCTCTTCAGTTTTAGCCTCACAAGAACAGCCCTGCAAGGTAAATCAGGCCGAGAGTTTGGGAGTGGCCCAAGGTCATCCAGAGAGGGAGCGGGAGGACAGAGGGAGGGAGAGAGGGGGGAGAGAGGGAGAGGGGGAATGGAGAGAGGGAGAGAGACGGAGAGGGGGAGACGGAGAGGAAGGGAGAGGGGGGGAAACAGAGAGGGGGAATAGAGGGAGGGAGAGAGGGAGACGGAGAGGGGGGAGAGCGGGAGATGGAAAGGGGGAGGAGACGGAGGGGGAAAGGGAGATAGAGGGGGGAGAGGGAGAAGGGAAATGGAGAGAGGGAGGGAGAGATGGAGACAGAGGGGGGGAGAGGGGGAGACGGAGAGGGGAGAGAGGGGGAGATGGAGAGGGGGAGAGAGGGAGATGGAAAGGGGGGAAGGGAGATGGAGGGGGGAGAGGGGAAGAGGGGAAGAGGGAGAGAGGTGGGAGAGGGGGAGAGAGGCAGGTTTTATTAGTTTTAAATGTTTTTAATCATGCATTTCTTTCTAAAAAAAATTCCCTTACCCTTGTGGCTCCCCTAAACTACAAAAACTAATTTTAAAAAATATACAAGGGGAAAGCACAGCAGCTTAACCGTCTTGGACTCGCACCAGGGCCGGATTAAGGCCAACAGCTGCCCTAAGGACAGTCCACCAATGGTGCCCCTCGGCCCTTCCACTGCTTAACTGAAAATACGTGAAGACTCAAGAAGTGCTGAAGTTGAAATAGGAGATTAAGACTTCGGTTTTCTTCCCGGCTAGACCCCACAACAATATTCAATATAAATGTTTTTAAAATATTTACTTAACGCTAAACAGCAGTAAGCAACATGAGCAAATCATTTAACTAAAGTTGTGTGTGGCAGTGAAAGAGTTAAGGGTGTGATAGCGGGGGTGGGAAGACTCTGTGGTGCCCCCTTTGCCTCGGTGCCTGAAGCACCTGCTTCTTTTGCTTCATGGTTAGCCCAGGGCTGACTAGGACCTGGGAGACTGAGGTTCAAATCCCCCGCACTGCTACAGGAGCATCCTGGGTAATCCCAGGACAGCCACATTCTCTCAGCCCAAAATACCCCACAGGGTTGTTGTGAGGCCAAAATGGAGGAGAGGAGAATAGTGCACACTGTCCAGATTTCTTCAGAGGAACAGTGGGATGAAAATGTATGAAATAATAAAACAGAAATGTTACAACAGATGTCAGTGAGGTGGGGGTGGAGCCAGGTAAATTTTAGTCACCCGGGGCTGGAAGCTGGTAGGTTGGGGGGGGGGGGGTGTAAGTCGGTGACTCACTGGTGAAGCACAAGGTGCCAGGTTCAAGTCTTGCCACTTCTGGTGACAGGATCTCAAGTGACCAAACATACCTTGGAGAACTGGGAGGTAATGGGTCGCCAGCCTCTAGGAGGGGCCTGGAGAGCTACCAGAATTACAGCTGATCTCCAGACAACACACATCCGTTCCCCTTGGCTGCTCTGGACAGTGGACTCCCTGGTATTGTCAGGCCCCCTGCCCAAACCCCGCCCTTCCTAGGCTCCACCCCCAAACTTCCAGGAATTTTCTGACCTGTAGTTGGCAACCCTAGGGCCAGCGTTCCCTCTAAGCTGAGTTAGTGTGAGCTAGCTCAGTTTTTTAGTCTCCAACTGACACATTTTCGTCTTTGCTCAGGAAGGATGACTCCAGAGCAAACTAATTTATGCAGGAGCCAAATCGCCGGCTCACAGCTTTAATGCCAGTAACACACAAAGTAGAATTTTTGCTCTCAGGACTCCACAGCTCAGAGGGAGCATTGCCTAGGGCTCCAACTAGGTCACCCCAAATGAGCAGATCTCACTGCCCGATGCCATTACCCCTCCCTCAGTGGGGCCGAAGCCAGAAGTACAGCTAGGATCCAAACCCTGACGGCTTTCGAGCCTAGAGGAGGTACCTCCTCAAGAGCAGCGTTGCCAGATCTGGGTTGGGCAACACTTGGGAGATTTTCGGGGTGGAGCCTGGGGAGGGTGGGGTCTGAAGAAGAGAAAGAGCTCAGCTAGCTGCAAGGCCATAGAGTCCACCTGCCAGAGCAGCCATCTGAGGCAATGTTAGGGTTGCCAACCTCCTGGTGGTGGCTGGAGGTCCCCTGGGATTACAACATTTCCAGGTAACTGAGCTCAGTTCCCCTGGAGAAAATGGTTGCTTTGGAGGGCAGACTCTGGCATTACACCTTGCTGAAGTCCCTCCCCTCCCCAAACCCTGCCCTCCTCAGGCTCCACCTCCCTAAAATCTCCAGGTATTTTCCAACATGGAGCTGGCAACCCAACTGTAGCATGATGGAGATTACCTGCAATAGGTGGAGATTTCCAGGCTAGCGTTGACAGGCCTGAGATGAAAAATATCTAGAGACTTTGGGGGTGGATCCCGGAGAGGGTGGGATTTGGGGAGGGGAGGGGCCTCAGCATGGTACAGTGCCACAGAGTCCACCCTACCATAGAGCTACCGATTGACTTGCTGTGGTGTTCACAGAATGTTCATGAACATTTTAAAAGAGGAGGCTAATGGGGTTTGGGGCCGGCAAGGACCTCAGCAGGGCCACAACACCTTAAAGTCCACCCTTCAAAGTAGCCATTTCCTCCAGGGGAGCTGATCTCTGTCAGCTGGAGATCAGTTGTAAAAGTAGAAGATCTCCAGGCCCCACCTGGAGGCTGGCAACCCTACTCCAGGCCCCAACCGCGCCTTGGCAGGGCCGATTTGCCCCGTCTCGGGACCCTCGTGGCTCCACGGGAAGCAAAAGAGCCGGCCCAGTCCGGTCTCTCGCGACGTCTCCCGAAGCTCCGCAGACCGAGCGCCCCTCTCCGGACGGAGGCGCAAGGCCCGGCGGGACCTCCGCGGGGAAGGGTGGGGGGGGAGAGAGAGAGGCTGGGAGGCCTCGGGCCGCGACCCCCGAGCGCAGGCGAGCGGGCTCGGGCGGCCTCCCTCCGGCGCTCCAGGGCTCCTGCTGCCGCTCCCGCCTTTCCTCTTGGCCCCGCCTTGGCTCCGCCCGCTCCTCTCCGCCTCGTTCGAAGGACTTCCCGGGCTGGAGCCGCGCGGCGGGCAGAGGCTGCTGCTGGCGACGGATGGTCCGGGCGGCTGCGGGGCTGTGCGGCGGCGGCCGGAGCCGGGATTTGGAGGCGAGGGCGCTGCGCTTGGGGGGCGCCGGCGACTGGACTGGACTAGACCTCTCCAAAGGCGCACGTCGGGGGCGCGCCGGGCACAAGTTGGAGCGTGGGATTTTTTTAACCAAGTGGGGGGCGTCTTTCCTTCCTTCCTTTCTTCCTTCCTCGGAGGAGCTGCTGGTTTGGGGGCCGGGGTCTGTCTTCTCCTCGGGAGCCGGAGAGGGGCCGCCGCCTTAGGATGTAACCCTCGGCTGCTGGACGCCCGAGGCTGGGGACGACTCCGCCGGAGGAGGCGGAGGAGGGCAAGGCGGCGGCGGCGAAGCTCGGATGTCGCCCTCGGCCGCGCTGCCCCAGCCCATCGCCGGAGCCGGGCGCCGGCGGCTCCCCTCGGAGGCTCAGCGGCTGCAGGCGGCGGCGGCGGCGCAGCAGGACTGAGGGAGGGATGCGCCGGAGCGGGGCCCCGCGGCAGACTTCGCCTCCTCCTCCTCCTGCTCTCCGGGAGATGTTGCTCATGCTCGCCTTTTGCTTGGCTTCGAGGCAGCAGACCTTGGCGGCGCCCGTCCCCCCCGCCGAAGAGATGACGCTGGGAGTTGTAAGTTGGCCGCCGCCGGCTCTTGGGGGGGGGGGAGGGCGAAGGGGGGGGGTGAAGCCGAAGACAGAGGGCGATTCATCCTACCACGCCGTCCATCCGCTTGCCTTTCTCCTCCTCCGCGGGGCTTGCAAACGGGGGCGGGAAGAGTAGATGCCCCCCTGCAGATGGGGCAGCCCCCCCCCCCCGCACCGCCGTCGCTTTTGTTAGGTTTGCACAAAGGGGGGGGGGGTTGTGTGTATTTGTTGGGGGGGGTGTCACACGACGAAGCGAGGGCCCCTCCCACGTCCTGGGAGCCTGCATGGATTTGTGTGTGTGTGTGTGTGGGGGGGGTTATTGCGGAGATCTGTTGATCGCTGGGGGGGGGGGGGGGTCAAGCGAGCCGCTAGTGCAGGTGGCGGCAGCGGGCGGAGGAGGAACAGGTTGCTTTGGTCGCCACTCGCGGGTGGCCTGCGGGGAGGTGGGCAGCGCGAGGCGAAGAGAGCGGAGGCATTGCGGTGGGCAGAGGTGCCCACCCTCCCGCCGGGAACCTCAACTTTCTCCAGGCATTAAACCCTTGCTTGGGGGGAGGGGGGGAATCGATAATCTGCTGCCACTTGGGGTCCCGGGCTGCTGCGCACACCCGTGGGTGGGGATGGCTTGAGACCCGCTGCTGAGATGGTGTGTGCCGTCCATCCTGACCAGGCGCTTTGTCAAGCAAGGAAGGGACTGGTTCCGGCTCTGGGAACGAGGGGAAATGGCGCCAGGGTTCTGCCAGCGAGCCCCCCTGCTGGTGTCGCCAAGGAGGAGGAGGAGAGGACCCCTCGGTGGAATGGGGAGGCTGGTGCGGAGAGCGGGGGGACCCTGCGGGCAAGATGGCTCGACAGACCCCGCCTGGCCCTCGCTGTGCCCGCAATCAAACGGGGCTCCGTCCATCTTTGGGCAGTGGTTGCAAGCTTTTCTCTCCCTGTGTGGAGAAAGTGATTTGGCGCTCTCCGGAGGGTGGCTCTTGGCAGAGACCTGGCGACGTGCCCGATACCCCCCTTCTGGGCAGAAAGAGAGAAGGGCAGCGGCTTCCGTCTCTGGTCCCGAGAGGGCCAACTTCTGCATACTGAAAGGCTGCTTTGTTTGCCAGCGGCTCACACCGGGGTAACGGGGGGAGGCGGGCTTTTCCCTGGGGGGTGGTGCACTGAAACGGACGCGCTGTTGTGGGGCGGCGGAGAAAGCTCTCCTGGTTGTGGAACCGGATGTTGAAAGGGTAACGGGTTGTCTCAGCTTTTGGAAACAAGGACAGAGGCCTCTTAGGTGAAGTTTCTGCCACGCCTGAGTGGCTGATGGTATCTTGAGGAGGGCTGGATTTAGCTCCTGAGCCATCCCTTGCCTGTCCCCTGCTCCGAAGGGAAGGGAAGGGAAGTTGATCTGTGTGTGAGCTGCCACCTGGGGAGAAGAATATTCCAGGAAGGGGAGAAGCCCCAAGCTTGTGCGGAGGAGGGTTCGGGGGAAACTGGTCTGTGACTGATTATGATTATCATATAAGTCCTTCACTCTCAAGAGTGATCAGCTTGTAGACCTCCCCGCTGGCTGGATGTGTTGATGGTCACTTGTTTAGAGGATGAGACAATGTCACGGAGGAGGTCCATAGATGTACCTTCTGGAATACCGGTGCTAGGGGAGGGCAAGGACAGGGGAGGCTTCGGCCTCAGTGTCCCGTTCGTGGGCTTCCTGAGGTTCTCTGGCTGGCCACTGTGCGCCACAGGATGCTGGTTTGGATGGGCCGTTGGGAAGATCCAGTAGGACCTCTTATGTTTCCTTAGCTTCTTCTCGATCTTGTTGCCACTAGGAAATAGGACAGGGACCCAGTGGCTACTCTGTGGAACTTGATGGTCTCCGGCCACCGTTTTTAGGACTCGCGATATGATTCTTCGTTGAGAGCGCGAGATCTTTGGTTGAGTTGCTAGGCGAAGCTGTGCTTTGGAGGCTCAGGGTCATTGCTTGGCGACACAGCCGGTGTGTGGTGTGACGCCGGCCCAGATTCGGTCCCCGGCACCTCCGGCTTAAAAGGATTTGATGGAGCTGAACTGGCAGACCCATCCGTAGGTAGTTAGCATAGATTCTATCCTGTCTCCCGTCCGTTCTGTCTAGAATGGAGTTTCCTATAATAAAGAACTCTTGTTAGTTTTTGAATCGGACTGCCGGCTCTGGGTAACTTTGTAAGTTCGCTGGCACACTCAGTACCAAGGCTTTGCTGTGTCATTAGCTTAAAGCACTCTGCTACTTTTGGCAAAGATTCCTGGCTGTGCCAAACCAGTGGATCCGACAGCTGCTGGGGTTGCCAACCTTGAGACGGAGACTGGAGATCTCCAGGAATTACAACTGACCTCCAGATCAGTGCCCTTGGAGAACGTGGCAGCTTTGGTAGGTGGATTCGGTGGCATTACACCCTGCCAAAGTTCTCCCTCCAGCATCTTCATTAAGTTCCACCTCCAAATCTCCAGGACTTTCCCAACCTGGAGTTGGCATTGCAACCCTAGCCGCCACTGCAGTTGGTTGGATGAGTCTGTTTTCCAGCTCCGCAGAAGGAAGTGTCATCAGTTCAGTTTTATATGTTGCTCGGTGGGGAAGCAAATGATTCGGTCCCTGGGCTAAGCCAAGGCGTAGTGGTGTTGGCTTCCTCTGTTTCCTTGTGTGGGAGGAAATCTAGCTGGAACGAGCTTGGATTGATTCCTTCCTTCAGCATTTGGTGGTGTGGTTCTTCCTGAACCAAGGCTAGAAAGAAGTGAGACGAACAGGAGGTTTCGATTGATCGTATTGCACTCCACTCAACAGCAGTTGAAAGAGACTCATCTAGCTGAAAGTTCTCCGAGGTAGCCCTCGCTGGATTGAATGGGAGAAGAGTGCCTGTCCGCTTTCATGACGTGTGTGCTCTTCTCAAAAATAAGGTTTCTACACACATACAGGGCTGCAGTGGCTCAGAAGTTAAGCTGGGGTGCTCCCGTCACATGACCACGGAGAAGTCTTCAGACAGCACTGGCTCTTCAGCTTGGAAACAGATGAGCACTGCCTCCTAGAGTCAGATTTGACTGGCTTTTGAGCAAGGGAAACCTTTACCTTTGTGCGCACACACACACACACACACACATTTAAAAATACAACACCCCCAATAAGGTTTCGGCCATGGCTTTTAATTAAGGGGGCAGGGCCCCAAAGTGCCCCATTGTTGCTATGGGCCTGGCTGGATCTAGGTTAAGCCAGTGGCCTCATTTGGCATGGGCAGCTTTTGTGCGCGAAGGGAAGGGCTGTGGCTCAGGGTAGAACACGCATGTTGCACGAACATTGGAGGCTGCTGTGAACTGTGGCTTTCTAGGAAACGACATAACAGGGTGTCCTGATCTGGATGGCCCAGGCTAGGCCAGTCTTGTCCGTTGGGGGAAGGTAAGCAGGGTTGGCCCTGGTTTGTATTTGGATGGGAGACCACCCAGAAGTCCAGGGTTCCTTCACAGGGGCAGGTGATGGCAAACCGCCTCTGTTTGTCTCTCACCGTGAAAAACCCTTTGGGGTCATCACAAATCGGCTGCGGGGCTTGATGGCGTTTCCCACCACCGCCACAACCTAAGTGGGTAATGCTGCTGATCTACCTCTCAGGGTGGTTGTAAAGATTGTGGAGACTCGGCATGTGGAGCCCCTCAGAGTACTATAGAAACGCTCGCGCTTGTTCTCAGAAGCGCAGGGCGTACGTCGTGCTAAGAGTCTGGTTACCAAGCAACTCTTTTACGCTACGAATGGGATGGAACATTTGTTGTTGTTGTTTTCCCCCTTCCCCTTCCCCTTCCCCGTTTCCCTTGAAAAATAAGCCTGAAAACACATTAGTGTGCGCATGAAATTGTACAGGCGCACGAAAGATGGTCTCCAGAATGATGGAATGGCAACGCACAGCGACTCGGGTGTTACTCCACTGCATCCCAGAGTCTTTATTTGTTTAGTTGTCCTCTTGAGTCTTGTGGGGGCCGTTCTGTTAGTCAGCTGCAAACCTTAAGGGATCCTATGGCGCTCTTTGAAGACGAAGGAGCTCCCATGCGATGCTGGGGTTGTGTGTTTGCATTCTTATACGTGCAGTCAAGCTGTAAAAAGAAGGCACGGGGAGGGGCAATATTGATTGGTGCTGCAGTGCTGGGGTGGGGTAACTTTTCTCCCCCTGCAGGATTTCATTGATCAGAAATGACAGCATAGAATTCATAGAGCTGGGAGGGACCTGCAGGGTCATCTAGTCCAACCCCCTGCGCAATGCAGGAAATTCACAAATATCTCCCCCACCACCACCAAATACACCCAGTGACCCCTGCTCGATGCCCAGAAGATGACAAAAAAACACAAAAAACCCTCCAGGATCTCCAACCAGACTGGCCTGGAGAAAAACTGCTTCCTGATCCCAAAGTGGTGATCAGCATTTCCCTGGGCGTGTAAGAAAGGGCCCCAAGAACTAAGCACTGAGGCAACCCTTCCTGCCCTCCCTCTCGTGATCTGCCTGAGTTCACAGAATCCTCATTGCTGACCGATGGCCATCTAGTCTGTGTTTGAAAACCTCCAAAGAAGGAGAGACCACCACCTCCCGAGGAAGCCCATTCCACTGAGGAACCGCTCTGTCAGGAAGTTCTTCCCAATGTTTAGCCAAAAAGTCTTCTGATTTAATTTCAACTCATTGGTTCTGGTCTGACCTTCTGGGACAACAAAAACAACTCCACCCCATCCTCTCGATGACGGCCCTTCAGGGTTGCTGTGGGCCCCAGCAGAGGCCTCAGGGACGAGGCAAACATAATACAGGGACTTCTTTTTTCCCCTCCCAAGGAGGGCAGCCGTGATTCCCTCTTCCTCATTTGATCCTCACAACAGCCCTTTGAGGTGGGCTTTCAATTCATATTGGGCCTGCCAGAAGTCAGAGAGAGCCAGTGTGGTGCAGGAACAAGAACATTAAGACTAGAATCTGGGAGAGCTGCGTTTGAATTCCAGCTCTGCTGTGGGTGCTGGCCAAGTGACCTTGGGCCAGTCACATAATCTTGGCCTAACCTACCTCACAGGGTTGTTGTGAGGCTAAAACAGAGGAGAGGAGAACAGTGTAAACTTCTTTGGGTCCCCCCCGGGGGGAGAAAGTACAGTGAAGTAAATAAACAGAAACAATAAGTTTTCTTTTTACGGTTTGTTTGGACATCCGGGAATAGGGTTGCGCCAGCTCTGGGTTGGGAAGTACCTGGAGATTTTGGGAGTGGAGCCTGGAGCGCGGGAGGGGGGGGGAGCGGTTGGGGAGGAGAGGGACTTTATGGGCTGTAATACCATACAGTCCACCTTCCAAAGCAGCCATTTTCTCCAGGGGAACTGATAACGGGTCACCTGGAGATCAGTTGTAATCCCAGGAAATCTCCAGCCTCCAGTTGGGAATCTAAACATGAATCCCTAGCGCCATGTGTGATTTGATAGTCATTGTGACACAAACAGTTGTGGGCCAGGAGCTACCCCATCTGGTGTGCGGTATTCCTGCACTGCACGTTATGGTCTCGGTCTCCTGGAAGTGTTACTTTTTAAGGCGCCATAAGATACTCTGTTTGAATTTATCATTCAGTGATTTCCTCCTTCCAGCTCAGTCGAAGCGTGTGTGAGTTTTTTTTTCTCTGTCATTGTCAGTGTTGCAAGCGAAGAGTTCTGTGGTGCCTCTTCTTTTAGCTCTACCTCTTTTTAAATTTCACAGTATATATTTTAAAGTCTGTTTGCAGATCCCGTGTTCCTGAATGCAGTTGCTTAGGGTTAAATCTCGTTGGTCTCTGCATAAACCAGGGTGCTTGAAATCCCTGCAATTCCCCTCGGTACTGTTCAGTCCCTTTTCTGCCGCGCTTCTCTAGAGCGAGCGATCCTGTTTTCCAAGACGTGCTTCTGATACAAGATTGATGATAGGTCTTTGATTGGGATTCAGTCAGCACTGGATTATCGATTAATCAATCAAGATTAATTGATCCTCTGCGGGCAGTGGGTTTTGGACAGCTCTAAGTGAAAATTTCTGCAGCTATTTTATCAGCCACATGATCCAAGGCTCACATGCAGAAATATTTTTCTGCCTTTTAAGTGAGGAAGAATCACATAAATACGTAAACTGAATTTGGCCTACAGTTCCGGTATAGAGTACGTCACTTGCTTGCGATCTCTAGTTTGTAGCAGTTCGTCATTGGGGAAGATGTGTGAACATCTGCTGATGCTGTTAAATGCCCTTTAAATGAACCGTTTGTGAACTCTGCTCTCTCTTTTACGAATCAGTGGTGTGAATTTTTTTGCCGGAAAAGGCTGGGGATAGGCGGTCTATGACTCATCTAGAAATCAACGGTGTTAGAGCTAATTCAGTCCTGCGGGCACTCGTGTTGGCCAGTCTTCTCAGGGAAAGGGCTGTACCACGGTATACAGAAGACAGTTTTCTTATTTAGAAGTTCCACTCCACCACGAGAAAATGTCACTTTGTACGGCCTTCTTGTTGACGGGTAAACTTAAGAACATAAGAGAAGCCCATGCTGGATCAGGCCAGTGGCCCATCCAGCCCAACACTCTGTGTCACACAGTGGCCAAAAATAGCAGGTGCCCTCAGGAGGTCCAGCAGTGGGGCCAGGACACTAGCAGCCCTCCCACCGTTTCCCCCCCCCCCAGCACCAAGAATACAGAGCATCACTTGCCCCATATCGAGAGCTCCTATCTATACCTTGTGGCTAACAGCCACTGATGGACCTCTGCTCCAGATGTTTATCCTATTCACCCTTGAAGCTGTTCCATGCTTGTAGCTGCTACCACCTCCTTCTTTTCCATGTAAAAGAAAAATGGGAAGCCTCCCACCATGTCCCTTCTGAGCTGGTATAGTCCTTTCAAGGGACTGTCCCATCTGGGTGAGCATACGGTTGAACTGGATCTGAGAGTGTAGGAGCCAACTGCCTCTTGCCTCTTGTGGCAGCAGTCAATGAGGGTGAGGCTGTGGCTCAGTGACAGTGCACCTGCTTTGTATGTAGAAGGTCCCCGGTTCAAGCCCCAGCATTTCCTGTTATAAAAGAAATAACTAGTAGGCAATGCGAAAGCTTTGAGATGGAGAATCTGGAGAGCTGCTGCCAGCCAGAGTGGGCAATTCTGCCTTTGACGGACCAGCGGTCTAACTGGGTTTAAGGCAGCTGCATACATTTCCGCCAAAAGTAATAGTGGATTGTCCACCCCAGTTCTTCTCTGCCAGATGGGCATGTCTCCCGGGGACAATGCTTCCCTGATATCTGCCATGTCGATCCTCAGGGCTGATCAGTCTAGATACAGCTCTGACCTGGATAGCCCAGGCTGGCCCGATCTTGCCAGATCTCGGAAGCTAAGCAGGGTTGGCCTTGGCTAGTATTGGGAAGGGCGACCTCCAAGGAATACGAGGGTTATGACTCAGAGGCAGGCAATGGCAAACCACCTCTGAGATATCTCTTGCCTTAAAAAGAAGTCTAGCTCGCCACCTAGTGGTGCATAACGCCCAAAGAGCTAGAACTTCTGGCTGCCAGACAATCTCCGGATCTCCTGGCTATACTACATGCACTGCCTTATGATAATTAATGGATTAGTCGAAATACATTTTAATGTAACCATGGAGCTGAGGGTGGTGTGCATGGTTTTCTTCTCCCTCCATGTTGTCCTCACGGCAACCTGCCGTGATGTAGGGTGTGGAATGTTGTGCTGGGATGCTGGGAGGCCTGGGTTCAAGTACTCACTGCTCTCATGACCTAGCTGGGTGACCTTGGGCCTGTCACAAAGTCTCGGCCTGGCAGGGCAGGGTTGTTATTGCAAGAAAATGGAGGACAAAGTTGTCCTGAATTTAAAAGTGAGCTAATTTTATTTTGGGCTCATAGTAATGATTACACTATTCCAATTTCTAAAGAAATTTCCTACACTCCTGAAACAAGGTGCTACCATTGGCCCAGGGTCTGAGTGAGGATATGAACCCAGGTCACTGCAACTCCCAAACATTTAACCACTATGCAACACTGCCTTTGGTCCAGGTGTGCACATCTCCATGGGACAGTATATTGGGAGCCGTCTTGAACTCCTTGAAGAGAGAGTGGAATAAAAATGCTTGGGTCGATGAAAAATTGAAACGTCACCAGAGGCGAATTAAACAGGAGTTGGGCGAGTGAAACAGGCTTGGTTTGACAGAGATCGCCATAATCCGCAGCGACGTGGAGAACATACAAGATCGTTACAGTGGTGGCTTATTAAGAACATCAGAAGAGCCTTGCTAAATCAGAGCAGCGGTCCATCTAGTCCAGCATCCTGTCTCATATAGTGGCCAACCGGTTCTTCTGGAGGGCCAGCCACAGGGCACAGAGATTGAGGCCTTCCCCTGATGTTACCTCCTGACACTGGGATTCAGAGGCTGACTGCCTTTGACTGTGGAGGTTTCCTTTAGTCTCCATGACCAGTGTTCCCTCTAAGTTGTGGAGTGTTGTGAGCAAAAATTCTACTTTGTGAGCTACTGGCATTAAAGTTGTGAGTGAGCGATTTGGCTGTTGCAGAAATCAGTTTGCTCTGGAGCCATCCTTCCTGAGCCAAGACAAAAATGTGTGAGCTGGAGGCTAAAAAACTGTGAGCTCGCTCACACCAACTCAGCTTAGAGGGAACACTGACTATGACTAGAAGCTACTTATAGACCTCTCCCCTATGAATCGGTCTAATCCCCTTTTAAAGCCATCTATAGCAGGGGTGGGCAATTGTTTTGGCTTGGGGGCCACTTTGTGGGAGCGGAGGTTAGCAGAGGGCCGCACCTTTTAAAATGATGGCATTCATTAGTTAACTTTACATTTCAGAAAAGGTATAAATTGTATCATAAAGATCAATAAATATAAATTAAATAAAATAGTGATAGTTTAGTGGTAAAATAGTGGTAAGCTAGGAGAGAGCGGGAGCCTTCCTGACCTTCTCAGACGGAGGCCTGACTGAAACCACATGGCCGACTGTCTTGGCGGGTCGCAAAAAACTCTGTGGCGGGCCGCATGTGGCCCCCGGGCTGCAATTTGCCCACCCCTGATCTATAGGAATGTAAGAAGAGCCCTGCTGGATCAGAGCAGTGGTCCATCTAGTCCAGCATCCTGTCTCACACACTGGCCAACCAGTTCCTCTGGAGGGCCAGCAACAGGGCAGAGGGGCTGAGGCCTTCATAAGAACATCAGAAGAGCCTGCCGGATCAGAGCAGAGGTCCATCTAGTCCAGCATCCTGTCTCACGCAGTGGCCAGCCAGTTCCTCTGGAGGTCCAACGACAGGACATAGAGGCTGGGGCATCCATTAGAACATAAGAGCCCTGCTGGATCAGAGCAGTGGTCCATCTAGTCCAGCATCCTGTCTCACACAGTGGCCAACCAGTTCCTCTGGAGGGCCAACGACAGGACATAGAAGCTGGGGCCTCCATTAGAACATAAGAGCCCTGCTGGATCAGACCAGGGGTCCATCTAGTCCAGCACCCAGTCCCACACGGTGGCCAACCAGTTGTTGGGGAAGAGGGGAAAGGCTTACTATGTAGAGACAGCTCTTTCTCAAAGACATCCTCTTTGGAATCCGTCCCTGTACGGCAAATAAAATGCATGGCCGTTGAAGCATTTCCCTTGTCGCATTTGGGAGCCAAGAAGCATGAAACGACAGTGCTCGGAAGTTGTGCTAACCTTTTGAGGAATATTATGTCTCCAAGTACCCTTTGCAGTAAATGCAATGTCAATAGAGTGCTCGCACTTGGAATGAGGTTTCGGCTCTCTCTCCTCCCTCCGAGCCCTCCAGTCCGATTTGCTGAAAACTGTCGCTCAGAACCGTTCAGAGCCATTAAAACGGCCACCAGAGGAGCGGTGGAGCTCTCCGATACGCCAGCCTTGTGATCCAGTGGGTTAAAGGATAACAAGGAATGTGGCCAAAGGTAACGCTGGAATCCCCTCCCTTTCTGCTTTTTTGCCTCCCCATAACTGAACTGTAATTTTTTTAAAATTATAATATTTATATTCCACCTTTCCTCATCATTCAAGGCTGCTTACAATACAAGAATATGATTATTCAGTAGCGGGGTATGTTAAAAATATATCTTTAACACTTCTATCCTGCCCTTATTCTCTAAGGGTTCAGGGTAGCTTATATGGTTCTCCTCACTTCTGTTTTGCCTTCACAACAACCCCTTGAAGTAGGTTAGGTTGGGAGAGAGGGAGTGACTGGCCAGAGGTTAGCCACTGAGTTTCTTGGCTGAATGGGGATTTGAACCCAGCTCTTGTAGACGCTAGCTGGTCACTCTGAACTGCTGTCATCCACCATTTAGTTGCTTCCTTCCTTTGCCAGTTTGGTGTAGTAGTTAGGAGCATGGACTCTAATCTGGGAGAACTGTGTTTGGTTCCCCACTCCTCCACATACAGCTGCTGGGTGACCTTGGGTCAGTCCCGGCTCTCTCAGAGCTGCTCTCTCACGAGCAGTTCTCAAAAGAGCAGTTCTCTCAGCCCCACCTGCTTTACAGGGTGTCTGTTGTGGGGAGGGGAAGGGAAAGGAGATTGTAAGCCGCTCTGAGACTCCTTCGGGTTGTGATGGGCAGGGTATAAATCCAATCTCCTCCTCTTCTCCTCCTCTTTCACCTCCTCCTCCTTCTCCCCTGCTTTCCAAGAAATCATTTGCTCCCAAAGTGGCTCGCAGAAAACAAAATCCGATAGAAATGGTACTTAGCATGGAATTCAACCTGGATTCTCTGCTGAGCTGGATCATGAACCTGTGCTGTCTGTTCTCCCTCTTGCCCTATTGATGACTCATTGGCAACTAGGAAGAGGGGAATTCTGGACCAATGTGCATCCAGGCATGATGGAGAACGTTTGCTGATGACAGTGGGGGGCTGGGGGATTCTCAGCTGGAGCTGAACCCCGGCACAGCAGAAGGATGACTGGCCACTGCCGTCTTTGTTTGTGGCACTTTGAGGAAGGGAACTGTCATCTGCTGTGCATCTGGGTATGATGGAGAGGTGCCTGGCTGCTTCTGGACCTTTGCTGATGTGGTGGGGAGGGGAAGGGAAAGGAGACTGTAAACCACTCTGAGACTCTGAGTGAAGGGCAGGGTACAAATCCAATCTCTTCTTCTTCTCTTCTTCTTCTTCTTCCTGCCTTTCCCTTAATGGTCCCATCAATAGCAGTTGAAACACAGGAAAGGGCCTTTCCGGGGGAAGGGGATTTGGGCGCGAAAGTTTTAATGTTGGCAGAATACTTTAATCTTGGCATAGCCTGGGCATTGCTGGTATAAAGCAAAAGTTGGCTTGTTTAGCGTAGGCATGGGAATCCTTTTTTGGGCCTCTGGGCAGCTGTGGAATTCTGACACAGGATGGTGGGCACAGTCACAAAATGGCCACCACAGGAAGTGGAGCTGGCTGCAAAATGGCTGCCGTCGCTTACCTTCAGATGCACAGGGAAGGTCCTCGTGTTGTGGCGCAGGCCTTTGCCAAAGCAAAGTTTTAATCAAATCTCAATGTTTTAATCACACGTTTTCAATCAGACCTCCAGTGGCCAATCGGAAGCCTCACCAGGCGCTGCCCAGTTTCTACAAACGCTTGGCGGGAGCCAAAAAAGGTGTCAGCAGACGCTGCGGGCAGGCTGTTGGGGACCCCTGAGGTAGCACCATTCAGAAATTCAAGGCTGTCCACCAGTGTTGGAGGAACCAGCAACTACAATGATCCACTGGATCATAACGACACCGCTTCATACAGCTTCAGTCTCAGGAGGCAGTCTCTCCGAGAGGTGCCTAGAAACCATCCAAAGTTAATTTTAAAAGAAATTTCTTGCACCGCATGTGCAAATTGGCAAGAAGATGTTTCCGGGAGGATTGGAACTGCGGCAAGGAAATATTTTTGTCCTTGGAGGCAGTGACCTAACTAGTGGCGATTCTCCATCTAACATTTGCGCCACGTTTTCTCAACTGGGAGGAAAAAGTACAGCTCAAAACCACATTCAGATACCTGGGGGCAATGCCGTAAGGACCGCAAAGTCACCCCAGAATGACTATAAATCTATGCAGAAGGTACCATAAAACCCGATGATTGAAGAAAGCGAAAGAGGCATGGAGTGTGGAGGGTACCATAAAACCCGATGATCGAAGAAAGCGAAAGCAGCATGGAGTGTGGAAGGTACCATAAAACCCAATGATCGAAGAAAGCGAAAGCGGCATGCAATGTGGAAGGCACCATAAAACCGGGTGATCAAAGAAAGCGAAAGCAGCATGGAGCGTGGAAGGTACCATAAAACCCGATCAGCGAAGAAAGCAAAAGCGGCATGGAGTGTGGAGGGTACCATAAAACCTGATGTTCGAATAAAGCGAAAGTGGCATGGAGCGTGGAAGGTACCATAAAACCCGATCAGCGAAGAAAGCAAAAGCGGCATGGCATGTGGAGGGTACCATAAAATCTGATGATCACAGCAAGTGAAAGCAGCATGCACTGCAGAGGGGAGTTTCTCTTCCAACATGGGTTTCATAATACAACGGAGGGAAAAGGCAATGCGGGATTGCCCTAGGCAGGAAGGAAGGTGAAATTATCTGAAGTATTTATTGCCTGGATCTTAATTGGTGGGTGGTCTTCTATGGGGAAAGACAGTCCTTCAGGTAGGTTGCCGTGAGTTTAAAAGCTCCGGTGCTTTGGCTGTGTATAGAGGCGCGCATCCTCTGTGTGGTTGAAACTGTGCCCTAAATCTGCTCGTGGGCGAAGTCGGAGGTAAACCTCATCCAGTTGTTCAGAGTGTGCCCGATTAATTAGAGGGAAGCCTGAGCGCGGCTGCTGACCCAGCTTTCTCAACCGAGATGTTTACACAGTTTGTTTGCACACCTGGATGCTTGGGCAAATTGTCTGCAATCCACTGCTTGATCCCCCGCCTGATCCTCGTTTAGAGTCCCAGCTTGGGAGCGAGGAGCAAGACTGTTGCCACTGTGTCAAAGCACCGCAGTGCAGACATCCCAACAAATTGAGGTTAGACCCGGGGGCCCCAACCTTTCGGAGACTGCGAGCACCTTTGGCGTTCCGACACAGCGTGGTGGGCAGAGACGCAGAATAGCTGCGGCAGGGAAATGGAGCCAGCCACAAAATGGTTGCCCACAGCTTACCCTGAAGTCTCACAGTGAAGATCTTCATGTCGTGGTGGCAGCTGCTGCCAAAGCAACATTTCAAAAAATCTCCACAGCCAATCGAATTTCCAGTGGCCAGTTAGGAAGCTTGCTGGGCAAAAGCCCCTCCTTGGCCTTGCCCACCTCCTAAAATCACTTGGTGGGCTCCAGGAAAGGTGTTGGCAGGCACCAGAGTACCTATGGACCTCATGTTGTGGACCCCTGGGCTAGACTGAAGACTCTCTAAGCCAGAAAATCTTCCTTCTTGGCTCTGCGCATGAAGGGGAGGGGAGAGGGCACATGCAGGCGGGCCTGACAATCAAGTTGCTTGTGAACAAAGCAGAGTTTGTTTGTCACCTCCAAATACAGGCTAAGTTGTATTGCCATCAACTGAGCAGCCTCAAGAGGCGGGCCATAGAGCGGAACCTTCCACGCACACGTGCCTAGAATCATAGAGTTGGAAGGGACCTCCAGGGCCGTCCAGTCCAACCCCCTGTGCAATGCAGGAAATTCACAAATACCTCCCCCCTGCACCCCCAGTGACCCTGTTCCATGCCCAGAAAATGGCAAAAAACCCCTCCAGAATCCCCGGCCAAACTGGCCTGGAGAAAAATTGCTTCTGGACCTCAGAGTGGTGATCGGCATTTCCCTGGGCGTGTAAGAAAGGGCCACGAGAACCGAGCACTGAGCCAACCCTTCCTGCCCTCCCTTCTCGTGATCACACAATCAGCATTGCTGTCAGATGGCCATCTAGCCTCCGTTTGAAAACCTAGAACGCTGATCGAGAACCTAGATCGAGAACGCTGCAAAAACTGGGTTCTTGTTCCTGCACACAAAGCCTGTGTGCATGCATTTGCGCATGTGTAAGGCTGTCTGCAGGTGTTCGTATGCGTGGGGGAAAGAGAGTAGGTTGTCGCTATGCTAGCAAAGAGAAGGACCAAAGAAAATGTAAACTGCACTGCTAATGATGGCTCCACGTTTATGATACATCAACCAAGGACATTAGAACTACATAAACAGACTCTAGATAATAGCTGATTTCTTGTCTTCCTTCAGTGTGTGTGCGTGAAAACATGTAAGCGCTCCACAACAAGACCTCAATACGGTGGAAAGCAGTTGAATCCTCATCTAAGATCTGCATCAAATTATCGCAAGGGGAATAATCCCCGTAATTGAAGTCGTCAGGATTGGTTTAATCTCCAAGTCAATAAAGTTGCCGTTTAAACCTTGCTGCTGAGGTCAGGGGAAAGGATGATTCTCTCTCCCACGAGGGATGCCTGTCGGTCCTCAGAAAAGCGGGATTCTTCAGCCTGTTGGGATGGTGCACGTTAAAACCATTGTGCACCTGTTTTGTTGTTTGGACCAAGTCTTATGTGCCTGCTGCACAGATTTCACCACGTGCTGCCTTGACGCTGTTGTTGTTTTTGCATCCATGAGGTCTAGAAACCTGGCGGTGGTTTTTTAAAATGGAAGTTGAGATTCCTGGGAATTTCAATTCGTCATCCAATATTGAATGTTACCGTACTGTAGAATTTTGTGAGACACATAGACCAGGTCACAAAGCATTTGTGTGGAGAGGATTAGAAGGTTCTGTTTATTGTACAAGGATAGAGAAAGCTGCGTTTGCCAAAATCCCACAGCTATTTGCAGTGCGGGGCCGTGTCTTCTGTTAGATTTGCTCTGTCTAGTAGATATTGGTAGTTAGTAGGTATTGGATGAACCTGTAACGTCGTTCTGAGTTCACAGCAGTTGCGGAATTGGAACCAGGGATCGATCTGTCCGCAGTGTAACTGGTTCCACCATACCCACGGAAATGCCTAATTTCTAACTTCCATTGATTTCAAGTGCAATTACTTACATGTAAGAGTGCAGAAGGGTCAAACCTTGAAATAATTAGCCCATTCTTCTGAGAGCACTTTCAACACACAGCTTTGTCTTGCTTTTTTTTTTTTAGCTGTGAACTATGTCAGGATTAGTCCCAATGTACAGATGGCATCGCTGAGGGTGAGAGAGTGTGTGGCTTGCCTGGAACCAAGCAATGCATCCAGGGCACGGATTGGCATTGGAACACCCCTCTCTTAAACACATGTGCCAGACTAGATCTTACGGTGTCCTTGGGGGTGCCACTGCCATTTTACTGCCAGAAAACTCTCACTTTAAAAAAGCTGTGGGGGGGTTTGATCCTGCTTGGGGTTGTGGTGCAGGAAGAGAAGGGTCTCCTATCTTCCCCGGGGGGGGGGCTTCCTCTATCCTGCACCCTGGTCCTAAGCAGGATCAGCCCCCCATAGCTTTTGTAAGGTGAGTGAATTCTGTTGGTAAAATGGTGGCACTGTCCCCTGGGCGTTGTTGGAATAAGCAAGGTCTATCGTGCATAGATAGTGAAGATGACAAGAACGTCCTGCAGGGGGCAGCAGAGGGGATGTTAGCATAGTGAGAATAGGGACTTCTTTCTGTTTTCAAATAGAATCCTTCCTGTTACCTGATTGGTTGAGTTAGGACTCCTTCCTGATCCTGCTGAGAACTGTTGCTCTGCTGAGTCGCTCCTAGGCTGTGATCACATGCACTAAATAATACACTTCCAATCCACTTTGCGGCTGGATTTTGCCAGTTCACATGGCTACCCATCTTGGTCTTGATGACATGCGTTAGATTGGACAGAGCGATGAACAATCCAGATGTGCTTCTAGCAGTCAAACTGGGGGATCTTTCCTTTGCTTTTCTTTCTGTTTTTAATATGAGCAGGGTTTCTCTGACCCAGTACTCTGTTTCCAGTAGTGAGTAGTCCAAGGCCTTTGATAGGCTTATAAAAGAGGCTTGAATCTACCCCCTCTGGTTTATCGTTAGCATCTAACGATCGGAGGTGCACTGCCTGTGAACATGGAGGTTCCCTTTCCTCTCTGGCTGTCGTTAACTGCTGTTGACAGACTTATCCTCTGTGACTTAAGGATCATAATACTTGAGAACGTGTGTTTACAGAGCGATCGACCTTCTTCTTCTCTCCAAAAGGAGCTGGCTGTCAAATCCGGCTTTTAAAATATATGGCTTTTCTCTCTTTTTGCCATGTGCGTTGTGAATGTTTCACACAGGCACTCCTCCGGGAGACTTTGCGTACAAACCTCAAGGAAGCGATGAGCATCTCTTTGGAAGCGGCTTGATCTTCAAAGCAGAACTGGGTTTCCTTAGAAGATGGAAAGATTGGCTGCAGCAATGCGGTGTTCGACTTGACGGACGGGTGCGGCCCTGGCTTCATAGCTCTTAGGAGTGTGTGTGAGCTTGTATTTATATTGCCCTGACCTGCGTGTCCCAGGCTAGCCCAATCCCGTCAGCTCTCAGAAGCTAAGCAGGGTCAGCCCTGGTTAATATTTGGATGGGAGACCACCAAGGAAGTCCAGGGCTGCTCCGCAGAGGCAGGCAACGGCAAACCAGCGCTGAACATCTCTTGCCTTGCAAACCCTCTGGACTCACTGTCACTCAGCTGTGACTCGATGACACTTTCTACCACCAGTTCTGTACTAATAACCTGCAAAGCAGATGTGATGACAAGAGAGACGTGTCTCTTTAAATCATGATGCCTCGTCCTCCCCCCCCTTCCTCGTCCTCCCCCCCTTCCTCGTCCTCCCCCCAACGCGAGTCTCCCTTCCCCAGTTTTATTCTCACAACAGCCCTGTGGAGTAGGTTTGGCTGAGGCCTTAGAGCTGGGGCCACTTGCTCCCCCAGACTAAGCTTCCTGTCCCAGGGGGGCCTTGAACCAGAGTCACAGCATGTCAGGTTTCCCTGTTTAGAGGTACTGTGGCTCACTAGATGAGTCTTTACTTAGCATGTGGAAGGTCCCAAGTTCAGTCCCCAGCATCTCCAGTCAAAAACAAACCAACCAAAAAGGACCAGGCAGTAGCTGATATGAAGGAAGAGGAGGAGATTGGATTTATACCCTGCCCTTCACTCGGAGTCTCAGAGTGGCTTACAGTCTCCTTCCCCTTCCCCACCGAACAACAGACACCCTGTGAGGTAGGTGGGGCTGAGAGAGCTTTTTCGAGGACTGCTCTTGAGAGAGCAGCTCTGAGAGAACTTGTGACTGACCCAAGGCCCCTCCAGCAGCTGCCTGTGGAGGAGTAGGGAATCAAACCCGGTTCTCCCAGATTAGAGTCCGCGCTCCTAACCACTACGCCAAAACTGCAGTGTTAATACTGGAGAGCTGCTACCGATCTGAGTAGCTAATACTGACCTTGATGGACGAATGGTCTGATTGGTTGTAAGGCAGCTTCAAATGCAGCTCCCCGAGGCTTCTTGAAATCAGGGAGGTGAAAGAAGAGCTACCCCATCACACCTGTCTCCCCCCCCCCCCCATCCTGGGCTTAAAGTGACTGGGGGGGGGATTCTGAGGAGGGAAATGGTGGTGGTTTAACCTCCCTTCCTTAGCATCCTGGCCCTGACCCATCTCACTCCCTCTACAGTTGCTTCTTGGGGCCAAAAGACACATCTGGATTTCCAGCTAGCTTTTGCACGTAGCTTGGCCCTGGGGCTTCTCCTTGTCCTCCTTGCGGGGGAACACTCCTTGGAAAGCCAGCGCTGGATCGGGCTCGATTGCAGTTCCGCTTTGTTAGCCCGCCATGGGCCTCTTTGCGTTTCACATCCCTCCGTGCTGCTGTCGGTTCCCCTCCGGTGCGTTTTCGTGCCAAGGGAAATGGGGGGGGGGGGGGCGTTTGCATTCGGAGCTCATGGCCGGCAGAAGACTCTTTTCCTTTTCTGGTTCTCTGTTCTCCAGCCTGAGCTTTCCCTAAAGAGCCATGGTTTGCCAGCTGGCTTTTTAGAAAATTACAGAACGTGCAGTTTTTCTAAAAAGCAAAACCCCGGTTGCATGATGGCGCTAGAGGATGGTGCAGTGGCTTGCAGGCGGCCAGGGGACCCACGGCAGAGCCCTTACCCCGGGCATGCTAGAAAGGGCACATCAATCTCGAGTTCTGACATTTATTACCTATGCTGTCCCCCCCCCCCCAGTTGAACCCAAACAGATGATAACCAGAAACCAGAGCTTGTCATACTTTTGATCTGCTAATAAACATCGGCACAGTTGTGCATGCTAATTTAACAAGCCACCCTGTATATATACAAGTATAATCTGGAATTCCATTTCATTGTCGGACGAAGTGTGCGTGCACGCGAAAGCTCACACACTGAATCAAACTTTGCTGGTCTTAAAGGTGCCACTGGCCTCAGACTTTGTTCTGGACATGCTTGAGCACCTCCTGCTTCCTCAGGAAGTGATCTGTCAGGGCTGGTCCAGATCCAAAGGGACAGCATCACTTGTTGGCTTCCCCCCCCCCCCCCCTTCCTGCTTCTCAGACAAGACGATTGTCCCCCATGGAGGAGGCCAGACAGATTGTTGGCAAAGATTTTTTGGCGGCTGATTGTCCAGTATTTTGTGTAAGCTTTTCCTTGGGGACTCTGGATGGTATCAAGGGTCGGCATTGCTGAGAAGCTGGGGAGGCCCCATGGCCTTGAGAGAAGAAGAGAGGAGGAGATTGGATTTATACCCCAACCTTCACTACCCGAAGGAGTCTCAGAGCTGGCTTACAGTCTCCTTCCCCTTCCCCTCCCCACCACAGATACCCTGTGAGGTAGTTGGGGCTGAGAGAGCTCTCTCGAGGACTGCCCTTGAGAGAGCAGTTCTGAAAGAACTTATGACTGACCCAAGGTCACCCAGCAGCTGTCTGTGGAGGAGTGGGGAATCAAACCCGGTTCTCCCAGATTAGAGTCCTCACTCCTAACCACGACACCCAACTGGCTCTGTTACTGTATGCCAGGAGTGACCACAGTCTGACCTTTCTTTCTGGGTGATGCTAAGATTAGAATTAGGCCTCTGACAAGTAGGATCGGGGCCACCCACATTGCCTGCCTCCCTTGGGAGAGATGCCATGTTCCTCTTCCTTCTCTGTAGTTGTGCAGCGGGGACTCCTGTTTGGTGCTGACTAATGCTCCCTCTAAGCTGTGGAGCCTTGTGAGCAAAAATTCTACTTTGAGAGCTACTGGTGTTAGAGTTGTAAGTGAGCGATTTGGCTGCTGCATCAATTAGTTTGCTCTGGAGCCATTTTTCCTGAGCTAAGACAAAAATGTGCGAGCCAGAGGCTCAGCTTAAAGGGAACACTGCTGCTGACTCTTTATTTGCTTACCTGGAGCAGGAGACGGTTGCTAATAGCTGCAGCTGCCACCACCCCATGAGAGAGGGAGGGCAGCAGAGCCAAGAGGTGGTGGACGCTTGCACCAGCAGCGGTTCTTCTGTCCAGGAGAGTCAGAAGCGAACAGGAGCATCATTTTCTACCTGCCCTCTCCATCTGTGTAACAGCCCGATCTGGATGGGGGCCAATGGGACAGCATTTTTGCTGAGCCCCCATCCCCCAACTGCAATCTATCTCTGGTTAAACATTTGTTTGGGGTACTCGGTTTGTCATAGTGTGGCCCCTCATGGCCAAGAGGGGGTTTGAACTCAGGTCTTGCCCTTTCTCAGGCTAGCCCAGTCTCATCAGATCCCAGGAGCTAAGTGGGGTCACTCCCAGCAGTGCTCGGATAAGAGACCCCCCCAAGGAAGTCCAGGGCAGCTGTTCTAACCCTGTTTGCAAGCTAGTTTCACGCAGCTCTTCCTTCTCTGATGAGGGACTATTTTAAAACCTTCAACGTGCAGTTTAATGGCACAGATACAATTCAAAACTCGCGTCGTATTGTTGCAGCTCTACACAGAGTCCATGTAAAAAGTGGAGGGAAGGGCCTGGTGAAAGAAGAATGCTTTTTCCCGGAGGTGCAGCTTGAATCATGAGTTGTCCAAAACGAGCAAAGGAGTCATGCTGGCCTGCCCGTAAAAACAGCCACCGGAAGCCAGCACGAGTTCTCCAATGGGGGAGTGAAATAAGGTCACCTGATTGATGCTCTAACAGGCAACCAGGCCACACCAACCAGCATGCCCCAAATCTTAAAGGGGCATTTGTCATTTCCGCATACACTGAGTATATTCTCTCTGCTGGGGCAGCATTGCTGCTATGCAGAGGCAGGTGATGGCAAACCACCTGCTCTCACCTGAATAGCCCACGTTGGCCCACCTCTGTCAGATTTCGGAAGCTATGCAGGGTCAGCCCTAGTTAGTTCTTGGATAGCCCTGACCAGACTAGCCCGATCCCATCAGATCTCGGAAGCTAAGCAGGGTCGGCCCTGGTGAGTATTTGGAAGGGCGACCTCCAAGGAATACCAGGGCTGCGACACAGAGGCAGGCAATGGCAAAACCACCTCTGAAATGTTTCTTGCCTTAAAGAAGAGGAAGAAGAGATTGGGTTTTATACCCCGCCCTTCACTACCCGAAGGAGCCTCAGAGCGGCTTACAGTCCCCTCCCCCTCCCCACAACAGACACCCTGTGAGGTAGCTCTTTCGAGAACTGCCCTTGAGAGAACAGCTCGGAGAGAACTTACGACTGACCCAAGGTCACACCAGCAGATACCTGTGGAGGAGTGGGGAATCAATCCCAGTTCTCCCGGATGAGAGCCCATACTCTTAACCACTACATCAACCTGGCTAGCTTGCCACCTAGTGGTTCATAATGCTGAAGAACCTTTTTTGGTTGCCAGACAATCTTAGGATCTCCTGGCTGTTCTACACGCAATGCCCTACGATAATTATTATTAATTATTAGTGCTTGGATGCGAGAGCACCAAGCAAGTCCAGGGCCGCGATCCAGAGGCAGACAATGGCAAACCACCTCTGAACATCTCTTGCCTTGAAAGGTCTGTGGTATTGCCATACATCAGCTGACATGTGACAGCAGTTCCCACCACCACTACCACCTCCTGCGTTCTGGTCCAGTATCTTCACCACCAGTGTTCCCTCTAAGCTGAGTGAGTGTGAGCTAGCTCACAGTTTTTTAGCCTCCAGCTCACAGATTTTTGTCTTCGCTCAGGAGGGATGGCTCCAGAGCAAACTAATTTATGCAGTGGCCAAATCACGCACTCATAACTTTAATGCCAGAAGCTCGCGAAGTAGAATTTTTTCTCACAAGACTCCACAGCTTAGAGGGAGCATTGTGCAGCACTCAGACTCTCATAGATAACAACGAACTGTTTCTTGTAAAAGCCACGAAGCCTCCAGACCCGTGTAACTGGGCGGGGGTTTATGGTGAGAAAGATACACTGCGTTGGCCTCGAGTGCCCCTCTAATGGCAAAGTAAAACATTTAAAATAATGTAAGTTATTTCAAATGGCAAATTGGGACAAAGCCATCCAGAAAGAGCGAAACGTAAATACAGCCGAGAAATCTATCCAGAAGAGAGGAACGGTGTTCTATAAAACGTTATATGGTAATAAGCTGTCTCAGAAACGTCGGCTGTGTCTCTTGGCCGTTCCCGCTGCATGCTTTAAGCTTTGCTACGGAGCTGCGATTTAAGATCTTGTTTGGAGCCAAATTACAATGCAGGCTAAATCAGGTTGACAAAGGGTTGGCTGGGAGCTTTTCAAACAGGCCTTGGTTCCCTGAAAGCATTTTAATCCTGCGTTTAAAGGGGAAGGGAGGGGACATAGCTCTGTCTGGTTAGGATGGGAACTTCCTTTTGAGCACGGAGAACAGCAGTCCCCCCCCCCCCCCCAGATATGGCCCACAACTTTGTCTTCGGTTCAGTGGGTATTGAGAGCATGGCCTTTTGAATTTCCGTGGGTAGTTAAGCTAAATTACGCAAGATAATGAGGCCTTGCTTTCAGTCAGCCTTCTGAAGCTGTGGGGATGGAAAGTTGTGGGCTTTTTCTCAGGAAAAGCATCTCCCCCTCCCTTAACACAAAAGGCCGTATTTTCACACGGGCAAGTATCCAGTGCAGTGTGGGACCAATCTGGTGCCTTCCGAATTTGGCCGTCTTGACCCATGGTAGTCGTGTTAAGGGTGAGAATGAGGTGATATGGTAGTCTCAGAGAGGTCTCTTGTGGTAATTGCTGTCAGGTCACAGCTGATTAATGGTGATCCTGTGGGGTTTTCAAGGCAAGAGTCGTTCAGAGGTGGTAAGCTGTTAAGAACATAAGAGAAGCCAATGTTGGCTCAGGCCAGTGGCCCATCCAGTCCAACACTCTGTCACACAGTGGCCAAAAGCAACAGGTGCCCTCAGGAGGTCCAGCAGTGGGGCCAGGACACTAGAAGTTCTCCCACTGTTGCCCCCACCCCAAGCACCAAGAATACAGTGCATCACTTGCCCCAGACTGAGAGTTTCCTGCCTCTGCGTCACGACCTTGGTATTCCTTGGAGGTCTCCCATCCAAATAGTAGCCAGGGTTGACCCTGCTTAGCTTCCAAGACCTGACAAGATCGTGCTAGCCTGTGCCTTCCTGGGCAGGATACAGAGGGCTCTTGGACTGTAAATACCCAGCATAAAATCTCTCTCAGCGCTCCCTGGATGCCATCTTGGGCAGCACTGATTTGTGCTTTTGGCAAATACGACTACTGCAGAATTGACCCTTGTGTGGCCTGGTATGTGGCTGGTGGGGAGTTGGTTTTGGCAGCAGAGTGACACATGATTAATGCTGAAGGTTCAGGTATGATTATAAGATAAATCCAAGCAGCACAGCTAAAGTGGCCAGCTCCCATTTTGGAAATACCAGGTGGTTTGGCGGACCCTGAGAAGGATGGGGTTTGGGGAAGGGAGGGACTTCAGTGCGGCACAATGCCAGAGACTCCACCTTCCAAAGCAGCCATTTTCTCCAGGTGAATCGATCTCTATTGCCTGGATATCAGTGGTAATAGCAGGAGATCTCCAGCCGCCGCCTGGAGAACCATCCAAGTCTCTTGAGAGAAAATACACAGAGAGGAAGCTGAACAAGAGAAGATTTCACTATGCTGGGAGGTACCATGCAGAAATGAATGCTTAGCAGGAAAGGAGTTACCGAGTTTACACATATTCTACTCAGAGGAAGCCCATCGAAACCGATGCTTGAGCAAGCCTGTCTGCTGATTCGTGACCTTTTATGCTATTTGTCTACAATTCAATTCAAAGACAAGAAAGACACTAAGAACATTTTATTGGTTACTGCACTTTATTTGCATTGGATGACGCCTGAGGTGAAGAGGACCAGGCAGACCCCTGCAATAGAGAAAGAACTTGAGGGTATTGGATGGTGCTTGTCATAAGAACATAAGAGAAGCCAATGTTGGATCAGGCCAGTGGCCCATCCATTCCAACACTCTGTCACACAGTGGCCAAAACCCCCAGGTGCCCTCAGGAGGTCCACCAGTGGGGCCAGGACACTAGAAGCCCTCCTGCTGTTGCCCCCCTCGCCCAAGCACCAAGAATACAGAGCATCACTTGCCCCAGACTGAGAGATCCTATCTATACCTTGTGGCTAATAGCCACTGATGGACTTCTGCTCCAGATGTTTATCCAATTCCCTCTTGAAGCCGTCCATGCTTGTAGCCGCCACCACCTCCTGTGGCAGTGAATTTCATGTGTTCATCCCTCTTTGCGTGAAGAAGGACTTCCTTTTATCTGTTCTAACCCGACTGCTCAGCAATTTCATGGAGTGCCCACGAGTTCTTGTATTGTGAGAAAGGGAGAGAAGTACTTCTTTCTCTACCTGCTCTATCCCATGCATAGTCTTGTAAACCTCGATCATGTCACCCCTCAGCCGTCGTTTCTCCAAGCTAAAGAGCCCCAAGCACTTTAACCTTTCTTCATTGTGGAATTGGGTTTTTTTTAAATGTTTATTCTTGTGTGAATGTACAGAAATGTATTAATATTTATCTGTTTTTGAAACCCTCCAAAAAAGATTGATATTTCCTTCGTAAATATATCACCGTTGTCTTCAGCTATTTTCCGCTCACTTATCCCCAGATCTCTCTTTGGTTTTCCAACCTGGAAGTTGGCAACCATAGGCACAGCTGCTGGCGAGATGCGGCTGTCTGTTAGGTGAATCCATACCTAGACAGTTAAATAGACTCATACCTGTGCTTTATTTTCCTGCCTGGTCTTAAGGAACCCTAGAGAGCATTTTCAATCAGGGAAACAGCATGGGAAGGAGAGGAGAATTCCAGCCCTCCCCGAGCTCTGCGACCCCCCAATCCATGTCGACACCACCCCACAGCCAGTTTTTAAGGCAGATTATGTGTCTGGAGTTCCAATTTGCCATGGTAGCCAGCGTGCCGGACTAGGCTGTGGCTCCTATGCGAGCGTCAAGCTGTGTTCCCCATGTAAACCAAGATGCAGTAGAGACTGTTTGTTTGCAGAGGTTTCCGTTTAATCACAATCGCTTTAAATAGGTAGATTTGGGAGTTTTGAAGGCTGTCGCATCTGCAAGCACAGTGGGGGGTAGGGTTTGTCCCAGATTTTTATGAGATTGTCTGTGATTTCTGGGTCACAGAATTAAAAGATTTAGTGTTACATAAAAAACAAGAACAACACAACCCTCTCTCTTACGCACTCTTAAACCTTTTGTTTCCACTTAGAGGAGTGTGTGTTTTTAACACACAAGGGTGGAGGTGGAAAGAGAAAAGTGCTTTGACCGAACTGTCATTCTTGGAATTTTAGATGGCATGTACTTGAAAGTACCTGTAATGGTCACGTTGAAGGAGCGGAAGAGATAGAGGCTGTAGACTGAGACCACAGAGGCTAAAGTTCACCAGGAGCAGAGCTGGTGCTTTGATTAACTTTAATGATATAGTAGAATACGGCTGGCTCGCCTTAGAGGAAATTTTCCTGGAATGCAAAGGTGGGGGACACAGATGTGTATGTTAACACAGATGTGCTGCGATTCTGTGCAAGGATTCTGGTAACAGATGGAGAGTCTGGTATTCTTAAAGGGCAGAATAGCAAGTTTCTAGTCCTTATCGTTATGAACAGGGGTCCTTTCGTAGAAAAAGACATGCAGGAGCTCATTAGCATAACTCATTAGCATAACTCATTAGCATATGCCACGTCCCCTGACATCACCGGAAGTGTGTCAGAAAGGGAATGTCAGTTTCAGCCCCATTATACCCTATGGGCCATTGAAATCAATGGCAAAAACTCATAGGGTATATGAGGGGCTGGAGGAAAGGGGGTTTGAGGGAGAGGCTCCAAACTTGCAGGGTAGCTGCTAGGGCTTCTCCTCGAAATACCCACCAAGTTTCAAGAAGAATGGACCACGGGGTCCAATTCTACGGGCCCCCAAACAGGTTGTCCCATCCCCTCCATTGTTCTCTATGGTGGGAAAAAGTGTACTTTTTCCCTACCATAGAACACAATGGAGGGAATGGAGGCAACCTGTTTGGGGGCCCGTAGAATTGGACCCCCTGGTCCAATCTTCTTAAAACTTGGTGGGCATTTCGAGGAGAGGCCCCAGCAGCTACCCTTCAAGTTTGGAGCCTCTCCCTCAAACCCCCTTCCCTCCAGTCGCTTTTAAAGTTGCCGCCGAATTTCGGCGGCAATTCGGCAGCGGGCCGAATCAGATCAGAAAATCTGCTTTGGCCGTGGCTGCCCTAGTGGCCACTCCTGAGCTGGCGGAGCTTTGCTCCGCCTCGCTCCGGCCCCAAAGGACCCCTGGTTATGAAGCTATTAAGGGGGAATGTGAACATGCCCTGACTCTGCACAAGGATCTTGGTAACAGATGGAGCATTTGGCATTTTCACAGGACAAAGTAACAAGTTTCTAGTCCTTATTTTTGGGAAGGTGTGCTTGAAAACGGGAATGGGTTGTCCGAATAGCTATTGCCATTATTTAGCCATATAAGCTGAGAGGAAGACCTCAGTGAGGAATTGCTGAGCTGGGATTCTCAAGAAGCTTGATGCTTTCCAGTTAGGGCTCAATCATAATTATGGTTTCCTCTTGTACTACAGATGTTAAATTAGCATAGCCAGGCTATATTTTCCCCTGTGTGTGTGTGTTGACTTAGACGTGCAATGCATCAGCCGAAGAGGACTATAGCCCATAAAAGCTGATGTCCTAATTGGTCATTTAATCAAAAGTCTAGGGCCAAGCCAGGACCATTCCAGAACATCCAAAAGGGAGGGAATTATCAAGTGAAAATTTTATCTGGAATACCTCAATCGCAGATGGATGAATATAATGACGTATGAACCGAAATGAAGGTCTAATTTTACCAGATTTGTTTGCGCTAGGGTAACATGGATCTGCAATTCATATGAACCGTGTGCAGTGAAATATACAGGATATATGTGGGGTAATACGACAAGATCTCGGGTAGGCAGAAACTCATTACGGTATCCCTCTGATTCCTTCTTCAGTTTGAATCATGTGGAGGAAAACAGGAACCTTTTGATGGTTTATGCTCCTGTGATGAAGGCGACGGAAGTCATAATAATACTAGACTGGAAAGAAGTTGTGTCTTGTTAGTAATCTTCTAGATGCGAAGGTGGAAAATAATAACTGTGTGTGTTACGTCCTGTCAAGTGGCTTCTGACTTACGGCGACCCTATGAATTAAGGACCTCCAAAGCATCCTATGATGAATGGCCTTGATCAGGTCCTGCAAGCTAAGGGCCGTGGTTTCCTGTATGAAGTCGATCGACCTCCTCCTGTCTTCCTGCTGCCTTCCACTTTCCCCAGTTTTATTGTCTTTTCCAGTGACTCTTGTCTTCTCATAATGTGACCAAAGTACGATAGCTTCAGTTTCGTCATTTCAGTTTCTAGGGAGAATTCAGGCTTGGATCTGATTTACCAAAAAAACCTATTTGGGTTTTTTTGGCGGTCCATTCATAATAACTAACAGCATCAAATTGTCAATACGTGGGTCGTTTTCTCTGGTTAAAATAGAAATTTGTGCATTAAGTCCACCAAAACAGTGCTTCCGTTTTCATAAGCAAGGCTGAGCTTCCCAGTTTATGTACTTTGGAAAGGTTAATCTGGTGTGAATCGAAGGGCCTCTGGATTCTGAAGAAGGTCAGTTAGCTGTGATTGGCAGAGGAGGGGAGAAGTGAGTCCATCTCCCAGGGCTGGCAACGGTCAGGGCCTAGTACTTTTGGTGGGACCCCTTGCTGCTGACCCCCCACACGCCTCCCCTGTCATCTGTCTGTACCTGTGTTCCCAGCTGCCCAGAGTCATTTGAGAGGAAGGGCATGTCATAGTACACAGCTGCAATGGCAGCAGCATTCCCAGGTGCACGCACTGGCCAGTGCTGTTGGGGAAACGGTACAGACAACTCAGTCTGGGCAATGGGAGGGTTTGCAAGCAAGAGAAGGATGCATGGGCAGGTGGGGAGCGTGCCAGTGTGGGGTGAAAAGAAGGGCGGTGGGAGCCCTGCTGGTGGGGAGATAGGGGCCCCCAAGGACTGTCTGCCCAGGACCCCCAACACCTGGAACCGGCCTTGCCATCTCCCCACACCCAGAACGGGAACAGCTGGGAATAGCTGGATTAATCCTTGGTCAGCCATTTTGGAGCAGATTTTCTTGGTTACTTTTTTGTGCTGCTGACGAAGTGATATTGTTGAACACATAAAGTTGTCTTCTACTGAGTCTTGGTCTGTCATGCTTAATTTATCGAGGTTGATGTTGGTCTTTTTCTACCAAGGGTGGTCTATCAAGGTTGATGTTGGTCTATCAAATTGTATCAAGGTTGGTCTACCAAGGCTGGTGCTGCTCTGTCAAGGTTGGTCTATCAATTTATTTATTTTATTTATTTATTTTTTCACATTTATATCCCGCCCTCCCCGCAAGTGGGCTCAGGGCGGCTTACATGGGCTCAGGGCGGCTTACATGGGACCACCGAGCTCTGCCAGCTCAGGAGTGGCCACTAGGGCAGCCACGGGCCGAATCAGATTCTCTAATCTGATTCAGCCCGCTGCCGAATTGCCACTGAGATTTGGTGGCAACTTTAAAAGCCACTGGAGGGGAGGGGGTTTGAGGGAGAGGCTCCAAACTTGCAGGGTAGCTGATGGGGCCTCTCCTCAAAATACCCACCAAGTTTCAAGAAGATTGGACCAGAGGGTCCAATTCTACGAGCCCCCAAACAGGTTGCCTCCATTCCCTCCATTGTTTTCTATAGAGAACAATGGAGGGGATCCATCGGTGATCCACAAGATCAGTGGTCCATCAAGGCTGATGTTGGTCTTCAAGGTCTCTCAAGGCTGCTGTTGTTTATGGTGGTGGTGTTTATCCCTTGGTCTCTCAAGGCTGATGTTGTTTACGGTGGTAGGGTTTATCCCTTGGTCTCTCAAGGCTGATGTTATCTACAGTGGTAGCATTTATCCCTTGGTCTCTCAAGACTGATGTTGTCTACGGTGGTAGCGTTTATCCCTTGGTCTCTCAAGGCTGATGTTGTCTACGGTGGTGGTGTTTATCCCTTGGTCTCTCAAGGCTGCTGTTGTCTACGGTGGTAGTGTTTATCCCTTTGTCTCTCAAGGCTGCTGTTGTCTACGGTGGTAGTATTTATCCCTTGGTCTCTCAAGGCTGATGTTCTCTACCATGGTAGTGTTTATCCCTTGGTCTCTCAAGGCTGATGTTGTCTACGGTGGTAGTGTTTATCCCTTGGTCTCTCAAGATTGATGTTGTCTATGGTGATAGTGCTTATCCCTTGGTCTCTCCAGTTTGATGTTATTTACAGTGGTAGTGTTTATCCCTTTGTCTCTCAAGACTGATGTTGTCTATGGTGATAGTGTTTATCCCTTTGTCTCTCAAGGCTGCTGTTGTCTACGGTGGTAGTGTTTATCCCTTGGTCTCTCAAGGCTTATGTTCTCTACCATGGTAGTGTTTATCCCTTGGTCTCTCAAGGCTGATGTTGTCTACGGTGGTAGTATTTATCCCTTGGTCTCTCAAGGCTGCTGTTGTCTATGGTGGTAGTATTTATCCCTTGGTCACTCAAGGCTGATGTTGTCTACGGTGGTAGTGTTTATCCCTTGGTCTCTCAAGACTGATTTTGTCTATGGTGATAGTGTTTATCCCTTGGTCTCTCCAGTTTGATGTTATTTACAGTGGTAGTGTTTATCTCTTTGTCTCTCAAGACTGTTGTTGTCTACGGTGGTAGTGTTTATCCCTTTGTCTCTGAAGACTGATGTTGTCTATGGTGGTAGTGTTTATCCCTTTGTCTCTCAAGACTGATGTTGTCTACGGTGGTAGTGTTTATCCCTTGGTCTCTCAAGGCTGCTGTTGTCTACGGTGGTAGTGTATATCCCTTTGTCTCTCAAGACTGATGTTGTCTACGGTGGTAGTGTTTATCCCTTTGTCTCTCAAGACTGATGTTGTCTACGGTGGTAGTGTTTATCCCTTTGTCTCTCAAGACTGATGTTGTCTATGGTGGTAGTGTATATCCCTTTGTCTCTCAAGGCTGATGTTGTCTACGGTGGTAGTGTTTATCCCTTAGTCTCTCCAGTTTGATATTATTTACAGTGGTAGTGTTTATCCCTTGGCCTCTCAAGGCTGATGTTGCCTACTGTGGTAGTGTCTTTCTTCCAGGTCTGTCTTGAGCCTTCTAACAGGAAATGCTGGGTATTGAAAGAGTGAGTTTCTTCCGGCGAAGCAGATGTTCCACCACTGAACCACGATACATTTCAGTAAAGCTGTTGAGTCCAAATGTTGGGGAGCAAGATGGTGTAAAGGTTTTTTTTAAAAGTTTCTTTTTGATTTCCCTTAGCTTTTTACCCCCCAAAATCTTTCTTTAAAATGGGAACTGAAAATCCCAGAAGGGGAGCAGTAATCTCCGTAGCCATGGGTCTGTTCTTGGGACCTTGGAACAGCCGTAAGAAAGGAACATGGGGAGGATTTACTCCTAGGTTCTCAGTGAAGAATTACTGTAAAAAGCAATCTTGCCGGTGTCACAGGTACCGCTGGAAGGTGATGGACTTGTCTGGAGATGTCAACTTGTCACGTAACAAACCTGCAATGACGATTTCCTGGTGTGTGGTCTGTATCAGCTGAGCTTCGTTTGACAGGCTGTGATGCTTGTTGTCCATCTACTGTTGATATGTCTGTCCAATACCACTCTTGAATGGTGGAGGCTAGAAAGAGCAGTAGGATTGTCAGTTCTAGGCTGAGAAATTCCTCGAGATTTGGGGGATGGAGCTTGGGGAGGGACCTCAGCCGGGTATAGTGCCATAGCCTCTGCCCTTCAAAGTAGCCTTTTTCTCCCGGGGGTTTGATCTCTGTAGTCTGGAGACCAGATGTAATTCCAGAGAGCTCTCCAGCTGCCACCTGGAGGCTGGCAACCTTAAGCTGCAGTCAGTAAAACAGCCTTGATCTGGATAGCTCCAGCTAGCCCGATCCCGTCAGATCTTGGAAGCTAATCAGGGTCAATCCAGGCTAGTATTTGGATGGGTGACTTCCAAAGGAATACCAGTGGCGTGACACAGAGGCAGGCAATGGCAAACCACCTCTGAAATGTCTCTTGCCTTAAAAACAAGTCTAGCTCGCCACCTAGGGGTGCATAAAGTTTTAAAAGAGCTAGAACTTGTGGCTGCCAGACAGTCTTAGGATCTCCTGGCTAAACTACACACACTGTCACACGATAATTAATTAATCAGTAAAACAGAGTCTTGTGGCATTTTAAAGACCAATGCGCTTATTTTGTGACAAAAGCTATTGTGAGTCAGAGCTCTGTTCACCAGATGCATCATGTGCGGACTCCACTGGCACAATGCCTTTGAGGAAGGGAGCACTGACTTATGCGCGGTTCAGGCCTAATAACGGTCTTGGACTTCCAGGTTGCCACAGAACCCTCTTGTTGCTATGGTAGCAGCAGAGAAATTTCTAGGGATGCCAGCCTCCATGTGGGACCTGGGGATCGCCCAGATTTACAGCTCATCTCCAGACTATAGGGGTCAGCTCTCCCTGGAGAAAATGGATGCTTGGGAGGGTGAGGTCTGTGGCATTGTACCCCACTGAGGTCCCTTTCTTTCCCCAGGCTGCATCCCCAAATCTCCAAGAGTTTCTCAACCTGGATCTGGCAGCCCTTTCGTTGTTCAGTCGCACAGTCGAGTCCGACTCTTTGCAGCCCCATGGACCACATCAGGCCAGGCCCTCCTGTCTTCCACCATCCTTCGGAGTTTGCTTAATTTCATTTTTTTTTGCATCGATGACACAGTCTAACCGTCTCATCCTTTGCCATTCCCTTCTTCTTTGACCTTCAATCTTTCCCAGCATCAGGGTCTTCTCCAGGGAGTGCTCCCTTCTCATCTGGTGGCCCAAGTATTTGAGCTTCGGCTTCAGTATCTGGCCTTCCAGGGAACAGTCAGGGTTGATTTCTTTTAGGATTGACTGATTTGATCTCTTTGCAGTCCAAGGGACTCTCGAGAGTCTTCTCCAGCACCACAATTCAAACGCATCTATTCTTCGGCGTTCGGCCTTCCTTATAGTCCAACTCTCGCAGCCATACATCACTACTGGGAATACCATTGCTTTGACCATACAGACTTTTGTTGGCAGGGTGATGTCTCTACTTTTTATTCTGCTGTCTAGGTTCGCCATCGCTTTCCTCCCAAGGAGCAGGCGTCTTTTAATTTCATGGCTGCAGTCACCGTCTGTCACTGCTTCCACAGCTTCCCCTTCTATTTGCCAAGGAGTGATGGGGCCGGATGCCATGATCTTAGTTTTTTTTTATGTTGAGTTTCAAGCCAGCTTTTGCGCTCTCCTCTTCCACCCTGAGCAAGAGGCTCTTGAGGTCCTCTTCACTTTCTGCCATTAGAGTGGTATCGTCTGCATATCTGAGGTTGTTGATGTTTTCCCCAGCAATCTTAATTCCGGCTTGTGAATCATCCAGGCCGGCATTTTGCATGATGTACTCTGCATATAAATTAAATAAGCAGGGTGACAATATGCAGCCTTGTCGTACTCCTTTTCCAGTGCTCAACCAATCAGTTGTTCAGCTGGCAGCCCTACCCCCCCATCAATGCTCCCTCTAAGCTGCGGAGTCTTGTGAGCAAAAATTCTACTTTGTCAGCTACTGGCATTAAAGTTGCGAGCGAGCGATTTGGCTGCCGCATAAATTTGTTTGCTCTGGAGCCATCCTTCCTGAGCTGACAAAAATGTGTGAGCCGGAGGCTGAAAAACTGTGAGCTAGATCACACTCACTCAGCTTAGAGGGAACACTGCTCCCCATCCCCTGCTGGTGGCTAGGGGGGAACCTGGCAACCCTAACACGGACACAGCGACCCCTCTGGAATCTGTTTAGTGGAAACTGTTAATCTGGTTAATTCAGAGTAGCAATTTGGTGACTCATCTGCTTTCTCAAGAACTGCAAAGCCTGTTTTGATGTGAAGGCAACGGTGGGGTGAGAGACCGAGAGAGATGTGTGCGCCCTGAGAAGCAAAGCCTCTCTGAAACCTCCTTCCAGCGTCCTTAAAAACTATTCTTTTCCTCGAACCTTGCTATGTACACTTAACGGTAGTAGTAATAATTTATTGCAAATGGCCGAAAGCCATTACAATCTGAGGCAAAGCTGAGCATACATAAAATGCAGAGGTTGATCGGAAATAACAGTAAAAAGAAGTTAGATAAAAACGGACCAAGCAAAACAGAGATAACATTTCCCTAAGCCTCCCCCTGAAAACCGAAAGAACAACAACAAACACAAATCAAGCTGCAGCAATTCGGTCCTCCAGCTCGAATTTCCTTAGCCGCCGAAAACATACAGTGAAACCTTGTGGGCGACCTGAGGATCTAGGTCGACTGGAAGGGAAATAATTTTCTCCACCACCGAGTGTACACTTGGGAATTAATTCTTGGTTTGAAATTCAAACACCAGCTTGTGTTTGGCAAATTCCACTCAGCTGGACACGGAATTGGCTCCGTGTTTGCGAATGCAGTTTGTTTGGGGAGGGATAATCTTCCTTCAGACTCTGTTCCCGCTCATGTTGCTTCTGTGGCTTATCTTGTACTTCCTTGGGGTACAAGATGGTGGGTCCCTGCCCCAAGGGGTTTGCAGTCTAACAATCTGAGGCAAGGGAGATAGCAAAAGGAAGGGAGGAAGACGCATGTGTGTACCATGCCTTCCAGTCTCAGCCACCTTATGGTGACCCTGGAGGTTTTTCAAGGCAAGAGAGGAAGGGAGGTGGTTTGCCATTGCCTGCCTTTGTGGAGTGACCCTGAATCTTCTGGGTGGTCTCCCATCCAAATACTGACCAGGGCTGATCCGGCTTAGCTTCTGAGATCTGATGAGATTGTGCTAGCCTGGGTCATCCAGGTCAGGGCAGGAGGAAGATGGGTATAGTCCATCTAGCCCAGCTTCCTGTCTCACACAGTGGCCAACCAGTTCCTC
Source organism: Lepidodactylus listeri (assembly GCA_029233225.1). NCBI lineage: Eukaryota > Metazoa > Chordata > Lepidosauria > Squamata > Gekkonidae > Lepidodactylus > Lepidodactylus listeri. The sequence continues at coordinate 12,503,864 of JARCFY010000013.1, forward strand.
TGGAGGGCCGACAACAGGGCGTAGAGGCCAAGGCCTTCATGAGAACATCAGAAGAGCCCTGCTGGATTAGATCGATAGCCCATCTAGTCCAGCATCCTGTCTCCCACAGTGGGCAGCCAGTGCCTCTGGGGGGCCAACAACAGGGCATAGAGGCCGAGGCCTTCGTAAGGACATCAGAATAGCCCTGCTGGATCAGAGCAGTGGTCCATCTAGTCCAGCATCCTCTCTCACACAGTGGCCAACCAGTTCCTCTGGAGGGCCAATATCAGGACAAAGAGGCCGAGGCCTTCATAAGGACATCAGAAGAGCCCTGCTGGATCAGACCAGTGGTCCATCTAGTCCAGCATCCTCTCTCACACAGTGGCCAACCAGTTCCTCTGGAGGGCCTACAATAGGGCATAGAGGCCAAGGCCTTCCTAAGAACATCAGAAGAGCCCTGCTGGATTAGACCGATAGTGCATCTAGTCCAGCATCCTGTCTCAGACAGTGGCCAGCCAGTTCCTCTGAACAGCCAACAACAGGCCATAGAGTTGGCCTTCCCCTGATGTTGCCTTCTGGCTCTGTGATTCAGAGGCTTAGTGCCTCTGAGTGTGGAGGTTTCCCCTCAGTCACCAGGGCTAGTAGCCATTGATAGCCTTATCCTCCATGAATCTATCTCATCCCCTTTAAAGACGTTGCATTCATTCCAGTTATACATGCCCAGATTTAGTTTCTGCTAAGGAAGATTCATAGAAATGACTTCATAGGCAAGGTGGATTTTGAGACTTGTAGGATGTGAGAGAAATGGCAAAGTTCCAGGCAGAAATGAAGAAAGGGCAGGGTGGTTTGAGGGAGCTGGAGACCTTTGGACAAGTGAGATCGGTGGCACTGGAGAAGTGGAGGCTGGGATATATCGGGATATATTGGTGCAAACCCCCAGATGTGCTGCCTGTATGTGCATTCTTGTGTTGTCCCTTGGGAACTGTCACTTGATTTCACCAGTCTTGAGAACGTTTCGTAATGATGGCAGGAAGTTCTTTGGTAATCCATCCATCCACACCCCAAACAAACATACCTAGGAGTCCGAGAGGGTTGTAGACAGCAGCTACGTAAAAGATCTGAAGGAAATGGAAAAAAGAATTCAGCAAACCAAAGCCTGCTAGGTCGGGGGCTCTGGTCACCTAGTTCGCAGCAGCCAGCACATTTCATGGAGAGCGGTGGTGGAAAGTGCCATGAAGTCGCAGCCAACCCTGTGGGGTTTTCAAGGCAAGAGACATTCAGAGGTGGTTCACCTTTGCCTGCTTCTGCATAACAGCCCTGGACTTCTTTGGATCTCCCTTTGGGAGAAAGGCAGGATATAAATCAAACAAACAAATAAATAGTTTCTTTAGGGAGGGTCTGTGGCTCTGTAGTACAGTATCTGTTCGGCATGCTGAAGGTCCCAGGTTCAGCCTCCAGGTGGAAGGACGAGGTAGTAGGTGACATGTCAGATCTCTGCCTGAGACCTTTGGAGAGCCACTGCCAGTCAGAGCAGGTGATACAAAGAGCAATTAGCAAGTGGGATTCACTGCTGCAGGAAGTGGCGGCGGGTACAAGCACAGGCAGCTTCAAGAGGGGATTGGAGAAATATCTGGAGCAGAGGTCCATCAGTGGCCATTAGCCACAAGGTATAGATGGAACACTCTGTCTGGGGCGGTGGTGTCCTTTGTTCTCTGTGCTTGGAGGGCAACAGTGGGAGGGCTTTTGGAGTTCGGACCCCACTGGTGGACTTCCTGATGGCAGCTGAGTTTTGGCCGCTGTGTGCCCACGAGTATTGGGCTGGATGGGCCACTGGCCTGATCCAACATGGCTTCTCTTACGCTCTTATAGCTGGAACATTCTGTCTGGGGCAGTGATGCCCTCTATTCTTGGTGCTTGGGGGACAACAGTTGGAGGGCTTCTGGAGTTCTGGCCCTGCTCGTGGACCTCCCAATGACACCTGGGTTTTGGCCACTGTGTGTCCCAGCGTGTTGGGCTGGATGGGCCACTGGCCTGATCCAACATGGCTTCTCTTACGCTCTTATAGCTGGAACATTCTGTCTGGGGCAGTGATGCCCTCTATTCTTGGTGCTTGGGGGACAACAGTTGGAGTGCTTCTGGAGTTCTGGCCCTGCTCGTGGACCTCCCAATGACACCTGGGTTTTGGCCACTGTGTGTCCCAGCGTGTTGGGCTGGATGGGCCACTGGCCTGATCCAACATGGCTTCTCTTATGCTCTTATAGCTGGAACATTCTGTCTGGGGCAGTAATGCCCTCTATTCTTGGTGCTTGGGGGACAACAGTTGGAGGGCTTCTGGAGTTCTGGCCCTGCTCGTGGGCCTCCCAATGACACCTGGGTTTTGGCCACTGTGTGTCCCAGCGTGTTGGGCTGGATGGGCCACTGGCCTGATCCAACATGGCTTCTCTTATGTTCTTACTCACTTCGATAGACCAGTGCTCCGACTCAGTATATGGCAACTTCATGTGTCTTCGTGTGTATCCCTGGGATGATAATACCTTTGGCCAAGAGCTACGACTTTCATATATAGGCTTGCAAAGCTAGGTCCTGGGTTCAGCTTCAGTGCAGTTGTCTTGCTGCTAGGTTTGCACCTCATTGTTTTCAAAGCTATCCATTCCCTTGTTTAGCAGATTAGGCTATGGGACGATGGTAGCCGAGGCTACTGGGGAGAGTTCTTGGTTGCTTTGATAGATTCCCAGCATTAAATTGACTTTTATTCCGTCTGTCTGTTCTCTGCCAAGCCCTTCTTTATAAAATCCCATCAGCTGCCTTCGAGCTGTTCGGCCTGTCCCGTTCTCATCGATGCTACCGATTGATTTCAAAGAATGGAGCAGTGATACTACTTCCATTAGGCCTGGGGGTGATTTTTGAGAGGTCTTCCTGGCAGCTGGTAAAAGAAAACACGTCTTGGGAGGTTTGTTGTCTTTTCTCTTTGACATCGTTCTATTACCCCATCGGCTTCACGCATCAGCCGTGATCCTTGTAACTCGGAGAGAAACAATAGCCCGGTGTGACAGTCTCTTCCAACAAAATGCAACTCGCGATTCTGGATCGCTGGTGGAAACGAACAAAATACATTAAGCTTTCGCTCGTTGTTGGGGACTGACAGCCGCTGAGGTCTCAGAAGGAACCCGAGAACTCCTTTCCAGTTGTCGATGCAGAAAGCCTCTTTCGGCACACCTGTTGGTTCTTTGCGACGGATGAATTCAGCCTTGAACGCAATATAATTTGAAATTCAAGGGAATGGTAACTCTTTGGTGCTGAGCGTCTGGAGTCTTGCGCTCCGTAGCAGTTGAAGGAGGGGGTGGTTGGATTAACCATGGGTGTGGGGCTGCGGCTCAGTGGAAGAGCCTTTGCCTGGCAGGCAGAAGGTCCCAGGTTCAGTCCCCAGCATCTCCAGTTAAAAAGGACCAGGCAGTAGGCACAGGGAAAGACCTCTGCCTGAGATTCTGGAGAGCCACTGCCAGTCCCGAGTAGGCAGTACTGACCATGGTTACTGACCATGGTGGACCAATGGCCTGATTCAGTATAAGGCAGCTTTGTGTGGTGTTCCAGCTGCAGCAGTTTTGCTGTTCACAGCACTGGTGAGGGTTAAAACAGATGACAGGCTTACAGAGAGAACAGCCAGGGGGGAAATGCAGCTGTACCATCTCCCAGTGCAGCAGGAGATTTAGAGGCCTGTAACCACGTCTGGAAGCGACAAGACTGGTGCCACCACAGAAAAGGCCCTGCTGGCCTGTGGAGGGACTGTTTCCATCAAGGGCAGAGCTGTTACCACCTGCTCGGCCACCTTCCTCGCCATGTGGATTAGTCTGTTATTAGTTGTAATTTGAGTTTAGAGGTTCGTGGAACTAGAGGGTTTTCTGTTGTTTGGAGATGGCGGTGGTTTGCCGTTGTAGACAAGCTTCGGCTCTTTCCGTGAGAAAAACAGGTTAAAGTGCCTAAATACATATCTAGGATAAAATAGCTATCAGAACCTCCACGTTCAGAGGCAGTCCACTTCTGAATCCCAGTGCCAGGAGGCAACATCAGGGGAAGGTCTTGGCCTCCTGAGAGCCATTTTGGTGTAGTGGTTAAGTGCGTGGACTCTAATCTGGGAGAACCGGGTTTGGTTCCCCACTCCTCCACTTGCACCTGCTGGATGACCTTGGGCAAGCTGTAGTTCTGTCAGAGCTGTTCCTGAAAGAGCAGTTTCTCTCAGCCCCACCTACCTCACAGGGTGTCTGTTGTAGGGAGGGGAAGGGAAAGGAGTTTGTGAGCCACCCTGAGTAAAGGGCGAGGTATAAATCCAATCTCTTCTTCTTTTCTTCTTCTGTGCCCTGTCGGTGGACTTCCACAGGAGCTGGTTGGCCACTGCATGAGACAAGATGCTGGACTAGAAGGACTATTGGTCCGATCCAGCAGGGCTCTTCTTATTTTCTTATGATGTCGTGGTCAGAGTGCCAGAATAGGATTTGGGAGAGCCAGGTTGGAATCCACATTCTGTCATGGAAGCTCTTGTGGGTGACCTGGAGCTACTCGTTCTATCTTGGCCTAGTTTACCTCTTGATGAGGTTGTGAGAATTAAGTGGAAGAGGGAGAGCTCTGTTTGCTGTCTTGAGCTCCTTGAAGAAAAAGTGGGATAAAAGTGGGATAAAAATGAATAAGACCCTCCCTGTCCTACTTAGGTCTGTCATTTCGTGACAGAAATGGAGAATGTTGTAAAACTCCCAAGCTACCTTGGGGAAGAAGTCGTGTCCTTGATGGGGTGTGTCTCTGTGAGGTCTTCTATTGGTTGTCTTTCTGAGGCTACTTTACTTGCTCTGGAAGTTTCCATCCTGTTCTACGAAGACTTTTCCACTTCATGTTAGTTGAATCTGGGAAATTGGTTCTGCCACCAGGGACTCCCAGTGTAAGCAGAACTAAGCTGACCTTTATTTGTGGGTTTATTTGAGTCTGAGGAGTGGGGGAGACTTAGGTTTTGTCAATACAGAACTATCTAGAAGCCTCACAGAATTGTTTTAACAGACTCAAGGGGCAGGTGAGAGGGTTTTTTCCCCATCTCAGAGAACTGATGAAGGATCACTTGAGACAGAGAATCGCTTTCAACTTTTGCCTCTGTTAAACAGGCTTTGCAACAAAGGGCCGAAACAGTATGTGTTCGCAGGAAGGCTTGAGTACATCAGGACTGTGGCACTGAAGAAGAGAATTCTAAACTCTTTTTCTTGTACGGTTTCCCGCATTGAAAGTGCCCCCAGACGCTGTACCCTTATTGAGCTTAAAGCAGCTTGGGGAAGATTTTTGATGGGGGAATTTGTTTGTTTGTTTCGGATACTTATAGTGCGCTTTTCTTCCCGGTGGGGACCAATGTTAAATAGATGGTGCGACCTCATTTGGAGTACTGTGTACAGTTCTGGTCACCACACCTCAAAAAAGATATTATAGCACTGGAAAAAGTACAGAAAAGGACACCCAAAGAGTAATTAACACATGGAATTCACTGCCACAGGAGGTGGTGGCGGCTACAAGCATGGACGGCTTCGAGAGGGAATTGGATAAACATCTGGAGCAGAGGTCCATCAGTGGCTGTTAGCTGCAAGGTATAGATAGGAACTCTCAGTCTGGGGCAAGTGATGCTCTGTATTCTTGGTGCTTGGGGGGGGGGCAACAGTGGGAGGGCTTCTAGTGTCCTGGCCCCACTGGTGGACCTTCTGATGGCACCTGGTGTTTTTGGCCAATGTGTGACAGAGTGTTGGACTGGATGGGCCATTGGACTGATCCAGCATTGGCTTCCCTTATGATTTTAATGTTCCCTCTAATTCCCCCCCCCCACTGAGCAGAGTAGTTCACATCCTGAGCAGAATATAACTGCTGTCATCTTAAATGGGCAATGGGCAGTGCAAGACTCTGCGTGGCTCCAGGGTGCTTCTGAGTGGGGCTTCCTGTATTAATGAGTGGCCGCTCACATGCACAGCTTAGGGGGAACATTGGCTGGGGACCCAAAGCAGCACACAACATTGTTATCCCCTTTCCTACTTTATTCTCACAGCAACAATCCTGCGAGGTAGGTTAGGCTTAGAAAGAGACTGGGCAACTCAAGGTCACCTGGTGAGCTTCCTCGGGAAAGCAGAATGGGTCTCTCAGATCCTAGCTGGACACAGTAATCGCTGTGCTATGGTGGTGTGGGAGAAGTATTTCTTCTCCATTTTGCAGTGTCAGGAGGACTCCAGGAATAATCCCTCCATCTCCAACATGCAGATGCCATTTTTGCTCCGAATCTCATGTCAGCAGTGCTGTACTGTATGTAATGGCCAGGAAGGGCATGAGCTTCGATCCAGCGAACAATAGCCAGCCAGGATCCTAAGTTTCCCCCAGTGAAAGGCTCTGAATATTCAAATGGGCCTATGCGAGTCACTGGCAGGAAGCTAAGCCTATTGTACCATTTGGGCGAGGTTGGGGGTGCAGCTTACCTGTGAATATAAGCAGCCCCCCCCCCCCCGGACCTCTGTTTGTTATACTTCATCTGGACCTGAAATGAACATGCTTGCTGATTTCACTGCTACCGGTCTCCGACTCCAGTACTTTCCAAGTGCCCTATGGAATGTAGACTGAAGAGAAGTCCCCAATCCACATCATTTTCCTGCCACAAACTTATGTCGTCTCGTGCGTGCCATGTTATTTTTCATTGCTGAATGCTCATCAGTGCTGATGACCGATCCACCTTGCAAGGTTGTTTGTAAGAAGGATTGAGCTACTATTGGGGCAGTGGCTTGGACATTCTGCCATGTTATTGCTTCTTTTTAAAGTGTCAAGTGCTTCGGAAGCATATAGTGGTTAAAAGTATCAGACTAGGATCCGGGCTGACCCGTGTTTGAATCCCTACTCTGCCATAGAGGGGTGGTCTTGGGCAGTTCACATGCTCAGGGACTGTTTTCTGCTGTGTCAAGTTTACCCGCACCTGCACTTGTATTCCTCTGCGGCTCTCCCTCTTTTCCGCAGGTGTTTTTGCAGTCCCGGGCGCAAAAACACAGTTTGTTCCCTGTTGCCTTGCAGCATCAGACTTCCCTGTTTCTGGGAATTCCCATGCTGCGTAAGAGGGGGTAAACCGCGTTTTTGCTCCTGGGAGGGAGAAATCATCTGCGGGAACGAGGGAAAGCCGCGGATGAATGAAATAGCAGGCCGGGGAAAACTTGACACTGGAAAATATCCCAGCCTAACCTACCTCAAAGGGTTGTTGTGAGGACAAATGGAGAGGACAACAATGTAAACTGCCCCGTGTCTCCACTGGAAAGAAAGGTGGGAAATAAATAAAGCAAATAAATAAAATATATGGAGTGCCATTGTTCCGGCAGCAGAACCACGATGCGTGATGCTCAGCCGTGTAGGTTGGGTGCCGCGTGACCAGTTTCCTTTGGCAGGGGTCTGGGGGCTGGCCCTGAGGACTGGCTTGGTAATGACCTCCCCACGGACACTGTGGCCCTGTCCTGTTTGCTGGGAGACTGTTCTTCGGTTGCATTTCTTTCCAAGGGAAATGGCGGGTGGGGGGGAGAGAAGGGTGAGGGAAGCAGTCTTAAGTTGCGCATTCCCAGAACAGCGATTCAGCATCAGTGGGGGGTTAAGAAGCCAACTGTGTTGCTAATGGAGAAACCAGTGGAGATTTAAAAAAAGAAGAAGGAAAAAGAGGAAGAGGTCCTTAGTCAGCACGCGGAAATGGCCCAGGCAGTCTCCAGGGGTTTCTTGTGAGCGGCCGATTCGGAAGCAGCAGGGGAGAAACATAGCTTTGGCGTTCTGAAGTCTGCGTAGCCACTTCTTTCCCAGGTACCCTCCCCCTGTATGAGCTGCCTCTTTGTTGCACTGAGAGCGGTGTAATGTGAAGAGAGTCAGGCCAGGGGGAGACCCAGGTTCAAATCCCTCCTCGCTTAAAAAGAGGAGGAGGATGAGGAGATTGGATTTATACCCCTCCCTTCACTCACTTGGAGTCTCAGAGCGGCGTACAGTCTCCATTCCCTTCCCCTCCCCACAACAGACACCCCACAGAGGTGGGGCTGAGAAAGCTCTCGAGAACTGCCCTTGAGAGAACAGCTCTGAGAGAACTTGTGACTGACCCAAGGTCAAGCCAGCAGCTGCGTGTGGAGGAGTGGGAAATCAAACCCGGTTCTCCCAAATTAGAGCCCACACTCATAACCACTACACCAAAATGGTTCTCACACCAAACTGGCTCTGTTTGACCTTGTGCCAGTCAAATATTCCCCCCCCCTTCTGTATGTCTTTTGATATTTTGTATATGTGCATGTGTGCACCTGGAAGTCATGGCGACCCCTGGTGACTGACCCCTACTGGGGGCTTGGAGGATATTTTCTGACCCACTTGTCTGTATGATGCTCAGGTTTGTGAGCACACTCTTGCAGTGTGCTCAGGTTTGTGAGTGTTCCCGTTTGAAACATTACCGCCCCCCCACCCCCAGTCAAGTCACAGGTGACTTCTTGCAACCCATTAGAGCAGGGGTGTCGAACTTATTTGTTATGAGGGCCGGATCTGACATAAACTAGACCTTGTTGGGCCGGGCCATGTGTGTCATAAAATGTAATGCCAGGTAGCAGAGATATAAACTTTATAAAGGACGCAAACACAAAGATTTTTTTTTAACTTAAAATAAAAACATGCTTAAAACATTGGCACTCTTGCAATATTTTGTTTATTTAACAGTATCGGATACCTCTTGCTCTGAATTATTGGATCAGAATGTCTGTGCCGCTGCAGTCTTGAGTATGCTGTTCAAGTGTAAGCTGCAAACCTACTTTTGATTTATTGACATTCACCACAGAGATCTCATGCTCAGAGTTCTGAGTCTAGGACCCAGGGGGGAAACATGAAATGGCTGAGTGATTGAGAGAGTCTGGCGAAGCAAGCTGTGATGCAGCAGCAGCAGCAACAGAACTGGAAGCAGGAGACGGCCAGTTCTAGTGCGGGCCTGATAGAAGCCCTCCGGGGGCTTGATCCGGCCCCCAGGCCGCATATTTGACACCCCTTCACTAGAGTTTCCAAGGCAAGACACATTCAGAGGTAGTTTGCCAGTGCCTGCTTCTGCAGAGCAACCCTGGACTTCCTTGGTGGTCTCCCATCCAAGTATTAACCAGGGCTGACCCTGCTTAGCTTCCGAGATCAGAAGAGATCAGGCTAACCAGGGCTAGCCAGGTTCTCCTCTCTTTTTATCCTGTTTTGCTGTCAAGTCACAGCAGACCTTTGTGGGGTTTTCAAGGCAAGAGACATTCAGAGCCAGGTTGGTGCAGTGGGTAAGAGTGTGGGCTCTCATCTGGGAGGACCGGGTTTGATTCCCCACCCCTCCACATGCAGCTGCTGGCTTGACCTTGGGTCAGTCACAAGTTCTCTCAGAGCTGTTCTCTCAAGAGCAGTCCTCAAAAGAGCTCTCTCAGCCCCACCTGCCTCACAGGGTGTCTGTTGTGGGGAGGGGAAGAGAAAGGAGATTGTGAGCCTCTCTGAGACTCCTTTGGGTAGTGAAAGGCGGGGTATAAATCCAATCTCCTCTTCTCTCTCTCTCCTTTTTCTAGCTCCTTCACAGCTGCCCTCCCCAGTCTCAACCGCCTTCTGATTTCTTGGGCCCAGCCTCCCTTTCGGTTGATGACGGAGCCAAGGAATAGAAAATCCTGAGCAACTTCAATTTCTCCATCGTCAGCCTTAAAGTTTTGTGATTCTCTGATAGCCATTACTTTTGTCTTATTGGCGTTCAGCTGCCGTACGCTGCTCTATGTAAAAGCCGCTGCCAGAGCCAGAGATGGGTCTGTGCATTTTGGCGACCTCATTCCATTCCTGCTAGGGAGGCAGGGATCCTGCTTGGAGTTAGGATGCGTGGAGAGAGAGGTTCCTGGAAGTACGACCACCCCTCCAAAAAGTGAGATTTTGGGACAGGATTAAAAGCAGTTAGATGCAGGCTGCTTTGTGATGCATCTGATCGGACTCCCCAGCCCTTCTGCTCGGTGACACAGGACTTGCGAGGGGAGAGAGAGGCCAAGCGGCTTCATTTACAGCCTTTGCAGTGGCTGAGGGCAGCTGGAGGATAGAGGGCAGCCTAAGAAATTGACTGGAATCATTTAACCCAGGGCGAGAGAAAGAGAGAAGCCCCATCAGACCAAAGTGACAAAGAAAGTCAAGAATAAAGACTCTGGACGTCTCCCCACGTCGCTTTCTAGATGTATACCTCAGATATTTCAAAGGTCCGCCTAAAAAGATAACCCAGGCTACTCTGATCTCATCTGCTCTTGGAAGCTAAGCAGGGTCAGCCCTGGTTAATTATTGGATGGGAGACCAGCAAGAAAGTCCAGGGTTGCAGCACAGAGGTAGGCAATGAAGAAGAAGAGATTGGATTTATACCCTGCCCTTCACTCGTAGTCTCAGAGTGGCTTACAAACTCCTTTCCCTCCCCCCTCCCCACAACAGACACCCTGAGAGATAGGTGGGGCTGAGAGAGCTCTGACCTAAGGTCACACCAATAGCCGCATGTGGAGGAGTGGGGAATCAAACCCGGTTCTCCCAGGTTAGAGTCCGCGCTCCTAACCACTGCACCAAACTGGCGTAAGGATGTGTCTCTGGCGATCAAGGTAATTCATACCACAGTATTGCCCATTATTGCGTATGCGTATGAAAGTTGGGCAATGAAGAAAGCTCATGAGAAGAAAGGAGATTCGTTTGAAATGTGGGGGTGGAGGAAAGTTTTATGGATACCGTGGACCTCCGAAAAGACAAATCAGTGGGTTCTAGACCAAATCAAGCCTGAACTCTCCCTAGAAGCAAAAATGGCCAAACTGAGGCTATTGTACTTTGGTCACAGCATGAGAAGACCAGGCTCACTGGAAAAGACAACAACGCTAGGAAAAGTTGAAGGCAGCCGGAAAAGAGGAAGAGAAGATGGAGTGACTCAATAAAGGAAGTCACGGCCCTAAGAATGGCTGTAAATGATAGGGAATTATAGTTTCCAAAGGATAGGCATGTTCATACTTTCATAATAGTTAGCAATATATAATATACCCATCCACAGGACGAGTTTGCCTGTTGCATCTCTGCATGATGCCTTGCTCTGGCCTTGTGTTCTTCCAGTTTGCTGAGGGGTGGCAGATTTTTCTGCCACATCTTTGCATTAGGCATTATTGGGTGGATCATTCTTGCTAGTGACAGTTGGCCTATCCGCTTGAGAAGGAGGCTGCTTGTTGCATCTCTGTATGAGTCACTGGTGTGGGTTGTCCTCCTACCGCTCAGGGCAGTGAATCTCCCAGAATGCCAGTGTAGTGTATTGAATAGAGCAGGGGTGTCCGACATAAGAACTGGGGGCTGGAACTGGTGCAAGGGAGGGAACAGGAGGTTGCTCGGGGAAGCAATCGAATTGTGGAGTCTGCAGTAGTCAAGCAGAACCCCTTTGCTTCAGGGACAGCCTCACTGGTAAGTTGTGAGCCACTTGCAGCCGCATTCATACCTCTCCGCTCAGCCTGCAGCTCTGGGGATGCTGTCCTGGATGGCCTCAGGGACCCGTGTTTGCAAATGGAAGAGGTGCAGACGATCTTCTGCTGGAGCATGGGGGCATCTGCCCAGCGCTGCACTGCTGGGTCTCCAGTCTGCCCATGTGGGCTTGCCTCTGCCTCCCCCTCCCAGCCCGTGGGGCCTAGCAAAGAAGGCACACCAATTCGGAGTTTACCAATTGCTTCCCTTTCTAGAGTTCATATCTCCAGTACCCGGCATTACGTTTTATGGCACACACGGCCTGGCCCCACAAAGTGACATTTGTGTCAGATCTGGCCCTCATAACAAGTGAGTCTGACACCTCTGGGTGAGAGTGTCGAACTAGTGATCCGGTCCCGGACACAAACGTTTTTAAAAAACCCAACCAGTCGCATCTCCCGTGGCCAATCCGAAGGCGTCCAGGGCAAAAGCCTTAGCTAGCCCCACCCATTTTCTAAAAACGTTGTGGGGGGGGACCAGAAAAGGTTTTGGTGGGTGCTCCGGTGCCCGGGGGGTACCACGCTGGGGACTCCCATACGAGATAGATATGCCAATCTGAGCTCCTGTGTTTGTTGACTTTGGGAAAGAAGGGTGGAGTGAAGATGGGACAGAGAGATGGGGAGGTTTCTTCTCAAGATGGGTAGTTCTTTACATTCAAAAAGGTTGTTCTTTTTTAAGTGTACAGGGTTACGTGGCTTTCGTGGTAGGCTTTACCTCTAGAGCAGACCGACCCCGGGCTCTCCGCTTTCCCCCTGCCCCAGGACTCTGCCCGATTTTGATTTCAAGAGTCTAGTAACCCAAGATGTGAAATAATTTAAGACAACTAGCCTTTTTTTTTGTTGGTAATAGCTTTCAGAAAGATTCATCACTGTTGTGTTTTCTCCTCTCCCCAATCTCTCTGGAGACCTTCTCCAGCAGAGTCCCAATCTATCTTCCCTGTGCCTGTTCCACTGCCTTCTTGGCCACCCCATTAAAAAAAAAAATTAAGCTCTTGGGAAGGGTTTACTGGGTATTCTTAAAGGGAATCTGCAACGCGCACCCACACACACCCCGCAGCAGCAACACCCACGTTTGCTTGGCGGCTTGCTGTCAAAGCCGTGCTGTTATTTAGCTCCTGAAAGCTTTTCAGCCAAAGAGGTTTGGATTACAACTCCCATAAATCTTGAAAGGTTTTTGCATGTGTGTCGAAAGCCGGGAAGGGGGGGTTGGGGACGGGAGAGCCGAACAAAACCGGCTTTCTGTTTATGGACCTGCAGCGCCGCTTTTTTGCATTGTGTCGTGGTGCCCCCCTGTGGAAGCTAAGGGAGGTCATCTTGCGCGCCAGTGCCGCTTTCGCAGCTGTGCATTTTCTAAAGTGTCAGTGCCTGCGAGCCCAAGGCCGCGTGAGAGCCAGGATGGAGGCGGTTCAGCGTGGAAGGAACCCACGGGCGTGTCCCCGCAGGGTGGGGACCTCGGTTAGGTGGAGGACCGGAGCAGATCCGTAGGAAAGCCGCTCAGGAGGCAGAGCTGATTCAGAAAGCACCTGAACTCGGGTCTGTCTTGGAAGGGGTTCCTGGAATGAGAATGCAAGCAGGCAGAAAGAGGATTGCCTGTCGGCTCTGAGAGCACAGTGGAACTTCCACCTGCAGGGGCAGTTCACCTCCGAACCAGTTGCTGTGGGTCAGTACGAAAGCTCTGATTTGTTAGAGGCCTGCGACTGGCTGTGGTGGGAAACAGGTTGCTAGATGAGATAGGCCTTTGACTAATCCAGATAAGCTGGTTTTTACATTCTTGTTGATAATGATTGTTAGGAATGAAAGGCAGTACCAAGGCAGTCTGTCTCTAATACTGGGCGTTGCAAGGACAGACTAAAGGGAAGAGCTGTCGTCTTCCAACCCTGCTGGTAGGATTCCCAATGGTGTATCACTCATTGTTTGTGGGAAAGGAGGATGCCAGATAGACACAGACCTTTGGTCTTATGTGGGTGATTCTTGCATTGTTAGGGAAGTAGAGAGTGAGAGTTAGCCGACAGGAAAGGAGAAAGACAGAGGAACAGGTGGGATTCACTAGTTGCAGCAAGCAAAGTCCTGCATGGGGTGGGGGTGGATGGAGATGTAGGTTCAAATGCCCCCTCAGCCATGAAATCCACTGGGTGACTTTGAGCCAGTTGTTCTGGAACCCCCTAGGCCATCCTGAGCCCCTGGGAGATGGGGTGGGGGTAAAAATAATGACAGAATAGTAGGTGGAATAGTCGACAAAGTAACCCCTGTGCGTTGGATATTATTTTATTTATTGGAAACATTTATGTGCCGCCTTTTGACCCAAATTGGGTCCCCAGGGCAGTGAACATCAGGCATTAAGAAATTCAGATGTTAAAAGAACATTTAAAATGTGTCTGTAAAGATTTAACATGGTTTCGGTCGGCAACCGCTTTGGGGTTCCTTTTAGCCCCGTGAAGTTGTCACACGGTCGTGCGTGTTACTAAAATTTCCTGTTAAAGGATGACTGGTGTGTGTGTGTGTGTGTGTGTGCGTGTGCGTGCGTGCGTGCGCACGCTTGTGTGTATAAGGATGCCTCACCACCAGAAAGAAGCTAGAGTTTTAGTGTATAGTGCTCCTGAACTTCTGTGACAAACTCATTATTCTGCTGTCATATCAGATGCGCACTGAAAGACCTCTGCTGAAAGATCTCCCTCTGATTTTCCAGGCACAATTTGCAGTCCTGGTTCTTACCTTCCAAAGGCTTAAATGGATCGGGGCCATGCTGGGCTACAGGAAGAGCCGCTGCTACTGGCCAGCCAAGTCCCTTTTTCCAGGCCCTGCTTTCCTTGTCTCTGCATGCAGAGGTAAGGCAGGCGGCGACCATCGACAGGGCTTTTTCAGTGGTGGCATCTTGCTTTGGAATGCCCCACCTCTCATGGCTCTCCTGGAACCTACCGCACTATCCTTTAGGCATCAGGCCAAAACATTTCTTTGAACCCAGGGGATTCATCTCTCTCTTTTTTTTAATGGCTTTTAAAAAACAGTCTGCATCAAGCCTGTTCTCGTTACTCTCATTTTAGGCAGCTCCATGTCTACTTTTTGATGTGTTTCTATAGCTTGTTTTTAGGACTGATGATGCTTATATTGTTACTTTTAGGGTGCGTTAGTATTGTTTTTGTTTCGTGAGCAGACTCTGCTACTAATAAGGTGACATCAAGTCGCAACCAATTTACAGCGACCCCGCCCCCCCCCATGGATTTTTCAAGGCAAGAGAAGTTCAGAGTTGGTTTGCCATTGCCTGCCTCTGGATAAGAACATCAGAGAAGCCAGTGTGGGATCAGGCCAGTGGCCCATCCAGTCCAACACTCTGTGTCACACAGTGGCCAAAAACACCCGGTGCCCTCAGAAGGTCCAGCAGTGGGGGCAGCAACTCTGGACTTCCTTATTGGTCTCCTATCCAAGTACTGACGAGGGACAACCCTGCTTAGCTTCCAAGATCTGATGGGATCAAGCTGTTCTGGGCTATTGAGGTCTGGGCATCTAATTAAGTACCATTAAGTCACAGCTAACTTATGGTGACCCCATGGGGGTTTTAAGGCAAGAGCTGAACAGGGGTCGCTCACCATTGCCTGCCTCTGTGTAGCGACCCTGGACTTCCCTGGTGGTTTCCCATCCAAGTATCAACTAAGGCTGACCCTGCTTAGCTTCCGAGACCTGATGAGATCGGGCTACCCAAGTCAGGGTGTCTAATTAAGTGCCATTAAGTCACAGTCATCTTACGGCAATGACCCCAGAGGGTTTTCAAGACAAGAAGAAGAAGAAGAAGAAGAAGAAGAAGAAGGGATTGGATTTATACCCCGCCCTCCACTCCCCAAGGGAGTCTCAGAGCGGCTTACAAACTCCTTTCCCTTCCCCTCCCCACAACAGACACCCTATGAGGTAGGTGGGGCTGAGAGAGCTCTGTTCCCAAGCTGTCCTTGAGGGAACAGCTGGTACAGAGCTATGGCTTGCCCAAGGTCATCCAGCCAGGTGCAAGTGGAGGAGTGGGGAATCAAACTCGGTTCTCCCAGATTAGAGTCCGCGCACTTAACCACTACACCAAACTGGCTCACAAGAGATGAACAGAGGTGGTTTGCCATTGCCTGGCTCTATGTGGCCACCCTGGGCTTCCTTGGTGTTCTCCCATCCATGAACTAACCAGGGCCATCCCTGCTTAGCTTCCAAGATCTGATGAGAATGGGCTAGTCTGGACTATTCAGCAGATCTCCAGAGAGGCGCATATAACTTTTCTCAATGCAATAATAAATGATGATTTTCTTAGGTGGGCAGTCTCCCCAGCTGCTATTTCCGCACAGCACAAACCTCCTGCTTGCCACTGAGGGTCACGTCAAAGCTGGCTTTCCCCTTCTGTTCTCGCAAATACCATCAAAGGCGACGCATCCTCCGTGGAGAGCTGCTGTGAGTTTAGTCATCCTTCCTGCCCACTTCAACCCACAACGGCACATCCTTCTGTTTGCCTTGCTGTCCTGTTCTCCATGGGAGCTGTCAGAAGGGGCACTCTTCCAAGCATCGGGAGCGGGTCCCAGCCACACCTTCTCCGAGCTGGAGGCACAGATGAAGCTGTCTGCTCCTGCATCAGACCCCTGGTCCGTTTTGATCAGCATTTTCTGTTGCTGGCCAGAATTTTTCTAGCTCCTGTTAGCGGAGATCTTTCAATTTGGGATTGGAAGCTGGGGTTTTCTGCACACAGAGTAGGCGATCTAGTGTTGAGCCACAGGCCGCATTAGGGTAAAATGTAAATCTACCCTGCACAGTGTTAGAGCATGGATCCCTCTTAAATTAGCGTTTTTGCTATGGATGGCTGCAGTCATTTAACTGGGGATGTCAGGGTTTGAACCGGAGGCCTTGTGTCTGCAAAGCAGATGCTCTACCACTGAGCCAAAGAAATTCTCACAGGCACGTGACCTGAAGTAATAGAAAAGAGCGAGAGTCTGATAGCACCTTAAAGTCTAACAAAATTTGTGTCAGGGTAGGAGCTTTCATGAGTCACGGCTCACTTCTTCCGATACAGCTAGAATGTGAGTCCATCTGTCCTTCTAACCAGAGAGTAGGATGATTTCAGAAGCCGAATGATATTAGCATGCAAATGACAATAGTAGGTGAACGACAGTAGCAGGCATGATTGGATTAGGTGTGATATGTAGAAAGGTAGTAGGCATGGAGAAATCAGCATTGGAAACCTAGGTCTCAATTCAGTCCAGGAGAGTGCACTGTCTTGAGCTTCATTATCAGTTGCAATTACCTGAAGTAAGATGATGATTTTTTGGGGGGATGTCTCATGTTACAGTTGCATTATGCCAGCTCATGACACTGGTCCAGCTAGCTCAATATTGCCTACTCAGACTGGCAGTGGCTCTTCGGGATCTCAGGTAGAGGTCTTTCACATCACCCTCTATCTGAGTCTTTTAATTGGAGATCCCGGAAATTGAACCTGGGTCCTTCTGCATGCAAAACTGGTTTTCTGCCTGTGAGACACTGGGAAATACAGACCCGTGGATTTGATTTGCACCAGGGTGAAACAGAACCAAAATAGGAATTTTCAAGTGGAATCAGCAGAGACCAGCAACCTGATAGGAGCCCTGCAAATGGCTTGATTGGTAGCGCACCTGAATGACTGTTTCAGGTGGGTAGCTGTGTTGGTCTGTAGTAGAAGACTAAGATTTCAGTCCAAAAACATCTTAAAGGCCAACAAGATCCCCAGGGTAGAAGTTTTCAATAGTCAAAGTAAGGAAAGCCTTTAAGGTGCTACTGGACTCCAATCTTGCTCCCGAAAATGATGTTGCTCTTAATTTACTGAACAAACTTTGAGTTGAGTGGTACCTTCAAGCTCAACAAAATTTAATTCTGGATATAAGCTTTCCTGTGCACGTACTTGAAAGCTTATACTCGGTGTGAAGAAACACATTTCCCCCCTTTCTTCTGGGCAGAGAGTAAGACAGGAGGGGGGAGGCCAGTCAGTGGCTTTCCAGGCTCATCTCAGCTACTTCTTAAGAAGTGCTAATAGATCTAGCAGGAGAGATAATAGGTGGGTCAAGTTCTCCCCCCTTCTCCAAGCAGGGAACAGAAATTTGGAGGACTTTAGACTAAAGAGGCTCCAGGAATAATCTCCAGGAAGAAGCTGCAGGAAATGCTTCTTTGACCTGACCTATCCAGTGGGAGGGAAAAAGAGAAAGGGGGGCAAGGAAATAGGTCTCCTTGGTGTGGAGTCCATGAAAGTAGATGAAACTTCTAACTGAGGAGGCAGCCATTTTGACCATGTGCTGCCCCAGAGAGCTACAGAAAGCTTCTAGGCAATGGCAACTCTGTAGAGATCTGTAACTTTCAAAGCTTTAGGAGCCTGTCCTATTTTAACATCTGGAAAGGCATATATTGAGAGGGACAGAAGAATTGTGTTTTACCCATTTCTTTTTGAATCCCTTGCTCATTGTGGTGCTGTGCTAAAAGTACACTGCTGAACATGATCTTTTTAATAAAGACTTTATAACTTAAGATACAGGCAGTGGTTCTCTGTACCACATTGGCCTCCAACCATCTTGGACACGCTATTTTAAAAGGAGTGCCGGGGGAAGGCAGGCACTTGGCAAGTGGCTATTCCTCCAAGGGCGCAACTGCCCCCGTGGTGACCAGGTGTCCGGCAGCAGGAGACCCAAAGGCAAGGCCTCAGAACTTAGAAGGGGAACTGGGATTCCTGATTCTCATGGTGGGCAATTCCACACAAAAGTCAGGTGGTGGCAGCGGGTTACTGGACAAGGGACTGAAGCCTCTTCAGGTTTTGGGAGAACCTTGGAGGGCAGGGTGGAACAGGGCCTGCAGGCCCGTTCTGCCACACTCAAAATTATACTTTGTTGGTCTTAAAGATGCCACTGGACTCCAACCTTGTTCTCTTGCTTCAGACCAATACGGCTACCCACCTGAATCTAGTTTATTGAAGTTCTCTTTGGGGCAGAGTTCAGGCACAAACATTCAGCCTGAATCATTCTGGCAAAATTGAGGGTGTCTGCAGCAACCCTGAGCTGGGATGGCGACAAATGTCTCTTGAGCCTGGTGTTTTGGGAGGGAGGGGAAACAAAGGCAGGGAAGCAACCCGCCTTCTCCCTCTGCCTGCCAATCTTCACCACCTAAAAAGAAAACTAATTTTTCAGCAAATTAACAGAGGGAGGCTGGAAGCTCCGCAGATGGCAGAGGAGGTGTTGCTGGATGCCACCGCCTCCTGCTGAGAGGTGCAGAGCGTAACCTCTGGACCAGCAAGCCATCTGTGCAGAGTTGAGAACGCCAATTTATCATCTCCGGGTGACACTCTGGCTCAGGGGCTCCCGCACCGGTCGTCGAGGGACCCGGTGCATATCGAGAGAGCTGTTCCAGGGAGTGGGGGAGAGAGATCTGCAACGCTGGCAGGAATCTGACGGCAACCGTCTATAACCACGACGAGTGACCATCTACGCAAATGAGGGTGTGCTTCCAATCCTGTTAATAAAGGGGGAAAGGCAGGAGGAGGGGACCTGTGCCAGCAGCTGCTCTTAATGCTCTGCGGGGGACGGATTGCTCAGATGGAAAGGAGACGTGGGCCCGGGTTTATTTGACTAATGCAGTAATTGCAGTAACGCTGGAAGTAATGCTGAAAGGCTGCTGTCTCTTCCTCTTCGGGCCTTGTGGAGTGGCCAGGGTTACCAGACTCCAGTTGGGCCTGGAGATCTCCCAGAATCACAACTGATCTCCAGGAGAAAATGTCTGCTTTGGAGGGTGGGTGCCAGGGCATTATATCCAACTGAGGCCCCTCCCCTAACCCAAACCCTGCCCTCCCCAGATTCCACCCCCAGATCTCCAGGACTTTTCCAACCCAGTGTTAGCAACCCTGACTCTGGCAGAGTGCAGCCCAGGCAAGAGGGAAGAATGCTTGATGGTGTCTGGGCAAGGGTTTCCGATGGAGATCGTTGCGTGCCGAAGAGGTCCCTCGCTGCGGCGGCTGCTTCTCTGGCTGGCCCTGGTAGCTGGAAGGAGGCAGAGGAGAGATTGCCACTGGAACAGAGTGCAGACATGACGGGGAGAGGGAATGGCAGGCTGCTGTCTCTTCTTCTTCTGGCCTGGCTGATGGGATCTCTCAGTTGGGGCTGACACAGGCACAGTGGAAGTCTGACTGGCTGTTGCTGCTGCTTCTCCCTCTGGATCCAGTCATGACGCAACGATGCCTGGCTGTTGCCTCTTTTTTCTCTGGATCCAGACATGACACAATGATGCCGAGCTGCTGCCTGTCCTCCCTCTGGATCCAGGCTTGAAAGAACGATGCCCGGCTGCTGCCTCTCCTCCCTCTGGTCTTGCTGGTGGCAATTGGGAAACTGGGGGAGGGGAGCTGTCAACTTCAGCTGGAACCAGGCACGTCGGATTGGCTTCCAGCTCCCGAAAATCAGAACTTTGTGTCTGAGTGTGGATCCAGCTGCTGCTTTCCAGAGACTGCCCAGAAATGCACCAATAGTATTTTAAGTACTTTTTCCCTCCCAAGTGGTTGAGAAGTGTATATAGCATTAACAGAAATGGAATAACTTGGAAGGATGCCAAACCGTAGAGTCTCTGAAAGCATCCGCTAATGCATTCGGTAGGAAGAGGCAACGGGAAGCCACGATGGGCTCAAACAAGTTTAGAAAAGCTGAGAGGCTAATAAACAATGGAGGGGCGGAGTGCTCGAAATCAAATTTGAGATCCTGATAGCTTTCCCCGACTTCTGACCAGAGAACAGAGTAAATGTGCAAGGAATGTGGCGGAGGGGAGGTCAGCAGTGCAGTTACATAGGCGGGGTGTGACTCTGATTTTAGACTTGATGAATAATGCGTGGTAGTCCTAGAAATAAACCCAACGAAGTAAGAGGCCGCCAGCCGTCTGGCTGCACAGACCACCAGTATGCCTTCTGCTCACTGATGACGAGCTGTTAAAGCTACATGAGGGCTGTTCCACTTTCAGCCGCAAAAGGGACTTGCTCGCTGAATGCCTCTTTGCGGCAAAATAAATTACTTGAAGGGCTTAAATAAAGTACTTGAAGGGCTGTCATAGAGAGGATGGTGCAGAGTTGTGTTCGGTTGCCCCAGAAGGTCGGACCAGAACCAGCGGGTTGAAATTAAATCAGAAGAGTTTTCGGCTAAACATTAGGAAGAACTTCCTGACAGTTAAGAGTGGTTCCTCGGTGGAACTGGCTTCCTCGGGAGGTGGTGGGCTCTCCTTCTTCAGAGGTTTTCAAACAGAGGCTAGATGGCCATCTGACAGCAATGCTGATTCTGTGAACTGAGGCAGATCAGGAGAGGGAGGGCAGGAAGGGTTGCTTTAGGGCTTAGTTCTCGTGGCCCTTTCTTACGCGCCCAGGGAAATGCTGATCGCCACTTTGGGGTCAGGAAGCATTTTTCTCCAAGCCGGTTTGGCCAGGGATCCTGGAAGTTTTTTGTCATTTTCTGGGTGTGGGATGGTCACTGGGGGTGTGGAGGGGAAAGTATTTGTGAATTTCCTGCATTGTGCGGGGCAGTTAGACTAGATGACTCTGGAGGTCCCTTCCAACTCTTATGATTCTATGAAATCCCTGCACCTGGAAAGCTAACATGTTGGGCAGAAAGGGTCTTTTCCCTAATACACTGGGTTTCTACATGTGAGGATTTTTGGGGGGTACTCAGTCAGGTAAGCGTCCACCTGTACTGACCTCCATTGTCTGCTGCTTGTGAGACATGGGCCTAATGCAGGGAACAGGAAAGAAACAAAACACAATGGTCATACGACAGATTTTCACTTTAGTCATCTAGAGCAGGGGCGTAGAGTTTTAAAACCCCCGCCGCTGCTGCCCCCCCAGCCACTCCTGCCTCCCTCCCTCCATCCAGGGGCCAGCTGGGCAAATGCCCAGTGTGATGGCGTCACCCGGAAGTGATGCAAGCACGCTGGGCATGTTGCCGGGGCGACGCTCTGGCAATCGCCCCGAAACTCTATGGTGCCATAGAGTTTCGGGGCGATTGCTAGAGTGTCGCCCCGGCAACGTGCCCAGCGTGATAGCGTCACTTCCGGGTGACGCCATCACACTGGGCATTTGCCTAGCTGGCCCCTGGACGGAGGGAGGGAGGAGGGAGGGAGAGGGAAGGAGGCAGGAGTGGCCAAGCGGGGGGGGGGGAGAGGCAGTGGTGGCAGGCGGGCAGGCCTAGGAAGGGCCTGGGGAAGCGTGGCAGCGGGCTCTCCGTTTTGCCAGGGGGGCTCAGCCCCCCTGGGAAATTTCAGGGGTGGCTCGAGCCCCCCCGTAGTTGACGCCTATGATCTAGAGTTGGTGTTTACTCAACACAGGCAAGCAGGTGAATGTCTGTATACAAGCCTGGCTAATACTGTACCAAACAGGTGAGACCTGAAACCCTGGAAGCAGCAGCTACTGAGGAGGGGTTTATGAATTATGAATTGGTGGCCTTGAAGAAAGCGTCTTGTGGGTGTGTCAAAAATAACACTATGTTTTCTGCTTGTTAAAAATACTTAAAATTAGTACAGATGGTTTGCGCGTGTGCACTACGAGGAAAGGCTAAGGGCCCAGGGAACGTTAAGTTTGGAGAAGAGGAGACTGAGAGGGAACATGATTGCTGTTTTTAAATCTTTGAAAGGCTGTCATTTGGAGGAGGGCAAGGAGCTGTTCCAGTTGGCTGCACAGGAGAGGACCCGAAGCAACGGGTTTAGATTACCTGCAGGAAGGTTATCGGCTGGATATTAGGAAAAACTTTTTCACGGTCCGAGTGGTTCAAAGGTGGAATCAGCCGCCTAGGGAGGTGGTGAGCTCCCCTTCACTGGCAGCTTTCAGGAAGAGGCTGGACAAATATTTGTCAAAGATGCTTTAGGCTGGTCCTGCATTGGGCAGGGGGGTTGGACTAGACGGTCTGTTTGGCCCCTTCCGACTCTGTGATTCTATGATTCTGTATCAATCCGAGGTCACGTAACAAAATGCACAATGGCCTCTGTTAACAAGCAGCCCCCAAATCCCCGTGATTGTTCATCTCATATTCTTTTTAGACTCTAGGTTGGTTGACGGCACGCTCATCATCGGCTCCGACCGGAGTTTAATATAGTGTGCGGGTGGGCTGATGGGGTTGTGTCTTTGAAGCGCATCTGTGGAGTCTAAAAATGGATCGCTGCCTGCTTCATAAGAGGCCGCCGGTTTTGCTGGGCTTCTTGCCAGGCTCGGTCGTGCCTCATTCGGTCTCGGGCAAATAGTTGCAGAGTTTGTTTGGGGCTTTTGAACACCGCAGACGTCTAAATATGGTGCCGGAGAGCTTTTCCACTGGGCTGCTATTGTTCTCCGAGCAGCTGCTTGCGTAAGTGAGATTAGAGCTTTGTTTTCTGGGACTATCCCCGGCAGCAATAGTCGTGGTGTTGCAGATATAAGTCTTATATAATCGGTAGGTAGGTAGGTTGACTGATTGATTGATAGAATGGTCTCCACAGCTGACTGCTGCTTCACACAGACTTTCCACGTATCTGTCTACCTGAGGACAGACTGGCAGTGTAAAGCGGAAGGGAGGCGGGGCAAAAAGATCCGGGCCAAGTTGTAGCAGGGATTCCTGGTCACACACCACTGACTAATGCGGAACCATACTGGGGAGGAAACAGAATGGAGCGGTCACACTACGGGGCGGCCCCTGCTGGTGGCATGGTTGTGTGCGGGTTTGGCCTGCTTCGCCGACCTGCGCATAGGCGCATGGGCGCATAGGCACAGCAGCAATCGGGGCAGGATCTCGAAGCGCCCGCCCCCACCCCACCCTTTCCCAGGACACTCCTCGCACGCCTGCCATTTTGCCGGACTGTCTCCCAGGAGGCTGTGGGCTGGGAGCTTTAACGCCACAAGCCGGAAGCATCCCCACTGGCGGTTGTGTGCTCAAGCACACAGTACGCATGGGTAGTTATGCACATCCCTGCCGGATCAGCGGGTTCACATTACCAGGGCCGCTTGATTGCGGTTTATTTGCGTCCACACTTCCAGGAAGCAGGATCAATGTGCACCCAAATGGCTTGCCTTGGCTTTCACTTGGTACTTTTTAAAAGTGGGATCAAAACGCTTCAGGACGGGGTGAGTACGGCATGGGAATGCCAGACAGCTGTGGCTGCGTGAACCGGCCCACTTAATCCACTTGAGAAATGTGCCTATGTCGGGCCAAACTGTCAGTCTGAACTCAGTCTCTGTGTTGGTTCTTACTCACAAAGCCTGAAATGTCTTGGGACCAGCATGCTTGAAGGACCGCTTCCACCCATCTTGTCCAGGCTGCCAGTTAGGGTTGTCAACCTCCAGGTGGTGGCTGGAGATCTCCTGGGATTACAACTGACCTCCAGGCGACAGAGATTGGTTCACCTGGGGACAGTGGCCTCTTTGGATGGTGGACTCTATGGCATTATATCCCCATTGAAGTCCCTCCGCTCTCCAAACCCTGCCTTCTTCAGGCTCCACCCCCAAAATCTCCAGGGATTTCCCAGCCCAGAACTGGCGACCCTCCTGCCAGTTAAGGTCTGTCTCTCTGTGTTCCCACCATCAGAGGTGAGGTGGGTGGCGACCAGCAACAGGGCTTTTTTAGCGGTGGCACCTTGCTTTTGGAATGCCCTTCTCCTTGAGGCCCACCTTCCACCTGATTTGTTTTCTTTCAGGTGCCGGGCCAAAAACGTTTCTGTTCACACAGGCTTTTAATTCAGATGACTGATCTTTTAATACTGTTTTAGCCTGGAAGCTGTTATTGTAAGCTGCCGTGGTCAGTTTTAATTAATTGATTGATTAATTAATTAGTTTTCTATACCGCCCTCCCCTGTGGGACAGGGCTCAGGGCAGTATACAACAAAACAAAATCCATACATGATTTCATAGGTAAAAAGCAATGAATACATTGATTAAAAACAGTAAATACATTGGTTAAATTAATAAGAAGGCACCAGACTTTAGTTGTGAAACTTCCTCATGGGGGAGGTGAAAGGTAAGAAAACCAGCTAGACAAAGGACAGGAGTGGCAGCCAGACGGAAACCCTCACTGTCCTCAACCAAACGCCTGGTGGAACATCTCTGCCTTACAGGCCCTGCGGAACTGCATTAGGTCCCACAGGGCACAGATGTTGGTTCAGCAGAGAGTTCCACCAGGTTGGAGCCAAGGCAGAAAAGGCCCTGGCTCTGGTCAACGACAGCCAGACGTCTTTTTTAATTTAAATTTTATTTTATAAACCCCCTCGAGCAGGTTCCTGGACAGCCAGCATAATTTTTTAAAAATAGACAAACTGTCTACTTCTTGCAAAGAGCAGACGAGGTGGTAGAATCACGTTTGAAGACAGACTTCTTTTCCTTAAGAGACAGTGTGTTATTGAACGATCAAGATGGGTAGCCGTGTGAGTCTGTCTGTAGCAGTAGAAACGAGCAAGAGCAAGATTTGGTGTTGGGGGGGGGGGGAACAGTGGGAGGGCTTCTAGTGTCCTGGTCCCACTGGTGGACCTCCTGATGGCACCCGGTACTTTTGTGACAGAGTGTTAGACTGGATGGGCTGTTGGCCCGATCCAACATTGGCTTCTCTTATGTTCTTAAGAGTCCAGTAGCACCTTAAAGACTAATAACGTTTATGGCAGGATATGAACTTTTGTGAGTCACTGCTTGCTTCTTCAGATACCTGAATCTGAAGAATAAACAGTGACTCCCAAAAGCTCCTACCCTGCCACAAATTTTGTTAGTCTTTAAGGTGCTACTGGACTCTTGCCCTTTTCTGCTGTGGTATAGCAGTTAGAGAAATGGACTTTGCCTTGGGATATCTGGGTTCAAACTGAGTGACCCTGGGCCAGTGACACTCTCAGCCTGGCCCACCTCACAGGGTTGTTGTAAGAACGAAGCACTGGGTGAGACAAATGTGTGTTCTGCCCTGAGCACCTAGGATGCACAATGAGATAAGAATGGGATAGATTCTAAACCTCATCTTTTAATTGCTCCTTTCTTTATCTTCATCTCTTTTTTTGGGTGGGGGGGAGATTATAAACCTACAGTTGGAGACAGTTTGTGCTTTGTAACGTTGTTATTACTCTTTAAAGCATTATTATTGTACAGCACTTAGCTTCTGGTGTGCTCTGTAAATACGCCATTAATTATTATTAATGGCAATTAACAGTTGCCATTAATAGCAATCAGCATCGCCAGTTATCAGAGCCATTCGTTAATAAACATCACCACTATGAATTAATGGCCATGATTAAAATAATTAGCATCCTGCCTGATTTTGTAAACTGACTTAAACTCCCAAATAGCAGAGGATATGAATTTTTGAAGAAAAATTACCTAATTTGTCGTTTTTGGATTATACTCCCATCAGACTGTAGGTAGAGAAAGTATATTTCGTGAAAACTCTTGCATCAAAAATTGTATGTCAGTGGAAAATTCTTTATCTTGATTTTCTGGGTGTGCAGCGAAGCATTTGTGATTGTGATATCTGTTGTAGGAATAGTTTTATCAGTTCATCTGCTATTTATTTATATTTTTATATCTTTCTATATAGATAGATAGCTTTAAAACATAAATTAATAGCAGATATATCTATGGCTGAGGACAGACTGGCGATGTGGTTTAGAAGTGGAGGCAGAGAGGCCGTCCAGACAGCCGCAGCTGTCCCCTGCCGCCTGCGCACACTCACCCGTGCCTGAAGCGCGGTCCTTGCACTTCAGGTGGAGCCCCCGGGGAACGGGTCTCCAGCATCTGGGTGCGTGTTGCTGCCACTTCCTGGGGGTGTGGACGTGCCGATGGCGCGTCGCACACGCCGCTGGAGGTGTAGATGGGCTGTTCCGGCTGCTGCGGCTATGTGCATAGCCTATATCTATCATATATCTATATCTATCTATATATTTATTTTGAGGGGCCACGGTAGCTCAGAGGTTGAGATGCTGAGCTGCATACTGGAAGATCGGTAGTTCAGCAGCTCGAGACCCGAGTGCCACGTGATGGAGTGAGCTCCCGTCTCTGGCCCCAGCTCCTGTCAACCCAACAGTTCGAAAGCAAGGAATTGCAAGTAGATAAATAGGTACCGCTTTGGTGGAAAGGTAACAGCGTTCTGTGCGTCTCGGCATTTAATCATGCTGGCCACATGACCACAGAGAAGTCTTTGAACAGCGCTGGCTCTTCGGCTTGGAAACGGAGATGAGCACCGCCCCCTGGAGTCAGATTCGACTGGCTTTCGAGCAAGGGAAACCTTTACCTTTATAGAAATATAGAAACCTTTATAGAGATATACAAAATGGCAACTAACAGTTTATACATAGAGAGAGTCATTTCTCAGGATAGCATAGTTAGTGTCCCCCCCCATTCAGGGCTCATTTCGTAGCAGGAGCTCCTTTGCATATTAGGCCACACACCCCTGATGTAGCCAATCCTCCAGGAGCTTACAGAGCTCTTCTTACAGGGGCTACTGTGAGCTCTTGGAGGATTGGCTACATCAGGTGGGTGTGGCCTAATATGCAGAGGAGCTCCTGCTACGAAATGAGCCCTGCCCCATTTAACTGACAACTTAATCACAGATTTCTACCCTAACCTTCTACTTAAGATCGCCTTGAGCAGCTCTTTTGTTCTCCTAAGAACCCTGCGAGGTAGGCTAGGCAGGGACCCAGAAAGCCCCGCCAGCTTCTTTTGCGGCTGAGCGGGGATGTGAACCTGGTTCCCTACAGTCTCTCGCTACTTCTGTGCTTTCCAGTGTGTGTCAGTGAGGCAGCTGGTGAACCAGGCAGGATCAGTTTTCTACTTCCCTCCCCAGGCTGTGGTTTTCTCTTGCATTCTTGAACAGCTGATTTGTCAAGGTCAGCTGTTTGTTCTGGGCTTGCTTGTGAGCCTGGGCACTCCCCTCCCCAGTGGCAGAGAAGCAGCTTCTTGGGCCCTGAGAAAAGGCAGTCGGGCGTCTGCAAGCATTGGGAGGCTGCTTAGATCAGCTTCTGTTTTATTTTCCTAGACCAGGGCGTTCTGCTCAGTCTGTTTGGACCAGGGCTCTCCAAGCATAGGTGGATCCTGATTTTGCTCATGTGTTCCCTAGAAGACCTGGGAAAAGATCGGGAAAAGATCTGCTCTAGGCTATTTCTTTAAAAACTGTGTAGAATTTTTCTTTGTGCTGTTTAGCTGACACCTCCCTTTCGGATGCTTTCCCTGGTCCACGTTCTGTTTCTAGGACAGAACAAAACTTGGCCGTGTGCTGGGAGGAGAAGAGGAGTAGCTCAGGATGTTTCTTCATGACTTGAAAGTATGTCTCATTAAAGGAGAGGTTGGCGACCCCTGTTTTAGAGAATACGCAACGGCCCCAGGCTTCATTGCTTCGACTCCTCTGTGATTCAGGGCATTCAACTGGATGGTTCTTTATTTGGATTTTGTGTGTGTGTGTGTGTGTGTGTGTGTGTGTGTGTTCGTGTTCTTGGCAGTTCACTCCACTACGCCAGTTCGGTGTAGTGATTTAGAGCGCAGACTCTAATCTGGGAGAGCCGGGTTTGATTCCCCACTCCTCCACTTGCAGCTGCTGGTGTGACCTTGAGTCAGTCACAAGTTCTCTCAGAGGTGTTTTCTCATGAGCAGTCCTTGAAAGACCTCTCTCAGCCCTACCTCCCAGGGTGTCTGTTGTGGGGAGGGGAAGGGAAAGGAGATTGTAAACTGCTCTGAAACTCCTTCAGGTAGCAAAGGGCGGGGTATAAATCCTATAATCTCCTCCTCCTTCTCTTCTTCTTCCTCTTCTTCTTCTGAGAGCCAGTTTGGTGTAGTGGTTAAGTGCGCGGACTCTAATCTGGGAGAACCAGGTTTGATTCCCCACTCCTCCACTTGCACTTGCTGGATGACCTTGGACAAGCCATAGTTCTGGCACAGCTGTTCTTGAAAAAGAGCAGTTTCTGTCAGAGCTCTCTCAGCCCCACCTCCCTCACAGGGTGTCTGTGGTGGGGAGGGGAAGGGGAAGGAGATTGTAAGCCGCTCTGAGACTCCCTTGGGGAGTGAAGGGTGGGGTATAAATCCAATCTCCTCCTCTTCTTCTTCTTTTTCCTCTTCGTCTTCTTCTTCCTCCCTTCTCTGAGACTCCAAGTGAAGGGCAGGGTATAAATCCAATCTCCTCCTCCTTCTGTTGTTTCAGCTGTCTTGATCCTCCACCCCCTTGCCCAAGAGTACTCAGAGGGTAATGGAGGCTCTATATGTATGAGACAGGGCTTGGCCACACCCAGTCGGGGAGGGGCCCTGGCTCAGTGGGAGAGCATCTGTTTAGTCCGCAGAAGATCCTAGGTTCAGTCCCCAGCACCTCCAGTTAAAGATGTGAAAAGACCTCTGCTGAGACGTGGGCGAGCTGCTGTCAGTCTGAGTAGCCATTACCGACTGTGATGGACCGAGGATCTGATCCCTGTATTCATGTGCCCCCTTCCCTTCCACCACACGGCGTAAGTTGCCACCACTCAAACTCTGCCCTTCTCTTGCTGTCGGCAGTTTGAGGTGCTGACAGAACACTATGCTTGCAACTGTGTGTGTGTGTGTGTGTTAGCAGCCGGGCTCACCTCTCTTTCCCTCCTGCCTGCTGATTTATCTCTAGCCCCGTCAGGAGTTTTGGTCTATGTGTGGGTGAACAGCCAGGCGCTCGAGTAAGACTCTCTGGTCACAGTCTGAGTGCTTTCAAAACAGGAAAGCAAACTTGTATCCGCTAACAACTGTTGCTGATTGCCAGAAGCACAAAAACATAGGAATCTCGGATCAAAACATAAGCCGGAATGCATCGGAAGCTAATCAAAAGAAACAAAACCAAGAAGCTTTGGTTGTGCTGATCGCTGGCTCTACCTTGGACACAAGCAAAGCTGTAACTGTGAAATAGAGGCTGGATGAAGCCGAATTTGCTCCATTCCTCCCTGTTCCTTGGCTTGCGCATTTCCGCAGAGTGTGCTGACCTTTTTAATTCTCCCCTTTGCCATATGTTGGGGGTACTCTTTGACCTATTGCAAATTGGGGGCTGTTTCCCTTGGTTCCCTCCATACCACTTCCCCCTCCCCCTCCAATCATACTGTTGTGCACATCCTTGGCAGTTACCGTATTTTTCGCTCCATAAGACGCACTTTTCCTCCCCAAAAAAGTGGGGGGGGAAGTGTGTGCGTCTTATGGAGCGAATATGGAGCTTTTCTTACCTGTAACAGGGCTCTTTCTTCAGCAGGAACGCAGGGGAACGCCATTCAGGCTGGCATCCCAGCCTTCCCCGCCCCTCCCTGCTGGGCCTGAGCTGATAAGACTTAAAAGGGAAACGGCAGGAAAAACCCCACCAGGCTAAGTACTCTTTCCCTTTAAGTGCTTTTCCCCTTTAAGACAGCCAGCAGCAGAAAGCCCCGCCCACAGATTAAGCTCCGTGGCTGCTTTGCACAGAAAGGCCTGGCTTTGCATGGCATGCCGACATCTCTCTTCTTTTCTTTCTCTATCTTTCTTCCTTCCTTCCTATCCTTTTTTCTGTCTGTCTGTCTTTCTCTCTCTCTCTCTCTCTGTCCCCACCTTTCTTTCTTCCTTTCTCTTTCTCTCTCCTCCTCCTTCCTTCCTTTATCTCTCTCTCTCTCTCTCTTTCTTTCTGTTTCATTTTTTCCTGTTTTCCTCCTCTAAAAACAAGGTGCGTCTTATGATCAGGTGCGTCTAATGGAGCGAAAAATACGGTACATCCCAACTCAGTATTTCTCAAAAGCAATCTGTCTTGCTGTTCTTGACAGGTGGGCAAATGGTTCGGGTGACCCTGCAATTTGTCACCATAAAGGGACCGCATCTCCTCCTAGCTTGAATCCAGGCCTTTGTGGCTTCATTCCCAGGAAAGCGGGCGACCTATCTGGGGGCCCTCGCCCCTTGTGTGTTAATCAAGGCAGCCTACATTCCCTTATCGCCATGCCAACGTTCTTTGACGTGCACTTAAATAGCCACACTGGCAACGGCGCCTGGTAAATCAGCTAATTAATCCAGGATTGCCACTGTTATCGGAGAGCTTTGGCTGCACTTCCCTCCCTGGCACGGACTGATGGCATTTGCACCTGCTGGTCTCTGGAGCTGTAGGTGGGATCGCTGCCTTCTTTTCTTGGCAGGGGTCCCCTTCCAACCCACGGGAAGGGTGCACAGAGAAGGCGAGAGAGAGGCAGGAAATGACATGAGACAGAGATGAGACTGGCTTTTGATTGGCAAATGACATGAGACAGAGATGATACGCCACTTTGCCCTGAGGGCCTTTGAGGCCCCCACTAGATGAGACAGAGAACTTGGATCACCCCACATTGGGGGTAGTGGGAACCCAGACTGTGCAAATCAGAGATCATGGATGTGCCCACACAGGGACCGATTTCACACCAGGTGCCGCTTTGCCGTCGGTCTTCAATTTCTCACTATTTGCCACGGGGCGCATTTTAACCTGCGGCTTCACACGATTTCCCCCGCGGCTTCAGTGATCCTGTTTTTTGAGGATCACTGAAGCCGTGGAGGAAATCGGGAGAAGCTGCGGGTCAAAATGCGCCCTGTGGCAAATAGTGAGAAATTGAAGCAGGCAATCGGGGCAAAGGGAAGACCGACGTCAAAGCAGCGCCTGGTGTGAAATCGGTCTGAGGGCTGTTGAAGCCCAAACTAAATAAGACAGAGGTCGTTGGCCATCCCACATTAGCATCTTTTCGGGTCAAGAGAGCAGTCTGTCTTTTGAAGAGGGGGATCAGGCATATGCCACCCCAATTTGTATTGGAATAATGTGGGGATTTATTTATTTATTGTTTAGACTTTCTGGCTACCCTACCCTGCAAGCAGGGCTCAGGGCGGCTTACAACAGAATAAAAACACGCAATCCAAGTTAGATTAAGTCAGCACTAAAACACCGCACAGAATCAGAAGCAGTGCTCCCTCTAAAATGTGGGGTTTTGTGAGCAAAAATTCTACTTTGTGAGCCAGAGGCGAAAAGACTGTGAGCTAGCTCACACTAACTCAGCTTAGAGGGAACACTGACTTTAAAAAGTGATTCCAAGGTGGTGAATAATTTAAACAGAGGTTAATAGAGGCGGGGAGGATAATTCTATTCCTACCTGGCTTTGCACCATGCACAAACACACACATGCACGCACACACAAAAGCTACCATTAGACCTTTAAGGGGAAAGGCTAGGCATCTCTTTCCTTGCCTGTCTCTTGGCTTTAGGGGTCAAACATTGCAGGGTGTGTTTTGTGTGGGTGTGTTGATCAGCAACACTGTGCAGAAAGGGAAGAAGAAGAGGAGGAGGAGATTGGATTTATACCCCGCCCTTCACTTGGAGTCTCAGAGCAGCTTACAAACTCCTTTCCCTTCCCCTCCCCACAACAGACACCCTGTGAGGGAGGTGGGGCTGAGAGAGCTCTGACAGAAACTGCTCTTTCAGGGACAGCTCTGACAAAACTCTGGCTTGCCCAAGGTCATCCAGCAGGTGCAAGTGGAGGAGTAGGGAATCAAACCCAGTTCGCCCAGATTAGAGTCTTTCCCCGGCAAATTGGATTGGGGCCGCTTGTGCCTGACTCTGCTGTTTAAAACTCCCTGGGAAGAGCAGGTCTCCCAGCTCCTCATCTGTTTTCACTTCTGCTTTAGAGCAGAGATGACCGAGGATGGGGTAAGTGATAGCAGAAAATTCTGCAAGGAATGGGAAAAATAGGTAGGGTGGTTCCCCCCTCCCCGCCGCCGCCGCCTTCCAGTTCACACTAGAACTTGGGGTCATACAGTGAAATTGATTGGACAGATGAAAGGAAGCCTTTCTTCACATGACATGTACTTAATTGGTGGGATTTGCTGCTGCAAGATGTAGGAACCGTCGGCGTAGATACAGTCATGGAAGATAAGGTGGCCTGTGGCGACTGGCCAAGATCTCTAAGAGAAGCTTCTGGGTTCATACCTCTGACCTAGTTGGACCTTTTGATTTAATCCAGTTCAGCTTTATGTAGTTGGCCACGCAGGCAACAGAGAGAAGCATAATAGCTTCCAGTCCAGGCACGCTCCCAGAACATGGACCTGGCCAGGAACCGTTGTGAGTGATCCAGGATCCAATCACGGTGATGGAATTAGCTGGGAAGCTTCATTGCTTCCCCACAAGCTGTGCACGCCGCATGACCATAGCCTCTTGGTAGTCGCTGTAAATTGCTACAGATGGTGGCTGCCCCTTCCCAGCGAGACATTTATGTGCAGCAACTAATTGTGGGGACTGGGTGATTTTTTTCCCCCCTCCACACCTGCTGCCTGCAAGCACAGAGCGGTCAGAGGGAAAATAAAATGGTCCAGTCTGTGCAGCAAAATGCTGTGTGCTCAGCAGCTTCCTGCCTGGAGATGCTTGCTAGGTTGAACACATGAAGCTGCCTTGTACCGAACCAGACCCTTGTTCCATCAAGGACAGTACTGTCTATTCAGACCGGCAGCAGCTCCCCTGGGTCTTAGGCAGAGGTCTTTCAAATCACCTACAACCTTATCCTTTAAGAGGAGATTCCAGGGATTGATCCTGGGACCTTCTGCATGCCAGGCGTATGCTCTGTCCCTGAGCCATGGCCCTTTGCCGTGATCAGTAATTTAAGATGGGTTCTACCTGTTGGTATAAATTTGGTCAAATGGCTGAGCAGGTAGAGTCCTTCTCTGTGAATGGGAGACTAAGAAACTTAAGAATGGCTTTGTTGGGTCCATCTAATCCAGTGTTCTGTCTCCTGTAGTAATCATATGCCCCCGGCTTGGTTGTAGAGCACCTGCTTTGCTCGCAGAAGGTCCCGAGTCGAATTGGTTGCTCACACCTTTAATGCCAGTAGCTCACAAAGTAGAATTTTTCCTCACAAGACTCCTCAGCTTAGAGCAGGGGAGGCCAAACTTGCTTAACATAAGAGCCACGCAGAATAAACTTCAGGTGTTTGAGAGCTGCAAGACATGGACAAATATTACACATTTGTTTGTATTGAAAAATATGCAGATTTGCTTTTTATTAACATTAAATGCTACTGCCAGAAATAAAAACAGAAGGGGTAAAAACAGATATTGGTGATGATGATATTTATATATCCAATTATGTTTGCAGGCTTGAGAGGAACACTGGCTGGGGAAGGGAAAACCGATCGGGGAGGCAGGCCTTCCCTTTGCTTCCCCAGCTGCTCTGCCGGGAGCCACACAATATGTGTGAAAGAGCCGCATGTGGGCTCCTGAACCGCAGTTTGGCCACCCCTGGCTTAGAGGAAGCATTGTTCACAGGGAGTCTGTTGTGGGGAGGGGAAAGGAAAGGAGATTGTAAGCCTCTCTGAGACTCCTTTGGGTAGTGAAGGGGAGGGGGTATAAATCCAATCTTCTTCTCTCTAACTGGGAATGCCAGAATGTACATCCTTATTGTAAGGAATGCATATTGTGCGCTGGAACCAGTGCTCTTTATTCTGTTACGTTGGGGGAGAATACCAGTTCACACGATTGCATTAGGTGACTTATACTGCACCAGAGACCATCGGTCCATCACAGTAAGTCTTGTCTACTCAGACTGGCAGCGGCTCTCTAGGGTCTCAGGCAGAGGTCTGTCACACCCCCTTGAGTGAAGCCACTGGGGATTGAACCTGGGACCTTCTGCATGCCAAGCAGAGGCTCTGCCACTGAGCCACGGCCCCTCCCGAATTCTGGTTGATTCCTTGTTGTAGGGAATGCCTGTTGTACATTGGCTGCCCTGGAAGCTCACACTCCTGTTCTGTGCGCATTGCTCTTTGGGAAGCATGTCGGTTGAGTCTGTGAGCCATCTATTCTTTTTTTGCTTTCCAAACTTGGCGGTTCGGAGGGGGCAGGCAGCCATGCTCCCCCAGCCAGTTTGGTGTCGTGGTTAAGTGCATGGACTCTAATCTGGGAGAACCGGGTTTGATTCCCCACTCCTCCACTTGCACCTGGCTGGATGACCTTGGGCAAGCCATAGCTCTGTCCCAGCTGTTCCCTCAAGGACAGTTGTCTCAGAGCTCTCTCCGCCCCACCTACCTCACAGGGTGTCTGTTGTGGGGAGGGGAAGGGAAAAGGAGTTTGTGAGCCGCTCTGAGACTCCTTTGGGGAGTGAAGGGCGGGGTATAAATCCAATCTCTTCTTCTTCTTCTCTTCTACATGCTGCACTGGGCAAGGCTCTGTTATTCTGCGCCACTGGCTAATTGCTTCCTTGCCACTGAACTGCTCTATCCCTTCCTTTCCTCCTTAATGTGAAAGGACAGCCCACCTACCCTTGGGATTTTATCTTACTCTCAAAGAGAAGATTGTCCTTCAGTGAGACTTTTGATGGCCCGGGCAGGTTGGCAGCGTCCCCGGATCCCGTTCTTTTTCTCAGCTCCTCCAGATATTTCGCTTGTGTGTGTGTTTTTGCTCACAAAGTGACCTGGGCGCTACCCGTCTGGGAGGGTGGTTTTAAGAGACTACAGAGGCACTTTTAAGCTTTGTGTGGGTTTTTCTGGACAGCCAGACGGTGAAGTGGGATCACAAGGTCAGGGCAGAAAGAGTGGTTCAGAGTTTCTCTCAGCGCTGGTTGCTCTCCCGTAGCTATGCCAGACTGCAGGGCTCGGAGGCCCCCTGGATGTCTTTTAATTCCTAACTAACGTGCCGTAGTAATTTAGCTTGGATCTAATGAACCGTGATCGGGTTATAACCCAGCATGCACTGCGTTTGCCGGTTTGAATCCCTCTCCTGTGATTCGGAATTAACAAATTCAGATTTCTGTTGCATACTTCTGCCTCAGAGGTCAATATAACATGCGAGGTTCTCCCGTCCTCCATTTTATCCCTCACAACTGGCCTCGCTGTGGGGAATAATGGGGACTTGAACCCAGCGCTCCCCAGTCCTAGTCGATGCTTCAGCTCCTACTCGACATTAGATCTCCCCCATCCAGTAATGGCTGACTTGGGCCTTCATCCCTGCTGGCCCTCCTTCCCTCCTCTTCCGGAGTGTACCAGTCATGGTGGCTACTAACAGTGATGGATAGCTACTCCTTGCAGTACAAGAGGCAGTGTGGCTCTTTAAGTCTTAATATCCATTGTGGGGGCATATGGGTGTAAGGATGTTGTTGCAGTCACACTGCTTCTGGGCTTTCTAGAGGCAGCTAGTCAGTCACTGTGTCTGAACCGCCATGGCTCTTCTTATGTTCTTATGTGTCACAATCTGCTCCGGTCGTGCAAGCACATGGCTTCTCCCTCATTAGGAAGAACTTCCTGACAGTTAGAGCAGTTCCTCAGTGGAACAGGCTTCCTCGGGAGGTGGTGGGCGATTCTTTGGAGGTTTTTAAGCAGAGGCTGGGTGGCCACCTGACAGCAATGCTGATTCTGGGAACTTATGCAGATTGTGAGAGGGAGGGCAGGAAGGGTTGCATCCGTGCTTAGTTCTCGTGGCCCTTTCTCACACGCCCAGGGAAATGCTGATCGCCACTTTGGGGTCAGGAAGCAATTCTTTGCCAGGCCAGTTTGGCTAGAGATCCTGGAGGTTTTTTGTCATCTTTTGGGCATGGAACAGCAGTCAGTGGGGGGGGGGGGGGGGAGGTATTTGTGAATGTCCTGCATTGTGCAGGGGGTTGGAGTAGATGACCCTGGAAGTCCCTTCCAACTCTGTGATTCTTCCCCAGAGGGCAAGATGCGCTACTCTTTGCCCATCCACCTGAATGGCTATGCTGGCCTCCTCCGCCCTGCTTTCTCATACATCATAAGCTGCGTCGAGAAGCCCCTGAAGGAAAGGAGGAACAAAAACATTTTTTTTTAAAAAAAATGAACAGGTTGCCTCAGAGGCAACGCCAACCGCTGGTGCCGTCCTCCAGAGCATTAAAAGGGGCATCTCCGTTTCAGACCGTGGTTTTCCTTCGGCAAAACATGGGATATTTTGGTACTTAGTCAGGTTTAAATTCCCAAACAGAAGACCGCGAAGTGATCTTCCGGCACTCCAGTTGTTCCGCCTCCCTTCCCATTTCTGTGAAAATGAGGACTTCATTTGTACGGCCTTGTGGTTTGCCGGGAAAATTGATTTGAGGTGAAACTGTGTGGAAAAGCACTCTGCAAAATACTGAAGTGGAGAAGACTCGAGGGCCATCAGACGACCGTGGCCTGCATAAGCAGGAGGCAAAAGGGGAAATCTGAGGAGATGAAGTGGCTGGCATTGTGATCGTTCTCCCCCCCCCCCCCCCCCCGCCTTTCACTTGAGCATCTCCATCCAGCCTAATTGGAGGGAAAAACTGGCCACTGCTGGGATTCCGGTCATCATCTCTGAATGGCGACCGTGCTGTTTTCGAAAGCTATGGAGGAAGGCACAGAGAGGAGAGCGGCCCCTGTCTTCGAAAGGGCGGGCGGGGGGGGGGACACATGAGTGTGAAGAGCCATTTCTCTCCTTCTGCTTTTTTTTTTTTTTCCGGAGCCCTCCTTCTGGTGAGGCGATTGCTTCTTCCCTCCAAATGGAGACTTTCCTAGAGGGGAGCCGGGGCTGTGAGACAGGCTAATTGAAAGAAATGGTGCTTCTTGGCTGGAGCAATGGCAGGCCACGGAAGAGAGCATGCACTC
Source organism: Lepidodactylus listeri (assembly GCA_029233225.1). Taxonomy (NCBI): domain Eukaryota; kingdom Metazoa; phylum Chordata; class Lepidosauria; order Squamata; family Gekkonidae; genus Lepidodactylus; species Lepidodactylus listeri. The sequence continues at coordinate 12,540,871 of JARCFY010000013.1, forward strand.
TCAAAGAGAAGCCCAGGAGATAATGTCCTTTTTTTTTTTTTTTTGCCACACACGAGCCGCTGCCAGATTTTAGTCTGCCATCTTCTCTCTTCTGTGTCCTCTTCTCCCAATTTTTCAGTAATTTGGCAAACCCAGGGAAGTCCTTGTCATCACTTCTGTGGGAAACTGTACCCGACTGTAGCCATGTTAATAGGTTTAGGGCAGGGGTTCCCGACCTTTTTGAGACGGAGGGAACGTTTGGAATTTTGACAAACAGTGGCGGGCGCAACCACAAAATGGCCGCTGTAGGTTAATAATAGATGAATTTATGGATGAGTTTATGCAGGGTTATTTTTGGGCAGGAACGCACAGGAACGGAGTTCCGGCTGGCTCCTGAGTTGGCCACGCCCAGCAGGAACTCATTAGCATAATAGGCCACACCCAACAGCAGAAACTTATAAGTATTGGCTACATTAGGGGTGTGTGGCCTAACATGCAAAGAAGTTCCTGCTACAAGAAAAGCCCTGGGTTTTGACAACAACCAAGGTGAACAGAATAAGAAGCAAAAGGTGGGTGTGGCTGGATGACCACACTTCTGGTAACACGGGGGTGTGGTCTAATATGCTAATAATCTGTGCTGTCTGGAGTGTGGCATAATATGCTAATGAGTTCCTGCTGTTGGGTGTGGCCTATTATGCTAATGAGTTCCTGCTGGGCTTTTTCTACAAAAAAAGCCCTGAGTTTATGGAATCTGCCTACATCTGCATGTGGATGAACCTTTAGTCTGAAGGGAAGGTAGTTCTTTCTGTGTCACTTTGTCTTTGGTCGATATAGGCACCATCTCAGAAGAGGCATTCCCTCTTCTGTGGGGGAGAAAAAGAGGGATGCCTCTTTCAGGACAGCAGGACAGACTTTACAGCAAACCCTCTCAGAAGAGGCATTCCCTCCTGTGGGCGAGGAAAGGAAGAGTGCTTCTTCTGAGAACACAACTTGTTTTTAGACGATGCCTGCATGGGTCACAGCGGGGCCTGGCTCGGAAGAAGTATTCCCACCTTTGTGCAGCGGAATTGGATTTGGATTTGAAGTACTTCAGTTTAAAGAACAATAAATTAAGCACGGGTACCTTTTTAATCATCCAAAAGAGCTTTGATCGATGAACCGAATCTATTAATTGACCGGAATCTATTAATTGACTGCAGCCCTTTTAATAGGGCCTAATGTTCAACAGAACGCTTCACGTATATCAGCTCAGGAGTGCTTGTGGCAACCTGGAGCAGACCTTAATTTCTGGTCCCTGATAGATCGTTGTCCCCATTTGTCACATATTGGGGCTGCTTTTAGCCCCTTCAAGTGTACAGTATGAGTTGCTAGATATGACCCCTGGCCCCACTGGTGGACCTCCTGAGGGCACTCACTGGTGTTTTTGGCCACTGTGTGACAGAGTGTTGGACTGGATGGGCCACTGGCCTGATCCAACATCGTCTTCTCTTATGTTCTTTTGTTCTTATGACCTTCGTCAAGGTTCAGCTGCCTTCCCCAGGGTCCCTGCAAGTGAAATATCAGGTGTGCAGAGCTGATGCATCTTCTCCAGTGGCGTCACTGCCTGAGCAGGAACACCACAGCACCCCTGCTGTGCTCAGCCTGCCGACGCTCCATCTCCAGCTGCCAAAGTCTATTTTGAACTCCTGGAAGCATCTTGCAGGACAGTGACGGCGTTTCAAATGCATCTTTATCCCAAAGAGCAAATGCCCTCTGGTGCTTTTAAATCAGGGGGAGAGAGGTGATGGCAAAGTTAATGAATGCATTGTGCAGAAGGTGGAGTAGAGCTTTTGGTACTTTGCTCAAGTCAGGATCCCTTATCAGCAGTGGCGCTGGCAGAGAGGCAGTGGAGTGGAGTGGTTGGAGTGACTCGGGAGACCCAGGTTTAAATCCCCACTCAGCCACCAAACTTCCCAGCGATACTTGGGAGGGTCTCTCTCTGTCAGCCTAACCCTACCTGACGTGGTCATGATAAGGATAACGTGGAAGGGAGCTTTTGAGGTTCCCAGCTCAATGTTGTACGTACCCATTTGAAATCCTAGTCAAATTCAGGGGTCATTTTGAGCAGGAATGCGCAGGAACACCGTTCCAGGAGCAACCAGCCCAGGAGTGGGCACATATGGTGATGCGCTGTGGAAAATAGCAAAAGCATACTAACTTGTTCTGTATTTTCATGCTTGTTGTAGGGCAGCTTCCCTGCAAGAGCAAAGGAAACCTAAAGTGTCTTTTATCAAAGTGTAAAGCTGGCTCACCAGCTCTGAGTTGAGAAATACCTGGAGATTTTTGGGGTGGAGCCTGAGCGGTGGGCGTCACCTTCTGACACACTTCTGGTGATGTCAGGGGGTGTGGCATATGCAAATGTTATGCTAATGAGCTTTTGCACCTCGTTTTCTGCGAAATGACCCCTGGTCAAATTTATGACTAAAGAAGGGCACAGCTCTCTTTAAAATATAAGAGTTCAAAAACGGTTTCAATGCTCCCCCTAAGCTGTGGAGTCTTATGAGCAAAAATGAGCTACTGGCATTAAAGCTGTGAGCCAGCGCTTTGGCTACTGCATAAATGAGTTTGCTCTGGAGCCATCCTTCCTGAGCCAAGACAAAAATGTGTGAGCCAGAGGCTAAAAAACTGTGAGCTAGCTCACACTGACTCAGTTTAAAAGGAACACTGGTTGTGGTACTAGATTTTTGGGCTCACATGAGGGGAAGCCGCCGACTCAGATTGCAATATGTCTGACACTTGCTGGACAGACAAGGGCAAGCTGCAACTTCTTAGTTTTGCCTACCCTGTAGGGTCGTTGCAAGGATCTAACTGTTCATCTGCGTTCTAGGGAAGAAGAGCAGGCTACATCTGGGTCAGTCGTTATTCCAAAGGGCTGAAGGCTTGAGAGGCAGGCAGTCCTGTAAGTGCAGAGTTCCAGATCCCAGCGCTGAAATGAAAGCAGTAGATCTAAAGTTGTGATCACTTTAAAAAACCCTAAATAACAGAACTAGGAACTAGAGGAGGGCAAGCCCAACTGCATGCCTTACCTCTGTTAGATTCAGTGGTATAGTAAGCCAGAAATCTCTATCATACTTAGCAGAGCGCGCAGTGGCTACACACAGCAGTAGCTTCTTCGTTCTTTAGGTGTTAGCAAAGTTAGAGTTACACAGAGCCACTTGTCAGTTTCAGACTAATAAGAGTCCTTTATTCAAGGAACTACACTCTAGATGGTAGAGGTTGAGAGAGAGTGATAGAATCCGACCTAACTAGCTGGATGGATGCGGATGCAGTATGCAAAGTGTGGCAAAGATGGAGAGAAATATGCTCCTTCTTTGTGTGTGTGGGAAAGAGAGAGAGTGAGAATGGAAATAAAGAAGCCGTTCCTGGAGAGTATCAGTCTACACATCAGTGGGACAGAGGCAGAAGAGCAGACAGGAAGACTGCTCACAGTTTGCCTGTCTATCTGACTCCCTTGTAACCCCCCCCCCCCAGAGGCTGAGACTAAGAGACAGCGTCCAGTCCTTCTCTCCCAACAACCTCCTTGCGCAGGAGTCGAATTAGCCTCTCTAGTTCTAGCAGGGCTGCAGTGGGCCATCTTGGATCCAGCCAGCGTCTGCACGGGTCTTGGAGGGGAGAGTGGGAGGAGGATTGCAGCTAGGAGCAGGCAGGAGGGTTCGATATGGGCCTGGCCAGCAGGGGCGTGGGTCCCAAGAAGCTGCCATGAAGGGGTCCATTTATTTTATTTAGGCCTTTATACCCCACTTTACAACATAGGTTACAACCAATGTTCCCTCTAAGCTGTGGAGTCTTGTGAGCAGAAATTCTAATTTGTGAGCTACTGGCATTAAAGTTGTGAGCAAGCGATTTGGTTACTGCATAAATCAGTTCGCTCTCAAGCTGTCCTTCTTGAGCCAAGACAAAAATCTGTGAGCTGGAGGCTAAAAAACTGTGAGCTTGCTCACACTAACTCAGCTTAGAGGGAACACTGGTTACAACATAGTTCTCCCTTCCTCCATTTTATCCTCATACCAGCCCTGTGAGGTAGGTGCAGCTGAGAGCATGCAGCTGGCCCAAGGTCACCAGGCAAGTTTTCATGGCTCAGTGGGGATTCAAACCTGGGTCTCCAAGCTTCTAGCCCGAAGCTCTAACCACTACACCGCGAGGCTGCGTCGCTTCTGTGTCACCAGGAGCGAGCTAAGCTCCGGTGACGTGCTGTGCGCTCCTTCTTGTGCTGACTCAAGTGAAGGACTGGCCCCATTTTTCCACCGGATGAAGCAGATATCGGTTTTCTGTGCTGCCCATCAAGTTGATTTCATAAGATGTTTTTATTGGTTGAACGCTCCGTATCGGGTCAGGCCATAGAAACCCCTGTTGCTTCCCCTAGGCATGATCGCTAACAACACAAAGAGCATCAGTTATCTTAGTAAAAAGAGCTAATATCCTGTAGTGTTGGACGAGGACCCGGGTTCGACTCCACTCTATCGTGGGAACTGCCCAGGCTAGCCGGGTCTTGTCAGGTCTCAGAAGCTAAGCAGAGTCAGCCCTGGCTAGTATTTGGATGGGGAACCTATGAGCCCTGTGAGGAAAGGCTGAGGGACTTGGGAATGTTCAGTCTGAGAAGAGGAAGTTGAGGGGGGAACACGATGGCTCTCTCTAAGTATTTGAAGGGCTGTCACTTAGAGGAGGGCAGGGAGCTGTTCCTGTTGGCGGCAGAGGAGAGGGCTCACAAGAATGGGTTTAAATTACAGCAGGAAGATATCGCCTGGATCTTAGGGAAAAATTTTTGCAATCAGAGTTGTGCAACAGAGGAATCAGCTTTCTAGGGAGGTGGTGGGCTCCCCCTCCCTGGCAGTCTTTAAGCAGCAGCTGGGCCAACACTTGCCAGGGATGCTCTAGGCTGATTCTGCACTGAGCAGAGGGTTGGACTAGATGGCCTGTCTGGCCCCTTCCAACTCTGTGATTCTCTGATTCAATGACCTTCAAGGAATACCAAGTGTGTGATGCAGGCAATGGCAAAGCACCTCTGAACCATCTCTTACCTTCAAAACAAGTCTCGCTTGCCCACTAGTGGTGCATAAAGCTAAAAGAGCTAGAACTTTTGGCTGCCAGACAGTCTTAGGATCTCCTGACTATACTACAGACACCGCCATAGGATAATTATAATTCTTATACCATGGGGATGTGCTGGACGATCTTGGGCCGGTTGCACACACTCAGCCTAACCTACCTCTCAGGCCTGTTATAAGGTTAAAAGGGAAGAGAGGAGAGCAACAGAAGCTGCTTTTGGACCCCTACTGGGGAGGAACACCTGGGAAGAATGTAATAAATAAGTAATGTGTATCTAGGCACCTCCTCCATGACTGCATGGCTTCTGTTCTGGGTGCAATAGGATGCGTCCTCACAAGCCTGTTTCTGGAGATTGCTTTCCCAGATAATACCCAGGAATCGACTGCATAGTCTGAGCCTGTGCGCATTGGATTTTACATGCGTAGAAAACCCACTAGCATCTCTGCTCCCAACTGTGCGTAACAGAGCATCCAGGGACCTTATCGCCGCCTCCGGCTGCTCTGATTAGGCTTTGAGGATTTTTCTTTTTTTTTAAATGAATCTGTTCAATAGTTTGATGTTCCCATTTCCGCCAACACTTTTTTTCTGGTTTCAGTCAAAAGGCTCCTGGGTTGAATAATTTACCAAATAGCGGCTGTCTTGCCTCACCAAACATAAGCAACGCTGGGCCTTGAAGAGGGAGAGGGGATGTGTGATTTATTTCCCGGGCCTTCAAGGAGTCAAGGAAATTTAGTAGACCGCGCTCCCTGGGGCGGGTTTGTCTTGCAGAATTGCACTGGCGGTTCCCACAGCCTTCTCTGTGCTCATAGCAGACAGCTTAAGGTTTAGAACTGCAGCCTGGAGTCCTGGTATTAGTAACAGACTTAAGCCCCAACTAGAAACAGAACTGGAAGGGATCTCCTAGGGTCATCTAGTCCAACCCCCTGTACAACGCAGGAAATTCACGACTTACCCCTCCCCACTCTCCCAGTGATCCCCTAATAAAAGGGGGTCACTAGGAGACAGGGGAGGGGTAAGTTGTGAATTAGATAGACATACCCTCCATGAATCTATCGAATTATTGACCAAGGTGACTGAGGGGGACCTCCACATTCAGAGGCACTAAACCTCTGAATCTCCGAGCCAGGAGGCAACATTTGGGGAAGGTCGCAGCCATCCGCATTTATCCCAGCATGCCCTTTCATGAGCCAGAAATCATATCTTTGAGAGCCAGTGTGGTAACGTCGTTAAGAGTGTTGAACTAGTATCTGGGAGATCTGGGTTCAAATTCTTGTCCCATGGAAGTGACCTTGGGACAGTCACACTCTTTCCATCTGGCCTACCTCGCAGGGTTGTTGTGTGGATAAAATGGAGGAGAGGGAAATCACGTAAGCCTCCTTGGGCCCCCGTTAGGGAGAAAGGCAGGATGCAAATGAAGTAAATAAATAAATTAAAATCTTCAGGTGTTATGGAAATAAATTGTTTTGGAGAGTTTTAAAGTGCATGCAGGGGGGTTAGGATGACCATAGGGATATTCCACATTCTGAGTCAGCAAAGCTCTGGAAACCAGTGCTGGGGTCCTGGTCACTCGAGCAAGATTATTGGGGGGGGGGGGGGTAGTGAGGCTATTTGATCCGGAGTAATTTGACCCGCATTTGTGAGATCACACAGTTCTGTGAAGCTGCAGGGGCAGCTCGCCACTACGTGATCAGACGCAACTGCGAGCGAGTTGGGTTTGTTTGTTTTTTTGTCGTTCGTTTCCGATTCGCTTAAACGGGGGATCGATGAATCGCATCTCCACCCTGAGGGCTTCCAATGGCAGTGTGCGATGATGTGCATACTGAGAGGGGGGGGAAACAACGGCATGGCGTCGGGATAGCCTGATCAGACTATCCCCGCTGCCACAAGTCCGCACTGGAGTGATCACACGGAGAAAGTCCGTCTGTGGCCCATAGCAACCCATTTGATACTGGATTTTCGCTAGTGTTTTTTTAACTCCACTTCTCCGGCGGAGCAAAACGGCTTGCGGACGGGTGTGGGACGCTTGCCAGATGTTCTCTTGTGATTGTGCCCTTAAAACCCAGCTGCGAGTCGTGCCTATCCTGCAGCTAATTCTGCATGTGATTGGGGCCTATGAACAACATCCAGGAAGGCTTTGGCTTCTCTGACCTGTTTGTTGGCCTTTCAGGGCAGCCAAATGGCCAGCATGTGAAACAGGACGGTGGTCTAGATGGGCCACTGGTCTGCTGTAGCAGAACTATTCTTACGGAATTGGCCCAAGGTCATTTGCTGGATTTTGTAACTGAGGATTTGCCTGCAGCCCTCCTCTGTATCACAGTAGCTCTCCAGCAGGCCTCGTGGGATACAGCCCGTCAGTCCAAAAGGAGGGTAGCTCACTTCCAAGGACTGCGGCGAAACCACTTCAAGTTGTACCGCTCCCTCGCCAGGCATCCTATGAATGAAGATTGATCTCGCGGCGCGATTCACATTCCGTACGTCTTTCCTTGGTGTGCGCGTAATATGTAAACAGATTAACTCCTAACCTTTTCCCTGTCTCTCTCCGTAATAGCGAGGGCACCCCTGCGCAAACACATTCTGTACATCTTGTCGACGCTGTCTTTTCCCGTTACGCTTGTCCTTTCCTCCCCGGCTGGGTGACGCTTGCTGTTGCCATGGATTGCGAGTTTCTGAATGCTGACTTTCTGCGGCCATTAACTTTGGTTCAGTGGTAAAATGTCTCACGTTGTGTGCAGAAGGTCCCAGGTTCAATCCCTGGCATCTCCACTTAAAAGGATATCAAAAGGGGAGGCGCTGAGAAAAGATCTTTCTTTGCTAGTTGAGATCTACAGCCAGTGAGAGGGATTGGTGGTCTTGCTTGGAATGCACCTGTTTCATAGGGCCGTGTGCATGCAGGAGGGGCTGTGGCTCAGTGGTAGAGCCTCTGCTTTCCCAGGAGGTCCCAGGTTCAATCCCCAGCATGTCTAGTTAAAAAAAAAGGACCTGATACCTTGGAGAGCCACTGCCAGTCTAAGTAGACAATACTGACCTTGATGGGTCTGATTCAGTACAAGGCAGCTTCATGTATGTGTTAAGTGCCAGGTTCAATCCCAGGTACTTTCAGTTCAAGGATCTCTTTTAGGAAGGATGTTTTTCTGGAGAACTGGGGCCAGCCAGCTGTACTGAGCTAGAAGGACTGGTGCTTAGGCTCTGCATAAGACAGTTCGCCAAGTTCGGGTTTGATAACTAGGGATGCCAGCAGACCAGGTAAACGAGGTTCAAGGCCAGTCTCTCAGTCTGTTTTTAAATTTTGTTTTTATATTTAAGAGGGCGTTTTGTTTAGCTCGCGTATGGTGCTCTGCAGCATGGTTAGTGAAGTCGGTCTGGCCCCAAGTCAAGACAGTTGGCTACCCAGCCTGCTTTCTTTTGGTAGTTCCCAATGTATCTTAATCTCAGGTGAGACTAATGGACCTTGTAGGCATCTGGATGTACTTGGGCCTAAGTCTTTTGTGAAGCTCAGAAGAAGCCCAGCTCCAGCTAAAAGCTCCATATCCTCGGCACACGCTGGCATTTAATGGACGCCCACACTCAAATCATGTAGCTATGCTTATGCTGCTGGAGATAGTGCTGGTGAAACTGAGGAGAGTGATGGACCACGATTGCATCTGATGTCATGGAATCACGGACACTCACAATGACACGGCCTGGCGTGGGCAAGTGAAGCCAAGGACAGTGACGGCAGAGGACAATTGAAAACGAGAGGCAGTGGCGGCCGAAGGAATGAGTCGGGTTCTGACCAGCGTCAAAACAGCATGGTTTGCCGAGGCATTTTAGCTGGTTCCTGTGTATGAATCGCCAAGCAAAAGGCAAAATTGGAACAAATTAAGTACAGCCCTGGGGTGGGAGTCGTATCTGGTGTTCTTTGAAATGAGGCGGGTGAGGAATTTTATGGGGCACGAGGAGGCAAGGAACAAAAGTGGGTAAATACTGATGGCTCATGTGCCAGGTCCTTTGGAGGCAGAGCCCTGTTACACCCGCTATGGGATCCGGGTGACCTTTGAAGCTCTGTTAAACACAAATGTCTTCTGTCTTCACCAAGCTGTCCGCGCTTGGCTCCCGCAGAAGAGCTCGCCAGACTGAGCTCCCCATGTAGGACGAAAACGTTATGCGACAGTTCTGAAGAATGGAGACTTTGAAAGGACAGTTCAAAAAGCCGCCCAAGTTTCCTCACAAAGCGTCCTTTCCTCCCCTTTGCGGTAGCCCAATCAAGGGCTATTCTGGAATAGATCAAAGTCAATAGGATAGTCAAGTCTTCTGAAGCTCCTCTCTCCCTCCCTTTCTCACTCTCTGTCTCTCTGTATCTTGCGGCTTGAAGAGATGACTGGCTGCCAGGTGTATATGGGGGGAAAATATCCCCAATCTTCCTCTTTTAATGACAGTTCTCTGAGCTTCGCTCTAAGTGTACGCTTGCTCCTGGGAGACAGGCTGATTTTTTTTTCTCTCCCCAGAGAGCCCCATTCAATTTTAATAACCTCTCCTTCATGAAAAATGTAAAGGTCTATTAAAAACACATAAATACAGAGAAGGCAAAAGTGTTCAACGCCCGTCTTCCTTGGGGCACATGCCATATGGAAGAGGAGGCAAATAAGAGTTGAATCCTACAGATGTTCCACTAGTTAAGGTGTTTTCCAACAGCACTAGGAGCATGCCTTTCGTTTGCATTTATTGATCCATCTCCCACTTCTCTTCCAAGTTTGGGACTCAAAACAGCTTAGAACATCGTTGTACTGGCCAAGCCCTCCCAGGAAGCGAGTGTCACGGCAAGAATGGCAGAGAGAGAGAGAGCATAATCAGTCCAAAGTTAGAGGTTCCAGAGAGCAGGTTTAACGAAGTCCAGTCTAGAGTCAAGGAGTTCCAGGTAGCAAATCCAAGTCCAGGGTCAGGATTTCCAGAAAAACCATTAGTCAGGTCCAGTTCAAGGTTGCAGCAGTCCAGTAATAGCAAGGATGGTGACTCAGTAGCAAAGTGTGCTTGTTGCATCCACAAACTGCTGTTTCTCCTGGCTGACTTCATAGCCAAGTCTTAACAAGCCACACTCCCAGCCAATTGCTTGGCAGTCATCCTGAAACCACTTATCCATCTCGTAAGTTGACAGCTGACAATGGGCCATGAGTCTTGCACTCCTCTTCCTTTCCTGCAACTCTGTGTGCGTCTGACGGTGTCGGTGCTGCAGGGGTGTGGGTGAGCTAGGTGGGCTGGGAGTGGCTTCTGAAGTCTCGTTTACTGCTTCAGCACTATACAACTGTTGGCTTGGTTTCAGCTGTAGCCTGTGACTTCTGCTCAGCCGGATCTCTTGTTGCTCTCCTTCTGGCTTAAAGTCAGCTGCAGCCGGCTGGCTCAGGGCCAGCTGCAGGTAGAAGAAGAAGAAGAAGAAGAAGAAGAAGAAGAAGAAGAAGAAGAGATTGGATTTATATCCTGCCCTTCACTCACTTAAGAGTCTCAGAGCAGCTTACAAACTCCTTTCCCTTCCCCTCCCTACAACAGGCGCCCTGTGAGGTAGGTGGGGCTAAGAGAGCTCTAAGACAACTGTCCTTGAGGGAACAGCTGGTACAGAGCTATGGCTTGCCCAAGGTCATCCAGCCAGGTGCAAGTGGAGGAGTGGGGAATCAAACCCGGTTCTCCCAGATTAGAGTCCACGCACTTAACCACCACACCAAACTGGCACTACACCAGGTAGCCGTTTGTCTGTCGAATCTGTGCTGTCACTGAGCACAGACTGACTTACGACAGTCATTCTTCTCTCACAAGAACCCTATGAGGTAGGCCAGGTTGAGAGTTTATGATGGGACCAAGGTCACCCAGTGAGCTTCTGTGGTAGAAGCAGGGATTTAAACCCATGTCCTCAAGGAGCCTAGTACAGCAGTCTATCCACTATGCCATGTTCTCTTGTGTCACAGAAGGGCTTCTTGCACTAATAAAGGAAAAGTAATTTCAGTAGTGGAACAGCTCCGTGGGATCCAGTCCAAAGCGTGTTGACCCACAACTAAGCTGTCCGAGTGAGAAAGAACCAAATTCATATTGCCCAAAGAGATTTGCACAAGACTTGGCATGGGCTTCAGTTTTAAGTTCTATCACTTCAGTGCATAGAGGATGCTTGAGTTAAGAAATCCCTACAGAACAGTCTCCCATAAGCATCTGGCAATGCAACAGCTTTCATAGTGCAGTCAAGCATACGAAGCATCCATATGCCATGTTGAATCATTGGCTTGTCTGCAGTAAGAGCCTGATGTCCTGCCACTTGAGATCTTTCAACTGGAAATGCTTTCAGACGGAACCTGGGACCTCTCCTGCACGCTAGCCATGCGCTGTACCACTGAGGCTGTGTGCAATCTTTTCTCTTTATTGTTGACATCAAGTCATGACAGACTTAGGACAACCCCGTAGGGTTTTCAGGGCAAGAGGCATTCAGAGGTGGTTTGCCATTTCCTGCCTCTGCATCACACCCCTGGTATTCCTTGAAGGTCTCCCATTCAAATACAGGCCAGAGCTGACCTGGCTTAGCTTCCGAAATCAGGCTGGCCTGGGCTTTCCAGGTCAGAGGTAACGTGTAAAGGCATTGATCCTCCAAACTCAGCTGCTGTTGCTATGGTTGCTGGGGGAGGGTGTGTGAGTGTGGGGTGGGGTGTGTGAGTGTGGAGTGTGGAGTGTGTGTGGCACTGTCTTAGCAGCGTAATTCTTCCAAAGCAGCGTTCTTCTTCTTCTCAGAGGAATGTTCTTGAGAACTCTTGGTGCCAGCTTGCTTAGTAGATAATGGGATCGTATATTTTCCCAGATGAGGGGGGAAGAAGAGACGCGGGAGCTAGGCAGAGTGAGTGTAGCATATGAATGGGCCTTAGGAGGGATTACATTTGAATTCCCTATATCCTTGGTTGTACCCACCAAAATCTGCAGATCTGACACCGTGCTATTACTACCTGGAACCTGCTTATTACTCAATAAAGCATATCACTGCCAAAGAGAGTGTTGTCGAGGATAACTTGTCCGGGAGTCTGACAGTAGCCTACAACTCTCCAAGGTCTGGTGCTGATGTCTGCTTGGTGCCCGAGATCCTCCTAAACTGGAGATGCCCAGGACTGAACCTGGGAAATTCTGCATCCAACATTGGTGCTCCAGCCACTGAGCCACACTCCTTCCCCTTAACTTGGCCATTGGTTCAAGCAGAGCTTCAGAGTCTCAGATTGAGAGAGACCTGATCAGATCACAGTGATCTTTAACGGAAGATTGTGAGGACTGAGCCCAGGATCTCTGAATGCAAAGCAATTGTTGTACCACTGAGCTACGGTCCCATGCACATAGATTATGGATGTGTGAAGCTAGCAGGCATCATTGTTGGTGCATCTGGTTCAGCATTCTGTACTTGAGCATGCGGCAGCTCTTCAATATCTCCCGCTATTACTACCTGAGATTCTTCTTCGTATGGGGGGTGCCGAGGATTGGATCTGAGACTTTCTGCATCCAAACCAGGTGCTCTACCATTGAGTCACATGCCTAGTAGAAACCAGTGTGCTGTTTTGAGGCTGTGGTGGTTAAGAGTGGCGGACTCTAATCTGGAGAACCAGGTTTGATTCCCCACTTCTCCACGTACAACTGCTGGGTGACCTTGGGTCAGTCACAGGTTCTCTCAGAGCTGTTCTCTCAAGAGAAGTTCTCTCAGAGCTATCGCAGCCCCACCTACCTCACAGGGGGCCTGTTGTGGGGAGAGGAAGGGAAGGAGACTGTAAGCTGCTCTGAGTGAAGGGCAGGGTATAAATCCAGTCTCTTCTTCTTCTACGACTAGATATACTGATCATCCGTATGTACCACAAATGACTCTGATTTTCTAGTAACTCTTCCTTGGTATTCAACTTCCATTTTTCCTTTGGGTGAACTTTCAGGAAGGGGACTCTCTTGTGAGTGCAAATGGCAATCTCCCCAGTTTTCACTCCCTCCGTGGGCATCTAGTCTAATTTCTGCGCGTGAGTCAGATTCTCGAGCATGCATCCACGTAAATGCACGCATTATCAATGCTAAGGCGCCACGCTGGGTGTAGCATGGCTGTTTGCACCCTCCAGCTGCTCAAGTTTGTGCAGAAGTCCCCCGAACATATTGTTAGATGTTTTCACTTTTTTTCCTCCCACCTCTTTAACAAAAAGAACAAACGGCGTCTTTGCTTTTAGATGAAGTGAATACAGAGGGCAAAGAAGAGTCTTCGGCGACTCCACAATAACGTGTGGGAAGCGTGAAAGTGGGTGGCGGGGGTGGGAGTGTCCGGCATACAAGAGTGTTCTTGTTGTCTGGGAAATATTGGAGCATACTGAGCCAAAGAAGTAGCTGAGAGGCTCCACAGCAAACCGGAATTGATGCTAGAAGATCCACGAATGACGCTTTTTAAAATTGTTGAACAGCAGCACCTCTTGGGGTTGTGGCTGCAGTGCATGGGGGAGGGGAACTAACTCTGTGAAGAAGAAGAAGAAGAAGAAGAGAAGAAGAGATTGGATTTATACCCCGCCCTCCACTCCCCAAGGGAGTCTCAGAGTGGCTTACAAACTCCTTTTCCCTTCCCCTCCCCACAACAGACACCCTGTGAGGTAGGTGGGGCTGAGAGAGCTCTTTCCCAAGTTGTCCTTGAGGGAACAGCTGGTCCAGAGCTATGGCTTGCCCAAGGCCATCCAGCCAGGTGTAAGTGGAGGAGTGGGGAATCAAACCCGGTTCTCCCAGATTAGAGTCCGCGCACTTAACCACTACACCAAACTGGCTCTCTGAAAAGGAGGATCAGAAATGGCTGTTAAAAGATGCACTTTTAAAAGATGGCTGCGTCTGTCTTTCTGCAGGGTGTTCTAGCCTTTTGTTGCCATTTTTCTGATCTCTCTCCTTTTACGATCCTCTCCGTCCCACAGAACTATTAGAAGAAGGAGAAGAAAGAAGGGGGAGGATTTATACCCCACTCTTCACTCAGAGTGGCTCGCAATAACCTTTCCCTTCACCTCCCCACAGCAGACACTCTGTGAGGTAGGTGGGGCTGAGAGAGCTCTCTCAAGAATTGCTCTTGAGAGAACAGCTCAGAGAGAACTGTGACTGACCCAAGGTCACCCAGCTGGGTGCATGTGGAGGAGTGGGGAATCAAACCCGGTTCTCCAGATTAGAGTCCGCCGCCACGCCACCAAACTGTCTCTACATGCCCCATTGTGGGAAACGTGCCAACCATTTATTATTGTGATCATGATATTGTTTTAAGTGTTGTAAGACCCCTCAGGTGAGCAGTGATTTTAAAAATCTAGTAAATGAAATTTAAAAAAAATTGCACATCTCCATCTGTTTCCTGCAGTTGGGGGAGCATCAAGGAGAGGAACTTCTGAGGCTGGGAAACCAGCCGTGGGGTGCATGAGTTTATTTCCCCAGTGTCCCGTGTCTGATTACTATTGAGTCACTGAACATGAAATGGCGATCTGTTCACGAACCTGCCAGCATCTCATTTGGTTTGATCCTCAGTGGAGAAATTCTTTAGAAATAGACTCATATCCGTCCAGCTCACTGAAGGTAACCCCCCACCACCACTACCACCAATTTTGTTTTTGACATCCCATTGCTGCGTATCGCATGAGGAGCTCATGAATGCCTATAAACAAAATGGCGGATGGGGTCAGACGAAATGGTGGCAACGGCAAGGCAGAAGCCACGTAATGGATCCGTCCAGGGAGCCCCAATGGTGCCGAAAAGCACTTAAGGGACACGAACATTCGGCAAGGTATAATGTTGATAATTCAGTTGCCTCTGCTAATTTCGATGTGAATATCAGTATTTAGAGGACTTTTAGCACCAGCTTGGTTTGGGGAGAGCAGTCTCCTACCTTCACTGTAGCATATATATAATAATAATTTCAGCCTGATATGAATATATATATATATATACAGATGTGTGCTAGATGCCCACAGAATAATACAATAACAAAAGAGACTAGATTAAAGCCATAACATCATTTAGTGGCTGGTAATGAAAAACAACCACATTCCTTCTCACATATTACTGCTCCTTCCAAAGTCAAATGGACCCAGACTATGCCTCACATAGGTCCATTTGACTTTGGCAGCAGCAATAGTATGCTTGAAAATAAGTGAGGAGACCGTGCCCAAACAGAAAACTAAATCAATGGAAGTGTCAACTTGAAGGTAACATTGAATGTGAGATTTCTATATAGGATTTGTTCCTGAGGAAAGACTAGAGGTCTGAAACACTTGAATATCCGGAATAAGTGTTGAATTGGGAGCAGACTGCTTGTGAGCATACAATACTGTTAGAGGGATATGGACTGAGCATGCCTGGAGCAGACTGCGATGTGAAATTCCATTGACCTTTGTATTTTTTTTCCGTGAAGAAATGTGGTTGTTTTTCATTACCAGACCCTAAATGATGTTCTGGCTTTAATCAAGTCTCTTTTGTTATTATATTATTCTGTGGCCATCTAGCACACATCTGTATATATATATTTTTCGTATCAGGCTGTTTTGGGATTGTGTCTTATTCTTGTGAATCATATAATAATTTCAGCCATAAAGTTTGTCTCTCAGGCCTCTTACAAGTACTGCTTTAGACCAGAGCAGACCTGATTGGAAATTCCTTCACGTAAAAAAAATCTCAGGTCCTAAATTTAGAAAACAAGCACGTTGGAAAGCAAACTACAATCGAACTCTTCTTGATAGTCTGGATTCTGTGTGCAGGGTTTTTAAAAAACCTGAACACATCAATGAAGCTGTCTTGGATTCCATCAGATTTGGTCCATCTCGGTCAGTATTGCTTACTCAGCCTGGCAGCGGCTCTCCAGGGTTTCAGGCGGGGGTCGTTCACATCAGTTTGGTGTAGTGGTTAAGAGTGCGGACTCTAATCTGGGAGAACCGGGTTCGATTCCCCACTCTCCCACATGCAGCTGCTGGGTCAGTTATAAGTTCTTTCAGAACTGTTCTCTCAAGGGCAGTTCTTGGGAGAGCTCTCTCAGCCCCACCTACCCCACAGGGTGTCTGTTGTCGGAAGGGGAACGGAAGGGAGACTGTAAGCCATTCTGAGGCTCCTTCGGGTAGTGAAGGGTGGGATATAAATCCAATCTCTTCTTCCCTCTTTTCTCTTCCCTTTGTCCTTTTAACTGGAGATGCTGGGGACTGAACCTGAGACCTTCTGCATTATTTATTTGTTTGTTTGTTTGTTTGTTTGCTGTTGAGATTTATATCCCGCCCTCCTTGCCGTACGGCATGCATGCAAAGCAGAGGCTCTTCCAATGAGCCGCATCCCTCTGGGGGAACATTCCCTCATGAGACCCCTCCCCCCGCATCTGTAGTCTGAAGTGGTACAGTCTAAATAGGACTTTACCACTTCAGTGAGACGTAGGCGTCGAACCTACTACTACTTTTCGCAGCTGTGCTCTTTTCCCATCAGTGCTTGTTTCAGTAGGAAAGCTGGCTTGGGGAAAGATGATTAACAGGATAAATAATGATTTTTTTTTTTAGCAGTATTGCTTTTCTTTTTTGGGGGGGAAAGGGGGCCTCGTTCCCCGGGATCTGGCTCTGGGTTTCCTGCCGAAGCCAGTGGCTCAGCTGTCACTTTCAATCAAGTTCAATCCATTGGCAAATGTGCCATGACAGGCTATTTATTTTCTGCAGGAGTGCTTGGGAAGCTAATTTTCTGTTTAACTGCTGCTCTGCAAATAGGGGCCGGCTTCCTTAATCAAGCCGCAGCCTACGGCCCAGTAAAGAAAGGTCCGAGCAACGACCATGCTTTGACACCCTGCTGTGCTGGGGGGGTACTTTCCTCCCCCTTTTTTCTCTTGACCAAAGGCCATTGCAGAAGATCAGCGGTCCAAACTGAATTTGGACAGGTGCTGTGCCAAGAGGTGACATTTCCGCAGGACTCAACATCTTCCACTGGTTGCCAGGGAAGTGCTGAGAATTAATAGGGGGGGAGGGGTATCATCGGTCAAAACCGAGAAACCAGCTGTTCTCAACCAAACGTGTCATGAGGAATGAATAATGAAAAGGCTTCTCTCCCGGGGGAAGAAGAGGCAGCACCCAGGCGCTCAAAATAGCCACTTGTGGAGGAGGAGTCTGCCTGCTGCAACTCTGCATGAGTCACTGCTTTGGCCTCCTTTCCCATCAGCATTCCGCAGAGAAGGGGAGAAATTACTGCCGTGCCTCATGATCCCGTGCAATCTGGATCATTCCATCACTCCCAATGCAGAGATTCAGCACAGTGAACCACCTTTAAGGAAGGCGGCGTGTTCTGTCACTGTAAGAGTGGCTGTTCTGGTCTCGCCTCCTTCCGGGGCCTCAGAGTGGAGGTTCTCATTGGAGTCCCAGTCTCTGTATTGTAGGGGCATTGCCTCTTCTACCTCTGAGAAATGGCAGGTGGCTTTCATGTCTTCCCCACCTTTCTCTTTGGGCGCAAGGTGGATTACAAGTCTGATAGACGTGTTTGTCATATTTTGCAATTGGCTTACTGATTGACCAATGTTGGGATGATAACAATAGCTGAAACTAAAGTAAAGACTCCTAGTAAAGCAAAGTTAGTCAGTCAGCAAGTGGGTCGCAAAGTAGGATAACAACATCAGCAGCAAAGATTCCTCATAAAATGTACTGCAGTGGCGCTGGGAATGTAGAACTGGAAGGGGGGGAATACAGTATTCCCTAATAAGGGTCGTCTCCTGAGCTGATCCATTACATCACAGCTCTACTTCTGAACCATCCCTAGTCAGAGCCAGGGCTCATTTCGTAGCAGGAGCTCCTTTGCGTATTAGGCCACACCCCCCCTAATGTAGCCAATCCTCCAGGAGCTTACAGAGCTCTTCTTGCAGGGGCTACTGTAAGCTCTTGGAGGATTGGCTACATCAGGGGTGTGTGGCCTAATATGCAAAGGAGCTCCTGCTCTGAAATGAGCCCTGGAGACCCTAACTTGTCCTGAGGGGGAATGTCCCAAGAGTTCTCCCTCCTAGGCACTCCCCTTGCTCAGACACACTTAGTTTCAGCAGAGCTGCTGTATCAGGTGCCTTTCAGCTGTGTTCCATAAGAACGTAAGAGAAGCCATGCTGGATCAGGCCCATGGCCCATCCAGTCCAGCACTCTGTGTCAACAGCGGCCAAAGCCCAGGTGCCATCCGGAGGTCCACTGGCGGGGCCAGGACTCCAGAAGTCCTCCCACGGTTGCCCGCCAAGTGCCAAGAATACAGAGCATCACTGCCCCAGACATAAGAACATAAAAGAAGTCATGTTGGATCAGGCCAATGGCCCATCCAGTCCAACACTCTGTGTCACATAGCGCCCCAAAACCAGGTGTTCTGGGGCCAGAAGGAATTACTGTCCTTATTTGTATTTTCACATTTTGTGTCTTCTACTAAGCGGAATCGTTTAACCTTTTACCTGCCAATGGTTTTATTGCATTGAGTATCAGTGGTCAAAAGGCTGGCTCTTATTGATTTTAATTGATCACAGCCAATTGATTTGGTTTACATGGATATTCATCAAGCCACCTTATACTGAACCAGACTCTTATACTGAACCAGAGTCGTGTCTACTCAGACTGGCAGCGACTCTCTAGAGTCTCAGGCAGAGGTCTTTCTTATCACCTATTATTGGCTCCTTTAACTGGAGATGTCGGGACTTGAACCTGGGACCTTCTTTCACTTTCTTTTACTCTCATGTGGTGCACCGAGAACGTTCTAGTTGGGATGGGTGACCGCATGGTCTAGTGATTACACCAGGAGCTGAGCGAGAACCTGGTACAAGTCCCCAATCACTACAAAACCCTCTGGCTGACTTTGGGCCAGTCATTTCCTTTAGCCCAGCCTGCCCAACAGGGTTGCCATGAGGATAAAATGGGGAAGGGAGAGCCATGTATGTTGCCCTGAAGTCCTTGGGGAAATGGTTGGGAAAATACTATACTAGATATAGAAAAGATACGTCGAAACCATTTAAATAAATACATCCATTTGCGGGCACTTTGTAATTTAATGCGGAATCAATAAGAATTTTGCTTCAGATCAGATTCTATGCCCCCGGTCTCGAATCTTTGCTGCAGCTTCCTCTGCATGGTTTTTAAACGTGTCTAGTCCAAAATCGGGATCAGCCCCAAGTCCGGCTGGCTGATCCGAGAACAATTTTTTGGCTGTGTGAAAATGCACCCCGCGTGATAGATGAATGCGGCCCAGCAGGTGTTTCCTGAATATTTCAGAAGCCAAAGACAGAGAAATTCAAACGGCCTTTCTTTGGCAGAAACCTCTGAGGATTAATCCCACTCGACATCTTAAAACAAAGCGGAAGTCTTCTCCTTTGCACATATGTGTATGCTGAGATGCGTTATGACCGGATGTATTATAATAAAAGCCTGGGATTTGGAGGAGTGGGGTTGGTTGTTACTAGCTAGGAAAAGAGAAACAGAATTTTCTATAAATATTTCAGAAGAAGGGAAGGGCGAAGCTGCAGGGGACTGGAGGAAGTGCTGAGTTCTGTGGATTCTCCCAGTGAAACTGGGAAAGGCTTGGGTATGCAACTGTTAAGAACATAAGCCAGTGCTGGATCAGGCCAATGGCCCATCCAGGCCAACACTCTGTCGCACAGTGGCCAAAAATACCAGGTGCCATCAGGAGGTCCCCCCAGCGCCAAGAATACAGTGCATCACTTGCCCCAGGCTGAGAGTTCCTATCTATTCCTTCCGGCTAATAGCCACTAATGGACCTCTGCTCCATATTCCCTCTTGAAGCTGTCCAAGCTTGTAATCGCCACCACCTCCTGTGGAGCCCTTGTTGCTAATGACTGCTGCAAAACTGGCCACATGGGCATATAAACCCCTGTGTCCCTTTTTAATACCTTATTTTTAAATGTGAAAATGGGATACGTTAAGTTACTCCTGGAAGACGGAAATCCAACAATGACAGCCTCTGTTGCAAAATTTTGTGCAACAGCCTATAAAATCCACAAGTTGCTTTCATTATCGGGGTTAATGTAAATTCCACCCATTTATATTACTGTCCGTTTATATCCTTGTCTATTTTAATTTGTGTCATTTTTTTACCAATATCAATTTCAGTGTTGGGTATTTTATCTATGCTGGTCTTTGATCGTACAATAAAATTTGATCTGTGAAAATGCACTGGACCCAGGTGGTGTAAAAGTGGGTTTTATTTAGTTAGTTATTATTGCTCCCAGGGTGTCTGTTGTGGGGAGAGGAAGGGGAGGCGATTGGAAGCCGCTCTGAAACTCCTTCGGGTAGTGAAGAGCAGGGTATAAAACCAACTCTTCTTCTCCTCCTTCTGAATCAGACCCTCAATCCATCAAGTTCAGTATTGTCTGCTCAGACTGACAGTGGCTCTGCAGGGCCTCTAGAAGCCTTTCACATCGTTGACTACCTGGTGCTTTCAGCCAGAGATGCCAAGGATTGAACCTGGGACCTTCTGGATGCCAAGCTGAAGCTCTACCACTGAGCCACATCCCTTCCAAATACAGCCCAGAAACTGCCATTATTTCTCTCCTGCATCTCACCCACAGCACTGTCTCCTTCCTGACTATTGTCAGTCACAACCATCCACACTGCCCTCAACAGAATTAGCTTGCTTCATGCCAGGAACAGCGTATGCAAGGAAAGCTTCCAGTTTTCTGTAGCATTTCCATCACGGTCTCCCAAGCCAGCTGCAAGCCCACTGCAGGAGAAATAGCTTGAGAGTCGCCGATGTGGTGCCAACCGTGTTGTGCATGTTATCCCAGACTACCGTGATCGCTGCCAGGAAGGCTTGCCTGTTATTCCGTCCCTTCTCGGAAGAATCTTCTGAAAAGTGGCCTGCTCCGTCATCAGGAGTTCTTTTCACGTGGCAACCATTAGCGTCGGTTTCCTGATGACTCCAACCCCTTGCCCCGGCCATATCCCTCCTTGAGGAGAAATTGGCAACAGTGCATTATTTGAGAGCGTAACGGTCTTTTGGAGCTATTACCAGAAGATGCTGTAGTAGCTTCTTTGCAGAGAGAGAGAAAGAGAGAGAGAGAAACGTTCAGTCCATCAGCCAAAATTATCAGTGCTCAGCGTAAAGCTGAAAAGTGCCTTGACGACGGGGGATGGAGGCAGAAGAAGCAGTGAGGAAGATGCCCATTTTGGTGCTCTTACGTCGAAATAATGGCCCGTTACGCACAATCTGCCATTGATAACCACTCCTTCCCCGCACACCATTGTTTAAACAGTAAATGTAGAGAGAAGATTAACAATGGGGTGGGGGAAGGCAGCTCTCTTGGGCTATGTTTGGTGTAGTGGTTTGGTGTAGTGGTTTGGTGTAGTGGTTAAGTGCGCGGACTCTAATCTGGGAGAACCGGGTTTGATTCCCCACTCCTCCACTTGCACCTGGCTGGATGACCTTGGGCAAGCCATAGCTCTGTAACACCTGTTCCCTCAAGGACAGCTTGGGAAAGAGTTCTCTCAGCCCCACCTACCTCACAGGGTGTCTGTTGTGGGGAGGGGAAGGGAAAAGGAGTTTGTAAGCCGCTCTGAGACTCCCTTGGGGAGTGGAGGGCGGGGTATAAATCCAATCTCCTCTTCTTCTTCTTCTTCTTCTTCTATGTTCTCATAGACGAACCGTGTGACTTTCTTCTGTAAAGTTCGGTCAAGGGATTGGGTCATCTCTGTACAGAAGTTTCACATGTATTCGCTGGATATTCTTCATAAGAGAGATTCGTGTTCAACGGTCTCCTAGGGTAGACTTTGGTTCTACTTTCCAGACAGGGAGTAGTTCTCTCCATGGTGGGTAGAGGCATCTTGGGGTGGGGGGATAGACTGTACCTGCATCCCTGTAGCATGGGGGCTCACATGTAACGCTCCATCTAAGCTGTGGAGTCTTGTGAGCAAAAATTCTACCGGCATTAAAGTTTTGAGTAAGCAATTTGGCTACTGCATCAATTAGTTTGCTCTGGGGCCAACTTTACTGAGCTAGAGGGGATTGGATAAACATATGGAGCAGAGGTCCATCAGTGGCTATTGGCCCAAGGGTATAGCTGGAGCACTCTTTCTGGGGCAGTGATGCTCTGTATTCTTGGTGCTTGGAGGGGCAATGGTGGGAGGGCCTCTGGAGTGCTGGCCCCACTGGTGGACCTCCTGATGGCACCTGAGTTTTAGTTAGAAATGCTACCGGGCCAGAGATAAACCATGGCTTTCAGTTTGCAAGACCTGAGCAAGGCTGCTAAAGTCAGGACATTTTGGAGGCTTGTTCATAGAGTCGCTATAAGTCAGAGGTGGTGTGAAAGCATGGAACACTCAGAGATAAACCAACTCATCCAGATCTTGGGGTCTGCAGGACTCAGCAGGGGAAGCTTCAGGCATTGTAAAACAGAATCCGTCGATACTTGTTGCAAAACAGAAAGGCACAGCTCCGGAGGCCAGTTCAAAGGTTGGCAACCGCATTTTGACTTCTCCTTCACCTCCCTGCTCCACTTCCAGATTATATTTCTGTTCTTCCATCCCTTCCTGACACCTGAATTTCTCAAACCTTTAACTCCCTTGGCAGACTGAAGTTTTCCCATTTCCTTCAACACGTTTCCCCTTACTCCTGGAACTCCTCAGAGCACTTCTTGGTATCACATTCCTCTTGTTTCATACCCCTTTTTTCATAGCCTTGTGGCTGTGGTAGGGTTGCCAGGTCCCCTTGGCTTGCTGGCGGGGGGATTTGGGGGGGCATTCCAGGGGTGGGCAGGGACATTGCACAATGACCCTGACATGTCCACTTCCCTGACGCGGAAGTGATGTCATCACGTTGGGGAAGTTGGGTGGCAACGCTCGGCATTTTGGGCAAAACTCTATGGGGTCTTTTAGCTTTAAAACCATAGAGCTTTGCTCAAAAAGCAGAGTGTCGCCATGCGACATCCCAACGTGATGATTTCATTTCCACGTGATGTCATCGCATCGGGGACGTTGCTGTGTGATGTCCTTGTTTGGGGGCAGGGCTTCCCCTGATTGTCAGCGGGCAGAAGACTGAAAAATCAAGGGAACCCATGCCTGGACCAGGGGTCTGACATCCATAGGCTGGGGGGACTTCCAGTGTGATGCACGTTGTAGGTCACTGGTTGATCATGTCCCAAGTTCAGTCATTGGCATCTCCAATTAGAAGGCTCTGGTTAGTTGGTCATGTGGAAGACCTCTTTCTGAGACCTCAGAGGATCACTGCAAGTCAGAGTAGACAAAAGCAACCTTAATGGTCTGAGTCAACAGGAGACATCTTCATGTGGTAGTAGTCAGGCTAGGATCCATGAGATCTGGGTTCAAATCCCCATGAAGCTTGCATAGTGACCTTGGGGCAGTTGCCCTCTCCTGGAATCACCCATCTCACGGGATTGCTGTGAGATAAAACAAGGAGACAATAACCATGTACGCTCTCCTGAAGAAAAGTGTGGCATAGAAAAGTACGAGATAGGTGGAGCGTGCTTCCTTAAGATTGGCTCCTATTATATTCACCTCGACTTCCTGCTGAGTGGGGTTATCCTTGTACTTTCTGTCTCTGCTTTCCAAGGTGCTTTCCATCTGCTTTCCGTCCAGTGCTTAGATAAACATATGGAGCTGAGGTCCATCAGTGGCTATTAGCCACGGGGTGTAGATGGGAGCTCTTGGACTGGGGCAAGGGGTGCTCTGTATTCTTGGTGCTTGGGGGGGGCAACAGTGGGAGGGCTTCTAGTGTCCTGGCCCCACTGCTGGACCTCCTGAGGGCACCTGGTGTTTTTGGCCACTGTGTGACACAGAGTGTTGGGCTGGATGGGCCACTGGCCTGATCCAACATTGGCTTCTCTTATGTTCTTATGTTCATCTCTGCACAGACGAGAGTGTTCTCCTTTGTAGGTGTCCTCCTATATATCCCTCTGCTTTTTTGGAAGGAAGTTGAGGCCTTCTAGATGGAGCCTAGAGATGGGGCCTTCTCTGTGGTTGTGCCCCATTTAGAGAACTTTTTCCTGGGGGGCAGATGATCATCAGCACCAGCTTAGTCATCTTTTCAGCATCACGCCTCGGTGGTGGCTAGACATTTCCCTTCTTTGTCTCTGTGCCATTCGACTGATGCCAGCTGAGGCTGCACTTAGAAGTTTGGTTCTGGCTGTGGCTCTTTTATGGAAGAGTCCTACAGAGTCAGTAAACAAGTGTCCTTAAACAGGAATGCTTTATTGAGAAAGGTCTGCTATGGTCATCTTCACTTCTTGTGTTAGTAATGGCGGGCACCGCCACAGTCAGGACAATTATACATCATTCAAAAGAGGTCTAGTAATGCATGGCAACCAATCATTAAGTTCGAGAAAAGGCACTTAAAATACTGGTTTATAGTTCCCAGGGAAAAAAGCGGGAAGACTAAGAGGCAGACAGAAGAAGAGATACATGGGCTGGCACTAATAGTCTCTCAAGGTCAAAGGAGCTCAGAGGGCGATACGCATGCCATGAGAAATATAACATAACATTCCACAGTCCTGACGTCAAGGGTTCACACATCCCACCTCCCAGGCAGGAGATGGCAGCATTAGCTGACATTTTATACTTTTTCCTTTGCGCATTTGAATTGTCTGTTGTTCCTCCTTTTAATGCTGATTTTTAAAAAATTGCTTGGTGTTTAGGAATTTGGAAGGCACCTTGACGGCTGGCAGAGAGGCATTTTTTTAATAACAAAGATGAATAGTTGTAATTAAGTGCAAAGTACACAAATCATTCCTTGCAACTTCGGAGCCCCACGGGTTCGGAGTCCTTTCAGCTAGCTTTCCAGGAGTGGGTTTGAAGTGAACACCAGCTGGGCGGGCCATTAAGTGGTCAATAAGGACCCCTCCCCTGGCAATTAGCAGGCTATTTGGGGACCTTGAAAGAGGCAGGTTCACTCTTTGTTTAAAAATTGCCTGGAAATTTTTCTGTCTGCAAACACAAGGAAAATGTCAGGTCTGGATAGTTCCTGAGCCCACGGCCCTTCCTTTTCCTTCTCTCTCCAACACAAGTTTATCTTGCTGTCGGCTCTTTGGAAGTTTCCACGCATGCTGTCAGTCGCCTGCAACTCTCACCCTGGCAGAGTGTCTCTTTGCTTCCTCCCTTTTTTAAAAAAAAAAGGCTGAGCAGGTTTTGTGAGCAGTGAGGCAAAGCACCGATGGAGCCAACCATCTTTTCAGGAGCACGGTGGTGTGAAATTGGGCCGTATGGCACAAATTTGTTTCCGGCTCAGATTTGCCACTCCGATAACAGATATCACGCTCCGTTACATTTTCCTGCTCAGGAGCAGTTTGTAGCTGCGTGGGTTTGGGGAGGTGGGGGGGGTGATTCGGTGTTTCTCTCCAAATCATATTTGCTGTCGGGGAATCGATCGTTTTGGTTTTCCTTTTGGACTGAGACTCTTCGCAGTTTAGCTCTGCTTTTCAGGAGTTGTGCTAACATCACGGGGGGAGCGCAACGGTTTGAATTCTTGATGGTAAAAACATCGTTATCGCGTCAAGCTTATGCATGAGGGCTGCCAGGTCCCCCGGGAGGGCGGAGGTTCCCCCACTAAAAGGGCCTCCAATCTGCCGGTCCGGATCCCGCCGGTGGGGGGAACCCCACCCCCAAAGTGGCCAGATTGGGCCGACGTGCCCAGCGTGATGACGTCGCCCAGAAGTGACATCATCACGCTGGGCATGTCTCCGGGCGACACTCTAGCAATCACCCTGAGAACTCTATGGTACCATAGAGTTTTCAGGGTGATTGCTAGAGTGCCGCCAGGTGACGTGCCCAGCGTGATGACGTCACTTCTGGACAACGTCATTGCAGCATGTGTGAATGTCCCAGAATGGGACCACCGCTCCCCTGCTGCAGACGGTAAATCACTTGGCAACCCTATTATGCATAAAAGCCACTGGTGTTTTATATATATATATAATTTTACAATGCTTAACATTTATATAGGCTTTACAAGGCTTTGTATATATTATCTTGTCATTTATAATCCTAAACCAACCCTGTAAGGGAGCAGTAGAAAGGAGCAAGAGTCCAATAGTACCTTAAAGACTAACAAAATATGTGGCAGGGTACGAGCTTTCGTGAGAAGTGAGCATTGACTCACAAAAGCTCCTCCCCTGGCACAAATCTTATTAGTCTTTAAGGTGCTACTGGACTCTTGCTCCTTTCTACTACTACAGACACACTAACACAGCAACCCTACCTGTAAAGTAGGTTAGTCAATAGTGTCAGTTGGGGGAGGGGACACTGAGGTTGAGAAAGAATGAGCTGGGAAAGTCCCTTGCGTGTGTTCACCTCAAGCAAGATTCAAGCTGGGGACTTCCTGAATCAGAAGCTCATGCTTTTCCATCTGTCTGTAGCATGCGAATCACAGGTTCCTGCAGTCCTAATTTGCATCAGGGCCTTGAGAGGCAGGGAAGAAGAAGAGACGAAGAGATTGGATTTATATCCCACCCTTCACTCACTTGGGAGTCTCAGAGCGGCTTACAAACTCCTCTCCCTTCCCCTCCCCACAACAGACACCCTGAGAGGTAGGTGGGGCTGAGAGAGCTCTGAGACAACTGTCCCTGAGAGAACAGCTGGTACAGAGCTATGGCTTGCCCAAGGTCATCCAGCAGGTGCAAGTGGAGGAGTGGGGAATCAAACCCGGTTCTCCCAGATTAGAGTCCGCGCACTTAACGTCTACGCTAAAGGGGTGGTCAAAACCCAGGTGTAATCGGGAGGTCCACCGATGGGGCCAGGACCCATGAGCTTCCTCTCTGTTTTGCTAATCAAAACCTGGCTCCCCACTTCATTGTTAGAATTTTAAGTGAGAAATGCTATAATGAATGCATGAAGCTGCCTTCTATGGACTCAGACCCTTGGTCTGTGAAGGTCAGTCATGTCTACTCTGACCAGCAGTGGCTCTGTAGGGTCTCAGAAAGAGGGCTTTTGTATCACTGACCCCCGATCCTTTTAGTTGGAGGTGCCAGGGATTGGACCCAGAAAGGACATTGTTTGTTTCCCGCCCCCCCCTTTACAATTCAAATAGCACAGGCAAAGCACTTATGACTAGCGAAATCAAGTGGCGGTTGAAGGGTTAAACCCCCTTCTCCCTTCCCTACATGGCTCCGATGTAAATAAGGGCTGCTTGAGCCTGAACTTTGCATTTTACAGACAAAGTAGGGATCCTCAATCTCTGTCTTATCTTGTTTTGCCCCGAGCCACGATTATCTAATTTATTACTTAAATCCTTTTCAGCCCCTACCACTGCTTGGATGGCTTCCAAGGTGACTTCCAAAGTTTAAAACCCACACATGCACACGCTGACTTCAGAATAGCAGTAGTCCAACAACCCCTTTAAAAACCAGTCGCTAAAAACAGCAATGAAAAATCCAGTGTGATGAAACCATCACAGTAAGAGAACCTCAGACCCAGGTGATTGGGGGGGGATTGTGCCACTTCCTTTACGGGCTGAGCGTTTTTGGACTTTGGTTACCTACACAGGGTTCCTGATGTGACATGCTCTTCCCCCAACTCACCACGTGCCATCTCTGCCTCTACCACATAACTCCGGGCTCCCATCCTGCCCTTCCAAAGTCCATTCTTGATCCAGCCAGCACCACCCATGGAGCTTCCAAGTTCCCCCCCGTACGGTCCCAAATCTTCAAAGACCTGGCAGTCCGAGCCATAAATCAAGACTGAGGCATGCAGCAGTGTGAACTTTCACACTGTGTACATCAACAGATGTACATATTTTGCTTTTTCTGATCTTTTCCAATGAATTGTTTTGTCTATTTTGCAAGCTGTCTTGAGCGCCATAAGGAAAAAAGGGGAGGGACTTTGGCTCAGTGGAAGAGCCTCTGCTTTCCATGCAGAAGGTCCCAGGTTCAATCCCTGGCATCTTCATTTTTTAAAAAAGGGCCAGACAGGAGGAGATGTAAAAGACCTCTGCCTGAGACCCTGGAGAGCTGCTGCTAGTCTTAAGTTGACAGCGCTGGCCTTGATAGACCAATGGTAAGAACATAAGAGAAGCCATGTTGGATCCGGCCAGTGGCTCATCCAGTCCAACACTCTGTGTCACACAATGGCCAAAACCCAGGTGTAATCGGGAGGTCCACCACTGGGGCCAGGACGCTAGAAGCCCTCCCACTGTCCCCCCCCCCCCCAAAGCATCAAGAATACAAAGCATCACCGCCCCAGACATTAGAACATAAGAGAAGCCATGTTGGATACGGCCAGTGGCCCATCCAGTCCAATACTCCGTGTCACACAGTGGCCAGAAATACCAGGTGCCCTCAGGAGGTCCACCAGTGGGGCCAGGACACTAGAAGCTATTGCCCCCCAAGCACTGAGTGGCCTGATTCAGTGTAAGGCAGCTTCATGTATGTTCACATGAGGCTTCTGAAGGTGCAGCCCTGCAGATGGGAAGGATCAGCAGTGGCCCATTCATGTGCAGAGAGATGGCTGATACATGCTTTAAATAAATGAAATAAACACAGAAGGATGGGGTTTGCCTCTGGGTGACTGTGCCTGGTACTCTGGCAAGAGGAAATAGGAGAATTCTACTCATCAGACCTCGGTCCTGGTCCCCATGTTGCTGTCGTCATTTTAAAGGGGGGGGGGGGACGGTGATGGTGGAAAGTGCCATCCAGTCGCAGCTGACTTCCAGTGACCTCATAGGATTTTCAAGGCAAGAGATGTTCAGCAGTGGCTTGCCGTTGCCTGCCTCTGCAGTGCAGTCCTGGACTTCTTTTGGTGGCCTCACATCCAAATATCAGCCAGGGCGGACCCTGCTTGGTTTCTGAGATCTGACGAAATAGAGCTAACTTGGGCCATCACGATCAGGGCTGATGGAAAAAAAAATACAACTCCCTTTTTTAAAAAACAAAACAAAACAAAAAACCCTTTGTTATCTCATTCAGTTGCTGGGGGTGGGGGCGGAGTTTTGATTCATTAAACTTTCCAGGGATTGAAGGGTCACAACTCCCTTCCCCTCACCATGCAGCCCCCGAGGCCAGCCGTGGGCAGGGGCACTCACAATTTGCCCTTTGCGGACCAACTGAAATCTCTTTCAGCCCCAAAGAGCCAGCCGAGTTTCTCGGAAATTAATCCCAGAAATGCCTTACGATGAGATTCGTATAAAGGGCACACAAGGACAGATGCCTTTTACCCGACTGGCGAGTGGAAAAACCGTTCTTTAGATAGCAAATTGTTATATCAGCCAATTACTGCTGACTGCAGTGTGGGATAGCTTGGAACAAACGGATTCATCAAAATTCTTCACCCTACACTGGTTTCTCCCCGAAGATCAAATATCTGTAACTTTTCCTTTTTCAACCTTTGTTTTTATCTTAGCTACCCCTTCCGGACACTTCCCTATCTGTGTTTCTTTCCTTTATTCTATCATCATCATCATCATTTGTGTTTCTTTATCAGGACAGGTCTTCCCTTTACTCCTTGTGCAAGTACCCTGTTTGGTTCCTCATTAACTCTGGACCTTCTTTATTTAATTGCCTGTGACGTTCCTTATCGGCAGCGTGCGAGCTACTCTCTCTTCGCGTTAGCAGTCTCTCCCCCCTCCCCGTACTAGTTTTGGAGGTCTTTAAAAGGTCACTTTGAGGAAGTAGCCCGAAGCAACGGCTAGAGCGACTAGCCCGAGGGAGGAGGTGCGCCAGCCACTGCAAAACCTCAAGAGGCTAACGCGGTCTTTTTCATCCTCTTTCTCGCGACCAAAAAGTGTCCCCCCCTCCCCCAAGAAAGTAACTCTCCGCACAGACCAAGAGGTCCATTAAGATTCATCCTGCTGAGCTAAGTGGGCTGGAGTTACTGTGTACTTCTCTCCCACTGGTGTCTCTTTTGTGTTTTTATTGCTTTTAGCCAGATTAAATTGTACCAAAAATGACGCGGATACATTTTGTTCCTTTGGCTTCCTTTAAACACATCTGTCAGAGACCCAAGCGGCTGTGGTTTGCGATGTGTTTGTATCAGGTGGCTCACTTCTTCTTCCAAGATCCCTGAATTCGATCTGGCGCCCTCATCCATAATCTGACCCACTTAGGTCCTGCTGAGTCCGATATAACTGGCTGGTTATCCATGTTAGAGGAAAGGAGGCAGCTGGCATAGCACGTGCTTGGCATACAGAAGGTCTTGATTTCGATCACTGGGATCACCAGTTAAATAGTCTTCTGTAGCCAATACTGTACGATGAATATGAATTCCAGTTTCAGAACAACTATACTGGCTTCTATGTGGTTTCCAAGTACAATTCGAAGTACTATTTTTGACCTGCAGAGTTAGGGGTGTGCAGTTGGTTTATCCAAAAAGAACACCCCCCCAAATACCTTACCGGTATTTTGGGGGTTATTTAAAGCCAAATCAGATTAGAGAGTCTGATTTGGCTAACAATATAGCTAAGCCCAAATAAAAGCTGATATTATTCAGCTTTTATTCAGGCACAGCTTGGAGAAGGCATTTAAAGAGACCACGGTCTCCTTCACCACTTTGTTTCGGGGCTGCAGGACGCCTGTTAGTCTGATTGAGTGGACTCGCTGACTCACATTTCGTTCAAGGCTGCACCGCAGGTAGGGGTATTTTCATTTCTTTGCTGCATTCTTTGCTCGCCAAGCCGGTGTGCTGCTTTAGGTGCCAGAGGCTCTGCAGTGACGGGACCTTACAGGCCAAAGAGGCGCCTCAATCCTTTGGTCATTGCCTCGGGACAGGTGCCTCGCATGCCCCAGGCTGGGAGCCCCCTACAAGGGCTCTGGGGGGGGACCGGAATCCAGCCGGTACCCCTCCCGTTCGCTGAGGTTGCAGGCCACTCCATGCGGAGATCCGCTGGACTGCGCCCGCCATTAGGCCGCCAAAACCCGGAAATCCACGATCTCTTTAAATGCCTTCTGAGTTCGCTCGCCAAATCACACCACTGTCACGACTTCACTTGCCTTCTCCAAGCTGCACCGCTGCCGCTGTGGTACAACTCAGCGAGAGAACTCAGAAGGCATTTGAAGAGACTGCGCTGTTCCCCCTCAATTGAAAGCAAAGGAAGATGGAGCACCTTCTTTGGAGGTTCATAGACTTGGACCCCCTGGTCCAATCTTTTTAAAATGTAGGGAGGGTTTTTTTTTTGAGAAGAGGCACCAGCAGCTATCCTGCAAATTTGGTGCCTCTCCCTCAAAAAACAACCTCCAGAGTCCCAAATACCCCTGCATTGATTCTCCGTTACGGTATTTGGATTTAGGAAACCCAATTTTTTGTGGCTCTGTTATACCCTATGGGGACCAATTGTCCCAATTGTCCCCATAGGGTATAATGCAGCCACAAAAAATTGGGTTTCCTGAATATTTCCCAAATCCAAACACCATACCAGTATTGGGATTCGGGAATATCGGGAAATATTGATATTTTTTGCGTTCAGTATACTTGAACCTGAAAAATGTGTGTGTGTGTGTGTGTGTGCATACCCTTACTGCAGAACCGTTCATTGATCTCCAGAGTGGCACCTTTTGGGGTCATGACACCCACCACTGGGTTTCCTGGCACCCACATTCTTCTTTGGCAAAGCATCTGTCTCCCAAAGCAACGATCCGGTCCTGGCTTTTCTCACAGGAGTGGCAGGTGCTTGAAGAAGAACCCTTGTGTCTGCAGGGAGCCACCCCTTCAGAAACAG
Source organism: Lepidodactylus listeri (assembly GCA_029233225.1). Classification (NCBI taxonomy): domain Eukaryota; kingdom Metazoa; phylum Chordata; class Lepidosauria; order Squamata; family Gekkonidae; genus Lepidodactylus; species Lepidodactylus listeri. The sequence goes on from JARCFY010000013.1 coordinate 12,572,551, forward strand.
CTGTCTCTGTTAGAGAAGGAAGCTAGACTTTCAACCTCCCAACAGCTAGTGATTCGTTGCGGTCCCCACGGCCATTTTGTGGCAGCGCCCACTCCCCTGTCTTTCAGATTCCAAAAGTACACACACAGTCATCAAGATCGGAGACCCCTACCCTAAAAAGTATGGGAACTAGGGGGCCTCAAGGCGGTGAGGGGCTGTGGCTTAGTGCTCGAGGGCACGCATGGTTTATTCCCTGGCGGTGTTGGAAAGTGCCATCAAGTTGCAGCCAATTTATGGTGGGTTGTTCAAGGTAAGAGATAAACAGAGGTGGTTTGCCATGTGTGAGAGTTCTGCTCAAAGTAGTCAAGGATCAGATCTTGGTTGGTTAACCACAGTTCTTTATTTCCAATCTCTACATTAGTACAGCGTCTCGGATTATTGTCAGAGATGAGACAGATAATACAAGCAGGTCTATTATACCATTCCAAGGAGTTTGAATTACCCATAGGTAGCCAATCACTTTAAGGGAAAATTGGCGGGCACAGAGGTGTTCTGGCCGTTTGGTTCTCACAGGAAAAGAGTGAGGTGTCAAGCTGTAAATTTCCTTTCCCAAACCAGACCCCTCAGATGTTACCAGTTCACATAACAATCAATGGCCTCAAGGCTTTTGCATGTGATAAGAGATGAGAGGTATCCTCCCTTGAAGTTCCTGCCGGGGCAGCTGGAATGCGGAGGCAGGGATGTGAGGCCTCCTTGTTCACATACTTCACTGGTGTCACCCTCCCGCCTTACTGACTACAACCTCCCGGTCTGGCCAAGCATTAATACATAATAGTTACATGGAAAAAGAAAGACATATGCTACTTTGAAGGTACAGGCATGAATAACATTATGTCTGAATTAGCAGATTCTGACACCATGGCCTTCCTCTGCATAGCAACCTTGGACTTCCTTGGTGGTCTCCCATCCAAGTCTTTACCATTGCTGACCGTGCTGAGCTTCTGATATCTGATGAGATTGGTCTAACCTGGACGTAGCAACCTTGGACTTCCTTGGAGGTCTCCCATCCAAGTCCTAACCAGGGCTGACCGTGCTTAGCCTCTGAGATCTGATGAGACTGGTCTAGCCTGGGGTATCTAGGTAGTACTAGTTAAATAATCTCAGATGCCAGCTATTCAGAAAGTCGCGTTTCTGCCCCACACCTTCAAAGCTCGCACCAAGCAGGGAAGACAATACATGAACTCAGTGTCTGGCTTAGGAAAAGCCGCCTCCGCAGGCGCCTGCCGCAACCCATTGGGGGTTAAGCGTTTGGGATTTGCTGCTTGAAGGCAGCTGCAAAACACAGGCAGTTATCAAGCACCTGGCAGGTCAGAACAGATGGCCAGTGAGATGCGTTCGTCTTTGGGGGGTTTGAAACCCTAGGCAGATTTACTCAGAAAGGACCGATTAATTTAGCACTTCCCAACAGCATCAGTCTGTGCCAGAACTCTTCGTGGTGATCTCTTGGAACCTAGTGATTGATTTATCTAGTTACTTATTTATAGATAATATTTATTAGTTGCCTTTCTAGCCAAGGTAGGGCTGTACATCTGCAGCTGTTTCAGAATGAGGCTGTCAAAGTATTGATGCCTCTCCCCTTTACGCAGTGTGGACGGCCCGGCTCCATTGGCTGGATTCCTTTCCTTGTGCAGCAGTTTTAAAAGCCAAAAACTGATCCTTTCTCTGAACGGGAGGTGCAGGGATCCCCTCAATGTGGTGCCTTATGGATGCCATGGTGCCCCCCCCCCCATGTGTTTCCTGGCATCCACTTGATTCTTCCCCAAAGCAAAGCGCTCGTCTTGGCTTTCCTCATCCTTGATGAAGCGGAAGGTGCTTCAGAAGAATCCCAGAAGACTCCCTTTGAGTCTGCAAGGAGAAGGCATTTGGAAAAGTGCAGCCCCAAGGAGAATGCTTGGCCTGGAACCTCCCACCGTTTTGTGATTGCCCTCTGTGGCAGCCATTTTGTGAATGGTGACATCACCCTTGGTGGCCATTTTGTGGATGGTTACATGTCTGATGGCAGCCATTTTGTGGAGGCACCCACTAGTGTTTCTCAAAATCCCGTCTGCGTCCACAGATTGGCCGTAAGCTTGGAGGCCACTGTTGCTAGAAGAAACTTACACTGCCCCCATAGGGACATGAGGCTCAGATTGTGAGGGCTAATTAACTAATTCACACTAACAAATTTGTTAGTGAGTCGTTTTTCAGAGGAGGGGTGTCCGTGATTTATCAGAGACAGGATCTGGGAAACAAGGACTGTCCCTGGTAAATAGGGTGGCTGAGACTCCTGCAGTTAAAGCTACAAACCATGCCAACCCAGGATACCTGGAGGTCTGCCTCATACCTGGAGGTCTGCCTCATTCCCATATGACCCTACCCATGGTTTTCATTGCCACCTGTGCTCAAGATTCTCCCATGTATAACCTCAGTGGCTGTATAAGTGGTGGTAGAAAGTGCCATCAAGTAACAAGCAACTCATGGTGACCCCATAGGGCTTTCAAGGCAAGAGATATTCATTCGGAAGCAGTTTGCCATTGCCTGCTTCCGCATCACAATCCTGGACTTTCTCAGTGGTCTCCCATCCAAATACTAACCAGAACCGACCCTGCTTAGCACCCGAGATCTGATGAGATCAGGCTAGCCTGGGCCATCTATTATGTACTGAGATCAAGGCAGCGTTGCAAACAAGTGATTTTTTAAAATTCAGCTCAGAACACAGCAACCAACACAGAGAACGATGCAACTATATAAATTTTGAACCAGCGAGGCCACACCCCCTAGCCCAGTAACAACCAATTACAATTGAGAGCTTAGGGCCAATGGGATTTGTTCCCGCCGAACTTCAAGGTCTATCCGGATTGGTCTGTTACGCCACAACGACCAATCCGACTGCAGGGTTTAGAATACCATAGAGCAGGGGTGGCCAAGCTGTGGCTCGGGAGCCACGTGCGGCTCTTTCACACATATTGTGTGACTCCCGGCAGGGCAGCTAGGGAAGCAAAGTGTAGGCATACTTTCTCTCCTTCCCTCCCTCCCTCCAATCTATTTGCTTTCTTTGTTTCTCTCTCTCTCTTTCTTTCCACCTCTTTCGTTCTTTCTTTCCATCTCTCTCTTTCTCTCTCTCTCTTAAACAAATCAATATAATTAGCAAACAAATCAATATCTATTTTTAGCCCTTTTGTTTTTGTTTTTGGCAGTCTCATTTAATGTTAATGCAAAGCAAATTTGCATATTTTAAAAAAATAAAAACGTGTGTGTCATATTTGTTCCTGTCTTGCGGCTCTCAGACGTCTGACATTTATTCTGTGTGGCTCTTACATTGAGCAGGTTTGGCCACCCCTGCTAGAGAGTCTATGGAGCTTGTGCCTGAGGCTCCGATTTTGGTTCCATAGCATAACACATAAGCAAATACTAATCAGAGCCGACCCTGCTTAGCGCCTGAGATCTGATGAGATCAGGAGAGCCTGGGCCATCCAAGTCAGGATGGCTGTAGAGGACAGGATCTTTTATAACAGGGACACCAAAACTTTGGGCTCCCCCCCCCCCCCCACCCAAAGACTGTCCACCTTTGTCCGTTCCTTCTAGTTTTAAGGTGGCAGGCCAAGGCAGTGTCATGGGCATGGATGAGGATGAGCTGACTGAGCCTGCAGAAACCACAGCTGGCCCCTCTGAAGCAGCAGATGAGGATAGCTGGCAAGTGCCCGTAACAGCAGTATTCACAGTATTAGAAAAAAGAACTGCAAGCTGAGAGTCCTCCTGACTCACCCCCACATGTGACTCATTTAAGGGAGGGACTCGGCAGAACTTAGCAACCAGGTGAAGAGAGGCCAGGCTACAAGGGAGGCGCTCAGCTAGCCCAGAGTTTTAACAGGAGCCTGGGCAATCGTGCCGCTGGCTAATTGGCAACAGCATTGAACTCCACACTCTGGGCAGTATTCTTTGTGGGAGCAACAAGTCAGCTTCATGCTGCTTGCATTCACCTTGGCCCTTGCACCTAGACCTTCAGACCCCCTGACTTTGGACTTGGCTCTGTGTTCCTGGCTCCTGACTCCGGCTCAGCTCGGTTTTGGACTATGCTTCTGGTTAGTTATTTCAAACTTGGCTCGGTGTTTCTGGCTCCTGACCTCGGCTTGTCTGGGGACTTTGCACTGTCTTCTTGGCTCCTGACCTTGGCTTTTCTGGGCTCCCTTTGACTGGCACCCCAGCCCGTGACAGGCAATGAAAGAGGTGGAAAGAAAGAGAGAGAGAGAACCAAATGAATGCTTCCTGTGTTACTTTAGGTGCTCTAGCTTTTCACCTTTGAATTTGTATGTTTGCTCATTGTTTTTCCTCCCTTATTAGTTGCGCTGCTCTAAATTTTTATTGTCGTTACGATTTGCATTTGTTTGCTGCCTCTCTTTCCTCTCTTTCTTGGCTTTGTGGTTTAGGGTCAGGGATGGCGTTGCCAGTGCCCGCTGCCTCTGGCCCCGGCCTTCGCACCTCCTCTGCTGCCAGCCTGCATACCCCTCCCTCACTCACATGGCTGCAAGCGTTCCAGGGCTCCAGTTCCTGCGCTCCTCACAACCTGCACTGCCCAGCACTGCCAGTGTACGCGGATGGGGACAGTGACTGCAGTGGCACTCCCAGATGCGCATGCCTCCCAGTGCGACTGAGGAAAGGGCATATAGGTGGCTGTGGAAAGGGTCTTGAGCAATGCCCCCTCTAAGTTGTGGAGTCTTGTGAGCAAAAATTCTACTTTGTAAGCCGCTGGCATTAAAGTTGTGAGTGAGCGATCTGGCTACTGCCTAAATTAGTTTGCTCTGGAGCCCTCCTTCCTGAAAACAGAAATGTGTGAGCTGGAGGCTAAAAAAAACTGTGAGCTAGCTCACACTAAGTCAGCTTAGAGGGAACACTAGCCTTAAGCAGGCAGGAAAAGGATGCACAGGAGGATGGGGGGAGAGTATGAGGATGGCGGCGGGAGGGGAGGGCCCATCAAAACCTCTCTCTGCCCAGGGCCCATCAAAACCTAGAACTGGCCTGGTTTAGGGTTTTCATGCCATTTCAATTGGCATTTGGGCTTTTGGATTTCTTTCCCTTTTTTAGCCATGAAGTGGATAGCCCAGGCTAGCCTGATCTCACCAGATCTCGGAAGCTAAGCAGGGTCGGCCCTGGTTAGTATTTGGATGGGAGACCACCAAGTGATACCAGGGTTGCTACACAGAGGTAGGCGATGGGCAACCCTTTCTGAACGTCTCTTGCCCTGAGCACCCTACGGGGTTGCCATAAGTCAGCTGTGACTTGACAGCAAAGACGAGGACAGCAAGAAGTCATCTTGGAGACTTGTCCCAGGAGGCAGGATGTAAATAGTTCAGCGAACGACATAGACCCGTTAACGTTTAACAGTGCATTCATAAGCAGAGGGGTAGCCCTTTTCTAACCTCACCGACTCCAGTGATCTGAGGAGGGTGTGACTCTGCTCAGGCTTGAATTGGACGGTGTATCTTGCAGAGGTCCTGGGTCTGGAGCCAGCTGACTCTTGACTATGGAAGTGCGGTTATTGGAGATCACCTGCTGCCTGCATCTGCTTTTGACTGGCAGAATGCTGATGGGCCAGCTCCATCTTCCCAGCCTATGCTGAATCTTTGGAAATTCTCACCGAGTCAGCGGCAGCATGGCGATTGGGAGGTGCAGCGCTGGCATGCGAGCAGGTGTGCCCTCCTGAACAGGAAACCAAGTCATCGCTTTCCAAACGGGGATCCGTTTGAATGGCAGCTGTTAGCCCCGTGATGCTTTCCCCTGAGGCTTACGGAAAGGGCGCACAGAGAGAATCGATTCATCCAGTGCAGCGGGTCCCAGCCTTTTCAGTACGGCGGCCCACTAGTCCAGATTTACTTGGTCTGGTGACACATTCTGGGCTGGCCCAAGGTGTTTTTGGCACCTTGGGCAAACTAGGACCTTGGCTCCCATCTAGTTCAGCATCCTATTTTCTACAGTGGCTAACCAGATGGTTTTTGAGGAGGAGGAGGAGGAGGAGGAGATTGGATTTATATCCTGCCCTTCACTTGGAGTCTCAGAGTGACTTACAATCCCTTTACATTTCCCTCCCCGCAACGGTCACCCTGCAAGGTAGGTGGGGCTGAGAGAACTGTCCGGGGGCCTGCTTATATACACACTTTAGCAGCACCCCCGGCCTTGCCCGATTAACCTGATAGGATCAGTTTTGCGCGGTTGTGCGCTATAGGACCCCAGTTGGATCCTGTGCACCCCATTGAACAGAATTACGATCTGGCCGGGCTTTTGTCTGCCGGACCGAAGCTCTGGTAACCAGCCCGGCCATGTGCGTTGCACCGACTGCATGGCAGTCACCATTACATACATTACAGAACAGCTCTACAGAACAGTCGAATACGACTCTAGGGATGCGGTGCTCATCTCCATTTCCAAGCCGAAGAGCCAGCGCTGTCCAAAGACCTTTTCCGTGGTCATGTGGCCGGCATGGCTAGACACTGAGGCGCACGGAACGCTGTTACCTTCCCACCAAAGCGGTACCTATTTATCTACTTGCAGTTTCTTGCTTTCGAACTGCTAGGTTGGCAGGAGCTGGGACCAGAGACGGGAGCTCACTCCGTCACACGGCACTCGGGGCTTGAGCTGCTGAACTACTGACCTTCCGGTCTGCAGCTCAGCGTCTTAACCACTTGAGCCACCGCAGCTGTTCTTTCTACCCCCTACTGGGGGACATTGACAAACACTCATTCTCCCCCTGCCCCAGCACTAGTAAGGGCAACCTGGCAGGGGTGATTTTTGGTAATAAAACAGCTCAAGAGGGATTATTTATTTATTTATTTTACATTTATACCCCGCCCTCCCCGCAAATGGAATAAGTAGCCCCTCTCCCACTTCTCTGACTTCAGAGTTGCCCTTTAAATCTCAGCAGCTGCCGTCTTCTTTTTCTTTTTAAAATGGGGTGGGGGGGATGCATGGAATTTTTCCATGTATTGTACGGTCTTTGGGGCAGAGGCCTATCACCCTAAACTAGGGGTGGCTGAGCTGCTGCTCGGGAGCTATATGGGGCTCTTTCACACATGTTGTGCAGCTCTCGGCAGGGCGGCTGGGGAAGAGAAGGGGAGGCTTGGCTCCCCGCTTGGTCTTCCCTTCCCCAGCCAGGGTCCCCCTCCCTGGGAAGGCTTGAGGTGAGGGGGGAAGCAGAGAAAGAAAGCAACTTTAAATGCATTCTCAAAGCCCCCTCCTCCCTGGCCGGCTTGGAAAAAGCATTTGTCTCTTTAAATATCATGATCAATATCCTTTTGTTTTTATTTCTGGCAGTCAGTGTTCCCTCTAAGCTGAGTTAGTGTGAGCTAGCTCACAGTTTTTTAGCCTCCGGCTCACACCTTATTGTCTCAGCTCAGGAAGGAGGGCTCCAGGGCAAACTGATGGACGCAGCAGCCAAATCGCTCGCTCAAAGCTTTCACGCCAGGAGCTCACCAAGTGGAATTTTTGCTCCCAAGACTCCACGGCTTAGCAGGAACATTGCTGGCAGTCTTATTTAATTTGCATATTTTCCAATAAAAACATGTGTAATGTTCATGTCTTGCGGCTCTCAGACATCTGATTTTACTTCTGTGTGGCTCTTGCGTTAAGCAAGTTTGGCCACCCCTGCCCTATGCTCTTTAAAGCACTCAAAGCAGGATATTGCAAATAATATACACTATTATATGCACCGCAATCCACTCATTGATGATAATAAGTATCTGTAGACAATGAGCTTCATTTTCTCTTGGCTGCTTGTTAATAATTTTGATTATTAGCGCTTTGTACCAAATACCAGTCAATCGTGTAGGACTATTTGTTCCTGTCCACAGAGGAGAAGCTTTCTTTATAAATGCAGGGAAATAATATCGGCCGTCAAACTCTGCTGTACTTTCAGGGGAAAAAAGATGTTTCTGTAGAAACGATAGAAATATTGTTGATAATATTACCACTACTAATAACCAAATCGGGAGCGCTGATGCTTGGTTTTTGAAAAGCCACGAGCAGTCCTGTTCTAATGGGGTTCTGATTTAATTGATTCCTTGAGCATTTTCTACTTAATGGGTTTGAACTGCTGTTGTGTTTTAAAAAAAGAAGAGAGAGCGAGAAGAGAGAGAGAGAGCTCAGTTGAATAGCTTCTGTTGTGAATTGAGAGAATTGTTTAATGAAGGACAGTATGATAGAGCTGATTTCAACTATCCCAGGCAAAACAGATGAGGTTGAAGTATGTCCTGGGGGGGGGGGGGGGGGCGACTTTATCATTGGCAGCACATACAATGTAAAGTTGATTTTTTTGTGTGTGTCCATCAACCAACCTGGATGAGGAGGGACAAACCTCTTGTCACCTTGATAAGATAGTGCACTGGTGTCTTGTCCACACCTGTATTCAACACAAACTCTGGCTGATTCTGCATTGGCTTTTCCCGCCATTGTTTTACGAAACCCATGCTGGAACGGAAATTCCCCTCTGCCTTGCATGCTGCTTTCGCTTCCTTTGGTCATCGGGTTTTATGGTACCCTCCACACTCCATGCCGCTTTCGCTTCCTTTGATCATCGAGTTTTATAATACCTTCTAGATAGATTTATGGCCGTTCAGGGGTGCCTTTGCAGTCAGCACGGCATTGCCCCAAGGTATGTGAATGCGGTTTTGAGCTGCACTTTTTCCTCCCAGTTGAGAAAAAGTGGAGTAAATGCCAGATGCAGAATTGCCCCTGGCCTTCAAAGGCCTCCTTAGTCCTGCCGCTTTTCTTACCCGTCCTCAGTCATGTCCAGTGTTTCCTCTAAGCTGAGTTAGTGTGAGCTAACTTCACAGTTTTTTAGCCTCCAGCTCACAGATTTTTGTCTCAGCTCAGGAAGGATGGCTCCAGAGCAAACTGATTTATGCAGCAGCCAAATCGCTCGCTCGCAACTTTAATGCCAGTGGCTCACAAAGTAGAATTTTGGGGCACAAGACTCCACAGCTTAGAGGGAGTAAAATATTTCATTAAGTAAGAATAAATTAAGCTCCCCCGATACATCAAGCCAAAGACAGCCCGTCATCCTCCTTGTACAGCCCACTAGGAACTTAATCATAGGTCATATGATCAATTGAGTCTGCCTTGGAGCCTCGATCTGCATAGCTGAGTATTGTCTACTCTAAGTGGCAGATGGTCTCTGGCAGAGAAAGGTCTTTCCCTGCTAACTGAGGTCCTTTAACTGGGGTACTGGAGACTGAACCTTGGACATACGCCTGAACACACATGCAACTGCCTTATATGGAATCAGGCCATCGGTCCATCAAGGTCAGCATGATCTACTCAGGCTGTGATCACACGCACCAGAAGATCCGACATAGGCGCGGATGCCCGACGGATCAAAAGGGCTCGATCAGACAGCAACATCTGGGAAGCGTCCCGCAGCTGTAGGCAACCTGTGCTGCTCTGCTGCAGAAGTGGAGTTAAAACACTGGGGAAAATCCGGTAGTAAACAGGTTGTGATGGGCCACAGGCAGACTTTCCCGTCTGATTGCGCAAGCACGCTTCGGAACTGTTGGGATGGTCTGATCAGGCCATCCCGGCTCAGTGCCATGTCCCCCCCCTTCACACTATGCACATCATCGCATACCCATAGGGTGCCGGAGTGCAGTTCCTCGTTTATGCCCATGGGAAAAAATGGCCACAAAAAATGACTCACCCGCAGTTGCGTCTGATCACACAGTGACGGGCTGGGCCTGCAGCTACAAAGGACTGTGTGATCTCGCAACCGCAGGTCTAATTCCTCCGGAGGGAATAGCCTCGCTTCCCCTCCACTTCAGCTGGCACGTGTGACCACAGCCTCAGACTGGCGATGGTTCTCCAGGGTCTTGTGTGTGTGTGTGAAATGCCTTCATTTGTAGGCAACCCTGTAGAGTTTTCAAGGCAAGAGACTTAACAGGGGTGCTTTGCCATTGCCTGCCTCTGCATAGCGACCCTGGCCTTCCTTGGTGGGCTCCCATCCAATTACTAACCAGGGTCAATTCTGCTTAGCTTCTGAGCTCTGATGAGAGCAGGCTAGCCTGGGCCATCCAGGGCTCTCCAGGGTCTTAGGTAGAGGTCTTTCACATCACCTGTTGCCTAGTCCTTTGAATTGCAGACACCAGGGATCCAGCCTGGGGCCTTCTGCATGCCAAGCAGAGGCTCTTCCACTGAGCCCCAGCCCTCTCCACCCAAATGCATTCTGCCGCTGAGCTTCAGCCCTAGATATTAGAGCTGCTGCCTGCTTGGACGGCAGAAAAGGTCCTTCTAGACTGTGGCATGTGGTTAATCAGTTCTTATTTTAGCTCAGTGGGTTGTGTGTTGCATAGAACCGTTGACTCTTTTCCTGCTTCGCAGGAACACTGTGCTGCAATCCGTTTCTCTGGCAGAGGAAGCCCTCTTCCCACAAAACATTAGGAGGACCGGCTGGGGAGAGGGAGGGACATGGTAAAGACCTATTAAATGATGCCCAGGTCGGAGCAAATGGGTAGAGAGAAGATTTTCTCCCTCCTCCCTGAAGCTGATGGGGAGTAGATTCCGGACAGACCAAAGGAAGCACTTCTTTACTCAAGGAGTGATAGACTGGTGGAATCAAGGTGGGTAGCCATGTTGGTCTGAAGCAACAGAACAAAGTTAAGAGTCCAATTGCACCTTTAAGGCCAACAAAAGTTTATTCAAGGTGTGAGTGGAATTCTCTGCCTTGGCTTTAGAGATGGCCACTGTTTGATGGTGGAAAGGGGCTGTGAAATCACAGCCTACACAGGGTGACCTCTCAGGATTTTCAAGGCAAGAGACACTTAGGGGTAGTTTGCCATTGCCCGCCTCTGCATAGTGACCCTGGACTTCTTTGGTGGTCTCCCATCCAAGTACTAACCAGGACTGACCCTGCTTAGCTTCCAAGATGTGACAAGATCTGGTTAGCCTGGGCCATCCAGGTCAGGGTGGCTGCTATTTACCATATTTTTCGCTCCATAAGACGCACCTGATCATAAGACACACCTTATTTTTAGAGGAGGAAAACAGGAAAAAATGAAACAGAAAGAAAGAGAGAGAGAGAGATAAAGGAAGGAAGAAGGAGAGAAAGAGAAAGGAAGAAAGAAAGGTGGGGACAGAGAGAGAGAGAGAGAAAGACAGACAGACAGAAAAAAGGATAGGAAGGAAGGAAGGAAGAAAGAGAAAGGAAAGAAGAGAGATGTCTGCCATGCAAAGCCAGGCCTTTCTGTGCAAAGCAGCCACGGAGCTTAATCTGTGGGTGGGGCTTTCTGCTGCTGGCTGTCTTAAAGGGGAAAAGCACTTAAAGGGAAAGAGTACTTAGCCTGGTGGGGTTTTTCCTGCCGTTTCCCTTTTAAGTCTTAACAGCTCAGGCCCAGCAGGGAGGGGCGGGGAAGGCTGGGATGCCAGCCTGAATGGCGTTCCCCTGCGTTCCTGCTGAAGAAAGAGCCCTGTTACAGGTAAGAAAAGCTCCATATTCGCTCCATAAGACACACACACTTTCCCCCCCTCTTTTTTGGGGAGGAAAAGTGCATCTTATGGAGCGAAAAATACGGTAGTCGCCTATAAAAGGTGGTAGAGGTGGAGAAGGAGGAGGGGAGTGTTTACGGCTACCCTCTAGGGTTTTCGAGGCAGGAGACCTTCAGAGGTGGTTTGCCATGGCCTGCCTCTGCGTTGTGACCCTGACGCTCCTTGGAGGTCTCCCATCCAAATACTAACCAGGGGCGGCCTTGCTCGACTTTCGAGACCTGATGAGATCGGGCTAGTCCGGGCTATCCAGGGAACTGGACGAATTCATCAAGGAGAGGCCCATCCTTGGCTATTAGCCAGAGTGATTAAATGGAGCCTCCAAGGGGCAGTAACCCCCTCACTAGCATTTGGGGGGCAACAGTGGCGGAAGAAGCCGGCCTCTGTGCCCTCCTTGCCAACTTCCCAAGGGCATCTGGTTAACGGCTGTGTGAAACTGGCTTCTGGATTCGACGGCCCGTCGATCGGATCCAGCCGGGCTGCTCTGAACGTCAATTAGAAAAGCCCCCTTTGGTTGTGCTGGGCTTCCTGCGTTTCTTTGGCCAGCCTGTGCAGAGTCCCAAGCAGAGTCTGTGCAGAGTCTCACCCCTCCAGCCCTCCCCGTGCACCCGCAAGAAGGAGCTGCTTAACTGGTAGCCATAATCTCCGGCCGGTGCGTTTTATTGGATGAGCGGAGTCAGGGAAGGAAATGGAATGTGCTTGGGTTCCTGCGTGGGGGCTAGTGCTGGCCCCGCCAAACGCCCATTCGCCTAAGTGCTCCACTAAACGCATTGCTAGCTGCATAAATTCACTCTGTCTTAATTGTGCCGCTGCTGATCAACTATAAATCCATTCGCTATTCCAGGCACCGCCGGGCTCTCACACTTCCCCTTTCATTCTGTTAATGCAGTTGGGAGTTAATGGACAGAATGATAACCGAGACGCGTTTTTTTAAAAAAGTCGAAAAGTCCAAGACAGATCCATCATTCTACCTCTTGGCGTTAAGGCAGAGATGAAAGCCTTTCAGACACAGACTTATTCTACCCACCAAGCATTAAGCTCATCTTCTCCTGCTTTCTGGGTGATGGTATGTCACCGGGAGAGCAGTACATCTGTTGGTGATCCCTGGCCCCCCCAAGGCATCTGGCTACCCTCGACCAGAGTTACAATGAAATGGAACACAGCTGTAAGGTGTAAATCAGGTACACGAATGAAGCCGTGCAGAGATTGATATGCTGCCAATACTTTTTATGTATAATAAAGGAAACTTATATCAAACTCTACAGTGTTGTTTCAGCAAAACAAAATAAATATATAGCCACAAGACTGCAGTCCAGTTGTTTTTGTATGGGTATTCGTAAGCTGAGTTGTTGGTTGGGGACGAGATTCTCCGGCACAGCTCCCGTTTTGAATCTATAGGTCTTCTTCCATGCCACTATTTCTACCAGAACAAGAGATGGAAGCTCTACATCAGGCTTCTATAAGTGTTAGCTCCCCTTCAAATATTATGCCCCACACCGGGGAAACCATTCATCTAGTGATCACTCTCCAGTCAAGTTTCCATCTCTTGTTCTGGTAGAAATAGAGGCATGGAAGAAGACCTATAGATTCGAAATGAGAGCTTTTGTCCTTGACCAGACCTGGTGGAACTCTCTGCCAACTTCCACCATGGCCCTGCAGGACTTAATGCCATTCCGCAGGGCCTGTAAGGCAGAGATGTCCCGCCAGGCTTTTGGTTGAGGACAGCGATGGTTTCCATCATAGCTGGCACCAATGCTCCCACTGGTTCCCAAAGTGGACAATATGGCCCCCTTGGGGGTGCTGGAATGATCCGGGTGCAGATCCACAAACTGCAACTTTCTGTCCACTTGTTAAAGTTAGATATCGGGGGGGGGGGGGCACTGAATATTTTTTTCCCCCTCAAAAGGGGGGTGGTAGGCCAAATGAGTTTGGGAACCTCTGCAAGCTTTGGGGTCTTGTGAGCAAAAATTCTAACTTGTGAGCTACTGGCACTGAAGTTGTGAGCGAGTGATTTGGCTGCTGCATTGATTAGTGTGCTTTGGAGTCCATCCCTCCTGAGCCAAGACAGAAATGTGTGAGCCGGAGGCTAAAAAAACCTGTGAGCTAGCTCACACTAACTCAGCTTAGAGGGAACACTGGCTGGCACCCTCCTCTTTTCTTTCTTTTTTTCCATCTTGCCCACTTCGACCTCCTCCTTAACCTGCCCATGAGATGGAAGAACAGTCCAGAGCGGGTTTTAGATTAAATTATAGATGCCGTCTGAAGACTGTGAAACTTTGGGATTGATTGCTGATTTTAAACTGTATTTTTGTATCTTAATTCAGGGCTCATTTCGTAGCAGGAGCTCCTTTGCATATTAGGCCACACACCCCTAATGTAGCCAATCCTCCAAGAGCTTACAGAGCTCTTCTTACAGGGGCTACTGTAAGCTCTTGGGAGATTGGCTACATCAGGGGTGTGTGGCCTAATAAGCAGAGGAGCTCCTGCTATGAAATGAGCCCTGGTCTAATTTATTGTAAATCGCCCAGAGCCCTGTGTACTCAGGGATGGGGCAATTCAGAAATTTAATAGATGATGATGATGATCACAGTGGCATCCTGGTTAGAATCCAGGCTGAGACACAGTGTGGTCCAGACCATGAACAGCTCTCTAGGGCCAGGTGCAAGGCTCATCTAGGAGGCAAGGGAGCTGCTGCCATATCGTGTCGCGTCCATCAACTTTCTTAACTTCTCAGGGAGAAACTGCTGGCAACAGAGCATCACGCTTTGCGTCACCTTTCCAAAGCCTCCGTTGTCATCGGCTCATCCCACCTCCCATCACTCATCGGTCGTGCTCTGCCTCCTACCCGCTTCCAGTCATTGGTTGCGTTCCCTTCGGCTTCCTGCCCTGGAACTCTGTGGCAGTATGAGGTGTCCCCACCCCCCACCCCGTCCCACTCGGTATTCCATGAAAAGATACCAACAGCCCACCTCTGACGAATTCTACCCAAACGTTCTTTTTGTGGCATTTACATGAATGCCAAGAAGGCGGGGGGAGCGAGAGAGAGAGCGCGCCGGTGACAAGAATTCGCCTGCAAGGATTTAATTGACAGGCAATTCGTGAGGCTAATGAGCTAATAAAAAGGGATAAATGAGCAGAGGTTTGTAAGTAACAGCAGACAGTAGGAGACATCAGATTTCCGGAACATAAAAATGCTTAGCGCCTGGTTTGTTTTGCTGCGCACTCGTACCAGTTGCTTCATCTGCAGCTAATATTGGTTCTTTTTGGTACTGTTTCCAGTTGTTCAGTGTGCCACCTGAAGGAAATAAACCCATCTTGACCAGAGTATGATAGATAAAGAAGATGCCCTTAGGGTTACTTGCAGGCCTTTTAAAAAGGGAACTCGCTGGTGCACGCTCTGTGACTGAGCGGCGCATTGGCAGGTAGCTCAGAAGACAGCGCAGGATACTTCAGCTGCCTGGAAATGAGTCTGTAGGGAGCCTCTGTTTTTATTTCTTTTCACCCTGCAGGATTGCCGCCCAGAAGTCTCCTGGCCCTTTAAATCTAGTGCGGAAACCTCTCTTATCTGTTTGCTTCTGGGTTCCCTTTACAGTGCTGCAAGGGAGGGAAGGGAGTGTGGTATAGCCCGAAACTCAGCAGGGTTGGTGCTTGGCTGGGAAACCACTAAGGAGGACTCTGTGGAGGAAGGCCATGGCAAACCACCTCTGCTTCCCACTTGCCTTGAAAGCCCCTTGCTGGAGTCGCCATAAGTTGGTTGTGACTCGACAACAGTTGTGTATGTGCACCTTATTTGTGAAGGCCACCATGACCTAGAACACACATGCCAGAAGGACTTGTTTTCCCCCTTGGTCAGCCCTCACGCTATTACACTCCTCCGGGGTGTCTCTACTCTTGCTGCCTCCTTACAAATGTGTGATGGCACTCCATGAAATTGCTGAGCAGTCGGGTTAGAAGAACGGATAAAAGGAAGTACTTCTTCACCCAAAAAGTGATGGAATTCACATGGAATTCACTGCCACAGTGGTGGCAGATACAAGCATGGGCGGCTTCAAGGGGGAATTGGATAAACGGTTGGCACGGAGGTCCATCAGTGGCTGTTAGCCACAAGGTATAGATAGGAGCTCTCAGTCTGGGGCAAGTGATGCTCTGTATTCTTGGTGCTTGGGGGGGTGGCAACAGTGGGAGGGCTTCTAGTGTCCTGGCCCCACTGGTGGACCTCCTGAGGGCACCTGGCGTTTTTGGCCACTGTGTGACAGAGTGTTGGACTGGATGAGCCATTGGCCTGATCTAACATTGGCTTCTTTTATGTTCTCATGCCTTTGGGGGCATTGGAGAAAATCTTGAGTGTCCCCTCATTGCATGGTGATAAGAAGGGGCATAGGGCTGTCCCAAAGAGCCTGGACTTGAGCTTCCTGTGTTCAGAAGTTGTCCTTTGGGTGACAATTGGCTTTGAAGAATTCTGCAGATCCGGCTGTGCTCTGGTGGATCAGTTGTTGATTTAGGCAAACTGGGGTTTTCTTGTATCTTCGGTATTTGTGAGCTGTCTTGAGCCCTTGGAGAAAATCGAGCTGAAATATATATTCCGATAACGAACAAAGAAAAATTGCCCCATTTTCTCTTTCCATCTATTCATCTATCCATCACTTCTTCCTTCTGTTCCCCCCCCCCAGTTCCCTTCATAATGAAATTGACTGTACCAGAATTGGCTTGCTGTCGTTTCTAGTCAATTTCACCACCCCACAGGCTTCTATAGGGTACGCCAATGAGAGTTACTGCAGAGGGGTCGCAGATACTTCCAGGGCTTGGATTTATGACACATCGACTTGTTGTGAAGCAGAGCTGGCTTGTCAGATGCACAGGTAAAGGTAAAGGTTTCCCTTGCTCGAAAGCCAGTCAAATCAGACTCTAGGGATGCGGTGCTCACCTCCATTTCTGTGGTCATGTGGCCGGCACGACTAGATGCCGAAGCGCATGAAACGCTGTTACCTTCCCACCGCAGCAGTGCTTATTTATCTACTTGCAATTTCTTGCTTTCGAACTGCCAGGTTGGTAGGAACTGGGGCCAGAGACGGGAGCTCACTCCACCATGCAGCACTCGGGTCTCGAACTGCTGAACTACCGACCTTCCGGTCCGCAGTTCAGCGTCTTAACCACTTGAGCCACTGCAGTGCAAAGCGGCAGCCGAATGGAAATGAAGAAGCTTTCCCTCACCCTGTTAGTGAGGGCCACCCCCCCCCCATTACATTTCTGCAGTAATCAAGCAACCAAGGTTGTTGTTTTTTAATTGAAGGCAGGGAAAACATTCCACTGGGATGGCCCATTTTGCCGGAAACAGGAGAAGGCGCCTGTATGAAATCCTTACGGCTCTATAACACTGAATTCCTGACCCCGGAGAATCCTCCAGGGAGCATCTCATTAAGACAGCCGACACTTCGCTTCCTCTCCAGTCTCTCGCCCTCTGTAGTACGATCATTGGAGCAGACCTGCTGCACAATCCCTTTATCTTGACATGTTTGATGTAGACCAAAGGGGGGGAGAGAAAGAGAGAGAGTCAAGCTGGCTTAATATCTCCCTCTGCCTTCTCCCCTCTTAATCAAGATTGATCTTTGGGAGCTGAACTCATGTAGAAGCCCATTAATCAAACACACACACACACACACACACACATATATATATAAAGCCAGCATGGTCCGTATTCTCACCACCCCGTCTCACGTCTTTTGCTTTAATCTGATTCCGCCTACTAGCCAATTTCCTGTAAGGTGTTAGCAGCCTACCTGATTCGGATCAGCATTGCAAATGAGGGTCAGGTCAGCGGAAGATTAGACAGTCCTGATCTCTGTGTTGTCGTTAAGAGACAAATGGTGCCATCTGCCAGTTTGGTGAGAGAGCCAGTTTGGTGTAGTGGTTAAGTGCGTGGGACTCTAATCTGGGAGAACCAGGTTTGATTCCCCACTCCTCCACTTGCACCTGCTGGATGACCTTGGGCAAGCCGTAGTTCTGGCACAGCTGTTCTTGAAAAAGAGCAGTTTCTGTCAGAGCTCTCTCAGCCCCACCTCCCTCACAGGGTGTCTGTTGTGGGATGGGGAGGGGAAGGGGAAGGAGTTTGTAAGCTGCTCTGAGACTCCTTCGGGTAGAGAAAGGCGGGGTATAAATCCAATCTCTTCTCTTCTTCTTCTAAGTGCACCAAAGTTAATGGGCTTCAAAGGGTGTAGCTCTTCTTAGGACGGCCTTGTAAGAGGAGGCAAGATCGTACACTCCCTCTGATGTGCGGAGAATATCCCTGTCCCATCCCCCCCCCCCCAATTGTGCAGCTCTGATGAACTGATCATTGGCGTCTGCATGGGTAGATGGTGAAGAGCTGCCTGCCTGCTAAGGGCAGGTTCACATGTGTTTGGAAACCAGCTGATGACTGGCATGTTTTCCGTGTTTTCCCAGCTGCCTCATCTCACGATACGAGAAATTTATATTTGCGGAGAATGATTCACTCACACATGCGGGGCATCGGATAAGTAAAGGGATTTTTGCAAACCGTTTGCCAAAAATGTAAACTTCGTATCCTCTTGCATCATCTCAAACAGGGAGTCAGTTCACACGTTCATGGAATCACTGTTGGAAGGGGCCGTAGCGGCCATCTAGTCCAACCCCGGCTCAGTACAGGATCAGCCTAGAGCAGGGGTGGGCAAATTGCAGCCCACGAGCCACACGCGGCCCGCCACAGAGTTTTTTGCGGCCCGCCAAGACAGTCTGAGTCTGTCTCTCGTAGAATTGTAGAAAAAATGTGATAGGGTACATTTGTCTCATTAAACTGATTCTAAAATTAAATGTGCTTGCAGCTATAGATGATATAAAATTAGCACAATAAATAAATTGAATAAAATGATCACTATTTTATTTCATTTATATTTATTGATTTTTATGATACAATTTATACCTTTTCTGAAATGCAAAGTTAACTAATGAATTCAATCATTTTAAAAGGTGCGGCCCTCCACTAACCTCCGCTCCCACAAAGTGGCCCCCCGAGCCAAAACAATTGCCCACCCCTGGCCTAGAGCATCCCTGAGAAGTGTTCATCCAGCTGCTGCTTGAAGACTGCCAGGGAGGGGGAGCTCACCACCTCCCCACACAGCTGTTTCCACTGCTGAACTACTCTTACTGTTAAATTCCCCCCCCCCCAATATCCAGCCAGTACCTTCCCATCCTTAATCTAAACCCATTATTGTGAGTATTTTCCTCTGCTGCCCATAGAAACAGTTTGGTGTAGTGGTTAAGTGCGGAGACTCTAATCTGGGAGAACCGGGTTTGATTCCCCACTCCTCCACTTGCAGCTGCTGGATGCCCTTTGGCAAGCCATAGTTCTGTCAGAGCTGTTCTTGAAAGAGCAGTCCTCAAAAGAGCTCTCTTAGCCCCACCTGCCTCACAGGATGCCTGTTGTGGGGAGGGGAGGGAAAGGAGTTTGTAAGCCTCTCTGAGTGAAGGGCAGGGTATAAATCCAATCTCTTCTTCCTCTTCTTCTTCCTCTTCCTCTTCCTCTTCTTCCTCCTCTTCTCCCTGCCCTCCCCTAAGGGACAGCCCTTCAGGTACTTCAAGAGAGCCATCCTGCCCCCCCTCCACCTCCTCTTCTCCAGACGGAACATTCCCAAGTCCTTCAGCCTTTCCTCGCGGGGCTTCTTGGTCTCCCGGCCCCCGATCATCCTCATCACTCTCCTCTGCACCCGCTCCATTCTCTCCACATCTTTTTTTGAACCGAGACCTCTGGCAGCCTAACCCTCCAGATGTCTACCACACATCCTCCATTAGGCATAGAGTATTCGGTATGTAACTATGTCAGCCTGCAGTGGAGGAGCATTATACAAGTCCAGTAGCGTCTTAAAAGACCAAAAAGATTTCAAGCTGTAAACTTTTGAGAATCAAAATAACCAGGTATAGAGAGATCTCTGCATTTGTATCCCACCCTTTGTCCAAGGAAGAGAGGGTGGTGATATACATGGATTTCCAGCCCCGTGTTTTGTCCTCTCCAGAATCCCGTAGAGTAGATTCAGTTGGGTTAGCCATGTTGGTCTGAAGCAGCAGAAAGTTTGAGTCCAGGGCACCTTTAAGACCAACAGAGTTTTAATTCTGGGCATGAGCTTTCATGTGCACACTAAAGCTTATACCCAGGATTAAACTTGGTTGGTCTTAAAGGTGCCACTGGACTCGAACTTTGTCCCTGTAGAGTCGGTTAGACTGAGAGAGAATGACTGATCCAGGGTCACCCAGTGAATCTTCTTGACTGAGAAGGGATTTGAACCTGAGTCTCCTGGTCTGCCGCTCTGATTCTGTGAACTTGGGCAGATCATGAGAGGGAGGGTTGCCTCAGTGCTTAGTTCTTGTGGCCCTTCCTTACACGCCCAGGGAAATACCGATTGCCACTTTGGGGTTAGGAAGCAATTTTTCTCTAGCCCAGTTTGGCCGAAGATCCTGGAGGTTTTTTGTCATCTTCTGGGTATGGAGCTGGGGTGACTGGGGTGTGTGGGGGGAGGGAGTTGTGAATTTCCTGCATTGTGCAGGGGGTTGGACTAGATGACCCTGGAGGTCCCTTCCAACTCTAGGATTCTATGATTCTATCCATTGCATCACTCTGCCACTCAAGTGATAATGATACCTTCTGCTTAGCCCCATTCCAGGAATATCACCAGGCAAGAAAAGGCAAGTTGGATCCGCTAGCATAAGAGGAGAGACCCCATCCGGAAGAGTCCGTAAGCCTCTAAGCTTTAGCTCCAGAAGGGAACCTGGAGGGGAAAACTTCACCCCCTCTTCATAGCATATTCTGATTTTCCCTGCCTGAGTTGTAAAGGAAATCCTTTTAGCCCAGACCTGTGGGCAGTTTCTCAGAGATGTCACCCATCCTGTTACAACCAGAATAGGTAAAGCTTTCCTTTGCTCGAAAGCCAGTCAAATCCAACTCTTGGGGGCGGTGCTCATCTCTGTTTCCAAGCCGAAGAGCCAGCGCTGAAGATGTTTCCGTGGTCATGTGGCCGGCATGACTAGACGCCGAGGTGCACGGAATGCTGTTACCTTCCCACCAAAGTGGTACCTATTTATCTACTTGCAATTTCTTGCTTTCGAACTGCAAGGTTGGCAGGACCAGAGACGGGAGCTCACTCCCTCACACGGTACTTGGGTCTTGAACTGCTGAGCTACCGACCTTCTGGTCTGCAGCTCAGTTTCTTAACCACTGAGCCACCGCGGCCCCTGCAACCAGAATGCCCCTCCCCATTTTGATGTTGCTTCCCTGTGTGAATTGAACCTGCGATTCTTTCTCTCTACATCGTCTTCTGATTCATCACACTGCAGTGTATGCATTTGGCAATTTTACTTGGCAGTATATCAGAATGAACGTGGTGTATGTCTGTTATATGTCTAAATGGCACACGTGCCATATAAATCGAATATTAAAACTGCTGGATACACATGTACAATACAAATGAATCCTCAAAAGCAATAGCAAGTCGTGGCATTTGTTCGCTTCAGGTCTCGTTTCTTTTCATTTCAAAACAAATGGAAATAAGGGGGGGGGGCTTTTGGAGTCGGTTTCCTCTTTTGTTTGGAAATGAACGCACAGACCTAATCAATAAAAAGCAATATCCTGCGTCTCTTAACTGCGGTTAAGAGGGCTGCTGCCAAAGTACCCGTCCCCAATCTTAATCCATCAAAGTTATTAACCCGCAAAAACTCTGCTGGCCAAAGAAGCCCTTGACCCTTTTCCAATTTACAAAATCTCCCCCGCCTAATCACCTGTAGGACGTTCCAACTCGCCAGTGGAAACCAAGCAAACAGCCTTATTTACAGGACTTTTGTGGGTCATCGTCAAAGGAGCTTTGCCGTTAATAGTATAAATGGTTTTGCAGGAAAATCCTTGTGGGCCAGCTCTGTTGTATGCCCGGGTAAAGGAGCAGCACTTGCAGGGCTGTAAATCTGAACAATAAAAGCTCTGAGGTTTTTATATGCTACTGTCTGAACAAAAGGGAACAGGATTGTGTTTGGGATTTCAGTGTAAAATGCAGAGTTAATAAATGCAGCAGAACACACTTGTATTAGCTTTTAAACAGAAACTTTTGAAAAGTATTGGAGTCGGGAGGCCGGTAATGGTGAAAACAGCATTGTGGTTTATTGCGGGTCAAGATGGAGCATGGGGGCGAAGGGATGGGGAAGCCACTTATATTTGCAGGTAAACCACACCTTGACCGTGTCCCCCCTTAAGGGGATTGGTCCAACAGAGATTAGTCTCCTGCCAGAGGCTGTCATAGGTCTATTCAAATATCCTCAGCCTCTGATGGGGGACCGGCAGGATCCCTAGGTCCATTGTTCTCTGGGGAAGGAAGCTCTGTTGTTACCACATCCCATAACAGGTAAACCTGCCCAGACTTGTTCCCTGGCTGCAGACAAAGAGTCAAGCACCGGACATAACACTTTACTAATGAAGGAGGGCTAAACTGGGAAAATGCTAGAAACAAAACAAAGGATGAACATCCTCTCTGACTGCTCTAACCCGCATGTTGACTCTCTAAAGTCTAAACCCCATGTGCTCGCTCCAGGCCAAGAGTTAGAGGCAAAGAGCCATAAACTTTCTAAGCCTCCATCCCTGGATCATCTTCTGATCTGTTGATTACCCGACTGGAGAAACCCAAACCTAACTAATTATGCATTTTAACACCTTGTTCTGGCAGCAAAATACGTGCATGGTCTGCTGTTGGGTCTCTCCCTAAACAGCTAGGATAAGAACATAAGAGAAGCCAATGCTGGATCAGGCCAGTGGCCCATCCAGTCCAACACTCTGGGTCACACAGTGGCCAAAAACACCAGGTGCCATCAGGAGGTCCAGCAGTGGGGCCAGGACACTAGAAATCCTCCCACTGTTGCCCCCCCCCCCATCAACCACCAAGAATACAGAGCATCACTTGCCCCAGACTGAGAGTTCCTGTCTATACCTTGTGGCTAATAGCCACTGATGGACCTCTGCTCCATATGTTTATCCAATTCCCTCTTGAAGCCGTCCATGCTTGTAGCCGCCGCCACCTCCTGTGGCAGTGAATTCCACGTGTTAATCACTCTTTGGGTGAAGAAGCGCTTCCTTTTATCTGTTCTACCCCGACTATTCAGCAATTTCATGGAGTGCCCATGAGTTCTTGTCTTGTGAGAAGGGGAGAAAAGTACTTCTCTCTCTACCTGCACTATCCCATGCATAACCTTGTAAACCTCTATCCTGTCACCCCCCAGCCATCATTTCTTCAAGCTAAAGAGCCCCAGGGGCAGTTTTCGGGAGAGCTCTCTCGGCCCCACCTACCACTCAGGGTGTCTGTTGTGGGGAGGGGAAGGGAAAGGAGAATGTAAGCCGCTCTGAGACTCCTTCGGGTAGTGAAGGGCGGGGTATAAATCCAATCTGCTCCTCCTCCTTCTTCCCTTTTCTTCTTCCCTCTTCTCCCCTCCCCTTCTTCCTTCTTCCCTTTCTTCCTTCTTCTTCCCTATTTAAGTAAAGTTTTCCCCCTGAAACTCTTTGACAGCTTCCCGCTACTCTCATACCCAACAACCCCCTCCCCATTTTTCGTGTTTCTGATTTCCACTTAAGGCCAAGGTTCAGGAAGGTTTGCTTTCAAGATCTGACATTCCCGTCTCCTGGCTGTGTAACAATTATATGCCTACCCTACACCTGGTAGTTTAGCATCATTGATTTCTATTCTCTCCCCACACCTTAATTTATAGCAGGAAGGTCGGGAACTTAATTATGTTCACATTGTGTTTTCCTTCCCCAACTCGATACCCGTTATTGCTTTAACATTCAAGCGGGGGGGGGGGGGGAGATCCATCTCTCTAGTCACTGCTACAGAATGGATCTGCCCGATGCAAAACGAGATCTTTGGCCAAATTAGCTCAGTGGTAGAGAATGAGCTTTACATGTGGAAGGTTTAAGGTCCAGTGCTTGGTGTTTCCAGTTGGGAAGCCTGGGTAGCAGGTGATGGGAAACATCTCAGCCTGAGACCCTGGAGAGCTGGCTTTCAGTCAGAGTAGACAATAGCGCCTTTGACAGATTAGTGGTCTGGTCAGGTGTAAGGTGGGCTCATATGTGGTGTTCTGATTTTAAGCGCTGCAGTTACTGTATTGTGTGGAGGGGGATCAAGATGGGTAGCTGTTGCTAGTCTGTCTGCAGCAGTAGAAAAGAGTAAGAGTCCAGTGGTACCTTAAAGACTAACAAAATCATGAAAGCTCCTACCTGCCACCGATTTTGTTAGTCTGGACTCTGCTGGACTCTTGCCCTTTTCAGTTGTGTTGGGGGGGGGGGGGTTTCCCACATGACTGATGTTTTGTGGTGTCTGCATATACAACTCCAACTGAGTGAACAAGGAGTTAGGATTGTTAGAAAGACTAGGTAATATAGCAAAAATACAGAAGGAAAATTTGTTATGTATCTTATAAGAAGAACATTAAAGAGACTTAAAGAGCCAGTTTGGTGTGGTGGTTAAGTGTGCGGACTCTAATCTGAGAGAACCGGGTTTGATTCCCCACTCCTCCACTTGCACCTGGCTGGATGACCTTGGGCAAGCCATAGCTCTGTCCCAGCTGTTCCCTCAAGGACAGCTTGGGAAAGAGCTCTCTCAGCCCCACCTACCTCACAGGGTGTCTGTTGTGGGGAGGGGAAGGGAAAAGGAGTTTGTAAGCCGCTCTGAGACTCCAAGTGAGTGAAGGGTGGGATATAAATCCAATCTCCTCCTCCTCCTCCTCCTCCTCCTTCTCCTTCTTCTTCTTAAATTTCAGCATCACAATTAACAGGATTTTTCAAAATGCTTTGTGGCTTGTGTTTTTCTGTTTGAGAGAGAAAAATCAGAGATTGTATTACTTGCTCTCAATTAAAAAAAGAAATTAGCAATTTCAAATTTAGCATTTTTTATTCTTCCTAAAATGCATTTTTCATGTTTTAAAACTGGTGGGTGCATTGGGGGGGGGGGGGGGGGAGAAGGTAACCTCGCCTAGTGTGCAAAAAAAACCTGGCACCGGCCCTGAGTGGCTCTCCAGGTTTTCAGGTAGAGGTTTTCCTCCTCACCTCCTGCCTGGTCCTTTTGAACTGGCGATGCCAGGGATCGAGCCCGGGGCCTTCTGCATGCCGAGCAGAGTCTCCTCCACTAAGCCACAGTGCCTCCTTTTACTTCATTTATACCCCACCGTTCTCCATAGCAGGGACCCTAAAGTGACTTAGATCATTCTCCTCTCCTCCATTTTACCCTCACAACAAACCTGTTCGGTAGGTTAGGCAGAGGGTGTGTGACCGGCCCAAAATCACCCAAGCAAGCAGAGTGGGGAATTTGAACCTGGGACTCCCAAATCCTAGTCCAGCACTCTAGCTTGAGTCTTGGCGGGTGGGAGGTATAAATATTTTTAATACATAAAAAATCCCCAAGGTGCAGATGGTGAGGCCGGGGGGGGGGGGGGGGGATTGCCTAAGGCTTCTAAGGGAATTTATGGCAGAGGCAAGATTTGAACTCCTGATTTCTCAATTCATGGTTTACAGGGCAATTCTTAGCAGTGTTGCACCCTTCTAAGCCCACTTGAATTAGAAGGTTGCAATTCTGTTTAGGATTGCACAGGAAGTCCCTCAGAAAACAATCCTAAACAGGTCTACTCAGAAGTAAAGCCTATGGTATTCAATGGGGCTTACTCCTAGAAAAGGTGTTTGCAGCCTTAACCCCTGTGTTACATCAGCTTCTGGAATGAGAAGAAGAGAAGAGATTGGATTTATACCCCGCCCTTCATTTCCCAAGGGAGTCTCAGAGCGTCTTACAAACTCCTTTCCCTTCCCCTCCCCTCAACAGACACCCTGTGAGGGAGGTGGGGCTGAGAGACCTCTGACAGAAACTGCTCTTTTTCAAGAACAGCTGTGAACTATGGCTTACCCAAGGTCATCCAGCAGGTGCAAGTGGAGGAGTGGGGAATCAAACCTGGTTCTCCCAGATTAGAGTCCATGCACTTAACCACTACACCAAACTGGCTCACAGGAATGCACACGGGTTTGTCCGTTTCTCCCCCCCCCCCCCCCCCCGGGGCAAATATCTGTCTTGTTTCGGTCATTCCCTACTTTGAGATCTCCCGAGTCTTGCTTAGATTTCTGCCAGTTGCAAATCTGAGAGCAAAAGAGATAATTTCTCTACCTTTTCCCTGCTGCTTTGAGTTTGGCCTGAGGCTCAGTTGTCAGCAAAAAGGTATTTAATTGACTTGACGTAGCAAATGTTGAAATTGCTCTTAGAACCTTTTATTATTATTATTATTTCAACATCTCTTGCAAGTTGTGGAGATTTCCATATGAAAATAACGGTGTAATTGGAAATGCGATGGCTTGTGGATTCCTTTTCTTTAGCACATTTTAAAGCAGCGTAAAAATGTGCTTGGTATTTCGAGCGCTTCACTCCTAATTATGGCTAACCGAGTCTCTTCCTCACTGCAGCAAAGGGAATCATTTCTTCACCTTTCTCTGCTGCATCTTGTTTCGCCCGGGGCTTGCTTGTCAGCAAAAATGGTATTAATTGGAGAGCATATCAGTTTCAATTGTGACAACCAAGCCTTTGTGACAGAAGAGACTGAAAGGCACACAAAAGAGGCTCGATTTCAAGGAACATGGTTGGCTTGTACGGATACCATCTGGGTCAACCAGATGTTTTGGTAAATTGGGCTTTTGGAACTGTGTTTATGAGATGGTCTGTAGGTTACATTTCTCCTGCCCTGGCTGCTCTGTAGTACCAAGTTTCCCTTCCTCTAACATAATGATACAAATGAACTCCACAATTTTGTCCTGAGCCATTATAGAACAGAACTCCTTTAGAGGCACCGGGTTCTTCTACACTCTCCTTTTCCTTGCTTAAGTGTCCCTATTTGGGGGGGGAGGGTCTTTTCTGCATGTGTTTTGTTTCCTCTAGTGGTTGATTCAATATTTCATTGTTGTTGTTTTTCCCGGCATAGAAATCTGCTGTTTAATTCTGCAGCGAGATATGCCAGACACACAGCAATGTAATATCAAATCCACCACTAGAGGGAGCCAAACATGTGCAGAAATAACCCCCCAAAGCAATAGGGACGCACAAGCAAGGAACATGAGAATGCAGAAAAACCTAGTGATACCACTAAACCCATTTAAAATCAGTATAAAGCTAGTGAACACTCTGTGACACAGGGCAAAAAAGAGGGACCTTCCTGTGGTCAAAAAACAGGATCGTGAAGATGTGGAGGAGATCGGGCGAAGCTGCGAGTCAGAATGCAGCTGTGGAGCACATAATGGAAAATTGACACATGCAATCGGGGGAAAGGGAAGAGCAGGGGCGGAGCATGGAGGGGGGGTTGGCTACAAGCATGGACAGCTTCAAGAGGGAATTAGATAAATACAAGAGGAGACCTGCGATGGTTATCCCATTCATCACACCTTTGCTTCCTCTCTTCTCCCCCTCAGTAACACTGAGTTACTGCTCATCTCCAGACTACAGAGATAACTTTCAATGGAGAAAATGGATGCTTTGGAGGGTAGACTTTATGGCACTGTACCCCACTGAGGTCCCTGTCCTCCCCAGGCTCCACCCCCAAATATCCAGGAGTTTCCCAGTCTGGATCTGGATCCGCTGCTGGTGATCGGGGGGGGGGGGTACTTGGCAACCCTAGACTGCTGCCAGTCAAAACCCTGCCTTTTACTGACAGAAACAGTTAGAACCTCCTCCCCTCCCCCAAACATTCTAATCTCCTCACAGTTGACGCCTGGAGTTGAGGCCATTTCAAAAAGTATTTTGGGGGATTCTATGGTCACTGAAGTTTTTTTTTAAACTTTTCAGATTTTTCTGCACACGAGGGGAGTGCCCCCCATGTGTAGGAAAGCCTCCCTGCCTCCCAGATGCCCCCCCTGCGCGGATTTAGGTATCCTCACACAGGGGGTGCCTTCGGAATTAGATATATAGATATGGAGTAGAGATCCAGCAGTGGCTATTAGCCACAAGGTATAGATAGGAACTCTAGGGCAAGTGATGCTCTGTATTCTTGGTGCTTGATGGGGGGCAATAGTGGGAGGGCCTCTAGTGTCCTGGCCCCACTGGGGGACCTCCTGATGGCACCTGGTATTTTTGGCCACTGTGTGACTCAGAGTGTTGGACTGGCTGGGCTGTAGGCCTGATCCAACATTAGCTTCTCTTATGTCCTTATGTACGAGCACGCTTCTTCAGATACAGTGAAACAGATTTTCCTCAACCATTACTTATAGAAAGTGAGAGGGGGTAATTAGCTAGGAAGGGCCAATTCCTGGCAACTGCCTCCCCACTTTCTCTCTTTCTATATGTAATGGTTGAGGAAAATCTGTTTCGCTGTATCTGAAGAAGCATGCCTGCACATAAAAACGTATACCTTGAATAAAAGTTTGTCGGTCTTAAAGGTGCCGCTAGATTCAGGATGTCTACACAACATGCAGCTTTTCCCATCCTGGCATCTCCTAGCCAGAACACTCTTTTCCCGCTCTTCTGCAGCCGCTGAAGTCTCCATCCATTAAAAAAAAATAACAGTGAAACTTGGCAGCTCTCTTGTAATGCAAGACGTTTTAGAGAGATTTCCAAGGTTTCCGGTGCTCTTTCCTCCCAAGGAGTTTCACCTGGCCAAGGCTGTCTTAAACATCGCATCATTAGAGCCATGACGGGCGGGAAGCGATGGCTGTGCACGTAACCCAAAGCCGCACAAACGGGCTCCGCAGCAACCTCTTTGCCAGGTAGAAATTAATAAGCAATTACTATGGCAACCACCGCAGCATCTGGCGAAGGGGACGATAGCTGGCAAAATAACGGCCCTCCAGATGGAGAGATCCCTGCGGGCACCTGTTAAGAGTTCAGAGCCAGGGGCGGTGCCAAGTCATGGCATACACGGCTCACGCTGGCTGTTTTTGGGTTTGTTGAGTGACTTGTCGTCTGGAAATAAAATCACGGCACCAGATCTTCTCCCAGAGCTTGGAGTGACTCAAGGAGACGTTAAGTAGAGAGCCAGGGTACTTTAAGTGGTTAAGAGGGTCAGAGAACCAGTTTGGAGTAGTGGTTAAGTGCGTGGACTCTAATCTGGGAGAACCGGGTTGGATTCCCCACTCCTCCACTTGCACCTGCTGGATGACCTTGGGCAAGCCATAGCTCTGTACCAGCTGTTCTCTCAAGGACAGTTCGGGAAAGAGCTCTCTCAGCCCCGCCTACCTCACAGGGTGTCTGTTGCGGGGAGGGGAAGGGAAAGGAGTTTGTAAGCTGCTCTGAGACTCCAAGTGAGTGAAGGGCGGGGTATAAATCCAATTTCCTCTTCCTCCTCCTCTTCTTATCCAGAGGAGTTAACCGTGTTAGTCTGTTGCTGCAAAACAGTACAAATTCCAGTAGCACCTTTAAGACTAACAAACTTTATTTTAGCATAAGCTTTCTTGTAGCATCTTGTATCTGGAAGACCCAGGATTGGATCCCCACTTTTGCCGTGGAAGCTCGCTGGGTGACATTGGGTCAGTCCCACACTCTCAGCCTAACCTACCTCACAGGATTGTTGTGAGGAGGGGGAGGGGGAGCAGGAAGAGGAGGAGATTGGATTTATACCCCACCCTTCACGACCCGAAGGAGTCTCAAGAGTGGCTTACAAACTCCTTTCCCTTCCCCTCCCTAGCACAGACAAGGAGGCAGTGATGTCAAAGACCTTTTTACTGAAAATGTTGGGGACTGAATCTGGGACCTTTCACATGCCCTACCAATGAGCCAAAACTCCTTCCAGATGAAGAGGAGGAGGAGGAAGAGGAGGAGGAGATTGGATTTATACTCCGCCTTTCACTCAGAGATTCATGGCGGCTTACAATCTCCTTCTTTTCCTCTCCCCACAACAGACACTCTGTGAGGCAGGTGGGGCTGAGAGAGCTCTGAGAGAACTGCTCCTGAGAGAACAGCTCTGAGAGAACTGTGGCTTGCCCAAGGTCACCCAGCAGCTGCAAGCACAGGAGTGGGGAATCAAACCCGGTTCTCCCAGATTAGGGTCTGCACTCCTAACCACTACACCCAACTGGAAAGGAGAGTGATATTAGCCACTTTGGTTCCCCATTGGGGAGAAAAGTGGGGGTATAAATAAATGGAATAAATAAAGTCCCTCGGTGAGCTGGGAAAATAGACTTAAGCGCCCCTTCCAGCCCTGAAGGGCTTGCAAGGGAAGGGCTCCTTATCGGAATATGCAGCAGCTGACTGATGGTCGTTTTACTAACCACCTGTAGCATACAGAAATCTGAGCTCTGCATTCCCCCAGTAGCCAGGAGCCAGCTTAGAACAAATCTTGGCACCTGGAATTCATTACCCTGTCTTAAAAAATTGGCCACTGAAACATTAGGAAGTGCATTTGGTCTAGAGCAGCAAGTAGGTACATAGCAGCCTAAAGTTGGAATGGGGCTTGTAGGCCGTCCGATCCAACCACCTGCTCACTGGAGTAAATCCACAGAGTTCCATTGCCATGAGTTCATGAGTTCCAAGGTCGAACAGCTCTCCCCATTAGGAGGTTTCTCCAGTAACTAAACGGAAACGTACTTTTCCTGGAATTGAATCTGACTGCGCCAACCGTAGACATCAGGAGCAGCATCGGGCCTCTAATGGTGCACGCGTGCGCATGAACATTAAAGCACATGGCCTGCTGTTCTACGTGTTGGTTTGGCTTGTTTTGAATGGTTGATATGTTGATAATAGCAGATTGCAGAACCTTTTGGTTGTTGTTGTTACCTAAAGGTGTACCGTCTGAGATTTATAGAACAGCCTGTTGCTGAGGAAAGAGAGCCATGTATGCTTGGGGTGGGAATATTCAGTGAATAATTTATTTACTTCATTTATATCCTGCTTTTCTCCTCAACGGGGACCCCAAATGGCTCCCATTGTTCTTCTCCCCTCCATTTTAGCCTCACAGCAACCCTGTGAGGTAGGTTAGGTTGAGAGTGTGTGAGTGGCCCAAGGTCACCCGACAAGCTCTGTGGCAGAGCAGGGATTAGAACCAGACCCTAGTTTGACACTCTAACCCCTGTGCCACACTGGTTCTCCGTGGTCCGACAGGGGGTTGAAGTATGAAGTATGTTTAATGTATGAAATGTTGGAGCGCATGACAATATGGGGAGGGTGACGAAAGGACTGCCCTTACCCAACTTGCAGTCTTGGATGCTTTGGGGGCAGAAGCTCCAGGTACCACTGTGCCCGACCACCACCCCCCTTCCAAAAAAAAAACATTTTGTTCTGCAACCTTGGGCATTCTTTTTCAAAACTATTTTTGTGGGTATTTGTGTGTGTGTGTGTGTGTGTGTGTGCGCGCGCTTGTGAGCCTGGAGGTCATGGTGACTTCTGGCGACCCCTAGTGGGGCCAGGACATTTCAGAGAGGTGGCTTGATGTTGCCTGCCTCTGCCTCCCGGCCCTGGTATTCCTTGGAGGTCGCCCTCCCAAGTCCTTGCCAGAGTCGGCCCTTAGCTTCTGAGATCTGACGAGATGGGGCTGGAACCCTTGGTCATCCTTAATGCAACCTTGACCTCTCTAAGAGCTCTGAGCCGGCCGAGGGTGTACGGGTCCCCCGAACTCACGCCTCTCAAACACAAAGTCAGAAGATCCCGCCCACGCTTGCCAGCTAATGAGCAAGCGGTGCTCCAGGGATTGTTCCCCACCCGTCGGCAGGTTCTTTGGGGAGACCTCCGGGCCTTCCTTTGCGGCATCAAAGGCTGTTCTCTCTGGCACAGCGGGGGCTGGGGGGCTTGTGGGTTGCGCCCTTGTACATCTCTGCTGTTGTTCCATCTAATTGAACAGTTTGAGAGAGAGAGAAAGGGTCCGGGAGGGGGCAGCGTTCATTAGCGGCGATATCTCCGTCAAGACCACATCCTGCTTCCCGAGGGGGTTCCTCTAAGCTATGAAAGCGGGGTGGTTTCCAGAGAGCTCTTTCGGCTCGAGGCTAATGAAGCCAGCCCCCTTTGGAGCCAGCAACCACAACCTGGGCCTCTTCCAAACTTTTTCGGCATCTCCACCTAATGAATTAATCAGCTGAGGATCCGCAGACGGTGCCCTCATTAGGGAGGCGCGCAGCAACCTTTGGAGCGAAACCGCTGCCTCCCCGCCCTTCCCAAACGGCCCAAGTAGACGGGGGGGGGGGGGGCACCAGGAAAAAGTGTGTTCCTTGGAGGAGAATGGCTCCATATGTGTTCTTCTAATTAACAGGCATTCTTCCTAGCTCAGTTTGGAAATAATTGCAAGAACTTGCAGAAGGAACTGCCAAAACAGTAAAAAAGGCAGGTTTTTTCTCCCCTCTTCTTCTTGGAATGGAGACGAAGCTGGCTTTCTGTTTAGATGAAGTCTTGCTGGAAGGCGGTGGCGGAGGAGGGCGGAGAAATTCTGGCTTGGAGATTAATTTCTGATAATACCGGCTGGGGCGTTCTGCCAGCCTGGATGTCTGTTAGGGAATTCATTCAGGCCCAGCTCTAGCAGGAATGGTTTCTAGTGCTAGTGTTCAAAGGGACTGCCAACTTGCGTAAAGAGCCTCTGAGTATTTGCGGACAGTGTTCCCTCTAAGCTGAGTTAGTGTGAGCTAGCTCGCCGTTTTTTAGCCTCTGGCTCACACCTTTTTGTCTTAGCTCAGGAAGGAGGGCTCCAGAGCAAACTAGTTTATCCAGTAGCCAAATCGTTCACTCACAGCTTTAATGCCAGTAGCTCACAAAGTAGAATTTTTGCTCACAAGACTCCACAGCATGGAGGGAGCATTGCTTGCGGGGTGTTTTCCCCATGGAGGGGGCAAAAAGAGTCTAGGTAGGGTTGCCAGCTCTGGGTTGGGAAAAGACCTGGAGATTTGGGAGGTGGAGCCTAGAGAGGGCATTAAAGTTGTGAGTGAGCGATTTGGCTGCTGCATCAATTAGCTAGTGAACTAGCTCACACTAACTCAGCTTAGAGGGAACACTGGTACAGAGTTGTTTGCTGTTGCCCCAGAAGGTCGGACCAGAGCCAGTGGGTTGAAATTAACTCCGAAGAGTTTTCGGCTAAACATCAGGAAGAACTTCTTGACAGTTAGGGCGGTTCCTCGGTGGAACAGGCTCCCCTTCTTTGGAGGTTTTCAAACAGAGGCTTAGATGGGCGTCTGTCAGCCATGCGGATTCTGTGAACTGAGGCAGATCACAAGAAGGGAGGGCAGGAAGGGTTGCATCCGTGCTTAGTTCTCATGGCCCTTTCTTACATGCCCAGGGAAATGCTGTTTGCCACTTTGAGGCCAGGAAGCACTTTTCCTTGAGGCCAGTTTGCTAGGGGCCTCTTCCGGGCATGGAACAGGGGTCGCTGGGTGTGTGTGTGGGGGGAGGTATTTGTGAATTTCCTACATTGTCCAGGAGGTTGGACTAGATGACCCCGGAGGTCCCTTCCAACTCTATGAACTCTCTGATTCTGTGGGATTTGACCGTGGGTTTCCCCATTTCTTCCTACACTTGAACATGTACCCGCCTTGGGCTCTCAATGCGATTCATTAAAGGTCTCTCCCAATTCCGAATCCTAGCTAGGCTGCGGGTTATCAAAATGACAGCCGAAGCTGAAGGAAACAAAACTTTGTTCCAAGTTGGTAAAACAAGCGGCTTTAACTCTGTGCGTTGGGAGCAGGGATGCGGGGACTCATTTTTTACCTTGTACTTCTGAAGCCGGAGCCACAATCGAAAGCCATCCCTTTAAAACGTCTTTTGTATCGGGCAGCGAACTCAGCGGGCGGCGAAGGAGCAAAAACACATTAAATTAAGCCATTTAAAAATTATAGCTTTTGAATCCCCGCTCCCGCCTCCTGCAATGGCGTTAAGCCCAGGGCTATCAAAGTGCTTTATTAAACTGCATCCCAGTAGGAAATAATATTTAAAAAAAAAAAAAAGACATCGTTTTTGAACTGAAAAACTAAGCCGGACTGGTAATGAACTGTACGGGGGAGGGGGGACGGAGAGAAAACCAGGGAATTTTTTCACCTTTTCACAAGCTGTGCCTGTCAAAAAGTGAGGGGAGGGCTAGGATCGCGATCGAGGATGTCTGTTTTAGTTAAACGGATGCTGTTAAATAGATTTTGTGATATAAAGAGCGATGCTGTGATCTTCGCGTGGAACGTACTGGAAAGTCAAACTTGCCTTGCTTTCTGTGATGGTTTTCCCTTCTGTTGAGCGCCCTATAGGCTCGCACTGACCATTTGTCCACAATGTAAAATTGAGCATTATTTCGAAAGAGGTTGTGTCGGCATAGGTGGTGGTGAAGCAACTGGCTGAGTAGATGCTGTTGGGTACATGCTTACAATTTGCCAGATCCTCCTGGGCAGTTCGCACACCATTTGAAGTCAGCTACATTTCCAGTGTTATGGCTTGGCTCCAGCAGTGTGCAAGTGGAGGCGTAAACAGACAGCGCAATTCTGTTTGTGCAAGACTGTGTGCACTCACACACGTAGCGCTTTCCTCCCTATATATTACAGTGCCCAGAAACTGGCTGCACATCTTGCACAAGTGGAAACACAAGTAGGGATACAGTTTGTTTGACTCAGTGCAGCTAGTGCCATGGTCTTTTTTGTGTGCGTGCGTGTGCGTGTAGGTGTGTTTCTACTTGTGCAAGAGGGCTAGTGCAATTGGGAAATTTCACACTAGATCCAACCCTACATGCTCATTTTACGCTTGCGCAGTTGGCGGCGTTGGTCACTCGGTGGCATTCGTCCTGTTGGCACGTGCTCAGAGCTTACTGGGTAGAACTGCAATTCCCAGGGGGCAATGCAAGCGTGGGCAGAGGGTTTGCAATCACATTTAGAACACTCAAAGAAACGTGCCGTGCTCTGGAGATCAGGCCGGCAGAAACGGAACCACTCTCCCTCTCCCCGCCACTCACCCAGCCAGATCAAGTCACCGAGGGAAGCCCCGCTTTCATGACTTGAACAAATGGCAGCTGGGTATAGGGGAAGTGGTGGGAATCTTTGCACACAGACTACTTAAGGCAACTTAGAAGATCAGCTTTTAACCTTCGCAGGCCTAGGACCTGCCTATAACACCTGAGCAGCAGCATGAGACGCTGAGTTGAAAGCATGTGAGAAGATGTGTTGGGACACTATAGTTACATGACAGGAAAGGGGGAGGACCCCTGCCTTAGATGGCTTTAAAAGGGAATTAGACAGATTCATGGAGGATACATCTCTCAGTGGCTACTCGCTATGGCGACTAAAGGGATCTCCACATTGAGAGGCAGTAAACCTCTGATTACCAGTATTAGGAGTCAATATGAGTATTAGGAGTCAATTGAGAGCCAGTTTGGTGTAGTGGTTAAGTGCGCGGACTCTAATCTGGGAGAACCGGGTTTGATTCCCCACTCCTCCACTTGGACCTGGCTGGATGACCTTGGGCAAGCCATAGCTCTGTACCAGCTGTTCTCTCAAAGACAGTTCTCGAGAGAGCTCTCTCAGCCCCACCTACCTCACAGGGTGTCTGTTGTGGGGAGGGGAAGGGAAAAGGAGTTTGTAAGCCACTCTGAGACTCCAAGTGAGTGAAGGGCGGGGTATAAATCCAATCTCTACTTCTTCTTCTTCTATCAGGAGAAGGCCTCGGCCTCAACAAAGCACAGAGGCCGAGGTCTTCCCTTGAGGTTGCTTGCTGCCTCACACTGGTATTCAGAGGTTGACTGTCGCTGAATATGGAGCTTCCCCCTCACTCACCATGGCAAAAAATATTATAGCTATAAAGCGGAAAGACAAAAATCCTCCTACAGTTTGCCAGTGGTATATAAAGTTATGGGATTATTATATTAGGGATAAGATAATGGATGACATACAAAAATTGGACCGTCAACTAGATGATTCATATATATTAAAGAAATGGGCTCCTTTAGCCAAATGGAAGTTTAAAGACAAATAACATATAGATACAACAAGTAATTTTTCCACGTTAATAGCAATTCTGGTTTAATTTAAATAGCAGGCGGCAACAATTCGTAAAACAACTGGCTACCATTTGAGTATGTTAGAAGGAGGAGGAGATTGGATTTGTACCCTGCCCTTCACTCGGAGTCTCAGAGCGGTTTACAAACTCCTTTCCCTTCCCCTCCCCACAACAGACACCCTGTGAGGTAGGTGGGGCTGAGAGAG
The DNA here is from genome assembly GCA_029233225.1 of Lepidodactylus listeri. Taxonomy (NCBI): domain Eukaryota; kingdom Metazoa; phylum Chordata; class Lepidosauria; order Squamata; family Gekkonidae; genus Lepidodactylus; species Lepidodactylus listeri. Next base: position 12,608,231 of record JARCFY010000013.1, read on the forward strand.
CTCTTTTGAGAACTGCCCTTGAGAGAACAGCTCTGACAGAACTATGGCTTGCCCAAGGTCATCCAGCAGCAGCAAACCCAGTTCTTCCAGATTAGAGTCCGTGCTCTTAAGCACTACACCAAACCGGCACTTAACCACTACATCAAACTAAAATGTTAATTTGTTTGATATATTTTGTTATATATATCTATTAAAGATTTGTACGTTGTAACAAACTTTAAAAAACAAACAAACTCAGCTTTGATACTCAGCCTCAGAAACCACAGCATGGCAGGATTTTTGCCGGCAGGATTTCTGCCCCAGCTGTGTTTATGGCAGACAGCAGCACAAAGAAGTGTTCGAGATTTTTCTCTCTCTCTTTCTCTCTCTGCCTGAACATTTCTGCCGCAGCAGCAATTCTGACTTCTCCCTACCCCCCCAAGCATTCTTTACCAAGTGTCAAAACAAGGGTAGAATTTTTTGCAAACTTTTTAGCATTCAGCAAGAATGCTGGAACATCTGAATTTCTTTTTAAAAGGTTTTTTTTGTTGTTGCTGCTGTTGTTGCTCTCGGGAGGAAGTTTTAGAATGGGAAGAAAAGCCTTGTGCATGTCAAGTATTGTGCAGGCTTTGCGAAATGAGACGCTACTGCAGCAGTGTGCGTTCTGAGCTCAAGGGCTTTGGGATCTGTGCAGCTCTTGCGGCGTCATGGGTAGAGGGCTAGATGTGGAGTAGGAAGGTGCGGGCATCAGAGGGCATCCTGTTTCTTCTCAGCCTAACCAACCTCACAGGGCTGTTGTCAATGCTCCCTCTAAGCTGTGGAGTCTTGTGAGCAAAAATTCTACTTTATGAGCACCTGGCATTAAAGTTGTGAGCGAGCGATTGGGCTGCTACATAAATTCGTTTGCTCTGGAGTCCATCCTTCCTGAGCTGAGACAACAGTGTGTGAGCCGGAGGCTAAAAAACTGTGAGCTAGCTCACACTAACTCAGCTTAGAGGGAACACTGGCTGTCTGTGCACTGGGCGGCTTCATCATAAGAACATAAGAGAAACCAATGTTGGTTCAGGCTAGTGGCCCATCCAGTCCAACGCTCTGTCTCACAGTGGCCAAAAATACAAGGTACCCTCAGGAGGTCCACCAGTGGGGGCAGGACACTAGAAGCCCTCCCACTGTTGCCCCTCTCCCCAAGCACCAAGAATACAGTACATCGCTTGCCCCAGACCGAGAGGTCCTATCTATACCTTCTGGCTAATAGCCACTGATGGACCTCTGCTCCAAAGGTTTATCCAGTCCCCTCTTGAAGCCGTCCATGCTTGTAGCTGCCATCACCTCCTGTGGCAGTGAATCTCACGTGTTAATCACTCTTTGGGTGAAGAAGTGCTTCCTTTTATCCATTCTAACTATGTTCAAGGCTTATGGTTATAATGAATAAAGCAGTGGTGGAAAGTGCCATCGAGTCAAAGCCAACGTATGCCAACCCTGTAGGGCATTCAAGGCAAGAGACATACAGAGGTGGTTTGCCCTTGCCTGCCTCTGCATAGCAACGCTGGACTTCCTTGGTGGTCTCCCATCCAAGTTCTAACCAGAGTTGACCCTTCTTAGCTTTTAAGATCTGACTAACATCCGGGTCAGGGCAATGACATACAGAGGTGATTTGCCATCGCCTTCCTCTGAATAGCAGCCAGGGTTTTCCACGGCGGTCTCCCATCCAAGTGCTAACCAGGGCCGACCCTGCTTAGCTTCGAAGATCGGACACGATCAGGCTAGCCACAGGGTTATTTAGATGCTAAGTATCGTTTCGCTGTAAAGTTCTTTTTCTCAGCCGGGAGCCGACGTTTTATTCCTGCAATTGCTGCAAATGTAGTCAGGTCAGTAAATTCTGTAGCGTATCAAAGATTCCCTAACAATTAGTGGATAAATGACACCGGTGGAGGAAACCAAATTATGCTCCAGAAGGCTCTGGGCAATCGATGAGCCGGCATCGGGTTGCGTGTCAGAGATGATTTCTCATAAAGCATCAGGCGCAAATTGTGTATCTAATTTCTGTCACAAGCGCTTTTTTTGCAACGCAAAGGGGACAAATAATTGGAGCCCGGAGAGAGAAGCCGATAAGCGTCGAGCCCAGCTTGGAGGCCCGCACATGACGATGGCGCCTCGCTGGGTGGCTGATGTGTCCTCAGCTGCCTGCTTGCTTTTGGGATGAGGGGGAAAGAAGAGATGGAGGAAGGATGGAGGGAAGGGAGCCTGGCTGGAAGGTGAAAGATGAGGTGAAGGAGGGGACAAAGCTTGCATCCAGTGGCACCTTTAAGACCAACAAAGTTTTATTCAAGGTATAAGCCAGTTTGGTGTAGTGGTTAAGTGCGCGGACTCTAATCTGGGAGAACTGGGTTTGATTCCCCTCTCCTCCACTTGCACCTACTGGATGACCTTGGGCAAGCTGTAGTTTTGGCACAGCTGTCCTTGAAAAAGAGCAGTTTCTGTCAGAGCTCTCTCAGCCCCACCTACCTCACAGGGTGTCTGTTGTGGGGAGGGGAAGGGGAAGGAGATTGTAAGCCGCTCTGAGACTCCCTTGGGTAGTGAAGGGTGGGGTATAAATCCAATCACTTCTCTTCTCTTCATGTGCAAGCACTCTTCTTCAGATACAGGTCCTTTCCGCACTTGGATTTCATCCCTGGTTTTATCAGAGTTCAACTCGCAACACAATATCTTGCATCTATCCCTGGTTATAACAGCATTCGTTTATCCCGGGACAGGTGCGGGGCAAAACCGGGTTGGCCAAAGCAACATTTGTAAAAATCTGCACAGTCAGTCAAATCTCCAGTGGCCAATCAGAAGCCTTGCTGGACAAAGGCCCCGCCTGGCCCCACCCACTTCCTCAACACTTGGTGGGCACTGGGAGAGGTGTCAGCTGGCACCTGGGCACCCACGGGCACCATGTTGGGGAACCCCTGGGGTAGTGGGTGGAAGGAAAGAAAGGGAGGGAAGGGTAATTGGAAGGCAGAGAGGAATTGTGGGAACAGTGAATGCAGGGATGACTGGTACTTCTTGGATGGATTGCATGGATGGTCGTCCTTCACTGGACAATGAAGTGAACGGAAGGTGCCCAGCTACAGTGTATACCATGATGTCTCTCGTGGGCGGCAACATTTCAGAGTTGGTACTCTCCATGCACTCCGACTGTTCCCCATCCAGACCACATTGAGACCCCCACCAAGGCTGAGATGCCACTTGTAGCACCTATTTCCAGTGGTGCGTATTCCTCCATCCTTGGAAACAGTCTCTCCCCCAGGCACTCACTTCTTCCGTTCTTAGACATAATAGCCAAATGGAACCTCCATGTTCCATGGCAGTGTATCTCAATCCTAGTTACCAGTGGGCAAACACCGGGGTAGAACTGTTGCCTTCATGCCCTGTTTGTAGCCTTCCCAATGCCCCCCGGGGTCCTGCTGCAGGGAACAGGATGTTGAGCTAGAGGGACCTGGGTCCAATCTGGCAGGGCTGTTCTGGTGATCTGAACCCTTCGTCCAACTCTCTGTCGCTTTAGAATGGCCGTGGTGAGATTTAGAGTAGAGACCTGAGTACTAAGCAAGGTAAATGGATTGTTGGGGTGGGGTGAGGAGGCCGGCACATACCAGCGCTGCAGTCAAAGAGTGGGAGTTATCTATTGTCCCTTCCCCGGGGGGACACCACCACTCCTCTTATGCATTGCAGGGAGACAAAGCAGTCGAATCTAACTGTTTTAACCTGACATGGACGCTCGACATGAATCTTTCCAAGAAAGTTAATGGGGTATTGACCAAGTTAAGAGCCCAGATCGTTGGCAACCCTTAGCAACTCAATAATTCGATATGCCTCAGATACCGATAAAGCAAATGGCAGTTGTCAGGTGAAATCACAAGAGAGCCGCGGCTTCTTTTTTAGATGGAAGAGAGATAAGGGGGAAGGAATCAGAAGGAGAGAGGCGGTTTGGTGCCGTGGAAGTATGCAGAGGAAGAGCTGAGTTTGCTATGCATAGGGTTCCCTGCAGAGCAGCCGCTGGGCCTTTTTCATATGTGGCCAAAAGCTCAATTACTCCAGGAGCAGCTGCTGTGGCCTACTAGGGAAGAGAAGTCAATCCCAGAGTAGGCAGCCATTTTCCAAAAAGAGACCATGTGGGGCAATGGTTAGATCTTTGGACTAGTGGTTAGAGTTTCAGACTTGAATCTTGGAGACCCAGGTTCGGATTTCCAGTCTACCATGCAAGGTTGCTGGATAACCTTGGGCCAGTCGTACGTCTTCAACCTAAGATACCTCTAGGGTTGCCAAGTCTTCAGTACTCACCGGCGGGGGGGGAGTCCTCCTCCGGCCGGGAGTTTCACCGGCGCGCGCACCCGGCGACTTCACCGGAAGTGACGTCAGCACGTTGGGGGCGTTGCCAGGGCGACGCTCTGGCAATCGCCACAAAACTCTATGGTATCATAGAGTTTTGGGGCGATTGCCAGAGCGTCGCCCTGGCAACACCCCCCAATGTGCTGACGTCACTTCCGGATGACGTCATTGCGTGGGGGAAGTCATCCTGGCTGGATGACTTCGGGGGTGGGGTTCCCCCCGCCAGCTGAATGCTGGCCAGTGGATCGGGAACCCCTTTAGCAGGGGATCCCCTACCCCCCGGGCTGACTTGGCAGCCCTAGATACCTCACAGGGCTGTTGTGAAGGTAAAATGGAGATCCATGTGCACCTCTCTGATCTCCTTGAAGGAACGGTGAGATTCAAAAAAGAGAGAGAAGAGGAGAAGAGATTGGATTTATACCCCGCCCTTCACTTGGAGTCTCAGAGCATCTTACAATCTCCTTTCCCTTCCCCTCCGCACAACAGACACCCTGTGAGGTAGGTGGAGCTGAGAGAGCTCTGCAAGAACATCTCCTGACAAAACAGCTCTGAGAGTACTGTGACTGACCCAAGGTCACCCAGCAGCTGCATGTGGAGAAGTGGAGAATCGATCCAGGTTCTCCCAGATTACAGTCTGTGCTTCTAACCACTACATCAAATGGGCTCTAAATAAAGGGGGGACTCCAGGATTCCAATGTAAAGGGGGATCCCCCAATCCACAGGATGGCTGTTAATGTGCGAACTGGCTGTTCTGACATTTTTGCACACCCTGCTTAAAACTTGCTCAGTATGGGTCTGTCTGTAGACTGCCTTTTGCCTAGATGATCGTTCGCATTCAAGAAGACCTTTCCACCACTACCTGGGATGCCCTGCCCACAATAAGACGAAAAACCTTGGAGGAATTTGAAAATAAATATAAGAAAGAATCCCCCCCCTTTTTTTTCATGGTACCATGGCACTTTCTGGTTTCTGTAATCTGTTATTCCTTTCACACACTATGGATCATATACCATTTTCTGAATATGCCTGTTATCCGGGCAAGGTAACAGCCAAGAGCCGCGTCTCTGTTTAAGCTCCACCAGCTTCCCTAAGAAGGAGTCTACTCTAGCGAGTGGCAGAAAATCAAAGATGGAGGGGATATCTTGGGTTTTATATAACTGCTATTGCCATAATTAGAAATGTTTTTGTAGCTGGTTGAGAAAATTAAACGTCAACACCACGGTGCATGAAGGTCACTGGGTTCCATTACTTAAAGTAGTATACATAGATCCATTCTGACATATCCATTTGTTAACATGGGCTGCGCTATAGGGTGGGGAAACGGGGTATAAACACGTAAATGAAAGCGGCTGCCGGAGGTGGAGCGGGAAGGGCCCTTTGCCTCACAGACTCATTTACTTTTCTGTTTCCCTCTTTTTAACAGGATTGGCTGACGAAATTCGGCTACCTGCCCCCTCCGGATCCCATCACGGGACAGCTGCAGACGCAAGAAGAGCTCACCAAAGCCATCATGGCCATGCAGCAGTTCGGAGGCCTTGAAGCCACAGGTGTTCTAGGTCAGTGAGAGAGCGCGACCAGAAGAGATCTCTGCCGCTGTCTTATGCATTTTGGATGCGGGCTCTTCCACAGGGGACACTCTGTAGGCAAGCAGGTGTCGTGTGCTAGGCAAAATGCTCACTTGCATCACAAATGTCTCTCCTCCGCTGCTGAGAGCAATGGAGACACTGATCAAAATTCTCCCCTTAGGCCCTGTTGGTCTGATATACACATTGCTCAGGTGCATTTTGGGAGTGTTCCAACACAATCTCACATTGTTGTTGACCCTGGAAGCGAGAATGCTAAAGAGCCCTTTGCCATGATCAAAGAGCCCTTTGCCACCACCTTGAACTGAAGCATATAATAAGGGGAGCAGGTCACGCCAGAGATTCTTTCAGATCCAGATGACATTCCCTTCTTTTTTATGTTTATTTTTTGTTTATATCTCATTTTTCACATTGTTCCCCCCTCCTCCACTTAATTTTCACATCAACAGCCTTGTGAGGGTACCTTTAGGCTAAGAGATTGTGACGGGACCAAGGTTACCTGGTGGGCTTCCACAGCTGAGCTTGGGATTCGAACCCCGTCATCCCAGGTCCTAGTCATGCACTCGTAACAACTGTGCCACACCGGCTCTTCTCACTAATTAACGTGATGTCATTTGCTGGGAAGTCCTCATGAGCAAGCCCTTGCTCATGAGCAAGCAGTTGTGCTTAAGCGTTTCCCATTCATCCCAGTGGTCTTTGTGAAGGAGAACTTCTTGCAGGTTTGTGCCTATAGGTCAGATCCAGTCTGCAGCCAGAAACGTTGCGGACAGGGATCTGTAAACGTACACGATGGGGCAAGGGGTAAAATCAGCACAGAACAGCCAGACCCTAAATACAGATAGCCATAAGTAGGGGTAGGCACAAACCACATTTTTGTGGTTCAGTTCATGGTTCGTGGGTGAGCCACGAACCTATATGAACCGGGAGGTTAATTCACGAACCGAACCAGTTCGTATGGGTTTGTGACCCCTGCTTTCTGCTCCCCGCTGCTTTTTGCTCCCCGCTGCTTTTTGCACAGAGTAGAAACCAGGGGTTTAAATCCGAGCCTTTCAAACCAGCAGCTGAGCGGCAGAGTGCTGCTCAGCTGTTCGGTTTAAATGGCTCAGAGCTGAACCCAAAAAAGCCCCTTAAACAGCTGAGCCGTAGGAGCAGGCTCAGCTGTTTAGAACTAGAATCTAAACAGCTGAGTGGTCGGAAGCAGCCTGCTCCTGCGGCTCAGCTGTCTTGGTCACTTTTGCAGGGAAGTTTTCTCCCCACGAACCTCCACGAACTGCCTTAAAGGTTTGTGGAGATTCGTGGCTGGGCTGCAGTATGCAAACCATGGACTGGGCAAAATTCGTCATGAACAAAGGTTCGTAAGCCAGTTCATGCCCATCCCTAGCCATAAAATCTCCTTATATGATCTGATCAATACTGACAAGAAGATGAAGGTTCTAAGCGGACAGTGGCCCGTAGTCAAATTTAAAGCTGGTGGAAAGTGCCATCAAGTCACAGCTGACTTATGGCAACCCCTAGTGTGGTTTTCAAGGCAAGAGACGTTCAGAGGTTTTTTGCCATTGCCTGCCTCCTCATAACAACCCTGGTATTCCTTGGAAGTCTCCCATCCAAATACTAGCCAGGGCTGACCCTGCTTAGCTTTCGAGCTCTGATGAGAGCGGGCTAGCTTGGGCTATGCAAGCCAGGGCAAAACCAAAGTGACTGCCTACTAAATAAATAAATAATGAGGACAGGTGTTCTTAGTCAACAAAACTGTTAGATCAAGATGGGTAGCCATGTTAGTCTGTCCATAGCAGTAGAAAAGAGCAAGAGTCCAGTAGCACCTTAAAGACCAACAAAATATGTGGCAGGGTATCAGCTTTCATGAGTCACTGCTCACTTCTTCACATATTTTGTTAGTCTTTGAGGTGCTACTGGACGCTTGTTCTTTTCTGAAACTGTTTTGCTATTTGGTTGTGCCGTTCTTCCAAGGAGGACAGAGTTAAGGTTAGATTGCCTCCCATTCCTCCATTTTATACTCCCAACAGCTCTATGAGGTAGGTTAGATTGACTGGCCTGTGGTCCCTCAGTGAGTATCATGGCAGAGCGGGGTTTGGAACTCAGGTCTCCCCAGTCCTAGTCCGTTTTTCAAACCGCTCCCCAAGTTGGCTGTCAGTATGGGGCAGCTTCATGCATTCAATCTCCCACCTGCTCTAGGGAGTGTTGCATTTCTTTTGTGGCTGGCTGTGCTGTGTTGAGGGCCTTCTGCAGCTGTCTTCAGAAGAGCCAGGGGTGTTTGTATATAAAAAAAAAACCCATCCGGTCCCATTTGCAGTTTCGAGGAAGCAATTACATGGCTCAGGTGTTTTGTCGCCCTGCACGTTCGACAACCTGAGGCGGGCAATTATTTCTTCAGCCGTGCTCGCTTGGGGGGGGGGGTGCCACAGTGTCTTGGGAGAGCTTTGTTCTCCCCTCCCTCTGTGAGATAAACCATCTAGACAGCTGGTGTGTGTTCTGCTATTTTTTTTCCTTTCCTGTTCCCCCTTACCCTACTTTAATTACTTCATAAAACTGAGGGAAACTGCCTTTTCTTTTTACTAATGACTCTAGCAAAGCTGACCTTATGCAGAGCTAAAATATTGTTTCTTTGTGATTACATTTTCCCGTTGTTGAGCTTAATGGCAAAAAAGAGGGGGGATGTAACTAAAAAGGACTCCATTGCTTAAGCTGAGGCAACAGAAAAACAGCTTATTCTCAGAATATCGGTGAGGTTTTACACCTGTCTGTAAATACATACCTCCATATACCCTGTTCCATTTTCTTCTTTCGGTCTCTCCTGTTTGTTTTTCCTCTCTTTAGTTTTTGGTCTGCCCATTAAGCTCTGATGCTCAGAGTCTAACCCTAGCCCTAGAGATGTCCGGCTGTCCTCAATCAGAGCCAGGGCCTTTTCAGCCCTGGCTCCTACCTGGTGGAACTCTGGGCCAAATAACATCTGTGCCCTGCGGGACTTTGTGCAGTTCCACAGGGTGTGCAAGACAGAGATGTTCCGCCAAGCTTTTGGTTGAGGACAGCAATGGGCACCACTTTATCTGGCACTCCCCTCCACCACCCTGCTTTCTCCCGCTTATTGCGAGACAGTGGTACCGAGGGTAAACTTGTTTTGGCGCCATCTGGTGTTGTTTTAGTTATTTTAACTTTTTAAAAATTTGTGTAGCCTTTTGTTGTTAACCCCCCTGAGCTCTGTGAACTCAGAGAAGGGCAGTATATAAATCTAAATTATAATAAACAAGAAGGGGGACCTATGATACTCGCGGGGAGAGTATCCCAATCCTCCTCCCCCCCTCCCCCAGTGCAAGCATCGGCAGCAAGCCCCGCCGCTCCTCCCCCCACCCCCCCTCCCCAGTGCAAACGACAGCGGCGGCAGTGAGCCCCGCCGCTCTTCCCCCCCAGTGCAGGCAGAGGCAAGCCCTGCCGCTCCCCCCTCCCCAGTCCAAGTGGTGGCGGCCCCGCCAAACCTTTTCCCTTCCCCCCCCACCGGCGATGGTGAGGCCTGAGCAGCTTACAGCCTCCAGGTCCGCCAAGCCTCCCCCTCAATGGCCACGCTTTTACTTTTGGGGGGATTTAAATATCCCAAAAGTTTTTTTAACTTTTAGGATTTTTGTGCACTCCTGGGGAGCCCCCAAAGTGTGCAGAGAACTCTCCCTGCCCCCCAGGTGCCCCCCCATGTGGATTTAGATATCCGCACGCAGGGGGCGCCTTCGCTATTAGTATATAGACAAGGGGGGCCTGCGATATTCGCGGGGGGGAGAAGCTGACAGCTGCTCCTCCTTCCTCCGCCCCCTTCCCCCCTTCCTCTGCCCCCTCCCCCCCCGAGTCTCCCGGCGGGCCTCAGCGGCTCTCGCCGAGCTCGCCGCTTGCCCCCTTCCCCCCCCCCCAGAGACTCCCGGCAGACCTCGGCGGCTCTCACCGGGCCCGCCACTTGCCCCCTTCCCCCCCAGAGACTCCCGGCGGGCCTCAGCGGCTCTCACCAGGCCCACCGCTTGCCCCCTTCCCCCTCCTCTGTGGGCTGTCGGCTGGCCTCGGCGGCTCTCGCTGGGCCGCTGCCATTCCAAGAGCGTTCCCCGCGCATGCGCAGGGGACGCTCTTTTACTTTTCAGGAGATTTAAAGATCCCCCAAAAAGTTTTTGATAGATTTCGGATTTTTCTGCAAGCGGGGGGGGTTACCCCCACCTGCAGAACCCCCCCTCTGCCCTCCAACTGCCCCCCGACGCGGATTTAAGTATCCGCACGCGGGGGGGGCACTTGGGAATTAGATATATAGATAAACAAAATAGCCAAATGAGACACAGAAAACAAACATACCCGAATCTGTCATATACTGAATCTGCCCGCTGGTCTGTCAAGATCAGTATTGTCTATTCAGACTGACAACAGCTCTCCAAGGTCTCAGGCAGAGCTTTTCCTCCGCCACCTGTTCCCTGGAGAAGCTGGGGTTTGAACCTGGGATCTCCTGCAGACAAAGCAGATACTCTGCCACTGAGCCACAGCCCCTTTCTGTAGGAGATCCCGGATTAGATCTTCCCAGCATTTTTACAGCATCCACTAACAACCCTCGAGAGCACAGCTTCAGTCCAATGTTATAGCTCAGAGCAAGGAGGGGTATAATTTTTCCAGCCCTGTGTGGTTTCACTAATAAAATGCTGTTCGTCTCTTTGGGGTCAGGAAGCAATTGTTCTCCAAGCCAGTTTGGCCAGGGATCCTGGAGGGTGTGTGTGTGTTTTTGCCCTCTTCTGGGCATAGAGCAGGGGTCATGGGGGTGGGGGGGGGGTGAGGTATTTGTGAATTTCCTGCATTGTGCAGGGAGTTAGACTTCAGTTGAGGACAGCGACAGGATAGTACAACATCTGGCACTCTCATGGACTTTTCCCATCCCTCGTAACCCCTCCCAAGGCTGGGGAGCTGAATTTTTTCCCCGCCACCTGGAATGTATATTGTCTTATTTACTGATCTCTTTTTAGGCAGTTTTAATGTCGGTTTTAATTTAAATTACTTATTGTATGTCTTTTTGTCGTAAGCCGCCCTGAGCCCTACTTGTGCAGAAGGGCAGCCTAGTAAATCTAATATCATAAATAAATATAAATAAAAATGACCCTGGAGGTCCCTCCCAACTCTATGATCCTTTGATTCTAACCCGGGGCACCCCAAATGCTGCTGGTAGCTCTGGAAATGAAAAAGGGGGTTGAATGGTTTTACTTCCTTCAAGGCTTATGGTAGGGAGCATGAGTTTTGAGGGATGAAACCACACCGGGTTGGAAGGGTTAACTCCCTTCTCTACTGGTCCTGGTGCAAATTATGGTCCAGTGTGGCTGCTATTGATTTTTTAAGAGTTCCGGGAGTCTATTCATGTCTTGTCCAGCTAGACGCTTGCAAAGAAGGTTAAACAAGACTCAGTCCACTTGACTTACTTACGCACACGCAGATATATAGATCTGGAGAGGGAGAGAAAGTGAGAGAGAGAAACTAGAGAAGTTCCAACAGCGGACTTGTGTCTGAGACCCTCTAAATCACTAGAAAACGGTGACAGACTGGGTCAGGGAAGATGTAACGCATTTATCAAATTTATATCCTGCTCCCTCTCCCCCGAGCAGGACTCAGAGAGGCAAACAGCATTTAACCATTAAAAACAATTAAAAACACCATTAAAAACAATTCAAAGGTCCAATAAATAATCTTTAAAATATAAAACAGATAAAAATCTTTCCCCATTAAAATTGACCCACTATCAAGCAGGGGTAGGATGCATGGTTGGTGAAGACGCAGTTGAAGTGTACCAACTGCTTGGTGGAGCACAGTCACCCAAAGGTCGCCTGAAAAAGAGCAGCCTTGCATTCCCTGAGGAACCTAGGGAGGTCTTGCAAGTCACATGCCTCTTTGGGCAGCTGGTTCTACAGGGCAGGGGCCACAACAGAGAAGGCCCTCTCTCTTGTTGACCCAAGACGGGCAGTTTGTGGACCAGGGACCTTCAGTACGTTCCAAGATGAAGATCGGAGAAGACGGGGAAGGTCATGCTAGTGTTCCTCTAGCTGTGGTTTCGGAGGCACTTCGTGTGGGGACAGTGGCTTGGAGAGGGGGCCACAGGATTGCTGGCAGGCAAGGTAAAGGTTACACACCCCTGCCTACCCACCCTGCTCCATTGCTACAAATTGCTGCCTCCCCTATCTTCTTCGTACAGTCTATTCCTATACTCCGGTTTGCCTTCAGATCTCTCGTTTGGTTCAGGGGCAACCAAGCCAGTGACTAACAGAGCTTGTACGCCTGGAAGAGACCTTTCTTTCTTTCTTTTTTTAAAGCGCTGGCAATTTGTTTAGAACTATTGGTAAGGGCCCCTTGGCCTAACTATTGATTTTTCTCATCACGCCTCTCTGTTATAATGTGTGATCTGTATGTACATTAAGGTTACGCTGTTAAAGGTTAGAAAAAACAATACTTTTTAAAAGGATAAGCTGGTAGTTGAATTAAATTCCGGGTACGCAGTCTGATTCCCTCATTCTTTGGAATGGCCCTTTTGGGGGCCAAACTAGATAGTATAGCAGTCCCTGGAAAACGATGCCGTTTTACTGCGGGGATTCCCTTACTTTACAAATGCTGTAAGGGCCAGATCCTGCTCTGGACCATTACATTTGGGGAGGAGAGGTTTCTGTCTTCCCCACACGCTCCATTTTCAAGAGCCCTAATGCCCCCATGGGGTATGGTAAAATTCCAGTAGTAAAATGGCAGCAGCAACAGCAACAACAGGGTTGCCCTATCATCTCATTTGTTGTATTTTTACAAGGCTTCATAGAGTCCATGCGTCATTGAAATTCACACAATCATCTCCACCCCTCGTAATGTCAGTGCTGAGACAGGCAGATCCTGAAAACGTCTCCTTGGAAGTAAGATGTGTTTTTTTCAGTGCCTGTTCTGTATGTAGGATCACAGAGAATCAGCTATGTTACACAAAACTGCTCAGCTTAGCTCTGCAGACCCAGTGGGGCTTTTGATGTGTTACCTGTTTATGTGGGAAAGGCGAGTTATATCCCTCTTTCTTCAGCCCCCAAACCAGTTAAGCACTTGCTGCTGGGCTTACAGTCAAAGTGTCTTCAAAAAGAGATAGCCCTTATGGAGACCAGAGTGGACACAAAGTGTGTTTTAAACCCCGCAACTTTGATTTATGTTTCTGCAACACACCATCTCCCCAAGGATAACTGGTGCTCCAGATATCACAGCAGCCTCGTTAGACCCATAACCAGGATATTGTGACTTGTGGGGCAAATTTTTTTCTGGTGGAGCTGAAGTTCTCAGTGTAGAAAGAAAAACCATTTAGCCAGTAGACAGCTGTTAGCAGGATAAGTCTCTAAATTGCAAGCTGTCAACCACTTTAGATGACAGTTCTCAGCTGCTGCAAGTTAATCACTTCTGCCAGCCTAAGCAACAATTCTGCTAACAAGTCGGCCGGTGGGGGTGATGACTTCTCTAGTCAGGAAAGCCAACACTTAGGCAGAAAAACTCTCTTAAAAGAGACCAGTTTCTTGACACAGAGTTAGAAGGGCTCCTAGAGGTCACCTATTCCAACTCCCTTGTTCAGTGTGGGAGTTAATCAACTACAGCACCCCACTCTGCTTAAAGGAGCACACACCTTTAAAAAAATGTTTTAAAATGATTGAAAAAAGCATTTACAGGAGACATTCTTGCAGGGCTGTGCTTGTAAGAAAGGGGACAGAGCCCCCAAAAGCCCCACTGTAGCTACGGGCCTGAGCCTTGTGTACAGTCACCTCAAGGAGGTACCAATTTTGACAGACTGGTATTGCCATATAACCACTGTCCAGCTGTGAAGTTGATTCCAGCCCCAAATACCCCCAAGGAGCTTGTGTGAGGGCTGGCACAAAGGTTAATTTCCCTGGTGGGACTGGGCCAGTCTCCATCCTGGTAATTGCTGATCCAGATGAGTTAGCAGGACCAGAACAATAACCATAGCATCTATCCACCATCCATTACTCGAAGCCCCCCATTCTGGGGAATACCTCCATTCTTTAAGTTATTGCCATCTAGAGTTGTTCTCTACATTCGAATTGTAGCAATAACTGCCTGTCATTTTAGGGGAGAATGCGGGCAAGCGAGTCACGGGACGTGAGATCTATCCCATAACTTCCCTTGGTGACACTGAGTGGCTTCTGAGGTGATGATGATGAAGAAGAAGAGAGTGGATTTATACCCCGCCCTTCACTTCTGGTCTCAGAGCTGCTTACAAACTCCTTTCTCTTCCCCTCCCCACAGCAGACACCCTGTGAGGTAGGTGGGGCTGAGAGAGCTCTGAGACAACTATCCTTGAGAGAACAGCTGGTACAGAGCTATGGCTTGCCCAAGGTCATCCAGCCAGGTGCAAGTGGAGGAGTGGGGAATCAAACCCGGTTCTCCCAGATTAGAGTCCATGCACTTAACCACTACACCAAACTGATGGTGTTGCATATAGGTCAGGATGTACTGAACGCTTAATGCTTTTGGTTCTTCTGGAACACCTTGTCAGAAATGTGTCCCAGACCCAAGTGATGTCTTTATTTTGTCTCTCAAACAATGACCAGCCAGTTTTTCTGGGAAATGGCTGAGAAGATAACCATCCCGTTTCTGGTGCCTCCAGTGCCTGGCATTCAGTTATGCTGCCTCCCCTCAAGGAAGCTTCGCTTAATAGCTATCAAAGAAATCTTACTGTCTGTGTTGTCCTTCCCAAAGGGATCCAGGATAACATTAATTCTCCCTCTCTTTTATGTCAGTCTTTTATGACAGCTGATGTCTCTTAACCTTCCTTCTGCCACAATAAACATGCCCATTGCCTTCAGCCATAAGGACTAGTAACTTATTACTTTGTTTGCCTTGGAGGGCACTGTTCAATGCCTGCCTTCTATCTCATATACAGGATTCCCTGGCTGTCCTTGACAGAGCTCCCAGACGAGAGCCAGTTTTGTGGAGTGATTAGGAGCGCAGACTCTAATCTGGGATAACCGGGTTTGATTCTCCACTCCTCTATATGCAGCTGCTGGTGTGACCTTGCATCAGTCACAAGTTCTCTCAGAGCTGTTCTCTCAAGGGTAGTCCTTGAAAGAACTCTCTCTGGCCCACCTGCCTCACATGGTGTCTGTTGTGGGGAGGGAAAGGGAAAGGAGATTGTAAAATGCTATGAGAGTCCTTTGGGTAGTGAAGGGCAGAGTATTAATCCAGTCTCCTCCTCCTCCTCCAAAAGCTGCCTCTCTGCACAATTGTGCACCACCCCCAAAATGCCCACTGCATTTTCCCTGACACTCTACCCTCCCAGCCACTCATCAGAGTGTCGGACTAGAATCTGGGAGACCTGAGTTCGAATCCCCACTCTGCCATGGAAGCTTGTTGGGTGGCTTTGAGCCAGTCACACATGTTCAGCCTAGCCTGCCTCACAGGGTGGTTGTGAGAATTAAATGGAGGGGAGGACAACAATCTAAGCTTCCTTTGATCCCCATTGAGGAGAAAGGAAGGGTTTAAACAAAATTAAAAATATACGGGCTGCATTTTTCCGGGAATCTCCGTGTTCGCTGAAAAGAAGTTTCTTGCACTTTTGGTGGGAAAGGCGTGCCTGAAAGTGTTGCAGGAGATGCTGCCTGGAGGTTTTTTCTTTGTCATGAGTGTCAGCTCAGTGCCCTCTAGATGTTTTTCCCTCTCTGGGATTAACAAACCTAGAATTAAGCCAATAAGAGAACTGATGCAAAGGTGCATTCAGCAAAAACAAGCGAAAACAGAGGAGGGGAGAAAATTCCAACCCAGAGCAAAAGGTTGGGGGGGGGGATGATTTCAAAATGGATGTATAGAATTATCACTGTCAATTACCAAAAAAGTTAAAATTATAATCCAGAAGTTTTAATCAAATTATAAACATTAAAAAACCATGCACCACAAAACAACGATCTTTGGTTTACACACACATACACACACCTTCCTCTAGGGTATGAAATTAAAATTTGGTAAAATTGCCCTTGTTCCCCCCCCCCCAATTTTTTTAAATTATTTGTTTAGTCTGTTACATCGAGTATTTATAATTATTTACAATTTCGCCCCTTCCTTCCCTCCCTCCCTCTCTTTTAATCATAGTCTTTTCACCCCAGCCATGGGGGCAAAGTCTTAATCTTCCACTGAATGTCTTTCCTTCTTTCTTTCAGTATCCAATCTAGGTAGGTCTTCCATCTGGTCTTGATTCCCATGGATTTTTCCCCCCATGATATTCCCTTGTTGATTGACGCCACAATATCTGACTGTATAAAGTCAAACAAACAGTTGTGCCAGATTTCTATTGTCCATTTACTTTTGTCTTTCCAACCCAGAGCAATAACCGCCTTTCCTGCCAGTATCATAGCCTTAACTAGATTTTGAATAGTCTTATCCAATAATAGGCTTCCTATTGTACTTAACATTAGATTAAAGTCTATAGTTAATGTTATATTGCATACTTTTCTAACAATTTCAATAATTTCCCCCCAAAAGGTCTTTACTTCTACACATTCCCACCACATGTGCGCATACCAACCCTTAGAATGTTTACAGTGCCAGCACAGGGAACTCAATCCTGGAATCATATTAGCTAGCTGTGCCAATCCTGGAATCATATTAGCTAGCTGTGTGTCTTGTACCATTTTGTGAGGAATTTGTATTCAAGTTCTTTAAATCTGGTTCTTTAAATCTGGTTAAAATTGTCCTTGTGTGCAAGAGGATGTCACCTAGTTAGAAGCGTAAACCAAACGAAACAAAACAACAAAACGAAACATGTTTTGGCCTCTGCGGCTTAAATCTTTGCCATATACACCATATACTGCTTTTGTTCAAATTGCAACAAGGCATCAAGATCCTGAAAAAAAGGAACATAATCAGTACCAGCTGCAGAATTTGGCTTCCCTTGGCACCGCATTTGGATTGTCAGGGTGATGCATTAGAAGGGATTTGTTTTTTTCTTTTTTGCAGACATCTCAAAGCACCTGTGCCCATTAGATGAAAAGGGCATCCTGTTAGGCAGACATACAGTCTGCCGCAGTGTGGGTCACTCCTCAAACCTGCTTCCCATTTAGCAGGTAAGCTGCTAATTCTGAGATCCAGCGGCAGTGGGTGACTCAGACTTCGAGCAGCAGAAGTCGGGTTTCTTTATCTGACAGCTTCTCTCCCCCCTCTTCCTCTCCTCTTTGCTGTGTCGCTAGGGCGCTCCTTCCCGGCTCTTAATTAAGTATGTGTAATTATTTTTCTTTCCTATCTTATCGGATGCAACAGTCTGCCCGGGAGCAAAAGAGTGAGGATGGTTTGTTTTTATTGGTTTGCCTGCACTGCTGTGGAAATTGGAAGAGCGTGCTACTGAAATGTAAATCGGGGCGTGTGAGCGCTTCCTTTTAGAAGTCATCTTGATATAAAACATATACTAGCAGTTGCCTGGGTAAAGTTAGGACCATTTTTTCCAAATCTCATGTACAATTTTTTTTCTCTTTAAGTCAGTGGTTTGGCTGCTGTGGGTCAGGCCCCCAAACTGGGTCATGATTCCCATGCAGCGATTCACAAGGCCAGGAGGGAGGAGGAGGAAGAGGGTGACCTAGGAGTGGAGGCTCATGGGAAAATTTGCATTGGCCTGCTTACTTACGTATTTCATTTCTACCCTGCCTTTCTCCCCAACGAGAAGCCAAAATGGCTTACATCGTTTCCCTCGCCTCCATTTTATCCTCACAACTCCCAGGCTAGCCCGACCTCATCAGATCTCGGAGGCTAAGCAGGGTCGGCCTTGGAAGGGTCACCTCCAAGGAATTCCAGGAGTGTGACGCAGAGGCAGGCAATGGCAAACCACCTCTGAAATGTCTCTTGCCTTAAAAAAAACAAGTCTAGCTCGCCACCTAGTGGTGCATAACCCTAAAAGAGCTAGAACTTCTGGCTGTCAATGTTCAGATCTCCCGGCTGTTCTACACACAATGCCATACGATCATTAATTAATTAATTTTCCTCACAACAATCCTGTGAGAGAGGTTAGGCCAGCAGGATGTGACAGCTGAATGTCACCTCGCAAGCTTCCATGGCATAAAGTATAAACTTGTTTGACTCTCCCTGATGTGAGGTCAGTCACAGCACTCTCCGAGCTCTCTCAGCCCCCACCTACCTCACAAGGTGTCTGTTGTGGGGAAAGGAAGGGAAGGCGATTGTAAGGTGCTCTTAGACTCCTTTGGGCAGTGAAGGGCAGGGCATAAAACCAACTCCTCCTCTTCCTCAAACCAAAGCAATGCCCAAGAGGAGATGTAATGTCACCTTTAAGTAGAATAAAAGCAAGTATAAAATGAAAAGAGGTGTTGTGTCAGTCTAGGTCTGGGGTCAAACCCACCTTTTTGCATGAAGGGTCTCTTTGCTGATGGTTTAAGTTGCTACTGGTAGTTTTAGAAGAAGAAGAATTAGAGATTGGCTTTATACCCCGCCCTTCCCTACCCAAGGGAGTCTCAGAGCGGCTTACAAACTCCTTTCCCTTCCCCTCCCCACAACAGATACTCTGTGAGGTAGGTGGGGCTGAGAGAGCTCTGACAGAAACCGCTCTTTTTCAAGAGCAGCTGTGCCAGAACTATGGCTTGCCCAAGGTCCTCCAGCAGGTGCAAGTGGAGGAGTGGGGAATCAAACCCGGTTCTCCCAGATTAGAGTCCACGCACTTAACCACTACACCAAACTGGCTCTTTAATGCTGATGGGTTTTTTAATATAAGTTTCATGTCGATTGATATATTCATTGTAAGCGGCCTTCCGGGAACCATTATCAGTATTTTAATATTCAGAATCTGATTGATCTATCTGAAACATCTCTTTCTTGATTTTTTCAAAAACTTCCCAATTAAGACACAAAATTTTATCTGATCTTTGGTTGACTCCCATCATTTTAAAGGGTCGTTTCTGGCCGCAAAGGGATTGTAATCAGTATTCCAAACCCTGGCAAGAACTAGCCTTGTGCCTTTGAATCATTCGATCTCATTCTGTTCTCCAAGGAGCTCAAGGCAAAATGCATGATTCTCTCTTCCCCCACATTATCTCACAACAACCCTGTGAGGGAGGATAGGTTGAAAGAGCATGAATGGCCCAGAGTCAACCGGTTAGCTTCATGGCAGAGCGGGGAATGTGAACCAAAGTCTCCTCAATCCTAAATTCAGGTGGGAAGCTGTGTTGATCTGAAGCAACGGAACAAAGGCCGAGGACAGACTGCCAATGTAAAGCGGAGGCAAAGCGGAGGGAACTGGAGCGGGGGAAAAACCCCACGGAGCTGGCTGTTCACACTGGCCAGAGCAATGCGAATCAGCGTCAATACAGAGCGTTCAGACTGCCACGGAGCGTTCAGACTGCCGCGTAGCCAGCGCGCGCGGCTTGCGTGTGCCGCTGCTTTTTTTTTCTTTTTTCGTTGATGTGTTTCGCATGTGCGCACATGCGCATATGCGCAAAACTTTTTGCCGGTGCGTTCACACTTCCTCCGGATGCCTCCCGCTTCTTCCAGTTCACACTGTTTGGAAGCGGGAGGCATGCGGAGGAAGGCCCTTGAACACCGGGAAAAACCAGTGTCCTGTTAAAGCGGAAGGAAAGCGACTGGGAGACGGGTAAGTACGCAACGGAGCCGAGGGACAGATGTGCATGTCTGAACGTGCTCCTTTCCTCCGTTTGCGAACCGTGCCTGCCCCGCTTTAGATTGCCAGTCTGTCCTCAGCCAAAGTTTTGAATTCAGTGGCACCTTTAAGACCAACCAAGTTTTATTCTGGGTATAAGCTTTTGTGTGTGTGCACACTTCTTCGTCATACATGACTCTGTTTCAGTATATATAAAGAAGTGTGCATGTACACGCAAGCTTATACCCAGAACAAACTTCGTTGGTCTTAAAGGTGCCACTGGATTCAAACTTTGTTCCTCAATCCTAGTTCTTCCTTGGTATGCTATGCTGGTTAAAAAAATAAAAACCCAACCCCATTCATGTTGTTTTCCCAAGCACTGCATAAAATTAGGCGCGTCTGTCAGCAGCAATTGTGATAACTGAATAATATTTGATTGAGGCTGACATTACTAGCTTTAACATTTAGCCAGCAGATGTGTGAAAAGCACATCTGGAGCTGCAGGCAGTTCTGCCCTCTAAGGACCAAACTCGACACAGGGCTGCCGTCAAAAATGGCATTGAAGTCTGCCCATCTCCAGCACGGTGTAAACCTACAACTAATGCCACTAGATCAGGGGTGGGCAAAAGGCAGCCCGCGGGCCACATGCGGCCCGCCACAGAGTTTTTTGCGGCCCGCCAAGACATGAAGATCAACAAGAGTAAATATAGATGCTCTTTGACGGACATTAACTTGCAGGCTGTGATGAGAATCTCAACAAGCAATCTCACTCCGGATTTCAAAAAAATTGTAGAAAAGTGATAGGGTACATTTGTCTCATTAAACTGATTCTAAAATTAAATGTGCTTGCAGCTATAAATGATATGAAATTAGCACAATAAATAAATTGAATAAAACTACCACTATTTAATTTAATTTATAGTTATTGATTTTTATGATACAATTTATACCTTTTCTGAAATGCAGAGTTAAGTAATGAATGCAATCATTTTAAAAGGTGCGGCCCTCCGCTAACCTCCGCTCCCACAAAGTGACCCCCGAGCCAAAACAATTGCTCACCCCTGCACTAGATCAAGCTGGGTTGCCATGTTTGTCTGTCTGTAGCAGCAGAAAAGAGCCAAGAGTCCAGGAGCACCTTAAAGACCAACCACATCTGTGGCAGGGGAGGAGCTTTCCTGAGTCACTGAAGTGAGCAGTGGCTCGTGAAAGCTCTTGCCCTCCTCGAATTTTGTTAGTCTTTAAGGTGCTGCTGGACTCTTGCTCTTTTCTACTAATGCCAGTTGTTTGTAAATCTGAGTCCAGTTATAAGATTTTCAGGGTATCAGCTTTCGAGAGTCAGAACTCTGACAAAGAGAGCTTTGGCTTTCAAAAGCTTATATCTGAAACTTTGGGCCCTGACCTGGATAGCCCAGGCAAGCCCAGTCTCGTCCAATCTTGGAAGCTAAGCAGGGTGGACTCTGGCAAGGACTTGGGTGGGAGACCTCCTTGGAATAACTGCAGTTGGGAGGACAGGGGCAGGCTTTACTCAGCCGCCTCTCTGAATATCCTCCAGGCCCCCAGTAGGGGTCACCATGACTTCTAGGTACACACACACTCGTGCACATTTTGAAAAACTTATACCCAAAACTCTTGCGGATCTGTAGGGTGCTACTGGACTCGAATCCAGCTGTTCAACTGCAGTCCAAAATGGCTACCCTCTAAATATCATTTCTAAGCAAGTGAGGCCACCACTGCAAGCAGTTCTTATCCGCTGTGTTCTTCCAAGGCAATAACCCAGCTTGTGTTTTTTAAAAAAATATAGATGAAGACACGTTGAAGTTAATGAAGACGCCTCGGTGCTCTTTACCCGACGTTTCCGAATCGGAGGCGAGGAGGAAGCGGCATGCTCAGGTGGTGACCAAGTGGAATAAAAGGAACCTCTCTTGGAGGTAGGCATGCAACTAACCACACCTTGGGGAGTTTCTCAGGGCTGCTTCACACTCGCAGGCTGATCGTGTTGTAGATTTGCATGTGAGTGTGAGCCATCGTCTGGATCTCCATCAGATAGGCAACGTGGCCTTGGACTGTGAATGGATTTCTACACGAAAGACCCCTGTTTCAGGTCCACTTTGTCTCTCTGTGACTTGGAAAACCTGCTTGTTATTTCATGCCATTTTCTGTTTTCTTGTGCCCAAGTACTTCCTGTAAAAATATGTGCCTTTTCAACATTATTTGCACGTCAGCATTGGACATGGACACCATGTGGGTAAATTAGGTATGTTGTACGTGTAACTGCAGTTAAGGGCATGTTATTATTTTTTAAAATCTACGCTATTTATAATCCACCTTTCTCACTTGGACTCAAGGCGGGTTACACAGAGTGAGTCAATACAGTCAGTAGAATGGGACATTCAATGAACAGTGCAACAGGGTTAGGGGTTGTAGAATCAACCAGAAGTCTAAAAAACAGAACTAAAGCAATGCATAAGTATTAGCATGCCACATTAAATGATGCAAAGTTCCATAGGAGGATCCTAATTTCAGCAAGGAGGAGGAGATTGGATTTCTGCTCTGCCCCTCACTACCCAAAGGAGTCTCAGAGCGGCTTACAATCCCTTCCCCTTCCTCTCCCCACAACAGACACCCTGTGAGGTAGGTGGGGCTGAGAGAGCTCTCTCAAGCTATACACAGTAGTTTAGGCCTATTAAAAGCGTACGACGTGTACACAAGACAAATTAATCTTCATTTTCAAAAAGCGGTGGCAGAAGCATAAAAATATTTTGTAAAAACCACAAACGATGAAATCCTTAGCAGGTCTACTCAGAATCCTCCTGACGTTTCTTCGATGGGGCGTGCTCCCAGGGCAGCGGAGAGTGCTGAATGTTGAGGAATGTTTGCTCATTGGTATTCTAAAGCAATACAAGATTGTAATCATCTTGGGCCCTGATCTACAGTGTGGTGCCACTGTAATGCCCGCTGCCTTCTTCTGCAAAGCAAACAACCAGTGCTGGCTTCCTCCATCTCACGGGAGCAGAAGATGCTTCAGAAGAACCCAACGGACTTTGTGTCTGCAGAGAGTATCTATTCAGAAGTCACTGCTATGACAAACGCCTGCTTCTTCTTCTCTGTGTGGCAGATTTTCCCGCCAAAACACTTTTCCCTACTCTGACTGAGCAGCCTCTTTTTTTTTTAATTTTATTAAATTTATGACTGAGCACCCTCTCAGTAGCATATTTTGGTAATAGAATTATAACTTTCTGTGTGTCCCACCCCGTGATAGAGAAGTTATTTGGCTTTTGCCCAGGCCAGAAATTTACTGTAGCTCAGCAAGAGCTCTCTTAGAAATCTCGTTGGAAATGGCAGTTGACACAAAGTAAAGTTCAAACAGAAAGGCTGATTTTATTGAACAGGCACAGTTGAATCAGGAATAGGGCAGGGGACAAGAAGTTGAAGTAACTATTGTTGATTATAAAAATTAGAATATTTTGAACAGGTAACAGTAAAATGGAAGTTTATATTCTTAGAGACTCAAGTTCTTAACTGTGAGAAGTTTGTTGGTCTTGGAGATTTCTTTCAGCAACAATGTGTCTTAATAAAGTTTCATATAATTATCTTAGTTTTCCTGGAAGTTAGTACTTTCTTCCTGTATTTAAATACCTCCCTTGTGGGATTATAAGTTTCTCTCTCTCTCTTTTTTTTTTTTACTCTTGAGGAGTCTAAGATTGTTTTCCTTTTCACTCAAACCAAGGGTCCCTTCTGAGTTGAACCCTCTGAATAACTGAGGAAGAAATATCCTGCTCTTTCTTGGAGTGATAATCCTTTTCTGGTTGGCTAGACTGGCAGTTTTCAACCTTCTGTCCCATCTCTTCCGTCAAACCTAAACCCCAGTCCTGGAGACTGTGAATAAATGGAATTCAGCTGGGGCTGACACTTAGACTTCTAAGTTCTGTTTTCTGAACTTCTCCTCATATGTGATGGTACAGAGTTAGGGCAAGGAGTGGTGTCCCTTCGCTTCCCAAGTGAACTCGTCCATTCCCCTCAGAAGGACACACACACTCTGCTCCTGACCACAGTCCAAATGACTGACTCCCTCTGACAATACTGAAGCTCCCTAGGTGATCTTGGGCCAGTCGCACACTCTCCACCTAACCTACCTCACAGGGTGGTTGCCAGGGATAAATGGAAGAGAGGAGCCAAGTCCCCCGGGATTCCCCCGCTAAATGGGTCCCCAATCTGTCGGTCGGGATCCGGCCAGCGGGGGGAACCCCATCCCCAAAGTGGCCTGATCAGGCCGACGTGCCCAGCATGATGACGTCACCCGGAAGCAACGTCATCACACTGAGCACGTCGCCAGGCAACGCTCTAGCAATAGCTCTGAAAACTCTATGGTACCATAGAGTTTTAGGGTGATTACCAGAGCATCGCCCCAGCAACATGCCCAGCGTGATGATGTCACTTCTGGGTGACGTCATCGCGGCGTATGTGCGGGACTCCCAGAGAGGGACCGGGACTCCCCTGCTTTTTTAAAGGTAAGACTTGACAACCCTAGAGGAGCATGATGTCAAACACTTCAGATCAGACGGAGCTCTTCCACAAGGCCTTTGATTAGGAGCCGCCCCCACGGTACCATCACCGAACTGTGGCCCAGATGGTCAGCCTGACTGCAGAAATCTGTGAAACCTCGGGCCATCTTCAGAAGAATAAGATCAACAGCGCCATTATTAGTATGTTTGGGTTTTTCTATGACGTTTCATTGGTTTTAAAGCGTTACTAACTATTTATGTCTTTTGTAAAGTGCTTTAAGCGTGTGAGCTGCCCTGAGCCTGCTTTGTGGGGAGGGCGGGGTATAAATACAATAATTAATTAATTAATTAATTAATTAATAAAATCCCCATTTAGGAGAAGAGTGGAGGTGTAGATGAGATAAAGAAATGGTGTTTTTTCTCTCTCTCTATGCTGGTGTGCTTACTACGGAGGAGAGAGTCTGTGAGAATGTGCCAAGTTCCGTCCCTTCTAAGCAACCATAGTGAGCCAAGATTACCCATCCTTTCCCTTCATTGCAAATTAGGCATAGCAGGGGATTAACTCATCCATACTGGTGTGGTGCCCAAGTCCACACAGGCAAGCTCTGGCCAAGAACCAAACTGTGTTTCCCTAGCAAATGAGTTAATGTTGTATTTTGCAGCTCGGTCTGCCCTCTCTGAGCCATGCCTGCTTCCCTTGCACATTCCTCTTTCGAGGATTTATTTGAGAAGTGTATTCTAAATATTTTGAGCACATAGGAACGTTTGGCCGTTGATCAAGCAGCATTGTTTATGCCCAGCCCAAGAAACCAAGCCCCAGCCTCTTGGAGGTGGCTTGAGAATTTACTCATTTTCGGCTGTCTGCGGCAGGGTGATAAAGGATGCTGGAAATGCAGATTATATTTTGCTTGCTGATCTGGAAAAGCGATCGAGCGGCCAAACAGAGGGGCCACTGGAATGGTGCCAGCTGCTGTTACTGTAGCGGGTTCTTGCGTCAGGACTCTCTGATTGATTGCAAAAAGGGGCTTGAATTGGCATGTCAAGTTGGGCGGCCATCTTGGTTGCATCCACTGTTCTGTGGCCTTCTTGGGTGGAAGGAGAGGAGATATTTGTCGTGACGGCTATAAGGTGCTTTCAGTTTCAATCCAGAAACCAATGCCAAGAGCCTTCCCATGGACAAGGACTTAAAGGGTTCAGTCCCTTGCATTTCTGAATAAATGATCTTTCTCCTCTTTGTAGGAGGTTTTCAACAGAGTCTAGATGGCCATCTGACAGCAATGCAGATTCTGTGGATTTAGGCAGATTATGAGAGGGAGGGCAGGAAGGGATGAGCCAGTGGCTCGACTCTCGGGACCCTTTTTAACATACCCAGGGTGAAGCCGATTGCCACTTTGGGGTCAGGAAGGGATTTCCCCCAGGACGGAAGCCACATCATAAGGCTTATTGAATGAGAAAGATCCCCTACTGGACATATGAGGAGGACCTCCTAGTGCACGTCGTATGCTTTAAGAACATCTTTTTGTCTTCATGGTTATATATTTTGGACTATTACTTTAAGAAACGCTTTTGTGTATCATCGTGTACACCTTGTAATGAACTGCTGTGTCTTGCGCTGTGTGTCTGTTGGACTGTTTCCTATTAGTATCGATGTACATCGTCGAAGCTGAATCTATGAGAAACTGTAAGACTAAGTAGAAATTTTTATGGCACCGAATGAATAGTTAAGGAACAGTAAAGATTTGGTTTGTAGCGTCTGCATCACAGTTGCTTTGTTATTGGTTAACTTTTCGTTGCTGTGGTTTCTCTTGCTTGTATACTGGTTCAGTATAAGGCAAGTGTCAAGTGTTAGATGTGCCCCCCCCTGCAAGGTTGTGGTGAGGATAAAATGAAGGAAGGACATACAACAGAGACTGCTGTGAGCTCCTTGGTAGGAAGGCAGTGTAAAAACTTAAGTTATTGTCGCAAGTCAAGTTGATTCAAATCCAGTCGCACCTTAGATTTTCAGGGTATGAGCTTTCGAGAGTCCAAGCTCTCTTTGTCAGATACAAGTAGGAATCGAGAGTGCTGAGTCCTTGCATCCCAGTCCGAAGGTGGGAGGGCAGAATTCCCCCAAGCATTTCCCCCTTCTCTAATTAAGCTGATTACGTTTTGCATTGTCCCTTTGCATCCTCACTCCCTTCTTTGCAACACCCTCCCAACCTTCTGATGAAGAAGAAGAGATTGGATTTATATCCTGCCCCTCACTCGGAGTCTCAGAGCGGCTTACAGACTCCTTTCCCTTCCCCTCCCCACAACAGACACCCTGTGAGGTAGGTGGGGCCGAGAGAGCTCTTTCCAGAACAGCCCTTTCAAGGACAGCTCTTGTCAGAACTATGGCTTCATCCAGCAGCTGCAAGTGGAGGCATGGGGAATCAAACCCGGTTCTCCCAGATTAGAGTCCACGCACTGAACCACTACACCAAACTGGCTGATGAGGACAGGGGCCTTCGGGCCAGAACCGGCTCATCCAGGGCTCTCATCTGTTCCGTGAGCAACTGGTCATTGGCTTTATTGCCAGATGCTGACAGAGGCTGTGCATTATGTCCCTGTATACTGTCCCGTTGCTAATAAGTAATGGGCGGTGCATGTGGGAGGGTGGGCATCAGGGAGATACTTCAAGGAAATATTGTTAAGAGTGTTAATGTTTTAAGCATGTTTGTAATTTAAGTAAAAATGAGTACTGTTAATTGGGTTTGCCGGTGTCCTTTATAAAGTTTAAATCTCCAGTCCCTGGCATTATCTGGCATTGAGAGCCAGTTTGGTGTAGTGGCTAAGAGCGGCAGACTCTAATCTGGAGAACCGGGTTTGATTCCACATTCCTCCTCCACATGCAGCCAGCTGGGTGTCCTTGGGTCAGTCACAAGTTCTCTCAGAGCTGTTCTCTCAAGAGCAGTTTTCTCAGAGCTCTCTCAGCCCCACCTACCTCACAGGGTGACTGTTGTGGGGAGAGGAAGGGAAGGAGATTGTAAACAGTTCTGAGACTCCGACTGAAGGACAGGATATAAATTCAACTCTTTTTCCCCTTCATTACATTTTATGGCACACATGGCCCAGCCTGACAAAGTGGCATTTATTTCAGATCGAGTCCTTGTAACAAAAGAGTTCAACACCTCTGGATTAGGATATAAGGGCTCAGGGACTTCCATTCCTGCTAGTATCTGATGAAGAGAGTGTTGGCTTGCAAAAGCTTATACCTCAAAAATCTCTTTGGTCTCTAAGGTGCTACCGGACTCAAATCTTCCTCTTCTACTGTAGACCATTACAGCCACCCTCTGAAACTATCACCTTGGGTGTCCGAGTGACCGAGGGAAAAGCAGTCCCGGCAAACTGGTGGGGTACGAAGTCCAAAGCTGATTCAAACACTCAGCAGAATGAAGACAGCAAGTGGGGGGAAGCCTTGAGCCACAGCACTCAGTAGGAGGCTGGGAAGTTACAAGAGGCCCCCGATTTTTGTCCGCTTGACGTCGGAGGCGACTTGACTGCCTGATTCGTTTCCAGCAGAACTTTTAAAGCTATCTTTAGCAGCCTGTGTCCTGCTCAGAAGAATGGAGTCAGCAAAAGAGCATGGCCGATTGAACCGAGATCAAGTGCAAAAGAGAAGCATTCGGCTTCGCTGTGGATTTATTCTGTTCCGTGGACTTCCAAGAACCGCATTCGCTGGAGCTTTCTTTCCCGGGGGATCAGCTCTGCCAGAACGCCGGGGTCTGTGCCAGCACGTCTCTGCTTCTTGGGGACTCGCCTGCGTGGCAACAGTGCCCTCTGCTGCAGCTTGCAAAACTGGATTTTCATGAACACAGAGCGGGGAGGGGAGCGGGGAGCTAATGGCTCATAAAGGCATGCCCGAATATCGCTCTCCATTTTTGCTAATATAGAGGCGACTTGGTTTTTTCCACTGACTTGCGAGAGAGCCGTGTGTCCCGATTCGTGCCAGGAAGGGGGTCTGAGTAACTGCTGGCTTTTGGCTTTTCCACGGGCGAGCAGACTTTCCCCCCTTCTCCATCTCAGTAGCTTTCATGCACCTTGGAATCTGTCTTGCATTCTGTACCATCTGATTTACGGCTGCCTGTTCAAGGTGGTTACGAACTACAGACTTCATGCCTTAAAATGGATTCCTCCCCCCCCCCCCCCGGCTTTCTTTTTCGGTACTGAACATGCGCACTCAGTGAAGAATTTGGGGGAGTTCTCAAGTATGTTCAGAATTTTGTAGAAATCAGCTAGGTCATAAGAACATAAGAGAGGCCAATGTTGGATCAGGCCAGTGGCCCATCCAGTCCAACACTCTGTGTCACACAGTGGCCAAAAACACCAGGTGCCCTCAGGAGGTCCAGCAGTGGGGCCAGGACACCAGAAGCCCTCCCACTGTTGCCCCCCTCAAGCACCAAGAATACAGAGCATCACTTGCCCCAGACTGAGAGTTCCTATCTATACCTTGTGGCTAATAGCCACTGACGGACCTCTGCTCCATATGTTTATCCAATTCCCTCTTGAAGCCGTCCATGCTTTTAGCCACCGCCACCTCCTGTGGCAGTGAATCCCATGTGTTATCACTCTTTCAATGAAGAAGTCCTTCCTTTTATCTGTTCTAACCCGACTGCTCAGCAATTTCATGGAGTTCCCACGAGTTCTTGTATTGCGAGAAAGGGAGAAAAGTACCTCTTCCTCGACCTGCTCTATCCCATGCAGAACCTTGTAAACCTCGATCATGTCATCCCTCAGCCGTCGTTTCTCCAGGCCAAAGAGCCCCACTTTTCTTCATAGGGAAAGTGTTCCAACCCTTTTATCATTCTAGTTGCCCTTTTCTGCCCTTTTCCCAATGCTATAATATCCTTTCTGAGGTGTGGTGACCAGGACTGTACACAGTGTTCCCAAAGTCCTCTTGAGAAAGTTATTACATTATTACGTATTTGCTTGGATTCTTTCTTGCTGGTGTCCCAATCGATTATATTTTTATCCTGCCGTTTCTTGGAAAACAGCATTCTGTAGCTCCCTCCTCCTCCACTTTCATAGCCACTCTGTGAGGTAGTGGAGTAAGATGAGAGAGGCTGGCTTGGGGTCGCCCACTGAATTGAGTGGGGGCTTGACACTCCCCCATCCAGCAATCTAACTGCCATGCTACTCCCAAGCTTAGGCTCGCCAGCTGCTCGCTAATGGCGGGCAAACTCCCAGCAATAACAGCCACTGCCCGCCAACACCCAACTGGTTGGCAGGTGGAAGCAGGCTGGCCACATGGGGCCCAGTGATTATCCCTTCCAGCAGAACCCAGAAGCATCAGCATGGTTTCACGGAGTTTCTGGGCGAGTGCTAGAGTGTCATCCTAACTTGATACCAGAGCTTCTGGGTCATGCTGGAAGTGATGTAATCGTGCGAGGTAACGAGTGCTCCCCTTCCCCGGAGTAAGTGCCCATCTCCCCCTGTCTCCCAAAGGCAATCCTACCCATGCTTCAAGCGGCTGCTCAGAAGTCCCACTGTCCCCACCTATTTCCTCACGTAAATACAGTGAAACGAGGGGAAAGCGATCTGGCCCCGGCCTACGGACTGACTCAGTGTTTTCCACCAGAAGCTACCGTGCCTCCCCCTTCCCAGAGACTCATCCTGGGTGCCATCAGTCTGTTTGAAAGGACACCTCCCGGACTCTGAATCATCATAATCTGAGCAGATCTTTGAAGCCAAAACAACCCCCTCCGGTAGGGATAATTCTCAGCTTGCTGGAAAATGTCAGCTAGGCCGGCAGCGAAGCAGGAGGGCCGCATCACACTGAGAGGCAGCAAACACCCCCCTGGCGAACGTAAATTAGAGGCCAGCCAAAATTCCCTGGGAAGAACCAGTTACTCCGCCTTCGTGTTCTCAGGCAGGAACGAACAGTCGTTGTCCCCCGCTGCGGTTGGTTGTGCTGCAGCACATCAGAAAGCCATCGACTGCCGCCTCCCACACCGTGGGCAGGATGGACATGTGTGCCATCAGCATATGTCACGAATCGTGTTCCCTCTAAGCTGAGTTAGTGTGAGCTAGCTCACAGTTCTTTAGCCTCCGGCTCACGCATTTTGTCTTAGCTCAGGAAGGATGGCTCCAGAACAAACTAGTTTATGCAGCAGCCAAGTCGCTGGCTCACAACTTTAATACCATCAGCTCTCAATGTAGAAATTTTGCTCACAAGACTCCACAGCTTAGAGGGAGCATTGGTCACCGTGTCATTTTCACACACACAAATACATGCACCAGAAGGATTCCTTAAAAGGAATGTATTTTGGCCGTTTGCCCCACTGTTTCCGGTGGTGTGTCTTGAAAGGTTGAGCCCTCCTCTATTTAAAAGGCTCCTTGCATCTAGAAAACTAGCATGCCGGGAAAAAGACTGGCCTAAAATCATCTCCCGTTAGTGGTCGTTTCGTATGCAATGGGGGGATGTTCTGTCTATATAGTATGCAAATGTTGGATTTTCCCGCTCTCCAAGATGGTACAACCGGGGAACAGAGAATCCATATGGGGTTCCTGCTTACCTGTTTTAGGTCTTGCAATTCATATGGCATTTCTGACTTCAGACTGGAGGGGGAGGTTCACAGCCTCCTCCACAACGGCACCCGCCCCCGTACACAATTGCAGCTGGAAGGAGTGAAGTGGAGTTCTCTTCACAGATAATAAGTATCCCCTATTTCGTTCTTTTACCCGTCCAGTTTGCACTGTGAGTTTTGTGTTTGCATTGCACGCGTGAATGTTTTGCAGCGTGCGCTCTGGTGTCTTCTAAAATGTGCACAGCATCCATTTCTCTCTCTCTCTAATACTTCTCCACAAGGGTCCAAATTGCACGATGGAAGCCCTGTTCATATGTTACAGTAGGGATGCCAGCCTCCAGGGTGGACCTGAGGATCCCACGGAATTACAGCTCATCTCCAGACCAGAGAGATCAGTTCCCTTGGAGAAAATGATTGCATTGGAGGGTGGACTCCATGGCATTGCACCCCACTGAGGCTCCAGCCTCAAATCTCCAGGAGTTAACCAACCTGTAGCTGGCCACCTGTCAAAACCCACACCCAGACACACACACGCACACACAGCAAGGACTGCGTGGAGGTTTTGCAAAGCCTGGGAGAAACCAAACTCTCACAAATCAGGGCTTATTTCGTAGCAGGAGCTCCTCTGCATATTAGGCCACACACCCCTGATGTAGCCAATCCTCCAAGAGCTTACAGGAGCCCCTGTAAGAAGAGCTCTGTAAGCTCTTGGAGGATTGGCTACATTAGGGGGGTGCGGCCTAATATGCAAAGGAGCTCCTGCTACGAAATGAGCCCTGCACAAGATCATTGGTAGTCTGCCACCAGGTCTTTTGAAGGTTCCCAACAGTCCAGGAGGAAAAGACCCAAATCTCCTGACTGGTTCTGGAACTTACAAAGAAGTCAACTCTGCAGGAGACATGCAGTAAGAGCTCAAACAAACAAAGACTTGTGGTAGTAGCGGGCAAGGGTCTAAGGCACACAGGGTTTCAGCTTTGAGGCTAGTTAAGTCAAGTACCACACAAGGTAACAAGTAAAATATATTTTAATTTATTCAAGTGCAAGAATAATAAAACAAGACATGACAAGTGAAGGACTGAACACAACAAACGCTTAGCTTTTCCGGCACTAGCTAAAACATGAGGCAGTAGTTCAAAATTACCATTCCAGGTTACAGAGATGCAGTTGTCCAGCATACAAGATGTTCAGTCCTCAGCCCATCCAGGCAAAGTCAAAGTGGAATGTTATTGCTGGGTTGTTCTAGTACTATTGACAATCACACACGCCTTTAGCACCAGGCAACCTCCTGTTAAAAGACACCTGCTCCTTGGGAGGAAAGCAATGGCAAACCTAGACAGCATAATAAAAAGTAGAGACATCACCCTGCCAACAAAAGTCTGTATGGTCAAAGCAATGGTATTCCCAGTAGTAATGCATGGCTGCAAGAGTTGGACTGTAAGGAAGGCCAAGCGCCGAAGAATAGATGCGTTTGAATTATGGTGCTGGAGAAGACTCCTGAGAGTCCCTTGGACTGCAAGGAGATCAAATCAGTCCATCCTAAAAGAAATCAACCCTGACTGTTCCCTGGAAGGCCAGAGACTGAAGCCGAAGCTCAAATACTTTGGCCACCAGATGAGAAGGGAGCCCTCCCTGGAGAAGTCCCTGATGCTGGGAAAGATTGAAGGTCAAAGAAGAAGGGGACGACGAAGGTTGAGATGGTTAGACAGTGTCATCAATGCAACAAACATGGAATTAAGCGAACTCCGGAACACGACAGAAGACGGGAGGGCCCGGCGTGATGTGGTCCATGAGGTCGCGAAGAGCCGGACTCGACTGTGCGACTGAACAACAACAGCAGCCTCCTGTTCAAACTGAACTGGGGCTTATTTTATAGAAAACTTGGTCTGTCAGAGGGCTAGGCCTTTGCCCAATGAGGGGCCAGAAAGGTGATGTCAACTTTTCAGGTTGCTATGCAAAAAAAAAAATAAAAAAAATTCCATGATACTTTACAGCCCATAACAGTCTATATCCCATAATACACAAAGTGGTGGGGTAAACCGAAAGTTATTCCGCAGTTTTAACCTCCGCCACTCCCACACACAGGTGTCGCTGGGTCGATCAATTGGAATGTGCTTAATTGGTTGGTAACAGGATGATATGGGCTCTTTTTTTAATCAGTCACAGCTGTAAGCAATTCCACAAAGTCACTAAGTGTCTCTTCTGGCTGTCTCTGTCTCCAGGGAGAACTTTCTGGGGGGGTTTCTCTGGGGAAGGTTTTATTGCAGGCCTTAACCAAAGCCTGAACCAAAGTTTCAAACAAACATTTGAAATTAAGAAAGCATTTTCTTTACTCAACCTTACCCCCGACCCCCACTGGTGGCTGGGGGGGCAACCTACATTACAGTGAAAAACACGTCTATAACCTGTGTACAGTTGGTTCTTCTTTGTACGTGCATCGTGTGATTCTCATATTACATTCAACGCATGTACAGAGGACGTGTGGTTGAAACCCAACATCTGTCCAGGTCCTGGTCTCCGGTGTCATTTGTAAAGTGAACACACATCGGCTCTTTCTTACAAACAGTTTAGGCATGTATATACAGGACGTGCATGCGTTCACGGTAATACGTGAATAGGATAGGACTTAATTGTCCCAGACTATTTTCCTGGAGTTGGACAAAAGATGTTTTCTGACCTTGTTCTTGGTACTTGATTTCCCAGCATGTTGGGGGTTGGGGATGGTTCAGACCAGAACTGAAATGCACGGGGAGAGAGGGTTTATGTCTTTGCCACCCCAGTGCCATTTAGCAAGAGGAGGCAGACAAAGAGTGGGGCAAATAGCACCTCCGTGCTGTTTCAGGTTGTGAAAAGGTACGGGGAGGGAAGGCGTTAAAGCCCCTCTCCCTTTGTGCTAGGGTCCCAATCCAAATCGAAACCTGGGAATCACATTCTGGGCACACGTCTAGCAGTCCGACCTGGAGACGTCCCCCTGGGAAAGTGTATCATGGAGGCAAGCCCTGAGGATAGGTGGGAGAATGCCACAGGTGGGGCCGGATACCCACACAAAAGCAGAGGGAATTCTTGAGACCTTTCAGAGTGGCTCTGCAGCCATCAGCCAAGTCCCGTAGGAAAGCAAGCCCTGTGCCCTGGAGGTCCTGAGACTTCCAGGCAGGCGTTGCCTTTTTGCAGAGAGACGGGTCAGTGGATACAGCTGTTCCTCCACCTGTCATTGGCCCACGAGCTGCAAAATGCTCTTCTGCTCTGCGGCAGGTCTGGGAACGAAAATTGGGCCAAGGGATTTGCAGCAGCAGCTGTAGCAGAAGCCACAAGCACCGGGCTGTTTGAAGCACTTGCTGGTGCCGCGCTCGGAGGTCAAGCTCCATCTGCAGCTCAGCCTCCTCTTTGACTCTCCGGACCTTCTGGCAGGCAATTAAGCCGGTCACCTTTAATTACCCATCAGCAGGGCCCTCGTGTCCTCTGACCTTTAAAAAAAGCTTAATTGGGGGAGCGAAGTTAGCTCTGGTTTGACGTGCCAAGAAGAGCTGGATCAGGCAGCCTGTATAAATTTATGTAAATTAAGACAATTGGCATCGTTTCCCCATTCTCCGCGTAATGAGTTCTGCTTTGCCGGTTGTGACACTGGGACAAGGTTTGCGGAGAGCTCTGACTCATTCAGAGACTTGATGGGCGACCTCCTTTGAGAGCAAGCAGTTCCAAATGTGTTTGTGCATGAGGCGCGATTCCTTCCACATAACATGGACGCCCGGACGTCAGTTGCTCCCATCGCGGTCACATTAGAATTTTCCATTCCCAGAGGAAGCCAAATGGAAAGAAGCACACCAAGATCAGTAATTCAGACAGATGTACAGCAGCTACCTTCTCTGGGGTGGGAAGCCTTGGGGCTTATGAAAACCTTGAGATAATTTAACCAGTTAAGTTCTCACAGCATGACAGCCATTCTCTCTTGCTGTTCTCATCTGGGGAATTCTGAACTTGAAACTGGAATCTTGTAACGATGGATGTGATACTGAACTTTGGGCCTTAAAGCACCTTCCGTGCTTTGCCTGGCACCATGCAGAACCCAGACAGTCTTGAGTATATTAAATTCCCTTTAGTTTTGGGACGGTGCTTAGTCAAAACGACCCCATACTGAGGCCCAGGATTTTGTGGTTTGTGGGGCAATTTTTTTTCTGGTATGGCTGAAGTTCTCAGTGCAGAAGGAAAAGCCACAATTCTGAGGATTATGACTCGGCTACCCTTCTCTCTCTGAGTCTACTCAAGCTGTCTGTTCTACAAAGGTGTTCTTATGCCAGCAATCACCCTTCGCCTATTAATCATTTCGCCAAAAGAAAGTGTTACCAGGAGAGATCTCTTCATTGCAAGCTGTCAACCACTTTAGATGACAGTTCTCAACTGCTGCAAGTTAGGTCAGATTTACATCTGACTTT
This sequence comes from Lepidodactylus listeri, assembly GCA_029233225.1. Classification (NCBI taxonomy): domain Eukaryota; kingdom Metazoa; phylum Chordata; class Lepidosauria; order Squamata; family Gekkonidae; genus Lepidodactylus; species Lepidodactylus listeri. The sequence continues at coordinate 12,643,265 of JARCFY010000013.1, forward strand.
CCCGCTAGGATCATTCTAGTTTAAAAAAAAACTGCCTATACCTGTTTCTAGTTTCAAACCATACTTGTTCTAGTTTATACATTACTGTTTACATTCGTTAATTGCCCTCCTGTGGTCAAGCTAGCATTATACTGCTTTAAACAAATGCTGTTGCTTAGTACTCTTCAGACCCCCTGGAGTGAAATTTGAAACCAGCGTGAAATGAGCTTGGGAAAAGACAGCAGTCAAACTACTTCAGAGGGGAGGTGTAAATTGGGTCTAAATCACTTCTGCCAGCGTAAGCAACAATTCTGATAAGAAGCCACCAGGTTGGGGTGATGACTTCTATAAAGAAAGCTAACACTTAGGCAGACCAACTCTCTTAAAGAAGACCAGTTTCTTGACCCAGAGTTAGAAGGGATCCTAGAGGTCAGCTACTCCAATCCCCTTGCTGTGGGAATTAGTCAACTACCGCACCCCGCTCTGCTTAAAGGAGCGTACGCCTTTTAAAAAGTGTTTTTAAATGATTGAAAAAAGCATTTACAGGAGAAATTCTTGTGGAGCTGTGCCTTTAAGAAAGGGAGCTATTGAATGGATATGAAATTGGAGGAAGGCGTGTTGGTGTTTTGAAAGGGCTGCCAACAGGGACAAAGTGTTCTGCCCACTGACAGCTGCTGCTGCCTTTTCCTGTTTGCTTTGTCCAGGTGGCTGAGGTGATCACACTTCCTCTGCTGCTAAGCACCATTTTGCTTTTTATTTATAGCGGGATCCCAGAGTTGGGGCAGGAAGCTTTTCTGATGCAGCAGCCTGACAATGCCATAGAACCAAAGGGCTACATGATAGCCGAAAGGAGAAAATAAAAGACCCCACCAGTCACTAAGAGTTAAAAAATAGGCCTAGGTGCAAATAAGCATTATATTTATACGTATAAATGGGTCATTTGGGGCTGGAGCGAGGCAGAGTGGCGCTCCGCCAGCCCAGGAGTGGGCACTAGGGCAGTCATGGGCCACATCAAATTCTCTGATCTGATTCGGCCTACTGCCGAATTGCCGCTGAAATTCGGCGGCAGCTTTAAAAGTGGCTGGAGGGGAGGGGGTTTGAGGGAGAGGCTCAAAACTTACAGGGTAGCTGCTGGAGCCTCTCCCCTAGATACCCACCAAGTTTCAAGAAGATTGGTCCAGGGAGTCCAATTCTATGGGCCCCCAAACAGGTTGCCCCCATTCCCTTTATTGTTCTCTATGGTGGGGAAAAAGTAACATTTGAGTCTCCACTTCTCCACATGCAGCTGCTGGTGTGACCTTGGGTCAGTCATAAGTTCTTTCAGAGCTGTTCTCTCAAGGGCAGTTCCCGAAAGAGCTCTCTCAGCCCCACCTACCTCACAGGGTGTCTGTTAGGGGAAGGGGAAGGAGATTGTAAGCCTCTCTGAGACTCCTTTGGGTAGTGAGGGCGGGGTATAAATCCAATTTCTTCTTCTTCTTCTTCTGAAAGACTAACAGATTCCTCTGAAGAAGCCTGTCGGTGAAACGTGTAGGAAATTTCCCCGCTAAGTTTTCTTGTTTGTTTGTTTACTTTTCTCACACCAGCGGCCTTGGCCTATTTTTGTGATCTCTGTGTGGCAGCTGAAGCCACACAGCAATGCGAGGGCAGGAAGCGATGTTTCCTGCCCTCACTCTGGTGCCCCATGGATACAAAAAAATGGCTTCCCATGGGGGAGGGAGGGGAGATTGTCATCACCACTGCCACCGGAAGCACGTGAAAAAGCAGCGGGAAGGGTAGACAGGGAGAAATCTTCTGCCACCTCCTACCAGCCCTCCTCCAGTTTCACTCTGAAAAGCTGGATATAGAACTTTCCTTGAAGAGTCCCAAGGATGATCTGTTGAACACCGGGGGGTGGGGGGGAGACATGAAGGACCACGCATACTGAATGGGGAGACCACAGCCTCACCTGCGCTTAGAGATAAACAAGTTTTTATTGCCCTTCCGCAGCTCTGGGGGGAATTCATTAATTAATGCTCCGACTAATGGCTTTTCTGGATTGGACCCTGGGGCCTCGTGCAGGCAAACTATTAACCAGCCTCCAACCTGTGGCGTCGAAAGATAACTGGATCCGGCTCTGCCGCCCAAACCAAATTAAAAGGAGCGGCTTTCTAGAAAGGGTCCCCAGCTTTATCGCTTTGAGCCGAAATCAGCAGTGTTGACCATTGGGGGGTGGGGGGTAATTGCTGTTCTTGGCAGCCGGCAGCTGCTGTTTGTTCCTGGGGTTCCTGCCCCCCAAATCCCCCCAGAGTCGAGTGTTGATGCTCGGCTTGCTCATTCCACCATCAAATACCGCCGGTCCCTCTCTCCCTGCTAGTAATCAGCGGGCTCAGCATGAAGCTGTTCCTGGTAGATAACCAGCAGAGAGAGAGAGAGAGAGAACCTACATTTCCAGCAAGTAAAGTTGATGCTTTGGGCCAAATGACACATGATGAGCTTTATGTTTTTTGCTGCCTTTGAAAGATAGCGAGAAAGACAGGAAGAAACGCAGCTCTGGAAGCTCCCGGATTTAATCTGATTAGTACCATAGGGGACAGTAGCATAGAGGGCATGTCAGAAGAGGTCTTAGAGGTCATCTAGTCCAACCCTGTCCACTGATCACTGGTGGAACGCTCAGCTACAACATCATGAGGAGATACTGCAAGGCCTCCAGGGAATAGGGTTGCCAGCCTCCAGGTGGGATCTGGAGATCTCCTGGGATTGCAACCAGTGTTCCCTCTAAGCTGAGTTAGTGTGAGCTAGCTCAGAGTTTTTTAGCCTCCGGCTCACACATTTTTGTCTTAGTTCAGGAAGGATGGCTACCGGAGCAAACTAGTTTATGCAGCGGCCGAATCGCTCGCTCAGAGCTTTAATGCCAGTAGTTCCCAAAGCCGAATTTTTGCTCACAAGACTTCCCAGCTTAGAGGGAACATTGTGCAACTAATCTCCAGGCGACAGAGATCGGTTCAGCTGGGAGAAATGGCCACTTTGGAAAGCAAACTATATCATTGTACCCTGATAAGGCCCCTCCCCCCCCCCAAATCTCAAAGTATTTCCCAACTCAGACCTGGCAACCCTACTGGTGAAGGAGACCCCGACCCACCACCTCCTGAGGCGAGCCGTTCAACAGCAGTTACTCTTACGCTACTGTTACTCTAACACTCTTGGGTTAGCTGTTACTCTGATATTTAACCAAAATATTTACCTCCAAATTGGTTGCAGTTTGTTGAAGTTGCTGTCAAGCCACAGCTGACTTATGGCAACCCCATAGGTTTTTCAAAGCAAGAGACGAGCAGAGGTGGTTTGGCCATGGCCTGCCTCTGTGTAGCAGCCCTGGGCTTCCTTGGCAGTCTCCCATCCAAATACTATCAGGGCCAACTCTCCTTAGCTCCCAAGATCTGAGAAGAGTGGGCCAGCCTGAGCTATACAAGCTATCAAATAATAAAACAGGAATCTAATATTTAACCCAAAATCCATTTCCATGCAATCTGAACTTTTTGTCCACGTGTTCCCTCTAAGCTGAGTTAGTGTGACCTAGCTCACAGGTTTTTTTAGCCTCTGGCTCACACCTTTTTGTCTGATCTCAGGAAGGATGGCTCCAGAGCAAACTAATTGATGCAGCAGCCAAATCGCTCACTCACAGCTTTAATGCCAGCGGCTCACAAAGTAGAATTTTTGCTCATGAGACTCCACAGCTTAGAGGGATCATTCATGGCCCGTTTTCTTTAACCTTAATATATTACATTTTTTTTTATCATATCCTTCCTCTGAGGACAGTGCACATGAGACTCCTCACAGCAACCCTGCGAGGTAGGGTGCACTGAAAGAGGGTGAGCGACTGTCTCAGGGTCACCCAGTGGGGTGTTCTTGATACCCATGCCACAAAAAGCTTCAGCTGTCCGTTTCCATGCATGAAGCCTCAGATAAAGAGGCCAGACACCTTTCCTCCCTCCAGGTTGGTGTCAACCATGTTCCTAAGGCAGAGGGCACACAGGTGAGCTCCTGGAGCTGCCTTGTCCTGAACTCATTGGTCTCGTAATGTCCACAGTGCCTTTTCTGACTAGCAGCAGTTCTCCAGGGTCTCTGAGGTCTTCCCCATCAGCTCCTACCTGGTCCTTTTAGCTGGAGATGTCGGGGCTCTCGGTGCTGAGAAACAGCCTCTTCCCAAAGGTCAAAAGGGGGAAGATCCTGTTCAGGGGTCATTTCGTAGAAAAAGAGGTGCAGGAACTCGTTAGCACAACTCATTTGCATAACTCATTTGCATATGCCACACCTGCTAACATACCGGAAGGCGACACCCACCCCTCAGGCTCCACTCCACAGGTGAGTGAAACTGACCTGCTCTTCCTCCATCCCCTTCCCCATCCAGTACTTTGTGCAATAAAAATAAGGGTAAAGAACACAGCCTCATTCTCTTCCTGCTCCCTTGAAACCACCAGGTTTCAAGTAGGCTTGAGATATACCCAGGACATGTGCACCACCCATCCCTTCCCCTTCCCCTCCCCACAACAAGACACCCTGTGAGGTAGGTGGGGCTGAGAGAGCTCTTTTGAGAACTGCTCATGAGAGAACAGCTCTGAGAGAACTTGTGACTGGCCCAAGGTCACACCAGCAGCTGCATGTGGAGGAGTGGGGAATCAAACCCAGTTCTCCCAGATTAGAGTCCAACTCCTGACCACTACACCAAACTGATGGGGTGGAAGCTGCTGAAGGGTTGGTGAAATTTCTCCAGTACTTATCTGCCATGTGCCCAGATAAAAAATGGTATATTTAGAAAATTTATATGCCACCTTGAGCAAGTCTCTGGAAAAGCAGCACACAGTCATAAAAGGAACAATGATAAAATTATCAATATTAAAACAAAACAATAAAATCAATAAAGACCCTAGCAGGGCTTTCCCCGGGGCGCTGCGCCTCTGCACTGCTCGGGGAAGCCGAGGAGGGGGCGGGGCTTGGTCATGTGCCCGCCCCCTGGGCTCCTCACTCCCGGAGCTGTGCTCCTGCTCCAACGGACCCCTGGTCCTGTTTACAAATGCAGGCACGGATTCCCCCTACTTCTGAAGCAAATGCTCTATTATTTGAGCTGTTACCCTCCTCTCAGATAGCTGGTTTCCTTCTTCTGTTGCAGAGTCCGCACCTTTCCCAAGGAATCTCACCTGGGCCACGACACCGTCCGCGCCCTCATGTACTACGCCCTGAAGGTGTGGAGTGACATCACGCCACTGAATTTCCACGAGGTGGCGGGCAACAACGCCGACATACAAATAGACTTCTCCAAATCGGATCACAGCGACGGATACCCCTTTGACGGCCCGGGCGGCACGGTGGCTCATGCTTTCTTCCCCGGGGAACACCACACCGCTGGAGATACTCACTTTGACGACGATGAGTACTGGACTTTCCGATCAGCAGGTATGTCAGGGTAAGAGAGCAGCAGGGAAAATAGAGGGCGCCCTCTTTTCTACCGTTGGTGGTATCGCGGACGGAGGGGGGGCAGTTGGGTAGACCGGCCTCTGTGAAAGTCAGGGATTTCCATAGGCATCTCGGCTTACCTCAGGAGTTTTCTTGACATAGGATATAGGACTGCCAGCTCTTGGCAACAGCAGGATTGGAGGGCGGAGCCATGAAAAAGCGGCCTTGCCTGATGCTGTGATGTCATTTCCAGGAAGAAAACCAGGAAGTGATATCCTCACATTACAGGACGCTCTAGGATTTCCCTAGAATTTTGTATGATGTGGTGAAATCACTTTTGGCTGGAAATGGCATTGAGTAACACTGTTCTTCCCCGCCTTCTTATTATGCGCTTCCTGTGTGTAACTCTGCCATATGATAGATAAATAAATATATCAACAAATCCCCACCCCAGTGAGTGCCAGTGGCGGTTGGGGGGAGCACCGGATGATCATCTGTTGCTTTCGGGCAAAATTTCTACGATAGCCACATCACAGGCCAAAATTCAATGGGGGCGCCATTTCCGACTGTTCCCTACTTTAAAGCATTTTCCGAACTTTTAAAAAAAATAATAAGTGCACGAAATCAACATCCACGCTATAAATAATTTCCAGAACAGTGGAAAAGCAGCAAGAAGTATCTTGTCTGAAAACCAGCCAGAGTTATCGCACTCAGATACTAGCTGGAATAACGCCCTCTGCGGAAGCTCAAAAGAGAGATGTGGCTTTCTGTTTTGTTTTGTTTTTGAAAATAACAATATTTATTTATTTGCCATCAAGCCACAGCAGGTTTTTGGGAACCCTGTAGCGTTTTCAAGGTAAGAGATGTTCAGAGGTGGTTTGCCACTGCCTGCCTCCGCATCACAGCCCTTGTATGCCTTGGTGGACTCCCATCCAAATATTAACCAGGGCCGACCCTGCTTAGTTTCCAGGAGCTGACAAGATCAGGCTAGCCTGGACTATCCAAGTCAGGTGGCTTTCTGTAAGCCCTCCCAAGAGAACTTCACTGAGGAAGGTGGGTCTGTTCAGTGTGTGGTGTTCTCTGCCATCTAAGACGCTGTTTCTTCCCCCTATTTCAAATTATGATTGACAGCTCCAAGCCCAGTTTCTTTTTTTATTAGGGAAAAAAGTTAGAAGGAAGTTGCTTGAACGCTGCCTGGAGGCCAGAAGGGCCACCTGGGAGTTTGGCAAAGCACACAGGAAGAAGAAGCAACCTTTCTTTCCTTCCCCGCTCAAGTAGAAAACAGGCAGAGTTTTTGATCTGCCTTAGCTTTTCACCATCCCAAGGTATTCCAATAATTCTTATTTCTCTTCGGATATACTTTGCATTCTGAATTTCCTTCTTTTGTTTATGACAGTTCATTTCCACCTTCCATAAAGACAGAGGGTTTGTTTTTTTTAATGGTCCGTCTAACTCAGAATTGTCTGCTGTGATTGGCTGGTGTTTTCTAAGGTCTCAGGCAAAGAAAGGTCTTTCCCAACACCTGCTGCTGGCAATGGAGACGGAACACGCGTATTATAATAAAGAGACCTCTTGGATGCCAAAAGGGAGGGCCAAAGAAAAAGGAGATACGTGTGACCCCAGAAAGACCCTGCTCACCAAAAACATCATACCCTGTGTTCCCAACCTTCGGTTATCCGGCAGTGCAGTGCGTTTAGGGCAGGCTGGACAGGCTCCCGCACCAGGAGGCCTGTCACCAGCCGCGCCGCTGCAAGTCCAGGGTTGCTGTGCAGAGGCAGGCAATGGCAAACCACCACTGAATTGTCTCTTGCCTTGAAAATCCTACTGGGTTGGCATAAGTTGGCTGCGACTTGATGGCATTTCTCACCTCGGTGACATTATACTAGCTCACTGAATGAGTTGTGATCCGAGAAGTTGCCCTTGATCGGTGAACAAACTTACTCGATGACTTGAGGTGAGCCTCACTGTCCTCTGCAATATAGGGATGAAACAGTCTGACCTGCTTCATAGGAATTCTAACATGGTGAGATACTGTGAACACCAAGAGCTTCTCAATGTTACTTCACGTGATTTTTCAGATACCAATGGAATGGACCTGTTTGCTGTGGCGGTCCATGAATTCGGCCATGCCATTGGCTTAAGCCACATCTCTGCCATCGAGTCTATAATGAGACCATATTACCAGGGTCCTGTAGGGGATCCTTTGAAGTATGACCTGCCTTATGAAGACAAAGTCCGGATCTGGCAGCTGTATGGTGAGTTGATGGCCCTGGGTTATGCCCCGGTTGGGTTGGGTTGGGTTGGGTGGAGAAATGGTTGGGAGTCCTGTAGCTCTTGTCGAATTCTCTAACATCGGGGCGACCTGGGTTTACTCAGATACCATTTCTGGGGCAGACAGGCTGATTGACTAACTGCTACCTGCCAGATGATAGGCAGTCATTAGCCAGTCAGTCTGTATCATGGTTAGGAGAGAGATCCTGTTGACTTCCTACACTGATGAGGCACTGAATGCCTAGCTAGTAGCTTCTGGACAATAATAACCCCTGTTCTGTGATCATTCCTTGTTTTTTTCACTGGGGGGCACCTGCCCATTTTGAAGCTAGGGGGCATGGACCTTACCCAGCCAAACTGTTCAGGAGGGGATATGATGGATCATGGTTGAGGAAGTTCTCTGTTCCTCGAGGAAAGTGGCTGGGTTGGGTTTACCAGCCTTAGGGTGAAGAAGCTGTCTGTCATGCTTGAACTGATCCTTGTCTTTGTGCTCAGGGGTCAGGGAGTCTGTGTCCCCAACAGCCAAGCCCGAAGCCACGAAAGAGGATGACCACCCCTTCCTGCCCGATTTGCCCGAGAACCGTTCCTCCACCCTGTAAGTGAGATTCAGACATAACGAATCGATACCCATTGAGTGATGGAATGCAGGTCAGAAATCAATAGAAATCACCACACTGGAATTCTTGGGTCAGAGGTCTTGAGGCTGAAGTACAGAGTTCAAATTTCAGTGCGAACACTGCAGAATCCACAGTTTGAATGCTGGCTGAACGTTCATTTTTTTCGTTCTTTTGATGAAGGCGGTGTGTGCATGTCTGTGTGATTTTTCGAAAGCCGAAACTGAACAAGCCAGCTGGTTGCTGTATTCCTAACAGGCAGAACTTTTTTAATTTGATGGAATTTGATGCCGTTCTAATTAGGGGGAAGCATGCATGGGCCGAAACATCTGAAGTCCTTGCTCAAAATGTCAGTTTCAAAAGAGTGAGCCGTGCAAATGGAGCTGACCAGATTTGGATTTGATGCACTAGCCTTCAGTCAGTAGTGTGGAAATGGATTTGATTGTTTAACCCCACCTGTGATTTTTTTTTTTGCATCCCTCGGTTGTTAGTATCCCTACTGGAACAAGACGGAGAACTAAGGTTAAAAGAAAGTTGCTTGTGTATTCGCCGCCCTGAAAGTTCTTGACTGAGCAAAGATTTGAGTCCAGTTCAATACAGCAATCAGAAACCTGCTGGCCCGGTTTCAGAGGGTACCCGTGTTGATCTGCAGTGGAACAGTTAGGTTCCGAGTCCAGTAGCCCTTTATGAGACTAACAAGAGCTTCAGGGTAAAAGCTTTGAGGCAAAAGGAGCTTTAACTCTCAAAGGTTTATACCCGGAAACTCTTGTTGGTCTCTTAAGGGGCTACAGGACTCGAACCTCATAACCCAGGAATTAAGAGAGAATTATATTCATGGGGATCAGTCTATCAGTGACTGTTAGCTGTGATAGCTAAATGAAACCTCCATGTTCAGAAGCAGAGGACCTCTGATTTCAGGAGGGAACCAGCAAGGATCAGGTGATGCCTTCATGCCCTCTTTGGAGACTTCCTGAAGGAACCTGGTTGGCCATTGTGGATAACAGGATGCTGGACTAGATGGACCTTTAGTCTGATCCAGCAGGGCTGTTCTGGTGGCCAACTTCTGTATTCAGCAGAGCCCGTTTATTCTCTGGTCACTGATCTGGAAGGAAGCGGGAAGTGTGTTTTGTTGCCAGTCCATTTCCTCTTGGTTCCTAGCTGCTCCTTCCAGTGGAAAGGTCTGTGCTTGCAATAACAAAGAAGCAAGATTGCCCTCTAGCAGCTTTGCCGGAAGATTCGTCCTTGAAGGGACATCAAACAAGTTCAGCGCCCTCTCTTTGCCCTGAAGTCCCCTCGCTTCGTGGCGGCAACGAGGGAACTCTCCTTCTCTGTCACCCTCAGGCAAACTTGGCCTCCATGAATTTTTCATCACCCCTGTTCCTTCCTCTCCGGCAATTGCACGATCTCTTGCACTCCGTTTTCTACAGCTTCTCTGGAGGCCAGCGGTTTTTCTCCGGCCTTTTCAAGGGCAAACGTTTACACCTAGTTCTAAAGGCCCAAATCCACATGGAGTTGGAGTTCTGTCCCCAGAATTCCTGATGTTTATTCTAGCCCTGAGGGGCAGCCGTGGTGGTGGTGGGAATAATACGGATTGTGGTCACAAGGCTGAGGAAGGAGGTGAACCCTCTTCTCCTGCACTGTTATCCAACTGAAGATGGTTGTGGTATGATGTACTGGGTCTGGGGGACCCAGGTTTGAGTCCTCACTCATGCCTTCCTCAAAAGGAAGTACTTCTTCCCCTAAAGAGTCATTAACACATGGAATTCACCGCCGCAAGAAGTGGTGGCAGCTAAAAGCATAGGCAGCTTCAAGAGGGGACTGGATAAACGTATGGAGCAGAGGTCCATCAGTGGCTATTAGCTGCAAGGCATGGATAGAACATTATGTCTGGGGCAGTGATGCTCTGTATTCTTGGTGTTTGGGGGGGGCAACAGTGGGCTTCTGGAGTTCTGGCCCCGCTGGTGGAGCTCTTGGTGGCACCTGGGTTTTGGCCACTGTGTGACACAGAGCGTTGGATTGGATGGGCCTTTGGCCTGATCCAAAATGGCTTCTCTTTTGCTCTTACGCCTGCTGTTTGATAGCAGCTGGGAGGCCAAGAGCACCCAGTTGCATCCTGGCATGATGGAAGAATGCCTGGCTGCTGCTTCCTCTATCTCTGGTCTCCGTTGCAGCATTTGATATCTGGGAAGTTTGGGGGATTCTTCCTCATTGGAGAGAACCAAGGGCATCAGTTGCGACGAGCAACACAATTTGGTTTTCTTCCCACTAGGCTCCGGAGAGATGTGCCCAACCGATGTAGCACACATTTTGATGCCGTGGCTCAAATCAGAGGAGAGGCTTTCTTTTTCAAAGGTGAGCGTTCGCCCCTTCCTTCCTTCCTTCCTTCCTTCCTTCCTTCCTTCCTTCCTTCCTTCCTTCCTTCCTTCCTTCCTTCCTTCCTTCTTCTCTCTTCCTCTCTTTCTCTCTCTTTCTTTCTTTCTCTCTCTCTTTCTTTCTCTCTCTCTTTCTTTCTTTCCACGTTTAGCATCTTTAAGTGCTGTTGGGGGGGAGAGGGACCGTGGCTCAGTGACAGAGCATCTGTTCGGCATGCAAAATGTCCCAGGTTCAATCCCTGGCATCTCTGATTAAATAATCTGGCAGCAGGTGATGTGAAAGACCCTGAGACCCTGGAGAGCCGCAGCCGGTCAGAGTAGACCATGCTGACCTGGATGGACCAAGAGCCTGATTCAGAAGAAGGCAGCTTCGTGTGTGTTCCTGTGAGAAGGTGAAGAAAAAGGGCCACCCAAATGACTGAGGGGCTGGAGCCCCTCACCTACCAGAAGCAACTAAGCCGTTTGGGAGCTTTTTTAGTTTAGAGAAAAGACAACTAAGGGTGAGGAGGCAAGATAGGGGTTTATAAAATTAGGCATGGTCAGGAGAAGGGTGGGGGGAAGAACTCTCTCCCTTCCCATAATGCTGGCCCAGTAAAGCTGATTCCGAGGGTAACCCACGATAGTCTATTGTAGCAACAGCAACAAAAAGTCCAGTTGCACCTCTAGAGACTCACAACTATTTCACCACGAGCTTTCACGAGATCTTCCCATTCAGTGGGATTCCCAGTGTGATCTCCATGCCTCTGAAGAAGCAAGCCGTGACTCGTGAAAGCTCGTTGAGAACCAGGTCGCTAGTCTTGGAGGTGCCACTGGATGTTTGTTTTATGTAGCAATAGATTTAGGACGGAGAAAAGGAAACACTTCACTCAAAGCATCACTACCTTGTGGAATTCACCACGCGGCGATAGTTCAGATGACTTTAGAAGGGAAATTAACACAGTCCTGGAGGATCGATCCATCAGTGGCTAGGAGCCGCAATGGCCAGATGATCAGAGGTGTTACCTTTCTGCCTGCCAGTGGCTGTGGATCCACAACAGGGAGACGCCTTATTCTCTGTCCCCTGCCGGTAGGACTTCTGGGGGCATCTAGGTACCCTGAAGCAGCCTGAATAGCCGAGTTTGGCTCAAGCTCGTCAGGACTTGGGAGCTAAGCAGGGTCGGTCATGGTTAGTACTTGGATGGGAGACCACCACGGAAGACTGAGGTTGCTATTTGGAGGAAGGCAACGGCAAACCAGCCCAGCTCCTCTTCCTGGAACGTCCTGTGGAAGGGGTCACCTTTAGTTAGCTGCAACATCGGCGGCACCTTCTTCTCGTCTTCTAGTTGATCGTTGTGAGGAACCGGAAGCCACACTGGAGGGACCATTTGTCTCACCTGGCACAGCTGCTCTTAGATTATGAACGGGCGACGCAGGGATGCTGCTGAAAATGGCATCCCCCCACGAGCCATCTTTCGTAACGCGAGACAAGATTCCATGTTGTGATCGTTTTGCATTATGCCTCCTCCCAACGTGTGCGGGGAGAGCCATGTCATGACACGACAGCTCCGAGTATGTGAAGCCACGCAAGACGGGGAAGAAGGGGCGGATTTGACACAAGGATGCCATTTTCAGCGGTATCCCTGTGGTGTTCCTAAGAAGCAAAACTTCTCCACCTTCCTTTTTTCCAACGAATGCAAAGGCACTGAGATGACCGGCAAGCTCTTCACCATTTGGGACTTCTAAAATATCAAAATGTGGCCACCTGTAGTTAGACCTGCAGTTTAATGCATCCATTTAGGTATTGATTTTTTTCAGTGGCCCTGTATTGACCCCCACAGTGGTCCCTTAAGTCACTCGACAGCACAATTTCTGGCTGACAACCCACTCCTTTTTGAAAACGCTGTGGTTTTCTTTCCCCCCAAGGCGACAATCTGTGTGCATCCTCTCATTCCAAATGTCGCAGGCATGCACCTTAATTATATGGCCCATCTGTCTTCACACTTCCCAAACACCTGCTGGCGGTACTTCTCCAGGAGCAAAAGTGCTGCCGTGAAGAACCCTTTAGCTACCTCAAGATGGGTCGCCATGTCTGTCTGCAGCAGCAGAAAAGAGCAAGATTCCAGTAGCACTTTAAAGACCAACAAAATTTGTGACAGAGCAGGAGCTTTTGTGAGTCACTGCTCACTTCACTCATAAAGTGAAGCACTGCCGCCTTCTCCTTCAGGCTTCAGCCAGCCAGTCTGCCACATTCTTCAGTCATGTGGTCTGCGCCCGCCTTCTTCCTCCCTGAATCACCATCCCATTAGCTGGCTGGTCCATCCTGCCTTCTCCTGACTGGCTGACTTGCACCCCTGGGCGTTGGAGAGGCCTGCTGCCTGGTTCTTTTAGCTGGAGGTACCAGGGATTGAGCCTGGACTTTCTGCATGCCAAGCCGATGCTCTCCCACTGAGCCACCGCCTCACCCAACCCTGAGTGAAAAGCAAAATGGTGTTGCCTTACACATTAAACACATGAAGCTGCCTTACACTGAATCAGACCATCAGTCTATCAAAGGCTGCGATCACACGCTCCTTTAGATCCGACATAAGTGCATTTTGACAAATAGTAGTTCTTCATGTAATAGTATCTAATTTTCTGTTCAGTTTTAGTTGTTATAATACTGTTGTGTTCACTTGTTGAAAGAAAATAAATTTTAAAAAATTATTCAAAAAAAAAAGGGAGCAATCAGACAGCAACATCTGGGAAGCATCCCACAGTCGTCGGCAACTTGTGCTGCTCCACCACGGAAGTGGAGTTAAAAGACACTGGGGAAAGTCCGGTCCTAATGCTTGCCAACGGGCCACAGATGGACTTTCCGCTGTCTGATAGCTCAAGCACGCCCTCATGCCGTCGGGATGGTCTGATCATGCCATCCTGGCTCCATGCCATTCCCCCCCCCCCTTCACAGTATGTACATCATTGCATACTCCATATGGGGCCCTCAGTGCAGAAGTGCGATTCCTCACTTATGCACAAGGGAAACAAACAGGGGAAAAAAAGACTCACCCACAGTTGCGTCTGATCACACAGTGATGGGCTGCATCCACAGCTTCAAAGGGCTGTGTGATCTCACAACCACGTGTCCAGTTCCTCCGGAGGAAATAGCCTCTCTTCCCCCTCCGCTTCAACTGGCGCGTGTGACTGCAGCCAAAGTCAACCTTGTCTACTCAGACTGGCAGTGGCTCTCTGGGGTCTCAGGAGGAGGTCTTTCACATCACCTCCTACCTGATCCTTCCTGGAGATGCCAGAGATTGCACCTGGGACCTTCTGCATGCCAAGCAGGGGCTCCACCGCTCAGCCACAGTGCCTCACATGAAGCTGCCTTCTACTGAATCAGACCCTCAATCCATCAAGGTCAGTATTATCTACTCCGGGCAGCAGCTCTCCAGGGTCTCTCAGGCCCCTCCTTGAGAAAGAAAACAGCTCCCAAACACCACCCCCTGGCCACATTTCCTCCTCTTCAGTCAAATGAGCTTTGGAGCACTTTGAACTTCAGGCATGCCTTGCCTTTTGAGAGGGAAGGAACCCGGACACAGCCGAACAATGATTTCTTCCTGAAGCGCCAGGCACCTGCCCTTTCCTAGCACAAGCATCGTTAGGGATGCAAAGGATTGTCGTATTTAATTGTGCCTGTTTCCCATAAACATGCAGAGGTCTCCTCTTGCCTATTCCTTTTGAAAAACCGTCCATCAGAGAAGTCGTAATCGCTGCTGCCCCGAGTGCCCTCCCATGCATTATTCATGCGCCGGCTGGTGTCATATAGAGCAAATATGCAAAGTGGGGCATAATTACCAGTGTGTGATATAAATCCTTATCACTGTAATTTTTAAAAAGGGGGGAAAGATAGGGGGGCAAGCTGCCCTGCGGATGCTGAAGGGCTGGAGGTTTTGCCTCCCGCATTAATAGACTAGGATCCAATCTCCATGAAGTCCTGAAAGACAATCCGGCCAGCTGTTAAAGATGCAAAAGGAAAGAGGCCGGCTGTCTCAAATACAGATCTGGAATGGGGACTCTTCCCCTCTCCAGCTGAGATTTCTCCTGTGCATAAAGAAGGGGCGAGGCCGTGGCTTGGTGGCAGAGCATCTGCTTGGCATGCAGAAGTTCCCAGGTTCAATCCCCGGCACCTCCAGTTAAAAGGATCAGGTTCAATGCTCCCTCTAAGCTGTGGAGTCTTGTGAGCAAAAATTCTACTTTGTGAGCTACTGGCATTAAAATTGTGAGTGAGCAATTTGGCTACTGCATAAATTAGTTTGCTCTGGAGCCTTCCTTCCTGAGCTCAGACAAAAAATGTGTGAGCTGGAGGCTAAAAAACTGTGAGCTAGCTCACACTAACTCAGCTTAGAGGGGACACTGAGGTTGTAGTTGACATGAATGACCCCAGCTTGGGAGCCTGGAGAGCTGCTGCCAGTCTGAGTAGGTGATGCTGACTTGGATGGACCACGGGTCTGGTTCAGTAGAAGGCAGCTCCCTGTGTTCAAGGGGTGCTTCATCTTGAGAAGACATCAGAGCTCCAGTGTCCCTCCATGTGGCCAATCAGAGAGCGTGGCAACTCCTGATATTTGTGAGCCACGTGAATTTCTAGCCGCCACTGCAAGCTTAAGAGAAAACCAGCATCTCAAGCATTATGCACCACATCCTCTCCGAATCTATGCACCTCCATGAAAGGATTTTGCCCTGCCTTCTAACCGCGGTCCCCAAGGCAGCCAAGGATTCGTCACACAAAACAAAACAGTCCACCCGTTGAATGATGCCTTCAGCTACGTGACAGCCGTGCAAAGCATTGTTTCTCCGTGGCACAACGGGAAGCATGTTGTCGCGGATCAATGCCCTCTGAAATCTGGGCATAAGGACTCAGCAGGCAGGAGTTGTGCAAGCATCTCTTGCCTCTGAAGATGAGGCTGCCCAAAGCAGGGGATTGGCTGACCATCACCACAATTGGACAGGTTCATATTGGAGTTGATGGTCTCTCCAGGTCGCCAGCTGTCCTTGGGCAGGAAGCCCGAGACACCACTCAAGTCCTTCTCCTTTGGCTTAGGGGACAAGCTTCAGCAGATCCTAAAGTCTGCCTTCAAAATGAGGTGTGCATCATAGTTCCCCCACCCAGTCATTCTCTTGCTCAGATGGTTCTGCCAAGCCAGGGAAGAATTCCTTTTCCTCTCCAGCTGACTTGCTGCCGCAGAGGCAAGGGAGTGCCCGCAGACTGGCCAAGAGGAGAGAAAGTTCTCCCTTCCTCTTTTTTGGTCCCCTCTCCATTCCCTCCCCGGTGCCTCAGATATACAGTATTCATGCCTCCCAGTGGGAACTACATTTCCCAGGGTACATTCGGGGAACTACATTTCCCAGGGTACATTTGTGGAACTACGTTTCCCAGAGTGCACCAGTTCCCTTGCACACCAGCTCTGTCCACAGGTCACAGTGAACACACGTAGAATGGGCGTACAGTGTACATTTTATTTTTCTTTATACGTGCACCGAGTAACTTCCATGTTGTATTCAACAGAACAGCTGGACTTGTGATTTAAACCCTCACTTTATCCAGGTATTTGTTCCTGGTTTCGTTTGTAAAGTGTACACACATTCAGAATGTAAGTGCGCTCACTGTAATATGTGAACAGCTGGCCCAGATCAGATTCTAATAAGGCTAGAATAGAGGGTAATCCCTGACTTCCACCATCCCTGGGTGGGAAGCATTTTTTCTTTTCGTGTAAACTTTTTTTTTTTTTAAGAGAATGTATGTGAGTCATGTACCGCCAAGTCAATTCCAACTTACGACAACCCTAGGAATTAATGTCCTCCGAAACATCCCATCGTTAGCAGCCTTGCTCAGGTCTTGCCAACGGAGGGCTGCGGCTGAGTCAATCCATCTTGCGATGGGTCTTCTTCTCCTGCTGCCTTCCACTTTTCCTAGGTTTATTGTCTATTCCAGTGACTCTGGTCTTCTCATAATATGACCAAATCACAATCGGCCTCAGTTTGGTAATTTTAGCTTCTAGGGAGAGTCCAGTTTGATCTAGAACCCACTGATTTGTCTTTTTAGCGGTTCACGGTATCCATACAGATTTCCTCCAACCCAACATTTTTAGAGAATACTCCCTCTCTCTCCCTCTCTCTCTCTCTCTCTCTCTCTTTCCCCTCCCCGAAGTACTCTGGAGTTACAGAACAGGAAAAGGGATGGGAGAGATGTGAGGATTGTGAGGATCTTAAGACACAATAACTTAAATCGACCAGGACATGTTCATTGGGTGGATGCTGGTCACGCCACGGTCCAGCTATTAAAGTCTTGCAAGTGCCTCGACACAAGACTGGAAGTGACAAGCTTGTGTCTGGTTCAATCAAGCCCCCGTTCTGCCCGGACTGACGTTTGCTGCTTCTCACCTTAATGAAAAGGGGGGGGGGGGGGGATGTGCCTAGCTGAGCCAGAAAAGGCCGTATCAAAGTCGCAGATGGAAGCAGAAGATAAACTTGCCCACAAGCTGGTGGATCCCAGACAAACAAGCGCAGTAGATCTCTGGATCCTGAACGTTGCCCAACCCCTACTCTAACTGACGCTTCTTCCTGCAGGCAAATACTTCTGGAGACTGACCCGCAACAAGCATCTGGTCTCCCTCCAGCCCGCCCAGATCCATCGTTTCTGGCGGGGCTTGCCTCTCAACCTGGACAGCGTGGACGCTGTGTACGAGAGGACCCACGACCACAAGATCGTGTTCTTCAAAGGTAAGAGGGCATCGGCCGTGACAAGAAATGGCCTTCTTGTCGTATGTCAAGAGTTCTTGGTTTCCACATCTGTTAAAGCAGGATTAGAAACATGAGAACATAGAGCTGGAAGGTACCCCGAACGTCATCTAGCCAGCCCTCTACCCAATCCAAGGCAGTGCCCACTCTTCAGTGGAATGCGCTCCCACGAGAGGAAGAGAAGCACAGGTATAAGTTTCAGCTTCAAAGTGTTGTGAGTGCGTGCGGACACACTCGGTTTAGCTCCTTCGTCGTTGCAGTGGCCAGGTGCGCCTCCGCCGAGGGATGCTTGCAGTATTCTCCCCGTCTGAATTTCTCCCTGGATTTTGGAGTTTCAGATGACCTGGTTCCAAATTGCCCGCTGTGGCAGTTTTCCATCCCCTGGTTGGCATCTTGTACACGGCACTGTGCATGGGTGCATTGCCAGAGCTTTCCACGCTGGCGGAGGCCAAAATGTGGCCCGGGACCTGTGGCAAGATGTCCTAGTGGTTTCTCCATTGTCGTTTCCAGTTTTCAGTTGAATGAGGTCTCTGCTCAGTGGCTAGTAGAGATGTGGGCATGAGGCGTCTCTGTGTCCCTAGAGGAGCCTTACCAGTGGCAGCTTCCAGTTCCTGCTTGAGGCACACAACACTGCCTCTATGGGGCCAATACCCAGTGTAGTGGCCCAGCACAGACCGACCTCCAGGTGACACATTAAATCCTTTGTCCCTTCACTTTCTGGTCCTCCCACCTTCTTTGGCAGCTGCCGAGAGAGACACAGGTTAGGAGTGCAGACTGTAAGCTGGAGAACCAGGTTTGATTCCCCACTTCACATGCAGCTGCTGGCTTGACCGTGGGTCAGTTACAAGTCCTTTCAGAGCTGTTCTCTCAAGAGCAGTCCTCGAAAGAGCTCTCTCAGCCCCGCCTACCTCGCAGGGTGTCTGTTGTGGGGAGGGGAAGGGGAAGGAGATTGGAAGCCGCTCTGAGACTCCGAGTGAAGGGCAGGGTATAAATCCAATCTCTTCTCTCTTCTTCTTCTTCATCTCTCTTTCCCACCACTTTCCACATCACCTTCCAGCAATGCCCTTCACACCACCCCAGGCATTTCACCACTGGAACGCGTGTATCCCCCCCCCCCCCCCAAAAATAGAATGCTGCCCATGTGCTTTCACGACTTAGACACCTCCTGAGTAATGTATCTCTTGCAGTAAGGGTTTGCATGGGCATTCTCTTCCCCTTGTTGTTGCCCTTCTCAAGACACATTTCTAGGTTGGGGTTGGTCTTCTTTTAGTCCCCAGCGTGGTGCCCAGGGGCACCCACTGACACCTTCCCTGGCATCCACCTAGTGTTTTTAGAAAGCGGGTAGGGCTAGGCGGGGCTTTTGCCTGGTTGGTGGCGCAGATTAAAAGGTTCCCCGTTAAACACGGCTTCAGCCTAACGCGCTAAAGAGGTAATGTTAGAGTTTTATAACGTCCCTCCCTGATATCTTGTAGCTGGCTCCACCTCCTGCAGCAGCCGTTTTGTGTTCGTGCCCACCGCCCTGTGTCAGAATTCCAAAGGTGCCTGCAGGCTCAAAAAGGGTGGGGACCCCTGCGTTCGGAAGACGTTTCCCGAGAGCCTTTGGCAGTATGCGTCCAGTAGCTGTTGGAAAGGCTTGGAGTGTTTCTTTGACTGAGCAATGCTGCCCTCTGCTGGCTGACCTCACAAGGACACCCACTGTCCGCCTTTGCTTACCCAACCGCGTTCGTGGGTGGAAGGAAGCTTTGAAACAGTCCCACAAGGAATCCCAACAGTGGGATTTGCGGCATGGCCATCAGGTCTGCTTGCAGAGCTCCCAGGGTCATTTGCCGAGCCCCACGAGTAGCCAAAACCCTGAGCTACGTGTAGCAACCGTCTGGCCCATTGTAGCTCTGGCGAGGGGTGTCAGCATCGCCTTGTTGGATGAGACTCTCGTAGCCCTGCACTCTGTCTCCAGCCAGTTGCCTCAGGAGCGCACGCAAGCTGGACACAAAGCTTTCCCTGGCGGCTTCTCTCCAGCATCATTCAGCTCTCCTTCATCGTTCATTTAAGAGATTTCTCTCTTCTTTTTTTGTGCTCCGGCCAACTCGGGAGCAAGACAAAGGCACTGCCTATCAGGGAAAAGGTAGCCTAGGGCAGGGTCAGGCCCAAGAGCTTGACTGCTGGACCGGCAAGGGAGTGGACCTCAAGGGAACGCAGGTCAGTTCTGCACAGATTGTTTGCCCTGGCCAGGATTCTATGGTATTGCCCTGTCGAAGAGCACTGGGTTATCTGGGTTAGGCGCACTGGGGTACCTAGGGTCCTTCAGCAGAGCATCTCTTTCTGTGCCTTTTGTACTTGAGTCTGGAATGTGTACATGAAAACAGCTTTCCCAGCAGTTCGTGACGACTTCTCGTCCCCTCCTGGAGTGCGGCGGATTCCAGCCGGAGGGTCGCCGCAGCGGCTGGCGGTGTGGCGTAACCTTGCCTGCGCGGGAAGCCGGCGCTCTGCTGTGCCACCGAAATGACGTTGCTACCTACCTGCCTGTTTCTTCTCCCCAGGAGACAGATACTGGTTGTTCAAAGACAATAATGTGGAGGAAGGATACCCTCGGCCCACCTCGGACTTTGGCCTGCCGCTGGGAGGCATCGACGCCGCGTTTTCCTGGGCCCACAATGACAAGGCTTATTTCTTTAAGGACAATCTCTACTGGAGCTACAATGACCGCGAGCGGCGGATGGACTCCGGCTACCCTTCAGCGGACATCTTGTGGAAAGGGATTCCCAGCCACTTGGACGATGCCACGCGGTGGTCAGACGGTGAGTGAGTCGAGTAGGTTGAGAGGGCGGGTGTGGCATAGAGGTTAGAGTGGGGGAACCAGGAGGGGAGAGACCGGGGTTGAAGTCCCCACTCCGCTGGGTGGCAGTGAATTGGGTGCAACCCAAAAGGGGGCGGGGGAAGAGGCTGGTTCTTTTCATATTGTATCTGAGCACTCCAGTGAAACTCTGAGCATTGTGGATTGGTGCCTAAACAGATCCATGGGCATATGTTGTATCTTAAGAAAATTTATTTTCACTTACTCCATGGGTGATCACAATGTTCCCTCTAAGCTGTGGAGTCTTGTGAGCATAAATTCTACTTTGTGAGCTACTGGCATTAAAGTTGTGAGGGAGCAATTTGGCTACTGCATCAATTAGTTTGCTCTGGAACCATCCTTCCTGAGCTGAGACAAAAATGTGTGAGCTGGAGGCTAAAAAACTGTGAGCTAGCTCACACTAACTCAGCTTAGAGGGAACACGGGTGATCATCTATGTGTGAGTGAGGTCCCTACTGTATTTGATGTTTTTAGGTCCACTCTGTATATGATCATACATGTTTATGTCTAGTTTATGGAGAGCTCACTTTGAAATTTACCACTGAGGAAGGTTTGTAGCTGAAACGCATTTGGTTCTTGTGTATGGATAGGTTTTGAGAGCCAGTTGGGTGTCGTAGTTAAGTGGGCGGACTCTAATCTGGGAGAACTGGGTTTGGTTCCCCACTCCTCCACTTGCAGCTGCTGGATGACCTTGGGCAAGCCGTAGTTCTGTCAGAGCTGTTCTTGAAAAAGAGCAGTTTCTGTCAGAGCTCTCTCAGCCCCACCTACCTCACAGGGTGTCTGTTGTGGGGAGGGGAAGGGAAAGGAGGTTGTAAGCCGCTCTGAGACTCCAAGTGAGTGAAGGGCGGGGTATAAATCCAATCTCTTCTTCCTCTTCCTCCTCCTCCTCCTCCTCCTCTTCTTCTTCTTCTTCTTCCCTTTTAACCAGCATTTATACATTTGGACATTCGTTCTTTATATTAGGTATAAGTACTTATATGCAGAACCATAAGAATGTGGTTTTTAAATGATATCTTAACACTTTTAAATGTATAATTAAATTATATTTGATACTTTGTATATTAGCACTGTGTGCCTAGCTATATTTCCAGGGGAGGGGGTGTCTCTCAACCTTTTTGGTTACCTTGACAGCGGATCGGGACCTGAGGGTCAGTTCTGCTACTCGCGGCAATTTGCCCTGGCACAAGTTAGGGTGTTGCTCCCCTTGCTGAGTGACAGGAGTGCCGCTAGCAGAACAGATCCCCAGGACCCAACCCTTGGAGACAGTCCCTGCCTCTCACCCTAGCCCTACCTCACAGGGGTTGTTGTGAAGATAAAAAGGAGAAGGGAGAACCATGCCTTACTCCCTGAGCTCCTTGGAGGAAGGAAAGGATAACGTGTTACAGGACAGATAGGTCCCTGCCCTGACTGGAACATATTAATCGCTCAGCCTAAAGGACCACACTTCCCTTGGTGTCCCTTCCAAGAACCAACCCTGCTTACGGCAACCCCAGCAAGGGGCTTCCAAGGCAAGTGAGAAGCAGAGGTGATTTGCCATTGGCCTTCCTCTGCAGAGTCTTCCTTGGTGGTCTCCCATCCCAACCAACTTATGGTGACCCCAGCAAGGGGCTTCCAAGGCAAGTGAGAAGCAGAGGTGGTTGGCCATGGCCTTCCTCTGCAGAGTCTTCCTTGGTGGTCTCCCATCCCAACCAACTTACAGAGGCCCCAGCAAGGGGCTTCCAAGGCAAGTGGGAAGCAGAGGTGGTTGGCCATGGCCTTCCTTTGCAGAGTCTTCCTAGGTAGTGTCCTTTCTAAGAACCAACCCTGCTTACAGCAACCCCAGCAAGGGGTTTTCAAGGCAAGTGAGAAGCAGAGGTGGCTTGCCATGGTCTTCCTCTGCAGAGTCTTCTTTGGTGGTCTTCCAAGTACTGACCCTGCTTAGCTTCCAAGAACTGACAAGACTAGTCTATACCATTCCGCTTCCCCTTATATTTCCCCCCCCCTGGCAGGGCTAAAAACAACCCAGGGGAGGTACATTTTTGATGGAAGAAATTACCCAAGCAGGAGGATCCTCTTTCCCAGTGTCACTGCCCTGATCCATATCTCCTTGCCTCCCTGTATACACAAACACACACAGCTGTTCGTTAGAACCACAAAATATGCCACAGGTCCCAGCACAGAAGTCCAACACCCCACATTGGCAGGCCCGTTCCTCTCACTCCCCCTTGCCCTCCCCGCACTGCAGTTGACGTCAAAGGGCTGATAATGTTGCCCTGTGGTTTCTGAGACAAACGAAAACGATTCTTTGTCAGTGGGTGAAAGCAGGGCTGGAATGTTTGGTCGTGTAATCTGTTGAGGTGAAATTATTCAGAAGCACTTCGAATGCCTAAAAGCGGGCCACCAATTTAATTGTCCAGCAGGTTGAAAAATAAAACTGATGGGTTTTAGTATAAGTGCTTCTTTTAAAATGCTGCAGGAGGCAAAAGCCATCTCAGAAGAGGCATTCCTGCTGGTTTGAGACATGAGAGGCATTCTCTCCTGTATGAGATGGGGAATGCCTCTTCTGAGATGGAGTCTTAGAAGAGGCATTCCTGTCTGTCTGAGACAAGAGAGGCATTCTGTATGAGATGGGGAATGCCTCTTCTGAGATGGAGTCTTAGAAGAGGCATTCCTGTCTGTCTGAGACAAGAGAGACATTCTGTATGAGATGGGGAATGCCTCTTCTAAGATGGAGCTTTGGAAGAGGCATTCCTGTCAGTTTGAGACAGGAGAGGCATTCCCTGTATTCAAAAGAAGGGAAATATCTCTTCTAAGATGGAGCTTTGGAAGAGGCATTCCTGTCTGTTTGAGACATGAGAGGCTTTCTCTCCTCTATGAAATGGGGAATGCCTCTTTTAAGATGGAGCCTTTCACAATACAAGCTCGTGATCTCTAAGCTAAGGGGTTTTTAAAAAAAAAAATCTTTGGTCCCCTTGTGTTTTCTTCCTAGGCAGATATATTCTGATAGACTTGGCTTGATTAAAACTGATAAGGTTAGTTTGACCCGATTTTCTTTAATTGGGTGACAGACCTCCTTGCAGACATCATAGAAATGCTAAGCATTCTTACAAAAAGCTGATGCTCGTCCTCTCGCGTGCCGCGTCTGAGCGCTTTGCTTTTCCCACACAGGATCTATCTACTTCTTCAAGGGCAAAGAATACTGGAAAATATCAGACAGCAGCCTGGAAGCCGAGCCCGGTTACCCACAATCCATTGCAAGAGACTGGCTGGTGTGCGGCGACATGCAATCGGACGCTCCCGAGCCGGCCGACAGCACCAGGACCAGGGTGCGTTCCAAGCAGGGACACCACGACGAGAGCCGTTCCGAGAGCGAGGTGTGCTCGTGTACCTCGTCCTCCTCGGACCTGCTCTGCCCGCGCTCAGCGCTCGGACTCTCCGTAGGCCTCGTCTTCGCTAGCCTTTGGACAGCAGCCTTGGCCATTGGGCCACTATGACAGCTGGCGGAATGAGGACTGGACGATGCTGCAGCAATTCAGGGATGCAAAGCGGGGAGGGGGGGTAAAAACAAAAACCACGGGATGCCGCACTGTTAAAACGAGCAACACAACCACATTCCTCGGAACGTGTTGGGAAAACGGTTTCAGATTCTCCATGAGAAGTGAAGTTTGCTTGTTTTGTTTTTTTGGTCTTTCTTTCTGATTTCTTTCTTTTTTCTTTTCGTTTCTTTTTCTTTTTAATTTAATGAGCTTTAACAGCAGACTCCGGGGGGGTCCTCACTTTCTTGTCTCCCCACTCCCTCGCCCCAAACGGTGGAAAGAATAAAGATTCTGACTCATCTCGGAGTCAGGAATATTGCCTAGCCTTATCGTGCTCTGGGTCTTGGGGGGAAAACGACCCTGCTACTGAAAGAGAAGGCGGAGGGGGGATTTGTGTGCGTGGCAATTGCACTGTGGCCTTATGGCAAACAAGGCAATGGGGAGTCCGAGTGCAAAGGAAAGAGGTATCCAACCCTGGCGTGGTTGTTGTCGAAAGAGGTAAGTCGTGCACTGAACCTGGGTCATGTGATGTTGGAGAGATCACGAAGTCCATGGGAGAGGTCAAAAGAACATAAGAACATAATAGAAGCCAATGTTGGATCAGGCCAGTGGCCCATCCAGTCCAACACTCTGTCACACAGTGGCCAAAAACACCAGGTGCCCTCAGGAGGTCCACCAGTGGGGGCAGGAAGCCCTCCCACTGTTGCCTCTCCCCCAAACACCAAGAATACAGAGCATCACTTGCCCCAGACTGAGAGCTCCTATCTATACTGTGTGGCTAATAGCCACTGATGGACTTCTGCTCCATATGTTTATCTAATTCCCTCTTGAAGCCATCCATGCTTGTAGCCGCCACCACCTCCTGTGGCAGTGAATTCCACATGTTAATCACTCTTTGAGTGAAGAAGTACTTCCTTTTATCTGTTCTAAGCGACTGCTTAGCAATTTCATGGAGTGCCCACGAGTTCTTGTATTGTGAGAAAGGGAGAAAAGGACTTCTTTCTCTACCTGCTCTATCCCATGCATAATTTTATAAACCTCGATCATGTCACCCCTCAGCCATCGTTTCTCCAAGCTAAAGAGCCCCAAGCGCTTCAACCTTTCTTCATAGGAAAAGTGTTCCAACCCTTTTATCATTTTAGTTGCCCTTTTCTGCACTTTTTCCAATGCTATAATATCTTTTCTGAGGTGTGGCGACCAGAATTGTACACAGTACTCCAAATGAAGTCGCACCATCAATTTATACAGGGGCATTATGATACTAGCTGATTTTTTTCTTATTCCCTTCCTAATAACCCCCAGCATAGCGCTGGCCTTTTTCATTGCAGTCGCACACTGTCTCGACATTTTCATTGAGTTATCTACTATGACTCCAAGATCTCTCTCTTGGTCAGTCTCCGCCAGTTCGGACCCCATCAACGTGTATTTATAGTTAGGATTTTTGGCTCCAATGTGCATCACTTTGCACTCGGCCACATTAAACCCCATTTGCCACGTTGATGCTCACTCGCCCATCCTTGACAGATCCCTTTGGAGTGCCTCACAATCCTCCCTGGTTCTCACCACCCTGAACAACTTCGTGTCATCTGCAAATTTAGCCACTTCACTGCTTACCCCCAACTCCAAATCATTAATAAACAAGTTAAAAAGCATCGGACCGAGTACTGATCCCTGCAGTAAGGTCATCTTCGAACTCCAGACTCCGGCTGCAAAGAGGTTCTTGTCACAGTCCAAGCTGCAGAGTCTGAATGCGGGGCGGCTGGTTTTCCTGGGCAGCTCGTTCTAGAAAACAGGCCAGAGAGCTAGAGGATTGATTGCCCTGTCCAGCAGCTGGTCTGAAGACACCTGCTGTACCACAGTGAAACACTGCTGGGTCAGAACTAGGATCCCTGTGGGTCAGCCGAGGTCAGCATCCGCCGAGATCCTGGCATCCCATGATAGTTCCATGATCTCCAGCCTTGTGGAGGGATGGCAATGACCACCACCACTTGTCTATCTTTGGGCAAGGGAAAGGATTGAGCCCCCTGCAGTGGGGAGCCCCCCAACCTTGGGGCTCCACCACTGCCTGTAGTAGCAGTCCCCCTCCATCTTCGTCTATAGGGAGAGTGGAAACTGTTGCTTCCACCATCTCCAGACCCAAGTGGGTGGACAAGGAGTTAGCGACGAGAGATGGGAAGAAATTCCACAGCCCCCCAACCGTCTTCTTGCTGTGTGCAGTTTGGTGTCGAGGTGAGGAGCGCGGACTCTCATCTGGGAGAACTGGGTTTGATCCTCCACATGCAGCTGCTAGGGTGTGACCTTGGGTCAGTCACAAGTTCTCTCAGAGCTGTTCTCTCAAGGGCAGTTCTCGAGAGAGCTCTCTCAGCCCCTTGTATCTCACAGGGTGTTGTGGGGTGGGGAAGGGAAAGGAGATTGTAAGCCGCTCTGAGATTTCTTCAGGTAGTGAAGGGCTGGGGATAAATCCAGTCTCCTTCTCCTCCTTCTATTTATTCAGTTTATAACCTGCCTGCCCCTATACAATAGGGCTCAGAGCGGGTTACAAATATCTTAAAAACATTCAAACAATTAAAACATCAAATAATTCTGTAACATTATAAATACAATAAAATAGCAGCTCCTACAGAGCTCAGAGAGCACATACACAGTTTAGCCCTCCCCCCGTATTTTTTTCCTCACCCTAAATGCCTCCTCTAGAGTTGCTGTTTGCTGGGAGGGTCAGGTTTCCTGGATGCCTCCTCCAGTGGGGTAAATATCAGCTCCGAGAGCTGTTGGAGGTTAGCAAAGCTCCTTCCCGTGGTAGAGCCCTGACTGTGGTGGTAGAGGTCTGCCAGAAACGTGGCATGGTACAGGACGGAAACCTCTTTCTCCAGCTCTGCGACCAGCTCCAATTCAAATCCCATTCCTGTGTTTTAGTGTGAAGGAGAAAGCCACCCACGTAATATGTCAAAGTTGGAGTCCAGGGGCACCATTCAGACCAACAAAGTTAAATTCTGGGTATGAGCTTTCGTGTGCACGTGTGCTAAAGCTGATACCCAGAATTAAACTTTGCTGGTCTTAAAGGTGCCCCTGGACTCCAGCTTTGTTCTGCTGCTTCAGGCCAACAAGGCTGCCCGCCTGAATCGGCGCACGTAGTATGTTGATTGTGTCAAGAATTTAGAACAAAATTTCACCTGTGGCCAGAGGGAGGCAGCAAAGACAACCGCATTCAGCCGAAAGAGAACCATTCTCTAACAGCCGGTTAAATGTACTGTGGCGATTTTAGACAGGAAATGGAATAGAGCTGTCTGTCGGGTCGTATAAGGCACGATCTCGCCACTGAGCAGAAGAATCAAGTGCATCCTTCAGTTCCTCTGGGACCTGAAGATGTCTCATCGATCTGTCAGTCTTTACCCTCCATGGAGCTCAGGACAGTGTGTGTGACTTTCCCCTCCCCCGTTTCATCCAGGCTGACAGAGGGTAAGAACATAACGTAAGAGAAGCCAATGTGGGATCAGGCCAGTGGCCCCTCCAGTCCAACACTCTGGGTCACACAGTGGCCAAAAACACCAGGTGCCCTCAGGAGGTCCAGCAGCGGGGCCAGGACACTAGAAGCCCTCCCACTGTTGCCTCCCCCCCCCCCCCCAAGCACCAAGAATACAGAGCATCACTTGCCCCAGACTGAGAGTTCCTATCTAGACCTTGTGGCTAATAGCCACTGATGGACCTCTGCTCCATATGTTTATCCGATTCCCTCTTGAAGCCACCCATGCTTGTAGCCGCCACCACCTCCTGTGGCAGTGGATTCCACGTGTTAATCACTCTCTGGGTGAAAAAGTACTTCCTTTTACCCGTTCTAACCTGACTGCTCAGCAATTTCATGAGAGTGCCCACGAGTTCTTGTCAAGTGATATCTGACTTATGGCTGACCTATGGAGTTTTCAAGGCAAGAGACCAACGGTGGTGGTTTGCCATGGCCTGCCTCAGTGTAGCAACCTTTCTCTCCCTCATCCAAATACTGACCAGGGCTGATCCCTGCTTAGCTTCTGGGATCTGACGAAATCAGGCCATCCTGGGCTTTCCAGGTCAATGCAACAGAGAATTACTGGGCCCAATCTACCCAGCATGTTCACTGGCTGCATAGGGATTTGAACCCAAGCTCCCCCAGTCCTACTCCATCACTAACCACCTCTCCCCACTGGCCCTCCCCCCAGCCTGCCGAGAGCAAGAGGGCAGCCATGTTTGAACTGGGCTGTTTTGGCCTTTCCCTGCAGCTGTGAGAAGACTCCATTCCCCAGGCCTACGTCTCCTCCTCTACCGACTCAGTACCTGCTGTCTTTGCTCTTCGGTTCATTTCAGTCAGGTATTGGTAATGTTTCCGGTCTGAACTTCTGTCTGTCTGTCACATTTTTATCCCGCCTCTCCTCTCAGAGGCTTAGGTGTGGGCTGGCTGTTTGCCTTGGGGGGAAATCAAAGGAAGCAAAGAACCAGGACGCACATCTATAATAAAAATAATCCCAGGAAGTTTGTTTCCTTGTCCAAAAGGAGGGAGAAGTTTGTTTCCTTGTCCAACATGACCAGTGATCAATGGTTTTCATATGGCGGCTTGTCTTAACAATTCACCTAATAGAGTATGGTAAAGCATGAACAGATGGATTGATTTGACTGATCGATCAGCCCCGCTCTGCCTCGTGGGCTTACAGCTGCTTGCGACTGCTTTCCCAAAATGCATTGCCATCCCCACAGGGCTCTCAGTCTAAATAATTAAATATCATTTTCTAAGAATGCTGTATTACTGGGGAGTGGGACCAGAGTCTGTCCCAGGCAGTGTTCCCTCTAAGCTGAGTGAGTGTGAGCTAGCTCGTAGTCTTTTAGCCTCCGGCTCACACACCTTTTTGCCTTCGCTCGGGAACGAGGGCTCCGGAGCAAACGAATTTATGCAGCAGCCAAGTCGCCCGCTCACAACTTTAATGCCAGGCGCTCACAGAGTCGAATTTTTGCACACAAGACTCCACAGTGCAGAGGGAGCATTGGTCCCAGGTATGGCAGTGACGCTGGGCGCTTTCTCGTGCACTAAATAATGCACTTTCGATGCCCTTTGCAACTGGATTTTACTGTGTGGGATGGTAAAGATCCCCTTGCAAACGGTCGCCGAAGTGGATTGAAATGGCATCATTCAGCACGTGTGAAAGCGCCCAGTGTTTCGGAAGCTCCGGCCGGGAAACAGATGGATCTTTACTCCCAGGTTTAGGAATGGCCCTGCTTCCCTGAATGTCAGGACCTGGATCTATCTTTATTTTTAAGGTTAGAGAGCCTTGCATGAAATCACGTCAATAACGTGCTTGGGAGTAGAACTCCAGCCTTCTTGCAGTGCCTGCTTTCTCTCAGGTCAAGCGCCCAATAAAACGAGCAGCATTTCGAGCGTATTTGCATCTGTGCAGTTGGCAGGGCTCGTTACGGCCTCGACAGCCAGCCGGCAGCAGCCTTGGCCCCTGCTCAGAACGTAATGGGTTGTTGGGATCAATGGGAATAGTAATGCCTTTGGCTTTCCAACTCAGCTTGGTACATCTCAGAAACGACACTTCCCATCAACCCTAGCCGGGAAATAATGTTCGGGAAAGTTGGGAAGAGAGGCCTGTCCCCCATGGCAGGGTTCTTTCTCCCCCTTCCAAAAGGTAAGCATTATGGCCAGGAAGGGGATACATCTCGGAGGGCTGCGTGGACGAGTATCCTACCGAACACTCGCAAGCGTCCATCGAGCGTTTGAGCAGAATGCTTGCAAAAATACAAGTGGGTTCTGGGGGGTATTTGCCAGTTGCTAACAGCGTTCCGTGCGCCTCGGTGTCTAGTCATGCCGGCCACATGACCACGGAGACTGCTTCGGACAGCGCTGGGTCTTCGGCTTGGAAGCAGAGATGAGCACCGCCCCCTAGAGTCAGATTCGACTGGCTTTCGAGCAAGGGAAACCTTTACCTTTAAAGGCGTGTGATGATGGAAGAAGCTTTTGACTTGCTAATGTGTGTGTGAGGCAGTCTATGTGTAGCCAGGATTGCTCCTTGGGGAGCAGGATATGCAGTGCTGAATATTCAAATGTCTTTGCTCTAAATTATCTCATGCTCTAAATGCTCAGTTATCTTTGCTCTAAATCGGCCAGGGAACCAGCTTTGGAACGCGCTGCAATTTCATGTTTAAAGGGGACTCTCGGCTCCTGCCCTCTCTTTTCCCTTCTGCTCTAGCTTGTGCAGAGTGGACATGCACGCTCCACATGCTGATAAATATCTAGGAAGCCATGGCAAGCGCTCGGCTTGATAACCAGCCGTCACTCATTTCTGTTTTTTGAAAAGGAGCTAATTGAAGTTGGTAGCAGGTACAGAGACCATTCCAGCAGCTACCTGGTTGATAGCTGACCAGGTGGTGCTCAGCCGTCGGTGCCAACTGAATCAAAGACAGCCGTCGCACACAAACCCCTGAGGAGGAACAGGAAATGGATTCAGGGCACCGAAGCCTTGACTTTGTCCATCGGTGTGAAGCAGGAAAGAGCTCTTGGTTCTGCGAGGGCTGGGTAGAAGAGGGAGAGCAGCCAAGGGCAGCGCGTTGCGGAAGGGGTGGACTGCCAGCTCAAATTCCCACTTCAACATAAGTATTAAAAGAACAGACTCCACTTGTCAGCCATGGGGGTTCATTCGCTTAGAAGAAGAAGTGATTGGATTTATACCCTGCCCTTCACTCCCCAAGGGAGTCTCAGAGTGGCTTACAAACTCCTTTCCCTTTCCCTCCCCACAACAGACACCCTGTGAGGTAGGTGGGGCTGAGAGAGCTCTGACAGAAACTGCTCTGACAGAACAGCTGTGGCAGGACTATGGCTTGCCCAAGGTCATCCAGCAGGTGCAAGTGGAGGAGTGGGGAATCAAACCCGGTTCTCCCAGATTAGAGTCCGCGCACTTAACCACTACACCAAACTGGCTTAGGGGGCAAATGTCAGGCTAAGGTGGGGTTCCACTACTGGGTCTCCTCCAACCAGGTTCTTTGTCTCGGAAAAGTTGCCCTGCTGTGGGGAGGGAGCTTTGAGATTGATCGGGGGGGCTGTGAGATGTGGTGGTTAGGGTTCTGACCTAAGATACGGGAAGCCCAAAGTCATATCCCTGCTCTGCTATGGACGTCTGGTGGGTGACCTTGCCCCAGTCCTACTCTTTGAGCCGCACCTACCTCGCAGGGCTGTTGAGGTGATGGAATGGTGAAGATGAACCAGGTGCACCAC
This sequence comes from Lepidodactylus listeri, assembly GCA_029233225.1. Taxonomy (NCBI): domain Eukaryota; kingdom Metazoa; phylum Chordata; class Lepidosauria; order Squamata; family Gekkonidae; genus Lepidodactylus; species Lepidodactylus listeri. The sequence continues at coordinate 12,674,278 of JARCFY010000013.1, forward strand.
CCGGAGCTCGTTGGAGGAAAGGCAGGATAAATTGAAGAAGAAGAAGAGGAGGAGGAGACTGGCTTTATACCCCACCCTTCACTTGGAGTCTCAGAGCAGCTTACCATCTCCTTTCCCTTCCCCTCCCCATAACAGGCACCCTGTGAGGTAGGTGGGGCTGAGAGAGCTCTTGAGAGAACTGCTTAGGACAGAACTAGAAAGAGAGATTTGAGTCCCTGATGCTGCCTCCTTGTTCAGAAATACCCACCGAAACCAAACCCCTCCCATTACTGTCATTAGCCTTGAAAGTGGGGGGGGGGGCACCCCAAGTTGGGCTATCGTTTCTTCTCAGCTGAAGTTCCAATGTTAACATGGGGAGGTCCAGTCAGTAAGATGACGTGGGGTGGGGGGGGTTCACTGTCTTTCCTCATCTGCCTCCCCCCCACATCCCAAGGATTCTGTTCAGCCATTTTAAAATGCTGGGATCATCACATTGTGGTTCTCCCAGGCTCACGTCTGTTTTGAACCTCACTGACGGAGGCAGCTGATATTTAGACTGTCCCACTTCAGACGGCAAACTGGATTGAGCACTGACCTCCACAGACACGCACAATTGGTGTTTTTTTTAAAAAAAATCTTTCCACATAGCATCTCAGGGGGAGGCTAGGCCAGAATTCCCCCCCCCCCGACCTGCTAGTTTTCTCAGTGGGGAGATTACTTTGTACAGAGGAGGCTTTGATGCTGTGAACCCCACCCTGCTATCTAAAGGGCTCCTTCCCCAGGCACAAGGTAGCCATTTCAGTGATGTCAGCATATAATATGAACGTGGAACGTGAGAAGTATGGATAGTGAGGAAAGCTGAAAGGAAGAAAGTGGATTCATTGGAAATGTGGTGTTGGAGGAGAGTTTTACGGGTCCTGCCGACGACCAAAAAGACAATTGGGGTATTCTAGACCAACTCAAGCCTGAACTCTCCCTAGAAGCTAAAATGACCAAGCTGAGGCTATTGTACTTTGGTCTCGTTATGAGAAGACAAGAGTAAGTGGAAAAGACAATAATGCTAGGAAAAGTTGAAGGAAGCGGGAAAAGAGGAAGACCCAACGTGAGATGGAGGACTCAGTCCCTCCGTTGGCAAGACCTGAGCGAGGCTGTTAACAAGGACGTTTTGGGAGGACCTGGATTCATAGGGTTGCCATAAGTCAGAAGTGACTTGACAGCACATCAAACACACACACAGGCATGCCGCTCGTAACAGCTCTTGCTGCCAGCACCGGTTATCCTGCTGCAAAGCTTCCTGGGATATGCACTAGTCTGCCATGCAAAGCGGCCACAAGGAACCGGTGGGGCTGGATATAAACAGTATGGAGAGGTTGGAAATCTAGGTTAAGGAATTCAAGGAGGCTCCCTGTAAGTCCGTAGGGGGATGAACCATCTTTGCATTGGCTGACCAGACAGAAAAGAATACCAGGCCTGGTATCTTTACGTGGGGTGTAGAAGAGAGGATCTGGGGCACTGCCAGCTTTCCCACCAGAGAATCTGCACCAGCTCAAATTCTTCCCCCCCCCCCGATACAAAAAGCACAGGCACCCTACCCTGCTCTACATCTGCTCTACAAAAGGAAAAAGATAGGCTTTGAATAACACTTCTTTTCCCTTCTACAAAGGGAAAAAGACAGACTTTGAATAACCCTTCTTTTTAACCTTTAAAACTTCTAACAGCTCAGGGAAGCATGGGTTTTGATTAATGAAACTGAGGAAAGGCTGAAGGGTTTGATGCTCTCTCTCCCAGCTAGTGTTCCCTCTAAGCTGAGTCAGTGTGAGCTAGCTCACAGTTTTTTTAGCCTCTGGCTCACACATTTTTGTCTTCGCTCAGGAAGGATGGCTCCGGAGCAAACTAATTTATGCAACAGCCAAATCGCTCGCTCACAACTTTAACGCCAGGAGCTCACAAAGTAGAATTTTGGCTCACAAGACTCCACAGCTTAGAGGGAGCATTGCTCCCAGCATGTCCTCGATCCATGGCTGGGCATGTTCAGAAGCTACTTTTTTTTAACGCTTATTAGAATCCCCCAGGCCCTTAACTTTCCACAATACCTCTTTGAGCGTAACCCTTGAAAACAACATACCTGATCCACAGTGCTCAGTTCCCTGGTTATAGAAAAGGTACTGAGTATCATATAAGAGAATCTTACCAGTATGTCCCTGATCCATGTTCATGCCTATTCGTAAGCTACTTTTGATGGAGCTCCATTTGGGGACACCTTTGGTCACGACCGCCGGTTGAAGGTGCAAAGGCCGGCCACGAGTAAATCCTGTGGTCCAAACCAGCTTTGCAAGGAATCTGTTGGCACAACTTAGGTTGCGGTCACACACACGAGATAAAGTGAGGGGGAAGAGAGGCTATTTTCTCCGGCGGAAGTTGACCTGCAGTTGCACAATCACATGGTCTTTTGAAGCTGGGGGTTCAGCCCACCACTGTGTGATCAGTTGCATCCGCGGGTGAGTTGCGGGGGGTTGCCGTTTGCCTCTGATGCGCTTAAACAAGGAATTGATGATTCGCACCTCAGCCCTGAGGGCTCCCTATGGAGTGTGCGATGATGCGCATACTGAGAAGGGCAAAAAACAAGGGCACGGAGTTGGGATGGCCTGATCAGACTGTCCCGACGCCATGAGAACGCGCTGGAGTGATCAGATGCGGGAAAGTCCATCTGTGGCTCGTAGCAACCCATTTGCTACTGGACTTCCCCAGGATCAGACCATCCCAACGTCATGAGAACGCGCTGGAGTGATCAGACATGGGAAAGTCCATCTGTGGCTCGTAGCAACCCATTTGCTACTGGATTTTCCCTGGTGTCTTTTAAATCCGCTTGTGCGATGGGTTGCCGATGGCTGCGGGGTGCTTCCCAGATGTTGACTGATCACACTTCTTTAATCTGCCCGGCATTCGCACCTGTGTCGGGGCTAATTGTACGTGTGATTGCAACCTTAGGTATTCAGACCAATAAAGTGAAAGGAGGCACCAGGCGTAAATGTGTTTGGGGGGAAAATGTCAAGAAATCCAGGATCGGGGTGCATTGCAAGCAGTAGGCCAAGTTCTCAAGGCGTGACTTCATGTCTGTAATATGACTGGATTGCTGCCCTTCCTGATCCCAGCTCACATGTCAGTCTTGGTCATGCTAAGTCATGTTATGTTCGGGACACACTTTTACTCATGAGTTACATAAGGCCTGCAAATTCCGATGCCATTTAAAAAAAAAATGCCGAAGCCGACCGTAAGGGAATGAAGGGCTGACATCGAAGCCTTCTTCGCTTGTGACAAACTTTTTGGATCGAGGCCAACTTTGCCAGCAGTGACACACAGAGATGTTGACAAGGTCATGCCTTCCTGCATGAGACGTGGAAATAATGACGTGGCGGCTCATGCAGGATTCCAGACATGGCATGGAGGACACACTCTAGAAAATGGCAGGACGCAATAGAACAGAATTACCCATTTCTTTTTGACATCGTCATTTGATACTTGATCGTATGATATTTTATAATGCCAGAAACAGGATCAATAAAATCCCCTTGGCTGTGGCTGATCGAAGAAGCAGGTTTTATGCCCCACCCTTCGCTACCCAAAGGAGTCTCGGAGCGACTTCCAATCTCCTTCCCTTCCTCTCCCCACAACAGACACCCTGTGAGGTAGGTGAACCTGAGAGAGCTCTGAGAGAACTGTGACTGACCCAAGGTCACCCAGTTGGCTCTACGTGGAGGCCAACTGGTACTCTGTACGCTTTGTGCGATCCTAAAATATTGACCGTATCATTTGGTCAAATAGTATCTCGGATGATAGCAACATAATGTAGTGGTAGTGATAATGTAAGCTTTTCTTAAAACTTTTCCACCGGCTTTGAAAATGTTTTCAATACCCAACTTTTTCTTAAAGTTCAGCCAAAAGGGAGGCACTCTTTGCAAAAGCATTCTGCCTTTTCCAAAAAGTCCCCATTTTAGTATTGGGGTGGGTGGGTCAGGACTGAGAAAAAGGGCAATTCATTCAAAGTCAGGCCAACACTACCTGACGTTACGTTGAACGAGCTTCATGATGTCATCACATAGTCACATCTGATTGAACGCCTGAAATCACGTTCTGAATATGGTCTCCAGATGGTTGGAATCCCTAGGCAAGCCTGGAAGATGGCATTTAAAATATCGATAACAGAGAATCATTCTAGAGGGAACAGTTTAAATGCAATGAACAAGTAGGGGAGGGAAAGATTAAGGCCATCCCTTTTCACACCAATCCTCCCCCCTTTCACATGTGAACATTTGGCACATCTCTACCCTACAGTGTGGTCCGGATCTGAAGAGGGGTGCCGCACACTAGAAAACTGGGCTCCCACAGGCGACTTGCAGCAGCCATTTCGTTTGTTTATTCATTGGCAGAATCTATACCCTGCTTTCTCTCCAACAGGAACCCAAAGGGGCTTACATCTTTCACACCTCCCCTGTATCCTCACAACAACCTTGTAAAGCAGGTTAGGTTGAGAGAGCATGACTGACCCACGGTCACCCAGAAAGCTTCCATGGCAGAATGAGGAGTCAAACCTTGTCCAGATTCTAGTCCAACATTCTATCCACTGCCCCACCCTGACTCTCTCACACTGATATCTGGCTAAAAGCCCCTGCGGCAGACCCAGGTCAAATGTAACATTTGGTTTGGCCTTACCCTGACCTGGATAGCCCAGGCTAGCCTGATCTAGTCAGATCTCAGAAGCTAAGCAGGGTCGGCCCTGGCTGGTACTTGGATGGGAGACCTCCAAGGAATACCAGGGCCATGACACAGAGGCAGGCAGTGGCAAGTCACCTGTGAATGTCTCTTGCCTTGAAAACCCCATAAGGGGTCACCGTAAGTCAGCTGGGACTTGACAGTCCCCCCCCCAAAAAATTAGGCCTTATTGTGTGTTGAAAAGTTCCTGCAAATCAAAACCACGCCCTGTAAATAATTCTCAGTCACGTGCCCTCTTTCCATTCTCGTGCAGTCGTCTACAACACTGTCCCCATGATCCTGATCCATCCCGCATGTGCATCATAACATCAAATATCTATGGGTGATGCAACTCTTGTTACACCCTGCCCGGCACAGCGAGGACAGCGGCTTCTTCTGGTATGTCGCCTTGCATAGAGTCCACCGAAATCTGCATGACGCAAGAGCCACGACAGAAAAGTGGTTTATCTTGCTAGGGAGTCATCTGCTCCCTTTAACCTCTGAGTCACCCCTCAGATATGTAAACACACAGAGGCTGGGATAACTGGAGAGCCTCTGATTCCTCGGATAACAAATGAGCCGTGCATCAGACCAAACGAGAGGAGAGCCTGGGAGATCCGAGATCCAATCTTCCCAGGATTTTGCAAGAGGAAATGGCAGCCGCCCGTGGAGCAAACATCAGCTCCCCAGGGCCATTTGAGGTTGGAAATGGTGCCGGGGGGGGGGGGTACATAAACGCCATCTCCCTGCTCACCATAGTCCCCATCTGAATCAAATCATGCCTGGGAATTAGACTCCCAGAGGGGTACTTGATTGACTCATAGAACCAGAGAATCACAGAGTCGGAAGAAGCCATACAGGCCGTCTAGTCCAACCCCCTGCTCAGCGCAGGATCAGCCTAGAGCATCCCTGACAAGTGTTGGTCCAGCCGTTGCTTAAAGACTGCCACCTCCCTAGGCAGCTGATTCCACCTTTGCACAACTCTGACTGTAAAAAAGTTTTCCCTAAGATTCAGCTGGTATCTTCCTGCTCTTCATTTAAACCCATGATCGCAAGTCCTCTCCTCTGCTGCCAACAGGGACAGCTCCTTGCCCTCCTCTAAGGCACAGCCCTTCCGATACTTCAAGAGAGCCATCCTGTCCCCCCTCCGCCTCCTCTTCTCCAGACTGAACATTCCCAAGTCCCTCAGACTTTCCTTGCAGGGCTTCTTGGTCTCCAGGCCCCCGATCATCCTGGCCGCTCTCCTCTGCACCCGCTCCATTCTGTCCACATCCTTTCTGAAGTGAGGCCTCCAGAACTGCATACAATACTCCAGGTGTGGCCTGAACAATGCAGGAGTGTGACATCTAGCGATCTGGATGTCTCTGATGATGCACCCCAAGATCACATTATCCTTTTCTGTTGCTGCATCACACTTAGGGCTGCCAAGTCAGCCCGGGGGGCGGGGGATCCCCTGCTAAAGGGGTTCCCGATCCGCCGGCCAGCATTCGGCCGGCGGGGGAAACCCCACCCCCGAAGTCGTCCAGCCCGGACGACGTAATGACGTCACCGGAAGTGACGTTAGCACGTTGGGGGCGTTGCCAGGGCGTCTATGATACCATAGAGTTTTGATACCATAGAGTTTTGGGGCGATTGCCAGAGCGTCACCCTGGCAACGCCCCCAATGTGCTAATGTCACTTCTGGTGACGTCGCTGGGCACGCGCGCAAAGCGCGCACACCAGAGAAACTCCCGGACGGAGGAGGACTCCCCCCCCCCCCGCCGGTGAGTTCTTTAGACTTGGCAACCCTAATCACACTGGCTGCTCATATTTAACTTTCAGTCCAGTCATACCCCCAAGATCTTGTTTACACACACTGCTACCCAAAGGTGTATCCCCCATCCAGAATGGGTGTTCCTCGTCTTTGTGACGCAGATGTAGAACTCGGCACTTATCCTTTTTAAATGGCATCTTGTTCACACCCACCACTTTTCCAGCGTCTTCAGATCTCATTGAATCCTATCCCTATCTTCTGGTGTGCTTGCTGCTCCTCCACATCTGACTGTGTGGCAGACGGCGACAGGATCGTTGCAATGGAGTTAGCCGGCTTAGTGCTATCTCATCCGCTTTGCATGAAAAGGGTCCCAGGTTCTGTTCCTTCTAGGGTTGCCAGCCTTGGGGTGAGGTCTGAAGATCTCCCTGAATTAGAGTTGATCTCCAGGCGACTGAGATCCTTTTCCCTGGAGAAAATGGCTGCTTTGGAGGGTGGACGCTGCAGCGTTATATCCCACCAGGTCCCTCCCCTCCCCAAACCCTGCTCTCCCTTGCTCCATCCCCCAAAATCTCCAGGAATCTTCAAACCTGGAGCCGGCAGCTCTAGTTCTCGCTGTCTCCAGCCAAAGGATCTGGTGGTGGGAAAGATCTCCACCCAAGATACCAGAGAGCAGTGTTCCTTCTGAGTTAGTGTGAGCCGGCTCACAGTTTTTTCGCCTCCGGCTCACAGATTTTTGTCTTGGCTCAGGAAGGAGGGCTCCAGAGCAAACTGATTTCTGCAGCAGCCGAATCGCTCGCTCACAGCTTTAATGCCAGTAGCTCACAAAGTAGAATTTTGGCTCACAAGACTCCACAGCTTAGAGGGAGCATTGCCAGAGAGCTCTGGCTGGAGTAGATAACAGTGAGCTGGACGGACAGAGTAGCCTCATGCGCCGATGAGAGATGCACAGATAGCACTACCATGTTCTCACCTTGTGGCACCCAGTGCTTAGTAATTGGCACTCAATGGCTTGAATGTGTGAGGCTCCCGTTGCGGTCTCATGAACCTTTATCTCTCATCCCAACAAGCGAGTTTCCCAGGAAGGTGGAGCAAGTCACCAAAGGAAAGTCTGCTCAAACTAGATCCGGTTGGTCAGCTCAAACTAGTCTTTTGTGGCCAAGAGGAGGAGGAAGAAGGTGTTCCCTCAGCTTGGAGGTGTCTCCTGCCACCTCTGGCATGCGTGAACTCTTGCTTCTGCGAAAACTGAAGTCGGTTTACATAAGAGCAGAAGGGAAGCCAATGCTGGATCAGGCCAGTGGCTCATCCGGCCCAACACTCTGTGTCACACAGTGGCCAAAAACACCAGGTGCCATCAGGTGGTCCACCAGCGGGGCCAGGACACTAGAAGCCCTCCCACTGTTGCCCCCCTCCCCAAGCACCCAAGAATGTCAGCCCTTTTACAGGCCAAAAATCTTCCAAGGGCACAGGAACAATGCATCTCAATAAATATAGCAAAACCATCATCCCCTGCCCAATAAAAGAGCGTAAACAACAAATAGCCAGTTTGGTGTGTAGAGGTTAAGAGTGGTGGACTCTAATCTGGGAGAACCGGGTTTGATTCCCCACTCCTCCACATAAAGCCAGCTGGGTGACCCTGAGTCAGTCACAGAACTCTCTCAGCCCCACCTACCTCACAAGGTGTCTGTTGTAGGGAGAGGAAGGGAAGGCGATCGTAAGCCGCTCTGAGACTCCTTTGGGTAGTGAAGGGCGGGGTATAAAACCAACTCGTCTTCCTCTTCTTAAATGTCTTTCTGAAAACCAGATCCCCAAAAGCCAGAAGCAATGAACCCGGCTCACATCTTTAATAAGCCATTTCCGCCACAAGGGAGCAACCACCAAGAAGGCCCTGTTTTCTTCTTTCCCGCTTTGTGTTAGAAGGCAGGCCAGTACTAAAAAGAATTTTGAGGAAGTATATTTATGAAAGGAGGTGGTCCTTAGTCCCAAGAAGCTGTATTACTTGAAAGTAAGCATCCTTGCCTGCTACATGAAGTATTGGTGCTTACTCGTGTGTTGTAGGGTTGCCAGCTGTGGACTGGGAAATTCCCGGAGATTTGGGGGGGGGGGCTGGTGGAAGGGTAGAGTTAGGGGAGGGGGTGGGAGCTCAGCAAGGATACGATGCCATCATGTTCCCCCTCCGAGGGAACTGATATCGTAGTCTGGAGATCAGTTGTAATTCCGGGAGAACTCCAGTCCTTAGGGTCTGGCTGGCAACTGGTCCCTAACAGAACAATTCTCAGGTATTATTTTCTATCCAAAAGTCTACCCATAATACAAGAATTTGGGAGCCCCCAATGAAGTTTATGGGCAATGGTTACTGGGCATACAAGGAAATCCTTCTTTACTTAATGAGTAATTAAATTGTGGAATTCACTGCCAGTAGAGGTAGTGCTTTAGAAGGGGGTTAGACAGATTCTCGGAGGAGAGATCGACCAATGGCTGCTAACCATGGTGAGTACAGGAAACCTCCATATTCAGAAGCAGTCAACCACTGAACACTGGTGGCGGGAGGCAACATCCAGGGGAGATCTAGGTCTGGATGCCCTGTGGCTGGCTCTCCAGGGCAATTGGTTAGCCACTGTGTGAAACATGATGCTGGACTAGATGGACCCCTGGTCTGGTTTAGCAGGGCTTTTCTGGTGTTCTTATCCGGTCCCTTTAAAAAAAACCAAAACTCTGGTTGTGATCACATGCGCCAGATAAAACGGGGTGGGTGGGAGTGAGGCTATTTCCTCCAGTGGAATTTGACTTGCAGTGACGCGATCACACAGACTTTTGAAGCTGCGAGCGCAGCCCACCGCTGCATGATCAGACGCAACCGCAGGTGAGTCGGGTTTCTTTTTTATGCCATTTGTTTCCGACACGCTGACATGAGGAATCGATGAATCGCACCTCCACACTGAGGTCTCCCTATCGAGTGTGCGGGAGTGTGCGCTGATGTGCATACTGTGAGGTGGGAGGGACAACAGAACGGAGTCAGGATGTCCTGATCACACCATCCTGACACCATGAGAGTGCACTGGAGCGATCAGACACAGGAAAGCCCACCTGTAGCCCGCTGTAACCCATTTACTACCATTTTTTCCCTGTTGTCTTTTAACTCCGCTTTTGCGGTGCAGCAAACTGGGTTGCCGATGGCTATGGGGCGCTTCCCAGATGTTGTTGTCTGATCGCGCTCCTTTAATCCACCTGGCACACCTATGTCGGGGCTAATTGTGTGTGTGATCGCAGCCTCTTGTGAGAGTCCCACAGAGTCAGTCAACAACAAGTGTCCTTAAACGGGAAAGCTTTATTGAGAGAGGTCTGCTACGGTCATCTGCACTTCTTGTGTTAGTAACGGCGGGCACTATCGTAACCAGGACAATTATACAGAATTCAAAGAGTCGACTGGTAGTGTAATGTAACCAATCATGAAATCAGAAAAAAGGCGCTTAAAATACTGGTCAATAGTTCCCAGGGAATAAGCGCGAAGATGCATAGTCAGACAGTGGAAAGATACATGAGCCGGCACCAACAGCCTCCCAAGAACGAGGAGAAGGGGGAGAGCAATAAGCATGCCATGAGAATGATAACATAAAATTCCACAGTAGTGATGTCACGGAACCAGTCATCCCACCTCCCGGGAAGGGGATGGCAGCGTTAGCTGACCCCTCTATTCAACTTCCCTGGTCCAGCCTGACCAACTGTTGCTTATTTCTCTTCCTATCTGCCTGTCTCCCAGCAGAAGACACAGGGGAGGGAGGAGTTCTGAATTCCCTGCATTGTGCAGAGGGTTGGACTAGACGACTTTGAGGTCCATTCCTAAGTTTCTGTGTTTCCCTGGATTTTTACTCGCTTGTGTCTCAACCTGGAATTCTCACTTTACCTTCTGGATCTACGATAACTTGTCTCGCCCCCTCAGCTCTACCACTAGAAGAGCATCCACAGCACATGACACCTTCCAGAGTTCCCAGATCAAAGGCTTCTCCAGGTTGATGCCCAATCCATCATGTTAATGGGCTCATCAGTTCACAAAGCTCCTTACTAAGCCCATGAGTCAAGGACGACAACTTTTCCTACCTGGTCACAAAAGCCAAGGGATGCTGGACATGCTGTGCTCATGTTCCAGCGTGATCTATCAGCAGCCCTGTGGCTGATCTGTGCGTGGAGCCCTGCTGTGAGTCACGCCGCAGTTGAATAAACTTGACTCATCCATCAGCTCCGTCCTGGATTCATCCCGCCAGTCCGGGAGAACTTGAAAGATCTGGAGGTGAGATCGGCTAACTCAACTGGGTTGCATCAAACAAGAGCAGGAGTTCCATCCCCGCCCTCCCCCAGTCAACAAAGACAAAGTCCCAGGTTGGGAAATGTTTGAGGTTAAAGCCACACAGAGAGCCGAACAAAGAACATGCTGTAGAAAGAAGGGTGGCCTAGCAACATGTAGACCTCATTTCAGCTTGGAAGCCCGGCTGTGTTCGAAGGGGTGATTTTGTATAACGTAGCAGCCTTCACCAGTTAATCGACTAGATCAATCCATCAGTCATCCCGGCTGACCTGGATAGGCCAGGCTAGCCCAGTTTCGTCAGACCTTGGAAGTTAAGCAGGGTAAGCCCTGGTTAGTATTTGGAAAGGAGACTGCCAAGGAAGTCCAGGCCCAGGTCACGGTGCAGAGCCAGACAATAGCAAAGCACTTCTGAAGGCCTCTTGCCTTGAAAACCCCATGGGGTCACCACACAGGTCAGCTGTGACTTGATGGTAAAGCAAATAAACAGATGGACCAATTTAAATCCTTTGATCACTTCAGCAGATAAGGCCCCAATTAGACAGGTTATAGGGTACCTTGAAGGTCAAAGTGTTGATAAATGCTGTTAAGTAAATAAACAAATGAATCAATTAAAATCCTTTAATCTCTTTAAAAGATACCACCCCCAGTGTCTCAGTTTGTAGGGCATTGTGGAGGTTTAAGCATTGTGTGTGACAGTGTGTGTGTTTAGCGCAACCAAGTCCCTTCTGAATTATGGCGACCCCATGAATTAATGACTTCCCAAACGTCCTGTCTTTTAACAGCCTTGATCACCTCTTGCAAAGTGAGGACCGGGGTTTCCTTGATTGATTTAAGTGTGAATTATTTTTAATCATAAGATTTACAAATCCATGGGTGGCAGGGACATTCTTAGAAGAGGCATCCCCTCCTCCCTCGCACAGAGGGGCCTTTTCCCCCAGTGCTGCCTATTATGTTACAATGGGCTCATCATCTGAAAACAAAGCACTTTTTAAAAAGAGGCATACCCCCATTCTCTCTGATTCTGGAGGGAATGGCTCTTCTGAAATGCTGCCTGGTATCTCATCATCCCACTCCAATTCTGAAAAAAAGGAGATGTCAAAGACTGCAGCAACTATCGGACCATCGCCTCAGTTTTTCACACAAGTAAAGTGATGCTCAAAATCTTACAACAAAGACTGTCACCATACAGGGAATGAGAAATGCCAGATGTTCGTGCTGGATTCAGAAAAGGAAGAGGCGCTAGAGATCATACTGCAAATGTACGTTGGTTACTGGAGCTTACAAGATAATTTCAGAAGAAAAGTTGAAGAAAAAGAGGAAGACCCACGTGAGATGGCTTGACCCAATCAAGGAAGCCCCGGCTCCCAGTTTGCAACCCCTGAGGAAGGCTGTTAACAGACAGACGTTTGGGAGGTCCTTAGTTCATAGGGTCGCCATAAGTTACAGTTTATTATTTTTATTTTATTTATTTGACTTATAGGCCGCTCTCACCGCTACGCAGGCTCAGACTTACCTGCACTGAAAACACACGCACATCCCATCATCTCAAAAAACAAATGCCTTCCTAGAAAAGGCATCCCCTTTCTCTCACAAACAGGGAAATGCCTCTTCTCAGATGCAGCCTGGGCACCTAAAATGTAAAACCAATGTGCCTTCTTGGATACATGATATTGCCCCTTCTCTCACACAAAGAATGGAATGCCTCTTCTGAGATGCTGCCTGTTCATGTCACAATGACTATCTCCCCTAAGCACAAAATCCAAACACTGTCTCAGAAGAGGCATTCCCTCCTTCTCCTACATACCAGAAGGCATGCCTCCTCTGCGATGATGCTCAGTGTGGCACACACAATGATCATATGAAACCAGAAGAGGACACTGCTCTTCAGACCTTAAGCATGATGATTTTAGTCATAGGCAAAGTTATGCAGATTAAATAGATGAATTGTTTTTTTTTAAGCAAGCCTTATGATTGATCTGAGGTTGCTTGACCCATGTCACGGTCCTAAGAGAAAGCCAAGGCAGCAGGCTTAGATGGGCAGCTGCTTCCGCCAGGCTGTTGAATGCTTTGAAAACATCAGCGCTGGCGCCATTGCTATGATATCTACTCTGTGCCTGTGCGGGTGTTTGGGGAGGACTTGTACTGGGTTGCCAGCCTCCAGGTGACTGATAGAGGCAAAGAAACACCAAGTGTATAGTCATGACAAGTACTTAACTGCGGTAGATCCAGAATTATTATTTTTTCTTTTCTTTTGTGCAATGTTTATGAATTATATAATCAAATATATTTTTATATATATATATATATATATATATATATATATATATATATATATATATATATACATATACCATGCATGTGCCACTTCATTGTCAGCCTGCAGACACAATGCTCCGGACCTCAGCACAATTCTCTTGCACTGCTGAAATTAAGCTGGTCTCAAAATGGATCATGCCAGGATGAGGGATTAGGTGGGAGCCATCTCTATTGGTCTCCTCTTTCTCTCTCATGTCCGTCTTGTTTTCCCTCCAAGGAGCTTAGAGATATGGTTCTCCTCTCCTCTGTTTGATCCTTCCAACAGCCCTCCACGGTAGGCTAGGCCGAGAGAGACAGAGCGAGAGTGGTAACGCAGATGGACGGTAACAAAGACATTTGGCAGCCTTATTTTGCTGCCAAGCTGACTCACTTGACTGCCTCTTCCTTGGAGTCTCAAAACAAGTTTCATTCGCATCTGCTGTGCTGCATCTAACAATCTCCACCACCACTACCCGTCTCCTTCCATGATTTCTGTGGTGCCCAAATGGGTAGGTGGAAAGGTTGCGGGGCACAATCCCAAGAGAAAAATTCGAAAGACAAACAAGGCCTCAGCTACTTACTGGAAGTTCTCACCACAGAGTTCTTGGCAATTCCTAGAGGTACGCTTGTCACTTCAGAGTAGCTCTAGGAACCGCCAGGGACTCTATAGTCAGAACTTCCGGTAAGTAGCCGAGGCCTTATTTTTCTTTTCAAGGTTTCTCTCCAGGACCCCCACTAGGGTTGCCAAGTCATACTCACGTACTGGCGGGGGGGAGTCCTTCTTCACCTGGGAGCTTCCCTGGCGTGCGCGCGAAGCGCGCGCACCCGATGACGTCACCCAGAAGTGACGTCACCACGTTGGGGGCATTGCCAAAGCGTCACCCTGGCAACGTCTCCAACATGGTGACGTCACTTCCGGGTGACGTCATTACACTGGGGAAGTCGTCCAGGCTGGACAACTTCGGGGGTGGGGTTCCCCCTCCGGCCGAATGCCGGCCGGCGGATCGGGAACCCCTGTAGCAGGGGATCCCCCGCCCCCCGGGCTGACTTGGCAGCCCTAACCCCCACTGATCAGCTGACCATCAGTAGGCCGGGGTTACAATTGGCTGAAGGTCTGCCGCCCTGAGAGGGCAAGTGGGAACCCTACAAATGTGCGTGTTAAGAGTCCTGGATTTATGAAGAGGGGGTTCAGCAGTCTATGTGCCTGCCCCCTCTTCAGATGGTCTGCCCACGCGTGGACTTACAAAGGTATCAGAGGCAGGCCCGCGGGAAAGGAGTGAAGGGCCTGATCGCATTCCCCTGTTGAGCAAACAGAGAAGGTGGCGCAAAATAGATAATCTGAACTGGGCCCCAAGACGGCAGCAATTAAGTTCAGTGCATGCGGGACTTGAGTAATCCACTGTGATCTCAGTCAGAACAGAATATGCCTCAGGCAATTTTCCATTAAGGAAAGCTTTCTCTGTCTATCTGGGTCTGATTGGGCTTTAAAAATTCCAGACAAGTCTACAAATTCAAAAAGAAGCTTTCATGCCCCCCTCGGGGGATCATGTTTGCATGGTGTCTGTGGGAACAGCAGACACAATCGGAAGCTCCTGGGTGGCTCAACTAGGAACTATTTATTTACCAAAAAAGAAAAAAAAGAAAACCTGTCTGGAAGCTCCAAGGCAAAACTGGTGCAGTAAGACAATAAAACACACACAGTTAATCCAGGTTGCTTTTTGTTTGGGCAGCCTAGCTCCTCCTGTGTCCTTCAACTGAAAACAGCAACGCTCTACTGCAAACTGTAGGGTTACCAACTCTGGGTTGGGAAATTCCTGGAGATTTTGGAGGTGGATCTTGACGAGGGTGAGGTTTTGGAGAGGGGAGGGGCCTCATCATACCATAGAGAGACCCCACCCTCCAAAGCAGCCATTTTCTCCTGGAGAACTAGTGTCTGCAGTCTGGAGATCAGATGTAATTCTGGGGGATCTCCAGGCCCCGTCTGGATGCCAGCAAGTTTACGTGGTGCTGTGAAACTACTGTAGACTAGAGGTGAAGCACATTGCTGGGGAAAGGAGCAAAACGCACAGACGTCACTCTCCTCCTTTCCCCTTCTGGGTTTCAGAAATTTTGCCAGAGACCTTGGACTGCGCGGATCTTTGTTCGCACATTTGCTCCATGTGCGTAGTTATATTTTCCTTTCTTCGTCTTTGTTCTGATCCTTTCGGTTATCTTCCTTGTGCGGGGGCTGTGTTTTTCTCCCCCCTTCTGGGTTGTCCTGCGAAGATTGTTTTTCCCTAAAGAAAGCAAACATGTTTGAATACTAAAGTAACCCAGGAGGGGAAACAAACAATACTGAATGAGATGGTAGGTATGTGACCTTTGAAAGCTGAACCGGTAGATAGACATGATTGCTTTTGTTTTGCATTTTTTATTAGGTACGGCTTACTCGTTTGCATATCTTATTATGCTTCTCCTAATCCTAGGGAGAAGCCGGGGGTTATATGGGTCAACCAAGCCACACCCTTGGCACTCTGGCTCCTGAGGTTTCATCCAGCTTTGCCCATACAATTTTTAGGCATATCTTTGCTACCAGAGGGACTAGAATTTGTTTTTTAAAATAATAATAATAACCTGAATTATATGGCTAACCTGAGGTTGCCAGCTTCCAGGTGGGCTGTGGAGATCTCCAGGAATTACAGCTCATCTCCAGAGAACAGAGAGCAGTTGCCTTAGATAAAGTGGCTGCTTTGGAGGGTGGACTCTATGGCATTATGACCTGCTGAGGTCTCTCACCATCTAAAACTGGACCTTCCCCAAATCTCAAGGAATTTCCCAACCTGGAGTTGGCAACCCTAGGCTAACACCACATTCTGCAACTTTCCTGTGCTTCCATAGACCCCACCAGTGTGTTTTTAATGGCTTGTGTTATCTGCTCTGGTTTTAAATTAGAAATCATTTCACTGGTGGACCTCCTGATGGCACCTGGTGTTTTTGGCCACTGGGTGACACAGAGGGTTGGACTGGATGGGCCACTGGCCTGATCCAACATTGGCTTCTCTGATGTTCTTATGAAGAGGTAGCATAGAAATCTTGTGGTGGGAAGTGCCGTCAGGTTACAGCCTCCTTAGGGCCAACTCTCTTTTCTGAAAGGTAAATTCACTGGCATGGTGAGCCAGGAGCCTGTATAAGTTTACCAGAATGTACTATTGGCTACGGGCTGCAGTGGCTCAGGTTGTTAAGATGCTGAACTGCAGACCAGAAGGCCAGTAGTTCAGCAG
The DNA here is from genome assembly GCA_029233225.1 of Lepidodactylus listeri. Classification (NCBI taxonomy): domain Eukaryota; kingdom Metazoa; phylum Chordata; class Lepidosauria; order Squamata; family Gekkonidae; genus Lepidodactylus; species Lepidodactylus listeri. The sequence continues at coordinate 12,690,614 of JARCFY010000013.1, forward strand.
TTTGAGACCCAAGTGCTGCATGACGGAGTGAGCTCCCGTCTCTGGTCCCAGCTCCTGCCAACCTAGCAGTTTAAAAGCAAGAAATTGCAAGGTACCACTTTGGTGGGAAGGTAACAGCGTTCCATGCACCTCGGGGTCTAGTCATGCCAGCCACATGACCACGGAAACATCTTTGGACAGTGCTGGCTCTTTGGCTTGGAAACTGAGATGAGCACCGCATCCCTAGAGTCAGATTCGACTGGCTTTCGAGCAAGGGAAACCTTTACATAATCTAGTTTTATTCAGTAGACAGCAGGTGGTCATACATTTCCTATGTGCCCGGAACCATTGTCTAAACTGGGGGAGGGGGGATACACCAAACCTCTGAGGACTGTGAACATTTTTTATCCTCCAGGAAAAATGACCTTCCTTTTCACTTAGAGCTAGGCTTGCCATACTCCAGGTAGGGCCTCTGCCACTATTACGACTGATCTCCAAACAACAGAGATCAGTTCCCCTGGAAAAAATGGCTGCTTTGGATGGGTGGACTTTAAGGCATCGTACCCTGCTGAGGTCCTCCTTTCTGGTCCCAAACCCATTAGTCTCTGCAGTTAAAATGTTCATGAACATTCTGTAACACCACAGCAAGTCAGTTGGTAGCTGCCATAGGCTTCACTGCTACCGCCAGAATGAAATCTGTTTATGGTATAGATGATACAGCTTAAAGTTTCTTACAAAGGCTACAGAATTGGACAAACGTAGGCTGACGCACGGAGAATCCTGTCCCAGTGTGGGAGCTCAAATAATCCTCCTGTACCTTTACCCATCGTATAAAAGAATACTAAGATCTTATCACTGAGAGTATGAAATCTCCCACTGGTTTGCCTCTTTGCTTTGGCTGTCTGGACTTTCTAACACCTGGATTTCTGGCTTTGAGCTGCTGTCCAGCCTGATGGGTTGCAATGTACGTTTCGTATTGGGCTAAAATGATGTGTACGCTTTGTGCCAGCGATGCTTTGCTTTGAGTCGCTTTAGGTCAGGCTGACTGGAGCTTCAGCCTCACGGACAGAAACGGTTACTGTATCAAGAACAGAGACTTGCACGTTTGCCCCAATCCTTAGGCCAGCCTACAAACAGGCAAAATCAACAACTGCCCCCACACGTGCCTTCTCCGTGGTGGCCCCCACCTTGTAAAACAGCCTGCCCAAAGAGGTCAGGAAGGTTCCTGCTCTCCCCTGGCTTTCTGCAAACTATGCAAAGCTGAACGAAATTTGAGTCCAGTGGCACCTTTAAGACCAACATAGTTTAATTCTGGGTATAAGCTTTTGTGTGCATGCACACTTCTTCATGTTGCATGCACATGAAAGTGTACACCCAGAATTACTCTTTGCTGGTCTTAAAGGCGCCACTGGACACAAACCTTGTTCTACTGCTTCAGACTAACGTGATTGAATCTATGCAAAACTGAATTATTCAAGAGAGCTTTTCTACGCAGGCAATAGAGTTACACTGTACTAAATGATTCACAAAGTTAACATAGAAAAATTCTTAGGGACTGTAGAATACGCTGCTGGAAATAGTAGCTTGCTGTAACTAGGATTCTACTATGGAATTTTGCATCATTTAATGTGTCAAATTAAAACATGCTTTGCTGCAGTTCTGTTCTTAGACTGCTGGTTGGTTCTACAACCCTAGTCCTATTGCATTATCAAATGTTCCACCAGTCAATTGCAGGGCTTTTTTTCTGGGGGAATATGGCCAGAATGGTGTTCCGGAACCTCTTCGAGAACATTCTTTTTAAAACGTTTAAAAGTTCATGAGTTTTCAGTATACAGTATACAGGAGGTGGTGGCGGCTACAAGCATGGACGGCTTCAAGAGGGAATTAGATAAACATCTGGAGCAGAGGTCCATCAGTGGCTATTAGCCACAAGGTCTAGATAGGAACTCTCAGTCTGGGACAAGTGATGCTCTGTATTCTTGGTGCTTGGGGGGGGGGGGGCGCAACAGTGGGAGGGCTTCTAGTGTCCTGGCCCCACTGCTGGACCTCCTGATGGCACCTGGTGTTTTTGGCCACTGTGTGACAGAGTGTTGGACTGGATGGGCCACTGGCCTGATCTAACATTGGCTTCTCTTATGTTCTTATGGCTGCTATGGTGGGTGGGCTCTATGGCAATATACCCCATGGAGGCTTGTCCCCTTTACAAACCCCACCCTCCCCAGCCTCCACCCCCAAATCTCCAGGAATTTCTCAACCTGGAGCTGGTAACCCTAGGAAGCATTCAGAAATAAGTAGTCTTATTTATCTCCTGCTTTCATCTGCACAGTTTGTAGAATAGCTCAGCAGTACAATGACATGCCCTTCCGGCTCTTGCTGTGGACTAGACGCATGCCCTCTGCTTCTTTTTCCCATCCGTTCCATGTCATTTTTGGCTCCCGTCGTCTCCAAATATTTGTAAACTTCTGCCCTCTCTTGCAGCTAAATGGGGGCTTTGCCAAGCTTTGCGTATTCAGCTGCCATTTCCGTTGGAAACTGGCAAGCGTTCCAGTGTTTGAACTTAATTCTGATGCTTTGTGTGTGTGCAAAGGTTTGCAATCTAGCCGTAGAAGAACAGCGGCGATGAAGAGCAAACAGAACGGCACCGTTTCTGAAACACAGCTGTGTTTAGAGAAGTCTTGCGGGTAGCCATGGCAGGTCGTAGGTGACTTCCAAAAATGGCCATTGCAAAATACCTTTTTTAATGTCACAAAGTGTCCCCAAAAGAGCAACCAAGGTTTTAGGTGACACAGAATTTTTTGTCAGGCTGAAGGCTGTGTATACAAGCATAGAAAAGGAAATTTCAGGGTATGATAGAGAAGCTCATGGCTTTTTTTCTGGGGGAATGTGCCAGAACGGAGTTCCGGAACCTCTTTGACAAGTTTTTAAAAAATGTTTAAAAGCTCATGAGTTTTCAGTATACAGATTGAAAACTTCATTTCTCTCTCGAGAGAGAGTTTTGGCACCTTTTCCCACACACACAAAAGCCCCAGAGAAGCCCCTCTGTGTACTTTGGAAAGTCTTAAAACAGGATGTGTTAGCAGGCTTGCTTAGATCGGAGGGGGCTCTATCAAGAGGAAACCAAGACAGGGAAGGGGAAAAATGTATTTAGACAGTACATTTTGACTTCACCCTTTCTCCAGGAATCTCTTCCTCATTTTATCCTCACAATGACCTTGAGCAGTCATTGAGGCTGAAAGAGAGTGACCAGGATTGCCAATGTCCCAGTATTACAAAAAGCCAGACTCCAGAAAATGGCTGCTTTGGAGGGTGGACTCGATGGCATTGTACCCTGCTGAGGTCCTTCCCCTCCCCAAAACCCGCCCTCCCCAAACCCTGCCCTCCCCAGGCTCCACCCCCAAATCTCCAGGTATTTCCTAACCTAGAGCTGGCAACTCGAAGTGTGACTAACTCCAAGTCACCCAGCAAGCTTCATGGCAGAACAGGAATTCTGAACCCAGGTCTCTTAGTTTGACATCCTAACCATGATACCACAATGCCATTTGAGAATACGAAAGCCAACTGTTCAATCAGGTGTCTCCCCAGTACTAATCAGAACATGAATATCTGTTGTCAGGGAAACAGCTGAGCTGGCATTGGTTCTTCCGTGGGATATAAACCTGCCTGCCTTGGAGTGGTTCTCTGTACCATATAGACCTCCACCATCTTGGAAACACTATTTTAAAAGAAGCACCAGGGGGAAGGCAGGCAGTTAAGTGGCTATTCCTCCAGGGGTGCACAAGGCAATAAACTGTCCCCATTGTGACCAAGCACTGGGCAGTGGGAGACCCAGAGGCAAGGCCTCAGAACTCAGAAGGGAAGCTGGGAGTCCTGACCCTCCCAGTAGGCAATTCCTTACAAAGGTCAGGTCACACAATGCTCCCTCTAAGCTGGGAAGTCTTGTGAGCAAAAATTCTACTTTGTGAGCTATTGGCATGAAAGTTGTGAGTGAGCAATTTGGCTGCTGCATAAATCAGTTTGATCTGGAGCCATCCTTCCTGGGCTAAGATGAAACTGGGTGAGCCAGGGGTTAAAAAACTGAGCTAGCTCACTGTCCCGTCCAGGGCAGTCTGGGACCTAGCCCAACCCCCCAGGGAACACTCCCCAAAGTACTCACCCGGGACGAGGGAACCAAGAGTCTGGGAGGCGACCGGGCGTGGAGGAGCGTGAAGAGGGCCAGGCGCGACCCTGAAGAGGCCAGCAGAGACACGGCGCTTGCTGGGGCGGCCCCTGCTGCGCTGGAGCCAGCAGCAGCCGGCGAGGAAAGCAGCGGGGAGGAAGATAGCCAGCAGCATCGGGCCTGGCACGACCCCAGGGCCCCGCAGCCAGGAAGGGAAGCAGGAGGGCGGGCTGCCATCCGCCCGACGTCTGCGCAGCCAGGAGGGCGGGGTGCAGCGACTGGCGGCGGTGAGCCTGCGCACGGCCAGCCGGTGCCCTCGCAGCTGCTGGACGTCGGAGCTGAAGAAGGGGGGCGGGGCCAGGCATGGAGGGAGAGGGAGGATCCTCGGGGGCTGGACGGGAAGGAGCAGGGAGTAATAAAAGGGGGGGAAAGATGACGGCCGGGGAGGATGGGCCGGCGGAGGAGTGTGCAGGGAGCATGGCAGAGAGAGAGAAAGCAGGCAAGCCCTTAACTCCCCAACGGAGGCAGAGCGTGGGAAAAGGGTGCAACTAACCCCCACCTCTGGCCAAATCTGAGGCCTGATAACCCCTTGACGACCACCCTCCTTCGGCTTCAGACCGCCCAGGACCCTCCCAAGTCATGGCCACCGGGGGCGGGGCCCCGGGAGAGCAGGCGAGGCGCGACAGTCACACTGACTCCACTTGAGGGGACACTGGGTCGGGTGGTGGCCGTGGTTACCCGAGAGAGAAAGAAGAGCCTCTCCAGGTGTTGGGAATACCTTGGAGGGCAGGGTGGAACAGGGCCTGAGGGCCAGAGCGGGCCGATTCCACTACGGAGGAGGAGGTGACTTTGTGACTAACACCAACCCGTCAGCGCTAGGTACAGCTAGGAACCCATCAGAAGAGGATTCCCCTGAGTTCAGTTCAAGAGGAATGTATGGCAGACATGCTTAGGATGCATCACTGATACAAGCCAACTGGTGCTGTGCAGTGCAGCAAACCAACGGGTCTCTGAGCCTGGTTGCTCCTGGAGTGAAGAACGTAGCAAATAGCAGGAGCTCCACGCTGCCTCTGAACATGGAGGTTCCATTTAGCCATGGGAAGAATATAAGAAGATCTCTGCTGGATCAGACCAGTGGCCCGTCAAATCCAGCATCCTGCCTCACACAATGGCCAACCAGTTACTATGAAGGCCAACGACAGGGCATAGAAGCTGAGGCCTTCCCCTGATGTTGCCTCCTGGCACTGGGTTTCAGGTGTTTCCTGCCTCTGAATATGGATTCATAAAGCCTTTGATGGGACTATCCTCCCAAAGTGCTGGATCTCCTTAGTTCTCCACAGTCCCTTTGAGTGATATTCAGGGGGCTTTCTTATGCCTTTAATGGTATGAATATCCCTCAAAAAGCTTCCCAGCCTAAATTGCTGGTGTCATGGGAGTCCCTTGAGATGCCTCCTGGTGCATTTTTTACAGCTTTTCCTCCGTTGCATCGCTAATTGCTTTATAATTCCGAGTAACGAGCTACCGAGGTGCGAGGAACACAACAGGCCCACTCTTGTTAATTAAGCAGCGATGCATCTAATTGGCTCCAACACTGTGCTGTTAAATCTCTTCTGTCCAGACCACTCTACTACTGTTTCCCAAATTCAGTCACCAGTTGGGAGAGGGAACAATGAAGAATTCCTTACTCTTGGAGATATGGTTGCCAGCCTCCAGGTGGGGCCTGGGGATCTCCTGCTTTTACAACTGATCTCCAGCTGACAGCGATCAGCTCCCCTGGAGAAAATGGCTGCTTTTAAGGGTGGACTCTATGGGATTGGACCATGCTGAGGCCCCTCCCCTCCCCAAACCCCACCCTCTCCTGGATCCACCCCCAAAGTCTCCAGGTATTTTCCAACCCTGACTTGGAGAACCTCGTGGCGTATGTATCTAATTGAATCACAGTTCTGAGTGCACCCTTTAGAGCTGCAGTGTGATGACTCATGGAGAGAGACAACAGGTATCTCCTTCTAAAGAAAAATCACACAGTGGCATCTTTGCATAATCCAGCGTCGCCCAGTTCAGAGAACAGAATCCTCTGCCCCAGCAAAGGATGGTTGGAAGGGGGGCAAGGTCAGAACCAGGAATCAGCCAGAGATGCAACGAGCAGACTCCTCGGGATATATGGCTCCTAGGAGTCTCAGCAGCTATTCATTTATTCATACACTTATTTGGACATGGTTACCATGCGCCCAACACCAGGGTTGGTTTAGTGTTCGGCAGTGCACAGTAGCAGGACATTAATTGTTTAATGGATTTCTTCTGGCACGTTAAGCATTCTCCCATGTGGAGTGTTCCACTTCCCAAACTGAGAGCACATCAGGAGATGAAAATTCTGCTTCTTTTGTCAAATGCCTCGAACGGTGCCAGACTGAGGACTCTCAAACACAACACACCGATATACTGTATAATCCATTCATTTGGTCCAAGCCATAAACAGATCCAAACATTTGCCCAGTGACAATAAGACAACAAAGTGGCACTTTAAAGAAGAAGAAGAGAAGAGATTGGCTTTATTCCCCGCCCTTCACTACCCAAAGGAGTCTCAGAGGGGCTTACAAACTCCTTTCCCTTCCCCTCCCCACAGCAGACCCCCTGTGAGGTAGGTGGGACTGAGAGAGCTCTTTCCCAAGCTGTCCTTGAGAAAACAGCTGGTACAGAGCTATGGCTTGCCCAAGGTCATCCAGCAGGTGCAAGTGGAGGAGTGGGGAATCAAACCCGGTTCTCCCAGATTAGAGTCCACACATTTAACCACGACACCGAACTGGCTCTCTAAAGATGAACGCATTTACAGACCAACCCTAGGCACATCTAAAGGCAAAGGTAAAGGTTTCCCTTGCTCAAAAGCCAGTCGAATATGACTCTAGGGATGCAGTGCTCATCTCCGTTTCCAAGCCGAAGAGCCAGCGCTGCCCGAAGACGTTTCTGTAGTCATGTGGCCGGCACGACCAGACACCGATGTGCATGGAACGCTGTTACTACTCGGACGTAATTCCCACCGTATTCAGTGGTGCTTACTCCCACAGAAGTGTGCCGAAGAGCCCAGCTTGATTTCAGAGCTGTGTTGGGCCGCATGCCCACATCAGCAAAAATAAAATGGGAGACTAGTGGCCAGTGCTCCCTCTGAGCTGTGGAGTCTGGTGAGCAAAGATTCTACTGTGTGAGCTGCCGGCATTAAAGTAGTGAGCGAGCGATTCGGCTCCTGCATAAATCAGTTCGCTCTGGAGCCCTCCTTCCTGAGCGAAGACAAAAAATGTGTGAGCCGGAGGCTAAAAAACTGTGAGCTGGCTCACACTAACTCAGCTTGGAGGGAACACTGCTCGTGGCCCGTCAACGACTGACAGAATTTACCTCAGCGGAAGCTTCCGGCAAGTTGAAGCTCAGTGAGCCATGTTTGACTCTTGGGACAGAAAGTGAAGAGATGTGTTGAGGCCTCTTGAGAATGTCTCTGAAGCACCACAAGACTTCTGGGTTGGTTTTAGGTGCACTTTCGTGTGAGGAAGAGGCTGTGTTGTCAGATTGAGGACGCCTGGTTAGATTCAGTTGGCAGAGGCAGATATATTCCACCCGGGACAAAGAAGGAGGGGGCTGTTATTACAAAGAGAGGCCAGCATTTTCCCTGTGTCAGGTCATGTTGTACGGCAGGTTCTGGTCAAAAGAGTCCAGAATCCCACCTGAGAGGATACATGGACCACTCCCAACGGTTGATGAATTTGCAAAGCGGGATGAATCTGCATAGTGTAGGTAACCAGGATGGGGTGGTAGTCAGAGCACTGGATTAGAACCTGGGAAAACCAGGCTTGAGTCCCCACTCTGGCAGGGAGACTCGCTAGGTGACCCTGGGCCAGTCATTTTCTCTAAGCCTAGCCTTCCTCATAGGGTTGCTGTGCTGCAAATAAAATGGAAGCGGGCCAGTCGATGTTGTAGATTGTTTTGGATCGGTATTGGGAAGAAAAGCAGAGTATAAGAGCCGGTTTGGTGTAGTGGTTAAGAGCGGTGGACTCTAATCTGGAGAACCGGGTTTAATTCCCCACTCCTCCTCCACATGCTGCCAGCTGAGTGACCTTGGGCCAGTCACAGTTCTCTCAGAGCGCTCTCAGCCCCACCTACCTCACAGGGTGTCTGTTGTGGGGAGAGGAAGGAAAGGAGATTGTAAGCCGCTCTGAGACTCCCTTGTGTAGTGAAGGGCAGGGTACAAAAACCTTCTTCTTCTTCTTCATTGTCATCATCATCTTCCTCTTCTAACAATTAAATCTGAAAAGAGGGCAGTTGCTTTCTGCTTCGAGAGACTGCAGGAGGCTGTCAGAATTGCTCCCCCTTGACGAGTTAAAAAAAGTGTACTAACTTTTATTTTTTTTCAGGACCAATCTATATGACACAAGACAATGTGCAAACTTTCAGATTCACCCAATTGACACATGTCCCTTGAGTAGAGATGGTCCAGTTTGGCTGGGCCACGGCTGCCGCATGACTGCTTAAATCACAGCTGAAGAAATGGCTCGCTCCCAACTTTAATGCCAGTAGCTTATAAACTAGAATTTTTGCTCCCAACACTCCGCAGCTTAGAGAGAACATTGATTACAGCTGGTCTCTGGACAACTGTGATCTTTTCTCCTTGAGGACTCTGCGATTTATTTAAATTTATATCCCACTTGACCAGCAGGGCTGGCTCTAGGTGGCTGACAACAGTTAAAACCAGGGCTATTTCTGGGCAGGAACGCACTGGAACGGAGTTCCGGCTGGCTTCTGAGTTGTTCACGCTTACAGCCTCCCCCCCCCCCCCCCCCGGGTTCTCCAGGCACTTTGCAAGCCACGGGATGTCTGAGGAAGCCAAGCCAATCCAGGGAGGGAAGGCAGTTTAAACTGCCTCCCCTCCTCAGGTTTCTGCAAGCCACGGGGCACCTAGGAAAGCTGATCCTGGGAGGGAGCTGCACTGTCAGGGGTGTGGCCTAATATGCTAATGTATTTCTGCTGTTGGGTGTGGCCTATTATGCTAATGAGTTCCTGCTGGGCTTTTTCTACCAAAAAAAGCCCTGGTTAAAACCATACAAAAGCTAAAAAAACATACATATACATGACATCAGCATTAAACAGCAAGAACATAACATGGCAGCAAGACAGAACGTATCCAGCAAAGCAGCATCAGCTTATCCACCCTGGCCAGGAGGGTTCCACCGGCTGATTTCTAGGGCCAGGAGAGTTCATTCGGGCACTTTACCAGTGGCCCAGCTTTCCCCAGTGGCGGCTCCTAATCGAAAGCCTGGCAGAAGAGCTCTGCTTTACAGGCCCTGTGGATTTCCAAGGGCGGCCTCTATGACATCACATCCCTGCTGAGGTCCCACCTCTCTCCAAACCCCGCCTTCCACAGGCTCCACCCTCTGAGAATTTCCCAACCTGGAGCTGGCAACACAGGTTCTGCTTCCCCCCCCACCTTCCATAGAAGGGATTTAAGATTGGAAATTCGTTGCACAATTGGGGTGCTGTTCTCAATTCTGGATCTTCCAGGAGAGGGAATTCTGTTTTATCTTGCATGACCTTTTCTTAAAGGAAAGAAAGAAACCGGCACAAACCAATGAGGGAAAAACTCTGTTCTGCTGTCAAGACGGTGCTCGCAAAGACCTCTGGCAACATGAGCGAAAGTTGTCACAATGAGAAGGAACGTTCTGTTATCACTGCTGGTCGGCGCAGCCTTTTTGTGATGCAAAGTGCGGGCAGGGATTTGGGGGGGCTCCATAAATCTCCGGGTTTGTTTTGCTGCCTGCCTCCAGACTGCCTGAACAGGGGGTCTGTCCAGCACCTGGCGGGCTACAATGTGTGGCTGGTGAGATACATTTGTCTCCGTGGTTCCAAGGCAGCATTGGCCTGAGTCAAGGGCTTGAGCTATGTGTAGTTTAATGTTCAGAGGTCTTTGCTGTGTCACCTTTGGTCATCAATCCACGCCTGAGAGTACACTCACTTGCCCAAGGCCAGATTAAGTGCACGCATGCCCCCCCCCCCAGGGCATCTGTGTGTTTAGCTCCTCCCCTTGGTAACATCCATGTCCCGACACTGTAGAGTTCTATATTTTGTTCTTGCTTCATATCACACTGGTTGTTGCTAGCAGGTGTCAGGGAAACGAAGAACCTCATAATGGGCTTTCACTGGTGAATTTAACTATGCAGAGAGGCAAGAGACCAGACAAACACACAGCTGCTGTTTTCCATGGCAGCCATGTGTTTAGAGATATGTCTAGTTTGGCCAAGGATGGAACATTGGGGGATCTTTTCCTCTCTGAAAATACACAAACCGGTAGCAAGATATGACTGTCATTAGCATAAGAACATCAGAGGAGCCCTGCTGGATCAGACCGGTGGTCCATCTAGTCCAGCATCCTGTCTCACACAGTGGTCCACCGGTTCCAGAACAGGGCAGAGAGGCCATGACCTTCTCCTGATGTTGCCTCCTGGCCCTGGAATTCTGAGGATTAGTGCCTCTGAATGTGGAGGTTCCCCTTAGTTACCATGGCTAGTAGCCACTGATAGACCTATCCTCCATGAATCTATCTAATCCCCTTTTCAAGCTGTTTATTCCTGTAGCCATCACTCCATCCTCTGGCAGCAAATTCCACATTTTAATCACTCTCTGTGTAAAGTATATTGTCTGTCCTGAATCTACTGCCCCATCAGCTTCATTGGATGCCCTTGAGTTCTAATATTTTGGGAGAAGCAGAAAAAGTTCTCTTGATCAGATCATCCTGATTAGAATTCAGTGAAGGGGCTTTCAGAGGTACGGTCCACAACCAATAGATGCTAAGAATCATGACAGTGTGGGATAATGGTGAGCGGGTTGGTTTTCAACTGAGGAGACCTGGGTCTAAATCCCGGATCGGGATTCCACTACACCTCACCAGTTCCTCCACATTTCTTTTAGACAACTTTATTTTGCAGATGTAGCTGGTGAAAACTTGCGTATTTTTTCTACAGTGGGATAGCCATGGCTGGCAGGCAGCTTCTTCCAGTGAGAAACGATGTGACCAAAGTACAATAGCCTCAGTTTAGTCGTTTCAGTTTCTAGGGAGAGTTCACACTTTGTTAGATCTAGAACCCACTGATTTGTCTTTTTGGTGGTCTGCGGTATCTGCAAAACTCTCCTCCAACACCACAGTCCAAATGAATCCACTTTTTTCTCATCAGCTTTCTTCACTGTCCAACTTTCACACCCAGACATAGTCATGAGGAGTACTGTGGCATGAATTAACTGAAAGAATAAGGTGCTACTTGGACTTGAACCTAGTAGCAGATAATAATAAGCGATTGATGTAGTCTGGAAATCAGTTGTCATTCCAGGGGATCTCTAGGCTCCACCCGGAGGCTAGCAACCCTATCTATACCCTGGACCTCTTGGTCTTGTCATTTGCCTGCTATTTTCATTCGGCAAGTGAAAACACTCCACTCTCCAAGACAGAAGGACTCACATTCCAGCTGTATCTGAAGAAGTGAGCGGTGACTCACAAAAGCTCCTATCCTGTCACAAATGTTGTTAGTCTTTAAGGCGCTACTGGACTCTTGCTCTTTTCAAAGTTATAAGGACTAACAAAATCTGTGGCAACGGCTTTACTCACTTCTTCAGATGAGCAGTGACTCACCAAAACTCCTAACCTGCCACCGACTTTGTTAGCCTTTAAGTTGCTGCTGGACTCTTGCTCTTTTCTAGTGCTTCAGACAGATGAACACATCTACAATAGATTCAGGTGGGGTAGCTGTGTTGGTCTGAAGCAACAGAACAAAGACTGAGTCCAGTGGCACCTTTAAGACCAACAAAGTTTAATTCTGGGTATAAGCTTTTGTGTGCATGCACACTTCAGTGTGCTACTGGACTCGAAATAATAATAATAATAATAATAATAATAATAATAATAATAAGTTGGTTCCTGGGGCTTTCCTCGTTTGGGCTTTTGTATTTTGCTACTGGACTCTTGCTCTTCCTACTGCTACAGACAAGACTAACATGGCTACCCATCTTTTTTTTTTTAATGAGTTTTCCAAAATATGAAACCGATGCTAATATAATACATAGAAGAAAGCTACCTCAAAAAGAAAACACAACTTAAACAAATAATAGAAGACGGGAAACAATTACATACATTCATGTCTTTGTACTTAACCATAGATACAACTTGGACCAAGATGCGTTTCAAAACTCATCTTCTTTACCTTTTAACATCAGTGTTAGTTTGTCCATCTCGGCTACTTCCAATAGCTTCTGTAAGAATTCACTTCTGTCAGGAATTTTATCCGAATTCCAAAATTTAGCGTATACTATTCTTGCCGCAGTTGATACATGTAGAATCAGTTTCCTATCCTCTTTATTATACGTCTCTGGTATTATATTGAGAAGAAAGGTTTCTGGCTTAAGGTGTACTTTTACTATAATTATTTCCTGTAACAGTTTTTGTATCATTTTCCAGTACGTAGCTGCTTTCCCACAGAGCCACCACATATAGTACTAAATGACATGGCTACCCATCTTTTTTTTTTTTAATTTTTAATTTTTATTTTATTTAAATCTCAAATACAGTACAAACAATTTCTTTTGGTGTATGAACATTTTGTATGAACAGTGCAATTTTCTTTACTCATAAAGATTTAGGAATATATCGATAACCGTGCATTAACATTCATAATAAACAACTTTGTTTGTCCACTTAAAATTCTAGTTGTAATTATTTGTAAAATAACCACTCTGAAAAGAAGCTGCTTCATTTATAGCACCTATAAATTTTGTGTTTATTAACTAATCTATAAAGTCCAGAGGTTCCTTTATCTAATTTAACCCACAATCAGTTCTGAATTAGATTGAGTTCCTTAAGAGTAAGAAGAGAAAACTCATATTTATACCCATTTTGGAAGGTCATCCCAGCCATCTTGATCCATCTCTTGAAAGTCCTGTTGGTCTCTCAGGTGCTATTGGACTCAAATCTAGCAAAAACCATAAAGAATAACAATGTGCTACTGGAAGAAGAAGAAAGAAAGAAAGAAAGAAGAAGAAGAGTGGCCCTGGCGCTTTCCTCGTTTGGGCTTTTCTATTTTGCTACTGGACTCTTGCTCTTTCCTACTGCCACAGACAGACTAGCATGGCTACCCATCTTGATCCATCCCCTGAAAGTCCTGTTGGTGTCTCAGGCGCTACTGGACTCAAATCTAGCAAAAACCATAAAGAATAACAATGTGCTACTGGAAGAAGAAGAAAGAAAGAAAGAAAGAAGAAGAAGAGTGGCCCTGGCGCTTTCCTCATTTGGGCTTTTCTATTTTGCTACTGGACTCTTGCTCTTTCCTACTGCCACAGACAGACTAGCATGGCTACCTATCTTGATCCATCCCCTGAAAGTCCTGTTGGTCACTCAGGCGCTACTGGACTCAAATCTAGCAAAAACCATAAAGAATAACAATGTGCTACTGGAAGAAGAAGAAGAAAGAAAGAAGAAGAAGAAGAGTGGCCCTGGCGCTTTCCTCATTTGGGCTTTGCTATTTTGCTACTGGACTCTTGCTCTTTCCTACTGCCACAGACAGACTAGCATGGCTACCCATCTTGATCCATCCCCTGAAAGTCCTGTTGGTCTCTCAGGCGCTACTGGACTCAAATCTAGCAAAAACCATAAAGAATAACAATGTGCTACTGGAAGAAGAAGAAAGAAAGAAAGAAAGAAGAAGAAGAGTGGCCCTGGCGCTTTCCTCATTTGGGCTTTTCTATTTTGCTACTGGACTCTTGCTCTTTCCTACTGCCACAGACAGACTAGCATGGCTACCCATCTTGATCCATCTCCTGAAAGTCCTGTTGGTCTCTCAGGCGCTACTGGACTCAAATCTAGCAAAAACCATAAAGAATAACAATGTGCTACTGGAAGAAGAAGAAGAAAGAAAGAAGAAGAAGAGTGGCCCTGGCGCTTTCCTCATTTGGGCTTTTCTATTTTGCTACTGGACTCTTGCTCTTTCCTACTGCCACAGACAGACTAGCATGGCTACCTATCTTGATCCATCCCCTGAAAGTCCTGTTGGTCACTCAGGCGCTACTGGACTCAAATCTAGCAAAAACCATAAAGAATAACAATGTGCTACTGGAAGAAGAAGAAAGAAAGAAGAAGAAGAAGAGTGGCCCTGGCGCTTTCCTCATTTGGGCTTTTCTATTTTGCTACTGGACTCTTGCTCTTTCCTACTGCCACAGACAGACTAGCATGGCTACCCATCTTGATCCATCCCCTGAAAGTCCTGTTGGTCTCTCAGGTGCTATTGGACTCAAATCTAGCAAAAACCGTAAAGAATAACAATGTGCTACTGGAAGAAGAAGAAAGAAAGAAGAAGAGTGGCCCTGGCGCTTTCCTCGTTTGGGCAATAAAGAATAGCAATGTGCCACTGGACGACGACAATAACGACAACTGTTGTTGTTGTTGTTGTTTATTTTCATTGTTATTATTCTGCTGGGCCCGGGGCCGTTCCTCGTCTGGGCTTTTCTCCTTGCCCGTCTGGCTTCTCAGGTGACGCGCGCGGCTTCCCGGGCCCGATCCCGCCGGCGCTGCCTGCGCAGCCTCCTCTGACTCACCGGCGGAGAGGCGCGTCTTTAAAGGCCCCTCGGCTCTTCCCCGCCGCCGCCTTTAGGCGGCTGCTGTCTCCGTCTCCGTCTCCCCAGCTCCGGCGCGCCTGCGCCGCCCGCGAAATAAATAAATAAAGAACCTTAGGCGAGGAGGAGGAGGCGGCGAGAAGGGAACGAGCGAGTCAGCCAGCCGGGCAGCCAGCGGAGGGCGAGCGCGGAGCTCTCCAGCGCCCCGGACGGAGCCGGGCGGCGATCTTTTGTCTGGCCGCTGCTGGACCCGGGCAGCCGGCAGGCACTTGCGCAGCCCCCCGGCCGGGGATCCCCGTCGCGGGCGCTCGGAAAGGGGGGGTCTCGGCGGCGCGCATCTGGGCAGCGGTGGTGCAGACGGGCGAGAAAGGACTGCTCGGTGCGGGGGAGATAAAAAAGACGGGGGGGGGGGGAGAGGCCGGGCAAAGCGCCTCTTAAGGTGGACTCGCTCTTAAGGTGGACGGCCTCCCGGACCTGTTTTGGCTGCTCTTAAGGTGGATCCGGTTCTTTCCAAGGTGAAATTGACGTCCCGGTTGGAATTACTTTTTCTTTTTCTTTTTTGTAACCCACTCTTGCATCAGCCTGGTTTTTTATTGATTTTTTTTTTTAAACCCATTCTTTGGAGATGGATCGTTGATCATTTTTTTTTTTGCCCACGGAAGGACGGTCCTCTTTCTCTTCTCGTGCTCCCGACGACGAAGAAGGGTTTGATCCGGGGAAAGGGGGGTGGGGGAGAATTCTCTCTGGCTTCTGTTTTAGATCCCTCTCTTCCCCCCCCCCCCCCCGCCGCCCCACCCCCGTGGCCAGAAATGGGGCAAGTTTGCTAGCCGCGAACGGAGCCTCTTGTCCCTTTTTGTTTTTGATCCTCCTCTCCTTCTCCCCAAGTGACCATGACTAAATCCCGGCCTTTTTGCAGAAAAAGACAGCCGATGGAAGAAGCCGAGCTGGGAATTGAGAGCCAGAAATTTAGCAGCCGAGAACTGGACAGGAGAGAAGGTTTACTTTTTCAACAAGTTTCTAGTTCTTCTTGATCGTTCTTGAGAGGAGGGGGAGGGGCGTCTTTGAAAATTTAAGATTTTTTTAAACAAGTAAATAAAGGGGGGGGGAGGCATTCGGACAGCCTTCCGGTGTATATTTCCCCCCCTCGTTTTCATCTATACATACCCTTTTTTGTTGTTGTTGTTACCGACCCTTTTCAAGAGCCAAAGAAGGACTTAAAAAGACATGGAAACTGTTGGGAAATTTGAATTCAGTAGGAAAGACTTGATCGGCCATGGAGCTTTCGCGGTGGTTTTCAAAGGGAGACACAAAGAGGTGAGTCGAAATAGATGTAGACAGAATTTTCCTCCATTCCCCCCCTCCCCAATTGCTCTGGGAGGCTGTTTCACCTTCTGTTCTTTGTGTTGGGGAGATGGTGGATAAATATTAAGGACCCCCCCCCCTCGGCTTTTACACGCTGAAGGTGAAATCTGTTTCGATTAGCTTTTTAAAGTAATAGTACACATTTCCCCCATTAATGTCAGGCCAGCGTCTAAGTCTGTTTCCTTTCTGAAAGTTCTGTTAATGCACAGAACTTTGCCAGCAGCACCTACAGCTGAATCATCTGCCCTTGGAAGTCCTGTGGCTTCCCTGGAGGTGCGAAAATGACCTGTTTGGGCAGCGACAGACAGACACAGCTGCCCCATCTGGGTTTCCAAAAGTTCTTCCTTCCAGGTGCAGGCTGTTGAAATCCCAAAGGGCTTTTTTTCAAGGGAATCAGGTCAGGGTGATGCAAATCCCCCTCGAGTGATCTCCTCAAGAGTAAATCCCACTTGACATCCAGGGAATGCCCTTCCAAGAAAACACGATGGGAGAGTCCAGTTTGCTGCTAGATTTTCAATTTTTTAAAAAAACCTGTCTTGCTATTTTCCTAAAGTAACTTTTAAGGGAGTTGGTGGGTTGGGGTGGGTTGGGGATGTAACTCTCCATCACAGCCCCAAAACGCTGGAACTTTGGTCAGCCAAGCACAACCAGGCCTTAGCTCCTCAGCCTGCCCAGCTGGGATCTGAAGCCACAGGGAGCCAGCAAACATTGCAATATGGATTTATAAATATTCAGTTTGGGTGTCTTGGAGGCCAGAAGGTGAATATTCTGCTGTCGATTTCCAGAGAGTTGGAATTGCTTTAGATGTATAGTTTCTTATCCCCAAAGATTAGTCTATGTTGCTTTAGTGTCCTTACATTATATCGCTTTCATTGTTTTAATTAAAAAAGGAGATGCAATCCATCAGTGGATATAATATATATATATATATATATATATATATATATATATATATATACACACACACACACACACACTCACTACACTAAATAAGTTCCTATAGTAGCTTAATTAAGAAGATAATGGCCCTGTGAAGCTTTTTACGGAATCTGTCTTGGATTCTTCTTGATGTGTTGGCAATGCCAATTCATTCAAGGGCATGTCTGAACAAGTATGGGTCGAGCTGCTGAACCGTTCTTGTGATCTGAAGCACTGTGACCCATTCAAGAAACCGTCTGTGCCTCTACTGTTCTATATCTTTAAACTGTGCCTGTACATTTTCCACTTTCAGAAACCTGAACTGGAGGTTGCGATCAAATGCATTAACAAGAAGAACTTGGCAAAATCCCAAACCCTTCTGGGGAAGGAGATTAAAATACTCAAGGTAAAAACATGAACACCACAAATCTTTGGACTCTTGCAGCATTTAAGTTAAGGGGCCTGTTTTTTTGTGTGTGTCTGTGTGACTTTGTTATGCTTATCTGTCTTTCTCTCTCCTTCTAGGAACTGAAACATGAAAACATTGTGGCCTTGTATGATTTCCAGGTATTACTTTCCATTGAGGTTGATGGGTTGAATGGGGAGGGACTGAGAGGGGCTATGAACATGAGATACACACTTAGATGCAGCACAAGATTTGTTTGGAGACCTGGCCAAAACGTCTGCATGTATCTTGAAAACAGTCTGGGCTCTTAACTGTTGGCTAAAAGTCTAAATCTGTGGGAGGGTAGATGCTGGAAATAGATAAATGGAATGGCAGAGACTCTTTTGAAATGCCATGGGTTGATACGGAGTGTATGGTATGTTTCTAAACAATACTGTTTGGTCATAATGGTGCTGCTCTTTTCACCATCTGTGGGGTTTTTTTAATTCCTTAATTATATGGTGTTTAGTTTTTGTATATATACGCACAGAAGCATTGGAGAAAAGCTGCTTGTGTTCCCATTTTTCATCCTGAGAGCTTCCCCTATACAATCCACTTGACCTTAAGCTGGCCAGTCTATGGAGCTGGTATTCTGTTCAAATAAATATCAAGTTCCTCTATTTGGTGACTGTAGGATTGGGGGAGGCAGCTCAGTGGCAGAGCATCTGCTTGGCATGCCAGAAGGTCCCAGTCTCCAGCATCTCCAGTTAAAGGATCTGGTTGTAGGTCGATCCCTGGCATTTCCATTTGAAAGGCTCAGGTGATGGGAAAGACTTTTGCCTGAGGCCCTTGAGAGCTGCTAATAGTCTGAGTAGACAATACTGATTTTGACAGGTCAGTGGTTTGACTCTGTAAAAGGGCAGCTTCATTGGGTGTTTCAGGACCCAGCTGCATTTTCCTAGAAAACCAGCATTGAAATCCTAGAGGGGGTAGACATGTGACTCTGTTGCAACCAGAGATAAACAGAATATCCCAGGCAGACATTCTTAGCTGTTACACAGTGTAAAGTAGCTTAGTAAAACTAGATAGGTGATGGTGATTCTGTTTTGAAGGGTCTTTGTTCTTGTTGCCCTGTCTGTACTTTCCTCAACTGCATGTGAATTTTAAATAATTACATCTTGTGCTGTTCCTGGCCCTTTAACCCTGCTTCCCCCTGCCCCCCCCCCCCCCATGGTGCTGAAAAGTGCCATCGAGTCACAGGTGGCTTATGGCAACCCTGTAACATTTTCAAGACATTCAGAGGTGGTTTGCCCTTGGCTGCTTCCATGTTATGGCCCTGGTATTCCTTGGAGCCTGCTTAGCTTCTGAGATCTGACAAGACTGGGCTAGCCTGGGATATCCAGATCAGGGCATTTTTAAAATAACCACAAGGGGCCAAAACGGGTGCTCAAATCAAAAGCTTTCTCAGCCCCAAGATTCCTGGTTTATTTGTTACCAAAATCCTGATTTCATCCCCACCACCACTCCTGAATCTCTTCCCTCTGTGAAATTTTGGTGAGCTATCCCAGACGGAACTTCTTGTTTCTGTAATGAAAGCACAAGATAGAGGCAAATCCTCCAGCCCAACGCCCAGCATCAAATTCTAGTTTGGATAGTGGGTGCTGACTCCTGCAAACTGATGCTGAAACACATTGTGCCAGGCTTGCTTCAGGGTCCCTTGAGCTGGACAGCCCGGGCTAGCCCGATCTCATTGCATCTCGGAAGCAAAGCAGGGTTTGCCCTGGTCGGCATTTGGATGGGAGGCCGCCAGGGAAGGCCAGGGTCGCAACGCAGAGGCAGGCAATGGCAAACCACCTCTGAATATCTCTTGCCTTAAAAACCCTGTGGGGTCGCCATAAGTCAGCTGCGACCTGGTGGCAAAAATGGCTTTAGGGTGCTACTGGTGTTTCTGTTTTGTATGGCTGCCACAGATTAATCCATCTGGAGTTATTTTGAATTGGACCACTGTGCCAGTACTCCACCCTCGGGGTCCGTTTTTTCGTTTGGGATTTGCAGCCCTGCGTTTCTCCTGTATCTGCAAGCGCATTTGGCAGCTCAAGTTGTTCCCGTCCCTTATCTGAAGCTTGTTGTCCCGGCTGGTATCACGTGGCCTACAGGCCTCCTTGTTTGTTGACATTCCCTCCTGCGCTCTGCGATTGGTCGAACTGAGCCGTGGCGTCATTGGTGCAACGAGATCCATGTCTGTTTGGCGCAGGAGACGCGCGGTGCCTTCTGGGAGGTGTAGTCAATGCGCCTCGGCATGGTTTGGCTTTCGCTTTCGCGCTTCTGGAGCAAAGGACTGTCTTTCCCGGCATGCCTTTCCGTCTGTCGTGGGAGGCTGGATGTTGCACGGGGGAAGGTTATCTTGGGTCAGATAATCAGGAAGCAAATAGGTTTTGCGCAGTCTCTGGTTCTTAAAGCAGGTGGAAAGGTTTATTTCCCCTCAATGTGTATTTTTTTCTGTTCCCCCCCCCCCTAAAAATGCAGTGCCAAGCTTTTCTTGCAAAACTGGAAGAAATATTCTGCCACACACAAGGCCCATGAAAATTGCAAAGTAATTGAGCATCTGGCCGTGTTTGTATCCCTCAGACAGATCAAAAACACAATTGCTTGGGTGGGGGGGGGGGGGGAGGGTTCTTTTAAAAACAGGACTTTGGGATTTGCAGATCAGCTAAGTTTTTTTTTTTCTTGATGCTTAATTGAATTACTAATAATTTTACTTAAATAAAATGCCTTCCAGACAGCTGGTAGAAAAAACAAAGCAGAATACAAAAGACTTGAGAATAAAAGTAGGCAGAAGACCACCATTGGAATAAATTGTTAAAACTTTTTAAACAGTTAACTTCCTGTACTTTCTTGTAGTGTTTTTTTTTAAAAGCAGATCAATATAAAAGGCAAGAGGGAGGTTTCTCTCCACAAACAGTGTCAGCATTTTTTAAAACTTTCACCGGCGTCCCAATTTGCCAAATGGATTAATTTAGTAACAATCTGTAATCCTTTTTTTTATACCACAAGGAATGGTTAAACACTCTGATTAAGAAGGATATTACAAACTTACTTTTAAAAAACACCAAGCAAATGATATGTGGATGGCTTTGGCACGTGTAGATCTGGTTTATCTACAAACTGGAGCCAAAAATCCATCTATACCTCTGGTTTACACTGTTCTAAATGTTCTGATCTTTGGTGGGTCATTTCCCCCCCATAATGTTCACTATCCAATATCAAGAGCACTGGCCGATGGTGACATCTGAATTTGCATCTGAATATGCCGATGCTTTCACACATGCTGAATAATGCAGTTTCAATCCAGTCACTGTTTGCAAGTAGATTTTGCCATGCCACACAGTAGAATCCAGTTGCAAAGTGCATTGAAAGTGGATTGAAAGCGTGTTATTTAGTGTGTGTGAAAGCAGATACGTAGAGTCGTGTCATCCCCCTCCCCTCCAGAGATCAATGTCTCTGGAGAAAATGGCTGCTTGGGAGGCCTCTGTGGCATTATATCTTGCTGAGGTCCCTCCCCAGCCTAAACCCTGCCCTTCCTAAGCTCCACCCCCAAATCTCCAGGAATTTCCCAACCCAGTATGAGGCACACTCGGTAGTTGCCCAGAGCTCCCCCAAATCTGATACCGTTCCAGCAGGCCACGATACATGGGACTGGTGACCTGCATTTCAGTTGCCGGGTAATGCTTTGCTGCCCCTGTTCTGAGGACAGAGTGCTAAATGGGGTCATTGGGTCTGATTCAGTCTAAGGCATCTGCTTGGGCATGTCTACATTACAAACCTCCATCTGTTTCATGGCTGTGGCTTCCTTGCAAGGAATTCTGGGAACTGTAGTTCTGCAAGGGATCCTGTGATCGGAACTCTCCGCACCCTCACAAAAGAACTGATTGTGGCCAGACCTGATGCTCATACTGGTTGCAATGTGGGTAATGAGTATTATGTAATTATTTCATAATCTGTCAGGGGTAGGGAAGGCAGAGAGACCCCAGTTCCAGCTTCATTCCGTTTTCTTCTGCCACGGTTGCCCCCTTGCGCAACTGGATCAGCAAAGCTCTCATTCCCAGCATTTATTTCTAAAAGAGTAAACTCTGTTTTGGGTCAGTTTTCTCTTCTCCAGCACAATGGCTGCTTGCCAATACCTGAGATATTTACTGTCCTATTGTTTGAAATTTGCTTCCATTTGCCGTGGGTAATTAATGGTTCTAAAAATAGGCAGTTGGGGTCCGTCCTCCCCCCGAAGATTTCTCAGTGTGTGTTGTTGTTTTCTGAGGCTGGCTTTTGGTGGTTCTTGCCTTGCTTTTTCCGCCTCCTTTTTGTTTGGGGCCGTCTTGTAGCTTTCTTCCTACACCAGGAAATAGGTGACAAAACCACAGCTAATGTCATTAGTTAGCGGTGGCACACCAAGCTGTTGTTTGCATTTCTTTTTCATAATGGAAGACTTCAAAAAACACGCACAAGCAAAAAAGCCTGCTGCAGATTTATGAAGTAAATATTTCCTGTTGAATGCGTGTAACTATGTTGTAACAGTGTTTCCTCTTCCATCCTAGGGGTAAAAGATGTTTTTGTTTTCATGCAGTTTGGTAATACTGGCTTGGGTTACAGGACAGGCAGCCAAAGAGCTCGCCAGGTCTGTCTAGGGGCATTGGGGCCTAGGGTTTCCAACTCTGGGTTGGGAGATTCCTGGAAACTTGAGGGTGGAATCCTCAGTGGGTTGGGAGGGTTAAGGGGGCAGCATCCCAGGAGAAAAGTTAAAAACAAAAACAGGGCCTCAGCTACTTACAAGAAGTTCTGACCATAGAGCTCCTGGCGATTCCTAGAGAGACCCTTATCGCTTTCTAGGTAGCTCTAGGAATCGCCAGAAGTTCTATGGTCAGAACTTCCTGTAAATAGACGAGGCCTTATTTTTCTTCCTAATTTTCTCCTCAGGACAGTTGTTTCCATTTGGCCCCAGTTTTCGTCACCAGTTAGGTGAAAATTGGTAGGCAACTGCCACAATTCCTTGGAAGACTTCCACTGTAAGCAGGCAAATGGGAACCCTATTGCCCAGCCACAGCTGGGAACAGGAGGCTGCTGGGGGGGAGTGGGCGGAGCCACTCTGATTATGGCTTCAGCATGGCAGAACAACCTTGTCTGCAGCAGTCCAGCAGAACTCCTTAGCTCCAGTGGAGCCACCACAGCTGCCATTCATGCTGGCTCACGCCTCTCTGCTTGACCTACAGCTCCAGGGATGCTGTCTCAGATGGCCGCAGGGATTGGCATTTGCACAGTACCCAGCCACTTCACATTTTTTTTACCCCGGGGCTATGGCTCACAGCTTTTGAACTTAACCTTTACCTTTTTATGGCTCACAGCATTGGTGTAGGATTGCCAAGTGTTGAAAACTCACCGGCGGGGGGGAGTCCTCCTCTCGCCAGGAGTTTCTTCTGGTGTGCGTGCTTTGCGCGCGCGCCCATCGATGTCACCAGAAGTGACGGAGCACGTTGGGGGCATTGCCAAGGCGACGCTCTGGCAATTGCCCCAAAACTCTATGGTATCATAGAGTTTTGGGGCGATTGCCAGAACGTCGCCCTGGCAATGCCCCCAATGTGCTGCGTCACTTCCGATGACGTCATTACGTCATCCTCGCTGGACGACGTCGGGGGTGGGGTTCCCCCTGCCGGCCAAATGCTGGCCGGCGGATCGGGAATCCCTTTAGCGGGGCAGCCCTACATTGGTGGCAGGAGCAGGCAGGGGAAGGGGTTTGCCTCCCCTCCAGCCAGCGTGGTAGTGTCTGCCCAGCGCTGCACTGCTGGGTCTTCAATCTACTCATGCAGATTTTCCTTTGCACCCTGCCCCCAGCCTATGGGCCTTGTAGTGGGGACACACCGACTTGAAACTTACCGGCTGCTGTCTTCCATAAAGTTTATATCTCTGGTACTCGGCATTACGTTTTATGGCAGACATGGCCCGGCCCGACAAAGTCACATTTATGCCAGATCCAGCCCTCGTAACAAATCAGTTCGACACTCTGATCTAAACATTCTGTAAGGATGTTGCTCTGCAAACTGGCTAGGGCTCTGATTGCTCACGAAAGCCAGTTCTTAGAATGAAGATGTCTTTAATTTTGGGATGCCTGTGGATTTTGAAAATGGTGGGGAAGCGATGGGAGGGGGCCCCTTCCCCCCCGCTCCTCCTCTCCTGATGGTTTAACAAAAGTGGCTGTGGTCTAGAACGGTCTCTCGGAAGCTCTGAAAATAGGTGTCCCAGTTCCTGTCTCGTGATGTATTATTGAACAGAGCTAATGGGGCCAGCATGAAGCAAAAGACTGCCGGGGACTGTCCCCAGTGAAGGATGGAGAGGCATCTGATATTTTTAGAATCAGAGAGATGATATTTGGAACAGGCTCTCGGATAGGTAGGAGCTAATTCAGGGTAAAAAAGTCCGTCTCTGTGTGAGAATGTGCCGTGGAGGCAATTTATCTGGGCATGAGCCAAGGAGCCCTCTGCTGATAATGTGACACTCTATGTCACAAATGGCCCCAAGGGTCCCAGAGCAATTTGACTTGGGGGCCCCTGGCAGTTCAGACCTTGGGTAAAAAGCAGTCTGACTCTAGGCGCTTCACACACACTAAACAACACCCTTTCAGTCCACTCTGCAACTAGGTTTTACTGTTGTGAAATGGCAAAATCCACTCGCAAACGATCACTGAAGCGGATTGAAACTGCATTATTTAGCATGTGTGAAAGCGCCCTATAGTAACTATGTATGTATCTGAAGACGTGGTGTGAACACAAGACCTTCTGCCCAGAATGAAATTTTGCTGGTGCTTCTGGACTCAGACTTTGTTCTCCAGTAACTACGGTTCGTGGTGGCATCCAAATGTAGCCCCTCAGGCTGCTAAGCTCCCACTGCGGGTTGGGGAATCCTCCACCCAAGTCCTGTTCTGGAGTGGCAGTGGGAGGGAAAATACAAAAAGGCCTTTAAGCCAATGGTGTGACATCATGTCCTGGGAAACCCGGAAGTGACATCAGCCTTTTCTAGGAATCACCTGAAACTCTCTGGTTCCTGGTGATTCCTAGAGAGGCATGGCGTCACTTCCATGTTTCCCCTGGAAATGGCAGCTTGTCGTCAGTCCCCCTCCCCATTTTCTCTCCTAGTTGCTTGCTGGTTGTCTAGCAACCCTCATGGGCCAACTCTGCCAAACACACTTGTTTAGGAGCTGAAATGATGGCATGAACCACAGTTAGTCCAAATTATGGTTTTGTGTGGCATACGGACACATCTGGGCTTGTGGGGGAAACAGTGAAAAAGATATGAACCCAGAATTCGTAGATGTAGGATTGGAATGATTCTCTACAAGACAAGTTCCCATTTCACAAACTAACCCGAGTCCGAAATGAGCTGTGGTTTCGTGTTATGTTTGAAGCGGGCGATCATGTCTCTGTGTGTTCCACTCCCTTCGGCTGTTTTTCGTCCATCCTCCTTTCCCGAACCTTCTAGTCAGATGATGTTTGTCCTTTGCGATGTTGTTGGCTAGTTCCTTCTGGTGACAACGCAGCCCTCTGGAATCCTGGATGGTGTTGGCTGGGTCCCCAGCACCTGCTCGGAGGCCACACGTTGCTGTGTGGATGTCTGTGTCTTCATGCAATTTCAGATCCTGCAAACAGTGATAACTTTGCAGTGATAACCCTTCTGAGACCAGAGTCTTTCTTGCATCAAGAGAAGGCCCTGGGGGGTTCATTGGCTCCCAGCTGCTGCTGTTTCGAGTAGGAATATTCACTCCCCAGGCGAGGGCGGGGCCATGTGGCCATTTTTTTTTGGGAAGTGACCGTCCCTCTTACTCAGTTGTTGATGTTTCCATCGTTTTTTTGACCGGCTTCATGTTTCCCTCCCCATCACCTGATTGTACATCAGAGCAGCACTGGCGACCCAGGCAGCTTTCCAGAGTCTCAAACTTCCTTCTGGAAACTGGCGGCAGAGTTACTCAGCGGCCTTAAGGGATATTTCCCAAGAGTAACCGGAGACTGGCATGTGGTTTTGTTTTTGAATGCGGCGGTGGGGGTCTCAGGTTACTGTGGCCGTGTTGTTCACACGGCTGTTTTCTCTGGGCCCTGTCAGCATTTCCATTATGAAAATATCCCCTTCAGAAGCGATGTTATGAGCGGGTTTGTAAAATGCTTTTCAGCTGTCTGGCTGGAAAGCTCAGCTCGCTTGGGTTTCCAGGGATGGCATTGGCCCACGGTGTAATGTTGCATGGAAAAGGCTGGAAAGGTGTAAAGGAGAGGGTAGACTCAGCCTCACTGACAGGAACATGTTCCTGTCATGGGAACGGTTTTTTTTTTTTTTAAATTTAAACTGTTTATTAAAGATTGAAATAAAATACAGTGCAGTACTTCTGCCTCCAGTGAGAGTCTACATCAGGGATGGCCAAACTTGCTTAACATGAGTGCCACATAGACTAAACATCAGAGGGTTGAGATCTGCAAGACATGAACACACATGTTTTTATTGAAAAAAATGCAAATTTGCATATTAAATTAAAGAGACAAATGTCTTCTCAGAGCCAAGCCAGCCTGCTGGTGTGGTAGTATGGTGGGTCTTGGAGAATGCATTTAACTTTGGGTGGGGGAGAGATTTAACATCAAATGCATTCTCCACACCCCTAAGCCGGCTGGTTTGGCTTGGAGAAGGGATTTAAAGAGACAAATGCCTTCTCTAAGCTGGCCAGGTGGGGGTTCTTTGAGAATGCATTTAAAGTTGCTTTCTTTATCTGCTCCCCCCACATCTCAGGCCTAATCAGGGAGGGGGACACTGGCTTTTACTAGATCCATTTCCTAGTTTTTTTAAAAAAATACTTACACCAGCCCTGTGGTTTCCAAACAAGCAGTGGGAGTTTGCAGAAGGAGAAGATGCAAACAAGTCAAACGAGCTACCTTAGTTGAATTGCATGGAGTGCTTTTGCTTCCCTGCACCGCACAGCCGGCGAGTTAGCATCGGGACAGCCGGCAGAATTAGGTCACCCGCACTAGCAGCCTACTGATCAACCAGACATTAAATATCGCTTGTCGTTAATGTGGGATGCTGAATGGAAAGCCTCCAGGGATCCAATTAGCAAAGCACCTTACAACTCCCAAGAAAGGAAGGCCTTTGCAAATCCACCTTGCTGTCTCTCAGCAGGGGAAAGGATGCTGACGTGCTGGGAGAGGCGTGCTCGCGGTTTACTCTTGCAGCTGTTCGGAAGCAAGGGCGCCTTCTAGATTTGCAAAGAACAGGACAGGTGGAGAACAGGAAGAGTTTAGCCTGGAGGTTGGTTTGTGAAGCAGTGTCGTACTAGTCTTTAGCCTTCCCTGTTCGCCTTGGGATTCTGTCAAGAAAAACAGGGGGAGGGGGTGTCACCTTACATGTACAGACAGGTTACAAGATTTTTTTTTTTTTTTGGCCATCAATTCACAGCTGATTTATGGCAATCCTGTAGGGGTTGCAAGACAAAAGATATTCAGAGGCGGTTTCCCATTGCCCGCCTCTGCATCATGACCCTGGTATACCTTGGAGGTCTCTCATCCAGTTTGGTGCCGTGGTTAGGAGCACAGATTCTAATCTGGGAGAGCCGGGTTTGATTCCCCACTCCTTAACCTGCAGACAGCTGGGTGACCTTGGGTCAGTCACAAGTTCTCTCCAAGCTGTTCTCCCAAGAGCAGTTCTCTCAGAGCTCTCTTGAGAGCCAGTTTGGTGTAGTGGTTAAGTGCGCGGACTCTAATCTGGGAGAACCGGGTTTGATTCCCCACTTCTCCACTTGCACCTGCTGGATGACCTTGGGCAAGCCATAGCTCTGTACCAGCTGTTCTGTCAAGGACAGCTTGGGAAAGAGCTCTCTCAGCCCCACCTACCTCACAGGGTGTCTGTTGTGGGGAGGGGAAGGGAAGGAGATTGTAAACTGCTCTGAGACTCCGAGGGAAGGGCAGGGTATAAATCCAATCTCTTCTTCATCATCCAAATATTAGCCAGGGCCGATCTTGCTTAATTTTCGAGATCTGATGAGATCCAGGCAAGGGATATACAATATATACAACAATATACAGTAACAAAAAAGCTTTTCTTGTATAGCTTTTCAAAAGGGGTGGTCCTCTTGTGTTCAGGCCTGTCTTCCTTTTCATGTCACTGTGGTCCCGCGCTGGGTTGTTGAGAGGATAGAATGGGGGAGAAGAAATCCTCCCTGAGGTCGTTAGAAGGGAGGGTTGGAAAGAAACGTAAGAGATTTTTATCGGGGCAGGTTTCTTTGCCTCTCCTTAGTACGTACAGGCCTCGGGTCAGAGGCCTTGCCTGTTTTGCAGGTATGTTTTGTCTGGGTGACCCAGCCTTCAGCCCACAGCACCTGTCTGACTTCTAAGTATCACTGGATCAGCGACTCTCAGGGGTTTGCTTGCAAAGGGGCCTCCAGGGCCCCAAACAGCAAGGCAGTAGCTCAGTAAGAACGCCACCTCTGCACGCAGAAGGTGACTGGTTCAGTCCCCGGAATCTCCTGTTAACAGATCTCAAGGCACAGTTGGTGGGGAATACCTTTTTCTGGGATTAACACAATTTGTGGCAGGGTATGAGCTTCCGTGAATCCCTGCTCGCTTCTGAAGAAGTGAGCCGTGACTCACGGGAGCTCATATCCTGCCACAGATTGTGTTCGCCTTTAAGGCGCTCCTGGACGCTTGCTCTTTTCTACTGCTACAGACAGACTAACATGGCTGCCTATCTCGATCTTTCTCTGAGGTGGTAGAGAATTAGAGGGGACAATATTAAGTGAAACTGACCCTTTTTTCCCTTAGGAGAGGCCATAACTCAGGTAGGGATGACAGGTCCCTAGGACCAGCTGGCGGGAGATGAGGGTGAACTTAACCGGGTGCGGGAAGGAATGGCAAAAATAAGTGCGATTGGCTATGTGACTGGGGTTGCCAACCTCCAGGTGGTACCTGGAGATCTCCTACTATTACAGACAACTAAGATCAGCCCCCTGGAGAAAATGACTGCTTTGGAGGGTGGACCCTGATGAGGTCCCCACCCCTCTTCAAACCCCATCCTCCCCAGGCTCCCCTCCCTGAAATCTCCAGGTATTTCCCAACCTAGAGCTGGCAACCCTATACATGACCTGGAAGTGACATAGGGATGTCAGGGACATCGGGAGGATGATGCTCCGGTTTGGGCCAAAATTCTATGGTAGAATTAGCTTCTCCCATAGAGTTTTGCCCCCAAACCAGAAAGTCATCTCTAAATGCCTACTTCACTTCCAGGTCATGTAGGTACGTCATATTTAATTTACACGTTCTTCCCTGTTTGGGGGTGGAGTAATTCCCCCCTGCCAGCCAGTTGGCTGGCAACGGAGACGTAAGACCCAAAAGCAGGGGACCCCACCCCTGCCAGGAGGTCTGGCATCCCTAGTTCAGTGGCATAGTTTGTATGTGGAAGGCCGTTCATACAGTCCCTGGCATCTTTATACCAAAGCGTCTGAGCACTCCATGAAATTGCTGAGCAGTCAGGTTAGAACGAATAAAAGGAAGTACTTCTTCATCCAAAGAGTGATTAACACGTGGAATTCACTACCACAGGAGGTGGTGGCAGCTACAAGCATGGACGGTTTCAAGTGGGAATTAGATAAGCATATGGAGCAGAGGTCCATCAGTGGCTATTAGCCACAAAGTATAGATAGGAGCTCTCAGTCTGGGGCAAGTGATGCACTGTATTCTTGGTGCTTGACTGGGGGGGGGAGGCAACAGTGGGAGGGCTTCTAGTGTCTTGGCCCCACTGGTGGACCTCCTGATGGCACCTGGTATTTTTGGCCACTGTGTGACAGCGTGTTGGACTGGATGGGCCACTTGCCTGATCCAACATTGGCTTCTCTTATATTCTTATGTCTGTGGTAGTGCTATGGCTGGGCAAGGCGGTCACTGCCTGGGCGGCTACCATTTTGTGGGGGGGACCATCCAGCCTAGAAGGACTGACAATATAATTTTATATGGCAGTTTTCCATTGACGTCAGTACCAACCTCAGTCCAGCAGAAGTGGCACAGTAGGTTGAGAGGACGTCATGGAGAATAACTTGCCGTTGCGCCCACAGATGTGGTGTGTCCTTATAGATATGCTAAGATGGCGTGGGACCGTTGCAGTCGGTTTGAATGGTTCCCCTGTGGGTGGTGGTGGTGGTTGTGCAGCTCATTTCTAGTGGCCCCAGGGCCACCCCATACTCACGCGTACACTGTGCCCACCCAACTGGTTTGGTAGCATTTCTACATCCCATTTGTGTGGGCGGCTGATTGTTTTCATCCTGATTGTTAATGCCTCGTTCAGACAATCATCTTGTGAAGAGGAAGCTGGGAATGTGGCTCCGGCGGTGAGGACATGCCGCCTGGATCACTTTCCCTGCTTACAAAGTCCGGTTGTAATTGGCTTGGAAGTAAGAGCTTGCAGGCTGGATCTGTGCTGCAATAATCGAGGCTTGAGGAAGAGGAGGGGCTGTCGACATAGCAGGTGGGCACCTGTGTGTGTTACCGCGGCCATGGAGAGGGGCTGTGCGTGGCTTGAAGGTCACAGGCTCAAACCCCAGCATCTTCTGTTAAAAGTATCAAGTAGTTAGTAGTAGGTAGTACGGAAGGCCTGAGACCCAGGAGAGCTGCTGCCACTCGGAGTAGATAGTACCAACCTTTATAGACAAATGGTCTGCCTCAATAAAAAGCATCTTCATGTATTTATGTATGTATGTGGGGGGGACTAGTATGATTTGGACCCATGATGCTACCGAGGAGGAAAGTAACTCTCTTTCCCTGCTTATTTATTTATTTAATTCAATTTATATCCCGCTCTCCCCGAAACCGTCTCAGAGCGGATGACAACAGTTTATAAAGCATACACTATAACAGGGGTGGCCAAACTGCGGCTCGGGAGCCGCACGCGGCTCTTTCACACATGTTGTGTGCAATGCTCCCTCTAAGCTGTGGAGTCTTGTGAGCAAAAATTCTGCTCTGTGAGCTACTGGCATTCAAGCTGTGAGTGAGCGATTTGGCTGCTTCATCAATTAGTGTGCTCTGGAGCCATCCTTCCTGAGCTAAGACGAAAATGTGTGAGCCGGAGGCTAGAAAACTGTGAGCTAGCTCACACTAACTCAGCTTAGAAGGAACACTGATTGTGTGGCTCCCATTAGGGCAGCTGAGGAAACGAAGGGGGAGGCATGCCTCCCCAATCGGTCTTCTCTTCCCCAGCCAGTGTTCCGTTCTCCAAGCCAAGCTGGCAGGCATGGAGGGGTTGGAGAACACATTTAAAGTTAAAATTGCTTTCTTTCCACCTCTTCCTCCCTCCCCTCCCCATTTATTTGCTTTCTTTCTACCTTTCTTTCTTTTCCCCTTTCTTTCTCTCTCTTTCTCCCTTCCTTTCTCTCTCACTGTCTTCCCCTCCCTCCCCCATCTATTTGCTTTCTTTGTTTCTTTCTCTCTTTCTTTCCACCTTTTTCATTCTTTTTTCCCCACCTATCTCTCTCTCTCTCTCTCTGACACATAAATATCATTAGCAAACAAATATATATCATTGGACAAATAAATATCATTATTGATATCTGTTTTTACTCCTTTTGTTTTTATTTTTGGCAGTCTCATCTAATGTTAATAAAAAGCAAATCTGCATATCTTTCAATAAAATATATGTGTAATATTTGTACATGTCTTGTGGCTCTCAAACATCTGACGTTTCTTCTATGTGGCTCTTACGTTAAGCAAGTTTGGCCACCCCTGCACTATAAGAACTTTCCAACATTTACAAAAAAACCCCAATCACATTCAATAAATACAATAAAAATCACTAAAACAGCTACTATAGAATTCAAGATGGCATTAAAAACTCAAATGGGGGGGCAGCGCACAGGCAGCTAACAGAAGGGAGAAAGGGGGGGAAGCGGGAGAGAAGGGAGGAAGGGGGAGGCCAAAACTAGGTAAAGCTGATCGGGCAAGGAGCCCGACGGTGCCTCAACCATGGGCCCGGTGGAACAATTCTGTTTTGCAGTTCCTGAGGAATCGTACCAAATTCCACAGGACCCTCATCTCTCCTGGGAAAGTATCCCACCAGGCTGGACTTCATAGCCTTATGCTCTGGTGAGGTCCTTCCCCTCCCCAAACCGTGCCCTCCCCCATGCTCCACCCCAAATCTCCAGGAATTTCCGAACCTGGAATGACTGCAACCCTAGTTGGGTTAGGCCAGTGGATGAGATCCCTGGCCTTCAGGGGTTCAAAATAAGCAATGCGGTTTTTCTTAGAAGAGGCCTCTCTTGCTGCTGTGCTTAAAAAAAGTCTTTCTTCCTCTGAGCACGGGGAAATGAGCTTTATGCATTGTTGGCGAAGCTGCAGGTTCCTATACTCTGTCCCCAGATAAGTCATAGTCTTATGAGCTGGCCATAATTATAAGCATGCCGCTCTAATAACTGGCCAGCGGGATCAGCTGACATACCGGCTACCCAGTGTCGGCCCCGGGCTGCAATTGTGCGCATACTTATTTGGGAGCAAGTCCTATTGAATTCAGTGGGATTCCTTCTGAGTAACACATTCTTGGAGAGTGTCCTCACCCCTCATCAGGCCATGATGCAAACTGCCTTCCCTACTGGGCTTAGTATATTTATTTGGGTGCCGGCTCAAGTTGGCTGATGGCTGGATGCCAAAATAGTGTTCTGTGTTTGCCCTTTAGTAGACTGGTTTCCCGTGTTGCCTGGTTCTGATCTATAGAAGCAGGGCGTGTGTTGGGCTCCCCAAAGGTCATTTCTGGAGAAATAGTTGTGTTGGAACCTCTTTGCAGATGACAGCCTGTACAAATACATGTGCCACTGTGGTTGTGTCCAGCGGCTGTTTTAAAGACACAACTGTGGGTGGGGCTTCTAGTGTCCTGGCCCCACTGGTGGACCTCCTGGTAGCAGCTGGTATTTTCGGTGACAGAGCGTTGGACTGGATGGGCCATTGGCCTGATCCAGCATTGGCTTCTCTTCTGTTCTTGTGTATCGGGAAAGGGACCCATTTCAAATCTTGCTTAAGTTTGCTGCTGGATCTTGATTGGGGGGGGGGGGAAGCTTTTCAAACAGTCTAAGAGGCTGAAGTTGTTCTCTGAGCTCCCCCCCCCTCCCATTTATTTTGTGTTCTGTGATGCTGTTCAAAGAGTTGGCTTAGCATGTTTGTTTGTTTTTAAAGTTCTTCACTGGAGTCACAAGTTTCTGTTGCCTAAAAGCCTGTTTTCCTTCCTACAAAAGCCCTCTTGAAAGAAAATTGCACGTTGGCTTAACAAAAGTGACTTCCCCCATAATCCTCTTGGGTCACCAACAGCTGTGAGAGCTGCAGACCCTCTGGCTGGGAATCTGGTTGAATGCTAAACGGGGGGGTGGGGGTGGGGGGAACCGTTGGAGCACGTGCAAGCAAGCTGTTGGGTGCCCTGCATCCAGTCAATGAATTCGCTGTCGCTGGAGTAAAGTCTTATTTTGGCATCTTGCGTGGCTCGACTTTGCATGCTTTCTAGCTGGGTAAAAGCCTGCAGTGCAAAAAGCTCTGCTCGCATTCTGAGAAATCATAAACGTTAAAATTAAGTCGTATTTGCAGCACAGAATTGTATGCCCTTACCGTTCATTTAATAACCGTTGGTTCCCTGTGCAAAGGATCGTGCCAGACTCCAGGTGATGGCTGGAGACACCCCCCCCCCCCCCCAGAATTACAGTTAGGGTCCAGGGTTGCCAAATCCCCCTTGGCCACTGGTGGGGGATGGAGAGGTAGAGTTGCCAGATCCAGGTTGGGAAACTCCTGGAGGTTTTAGGGATGGAACCTGCGGATAGGGTTGCCAAGTGACTTACCTTTTTTAGTGGCGGAGAGTGTGTCCCATTCTGGGCCATTCACGCATGCAGGACGTGATAACGTCACCCCGGAAGTGATGTTATCACGTTTGGCATGTCGCTGGCCGGCGCTCTAGCAATCAGCCTAGAAACTCTGTGGTACCATTGCGCCGGGAACATCGGCCTGAATTAGGCACTTTGGGTGCGGGGTTCCCCCCACCAGCCTGATCCGGACCGGCGGATTGGGGGCCCTGGGGAGGACAGGGACCTCAGTGGGGTACAAAGCCATCGAGTCCACCCTCCAAAGGCATCCCTTTTCTCCGGGGGAACTGATCTCTGTAGTCTCGATATGAGCTGTAATTCTGGGGGATCCCCAGGTCCCACCTGGAGGCTGGCATCCCTATGACCAGGTGACAGAGCTAATTAGATTCAATTTTTTAAAGACAGAGAAAGGGGGGGCAGCAGGCTGGGAAGGAATATGCAATTTATTGACTATGTTTTTAAAAAAGAAGGTAAATCATTTACCTGAAACATGGAAGGGGGTGGGGACAGACTGACACATCAGCATTCTAACAACGTTTGAGTCCAGTGGCACCTTTAAGACCAACAAAGTTTATTTCTGGATATGAGTACACAAAAGCTGATACCCAGAATTTAACTTTGTTGACCTTAAAGGTGCCACTGGATTCAAACTTTATTCTGTTGCTTCAGACCAACACGGCTACCCCACCTGAATGAATCCATCAGCATTATGGATGCCTGCTGGTGCCTCTTAAGTGGATGAGAAGGTGGCAAGGTTTCCCAGGCTCTAGCTGTAGGGAGGGAAATGCCCTTCATACTCCTCCCTCCAAAGTGTAGCTCCCCAACTTTAGTTGGTCATAGGGTTGCCAAGTCCTAAAAACTTACCGGCGGGGGGGGGAGTCCTCCTGGCGCCGGGAGCTTCCCCGGCGCGCGCGCTTGTGTGCGCGCCATGACGATGTCCCTGGAAGTGACATCATCTCGTTGGGGGCGTTGCCAGGGCAACGCTCTGGCAATCGCCCCAAAACTCTATGGTATCATAGAGTTTGGGGGCGATTGCTAGAGCGTCGTCCCGGCAACGTCCCCAACGTGATGACGTCACTTCCGAGTGATGTCATTACGATGGGGACGTCGTCCTGACAGGACGACTTCGGGGGTGGGGTTCCCCCCGCCGGCCAAATGCTGGCCGGCGGATCGGGAACCCCTGTAGCGGGGGATCCCCCGCCCCCCGGGCTGACTTGGCAGCCCTAGTTGGTCAGGAAAATATTCACCACTACCACCAAATCTAGCTTGGGAAATTCCTAAAAGTTTGAAGGTAGAGCCAGGGTGGTGGGGGGATTGGAGAGGGAACAGACCTCACTAGGGTACGTTTCCATGGAGTCTACACTCCAAAGCAGCCATTTCCTCCAGGAGAACTGATCTCTGTCATCTAGAGGCTGGCTGTAATGCTGGGAGATCTCCAGGCCCCGCCTGGAACATGGTAACCCTAATTTGACCCCTACAGATGTATTTTTTTAAGACTGATCCCCCCACCCCACCCGAAAAAGCTGGAATGTTCTTGAAACAGAACTGCCAGGTTTTGATTTTCATTTTTCTAGACTTACGGTGGGTGGGCGTGTTATTACTGCTATTATTTCATTAGTCAACTTGCTTGTTGTTTCCTTTCTCTGATGCACATGTCGCTTTAGTGAGAACAGCAGTTCTGGAATCTTGGAGGGCTTTATTAATTTGCCTGGGACCGATTCTGCCGTAGTGGAATTCCCCGCACTGACGTTTTTTTAAAATGGCACGTTATGTGCCATTTTCCGCAGTAGATTTTTCCCCACTAGGCACAGACCCAAAGTTTTCTCCTTTTTAACCCGCATTTTCGGAACTTGCTAAAACTGGGGGTTCCGAAAACTCGGGGTAAGAAAGAGAAAACTTTGGGTTTGCGCCTGGTGAGGAAAAATCTACTGAGGAGAATTCCACGTAACACACAGTCTCGCAGATGTCAATGTGGGGAATTTTACTACTGCGGAAATGGTGTGTGTGAGAGCTGGTAGCTTCAAGATGGACAGCTAGCAATAAGCCAAAGCCTGAAAGGACAGGAAGGCCACACCAGCTCTGCTCTGTAAAGTGAAAAACCGTGGGTTCTCTTCTTTTGCCCTTAACAAATGTAAGCCTCCCCAATTATCCCTGTTCCATGAAAAAGAAAGGTTGTTCCCCCCCACCCCTTCTCTCCACCCCTGCAAAATAGGATTATGAGACGTGGTGGGTGAACGTTTAACATAAAAATGGGAATCACCAATGGTTTCCTTCCCCCCTTCAATTTATGCTAGGTATTTTGTTGTCTAGACTCTCACCACAAAATAACGGCTTTTCTTTGTTTCCCTCCCTTTTCAGGAAATGGCCAACTCTGTTTATTTGGTTATGGAGGTGAGTGTTTCTGATATTCTAAGTAAGGCCTTTCACAGGGTTCTTTGCTTTCAAACCACACTACTCAGGAAAATATCAAACTGATTAGCAAGCGCTGAGTCTCACATTGGCATGCCGAGAGCAGCCTGGGAGATTCCCAGAGATGTGGGAACAGTGTTAGGGAGGGTGGAGTTTGGGGATGAGCTCAGCAGGGTATAATGCCATAGTTTACCCTCCAAAGCTGCCATTTCCTCCCGGCGAATTGATCTGTGCTGCCTGGAGATTGGTCATAATTCCAGGAGATCTCCAGGCTCCATCTGGAGGCTGGCCACCTTGCCAAGGAAAACAGAACTGGATGGTTACTCTGGCTTTATGGTGAGGGACTCCAGCCTTGCCGTATTAACTCTATAATTTTTTTTGCTCTGAGCCTCTTTGACTTTAAGAGAGAATTTTGGCACCTGTTTTTCCTGGCAGGCTTCTTGCGACTACAAGCAGCTGCCCTGCAGCGAGCCGAATCTAAGTAGCAGGAACCGTTTTTCACACTGATGGGTCTCTGTGCCAGGAAGAACAGAGAGGGGCTGGAACCCAGGTGGGAGAACACTGGCTTTGCACGAAGGCCGCCCCTGGCCAGCTTTTGGCCTCTCTGCTCAAAGGATTTCAGGTAGCAGATGTGGGCAGGGAAGTGTCTCTCCCTGTGACCCTGAATAGCCACTGCTGGTCAGGCTGGCCTGTACCAACCAGATGGGCCAGAAGTCTGACTCTGTCTATAAAGGCAGGTTTATCCGTTCTGTTGCTGAATTTCTGTGTGTCGTGCACAAGAGCTTTAACAGAAGGTACGGTGGCCAGCCTAGTCCGTTGTCTTGTGGAACTTGAATGTGGCCTCTGTTTTCCAGGGAGCGGGGAATCTTAATTGTATGAGTTTTAGCCAGTTTAACGAAATTATTAATCAATTCTTTACACAGAGTGTGATTAAAATGTGGAATTGGCTGCCAGAGGATGTAGTGATGGCCACAGGAATAAACAGCTTGAAAAGGGGATTAGATGATTCATGGAGGAGAGGACTATCAGTGGCCACTAGCCATGGTGACTGAGGAGAACCTCCACATTCAGAGGCACTGAGCCACTGAATCCCAGAGCCAGGAGGCAACAGGGGAAGGCCTCAGCTTCTCTGCCCTGTGGTTGGACCTCCAGAGGAACTGGTTGGCCACTGTGTGAGACAGGATGCTGGACTAGATGGACCACTGGTCTGATCCAGCAGGGCTCTTCTTATGTTCTAAGTGTCAAGTTGTTGTACATTTGTATAGCACCAAAATGGTAATGCCAAAATAATTTGTGTTTATTTTTTAGATGGTTCACACATATAAGGCATGCAGGCTCTTGGGAGAGGCACTCTGAGAGGGGAGGGCCTCTTCTGATAATGCTTGCAGTTCAAATTTTATATTAAAACAATTCACTTTTTTTTTTTAAAATCTACTTCCAATGAATCAGGATTTCTGTGCCTTTCACAACAGTTGTTTGCTCTGATTGACAATTTAGACAGGAAATAGCCCAAGATTTATCTTAGGTCTGGAACCACCCTGATGATTTTGAAGAAGTGGTATTGAAGCATTTACATACAACAACCCTTTGCTTGTTCTGGCTGTTCATGTAAAACAAAATCGATCTGATTTGCTTTTCTCTGTCTCTCCCCCCTTCCTCCTAGTACTGCAACGGGGGTGATCTGGCAGACTACTTGCACAGTAAGTACACCGTGCGGATTCTTTCTTTTGCAGAGAAGTAAGTGCATGAAAAAGTTTTCAGTCTCTGCTGCAGATCCCAAGAAGCCTCATAACAAACTTCTTGCCTGGTCTGTCCTTGTGGAGGTGTAGGATTGCCAGGGTGCAGCTGGCACCCCCTGGAAGCAGTTTGGGGGGGGGGCTGTTGGTTTAACCCAAAAGTAAGAACATAAGAGAAGCCAATGTTGGATCAGGTCAGTGGCCCATCCAGTCCAACACTCTGTCACACAGTGGCCAGAAACACCCGGTGCCCTCAGAAGGTCCAGCAGTGGGGGCAGGAAGCCCTCCCACTGTTGCCCCCCCTCAAACACCAAGAATACAGAGCATCACTTGCCCCAGACTGAGAGTTCCTATCTATATTTTGTGGCTAATAGCCACTGATGGACTTCTGCTCCATATGTTTATCTAATTCCCTCTTGAAGTCGTCCATGCTTGTAGCTGCCACCACCTCCTGTGGCAGTGAATTCCATGTGTTAATCACTCTTTGGGTGAAGAAGGACTTCCTTTTATCTGTTCTAACCCGACCGCTCAGCAATTTCATGGAGTGCCCACGAGTTCTTATATTGTGTAAAGTGATATGGGGGGGCTTATTTTGCAAAAGCTCTATGGTTTTGCCATAGAGTTTTTTTGTGGCATGCTAGAGTGTCCTGTGTCCCTTCTGGTGTAACATAGAAGTGCACCGGCCATCACACCTCCCCCCCAGTTCCTTCCGCTGGTGACCAAGCACCAGTGGGCATGAAAGAGAATTGCCATGAGGTCTCCCTCTATAATGGGAGGCGCTGGTATCCTTTGGAGGCAAGCCTTGCAGTGTGTGTGTGCTGTTCTTGACAGTTTAGAGTCTTTGAGCGGGCCTTTTATCAGCGGGGAAGGGGGTAATCAGTGCCCCCGATTCTGCATCTTGCTTCTAGAAGGTATGTCTAGTGTAGGGTTGCCAAGTCCCTTGGACCTGCTGGTGGGGGATGGGGGGTGAACTTACTGGAAGCAAGGAGGAACGTCAAAAATAAACACAGTGTGCCTACATGGCCCAGAAGTGATGTAGGGACATCGGGTGGCGATGCTCTAGTTTGTGGGCAAATTAGCTTCTATCATAGAGTTTTGCCCCGAAAACAGAGCGTCACCCCCAACCTGCCTACGTCACTTCCGGGTCACATAGGTGGAGCCCGGAAGTGGGGGATCCCCACCCCCACTGGGCAGTCTAGCATCCCTAGTCTAATGGGTAGGATTGCTCACTCTGGGTTGGGAAATACCTGGAGATTTTTGGGGGTGGAACCTGAGGAGGGTGAGGTTTGGGGAGGGGAGGGGAGGGACTTCCGTGGGGTATAGTGCCAAAGAGTCCACCTTCCAAAGAGGCTGCCTGGTAGAACTTGAGAGATATATTCTCCTAGATAAGTTATTATGTTTGCCGCAAGGGTTCCGATGAGACCCTAGAAAATATGCTGCTATTTGCTATTTTAAGACTTTTATCCTCACAAAATTTAATGTGTCTTATGTCCTGTATGTACATCACTGTCCTTGAAAAAGATTGTATTCGATACGGGTAAATTACTAGAGTCCCTGGTGATCGTGAAACTGACAAGGTGCTGTTAGAATGTTTGAACAGAGTGTAAACCTGCACTTTGATGTATTGCTTTGGTGAAACCTATGCTTGATAATATTTGACACCAGTATTTATATTACAAGTATTTATATTATACCAGTATTTATATTATAGAAAAAATTTAAAAAAGAAAATTTAAAGACCACAAAATAGATCTACCTTAAGCTTACATCTGTTTTACACAGCGTCATATACTTTTTCATAACTACCTGGGGGCTGGCAATCCTCGTTACGGGCTTTGCCCATATGGAAGCTTGTGAATGGCAGTGCCAAGCCAGAGTTTAGAAACCTCTAAGAAGATAATCTCCAGTTTAGTGGGTCAGGAGGAGCACTTTTGCTGGATTTTAGGGCAGCCTCGACATTTCCCCTGTTCCCAGTGTGAGGGGTAGAACTCCGGAACTCTCCTGCCGCTTCTGGCAACCCCGGGCATGGAGAAGCCCCGCATAAGATGCTGAGCTGCAGACCAGAAGTCGGTAGTTCAGCAGTTTGAGACCCGAGTGCTGCATGACGGAGTGAGCTCCCGTCTCTGGCCCCAGCTCCTGCCAACCTAGCAGTTTGAAAG
Source organism: Lepidodactylus listeri (assembly GCA_029233225.1). Lineage (NCBI taxonomy): Eukaryota > Metazoa > Chordata > Lepidosauria > Squamata > Gekkonidae > Lepidodactylus > Lepidodactylus listeri. The sequence continues at coordinate 12,730,239 of JARCFY010000013.1, forward strand.
CAAGAAATTGCAAGTAGATAAATAGATACCACTTCGGTGGGAAGGTAACAGCATTCCGTGCGTCTCGGCGTCTAGTCATACAGGCCACATGACCACAGAAACGTCTTTGGACAGCGCTGGCTCTTCAAGAAGAGAAGAAGAGATTGGATTTATACCCCGCTCTTCACTCACTTGGAGTTTCAAAGCGGCTTACAAACTGCTTTCCCTTCCCCTCCCCACAACAGACACCCTGTGAGGTAGGTGGGGCTGAGAGAGCTCTTTCCCAAGCTGTCCTTGAGGGAACAGCTGGTACAGAGCTATGGCTCGCCCAAGGTCATCCAGCCAGGTGCAAGAGGAGGAGTGGGGAATCAAACCCGGTTCTCCCAGATTAGAGTCCGCGCACTTAACCACTACACCAAACTGGCTCTCTTCAGCTTGGAAACGGGAGCACTGCATCCCTAGAGTCATATTCAACTGGCTTTTGAGCAAGGGACGCCTTTACAGAAGTGCAGGGGACACATCTCTCCCCATGCTCTTTATATGGACAATATATCCCTCCCCACTCTGTAGCAGAAACTGTTTTCTTGCAGTCTGCTGGTAGAAGCCCTAACAGACAAGGGATAGTTCTCACCAAGTCAGTAAACCTGTGCCTGATCCTTCCTGCTGTGCGAAAGAGCTCCTGTGAGTCAGTGAGGGGGTTTTCCTACCTGAGGAAAATACACCCCACACCTAGAAAATTAGCCTTTCATTCAGAAGGTCTAAAGTTGAACACTTCTACCAGCTTTCTATGTACAGGGATTTTTTTTTTTAAAAATTACACATGAGGTGCATTTTGACATGTGTGCTGCGTTCTGAAATGGTCCAGGTCAAACGGTGGCTTAGCGTCTCCGTGAGAAAGGTGACCTGGGAAAACAGGAACCGGGTTACAGCTGGTGACACAGATGGCTCTAGGACCGCAAGGCCTTCCGAGGGCTTCCCCGCTGATCATCATAAAAGCGTTTTCTCTGCGGCTTGAGCCCTTGAGAACTGGCTTGTGTGGTTTGCAGGCTGTGTGGGATCTGGGTCAGCGGCAGCTGATAGGGACAGGGCCGCTTTCAGCAGCTTCCCATTTAGTGAAGTCACTGCCAATAAGTTTGTTTTCTTTTTAAGTTGGGATAGTGACAACGATAAGCCTTAGGCAAGGCTCAGTAACGGGTGCCTGTTGGATGCCGGAAATATTTCTCAGTACTTTGTGAGAACTTGGCATTGATTCCCATTTTTAAAAAAAAACATTGAAAAAAATTAATGTCCCTTTTGGGTAGGGTTGCCCACCTCCCGGAAGAGCCTGGAGAGCTCCTGCTGTTACAGTTGATCTCCAGGCAACAGAGACCAGTTCCCCTAGAGAAAATGGCTGCTTTGGCGGGTGGACTCTGTGGCATTGTACCCCTGCTGAGATCCCTCCCCAGGTCTTACCGGGCTGCTGGCGGCGGGGGTGATGGTGGTCCAGTCTTGATCCAGAGGTGACAGGATGCTCTAGCATTTGGGCAAAAAAACTCTATGCTCACCATAGAGTTTTTGCCCAAATGCTAGAGTGCCCCTCACATTGTCGTGCCGGGCATGTTGGGCGGGATGGGGCTCTTTGGGGGGGGAGCTTCCCCTGCTGGCCAGCTGGCCCTAAAATCGGGGGCAACCCTGCTCCCATCGGGGGGGATGGCCACCCAGTCCCCCTCCAAATTCCCAGGGGGAAGGTGGATTGGAAGGTCTTTCCCCTAATTTATCCAGTCATTTTGTGCCACCTTCAAAAAGCTCAAGGTGATACATATGGGCTCTCTGCTTTCCCAAGTGCTCTCATCATCACTGATCGGTCCAAGATCACGTCGTGTGCTAGCAGGGATTTGAACGTGTTATTTACCTGAAGCCTATTCCTGATTATTGTGATTGGTTCAGTTTCTGTGACTCCGTTTCCATTAATGGATGTGCTTTCCCCGGTGCAAGTTGACTCTTGAGACCGGGAAAGCTTCTTGCATTAGGGGAAAGCACCGCTGTTGCCATGTTGTTTCCTCCAGAGAGTCTTCTTGCATTCATAAAGTTCTAAGCACGCATTTGCAGTGTTTACGTAGACACGGAGAGTGTCCTGCTGGATTTTAAATTGGTAGCTCTTTAAACATGCGCTTGCATTTAGCGTTCATTCCTCTCCCCCTACCTTCCCCCCCCCCCCCCCGCAGTTCCACTTTTCTTTTTTAATAAAAAGGCCTTAAGTTCTTGCATGCTAACTGAAAGATTAAAGCTGTCTCTTCATGTTTACTAATCTCTTTCTCCCCCGATTTTTGGTTCCCGTTTAAACAAACAATGTTAATCTACTTTGTCGTCCCCTTTTTTTTGGTTAATTTTTTTGCGTGGTTGACTGGTGGGAGAAAAGCGGGGGAGGAGAGTTCTGTCAGACGCTCTTTGAGGTTCTTTCATGTTGATCTGCTGGAATTGAAGGATTAAAAAGCTAAATTCGTATTTACTCCGAGGCTGACGTTGAGAGTTTTATGAATGATTAGTTCAGGCCCAAATGCGAAAGGTGCAACGGCCGTTTGTCGGGGATAGCAACCGGCTGTTTGACGTATTAACAAGGCCGTGTGAACTCCTGGGCTGAAAAATAATTCAAAATTCTGCATTAGGGTAGTTCTGGGGTGGGGGCGAGCTCAGAGCAGAACTAGGGACTGCAGGTAGCTCCTGCAAGAACGAGATTCTGCCAATGAAAACAGCAGCCATGCGTCTGTTCTGTAGTCTCCAGCTTCACAATGTGACATCACCATGCTTGTAAGATTTTCTGACCTAAAAATATAAGAGAAGCCAATGTTGGATCAGGCCAATGGCCCATCCAGTCCAACACTCTGGCCACTGTCTGTCACACAGTGGCCAAAAACACCAGGTGCCATCAGGAGGTCCAGCAGTGCGGCCAGGACACCAGAAGCCCTCCCACTGTTGCCCCCCCACCAAGCACCAAGAATACAGAGCATCCCTTGCCCCAGACTGAGAGTTCCTATCTATACCTTGTGGCTAATAGCCACTGATGGACCTCTGCTCCAACTGTTTATCCAATTCCTCTTGAAGCTGTCCATGCTTGTAGCCGCCACCACCTCCTGTGGCAGTGAATCCCATGTGTTAATCACTCTTTGGGTGAAGAAGTACTTCCTTTTATCCGTTCTAACCGGACTGCTCAGCAATTTCATGGAGTGCCCACGAGTTCTTGTATTGTGAGAAAGGGAGAAAAGTACTTCTTTCTGTACCTGCTCTATTCCATGCATAGTCTTATAAACCTTGATCATATCATCCCTCAGCCATCGTTTTTCCGAGCTAAAGAGCCCCAAGTGCTTTAATTTTTCTTCATAGGGAAAGTGTTCCAACCCTTTTATCATTCTAGTTGCCCTTTTCTGCGCTTTTTCCAATGCTATATCTTTTTTGAGGTGTGGCAATTAGAACTGTACACAGTGTTCCAAATGAGGTCACACCATCGATTTATACTTGTACTTTATTGAGTCCCCCCCCCCCCCCCACATAAGTCATGATGACCTCAAAGCTGCATTCAGACAACTTGTGCACAATGCTCCCTCTAAGCATTGTGAGCTTCTGGTATTAAAGTTGAGAGTGAGCAATTTGGCTGTGGCATAAACTAGTTTTTCCTACTCGTGATGTGTGAATACAGGCACCCCGGTGAACCAGAGTTAGTCTTCCCTCTGCTAACCAGGATTCTCAACCAAGTTTCTAAACCAAGTTTAGAATCCAGGTTAGTGGCGGGTGGGGAAAAGGCAGAGGAAGGTCAGTCTGAGGGATGGCCGTGAACCTTTCTGAAATTTATGTTTTTCTACCATTTGGGCTTCAAGACTGAAACTAAGGTTTGCTGGGCAAAGAGCAGCTGGGAGAAGAATTTTTGTTTTGAAGCGGAGAGTTTGGTATTTCCTTCCTGCCCGCTATGTCTGTGCTTTAAACTACCCTTGACTCCATAACTTGGTTACAGCCCACATTTGGACTCATTGTTCTGAGACCAAAGGCTTGTCAGCCTCCAGGCGGGGCCTGGAGATCTCCTGCTTTTACAACGGATCCTCAGTTGACAGAGATCAGCTCCCTTGGAGAGAATGACTGCTTTGAAGGGTGGATTCTCTGGCATTATACCATGCTGAGGACCCTCCCCTCCCCAAACCCCACTCTCTCCCATATTCACCTCCAAAGTCTCCAGGAATTTTCCAACCCAGACATGGCAACCCTAGCTGCCGCGCTTTAGTTCTGCATCCAGGTTGGATCTGCACATCGTTGGAGATTGGGCTGTGGTAATGAGTCACCTCCGGACAGGCAAATTCAGGAGGCAAATCTTTATAACAATACAATCTCCAGACTAGCAACATGTGGATCTGGTCCCCATAGCTAGTCCTGGGCTAGAGGTTTTGCCTAATTATGAGGCAGCTTTCTTTGTATCCTCTCACAGAAATCACAGGCTGAACATAGAGGACAAGGCCTAGCCAGTTTGGTGTAGTGGTTAAGTGCACGGACTCTAATCTGGGAGAACCAGGTTTGATTCCCCACTCCTCCACTTGCACCTGCTGGATGACCTTGGGCAAGCCATAGTTCTGTCAGAGCTGTTCTTGAAAAAGAGCAGTTTCTGTCAGAGCTCTCTCGGCCCCACCTACCTCACAGGGTGTCGGTTTTGGGGAGGGGAAAGGACAGGAGATCGGAAGCTGCTCTGAGACTCCCTTGGGTAGTGAAGGGCGGGGTATAAATCCAGTCTCTTCTCCTCTTCTTCTGTACTGAGAACCAGGTTCAAATCCCCACTCTGCCATGGAAGCTTGATCGGTGACCTTGGGTGAGGCCTTCTCTCTCTTAATCTGATCTCCCTCACAGGGTTGCTGCAAGGGTGAAATGGAGGAAGGCAGAACAATACTGTGAGGCACTTTTGGTTCCCAGAGAACATAAGAACAGGGTTTAGGTTCTGAATAAAATGAACAGTTGATCTTAGCTGCCATTTAAAATGTGGCAGGTAAAATGTGGCAGGTTAAGGAACCAACAAAGCCACATGGCTTTTACCACGTGTAGATAAATTGAGATGGGTAGCTGTGTTAGTCTGTTACCAAATCTGTCTGTAGCAGTAGAAAAGAGCAAGAGTCCTTTAGTGCCTTAAAGACTAACCAAATTTTTGGCAGGGCAGGAGCTTTCGTGAGTCACTGGTACCTGAAGAGGTAAGCAGTGGCTCACAAAAGCTCTTCTCCTGCCACAAATTTTTGTTACTCTTTAAGGTGCTACTGGACACTTGCTCTTTTTTTACTTTACCACATGTGTTTGTGTGAGAGAGGTTTGGATTGTTCACCTGAGGAGGCCAGGTATCTTGTGAGCCTGACTTCTCTTAGCTGTGTGGAGGCAGAGGCTTGAGGAACGGCTAGGCCTTGTGACTCTCCGAGGCCGTTTGGAAGTGTCACCTGTACACGTCTGCGTCATCCGTCATGACCGGGTTGGTCACATTTGGTTGCCTGAGGGCTTCTTTTGACATCTTCGGTGTGTTTCACTCTCCTATGGTCATAAGCCAGGCTCCTGACTGACATGTGGAATTCTTAGCAGACTGAATGGTTTTACACTACTTCTCCCTGCCTCCATGTTTCTGAAACCCCAGTATAGGCATTTCTTTGAGATCTTGAAGGAATCACATTTTGGTGCGAATTAGTTTGATTTTGTCTTTCTTCACATGGGGACTCAAGTTTAAAACCAGTTTTTAGAAGCAAGCAGTTGTTACTGTTAAACATGAATAAATACTTGCATGGATTGTGAAAGATGAGCAGCGTATCACACTTATATAGGCTGAACCCCCAATTAAAAGCCCTTCCCAAACTATTGCCCCCCCCCTAAGTTATTGCGCCTCACATCATCTTCTGAGAATTAGCAAACAGGAAGCTTTCCTGGCAGGTTTGAGGGGCCATCACTGAAAAGGCTCAGGTAGGAGCTGCTGCTGTCTGAACCTATGTATGGGAGGGTACCCACTTGATCAGAGGAGCCAAGATACCACGTGGGAGCATATTGGAACAAAGCACGTGATAACTCGTTGACTTGATTTGAATACACACACCCCTCTACTACTTCCAAGGAGCTTGGGTGACGTATGTGTCCCATCTCTACCATGTGGCTAATAGCCACTGATGGACCTCTGCTCCATATGTTTATCTAATCCCCCCTTTAAGCTGTCTATGCTTGTAGCCACCACCACTGCCTGTGGCAGTGAATTCCAGGTAGTGTACTTTCCTATACCAGGTGATGGGGGAGTGGTAACTGGGGGACACTTTGCATTTTGTGCTCCTGATACGGTCTTCTGAGGGCATCTGGTTTGTTACTGGGTGGGAAAAGGATGCCAGACTAGATGGAACATTGATCTGATCTTGAAGACCTCTTGAGTTCCTCTGATGCATCCGTAAAAGAACAGCCATCTTGAATATTTTTTGGTGTCATTCTCCATTACCCTAGCACTCAACAACTGAGGAAGTGTGATTTTTTAAGTGTGTGTTATTTTTAGGGATGTGATATCTTATTGTTCGTGGCTTTGTACGCTGCCACAGGAGGGTGGGAAAAGGCTAAATTTAAAAATATATTTAAAGTAAATACCTCACAGTGCCGCTAGTCAAACAGGTCCTCATGTAGAATGTGAATATATATATATATAATTTTACAGCACGGTGTAAAGATTATGTACTTATACAAGATGTTTAGCCCAAGAGATAGGATATAAATGCGAGGGACTTAATGATGAAATAAAATTGATAAGAACCGTTAATAACGGCTGGGTTTTGCAACTGTTCACCTCTTTCCGCTCACCAGGTATGAGGACGCTCAGCGAGGACACGATCCGACTCTTTCTTCAACAAATTGCTGGTGCCATGAAGGTGTTGCATAGCAAAGGGATAATCCATCGGGATCTGAAACCTCAAAATATTCTCCTTTCCTTTGTGGGGGGCAAGAAATCGAACCCCAATAATATCCGCATTAAGATCGGTAAGCTGCCCTTCAGATCTCTTGTCTTTAAACGAATCAATCAGATATCACTTAACTGAAACTGTGGATTGACGACTTCAGTATTCGTATGTTTTAGGGGAGGTTCGTGTCGGGGAAACTTGCCGTTGATTAAAAGGAAAGCAGCCAGAACCACTGTGGTGATGATTCCAAGCAGAGACTATTGTCTCATTTCCCCCAGTTTAAATTGGTTCTCAGCCATTTAATCAACTCTTCAATCGGCTTTAGTTGATTAATGTGTAGATGAAACAAGGCAAACTTCACTGGCGTGCATCTTAAGTTGGGGAGAGCCACTTTTAACTCAAACATCTTCAAAGAGAAAGGCTCAGTAAGCATCTAGTGCTGGGTTTTTTTTTTTTCAGATAAACAAGAATGAGTAGGGACAGAGATACTTGTCGCTGTTTTCCCAAAGCATTTCTGTTTACAAAATGCATGCATTGGGGCTGCGATTGAAAAAGAAGGCTGGTTTGGGAGCAGAGGCACTATTTAAGCCTCTCCCTGTATGATCCCCCCTTCCCTGCCAAATCCCCCTAAACTACTTTTAATCCTGGGGGATGGGGGGGGGGAATACAGAAGTCTGTAAGTTTTCCTGCTGCAATAAAAGCAATTTGGGAGTGGTAGTTTTGTTGGGGGCGGGAGAAGAGGCACAAGGAGTCAAAAAGCCCTTCTTTTCCAACCTTCAGATTTAAAATCACAGCTTGGCATGGCTGCAGTATGTACGAAATCTGTCCCCCACCCCACCCCTCTGGGTAAGCGAAATTATTGGGGGGTTGGAGAATCTTCCCCGCAAGTAGTAGAAAAGAGCAAGAGTCCAGTAGCACCTTAAGGATTAGCAAAATTTATGGCAGGGGATGAGCACCTGCCAGAAATGTTGTTCGTCTTTAAGGCACTGCTGAGCCGTGTTGGCTCAGAGGTTAAGACGCTGAGCTGCAGACAGGAAGGTCGGTGGCTCGGCAGTTCAAGACCCAAGTGCCACATGGCGGAGTGAGCTCCCGTCTCTGGCCCCAGCTCCTGCCAGCCTAGCAGTTCGAAAGCAAGAAACTGCAAGCAGATAAATAGGTACCACTTTGGTGGGAAGGTAACAGCGTTCCGTGCGCCTCGGTGTTTAATCATGCTGGCCACATGACCATGGAAAAAGTTTTTGGACAGCACTGGCTCTTCGACAAGGAAACGGAGATGAGCACCGCCCCCTAGAGTCGGATTCGAGTTGGCTTTCGAGCAAGGGAACCCTTTATCTTTACCTAAGGCGCTACTGGTCCCTTGCTCTTTTCTACTGCTATAGACAGACTAACACGGCTACCTTTCTTGATCTATTTCTTGCAAGGAAAGGCTGAATAGTTTGGACCTTTTTTTTACTTTAGAAAAAAGATGAATGGGTTTTAGAATTTAGAATTCTTTTACAGAATTCTCAAGCAAAAGGTGATGGATATGGAGGGCTGCCTTCTTCATGTGCGTGTGGGGGAATTTTAACAATCTTGTTTGAAGATGGAATCTTTGGGTTGGATCCTGTGGGTCTGTTCCCTAGCGGAGGTAATTCGCCCCCAGCAGACTGGAAGGAGCCTTTCCTGATGCAAGAACAAATATGTGGGCTCTAACCCCCTTAAAGGCACAAGGAGCCAGCCAGGGATATAAACTGCTGGAAATACCTGGTTTAAATTATACCTCCTTCTTCTCTTTCAACACGTTTCGCATGGTCTTGTGTCAGTCTGCTCATTCTTGCACCTGAACATGGGAATTGGTCTTTTCTGAAAGACATCATAGTCCTGTTCACAAGTTACAGTGAGCGCGTGTACAATCCATGTACAGTTGTACACTGGAATTGTCTTTATACGAGCATCAAGTACTTCTCATGTTACGTTCAATGTATAGCTCAATGGGTGATTTGAACCCCACATTTTTCCAGGTGCTGGTCTCTGGTTTAATCTGTAAAGTGAATGTGCTTTGCCTCTTTCTTATAAATGTATGCACGTACGACAAAGTCTGAGTCCAGTTTAATTCTATTTAATTCTGGGTATCAGCTTTCATGTGTATGCATGGGCATGCATACTTCTTCACTTACCTGTGCATGCACATGAAAGCTGATGCCCAGAATTAAACTTTGTTGGCATTAAAGGTGCCACTGGACTCACACTTTCTTCTGTTGCATCAGACCAACACGGCTACCCACCTGGATGCACGTAGGCACATGCAGGATGCACATCTGTTCACAGTAGCATGTGAAAGGGCTAATGTGTTTGGGAGGTGAAACGAAAGCTCCATCCGTAGTACTGGCTGAACAGTGGGTGTTGGGCCGGTGTCCCTTGTTGCCCTTGTGTGGTTGCACGTGTACGACCTCCCCTTCCTCATCTCTGTCTTGTTTTATTCTCTATGCAGCTGATTTTGGATTTGCACGGTACCTGCAAAGTAACATGATGGCTGCGACACTCTGCGGTTCCCCGATGTACATGGTGAGTACATTTTTGGTTGTTCCTATATGGGGTCTTCCCAGTGGGAAGCACAAAAATAACCCGTCTGTTTCTGCCATGGAAAAAACGTGTTGGTATTTTCCTTTTTGCAAACAGCAATGTTCAAGAAGCCATCTGGCACCTGTGTTTCAAGATCTTTACCCCAGCTGTTTCTCCTCCTTCTCTTTTACCTGTACCTACTTTGTTTCCTGTCTCTTGCTAACTATCAAGCCACAGCGGCAACGGGGCGGAGAGAGCCATATGGAGGTTCTCTAGAAGGGAAGGGGAGGGGAGCGGATGTGGCCTGTCTCTCCTCGCCTTGTTCTTTGCAAACCTCGTTTGCAAAACACAGACACCGACGCTGCGGTTACCCAGCAGGCACATAATAATGAGCCCTTATCTGCACCCATGTATTTTGTGGATCTATACACATACAAATAAACAAAGCCAATGCTCGGACTGCTATTTTAATTGATGTTTGGTGTCACGGTTCAGTGTGACTCAGAAATGGGACACGGGGCGGAGCTATGCAAACGAAGTGGCAGTGGAGTGCCAATCAGAGGAGGCTGAATTCTCGGCCGGCTGCCTTTCGTCTGTGTCACAAAGGGACAAACTTGATGGTAGCATCTAGACAATACCATGTCCCCCAATCTGCCACAGGGGCACGGCACCATTTTAGACTTTTTTTTTCTTAAAATGCCATGGGTGCCTGATGTGCTAGTGATTGCAATGGGGGGGGAGGGTGGTGAGGGGGCCTCTGTCTCCACCCCACCCCCCTGTGCCATTTCCAAGAGCAGAAACGGCTGCTGTAGCACACTAGGGGACACGGTATCCTCTGCTTTGTCCTTTAGTGGTACAGGTAAAGTGGGGACCACTGAGATTTCAGCCTCCTCATATTTGCATGACACTGCCCCTCGATTTGCACGATTTCACCCTGTGTTCCATTTCTGGGTCCCACTGAACTGTGTCACCAAGCAGGGGTTAAAAAACAACAACATCCAAGAACTGCCTTTGTTTGAATGTATGTATATATCTATCTAGGGGCTAAGGTGGCTCAGAGGTTAAGACGCTGAGCTGCAGACCGAAAAGTCGGTAGCTCGGCAGTTTGAGACCTGGGTGCCGTGTGACGGAGTGGGCTCCCGTCTCTGGCCCCAGCTCCTGCCAACCTAGCAGTTCGAAAGCAAGATATTGCAAGTTGATAAATAGGTACCGCTTCGGTGGGAAGGTAACAGCGTTCTGTGTGCCTCAGCGTCTAGTCATGTTGGCCACATGACCACAGAAAAAGTCTTCGGACAGCGCTGGCTCTTTGGCTTGGGGATGGAGAGGAGCACTGCCCCCTAAAGTCAGATTCGACTGGCTTTTGAGCAAGGGAAACCTTTACCATGTCTGTCTGTCTGTCTGTCTATTATGTGGGTGTATTTAAGAGATCATTGTTGGATGCCTTCCAGGCAGCAACAGTGTAATCTCTGTGTGGTTCTGTACAGCGCCTAGCACACTACTGAAGCTTCTGTGAATGTGGCATTTAGACTGGCTTCTCAGAACCAGCCTGAGCAAGACTCTCGAATAAGCTCACCTGCCAGTTTGGTGTGGAGAGCCAGTTTGGTGTAGTGGTTAGGAGAATCGGGTTTGATTCCCCACTCCTCCACATGCAGCTGCTGGGTGACCTTGGGCAAGCCCCAGTTCTCCCAGAGCTGTTCTCTCAAGAGGAGTTCTCTCAGAGCTCTCTCAGCCCCTCCGACCTGGGGAGAGGAAGGGAAGGAGATTCTAAGCTGCTTGGAGACTCTCAAGTGAAGGGCGGGGTATAAATCCAATCTCCTCTCTCTCTCCCTAAACTGGCAATGATGATGGTCTCCCAGTCTTGATTTGCGGCAGCACACCTGTCTGTGGCTGCGTGGAGTTGTTCTGTTTTTCCTTGCTGTTCCTTCTGTTAGGGCATGCATCCACCAGTCCCATACAAGCTGTGCCAATGAAGCGTGGGTAGGCAGATGGATTTTTAATTGCTATCACAAAGGGTGCATCTGTCTCCTTATTAAGGAAAGAGATGTGGTTGTGGATCTCTCTCGGGCTGCCTCTGTTGTAGGTCCACACGGAGGCTCATTGTGTTGCTTTGGGCCAGTGCTGTTTGTGCTGTTATGGACACAAAAGCGAGAGAGTAATCTCCTCCAGAGTTGATTTAGCCTGGGCTCAGCTCCCAGCCTGGGGCTCAATGGTAAACTGTAGCCCCTAAAATATGAATTGGAACAGTCATGTATTTCTGGAACAGCTGTGTTATTTCTAGAAGGGCATTTCCCTTGTAAAGCACCCTTTTGTAAAGGAAGGCTCGTGGCTCAGTGGCAGAGCACCTGCTTGGCCTGTAGAAGGTCCCAGTTTCAACCCCTGGCATCTCCTGTTAAAAGGATCGGGTAGCAGGTGATGTGAAAGATCCCTGCCTGAGAACCTGGAGAGCCGCTGCCAGTCCAAACAGACCAGACTGACTTTGATAGATCAAGGATTTGACTCCGTAGGAGGCACCTTTGTGTGTTCATAGAAGCACAGTCTTGTATTTGTAATGTCGAGAGTATTAATTGCAGTGTTGCCTTTGGTATTGGGGGCTGTGGTGGCTCAAGTGGTCAAGATGCTGAACTGCAGACCAGAAGGTCGGTAGTTCAGCAGTTCGAGACCCAAGTGCTGCATGACGGAGTGAGCTCCTGTCTCTGGTCCCAGCTCCTGCCAACCTAGCAGTTCAAAAGCAAGAAACTGCAAGTAGATGAATAGGTACCGCTTTGGTGGGAAGGTAAGAGCGTTCCGTGCGCCTTGGTGTTTAGTCATGCCAGCCACATGACCATGGGAAAAGTCTTTGGACAGCGCTGGCTCTTCGGCTTGGAAACGGAGATGAGCACTGCATCCCTAGGGTCGGATTCAACTGGCTTTCGAGCCAGGGAAACCTTTACCTTTACCTTTCATGTTGGTGGGCTTTGGGGATTTGTATCGGCTCTTCCTTGTGTTTTGTGAGAACCTCAGAGAACGGACCATGGACCTTTCTTTCAGACGCTGGCTGTTTCGTCTTGGGAGCCTCTGGCAGATGGCTTTCTTTGTGCTGCCTCCTGCTTCCCATTTCAGAGCCCATGTTCTGTGCATGAGAGGCAGGGAGACAGACCGAACGGCATCCCTTTTCGAAAGGCAGCCAAGTACCTGCCTGATCTGGGGGGTGGGGTGGGGGATAACAAACGGCTTGCAGTCTTTATCTCTCACCATGAATGTGTAATCCCTTTCCTTGGGGAGAGCGCTGCTTCTGTAATGGAAGGATTTAATTTCTGCTTTCAACTGGATGAGGAATTGGCTTGCAGGGTGGGACTGGCAGTACGTATGTGCGGTGTGTGTGCAGCAGTCCGTTGTGGGCTCTTCTCAGCCCCTGAAACGGTCTGAGGGGAAGGCTGTTGGGTCCGTTGGGGAAATTCATAATCATTTGTGTGGGAGTTAGGGCTGCCAGACCCCCTGCTATGGCAGGAAGCCTCCTAGCAGCCCTAGTTGCCTGCTGTCATCTGCGCTGCCATGTCACGGCTGGGGGGAAACCCGGAAGCGGCATCAGGTATATCTAGGAATTGCTCGAAACTCTATGGTTATCATAGTGTCTTGCAATTTCTAGAGCTACCGCATGTCACCGGAGAACCCGGAAGTGATGTGGAGGCACAGGCCATGTTGTGCATCCCCTATGTCCCCGCCCCTAGCCCTCCCGCTGGCATAGCCTGGCAACTTTAGTGGGGTTCCACAGCAGACCCATAACCACACCCCCAGGACCCTTGTTGGTCAGGCAAATGATGCCGGGGGGGGGGGGACTGGAGCTAAGGCTGGCAAGCCTCTAGTGGGGGCAAGGCATCCCTGACCCCAGGTCCCGTTGCCTGCTTGGAGCAGTGGTGTGGGGGAAATGAAGGGCCAAAAAAAGCAGCCTCATGTACTCACTGGAAGTTGATGCAGGAAGTGACAAGGGTCACTCTAGGGGTCACTGGAAACTCTATGGTGAATACAGGGGGTTGCATTTTAAAAAAGTGATTCTCCTGTGACTGTACCCCCCTCCCCCACAAGCCTTTCATTAGCTGCCTGGCAATCCTAGCTGAAGCCCCTTCCCCATTCCTGCCACAGTGGTGATCTGAATCCGGCCTGCATGCCCAGGAGCTGAAGAAATCCCACGACTCCTACGTGGCCGTTGCACAGGACACAGGGTGGGCATCCTGCTCCCGGCCTGTGTCCTCCATAAGGGGCAAATCAGTCCTAGCTTCCCAATGAACGTAGCTTAGTTCATCTACGCGTTCTGGTCACTTGATGACGGCGGCATGTGCGACTGGACCATCCCCCGTGCAACCTGTGTGACCTCCCCTCCGTTTTGTATTACTGTTGTTCACTTCTGTTCTTGTATCCAGCTGTGACTTATCAAGAGTATGGGAGTCATCAGAACATAAGTGCATAAGAGAAGCCATGTTGGATCAGGCCACTGGCCCCTCCAGTCCAACACTCTGTGTCACATAGTGGCCAAAAATACCAGGTGCCATCAGGAGGTCCACCAGCAGAGCCAGAACTCCAGAAGCCCTCCCACTGTTACCCCCTCCAAGCACCAAGAATACAGAGCATCACTGCCCCAGATATAAGAACGTCAGAGAAGCCATGCTGGATCAGGCCAGTGGGCCCATCCAGTCCAACACTCTGTGTCACACAGTGGCCAAAACCCAGGTGCCATCAGGAGGTCCACCAGCAGGGTCAGAAAGCTCCAGAAGCCCTCCCACTGTTGCCCCCCAAGCCCAAGAATATAGAGCATCCCTTGCCCCAGACTGAGAGTTCCTATCTGTACCTTGCGGCTAATAGCCACTGATGGACCTCATAAGTCCAGCGCAGACAATTTTTGCATATGCACGAATCCTTGTCTGTGTGTGCCCGATGCTTGCATTTGCAAACTCAGCCCTGTCCCCCATCCCCCCTCCAGTACAGCTGTCAGAACAAAGCGTTTATGCTCCTCCAACGTACGCGTGATTTTATTAGTGTATGTACACGCAGCTTGGTATTTCTGGGTGTGAAACATAACCTTGGGGGAAGTAGAGTTCTTGTCCCGATACGCACATTCTCCAAAAAGCGGTCAGGTTCTTACATCTGCTCCCGAGCTTTAATTGGGAAAGGTCTGGATTAGACTTGGCACCGCCTCTCCCTCTGTTTGTTGCTATGGCTTCAGCTAGGGCAGTTCCGTCTAAGCGTGCAAAAAACAAGCGGGGGTGGCGGTGGGGGGGGGGGGAAGAGAAGGGGGAGACCCAGGCTGGGATGTAGCAATTGCTTGTTTGTGTGAAGTCAGCAAATCCGGACTAGCGACGGGTGCGCGTCGGTTGGCACTAGAGGAACTCTAGTAACAAAGGCAGCCCTTTAAACCCAGTCTTTAGTGACTTTTTGAAGAGAGAGAGAGGGATTTTTGCGTTTCATGGGGCAGCTGGGAAGAAGACAGATGGGGGGGGCCTTTCTTCGCTACAGTTCTTCCCCCTCTCCTGCCCCAAAATGGGCTGTTCCCCACATTCAAGTATCCCTGAAAAGGCTGGGACCATTTCCGCCCAAGTGAAATTCCCCGCATTGACGTTTTTAAAACTGCCCGTCATGTGAAACTTTCCGCTGTAGATTTTTTCCCCACCTGACGCAAACCCGAAGTTTTCTCCTCCTTACCCGGTGTTTTTGGAACTCGCTGAAACCGGGGTTTCCGAAAATGCGAGGAAAGAAGGAGAAAGCTTTGGGGTTGTGCCCATTGAGGAAAAATCGACTGTGGGAAATGTCGCAGTGCCCAGTTTTAAAAACGTCAATGTGGGGAATTTCAGTACTGCGGAAATGGTCTTGTTGAGTGTGGGCTAATCCCTGCATCTGTCGTGGAACTCTCGCTGGGTTTAAACATAACATAAGAGAAGCCGATGTTGGATCAGGCCAACGGCCCATTCAGTCCAACGCTCTGTCACACAGTGGCCAGAAATACCAGGTGCCCTCAGGAGGTCCAGCAGTGGGGCCAGGACACTAGAAGCCCTCCAACTGTTGCTCCCCCCCCCCAAGCACCAAGAATACAGAGCATCACTTGCCCCAGACCGAGAGTTCCTATCTATACCTTGTGGCTGATAGGCACTGATGGACCTCTGCTCCGTTTGTTTATATCCAATTCCCTCCTGAAGCTGTCCATGCTTGTAGCTGCCACCACCTCCTGTGGCAGGGAATCCCATGTGTTAATCACTCTTTGGGTTTCTAGAAGGTGCTGTTAGGGTTGCCAACCCTGGGGCAGGGAATTCCTGGAGATTTGGGGGTGGAGGCAGAGAAGAATAGGGTTTGGGGAGGGAGGGAGCTCAGCGGGGTATAATGCCGTAGAGCCCACCCTTCAAAGCAGCTGTTTTCTTAGGGTTGTCAAGTCTGGGTTGGAAAATACCTGGGGACTTTGGGGGTGGAGCCGGGAGAGGGCGGGGTTTGGGGAGGGGAGGGGCCTCAGCAGGGTACAATGCCATACAGTCCACCCTTCAAATCAGCCATTTTCTCCAGGGGAGCTGATCTCTGTCAGCTGGAGATCAGTTGTAAAAGCAGGAGATCCCCAGGCCCCACCTGGAGGCTGGCAGCCCTATGTTTTCTCCAAGGGAGCTGATCTCTGTTGTCCGGAGATCAGTTGTGATTCTGGGAGATCTACAGGTCCTGGCTAGAGGTTGGCAACCGTATGTAGTGTAGACTCATACAGGCCTCTGGCCAGACCTGATGAATCTTGATGTCCTTCTGCACACGCCGACAGTGGGACCACCCTAGTGCTGCCCTACAGCCGCAGGCAATGTGGTGTAATGGTTAGAGTTTCAGAAGAAAATCTGGCTCAGCCAGGTTCAAGTCCCTCCTCTGCTGTGAAGGTTGCTGCGTGATCTTGGGCCGGTCACACACTTTTACCCTAACCATCCTCCACAGGGTTATTGTGAAGCTGAAATGGGGAAGGAAAAACCATTGACGAAACAGAGTTCCTGGTAGGGTTGCCAGCCTCCAGGTGGGGCCTGGGGATCTCCCGCTTTTACAACTGATCCCCAGCTGATAGAAATCAGCTCCCCTGGAGAAAATGGCTGCTTTGGAGAACGGACTCTGTGGCATTGTACTATGCTGAGGTCCCTCCCCTCCCCAAACCCCGCCCTCTCCTGGCTCCACCCCCAAAGTCTCCAGGTATTTTCCAACCCAGACCTGGCAACCCTAGTTCCTGGGAAGGGAAGGGGCATGACCAATAGACAACAGCTGATGAGCAACAGGTTTGATCCTGGTTAGGATCTGGTTCTCTCCCAGCCCTGGTGTACATGCCCTCATTCTTCATAACTTGAAGCCTTTCTGATAATGATCTGTTCTGCATTTGGAAGGGTAGGTTTGTGGTGGATCAACATTCAGTCCCCGACATAGGACATTCCCTGTCCCAGTGTGATCTTTTTTGTTTACCTGCATGGCAGCCGCTAACTGCGGCCTCCGATACGAGTGCGCGCACACCCGGCCTGCTTTTTAGAATGGTGTTTGTGTTGACAGCCCAAAGTAAGGATTTCTGTTTTCTCCTCCAGTGACTCATTTGTGTGAATGCAACAACATGCAGATAAACATTTTTAAATATAGCTGTGTGAAAAGGGAACGGCTTCTTTAGTTGGTCGAGGGCCATGGTGTGCGTGCGCGTATGTGGTGGGGACTTCTTTGATCTCATTAAAGCAAAATGAATGCCTGAATTAATCAGATTAGAGTTATGAAACGGCCTCCTCCGTGCCTGTATTATTACATCGGTTTTAGCTGGGAACAAAAAATCGGTAATCTCCCTTTTGTGAGATCTTGGCCAGCGCCGTGCTTTGACTTGGAGAGGGTGAAGAGGAGGCGCCGGGTTCCTTGTGCAGCTGCCAAGCGGGGGGGGGGGGAGAGGGGGGCGAGATGTGAGGCGGGATTCAGAAGCGGAGGCGTTCAATGAAAATTAATGTTCTCTTCTCCCCACCGCAGGCCCCAGAAGTCATTATGTCGCAACACTATGACGCCAAAGCTGATCTGTGGAGTATCGGCACCATCATTTACCAGTGTCTGACAGGAAAGGCCCCCTTCCAGGTGAGTGGCTTCGTGGTTAGTAACGGGCTCCTATTCTGGCATCGTAATTGCCCGACTGTCTCTTCTTTATGGTGGTTTCACTCAAATGAAAAACTTCCGGCCACACTAGGGTCGCCAGTCCCCAGTTGGGGGCGGGGGTCCCGGTTTTGTGGGCCCCTACCTGCTGCTGCCCAGCTGGCCCATGGGAGGAAATCCCCCCCCCCCAACAGCAACATGGAGGGACGTGCCTACGTCACTCAGAAATGGTGGGCACATTGGCGATGTTAAGGGCTGCTCTGGTTTTTGGGTAAAACTCTATGGTTTGAGGGTGATTTTACCATAGAGTTTTGCCCCAAAACCAGAGCGTCGCCCTCGACGTGCCTGCATCACTTCCGTGGGATATAGGTGTGGTACACAACGTCACTTCTGGTGGCGTTGGCCCGTTGGGGGGTGATGCTTCCGACTCCCAGAGCGTCCCCACTATCTACCCACTGGCATCTCGAAGGGACCTGGCAACTGTAAGCTACGCAGCCTCCATTTTGAATGTCATTCACCTGAGGAGGGTCATGATCGTCATCCCTCTTCTGCAGTTACCGTCTACCGAGAGTAGTATCCTCTCCTTTCATACTTGGAAGAAATGTGTGTGCTTCTGAAGAAAAATTTAATTTAGGGCTGAGGAAACTATGCTGAACCAGATCATCAGTCCATCAAGTTCAGTTATTGTCTACTCTGACTGGCAGCTGCTCTCCAGGATCTCAGGTGGAGCTCTTTCAGATCACCTACCAATTAGAGATGCCAGTGAAGAGTTTAGGATACTTATTTGTTTGGGAATTTTTTAATGCCACCTCTCCATAGTCCGGCGGAAGTCTGTTAGGGAGGGAGGTTGTAGGTTCGTAGCGCCACAGCCCTGGAACCCAGCAGTTCGCCTTGGGCCAGTCTCACAAAAATTGTGGTGATGGTAAAATAGAAGGTGGTTTTCCCCCTCTGAGCGACTGGGCAGAATACTGCCTGCGCACTTTGCTTTGTCCCTCTGGATCTCCAAGAATAAGAGACTGATTTCTGTATTTATTTTTTTAACGAAAGCTGGGAACGGAAACAAGTGCATGAGCCCAAGAAGGGCCTAAATAGGGGCGCCAGGTCCCCATGGCCACTGCTGGTAGATGGGTAGGATTGCCAGATCCAGGATGGGAAACTCCTGAAGATTTGGGAATGGAACCGGGGGGCGGGGGGGACGGGGACACGGACCTCAGTGGGGTACAGTGCTGTAGAGTCCACCCTCCAGAGCATCCACTTTCTCTAGGAGAACTGATCTCTGTAGCCAGTTTGGTGTAGTGGTTAAGTGTGCGGACTCTAATCTGGGAGAACCGGGTTTGATTCCCCATTCCTCCACTTGCACCTGGCTGGATGACCTTGGCAAACTGTAGTTCTGTACCAGCTGTTCTCTCAAGGACAGCTTGGGAAAGAGCTCTCTCAGCCCCACCTACCTCACAGGGTGTCTGTTGTGGGGAGGGGAAGGGAAAAGGAGTTTGTAAGCCGCTCTGAGACTCCCTTGGGGAGTGGAGGGCGGGGTATAAATCCAATCTCTTCTTCTTCTTCTTCTTCTGTAGTCCAGAGATGAGTTGTAATTCCATGGGATCCCTGGGTCCCACCTGGGGGCTAGCACCCCTAATCCTAAATAATTTCCTTAGATGTGCCTTTAAAAAAAAATCATGGTTATAAACCAGCATCATTTTCAGTTCTTTGCATGCTTAGTCAAATATTCCATTTGAGACCACTGGGGGAACGTATAGTTGAAAAGTGGACGTTCCAAAATGACTGTTGTCTCCTATTGTTTGAGGCAGACTGCTTTTCCAGATCTTGATCTAGGTCATGCAAAAGAGACGGGCGGGAGTATTTTCTTCAAGGTGCTTCACCAACATTTATGTTAATTCGGCAGCAAAATGAGTCATAGAGCCCGAAGCGCCCATTGCTGATAATGTTTGTTCTTCAAAGATCTTCTTAGGCAAATGTTATAAAAGCCGGGCAATAAATACAGGTAGAGTGAGTTTTATGCAAATAGTCAAACCATACAGACACACAATAGTGGCTGTCTCTTCCACCTTTCAGAAGAGCCGACGGGGGAGTTTTGTTTTTGGTTACGGAGGCCTTTTAATAATAAATGATGTTTAGATCCCTCCAGATAAATTCAAAACTGATCTGGGGGAAAAAAAGAGATGGATTACAATTCTGGCTGTGGGGCCTAGCTGGGGCTGCCAACCTTCAGGAGGCACCTGGCGATCTCCTGCTATTACAGTTGATCTCCAGATGACCAAGATCAGTTTCCCTGGAGATAATGGCTGCTTTAGAGAGTTCAGTCCATGGCATTACACGCTGCTGAGGCCCCTCCTCTCCCCAAACCCCGCTTTCCTCAGGCTCCACCCCCAAAATCTCCAGGTATTTTCCAACGCAGAGCTGGCAACCCTAGGCCTGGCACACCTCTAAGCCTGCCGCATCCCTCCTAATGTGGATCAGACCTGCAGTCTAAGGTTGCTAACCTTCAGGCGCCTGGAGATCTCCTGGAGTTACAACTAGGGCTGCCAAGTTCCCCTGGGGGGGGCGGGGATTCCCCCGCTAAAAGGGTCCCCAGTCTGCTGGTCTGGATCTGGCCGGCAGGGGGAACCCCACCCCCAAAGTGGCCAGATCAGGGTGTCGTGCCCGGCTTGATGACGTCGCCGGGAAGTGACGTCATCACGCTGCACACGTCATCAGGTGACACTCTAGCAGTTGCCCTGAAAACTCTATGGTACCCTCCCCGGCTGGCTTGGCTTGAAGAAGGAATTTAAAGAGAAATCCCTTCTCCAAGCCAACTGGTCGGGGGGGGGGTGGAGAGAGCTTTAAGAATGCATTTAAAGTTAAAAGTTGTTTTCTTTCTCTACTCTCCCCTCACCTCAAGCCTACCCATAGAGGGGGACACTGGCTGGGGAAGGGAAGACCGATCAGGGAGGCATGCCTCCCCTTCGCTTCCCCAGGTGCCTTGCTGGGAGCCGCACAATACGTGTGAAAGAGCCATATGTGGCTCCCGAGCCACAGTCTGGCCACCCCTGGCCTAGAGCATCCCTGACAAGTGTTTGTCCAGCTGCTGCTTAAAGACAGCCAGTGAGGGTTATGCCTCAGTATTAAGATTATTATTTATAACATGTTTCGTTACTCTTTTGGATAAGGGTTTTCTGTCACTGTTGAGCCTCCTTTGCTTTGGTCTTAAATTCTATCCGTGACTGGGCTGGCTGATTTGCTCAGGGCCGCGGCAGAAACAGAAGGCTCTGAGTCGAGAGTCCATCAGTTGTGTAAACAGTCTCTGTTGAGAGACGGGGAAATGAGGGCCGGAGTGCTGATTAGACAAAACGAGGGTCTCTGGGAGGCACGGCCGAATGCGCTCAGGCTGCAGCGATGGCTGCTGTTACTGGACTGCTCAGAATTGCAGGCTGACGTGCAAACAAAGCAGTGAGCCGAAACCAAGAGGAGAAGAGGTATGCAAAGTGGCATAGCCCCAAAAAAATCTGCTCAGTTTGCATAATGGCTCCCGGTTAGAGGGGGCTGGCTTGTGGCAGGGTGGGATTTAAGCAAGGCAGGGAGATGGAACAGCAGGAAAGGGACAAGAAGCCTTCTGATCATCGGGCTCTCCAGGGAGTCAGCGTATAGCTTCCCTATGGCTGCATATTACATTTTTATAAGAATGGAGGGGGCTGCAGCCACTGAGAACTGGGGTTGCCAACCTCCAAGGTAGGACTGGGAGTTCTTCCAGAATTATAACTTATCTCTGGCATTGACGACTGTACTGAGAATCTGGATCCACGCTCCCTGAGTGGGACTGCCTACTCTGGCTGGGGCAGTTCCTGGAGATTTGGGGGCAGTGCTTGTGGAACAGGGAATCTGAGGAGGAATTCTATTGAGAATCTATGTTACACCATAGAGTCTGCCCTCCAAAGTGGCCATTTTCTCTAGGGCAGGGGTGGGCAAACTTGCTCAGCGTAAGAGCCACCTAGAACAGGGGTGGGCAAACTTGCTTAATGTAAGAGCCGCATAGAATAAATATCAGATGTTTAAGAACCACAAGACATGAACAAATATTACCTGCTTTTATTGGAAAACAAGCAAATTTGCTTTTTATTAACATTAAATGAGACTGCAAAAAATAATAACAAAAGGGGTAAAAGCAGATATTGATAATGATATTAATTTGTCCAATGATATTTGTTTGCTAATGATATTTAGCTTCCCCAGCTGCCCTGCCAGAAGCCACATAATATATGTGAAAGAGCCGCATGCGGCTCCCGAGCCACAGTTTGCCCACCCCTGCTCTAGGGGAACTGATCTCTGCGGTCTGGACATCTGTTGTGATTCCAGGAGATCTCTGGGCTCCACTTGGGAATTGGCTGGCAACGCTTTCCCTGAGTGACGAGAATCCATGCTTTCAAAGTGGCATGAATTTTGGCCTGGCTATGGCAAGTAGGGTTTCCAGCCTCAAGGCAGAGCTTGGAGTTCTCCCAGAATTGCATAAGAACATAAGAGAAGCCCTGTTGGATCAGGCCAGTGGCCCCTCCAGTCCAACACTCTGTGTCACACAGTGGCCAAAACCCAGGTGTCATCGAGAAGTCCAGAAGCCCTCCTACTGTTGCCCCCCAAGCACCAAGAATCATAGAGTTGGAAGGGACCTCCAGGGTCATCTAGTCCAACCCCACTGCACAATGCAGGACGTTCACAAGTACCTCCCCCTCACACCCCCAGTGACCCCTGTTCCATGCCCAGAAGACGACAAAAAACCTCCAGGATCTCCAGCTAAACTGGCCTGAAAAAAAATTGCTTCCTGATCCCAAAGTGGCCATCAGCATTTCCCTGGGCATGTAAGAAATGGCCACAAGAACTAAGCACTGGTTAAACCCTTCCTGCCCTCCCTTTTCGTGAATCGCCTAAGCTCATAGCATCAGCATTGCTGTCAGATGGCCTCTGTTTGAAAACCTCCAAAGAAGGAGAGCCCACCACCTCCTGAGGAAGCCTGTTCCACTGAGGAACATAAGGGAGGCCAATGTTGGATCTGGCCAGTGGCCCATCCAGTCCAACACTCTGTGTCACACAGTGGCCAAAAACACCAGGTGCCCTCAGGAGGTCCAGTAGCGGGGCCAGGACACTAGAAGCCCTCCCACTGCCCACCCCCCACCCCCAGCACCAAGAATACAGACCATCGCTTGCCCCAGACTGAGAGTTCCCTTCTATACCTTGTGGCTAATACCCACTGATGGACCTCTGCTCCATATGTTTACCCAATTCCCTCTTGAAGCCATCCATGCTTGTAGCCGCCACCACCTCCTGTGGCAGTGAATTCCACATGCTAAGTCATTTGAAAGATCTCTGCTTGAGAATCTGGAGAGCCCTGGCACGTCAGGGTGGATCACTGACTTTGATAAACCAACCGTCTGCTTCAGTATTAAGACAGCTTTATGGATTCAGCTCGGTGGCAGAAGCTCCTAAATACCAGATCCTTTCATTTCCCCATCTCGTTTTAGCACTCGGTTTTTCAGCTTTGGCTGACCCAAGGTGCCCTCTAAGCCTTTAGGGCAGAAGTCTGCATATACAGAATTATCGTGTTACGTTTTCGAGTGTGTGTGTGTGTATTGGCCAGTGCCTAATAAGCGGTTCTGCAGAAGCCTTGTTCAAAATAGCTTGGGTCTTCAGGAAGAACCTGGAGAGAGACCTGGCGGCTGCTCCTACTCCCCCTCGCCCCCCCCCCCCCCAGTGTAATGGGATATAGCTGCCTTGCTTTCAAATGGTTACTTTGCATTTGATCCCACATGAAGCATCCCACATTCTTATGGTAGCGTCTGGCAGGTGCGCTGTACATGCTCAGGGATCGAAGTCACAAAGATTTGAGGTGTGATGGCCTTTCAAAAATATCTCAAAGGTGCGTCCAGCTCTTTGAAAACCTGGACTGTAGGTAGGAGGACTGGATCCCAGTCTTCTCTTCCTATAATGTATATGTAACTGGCTGGAGTGTTCTTCCATCCTAATGCATGAGAAGCGATGCTTACAAATGTCCCTAGAAGCTGAAATGTTAGTGTTTACCAGCTTCCTGTAGCACTAGATTAATTGTGATGCTAAGTCTGGAAATTCCGGGAGATCTCGGTTTTTGCAGACTTTTAAATTTCCTTCAGAGAATACAAATGCTGAGACTGTGATTCTGAAGGGGGAATTGGGTGTGTGTGGGGGGGGGGGGGAGAAGCTTTTTAATTCCATGATAATGGCGGGGAGGAGGGTTTATATAGTGCAAAAATCGTTCTCCCGTGCAGAGCAAGGGCAGGAAGCATTGTCCTTGCTCGTGCTCAGCTTTCAGTGTCCTTACCGGCTCCCCCACCCTTATTGGAACATATAAATGATTTACAGGTAGTTTTTATGCTGCTTGTATCTAATAGCTTGTTTCTTGTCCTGTGGTTTTTAACTGTAAGCTGCCTCGAATAGGACTCTGAAAAGGTGGATTTTAGGGTTGCCAGCTCTGGGTTGGGAAATGCCTGGAGAGCGCCGGGTTTGGAGAAGGGAGAGACCTCAGCAGGGTACAGCTGCGCAGAGTTCCAAGGCAGCCATTTTCTCCAGGGGAACTGGTCTCGGTCATCTGGAGATCAATTGTAATAGTGCGAGATCTTCAGGTACCACCTGGAGGTCGGCGACCCTAGGTGGCATGGCAAAGCTGAAAATAAATCCTGCCAGTCAAGCAGTGCTGCATATTCGTATACAGAGCAAGGAGCTTTGCCTTTTATTAATGCAGAGCAGTGAATCGCCGGGTATCGGAAGCCAAAGCAGGGATTCCGTAACTTTCCAGGCAGGTTGTATGCACTTGTTGACAGCTTGTCTTTTTCTCCTCTCTCTCCCCTTTGCAGGCCAGCAGCCCTCAAGACCTCCGTCTCTTCTACGAGAAAAACAAGATGCTAATGCCCAAGTAAGCATTCTTCCAACGCTGCTGTTCCCCCCTCCGCCCCGTCCCTCCATGCCCCACTCGCTTGTACACCTGTCCCCTCGTGCTCTCGACTCGGCATGTTTAGAAATAACTTGGCAACCGGCCTCCCTGCTCCTTAGCCAGGAATGATGGAGCCCAGGGGCAGGCAGGCAGGCTGGAGCTCGGTTACCCGAAGTGACCTTGTCCCGGAGCATAAAAACACAGCCTCCTTATTTTTCTTAAAAGGGGTGGGAGGAGGAGAGTTGAATGATGCCAGATGCCAAAGCTTTTGCCTGCCAAGCCCAGATTGGCCCCGTCCAAAGGCTGCCGTCTCCACTAATCAGTTCATGCAATGTTGAGTGTTGTTCTTTCCCCCCCCTCCCAGGTAGGGTGGGGATTCGAACCTGGGTCTTCCAGATCCTAGAATTACCTGGGAAAGCTGGGGTCCTAGCCTTAGATTAAACCCTGGTTTAGAATTCTGAAAGGGGGGTGGGTGGGTTAGACAACACAATCCATTTGGTGTGGTGGTGAAGTGCACAGACTACAGTCTGGGAGAACCGGGTTTGATTCCCCACTCCTCCACTTGCACCTGCTGGATGACCTTGGGCAAGTCATAACAATGGCACAGCTGTTCTTGAAAAAGAGCAGTTTCTGTCAGAGCTCTCTCAGCCCCACCAACCTCACAGGGTGTCTGTTGTGGGGAGGGGAAGGGAAAGGAGATTGTAAGCCGCTCTGAGACTCCTTTGGGTAATGAAGGGCGGGGTATAAATCCAATCTCCTCCTCTTCCTCCTCCTCCTCCATTTAAATAATGAGCCTGCCTTCATACATCGTGGATAACTGGACTTTGTTTTAAAACAAGGCTCCTTCGCTTTGCTCCAATCACGGAGGGAGGAGTGAACACAATGACAAACCAGGTCTGTGCACATTCCAGGTCTATTGTCAGCTTGACGTGATGTCTCAGTGCAGCCAGACAGTGGGACGCTGACTTGCCTAAGATTACCTTTTAATTGGACATTCAAGGGTTCAAAACTGGGAAGCCTGTACTTGCCAGACTGTGCTGAGCCACTGAACAATGCCTTTTCGACTTGAGCAGAGGTGCCTCCAATATCTTGGCTTGGAGCAGAACTTCATGTGGCATGCAGTTCCACAGTCCTTTTTATACATTTTTACAGAATGCAATGGTGGATGCTGGAGAGGCGATGCCGAAAGGACTGAGGCCACTTTAACCCTCTCTCCTCATCCTGGTTTGCAGCTGAATAGCAAACATGGACCTCCTGGCTTCTTGGGGTTGCCAACCTCCAGGTGGGGACTGGAGATCTCCCAGATCAGTTCCCTTGGAGGAAATGACTGCTTTGGAGCACGGACTCTGTGGCATTATACCCTGCCCTTCTCAGGCTCCAGTTCCAAAATCTCCAGGTAATTCCCAACTTGGAATTGGCAACCCTAGGAAGAACATTCACATGGCCCATACATTTTCCTCAGTGGATGGAAAAGTAGCTAAGGGAGGAGCTGATGTGTCTGCAGGGAAATGAGTCAGGAGGGAAAGGGAAATTGGACCTCTCCCTCCCTTTAAATCGCAGCCCGGTGAATGCAGTTGTATAAAACTTCAGAAAACTGGTGGGAAAAGTTCATTCAACCCCGACTCAGTGAAGAATTCCTGGAATATTAGGTCCAGAGGAGCTAGCTGTGTTAGTCTGTTGCTGCAAAATGGTAAAAAACCCAGTAGCACCTTTAAGACTAATGAACTTTATTGTAGCATAAGCTTTCGAGAAACACAGCTCTCTTCATCAGATGCATGGAGATGCATATGAAGAAACTGGCCAGAGATATATAGCTGGTACTTTTTGCATTTACATGGTCCTTTTTGCATCCTCTCCCCCTTCCCCTTCCCATCTATATATCTCTGGCCAGTTTCTTCATACCCTCCATGCATCTGACGAAGAGAGCTGTGTTTCTCGAAAGCTTATGCTACAATAAAGTTTGTTAGTCTTAAAGGTGCTACTGGGCTTTTTACTGTTTTGGAGTATTAGGTCTACTCTGTGGAAGGGGGAGTGCCAAAGGAGAGGGCTCTTTGGTGTTCATGGTGAAATAGCCAAATGACTCTCCCCCATGTGCTAAGTAACATTTTAGCACATTTCCCTGGAAGTTTCATTGTATGTACTCTTATGCACCTCCCATTCCTTTCAGTTGGGCTCCTGTACAAGATTCTCTCAGAGGGTCAGGTTTGCTTGCTTCCCATTCTGTCTCCTTTTAATAGGCAGGAAAGGGCAATCAGAAGGATTAGAGGGTTGGAGTACCTTCCCAGGGAAGAGAAGCTAAAGCTGAGGTCCCCTTGGGCGTCTTTCCTGGTGCCTGCCATATGCTTTTAGAAAATGGACAGGGCTTGGTGGGGTTTTGTCCAGCAGGGCTTCTGACTGGCTGTGCAGATGAAAAGGCATCCTATTGAACGGAGCTTCTGCCTGGAATGCTTAGGAGGTACAGTTAGAGTTATAACAGTATTGGCTGTTAGCAGTACAGCAGTATTGACATTTTGTGGTTGGCTCTGCCTCCTGCTGCGGTGGTTCAGTGGTTAAGATGCTGAACTGCAGACCGGAAGATCAGTAGCTTGGCAGTTCGAGACCCAAGTACCACATGACAGAGTGAGCTCCCGTTTCTGGCCCCAGCTCCTGCCAACCTAGCCGTTGGGAAGCAAGAAATTGCAAGTAGATAAATAGGTACCGCTTCGGTGGGAGGGGAACAGCGCTCCGTGCGCCTCGGTGTCCAGTCATGCTGGCCACATGACCACGGAGATGTCTTCGGACAGCGCTGGCTCTTCGGCTTGGAAACGGGGATGAGCACCGCAACCCTAGAGTCGGATTCGACTGGCTTTCGAGCAAGGGAAACCTTTACCTTTACTATTTGAGAAGGGAGATGCTGTTTCGGTGGCACCCCCCCTCCCCCATGGTACACAGCTTCCCCATGGTAAACAGTATTGTATGTGACATCTCCTTTGGTGGCCCCTCCTTGTACACAACTTCTCCCCACCTAAGGAAGGCGGTGAAGCTCTGTGTTTTTTAGGAGCTACTGTTTTTTTTGCTGACACAGATGGATGCCATTCTGAGGAGGGGAAGCCCTTGGGCTGGGAGCTGGATAGGTTTGCTGTTTTAATTACCCGACATGAAAGAGAACATCTTCATCACCCCAAACAAATGTGTAGGCGGTATGTTTTTCTTGCCAAAGTGACTAGGTTGGAGGAAACCATCTGAGAATTTGAAGACTTCAGTAGAGGGAGGGAACAGCATCAGCTCTTGGTGGGGTACCCATGTGATCCTGGAAGGGTCACGGGCCCACCCATTTAAGCAGTGTGTCTTGCAAGAAGTGGGGGTGGGGGACTTGAACATTGCTATTTATGCTCTGCGCGGTGAGATAATTAAATCTGAGCCGTGACTGAGAGCCCATTTCCTTACGGCTGTGATACAGGATATGAGAGCCAGCATGGTGTAGGGGTTAAAATACCAGGATAGGATCGGAGCGACTTAGGTTCGAATCTCCGTTCTGGGAAGGGCCCATGGCTCAGTGGAAGAGATTCTGCTTGCCATGCGGGAGGCTCCAGGTTCGGTCCCCAGCATCTTCAGTTGAAAGGACACTAGGTAGAAGGAATTGTGAAAGACCCCGGAGAGCTGCTGCCAGTCTGAGTGGGCAAAACCAACCTTGACAGACCAAGATGTGATTCAGTATAAAAAGCAAGTTGACGTGTGTGCCATGGAAGCTCACTGAGTGGCCTTCGGTGACCTCTGTCTCAGTTTGAGCTACCTCGCAGGGTGATCGTTGCAAAGATAAAAATGATGAACATAAGAGAAGCCAGTGTTGGATCAGGCCAGGGGCCCATTCAGTCCAACACTCTGTCACACAGTGGCCAAAAATACCAGGTGCCCTCAGAAAGTCCAGCAGTGGGGCCAGGAAACTAGAAGCCCTCCCACTGTTGCCCCCCCCCCCAAACACCAAGATTACAGAGCATCACTTGCCCCAGGCTGAGAGTTCCTATCTATACCTTGTGGCTAACAGCCACTGATGGACCTTTGCTCCATATGTTTATCTAATTCCCTCTTGAAGCCGTCCATGCTTGTAGCTGCCACCACCTCCTGTGGCAGTGAATTCCACGTGCTAATCACTCTTTGGGGGAAGAAAGGAGAGAATGATGTCATAAGCCACAATGGGTCCCCCTCTGGGGAGGAAAGCGGAGTATAAATATCAAAATATATAAAGTGTATGGCAGACCCATCCTCCCTCCTCTTGAGGAGGGGGAAGAATGAATAGCTGCTCCCCTCCCCCCCATCCCATTGCAGCTCTCTTTGCAGAGAAGCAGCTTGCCATTTTGCGAGGTCGTCGGTCGTCCAAAGCTGTAGCCGGGGAGACCTTCCTTCCCCGGTTTGTGAGTGTCCAGTGCCTCTCTTTCCGGCTGCTGTCAGAAGCGCAAGTGCGTGGGACTGCCTGAAATGCCTTTGGGGTCCATTAAGGGCCATGTTTATCTTCTGAATTGCCGGCTGCTGTGTCTCCCGTGGAGAGTGTGCAGTGTAAAAAAAATAATGATAATCGCCCAACGCTTCCTCCTCTAACATTCCACGTGTCGGCAGCGCTGCCTCTCACGTGAATCCCGGCTGGCTGGTTTCCTTTTTGGATCCACCTCTCAGGCAAAGGCATTTCTGCGTGCAGCTGCTAGCCGGTTTCTAGGAACTGCTTGTGAGAGGCCTGTGGATTTCTTGGGGGAGGGGGGACACTCCTAACAAGAGAGTTTTTAAAAAGTCTCTAAAGAGCAGCCCGGTGCGGCGGCCCCTGGCCGGCTCTGAAAAGGCAGTCTTGGAAAGTCTCCACTTCTACTTGTGTGAGGTCTCTTCCCCCCCACTCCCAATCCCGTTCCTATGTCCTTAGTTGGAGGGCTCCCCGGGAGAAAAAGACAAAAGCTGAAAGTACCACACATTTATTAACTCTTGGCAAATGGCTGTTTAGGTCTCCATTTCTGAGTAAAGTGGGGAAGGCGGTCAAGCCTATGTGAGACAGGATCCTGCCCATCTGAGTGGGGCGTGTGGGCTTTAAGGTTGGCATAGGGTGAGCGACTGCCCGTTCACCTCGCCTGACCCCGCTGAGCAGAAGCGGAGAAGTCGGGTGGGCAGGCGGGCAGGCAGTGACCGTGCTCTGTGTACACAGCAAATGCCAAGGCGGCCTGGACTTGCCTGAGCAGAAATATTTACTGGCTCTGCCAGCGTGGGGATTTTCCCCTTCTCTGTCTTCTAGACACGTCTCTGCTGTGGACGGGTATATGAGTCCAGGTGGCGTGGGAGTCCTTTCTCTTTGGCAGTTCCTATTTTTCTCGGCCAGCCGCTTCAGAGTGCAGGATTTAAGATGTGAGAAATGCTCATGCGTGGAGAACTTATCGTCGAAAAGAAGGCTGGGCCGAACTGGTGTGTTAGGGTGTGTTTCAGTGCCGTCTCAGGCAGATATCTTCAGGATGGTAGCTGTGTTGGTCTGTTGTAGAACAGCTAGATTTGATTCCAGTAGCACCTTAGACCAGCTAGATTTTCAGGGCATAAGCTCTGTTCCCTCTAAGTTGAGTCAGTGTGAGCCTGCTCACAGTTTTTTAGCCTCTGGTGCACACATTTTTTTTTGTCTTAGCTCAGGAAGGATGGCTCCAGAGCCCAGTGCTCCCTCCCTTAACGCAGTAGCCAGATCGCTCTCTCAGAACTATGTGCCACTCATAAGCCACCCTGAGCCCGTTCGTGGGGAGGGCGGGATAAAAGTATAATAAAATGAATGAATGAATGAATGAATGCCTGTAGCTCACAAAGTAGAATTTTTGCTCATAAGACTCCGTAGCTTAGAGGGAGCATTGGGCGTAAGCCCGCGAGAGTCAGAGCTCTCCAAGTATCTGATAAAGGAAGTTTTGACTCTTGAAAGCCACACTGGAAATCTTGTTGGTTTCTGAGATGCTACTAGACTTGAATCTACCTATTCTAGGCTGAGTTACACCTTCCTAAGTCCATCGATTTCAGTGGACTCAGAAGGACGTAATTTTGCTTAGGGTGGCCCTGTTGGTCTCCTATAGGCAAAGAATAGTTATGTATACTGGGATCAGGGTAGTGAAGATATTTCTCGGTATCTCTATCAGAAGATCCAAGTGGCACCTCCCTTATATATGGATGTGCCATCAAGTTGCAACCCATTTACGGCAACACCATCAAGGGTCTTCAGAAGCAAGTGGAAAGCAGAGGTGGCTTGCCATGGCCTTCCTCTGCAGAGCCTTCCTTGGTGGTCTCTCATGCAAGAGCCAATGTGTAGGGGCCTCCCAGATCCTTATATATATGTAAGAGGCTTTGAAAGCAAGCAGGAAGCAGAGGTGGCTTGCCATGGCCTTCTTTTGCAGAGCCTTCCTTGGTCTCCCATCTAAGTACCGACCCCTGCTTAGCTTCTGGGATCTGTCAATTCTGTGCCACCTTCCTTCCTTCCTTCCTGGCGTTTCCCTTGCACCAATTAAAATGGAGCAAAGTCAACCCGGGCAGGATACCCCTCACCCCTCTCCCAAAGGCTGACGACAAAGGCTTTTCCTTGCTTTCAGGGCTAATCAAGTTTCCTTGCTGTGAACTTTGGGCTTGGCTTGCAATTAAAAAGGGAGCGCTGTTAAGGGCATGTGTGCTTTCACACCTGCGTGGTCAGCATTCATCAAGCTAAGCTCCGAAACCCAAGAGGGATTGTTGACGCACAGTTAGATTAATTCGCCCAAATTAAACTTCCCGTTTAACCTCTTGTCTGGATGAAACTCGTCTTTGCTGAAATTAACCAGAACCTTTAAAAAAAAAAAAATAGGAGTGTCATTTGCAAAACAATTCCATGACCCCAGGTACCAATCTGGCAGGTAATGGCCAGGTTAGGGTGTGTGGGGGGGAGATCACAGATACCCCCAGGTAGTATGTGCTTAATCCTTGTGAAAATGCACTGCCTCCCCTGCCTAGCCCTGTAGTACCCTTCCTGAGCGCTCGAACGCACGGGAGCGAGAGAAAAATAACGAAGCAAGCAATCTCCCTTCCTTGGGGTATTTGCTAGGGCTGCCAAGTCCAACTTGGGAAATATCTGAGGACTTTGGGGGTGGAGCCAGGAGACTTTGGGGGTGGAGCCAGGAAAAAGGAAGTGACATCATTTTGTGATGTCACATCCTGTGATGTTGCTTCCACATGCTGACACATGAACTCATGAAGTTTCCTAATATTGAATCAGGCCATTGGTCCATCAAGGTCAGTATTGACGACTCAGACTGGTAGTGGCTCTCCAGGGTCTCAGGCTGAGATCTTTCATGTCACCTATTACCTGATCCTTTTTTAGCTGAAGAGGCTGATACCTCCTGCATGTCAAGCAGGTGCTCTATCACTGAGCAACGGCCCTACTGAACCCTTCCTCATCTCGGCAGAATATGAAGCACTAAGTGCTACACAAGTGCTAAATATGATTTTCATATCATAAGAACAGGAGAGAAGCCACAGTGGGTTGGGCCAACAGCCCATCCAGTACAACACTTTGTGTCACGCAGTGGCCAAAAATACCAGGTGCCCTCAGGAGGTCCAGCAGCGGGGCCAGAACTCCAGAAGCCCTCCCACTGTTGCCCCCCAAGCACCAAGAATGCAGAGCATCACTGCCCCAGACAAAGTGTTCCATTTAGACCTTGTGGCTAATAATAGCCACTGATAGACCTCTGCTGGATGGGGACAGAGAGAGAGACAGACAGACAGACAGAAAAAAGAAAGAAAGGGGGAGGGGGAGAGAGAGAGAGAAGGAAAAGAGCTGACAGACCCCAGCAGCTTACCCCAGCAGCAACCTTGCACGCCACATGCAAAAGCAGGCCCTTCAGTAGAAAGAGCCTAGTCCCTCCTTAATCTCTGGGCGGGGCTCTCTTGCTTGCTCTCTCTTAAAGGGGAAATGTCTGTTGAGGCTTTTTACTGCAGGGCAGGCTCTCTGCAGACATTTCCCTTTTAAGAAGTTCAGGCCTGGCAGGGAGAGGCCAGGGCAGGCTCCGATGTTCCCCTGCTGGCAGCCATTGCCTCCCCTGGGGGCCAATTTTGAAAAAGCGGGGGGAAGCTTTAAAAATCGGTGTTTCCCCCACCCTACCGGGGGACTTGGCAGCCCTAGTATTTGCTGATTAGGCTCACAGTCAGGAATTTGCGAGTGGGGTGTCAGGTGGGCCTGCCTCCTGTTCTGCATCTTTTAATAGCATCCGACACCCTCTGTCCGATGCGGCTCCTAGCAGGGCTGCCTCTGGCTAGAGCTAAAAATGGCATTTTGTCTGAAAAGAACCTCTTGTAGCAACTTAAAGGCCAGCCGGTACATTGTGGCATCAGCTTTTATAAACCAGAGATTCGTCTATGTGCCTGTGTGTGTGTACACGCACAATCTCACACCTGGGAGTCATGGCGACTTCTGGTGACTGAGCCCTGCTGGAGGATATCCAGAGAGGTGGCTGCATAAAGCCTGCCCCTGCCTCCCGCCTCTGGTATTCCAAGGAGGTCTCCCATCCAAGTCCTTGCCAGAGCTGACCCTGCTTAGCTTCTGAGATCTGATGAGACTGGGCTTGCCTGAACTATCCAGGTCAGGGTAAAACCGCACATCTTTCCCCTAAAGTGATGCTAATTCCACCCGCAGCAGCCATTTTGTGATTGGCTCGATCCCTGCGGCAGCCATTTTGTAATGGCACCAATATCTCGTTATTTGGAAAGGCCACTGCTGTAACAGACTGATGCGACTGTAAGTGCAAGTGATGCACTGCATTCGTGGTGCTTGGGGGGGGGGGCAACAGTGGGAGGGCTTCTAGTGTCCTGGCCCCACTGCTAGACTTTCTGAGGGCACCTGGTGTTTTTGGCCACTGTGTGACAGAGAGTTGGATGGGCCGTTGGGCTGATCCAACATTGGCTTCTCTTATGTTCTTATGACTGCCCTTCTGGATTTTATCAAAAGCGGATCAGGGCATAGCTTCTCTTACGTTGAGCTTTTCTCGGGAGGACATTGCGTCCGTTCGCGCCTCCCAGTCCAGAAAACCAATACGCAAGCATAACATAATGCTGAAGTTCTTCTTTCTCTCTCCCCCTCCCCCCGGTTGTTTTTAAAGCATCCCTAGAGAGACATCCAGCCATTTGAGACAGCTGCTTCTCGGACTCTTGCAACGGAACCACAAGGACCGCATGGATTTTGGTAAGTGGGTCTCCCGTCCGTGCCTTCCGATTGTATACCTGCCCACCACAGGGCACAGTTGAAGTGAAGGTTATGCATATCCATCCGTCTCTAAAGTAAAAGCTGCAGGCTTATTCGGCCTCAAAGATTTCCTGATCGGTAGCTCATTCCCTAACCACTGACCTACGGTGGTCGGAGTCAAAAAGAGGCTATGCATCTGCCTCTGTCCCCGAATTACGAGGCTTGTCTTCAGATGTTCCTTCTCCTGCGCAACGATTCAGGATCACGCCACATGCTCTGAAGGCACATGATGCAGCAACCTTGCTGATGCAGAGCAGGTTTGGCCGGTGCCAGTCTGGAAGAACAGTCTGTGCAGTGCCCTGAGTCACCAGGATAAATGCCCTCCCTAAACTTATCTGTCTTACCCTCTGGCCACTTTGGTCTAACCAAAACAGCTAAAGTCAAACGTAAGTAGAACCTGCTGGATCAGTCCAGTGGCCCGTCATTGTGTTTCACACGGTGGCCAGCCAGTTGCCCTGGAGGGCTAACAAAACCGGTCATGGGGGCCAAGGCCTTCCCCCAATGCTGACTTGCCTCTAAACGAGGAGGTTTCCTTTAGTTACCACGGGCAGTAGCCACCGATGGACCTCTCCTCCGTGAATCTGTTGACTCCCCTTCTAAAGCTATCTAGGCCAGCCTGCAGGAAGCACCTCGCTATCACAACTGATCTCCAGACGACAGAAAACCTTTCCCCTGGAGAAAACGGCGGCTTCGAAGGTAGAATCTGTTCTACACTGTTGAGGGCCCTCCCCTCCTGAAACCCCGCCCTCCATTCCCCAAATCTCCAGGTATTTCCCAGTCCAGAGCTGGCCTGGCAACCATATTTGGGGGAGAACTCGAGCACTGCAGGGCTGTCCAGTTTTTCCTTCAGTTAATCATGGCCACCCCCACCCCGCACAACTGAATCCTTTTTGGCATTATGCCACCCATCTGCTTAATCCTAATTGGTTTGCGGTCTGTTATTCTTTCAGATTATAGCTGCCAATGAAACCATTCTGCGTCTCCCCCTCCCCTTTTCCCCACCCTGAGCATCTGGCCCCAAAGCATCCATGAACCGTTCTTGGTTGTAATCACGTATTACTCTTTTTACACGTTAGCAGCCCATTTGCATTTAATAAAACCAGAGCAGGCTCTTCCCATCGCTGTGGGGGTTATTTTTGCGAACAGGATGGCCCAATGA
The DNA here is from genome assembly GCA_029233225.1 of Lepidodactylus listeri. Lineage (NCBI taxonomy): Eukaryota > Metazoa > Chordata > Lepidosauria > Squamata > Gekkonidae > Lepidodactylus > Lepidodactylus listeri. The sequence continues at coordinate 12,765,116 of JARCFY010000013.1, forward strand.
TCCCGCTGTTGTGTGGGTTTAAACTCTTTATCAACCGGCTGTGGGTTTTCCAGTCTGCCGACTGAAGCGGGGTGATCAACCTCAAGGGTAGCGTCTGTAGTCCTCCCAGAATTATACCTGATTTCCAGACTACAGCGATCAGTTCTCCTGCAGGAAATGGCAGGTTCAGAGGGTGGACTCTGTGGTATAGTGCAGAGTCTGGGATAAATGGAAGTCCTAGAGTGACAGGCATCATATCCTGCTGAGATCCCTCTCCAAACTCTGCCCTCTCCAGACACTACTCCCAAATCTCCAGGAATTTCCCAAACTGAAGGATGAAAAGCTCTGACCCTGAATCCGAAGAACATAAGTGAAGCCATTGTTGGATCAGGCCAATGGCTTGTCCAGTCCAACACTCTGTGGCCAAAACCCAGGTGCCATCAGGAGGCCCACCGGCGGTGGGGCAGAACTCCAAAAGCCCTCCCACAGTTGCCCACCCAGCACCAAGAATACAAGGCATCACTGCCCCAGACAGAGTGCCAATAGCCACTGATGGACCTCTGCTCCAGATGTTTATCCAATTCCCTCTTGAAGCCGTCCATGCTTGTAGCCACCGCCACCTCCTGTGGCAGTGAATTCCACGTGTTAATCACTCTTTGGGTGAAGAAATACTCCCTTTTATCTGTTCTAACCCGACTGCTCAGCAATTTCATGGAGTGCCCAGGCGAGTTCTTGTATTGTGAGAAAGGGAGAAAAGGACTTAGTTCCCTACCTTCTCTAACCCATGCATAATCTGGTAAACCTCTATCATGTCACCCCTTTCCTGGTGCCTTCTGTGAGCTGTTCTAGAACCCTCTGTATGCTGATGTGCATGCTGGCCTCTGATGCACATTGTTTTTTTCCCATTCATTTCGGTGGAGGCCTTGCTTACACAGTAGTTGGGGTTGCCAACCTCCAGGTGGTACCAACCAAACATACAAAAGCAACATTGAAGGATGTAAACAGGATCTGCTTTTTACAAAAATATTTATAGTGATATAAGATAAACTATCGTGCAAAGCGCAAACAAAGTACAAAGTGCGGTATTGCATTAAAAGACATACAGGTACAAGCAGGACCTAAACCCTGCTGAAATACAATCTTAAAGTGACCAAGCCAATAAACCGTCCTCTTAGGCTGTAAGAACAGAAAGAAACGTTCTTTGTAACAGTCGAAGATAAGTCCCTTGGAGCACAAAGACATCCAAGCTAGTAATACATAACAGGCCTGTTTCGAATCGATATCTTTATCGAGCTGTTCGACTTCATAAGGCTCGTGGGACTTTCACTAGTTTCCAAGAATCCACAAGCGCCTGGCGGCCAGCGTCCCAGATGACAATCTCCAGGTGTTTCCCAACCTTGAGCTGGCAGCCCTAAGCAATGACGGCATCTTCTGCAGTCACCCGCCTCAATCCAGGGCCCTGCGTGTGTTCCCAAAAACATGCCAGGTATGCCTTGGAGTCCCCTAAGCCCTTTTAAAAATTGCTGGCTCAGAAAGGAACTCGGCCTCCTATATATTTGCAACCAGGTTTGCACAAAGCCTGAGGGCTATAAACCCGTTTTTATTTATTTATTTAAATGAATAGCACTGAGATTTTTCTCTGCAGAGGGATTCCGCATCGGGTACGAAATTCTACACACAGAGCGTTGAGCCGCCTAGCAGCTCTAGTTCTAGACGTTCTCAAAGCTAGATTCACCCCATCGCTCTCCATGCACAAATTAACTATAGTTTGTTAAGCACAGGGGTCCTTTCGTAGAAAAAGAGGTGCAGAAGCTCATTAGCATAACTCATTAGCATACCTCATTAGCATATGCCACGTCCCCTGACATCACCAGAAGTGTGTCAGAAAGGGAATGTCAGTTTCAGCCCCATTGTACCCTATGGGCCATTGAAATCAATGGCAAAAACTCATAGGGTATATGAGGGGCTGGAGGAAAGGGGGTTTGAGGGAGAGGCTCCAAACTTGCAGGGTTGCTGCTGGAGCCTCTCCTCGAAATACCCACCAAGTTTCAAGAAGATTGGACCACGGGGTCCAATTCTCTGGGCCCCCAAACAGGTTGTCCCATCCCCTCCATTGTTCTCTATGGTGGGAAAAAATGTTAACTTTTTTCCTCCCATAGAGAACAATGGAGGGAAAGGGGGCAACCTGTTTGAGGGCCCGTAGAATTGGACCCCGTGGTCCAATCTTCTTGAAACTTGGTGGGTATTTCGAGAAGAGGCCCCAGCAGGTACCCTGCAAGTTTGGAGCCTCTCCCTCAAATCCCCTCCCCTCCAGTAGCTTTTAAAGGTTGCTGCCGAATTTCGGCAGCAATTCAGCAGCGGGCCGAATCAGATTAGACAATCTGATTCAGCCCGTGGCTGCCCTAGTGGTCCATTGGGGCTCCGGCCCCAATGGACCCCTGGTTAAGCATGCTTAATGTGTGGTTTTCGGCACACAGAGAATGGGGGGCCTTTCCTTTAACCTGTGTTAAAGTATCCAGGTTTATGGTCGCTAAGGCTGATGCAATCTTCTTTCACTTTCTTCCCCCCCCAGATGAATTTTTCCATCACCCTTTCTTGGATGCAAGTGCCTCTATGAAAAAATGTAAGTTAATTTCTTTTGGTCTCTTATTTGTAAGTTTACACACATGGTACAGCCAGTAGCAAACTGTGTTTGTGTTTTGTAAGCAGAGAGGCAATGTCTGGGCGACACCTGGGAATCCTCTTCGGGGCAGAGTGAAGTACGGGAAGGAAGAATGGGACTCCCAGACCATTCGAGGTCCATGTGTCCTCTATGCAAGAGGACTACATTGTTTGGAGTTCAAAACCAGTCTGGGTGTCAAGAAGGTCCTGTTTGTGGATTCTTCTAGCACTGGAGTGTCTTGGCCTAACCTGTGTTCCAACTTTTAGCTTTCTACGAGGGTCCAGGCTAGCCTGATCTTGTGGGATCTCAGAAGCTAAGGAGGGGCAGCCCTGTTTAGTACTTGGATGGGACACCACCAAGCAAGTCCAGGGTCTTGAAGCAGAGGCCGGCAGTGACAAACCACCTCTGTCTCTTGTCTTGAAAACTCTATGAAGTTAGCATAAGTTGTCTGTAAGTTGGTGGCCTTTTCCATCAGCAGTCAGCGTAGGAGCAGATTACCTGTTTCGGGGGGGGGGGGCAGTTTGTTCCACCTAGAGTTGCCAGGTCTGTTGGATTAGCTGGAAGGGGATGGGGAGGGACTTACTGGGAGGGGGGAGGGAAGAAGCCAGGAATAAACGTGTTGTGCCTACCTCACCTGGAAGCGATGTAGGCTCGTTGGGAATGTCAGGGGCGACACGCCTATCGCCTGGAAGTGATGGCGGCACATCAGTGATGTCGGGGTGTGTGTGTGTGACACTCTGGTTTTTTGAGCAAAACTCTATGGTAGGATTTAGCTTCTACCGTAGAGTTTTGCCCCAAAACCAGAGTGCCGCCTCCCAACGTCACCGATGTGCCTACATCATTTCCAAGCGCGGTAGGCAGGCTGCATTTATTTTCAGCTTCTTGCCTGTTTGGAGGGGGTAATTCCCCCCACGTCCTGATAGCCCTGAGACAGGAGGAGGGTCTCCAGACGAGGGGACCCCTGCCTCCACCTGGGGACTGGCAACCTTAATGCCGCCATTTTGAGGAAGAGAACATATTCTTATTTTTATGCCGGTCAGGGTATCTAGGACAATGTGTGTTCCAAATTCCAGCTTTCTGAATCAAGGGGAAGGTACCCCTTTTGAGGCAAGACTAGATCTAACAGGCTTCCAGTTTGAGAGGGAAGACTGCAGTTGAACACTAGGAAAAACTTTCTAATGGTGAGGGCTGTTCAGCCGTGAAGCTGATTGCTGGGGTGGGAGAAGGGCTGGTCTTTCCTTATGATCTTCGAGCAGGGTTTAGGTAGCCATTTGTTGTTTGGATTTCCTGTACTGAACAGAGGCAGAACTGGATGCCCTATTACAGCAACAGGGTGCCCGCCAACCCCTTTCCTGTTGCCCGCCAAGTATTTTTAGAAAGTGGGCAGGGCCAGGTGGCGCCTTTGCCCAGCAAGGCTTCTTACCAGTCATCGGAGACTTAATTGGCTGGGCAGATGTTTTAAAATGTTGCTTGGAGGTAAGCTGTAGCAGCCCCCTTTTGCGGCTGGCTCCACCTTGTGTGGCAGCCGTTCTGTGGCTGCACCCGCCATGCTGTGTCAGAATTCCAAATGTGCCCACGGGGTCAAAAAGGTTGGGGACCCCTGCCCTCTTAGGTCGCTTCCAACTTTAAGACACTCTGACCCCAGCGGTTTTGATAGCAAGAGAGTCATAGGCGGAGCTGATAGTTCTGCAGCGTATCCTATTCTACAGTGTTAGGAAACCCAGCTGTTTTGAGTGACACAGCAGAAACATGCAAATCGATCCCCTGCGGCTGATTTTGCAGCGACTACCGGGAAGGAATGTTTTGACACTCTGAGAATTGTTTCAGTTCTTGTGTATTTCTGATCCAGAGGAGTTAGCCGTGTTAGTCTGTTGCTGCAAAACAGTAAAAAGCACCTTTAAGACTAACCAACTTTATTGTGGCACAAGCCTTCGAGAAACACAGCTCTCTTCATCAGATGCGTGGAGGGTATGAAGAAACTGGCCAGAGATGTATAGGTGGTAAGGGGAGGTGGGAGAGGATGTGCCATGTCAATGCAAAGCATTTGTGGGTTTTTTGATGGCATTGTTAGCATAACCTTTATTTATGGCACCTCCAGATTTAAATTGTTTGTACTGTCCATTTCTTCTTTGTGTGTGGGTGGAAATATCTGTTTCTGCCTGGAGTCGATATACACTGAATGAAAACCCATTCATGGGAGAGGGCCATGAACAGCTAGGAATTTTGTAAAGTTGGGGACAGATGGTAGGGTTGCCAGCTCCTGGTTGGGAAATTCCTGGAGATTTAAGGGTAGAGCCTGGGAAAGGTGGAGTTTTGGAAGGGACCTTGGCAGAGTATAATGCCACACAGTCCACCCTCTGAGGTTGCCCATTTTCTCCAGGGGAACTGATTTCTGTAACCTGGAGATCAGTTGTACTTCTGGGAGATCTCCAGGCCCTACCTGGAGGTTGGCAACCCTACAGTGAAGCTGTTTTCAAATTGGAAAAAACCCATAGTAAGTAAAGCCACACGCAAATAACAGAGATCAGTTTCCTTGTAACGGTAGCCAGTGTCTCATGATAGTCTGAATGTGTGAAACTGCTACCAGTCCTATCTAACGTTCATATCTATATCACTCATCGATACCTTATCCAGTTTGTCAGTTTTCAAGCAATAGGCAGTGCACCAGGAACACAATAAAAATTCCACTTGTTTTACTTAAGACAAGCTTATGTCATATGCTTCAGGTGGTCCAACATAAGGCCTCTCTGGGCAAATTTAGGATTTTGGCCTCTGTTGCTTCAAAGCAGGAGTTGGCGACTTCACCTCTTGATCACATTTTTAAATTCAACTCCCCCTTACCTGTACTTAGGTGACCCACCCGCAGGCAGAAAAATGTTCTCCTGGTTTAGGGCTGTCTCCAAGCCTTCCCACCCATTACCTTCAGCTACAGTATCGCCTTCAAGTCTCCAAAGTCGGGGGCATTCGAGAAGACGGAAAGGCTTCTGTCGGCTTAAGGATACTCACAAAGCGGCACAGACTCCTGCCCCGGCAGCTGTGCCATTTTGGAAACGGGTTTCCTCCAGATCAGAGCCACTTGCCAGCCAGGTTGGGTCGTCTCAGCCCTGGCCTTCTCACCGGACAGCCCAGCAACCACCACCAACGGCCCTCCCATCTGCGCCAGCGTTATGGAAGCCGTGCACCACCCAGCAAGGGTCTCCACGAAAGCAAGAGAGGATTTTCTTGACTTGGCCTCCGTTCCCTTCATTACCAGCATCTTCAGGACCACTGCCCGGGGCAACTCCACCAAAGCCACGAGATCGAGGAAGACAGAGAAGGGTTCCCCTCATTCTCCCATCTTCTCCAGCCTCGTCTGCCCTACTACCTTGGGATGCCGGACCTGTAGAACACCCACGTCCACTGGCCTTAATGAAACCGCTTGTCAGTCCACGGAGGTCCTATGTGTGGGTGTGAATCGTTGTGTACAGCGCATGAAACTTCTCAAGTAAAGAAACGGAAGAATCATCTGAAAGTGGACGATAAAAGACTTCCTGTTTTTATCCTTTGGACCTACATATGGGAGACACTTTGTGTGGCCCTGAGATCCATCCTGCAACATAAACTTCTGTGCCCAAATGTCTTGGGTCTGGTTCTCACAAAAAGACCGTAAGAATGGGCAGTTACTTGGCAAGCCAAGGACATCTCGCCGTGTACCTCTAGCGGCATTTTTCTCACCATAACACTAGCAAGAGGCCCCGCGAAAGAGAGGGTTGTGTGGCGAGTCCCCGTATTTCTCAGGGAAGCAGGGTGAGCACCTCACTGCTGTGTGCGTGAGTTGGCCCTTGGAGAAGGAGGAAAGAGCTGTAAGGAAGTCTGACACAGGGAGCCATATCAATGAAGGGTTTTCATCTTCGGACCTCCTGATACTGCAAATTGAGGACGAGAGACAGAAAAAGAGCATCAAGGCTGATCTTCTTTGTGGTTTAGATCAGTCTTCTTCAAGCTACTCTTGAAGTGCTTGCTCAGAAGCGTTTGTTGGTTCTGAAAGTGTTTGCCCATACTCTTGTTCTGGTGCCAACTGGGGAGGTACCGTAGGTCAGCGGTAAATCATGCGTAGAAGGTTCTAGGTTCAGCCCCCTGGTATTTCCTGTCAAAAAGACCTCTGGTAGCAAGACTAGGGAGACCTGAGCTTCAGACGTTAGAGATGCTATCAGTCAAGACAGACAGTATTATGCTCGATGAACCGAAGATCTGACTCTGTATAAGGAAGCTTCATGCATTCGTTTCTGCATAGATGAAGAATCAAGACAGTATTGCGTCCAACATGGCGCCTCCCACCACAACATAGTCTACCTCTCTTCCATACTATTTATCCTCTGTCTTTCTGTTTCTCTCTCATCTCATCAGGCAATCAAAGCATCTTTCTTTTTGCTACCAATTTGTCTTCTTGGGTTCTTCCATTTCATCCACTGATAACGTGATCTTTGTTCTCGTTATTTGTATTTATTTGTATCTTTATTTTGTATCTTTGGTGTATTTTATATATTTCTATTTATTTAACAATGGAAGCGTGTTTCATTTGGTTTCTTCTTGTATGGAAATACCTTCTGTGTGGATTATAACAATAAAAAATGGGAAGATGTATTATTGGGATAGATGTGCTTCTTTTTTTCTTGTATACGATCTGTAGGGTCTCCCATTCGTGAAACCTTTTTTCAGTACCGGGTGTCCACATTGAACTAGGGCAACAAAGATGGTGAAGTCCTATAAGGAAAGGTTGAAGGAGCTGGGTATGTTTAGCCTGGAGAGGAGACGACTGAGAGGCGATATGATAACCATCTTCAAGGACTCGAAGGGCTGTCATATATGGGGCAGAGTTGTTTTCTGTTGCCCCAGAAGGTCGGACCAGAACCAACTGGTTGAAATTAAATCAGAAGAGTTTTCAGCTATACATTAGGAAGAACTTCCTGACAGAGTGGTTCCTCCGTGGAACAGACTTCCTTGGGAGGTGGTGGGCTCTTCGTCTTTAGAGGTTTTCAAACAGAGGCTAGATGGCCATCTGTCAGCAATGCTGATTCTGTCAACTTAGAGCATGAGAGGGAGGGCAGGAAGGGTTGCCTCAGTGCTCAGTTCTTGTGGCCCTTTCTTACACACCCAGGGAAAAGCTGATCGCCATTTTGGGGTCAGGAAGCAATTTTTCTCCAGGCCAGTTTGGCTGGAGATCCTGGTTTGTTTGTTTTTGCATCTTCGGGCATGGAGCAGGGGGTCACTGGGGATGTGGGGGGAGGTATTTGTGAATTTCCTGCAGTGTGCAGCGGGTTGGACTAGATGACCCTGGAGGTCCCTTCCACGTCTATGATTCTATAATTCTATGCGCAGTTGTTGTCGGAAGGGCTGAGTACGTGGGAAATGAGACCCTTGGCTCCTGTGCTGGAGGAAAGTGCTGGCAATTCTCAGCAGACATTTGGTGGCCTTATAGGAGTTTCAAGGCAAGCAGTGAACAGAGGTGGTTGGCTGTTGCCTGCTTCCGCGTAGCAACCTCCGACATCCTTGGAGGTCTCCCATCCAAGTACTAACCAGGGCCAACCCTGCTTAGCTTCTGAGATCTGCTGTGATTTGGCTTCCCAGGTCGGGGCTTGGTTCCCGTATGTTCCCATTTTTCCAGCTATAAATCTTCCTCTACTTTTTGCACCTGAACCATCACTTAAAAGACCGCAAGTGCAGCTTGATTCCAGTGTTATATTCCCACTGAGGAAAAATATGGCAGGGATTGGAAGTTTTGAATTTACCGGTGCTTCATTGCACGTATTATGTTGATGATTTAAAATTTATGTGGGTTAATGAACCAGGCAAGCAGAGAGTAAATGCAAATTGAAGTCCTTGGGTAGTCACTTAGCTTTACATTTTCATTCATGACTTCCAGTGCCCAAAATAACACAGGAGTCCAGAGGCACTTAAAAAAATTAATAAAACCAGTTCCGTGCATGCCTCTGAAGTCAGTTTTGACTCGCAAAAACTTAAGCTGGAATAAATTTTGTTAGTTTTTAAAGTACCAGTGGGTTCCTTTTTTGTACAGTCTAGCACGGCTAGCTGTCTGGGTTTATCACTCAGTGCCCAGCAACCAATCGGCTTCATTTCTGATGCAGGAAGAACTTTTAGCCAATGGGTTGCTATTCAAAACACCATCCATGTATTGCCTCGATCTGTAGACAAGTTGACGTGTCCTCAGAAGGGTGGTCTTAAAAGGTGTCTTAAAAGATGTCCCTTTTCCTTTCAAGGTGATATAGGAGAAAGTTGTGTAGCACACAGTTGGGCCCTCTTCCAGTTTTGTGGCTGAAATTTTTGTAAGTGGATCTTCCCCATGTTCGGAGGGAGTAATCTCCTAGAAGAAGAGAGGAGATTGGATTTATACCCTGCCCTTCACTACCCAAAGGGTTCTTAGGGCGGCTTATAATCCCTTCCCTTCCCCACAACAGACACCATGTGAGGTAGGTGGGGCTGAGAGAGCTCTCTTGAGAACTGCTCCTGAGAGAACAGCTCTGAGAGAACTTGTGACTAACCCAAGGTCACACCAGCAGCCGCATGCGGAGGAGTGGGGAATCAAACCCAGTTCTCCCAGACCAGAGTCCGCGCTCCTCACCACTGCACTAAACTGGGTCCCTAAATGCCAGCATTGTGGAGCAGCAACAGGGGGAAGGTCTATCCACTGTCTCCTCCTTGCAGTCCTTTCACGGGTGTCTGATTGGCTGTTGTGGGAAACAGGATGCTGCAGATGGACCACTGGTTACGATAGTTACTGTCAGGGCTCATTTCGTAGCAGGAGCTCCTTTGCATATTAGGCCACACACCCCTGATGTAGCCAATCCTCCAAGAGCTTACAGTACCCCCTGTAAGAAGAGCTCTGTAAGCTCTTGGAGGATTGGCTACCTTAGGTGTGTGTGGCCTAATATGCAAAGGAGCTCCTGCTACGAAATGAGCCCTGGTTACTGTTAAGTTCTTATGCTTCCACTCCATACTGACACAGCAAAAAGGTACACAAGGGCCCCGTCCACACGAGCAAAATATGCTGGAGGGGAATCGACACAAATTTGCGCCGGCGCAATTTGCACTGCTTTTGCAGGATCACACAGGTCCATGGACCTGTGAGGGTGAACCGCTGCTGCGTGATCACACGCACCCGCGGGCGAGTTGTTTTTTTTTTTCCCCGTCTGTTTTCAGTGCGCTTATTCATTTCTACAAGGGATTGATGACTTGCCTCTCCACCCTCGGGGTCGTTTGATGATGCACATACCGGGACGAGGGGGGAAAAAAACCAAAAAGCCCGCTCCCCGACGCCTCTTGTTTGCGCTGGCGTGATCACACAGGGAAAGGCCGGTTCTGGGCCATCACAAACCATTTGAGACTGCCTTTTCACTGGTAGCTAAATAAGCCGATTCCCTGCCGGCTCAAAGCGGTTTGCGACAGTTTGACACCAGCTGCAGGACGCTTCCCAGATGTGCTTGTGTGATCGTGCCACTTTGAACCGGCGGGGAATCGTCCTTCTTGTGTCGCAAATGGCTGCGTATGATCGTGCCCTTAGAATCCATTTTGGTCTTATTTATCCATTGACTGCCTCTCCTAAACGCCCCCCCCCCCCCCAAAAACCTGAAGCAGTTCTTAGCATTAGGAAGCGAAACGCTGAGCTGAAACTGCAGCAGATAAGAATGATGAGAGCAGTAGAATAGCAGTGTGTGTGTGAGAGCAAAGGGCCGTTGAGTCGCAGCCAACTTACGATGACTCTGTAGAAGTGTGAAGGCAAGAGAGGTTCAGAGGTGGTTTCCCGTTGTCTACTTCTCTGTAGCAACACTGGACTTCCTTGGTGGTCTCCCATCTAAGTTCTAACCAGGACTGACCTTACTTAGCTTATGAGATCTGATGAAATCAGGGTAGTCAGGTCAGCGCAGAATAACAATATGTAGAAGCAATTTGGCAAGTCATATGAGCAGGGTTATAAATGTAGTAAGTGGGAACAAGACCGTAAAAAGAAAGAGCAAGATGAGTGGCCGTGTTTGTCTATAGCGGCGGAAAACAGCAGGAGTTCAGTAGCACCTTAAATACTAACAAAAATTTGTGGCAGGGTAAGACGTTGATCTGCAGACCGGAAGGTCGGTAGTTCAGCAGTTCGAGACCCGAGTGCTGCATGACGGAGTGAGCTCCCGTCTCTGGCCCCAGCTCCTGCCAACCTAGCAGTTCGAAAGCAAGAAATTGCAAGTAGATAAATAGGTACCGCTGCGGTGGGAAGGTAACAGCGTTCTGTGCACCTCGGCGTCTAGTCATGCTGGCCACATGACCATAGAAATGTCTTTGGACGGCGCTGGCTCTTCAGCTTGGAAATGGAGATGAACACTGCCCCCTAGAGTCGGATTTAATTGGCTTTCTAGCAAGGGAAACCTTTACCTATGAGCTTTTGTGAATCACTACTCACTTCTTCAGATGCAACTAGAACGCGAGTCCATTTGTCCTATATATTGGAAAGTGAAGTGATTTCCGATGCTGAATGACATAAGCAGGCAAATTACGATAGCCGGTGAAAGACAATAAGCAGGCATGATTGGATTTAGGTGAGATATGTAGAGGGGTAATAGGCATGGAAAAATCAGCATTGGTAATGAGACAGGAAACCTAGGACTCGATTAAGTCCAGGAGGATGCATTATCTTGAGCTTCATTACCAGCTGCAATTCAGCAGTCTCTCTAATCACTCTTTGAAATTCCTCTGTAAGAGAACTGCTACTCTTAGAGTAGGAACTGAATGTCCTAGAAGGTTAAACAAACCAGTGGCACTTAAAACTTAACAAGCCAGGTAGACCGCTGTAGGGAGGGCATTCCCTAATCAAGGGGGCCATCAGCGACAAAGCCCTGTCTCTAGTTTTTGCCCCCTTGCCTCCGAAGGTGGGAATGCATGATCTAGATGACCTGCATAGATGACCCACTTGTGAGTTGACTCACTGTGCAGGGACGCGTGTGCTGGCCCAGTCCCTGCACAGTCACCAAGTCACCTGCGTGGTCCAAATGCGTGGAAGAAGTGCCTTTGCATAGCCACTCTCCTGGTGATTGGTGACACTGTTTTCCAAATTTTACTGATTACAGTCAGGGGGCATGTGTACAGGTGCTTCCTCTGCACATAAGCACCAGGCAGACTCGGCGCTCGCTCGAGGGGAGGTATGAATACCCGTTCTCCCCGCACAGTGAGTCTATGCGCGGTGTGGTGTTGCCAGTGTCATGCGAGAGTTTAGATTGCTGGACTAAGACTGGGAAGTTCCCCCTTTTCTTTGAACCTTCCCTGGGCTAGTCCTTCCTTTCAGCATTGCAAGGTGATCATGAGGATAAAATAGGGCTGCCAAGTCTTATGGACTCACCGGCGGGGGGGAGTCCTCCTGTGGCTGGGAGTTTCTTCTTCTGGCGCGCTTTGCACGCGCACCCGGAGGCGTCACCGGAAGTGACGTCGGCACATTGGGGGCATTGCCAGGGCGACGCTCTGGCAATGCCCCCAACGCGCCGACGTCACTTCCGGTGACATCATTACGTCGTCCTCGCCGGACGACTTCGGGGGTGGGGTTCCCCCCACTGGCCGAATGCTGGCCGGCGGATCGGGAACCCCTTTAGCGGGGGATCCCCTGCCCCCCGGGCTGACTTGGCAGCCCTAGGATAAAACCAAGGAGAGAAGAGCCACCTACACGGCCCTGAGCTCCTTTGGAGAAAGGGTGGAATAAGAACGCACGAAGATGAACTGAATAATACCCACCGAGCCAGCCACAGTGCAAGATTTTCAGGTAGCTGTTCCTTCTTTTTGTTGCAAAGCAATGTGACAGTTGCCCGGGCATGACCCGTCACTGGGCAAGACCCGCTATGGATCCTTAGGGAAGGTTCTCCTTTTAAAATAGTCCCTGTTGCATTTTGGGATTGGATGGGGGCAGAAACAAGTGGTGGGCACCTTTACATGATTCCCAGTCAGGGTGGGGACTTCCTGAATTACTTAACTTCCTTTCGAACCTGCCTTTCCCATCGAGGCCAAAGGCAGATTGCATCATTTCAGACAATGCAATGGAGACTGTATAATGCAGTTTAAAACAATGCAAAGAAGGATGATCTTACGCAGGCAGCAAATAATGCAATGAGACTGGACTTCATGTTTCAGAACAGTGCACTCCATACAGCATAAAGGCACAACGAACAATGAACTTCCTGAAACTTCACAGACGAAGATTCTGTGCTCGCAATGAATTACATGGGTGATTTGGGGTGGGGTGGGATGGGGAAACTATTTGTTTTGGACATTTATATGCCTCCTTTTGAAGGGTCCCGAGGCAGCTCGGCAGATTAAAAAAACCCAATAAAATCATTTTTTTTTAAATCATAAAAACACCAACAACATACAAATGATCATTATTAAAACAAAACTATTAAAAACAAGCCAGGGCATCAAAACAGCATGAAACAATATTCCGCAGCCTAAAATGATATTCATAAAACAGTCCTCAAGTTAGAAGCGAACAGCTTCAAAGAGTTTGGGTTGATATTCGTTGTATCCTTGTTCAAGACCAGCCCCGTAGCCAGAAATTTTGGGTTAGTGGGGCATGGGAAAACTGCTTCTCCTTCTCCTCTCCATCGTGCACACCACACCATGGATGAGACAGGATCTCCATGCAGGCTTGTATACCACGTCCAGAATCACATACGGCTTCATTGCGCATGGTAGGAAGTGGGAAGTCAACTTGCAGCTGACTTGTGGTGCCCCACAGGATTTTCAAGGCAAGAGATGTTCAGAGGTGGTTTGTCAATCCCTGTCTTCGCGTAGCAGCCCTGGGCTTCCTCAGTGGTCTCCTATCCAAGTCCTAACCGGAGCCAATCCCGCTTAGCAAGGGCGTAGACTTTCCAATTTCCTGGGGGCTGGGCCAGAGACATTACAGGCCATTGTCTCCGGGGGAGGCTCAGCACTTCCCGGAAAAGTTCGGGGGGGGGGGCTCCAGCCCCCCAGCCCCCCTGAAGTTGACGCCTATGCCGCTTAGCTTGCGAGATCTGATAAGACTGGGCTACCCTGACCCACCCAGGTCAGGGCATAATAGAAGGGAGCACATTTCTTATCAGTCTAATTGAACGAAGTGGTCTGGTTAGGGCATTAGATGGGTCTCCGTTTTCATCTCCCCTGTGCTTCAGGTATGAACAAGCCTCCCCCTGCCTTTGCTCTTGGATTGTCCCGATTACTCCCAAACTGATCCAACCACTGTTTATTACGGGGATTGCACTTTACAACCAAAGATGCTGAACGCAGACACCCAAACCGCAGCCTCACAAACAGGGAATGCTAATATAAGTACTGTAATTTTAGGCTGGTTTTTTTTTTAAAAATCACAAAAGGGTTTTTTTGTAATCAGAATATTTTCTTGTAAAAAATAAGCCTAGGAACCATGTTTCGTCTCCTTGGCTTGTTGGAGCCAGGGCAGTAATTTTCTGCCAGCGCCAGGTGGAGGAAAAGTCGAGGGGCAACGTTTTTTAATTACAGCCTCAAACTCTGCCCTTAGATTACTGTCTCGGCTTCAAAATGAATAGCCACGGCTTGACATTTTTCACAGTGAGGTAGTATTAGAGGGATAGCCATGTTAATCTTCAGTAGAACTAGATTCGAGTTCAGCAGCACCGTAGACACCGTCAAGATTTGGGGGGTGTAAGCTTTTGAGAGTCAAAGTGCCCTCCGTCCAACTTCTATCTGATGAAGGAAGCTTTGACTCTTGGAAGCTTATACCATGGAAATCTTGTCGGTTTTTTAGGTGCTCCTGGGCTTGAATCACACCTGAGGTGCACAGTTGAAATGATGCACACAAAAAATTAACAGCTCCGGGTTGGCTTGCTGGGACCTTTCCCCCTCGTTGGAGGTTTTTCTGAGCTTCTGGCATCAGAGGGAAGCTCTCTCCGCCAGAAGAAAGGGACTTTGCTAGCAAAAGAGATCTATGGGATCCCACTGTCTCTGTGGGCCTCTGTGGTTCTCATGATATGTAACCATGGAGACCGGAAGCATCAAAATGGCAGCCTCCCCTGTGGAAACTGGTGGTGGTGGGAAGTGCTGTCAAGTCGCAGTTGACTTATGGTGACCCTGTAGGCTCTTCAAGGTGGGAGGCGTTCAGAGGTGGTTTGCCACTGCCTGGCTCTGCATAGCAACCCTGGACTTCCTTGGTGGTCTCCCATCCAAATACTCACCAGGGCCAACCCTGCTTCGCTTCCGAAAGCTGATGAGATAAACTAGCCTGGGCCACCCAAGTCAAGGCAGATGAAGCTACCATCTGGTGAAGTGAGGTCTTGCTGAGGAAAAATGGTGCCTTTCACAGTACCGGAAAGCTTAATGGCTTTTCCCTTTCCCCATCAAACGACATCTCCTGGCATCTGAGATGAATCTGTTGGCTTGAGGAAACCATGAGAACCTTCCTAATCCAGCTGTTGATGACCCTGAAAACATGACCTTTCTCTCTCTTTCCCTTCCTTGCAGCTGCTTCTGTGCCAATGCCTTCTTACCCGAGCTCGGCCTCTGGGAGTTCCTCCAGCAGCTCTTCCACGTCCCATTTAGCATCTCCCCCCGTAAGTATAACAGTACCTCTTGGTGGTACTTCCCCACTGCTAGAGTTTCTCGTGGGCATTTCTAATGACTGGTGGTAACTCCTTCCGTCTTGACACTCACTGTCCTGCCAGTGGCTCACCTAGTTTTCTACTTCGGATGATTCTTTCAGGGGCATAGCAATGAGAAGGCGGAGGGCTAGATGTGGTTGATGGCACTTTCTTCCTCTCAGTAGAACCGGGGAGAGGCCATGGCTCAATAGCAGAGCATCTGCTTGGCATGCAGAAGGTCCCACTGTCTCCAGTTAAAGATTAGGCAATAGGTAGGGTTGCCAGCTCTGCATAGGGAAATACCTGGAGATTTTTTGGGGGGGTGGTGGAGCCTGAAGAGGGCAGGGTTTGGAGAGGGACTTCAATGGGGTATAATGCCTAGAACCAAACCAGCCATTTCCTCCAGGCGAATTGATCTCTGTTGCCTGAAGTTCAATTTTAACATCAGGAGATCTCCAGCCAGTACCTGGAGGTTGGCAAACCAAGTAGTAGGTGATGTGAATGACCTCTACCTGAAACCCTGGAGAGCCACGGCCAGTCTGAGTAGACAATACTGACTTTGATGGACCGATGGTCTGATTCAGTATAAGGCAGTTTCATATGGTCACGTATGTGAGACAGAATGCTGGATTAGATGGAGCACTGATCTGATCCAGCAGGGCCCTTCTCATGTTCTTATGAAGGCCAGTGTCGTGTATTAATGGTTATTGCATTGCATGGTCAGGACTCGGGTATCATGTCTCCTTCCTTCCCATTGGCTGCATAATAAAGACTCCCATTGGTCCTGAAGCCAACCGAGGGAACAAATCACAGAGCCCTGCTTAGGTCCAATCATATTGCTTGTACATAGTTAGTTTATAGTTAGCTGACAGAACCACATAAATTAGAGTGCCGCTCTTCCTGAGCTGTCTTTTGAGCTGAACAATGTTATGAATAAAAGCCTGTTTGTTGGATCCGTCACCTCCATGCCCTGTCGTTGGACCTCCAGAGGAACTGGTTTGGCCGTTGTGTGAGACAGGAGGCTGGACTAGGTGGGCCATTGGGTCTGATCCAGCAGGGCTCTTCTGATGTTCTTGGGATTCTATCAAGTATGCTGGAGCTGCGTGCAGGGACCCAGACTCAACATGGCCCTGGCTTTATCTCTAGCAGTCTGATGGGAGCCCGACAGCTTTGCCTTCCAAGGTTTCCTGAAAGAGTGAAGGCTGTGCTTGGTGAATGACTTGGCATGTTGGAAGGGGAGAGGGCAGGCATTCCACCGGTGCTTTGAAAGCTTACTCCCAGAGGGCACTGGTGAAAAAAGCTACCTTTTTGGAGACCTTTTGAAATGCCGAGGAAGGCTTGTGTAGCAGGTGAGGCGGATGAGAAGGAATCTGTAATGCTGTTGGTATTGTGCAGTTGCTCTTCTGCCTGGCACTGGGCTTTGGTAGCCGTTACCAGTTCAGTCCCAGAGTTCAAAAACGTAACAGTGGCTTGTTAGCTGCCTCACTATTTGCAGGTCACTATTCCCAGTGTGGTTATTCTGAGACAACAGCCCCGAATCTTGCACAAAGACCTCTGGAGTGCTACTTTCCAACCATTTGGAGGTCATTCACGAATAGCTCTGTCTTTCTCTCTAAACTGCATCCACCAGGAAACCTGGGTTTCGTGTATATTACGGGTGGCCAACCGGCTGTCAAAAGCTGGATCCATCCCCCGGATAGTCTTATCTAGCCCCTGATTGTCTTATCCGGTTTTACTTGTATCTTATTCCAGCACTCTAACCCCTACGAGTGAATCTACCGTTGGCTGATCCTGTTAGTTTGCTCCTTGGGTTCCAAGAACCTGTGATCGAAACAGAGCCTCACCTTGGTGGCCGTTTCCATTGCTGCAGGGCCACTGATCACGTAACTGTGGGATGACAACAAACGGCCGCACGAGATAACTTATCAAAAGAACCTTTCTCCGCTTCCCAGGGGTATTTTATCGGGAGAAGCTCACTGGTTTGGAAAGACTAAAGCACCATTGTTTTGCCTTGGAGTTTTCTTGGAGCTTTCCTGTAAAAAAAAGAGAGAGAGAAAGCCTTCTGAAAGAGGCAGCTGTTTCTTAGACGTGCCGGCGGCGCCTCATTTTACGGCGGGTTTGATACGACTTAATCTAGCAGAGCTGGCGGAATGAGGAGCAAGTCGCTCCGGAGGCTGCGTGCGCGTTTCAGTCTGTTTCTCGCTTTCCTCCAACAGTCCCTGGCAGAGATGCATCACCTGCAGGAGAAGGTATTGGCCTCCCCTACCCAGGATTCTCCCGGCTTCCTTCATGGGTCGAAGGAGTCGGTGGGCAGCAGTAGCAAGAATTCCTCCTGCGACATCGAGGACTTCGTCATGGTGCCAGCCCAGTTTTCTAGTAAGCCTTGGTGTTTCCTGATCTCTCCCTCCCCCCTTCAAAGCAGAGACTGAGTAGCGTTTGAGTCAAGCAAAGGTATGCTGATGGAGGCTAGGGCCCCTCAAAACTCAACATCACTGGGTTTTCTCACATATACGATTTGTTTTTTTCTTAAGCACTGAGCCGGAGGAGGTGTTGTGAACTGAATCAGACCACTGGTCCATCAAAGTCAGTATTGTCCACTCAGACTGGGAGCAACTCTTCAGGGCCTCGGGGTTGCCGTGTTCCCTCTAAGTTGAGTTAGTGTGAGCTAGCTCAACAGTTTTTTAGCCTCCAGCTCACAGATTTTTGTCTTAGCTCAGGAAGGAGGCCTCTAGAGCAAACTAATCTGTGCAGTAGCCAGATTGCTGGCTCACAACTTTAATGCCAGTAGCTCACAAAGTAGAATTTTTGCTCACAAGACTCCACAGCTTAGTGGGAGCATTGTACAGGGAAGGCGTCTTTCACAGCACCTGTCTACCACCTGGTCCTTTTATCTGAAGGATGCTGGGGCCTGAACCTGGGATCTTTTGCATGCCAAGTAGATTTTCCACCACTGAACCATAGTCCCTCCCAGATCCAGTTCTGTTACTCTGAAGCCGATGTGATTGTGCAGCGTTCTGATTGGCTGGGCGCCTGTGACATCACCAAGCCCTGTCTCCTCCCCTTCATGGGAATAGCTTTCCAGTTTAAGGATAAATTATTCGGTGTGGCACCGAATGGTTTTTGCAAGGTGTGATGCCAGAGGTGCTTTGATAAAGAAAAGAAGACGGAGCAGGCCCAAACCAGGAAATATGTGCATGTGTGTGGGAGGCAGATTTGCGTACTGAAGGCACGGGGAAGCCAGAAGGGCAAAAAAGCCCCATTTTTCTTTCTCGCTTTTTTGTGTGTACTCCTTGATAACTTTTGTCTGCTCTGCCTATTAAATGAGAACCCATTTTTCAAGAAACCTCAGACTAGCGAGTTGTCTCAGAATGGAATCTTTAACACAGGGTTTCCTAAAGCGGGGTGCCCGATATTTTGGTGGGGAGGCAAGAGATTCAGGCGACTGGGTGGACTGTGGCTCATTTGGGTGCTGAAGCTCTGACTAGGAGATGGGCGATAAATCTTTGGCATAAGGCTGTACTTGGTAAAGAGGTATTTTGGGATTCTGGTCCAGTTAGGAGGCTGGACCTTCCTGTAATGTCTTTCACATGGCAGCTTACGCCACGGCATCTTGTGTGAGCTAGGCCGGCCCATTCTCAACACGCAAGCGAAGCGCACAGTCTGTTTGGAATACTGAGCAACTCGCAAGAGTGTCTGTGTGCGGCGTCACTGGGCTCACACATGGCAGGGTGCGCACGCCCTTGCGAATTGGTCCTGGTCTCCAGCTCACACAAGAAGGTTCTTGCAGTCTCAGATGGCTGAACAAGATCTCTGGGGTTGAATCAAAGTATTGTACACGGAAACATTCCAAAAGGGAGGGGGCGAGGGGGACCCATTTGCCTCGTGTATCCCTAGTCAGAAGCCCAAGCCCGTTCCGAAAGGGATCGCAACCTATGTGTTGTTGGCGGCCTTTGAAGATCTGCCCTTAGGGGTAACTCTCCCTTTCCCCCCCATAGATGCAGAGAGGAAAATTAGTACCTTAGTCCTGCATGTCTGTGCACATTTATGTAATTACAGAAGACCCTATTACTCCTCTTTCTCTCGCATACAAAATCCCAGTTCAGTCAGTAATTTGCTTGAATAGCTTTGGGCAAATCACTCTCTCTCCGCTTACATCTTCCGTGTGTTAAATGGGAGTAACGGAGGCCTACCTCACAGGGCTGTTGGGAGGAAAAAGCCTACCCCCCCCCATTAAAAGGTTTTCCTTGCAAAAAGTGGCATGCATGTATATGGAGGGCCTTATTTTTTTTTTAATTACTCAGGATTGCTTAGTGAAGAAAACTAGGCTAACACAAAATTCGCTGCTCAATCTCTAACTGTTGTCGAGTCTTGTCGCTTCCGGCGGATGAGAATGAAGCACATGTTTAAATCTACGTATTGAAATCTGGGGGTCCTCAAAAAGTAAAATCACTGTGGCTAGATGGCGCTTTTAGTTTTGGAGCAGAGGGACTCTAAATGTAATCCTTTCCTGAACTTCCTTGAACCCTAGGTGACATTGCAGTGGAAGCCGCCGGAGGGAAAACCATCCAGGACAGCCTGATGTGCAGTGGGTAAGGAAGAGTTTCACTTTAATTCCTAACAATTTGATGGGGGTGGGGTGGGGACAAAACTGTCTTACACCATCACACCATTGGGCCACTAGGGTTTCCAACGCCAGACTGGGAAATTCCTGGAGATTTGGGGGTGGAAACTAGGGGGGGGCAGTATTTGTTGAGGAGACTGACCTCATTGGGGTATAATGCCTTAGAGTCCACCCTGAGCTGATCTGATCTCTGGAGATGGGTGGTAATTCCATAAGATCTCCAGGCCCCACCTAGAGGCTGACTTGCGTGGGCCTCTGGCCAAACCTGGTGGACTTTGACATCTTTCTGCACGCACTGACCCTGGTAGATAAGAGGCTTATTCAAGTATAGCAAACTTTTCACGGGCTGAGTTTCTTAATCCAAGTTGAATAGACTGAATGCCTGAGGCTGCTATCTATACTAGCATCAAATCAGACTCTTGGGCTGTGGCCACCACAGAAGCTTACCGCGATTTGTTCCCGCTGTAGATTTGACTGGGGATATTTTTTTGTGCGTTGGGATGGTCACACATCCCATGCCCAACCGCTTGCATTGTGTGATAAGGCTCCAGGCACTGTCCAGACAGCCGCGCTGCCCAAGTGGCTATGTGGCACATTTAAAAAAAAAAAAAAACCTCTATGTGCATGCGCATATACGCAAAGACATTTTTTTGCTGCCCCGGACAAAGTGAACTACCCAGTGCTGTTTTATGTTCACTTGAGCATTCATGCGTTTAATATATCCAGCACAGGAATGGTCATGCGCACAAAGGTGAAAGCTGGGGGGGGGGGGGGGGGAGAAACTACCGCAAGAAGGACATACAGACGACCTAATTGCGATCATTGTGAGATATGGCTGTCCAGATCGGCGAAATCGTGGATTCAAAGCGCAAATACCCAGAAAGTGCTTCATTCTCTCGGTGTCGGAAAACTTGCTAGGGAACCGGGTGGATTGCGCGAGTGAGCTCGCTTTGGTGCGGGAGGCGGATGCGGCTGTCTGATCAGCGATTTTAAGCCATTGGCGAGGAGGGCGGGATATAAATCTCATGAAATAAATAAATGAATAATAAATGTGAGAGGGAACAGCGGTGAAACCCAATCAAAATGACCGTGTGACTATAGCCTTGGTCATTACTGACTATTATGGTCACTGTTGTCTACTCTGCCTGGCAGCAGCTGGCTAGGGTCTCAGATGGGGGTCTTTCACATCACCTGTTACCTGATCCTTTAACTGGAGATGTGGGGGACTGAGTGACCACCCTACTCCAGTTTGGGGGTGGGGCTGTGATTGTGGTCTATCAAGAAGGATGGTCTTGCTGTCCTCTTCTACCATAAATATGTCCCACCATTGAAGAAGAAGAAGAAGAGATTAGATTTATACCCCGCCCTTCACTCACTTGGAGTCTCAGAGCGGCTTACAAACTCCTTTTCCCTTCCCCTCCCCACAACAGACACCCTGTGAGGTAGGTGGGGCTGAGAGAGCTCTTTCCAGAACTGTCCTTGAGAGAACAGCTGGTACAGAGCTATGGCTTGCCCAAGGTCATCCAGCCAGGTGCAAGTGGAGGAGTGGGGAATCCAACCCGGTTCTCCCAGATTAGAGTCCACGCACTTAACCACTACACCAAACTGGCTTGAACAGGGACAGGAGATCTGGGTGAAGAGTAAGAAAAGGGAAACGAAGGCACAAACGCCCAGAGAATTCTGGGTGAATGAGTATCCTCCTATGCAGAATACAGGTGAAATAATTCTTTGCAGGCCGCATGAAGACATGAAGCTGCCTTATATGAATCAGAGCCCTGGTCCATCGGACCATTGTCTACTCAGACTGGCAGCCGCCCCCCAGGGTCTCAGATGTCGCCTTTTGCCTAGTCCTTTTAACTGGAGGTGTGGGGTTTAAACCTAGGACCTTCTGCATGCCGTGTTATGCCACTGAGCCACAACCCCTTCCTGAAAGTCCGCCCAAAGATATATTTGGCTCCCCATTGTATTAGAAACTCGTGGCTCAGCACCATCGCTTCAAACAGTGACATACTGCACACTCGGATCGGATATCTAACGTTTGTTTTCTTCTGTTGCAGGAGTTCCCTGGTGACGTCGGCGGGTTTGGAAAGTCAGGGGAGGACTCCGTCTCCTTCGCCTCCTTACAGCAGCTCTCCCAGCCCATCAGGGTAAGAGGAAAGCTGGTAGGGCTGGTGGCACCAATCCCTCTCCCCCGCTCCCCCTGTAAAGAGAGGAGTCGGGTTCACAAGTCACAGTGAATGGCACGTACAGTCCAGGTGCAGCCGGGGTCCCACCTTTGGGATTTTCACACAATGTAGTGGGCGCAGCCACGAAATGGCTGTCACAAAAGAGCTGCCGCAGGAGGCGGAGCCAGCCGCAAAATGGCTGCCACAGCAACCCTTCAGTCACATGGTGTAGATTCCTGTGCCGTGGTGCCAGCTGCTGCCAAAGCAATGTTTTTAAAAATCTGCACAGCCAATCGAATCTCCGATGGCCAGTCAGAATCCTTCAAGGGGAAAAGAAGAAGAAGAAGAAGAGATTAGATTTATACCCCGCCCTTCACTCACTTAAGAGTCTCAGAGCGGCTTACAAACTCCTTTCCCTTCCCCTCCCCACAACAGACACCCTGTGAGGTAGGTGGGGCTGAGAGAGCTCTTTCCCAAGCTGTCCTTGAGAGAACAGCTGGTACAGAGCTATGGCTTGGCCAAGGTCATCCAGCAGGTGCAAGTGGAGGAGTGGGGAATCAAACCCGGTTCTCCCAGATTAGAGTCCGCGCACTTAACCACTACACCAAACTGGCTCTCAAAAGCCCCGCCTGGTTCCGCCCACCTCTTAAAAACACTCGGTGGGTGCCAGGAAAAGGATCGGCAGTCATCATGGTGCCCCTGATGGATACTGTACACTTAGGGTTGCCACGTCCATCTTCATCCCGAGCTAGGGACTTTGGTTCCTGGATGGTGTGGGGCATCCCCGACATGATGACATCACATTGGGGACATCCCCACTCCAAGCCCTGCCCCGGGCGCTATTGCCAGCGGCCACCCCATGCTCTCGAACTTCCTGCAGGGTTTAAAGGGCCCACCGATCAGGGGGAGGGCCCTTTAAATCTTGCAAAAGGGGACGGGGCGGCCACGGCTGCGCACCTGAACTCCAAGAGGTAATGCCGCTTGGAATTCAGGCGCACAGCCTGCAGCCGTCCCTCTCCCTCCCCTCTCTCAAGAGAGAAGGGAGACAGGTGGCTGCAGGTGTTTGGGCTTGGGGGTGGGGCTTCCCCCACCGGCCAACTGGCTGGCAGCGGGTTGAACCTCCCAAGAAGCAGGTAAACAAACCCCACCAGACCAATCGGGCTGGCAACTCTATGTACACTTGTTTTTTTCTTTTATGCGTGTGTCATTCTCACGTTGCAACTGATGCCTGTACAGCTGCACAGGTGATCGAAACCACACATTTATCCATGTACCGGTCTCTGGTTCCATCTGTAAAGTGGAAGCACATTTGCCCTTTCTTAGAGGTGTATGCTTCAGTGTATGTCGCATGCTTGATTTTTCTTTTTTGTGCACTGAGTCATTCTCATGTTACGTTCAATGCATGTACAGGCAAACGTGTGATTGAAACCAGGTACTGGCCCCCAGTTTCATTGGTAAAGTGAACACACGTTGGCTTTCCCCTTACAGATGCATGCACGTAGATGCAGGATATACGCGAGTTCACTTTAACATGCAAGTAGGGCTAGGGAGTGACGCAGACTGAATTGTCCTCTTAATGAATCCTGAACTGTACTTTTGGATATCCCGGGTTTGCCTCAGGGGTGGGAAGAGAACAGGATCCCCCTGGCCAGCAGTAAACCACAAGCGCCAGCACAGATTCTGGCTTGGCTTGCTGTTGCTGATCCCTTCTGCATCTCACATCTTTTTTCCCGACAAATCTTGTGGCTTTGTCTTTCTAAGGGCCTCAGAAAATACCTTGAGAGCCATGGGCATAGGATTCTTTGGAAGCTCACTATCATGATGCCACTGGGGTGGACACTTCCCTTCTGAACTGCCCAAGGACACAGCCAGGCACTTGTGTTTGGGGATGGCGTCAGTGGCCACGTGTCCGGGTGGAGCATCGAAGAAAGGGAGGGAGAAACGGGAGATTTCTCCATAGCCGGCAGAAGCGTCTCTGGTCTTCTTCCGAGCATGCCCGTTCTAATGTCTTCAGTGGATAACCACAAAACGGTATCGAGTGACAATTATTTTTAAGCTCAGGCATTTTGGGGCACCTTCCTGAAATCTGTAGGAATGTTGTTGCCTCCCCCCCCCCCCCAAAGTACTCTGCAATTGAGAGCAGAGGTTGTCCTGGGAATTTTACAAGGTTGATTTTGAAGTCTTGGATAGTTAGTTAAGGACATATGTAGTTCTTATGTAGTTAAGGACCTCAGAAGAGCCCTGAAAGGATCATAAGAACATAAGGGAAGCCATGTTGAATCAGGCCAATGGCTCATCCAGTCCAACACTCTGTGTCACACAGTGGCCAAAAACACCAGGTGCCATCAGGAGGTCCAGCAGTGGGGCCAGGACACTAGAAGCCCTCCCACTGTTGTCCCCCCCCAAGCACCAAGAATACAGAGCATCACTTGCCCCAGACATAGTGTTCCATCTCTACCTTGTGGCTAATCGCCACTGATGGATCTCTGCTCCATATGTTTAGCCAGGCCCCTCTTGAAGTTATGCTTGCAGCCACCACCCCATCCTGTGGCAGTGAATTCCACCTGTTAATTACTTAGACCAGTGGTCCATCTTGTCCAGCATCCTGTTTCACACACTGGCCAACCAGATCGATATTCTTGTCGAGGCAGTGCATGTTAACACAAACACGCACGCACTCCGGCTTTGTAGAAGGTAGAAATGTCAGCGGGATCTCCCTAACCGTTCTCTGGGTTTTGTTCCCTTTCCACAGCAGGCCTGGCCAATTTTCATCAGGCAGCAAATATGGACAGTCCGTCCCCATCCCGGTCCCTACGCAGATCCACAACTATAGACGAATCGAGCAGAACCTTCAGTCTCCCACTCAGTACCCTTCTCCGAGGTGAGTGACGGACATGTGCAAAGCTGCCTTACACTGACTCAGACCTTGGGTCAAGCAAAGTCAGTATTGCCAGACTGGCAGCAGCTCTCCAGGGCCTCAGGTGGAGGTCCTTCACATCACCTATGACCTGATTCTTGGAACTGGAGATGCCAAGGATTGAACTTGTGACCTTCCAAGCAGATGCTCTACCACTCAGCCACGGCCCCTCCCCAAAGGCATGATGAGACACGATGGTGTGTAGGTTCTTGGGGCTGTTTCTTGTCGGATGTTGTTAGCTGAATTGCTTTAATTTATGTTTAGCAATCAGCAAAATACTGGGTTCTTGCCAACTATACCAGGGTCCCACCCCTCCCGGGAGTTCTACAGGAAACAGGCACATGAGGCAGATGGCAAATTAAATGCTGTTTACTGAATGATGTTGTTCAAGCACACAAAAACAGATTCTCACACACATACACACAGGTCTAGGGAAATAAAGATAGAAAATAGCACTGTTGCAATTTGCAGGAGTTCATTGGTGGGGAAGCAATACGTTACGTATCCTGGAGATGGATCTTTGTTCCAACAGAAGATTAGAGGGATTGGAAAGGCAAGCTGGACATAAGGGGGGGGGGGGTAAAGCAGATAGGGGACGATGGCTCAAGAGACCAAATGCCTCTGTGCAGGGTCTTTTATTAGGTGGTCTTGGGAGCTGGCTGCGCATACCACATCCCACTAACACACCTACTAGGTGGTCTGTTCCTTACTGACCCTACTATAGGTTAAAGGTAAAAAGTGGGTTGGTGACAGAGGGGTGGCCAATATTGCAAAACTATGATCTCACCAGGAACACACCTTGGGCAAGGCCCGATGACTCACCTGGGCCACATCTATTGTTAGTTAATGGCTCTGGCCGACTGGGTGATGGCCCGAACATTAGTTGCTAGGCAACTGCGTTAGCATAACTATGCAGGTACGTTGGAGGGGGTAGGGGTTGACCAGCGTGCTGAAACAGAAAGAAACCTCATGGCAAGAGGAGTCTTTTGTCTCTGTCTCAGGTGAACTGTCTAGGGAGTCAGCCTCCTGGCATGGGCTGGAGCTGGCTCCTACAATGAAGAAAGCACATGGCCCTTCCAATATTAGCAACCCAAGTTCAAGCTTATGAATCTCAAAATCCATAAGAGCACTTAAAGTGCCTTGCTGGCCAACAATGTGGAAGAAGCTGGGGACTGGGGAAAGGGGCACTGGCAGACACTGTCTTCCGTCTGGTTTCCCTGGAAGCGCCCTAGGTCTTCAGGCGGAGGGAAGGGGGTTGGCAAACAATTTTCATCCTTCTCTGACTCTCCCTTTGACATGGAAGGTTTTTCATCGGCCTCTCTGTTCCTCCGAAATGTCCACCATTCCCCAAACCACACCCTGTTTCTCTGTTCAGAAGACATTCCGTTTTCCCCGTCACCTTGCGATGCATCTGCCCCCTGCCCTCCTCTTCTTTCTTTGCAGTCTGCGTGGTGTGTAGTGGTAGAAAACAGCAAGAGTCCAGTAGCACCTTGAAGACTTAACAAAATTTTGTAGCAAGGTAGTAGCTTTCATGAGTTGCTGCTCACTTCTTTGGATATAGCTGTAATGTGAGTCCCTCTGTCCTTCTGTCTTGGAGAGTGGAGCGATTTCAGATGCCAAATGACAATAACAGGTGAATGTCAATAGCAGGCGTGATTGGATTAGGTGTGATATGCAGAGGTGTAGTAGGTGTGGGAAACCAGCATTGGTAGTGAGACAGGAAACCTAGGTCTTGATTCAGTCCAGGAGGATGCATTGTCTTTGTGTGTGGTGGTTAGAATTAGCTCAAAATGGGTAGCCATGTTAGTCTGTCTGCCGCAGTAGAAAAGCGCATGAGTCCAGTAGCACCTTAAAGACCAATGAAATTTATGGCAGGGGAGGAGCTTTCATGAGTCACTGCTCACTTCTTCAGATATAACATACTAGGGTCTGGGACAGCCAGGTTCGAGTCCCCCCTCTGCCATGGAAGCAGAATGGGTGACCTTGGGCCAGTCACACTCTCTCAGCCAAGCCTACCTCACAGGGTGCTTGTGCAGACAAAAAAACAGAAGAGGAGAATGATGTAAGCCACTTTGAGGTGTCTGTTGGAGAGAAAGGCTGGATATAAATGAAGTAAAATAAAAATAAATGGGCTCTTCCCATAAGCCCGTTGTGGCCCACCCTTCTCCCAGCTCCCTCACCAAGTTGAGGCTGCCAGCATTCGGTGCTACTCCCCCCTCCCCGTGACATCAGTGCTGTGATTGGTGGCATTCCGGCTAACATGTAGACAAGAACCCATGGATCCAGTCCACTAGCTCAGAGGTGTCAAAATCATTTGTTACAAGGGCCGGATCTGACATGGATGTCACTTTGTCAGGCCAGGCCATGTCTGCCATAAAATGTAATGCCGGGTACAGGAGATAAAAACTGTATAAAGGACCCAGGCAAACCCAATCAACAATATGTTTTTTAGTCAAAATAGAAACAAAAGCAGTTGATTCCTAGTAGTGAAAGCAATCGATTTACTGGGGAGCCCACGAAAGCCCCAATAAATGTATTCAGTCATATGCAAGGCTAGCTTTTCCCCAAGGGACACCATAAAAATGGGGAGTACTTCATATTTCCGTACATACCAGTTGCTTGCGGGCCGGGTAAGAGCCCTGGGCGGGCCGGTTCTGGCCCCTGGGCCTTATATTTGACACCCCATGCACTAGCAATTTCCTCCAGTGCTTGGCATCCTGCCCTGGAATGGGAGGTGGTTCTCCTGGCATGGGAAATTCTCTCCTGCACCAGAGGAGACTACCCGGACAGGGGATCGTACCTGTAGGGTCTAACTTCGAGGCTGCAGTTTAAGGAAAGTTAGGTTGCCCCATTCAAGGGAATGATAAGTTATCAGTTATGTGTCCCAATGATATCTCAAATAAACAAACAAGCCCTGTGATAAAATGACAAAAACAGTCCAACATCCTCTTAACATTTAATAACTCTTATAAATATCAATTATCAATTATTGTGTTAGAAAAGTACAGCATCCTCACATATCAATTATTTTATAAGAAAACTACAACATTCTCAATGAGCACCCGGTTATCCACTCATTTCAACAGTCTTCCTCAGGAGTAGTTATGTGTCCCACTGATATCTCCCAGCTGTCTCTAGACTGTACCCGAATGTTTATTTTGGGCATTCAGTTGGCCCTGCTCCACGGCAACTGGGGTCATGTGGAGAATTTCTCAGAAGACCGAGTGGGCTGAGATAACTTTGATGCCATTTTCAGCAGCACGTGTGCCAACTCTAGACTGATGCAGTAGTCTTATTTATCTATATATATAAAAGAAAGTCCCCTCACCATAAAATCAACGCCCAGGCTAAACCACTGGATTCGGGGAGAGCGCTCCTACCATGGCGTAGGTGCTCACTAAGAAGGGATTTTTAGAAATTTGACCCCTAAGTGGGTCAAAAGGGGGAAAATGGGCTCTGCCCATTGATTTCTATGAGGCTGCCAGGCTGCTGCCTATTTGCACCCCCCACTCTCTGACTGGTCAGCTGCAGAGCTCAGCGTTCTGAGATTAAAAAAAAAAAAAAACAGTTACAGGAGACTGCAGAGAGCTAACGGCAGTTGAGGAGATCAGAATTGCCTTAGCCCTGCTGCTGGCCCAGCCTCCTGGATGCCTTTAAGCCACGAGGGAGCCCGCCCCAGCAGTAACACCTTAGTGATCCTGCCAGCCCTGCCTCCACAGTGGCTTCTAATATTCCTCTCCCCTCCCCCTCCGGACGCGCCACCAGTTCAACAGCACTTTCTCTCTCTGACTTCAGCGGTGGCGTTCCCGGCACTTCCTCCCCGGCGTCCTCGTTCAGCTTCCTTTTATTTCCCCATGTCCCGTCCCAGAGCTCCCTCTTTCCCCCGCCCCCCTTGCCCTGCCCCTCCTTATCTCCCTGGACGCTCTCCTCCGGCCCCACCCGGGTCGGGGTAGACGTCGTCGACTGGGCACTGGAGCTTAACGCTCCACTAGCTGCTTCCTTTTCCGGTCCCGGTGCAGGCTCCTCCCTCCCGTGACGTGGCGGCGAAGGAGCCGCGAGCCTGTTCCCCCGCCTGTCGTCGCTGTGTTCTCTCCTGCCGCCCGCTGTGGGCTGCAGCACCGGGTGGCTCGCAAGCCCGAGCGGCCGCGGGGCTCTGGGGCCATCCCGGGCTCGGGAGCATCGTCGGGGCAGCGCGGTTCTGACGGCCGACCCCTCTTCGCCTGGTGCGTTTGCCGCCGGGCCTCCTGGCCCACTGACCGCCGCCGGAGAAGCAGGGGACGCCCCAGGGCCAGTAAGAACGGGAACCTGCTGGCGAGGGAGGGGTCCCGGACGCCCGGGACGGGACACTGCCATGGTGATGCTTTGAGATTGTGGAAGTCAGTGAGGTTTAGTGGCTGGAGTGCTGGGCTAGGATGTGGAAGACCCGGGTTCGAAACCCTACACGGTCACAATGCTCCCTAGGTGACCTCGGGCTAGTTGTTTCCTTTGGGGTTCACCTACCTTGCAGGGTTGCTGTGAGGCTGAAACGTAGTAGGGCAGAACTGTGGGCTCCTTGGGAGATGGGTGGGGTAAAAAATGGTTTGGATGGACAGGGGCTTTGAAGCATCTCCAGTCAGTTCCTTGTTTGTGACGTGTGACTCTGAGACGGTCGTAGATCACCTCCGAGGAGAATGGCTCGAAGGGACAGGAATCCTCTGTCTGTGAAGAAGGGGTTGTGTTTGGTCAAACAGCAGACCCCAGAGCAGCATGCCCCTGGCAGCCCCTCCCCTGGAGGGCTTCTTCTCTGAACTAGGGTTGCCAGGCTCCAGGTGGGGCCTGGAGATCTCCTGAAATTGCATCTGATCTCCAGATGGGCTTGCCAGGTCCCCCAGCCACTGGTTGCCAGATAGATTGCCAGATCCAGGTGAGAAACTCGGGGATCTGGGGATGACAGTGTGGTACGACACCATAGAGTCCACCCTCCAAAGAATCCATTTTCTCCAGGATAACTGATCTCTGGAGTCTGGAGATGAGCTGTAATTCCAGGGGATCCCCAGGTCCTACCTGGAGGTTGGCATCCCTGTCTCCAGACTACAGCAATCCGTTCCACTGAGGGCGGGCTGTGCTGAGCTCTCTCTCCAGACTCCTCCCTCCCCAGGCTCCACCCCTAAATCTCCTGGACTTTACCGACCCGGAGGTGGCAGCCGTACTCGAAACACCTGTGTGATGCCACCTTGCGGTGTGGTGGTTAAGAGCAGTGGACTCGACTCTGGTGAACCGGGTTTGATTCCCCCCTTCTCCTCCACATGAAGCCAGCTGGGGGACCTTGGGCCAGTCACTGTTCTCTCAGAGCTCTCTCAGCCTCACCCACCTCACAGGGTGCCTGTGGTGGGGAGAGGAAGGGAAGGCGATTGTAAGCTGCCTCGAGACTCCGTAGGACAGAGAAAAGTGGGGCATGAAAACCAATTCTCCTCCTCCTCCTCTGCCTTCTCCTCGAAAGGTGACCTTAAAACCGGGCTGTTCCACAGTGCCTGTGGCCCATTCCCTTTATTTAGCGAGCATATTTTTATCTGGCTGTTTTGGACAAAAATAGTTTCCCGCAGCAATTGACGTTCGATACACAATGCCTCCGGATGCACCGTGCGTGAAGGGAAATGGGACGCAGGTCCTGCCCTCCGTCTTGCAGACTGAAAAAAGCAAAACAAAAGAAAAACCACCCCTAAGGGAATAAGGGGGCGGGGGGGGGGGGGAAGCAGATGAAGCAAATCAGTTTGACAAAACCCAGAATGAATCGGTGAGCTCCTAAAGAGGCGCTGATGTCCAGTTTAGGCCAGCCCGTGTTGCCTGGAATATAACCTGGATGGCCCCAGCTAGCCTGATCTCATCGGATCTGGGAGGCGAAGAAGGGTCAGCTCTGGTTAGCACTTGGCTGGGGGGCCGCCAAGGAAGTCCAGGGTCGCTATGCAGAGGCAGGCAAGGGCAAACCACCCCTGAACATCTCTTGCTTTCAGAGCCCTACAGGGTCTCCACAAGTCAGCTGTGGCTTCGTGGTTCTTTCCATCCATGTTCCCTTGCTGATATTCTTGGGGGGGGGGGGCGCAGCCCAGGGGCCAAGAGTCCTCTGGCTGGTGACAGAATGACCCTTCCCTCTTGCCTGCGGTCCCAGGGCAGCTGAGAATCAGAGCTGGGGTTTTATTTCCTGCTATGGTCCAAAAAAAAACCCCACAGGAAAAGAGTGTGAGAGGTGGAGAATAAGACCCTTGGTTCCCATGGTCGTGGAAAGTGCTGTTGAGTTGCAGCCAACTTAAGGGGACCCCGTAGGGGTTTCAAGGCACGCGACGAATAGAGATGATTTGCCCTGGCCTGTCTCTGCGTAGCAAAGCCGGGCTTCCTTGGAGGTCTCCCATCCAAGTGCTAACCGGGGCCGACCCTGCTCAGCTTCCGAGATCTGACGAGATCGGGCCAGCCTGGGACATCCAGGTCAGGGCAATGGCGAGATCAGATAAGGTTGATCATACTGCCGCATCTCTCCCCCCCCCCTTCCTTTTAATGGAAACGTGATCCTCTTTGTAAGATGTTTCAGCAATGTGCCTTATGCATGTTTGCTATTATCGAATGGTATGAGTAATCCATGCCTGCAACCCAGGCTTGGGAGTCAGTCAAGTTCCACCGGATGCCGGGCCCTCGGGCTGTGTGACGGATTCCATCCGTCCCGTGCAGATGGCTCTGGGTTTTCTCCCCACCTTCCGAGGTCATTTGGCCGTCTCCTGTTGATCCTCCTGCAATGCCGTAGAAGCTCAGTCCTCCTTCATGGCGCTCCCGAACCGAGAGAGGGTGGGAAAGGAGCCAGTCAGGAAATACGAGATCTTTAAAAGAGCGCTTCTTCCGAAAGTGGGACTTCATCAACTTTTTGGCATACCCTCAAGCGCCCTAAGCGGCAAAGGGGAAGGCAAGTCTACTCAAGGAGCCGACCTGTCTGAGAGGTGAGCTTCTTTTCAGACTTTTATGCTGTGGTTTCAGCCGCTCTTACTGAACAGATAGCGCCAAGGATGTGGCTGGTCCCTCTGTTGATGATGGACCTTCAGCAGCAGCAGGGCAAGGAGCCAGGGAACTGAAATTGGGCAGGCATTCGGGACACTGTTCTTTCCCAAGCAAAATCCCAGCCTGACCTGGAAACCATATATAGTCGGAGGAGCCAATGGGATACCGGAGTGGGCGGAGCCACCGTGGGGCTTCGGAACACGTTATCGCCCAAGGGGGTCCTCAGTTCTACAATTCCAGCAGCTCACCACGTGGGGCAGCAGAGCAGCGCAAAGGCAGACTTTGATTTGGCTGTTTTTGCAAACGGCGATAAAGAACTTCTGTCGTCGTCTGACGAAGCGTACGTGTACACGGAAGCTCACACCTTGAATAAAACTTTGTTTGGGCTTAAGGGCGCCACCGGACACTAAATAAGAACTTCTGTGCCGTTTCAAGAGCACGCTTTGGGAATAATATCGCTGTGGTTTGGAACATGGGACGCCGTCTCCTTTTTCGTTTGTAATCTGGAGCCCCTCAAGCCGTTAAATTAGGAAGATCGGACAGACGTGTATTTCCATGTTAATTGGCATGCTTTAAAAAACGTACAGAGTTGTCCCAGGCAGCTGTCCCAGACAGCAGTAAATCTCTTCTCCTCTTGCTGGGGCTTGCAGCATTCTCTCTCCATCCATCACTCACGAGGCTGGCACGTTACGTGTCACGGCCCAGCCGCATTCATCATTCGAACGTGCCTGATGCAGGTGGGCGTGACATCATCGCACAGGCATGGGGAAATGACGGGGCTGATGATGTCACGCCCGCCTGAGAAATGCAGCTGAGCCTTAGGCTGGAGGTAGCGAAGGGTGACCATGGATTCACCCTTGTTTGTGTCTCAGGCTTCCGGCTGTCACCATAAAACTTGTCCAAAGGAGGGCAGGATAAAACCAATCAAAGCACTACCATCAAAACAGCAGGGTTAATAAAAGAGCAGGGTTAAAATGGCAGCATAAAAATATAAAGGGCAGACGTCAGCAGGGGGTTAAGAAATGCAGATCATCAGAGGATCGCCAGAAGCAGCCTCCCACGAATGCCAAGCTATTGACCAAAAGCTTTCTTTCCATATTTCCTGAGCATAGTCTTTGAAGGGTTTTTTCATGTGTGTGTGTGTGAAGTGTGGTGTCAAGCGTGTGTGAAACAACTCCTCGTTGGAGTTTTCAAGGCAAGAGACGTTCAGAGGTGGGTTTCCCATCGCCTGCCTCTGCAGAGCAAACCTGGACGTCCTTGGTGGTCTCCCATCCAAATACTAACCAGAGCTGGTCTTGCTTAGCTTCCGAGATCTGACGAGGTCAGGCTAGCCTGGGTCATCTTTGTACGTTTGGTTTTTTAAAATTTTGTGTTTTGTTGTTATCCTTTATATTAGGGGTTCTTAAATGGTTGTACTTGTGGGGGAGACTCAGGGTGGCCCTCCTCCCCATAGAGGGAAAATGAGAAAAGGGGGCAGACCTGTTGCGTTCCCTTCTCCTCCCTTCCTTTGCCCTTGTTCATTCCCAGGGGCTTGGCTTGCCTAGGGTTGGTTACCACCATTGCACAAATGACGCTTCCTCATACTAGCCCTATTCACAAATTCCAGTGAGTGCATGCGCAATCCATGTGCAGTGCACGCTTGTTTTTTGTTTACACACGTTTGGAGTCATTCTCATAGTACATTCCAGGCATGTATAGCTCAGCATGTGATTTAAACCCCATAGTTACTCAGGAACTGGACCCTGAAGATAGATTCAGGAGGTCAGCCGTGTTGGTCTGAAGCAACAAGAACAAAGTTTAAGTCTAGTGGGACCTTTAAGGTCAACCCATTTTAATTCTGCATATAAGCTTCTGTGTGCATGCACACAGTGTGTGCATGCACACAGAAGCTTACATGCAGAATTAGACTTTGTTGGTCTCTAAGGTGCCACTGGACTCACACTTTGTTCTATTGGCCCCTAGTAAAGTGAACATGTGTTAGCTGTTTCTTACGAACAGATGGAGGTGCAGGATGTGTTCACTGCAGGGCTCATTTCGTAGCAGGAGCTCCTTTGCATATTAGGCCACACACCCCTAAGGTAGCCAATCCTCCAAGAGCTTACAGAGCTCTTCTTACAGGGGCTACTGTAAGCTCTTGGAGGATTGGCTACATCAGGGGTGTGTGGCCTAATATGCAGAGGAGCTCCTGCTATGAAATGAGACCTGGTTCACTGTAACAAGTGAATGAGGGCTACCAAATCTGACCCTTAGCCTATGAATGTCACTGTTTCGGACTCCTTAACAGCAGCTCTCCTGGGTTTCAAGTAGAAGTTTTTCACATAATCTGACCCTCTCAACAGGAGATGCTGGGGATTGAACCTGGGACCTTCTCCACACAAAGCAGATGCACTGCCACCGAGCCACATGCCCAACCGATACAGCCTTTGTTAAATGAACACATGAAGCTGCCTTATACTGAACCAGATCCTTGGTCCATCAAAGTCAATATTACCTGTTCAGACTAGAAGCAGATCTTCAGGTTCTCAGGCTGAGGTCTTTCACATCACCTATTGCTTATTCCTTTTTTAAGTGGAGGTGCCAGGGACTGAAACTGGGACCCCCTGCACGCAAAGCAGATGCTCTACCACTGAGCCACAGTCCCTCCCCATCTTGAGTCTGCAATCCCAATTCAACCTGTGCTCCGCTTTAGTATGGCATTATTTCCATGCTCAAGCACAGACGTTTGCTTTCTCCTTGGATGGCTTCAAGAGGGAATTAGATAAACACAAGTTGAGGACCCGCGATACTCGTGGGGGGGGGGGGGAGAGAAGGAGCTCGCCCCATCCCCCCCTTCCCCCCCCCACAAAGAATCCCGGCGGGCCTCGCCTGGCCCGCCGCTCGCCCCCCCCCCACAGATTGTCCCGGGCCCGCCGCTCGCCCCCTTC